>JAEIFN010000964.1:14720000-17220000 GCA_018903675.1 Zaprionus capensis | reverse complement strand
TTTCCATTCCCCATTTCTTCCCTTCTCGTCGGCGTGTGTTCTACCAAATTCTTTGTCCATGTCGTTGTTGTTTTGTCCCCCTCCATCATTTTGTTTTGTCTCTCTTTTTTCCTGTTGTTCATGAATAATTGCATTTCTAGCATAACTTGACTTTCACTTTATCAGCAATAGATCAGCGCAGCACGCTCGAAAGTCACATGGAAGGGACGTGCTGAGTTCTCTGCTGCCTTCTACACTTTCCTCTCTGCTTCTCTACGTCTCTACGTCTCTCTCTCTCTGTCTCTGTCTCGGTCTTTTTGGCAGCGTACGCAATAAAAGTATTACCGCATACGTAATAAGCCGAAAACAACTCATCACGTAAAAATAAAATAAATATTAAATAAGAAATTCCATTTTTTCTTCAGTGACGTCAACTGTCCATTCTCTCTTGCTTCAGTCATAAATCTGACAGATTCAACCAAAGCAAAGCAATGAATCGACTCTGGCGATCGCGTCAAATAGAGGACCGAGGATTCAAGGTTTACAGTTATATTTTGGTTAAATAAATCGAAAATTTAATTGTTGAAATGACTATTTCATCTCTAGAAACTATTTTCATACTTAAAAAAAATCCGAAATTGTAAACGAACTTGGCTTAAGATCATATCTATTTCATAGAACCTTAAGCCGATAAATTATTCAAACTGGAAATTTATATTTAAGATCATATATATTTTATAAAATTAACTGCTTAACTCGATAGATTGTGAAAAGAAATCCTAATTTGTGAAGAAGAAATCGTGTAATTTGGAATCTTTTGATCAGTGTTTTATCTCTGAACGCTTTTAGATGAAAATACACTATAAATAGTATTTGATTTTTAAAAGGAAACTCCATGTTATATATATATATATAAATGAAGCGAAATCTGAAATTGAAAGAAATCTAAGCTTATCTGATTTTGAAATTGAATGAGATGAGGAATCTGTAAACTAAATCAATTTTGTGCGTGGTTGAAATGAATTACTCCAATTGGTGTCTATTAAATATCTGTTATTACTCAATATGGTATCTGTTAAATATCTGTTATTACTCAATATGAAATCTGTTGGATATCTGTGACTACTCAATATGAGATCTGTTAAAGATTCTCATTCATGTAACTACCCTTTAAAGCAAACTACGAATGACACCTTAGGCAAACTCAGTGGAATAGTTCTCTGCCTAGGTTGATTGATCATTATGAACTATGGTCATCACACATTGATGAGGGATGAATGAGGTATGTGATTGGTTGTGTTAGTCTGCCTCAGCTCATTGTTAGCATGTGTATGTTAACCAGCCACTGGTGATACATATGTGCACATATCACACACACATCATCATCATTATCAACATCATTATCATCGTCACACACAAATCAGCTCATCAAGAACAATGCCGTAACAACAAGACATCTTGGAACGCGCAATTCTGGCGCTGTGCGTCGTCTTTAACATTCAATTTACGTTACGTGGTTAGGTGGTGTGCCATACTTATATATATATATGTATATGTGTGTGTGTAAGTGTGTGTAAAGGTATACACACAACATAATGTATACATTTAAAAGACATTGTTAGTTACGAACGGAAAAGAACGTGTCTTTTTAAAAACAATAAGAGAACGAAACGGAAAACTGTTTTGGTTTTTGCATTTGCAATTTCCACAATTATGTGTGGAGCAGACTTACCGCTCAGTTGGTTGCTGCATTTGCTTGTGTCGTTGTGTAGCACGGTGCGTATGATGAATTTCATAGATGTGTTGATTGTCGTTTGGCAGCGACCGAACGCCGACGTCGACGGCGACGTTGGCTCTCTAATCCACGGCTATTGCTTGCCTCATTCGTATGGCACATATAGATGCGATATATACACTATATACGATACGATACGGTACGGTACGGTACGATGCGATGCGATGCGAGAACTATATGAGCATTTCTATATCCGGCGTCCACTTTGACATTGAGTTGCTTTTCCACGGCTCGTGCTGCTCTTCTCGTCGTTGTTGTTGTTATTGTTGTTGTTGTTATAATTCTTGGTTAATACTTTTCACTAATTTCGTTGTCCCTCTTCTCCCCGTCCAATTTCTGCTGTCTCTCTGGCTGTGGCTGTTGCTATTCATATGTTTTTCATTTTCATTTTTTTGTTTTTATGTTTTTTATGCTTTTTTTCTTTTACGCTTTTTTATGTTTTTTTGTTTTTGTTTTTGTTGTTTTGTTTGTTTTGTCTTATTTCACACGCGCGCGCAAAAGGTGGGCCAAAGAAAGGGCGACGGCCATCTTCTGGTCTCTCACTTGAGGGCGAACTTCTCTTGTAACATCGATATTTATTAAGGTATAGGAGTGTTGAAGTTGTTGTTGTTGTTGTGGTTGTTGTTATTCTCGTTAGTTATAGATTAATTTGTATGATGATTTATTTGTAAAGAGGACGGCTTGACACGCATTTTGGATTACATTCAAGTGTTTAACAGCTACCTAAAGGAATATATTATAAAATTTAATTTAGGATATATTTATGCACCCATTGGCAGGTAATATAAGTTGATAGTAGTATTCAATATAATATTGTTTGATTATAGTAGTTTATTTTTATTAGATCATTGTATTGTTGAACTGTTTTTCGATTCACAGATCATATTCGACTGGAGACTACAGATATGATATCTGTATTATAGATTTAACTGTAAAAGATGTCACTGCTTAGGTTTCCTTAAGCTAGTAAAACATTCAAGGAGTATTCAGAATTATAACATAGTATATAATTTGATAAGATCATTATATTTGTGAACTCTTTATCGATTTAGATATCATATTCAACTTTTATCACATGTGTACTATAGAATTAACTGAAGACGATGTTTTTGCTTAGGTTTCTTTAAGGTATTAAACCATTCAAGAAGTATTCTGTATATTACCATAGTTTAGTTTGACATTATAGAAGTTTATTCGCAACTGAAGATGTTAGATAGGTTTCCTTAAGTTAGTAAAACATTCAAGTTTATTCTCAACAGATTATTAGGTATTCGACTGTTCTCAGTGCTGTGCCGACTTATAATTGCTTTGCTTCATTAAACAGTTTATGAATGTGTGTTAGTGGCCCTTTTTGGGCACCGTTATTACAGCATAAAACACAGTTATTTTTTTGGCTACTCGGAACAGCTGCAAAAACAGGCGAACAAAACACAATTTGGGGGGACTCGGGACTTTGCTTCGAGCGATTCTCTCTGGCTTAGAAAGCAAGCGAGAAGAAAGAGGCACGAAAATAAAAACAACAACAACAAAAATACCGAAAAAGGAAAACTGAGAAAATTACTTAAGTTTTCAATGCGTTTTACTCAATTTGACTTTAGGTCGTTGTTAAAATTGGCGCATTATGCGAAAAAGTTGTGGCTGCCGAACCCAAAAGCGCCCTAAAGTTGTCCCAGCAAAACCAACCGCTCCCCCTCCCCATCCCCTCTTACTCCATTCCCCTCCCTCCCTACTGCTGCCCCCACTCCACTTCGCCTTGTTATCGTTGTTCTTATATTAAATAACACGCTGGCATATAGAAGTCAAAATAAATCGATAAATGGTATGCTACATAAAACAGCAGAGCACAGATACACAAACACAAACACAGATACAGATACAGATACATAGCAGAAACACAAAAACATCATCAACAACAACAGCAGCAGCAACAACAACAACTGGCAATAAACAGCCTACAGCAAAAACAGCACAAAATGTTTTTCACTGGCTCCTTGAATCGTCCTTTCCCCAGCATCCGCCTCCCGCTACATGGATTTCCAGCCTCCATTTTGCTGCCTGCCAGTCGCCCCAACCACTCCCAGTACCCCCCCTCTACTGAGCACACCCCCGCACCAAGCCAGTAACTTGCCCATTCATGTACGCAGGCCGAACACGAATTCCGAGTCTCGTTTCACGTTCGCCAACTCTGTCGTTGATTTCGTTCCATATCTGTGTGTGTGTGCGTGTGTCTTTGTGCTTGTATGTATATGTGTGCGTATGTGTTTGTGTGTGTTCCTGTGCATGTATACGTTGATTCGCACGCCTTACTGTCTGCCATTTCGTTTCAACGCACTCCATGTGCTCCCATCTATGTGTGTGGTGTGCCTTTGTGTGTGTGTGTCTGTCTGTTTGTATTTGTTTTTTGTTTTTGTGTGTGTATCGAATGCTGCTGGTGCTGTACACTCTACACTCTCCAGTCTCGCTACTCTCAACGCCGTACTCCACATTTGGCATCGTTTATTTTCCGCGTAAGCAGGTATACACACTCACACACTCACACACACACTTACGATATATACGTATATGTACTTCTGTTCGTGTATATGTAGCACATACACATATGTATATGTTTGTTTGTATGGCAATGAAGCTGTTCGTTTGCAACTCCTACATTTGTTGGGAAAAATCAATTAAAATTTAACGCACGTACTACCGTACGCACTTTGTATGACTCTCAATTGTTGGCTCTGCCACACCCACTGTACCATGGCGAATCAATGGTACATCAGTAAAATAGCCAGTGACATATCTGGCCATACTATGCTGTACCATTTTGTTTCATATCATTCTGTAGTATGACATATCTTGACATACTCCATAATTTCATTTCGTACCCTGCCAACCAAAGTTATTTCGTGCCATACCTTACCATATTCTGTCATATATTGCCACACTCCCTGCCATATCCTGGCAACGACTGTTTTATCGAGACATAGTATATAATATTATACCATGTTCTACTTTGTTTTGCCCATACTCTGCCATATCATACCATACCCTACCATGAACTATGAAATTCAGTTTTATCTAATTCAACCTATCACGTATCTTCTGCCCATACTAAGTCATATTCTTCTATATCTTGCAATACCTTTACATATTCTGTCATATGTTGCCACACTCCCTTCCATATCGTTCCGTTGAATGTAATATGACGATATATTAAACAATCAGATCATACTTTACTTTCTTCTGCCCATATTCTGTCATATCTTTCCATACCTTGGACTTGAATATGAAATTATGTTATGTCTAACCAAACAATATTGAATTTTGTTACAACCTGTCACTCATCCTGTCCATACTCTATAATACCTGCCGTTATCCTGCCATATCTTGTCATGTCTTGCCATATATTGTCATGTTTTCCCACATCTTACCACACTCTGGCTTACACCTTTCGATACCTTCTCATACGCTGTAGGATAATGTTTTATCTTGCCATATCTTACCCTATGCTGTCATATTTATATTGTGTTATATCATGTTAACCAACCTTATAATCAATCGCATACCGTGCGATTACTCTCATATCGTAATATACTCTAAAATAATCTACCTTAATCTGTCAACATTAAAGCCCACACTCCCTTACACCCTGTCATACCACAGCATCTGTCATTCCCTGCCCTTTGTCCTCAGTCAATCACAGCCACAGCCTATTATATGCTGCCATACCTCGTCAAACCACGCACAAACAGTGTAACATATTTGCATTTGTCGGATCAACGTGGAGCAAGTTTAATTAAAAACTTTACAGGTTCAATAACTTGCAAGTGCAAAGAAAGCAGAAAAAATCGTCCTCTCCCCCACATCCAAGAGTAATCCCGCCATTGGGCGTCTGATTTCCATGTAACAGCTGCCTGTCAGATTTAAATTTGGCGTTATTGCTGTGCGTGTGTCAGTGTTGAGTTCGCGTGAGTTCTCTTTGCGAGGCGGTGAGGGACGGGGCGGGTGTGTCTTAATTATTATTCGCTTAGTCTGCCGATTCAGCCAAAATGGCGGGCCACATTCAATATTTAGATTTCTCGGCATAAGCCAATTTTTAATTGGCATCGCAAGTGTGAAACCAATTGAGACAAGGCACCAAAGTTGCGACGATAATTCGCAGAGAAAATATGTCAATATGGAATCCATTTAATAATGCCAATGCCATATGAAATGTCACTCAAATACTTCTTGACATATTCATTAATCAGTCAAGTTAATCATATGGTAAGAGTTAGTCAAGTTCAGGTACAAAAAGCTGAAACACGATTAACATGAAGAACACAAATAAATGTTAAATGATCAAAACTTGCGAAACAATATATGTATTGTATATATTGTACGATATATAATAAGATTTGTATCAGGATGCAATTGATAAATTTAACATGGTTTAGTAGTTTATCTCCACAAATAAATTATAATCTATTCCACAGTTGACATTAACAAATTTTGGTAAGCAATAGCAAGCAATCACTTAACAAATTATTTAAATTATTAATTGAAAATTTGGTGTTATATATAATATGTATATAAAATATAATATTTAAAACTGAACCCTTGAAATGATAGACATAATAAATAAAATATCCAACAATTAATGAAAAATAGAATGCAATTTGAACACATTGCAAAAGTAGAAGAGTGCTTTGGCACAAACTTAACTTGTTTTTACTTTCAACATAGGTTTGTTACAATATATTTGGATTTCTTCTATACAACATTGATTATATAGAATATTTATACCCTTTTACCATTGATTTTTTAATTTAAAAAGATCTTTTATCAGTATTTACAAAGCACAACAAATATCTGTATAAACAACTCTTTGATATTTGTTCGAAATCATTTAAAACTTTATCCTGATAAAGGCTTTTTATAATTATTGCCTTCTTAAGATCACTCATATGAACTCATTTATTGTTATAAGACTCATACATTGAATAATTATATTCGCCTCTTACTTTTGATCATTCCGGAATATGTGTAAATATAGTAACATTCAAACACTACCGAGCACTACAGCGAACTCTCCGTGACTGGTAATAAAAGTGAAATGATTTATGCTCCGTATAATTGATTTGAAGTGACCGCACGGGAAAAGCTTGTTAATCATAATGCACAACTGTACTTGGAGAGAGTGACAGCAGCAAGGGCAACAATAACAGCAACAGCAGCAGCAGCAATGGCGGCAGCAGCAGCAGCAGCAACCTGTTTGTCCTGCTGCAGCTGCAGCTGTTGTTGGTGCAGCTGCAGGTTGCCATGGCATTATCCGGGGATATTCCCAGGACTCTCGAGATCCTGCGCATTAAGTCGGTCTGTCCTATATATGCATAACGCATATGCATGCATGCATATGTAAATGGAGCTGGTTCTATATTTAAACCATGACCACTGGCTGTATGGATGGATGGAATGCACCAGCACAGTGTGCAACGTTAGTGTGCAGTGTGCATTGTGCCAGTATTGCAAAACGACACAGATCTCTACAAAATGCAAAAAGGCCGTTGAGCGGCCGTTTCGACTCTCGGTCGGTTTGCCACGGTTTGTTCAAGTGCCGGAAAATGGGTGAAGGTCAGTTTGGTTAGCGATGGCCCTGTCGAGGCACTGTCGCGACTGCAGTGCGACGGCTGGTATGAGGGGATGTGGGGGAGGGATAATGCGAGATGAGTGTAGGCCATTAACAAAGCGCAGTTAAAGCGCGGGCTGCCGCAGCAAATTCACTGACTGCAGTCAAGGTGGGTAAACACAAAAATGGCGCAAACACTCATCCACACACACACACACACACTCCCTCTTTGCCTGCAGTAATGGGCATTTGGCACACACTTCTGTAGCATACAAACGGGCGCAATTCATTGGCGAGCCAGGCTGCAGTCTATTTATAATGCATGCGACAATAACAACAACAACGACAACTTGTGCTATATGTATTACACAAACTAATACATATGTAAGTACGCATGATAGGAGAACAAAACAATCACTCGCCCACTCTTCTCTCCCTCCCCCACACCCACTGGCCATACTTGTATTTACTTAAACTCGAATGCTTTCATAATACATCACACGCAATACACACACACACACACACACACGAGTAAAGCTTCAGCTGGCGCCAAGCTTAACTCTCTTGGCATCCCATAAAACGCAGTAAGCGTCGCAGTAGCAGCGCAGTAGCAGCGCAGCGGCAGCAGCAGATGTAGTTGTTGTTGTTGTTGTTTGCTCTCTATTCGAAGCATCCCCTTCCCAGCATCGCCCTCCTCTTGGCCCTCCTCAACCCCCCTTGCTGCTGCTCTCCAATTACTCACACATTCAACGAGCACTCATTTAAACGAAGCACCCCCTGCTTACGCTTACAGCATAACGGTAAAGTTAACTCTCGCTGAATCGAGTCGATGCTAAACCGTTCGTGTGTTCGTGTCGTGAAACTTCGTGCCGCCCGCCTTGTTCGTGCGAACGTTCGGCAAGCGCTTTATCCTTTTCGGTTCCAAATCTACATCTGGTTGATGCTGGTATGCTGACTGCACAGTGGTGCACACACGTATATTTACAAAGTAAAAAAATCAACAAATCTGTGATCGCAATTTGCAGCTAACTCGGCACGTTCTGATTCTTTAAAATTTCATTTAAAACACTATAAGAGAAGACCAATCATTCCAATAATATATTTAATCAATATATTTTCTATATTCCTACAGTAATCCCTATATTCGAACGGTATTTGTTTCCTGGATACCAAATAATGTAATAAGTTATTTTTTTTTTGTATTCCCTAAATTTGAGTCTTGCCTGTCTTCCTATTATATAATTGAAATAGAAAAGCAATCAATAAACTATCTCAGGAAAATTTCATTCGTTCACAGACTCATTTAGTGATGAAAATTGTTTACTTTGTTAGAAAATTCCCATAATTCAAGCAGGTATGAATGCTATATACATTATTAATATGTTCTGTACATGTTCCCTCCTATTATACATTTTAATGGAGAAGCCATTAATGAACCAGTTCAAAAGAATATGAATAATCCACAGATTCTTTTAGTGATAAAAACTGTATACATTGCTAATATTTTCTGGAGAATTCAATTCATACGCAGATTCAAAAACTATTGGAAAATACAGAATATTTTGATAAATAATTTATTATTTTCTTAAAATTAATCATCAGCTAATTTGGCTTTCTTTGATGCGCCTTTCGCAAAACATAAACATAAACAAAAGTGTGTTTCAATGTGCGACAACTTTGACCCAGTGTGCACCAGCTCGCCAAGTCGAGTTTCAATGTATTTACACACACTCAAACACTCAACATACATACATACACATGTCCTTTGGTTTATTACTTCAGCGCAATTGTATGTGTATCTGTGTTTTGAATGTCTGCTTGTGTGTGTCTCGTGTGTATGTGCTTGTGTGTGTATGTGGGCTACTAAGTTAAAAGTTTGTTTCTCCCAACAGTGGGGCCAAAACTGCACCCCCTTCCCCACTCCCAGTGGGACAAAAGCGACAAGTTGTTTGTGTAGTTCGCATATGACTGTGTGTGTGTATGTGTATGTTCTTGTGTGTGTGTGTATACGATGTGTATGTTGTGCGAGTGTGTGTATCTGTTTGGCTTGATAAAGTTTTGGGCTACTTTTTGTTATTTAATTGTTTTTCATGTTGTTGCCATTCGCGTGTGACTGCTGAACTTCTCTCTACGCTCTCTCTTCTCTCCTCTTGTCTATCCCTCCCCCAGTCTTTCGCTCTGTCAATCCTGCGAGATGCTGCTCTGTTGTTGTTCTTCTTCTAGTTGTTGTTGTTGTTGCCGAGCCCATTGTCATCGACTTTCGACGCGACTTCGCCTCTTGTTGTGTGTCGTGTACCTAACAACTTTCGGTTTAACTGTCAATGAAGCCAATTGAAAGTTGCCAGATTGATGCGAACACACACGCACCATTCAATATGGACAAATTAATGAATTTACTCTGCAATATGAGTCTACCCAACTTTAAGTCGAGAATCTTAGATGAAAATTAAATTCGTAAGAGAGCTTGAAGTCTGCTTGAATTGGAAATGGGAAGAAGAAGAAGAACTTTCACACACACACACACACACAATGAAGGAAACGCACACATCGGGCTGCCGATGTATTGAACTATTATGTCGCTAGATTGGACAACAGCTTCCTTCCCCAAGAGCAGCCTCCTGCTCTAAGTATGTTGTAATGTATGCGTATCTGTATGTAACATGTAGACACATATAGCCTGTGTGTAAATACATTCTTAGGTATACGGAATGCGTGTAGTCACATAATCCCAATTTACACACGAACACCCACAGTAGAGTGAGAGTTACAATGAGGAAAACATTTGCTTTTCTTGTAAATGATGTTTATGTTCTTTTTCCCGACATATATTCGTATATCTATATACCTGTGCGTAATGTATACAAATTGATGGCATTATAGGGTATACATATAATACTTGACATGTCGCTACATGTTATGCTTTTGCAATTTATACAGTTATACACACAAATAATCGCACGCAGAGAAGAAACTTTTAACAAATTTGTCAACGATTTCAGGTATAATAACAAGGTTTCCCAAAATAATTTTAATTTAATACAAATGATTCGTTTTTTTTGCACGCACTTTTTCACTTTATTTTTTACCTTTTTTTTAATTATTCTTTGAAAATTATTGAAATTTCGTTTGTTATGTACACGCATTTATTTAGTTATATATGTATGTATGTATATATATAAATATATGTATATGTTTGTATGTATACATATTTATAGGTATTTGCGATTTCGAAAACAACAATATAATAAGGCTGAAAGTTTCTTTTTAGATATTTTATATTATTTCTCGATTATTTTGCCTTCGTTTCATTTGGTTTTCATTCTATGTAAGTATGCTGTAGTGTAGTAGAAAAAATTAAAAACGCGCCGTTGGTATATAAAAATGTTTCTAGCTTATGCGATTTTGACGTTTTGCATGCGAACCAACAACTATTTTGACCAAATGCGCGCTGTCAGGCCAGAAGCTCTCTAAACGAAAATGCTTCTTGGCGCGGCGCAGCAGCACAAGATAACGGATGCTGTCCAAGAGAGTGTTTCTCTTAAAGAGAGAGAGAGAGAGAGAGTGGACCAAAGAGAGTGGCCACAACGAAAGTGAGAGCATGAGTATGGGAATATAGCCATGGCACGCAGGCTGGCATTGCGATAGTCTTTCTGTTTTGTTTTGCTTTTAACGTCGAGCTGGAAGTTAAATCGATTCTCGCATCGATTAATCGATGTTATCAATTTTCTCCGATGCATCGATTTAATTCTTGAGAATCGATTTAATCGTAAATATGAAAATAGTACCACAACTAAACAAGTAAACATATCTAATTTAGATTTTAAGGTATAGTGCGACAGCTAAGCATTTTTTTTTTAAGAATTTTGAGTTGGGTAATTATTTAAAACACATATTGAGGTCTTTAATATACATATTGTATATTTTTTCTTTAATTTCAAACCAAAAACACGTTTTTTTCTATAATTTCCAGCCAAAAAACCGTTTTTTTTTCTTATATTTCAAATTTTTGATTTAAATCGATTTGAATCGATTTTTTCCTTGAATTTTTGAAAATAAATCGATTCAGTGAACATCAATTTTTATTGCTTAGTGGTATTATTTTTGTTTTCTTTTTTTACGGACTGCTTCGTTGGTAGGGCAGTACCGGCTAGCTCAGCAGCACTTCAGGAGGGTTCGTTCTTCCAGCCCTGCAGTCCGCACCAAAATACCGATAGTCATCGGTATTTACTCAAAAGACGCATCACTGACAAAAAGGTAAACAAACCAAAATGCACATAAAACACATATTTTAACACATTTTAATTTGTTTACAGGCACAAACTACTCTACGGAAGACAAAATACACCACAACAACAGGCATTGGTGACAGCTATGTCGGCGAGCCCGTTCCTGGCCAACTACGGCGCCCCATCTCCCCAGAAAAGGCAATTAGCAATTTATTTATATGTTATACATTTATTTGTAATCTCCTATCCTTTTCCTACCATCCTTTCCTACCCACGTGGAACTAACATGCAAAAACGAAACTAACGCAAACTTATTACTAATGACAATTTATATATAGGGAATTTTAACTAATTGGACATATTTGGTGTTTCTTGCAGCTCACAGACGTGGACCCAGATGCCACCAGGCAAAAAAGTGGCCTATGGCAGCTGAAATAGACGTCTGTGGCTGCTGCCGCTGCAGATTTGGCCTGCTGCTGATGCACTACGCTGGAGCTGCACTAGGGCTCTGGAGGACCGATAAAAACGGGCGGCTGCTGGCGTTGTACCAGTCAGCCGTGGTGCAGGGTCAGGACGACGGGAGTCGGCAGGATAATTTGGGCCCCGGCAGATTCCCAAAAGGAGCAGACTCACCAGAGTAGGCACGTTCAAGTGAGTGGTCCAAGGAGAGCAGCGTCTGCACACACACAAAATATAATTAATTAAAATAAAAATAGCTGCAAATGGAAAAAAAAACTAATAAGGTTAAAGTCGGTTTTCAAAAACTACAAGCAACTATCGCTGATATTTATTAAAAAGTATGATCAAAAACTACATGCATTTGTATATATCTGTATATAATACTTCTTTCTGCAGCAGTTCTTTCAAATCATTAGTAGTCAGGTCATTAAGTCTTTATAGAAAACGATTTTCAAAGCGTTAAAAGGCAGAAAGTTCGTAAAGTTGTCAAATGTATTTATTAATAATAATAACTCGAAATACTTATGTATTTATTAAGTTAGTTAAAATGGGAACAACATATACCAAATGTTGCTAATTTATATGTTTTTTGTAGAAGACACGATCTGTGGTTGAGTTTATTATCGTAGCTGTTACGTTCTTAGTCATTCTAATAAGACTTTGAGCAGTAGATCAACTAAGGTTTTCTAGAGATCAAGTAAGGTATTCTTGAAGATTTGAATTGTATTCCATGTAGTGCTGTACAGGATGTTGCAAAATGGCCAAGCCGGGCAAGTACAGATGGACCAAAATACGCTGTAGCTATGCCGCGATTGTTTCCAGGGGAAACAGTTTGGCCTCGACTCATGCCGCGCCTCATGCTGATGCTGTACTATTTTTATGACTACCCGAAACATTTCAATTTTATGACTTAAACGGAACGCTGCGAAACTATCACGTGAACAACAACTCGCGTGTTACAGACGGGGATGAGCACCCGCGGACAGCAGGCAGACGCGCTGGTGGTAGGGACAGACGATGTTGTCGGCGGGGCGCGGATATTGATAACGCACATTGAAAAATACGAAAGTGTTTTCGAAATACGAAAAAGAAAACAAACACGAAACGTGCCAAGCGGACTTCAGATCGATCGCTACAGATTCTATATACTGTATGTACATACATACATATATACAGGCAGAGCTACCTACTTAGTATGTGTGTGTAAGTGTACATAGATTTTGGTTTATCAGTCGTTATGCCGGGGTTGCGTTGTCGTCGTCGTCGTCGCCGGCGACGACAGCGACCTGTTATGAAAGCCAGAGTCGTGCTATAAATAACGCTAGTCTCGTGCAACTCGCTATCAGTCCCTCGGGGAACGTGCACAGCAGCAGAAGCATCCTAGAAGCGAACGAAGCACTCAGATCCAAGATGATCTTGCAACTGTTGACACTAGGCGGGCTCATTGCGCTGGTCACCAGTCACGGTAAGTCGACGATGTTGTGGCACAACTGTACCAACTTGATTCCTAATCCCAAGCCCTGCTACCTTCTTACTCTTCCCACCCCACTGTAGTGCTGCCCACCCACGATGCAGAGCGACGTATGCATCCGGTCTACCCCGCCGACGACGATCACACGGGGAGCCGCTCTAAGCGCGCCATGCCTCTGATCAGCTTCGATGCCCTCAAACCGGAGGAGCAATATGCCGACTACTGGATGAGCATGGCACAATCGACGCTGGAGCTACAGCTGGAGAGCAAGCTACGATTGAACACACAGCTGGCCAAGAACATAATGCTCTTCATGGGTGACGGCATGTCCATACCAACCATCACAGCGGGGCGCGTCTATTTGGGCGGCGAGGAGAAGCAGTTCGCCTTCGAGCAATTCCCCTTCGTGGGTCTGAGCAAGACCTACTGTGCCAACATGCAGGTCGCGGACTCGGCGTGCACAGCCACCGCCTATCTGGGCGGCGTCAAGGCCAACTATGGCACTGTGGGTGTAACAGCAGCGGTGCGCATGAAGGATTGCGCAGCACAGGCCCAGCCCGCCAATCATGTAGCCTCCATTGCGGCATGGGCACAGAAACAGGGCATGGCAACGGGCCTGATCACCACGACATCGGTGACGCATGCATCTCCTGCTGGGGTCTACGCCCACATCGCCAATCGCAACTGGGAGAACGATGCGGAGGTAATGCGAGATAATGCCGATCCGAGTGTATGTGAGGACATTGCCTCCCAGCTGATCACAGGTCACGTGGGACAGAACCTTAATGTCATCATGGGCGGCGGTCGTGAGAACTTTTTACCCGCTGGCATGAGCGATGCTAGCGGGGCACCCGGCCGCCGTCAGGACGGACGCAATCTGATCGAGGAATGGCAACGTCAGCACACGAACAGCGCTAGATTTGTGCAGAGCCGACGTGAGTTGCTGGAACTGTCCAACCAGACGTCACGTGTGCTCGGTCTGTTTGCACCCTACCACATGCCCTACCACCTGGATGCGAATCCCGAGGAGCAACCCACGCTGGAGGAGATGGTGCAGGCGGCGATGGTTATTCTGGAGCGACAAAGTGCCGGCCGGGGTTACTTTCTGTTCGTTGAAGGCGGTCGCATCGATCACGGACACCACGATACCTTGGCCCTGCGTGCCATCGATGAGACCGCAGAATTCGACAAGTCCGTACGCTGGGCACGCACACATAGCAGCGTGGACGATACACTGATTGTGGTCACCTCGGATCACTCGCACACCATGTCGCTGGCGGGTTACTCCAGTCGCAAGAACGATATATTTGGCATCAATGACGGCCAACTTGCGGCCGATGATTTGCCCTACGCCACGCTGAGCTACGCCAATGGACCCGGCTACAACACGAACTACCTGCGGGAGGATGGGGCCGTGAAGCGGAAGAATCTACGCGCCATCAATATGAAGAACAAAGACTTTATGTTCCCCACCGCTGTGCCGTTGGAATCGGAGACTCATGGGGGCGACGATGTCGCCGTCTTTGCCAGCGGACCTTATGCTCAGCTCTTCTCCGGAGTGTACGAGCAGAACTTCATTCCACACGCCATGGCGTATGCTTCCTGCGTCAGTGATAAGCGCAGCATGTGCCTGGATGGGGGCATCGCCCGGCGGCCCATTTGAGGCCCCTCCAGTTGGGGGATCTTAGATTAATCAAAAAGTCAACAGTAATTATTGTATGTACTTAACTTATAAACCGCTATGTAATATGTAATAGTTAGTTATTAAAGTAAATGTCTTGATTCTACACTTATCAGTGTCTGATGAGTTCAAATCATTTGGGTTTCGGGGTTTGATTGGATAGAGAACTCTAGAAAGACCGACAATATCTGTAAAATATTTCCATGTTATCTATATGCTAAAATATATCTTAGCAATGTATGTAATCTATTAATTTTAATCATAAATTTATATAAAATTAATTCTCTAAATAGTTAAATTTCAAAATTCAACTCGTTCATTGTGACTCTTCACGTGAATGCAATTATTTTTAAAGTCACAGCTAACCTCGATAAAGCGAGTTATCGATACTCGATTGTTTGTCAATTCGTATCGAAGGCATGGTCGCGCATCACTAGCAAAAAAGGTGAGCAAAGTAAACGAAAGAAAAGCAAGCAGCAGCTAGAGAGGCACGTTGTGGGCGAATTGTTTATTAAAGTGAGTAATATTTAAGTTGAGCCTAATGTCAACAATAATAATAATAATAACAGTAAGAAACTGTTATGCCCCGTGTCTCGGCCAGTGTGTGTGTGTGTGTATCTTTTTTGTGTAACTAATCCGTTTTGAATTCCAACTTGCTCCCGATACGAAGAAGTTGAACTTTGTGTATGTAATAAAAACAAAAAACACAAAATTTATTGCGTCGTCGCCGTGAATACACACACATGCACACACACACACGTAACGATATATATATGCATCTTGGTTATTATAAATTTGCAAAACATTGAGCAGCTGTAATAGCTGTGCCAATACTGGTTTCAGTTTTTCATGCCCATCAATATTCGCTACTCTCTTGTCCACGTACACCTCCGTCCATTCGCATAGCGTCATTGCAAAGCTCTTCGCTTGATTTATTAATAATTTGAATTGTTAATACTTATACTGATGTGAGTGTGAGTGCGTGTGTGTGTGTGGGAGATAGGCCGTTAATTTGTTCGACTGATTTCAATTGTTATTGCTTTAGCCTCGATATATAGCTCGTAGCCTCTTTCTTCCCTCTTTGGTAACGTCATTCACCTTGACTCCGCGAGTGCAAAAGTCATCGAAGCGGTGTAGCTTTGTTTATATATACATATACATACAACTTACCTACACATATAGTATATATGCGGACTATTCATATTATAAGTGTGTATTGTTGCTGTTCTATAAGTTCTTATAAAAGAGACTTCGTTTACCCATATCAAACATGTGCTTACTTTTTTTGGTTCTATATTCTCGATCCGAAGTCTTATCAGTTGCCGTGTCCAGCAGTGCCAGCAGTAGTAGCCTCCGATTAGCACAACAATTGTTTTAACAATCGAGCAATCAGAGAGATATATGTACGTATGTATTTCTGTGTGTATTTATTTCTTATAAGATACTTGGCAGAGCAGAAGATTTCGTCACACTCTTCTCCCATGACTAATGCAACAAAATTTCCACTTGCAGATGCATTTGCTTGTAATTCTCCCAAATGGAAGTTGCGTTCAAAAGGAATGTCTATATATAGTATAGTATATATTTGTGTAGAGTATATACTTTCTTTGATGTAATTCTAGAAACATTGCACTCGATCTTTCAGCTAATTAATCGTCAATCTTTATATGCGCTCCCTATTTATATTTTCTATAATTAATTTCACTCTCTCTCTCTCTTCTTTCTCTATCTGTGTGCCATTCTCTCATTCTTTTCTCAGTGAAATTGAAAGAAAGTTGATGTTTATTTTACAATTGGAATACTTTGAGAGAGAGAAACACCCCTGACCTCATCAAATTTGATTCTAATTCGATAATGATTCAAATTAATATACCCTGCAGCTGCCTTACAGTCTCTACAGGGTGGTTTACCGCAACAAAAGCAACGATTTGTTTACATATACATACATATATATTTTAAAGTTCTTAAATAAAGACTAATGGGTCTTTGTGTGCTCTGGAGCTGCTTATTGTTGTGCCTAGTTAGAGACTAGTCAACTATTTGAATTGTTGATCTCTTCTTCTCTCCCTTCCTTCCTCTCTCTCCATGCTAGGGTCTTGTTTCTAGCATGGGCAGATACAATGGCAGCGTCTCGAAGGTGTCGCCGGGAGAGCGATCAAAGCAGAGCGCATGTCGGGCTGAGGTCATCAGCTGACGCACACCAAAGGCAACATCTTCGAATCCAATGCGCTCACTCGGCTCGAGCTGCCAACAGTTGAGCAGCAGCTGGTAAAGATCGCCATAAACATAGGCGGGCTGTGCCGGACGCACGCCTGCTCGCAATGCCTCCAACAGTTGCTGACTGCTGGCCACATTGGCATAGGGCGTGCCACCGAGGGCACAACACTCCCAGGCAACGCAGGCAAATGACCAGACATCCGACTTGGTGGTGACATGACTTGCCTGGTGATGCTGCTGGTGCTGCTGACGCAACACCTCGGGAGCTAGCCAACGACTGAGCTCCAACTGTTGTCGATTGCTGTTCGCATAGTGCAAGGGGCCAAAGACAGAGAGCTTGATTCTGGAGTCGGCAGTGACGTAGACACTGTAACTGGACAACTGACGATGCTGCACCTGGCAACTGACCAGATACGACATGGCACTGGACAGTTCGTACATCCATTGCAGCACCAACTGTTCTGTGAGTGTGGACAGCCGTGGAGCTGGTGCTGCCAGGCGACTCTCAATCAGACGTCGCTTAAGGCTAACGCGTTGCAGCTCGAAGACCAGATAGGAGCTATCTGCACCCATTGAGATTCCATAGAATTCCACTAGCAACTCGTGTCGTTGCAACTTTCTGAGATAGCCCAGCTCCCGCAGCAGCATCACTTGCGATGCTCCACTCAATTCGTCCAGCGAGAGTACATGAAGAGCGGCCTCACTAGCGTGAAGTCTGCCCGTGATGATCTTGCCATAATGACCATCACCAATCACCTCATCTGTGTTGGAACGCAGTGCACCGCGTGGCAGTTGATTGAGAGCATTCATCATTGTTTGCATCTGCTGCCTGAAGTTCTCTAGCGACGGTGGCAACTCTTCCTCCATTAGATACCCATTGTTCTCCCGCTCAATGATCGGTGTTTGTTGTGTCATCTCGTGTGCATTGCGTCCACGTCCTCCTCCACGACTGTGATAGGTTTTGAAGCGCAAATAGAAGTAGGAGATGAGACTGAGCAGCAGACAGCTGCCGAAGATCACACAGGTGACAGCCAGTGCCACCACCGAGGACTGTCCCTTCTCGAACGTGGCATAGCTAAAGTCATCCAAGGAGCTCGCGTGCTGCTCATGCGTGCTGCGTGTGTAGAGCGTCTTTGTGATGTTGCGCAAGGTGCTTACCTACACGGGAGAACTCTTTTGAATAATCTCATTTGGAATACTTCTCTCTCTCTCTACTCACCACACCCAAGCTGATATGAACATGTGCCTCCTTGTTGTCTTCATCATTCTCTAATGTTTGCAGCGGCACATTGCGATACCGTCCATAGCGCTTGTCATCCCCAACGACAAAGTGCCGCGTGCGATTGTCCTCGGGCCGATCATAGTCCAGTTCAGCGGCAATGTAGTAGGGTACCCCATTCAGCTGTGCCTCCTGCCAGCTGCCCAGCAGCTGTGCATCGAATTGTTGGCTCAGAGAGTTGTCCACTCTCTCCACTATGATGAGCAACTTGCTCACTGGCCCATTGTTGTTCTGTACGGGAGCCAGTTCAATGCTGATGCTCTGCTCGGTGCGGCTTAGGATCTTGGGTTGTGCAGGCGCTGGACTAGGCAAGCCCACATCGGTGCTGTCCATAATGGCGGCATTGCCACAGTCGTTCTGCTGCTGCTGCTGCTCCTCCTGCTGTTGTTGTTGCGCAACGCAAATCGCATGTACGCTGACATTGTAGAGCGTCGCTGGCTGCAGATCGGTGAGCTCAAAGCTGGTCTCAGTGCCCTGGACAAGGAACTCGGGTTGCTGGAATGTTGGTAGTGTGGAATAGGTTTTGATCACTTGACATTTGATAAGGTAGTTCGCAATAAGTTGTATTTGTGGACCAGGCACGCCTCCCGCTAGCAGCAGCTTGCTCGGCTCATAGGCATCCCAGTGGAGGGTGAGACTGTTTGCCGTCTTGTTGGTCACGCGCAGACGATGCGGACCAGGTTGTCGCAACAATGTTGTGGAGTAATACGAGTGTACACCGACACCGCCACAGTATTGTGCCTTATTGGCAATGCATCGAGTGTGGCAGAGTATCTCATCCTGGCGCTCACTCTCCTCCAGCTGATTGGCGCAGAAACATTTCTCGGCCGCCAGCACAGCGTACCTGTGTCCCTGATGCTCGCAGATCTCGATGCAAGTCTGCGGTGTCTTGGCATATACAGATTCCTTCAGCAGATCCGTGCGAGCTGTGAAGCAGCCCACGTAGTAGTAGACAGGCTCCTCCTCTGGCATTACTTGCTGCAGGCTCACAGAGGAGATGCTGCAACTCAACACGAGGTAGCAAATTGTTACCAGCCACTGCTGCCAGCTGGCACTTGGGCGGTGTCCACACTGCTGCATGCTGCGGCGGCGGCGTCTGCTGGCTGAGTGATGCGAGTGAGTCTTGTCTGGTGGCCCCCAACTGGAACTACTGCTTTGATTAAGCTAATTAAACACTTGTTGCTATCTAATTTAGGTAAATTAAGAGTATATTTCGCCTATAATGTGCTCCAATTTGCGCGCTTTATATGTTTTTTCTGCATTTTTTAGCTCCTCGTTTTGCTGTGGTCATTCTGCTACCCGTCTCTGTTGTTGTCGTTGTTACTACTGACTACTGTGTTGACTAATCGCTCTGCTGGCGTCAACGCAGACGTTGCGCTCTCACACACAACTGTTGCTGTTACGTTTTGTCTTCGTTGTTTACATCCTATACTGTATAAATGTCCGGTAAGGCAGAACAAGACAACTCGATAGTGCGGCTTTGTTTCATGATCAACTCGACACCTATAGTTGTCTCTTTTTGACACCTGTGCAATGTTCTGATCACAGCTTTGCTATTTCTTGCAGCATTGCCAACACATAGTAAATAAATCGGAATAATTAACCGAAATATATTCAAATGAGTAAAAATTGAAATTCCCTTTGGCACAGTTAACGAATGTGATAATTTAAAATAAAAATTCTCTTACGCACAGTTAACAAATGTGATAATAAAACAGCGAATTATTTAAACAGCTGCACATACGATTAGTTTCTCTGACCTACCTGCCAGAGTTGCCACATAGAGAGAGTAAGAGAGAGCGCAGAGAGTGTCTGCAAGAGAGTAAGCACACGGCGCAGCGCACTGTTGGCTCTCTCATATTTGTTGTTATTCATTGAGTCGCGGGGTGACTTGCGTGCTGTGCAGTTCAATTTGGTTGACAGTCGCGACGCGCCGCTTTTACCTACATATTCAATTCGATAAATAACAACAACAAGCTAAAGCATTGGAACACAAAATGTAATTATTATATTTGCTACCGATCGTGTGGTATCTCGTCTGTCATAAAGTCAGACTTGTGCCATAATTAAGTTTGTGTGTTCCCAATTAGGATCGATCGCGACACAAAATACAAACTTGTCAACGTCATCACAAACTGCGACTGCGACTGTGATTTCCATATACAATATGGCATTTTGTATATGTATTCATGTGTGCGTGTGTGTGTGTACATTACATAGGGAGTCAAGTGGATTACGTGCACGCACCTGGCCGTATAAGAAACGGGCATAAAGAGCTGAATTTATTTTTGGCCAGCTCTCATAATTGCAGGCCGCCTGGCACATTATGTCTATGTCGTCTGCACATGCCAAAAGAACAGTCATGCTCACACACATACACACACACGCATACAGTTGTATAGAACTTGCGCAATTAACCGTTAGTTAGTTCTGTTCAGGCTGGGATCGACATCGGATCCCCATTTATAAAGTAACATTTATGAAATATTTCACATATTTTACAATGTATGTCTTTTTTTGCAGTTGCTTAAAACAAAACAAAATCAACAACAAAGTTTTTAATTTGTAATTTTGTGTGAGGAGACATTATTGGAGGCACACCAAACAGTAGCACATATACAATAACAAAAACAATATATATATATACACATGGAGGGCAGCAGCACATCAGCAGCAATCGGCGGCTCCGCGGTGCAGGTGATCAATGCATCCGAGGAGCACACGTTCGTCCTCAACGAAGATGCCCTCAGTGAGGTGCTGATGCGGGACGAGGTCAAGGATCGCTATGTGTGTGTCGTCTCCGTTGCGGGTGCTTTCCGCAAGGGCAAAAGCTTTCTGCTCGACTTCTTTCTACGCTACATGTACTCAAAGGTAAGCCTAGCTTAATACCTCTGTCCCTGAGCCATATTCATTATCGTATTTCTTATCTAGTATGTGCGACACGACGTCACAGATTGGCTGGGCGATGAGTCGGAGCCGTTGGCTGGTTTCTCATGGCGCGGCGGATCGGAGAGGGACACAACCGGCATATTGATGTGGTCAGACATATTCCTGCATGATTATCCCAATGGCGATAAGATTGCCGTCATATTGCTGGACACGCAGGGCGCCTTCGATAGCCAGAGCACTGTGCGCGATTGTGCGACTGTGTTCGCCTTGAGCACCATGCTGTCCTCGGTGCAGATCTACAATCTCTCACAGAACATACAGGAGGATGATCTGCAGCACTTGCAGCTGTTCACCGAATACGGTCGACTTGCTCTGGCGGATACCGGCAAGAAGCCATTCCAGCGTCTGCAGTTTCTAGTGCGTGACTGGAGTTTTCCATATGAGGCTGAATACGGAGCACTGGGGGGCGATAGGATACTCAAGCGTCGACTGGAGGTATCGGACAAACAACATCCCGAGCTGCAATCGCTGCGCCGACACATCTCATCATGCTTCACAGAGGTGGCATGCTTTCTGATGCCCCATCCCGGTCTGAATGTCGCCACGAATCCTCAGTTCGATGGCCGCCTTAAGGATATTACGCCCGAGTTTAAGAACAGCCTGCGAACACTGGTGCCCATGTTGCTGGCGCCCGACAATCTTGTGTACAAGGAGATCAGTGGACAACGCGTAAGGGCGCGCGATCTCATCCAGTACTTCCAGTCGTACATGAGCATCTATAAGGGCAACGAGTTGCCCGAACCGAAGAGCATGCTGGTGGCCACTGCCGAGGCAAATCATCTGACTGCCGTTGCAGCTGCCAAGGAGCTGTACAATCAACTCATGGAGGAGGTGTGCGGTGGCACGAGACCGTATCTGAGCACTGCCCACCTGGAGACGGAGCATTTGCGTGTGAAGGACAAGGCACTCTTTCAGTTTGCCGCAAAGCGTAAAATGGGCGGGGAGGAGTTCACCGAGAAGTTTCGCACGCAGCTCGATACCGATCTGGAGGACAGTTTTGTCAATTATCGGGCCCACAACGAAAGCAAAAACATTTTCAAGGCGGCACGCACTCCGGCCGTATACTTTGCCTGCGCTGTCATCATGTATATAGTAAGCGGCATCTTTGGCCTGGTGGGTCTCTATACATTTGCCAACTTCTGCAATCTGGTCATGGGTGTGGCCCTCCTCACGCTAGCTCTCTGGGCGTACATAAGGTAAGTGCCATGAGATTCTATCCATTGCCTTAATCACTAACTGTATCCGCCTGAATCCTCTACAGATACAGCGGCGAGCTGAGCGACTTTGGCGGAAAGCTGGACGACTTCGCCACGCTCATGTGGGAGAATGTAAGTGATGGATGAGGCAAGGAAGTAATGCAGATATATATATTAACCCCCCCTATTGATGCTTGCAGTTCATGAGGCCCATCTATCAGGGTTGCATGGAGAAGGGCATACAGCATGTGGCCACGCATGCGGCCGAGGTGGCCGTTGGCGGAGGCAGTGCATCCGCTTCTGTGGTCAATGGCAAGGTGAAGCGCTCATGAGAATACGCCCAAGTAGCAGCAGCAGCACAACGCAACAACAAAACGCAACCATCTCCCGCTACTCAGCAACAACAAACGACTAACAACAATAACAATAACAACAACAAAAACAACAACAACAACAATAATATTTCCTGCAAAAGAAACAATAATAGCAATAAGAGCAGCAACAGCAACGGCACACCAGGTTTCTTCAGCAGTTTATGGGGCAAGTTTGGTGGAGGCAACATTGCAACAACAACAACATTGCCCCTGCATGCGCCAGCCAGTTGTTCAGCCTCAGCCTCTGCCTCCTTCCACTTTAAGTCGTCGCCAACCACAACAACAACAACAACAACAGCCGCTTCAAACAGTCGCAAAAAGCGCAAGTCAAAGCGCAATTAAATTAAGTCGAGTACAGATCGATAACTTTTTAATTGTCGATTGATTTGTATGTGTAATATGATATGGTAATGTAGGCCCTAAGTCGAAAATAGCTATTAATTGCCCTTAAAGGAATATTGTGTTTTTTAATATTACGTACACTAAATTAAAAGCTCAGCGTAGCACGAAGTAATATATACATATATATATATATACATACTTTATAAACTAATAAGAAGAATATTAAGTAAGTGTCTCGTATTTGTTGAAAATCTAATTGAGAATTGTTTTTATATGCATAAATACATTCATATATATACACACATTTATGAAACGAGAGAAGAACTTGAAGAAGAAATCTAACTTTTTACGCTGTAATATAAAGAAATCGCTTACGAATTTAAAATTTGTTTAATTTCCGATACTCTCTTTTTTTATACCCATTTTACTATGTTTTTTACCATAATTCTTGCCCTCTCGCCTTTTAATATGTATACAAAGCAAAAATAAATACACTTTGTTGTTGGATCGTTTGTTAAGCGTACGCATCATATACTATATTTTTCATCTTCTGTTCAATCGAAAGAATACAACTCATTGCCATCGACACAGTCACAATGTTGGTAAAGGTCTTTTAGTTTTAGAAATTTAGTAAAAAATAAAATACGTTTTGATTAAAACTAACGCAAAATAAAAGTGTATAATAAATAATTCGATTGTAGTTCTCTCTCAACGAAGATGTAATTCCTGATTCGATGTTCAGTTCTTGGCATTCTTACAGCATCCTTTTGGTGCTTTGTCATCGCCGACTGCGGTTTCCTTGTGGCAGCAACTGCCGCTGCCACTTGAGGCCTCCTTGGGTTGATTGCACCCGCATTTGCCCGGCGAGTTGCACTTGCAGTTCTCGGCACATTTCTCTGCAGTGCATTTGCATTCTGTGTGCGTAGAGAATTTGAATTTATTATCTGTATAATCTTATTAATATGCCATCAATTTGCGACTTGCCCTTTTCACAACCAACGCAAGGCATCTTCAATTCTTGTATGCGAAAAAAATGATTTCCTTTCGACGTTTAGCGCAGAGCATGCGCATGAGATACTTTTTCTCTATCTGAAGGGTTGATGTGAACAGCTGTAGCTTAGTAGGTCAAATTCAGTACGTTGCTCTAGTCAGGAGACTTAATACACAGTTCTCAAATGACACTATTGTACAAACCTTTTTTTCTAGCAGACACCCAAACATTGAAGAGAACTGATTGACATTTTTGACATAGAGTAATTGTCATTTGGAATTTTAAAACAAATAACTTTGAACATATACAGCCTAGCTTCGACTGTATAAAGGTCATAGGACCGAAGTTATACTATTCGATTTGATCTTTAGTATTTTATAATTTTGATTAATAATATATAATAATAAAGATCAAATAAAAATTTAAATAATAATGATTAATAATATTAAAAATATAATATAATTTTGCACAATAATGATAATGAAATTATTTAAATAACTTCATCCTATTTTGTGTTGCTTACTTTGTAGAACCGATCTACGAAATCTGTAAGCCCACAAAGTAAATTTCATAAATTACTTTTATGTTTATTAACCAATCGAAACCAAATTCTCAGAAATCATTTGTTTGGTTATTCAACACACATTTATATCGATTTGAAGAAGCGACAACATTCTAAAAACAGCTAAGACACTTCAAAACACAAGAAATCTGGAACTCTATCTCTTAGTCTCTGGACCTAACAGTTCATATAGGCAGAAATGACTATATCAATTGATGCTGTTGATGTGATGTAGAATATATCAATTTTAGGGGGTCTGCCCATTATGATCCATGGCCTTAGAATAATTCTCTTTTATAAATTCCACATCGATTACACTTATATGCTGCATTATTTTTTATTGTTAGTTGCTCATGATTTAATTTTGTTGTTCAACATTATACATAGTATTATAGATTTCGATCGTTTGCCATTGTTGCTTACTAACTAACATTTTATGCGCCCCTTCAGAGGGGGGATGAGTTTTTTAAACTTTGCCCCTTTGTGTTTCACATGGACAACTTACTAGACTTATGTGCGTAATTACAATTTATTCTCACATGAACTAAAGAACGTAAAATGTATTTATGTAAGTATGATGCATGTATAATTCGTATCCGTTCAGCAATTTACAATGAACATTTTTCTTTACATTCATCTCTTTTATGTTGATAAATTGTTGATTAATTATATAATATCTGTTCATTTTGAGTTTAACATAGAGCCAAAGGTTCCGATGGGAAGGCGAAGAAGGACAGATTGAAAGGGGGAAGGGCGGAGGGAGAGAGAGAGAGTGAGAGCAAAAAGGTGATATATCAGTAAGTAGGAAACTAAACCAAACGTATTTATAGCAGCATAAAACGTACCTAAAGGTTCTACTACAACATATATAGATATTAGCGTCTCGTAAGCCGTGTTCTCAACCCATTATTTTCCATTATTAATTTGTGTATTCCTTACTTTTTTCTTTCCTTTACTTTCCTTACATTTCATTACATTCCATTCCTTTTTGTTTTCCCTAATGCATTTTGTGTGTTTTTGGCATTTCGTAGCGCACAAGGATCTTGCATTGAATGTATGTAAACTTTAAACTAAATTATCCTTTTTCAAATTGGAAATTGTTTTACGGTCTGGAAGTCTTATATAGTAACATTTATGATTATTGCTAACAGTATTTATTTATGTATATATGTATGTATGCATTGATGTATGAATGTTCTGTGTATATATTTATATATGTTATTACGTTTCGTATGCCGGAGTGAGTGTGTGTGTGTGTGTGTGTGTGTACGGTTTTGTGGGTGTCAGTGTGAGTGTGTTACATATATATACTATATATATATCTATTATAATCATGTATGGTTTGCTTTTGTTACCGTTGCAATATGTTTCTAGAATATTTCATTTAATTTAGTGTTATTTTCATGCATGTAGATCACGGGGGCGTGTGTGGGGGGGGGCCTGCCTTAAGCAAGCAGCACCAACCTTGGGTTGTCTCTACAATCAATCCATGAAAACTTTCGACCTTTGGCCAAAAATTTGCACAGTACCTAAGAGAGCTTAGGCAATCGTTCCGCGCCTGATCCGAGTCTGATCCGTTGCCAGTCATTATCAGTCCAACGGCTTGCCAAAAAATAATATGCTGAGCAAATCATTGAATGACAACTAAATCTGTGTCGGACTCGCCGCCTGTGATGTGGATGCAACGTCAGTCAATGAGCTGCTGCTGCTGGCAGCCGCAGCGGCAGGTATGGCGGCACTATTAACAACGGTTGCAACATGCGGCGACAATGGCTCTCGGAACCGATCCTGTGCATGATCCAGATGATCTTGTCCATTTGCTTTGGACTTGCCAACCATGAGCGCCGCAGACTGTAGACTCATTTCGGTTGCTAACTCAATATTATATTTCTCCTGCAGCATATCTGCGCTGCATGCTTCAGGTTCCGGTGGCGTTGAAGCACCCTTGGGCCTTGTCTTGATTGCTGCCGCAGCGGATGTTGATGCCTCCATGGCCAACTCTTCACTGGTGTGTTCTTTATTTTGCGCTGCTGCACTGCTGGACGTGTTCGCGTCCCGTTTGATGATGCTTAAAATGCTGTGGATGTACGACTCCATGGTGATCAGTGTGCTGAGACGCCTCTTTCTATCCTCGTTGACACGATCCTGTGCCGTTTTCTTGTTACTCGTTTTCTTATTGCGCTTGGGCGTTGGCTCCAGTTCATCTTCCAGCTCCGTTTCATCATCGGATGAGGCAACCGAGGTTTTCTCAAGTTTATCCGAGGCAGGACTCTGCATTGGTTCATCGACGGCAACTGCAGCAGCAGTTGCAACTGGTTCACTGGTTTCCACAGAAGCAACAGAAGCAGTAGCGGCAGCTGCCGCAGCAGCAATGTCGCCACTGCCACTGCCACTGGATATATCCATGGATACATCATCTCCGCTAGATTTATTGACAGCAGAATCGTTTTTCTCCTTGCCATCAGTGGAGTTTTCTACAGCAGTTGCCGTCTCTGCCTCCGATTGGCCTGGTGATTGTATTTCCTCCTTTGCTCCTTTGCACGAGTCCCGCTTCAGCTTCTTGTTTGGAAATTGATCTGAAATTACAGAAAGTTAGTCCAATTCCTAAGGAATATATACTAAATTTCATACCTCTTTCGATCTCCTTCTTGAAGCGTTCGCTTTTGTTCTGCAATGCCTTGAGGGATCCGCGCAGCTCCTTGCGCACCGAGGTGGGCACACCGGTTGCCTGGGCAATGATACGTATGGCAAAAAGATCACCACACAACTCATCAATGTCATCCTTGGAGTGCATGCCATAGTTGATGGTGTAAATCATGCGGGCCACCGGCAACTGGGCAGCAACCTTGTTATAGTATAGCTCCAAAAACTCCCGCACGAAGCCATCCTTGAGCATACTGCGCTCATCCCTGAGCACATTGTGCAAATATTCAATCAGCAGCTGATTCTTCACAAGCAATTCCGAGTATCTGTAAATAATAAATGGGAATTATGTATGGAACACACACTCACAACAATCTCAATCTCTGTCCCCTGTGTACTTACTTGTGCGTCAGTGCGTTGTTGTGTATGCCCACCCAGAACTTGGGGAAGTAGTTGAAGTGCAGCGGCGTCGACTCGATGGCCACCAGGCAGTGCAACTTGACCAGAGTGTCGTTGAGAGTTCCTGTATTGACGCACATGCGCAGCATGACATCGATAAAGTCATGATAGGGCCTGTAGAAGGCATCCACTTGTGCATCGTACTCGGTGTCCAATCCCCGTGGTGTCAACTCAGACAATGCAATGCACATTTGTACCATCGGCCTGGGGGGACGCGGTGAGTTCTTTGCGCCCTGTGGCCAAGGTGTCTGCTTGGCACCGCGTCGCGGGAAATACGGTCCCAGCGGACCAATTGCATTGGGCGCATTGGCCACCGACAGATGGCAGTTGATTAGAATCGGGGCCAATATGCTGGTGGCCTCCAAGCTAATGTTACGCACCAGCTCCTTGAGCACCTCGAGGGCCATGCGACTTATTTCCGGTGAGTTGAATGTGTTAAGTAACGTTGCCAGGCGTTTAATGGCATCGGGCAGTGCCTTTGCCAGCGCTGAATGCTGATGCTGTTGCCGCAGAAAGTGTTGCTGCTGCAATTGCATTTGTTGCAACTGCAAGTGTTGTTGCATTTGTTGCTGCAGCTGTTTCTCCTTTTGCTGCGGCGTTTGTGGTGCTTGGGTGCATTGCGTCTGCTGTTGCTTTTGCAGCAACTGTTGCTGTTGCAATTGCAATTGTTGTTCCAGTTGTTGTTGCTGCTTCTTCTGTGCCGGATTGTCAGTACGCAAGCGCAGTGTGGCCAACAACAGCACCATTTCTCCAAGCAGATCCAACAGATCCCCTGCAACATGGCAGGCCGTCGCCTCGTGGTGCATGGAATGTAGTGTGTGCAGCGCCTCAAAGCACATCTCAATGCCACCATTGAAGATGACAAGCATGCGATCATCGTCGTTGTCCACTGCAAGGCACACTCCAAATTAATAACATGTCGTGTGATAGATCTACAATGACTTACCCAGTATCTTGAGCGCACTGATGAGCGTCGACCAGGAGACTCGTGCATCAAGACTGCTTGTGTAGGATACAATAACGGAACGTCTGAAGGCAATCACATCCAGTTTCTCCTGTTCACTGGCATCCGGATGACGTGTGGCAAACAGTGCCATCAGCTTAAACAGCTCGTCAACAGCAGCCGCATATTGTGTGGGATGTGGCGTGATGTTCTTGAAGGCCCACTGTAGATTCTGATGTTGTGCCAATTGGCGGGTTAAGGCCCGACTCTGCTCGCAGCACAATCGCAGCAATCCATAGTAGGCAGGCAGCATGGAGCGATTGTAGGTAACAATCTCAGCGTCATCGTGATCGGCACTTAAAGGGGAAAGAGTTCATGAGGTTAACTATTACTACTAATTAACTTCTTGATGTCTCTTACAGTATGTAGTTAAATGCAATGTTGCGCGTTATCTCCGGGCAGTTGGCCACCAGGGCCGCATTCTCAGGGCAATCGACAAGCGAGTGATGCCAGAAGGTGAGCAGAGCATGTTTGTTGTGATGAGCCGGCACACTGGGCTCTGAGAGACGCGGATGGAACAGCTCCCATAGGGAGCGCATATATGAACCTATCTGTAAGTACCAAGATAAACAAGATAATGTTAGCAATGAACCGTGAATATTGCAGCCAAACTTGCCATTAGTTTTTCAGTCTTTGAAACCATACAATAGCTGAGAAGATTAAAGTACGCGGTCAGCTTGGTTGTACCATGTGCTCCAATGTCCGCATAGATGCGCGCTGGACGCAGCAGACGGAGCAGCAATGTGATCACTTGATGCAGCACCAACTGGGCATCACTGTTGATGTCACTACGAAAGCGAAAAATGTTTAGTTTGCTGCTAATGATAACTCTGCTTTCAATTACCGATAGCTGTGCGGATTCAGGGCCAACAGTTTGTGTTGTGAGTGAGCACGGAAGTTGGCACGGAACGGTTGCGATGGCACCAATGCCACCAACAGGCAGGCAGCAGCTGCAGTGCAAAGAAATAACAAATATATTTAATAAATCATTCAATATTGGAACTTCAGTCAATCACAACATACCGTTCCTCACGCGCGTGTTATCATGGGCGAGCAGAAATTGCTCCAGCCATTGCTCGGCAGATTGCAAGATCCAGGCATGTGCAATTTTATTCTTCGTTGCCTGCAGCGACAGCCAGTCTAGCACAGACTGCGGACAATACTCGGCAGCATCCCACATGCGTGGCAGCACCAGCTGTGTGAAGCAAGGCAGCCCCACGGGACCACCCTGTGTCTCAGTCAGCAGTGTGAGCAGCTTGAAGAACGGCGCACAGAGTTCCGTGTGCTTTGTTACCGAGGCAAACAACATGCTGATGATTTGTGTTGCCAATCTTTCGTCGCAGCGGCAAAGCGCATGTATTAAATGCTTTGTCTGGTGCGGATTAATGCCGTCCTTAATTTGTTGATACAAAAACGGAAAGCCCTACGAATTATGGTAAAGAGTCTTGTCATTAGTAAGAGCGTACAGATATACAGTCGTAGTGCGTGAGTATAACTCACAAGTGGATAAAAATAGTATATATCGTATAGTAAATGTATAATATATAGTAAATATATTACAAGAATTGTATAGTTATATTTTTAACCAGTTATGAGTGATGAACACTTTCATTTATAAGTGGTAATACTTGGATTACTAGCAATATAGACATAAATAAATAAATAAAATCAAATCTGAAAATAGACTTAAATAGAACTAATGTAAACCAAATACATAAAAAAAGATTATTTATCTTTATGCAATTTATAAGACTTAAATAAACTGGGAACACGTTGGATAATGTTACAGATTTTGTCAATTTATTTTTTAAGACAAAATCGCAGTCGGTTAATGGAAGGGAATGATAGCTAAATATGAAATGAATGATAAAAAGTTACGCAAGGAATGATAAATAACTATGATGAGAAAGATTAAGAAATAAAGTATTATAAATACATGTGAAAGGTATGATAAACAAATTGTAAACTAATGAAACTGTGGGTTATTGTTTTTTTATTCAGTCAGTCTTTTACTATCAGTCAACTCAATTTAAAACCCTTTTTTATTGTTATTTTCTGTGTGTCAAAAATGTGTGCAGTCTAAAAAAAGTCCAACAACAATAATCCAGAATTCAAGTAAAATGAATATATATAAAACAAAATAGAATTACTTTAAAAATAACTATAAATATTTACACTAAACTTAAGCCCCACAAATGAATACATGAGGATCAAAACAAAAACAAATTACTTTAAACAGATGAGTCTGTGAATAAAACAACTCACATAACGTATAATATTAACAATAAATAAACTCAAATTATACCTTAAAACACACACATAAAAACAATAACATATTTTTTAGAAAGTGCATTAAGGAATAAAGAAATAAAAGGGTATCATGCATTCGATTGTTTTGTGGATGATGAACTGGTTGATTTGTTAAAGAGATAATTAACGGTTTCGAGATTTTTCAGTATCACCTTTCCACCGGCAATGGCATTGAAGTCTTTGGGCGACAGACGTAGCCGAAAATCGGTGCCCCTTGAGCGTTCAACGAGACTGGCGCACAATGCAATCATTTTGTCCAGCGATGCTGGTCTCATTTTCTCTACCGAGAGCGCTTCATCTGATGAATTATCTTCGTTGTCTGAACTGATGTCGATCTACAAAACAGAAAATAAACGATTATTTCACTACAATTAATGGTCACAGTTTGAGCAACAACATACACTATCTGTTTGCTTGTGGCCCAGATAGAAGTCCACCAGACTCTTTAGCACACCAATGCGTAGCAGAAACATTGCTTCTTCGTCGCCCATGCGAGAGAACTCGCACATAAGACTAAAGTACTCGGAAAGATGTCGCAGATGGGAGCGCGCTCCATGCTCCAACAGTGAAATAAGGGAGCTGATAAAGCGCGTTACACACGACGCCTGTCCAATGAGCTCTCGACCATCTTCGTCTGTTTCGACACCCAGATAGAGATCAGCATGTGAGCCTCTAATGAAAGATAATAACAAATGTATAAACACTGAAAGAACACTATTTCCATTTGACTTACCGCAGCCGTTGTATGACATGAATGACGAGACGCTGAAACATTTGACGGACCATTTGATTGGGACATTGGATTAACACCTGAACGGGCCAAAATGGTTCCACGGACATATGCGATAAGAACCATTCGCAAGCTTCTTCGCTGGCATTAAATTGCTTGGTCAGCAGCTCCACCCAAGGCACCATGGTTGGCTGTAGAGATTAAAAATCACAATTGATTCATTTGTTGCTACTCGCAGAGATTTCTTACCTTCTCCTTTGCATGTATGAATGTTTCAATGAAAAATGACACTGACAACTGGGCGGCCATGCAGGTGACATCCGTTTCCGACATTAATGTCTGTGGTATATGCCCACAAATCTGCCACATGAAGCTGCAGCAAATGGATTAAATGTGTGGAGTTATATTAACTTTACTACTTCAAGTAATTCGCTGTACTCACTTGAAATAGGTATGCTCAAATATATTTCGATCTTGCAGAAACTGTCGATTGTCCTGCCATATCCAATCTTCAAGCTCCTTGCTTAATAATGGACGAAACTGTTGCAGTTTGCTGGCTCCACCATTCTCATTCTCCGCAATGATGCCACCGCCTGCCTTCGAGGTAGACGTCTGCTGCGGCTTCTGGTTTTTGTTGTTATTATTGTTGTTGTTGCTATTCGGCTTCAAATTATCACAATTGGCTGTTTTTTCTAATTCTTCACTGTTCTCCATCTTTTCTTTAACAATGTTCTCTTGCTCGTTTTGATTTTGCTTATCCTTCTGTGCGTCTTGTACTTCATTCTTTGCTGCTTCCTCGACTGTACTAATCTCATCTACTGTCATGTCGCTTACTCCCTCCATTTTCATCGGCTCCTCTGTGTCTGGCTTCTCCTCATTCGTCGGACTTGGCGTTGGTGTTGCCAACAGTTCCGAATGCCGGCGCTGCAAGTGCTCTGGCAATCGCCGCTCATAGAAGAGCATATAGGCTGAGTTTGTCTTTTCAAAACTAAAGTCCAAATACTTCTCAGTGACGGAGTCGTAAGTCTTGCTCTGGAAAGGGTATGGGAATATAGAGTATATATAAAATGTATAAGACAGTCTGCATTTGGCTTTAATCTTAACCAATTGTTTCTATAATATTCAAGGATATACTCACGGTCATCTCGCCGCCAAAACACTCCGCTGCTATTTGCGAGGGATCAAATGGTTTGACCTCAGCATCATTGAAAAGGAACCAACGCTCGTGCGGATGATAATTGCTCTTTGTGCGTTCCTTTATAAAGCTGTAATAATGTCCACCGTCCGCTGTACCAGTGTGCACAGTGACGCCAACCAGCTCGTACCTGAGAATGAGAGGGTTGTTATCAAGATGGAAACAGATGAATGAATTGATTATTCCATTACTCATAGCACTCTTCGATGTCAGCGTCCAGTGTGGCTTCAGCCTTCTCGTTCTCAGCCCCCAAATTGCCATCGTGCTGTTCCCGTTCGCGCTCTCGCTTCTCGCGTTCCTCCTTATACTGCTGCGGCATCAGTGTCTTCTCCACATAGTGACACATGTTCAGCCGCAGGGGGAACGAGAAGTGTGTGTTCACCTTCTCCTTGAGCATGGTGACCATGTTGAAGGTATATCGCATGGTATTGAAGCACAATATCTGTGGCAACTTCTTGAAGCAGGCGCGCTTCTCGGCACGCACCTTCTTGCCACACTGCGAGCAAGTGTACATGTTGTCGCCCTCGAGCGTATCCTTCACAGTGACCTCGTCCAGAGACTCCTGCAGATTACGCATATCGGCAACTTGACAGCGAACCGTGTAGAACTCCTCAGCAGTGCGGGACACATGACCACAGTCCAGCGAGACGACATTGTTGCTGAGAGTGCCGCAGAACAAACGCTTCACCAGATGCTTCAAATCCGGCGTCATTTCCTCCAGCTTCGATACCAGATCAATGAAAAATTCGGCCATATCCTTCTGTTCGCCCGTGTTCAATGGCTGATGATCCATTTGATAGACACGACAAAAGCTACGCGGATTATACGCCTTGCGTTCCGATTCCAACAGATATGCGAACATTCGCTGTAGTTCCAGCAGTGTTGGTGCATGCTTCTGTGCCCCGGCAGGTGGCAGACGCAATATTGCAGCACGCGCCTGTGGCATCATATACAAATGCTGTATGCACGACGCCATGTAGCATGTGGCACCCAAATTGGTCAAGCCAACGTACCCACACTCGGCGCGCCCCTCATCGCGTGGCCAATAGTCCCAGGGATATGGTTGCTTCGGCCCGGACTTGTGCTGGGCCAGCAATCGTCCATGGAGATAGCTATAATTGGTGGCACAGCCGCGGCAAAGCTCCACCAGCAGATCGTATGCAGCAGCACGCGATGTGGCCGATTTACATTTCGGTTTCTGGCGATTGGCAGGCGACGGCATCTCGAACAGGAACTCAATAAGCTGCTCGATGAAGCTGAGTGCCTTGGGTCGGTACTTGTAGCTGGTATCGTACTTAATCAGATTGGACATGAGATTAAGCAGCCCCACCAGACCATCATCCTGATATCCATGACGCAGCTCGTGATAGTCCCGATTGAGGATGCTCTCCGAAATGTTCTCGCACAGCAGCTCAATGTCGATGCGTTCCTCCGCCACCATCTCTGTGGTCAGGGTGTCCACAAGGCGTGCGAGCAGCCAGAAGTAATCACGACAGGCAGGTCCATACGGTTCCTTACCCTCTTCGGAGAGTAGAAACTGTGTGTGCTGTACCGACGAGCTCATTTGCTCGGCACGTGGCAGCAATGCGATCAGTTTGTGTAGCAGTGGCGCCAACAGCAGACGATAGCTCTGAGCATTGCCCAAACAGATGCGATAGAGTCCGGCGCAGATCTCACGACGAACCGCAGGCTCGGGATCCTCCAGTATGAACTTCTGCAGCCAAGTGCACTGCTCTGGCTGGGACCAGAGCAGACGACGTGCCTCCGGCGAGGCATGCACAAAGCTCACCAGAATGTTCATGGTAAACTGCACGAGCTGAGCACGACCCCAGAAGCCAGTGCGCAGTTGATGGAACTGATAGGGAAACAGCAGTGATGTTGTGCCCGAGGACAAATGCTGATGCACCTCATCGTTCAATATGCTGGACAAACGCTTCAGGCACTGCGGCACCTCCATTAACTGCAGCATAAATGCATGTGGCCTGGACATCAGTACGTGCACATCTTGTGTCTGCAGCTCCTCGAAGCCCAACAGCCAAAGGATGCGCAACAGGCTGGCCAGGCAATCATGACGCCACTCGTTCAGTGCCAGCTCCTTAGGATGGGCACTCTGTTGCAATTGGCCGCCACTGAAGATCTCGTACAAATGTTGCAGTCCTCCACATTTGATGAACGCTTCGCTCCACTTGCTGCTCTCGCCCAGCAATGCACTGCGCAGTGGTGGTGCCACTGCCGTCACTGCCGCAACCGATGGCAATGTGGTTGCAGCAGGAGGAGCTGGCGGTGGCAGTGGTGGTGTTGAACAGCCCAATGGCCGCTGCAGCTGCTGCTGCTGCTCCTGATCACTGGCTTCAGTCTTTTTGTGCCGCTTACTATTCTGCTTGGGTTGATTTTCCTTATCGCCACCACTGGACATTTCACTCACTTCCACATCGCTGCCCGAACGTGGCGTTGATGTTAGCGTCGTCTCCATTTCCCCCGATAGCTCCTTGCTACAGTCACTGCCGCTGCTACTTCGTTTTGGCTCCGGCGGTTGCTGTTGCTGCTGCTCATTGCTATTGTGTCGTCTGTTGGCGCTCTTCTTTGCACGCGGCTGCTGCTCGCTTATCACCAGATTGCCATTGGAACCAGCAGCGCTAACGGGACCTGATATGGTGCCTATTAAGACGCGCGGCGTGCTGCTCAATGCCAAGCTCTCCACAATGTGCAAGGAGTACATGAACTTCTGCAGATTGCTCGGATCGAGTAGCTCGTTAAACTTTTGCTTGATTTGCTTGCGCTTATTGGCCAATTGCTCCTGATCCTGATCCAATTGCTGCAGTTCGCCAAGGTCATTCACCAGGTTCTTAAATGCATCCAATATGTGAGGATTGGTGGGCAACATGGCCAGTATGTCCCAGACACGGCGCGACAGCAGCTGCGCCTTTGTGTGATGCTGCAAATGCACTGTGGACGACTGCGGCTTCATGTCCCCCAGTGTTTGCATGAGGCAAAAGAGTTTCTCAAAGTATTTCGGTTGCAGGAGCAGCACTGTGGGCAGACATTCCTTAGGCGGTGGTGGCAACATCGATGGATGCTCCATATTTGTCTCCTTTCGCCGTGCGCCACGACCTCCCAACGAAACATAAACTATTTGATTGTCCTTGAATCCAGCATCGCCCAAAGTGCGCTCATCATAGTCCGATGTCAGTTCTTGTCCTTGTGTTATGATTCGCAAGGGTCCATCGCTCAGCAGTAATCCCAGCACAGGTGCAGCCATGCCCGATTGCAGGCTCTCCCACCACTTGGATACCTCAGCCTTGAGATCTGCAATCAGATCGCAGGCATGCATATGCAGCAAACTCTTCTCAGACAGTCCCGCCTGTTGCAGCACAATTCGCAGAGGTGGCCCAGCGCCCTCGTTCTTTAGATTGCTGTGCGAACCAATGCCCTTCCCCTCAATGGCCCAACGGCGCAAGTGGAAGGCATAGCGACGCCTAAACGTATCCAGATGAGTGTTCAACAGCAGCAAACCACGCTGGACCCGCATCAAAGCATTCTCATCCTCAATGCTAAAGGGAAAGATGTTTATTAATGACTCTTGATTTAGATTTAACATTTACTCACTTCTCAAGCGCCGCTGCAGCCTGCACCAGATTGTCCATGCACTGTGAGACGAACTCCTTCTCGAGCCGCAACTGTTGTCCCATATAGTACATGTTAATATATTGAATGGCTGCCAATGAGACTTCATTGCTCTGCGCACGCAATGCAATCTTCCATAGATGATACATGCCCACAGCACTGGAGTTGGCGGCAATTGCGTCGCTGTGTTTCTCATACTCGGCCATTGCGATGCGTGCAAAGCTGCAGAGCTGCTGAAACAGGCCAAGTGCAACCATGGAGAACTCTTCGGGACGCAGCTCTGGCAACTTCTTAAGATACAAATGCTGCAGAGCATCAATGCCGAGAGCATGCTGATCTCCGCCCTTCGTTTGCGCTTGCAGCCATGAGAAATAGCAGTCTGAGCATTCGGGATCGTGCGCTAGCCAATCCCATAATGCATCCAGTTGTTCGAGGGTTAGTCGAAAACTCTTTGGTGAACCCACCGAGGAGAAGATCGACGATAGAAACTGCAAACGCACTGAGACCTGTGTCTTATGCGAGTAAAGCTGCAGCCCCAAATGCTGCTGCTGCTGCTCGCCATTCTGATTGATCAACAGCTCCGCATGACGCCGGGCATAGTGACGGATATTGTTAAAGAAGCACTGCATCATGCGATGATTCCGTTCAGCCCACAACGTCATTGAATGCGTGTCCGATGGCCGAAACTGTTGGAATGATGCAAACAGCTTGGGCAACAAGCGCAGGCTGACAATGACACTCCGATTGTTGGCCACATTCTGCAGGCAACCCTCAATGAATTTTGTGCGCAATTGTCGATCCATACTGAAGCACAGCAGCGTTGCCAGTGCCTTCTCAGCCTCCAGGGCAAGCGATTCACCCAGTTGACCCTAATCGAAAATACAGTAAACATTAGTAATTGACAAACTGTGTTGAGTAGAAGAACATATCTTCAGCAGCACTTACAATCTTATCGTCCTGCAGCAAATCCCAGAGTAACGTATTTCCTGGCTGGCATACATCGTTTAGCTTGAACGAGGGCTGATTATTACTCGATGATGTGCTCGTGGACTTGGGTGAGTTCTGCTGTTTGTTACTCACTTCCAGTAGATCACCATCTGAATCGGACTTGGCTTTGGCAGCGGCTGCAGCGGCAACAGCAGCAGCAGCATTGGCCTGCTGACGCATCGCGACCAGCGATTGTTGTGCATTGCCTGTTGCCACAGCAGCAGCAGCAACTGCGGCAGCGGCCGCCGCAACATTTGTCTCTCCAGACTTTTGCATAGCCATTGCCGATTGGGCAGCCATCAAGGCAGCAGCGGCTGCTGCGAAGGCAGGTGCAACATCGCGGCAATTTGCAGCAGGCACACGTCCGGCATGCGAGTTGACAAGCTGCGCCAACTCCTCCTCACATGGCGAGACATCCTCATCATCAAAGTCAGCGAGATTCTTTTCTGATTTGTTGCTCATCGGCGATGAGTAGCTGCCATCATTCTCGGCGCCACTAAGCAGTTCACTGATATTCGTTTCGGCAATGGCGCGTATATAGGGTCCTTCGCCGTGCAAATGCTTCAGTACCGCAGCGGGCACCAATTGATGGCCGGCACCATCACTACACTCATCACTATCGGCCAGCAGTTCGCCATCGTTATCGGCATCGCCGTCCTCGCTGCTTGGCACATCCTCGGCACCGTCCCAGATTTCAACCAACTCGTGTGGCAGCAACTGTTGCTGCTGCTGCTTGTTGTTGCTCGCTTTTGATCGACGTCGCTTGTTGCTGGTCTTCTTGCGATGCAGCTGCAGTTCCAGGGCAGCACGCGATTGTAGCTCCTCCTCACTGCTGGTATTGTCTATGATATTGACAATGCGATGATTTCTATGGGATTAAACATTGATTAAACATTCTATAGATATAATTGTAAGATGAACGTACTTGATGTCCACTTTGGTCATGTCTTCACTACTCAATTGCTTGACCTTCTCCGTAGTGGGATCGCAGATGTGCCTTCTGTGTCTGGCCTGTTTACACGGTGTCACCCCATCGACGGGACTCTTCTGGCCACCACCCCCACCGCCGCTGGCAATGCTGCTATCATCGGCACCCACATGATCATCCTCGGTATTGCTACCTTCAATGCTGCCACTATCGGAGCTGGATGCAGTCACATTAGAGCCCAGCAAATGATCTTGCATCAAATTCATTTGATTGCGCGAACAATCCCGCGTCCAAATCAATTTCGTAAGAGCCGATGCAATGTAAATGCTCTGCTCGGTGTGCTCCTTGGGGTCCATGCGACAGAGCAGCGAATACAAGTGCATGGCCGGGCGAGGAGCAAGATTTTTCACCAGCGCTGGCAGTATATCAAATATGGTTTTCGAGCAGTGTTTCAGTTGAGTTGCCTGCCAGATAAGTTTGATATCCTCCTCGGATATTTGATTCTCCACAGCCAGGAAATTTAATAGCACGTGAGCCTGTTTAACGATCTCCACATGAAGATTGGGACCAAACAGGTGCTGAACAATCTGATTTTCTGTTAGCCAATTGGCAATGCGCTGTCCAAAGAGCTCCACCTCGTTGACCGTTTCGGTAGTGCAGATTTCATTGAAAAGATTGATGTGAGCATTTATTTGGGCCATGCCTGCACCACAAAGAGGGAGTAAAATAAAAAAAGAAGTTAGCATTGGTGTCGAAAACGAGTGACTCAAGAGAATAGAAACATCATTTCTTAAATTAGAAATAATCCATAATTGATAATAGACTTACCCGCCAGACGCATTGTCAGTGTTGTGGATGTGAAGTACTTGAAAGCCAAGGCTAGACCTTCGGTATCGAAGTTAACGGCCACATCAAGAGGATCACGCATGGAGGACCATACAAAATCGGCCATAGCACGAGTCGCTGCTGAGCGAAGGTTTTGATCGGAGAGCTTACACATGTATTGCAAAATACGGCTACGCAGTGGGACAAAGAGCTGTGTATTGCAATGATAGTTGAGCCAGAGCTTCACATTGGACACAGTGGCAGTCATGGAGTGCGCTGTTGAGACGGGCAAATCGGGATGTTCGAAGCAAAGCGACATGGCGCCAAAGCCTCCAGAGTTACAGAATAGACTGACGTTACGTAGCAGGTAAATGGGAAGTTCGTTGTCGTGCAGATCACAGATTAGAGCCAAATGGTGGGCTTCTTCCGCTTGCAGATCGTCTAAGCGCGAATGCATGCCGTGCTTATGGGCAATGTAGAGCGGAAAATTGAGAAGGAATACCTTGGAGACGAGCACCAGTAGTTTCTCCACCTCGGGCAGTATCCATGGCTCTTCAGTGTATTGTGGATGTGCCTTGTTGCTGCTTATGGGTGGGGTTGGGGGTGTTGGTGGTGGTGGTGGTGTGCAGGGCTGTTTCTTAGGCGGTCCTGGACCATCACCCGAAGCTCTCTTCTCCTCATCGCCACTGCAGGCTTCTGCAGGATTTATGGTTTTATTCTCGTCGCAAGCGCGGGATGTTGATGATGTCGGTGAGAAAGGCGTCGTTGACACCTTTTGCTTATTCTCGCCGCCTTCGTCTTCATTTTCGTTGTGCTGCTGCTGCTGCTGTTGCAGCTCTTTGTCGAGCTTATCGTGTACTGGTTTCCGTTGAGCCTGGGCGACAACCTGTGCAGCGCTGGCGGTCAGACGCTTGTAGCTGTCGATCAGATGATCAATGTGTTTCAAATGCTGCACCGTTAGGCAAATAAGTGACTGCACCACTAGGTTGAAGCGATCATAGTTCTTATTGTCCCGATACAAGCACATACACTGGCGTTGTGGCCAGGATTGAATGTAATTGAATGTCGTCTCAATTTCACTCTTCAGCAGCAGCTGAAACTTAAGCTCTGAACTGGCCACGCGCACCTCATCTGCAAAAGTGAAGTCAAGTGTATGTATATGTGGGTGATGGTGGATGGGTGGTGGTGGTTGTGTAGTGTGGGCGCACGTTTAGACAGTTATCAGAGTTGTAAATGCCGACACATTAAAATGCAAAAAAAAACTTGAAATTTAACTGGTACTTACACAGCTCCAGTAGGTTTTGGAAATCGGCGCAAACCTCGCACATTGTTCTAATGTTGTGCGAATCCACTAAAAGCCGTGGCTAAAACTACCGCTTCTACTTCTTAAGATCTGTTTGCTTTGCCGTTCCTCCTCCACCACCGCCAGCGTTTGCCGTTGTCGCCAAGTGGAATTTGTTTGGTGGGCTTTTATTTGATTTCTTTAGTCGTTCGTGCAATTCCATTTATATTGCGCACTCAATGCCACTCTCTCTTATGCACACAACACGCACTTCTCAAACATTGCATCCAAGAGTACACTTAAATTCTAATAAATTTTTATGAATTGATATATTTTCTAGATATATTTTCTGTCGATAAGAAAAATCGCTACTAAGACTGCCTACGATAGACTGACAATAGTTGTGGTGGTCGGCCGATTATTTGCGTAGCATCCATGTATGCATTCGATTTCATTACACATTCGATTGTCGATAATATAGTAAGAAGTTCGATACGATATTTGTCGCCGCCGCTTTTAGCAACTCATCGTAGACAAATTTATTTGTTTACATGTTTTGTGAATAAAAAATTCCATAAAAGGCCGATTATTAATTATGGACGAGTGTGTTATGGAAACAAGTTCACCCACCGAAACCAGCTCTGATCTCAATTTTAACATGGACGACGAAAAAGTGCAATCGCAAGAGCAGCGCAGCTCGACCACAGCGGTTGCCGGAGCTGCCGATGGCAGCAGCGGCGGTGGAGGCGGCGACAACCAGAATGCAGCCGGCGTTTGTTATTGGTATGCACACATGCAACGAGAGCTTTTATTCGATATATGCAGCACATTCAAATATCTTCATACTGTGCATTTTTAGCGGCAAAGAGCGCAACCTAAATGCAATTGAGCTACTGTGTGCCACCTGCTCGCGCTGGATCCACGAGTCTTGTATAACGTATCAATTGGGCAAGGGTAAAATACTGCCATTTGTTACAAATTATGTTTTTGTGTGTAAAAATTGTTCTGCCACCGGTACAGAGAACTTTCGCAAGAGCCAGGCGAGTAAGTAGAACTGAATTTCGTAAGAAAACTAAAACTTATTAATTTTATTTTTAATATAAGCAATATCTCAGATGTGTCAGTGCGCCATAGCCAACATGCAACAAGCGGCAACACGTGATGCAAAGCCACAAACACAGTTTAGCAAAGATCGTGAGATCATTCCCTACATCGAACAATATTGGGAGGCAATGACAACAATGCCACGACGACTGACGCAGTCCTGGTACTCCACTGTACAGAGATCCCTTGTTAAGGATGTCAACACGCTGTTCACCTATGAAGAGCATACCGAACATGGCTCCATGTATGGACTATTCAATCAAGATCTGCGCCAAATCAAGCCCAACTATGAGATCATGAGTAAGACTGGAGCTTTGCGCCTTACCGAGGACGGCTACACGCAAGGTGAGCAGGAGTACATTTTATCTCATTTGAAGAGTATCTTCTAGTCGTAGAAGTTTCCACATTGACCCTTCTGTTATTCTTTAGTTTAGCACACAATTTGTTTTGCCCACTATCCGCTTTACAGCTGACCCATCCACAGTGGGGCAAATACTGCGCAATTTGTATATTTATCGCATTCTGTTTTGCATGCCAAACAAAACAAACAACGCGTCAGTGTATGTGTGTGTGTGTGCTCTCTATTTCCTCTCTGTTTCGTTTTCTTTCGCTCACGTTTATTGTACTTTACGCTCTCGTCGTTTTTCGCAATTCAAACAATCGCAACGCAAGCTGATCGTCATCATTAGGTTTTGCGGTAGTTTCTTTCGCACCGTCACACATAAACATACGCTCTCACAGATACACACACACACATGTACACTGACACACACACACAAATCCGCGCAGATTATCAAGCAAACAAAAATACCAAAACACAACTGTGACACCCACAAAGAGCAGCTGAAACGGGCGGGTGGGGCTGAACTCATTCATTATAATAAATAATAATAAATAGTTGCTTTCCAATTGGTTACTTTAATTTGTTAGTGTATGCAGGTGTATCTGTGTGTGTGCGTTTGTTGTGTGTGTGTGCGTATTAAACATAATTGATTAAATACGCGTCGCGATTTCGCTTTATTTTCGCTGCTGTCCTTGCGATGACGTCAATGCTGAGCGGAGCGTCGATTGCCAGCGAGGAAGACTGTAAGTGTACAGTGTACAGTGGGACAGACATACATACACACAGACAGTGGGACGGACGGCAGTAAACTGAAAACAGGCAGATTGTCACGTACCAACGTTTACTTATAGATTTTTATATTTCCATTCCACATTGCAGCAACGCTCGCTAAAAACAATAGACAGAAGCGGAAATTTCCAGGCACTGATGCGGGGCCAACGGGCAAGAAGGGTCGTCCAAGCTCTGATATAACAGCTAACGTTAAGCTGCCTGCACATGGTTATCCATTGGAGCATCCGTTCAATAAGGATGGCTATCGTTATATACTGGCCGAGCCCGATCCACATGCACCATTCCGTCAAGAGTTCGACGAGAGCTCTGATTGGGCTGGCAAACCCATACCCGGTTGGCTCTATCGTACCCTAGTACCACATGCGGTTCTGCTGGCGCTACATGATCGAGCACCGCAGCTGAAGATCAGCGAGGATCGGTTGGCGGTGACCGGAGAACGTGGCTACTCTCAAGTACGAGCCACGCACTGTAAGTGGGGGAATAGAATTGCAAATGATGCCAAGATTTTATGTGAATCTTCTTTTAATTCTCTCTCATATAGCTGTGAACCGAGGTCGATGGTACTTTGAGCTGACCATCGAGGAGATGCCGGAAGGCGCAGCCACTCGCATCGGTTGGGGACGAGAATATGGCAATCTTCAAGCTCCACTGGGATACGACAAATTCGGATACTCCTGGCGTTCCCGTAAGGGCACCAAATTCACCGAGAGCCAAGGTAAACATTATAGTGGTGCCTACGGTGAAGGTGATACGCTTGGCTTGCTCATCGAACTACCCGAATTGCCGACAATAGATTACTTGCCCAACACATTTAAGGATCGAGTAAGTTAAATGTGCCTTACAATTTGGTTGGATTAACTAATGTTTTGAGCCCCTTCTCTTTAGCCACTTGTCAAATTCAAATCACATTTGTACTACGAGGACAAGGACAAGATTAACGAGACTCTGAAGAACCTGCACATACTGCAAGGCAGTCGAATTGAGTTCTTCAAGAATGGCCAGTCACAGGGCGTGGCCTTTGAAGACATCTATGCCGGCAGCTACTTCCCAGCCATATCGATACACAAAAGCGCCACAGTTAGCGTCAACTTTGGACCTGCCTTCAAGTATCCCACAGTTTTGAGTGAGCGCAAAGCAAAAGGGGTTAGTCAAACCGATAATTAAGTTTGGACAACAATTGATCTTCTCCTTTTCGCACTCCCTGCAGATGAACGATCGCGTGGAAGAACTAATCACAGAACAGTGCCTGGCTGATACGCTTTACTTAACGGAGAACGACGGTCGACTGCGTCTCGACAACATGAGTCTGTAAAAAAAGAAATCCTTTCCCGAACAAAGCCAACGATGGCTTCGTATTCTAAGCTTATTTCTTATTTCGTTTTTGTATAGATCAGATAATGAAAACTTAACTAATGTGTATACAGATTAATGCAAATTATTGACCTGTTTGTCTACCTTGTGATTCTATTTTCTTAATTTGTCATTAGACAAGGAACGTACGACGAAGGTAAACCTCAAGAACCTATTTTAACATATATGAATGATGAATCTATGGAATAATTTTCCATGTGAAACAATAGTTTTGTATGGTTTATTCCGGCAAGGACCAGACGAGTCAGTTTTGTATATTTTATGACTCAATTGATGGGGAAGTTGTTCAAATACGTAGCATGTACATAGACATCTGTGAAAGCTTCGTGTCGCTTTCATTGATTGCCACATTGTGACAAAGGTCATACAACCAGTAAGGAATAATTTGTGAATGACGAAAGCTCATCTATTCCTATTTTTTGCTTTAAAAGGTTCAAAAACCGAAAAAAAACTGCTGTCACTCGTAAGATGTAAAATGGGATACTACATTTATATGAATAATGAATGTATGATCTATTACTATATATTCTACAAGTTTTAACGGTTTATCCCTGCACTGTCCAGGCAGGGGTAACCTTGACAAAGGTTAGCCTCTTATAATTATTGCTGCTCGGAAAAACGGCTGTCTATCGTAGGGAAGGCTTTCAGAACATTTATAAAAATGCTGAATGTATTGTCTATATATCTCAATATTCTGCATGTGAAAACAAGAGTTTAATTGGTTTATCCCTGCAATTACCAGGCGTATATATCAAACTTTATTGCTGGCTGTTTTGGCTACTTAAAGGCTTTGAATTTTGAGGCACTGTACGGTATGTAGAAGGCACTGCTTGTGGCAAACTCCGAGTGGCGTGGATGATGGATGGCCGCCGATATGGATCGGCCGCCACCACCCGTCGAGGGTGTGTTCGAATTGGTCGTGGTGATGTGGCCCAAATCCATGCCATATGTTGTTGTTTGCTGTTGGGGCTTGTAACTCGTGCGCTCTACTGATGACGAGATACCCCCCAGTGAGGAACTATTGCTGTTAGCCGCACCGCCGCCACTGGATATGCTCTGTGTGGATGTCGTGGTGATGGTGGTGGTCCCAGTCGTTGTGCCTGTAAAGTCCCTGTGATAATTTAGCGAAGGCAACACAATAGCATGTTTGTTGTGCAGGAATCGATTGGCGGCCATGGGCATGTTCCAGGCTGAACGAATCCCCGCTTGTTGCCGTCGTCCGGCATTGTCTCTTGCGTATGTTAATGCCGCCGATTTGGGCTGCTGTTGCACTTGCGTCAGCTGCACGAAACTCCGATTGTTAAGCAATCCGCGAAAGCGTCTATTCGAGTCCAAGACGTTCAGAATCGGTGGCATTCTCAGGCGTGAGCGGGTGACTGTTGCAGATTGAGGCGTGGTCGGGACAGCGGCCTGAGCCTGAGAGCGCTGCTGCTGGTGCTGTTGCGAACGCTTGCGCAGATTGACGGCCACCGATGTGATGCGTAAATCTCTGTCGAGCATAGCCACCAGATTCTGTGTTGGACGCAGATAAGTTCGCGATGCTGATGGCATTGTGTCCTTACTCTGGCGCTGCTGACGCTCTGCTGTGGGCGTTAAGAAGCCAGCATCATCCTCCTCATCATCATCGTAATCGTTGAGAGAGTTCAGGCTAAGATCCGATATAGAATCAATTTCACCGCACTCGTCTGGCACAGATTGACCTCGACCAGCATTGTCGAAACTCTGCTGCTTGAGAGGCTTCGCCTTGCGAGCCAGTAAGCTGGGGAATTGGCGCTGCCAATCAGCGATTTCGTTGCGCAGTTCCGGCTCTTGCTCCGGCAGTGCCTCCTCTCCGCTCAACATGCGGTCAACGCGCTCCCAATCCAATTTATTCTTCTTGATGGCATCATCGGCCCAGGGTATAGAGCCAATCGAGCTGCGATCGATGCTGCTGGAGGAGTAGGGCACATCTTGCAAAAACTCCAGGTCGTCGTCCTTATCGGCATCCGGCTCTGGCTCATTGTTCGTTGTGGCAGCATTGTTGTTGTTGGGATACAATGGATCGTCATCATCATTATGAGGGTCCTTTTCGTTATTGTATCGTTGCTCCGCTGCGAAATAGTAACGTCTTGCAGACATTAGACAGACGATAAACTGGATATAGCAAACTGGTTGTGCTAGTTCCAGCTTTTCACTATTTAAGGATATAGCGGCGGCGGCAACAGCAGCGGCAGCGGCGTGTTCTGTTGTGGCTCATTCCAGTTTTGCCAGTTATTTATTATCCTCTTTATTTCCGTTTCCACCCCAACCCCATGTTCGGAGGGTCAGCGCATGCGTATTTGCACAAGTCATGAGGAAACGGTTTGCAAACAAGAAAAAATTAAAAATTAATTTAATTGAATGCTTCGTGGATGCTGTTGATCCTTTACGAATCCTTTTCTTTATTTCAACTTAAATTGTGGTTAGAGTAGTTTGCCCTGACTGCATTCAAATTGTGCCACTGTTCAACACGGAATGAGCACAAATGAGCATTCAAATTATGCCACTGCTCAACACGGAACTAGAACTAATCAAAATTCAAATTGTGTCTGTGCTTAGCACGGAACCAGAACCAGTTCTGGGCGTCGCTTTTGCACGTTAGCCAGCACTGTGAGTCGCAGAGACGCAATCGAAACGAGAAAAAAAAAATAGACGAAATTTGCCGGCCGAGAGCGCAGCGTGTGTGTGTGTGAAGCATTTGTGAAAAAGTTCTTGTCCTATTACAATATTAGAGAATTTAATGGAAAATAATGTGGCACGAGGCTCGCAAACAGGAGCGTCGCATACGCGGCCTCATTGTCGACTATCGGAAGCGTGCTGAACGTCGGCAATATTTCTACGATAAAATCCAAGCGGATCCCACACAATTTTTACAGTTGCACGGCAGGCGCAGCAAAATCTATCTAGATCCTGCCGTTGCTGCCGCCGGCGATGGCGACGCAATCATGCAAGTCATATTGAACCCATTTTAAGCACTGAATGCCTTTTTTTGCATTGAGTTTACTAAATTTGCATTTTGTGGCGTTTCTCTTTCTTTAGTGTTCCTTGGCAGGGACAGCAGGACAACCTTATCGATCGGTTCGATGTGCGTGCACATCTTGATTATATTGCACCCGTGACGAAGGCCAGCACGGATGCAGCTGCGGGCGACGCGGCAGATGCGGAATTATCGGTCGAGGAACGTCAATTGAACTATGAACGATATCGCATCTTGGCACAAAATGATTTCCTCAATGTCAGCGAAGATAAGTTCTTGCATCAACTCTATCTGGAAGAGCAGTTTGGGGCGAATGCGCAGCTGGAAGCTGAACGCAATTTGGGCAAGAAGAAGCAGAAGAGCACGGGCGGAGCAACCATTGGTTACTCCTACGATGACACGGGGGAGACAGCGGCATCCATTGCCATTGGACCACAACCATTTAGCACATTAGGAGGAGGCTCGGCAACGAGCAGTGGTGCGGCAGCTGCTGCTGCAAGTGGCGACAAGCAACAGCAGCCTGACAACTCAGATGAGTCTGACTCGGACATGGACATGGATGTTTCCATAGACATTGGCAAGCTGGACACGGCTCAGGCACATGAACTGAACGCCTGCGGACGCAATTATGGCATGAAGAGCAATGATTTCTTCTCGCATCTCACCAAGGATGCTGACGAGGCGGATGCGTTGCGCATTGCGCGTGAGGAGGAGCAGGAGAAGATGCTGCTCAGCGGTCGCAAATCACGTCGGGAGCGACGGGCACAAAAGGAGCGTCGCATCGCAAATCGACCGTTCAGTCCGCCCAGTTATGCAGCTAAAGAGGATCAGGGTAAAAACAAGGACAAAGACGAGGAGTCTGAATCACGTTCACCCTCGCCAGCGGAGGGTGGTGGCGAAAAGATCACGTACATTACATCATTTGGAGGCGAGGACGAGATGCAACCGCACTCAAAGATCACCATCAACTTGAGCAAGCCTGGCCAGACGCTGGGGGAATCCTGTATTAATGCCAGCAGCGGTGCCGCAAGTGCCTCAGCCTCTTCTGTCTCCTATGCCCAACAGGTCAAAGACAATTTAGATAAATTGAAACTCATGAACGAGACGGCGAAACGTAGCGGACGCAGTCGACGCTCCCGCTCAGCCTCACGTAGTCCCAGCAGTCGACGACGCAGCCGACGGCGCAGCTATCATCGTCGTAGTCGCAGTCGCAGTCGCTCACGTAGTCGGCGAAGGCGAAGATATTATCAGAGATCACGTTCCCGTACTCACTCTCGTTCACGTTCGCGTTCCCGTTCAAGTTCCTGGCAGCGCTATACCTCACGCAGTCCCAGCTACAAGCGGTCGCGCAAACGTTATTCCTACTCCTCAGGCAGCTCGAGCACAAGCTCCTATGCCATGTCCCGCAGACGACGTTCACGTTCCCGTTCGCGTGAACGTAAATCTCGATCGAGCTCGAGGGGACGCGTCAGTCAGCCGCGTTCGAATGTTAAGAAGACGACAACAACGCCGCCTATAAGCCAGAAAACCCTTTGCCTTAGCACCACAACCACTACAAGCACAACGCTACTGACAACAGCAACAACAACGGGGGCCTATGTGCCCGTCAAGCAATTGCAGCATCAACTGCAGCAGAAGTCCACATCACAAACAACAACATCAGCAGTGCCAATGATCAGTTATCCGCTCTCCTCACGCGTACTTGGTATGGCCAGTGCGGCAGCTGCAGCAAGCGCTGCCGCCGCCTCAACGTCAGCGTTGCCACAAGTAACGGAAGCACCGCCGCCTCCACTTAAACGATACTATGGACGCAAGCGTGGCGACGACTCATCATCAGAGTCACCAGAGAGCAGCGACTCAAGCGATGCCGACGAGGATGCTGGCAAACAGGGAGGAAAATCTTTGCGCAGCAGAGATCGTGACGACTCAGAGGAATTGGACGCGGATACTGCGTAAGTCAAGGCAGCCGGCAGTGGTAAAGTAGACTAACCCAACCAAGCAGCATTCAAGTTATTATATTCCATATGAAGAACCCTTTTGAGATTCCGTTAATATTTCACATTTACCTCATTTCTTTTTTGCAGCTCGGAGCGCTCACAGCCATTGTCATCCAGCACGGGTAATCAAACAGGCAAATATAGTTCTGCTACCGAAACCAAAGTCAGTAAGCAAAGCCAAAGTGTCTCATTGCCTCAAAAAACTGGAGTACACCACAAAATTTCACGCCTCTACCTTAACCAAATCAAAATCATTATGAATCCAATTCAATTCTAAAAAAAAAAACAAAACCAAAATATGCATATGACTTAACCAAGAAACAGTGGACCACTGACAGTCCATAATGTCTTATACGGCCACCAAAAGCATTTTAGATATATGCGTGGATGTGCTTAAGGCATTTATAGGTCAACTGTAGTACAGAAAGAATATGATAAGATATTCAGTATTGAATTACGCAAATATTGCTAAATTCTATGACAGTTATTTAGCTTTAAGGAAGTTTTAGTGAGAGAGGGTCTTACGTATTAGACAACTGCATGAATGAATTCATATCAGGGCAACAATACTGTACAGTACTGTGTTGTACTCATTTTTGGTGTATTTATTACTTGCAATGTTCATTGGTACACTAAAAACTCGTATCAAGTAGGCAATGAATGGCAAAGAACAAAATGAATGGAGAAGAAAACCTTTCCACTTGTTCTGCAAGAACTTTGCAGCCATTCAATAGCAAAGAGTATTGTACTAAGAACTATACTCAACCAAAAGAACTCTATAGTCGAGTGAGACTGACAGTAAGCTACCCTTTGGCCAATTTTGAAAACTATTTATGTGTTTATTGTCCGATCGAATTGTAATGCGAATGAGTATAGTAACTCACAAGGCAGGGGCAAACACACTCATTGCGAGTGAGTACACCAAATGATTAATTTGACATTTTGAATGCATTCATGCAGGACTCTCTTACATATGTACCCATTCAATGTACCCAAATTGTGTTAGACCTATTCGATTATCGATCGCGACGACACTTTCGACAGTTACCAGAACTGACTCCAACTAATCTCAGCTTGGCTGTTGCAACATCACTAAAGTTTTATCGATTACATTTTACAGGGATCATCTTCTGGTCAGTTCTCCGGCAGTGGACGACCCAACCTGCGAGAGCGGCTTAAACGCAAGATGCAAAATCTGCTGAACAGGCAATGTAAGCCAAGCGAAAGTGTAGAGTGAAGTTCACAAAGACAAACGCAAGTTGAATATATTGTAGAGCTTGGAATGAGTATTGTATCTCTATTTCAGATAAGGCTGATAAGCGTGCTGAGATTGAGAAAACCGAACGAGAGCGGCAGCTGCAGCAGGAGCGTGAGGACGAGATGCGTGAGCTGGCATTGAAGCTGCGCCGTAGGTGAGTAATCGGTTGTGGGTGGCTTTTTCATTGAAAGTCCTCTCACATCTCTTTATTCACAGGCGACGCGAGTTGCGGCACAAATACGGTACGCCCTCGAGTGGCAAACTCTCGGACAGCGATGTGGAGTCTGTGGACTCGGAGGCACGCAGTGCACGCTTGCCTAAATCATCGGATCGTCGCAGCAGAACGCGCAGTCCCAGTGCCCCCAGTCCCAGGCACCAACGCACCAAGCACCAGCGCACCAGTTCCCGCAGTCGACGCAGCTCGAGTCGTGTGCAGCGCAAGCAGCAGCGACGCTCACGAAGTCCCAGCAGAACGCGTAGGCAGCGATCACGTTCCCGCAGCAGCAGACGCAGTGCCAGCCGTATGGAACGCAAGCGTCGCTCACACAGTCGACGTCGCAGTGGTAGTCGTGATCGCAGACGCTCACGCAGTCGGCGCAGTCAGTCGCAATCACGACGACGTCGCCAACGAGAGCGTAGCATGGAGAGGAATCGGGAACGAGAGCGATACCGACAGCAACAGTATGAACGATCGCATGAATCGCGTGGGCATGAGGATCACGATCGTCCCCATGCCAGCAGCTCGGGGGGCGGCGGAGGTGGAGCGGGCGGCGGTGGTGGTGGCAGCGGTAACCGGGGGCGGGTGGTCATCTCTGCGCCGCCTAAGCTTAAGAAGCTTGTCGACTATTAATTCTAAATGCTGAACTAGAAAAAGAATGAAAGAGAAGAAGCGATATGCGCACATCCAATGGTTATGCCTGTTGAATCGTTTAATTGTTTAGAAATATTTTTGTATTACGCAACGTTAACTGTGTTTTTTCACAACTCTTTCTTATAAACGTTTCAATAAAAGAACTCATGAGAAATCGTGATATAACATGAACAAAACCCGAAAAGTTAAACTATACTGCATGAAGGTTTACAGCAATAGAGGCCTGAGAATCATATGTGGCCCAAGAAACCAGACGGATAGGATAATTACATTCAAGAACTGACCTAAATCAGAACAACGTGGAGCAGACAGCGCTGGAAAGATAAATAGCTCTAGTACAGGTCTTAAATGGTTATGAATCCGTTGCAAATATGAGCGAGTATGTGGTTTTATAGCAACTATATTGTGTCTACAATTAGTTTATGTATATAGCATGTAATGTAATGTATTTACTTTGGCTGTAAAACTTAAAGAAGTTCTACATTATTAGTATATCTGTTAATATGTGTAATATTAATTATGTAATTATGCACAAAGTATATAGTACATATATATTTCTGATCAACATCAACAACAGAGTCGATATAGCCATGTCTGTCCAGATGTCTGTGTGAACACACATACATCTCAGGTATTATAAAAGATAGAGATGCCCAATTTGGCATGCTAATTACTATTTGCAATTTGATTTAAAAGTGACGTACATATATTCTATATTTATTCAAAATTTGGCATATTCTTAGCTGTCTATAATATCTACCTCTTCTCTAAATTTCATTCCAATCGGACAATAAACACAAAGATTATTCTTAGTCACCTTAGAGTCTAAAGTTCATTCTTCCTGGTTATATTGTATATAGACAGCAGTTAGTGAATTTGTAAAAAGTTTTTAGAGCTGCACACAGGGTATTTTATGTCTGGCATTCCCCACTGCGATTGTCTGTGTTTTTTAATGGAATATTCGATGTTACTCGGTCATTATGTTAACTTTCCAGTCTTACATGGAAATTTCCCAAACAAGTTTAAATTCTCAAGCGCTTATCATCGGTTCTATCATTCCACGCACAAGTGAAAATTTTATAAATCTCACAATGGGATCATATTTGGTTTTATAATTCTATGTATTTTATTTATCAGAAGAGATTTCGAACTGCAGTTGACAAATCATTATAAAATAATATAAATATATACGTGTATATAGAGAGGGAGAGAAGACAAATATTTATAAATATCGTCGTCATCTTTTAGATTTAGAAGAAACCGTCGAAGCCATCGCCATGGTGCTGGTAGCTGGGCGGCAACTGCGGTCGGCGATGCTGCTGAGGGGGTCGGGGTACAATAATGTCATTGATCTCGTGTAGAATTCCATTTGTGGCCACAACATCGCACTTGGTCACTCCGGCATTCTCAATCTTGGGACGACGATCGCGAGTGATGCGCAAGTGCTGACCCGAAATGGATTCAATGGAGCGCACGAAGGGCCAGTTGGTGGGAATGATGCCAGCACAGCAGACCACATCGTTGACAATGTGGGTCTTCACCTGTGCCTCCAGCTCGGCCTGGGTCTGTGTGCTCGACTTGGATTCGCTCGACTCGCTGAACTCCTCGAACACATCGTTCTTGGGCACCAGCAGCGTAAAGCTATCCGACTCGTTCGCCAGCAGATGGGTCAAGTTAGCCTTGCGTACCAGCTCCAGGAATTTACTGTAGTTGGGATTGGCCTCCAGCGATTTAAGCAGGTTCTGAAAGCAGCAGCAGAAGTGAGAAATGGGTTACCCCCATTGAGGGAAATGTCTTACGTTCTTGGGCGGTGTCAGTGGACGATCCAGTTGATGCAGCACCGATCCACAGCTCTCGTCATCGAAGTGCACCAGGCGGGCGCAGTTAACGGTGGCACGATTCATGACATCCGAGAAGAGTGCATGCGTGGAGTAGAGATTGAGACGCACATTCGAGCCTTCCACGGTGGGCAGCGAGCTCTCGGAGAGATCACAGGTCTTGATCATTGGCTTGATCACGTGATAGTTGAGGAAGGCCAGCAAATCCTTGTTATTCTTCAGCGCCTCTGGCTTATCGGCGAGCTGACGTGCCCATTCCGAGTGCTGTAGTGCCTTGTCGGTGGGCGCAAAGATGGTGACATTGTCCAAGTCATCGAACTGATCATCGAAGCCGGAGGCCTCAAGCAAACCCTTGAAGATGGTCAGATTCTTCTGGTTCATCAATGTGGTCATTGGCAGTGCCGATTCAGTGGGCAGAATGGTATCGATAACGTGCAGCACGCCGTTGGTGCCCATGATGTCAGCCTCAAGAATCTTGGCAGCGTTGTTGATGTAGATGGCCGTGGGCTCCTCCGTCTGGTTCTCTGCCTTTTTGGTGCGATTCAGCAAGAGTGGCTCGCCCAGCAGATTGAAGGCTGTGGTCTTGGCACCTGGCAACGTGGCCAGCGAGCAGAAGGTCAGATCCAGCATGTGGTTCTTCAGAATGTCTGAGGAAGGTGAAGGTGACGGGTGAAGATGAAGGAGAAGGTCTTCCAAGCTGGTACTAGTTACTTACTTGTCGCACAGCCACGACCCTCTTTGAGGCTGCGGCGCAAGTGTGGTTCCAGCTTATCGAAGGCTGCGTCGGTGGGCACAAAGATGGTGACTGGCTTGTCGCCCTCCAGCACGGCACTGATGTTGGTCTTCTCCAGCACGGCACGCATGATAGACATGTCGGGGCGTTCGCGTATGATCTGCATCACATTCTGGCTCAGAGGCTTCAGCACACCGCGCAGTGTGTGCACGAGCGCCTGCTCGGCGAGCTTGTCGTGCCTCTCGATGGGCACACAGTTGGCGGCATAACGATATGGCTCGAGACCCAAGGATGGTGGCAACTGGTAGCTATTGATGCGAATTGTCTGGCCAGGGAGTTCAGTTTGCAGCAGCTTCTCGTTGGGCACATCCTCCAGTTGCACATCGCCGAGCACCGAGTGCAGTTTGTAGATCGACGCAGAAGAGGACGACGACGACGTCTTGGTGTCATCTGTCTTGGTGTCCTCCACATTCTACAGGATTAGCTTGTGCTTAGTAAAACGAAAGGAACTGAGATTCTCTGCTACTCACGTTCTCCTGCTGATGCTGGCCACGATACTCCTGGAAGGCGGCATCGTTGGGCACAAATAGTGTCACCTTTTTGCCACTTCCGCTGGCCAGCATGTCGCCCAGCTCGCCAGCACTCTTGGCACTCTCGATGAACTGCTTGGCACCCATGTCCGCGGCCGTTGCTTCGATATCTTTGATCTCGATCTTCTCGCAGGGCGTGGTTAAATCGGCATTGCGGGCTCGTCCATAGCCGTGGCAGCACTGTCGTGTCAGTGTAACTGTCTTCTTTTTGCCATTTTGATTGACGCTGCATGCGAGAGAGAGAGAGAAAGATAGAAGAGAGAGACGAGATATGAATAAAACATACACATAACGTATACGCAATGTGAACGCTTATGCAAATCCGTTTTTGCCGCTTCTGCATTCGCTTATCGTGTTGCCAGTTGGCAGCTGGTGGCCCACTTACATCTTGGTGCAGACGTGCTTGTTGGGTTTCTCGGCACAGGAGTTCACACTGAAGTGGAACTGGCCAAAGAGCGGTGAGCGTACAACACTGCCACCAGCAGCGGCACCGGCGCCATCACGTTCCTGGCCAAAGGTGTCCACACTTTCATCACCATCGGTTTCCGTGGTTGCGCCCTCGTTTTCCTCCTTCTCGGTGCACACGTTGGGACTGCGAGTATATCATGAAAATGTTCATTAATCAATGCTTGATGTTTAACATTTTCTTGCAAAACTTTTAAAATATTATAATCTTAGATCTTTAGTTACTTAAGTTATACCCTGTACAGCTTGCAAATGGAGTTGATGGTTTACAGCGTTTATACTTCTTGCAATTTTTATAAGAGGCAGACGAACAGTTGCGCCCGACTGTAAGATACCCTTTGCACAGTTTTGAAAACCTATTACAGAGATAAAGACTTCAGCTGTCTATTGCTTTCTCTTACTCACAGCAGGCAGGCAGGCATGCGCACATCTTGGGGCTCTAAGTTGACTAAGAATAATCTCTGTGTTTATTGTTCGATCGGATTATAATTTGGCGGAGAGGTAGATAATATAATCAGCTAAGTATATATCAAAGTCAGAAAGTTGTATCTTTTATACGTTGCTTACAAATCAAATTCTAAATATAAGTTATTGATTTTTTAGGGGCAGTGGGCGTGGCACCTAATATTTTTAATGAACTTAATCTGCGTACAGCATACAGCAACCTGCATGCCAAATTTGGTGTCTCTACCTTTTATAATAGCTGAGATCTGTGAGGTCACACAGACGCACAGTCACACAGACAGGCGAATTTGGCTCAAACGATTTGGCTAGTGATCCTGCGCAATAATATATATACTTTATAAGGTTCTTACGCCTCTTTTTGCCTTTTGTCAAAGTAAGTAAACCTTTCAATGGTTAAAGGGTATCAAATAATTTGAATTCTTATTTTATATCTTTATCAAAGTATCATCATTTACTTTAATACAAAGTTTCCATTTCCCATGCCGTATTTCTTTATCTTTCCAGAGATGATTTCATTCATAATTTATAAAGAATATTTCCCGAGTATTTGCTTAGTATTTATAGCTAACTTTTTAGCAGGTTGCTTAGCGTTCCTGGCTTCCAACTTGCTAATATCACAGTCAAATTGTAGACTTGCAAATCAAAAGTCAATGTACTCGCTCCAACTATTCACACACTCACACACATGTGTATGTGTATGCACATATACTAGTACATATATTATTACTGCCAGCTTGTTAGTCCGATGCCCAATAAACGCACCCCATGAGGGCTCTCGCTTATCTGACGCGCTGATTAATGTTTGCGCTACGAATTCGCACAGGAGATGGGTACAGTAATCTCAGCATGTGTGTGTGTGTAATATCACATATACATGCTATATGGGGATACTATATATGCCCAATAGAATCAAGAGCTTAACAGCTTTGCCTGCCTTCAATTCAATTATTTGAATGTGGGTGCAACACACAAAGCGGGGCATTGTGTGCGATGTGGATATAGTTTTCGAAATTTCTCGACCCGCGAGCATACTCTACAGATGGATATATGTGTGTACATGTGATAGGTATATATCTGTTTATATTGTATATGAATGTATGTTATATCAATGTATCTCTACACTCTCGCTATTTGTTTGTGCATGTAGCCAATTTTTAAGACGGTAAGACGGTAAGAGAAGGGAACAGGGAGTGTTAGACTTGCTTGTCACGATGCCAAGTTGGATGTGCCAATTTAGAGAAGATTCGGATTACAGGCATCTCAAGCAGAGTTCAGTTCGCCTGGAGAAACTTGTAGCAACATATTGTAATTGATAAACATTTATGTGTTTACGTGATTTAAAACTAGTAAGTTTTTGAAGTGAAAACGCTAAATGCTGATATAATTGAACGCGTTCAGCTACAGCAAGAGTGCAAAGTACTTGAATAATAATGAACATAGTTTATGATATTGTATAATTAAGATTGCAATATTCAATTAATCCAGTAAATCAAAACTTCACACTCTTTTACAATGAAAACAAAATGAAATAGTCTACGTATATTCAAATGTTAGAAAGATCTATTGAAAATATCTGCTGAGAAACTTCTCGAATCTGTATAGAGGTCTTGGCAAACTACACAACATTAACCGATGTGGATATAGTTTTCGAAATTTCTCGACCCGCGAGCATACTCTACAGATGGATATATGTGTGTACATGTGATAGGTATATATCTGTTTATATTGTATATGAATGTATGTTATATCAATGTATCTCTACACTCTCGCTATTTGTTTGTGCATGTAGCCAATTTTTCAATTGCTGCGTCTGACTTTCGTTCTCAGTTGTGAAAAAACAAACGAAATGCAACAAGCAGAGCGAGTTGATTTCACAATTTTGCTTTAATAACAATTTAGAAAAGTGCAAACGAATCTTTATAAATCAACTTATATACAGATTGCACTATAATTCGTATATATATCCAGCATTAAGCTTGGCTTCGCTGCGCCTTTTCTGCTGACTGATCAATTAATTGAGAATCGCCAGTTCAGCTTGAATTGTGGGAAATATCGAGAGATGAGAATTATCATATACATATATATATATACATATATGTATATTTCAATACACGATGGGGTAGCTCAGCTGCCGATAAGTAGTAGGTAGACATTACAAAATCATATTTAATAGCTTGAACGTACTTGACATTGTGCTCGGTTAATGGCCAAATGCCAAGAACAACATCGAAATCAGTCGTGTGCGGCGATTAGGAAAGCGCCGAACCAAGTGACCATAACATCTGAATGGAAGACTCTCAGATTGGCCCCTCGAATAATAAAAGAGCTTTGTCTAAGCTGAGCGAGAAACTTTGTTTATTACGTAGAATACTTAAAATCTTCCATTGAAATTCTATTTTCGAAGATGATGGGTTAATATACTATACGAATATATATGTATATATCATTCATACACGATTCTGCAGATGATATAATCACTTGCACGTTGGCATGATTTGCAATTATCTGAGTTTTAATCACATTAGAATCACAACAGTATTGCCTTTCAATTATCTCAGCTTTAATTTGTCTGCTCAAAATATTTCATTAATTTGCGAAGTCTCATTTGTTTCTTTACAACGCTTGAAGATCGTCTTCATTATATTTACACTCCTTTTAATGCGATCATCATTATCTTTAATACTTTTTGATAAGGTTAAAATCTTTATATTTTAGTTTTTATGATTGTGCTGACCTTATAATCAGCAGAAGTTAAGTTTAAAACTGAAACAGTACAGGAATCTATTTATACAATGCTAACTTATTTCGGACTCCCGATCATATAAATTTCTTGATCTTTACTATTTCTTTTTAGATATTTATTATACCTATTTAATTTCTAAGATTAAGCTAGAAGAAGCAAATAAATAAGTGACTGATCTTGAAGATGTTTGTAGGATAGAATTGAAGAGACTTAAAATATAACTTCAACGGGAATGATCCGCATGATCATTAATATTTTCTGTATTTATAGAACCATTTGTCTAAGATCCTTAGTATTTTTAATTGCTTACACCAACCTAATTTAGATATCTTTCTTAAGAACACCATACAAAAGCTCTTGACATTAAAAAGTAGTTCAAGAACGGACTGAACTCCAATGTACATATGTCTAGATAAAGTAATGGAAAGTTATATAAAATTTCATAATAGTTTGACTTACCCCTTCCACCAAGGTTCCTGTGCATTGCCGAAACCAAATCCACCAAACGAATTGAAGAACTCGTTGCCAAAGAATGGGAAAGATTGCTGGAAGAACACAGCCGGATTGGGTGAGTTCACATCCGTGGTAATGGCATCCACATCTGGCAAAGAGATAAAGCGATGATCAACGGGATATTCAAGTGATTACCGCATGCTATGCAACTTACTGAAAGGTCTGTGTTCAAGGCTCGTTGTGGTCTGCGCTGAGGCTACTGCATCCTGGCGTCCCTGCAGAGGTCCTTGCTGTGGTCCCTGCTGCTGCTCCAGGGGCACGAACTCCGTGTCGCCAAGATGATCGCCGCCAAAGTTGCTGCTGTAGATTGGCAACAGGGGCGTATTAAGTGAGACATGCGGCGACTGGGGCTGTTGCGCTGCCAGCGGTGCCGGCGGCGGTGCAGCCCAGACGCTTGCCACCCGTTGCGAGGGTAGAGCACGCAGCGGTTCTAGCGGTGCGAGTGGTGCAAATGGCATGGGCGCAAAGAGCGTGCGATGCAGCGGCAAAGGGCGTGTTAAATGTTGCATAAAGCTGTCGAGGAGTAGGTGGTATTGGGAGTGGAGTGTCTGGTTAGTGTTGTGTGTCGTTGTGGTGTGTTTTTCAGTGTGGTGGTGGTAGTGGTGTGTGGTGAGTTTTGTGCTCTTTCATGCAAATTCCAGACCAGAAGTTAAGCCTAGAGCCCCCTCACAATAATTCATATGCCTTCCATTGTTTCGCTCATAAAAGAAGCTACGACTCGACATTCTATATATACAATATATATACTTGTGTTCTACCTATATGTATTATATATAGTAGTATGCGACCAGGCTGATCGTGCCCATTGTTTAGCAGTTGTTTTGCGCAGCATTTCTGTGAGTCGCATACTAATGATCTGCCCCCCATCCGTCTGCCTTCATTATTTCGGGAAGCTAATACTATAAAAACCAAAGCAAAATCCAAATGAAAATCACATTTTGGGAATTGCAAATGTTCCCAAAATAAAGCTGCGTTGCACCTCGACACTCATTTATCAAATGGGGATTTATGTCTCTTGTCAGTTTCAGTTGAAGTCCGAAATATCTACTCGATAAACTCGACAGTATCTCTGAAGCACCCGCTATGAGTCAAGCAAACGTTTTGTGCAAATAAATCTCGCTGCCGCTTTCTATTGACAGAAGCGACTTTTCCTCTATTTCTTTCTACACACCCTACTATACATATATACAATGTATCTATATATGTTACACGCACAGTCGTGTAGCAGTATTGTTGTAGCATTTTCGGGACCTTTTTTGTTGATGAAGCTCATTAGGAATGCGAGCCACGGAAGTTAATTAAAACAATAAGACATTATAAAAAACGAACAAAGTAAACAAAAAAACTTTAAATACATGTGCATATGTATGTGTATGTATGAATATTATGCTGGAAATGGCAAGCATTACAAATTTTTATAGCGCTTGATTTCTGGTAATGTTTTTTTGGCTTTGTTTTTTTTAGTTTTTTATGACACCTTCAACTGCCTCCGACTCTAAGTCGTGTGACTCATCACAAGGGCTGCCAGCCACTTATTGTCATTCTACAGTAAGACGGTAAGAGAAGGGAACAGGGAGTGTTAGACTTGCTTGTCACGATGCCAAGTTGGATGTGCCAATTTAGAGAAGATTCGGATTACAGGCATCTCAAGCAGAGTTCAGTTCGCCTGGAGAAACTTGTAGCAACATATTGTAATTGATAAACATTTATGTGTTTACGTGATTTAAAACTAGTAAGTTTTTGAAGTGAAAACGCTAAATGCTGATATAATTGAACGCGTTCAGCTACAGCAAGAGTGCAAAGTACTTGAATAATAATGAACATAGTTTATGATATTGTATAATTAAGATTGCAATATTCAATTAATCCAGTAAATCAAAACTTCACACTCTTTTACAATGAAAACAAAATGAAATAGTCTACGTATATTCAAATGTTAGAAAGATCTATTGAAAATATCTGCTGAGAAACTTCTCGAATCTGTATAGAGGTCTTGGCAAACTACACAACATTAACTGATAAGGCTTCCGCAACAAATGTGTTTGGCAATGGTCAATCAAAGATCATGATACGAGTTCGCTTCGGGCGAGAAGTGCAAAACGCAGAACCAAACAAGTTACTCTCTTTAGGTTGACCCACTTTTAAGGTAGGGTTTTTTAGGTACCAACATTGCGCTAAATTGGGAAACTATGTGCTCCAAAATTGCATCTAATGAGGTGTCAACAAGTTAATGAGCTTCGTGCCAGGCAATTTTTGATGATTGCTCCTACCGAAAATGGTGTCAAGCCCGAGTACAGCTCGTGCCTGAGGTGGCCCACTGTAATCAGCCAGGTGTGAAAGGCGCGTCGACGTGCCGACAATCTGTCAGATCGGCAATGATCGGCCTCTCTGCAACTGTAGCTGTATCTGTATCTGCATCTGCATCTGCATGCGGATGCCCTTAAGTCGATGACCCACTTTGCTTGTGTATTGTTCTCACTGATCGAGTTGTAGTTGTTGTTCTTGTTGATGTTATTTTTGCAATGCCTTTCGCAAAAATTGAACTGCAGGGTTAACTGATCTCTGCGGCGCTGTTGTGTGCCCGTTTTCGATCGAGATTCGCTGAGTTAAACTCTCTTTGGGTATAACCGACTGCAGATTACTGCAGATCGCACAGTAAGTGAAGCTATAGCAGGGTACACTCGCAGTCTACAACACCCACTGAACGAGTTCAGGTTTAGGTCTTGCAAATTGAGGTCGCCACAATTTGGCTTTCTTTTCCGCGATATTCGGGGACTTTTTTGCTTGCTGTTTGTTTGTGTTCTTTTTGAAGTAGACCTATTACCCTATATGTATTTACAATATCGTTTAGCAACGTTGTAAATGTGAAGTTTCTCCAAGTAAATATACAGATCTCCCCCCACAGTTTTATGATCTGTCAATGGGCACAAGATCGTAAAGAGGCGAACTTATGTAGCTTGCAAATATTTGAACTGAACGGGATCTGTGTGTGACAAACAACTCTGTATGATGTATTTGTTTTGGGAATAGGTTGCTAAATGAATGGGATTGTTTGCTGGGCACACATAGTACGAGGTACGAGATACGAGGTATATAACATTTGCTGATATGAACTATATCACCTGTCACTTCTGTCAGACCGCAGATCTGTGTCAACCTTGTTCGAAATTAAATCGAAAGGGAGCTCGATATATTCACTGAAAGAAATGCATGCATTATAGTGGAGAACTAAAAAACGTATAAATGTTAGAAACTTTGGGCTAACAACTCTACAAAGTGGTGGGCGGTGGTGGGGGAGGGGTTATTAGTTATGCTTTCATGATTATCATTATTATGAAGCTGTGACCGAATTAGTTGTTAATTTATGCTACCAAAGTGATAATTTTCCAAATTGCATTTAACCTAAATTTGGAAACTACCTTAAAAGCAATGGTTAGGCGAAGTTCTTAATGAAGGGGGGAACTCGACATTTTACTGCTATTTCGAGACACTACTAAACAACATGAAATATGCATGAAGTTTTGAAATACAAAACGATCGACACAGAAACCACACACAAAAACATCGTAAATTTTTCAAACGTCAGTTTTAACTCACTCGCTGTAGAAGGGTTCCGCTCGGGCCAGACAGACCAAGAGCAGGCATGCCCAGAGTCTTAGCATCTTGTGGTTCCTCTATAAATCACAGTGTATCAAATGAAATATATACGCACTTAATATGTATGTAGCTGGAAGAAAACAACAAAACAGAAAGTTCGAAAATGATCTTGCACGAAATTTCACTCTTTTTCCACCCATCAGCAGAAACAGCTGTGTGTAACAGAGATAGAACAGGTTTTCCCTGCCGCTGCCGCTGCTGCTGCTGGTCGGGTGATTGCGATGAGTTGGAAAATGCAAGAAGAAATTTTCCACAGTCTTTCAGACATTAATTGCAACGTCAATAGTTTTATATAATTACGCGTATCTGATTTAATTGTCTTGCAAAATTGACACACATAACAATTTCATCGAAGCTTGACAACTCTCTTCGAGTCCTGCTAAGTCATGCATTCATACACACACACTCACGGGTACTAACATTTAGTTAGGTTAGCTCTGTTAGGTTGGTTGGCAACGCCGACGCTGTTTACGTTCCGAGTGACTGTTGAAAACAAACTGACTTAGAACGCGCTCGGCTCTTGTATTTATAAGCTGCGATCGCTGTCGTACTGCGCAGCTGAGAGCAACAGCTGAGAGAGCAACAGCTGAGAGAGCCAGCTGAGCTCCCGGCTTACGCTGCGCCTCTCTCTTGCTCTGCATCTCTCTCTCTCTCTCGTTGGGAGAACTTTACGCAGCGACAAATGCGAAATTCGTGTAATATTTGTGAAAGTGGCGCGGCAATGATGATAAATAATAATTTTACACTGCACAGCACACGATTGAAACGCAGCAGCAGTCCGAGGAGGTGTGTGTAGTGAAACAATTATATTTTCAATTAATGTTCACTTGTCCGTTAATGGAGTCACAGTCATACGCAGCATCGGTTGCAAATGCCTTTTACCTGTTACCGTATTGAAATGCCTCGCATTGTTTGCTTAATCAGACGCCTGCACGCATCTTTGCTGACTCGCCCTATAATACCCTTGAAAAGTGTATATTCATTTTTGTTAGAAGTTTGTAACTCTTCGGTATGCCGAAGGTAGCCTTGCCCCCTGGTGTTTTATTTCAATCTTAACAACAGTGTTTTCATTTATGTACAAAAGTAGTTAGTGTGTGTAGGTAGTCGGGTACTCTCAGTCAATTTTGGTACTTGTATTTATTATTGTTACCTATTCTTGGAAATATAATCAGGTGCTCACTGGGTCAGCTTTATTTTATTTGGCTGTAAAACTAATCGGAAAAAACATATGTAGACTTGATTCATCACATATCGATTAGGGATGCTTTGTTATTCAGTTGATAGTCGAGAATTTCCAGAAACTTCAGCTCTTATTGTTTATACCTTAACACTCTTGACATGGTTATTGTTTTTGACTCACAGCTGATAACATCAGTGGGTTTGTTGTTTGCTTTAAGAAGAATAGTATGTACGTTGTCTTCTTTTAAATGAAAGATGTTTTCTTGTCCCGTAGAGACAACGAATATAACAAAAATATTGTCGTTTTATATATTTTTATTTATTTACCATACAATATTTACAATAATTAATTAGACATTTGTGCTATATAAGTATGTATGTATGTATGTATATAATATATGTATGTATAATATAGATTTGTAATCAAGTGTTGTAGATAGGGTTGCTTTAATTAACCATTGTAATAAATCGATCTCAAATAAATTAACATTTCCCTCGTTTCGTTTGTGTGTAGGCGTATTGAAATAGATCTAGATCTGTATATTAGGTACACACAGTATGTACTTATTAAGATTTAATTTTGATTAACTTGTCACAATTAGATATGCAAATAGTTTAATTTCAAATGTTTACTTGAAGCCAGGCCCTGAATGCGATTTCAATTCGATTTTAATTTACAGTACATACATACGTAGTAACTCCTTCTCCCGTAATAGAGAAAGAGAATAGATTCCATGTATGTGTGTTTGTATATATTGAATGTGTGTGTTTACATGTGTTTGTCCTGTGTAGTTCACGTTTGAAATAATCTCCAGCCCGTTGATTATTTGAAACATTATCTATCTCCGACTAGTTTAAGAGGAACTTCCGACTGTCATTCGTCAATTCGTGTAAATGAGGAAAGCGCTCGCCTTGCATATCTCGTCGTCCATCAACAGTTCCGTTTACTCCATGAGCGCTGTAACGGTACAACAACAACAACAAGGACAACAGCTATAGAAATATGTATCTTCCCGTCTGTCAGCCATCCTTCCGCCTACCTGGACGTTTGCCCCGCATGCCAACAAATCCGTTTGGCGCACGCTTGCCCCCGATGAGATAAACCCAAGGCTGCACCGAATTCTGCTCCAAATCACTGTCCTCCTGGTCCAGGCCACTCTTCTTGCCCCGCACTGCCACGAATTTGCTATTGAAGTCCGCGTACCGTTGCTTCTTACCGCGCACATCGTATGCCTTTTTAAAGAGTTTGCGCCACAACTGGCCAGAGTTAGTTCCGTATATGTTTTATTGGTTGAGGATTAGTTGAGATGAGTGCATGACAGACGATGGTAATCATACATTAGTTGGAAGCATACAGGAAATATCTCGATTACATGTGTGTTTTCTTGCCATTTTTAATAATAATCATTCTCTTTTTAAGTGCCTTGGGAATATTTTAATTGTGTGTAAATAAAAAGTTTAATTTCAATTTAAATTTTAAATAAAAACGGCATGCTTATTGAGATTATCGAATTGCTCGCATTCCGATAGTTGAAGTGCAGAAGGATCAATTTATTTAAATTTCAAATACCATGCAGAAATATTCAACACTTAATGTTGACTACCGAACATATCGATTGCCTAACAACTCAAAAAGATTGTTATGTGCGGATCGCGTTGCTCTGGTTCTAATAACTGTCACGTACTCATCTCTAGCTGCTGAAACCTTGCTTACCTCTGACAGAGCCGCCCGCTTGTAGTTCTGATGGGATACATCCTTCTTGCCGCGTACACCTACAAAGGAGTTGGACAAAGCGCGCTTCTGCAGCAGCTCCAATGCATCTTCCTCGTCCTCCGACGCCGGTCGCTTGCCTCGCATCCCTGTGAACCCAGTTGGCGCCCGTTTGCCCACGACCTCATTCTCTTCACCCACAATGCGGTCAAATAAATCCCGCAGCAAGCTCTCGCGCATCCGCTCCTCCTCCATTTGCTGCAGAACGCTCTGCAGGTGGTTGTTGTTGCTGGAGTACTTCTTGCCACGCACGCCGACAAATGACATGGGCGCCTTCTTGAGACGACGCCCGTTCTCGTTGTAATAGTTATCCAAATCCTCGTCGCCATATTCCAATGGATCGGGACCCGACCAATGATCCTCTGACGTCGCCTCCTGTTCCTTCTTGCCTCGCATGCCAATGAAGCTCGAGGTGGGTGCACGTTTCACCAGATTCCGTGACTGTTGCTCGCCAGGTGCTAACGTGCTGATGCCGCTCCCACCACTAGCCACAGTGTCATCGTCAGTTTCCACATCGACGACATCCACGCTACTAACAGCCACGGCAGCTGTTAATAACAGCAGCAGCAACAGTTTCTGATTATGCATAGCTCGATCTTTTTGTTGCGTGCTTTCAGGCGGTCGTTGCGTAGATGGCGCTTTGGACCTGTTAAAGTACATATTTTTAATGTTAAAAACGGTTTTTTCTTCGCCCTGCCCCCCCTGGCGCCCCATGGGCGTTTTTAAAACGTTTTTCGACTTAAAACCGAGAGAAATTGAAAAAAATGGCCAAATCTTTGCAGCCCCTTCAGGGCAGGCTGTGCACTTTGGAAACTTGGAAAACTCGCAGTGCGAAAAGAAGAAAAAAACGAACGGATTCGAAAAAGCCGCATGACGCCAGCTCCCCCGGTTTGGGCGCAATTTCGATTTGAAAATTGAAAAAACTGCCGTTATTCCAAATGAAAACTGCTTGTTTTTCGATAACAGAGCTCGTTTCCCAAGACACAATCCAATTTGTGTCCCGGCTTAAGACGATTCACGTCGCTCTGCATTACCAACACCGCTGGCTGCAGTACAGCCCGGGAGGGTGAAAGCAGTCCGTAACAATCGGCTTATCGGAAATGATCGATAAATGCAACCAGTTTTAACATGCGCCGAAGAAATTAACGGAATAGGTTCACCGCATAATCAGTGGTAGTTTGTAGATCCATTTCAATGTATACCTATTATTTTAATCATTTCTATTCATAACAAGATCATAATCAGATCATTCACTAAAGAGAGTTTCCCCTCCTCCACCAACTGTTTGCGGATTCCTAATGGTGTGTCCTACAGTGAGTGCCAAAAGCCAACGGCTGTGACTGCAATTTATAGTCACATAAGCAAATATTTGCCCTCCACAGCGGGCCACACACGCAGCTAACTTGGAGTATCGTGTTGGCCCAGCCCGCCCACTTTCCCCATTGCCATTGATTATGCTGCGAAGTTGTCATCACACACACCCTTCGTCTCGTTAAGTGAAATTGCCATGCAAATGCTCCGTAGTGCAATGCCTGCGAGGCAACCGCGATAACACAGCGCGACATTCTCGTAAGATGCATATCCAGGCATCTGGAAAGTGGTGTCAAAACAAGAGCACCACTGACAACATGCGCAAATGTGTAAGCTTAGCTCCCGACGAGCTGTTGCGATTGTGACTCGCATATACCCTGTACAGAGTAGATTATAAATAATAAATTGATGTTGGTGATTCAATTTCACATGACTTTCCTTGCTAAAATTGTTGTTATTCATTAATGGCTGGCCGAGTTACCAAGTTCCTTGCACTTTTGCATATCGATATTTTGTGCAAGTGTGTAAGCTAAGCTTAAACGAGCTGCCGCAGTAACTTACACATAACCTGACATTAACTGGCGAAGGAGATACTTAATAAATAAAATAATAAATACATATTGAAGTAAGTTTGGTAATTTTGAACTTAATTATTGCATTATTTCATTATTTCATCGTTTCTATTTATTTTCGACTAATACTAATATCTCCCTGTCTCTGTCTGTTTGCATGTCGAGTTGCCAACTTTCTTAACTTGATCATATCGATATCTTGTGGAGGCTGATCAATAACTAAAAGCATCCCTAATTAATCTCCTAATTAGTACTTGAATTTACAAAATTTACAAGTTTCACTTTGCCAAGACTACATTGTTACCCAATAGAGCTCTTCACTTACAGGGTATAATAGCACTAACGATGCGCGCACAGGAAAGGAAGCTGGAAACATGTAATTCAATTGATTGCCACAACCAGCAGCGGCGTCGTTGGCGGGCGGCATGTTGGAGTTGCTGGCCGCGGCAAGACGAGACATAGGAAGCGCCAAGTGGCAATTGAATTGAACACAAAAATGCATTTGAATTGAATTGATGTTGAATTTGTGGCAATCAACAGGTTGCAGACGAGGAAGGGTGGTAAGAAAGTAAGGGGCGGGAAGGAAGGATGCATTCAATTAGGCTGACGTGCATGCGCTGCGAACGAGCTCTGTGTTTTGCTACACTTGGCTCTAAGCTTAAGTGCTGCTCTAGCTGCTCTTGGCCAAAGCAAACACTGAAGGTGGCAATGCGGAAAATGTCAAAGTATTAAACAGGCAATCAGTTGCCGCAATTCTGCAATTCAACACGTTGTTGCTGGTGTTGTTGGTGTCCCAAAAGTTTCGTGCAGTGGCAAAATTAGCAGGCAGTAAAGTGTGAAGTTTCCGGTTCTTAAGCCTCCGCCCCCCATGACATGAAAGTGACAGTCGGCAGTCGAACAATGGCTTACAGATAGCAGAGCAGACCCCTTGACAGTCCTTAAATGGGCGGCCTATGCCCACGTTGCGTATGCGTAATATGCTAGGCCTTAAGCTGAGCTGTTAACTAGTCAGAGAGGGAGAGATGTATAGAGTAAGGGAGAGGCGTACGGAAACAGATAGAGGGAGACAGAGAGGCAGAGACCGTGTGACGTGTGTGGACTGTCTAATTGTCTATGCCCAGCTGCAAGTGTGTGTGTGTGTGTGTCTGTGTGCTGCTTTGTGTTTGCTTTGTGCATTCCCAACGGACACTTTAAACTGCCAACGGCCGTGTGAGCATTAAAGCTCTGCAAGGAGATTTACATTTTGGGGCACAGACTGCGCCTAGAACGTGCTGCCCGCATGTGCCTCCTGTGCCTGTGTGTATGTCAGCTTGGCCAATAAAAGCCCATTAGCCCAGCTGGCGACCCGAGAAGAACAAAAACAACAATAACAAACGTACGAAATTAATAATAAAACAACACACGAGGAACAAAGAAAATTCACTTTTTGGCCAATTGGATGTAGGCCAGGCCAAGTTGCCTTTGCCGCTTGCCAGTTGCCAGTTGCGCCTGCGGCTGCAGCTCGTCAGCTCAGCCTTTCTTTGCCTACATTTCTTGAGCGGATGCGGAACGGACATGATACGACAAAGCGAAGCAAACTCTGTGTGTGTGTGTGTTGAAGCAACAGTTAATGCATAGAATATGAATACTTCCCCACTTGCCCCTTTCTGCAGCTGTAGCCCAATTCAAATTTGTATGGCATGACAATCACGTTGATAAGACCTTTTCGTATTTACTCTTTGACATTCCGTATTGATATTGCGGGAAATTCGTATTCGACTTTCACTAATGGACAAATAGCTTCTGGGGGCCATAACCCTTGTGTCGGGGTCTAATAAATAAATGATTTATTCAAATACTTCATCTTCAGTTATGGTTATTCTACGATATGAGCTTCTGCGTTTGCATAATATTTTATTACTTTCTTTGTTTGCTTGTGCAACAAGTTTTGAAAAGAGCTCAAAATTGCCAGCGATAAATATCTCCATTAACAACAAGTTGTGTGAAGAAAGGAATGACTTAGAAGAGTATCATGGTATGAGATCTAAAAAGGTCGTTTAAGTGCGCTTCATAATTGACTAAAATAATGATGCAAATTGCATAAGTCTTATGACGCAGAACAATTTAATATTATTGTTATTATTATTGCAAATATTATTATTGTTATAATATAATATAATATAATATGTTTATGTTTAATTTATAGTATTTTATAATAAAATACAATTTTTATCTGGGAGTTCCTAGTCACTCGCATTAAGTAATTAAATAAAAGAAGTATCATTCTTTGACATTTTAAGTATGCCGGAACGATTCCATTCGAGTCAGTTTGTTGCGAGGATATTACACAAATTATTAAATATAAATGTAGAATATATAAATATTATTATTATACCTTATACAAATAACTATATGTTTTTCAAATTAAAATAAATATATAGCATGCCAAACCCAACAACTCTAAGACTCTTTATAAATTCGCCGAAATTTAAAACGTTAAACAATGAAACGATGAAAAGTAAGTACACGGGTAAGTACATCATTTTATTATCATTTGTACAAGTATTATAAAGACAAACTTGCCTTAGATATGATGGTCCGACGTAAGTATATTGCAAGAAAACTTTAATTAGTTTCTTGAGATAACACAAATAAGTTGTACATAATCCATTGGATACTAAATGCTGTCTGCATTTCAATGACATCAGATAAATTCATACAAATGCACACTTAAAAAGTAGTTCATATAGCTTGCTAATAACAATCAGTCAAAATGTTTAGTTATGAACTATTATATTTAAAGAGCTTTTATAATCCAACTCAAAGATTTTATAACTAAATTTAATTAAATTTTAAATTCCGTAGGTAAGCTTTCTTTCTTGTTATTATTTGCAATTTCCTAGAACTTTTCACTAAGAATTATATACAGTGTAATTTATTAGACTTTTCTCATGCTGTTAATACTAAATAACTGTTTTGCAACCAAAAAGTACTCAATCTTAACGATTACCCCATAGAATCAATTTACTTCAGTCTCCTTCTTTCTGTTTCGACTCGATCGTTTCACGCGAATGATTCAAGAATCGTTCTCGTCTTGTCTGCTCTTTGAGACCGTGTCGACTGCACTTATCTACGGCTTCGCAGCCGACTGATCATTCAGTTTGAGTTTAGCTTCGAGGCAGAGCAGACACACCAGCTCGACTCGTCGCGTATTTGTAGTGCAACGTGTGCTTTCACCGGGAAATCGCGCGATCTATACAACATATATACAAACATACGGTACATACATACAGTATACTATCTGGTCTTGGAAAGTCTTGGAGTCTTCACTTAGCTGTGGTTCTATAGGTCCACTCACACACGTGACTAATAGGCGAATCAGATGTTCTTTGTTTTGGGCAAGGTGCGTTGGCAATATGCAACTGCAGCCCGTTGACCTGCAGCAGGAAGATATCGCGCTCTGTTTATCTGCTACCTGTTCATCAAGAACAATGGGCACAAAAGATAAGCGAGAGAAAAAGTGCGCCTGGCGCCGCTTTCCAGTGGGAGGGAGTACCCTCGGTTCCCTGGGCCTGTTCTGTGACTCGAGTTGGGACATGCAAAATACTTGTAATTGAATTGGGTCAAACGCTTAAAATGCTTGTCCCATGCTGTGCCCGATTGGCTGCCCGAGATTCTCTGCTGTGTACGAGTTTATATATGTATATATACACACATATATATACTCGTACATTCGTGCTCGATTTGGGCTGCGTGCATATGAGGGAAATTGTTGCCGAGATTGCTTCAATTTTGGACTGGCAGCACAAGTTCAGGGCCGCCACATGTGAAGTGGGACTTCACAGATCATTAACATTTCCCATTTCCTATTCCCCACAAAGCCATCAGTTACAGGGTATTAGGTTTTACACATTTCAATAACAGCTGCCTCATCAGCGTAGTTTGTATTTGTGCTGCAAGTCGGGCACAAATGTTGACGATAGATCATCTTCGCGCGGGGTTTACAAATTGTAATCAACATAAGATACGATTGAATGATTGAACAGTTCCAGATGGGAAAGTACAGTTCGTTGAGCTCTTTGTAGAGCATCGCGTAGAATTAATTGGGCAAGGGGCTTTACTTTACGGATTTCAGTGCATTAAATATATATTCATGATCATTTGTAGCCATAAAGAAAGTTTTGAGTGCATAATATATTCTTGATCGAATGTATTTAGTCTATTATATACATCAAGGTATGACTTGGATTTGACAATGGTCCAACTTTCTCACATGGTTCCATTCTAAATGGATCCCTTCACCAAGAACATTCAGCCATAAATATACTGAATCACCTTCAAATTGATTAAGAAGTCTTTAAATTTATGATCGTTCTTAATCTATGAATCAAACGTCGAGAAAGTTTCGACTGAATTATACTAATTTAATCATTATTATTTTAGCAACAAGTCAGTTTATTCGATTTGCTTTGTGATTTATTTAAAACCTAAGCTATATATCTTGTTAATTTAAATAACAACCAAAAATGGCATAATATATATGGCAAGAGCATTCACCCAACATTATTCTGAACTTCTCCCTCAAATTATTGAGAAATTCAGTGAAAGTCATAATATAATTCCGGGTAATCCACAGATTTGTAACCTTCTTTATACCTCAACAAGTGTTCACTTTTCTGGTTGTTCTGGTTTCAATATTTGTTCAGAATATTGATAAGTGCATAAACAAAACAAAACATCGTGTACTAATCTTCACAATTCGGCAAAAAACAACAACAATGCTAAGCGACCTATCAGCGAAGCATGCGAACCTGAGCAGGCCCAAAAACACACGTATGATGTATAATACACATATGTTTATAATCACACAGAGTACATACATATAATATATATGAGTACTGTATAATCGCGTTTCAAATTGCGAGGCATGTCAGGGCGATAACAAGTCGCCCTAGTTGTCTGAGGAATCTTTCGCATTAAGCTCGCTTGCATAAATAAACGAGAATTTTGAGAAATTAATAAATTTGAGAGCACACGGAATTAATGCCGATGGAGAAGTGGAGAGAAGTGTTCAGAGTTGAGATTCGAGCTGTCCAAAGTTGTTAGCCAAACAGAAGCCGCATTAATTTGCAGTTGATTTGTCGGCCGAGTCGCTGCATTAAATTACTAGATTTAATAAGCAAAACAAACAATCTTCCCTCTTGTCTCTCGGCATCACAAGCCAGATGTCGTCTAACTAATTGAACCATGAACTTGAATTGCGGCATCATTTCATCGCATCTCGACTGCGATTTGTGCTCTCACGCTATATAGGAAACTGAGCGACTTTTGTTGACGGATATAACCGGAAGGTAGCGTGCAATGGCACTTTAATAAGATCCATTTGCATAGAAGGAAGTATGTTGAAGGAATCCAAGTGAAATATTAGGTATAAGCTCAAACTGTGATATACTAAACCTAATCTGTGATATAGCATAAATATGTATACATAAAAGGCGATTCTACAACTTAGGATCTGACTATTCCTAGCTAATCTCTGGTAATATCAAAGCTATCTTCATCAAATTTGGCATACGGATTCTTGTATTCTTTTCGCACACTGAATACATTTAAAATATGGGTTGTCATCTCCAGTTTGTCCTTAAATCGAGTTTTTTGATTATTTCTCAAAGTAATGAAAATATTACTATGAAACAGTCTTAACAGGGTTACAAATCCAGGTATAATGTAAATTTAAAATAGAAATTGATTCTATTTATCTACAGCAACAAGCGGATTCCAATGCAGTTCGAACTGAAGCTTGTGGCCTTCGTGGTGGTGGTGTTGTCGGCGCTCGTTGGAGTCCACTGTGAACGCAAATTTGAGGTGGACTACGAGCACAATCGCTTTCTGAAGGATGGAGAACCGTTTCGCTTTATCTCCGGCTCCTTTCACTATTTCCGCGCACATCCCGACACCTGGGCACGACATCTACGCACGATGCGTGCCGCCGGACTTAATGCGGTGACAACGTAGGTGCCGCACCCTTAATCTCGATATCACTTTAATCATTTCTATGCACTTCAGCTACGTCGAATGGTCACTGCACAATCCGCGTGATGGGATTTACGTTTGGACTGGCATTGCGGATCTGGAACGTTTCATCCGCTTGGCTGTCGATGCGGATCTGCTGGTCATACTGCGTCCGGGTCCCTACATATGCGCCGAGCGTGACATGGGTGGCTTCCCTTACTGGCTGCTCACCAAGTACCCAAACATTCAGCTCCGCACGGCGGACATAAGTAAGAACTACTCGAGATTACACAATGAAAGAGAACTAAGAAAATCCTTTCGCTTTGCAGATTACCTCGCTGAGGTGCGCATCTGGTATAACCAACTGATGACTCGCGTTGTTCCCTATCTCTACGGCAAGGGTGGACCCATCATCATGGTGCAGGTGGAGAACGAGTATGGTTCCTACTTTGCCTGCGATGTCACTTACCGCAACTGGCTACGCGACGAGACTCGGGGCTCTGTGGGAAACAACGCTGTGCTCTTTACCAACGATGGACCCTCTGTGCTGCGCTGCGGCAAAATAGACGGCGTTCTGGCTACCATGGACTTTGGTGCCACACGCGATCTGAAGAGCATTTGGGACATGTTGCGACGCTACCAGCCAAAGGGTCCGCTCGTCAATGCCGAGTACTATCCCGGCTGGCTAACGCATTGGTCCGAACCCATGGCCAATGTCAGCACGCAATCCATAACAAGCACCTTCATGTAAGTGGCAAGAGAAAGAGGGAGATAGGGACAGAAAGAGAGATATAGGGAGAGGGGAACAAGAATGATTTCCAACTCGATTCCAAGAAGAAATCTAAAGGTATCTTTTGAGTTATCGCAATCTTTCATTGCACATCAAAAAAGAGAGAAGTGGAAGTTTTTGAATTGATATAGCAACTTATATTTGTTTATATCTTGGACAATTTTTGGAGAAATGATTACTAGAAGAATCTAATGAGCTAGTTATCGGAGATCTTTTATTGAATAGAAAAAAGAGAGGGAGATGATCGAGCTAAGTGTTCAATAATATTTCCTAATTACGATTGCTTGAATATTAATATTTTTCTATAACTTGTTGGAATCTAGGGAAGAATTATTGGTCTTCAGATTATCCAGAAGAATTCATTGAGTTATTGTTAAGTGATCTTTTATCGAATAGAAATAGAAGATGGAGATGATCAAGATACGTTTTCTTTAAAAAACAAATTGCAATTTTCGATACATAAACTTCTCTACTTATGTTCTTATATATCGATAAAACGAGAAGAAATTGAGAAGAATTGGTCGTCATTCTTCGACATACAAAGAATACATCGCAAGATCTTTAAAATATTTTATCAATCATCTTTCTATAGCAATCTTGAATAAGAAAAGACATTGTTTAGGTTAGTTAAATAACTTTAAAGGAAATTTCATTTAAAATTCAATTCATTTAGCCAATATTTAAATTTCCGTTGCACTTGCAATCGATTAATTATCGATTATAAACTCATTACAGCGACATGTTGGACAGCGGAGCCAGTGTAAACTTCTACATGTTCTTTGGCGGCACTAACTTTGGCTTTACGGCTGGCTCCAATGACGTTGGACCTGGCAACTATGTGGCTGATATAACCAGCTACGACTACGATGCGCCCATGACAGAAGCGGGTGATCCCACGCCCAAATACATGGCATTGCGTCGCATCATTTCCAGATATTTGCCACTGCCAGATATTCCTGTGCCGCCGCCAACACCCAAGCGAAGCTATGGAACTGTGCGCCTGCTCAGCTGCTGCACGCTGCTCTCCCCGGAGGGGCGAGAGAAACTGGCCACAGGCGTCGTTAGCGCCACGAAACCCAAGACCTTTGAGGCACTGGATCAGTACTCGGGTCTGGTGCTGTATGAAACGCTGCTGCCCGCTCACTTTAAACGCGATCCCAGTGTGCTCTATGCGCCCGGACTGGCGGATCGTGGCTATGTCTATGTGGACAATGAATTCGTGGGTATCCTGGCGCGAGAGATACCCGTCTATGAGCTGCCACTGAGTGCCAGTGCGGGCAGACGCCTTCAGATACTGGTTGAGAATCAGGGACGTCTCAATTATGGCCGCCAGTTGAACGACTTTAAGGGCCTGACCAAGGACGTGCGCCTGGACAGGCAGGTGCTGAACAATTGGAACATGACCAAGTTCCCACTGGAATCGTACGAAAGTCTAGAGCAGCTCATAGCCCAGTCAACGGAGGCAGCACGCAGTGGTTTCCATGAAATGAAGAAGCCACAACTGATGCTTCGGTCGGGACCGAGCATCTATTCGGGTAATTTTGCAATTGCCACAGCGGATGAGGTGGCGGACACCTATTTGGACATGAGTGGCTGGGGCAAGGGTATCGTGTTTGTGAATGGCGAGAATCTGGGACGCTATTGGCCACTGGTCGGGCCACAGGTGACGCTCTATGTGCCTGCTCCGCTGCTCAAGGTGGGCAACAATCGTCTCGTTGTGGTGGAATATCAACAGGCGCCCACCTCACTGGAACTGAAGTTTCGCGACACTCCCATTCTAAACGGCAGATCTTAACTCAGAACTGAACTCTGATAAGGGCTAGCGAGTAAGTTCATCGCACATTATCGTGAAACATGTAAAATTCTATGGATTAAGTTGCTTGTGAGGCATTAAAGCGGTGCCTGCTTGGTACCTTTTTGCTCTTTTGTAAACCTGAAAGACTCATTAGGGCGGGGCAGGTCACAGGGCATGTGGCACATGTGACCTTTGTGTGCGTGTGGCGGCGTCTTTGCCAAATTAATCCCAAATGATTGAAGTCCATCATGGCAGGCGCGAACGCGCGCTGATGAGCAGAAATCACCAACGAATGCGTCTTGGCTCGTTGCCTTTTCGGGTAGTCTGTGTGTTTGAGTGTGTGTGAGTGAATACGTGTGCATAAGTTAGTAGTAGTGATGTGTGAAGACTTTTAAGCAATGTTTGAACACAAAGATTGAGTAAGTAATATGGATTCATTTAAGGGTGCTCCGAATTGGGAAAGACTAGAGAAAAGTTCTGGCTAGAAATGCAAAAGAAAAGAGGGTCTACTTGTTTGAAATCAAGCAAGAGAAGAGAGAAAGAAAGGGGTGAGAGAGAGGGAGATACAGAACAATGGAGGGATATACATTTATAGAGATATGAAAAGTATATACATAGGTATTATGTATGTGAAAAAATGAAGGTAAGCGAAAATTCCTGAATAACATTTGGAAACTATATCTATTTATACTATATCTCTAGTCCGAGAGTGAGAGAGAAAGAGAGAGAGAGAGGAAGAGAGCAGGCAAAGACAGCGAAAAGTCAACGCCTTCGCCTCAACAAATTGCACTGACCACGAAAATGTTAGTTAAAGGAATGAATGACATAGGCACAATAAGAATAAGATTCACTTTCAGAATTTAATAAAGGAAACTCCCTAGATATGACCACAATATGTGGAGCTCCCATTTATGGATTATATGGAAATAACTACAAAAACTCCCTTATATGACCTCTCATGATTTTAAAGAAGAAATTCCAATTACTTCCAGACGTTCTATTTAAAGAAGAAATAGGTTTTCCTTATAAATATGTATGTAGGTTTTCCTTATAAATATGTATGTAGTTATGGTATATCATATCCTTCTCACACAAACACCTTCATTTCGGTTAATCTTCATTTATGCAGCTGCACTTGAGTTAATTTTGAGTAAACTCATGCCCGAAAACGGCTCCCCACTTGACCATTTCAGGCTTCTAATGAGTAAGCTCTCTGCAGTTGTTGCTGTTCTTATTGTTGTTGTTGTTGTTATGGTTGTAGAGGCTAATTAAAGCAGACTCGCAATCGCAGTTAACTATTCCGACTTTTAGTCTTTTTTAAAGACTCTTTTAGGCGCAGCTGCAACTCGAGTGCCTTTACAGCATGTGTAGGTGTGTGGGTGTGTGTGAAGGTGTGTACACACTTGAGTACCCTGCTCTGGCTACACATGTATTTATATACTAATTGCGACTGTTTGTTGTCCCTGTCTCGTGTTGTTGTTGTTGTTGTTGCTGCTGTCCAAGTTGACATAAAACAAGCTGCTGCGGCCCAGGGGCAGTTTTAAAGCGTCGCCTCATGTTGTCCATGTCGCTTTTAGTTTGTGCAGAGATTTCTGTCTATGTGTGTGTGTGTGGCTTCTGTTCATCTGTACTGGTTCTACATTTCTTTCTTTTTTTTTTGGTCATGTTTCAGGAGTCCCATAATGGAGTCCGTGCGCTGCGTGCGGCACATCGCAGCACCGGATGCGAGTGGCTTTCAGTTCGTCGTGGTGTCAGTTCGTCCTGCCCGCTCTGACTGTCTCTCAAAACGGTCTCTTCTCGTGGTCTCTTTGTTGCCTTTTATTAGCTTTTGCCGCCGGCTTGCAGTGCTCGCGGCCGAGTCGTCAAATGAGCAACATATAACAAACCAAACTAGGTCTGTTGGCATCCCTATAAATATGTCTATACTCTATGTTGTAGAAATTAGAAGAGATTTCCGCGAATAAATTTATCAATTTGATTGTTTTTCCAATTATATTAAAAAGTCTTATCAGACAGAGACGGAGTTACATACACTTGTGGCCAGTGATATAGGTATGTTCCATGGGTTTTTAAGTTTAATCAGTATGCAACTAATTACACTATATTACTATTTGGTATGGGTATCTGTACTGCGCCCTTTATGATCTATTGTACCTCTGCTAAGCTTAGAGCTCCATTATAAGTCAAGTTTCCTAATAAATGCTACAATTTTCTTGGACGATTGACCTTCTCTCTTTGATTTCAAGAAGGTGCTTTCCTATGAATAGACTTCCTTTTTTCCCAGAATATTTGAATGTAAATTAGAAGAATAATGCACTCATTTAAGGATACGATAAGAATTTGAGATTATTTCATTTCATTTCATCTGACACAAATCTGAGCTGATCAATTTAATAAGTGTGCATATTAATAAGAGAAGAAAGTTTAAATGTATTTATTTTTTATAAAATTTCTTATTTTTGGTAAAAGAATCAAATACGTTTAATTAAATTAATTAACAATATAATAATTAAAGTAGATATCTAATTTGTCACATATTTTATATAGAAATTGAATGATTGGCGTATTGATTCTCATGAATTTCTTATAATGATTCCGCATGTCTATCAAATGCAGCTAAGGCTAACTATCGTTTTTTTTAAAGACTTTAAGATAAAATGTAAAATAAATACATTGATTTCCTTATATCCTCAAAAGGAATTATCAATTTAAGTAACAGCTAGAAGAAACCAATTGTAACTGGCCGAAAAAGCACTTTTCTAACTCAATTACTGATTTTCTGAAAAATAAATCGTTAAACACAGACTGCTGAACTGGTTTCACTAGTTAAGATCTCAAACTCTTTGGATCCGAAGTAAGAAATTATTACTTAAATATTCCCAACACTAATGACACAAAATTAAATTATACATCTCATAACCTCATGTAAAATAATGTGAAAATTGAATATTATTATACATATATTATAATAAATGGAATTTTATTTCGTATTTTAAAAAATTTCAATATTATTTCACTTACAAAGTTTGCACTTCCTTTTAACTTGATTTTTATTTTAACAACTGTATTTTTTTGAAATAAAAAATTAATTTCTGCTGTATATTATTTTTGTGATGCGCGTCTAACGAACACGCCGAGAAGTATGCAACAACTGAGCGACAGATCAAAGCGGCAACGCGACTTTATAAACGCTTTACAAAGAATACGAACAGCAGCAACACCAACACAGACACACACTCGCACACGTATACGCACACATGCACACACAACATATCCGATTCGCATCGTCAAACTCACGCACACAACGAACAGGAAACGAGGCAACTCGGCTGTTGCTCGGCTCTTCTGCGGCTTCGTGCATATCAACAATTGGTCGAATAGAAATGCGGCTGTGTGGGTATGTGTGAGATTGCGTGGGCCTAGTGTGTGTGTGTGTATAGGTGAGCATGGGTATTGGTGTTGGCGGGGGGTTCCATGTAAGAGGGCCGCCACTTTATTGCAGAAGCGGCGGGAAAAAAAGGGCGAACCAAATAACCGATGCATACCGAGGCGAGCCGCGCAATTGAATTGAACGGAAATTCTGTTTGCATATGTGAATAAAACATTAAAGAAACAAGAAATAAAACAAAAAGAAGAAATTGCGAAAATTGCGGCCTGCTCTCCTACCCCTCCCTTGGCCCTTTCCTTGGCCCATATCCCATGCAAAACAATATGCAATGAGTACAGACCTTTTACTGCCTTTTATTATTTAATTTATTCCCGCTCACAGACAACAACTTTTAACATAAATTTATAGTATATAATATTTAAATTGTTATATGAGACTCGGCTTATAAATAATTCTCCCCCTCCTTGTGATGTTGAAGTCATAAATTTGGCAGTAAAGATTCTTCACTTAAAGAGATATGTAATTACAAAATATAATTATAATAATAAATATAATATAATATGATAATATATATTTCTATTTACTCTTTACTTCGAGCCAGCTGGTAGGAAATTATCCAACAAAGGTTTCTATATTTTTTTCTATATATTTTCCATACATTTTTAGTATGTAGTATATATATTTAAAATCACTCGAAGAGGAGGAGGGGGCTCCAGCACACGCCCACGTTTTGTATCTGTCACTTATTAATTCATTTACAATGATTGCGCAGAGCAAACAACTTTTTCCTGGAAAGAATTGTATGTGATTAATGATTATTATAATTTCACCACGCCTACGTCGTTCTAAAGCGATGACGTAGAAAAAAAACGTGTGCATCTTTTAGGCGCGCACTGCACTTGAGCCGCACTCGAGCTGAGGCCAAGAGCAGCCAAGCAGCCGCACAAGGAAGAAGACATGCAATAAAAACAGACCACGCGTCCCTCGTAAAGGCCAAGTGTATGGTAAACACGCCCCCATCCGCCCACATTGCCAAAAGGCAAGCAGCAGTTCCGTGTGGAGCATCATCGTTGCAGCAGGCAACAGAAAACTTCAAGATGTGGCAGCGAGTCCTGCTTGAAATGTCAGCGGGAGATTCCTTCAAGACGTGGCTGCATCTCTTCAGTCTCTCCTCCCTAGTTTGTCCAAAATTAAACGGGGCACCAGTGTTGACAGCAAACTTCCACAAAAACAGCATGGTATAAAGAGAAAGAAACGATTAATAGGTTTTTGGCTCAAAAACTAGCTCAATTCTGATATTTACATATATAGTGTTTCAAGCTGTTTCCATACTGTCATCATGCTCGGCACATGGTACCTTATATATTGAAGATGTGCCTAATCCGAATTGAGAAATTGATGCAAAAATTCGTATATATGTATGTGGGCGTATATATATGTAGGTGTCATTAATCAGCTCGATAGGCGAATCGATAGACCTATGATAGAACAATCCTTTTTAGACCATAAATCAGACTGATTTAAAAAATATGATGAAATAATGAATAGACATACAATCTTGTCGTTTTAAAGTTTACATTTGTATAAAGTTTAAAATTTACCTCTGTATGCAAAAAAAACAACTAGCTATAGCTATATTTTCGATTTGATTTCGGCTGGTATTGAACTTTAACAAACACTCTGAGTTGGCAACACTGATCGGAGGAGCTGCTGCCGCTGGCCCCTTGGTTGGCCACTATGCTGCTTTGTGCTGCTTATCGTTCGGCATTTTGGCCATAAAAAGCGATTGCTGCAGCAGCGCACGCTGCAATTTGCATTTGCATTTAAATTGCCAAATACGCGTTGCCGCCTTGCACGCGCTCCGTCGCCACCGCCGCAGCAATTAACAAGTAACAACTTTTATGCCACTTCCACTCCCAACTCTGGCCGCTACCCCCGCACCCAACAAGTTGGTAAAGCCTTTCGGGCTGGCCATCAAATATTTACTCGCTGTCAATGACAAACATAATTAGCATTTAATTAAAATAAAATTGCGCAACGCTTTCGCTGAATTGCTGAATTGATTATCGAAATCAAATAGAGCCCCAATGCAGACTTTGTAAATATAGCAGTGCTATATACTATATGGAAGCAGATAGTACAGATAGCAATTGGGAATGTTCGCTTGGGGCTATTACGGTTTGATTGCTCGCCTCGATCTCTTCCACGGATTGATAAGCGAGGGCGGTGGCGGCATCGGCTTTTGTGTTGAGTGTGCCAACACATTTATCTACAATAAATGGTAAATTGCACTATTAATTACATTATGCTTGCGGCAAATGCCATTTTCCGCATCGTTCAAGATAAGCCCCCCTATAAATAGCGTAGAGCGTCATCAGAAATGTAGTTGATGTGGCGCCACCTGTTGTTCGTTTGCGGCAACAATGAAACCGTAGGTAGTGCAAAAATTCAATTTGGAAAATGCATTACGGGGAAAAAGAAATACATTGCAAATGGACAATTGCAACGGGCGAGGGTTGCTCACAGAGTTAAAGGGTGATACATTTATATACTTACATTTATATATATAAATATTTATATATACATATACAAGTACACCATTCTAAAGTGCAAATGGTTGCAATATTTTAAGTACTTACTCTTATACTTGTACAACTATTATCAAACTAATAAAAACGCACAATTTACCTCTTATAATTTCTATTAAAAACACCACTTTTAAATTCGCAAATTTATTAATAATTTACACTTCAAATATGTATATTGAATAAAAGAAGAGGAACAGAAGAAAACTATAACAGAACGGAGTTGAAAGAATCACTTCTAATATTTGATTGAATGATTTAATGATTTGGAAATTATATAATAGGAATAATAATTGAAATCTCTTCACACATTTTATACAAACAAATTCGGATAGCCAGGTCAGGAAATTGACAAAATTCGAACTAAACCTCCCCTTAATAAAATCACATATGGCTTAACTAACGTTCAACGCAGATTTTCAACAGATTTGCAACTTGTGGATTAACTCTCTTACAAACTGTTTGCGCATTTCCCTTGTTTGTTGAACAAACAGAGCGCATTTGTCGCACATATGGAGCACAGAAATTGATTTATACAATACACGTACGTGCATACAATATATAGATATACCAAACATACATATATAAAACACCCGAGAACACCAATTTGACCATTCTATATGTTTGTATTGAATTTCATTGCTGTATTACAAGTTACACACTCTTACAGTTACGAATTATGAGTATTGTGGGATGGGGGACGGGGGATAGGGGGACGCAGGCGAAGGGGACTGGATAAGCTAAAAGCTAACAGAAATTTACAACTGGAATGATATATACTGATAGACTATACACCTAACAATTCCGAGAGGATACAAACAATTTTAAAATTACAGCTGTGACCAAAGACCACTAAAGCTTGGCTGCATACACAGATACGTATGCATATGTATGTGTATATATAAGACTAAATAATGTAATTGCATAAATTAACTAAACGAATAACTAGAAGATAGTTAGATAGACACTAGATATATAGAGAGAGAGTCCGAGAGTCAGCTGATTATTTGGCTAGGCTGGCTGGCAAGCTGCTGCTATTCAATGCGTATGACGCCCGCACCGACGCCACCGCTGTGCGCACACATTGGGGGCATGAACGTCCATTTGTCTGTCTCGGGATCGTAGACCTCCACGGTAGAGAGATTTGATTCGCCATCATAGCCGCCAATCGCCCACAATTTTCCCATGTTGGCGGCCAATGCGACACGCGATCGTTTGCAGTTCATTGGAGTGACTAGTTTCCAGCTGTCGGTCAGCGGATCATAGCACTCCACGGAGCGTAAAAACGAGTTACCGCAGTAGCCGCCGCACACGTAGATCTTGCCATTCAGCGTAGCTACACCCAAGCGACAGCGTCGATTCAGCATGGGCGCCATTTTCACCCAGACATCCTCGTTATGATCGTATCGCTCCACCGAGTCAAAGATGGACAGCCCATCATGTCCGCCAAGGGCATAAACGTAACCGTTCAGCTGCGTGACACCTCCAGCCGAGCGATACTTCATCATTTGAGCCACCTGTAGAAGAAGCATGAGAAATGGGATCAATTAATCCAGGACATCAATTGAAATACACTTCGCACTACGCACCGTCTTCCATGTATTCGACTTGGGATAGTAAACCTCGACCGTGTTGAGTGATGTGACGCCGTCATAGCCACCACAGACGTAAATGCAATCGTCCAAGGCAGCCACACCGACTGCGCTTCGTTTGCACAACATGGCACAGCCCTGCGACCATTTGTTCTTCCGCGGATCATAGACTTCGACCGTGGACAGACGCTCGGTGCCATTGAAGCCCCCAAATGCGTATAGTTTGCCATCCAATACCGCCACACCCACACGAGAACTGCGCGTACGATAAGTCGATTAGTGAAATACGAAACTCGAATGAAATACGAAACTCACCGCATCATAGACATTTGTTCACCCATTTTCCATTTCCTTGTAAGCGGATCATAGATTTCTACAGTGCTCACCGATTCCCCGGTGCTGGCCAGGCCACCGACTGCATAGATTTGGCCTGTAAAGAATTCACCACAACGTTGACGCGTCCGGAAACTTTGCAGCAAACCGCGACGCTCGGGCATTAAGTGAAAGTCCTTGGCTTCGTCCAGTAAATCACGGCATTGATGCGATGACCGTATCAGCTCCTCGCGTGCAACACGATCGGCCAGAAACTGTGGCGACAGCAGAGGCAGACGCACTGCAGCCAACACTTGTGGGAACAGCTCAGTGCGCTTCTCTTCGGCATATTTGACCCAACGCATGCATGCCTCGAAGATCACCTCTTCGTTCCGCACGTTCAACTCATCGCGACGCATCAGCTCCAGCATTTGAGTGCAGTCCAAAGTGAGAAACTCTTCCGACTGCGAAACCTTGGCGAAGTTCTGATCAATGTATTTATCGGCAGCTTCGATTAGTTGGCGGCATATCATGGAGTCGGCAAAGGTGCGTATGCCTAGCACATTATGCGGATGGAAACGGGAGATGAGGAACGAGGCGCAGGCATCGCGCACATTCGAGAGCTGGAGGAACGATGCTCCCACCATGAGACTCTGCACATTCTGGTTATCGATCCTCACTTGGCCGCTATAAACATAATTAATCAGACTTTCCAGAGCACTGGGCTCGATCTCCTTCATGGTTATCTCCTTGATGCGACTCTCGGCCATGTTGTTCGTGAACATGGCATAGAAATAGGGAACTGTGGCAGCCAGTACAACACGGTGAGCGGAGAATGTTTGGTCTTCCACCTGTACAACATGAGTGCATCATAATTTATTTATATTTAGACAATGACAATACCAGAGATAACGCGCAATACGGCGAAGATATGTGAACCAACCTTCAATGTGACATCACAGAGTTTGCCCAGTCTTCGTATCTCTTTAAATAATGGAAAACTCGCACTAAAGAGCTGCTCGTGCTTGTATATGAAGCATTGTTCCTCCAGTTGATCATCGCTCAAGTCCATGGCTGTGCTCGTAGGCTCCCAGGCTCCAGTCCCACCAGCAACAATCAAAAACAACTCCACTCAACAAAATGGTAATATAGATATTGGAAAATTTGCTAAAAATACCAAAACAAATTGCTAGGGATGGACACTATAACGATTACACGCAGTGACCGTGAACAGCAGTGAAGCGGCGCAGTTTTTGAACAATAACAACAACGAAAATCAACATATGTTTGAGAGTTTTAAATTGTGACAAATATTTTTCAGTACTAACTATTCTATTAAGATATAAAAACCAACTCAGTAAATTTTTTGAAAGTTCCTTTTTTCAATATCGTTATATAAATAGTTGTATAATAATTTAATAATAGTTTTATTGATAATGTTTTATTGATAAATGAATACATTCGTGAGTGCTGAGTGTATTCACTAGCCTCAGCTGTTATGTTATCCGCCCCTGGTTGCAATATCGATGTGCGCTATCGATAATCGATAGCCGCTTATCGGCAAATTACCCATCTGACAACTTGTTCAGGTTTTATTTGGCTCAACTTCTTAAGAGAACAACCGAGTACGGGCTTTATTGACACATGAATGAATTTGTGGCACATTGAAACAGAAACCAAATATCATAGAAGATGGACACATCAGCTAGGGACACGCAGGTACGTAAACTCTGCAAATACAACGATGACCGAGCAAAACGGCCAACGAATGCAAAACAATGACGTCTCAACTACCTTTTTTTATTTGTGTGTACGTGTATACGTATCCGTGTGTGTGGGTGTGCGTGCGTGTTTTGCAGAAGAATCCAATCGAAGCATTGAGCAAAGATGAAATCATTAGCAAATATAAAGGCTTACTTGGTATTGCCAAGAAAGCGAAACAAGCGAAAGATGGTAAGTAAATATAATACAAATCGACCTAGATAACGTATCTTTCTTTGCACACGCAGAGCTCACTGAGGAGAATCGACAGCTTAAGGAGGCGCTGGCGAAAGCAATTTCCAATCAGAACAGTCTCCCCGCCATGCAGGAGATGCTGCAGGATTTCACCGACAAGAATCTAATCTTAACCGAGCAAGTGAACAGCCTGCAGCGCAGGACCAAGGAGGATAACGAACGTTTAAGTCAGTTCCAAATCGAAAACGAGAGCTTGAGACGCCAACTGGGACGCCTAAGTGATGAGAATGATGATCTGCTGGCGGATGTTGAGCGCATGGAACAAGCTATGCACCAGGTGAACAGTCTGGGCAATGAGCAACGCAAGAATCTCGAATTGCTCGAAGATGACATTGCCAAAATTAAGGAGGCAGAGATTCTAAACGATACGCTTCGTCAGCAGGTGGAGAGTGCCACCGAGGAGACTAAGCTGCGTGTTGCTGAACTTGCTGAGCTGCAGCAAAAGTATGAAAATGTTAAACAAATCAACTCAGAGCAGCGTAAGAAGTTCAATGCCCTCAAGGATCGCTTCATCGATGTGCATCGCAAGCTTAAGAACCTCAAGGAATGCAAGTGTGTGCTGCTGGAGACCCAACACGAGTACGCAGCCTCCGTCTCCAAATGGCAGCAGGAGATCATCAAGGCATCGCAGCTGCTCTGTGCTAAGATGACAACGTTGCAGCAGGAGAATACGCAGCTCAAGGAACAATTGGAAGCGGCAAAACGAACTGCTACAGATCAAGTGCCATATCCGAATAAGCGACTGCTGCAGAAGGTGTGTGAGTTGGAGCGTCTCGCCAAGCATGTAAAGGAGCAACAAAAGCAGCAGAAGGAGCTGGAGCAACCACAGGTGGGGCTACAGCAACAGCAGCCGCAGGTGGAGCAACATCAGCAACAACCAAAGATCACACTCAATGTTGATGGACTACTGGACAAGCTGAATAGGGTGGAACGCCTGGTGAATATCGTCAAGTCAGAACACGTGGACCACTTCACTGCCCAGAACGATCATATGCAACATATGACTGAGGTATCTCAACAGCAACGCAGTGAGATGGAGCAAAGATACGAGCGGGAGGCTGCTAATTGTGTTGAGTTGCGACAGCATAATGAGGACCTGCAGACACGCTATCAACTGAAGGAGCACGAGCATAGTGAGTTGCTGGCCGAGATGCGCGAACTGAATGAAGCGCTGAAGGCACGTGGCGATGTCATTTCACGCATGCAGGAACAGCATGATAAGAGTCGCAAGGAACTGCAGGATCTGACAGTGAAGTTAGATGAAAGGACAAAACAAATGGAACAACTACAGGTCAGGGTTGATGAGTTGGAGCAGCATGAGCAAATGAATGGGGATGCACAGAGCGATGTGCTCTCCACCTCGACAATATCACGAGCTGAGGAATTGAGTCGCCTACGTGAACTGGACGATGGCTATGAGGAGAAGTACAATAAGCTGCGTGCACTGGCCGCCAAACTGAAGAAGAAACTACAGGAACAGACGCAGCAAATCAAGACCATGGAGCAAGCAGGTGCAACCAAGCTGGAAGCCGAACTGGAATCCATTAAACTGGCACAGACACAACTGCAGCAGGATCTGAATGCGGCACGTGCTGAAAACCAAAAGCTGAAATCCAAAGACAAGTCCAAGAGCTCGAATGTGCTGAACTTGGAGATCGAAGCGGCGGAAAAGTCGCTGACCGAAGTCAGTGCCAAATTGCTGGCAAAGTCAACGGAGCTGGAAGCGCTGAAAGAAACCCTCGTCAGCAAGGAGAACACCATCACACAGCTACGACAGGAGATCAGCATATTGGAAGAGGGACAGCGTGGCGAGGCAGCGCATAGCAAACAGCTGAAGCAGCAAATTGATCTTATGCAGACGCAGATTAAGGACGCTGTGCATGCCAAGCAGCAGGCGCTCTCGGAGAATAAGGAACTCGAGCAGCAGGTGGAGCAACAGAAGCTGCAAGTGGAACAAATGCGACTGCAACTGGCAGACAACACACAGCAATACGAGGCAAAGATCAAGAACTCCGAACAATTGCTGTCAAGTTGCTCGGGACAACTGGAGATGCACGCGGAGAAGTTGACGCAAATGGAGACAGACTTGCGACATGCGCAGCGTATTAAGGATGAACTGCAGGGCGAGTACATGGACTACAAGCTGAAGGCACAGTCTGTGCTGCGCAAGCAACAGAACCGCGACACGGATAAGGAGCAGGAACTGGAAACAGAGTTGAACACGATGCGTGCCACTGAGCAGCAGTTGCGCGCCAGCAATGAAGAACGAGCCAAGCAGATTGTCAAGCTGGAGACACACCTGGCGGAACTGCAGCGCGACAATACGCAACAAATGCGACGAAGTCAGGAACTGATGTCCCTCATCGATGAGCTGCGTGACCAAGTTGAGGCGCTAACGCAGGACAATCAGCGTCAACTGCAACAGCATCAGCAGCAGTTGCAACAGCATCGCCAGCAGATCGAGCAACTGGATAGTGTGAATCAAATGCAGACACTGCAGTTACAGCAAAAGATCGATCAGTTGGAGAAGACTGCAGCTGCAGCAAATAGCAATTCAGTGCAGCACTCAACAGCAGCAGCAGGAGGAGCAGCAGGCGCAGGGGCAGCAACTGATGTGACCAGTCCAGAGCAGAGCAAAATAGATTATCTACTGGATCATGATGGAAGCACTGGTGAAACTCTAGCACAGCTGGCAGCACAGCGTAAGATCTCCACAGCCTCGCGTCGCTCACATGATTTTATGCCGTTGGACGAGCTCTTGAATACATCACTAAATGCCATCAACAGCGACACTGTGACCACTATTTCGAATTTCGGACGCAGTGTCAGCATGCAGGATGATGATATTTCAGTGCTAGATGCACGTGCTGAATCGCAGGCAGCGCTGGCCGCCACCAAGGAGCGACTGAGCATACAGGAGAGTCGTGTGCGTCATCTGACCACACTGCTCGCGGAAAATGAACAGGATCTGGCCAAGCTCACGCAAATGAATGATATGCTCAAAGAGGAACTGCGTCGTCAGGAGCGATCCGAGGAGCGGGAGCAGCATATGCACAATTCCGAATATCTCAAAAATGTGTTCTTAAAGGTAAAATAGTGGAAGTAGTAGAAAAAGTAGTAGTAGATTTAGTAGTAGTAGCAGTAGAAGTATTTATCTATTAATATAAATATTTTATCTATTAATACCAATTCATCCCACACACAGTTTATTACACTAAGCAATACGGATGAGCGACAGCGTCTAGTGCCGGTGCTCAATACTATTCTACGCCTGAGTCGAAGCGAAATGGAAATGCTCAACTGTGTGGCGAAGGGGCAGAAAGGTAAGTCACAAATATATATCTAATTTATGTATAAATATATAATTGAGTATCTCTTTTCCCCTCTTTAAGTCTCCAATGATGGTAACAATCGAAGCTGGACTGGTTTTCTGAGTGCATGGAGTGGAGCGAACAACAACAACACTAATTGATGTGCTCTGTACATTTGTTTTTATTGGTATTATACATATATGTACTTGATAAGGGAAGCTCTTGCTGTCCCCATAGGCCAGTTACTAAACTGTATATTTGTATTATGTTAATCAAATCCTTGTATGTATATGGTTATTGTCCCCAAAATTGTATTTATGTATTTTTAAAGAACGTATCTTTTGTTTCCTTTATATCCCACGAATGGTATCATTATATAGAGCGCCCTATACAGCACTCTATGAGCAATATAGTAATTTATGTGCATACAAAAAGTTTAAATGCTGTTTTCAATTAGGAACATTGGTGGGGCTGTGATTAAAACAAAAGAACTTGGCAAAATTCTGGACAATCTTATCGTGTGCAATTCTGCATTAGTATTTTAATTTCAAATTCTATTCCCACAAAGATCAGACTATAAATCAATGCATATTTGTTTTTTGTTTTTTTACATATTAACTTACGAATTAATTATTAGTTGTATTATCTTTATGTTGTGTATAAATACGAGATGTAATTGGCTAATAACTATGCGAAATTAATTAATGCATACATTTACACATCTTATAATTGTAGGGTATGCACAGGAAATTATACAATTTCAATATAACTAAGGGAAAAAGGGAATCAGAGTCAGTATCAGAATCAGAGAAATCATCAGCATAGAAATTAAAAATCACATTTCGCATACAGGCTAACAACAAAATACTATTGCCTTATTTCTAGTTACTCGTACTAATCAGTTTTTGTGACATCATTATATGTAGTATATAGAAACTATTGCCATACGCCCGCATAATTGCCCACCAGTGTGGCAGGAAGTGGTCCTCCCGCAGCAAACAGACGCATCCTTGTGCTGTCGTAACAATGTGTGTATATGGCGGGCACATATTTTACCTGCTGGAAACCGTCCATCTCATCCTCGGGATACTGCAAAAGAAACGCGGGAATTAGCTTAGCATCGTCATTCGTCTCTCTCGTCATCATCCTTGTCAACTTACCACAATGCCTTTGCTGCATTTCAGTGCAACAGTCCGTGAGGCATTCACACTGCTCTCCAAATACTTGCCAGCACGTATATCATAGAAAAGCAGCATGCCCAGACCGGTGCCAACGGTTAGCAGATTGCCTTCGAACGATGTGGCCCTTATCCCGCAGCCACTGTATCGTGAGGTTATCTTCTTGATCGTCTGCAGCGTACGTGCGTCCAATAGAATCGTGTAGGAGCGACAGCCGACTGCGTAAAGCCCGTCGCTATGGTACGCTATGCTCACGTTGTCTTGGCAGTTAGGAAGCTTGCGAGAAAGTGTCTGCTTAAAAGTCTCTGCGTTGAAGATGTGTATGTAACCATTCAACGATAGTGCTGCAATCTCTTTAAACTCCTTGTTGAAGCACAGAGAACGTATCTGTAAAATATAAAGAGAGTGATATAAAAAGGTTCTACCTTTAGTCCGCAATTCTTACTCTCTGCGCAGTGCGAACTTCCTTAACGCTAAGTGGATGTATTGTGGCAAATGTGGGGCAAGATTCCTCGCCACCATCAGGAAAGTCCATGTGATCTTCGTTAATACGCCACAGTGCCATTCGCGAGTCCTTGGAGCCTGACACGAGAAATTGATCGTCCAGCCAACACATGCCCATTATCAGATCTCGATGTCCGGTCTCACCTACACAGACCGGGTCCAGTGTGGGCAGCCGGTACACGGCTATGTCAGACGAATTGCGGGCACCCGTGGCCAGGAATGAACGGCTGGGCGACAGTTCGATGGCGTGCAGGCCGCCCTGAATCTCTGGATGATTGGCACGATTATTGGATAACGTTGGAATGGCGTCCACTCGCCGCATATTCACGTCATATACCAGCAATTTATTGCACTTTGTTCCGAAAACCACCTGGCGATTGCTCAGCCATTTGGAACAGAAAACTTTGTTTATGTAGCCCAAACTGATTTGTGTCTCTCGTAGCATATCGTGGGTGAGCACATAGCGACTGGTGTATTCCGCATTTACGCTGCGACGCTGTCGGACAATGCAAAAAGAGACGATACATTGAGCAGACAAAGAAATTTTTGCATACAGTTCAACTCACGTCACGCAATGAATTCTCTCTACTCCGCAGGTAATCGCATAGATTGTATGATGTGCTGAGCACCTCGTCCTGCTGCTGGATGGTCTCCTCATCGCTGCCGGAGTCCTCGTAGGTAACAAAATCATCTGGCTTGTCCGGTTTTCGCCTTCGTTCCTGGCGCATTGCTCTCTGCTTGGCACGACGTTCCTCCAGGCGTGAATTCACGTGACATGATGGATACGTGCCCACAATGCTGTCGCGTATGGTCTTCACCATGCCATTGAACATATTTGCGGCGGCGTTTCGTTATTTTTCTTTATTATAATACTACAGCTACAAATTATTGTTAGTTATCATTCTCCATTGAAGAGTTGTATTATTTAGAGATGGACGATGATTGCTTTGTAGCGCTTGGTCACAAGTTCGAAGTATCGATAAAAGCAGTTATCGCAGTAACGGCAAGAAATGAACATGAATCGAAGTACTGCAAGTAGAATAATGCAACGTACAAAATTCTAAGGACTATAAGGATGAAATCAAGTAAAAGAACAGTAATTGCTTAATTTAATATATATTGCAATATATTGACAAGCTATAGATGCAGGAACGACAGCTGTGACTAAATATCCAAAACAAGTTGGCATTCTACTATCGGTTCACTGCAGTTCATCGATGACCAGTTCCGTGAACTGTATTCTCGACTTTCCTTTTGGTTTCTTTATTTGTGTGTTTGTTTATAAGCAGATAAATTTGATTACATATTTTCTCAAAGGAATTCGGATATATTAACCGAAAAATGTATTATCCGGCAAAGCGCGTTATGCGCCAAAGCTCTGTTTCAGTTGCGGCCACTGACATACCTGGCGTGGCTTCGCCAATTATGGCAACAACCTCATCCGCTCCCAGCACGCCTCAGTTACAGAATCTAGAGGAGAACAAGCCACAAGCCGTGCAAGTACATCGTCAGGTGATAGTGGTACAAAGCGGGAATCTACCGCAGCCACAGCTGCAACCGCAACACCAGCAGCAGCAGCTTCAAGCAGTCGCAGCCACAGTGCCAAACCAAAGCGCGAATATGCCCGCCGCTGTCGTCCAAATTGCTGACGATGCACCCGTCTCGTTGTTAACTGAGATTGCTGACATAATGCGGAGTTTCGGGGACAGCGATCAGCCACGCACGGCCAGCGTGAAGCTAGTGGAACAGATATTGCAACAACAGCTACGTGGCATATTCAATGAGGCATCTCTGGTTGCCATGCACCGCAAACAGAATCCGTGCCCATCGCAGGCGGACTTCGAGTTCCTGATGCGCAATCATCCCGTGAAAATTGCACGCATGCGGAAACATTTGAAAGATATGCGCATCCTGAAGAGATTCCTAAGCATACGCACTGGTCGACCGCAAGACTTCATGGATGATCTGGAGCAACAGGAGGAGGATGAAGAGCTGGCAATCGAGGTGCATGAATTGCATGACGAGGATCGCATGCGGCGTCTCTTTCGGGCAGATCGCATATCGCAGATACTCACAGGGCAACAGTATCTAGAGTTCAACGAGGCGCGCAAGACTTCGTTCTATTGTCGTCACGGCGAGAAGATTAAAAACAAATTCCGTCGTTTCCTGGACTTGCCCGCCGATTTGCGTATACCAACGCCCACTATGAATATTCTGGCGTATTTGGCGCACGAGACAATTGCTGCCATTGTGGACTACTCGATACTAACCCGGTTGAATTCGGAGAATCGTGCCACTGAGCCATACAGCCGTGTTACCTCGGCCGGCGGCAGTCCCGCCATGATGCACGTCTGCCCCGAGGTGACACAGGGCCGCGGCATGGAGGTGGTCAAACCCATCAGTGTGCAGGAGATACACGAGGCAATGCGACGCTTCCGTCAGATGAGCAATCGCAAGATCGGACGCTATCGCAACTCATGCGACATTGACTTCCGGCGCAGTTTTCTGGCCATTTAAATTGTATATAGGATATACATTACACTCATTATGTATAACACATATCATACATTAACATACATATGTATGTTTGATATTCACTTCAGATTTTTAGTTAGAATTTACAATACTCTTATTAAACCCGATACACTCTTAGCCATGGTATCGTCGTGAAAAGCAAGCACCTTATTGTCTGCTCGGGTTATCTATAGTTAAGTAGTCAAGTGTGTACGAACAATAAGGGATTCAACGAACACACTTTGTGTGCCGACGAAACCACCTTATTACATTACATCATGCTTCTGGCTATCTAGAAGTAATCTCTAGCTATCCTTATCTACTATATTTCTCAATCAATACGTATTTGAATTTTTGCATTGCTTATAAAATCTAAATTGTTTATCGGACTGAAATGAGTTAGGTTGCTGATAACTAAAAAATGCAACGCAAACAAAGAACTTTTTATAAATAACATCTCAATATTATTAAAACCAAAAATAAAAGTTACCTACAGCATGTCGAAGGTTTTGTCTTTATTTCTAACTGATTGTGCTTTAAAAATCTACAGGATATAGTTTTCCGATATTGATAGAATGGAAAAAGTATACATAGGTTACTGTTTACTTAAAATTCTATATAATAACCATATGTATGTATATACTCTATATGGCCAGGTATATCTCCTAAGTTGCGTTGCAAACCTTTTGACAAAATGAATATTTATCGTATAAATACATATGTATATGAATATGTATAGAATAAAAAATTCATTAATAATTATAATTTGTGTTAACATAATCTCGTTCAAACATTAAGAAATCAATATATATAGTATACATATGTAAGATATGGACAGTCATTAATGTGAGTTCAACACACGTCCATACATTTTCCAATACTCTTCTTTATTTGTTGTCGATTAAACGAATTTCATGAAGCCAACAACAAACACCATAAGCAAAATGAACCTGGTTAAACATTGTTTACGTTGCCACATATGTTTGTGCTCTCTGAGAGCGTTAAAAACTTGTTCAGATTAGAAGAAGAGAGCACGAAAGCTTTTGGAACTACTTAATTGTTTTGTTTTTATATACTTGAGTACACAAAATATGTATGCAATTCAACATGCACTTATTATGCATCTTCTCTACATCTTTTTATTAGAATTAATGTTGATAACTTTATAATCGTTCAGTTTGCTACACAAAACATAAACCAAACGTAAGAATAACACTCTCAAAAATGCCGAAAATCATATTCATTATAATATTTGTGTACTCAGAATAGCATTAACATGAGCTCAAGAATCAAAAGTGCTTACTTGCTTCGGTCCCGTGCCATAGACCTAAATGAATTTCACGAAAACAACAACAAACCCTGAACTTGTTTCAACATTGTTTAGGTTTGTGCTCTCTGAGAGACAGAATTTATTAAATTGAGAGAGTTAGAAAGCTCTCTGCAATGGTGCAAACAATATAATACGTTGATCACAGCAAACAGTTTGACTTAAGAGACGACCGTGTTAGGTTGTGTTAGGTCCGAAAGAAATGTTAAAAATACGCAATTGTCTGGCCATAATTGAGGGGCAGAGAGGGGCGAGCCCCGCTCTCTTTACCCAGCTGGTGAGTATTTTGTCCACAAACCTAATACAAATCTACTAATCAGTGATTTTAGTTTAGCGTTATCAAACGAACGCAGCCGCAGCCAAAGAGGGAACAAAGACCACACGCGATGACGGCGAGTGGCAACAGGCGCGACCCTTTGAGGAGATACCATACACTGGAAAGCTATCTCTGGCCTATAAGATGTCATTCCCTGGCGGCAAATACAAAAATAAAGATCTCTCTCAGCTGGTATTGGCCATGCGCGATGATTATGGCGATATTCTGCGCATGCCAACGATATTGGGCAGTACCGCCATGGTAGCCACATACAATCCCAAGGATTTCGAGACCGTCTATCGGAACGAAGGCATATGGCCCCATCGCCCTGGCAGCGATACGATGCGCTATCATCGTGAAGTATATCGAAAGGATTTCTTTCAGGGTGTGGAGGGTCTTATACCCAGCCAAGGAAAGTCTTGGGGTGAATTCCGCAGCATTGTTAATCCAGTTCTGATGCAGCCCAAGAATGTGCGACTGTACTACAAGAAAATGTCGCAGGTCAACTCTGAATTCGTCGATCTGTAAGTGAAGAATATCCAGAGGTTGTGCGCGTTTATTAACAACTATCTTTTTACTTGCAGTATTCGAAGGATACGAGATCCAAACAGCCTTGAGACACCGGCGGATTTCATAAATGACATTAACCGCTGGACCTTGGAGTCTGTTTCCGTGGTGGCACTTGATAAAGAGCTTGGATTGCTTAAGGATTCTAGCTCAAAAGACGAAAAAGTCATGCTGCTCTTCAAGAGCTTAGACGAATTCTTCACTTACACAGCCGATCTAGAGGTGAAGCCATCTCTGTGGCGCTACTTCAAGACTCCGCTGCTGAAGAAGCTCATGAATGCCTACGACAATATTCAGAAGATCACCTTGGAGTACGTCAACGAGGCCATGGAACGTATTGATTCGGAAGCGAAGAAGGGCATTGTGAAGCCCGAAATCGAGCAGAGTGTGCTCGAGAAATTGCTGAAGATTAACAAGAAGGTGGCCACAATAATGGCCATGGATATGCTGATGGCTGGCGTCGATACCGTAAGTAACTCTTGGACAGTTGACCAGAGTGTACCCTATTCAAATTTGCATTTTATTATTCCAGACTTCAAGCACCTTCACTGCTGCAATGCTATGCATTGCCATCAACCCGGAGAAACAGGAGAAACTGCGTGAGGAAGTGCGTCGTGTGCTGCCCGAGAAGGATTCAGAGTTCACAGAGGCTTCAATGAGTAATGTGCCCTATTTGAGGGCCTGCATCAAGGAATCCCAGCGACTGTATCCTCTGGTGATTGGTCAGGGTCGCACAATAACTCGGGACTGTGTGATAAGCGGCTACCAGGTGCCAGCCGGTACTTGGGTCTCCATGATTCCCCTGAACTTATTGAAGAGCGATCAATACTTTCCGCGTGCAGCGGAGTTTCTACCCGAGCGCTGGCTGCGTAGCGAAGCTGGCTCCGGCAAGTGCCCTGCCAATCCACTGAAGAGCACGAATCCATTTGTGTTTCTACCCTTCGGCTTCGGTCCTCGCATGTGCGTGGGCAAGCGTATTGTGGATATGGAACTGGAACTGGGCATAGCGCGAGTCATTCGCAACTTCCGGGTTGAGTTCAATCATCCCACGGAGCATGCATTCCGCTCGGTGATGATCAACAAGCCTGACGTACCACTTAAGTTTAAGTTTATCGATCTGGAGAACTGAAATGTCAATTCTAAATATATAATCCAAACAAAGATTGTATTGTAAATTGCTTATGCACATTTATGTCTTAGTTTTTATAGTACTAAGTACCTAGTCGTCTGAAATATGATTTAATAAATTGAATTTACGTCTTTGACGAGAGTATATATACATATAGTGGCTATTTATTTCTTTATACCAAACTCCCTTATGAATATAGTCAAGTATGTCTTCTATAATATGAAATAAGACAATTTTCGATACTTTCTCGTCCCAAGCAGAAGACGCAATTAGCTTAATTAATCAATTAACTACGACATTTTTCCACTTTGTTATAGATACGTATAAATATAAAGATACGTTCTTGTATATATTATACGAGTATATACATATGTCTTCATATTCACTCAATATATCTTCAATACACACACAAAGTAACAAGTGCATTAATCATATTAAACGTTTTACAACTGTTTTACTATTTAAGATTAGATCAAGAACTTGACGAAAACTATAATCATATTACAGACTATCTTATTGATATGAGGTCAACAAAGATATTCTCCAACACTCTTCAAAACAAAACAAAATTCAAGAGAGCAACAACAAACAACATGCGCAAAATGGACCTGCTTCATTATTATTTGTATTGCGCTCTCTGAGAACTCTACTTAGATTGTTCAGATTAGATAGATAGATAGACAGAGAGAGAGAGAGAGAGAGCGCATATACGCAACATTGAAAGCTTTCAGCAACAATATAAAGCACGCAATTCATTGATCACAACCAACAGTTCGACTTGAAAGACCATCAAGTGAAGACGTGGTATAGATCCGCCAAAAAATGTTAAAAGTTCGCAGTTGTTTGGCCGTAATCGGGAGAGAGAGAGCGGTCTCTGCACTCTCCGGGCAGCAGGTGAGGAGTACACAGTGTTGAGTAAGTTTAATTTTGCTAATTTATCAGTGATCATCTTAGCGTTATCAAACCAATGAGGCAACAAAAACCACACGCGATGACGTCGAATGGCAACAGGCGCGACCTTTTGAGGAGATTCCATCTACTGGAAAGCTATCGCTGGCCTATAACATGGCCTTCCCTGGGGGCAGATATAAGAATATGGATCTCACGCAGCTGGTGCTGGCCGTGCGCGATGATTACGGCGATATTCTCCGTATGCCAACGATATTGGGTAGTAATCCCGTTGTCATGTCTTACAATCCTAAGGACTTCGAGGTGGTCTACCGAAACGAGGGCATCTGGCCCGAACGCCCCGGCAACGATACGATGCGCTATCATCGGGAACAATATCAAAGGGATTTCTTCCAAGGTGTCGAGGGTCTCATACCTACTAAAGGCAAGTCTTGGGGTGAATTCCGCAGCATCGTTAATCCAGTTCTGATGCAGCCCAAGAATGTGCGACTGTACTACAAGAAAATGTCGCAGGTCAATCGCGAGTTTGTCGAGCGGTAAGTGTAAAATTTGTAGATTGAAGAACCCAATAACAGAACTATAAAATTCTTTAGCATTCGAGCAATACGAGACCCAAACACTCTTGAGGCACCCGAGGATTTCATTCATGACATCAATCGGTGGACATTGGAGTCGGTGTCGGTGGTGGCACTGGACAAACAACTAGGACTGCTAAAGGAGAACAGCGAGAAAAGCGACAACGTCATGTTGCTCTTTAAGAGTTTGGATGAATTCTTCACCTACGCCGCCGTACTAGAGGTGCAGCCCTCGTTGTGGCGATACATCCACACTCCGATGATGAAGAAGCTTTTGAAGGCCTTTGACAACATTCAGAAGGTAACACTGGAATACGTTAATGAAGCCATGGAGCGACTCGATTCGGAAGCCAAGAGGGGCATCGTGAAGCCCCAAAGCGAGCAGAGTGTGCTCGAGAAATTGCTGAAGATTGACAAGAAGGTGGCCACCGTAATGGCCATGGACATGCTGATGGCTGGCGTCGATACAGTAAGTCATCCCAGATTCCAGTTCCTTAAAATATTCACTTTCAATTGCATTCCTATGGTAGACTTCAACTACCTTTGCTGCAGCAATGCTGACAATTGCTCTCAACCCCGAGAAGCAGGAGATTTTACGCGAGGAAGTGCGTCGTGCGCTACCCGAAAAGGATTCCGAATTCACTGAGGCTTCTATGAAAGATATACCCTATCTGAGGGCGTGCATCAAGGAATCCCAGCGATTCTATCCCCTAATAGTGGGCCAGGCACGTGTAATAAGTCGCGATTGTGTGCTCAGCGGTTACCAAGTGCCAGCCGGGACTTTCATTTCCATGATTCCTCTGAACTGCTTTAAGAGCGATCAATACTTTCCGCGTGCAGCGGAGTTTCTACCCGAGCGCTGGCTGCGTAGCGAAGCTGGCTCCGGCAAGTGCCCTGCCAATCCACTGAAGAGCACGAATCCATTTGTGTTTCTACCCTTCGGCTTTGGTCCTCGCATGTGCGTGGGCAAGCGTATTGTGGATATGGAACTGGAACTGGGCATAGCGCGAGTCATTCGCAACTTCCGGGTTGAGTTCAATCATCCCACGGAGAATGCATTCCGCTCAGTGCTGATCAACAAACCAAATATACCTCTCAGGTTTAAGTTTACTGATGTGGAGAATTGAAATGCTTCGAAAGATTGATAAACTTGTTATTATACCATAAAATATACATTTGTACTCTCTGCATGATTATATGAATGATTTTCTTTATCAAAGTTCTCTTTCGTTCTGTCTTACGAGATTTCTCCCGAGCTATGTTATCATATCTTTATGTAAAATTATTCTATATAGGCAACATAAACACAATAGTAGGTCTTTCGTTCTTCAGCACCTACTTTGCCTTCTCAGCTGAGCTTATCCACTTTATTCCCATTTATTCAGTTATTTGCCACCCAAGTGAATAGACGAAATTGAATTTCAAACATTTAAAGCTATATTTCCTTCAGTTAAATACACACTTAAACAGTATATATATAGATGTTGTACTATATGCTATATATGCATATGTATTCATATTCACACAGAGTTGGTACTAGACATAGACTTGGTTTGTAGTATAGTAATAATAATGATAATAATAATAATAATGTACATTACCAAACAGTTTACAACAGTTTTACAATTCACGATTAGATAAACAGCTGGGGATATACATGCATATGTATGTTGTAAGTTCCTCAATAAATTGTTTAATATAAGATTTTCTCTTTTAGTTTACTCTCTTTAATTAGTTTTTTGGCCAATTTTAACAATAATAGATTGTTATTATAGATTCCATTTCTTTTTCGATTTTGATTTAGTTTTTCGATTAACATTTTTCTGTTAGAAGTTGAGTAAATAACCGCAATACACATGTGTATATTATATATGCCTGTATATATCTCTATTATGTACTTACGATGCTATAAAATAGATACCTATGCACAATGTACATATGTATGTAGATAAATGTTCACGTATGTATTGAATGTAAAATCCTCTTTGATATATAGTATGTATGTATGTATATATATTCAAGTTCTATATATTGGTTTCTCTGATTGGTTGTTTTGGTCCGATTGCCCAGAATATTGAAACATTTATGAATTGGTTCGTTTTACTTTGGATAATTCTTTTGGGATTGAATATATATATAGTTACTCTTTGGTATTCTTCAAGAATTGGATATCAAGTTACAAGAGTTCTTTTATAAAATACATTTTCTTTTGAGTTTTTTATCTAGTTAAATATTTATTACATTTAACTAAGTTTCAATTCATTATATGGTTTCATTTACTTTTAGTTCATGTTTTGCTTTATTCCATCAATGAGATTCAAGAGATAATGACTTTGTAATTCAGTCCTAGAAACAGATATGAAAAGTTGTTGCAGAGTAATTCGAGAAGTAAATCACAAAGAATATAATCAACGATGCCTTGAAAACTTTTCTCCCATCAATTCAGAGATACATCTCTCCATATGCTATATAAGTATGCGAAATGCGTAATCGATACAAGCTTGACGCAGTTTGTTGTTCTTCTTGGGGGGCGTGGCGAATAAAACGCAGCACGCAGCAGGACCTTCTGGCAGTCCATAACTGTGTGTGTGTGTGTGCAATAAAACGACCTAAGTAAGCAAAGTCATAAACACGCATAGACAACTTGCAGATACCCTTTAATAAGTTAACAGATTAACTAAAGCAAAATAACTTAATTAAGTTTTACTTTTATGTTTTCACTCTTACTGTATCACTGCGACTGATCAAGAATATATATATATGCTATAGTCGAAGCTGCTGTAATTGCAGAAAATCAATCTACCCTAATGGAAACATATTCTAAGCAAGGACAGCGTATAAAAACACTGCCATGAAATTGGTAGCAGGTGCCAATCTTAACGCAACGAGGGTCAATTCAAAAGTTGTTACTTTATAAAGTTGAGTACATAAAAACGAATTGAAGTTTTTAAAATGAAACTAAGACATGAAGTCGTTTGAAAAGGCTGCTTAAATGAGTTTGGGTAAATCCCTTGAAATATAATGATATTGTGATAAAAATATATATATTAAATATTTATACCATGATATTTCATGTTAATAATATTATATATATGTATATATAAATTTGATTCCAATTTTGCATGCATTTTAATGTTTTTAACTTGATCTGTTCCGTTTTATCTGTTTGATCGGTTGAGTGAGATTTGTAATGTGCAAACAGTAAATTTCTCTCAAGACTCCCTCTGCACACGTACACACGCACAGCATTTAACGTACGTGTGAGCGCAATAAAATCTAATTTGATGCATGCAAACGCACACACAAACACACACATACACACACACACAGTCGCAGGCAGAGAAGTTGTTAAATGTAACGCCTCAGCTGCCTCTGAAAAAAAGCATAGCCTACTTTGGGGCTGAAACAAAAACCAAAAAATGTGGCCGGAAATGGCGTCGACTCTTCGGGGCCTCAGGCCTTACACACGCAGGCAATGTGAAAGCGAGAGAGGGCAGGCAGAGAGTCAAAGAGACAAAGAGAAAGAGGCAGAAAGAGCGTCGGTTAAGGTGGGTAGATTAGGTGCCCAAAGCCGTAGATAAAACAGAACATGCAATAAACATGGCCAAAAAACGAGAGCACACTCCATTCCCCTCCCATCCTCACCATGCCCCTCACACCAAGGCAGTCCCAGTTTGCCGCTGTCTGCGCCGCTGTCTGCGCCGCTTCCTGCTGCTGAGTATTTGATGTTGTGTCCCTCAGCGAGCTTAGGCAGGCGGAAAGGCAACGCAGGTGCGGGTGGAATGCTGAGCAGGCTGAGGGCAGCGTTAATTAGTTTTCCTTTTGCTCGCTGTTTCCTTTTGCTACTTTCAGGCCAATTAAATTTTAATTTGCCGCTGGCAGCTGCCACACACAAAACTGACCTTTAGACGCGCCACTTGACCCGCTTGAGCCCCTGAGCGCAGACAAGCGCGTCAAGGTATTATGTGGTGCCCTACGTGGTGCCACCATAAATTGCATTCACAGCCAAGGACAGTAGGCAACAACAGACTGCTGTTGATGTTGCTGTAGCTGCAGTTGCAGTTGTTGCTGTAGCTGTTGCAGTTGCAGTTGTTGCTGTAGTTGTTGCTATGCATGGCTTGTAAATCAATTGCCGCATCGCCTGCAAGCGACAGCCGCCAGGGCCAACCAGCACCAGCGGGTGTGTGTTTGTTTGGGGGATGAAGAGGGTGTAGGGGGCGTGACTCAAGTGGGTGAGACGTGCACCACATTGTCTAATAGACAATGTCTATCTGCCCCGTCAACTCAACTTAAACATATATCAAACCTTATTATTGATGACGCTGCGTATACATGATGCGAAACATAAAACGCGACTAACATAAAGAGAGAGCACAATAAACGTATAGGTGACATCATTTTTCACAATCAACAGACATTAACAGCAAACAAAACAGTGAAAGGAAGAGGGAGGAGGCGAGGGAGGTAGGAAGAGAGGGAGGGAAGGAGAGAGAGTGGGAGATACATAGGGCACGTCATCAATTACCACAACTACAGCTGGGCATATTAACCACAAATAGATAGATAGATAGATAGGCCGAGAATGGCGCCATATGCAAATTGCTGTTAGGCTCCTTTTCCTCCATTTGCTTCTCCTGCTCCTCCTCCTCTTCACCTCCTTCTGCTCCTGGACTCCTTCTTGTTCTCCTCATCCTTAGTATTTGCGGGCAAAGCTTGGCGTGCCCGGTTGAAGCACGCGACAATAATGCGAACTGGTCACGCAATAGTCTGCATCATCATTGCTGTCCTCTTGCAGCAGCTGCTGTTGTTGTAGTTGCTGCTGCTGCTGTTGCTGCCGGCGGCGCATTGACATGGGTCATTGGCGCTGCTCGGCGCTGACAATGAAATCGCTGTGTTTTTGTACCTGAGAATGAGAGAAGAAAGAAAGAGAAAGAGAAGGATTAAAGTAACCGCAACAGCTGCACTTGCTGCTCCACTCACCACATCAGCCACAATGGGCTCCTCGATCTCCAGGCCCTGCAGCGCGTGCTCGCGACTCAGATGCAGCTCATAGGAATCTGTTGGAGTGACAAAGACAACGCGATGTTTGCGTGTCTGCAGCACGTTGGCAATCACCAACTAAGCCAGGCAGAAAGACAAAGCTTGCATTAGACAGAGACAGAAGGAAGAGCGTGGGGAAAGAGAGGGGGAGGAGGGAGGGTTGCCTTACCTTGTGCTTGTATTTGTTGAGACTGTCACGCGCCTTGACAATCAGCAGATTCTCATCCGTTTCCAGCTTGAACGAGACCACATAGGCATGCGGCACCCAGAGACTGGCCAGAGGTGCCAGCATTTTTGGCACCAATTGCAGCGAGATTGTCGGTGCGCCGTCGCCCGATTGCATTTTGTGGGTGGGCTGCAGAGAGAGAGGGAGAGAGAGACAGGCAGCATTAATGACAAAGCCAGCGCAAGTGATGCGTGCTGTGTCCTTGGCACGCCCACAAGCCCACACAGGGCACCGCAGGCCACATGTATTCCAACTAATTGAAAGCATAACTCAGACGTAATGAGCTCGAGGCATCGCCTCTTTCCCCTCCCCTCCCCCTTCTTTCTGCTCCCCACTTTGTGCTTTGCCTTAAAGTCTCTTTAATATCGCACATACGCCGCGTGTGCACAGGCTGACTACTTGTTGAACATCGTCCTACAATGCTGATTATACATCTCCCTTCCTCTTCTCCCCCCTTGCACTGCTCCTACTGCTAAACTGCTGACCAGATTCATTTGTTCTGCACACACAAAAGAGAGAAAAGGGAGAAGAATAGACGAACAGAGAATAAAGAGAGAGGGAGCCAGAGGGAGAGGAGGCATAGATGGACAGTGTGACAGTGGGTAAAGGCAGAGGCGGATAGGGAATCCGATTAGGAGCAGGCAGAAGGACGAGCAGCCTAAGTAGCCAGCATATTGTGCGGCAGAGAGAGAGAGGGAGAGTGTGTGCTAGACAGAGAAATGAGAAACGAATCCTGCAGGCATTAAGCTGACAACGAAGACAAGCCAAAAACGACATTGACAATTGCGCAACGTCGCTGTCGCCGTCGCAGTCGCAGTTGTCTTTCCCGTTGTTGCTAATTCAAACTTAAAGCTTTTGAGGCAATAAGTTTGGCTACCCTGTGGGATAGAGTAGCTGCCTGTTGGGTATATAGAGTGTAGAGCGAGTTTGTTTAGAGTGTAGAGTATTTAAGTATCAGTATAAATTCAGTATATTGAAGCTACAATTGGTTTGTAGCTGGTTTCTTGTTGATAGATACTACGAAAGTTCTTAATATTTAATCACCCTTAAGACTTCTTACTAAAAGATTCTGCGACAATAAATGTACACAGACACTGACTTTGGAAGACTTTCTCGAGATTAGAACGAAATTTCTTAACATATTAATATTCCTACAGTTTGTTTCTGTATGTTACTCTTTCTTTTATACGATTTAAATTTGTATAACATTTAAAATTCTTTTTAAATACCTAATTTTATCTCTCTTACTTTATATGTTTAACTTCTTTTTTTATACCCTTCGACCATTGAAAATGGTCAAAAAACGGTATACTAACTTTGTGCAAATGTATGTAACAGGCAGAAGGAGGAGTCGGAGACCCCATAAAGTATATATATTCTTGCTCAGGATCACAAGCCGAGTCGATTGAGCCATGTCTGTCTGTCTGTCCGTCTGTCCGTCTGTCTGTGTGAACGCATAGATCTCAGCTATTATAAAAGCTAGAGTTACCAAATTTGGCAGGAAGACTCCTGTGTACTATAAGCTGATGAAGTTTATTTCAAATGTTAGGTGCCACGCCCACCGCCCCCGTAAATCAATAATTTAATTTTTGAACTCAATTTGTAAGCGCTGTATAAAAGATACAACTTTCTGACTTTAATATATACTAAGCTGAATGAAATATCTACGTAGTCTCTAAATTACAATCCGATCGGACAATAATCACAGAAGTTATTTAAGAAAATATGAGCATAAAACCAAGTGCATCTGTCAGCTAACAAGGGAGGCGGGCAAGCGCGAGCGCCATCTGTCGGGATTAATTTCAATGCATGTGCATATGCATGTGTGTACGAATTTAACAAATTAAACTACACGGGAACATAGGTCGAAGGGTATCCCACTGTCGCGTTTTGCGCGACTGTTGCTTTTCTTACTGGTAAAAGCTGGAGTTACCAAATTTGACAGGAGCACTCCTGTGTACTATAAGCTGATGAAGTTTATTTCAAATGTTAGGTGCCACGCCCACCGCCCCCACAAATCAATAATTTAATTTTTGAACTCAATTTGTAAGCGCTGTATAAAAGATACAACTTTCTGACTTTAACATATACTAAGCTGAATGAAATATCTACGCAGTCTCCAAATTACAATCCGATCGAACAATAAACACAGAAGTTATTTAAGAAAGTCTGTTAGCTAACAAGGGAGGCGGGCGAGCGCGAGGCGCGAGCGCCATCTGTCGGGATTAATTTCAAAGCATGTGCATATGCACATGTGTATGAATTTAACAAATTAAACTACACGGGAACATAGGTCGAAGGGTATCCCACTGTCGCGTTTCGCGCGACTGTTGCTCTCGTTTAATCATATAATTTATGATTTTATATTTTGTAAATTAAATGAACTGCAATTAAAATAGGTATTATATACAAAAGAGAACATAGTCTTAGAGGCCTGTCATTTCAAAGAAGTACAAGGCATGTGCTAGTCATGCATACCGCAGCTTCCATTTGTACTTGTTGTGCTTTGAGCTTAAGAACTGCAAACAGCTGTTGACATTGAATTTGGCTTCTTATGCTCCTCGCTCTCTCTCTTACTCTTCTTATCTCACTCTCTTACTCGCTCCCAGGCCGTGTCATTGTACTCGAGCTTGTAAGTGTGTAAGCATGTCTGTGCGTGTCTGTGCAAGTGCTAGTGCCCCCGAATTACTGTTAAAGTTTGATGTGCTCTCTGCTGTGCCTCGATGCGTGCGTCTTGTGAAAATCTTTTGATTTCATTTGCGCATTTCAGCACGACGCCTCTGTTTACATTGTGTCTTCTCAGTTTTCCCACCTCGCTTCTCTCTTTTTCTCCGCCCCTCCATCGCTTCTCTCTTTCTCTCTCTCTCTCTCTCTCTCTCTCTCTCTCTCTCTTTACATTTATAATTCCTTGTTGATTTTGGCTTATTAGAATTGACTTTAGTAGCCAAAATGTCAAGTTGTTTGGTTGCGCTTGTTAAATTTATTCAAAGACCGAAATTGAATTTTCTTTGCGTTGTCCTTGAGTGAGCCAAACGATTCAATACACTACACTAAAGTATCCTTATTTTAATACCCTATTCTGTCATATACTCCTGTTAACTACCTTATACATACTTCCCTTTAGTATCCTATACAACTATATTCTCCAATACACTCTACTAATCAAACATACTCTGTATTCCCTAACTAACCATTGAACCGTAGGATCTTGTTGGTATATGGATATTGATCACAGTAGTACCCTATACTCAGTTCTACTTCTCTATACTTTCGTAAACTTACCTATACTAACTCAAACTATCTAACAGTAAGGTACTTTAAACTATGGGACCTTGTTCTACCTCAGACTTTTATTAGAATATCCTACAGCGCAGGTACCTCTATACTACCCTATTTTTACACTTCTCTTAAGTTAACTTTACTACCATACCATACATCTGAACTACCTCACCTACAGCGCAGTATCCTTCTTTATACTACTAACTAATACTAAAATCTTTCACACCATAGAAATCTACACTAAAGAATTCTACAGTACATCACCCTACAGTACTCTTTACAACTCACATAACACTACCCTACACTACTCTTACCCTACACAACCCTACACCCCCTTCACAACCCTACACCCCCTACACTACCCTACTACCTTTCACTACCCTACCCTTCACTGCATTACCCTTCACTACCCTACACTTTCCTACACTACTCTTCGTTACTCCACACTACCCTCACTGTACACTACCCTAATCCTACAATACACTCACGATACATACCCTAACCCTACCCTCACTCTATACTACCCTAACCCCACAAAACCCTACACCACCCTTTACTTCACCACACTACCCTACACTACTCTGTACACCCCGCAGACAAACTGCAGTAGATTGCAGCCCGAGGAGCCTCCTTTGCGGTGAGTAAATAAAAATGTAAATAATACGTTTTCCTGCGAGTCATGGCGAGCAGGAAGACTGAAAATTGAGCTTGAGTTTAAGGTCAGAGAATGTTGCTACAAAGTATGCTATGGTTATGATGAAATCGGAAGCCTCACTAGCAAACGTAAATTTCGTGACCTTTAAAGTATTTTAATACGTTTACTGAGGCACTTTAGTTATAATCAGCACTTTAAGATGATTTAAGAGCAATACAATTGTGATTTTTTCGATTAAGTGCCATGAATTTAACATATATTCAGCAAATCGAACTGAATAAACAACTTATAAGCCTGGCATACAACACCATCGATGATGAATTCGTGCATTATGCAAAACCAGCTGGAAGTGCAGATAAATCGAACTTGAGCTGAGAAAATCTTGTCGAAAATGTGCATAAATTGAAATGTACACACACACACCTAGGCATATACAAACACACACACATCATCAGGCAATTTTCATCATTGCACCATGAAGAGCCTGCCTAGGCAGCTGGGAAAGCATCCAACAATTCAATCAAGCGGACGATTTGCGGCTAACGCCACCTTTACACTTCCCTCATCTCCTCTCTCACTTCATCAACCAACCCGCTTCCCCTCCATTCTTTCCACGGCAACGACCACAAAACACTGACTGACACTCGGGGAATGCCTTAAGCAGGAGGCCGAGCGGAAATGCACGAGCTGCAGGGAAACAGAGCGTTCAAAATACCAGCACGACGTGTAGAGAGAGGGAGGAGAGTTAAGAGAGAGAAAGAGAAGAGTGGAGAAGGGGGAGCTAGAAAGGTAGGCGACAAGTGGAAAACTTTCTGTTTACCTGCTGTGCAGTTTTTCATCTGCATGCGAGTATGTGTGTGTAGTTGTAGTTGTATTTGTGTTTGTACAGTGGTATGATTTGCGTGTTACATATTTGGAACCTTCTAGTAACTATTGACGGCACTTTATTTATATCGAAAATTCTTTAATTAAATTAAAGTTCTGCAGTTTCAAAAAGAAATGTCACTTAACCATTGGATTTTAAGATATTCGTTAATAAGTTTCTATGGAATCAAATTCTAAAAACTTAGAAATGCTCTACAATTGAATACTTCTACATATGTATATGATTGCTTAGGTTCAGTCACAGAAAACAACAAAAGTAGACTTCCAGACTATTAAAACTTATGCCATGCCAAACGTAATCTTTGTTTAACCTTCCTAGATGAAAGAGTGTCTCAAGATACATATTGAATAATTTAAAATATCCTAAAAAGAATAGGCTTACATTTTTAATATTTTTAATATTTTTTTTAATTGATTCTTTCCTTTTTTTTATGATTGAAGGAAACTATGAAATTCTTATCATATATAAATAAGAATTGTATTAGTATTTAGTATGTTTTATACATATAAGTATTTAGAAGTATTATTATATATGTTCTTGACTGTAGCATTGAGGTAAATATGTGAATAAGTCACCTAATTAAAGCAAGAAAAACTTTTCTATTTATTCTTTTTCTATTAAGTTGATTGTGGTAAAGGCTAATGATATTTATTTAAAGAATAACCAACATCTAGCTGCTATACAAATGAGAAACAGCGGACATCACTAGTCAGACTTGCCTGTAAACGTTAATTAAGAATATATATATAAACATATATATCTATGTATATACGTATGTAAGTAGTATATCTTATGTGGTTTAAAATATATATATATTGACTATAATATATAGTTATATAGATATTTATATATATATATCGACTATATATATATAACATACAACACATGTAATATCATTAAAGAAATCTAATCATAAGTTTCTTCTTATACACTTTAACCGAAACTGCACGCCAATATATTTAGTTTCAGGACATGCGATCTGTTTGTCAAACCAATAAGCATTGAACCACTGTGCTTAGTATAAACTAAAAGCTGCTAACGACGCGACGATGAAGCCTGCCGGCAATGAAGGTTTGATGTACTTGAAAAGCCTTTCCCCGACTGCGAGTAAGTCAGCTGACAGGCAGCAGCAGGAGAAGAGGGGAGGGGTGGTACATGGAGGGCGAAAAGGAGGAGCAGATTGCACGTTTGACAAGCTGAGGATGCAAGCAGAGCAGAGCAAAGCTGCAGGAACATGTAAATGAGTGTAAGAGTGAAGTGAAAACGAAATGCGCGAACGAACGAAGTAGACAAGGAGGGTACAAGAGGGGAGGGACTGGCACAGAGGGGAGGGACTGGGACTGGATGCTGGAAAGGAACATGGACATGGCACATGGGTAAAACAAGCAAAATTATGCAAATCGAATTAAAGGCACGATGACAATGTTACGGCTGATGTCTCCTCGCCACGCCTGGCAAGGATACTCAGGGGAGAAAGTAGAGACAGCGAGAGGGGGAGTGAGGGGGAGAAAGGCACAGGGAGAATGAGAGAGATGTATGCATATTTTTTCAGTGTCATGATAGTTACTAGCGTTGACAGGCGACTGAGATTGAATTGCTGGACGGGCAAGCGAGTCGGGAGTTGACTTCAGGCTGCTTCCGGGGCAGGAACTGAAACTGTAGCTGGCTCTGAGGCAGGTACTGGGATTGCTCGCCGCTGAACTGACGTCAATTTGATGAAGAGAAGCAATCCGAGGAGGAAGTGGAGGAGAAAGAGGTGCAGGTGGAAGAAGAGATGTAGAAGGAAGAGGTGCAGGAAGAGGAGATGTAGGAGTAGGTGCAGGAAGAGGAGGTGCAGAAGGCAGAGGTGTACCAGGAGCGTAGGTGGAGGCCAATCAACATTGCAAATCGATAAAAAGCAATTTCCAGGCAACTCTTGAACTGGCAACGAAGCCACTCCACCGCCAACAACTGACGAGTGCAATCAATTACGAGATTTCCCACATGACAAGGCGAAACAGCAGAGTGGGAGAGAGTAGGCAAGGGAGTAAGGGGAATGCCACTTACCATCATGTCCTCGGGTATATAGAAATCGGAGACAGCAGCTGCCAGATACAAGACGGCACGCTCCTCGAACGCAGCCAGACACTCGCAGGCGGCACGCAGCAGCCACATATAGTCGACAACGCTGGTGAAGTTCACATAGAGTATCATTTGTGTCTCTCGCGCTATCTTATACTTGGCCAGTACCGGAGCAAACACATCCACCGAGTCCGGCTTGATGGCTATCGTCGAGCTGAGGCTGTTGTCCGCTATGTCCAGCATGTCGAAGAACTGTTGCCCCGTAAAGTGGCGCGTGAAGGGCTCCAGCGATTTGTGGCGATGCATAAAGATGACGGCATAGTCATGATCCAGAAAGTATTCCGCACTCGCCGAGCCTCGAGTGCCCGCACTAAAGTTGTCCACAAACCGCACCGTATTGTGCTCCAGTGGCACAGTGGTGCCGCCAGACTGAGCAAGAGAGAGAGAGAGACAGACAAAGAGAGAGGGACCGAAAGGTTATTAAGAGGTTATTATGGGCAGCTCATTAGCGGATGATTAGGAGAATTAGAAGAATTAGGAGCGCTGCTTACCGTTACAAGCACAATGCGATTCTTTAGTTTGTTGTGTCGCTCGCAGAACTCCTTCAGCAGCGAGCGATTGTCCTCAAAGTCTGCGGGCGGCAGATGTGTGTTGTAGAAGTCCTCCCAGTGGGTCATGTTGTCTGCCTCTGTGATAATGCTTCTGTTTATGTTCGATTCGATACTTTTTGGAGGGGCGTGGCGGGCGGGGGAAGCACGCAAGGAAGCACGAAAACAATGGCGCCGGAAACGAAGCTTTGCTTTTACCGTTAATTGATATGACAAACACAAACACGCACGCAGCGAGGGGCGCTAACACAGACACGCTTAGACACGCACACGGGTACAGCTAAATGCGAGCGAGACTTGAATCAAAGTGGCAACAAAATGAAGCCTGGCAACGGGCAAACTGGCAACTGGCAACTGTGGCAACTACATAAATTAATTAAAGCACAACTACTGCGTCGTGTGCTGCATCACACTCACTCACACCCACACACACACACATTGACACATTGACAAAGAGCAATAGAGAATACGATAGAATTCGCAATATTTCTCAATTGAATTTTCTAATTGGAATTGCACTCGGACGGCGCAACGCTGTCTGCGGCGAGGGCAACAATTGTGTACTGACAGCTGAATTCGTCGCGTCGTGTACTTTCACTTGTTTTCTTATCAATGAAAATGGGTTCGCGCATATTGAATGTACCCGTTAGAACTCAAGTCCAAGTGCCATCGAACATGTTCGGCACAGAATTGCAGGTGGCGAAAGTGCGAGTGAAATAGTAGATATCACTTGCTTTTTAACAGCTGAGTAACAGTCAAACTGCAGCATAAGGAATTTATGTTAACTACACACTGGTGCATGTTTGTTGTTGCCTCTGTTGTCGTTGCAGCCTGCTCTTTGGTTACTTACTCTTTTGGATGTTGGATGAGAAGAGCGAGCGCGCACCTTTTTTTATGTTGAGAGAGTCTTGAGAGAATCTCGTCGCTAATCTGAATGAAAGAACTAGGGCAAACACCACCGAGATAAATGCGGAACACGCGCACTCACACAGCTCGACACAGTTTAGTGAAATAAGTACAAGTTCAAAGTGCACATTGGCTGGCGAAATCAGCTGATTTTATGCGCTGTTAAATTGTGGAGTAAATTTCGTTACAGGAGGAGTAGCTCCATTAACTGCGTGGGTGGACTGAATGATTCAAGTTATGTTTATGAATGAAAATTTATTTAATGATTAATTAGTTTGACAAAAGTATGATTGAATGTTGCTCTGCTGTGAGCTAGTACATACTCATGTTATTTATGTACGTGAAGTAGAATTATTTAATGTTATGTTAAACCAAATGTTAAGGAAATCGGTGTGGCAACGCTTTACTAGACAATTACATTGCTATCGATAAATAAGCGATGAGCTCGAACTCAAACTAAGCTGACGACCAAATTAAATTAATTAAACTGTTTCAATATAAAAATTACTAAATCTGTTGCATTATACAAATTAAAATTCATTAATGGTAAATTTATATTCTGTCACAGTTTGGTTTGATATGTCACAGACCTATAATTTTTAGGTAACTTTAATTTGCGGAAGTTGATTTATTTCCCAAGTCTAACCGGAAGAACAAAAACTTCCAGTTAAAAAAATATATATTGTGTATTTCTCTTCGATTTATTTTCAATACATTTCAAGTACCCAAGGGGTAATTCGCTTATTACAGAAACTTGATTGTCGGTTCTAGGTTCATAGTTCTAGTTCATACATATGTAGTTAGAATGTTCGAGTTTCTAGAACAATATCACAGAAGCTTAAAACTAATTGGCATGTCCACTGCACGTACTGGAAACCTTCCAGTGGCTGGTTCTACTCTTATATGACCTTTAGTACTATTGTTAGTGGAGAATGTGATTAATTGACAATGCACCCATTTGTAATGTTACTCAGTTACACCCGTTACTCAGGTGAGAGAGAGAACGAGTACAAATTTATGGCATTTCATCATAGTTCCTAGCTCAATTAACGTTTCTATCAAGTGCAATTTAAAGTAAACTTAAGTCTAATTGAATCTCTCGGCCCACACACTGACTACGATCGCGTCGTAGCCGACGCTGGCGCTGCTGTCGTTGTCGTTGGGGCGTAGGGGCTAAGTGTGTGAGGATATACCACATGATAGTCCGTATCATCCACCCCCTCCTCGTCCACATCCCGATTGACCAGTCGTTCGCGCATGCCATATCGCTGCCTATAAAGAAAAACAAGATCACAATTAGCACTTTCCAAATCCCACTCTCTCTCTCTTTTTCTCTCGTATACTCACTCCAAGTGCGATCGCCAGATAACCAATCCCGCATAGAGGCACACCGAGATCAGTGCGACCACAACCAGCACAATGCTGAGCAACATGTGGCTCTCAGTGATGGCACTCGCCTCCACATCAACAGGTTGCATCTCAATATTTTCAGCTATAAAAGTTGCTCCATCTGTATTGGGATTGTAGATGCCGTGACCCTTGAAGTGCTCCTCCAGTTCCTCGCTAGAAGACTCCTCCTCCGAATCAGCATTGTCACCTGACTCGAGTATCTCCACATCGTATTTGTAATTCTCGGCCAGCACTTGATTGGTCGCCGTGTTGAGCTACAGAAATTAAAATTTAACCATTAATAAAGATTTACCGTTGGAAATAAAGAACCCTAGACATATCTATAGAGGAAACAGATTTAAGTTGTTCAGTGTTCTGTTCGGTATGGGTTAGTAATTTAATGGAGCACGTGACAACCACAATTAAAGATAGTGTGTCATCGTAACTATCGTAATTTTTGAGACCCCATCAGAAAAGTGAGTGGGATTTCATAGATTTTGTTCACCTTTTTCAGTATGACAAATGCACCTGAAATTTCCATTCATTAACAAAGATCGTAGTTGAAAATTTTAATTTTTAGAATTTCCTTATATAAACAGTTTAGTTTGTTTACTCAACTACAGCTCTTTAAACATCTGGCTAACTACTTAGATATTGTCTAATCTGCGGGTAAATATACAGTTAGATAATACTACCTAGAGGGGAAGTTGATATTGCGCTGCAATAACATGTTGAGCTCTGCTCCGATTCGACTGACCCAAAGGTCAAGAGTAACTCAAGTAACAAACAATACGATCGGTTCGGTCTTTCATCTGTCAGCTACATATGTGACTTGTCAAGTTTCTCTTCCTCTCTCACTCTCCCCTTCTCTGTTTCTCTCTCTCTCTCTCAGCCATAAATCAAGGTATTTTTAACAGGTGCTTGATTTATTTTGCGACAATTACAGTGAAATTAATGTAATTAAAGTGCAAAGGTGCAAAAAGGTCCCGGAGAAACTGGAGAAAATTGTGATGTCTGTGGAAAATCGCGTGCGAAATTATATATGGTATATACAAAACGTGGAGGTAACTTTCTGAAACTGGCATTGAAACGTCACAGAGCTTAGCTAGAACTTCGCTTGAAAGTGATTTGATTGGGGTTTTTCGGAAGGTGCCCAAGCTGAGTCATCACGGAGTACGTCAGATGAATGCGGAATGTGAGGAACTCTCTACGCAATCGGTGTCTGTCTCATTTTCTCCCACTGTCTTGTCTGTCTCTCCGTTTCGAATTATAAGCGCATTTTTATGGAATTTCGTGACTAAGTCGGTAAAGACCCTCAGCGCAGTTAGGTTACTTCTTGAATTTCATGCAAATTGGTCGGTCGAGCTCGACCACCTCGATTACGTTCGCCTTATAAAGAAAATGGAAATGGTCGACGACGTGCGTACTCAGCGCGTGTCTTTCTTAAGCTTTTGCATTTAATCAAAGTGAAAATAAATAAAAAAAATAAAAAAAACACGAGAAGAAACGTAAATTTCCGGTTCTGTTTATAAATAACGCCATCGCCTGTCTCATATTTCATTTTAGGCACCGTATTCACAAGTCTGTCCCGTTGCGTCAGTCAAGTCGGGATTTCTTTTGGTCGTCGACCCAATTACCAAACTTCTTACCCCTTGCCGTGCCCGTTCCCCCAACAACTTACCTCCTGATCGGCACTGACAGCAGTTTTATTTTTGGATCTCTCCTCGATGGAATCACTTAGCTCACTTAGCTCGTCCAGATCTGTCGTCTTCCGCAATTCCTCCAAGGGTTTGCCAACGGCTGTAAAAACCACAAAACAAAAAAACAATTAAGCATCATAAAGATCTGCGATCTTAAGCTAAATAAATATTCGCTGCTGCTTGTATAAGAGGATTTCCCTTGAAGCCGAAGCGAAACTTCTGTTCCACACACAGATCTGCAAATATTTTATTTGTTCGAGATTTTTGCGATTTCGAGACATATCGCGCCTTTGTTTAGTGGGGCAATCAAAATATTTATCTTCCCAGTAACATGAACGTGTATATTTGCATCTGTATGACTGTGTTTCTGTGTCTTGTCTCACTGTCGAGACTTATCAGAAGGTTTGCGAAGTCAGTTCGAACAGCAAACCGGCAAGTCTGATACCTAGCACAACAAACCAGTCCACACAAACACACACACATGTATTATATGTATATATATATACCATGTGTGTATGCAAATATCTTTGTATGCTCTATGATATATAGCACAAGCTATGAACACATTTCTAATGCTGAAGGCACCTTCCAAACAGCGTGTTTGTCATTCGCGTCGCGTAAAACTCGCACAAAACGCGCCAAAAACGCGCAAAAATTTAGGTTTGCAAAAAAAAAATTCCACAGTCACAGAGTTTTAAGGTTGCCCCAAAAACGTCGATTTTTTTGATTTTACGGATTTTTAGTAGATCATTGAAAAAATCTGTGAAATTATCGAAGCTTAAAGCTTTAAATACGAAGTTCGTATTACGAACTATGTGTTGTTAATATGCACTTTTTAAACTATTCTATATCTATCCTATATCCTATATATTCAGTATATTTTCTATATATTCTATTTAGATTTGTTTTCCAAATGACATATTTGTCTAAATTAGCAAACTTAAGAGCTGAACATAAATAACACTGGATAAAACAAAAATTATACATTTCTAATTAAAGATATGACGGCAGTTCTTGATTAGATTGATGTATATGATCCAGAGATCATCATCTATGATAGAATATAGACTTAAATAAAAAAAACATAGCAAATCTATGAGTTTTGAATTGTTTTTTTTAGATTTAGAACTTATAAATATTATAGAATTGTCGGTAATGAATAGAATTCATATTTATTTAAAATGCAATATCTAACATGAATTTTTTGCTATTTTTCGCATTTCGATCTTATTTTTTATATTTCGATCTTATCAATTTATTCTTTTTTTGACGTTATCAAAAAAAAGCATGTTCGATTTGAATTCATATAAACTGTATTGGCAACGGTGTCAATACCTTATCAAGGCAGTTATCAGTGACAATAGTAAGCGCATGTATCACCTTATCGGGCGTGCAGGCTGAGGAAACTTAAAAGGAAGCAAATACCGATCGTATATGGGCAAATACATACATACGTATGTATGTGTTCTGTATACATATTCATATAAATATATGCACACACATACATCCATATGCAATGGGGACCTTGATATGCATTTATTGGCGAATAAATTTGGATCGTAGCCGGACCTGAACCTGGATCTGGACAGGGGAATGGCCACTTAACATTAACAGTTAACAGGAAAAGAGTAAATTAAAGTGTCCCACTGTGTCGCAGTCGCATGCGCAGCCTTCCAGCTGCAGTGGAAACTAGTTCCAGCTCGAAGAAGAACGCGTAGATGAATAAATATTGAGACGCTGCGTGGACTTTTATTGCACCACGGCATTCGGACTCCGTGTGTGTGTGCCTACTGGCATTGTTTGAATGTACGTGTGTGCGTGTGTACTTACAGAAACCCGTCAGCAGCAGCAGCAGCAGCCCGCAGAGAGATAAATTGTTGCTCACACGCATATTTTGTTTCAAGCTAAAACTGGCTTTTATCAGTTATTAATTTAGGCGCTTATCACTTGCACGTAAATTGGGGGATCTAACTGCCCGTAGTAGTGCGTCAGCTGATAATTCGGCCAGGTGAGTAATCGCGTTTTTCAAAATGTATTCAGAATTCACTTTTCAATACGAACAAGTTCGACATGCCAGTCGTTCGCGCGTGCGTCTCCGACAAGTTCTGCTTTAAAACTGAGAGCAAGCTCTGCAGGCGCGCTAACTTAAAGCTTTTCAGTCAGAGAGTTACTCGAGAGAGCAGAGAAAGAGAGAGCGTGCTGAAGCTTACGTCAAGTTCAAAGTTAACTGCTTTGAAACCAGTTCGATACTTTGTGCACAAGTTCGACGCGTGAGCCAGTCGAAGTTCGAGTCGTTGCGTGAACTAGTCGCAGTTCGAGTGGTTCATTGGGCGAGCCAATCGCAGTTCAAGATGTTGTCGTTGCATGAACCGTTTCCATTTCGAAATAAAGTAATCAAAATGATTTTTGGATTGGATTCTTTTTTTATTTTACAGGCTTGTTTACTTTTTATCAATCGCTATTGGTTTTACAAAGTGGAGTGTAGCTGCTTATAGATGTGCCCATTGTTCTAGTTCTAGTTTCAGCTATTCGGTACAGTGAATTTACGATGATTAAGCCAAAACTCGCTCTGACTTGGGATCAGTTTTAAATATCATTTTCCTTTTTTTTTGTATTGTATTTACAAACAGTATTTTAGAGAATAAAGGCCTTAAAATACGTAACGAATCTCCTATACTCAAAAATTTAAACTTAAAATTACTATTTATGCATGCACTTTTAGCTTCAACGCTCAAATTTGGGCCATACACAAACACTCGCGGTCGGGGATCTGAGCGCCATCAGCCACACTGCACTCTAAGCCTCCAAGCAAACTGGGTCATCTATATATATAGCTTACAAGATAATTTAAAGTATATAACAAATATATAAAGCCCGGTTAGGGCGGTCAGGGCGAAGCGTGGCTAACGAAAAGCAAATCAATGACCGCCAATGTTTTGCGCGCGCGCCCTGCAACATCAACTCACATCACCACAAACACAGATCGGATCACTGCTGGATCACAGATGAGTTAGGTAAACCGACCAGCAGCTCCATCTGCGCGGGGTGTTTGTTGTAGTTACATTGGAGGGGGGTTGGTTGGGGGGATAAGCTTGCGCTGCAAACAGGCGCTCTGCTGACAAAACTTTCGTAATGAAATTGAATTAACGAAACTTTCGCACAAATCTCAAAAAACCTAGTGCTACGCGGCTTTGTATAAAATATTGGTATATCCGTTTGTCTATATAGAGTGTCTGGAGGGGGAGGCGGGGATTGGATGAGAGAACTTAGAACTGCTTACAGGTAAGATTTGAGAGCAGCGCATGTTTTTAAACAAATTGCTCCTGACTGTTGGCCGAAAGTTCCATCAATCGCCATGCGGCTTTAGGATTTAACTCGTTGCGATCGCGGCACAGCACCCAGACGTAATGAACCCGCATTACCTTATCGGGATTACCCTCGACTACCTGGGCCTTCTGGTCGCGCACGCACATTATCTGCTGGGCCTGGAACGTAATGATCAGGACTGGTCCTTGATCCATCACCTTGCCCATGGCAAGCTCAATGTTCTCAATGTCCAGGATCTTCGAGTCCAGATAGAGGCCAGCCTTTTTCGCTTGCGTTATCGGTGTCGCAATAATGTTGTACGTACTCTCGAAACACCAGTCCTTTAGGATTTCCAGATCACCACGTACAATGGCCTCTAAAACATTCGGTATTATATCTTTTTCGCAATCAAGCAGAAAACGCTTCTGATCGAAGCTCGGATCGATTTTGACTAGTTCAGTCATTGTTTCAGATAGCTCCGTTTTCGAAAATAGACCGCCCATAACATCGGATACCTTGTCGGTAAGTAGACGAGATGCACGGATAACGGGATTCTCTGATTCGTCATATTTCACCTTCCAGTCGAGTACCTTATTCACATATGTGTTGTTGTTCTTGAAATTCTCCCACGACTGATGGAATTTTGAGTCCTTATGAAGTTCAACCCCTACAAAAGAATTCCAACTGATTAATTTCTTGTTTGAATTCAATTTAAGCTATCGCACTCACCTGTTGCTTCCGTATTTGCTTCAACGACACGCGAACTATCGGCCATGTCGACCTCGACACGCTTGCGGAGTTGGGCAGGTGAGCAATATACGCGACTTTCTATACTCGACTCGTTCATTTCCTTTTTGATCATTTTCGTTGTATCAGATATGGCTTGGAAGGCTCCCGACTGTCCCAGTTTACCACTCGTATCTGATATCGTATCGCTGACACCCTTAGCGGTCTTCGATAGCTCTTCTGATACTTTCTTGGCCAGATCTGACTTGGAGGCATCCTCAATTACATCACCGACTTTTTCCTTAATGGCACCCAGCTGTTCTTTCAATATACTTGACGACTTCTGCGCCTCCGATTCGACAATGTTGAATTTTTGCCGCGCCGACTTTAATGCATCAGATTGTTCCAGTTTTTGTGCTTCTTCGCGAAATTTCTTAATGCTGTCCTTCATCTCCTTGTTCTTATCCATTTCGCTACGCACATTGTCAATGAATTGTGAAAAGAAACCAGGCCGGCGTCCGGGTGAGGAATAGAGGCGTGTCTGAGGCGATAATAAATGAGTAGTGCAAGTATAAACAAATGCAGGGGAACAGAACCAATTGTACTTACTGGCTGTTGTTGCAGGTTGTATGTGGCCAAATGATACGTAAAGTAGCAGGCGCGCTCGCGCGCTACGGCAGCTAGTTTATACTGCAACGATAATCGGAGAATATTAGATTAGCTATGGGGTCGAACCAGGTTTAACCTCGAAACGGTCACATGTGAAATGCAGTTCATTGCATCTTATTAGTGGCTGTTAACCGGATGCAATGTATGAACCTACCATGGTTAGTGCTTTTGCGGGTACGTAGACTTTTCGCCGGACTTTCACTCTGTGAAGAATGATTGGAAAACTAACGTCAATCCAACAAAATTTATGTAATTCGCACTGTGAAACACGCACGTATAAGAATCTAAGCATCAGCTGTTTTTCGGCCCAACAGTATTGGTAAACGCGATACGCAAGGTACGAGGAGTAGTGCTGTGCAGCGAATTCGGCCGACGGCGCAGTTCGAATTGTGTTATGATGATTTGTGTGTATGGTTTGCAGAATAGTGAATTATTCTACAAATGGCGGATGATAGGTCGCTTCAAATGTCGGATGTTATGTAGTATTTAATGTACTGATTTGTTAGTTTCGGTTGCTATGTTTGTTTTATTTGTTTGTTTTATTTTAGACATTCTCGGACTATGTGGCAACGCCGGCGGAGAGCGTGCTGCGCAGCAGACACAAACCGTTACTCGTGCAAACTTGGCGCCGACGACTTCCACGAATTATGTTGTATATAAGAATCAGTCTATAATTTGATTTCAATCACTTGCTTTTGTATTTGCTGCCTGTTGCCGGTCGTTGGGTTTTAATAGAATTTCCAATTATTCCGCGCCAGTTTTGCACAGTGAATTTAAATTAAAAAAACACTATTAAAATCAAAGAAGTAGCGCATATAAATACTTCAAAGAAACAGTTTTAATTTAATTTTATGAGTGCGAAACAAGGTGAAAAGCTAAGAACGAAAAGCGCAATAACGGCATTTGCTGCACTCGCAATTATATTACACATACACACACATAGTTTATATTGGCAACTAAGATGTTTCGCAGCAGCAGTGGCAGTCTGGAAGGCAATACCTCACCAATTGTAAGTTATTTGCGTGCCTGTACTTGCATTTGTATAAGTGTGCGAGTTTTTTTTCCCTCCCTTCCAGGACAATATTTCGAGCTTTCATAGCCTGAACATGTTCCTGGACACACACAACCTATCACCACCTTCTTCGTCGGCTACACTGAGTCCACCTACGACCCCATTGACCCCGGAACCTGCGACTCAGTTCCCCCTGCTGACGGACAACCACAGTAACATGAACGCCGCTGCCGCAGCCACTGCTGCTTCCAATGCTGCCAGTACGCTGCTGCTGCAACGGCAATATCAGTATCATCTGCTCCTGCAGCAGCAGCAACAACAACTAGCACTGGCGCAACATCAGTTGGCATTGGCCGCATCAGCGGCTGCTGCGAATCATCAACAAAAAGACGAAATAGCGCACTCTCTTAAAATGTTTGCGCTTCTAACGGCCTGCGGCAATGCGGGTGAGTGTGAGCAGGATAGATAGAGGATATAGAATTGGCAAACGGTACAGTCTCTTTTTGGGTTTGAACTTTGTACCGACGGTCAATGAACCTCTTTCCTCTTCAATCAGCTCATTCGTTATTAAAATGTTAACTAATATATAAGAAATATATATAATATATATATATGTATTTCTATATAGATAATGCAAGTGGATCTACACAGGATGCGATGCAGGAGTTTGCCAGCAATGGCTACGTAAGCGATGACTTCAATCGTCTGCAGTATAACAACAACAACAGCAGCAGCTCATCCAATTCCACTTCATCGCCACCATCGCCGCAGTTACCACGTTGCCCACAATTTCCGGGTATGTCCGGTGGCACTCCGGGTACAGTGCCACCTGCTGCTGCCGCTGCCTCACTGGCTGCTGCCCATTGGATTAATCTAAATCAATATCGCGAGCAGCTAAACTATGTATGGCGCAGTATGTCAGCCCTGCCGTATATACCGAATGTGGTCAATAATACGGCTGGATTAGGTCATCTGTCATCTGGTGGTGTTGGTGGTGGTGGCGGCCAAAAGAATCTCAATACACTGGGATTGGCTATGCAGCCAGAGCAGCAGCAAGTGCGCAGTCTCAGCACTGCAAACATTATCAATACAAACAACAATAATAATAACAATAATACTAATAAACTTGCCAAGCGCTATGTTAATGGAAAGTCTGGCAAGGAAATGGTGAGTTTCTGTAGTTAGCTGGAGTTGTGTTGACCATTTTTCATCACCCCCATCTACCCGCTTTAATTCACAGGTACCGCGCCATTGTGTTTTCTGTGAAAATAACAATGAGCCCGAAGCCCTGGTCAATAGCCATTCGGTGCGCGACTCGTATGGTCGTGTTCTATGCCCCAAGTTGCGCATCTATGTCTGCCCCATTTGTGGAGCTTCAGGAGATTCGGCGCATACCATTAAGTACTGCCCCAAGAAACCCATCGTTACAATGGAGGATGCCATTAAGGCTGAATCGTTTCGACTGACCAAAAGCAACTATTACAAACAGCAAATGAAGGTCTAAAATGAAATAAGAATTCTCATTATTCAGATAACAAAAAAAAAAGAAAACAAAAAAATAGAAAAAGAAGCAAACTCCGGTAGTTTTTGCCAAGCATTTATATAACGGTAATATATATATGCTCAATTCTTATAAATATTAAGAAATATTCATTGTTAACAACCACAACAAACTATTGCGCCTGGCGCGTTCGATTTTTTAGAATTTATATATATATATATTCCATATCTCAAACCAAGTCAAATCTTTTGGTTCCCCCCTAATCTCAAACGTTCAAATCACAGATATCAATGTTAAATACGATAAGTCGAGAATATATACTCACACAATCGTAGTAATTGTTCAATCTTGGCAACCGATAGAAATGCCTCAAACCTGGTTTTTTTACTTTAGCCAGCATTGTGTTAAAAACTCTTTCTGTGCCAAGTAATTAGCAATATTTGGGCAGAAAATCGATTAGTATTTCCTGTATATCTATAGATCTGAAAACGTAAACTGTGAATTTCGAAGTGCCAATAGTTTAATTTGAACATTTGCTGAAGGAAAATTTGAATATTTTTATTTTGGCATTCTTTTCACAGTATAAGTTTATTTAACATTTTAAATTCTGACAAAGAAGTTGATCAAAAAATGCAATTTTTATTACATGTTCTTTATTTTTTTTATAAATGTCTTTAACGCTCACGCTAATTATCAAATGATAAATATATTAATATTTATTATATATTTTTTTAAATCATTCAAAGCGTACAAATCAAATCATAACCTCATTATGTTAGTAAAATATGTATATATATACATATGTTATATACATATATATATATATATATATATATTATTTAACTATTTTATTTTTTTATAAAAATGCAAAGAATATATAAATTTTCGAAAATGTTATATCTCTTATAAGCTAAAGTTGAAATTACTGGGGTGAAAAACCCAAAATCGAATAAAGAAAAATTAGTTAACTTGTAGAATGCATTTATTTATTTATTTCTACTGTCCTTCATTATCGTGACGTTTCTCGAACATAGCCAGGAAGATGCCATCGGTAAGATCCTGATCGGGTATACAGTACAAACAGTTCTTGCCAATCTGGGCGTACTCGGTGTCACCCACATTCTGCCATTTGTTGCGCAGTGCCTTCTTGCCGCTGAGCAGTTTGAATGAGGGATTCATCTGCAGACAACGCTGGACAACCTGTTCGTTCTCCTCCTTGTAGAGTGAGCATGTGCAGTAGACAATGCGTTTAACCTTTGGAAATGCCGTCATGGCGTGGCACAGAATCTTGATCTGTAGTCCGGCCAGTTTGTACAGTCGATGATCGTCCTTTGCTTCGTCGGTGACGCTGATGCGGTTCTGTATGCCGCTGCCCGAGCAGCTGGGATCCACCAGAATGTACTCCACATCCGGGCAATTCGAGTTATCTGAATACACACAGTGCATTAGTATTAAAATAACTCTAGAGAATAACTCTTATGGATACTCACCCATCTGCAGAGCATCTCCCAGTATGGGGGTGACTATCTGGCATCCCGCTTCATCGGTGATAGTGCACAGGGATCTGTAGCGCTCATTGGATTGCTCCACGGCATAGATGCGTCCCTGGTTCTGCATGAAGTTGCATATGTGCAGCGTCTTCATGCCTGGAGCTGCGCACATGTCCAGCACAGTTGCACCCGGCGGCGGAGCTAGCAACTCTGCGGCCAGGCAGGTGGCCTTGTTCTGCAATATGAACTTTTTGCTGCGAACGAAGTCATGTGTGGACCAATAGGTCCGCCACTTGTGATGGAATATCAGCACTCCCGTAGCATTCAGATCCATGAGGAATTCATCTTCTTCCAGGCTACGTACGGCTGCCATGAAGTCACTGTAAGAGGCGTTCGCATCCAGCTCTTTCTGTCGCCACTCCTCGCTGGCCAAGTAATCCAGTGCCTCGGCAATACTGAACAGATTGGTATTGATCCGCACATAGCGTGGATGGGGTTCTGTGGGGGTTCAAATAAAAGATCAGTATTTAAAACGGTGTGTTAACTTTGTTTTTATTAGATCTGTTGGGGAAACACTAAACTACTGTTCTTTCTTAATATCCTGCTCCTGCTGATATTCCTCTTCCTCCTCTTCGCCGTTACCGGCAATGGGTAGTGGAGGTGGGTCCTTCTCCCGCATTGCCTTCAATACATACATGGCTACAATGGCATTAACCACTAGCACAGCTGTCAGCACAGAGTAGCAGTTAACTTGGAACGTGCTCAGCTCGGGAAAAGATTCATCTAACCAACTGCGTACACCATAGAAACCCAAAAAGGGCAGTGAAAACATGAGCACACTGTAGGCCATCAGCCATAGGAATACTTCCAGGCTGCGGTCCACGGGGTCGTACTCCTTGGAAGGGGTAGTATCCACCTCCGATGTCTTAGGTTCTTCATGTTTCGGCGGCTGCACGGCCAGTGTAGAATGTTTTTTTGACTTTTTGTTAGCCATTCTGCTAGGCTTCTAAGCTGCTACTAATACTACTGGTAAAGCTATAGCTATGTCTATGATGTGAGGAGAACACCTGCCTTTCTTCCGCACCACTTCGGCACCACCAAGTGCTTGTTGCAATCGTTCCTTGTACTCGCGCACTGTCTGCACCGGTTTGCTCTCGCCGTTTAGTTGTCCGCGTCCGTAAATAAGTTCGGTGACAAGGACTTTTGCTAATGCTGAATCCAATCTGGGATTATCCTTAAGTAAGCCTGTCTCCTCTATGGCGTTGTCAATGGCTCCGCGATTGTCGCTGTAACTTTTCAGTACCGCTTGCAGACTACTCACACGCTGTGAATGGAGAAATACGAAAACGTCGCTCTTAGTTGCTCGTTTTATGAGATTGTTTCAATTTACTTACCGCATGCTTCTCTGTGAATATTAAGGTCTTAATTGACTTTTGCTTTTCGAGTGCCTGTTTCAATATTTTAGCTGTTGCTTTATATTGTGTGGGCACTTTTATTGAATGTGCTAATTTACTCATGATGATGATGTATCACGTGTGGATATTCTATCGAAACTAGGGTTGTTGATTTCTTACCGATATATCGATACAAACTACCAACTCGAGTTTAATCGAGTTAATATCCTCATTGTAAAGATGAATTAGGGCTTCTAAGTACTCACTCGATATATCGATATAAACTGGCTGCCGAAACTCTCAAATTGTAAGTATCGATATATGTGAAGATTGCCGCCAAACTTAACTGGAGAAACTATAGTTTGTTTACTTGATAATAAATGCAATTATCATTATGTGATGACAAATGTTTTTTAATATTTCGTTGAATGCACTAACTAATTCTTTTTTGAGAACTTTCTTTAAAGATCAATTGCGTTGCCATTAATATTCCTTTAATATCGCACATATTCGATTTTATTATCGAAATATTTTAACGAAAAACTGACAGACTGGACAAGGATACTAGATTTAAAATATAAACAGATTTAATAAGTTGTATATTCGTATGATTTATTGCATAGACAACGACTAAAATGCATTTTAAACATAGTCTTTAGCTTAGCTAATTGCGTATGTGAACATATTGCGTTTGATTAAAATTAAGAGCGTCATATTCATTTGTTTAAACACACAACGAAATGTGCCTACAACTAATACGGGATTAAGTATTATAAATGTTATGCGTGTAAGGTTATGGTATTGTTTTATGCTCATGGAAATGGTAATGGTAATAAATGCTTATCTAAACAATGAATTAAACTATTGCACAAATCTCTCTACGCGTTGCCGCTGTCGGATTTGAGCAGTTGCAGCTTGGTTGAAATGGGTCGCAGTGACGACGATGTTATCGATGATGGCGACGATGAATGGAAAGGAAGTGTGCTGCCTAAGCTTGTGCTGCTCTGGCCACCGAAGGCAACTGAACTGGGGTAATCTGTCGCCCCGGGCAATGGGGTGGAGATGAACTCCTCCGGCAGCTCGCCCCGATAGACACCGAACTGTGGAGTGGTGCGTATTAGCTTCTCCAACGGCGACAGTCCGTAGTTCTGATGACGTGCTCCTCCACTGTCGCGTGCATCCAGCTTGGGTGGCAACACCAGCGTACTGTCCACCACGGATTTGCCATCAAAGGTGTAAACGGCGCCGCTTGGAATACTGGCATGTGGAATCTTTCGATTATCCGGTGGCAAGTAATACGTGTCCACACGTTCAGCTGCTTGTGCCACCTTGTCATCCGGTTCCGTTTCTAGATCGTCCGCTAAGGTATCTGCCTGCGACTGCTGTACCTCCACCTCCACCTCCACCTCCTCCGTATCAAATAGATTGGCCAAGTCATCGTAGTATGGATCCTCCACTTCGGCCGAGTTCGGCTCCTTTGCTGTCATGACTGGCGGAGGATTTGTAACCGCTATTCTTTCCTCTGGCTCCTCCCGCTCTTCAGTATCGCGCTGTGCTTCGTCATCCACACCATCGTCAAACAGTTCCTCCAGCGAAGGTTTCCGTAGTTGAGCTGCCGCTGGCAACGCATGCTTCAGTGCCGTCGATGGTAATTTCAAAGCTGAAGCTGAAGCAATGGGAGGAGCAACTGGCGCCACTGGTGCAGCCACTGCCTGGGCCACCTTCGTGTGTGCCAACCTAGTCGCATTGGTGCTATCCAGTGGCGAGGGTATGAACATGGGCTCAAAGCTCTGCGTCTCACTGCCGCCCTGCTGGGCGGTGAGGAAGAGTGTGTCCGTCTCCATGACCTCATCGATCTCTGTGCCGGGATCCTCACGCCTGTGTGCAACCTGTTCGATCAGCTCCGGGGGCAGCTGTACCCCATTACCGTCATTGCGTACAATGGGACGAAAACCACTCTCAACGACCACGGTGTCTGGTTTGAATCCTTGGTTGATCGCGGGACGCATGCTGGCGATCTGTTGCGGCGACGGCTCATCCGGCACTGGGCGCTTTATCAATGGCACCATCGTGGTTGTTGTGGAGCTGAGCACAGGTTTCTGTTCGACCTTAAAGTACGCGCTGTTCTTGAGCGACGCTTGCGGCTCGAGATCCACATAGGGTACCGGAACGACTGGCACAATTGGCTTGGCCACCTTCACTTTCGTTCGCTCTGCTGGATCGGCCTTTCGCTGGCCACTCTGGACGCCACTGAGCTCTGTGGGCTGGCCCAGCAGCAGGACCGAAGCAGCTATAGGCTGGATGGGGAAGTGCTTCTCCTTGAGGAAGGGCTTCAGCAGACTGGGCACTGGTTTGCGATAGTGGTTGACAATTAGCGATGACTGCGGCAGAATTGCGCCTGGCGGGGGATGTTGTTGGGGCAACACTGGACGCGAGGCGGGCACCTTCTTGATGGGACCCGGATACGGGCGACGCCCGGGCAGCTTGACGGGATGAAAGAGCGGTGCATTCTGCGGCGGACGTAGATACTCGGAGAGGCTAATGGTTTTCTGCGCCAGCGCTGGAATATTACTGGTTAAATTGTGATGATGCAGTGCAACATGAGCAACGTGATGATGAAGATGATGCGGGACAGGCACGGGGACGGGGACGGGGACTGAGTGGGGCAGTGGGTAGTGTGGTGCATGTGGTGCATGGTGCAGATGCGGCAATTGTAAACGCTGATGCAGATGAGAGTTAACAATGACAGGCGGTGATTGCGGTGCGGCGAAAATGGGCAGTTTCGAGTGAATCGACGAGGAGGAGGAGGGGGAAGAGGGGGAGTGGGAGTGATTGGGTGATTTGAATGCATGAGTTTCGCCGTGTAAGATCTCTGGCCTGGCCTGGGCCAGCATGGGTTTCGATGGTATTCTAGAGCCAATATCGTTGCCGTTGTCAATGTTGGATCGAATCGTTGGCAATGGGATGTGGGAGTGGTTCCTTAGTAGGCTCTCCTCGAGAGCCTCAGCAGCGCGGATGCCATCTGAAATCAGTTTGGTTATTTCCGAAGATTTTGTTATTTCAAAGCTCAGTTTAGGCGGTGTCCCGTTCATATTGTGATTCTTAATCAAATCGGTTTGGTGCTTCAATAAAAAATTATCGTTGGGGCTGACCTTGGTTTCGTGGCGTATCGATGACTCGGCGGCATAGTCCTCCCGGACCGGTGCCGGTTCGCGTATCTCATGTCGCTCTGATGCAGCAGCACCGATATTATCGCCACCGTTAGCACCGATACCATCGCACGAGTCGTGCACGTGAATCTTCCAGCCCAGATAGCGATGCGTAAAGCAATGATAGTATACCGTATCCGGTGTATTCCTATCCGGTTTCCAGCTAATCACACCCGGCTCACCGGCATCGCACTTGAGCGTCAGAGTGCGTTGATAGGCGCCAAACGATTGATAATCATCTGCCGGCGGTCCATCCACATCGGGCGTCCAGTTGCACAAACGTCCCACGCCCGTGGGCGTCACTTGCCCGGAACGGGATCGATGTACGCCAGCAAAGATGCGAACGGCCTGTGAGAGAGATGGATGAAGTATCAGAATCATCAGTCGAAGCACCTTCCCTTCTCTACACCTGCAGCTTACCTTCTTCTCCTCTTCGCGCTTGTGCTCGTAGCCACCGACAGGATCATCGCTTATGTAGAAGGGATGATACTTGGCGGGTATGTCCGGATTGTTGCCACCCTCCACGACGAACGTATACGTCTTGCCCCTCACCACATGAATCTCTGGAATGAGCAGACCATTGATGTACCACGAGATGCCCCAGCCGACGTGACCTACAAGAAGGAATGTAGTAAGAAGAAGCTTAAGGGTTTTTAGTGTAGCAGGTACCCACCGGTAATGGCAGGATAGCCATGTTTGCCGCCCGTCGGTCCCATCTGGGCATAGAAGACTCCATCCTCGGGCTCGTGGCATTGTATCGCTGGTATATCCCATGCGCCATTGCTGTTCACCGGCTTGGGTGTGGGCACTGGACGGCGTTGGAGTGCGTTTGTCGTTGTGGTACGTTGCAGTGCCTGGGGGCGATTGTCATAGAATTCCTCATCGGGTTCGATGCTAGGACGACCTGCAGGCGGATAACCTGCACCGCCTGTGGAGCTAACCTGCTGCTGCTGCTGCTCCTCTCTCTCCTCTTCCGGCTCCTGTTCTCCTGAACTGCTGCTGCTGCTGTCTCCCTGTTTGGCACCCTCCGGCAAGGGGCAATTCCACTTGGGCTGACGACCGAACTCGATCTGATGCAGATGCTTGTTGTAATACGTGTGGAACGAGACTTCGCGATAATCGTTCAGCGGCCCAATGGCCCAAATAACCGACTCAGCCTCGGTGATGGATATGGGCAAATCCAGACTGTCGGTGGCGGCGAGAGATCGTTGATAGGTCACAATGGAGTAGCCATTGACCATGGCAGCATTCAGCAGGCGTATCGAATTGGTGTTGGGTATAACCTTGACGTCGGGACAGGCGCCACGACCCCCAGAGCACTGAGACTTTGCATCCAGATAGTAATCCTGTGCAAAGCCATTGCCCGTCTCTGGATCAACCCAGGCTACAGCGGCATCGCCACCAATCATTTGGCTAATGCTCTTGTTTGGCGATATGCCAAAGGACATGTAATTGTTTGGCTCTGTGAAGGAGAAGCAAGTGAGACAAAGAGCAGCACAGAGAAAAGAACCAATTGAGAGATGCAAGGGAAATGGTTAATCTGAGAAGAGCTCGCAACGCAATCAACGAAAGTTGCTAGCCCCATTTCTGGGGGCCGGTTAACCGGTTACCCCCATCTAGGTGGAGAATTCCTGCTGGCATTCTTAGCGGTTCACCAAGACCAGTAGCAGGTAGCAGGCAGGCAACGCGTGCCTCAAGTGGCAAATCGCTGTTGCACTCGCAGATGGTCATGATTCAAGATGGTCATGCCATGCATAGAATGTGCACAGCATCCACATCCACATCGACATCGACATCAACATCACCATGACCATTAATTGCCCCCGTATGTGCGCCTTGGTTGCGCAATAAACCAGTCGCTCATCATATTTTGCAACTTGTTATTCTACTAACGATTCATTTGGCTGCTAACTGGATTTTTGCCATCTTCAATGGGCGTGCGAGCGAGCGAGTGAGCGAGTGAGAGAGAGGGATAGCGAGAGAGAATGACTCCTTTATTAACTGTACTCGCTGAAATGTCAAAGCTTCATAAATCGAGATCGCTAGAAGACGCCTCTTTCCCGGCTAAACGTCTAAACGGAGAGCGAAGAGATTCCGAGATTCATTGAATCAATTTGACTGATCTCCAAGAGGAGAGAAATTCAAAATTACTGTACTTCAACTAAAAAGAGATTTGTACTTGAGTATTCTACAAAACGATGATGAAGACGAAGAAGAGAATCACTCTGAAGTCTCCTTATCGATTACTATAAACAATTTAAGATATCAAATCATAATGAAGTTATTGCAGTAGCTTACATCGATAATTGAATGCTCTTTATTTCCTAAATTAATCGATAACATTAGAGCTTGCTTTCATATATTGAATTACGCGACAATCGAATTCTAAAAAGCGTTATACTTTATATTTTCAATGTATTTAAACTGAGAGAATAAAGTTAACTATTTATTAACCCCAGAAAGTAAATGAATTACTTTATAACACAATTTCTACCTCTTTAAACTGCATAACACTTGAGAGCTTCATTCTCTAAAGAACCCTTTAAGAGTCTGAATCAATTCAACCAATTCCCAATCGGGAAAGAAACTATAAATTATCACTTGAGACTGTGAATAATGAATAACTTTTACTAACATAAACTACTAATTAATAATCCATAAACAATTAAAGATATCGTAATAAAGTTCTAGTTGGTTCAGTGTCTTTAAAGTGTATAAAGCTAAAAAGAAACTATCAAGAACATTTTAAAGAACCGGTTTAAGACAATTTGAAAGGTTTTCATCAACAAGTCACTAATGATGATACTTATCTGGACAGTAAAAATAAAAAAAGTGTGTGTGCGATTGAGCAATAAAAGAACTCTACTATTACGCAGTAAGCTATTCAAAAGGGTGCCGAGCAAGTAAAAAGAATAACAATCGATTCAGCTTAGTTGTATTATTATCTTATGATTATCGATAGATAATTTGAAATGGGTACAACACCTTCTACTGATCTCTGCATACTTACACTGCCAACAACAACATGAAGTGGACAACGATTGAATTGATTAGCATAGAGTATCGAAAATAAAAAGATTAACAACTTCAACGGATTAGAGCCTCTCACCTAAGCCAACTTGCCAATCAATCTCAATTTACCCGTCACTTTGGCTCGAGCAGTTTGATGGCAACTGATTGGTCAGTGCATTGATTGAATTGATGTGTACCGCCTTTGTCAAGTTCGAGGCAAAGACATTTCCGTATAGAATGGAGAGGGAGGGCACTACTTACCCAGTTTGGCAACCAATTGCACCACGATGCTCTCGCCGGCAACGGCCCAGCGTACCTCGAAGGCCAGATCATCGTAGAGCACCTCACAGTTGAGCTTGGACTGCAAGACATATGATTATTTGGGCTAGTGAATTGCAGAGAGAGGCTAGAGGAGCACAGGAGCTGGAGATGGAGTGGGAGATGGAAATGGAGATGGAGATGATAGTGGAGCTGCAATGATGAAATGAGTGTGCAATTGCAGGGATCGAAATGGGGGAAGGATGTGGGATGTGTTGGATGAATCATGAGCGCTTGCCAAAGTCAAATTTTGTGTATCCGAAATGTTTTTGAATGGTTTTTTATGTTTTCTTGTTTTTGTTATTCTGTATTTGAAAAATTTTGCTTTTCATTGAGTTCGAGTTCGAGAATGTCTTGAATTTGGTTTTGATTATTTTGAATAGATCGATCGATTGAATATTTATGAAGCATATACAAAATGAAAATGGCTCAGGATTTGGCGCTTGTTTACAACGTTGATACAGTATGTGTTTGTTTGTATGTGTGTGTGTGTGTGTGTCTGTGTATTTGTGTTAGTGTGTGTGTGTGTGTGGGAAGGGGCTTTGGGAGGTTGGGAGTTGGTTGGGACTGGGGAAGTTCTTGGGCTAGCCCAGAGGAAAAGTCTTGCACACATTTCATTTTGTATAGACGCAAAAGCAAAAGTTTCTCAGATCAACAAAACAACAGAAGAAGACATGGACGTGGAGTATTGTATATAAAAATGTGCTGCACATATATTTTATATGTATATACATATGTAGTAGTATATAAATAGTAAAAACAGATTCGTAAAAATCAATCAAGTGAAAGAGAAATGCACACTTAGGATCTAATAATTTCAAGAGCAACTCGAAGATAAATCATAAATAACTGTTGCATGCAGAGTGTAAGCAGAAAATAAATACGAATATAACGAATAGTACAGTTACAGATATACAGATATACAGATATATATATATGGTATATGGTGTGTATGGTATATGGATATATTCCTGGCTTGGCAAGCGCCTATGGCAATCTCAGGTGGTCTGCAGCTCACTTAGGATTAGATTTAACGGCTTCTTTACCTGTGGACTGATGCCCAGCATTTTCAGCGAGGGCGGCACATTGAGACCCTCCGGGAGGCGCACGTGCCCGAAGTCAACGGTGAAGGCCTCACACCACACACCAAAGTGTCCAATATCGAAGATGGTCAGATCTTCGGGCAGTGTCAGCACAATCGTCTTGCGATCGTAGCGTCGCAATGGATTCTCTTTGCCATTCTCGTCGGGTATGCGTAGACCCTCGGGCGTGGGTCGTTGGCCACGTCCCACCCAGAATTTGGCATCTGTATCAAGCCAGAATTGAAGCAAGGAAGCAAAAGACAGAGAGTGGGATTCGACTCGGTTACTTACCTGGCGCTTCGCCATCGTAGCTGAAATTGGGCACCAGCAACGTCTGCGCATCCACAATTACAATGTTATCGGACGACACACCATGTACGCCACGCAGTGCATTGATCTTCTGTGGCCGTGGAAAGTCCAGTGTGCTGGGTATGGCCACATCGCCGAAGTTCACCGCGTACTCATCGCACCACACCGAGAACCATTTGACATCGCGCAGAGTCTTTCCCTCGGGCAGCGACAATGTGATGTCCTTGTTGCGATAGCGACGCGTCAGGGCCGCCGTCCCGCCACGCTCATCCCTCAGCCGTGCAGCACCCTCGTTGCTCGGCCTGGCCGTGTTGCCCACATAGAAGTAGGCGGCGGGTGCAATGCCATCATAGTTGAATTTCTTAATGAAAATCGTACGCGAGTCAACGGCGTAAACATCGCCAGAGACGCCGTGATGCAGGCGAGTTAGTGTGCCGATTTTGGTGCCATAGTAGGGATAGGCAGCGTCACAGCAGTGCAGCAGGGCTGAAACCACAACAACAGTGTGTTAAACAAAAGACTTAGGCAACGAACTTGAAAGCAGCTTAGTCAAAATTCGAATAAAGCAGAATTCAAGAATTAAGTAATAAACAAAACAGTTCCTCCTCAGTCCCCCCTCTAAGTTATTCACAATCCCATTTACATATCAACAGCAGGTTGATCACGTCATATTCTTCGACGGACCCCAAACTCTTCCACTCTGTATTGTTTGTTTTCCTCCACACGGACGTTAGTCATAAACTTGATGGGGCGTACAGGAAGTTTCGGCTTCATGCCAAATAAACTTTTCACAACAAGAAGAGAACAACCACAACAAAGAAGAACTCAAAACAATAGCACACAATGTTGTCGGAATAGATTTTGTGATGCGTGTAACACAGTTCCGAATTTGGTGGTGCTAATTTGTTAATACAAGCTGATAGTACGATAAGTATACTGCCTGCATTATGTGTCTGTCTGTCTGTCTGTTAAAGGTCGCGTCGAATAGTTCTTGCAAATCTCAAGCGAATTTAACTTCACAGTTGAGAGTTGCTTAGGTCTGCTTAGGTTTGCTGAGTTTGCTAACCTAAAAATGAATGTATGTTGTTAAAATTCAATTAAAATTTTTATTATTATTATTGTGGTGGGGCTATAAACACGTTTCTTGTCGCCACCCCCTCTCTACCTCCCTCTCTCTCTCTGTCAACTACAACAACTTTGGGCGGCCTCCATGGCCTGCAGTTTCAGCAAGGCGACGCGACGCGACTCGATTTGGTTATGGGGTTTTGCTCTCGTATTAGTTTTGCAGTTGTTCTTGTTGTTGTTGTTGCTGCTGTTGTTGTTGTTGTGCCCACACGATTGATTCGTGGCCGTGACAGTTGCTGCTCCAAATTCACCGCAAGCCGACACCGTCGCCGACAAGTCTTTCCTGTCTTAAAGAATCTCGACATGCGAAAGTGCCGGTGCCGGGCTGTACACAAATCTATACTATATATACTTATATATATATATGTATTGCTTCAAAATAAATGGGGCACTCTGTGCGCGACTTTTGTCGGCGCATTAATCAAACGAGTCGCATCAGATTGGGCTGAGTTAGGTCTTTCTTGGGACAAGCCCAGCCCCAAAAGCAAACACAGGCCCACAGACAGCGATGCTGGCAATTACAAATGGGGGTACTCATACTGGCAATCACACACATACATACACACTCATGCAAACACTCGTTTATTCATGCAAATGCCAAAGGTGTAATTAAAAGTTAAATAAAAGCAAACGACGTCGAGTGGTTTTTGTTTTTTTTCTGTTTCTGTTTTTGTTTTTGTTTTTGTGGTGGTATTAATGATGCTCGACGGAGTTAGGCATAGCCATTAGGCAGAGGCATTAGGGGTCTAACGCGCCGCCGACACCGACATCCAAGTGCCAACTCCATCTCCATCTCCATCTGCGTCTCGGACTGCGACGCAACTGGAACTGGTTGGCGGCAATTGCCAATCATTTTCAGTCCCCGGCCAATCAATAGATCTATCGTATGCACATACATATAACTCATACATATCCACATAGGTCCATCGATGTGTGCACATACGTATTCGCGAAACCTAACCTAGAGACCTACTTTCACGCTGCAGCAGAGCCAGCAGAGGCAGCAACAGCAGCAGAAGCAGAGCAGCACAAGAAGTGAAGCAGTTGGAGACACCATTTCCATTGTGGCCCCCGATCGCCCCATGGAGGTCTCCGAATTGTGTATCAAGGAAACGCATATACCGCATGCCATCAATTTATGTTAATCTCCCCCTTCCCCTCTCTCTCTCCCGCTCTCTATCTGTCTCTCTCTCGCTGTGCTGGCATTGCTAATGCAGTCAGAGTCGTCAGTCTCAGTCAGGCCAGGCCAGGCAGGCCACATCTCAGTTGGAGCCAGTTCAACGGTCAGCGCCAATCATAAAACGTGGGCAGAGGGAGACAGACGAACAGATGGACAGACAGACAGACAGTCGCTCGGTCGGTCGAGTGAGTGTTGAATATTCATTTGGCTTACTTTGCATTCACATACAAAAGATGATATATTTGCGCTGTGTCAAACGACTGACGGTCTCTCTGTCTGGTCTGTCTTTCGGTGTGACTCTTCACTCTATCTGTCTGCCAGTCTCTTGTATGTCTGTCTGTCTGTCTGACACTTTGTCTGTATCTCTATCTCCCTCTATCTTGTTTTCCTGCGGTCTGTCTGCCTCTCCGTCTGTCTGACACTTTGTCTGTTTGTCTTTCTATCTTTCACTGCCTCGTTGCCCCTCGGTCTGTCTGTCTGTCTGTTTCTTTGTCTGTCTGTCTGTCTGTCTCTTCTTGTTGTCTCTCTGTCACGCTATCCCACTGTCTGTCTGCCTCTTTGTGTCTCTCTTTCGTTTTGTCTGTTATCCTTTTTGCCTGTTTGCCTCTATGTATGTCTGTCTCTCTGTCAGTCTGTCTGCCTCTCTGTCTCTATGTCTCTATGACTCTCTGTCTGTCTTTACCTGTATCTGTTTGTATCTTTGACACTCCGTCTGTCTGTCCCTTTGTCTATCTCTCTGACTTTCCGACTGTCTGTCCCTCTGTCTGTCTCTCTGTTTGTCTCTCTGTCTGTCTCTCTGTCAGTCTGTCTGTCTCTCTGTCTGTCTGTATCTCTGACTCTTCGTCTGTCTGTCTCTCTGTCTGGCTGTCTCTCTAACACTTTGTTTGTCCCTCTATCTAGCCTCTGTCCGTCTGTCCCTCCGTCTGCCTCTTTGTCTGTCTCTTTCTCTGTCTAGCCGCCCTCGAGCCGTCACACACACAAACACACATTCGTCGTGCATTTGCCACTAATCTAGTTTCTTTTTGTTTATTTGTTGTTTTGTTTTCCTCTTGTTTTTCAATTTTTTGGCCAGTTTGGCCCTCTTCCCCCGCCTCCGCCCCCACCATCTGCCATTTGCATCACAATGCGCCTCTTTGTCGGTCATAAATCAACGAGTTAATCTACTTACAGCTCAATGCGGCCAATAGGCCAACGAGCAGCAGCAGCAGCGGCTTATCCTTCACTGCAGACGTCATGGCTGGACGGGATTGGGAACGGGAACTGGGAACTGCGAACTGGAGCAATGGGAGCAACTGTAACTGAGCACTCCGCCCTCCGCTGCGGCAGCGTTAGGAGTTCTTGATTGGCTTTACTTTTTGTTTTCTTTGATCGTTGATCCTGGCTCACTTGATCACTGAATCTGAATCGAATCTGAATCTAGTGGAGACACTCACTCGCACACTCACTCACTCACTCACACCTCGGGGCGCTACGAATATGCCTTGTTTGATGCTGCGCGATCACGACCAGACGTGGTGAACTCCAATACCGAACTGAGCCAAGTTGCGTCTGCGCTTTGCTAGTGAAGCCGCCAGCCGCCTTTGGGACGTCGATGTCGCTGGCGACGTCAGCAGCGCGGGCTGGTTTCAGCTTCTTGTTGTTGTTTTTGTTGCTGCTTACAAAGTGCTTAGTTGTTGCGCTGGCAGCAGTTGTTGTTGTTGTTGTTATTGTTATTGTTATTGTTGCTGTTATTGTTATTGTTGCCATTGTGCTCCCGTCCCTGTCGCAGTCAAGCTCAATAATTATCACAGTCCGAAACCCAATTTCAATTTTTGCACATTTATTTTTGTTATTTTTTTTTAATTTTCGATTTTAGTTTCGGTTTTATTTTGCCAATTTTATGTGCATATTCAAATATAATCTTTAACGTCTTAACCCCTTTAGGTTGCGGCAACCAAAGAAAAAAATAAAAACAACGAAAGCAATAATCGTAGGAGGTCGACTGTTGTATACCCTGTCTTAATGATTGCGATAGATAAATTAAATAATGTATGTTCGCATTCGCTGAGAGAAATATTCTATATCATTTATTTAGTTGATCTTATTTAAATATTTTAATCCTAAACTATCTTCCACATTTCTGTGCATATTTTTCTGTCATATTCTTGTAAATGTGATCTATGTGTGATATACAGGCATCTTCATGCTCAATTTGGTGTCTCTGAAGCTAAAAACGGCTAAGATCTTTGTGACGCACTTACAAACAGACAGATAGAAAGGCAGATAGATACTGATCAAGAATATATACACTTTTCAGGGTCTGCCACGCCTTCTTCTGCCTATTACATACATTTCTTATATTATATATTTCTTATATTATATATTTGCAATGGTCCAACGGTTAAATTAACTGGGATTGATATAAAACGATTACAAAGTTATAAAGAAAATTATTTTTTGAGAGTAATTAGTTAAAATAAGAAAAAAGGCATTAAAATGTATTTTATTTAATTTATTTTACAAGGGAAAAACGTACAAAAAGAACATAGTAATTTAAATAAATGTTAAACTAAAAAAAGGTATTGATATTTAGCTACAAGTACTTATTACAAGTATAGAGTTCTCTAGTTCTCGCCTATTTAGTTTTCGCATACTAATTACTAACATTCGCACATACCTAACATACCTTAATCAGCTATTTTCTATATCTGCAGGGTATACGCGAAATGACCTAAACAATATAAAATCAGAGCCGGCAGCGCTTCTGCCCGAAATCCCGTGTCATTGGCTTAAATATGCAAAAATCGAAACAATAAACAAATCAATTTGGTCATCGATTTTCGATTGTCAGGGTCTGCTCCAATTTGAAGTTGTGGAGTTGTGGGATTTGCATTACAGTTGCGTCCATTGTTGCCCCTTGATCGTGGGGGGATTAGATAATGCATCGCGTCTCGATCAATTGTCTATAATGGATGGTGGAAATAAATTAACTGAATCCCAGCACACAAGCTCGTGAGATTGTGTTTCCGTCTCCAAGTTCATCAAGCTGGTGGTCGCTTCGTGGTTGCCAGTTGCCCGAGACCGACGAGCCCGGAGGGGCTACTTTGCACAACGATTTCGTGCAAAGGGTTCGCGAGAGGTCAGTCATCATTTCGGATCATTCACTCACTGGCAAGCAACGTTCGCTGGCTTGGCTTAGTCGCGCGGATTGCATAATTCAATTAACATGAAAGTAATCGTTACTGCGATACGTTCCACAAGAGATTATCCGATCCAGCGGATACATTCATTCAACAGAAGACAACAGATTGTCCGCTATGTCACTCCCCGGTTCTGCTGCTTTGTCTGGCACGGTCTTCCCTTTCCTTTTATGACATCTTCCACCTTATATGGTATATAATATCAGTACATAAAAATCACATTCCGCTTCTTTATGCTCTTTGTTTGTGTTGCGAATTCGATTGCGAAATCTTTTGCGCATTTGAATAATTGTTCCCCAAAAGAAGAAGCAGAAGAAAAGATACATTAAGAGACTCTACGACTCCAAAGAAATCCAGAAAAATATATCTATCTTCAGCTGAGATAATACTTTACTGAATATATATCACGACTGTGCGGCTTTAATTGCAGTTTCATTGAAGAAAAGAAATGAATAGAAATTGTGCGGTTTCAGTTTCTCTAGTCTCATTAATATATCTAATATATACCTAACTTATAGGGGATTTTTGGTATACCCTATACAAGCAAAGCTATAACAAAAGGTATTTAAATTTATATAAAAAGAAGATAAAATATATTAATCAGTATGATGAGGCAAATCTAGTTTTAATGTATTCTTTAAATAGGTACGTATTGATGTGTATAAGACACTCTCTTCCTTATAATTTGTAGCTTTTCTTAAGCTATTTCTAATGCAGATCTAGGGTAAACCTTTAGTCATATAGCCTTCTCAACTTGATTTTTATTTTGCTAACAAGCCATTCTATTTCTCTAATTATGCATTATTTAAAAGTTCCTCGAAATCAATTATACAATAATAAAGTGGAGAATCTCCGGGTTTTTGACAGCTCTTTCAATACGTAAATTCATTGAACTCGACAATTGTTAGAGATGAAACCGGGCAACATTATCATCATAGAGTATACTATAGTAAGCTATATTCACTATCAAATGATTATCCAGAAATACTAATTAGAAAGTTTCACTTTTATCGGACATTCCCTTGTTAAAATATATGTAGTTTACATATTTCAATTAACCGAGGCCTGTACTTTAAATTTAGAAAGCTGTAACACCCCCTTAAAAAACGAGGCCTACAACGCGCGTGTGTAAAAAACCGTAATATCATATAAATTCCAGAAAGTCATCGTAATTCAACAACACTTTCTGGTATTTCATCTTTCACTTTGCAGAGATCACAAACGGCAATGTTTCCTTTATGAGATCTATTCATAATCGACGTTCGTCTTGGCGTCTCTTGCCCGATCCAAAACACTATCTTAGTGCGATGTGAATCGTCACAAATTAGTTTTGAGTTTTGAGTTTCCTAACTGACATTGAAGATCGGCCAGGCGATGACCAACTAACAACAGCAGCAACATCAACAACAACAGCAGCAGCAACAACAATAATCAACATTCATAATTCGGACGTACAGCCAGCACATTGGCAACTCTGGTCTGACGGGGTCTCGTCTGGCCTGGTTGGGGTACTTTCGCAGATACACACACACACACACACGCACACATACATGTACATATATATCTCTGTCAACGTGCATTAGATTTATTGACCAAGTATCTTCGCATGCAAATGCGTGGATCGAAATCAGCTTGGGAGCCTCAATCTGCGGTGCGTAATTAGCCTTTGTTATTCCGATTTCGTTGCTATAATGATCGTAATTATACCCTATAGCCTCTCGCGAGAAGAGTTCATTTTGCAAGTCTTAACTACACCCCTTGCATCAATGATATATATACAGATATATGCTTATGTATATAGTAATACTAATTTGATGCCCATAAAGCGCTTGCCGTTATATGTTCGACGCGTTAAAGGCAACATTAAAGAAACACGTGTGCAACCAGTTAAAAACATATACATATGTAAACTTTACGATAGTCAAATTTAATGATACTCACAAAACTCGAGGTGAATCAGCTTTACATAATTGAGATGGAGGGGATTAACGAGACTGATATCTTTTTTATGAGCTGTGGGAGAAGATCTTTAAACGATCAAAGATATGTCAATAAGTTGCTGGACGTTTATTTCCTTTTTGCCTTCTTACATCTTACTGGTAATCGTATTACTATATCTGGGTGCCCTCTATGCCATTCGCTTTTCGCGCAGTACGTATGCACATCAGGTCTAAATCGCGTAGGACGCAGTTGCAGTTAAAATGTAAACTTTCGAAACAGTTTTCGATGTTGGCAAACAACTCACACACACACACATACACACAGCAACAGATATAGCGCGCTAAGGTCAAGTAAATTGCACAAATCCGTAGGGGGGGCGCGTCTAAAATATCGCTAATCAAAATCGCACAGACACGAAACGAAGATCAGTTTGACACGTCAAACTTGCTAGAAATCGGGGAATGTTCGACTATGGGACATCCACATAATTACATTCGAGTAGTAATACATTAATGATGGTGTATAACTGTTCTTTTTAGTATAACAGCAAAATATTTATTGAAAATATTCTTAATATAAAAGTGTTAATTGTAATACAATGCTTGATTATAAAATATATTTAACAGTTCGTATTACAGTAGCACAGTGTAACAGCTTAAGTAAACTACAATATTGATGAAAAACCTTCATTTATGATATAAATTTGCTAATCAGAGAGAAATTTGTATATAACAGTATTTATTTAACAGTTCTCGTTGCATAATTGTTTTCTTGGTATAACAGTTTTTGTGCTCCTTGAACAATGTCACAGTTTTTAGTGATTAATATAACAAGTTTGAGTACAGTAAACGAACTTGTCGTACTACAAACACTCACTCTTGGCATCCATATACCCCCTGCTACTGCCCATTACAGGGTATTCAAATTGGAAAGGCCGCTGTATTAGATTTATTACTGCAATGACTCGCGTAATCTTCTAATCAGTCTATGGAGGCAGAGTGCCATCAGCAGGCAGCAGCGACAGCGACAGCAAAATAATGTTCCCATTTTGCCGAAAAACAAACAACACTCGAATTATAATCTTCTGCTGATTTCGGGGCAAATCGCGTGCCTTAAATTTATAATTAACTTAATTAGCCGCACAAAAGAGGCTCAGCTCGGTGCACAGGCGGCAGACAAGAAGCGCGTCGGGTCGCAGCGCTCAGCGATGACCTTGGCTAGTTCAGCTTATTGTTTTTGCCACTGCTGTTGTTCTTGTTGTTGTTGTTGTTGTTGCATTTGCAAGCGCGTCGGTGGGGCGTCTATTGGCCTCATGGGACCTTTTGGCCGCACATTGTTTACGACTTGATTGTTCAGCTGCCGTTGCTGCCACGTCTGCTGCCCCTGCCTCCGTCTCTGCCTTCTGTTGCTTCTTCTGTCGTCTTAGTCTTCTACAATTCAAGGGCACGACACTAACACGGTCAGCTTGTGGCCCGTTTGATCAAATTGAATGGTCTACGCTGCTGCTGCTGGTGCTAAGACGCTGCTGCCCGTTGGCCGCAATGATTTCTAATTTGAATTTTTACTGCCAACATTTGCAAATAATGCTGCAGCGAATGTTGCAGCGCTTGTTTGCCTTATTTATGGCCAGCGCCCGTGTAATTAATCTTCTGTAAAGTTGTAACCACTAAACACACTTACAGACGCAGGCATGCTCAGGCCCGCAGCTAGGCATAGGCAGGGTATGCGGTGCGGTGCAATGGGCCCCCAGCTATCAAAAATTAAACAAGTAGTCAAAGCCAAAGGTAAACAGAAAGCTTCATCCCAAATTTGGTGTTAACAGTTATTAAAATAGCTGAGATCTTCACGTTCAAACATATAGACATGGCTAAATCTAACGCTATTGATACTGAACAAGAATGTATATACCTTTGTACTTACTGCTAATTAATTATATATATTATATTAAATTTATATATTATACATTAATAAATAACTAATTCCAATTACAATGGCGGCCCCAGGGACCCTCGCTACGGCCCTGGGTTAGGCCAAGCCAAGCCATGCCAGATTATTAGCCAGCGGCCATTAGTTTTGCATTTCTAATGCGACTCTTTATGACATTTGCCAGTTTCCACTGTGCAACTGTGCATATTGCATCGCCCTCGTCTTGTCTTCGGATGACTGCAGCCACTCTCGAGTATCGCTAAGGTCGAGAGCATATAAAACATTGGCATTCTACAGCAACAGCTTGCACAGAGATCAACAGAGACAGTCTGACTGTCCCTCGACATGAATAAATATGGATTTAAGCACAGATTGATTAAAGAACGTACAAATGTGTTTATTTGTATATAGAAATATATATATAAAATATGCATATGTGTGAATTCCTATGTCTGTTTTTCTGTATATATCTGACTCCGCTTCTTGATTAATTGACATACTACAGAGCTGAATGTATTTATTTATTTATTTATAAACCACACCTAGATATAATATTTAACTTTCGAATTGTTAAGTTTTTAAATATCTTAGTTGTATTTGGAATAAATATGTATGTATATTTTTACACACAAGTTTAATATTTGTAGATGTTTACATTGACAATATTTAAGGTTATACTCTGTAAGCATGCAAAAAGGTGTTAAATGAAGTAGTTGAAGTGAATATCTTAAGTTTATTAGTCTTTAACAGAAATAAAAGCTTATTTTAGTTTCGAATCTCAAATTTGCAGCACTTTCAAAGTAAATTATGCTTATTATTTTTCCTATATAACAGGATTCTATACGCATATTCGTTAGAGAATCAAATTTAGTTGATTTGCGTTTTGTTTACTTAAATAAAATCATTTTTTTCTTTTAGTAGTATTGTATTAATTAAGAACCTTATTATTTAACTATGTACATATGTGAACAATTGTATACAAATATTTGCTTCAAGCCGCAACCGTTGTCCCACTGTGCTGAACTTGAACGAAAGGGACAGTTGAAAAGGGCGCAAAAAACAACAAAGACGCGTGCCGCAATGAAAACGAATCGTGTTGGCAAGCACGCAACGCAAACAGGTGCCGTGTACAATGTGTACCGTGTGTACCATGTGTACAAGCGTATGTACCGCAACTTAATAACAATCGCTTTCGCATAAGTTTCTTGTGTACCATTGAAAAGAAGAAACAAAAACAAATTTGGGATGAGGAAATCGGTGGGGGCATTGCGACACCGAATGTTTCTTGGCGGGCGACGCACGCGTAGACAGTAGGAGTAATTAACTGCAATGTGACGAAACAGACGGCAAAAGGCACCGCGAAATTACAGAGACAATCAACAAACATACAAACATATGTACTTGCGTGACTGTGAATGTGTGTTTGTGTAAGTGTGTTTGCCAGCACTTATGCATTCATTTATCTTCGTGACGGAAACCTTCCCAAAACACAATTGTGCATCCGTTGAGGAATTCCCGTCATCAACTGGAAAAATCCACAAAAATTCGGGAATTGGGAATGTCAAACTAATGTAATAAATTAAATAATAGCTCTGCACAATTACAGAGAATTGGCAGTGGAAAGCAACTGGAAATTGCGAGAATAAGCTGCGCTTTAACAGAGCTCTGTAAAGCGAATGTCAGTTGCCAGTGATGCACAATTTACAGTTCTGCTAAGCTGCAAAACGTTTTGTCATGATTTTTAAACTCAAATTAAAAGCATTTACAATGGGAAAACAAATATTAAATATTACAAACTAATAAATTATTTAATAGTATTAAAATAACAAAAATAGTAGTTTTCCAATAAATCCCGCTGTAATATATTACATATCTGCTGTTTGTATAATTAACATATGTATGTACATACATATATGGTAAGACAGATCAAATACATACATACATATATGTACACATACATCCCTATCAATCCTCTTAGTGTAAGATTTAAGGCGCAAATAATATGAAGTAAAATGTTTCTGGCTATTTATAGAGTTAAACGGCTGACTGGGCATCACTGTTAACAGCGACGCCGGCAGAAGGTAACAGCGGGAGAGCGTCAAACGGCGATCGAGAGCAGCACATGCCGACACATGTGTGTGTGTGTGTGCGTGCCTGTGTGTACTGTGACGCGTCGCGTGGAAGCGAGTCCGGCGTCGTCGCCGTCGTCGTCGTTGACGTCGACGTGTTCTGCCTGCCGATGATAGACAGACAGAGCACGGCGTTTCAGAGAACTTTTCGAATGCAGAACGAACCCAGAACAGTTTTGAAACGTACGCGAAACAGAGCAAAACGTACCTCGGCTGTGCTGATCAATATCGCCCACAACGCGTGGAACTAGACTATTCGATAATTGCAAGAGGCAAATCAATAAACGAAAGCAAAAGTATAAGTAGATTGTGTTGATTAATAAGTAAAGAAAGCAAAACAAAACGAAACAAAATGCCCAGCAATATACTCGACGAGGTAAGTTTCAAGAAAAAGAGATCAGACTAAAATAAAATGATATGAATTATATTTGCCGGCTTCCAGTGCAAGTTTCACTGATGTCATTCCCCATTCAATAGGGGGGAATTGAGGATCTGATTCTTTATTCATATCACCATCCTATTGCCCAACCTATTCCTCATTCAATCTCTCATCTTATTCTTCATTCTATTCCTCCTCACATTCCCCATCGCATACCCCATTCAATTCCTCATACACTTCTCCTTCCGATTTTCAGAATCTCTATTAAATTCGAAACATTCGCATTGTCTTCCCACTGTACTTAGTCATCCGTCCCGAAACGGGATGTCATCACGGGTTTTATAAGCATACAGTACACACACACACTCTCAAACATTGCTAGCCAATGCGTCGCCAGAGATTTTCCGCAGAAAAGCCAACTGCGGAAAAGCAACAAAGGCGAAAGAAAATTGCCTGTTCTGGTCAAATTGAGGAAACGTTTTGGGAACTCATTTTAATAAATATACCATAGCATATCTCCACATGGCATATGCAAATCTCAGAACTGATTCCGAATCGATCCCATTGAATGTTCGTAAATTATAGAGCTCTACAGCGAACTGGTTTACCTATTCCACAACCGATCGTCATGCACACGAGCTTGAGCCCCCCATCAAGGTTAGGTGTTACTTAAGCGATTCTATAGTCGCTGGGTGAGGAACTTATGCAAGTTCCTTATGCGACTTATGCAAGCTCAGCACGAGCCGAGCAATGCTTTACCCCTTTAGGCCCCTCCTGCATTTGTCTGTTATCAAAAGGCAGCACATTACAGCACCAGCTGTTCTACTTGTTATACATTCATACATTCTGTTCAACTGTTATACTCTTCAATTGGACGCGTAATTTTCCACCACGATCACAGCACAGTGCACTAGACCCACAAAATAGAAGGCAAATGTTGTTGATGTTGCCCCCTGCAGTGATTGACTGCACTCTACCCTGTGTTCCCTCCTCACCTCTTGTACCCCTCACTTAGCCCTACCGCACTCTACCTTGCTTTCTTCTGTACTCTTTCAATTGCTGACACTTGGACAGCGATTTATTTTCGTAGTTTCGTTGGCGCATTCGGCTAAAGGTGCGAGAGGGCGGGTTGGTGCGAGGAGGGGTTGCTAGCTGACCCGCTGCAGGTGTGTTGGTGCCTTGGTGTCTTGCTTTGAATCACTGCGACTATTTATACTCTCGATTTTCATGCCGTTACTCAGTCAAATTTGAAATAAACTTTTTGATTTCACGAAAAAAAACTCGCGAAACTCGCGCCCACAACAAAAGGCAAAGAATGGCAGGCCAAGCACGTCGATTATTGTATACGCTACCATGTATATCAACATTGTATCGCGTTGCCAACTACAACAGGCAGCGCAGCGACTCTTCCATGGAAATTCTTTTCAATTTCACGTTGAGTGATTTCGTTGAATGAGCACGAAATTTGGTTTCGGGCATGTCAAGTCGAGTGTCCATTTGACATGTAGAGTAGTCCGGGAATTATTAGCACAGATAAAGGAACACACAAAGGGGCACTATGTCAGGGGTGTGCGTGTGTAGGTGGTGGAAGAGGGGGCCAGTCGGGTACACGCGTGTGCCCGTTACAAAGTTGTAGTCCAAAGGGGCGCACTGATAATGCTTCGAGTGTGCCAGACATCGCGGCGATAACAGCGTCGTAAAAAGCTCAATGAATCAAATATTGAGACCTTCACACACAAATTAGGGATTAGTCTGGGCAGGCAAACAACGATATTGATATTAACAGAAGTGGCACCTTGAATAGGTACACTTTATGTAGTTGTTAATATTGGATATATCTATATACATATTTGCAGAATATCGATAACATCGTAGGATATTCTACAATTTTACTGAATGGTTCAGTTAACGTCGGATTCAAATGGGATAACACTGATAAACATTGCCCGAGCGATCTATTATCGATATCATATCAATTTAAGCATCATATTGTCTTTAACTTAAATATTCTCAAACCCCAATCGATATAATATTGAAACCGAAATATCAATAACCATTTATAATATGCAAATCATTCTTAACTTCATTATGTCATTGCCTGGTGTTGACTATCACATCGTATACAGATGTATATCATCTACATATAACTTTATCACTACTTTCAGTTCAACGACAATGGCTACCTGGTCATCGAGGACTTTCTGACGCCGGAGGAAGTGGAGTCTCTCTACCAGGCCGGACGCACACTCTGCCTGGATGCACCACAGTCGAGTCGCAAGACGTTCAGTACGCTGAAGGCGGAAGATGCACAGAGCAAGGAGCTTTACTTCATGGAGTCGGGCGACAAAGTGCGCTACTTCTTCGAACAGGGCGCACTCGATGAGGAGGGTCAACTGATTGTGGATCCGATGAAGGCGCTGAATAAAGTGGGTCATGCACTGCATGTGGAGCATCCCACATTCAAGGCATTGACCTTTAGCAATCGGGTGCGTGAGATTTGCTGGCAGCTGAAGTTCAATCGTCCAGCGGTCTGCCAGAGCATGTACATCTTCAAGAACTCTGGCATTGGGGGCGAGGTGACACCGCATCAGGACTCGTGGTTCCTGCATACAGAGCCCAACTCGGCCGTGGGCTTCTGGTTTGCCCTCGAGGATTGCACGTTGCAGAACGGATGCTTACAATTCATCAAGGGTTCGCACAAGGGCGGCGTCCATCGTCGCTATCTGCGCAATCCCGACAAGCAGGCCAGTGAGCTGATGGTCTACGATCGTGCTGCACCCATCTATCCCAAGTCCAGCTTCACGCCGCTGCAAGTCAGCAAGGGTGAGTGGGAATCCTCCCAGCTTGTGCTCAAACTTATAGTCAATTTAAACCTTCTCTTCCTTTTCAGGCACTTGCATTGTCATTCACGGCAATGTGGTGCACAAGAGCGAACCGAATCGCTCCCAGAAGAGCCGACACGCCTACACGTTCCATGTGATCGAGACTGAGAACAATGTTAAGTATTCAGAGGACAATTGGCTGCAGGCGCCGCAGGACAAACCGTTCCCCGTGCTCTTTGAGCGCAAGGACTAGGTCTAGAGCTCCATGGATCCTGCTCGTGATCGTGATCTGAACACTGCTGCTTCCGGTATTTTTGCTTATAAGAAATGATAAAGAGAATGAGTTGAGACAAGAGGAGCGTCGTTATATTATTTAAGTGGCTGTAAATGTCGAATTTTTATGAAGTTACAATAAACAAAGACTAATATTTGTTAGAGAAAACGTTGCTAAGTATTCTTTATAAGGTAAAGCCAGAAAGGTTTTTATCTGCTTGGATCGTTTATGTATTCATTGACAACTATAATTAGTTCAATTGCAGAACTTATAAAACTTTTTTATGCAAATCTCTACTTTTACTTGATTGCTCCGTTTAAAACTATAGTCCGACTTGAATGAAATATATAGACATATCTATTTGAAAAATAGTACTAAATTTGTTTGCAATATCAAAGTCGTACGATAGTTTCATAGCTATACGATATATAGGTCCGATCTTGCCCATTATGAACTATCTACAGCTAGAAACAAGCTACTTTTATAATGCATTAGGTTTATTAATTAAAATCTTGATGGATAATATATTTGTTATAAAGATTGATTGATTGATACATTGTCAATTCAATATAACACATGCGTCTATTGTAGAATGTACAATCATTAGTATTATTTAATCCATAAATACATTTTCCCCTGTATGGTATGCTTGACTGGATTAATCTTCTTCAATATCTTAGTCATTGTCTCAACCAGGCGATCGCTTGAAACACCAGTCTTCTTGTTCTTGAACTTCGTCAGTAGCTCTGTGGCAGTTAAGGGCTTGCGCTTGAGATAGCGACGCACAGCATCCTCGGTGATGCCATAGTCTCTGCAAAGAGAATGGAAAAATTATGAGGAAATACTTTAAAAACCCTTCTAGAACTCAATACGTACTCGACTTTATTGCTAACAACACCAGCAAAGGACGAGGGCATCGAGTTGCTGAGTTCGCTCTTGGGACGCTTTGCTGGTGTACTGTTAGGACTGTTGCTGGTGTCGGAACCGGTGAGATCGCTGGGCAAACTGTTCATCTTCCGCTTGCTTGCGTCATTCGCAAGAGTGGGCGTGGCTGAACGTGATTTATTCGCATTGCTGCCGCCTGCCATAGCCTTGCTGGCCACATCTTTGTCCTTGTCCTTATCTTTGTTGGATACTGTTGATTTCTTCTTGGCCGGCCCATTGCTAAGATCATCTTCAGTATCTGTGCTATCTGAGCTGAGGTCTGTCGAGGAGTCACTATCGTTTGATTTCGACTTCTTATCGTCTTTTGATTGCTTCTTTTTCTTTTTATCCTTGCTGGCATCGTCTTTGTTCTTCTCTTTCTTCTTTTTCTCATCGCCCTCCTCCTTGTCGGATTCATCAGATTTCTTCTCTTCATCCTCTTCTTCGTCGGATGTAAGCAATTTCCGCAAAGCGTCTTCCTCGGCCACACCTTTCATGTCCTTGACAAACTTTGATTCCGGATCGGGTTCACTACAAAGATTTAATATATATAAGGACGAGCTCTCAATAGATTAGTGATAACAACTTACTCTTCACTGGAGCTAGTATCATAGTCCATTTCACGTCCCTCTTCGTCACCATCATCGGATTCTTCAAATGCTTCATCGTCCACATCCCGCTTCTTTTTCTTCTTGTCCGCACCTTTACCTTTACCCTTACCTTTGCCCTTATTTCCGGCACCATCGTCACTGTCTTCTTGCTCCTTTTTCTTCTTCTCCTCATCCTCATCGGATTCGGATTCATCCTCCGAGTCAATCCATTCATCCATATCTGTTATTTTCAATTCTTTGGACTTTTTAGTAGCCGCCTTAATCAACTTGACCTCTTCAGGATCTTGCTCCTCTTCCTCATCGCCGCGCAATCGCTTCCGCAACATAAGCGAGAAGTAATTCATCACCTTTTTGCGACGTCCAAACTCCTGTTCAGCCTCCTCGGCAGACAGAGACTTGTAGCGTTGAATGGGTTGAAAGTTGTACCATTCGGTCAGTGGATAAGCCTCAATGGCGCCATCTGGAGCATGTGTGAATACATAAAAGGCAGCGTTTTCACCGACTCCACCTTCCCGGATGCCCTTGAACTTCTTGCCCGTCTTGCCACCAACTTTCAGAATCCATGGCTGGGCATCTGGTCTGTATTTACGTGCAATTATGCCAAACTTTTTGCGTCGTGCCTCCTCGCGTTGGTCACGATTGTACTCGGAGCCAGCACCGAATTTTGGCTGTTCCTCGTCCATGCCACGAAACTCTTTCATATTGTTCTCTCGCTCCAACTTGACATTGCGCCATTGGGCGAAATCAACGTTGAGTGTTGCATTGAAGCGCATCACGTGGTGCTTCTTACGCATTTTGGGTACACGAATCTTAAACTCTTGCACATTTCCACTTGTCGAGGACGGTCCGGACGAGCTAGACGCGGCTGACACTGTGGACGTGGGAGCTCCATTTCCGGCATTGCCAGACTAAGACGGATATGTTGCTGCAATTATTTGTTTCTTGTGCTATTCGAGTAAGCTACTTACCGTCGATTTTGCCGTAGTCGACATGCCTTATTTATTTTTTGGGATTAATTAATTTTCAAGTAAGGTTTACTATCTACAAAGTTGTTTCCAGATGGTTTCTTTTTTGGATTGTAGGATATATCAAACATGAAGTATATATCGATATATCTGTATAATCGATACTAAGCATATGTTTACTTACTTAGTTTTCAGTATTTAAAAAATATCAAAACATGATCCGCTTGGCCAACTGTATATTTTAAATCATATTTATATAATAATATTAAAATATATGTTCGATTATTTATAGGTAATGGTATGCTTTCTCCATATGCCGTATTTAAAAGAATCAGAACTCGATATCTATAAAGCATATCGATACTTCATATTTTGCCCGCCAAGACAACATAAATTACACGTCAGCTGATTGACAGTGAGACCTTAATCAAACATTTCATATAGCACTCTGAACCTGGCCACACAGATAACACACTGGATCAGTTGAACGACTCTGAACTTGTTCAATAAAACCTCACCAAATCAAAAAATAACGGTTAATTAAATGTGTTTCAAGTTTTTATTCAATTAAATACAAACGCAAATGCGTTTCAATTGAAAATATGACATTTATCAAATATAATATATACACACAAATATTTAAGTAATGTTTCAATCAATTTTAAATGCCTTTATATGTAAATGCCTTTGCGGTTTATAACAGTTATACAAAGTACGTATGTTTGGAATAATTTATTTGTCAATTAACAGACATTTTTAAACATAGTGTAATTTTTAATTTATATGTACATATGTACATACATATGTATGTATGTATGTACATATGTATGTATATATTTAGAAACTAGACACATGAATGGAAACATTCTACTTGAATAAAATCGTTTTGTGAGTTATTCTCTGCATTACAGATGCTACGCATGCGCTCCCATCTTTCCAGGCTCCATCAGCTGGCACTTCCAATTGCATCGTGCTTGTTCACTCTCTCGATTGCCATTTGGAATACTGGAGCAGACGCGAAAGAGGCACCGTAGAAATGAAAAACAAGACACCAGACGACCTCGACAATGCTGTCGCAAAAAAAATTAAATATGTATGCATGTGTGGAGATGCCAGAAAGGGGCAGAGGGGGTTTGGTATGCAACTTAACCATTGCGTTAGTGTATGTATTTTAAGTATGCAATTTAATAAATAATACAAAGTTGGAAAGTTCCAGAGTATTAATGTGTTTAAGTCGACTATTGCCTGTTTTACCGTTACCTATAGCCACATCAACAGCAGCTCAGGCCAGCAACAAAGTAAGTAAGCCGAATCTCAATAAACAACAGCAGATAAATACATGCAAACCCACTCACACACACATACATGTGTATGTACATATGCGCTCATAAAAATTCACTTCCAGCCACCAATGGCAACAGCAAAAGAAACAGCAACAACAAGCTCTGCTGCGCGACCACTTCCAATAAGCAAAACCGAAAGACTTCAATTCAGTTTGGCGAAGACAACGAACTCGAAAAGAGCTTGGCGCGGACAACGGAAAAGGTCGAAAGCAGAAATCACGTTAACGTCTCCGTCTGCGTCTGTGTCTCCGTCTTCGAAAACGGTACGTGCGCGCATGCGTATGCGTGTGTATAGTTGAGAGTTTTTCTGTGTGTGTGTGTGTGTGAGTAAGTTAGTGCACATGTATGTAAAGTTTAATGCAGCAACATCAACAACAACAACTAGAAAACACGAATAATAAGTGAGCCCAAAACGAGCAACGAAATACAATACAACAACAAATTAATGAAAAGAAATCAAATGCTAAATTAATTTTAAAAATTTGTGAGCCACGCAGGCGAATGGAGAAATAAATACAATATATGTATAATACATGTGTATATGTACATGTGTGTGTGTGTGTGTTTATGTACAGAAAAGTGAAATGTGTGCAAAGGCCATATAAAATGCGCAACGGTTTTTGGCCAATGTGAAACGGAGACGAAGATACATAAAAATGTGCAGGAATTCTGTGAAGAAGCGCAATCTTATTCACAATCAACATTCACCTGAGCAGATGCTGCTGCTACTGCTAGGCCAACATAATTTCTCTTGGCCTTTTTCTTTTGCCTTTTCTTTTCTTATTCATTTTCATTTTCTTTTTAGCCTTTGTTTGTGTGTGTGCTTATTTTGTTTTGTGCCATTTCATCGCCGTCAAACGGTACAACTTGCTGTGACTATGTGAAAGTTATGCGAGTATAAAAGACAGTCTCATTCTCAGCCTGAGATTCAGACTCTGACTCGGATTCGGTTTCAGTTTCATTTTCAGTAGTCGCTTTCCGTTTGCTAGCGATTTATACATATTTTGTCTTTCTTTCACTTCTTCTCGTTTTCTTTGTTAGCTAACGGGTTTTGTGTAAGACATTGGCAACACTTTTGCTTTTTACGAGCAGAGCAAAACTGGCTAATTCGCATTTTAGACTCGATATCATTTTGCGTTGTTCGCCAAAAAACCCGTTCCAAAAAAGAGACGCAGAATACAAGACAGACACAAACACACACCTTAAAAATCAAGTTGTTCTATATTTTCTAAAGTTTTTTAATTAGCAAGCTATTTTCTTGTCATTTAACAGAGAGTTGCTAACTTGGGACAAGGTGAAATTCGGGAATTTAAATTTCCCATTCGAAAATTCCCTTTCGTATTTACGGTTTTAGTTGATCTGCAGCCTTCTCATCTATTTGGCATTTTCAATCAGCGCAGCCTCAACGCCTACACAACAACAACAACAATAACAACAAAAGGCCGTGTCAAATACTCTCACGGTCTCTCACATTCTCTCGCTCTCTCTCTCTCTCGCGTTCTTCGCTTGAGCTTTTTTGTACTCATTTAAATTTTAGGCACATTTTTTACGCTCTACTGTCAAATAAAAACCTCTGCAAATATGCAATGTTTATTTACTTTAGAGTTCAACTCTCTTTATGTTTACGGTTAACTGTAAAAAACTGTTTGCAAACATTTACAAACTTGGGATCTGTAAATAATCGTATGTGATTCTTGGGAGTGTTGAATTCAACACAAGAATAACGGAAATTTATGTGTTATTGGTTTATTTATCCAGCGATATTTAATCTGTTGTGTTCTATGTTGTTGTATATTTTAATTTTATTGTTGAATAACTTATGAAACAATCATCGCTCGTTTATTTAACGAACTTGTCCTTCAATATCCGTGCAGCATCATTTCTGAATACCTCGAATGGCAAACCTTAATCACACTTACCTCAGAGACCCAGCCAACTCATCTACCTCAAGCTTACTAGTTCACAGAAGAGAAACCACTCGAAATAAAAACGGAAAAAAACCCATTGTCAGTTCCGAATTAAGTTACGCATTATGTAAAAATCACAAACTGAAACTGTGACTTTTGTGACTCATGCTGGGTGGAATATATCACGATTATATGGCGCAGAGGGAACCTAATGATAGACCAATAATTTCATTTAATTGACACAGTCAAAAATCGCGAACACAAAACACAAAAACCCGCTTTAAATATGAGAAATGCAAGGCATAAGAATCTCACACAAGTTTTCGTGACTCAGAAGTCTTGTTAATAAGTGTGTGTGTGTGCATGTGCATAACGGTAATATGAAGGCAAACAGAATGTTGTTGCTGGATTCTTGCCTTAATGAGTTGGCAAAAAAGAGCCTTAAAGAACCTTTAATTGACAGCTGAAGTGCTTGAGTGGAAGAGAAGTTGCGGTTTATTGAACTGCACACAGAATATGTTAAAGACTTTGTCTTTTCGGGAATATGAGAGAGATAAAATTATGTAGATAAAATGTATAGTTGATTGCGCTCTGTAGATATGTTTTTATTAGCAAACCATTCATTAAACTTTATGAAATCATTAAAAACTTCAAGGTTATTTTATTCCTTTATTTACTTTGTTTTCTACTTTAATAATGTACTCATTTTGTACTGTACAACATTTAAATGAATGAGTAAGCTAGCTGTCAAAACATTCTTCATTCACATTCATCTAAACTCAAAAATTGGTACCCATTTTTTTATGAATGATTCATTTTTGAATGTATTGCATGGTGTTCTTCCAATTAAAAGTGTTAAATTTGTTGTAATAACTTTCTTTACACTTGATTGATATATTTACACATACATACAAATACATTTATCGCATTTTGTCGATAAATAGGCTTATCGCTTGTTACTGTATTTCTTAAAACTATGCCGACAATGTTAAAAGATAATAACATACACACATAAATCAATTCCTTTTATGGCCATACTAACTCACTGAGCCCACACCCATACGCTGCGTACAGTGGTGATCTGTGATCGGGTAATCGGTCGCGTCGAGTCCATAACATACGCTACCAAGTGGACCAAGCCGACCAAGCCTTTCCGTGTCACCGTTCTGGTCACATTTATCGCCTTTATTGTATCATGCCATTGTACCACAGGCTTGTTTTGCGCATATTTCTTAAGTCGATCGAGCGCTTTTCCTGTCTGCTCGAAAAACTGGTTGGCAACTTGGTTAGGTTGCTTAGCTTGGTTGGCAAAGCGGCGTGGCCGGTTCGATTCGCTAGGTTCGCTGCTTTTCGTTCCCGTTTTGACTAGTTAAATGTGGCAATCATGATCGAACGACAACAGTTGCAACTACTACTGGATTGCTCTGGTTATTATTGTTGTTGTTGCTGTTGTTGCTGCTGTTGATATATTTCTATGATATTTGTTGGACTTTCACTTTTTCCAGCTGCCGCTGCACAGCAATTTTAATTGTTTCAAAGCCAAGCAATACAATATGAATAGCTCAATGAGTGTCTCAATAAATTGCGCAAATTTTCGAGCATATGCTCTATAAGTACAATCGGGGGAGTCAACGCCAAGCAAACCATTCACTCTGGCCAGCAACACCCACTGTGGACGGCACTAATATGATTATTACAACAGACATTTTTTTCATTTGATCGACGATCGACGGATACAGTGGAGTCGGAAAGGGGAGTAACCATTCCATCCAAAAACCAGGCACCAAAGCTACAGTCAAGCGCGCCCGACAGTAAGATACCCTTCGCTCAGTTTTGAATAACCGGTATAAATACACAAACAATTTCAAAGATCGGATTGAAATTTTGAGGAGAGGTAGATACTATAGTCAGAAAGTAATATATTTTATACGTTGCTTAGAAATCGTACTGAAAACTTTAAATATTGATGTGTGATGGAAATAAAAAAAATAATTGAAATAAACTGTGTCATTGATGGTGTCCAGGAACCTTCATGCCAAATTTTGTGTCCTAGTTATTTTAAAAGCTGAAATCTTCATGTTCAAACGGACGGTCATGGCGATACCGAACCTCCTTCTACCAGTTACATAACTCATAGAATTTGTACAAAGTTAGTATACCCTTTTTTGAACATTCTCAATGGACGCTGGGTATAGAAACCAACAAATTTTGTTAAAACGCCTGCAGCTGTAGCTTTTGTTCGAGCTGAAATTATGTATTACCAAGCAGAGCCCAGCTAAATAACTGGTCTCTTGCCCAGCCCAAGGTCTGCTCGAGTTTTGCTGTTGTTGTTGTTTTTCTTTCTGTTACTCAAGTTGAATCAATGGAACCGGTCGCTTATCATGCCATAGTAGATCTATATGACGTCTGTCTGTCTTTTTGTGGTCTTTAATCCTTTTCTACTCGACTTTTCTGGCACGTTTTTCATCGCGTCGACTTGAATGTCTAATTAGATCTCTCCTTCCCGCCTTCCCCGATTACAATAGTTGACTCGACATTCCTTTGGAGTTCGGCTAGTTCGCATTTGTCATGCATATCACGTATCTTGTGGGTAGCAGCGCAGAGGTTAACTGGGGTTAACTAGACGCGACTCTTTTACATCTTGTAAATCTTTTTGTGCTGTCTAAAGATAAACATCAATAAAGTTTGTAATTACTAATTATAGTTATTATTTTAAAAGAAAAAGAGACGAGTAATTATGTTGATAATACCGATAATACTTTAAATCTATTGACGATCTATTTTATCTATGCTTAGCACCTACTTTTGTGCAATGAATCAGTAGCTTAATCTTTGCCTTGGACACGATAGATCAAACCAAACTTGTTTCTATAATCTTTATTCTGTTTAATGCAGTTGTGGCTAAAAATCATCGATATATTATATCTGCTATTAGCACATAATCGGAGACTTAGTCCAATCTTTTGAGCGTTTGACATTTCAAGAAAACAACAAAGAGTTATAAATTATTGAATAGACTACGAAGCGAAGTGCAATGACAAACCACAATAAAGACAACAAGCCAGACAGAATGACTAGTAAGATAAAGCTTGAAATATAGATACCCTATAAAGAGTTTGCTGAATAATATCTAAAGAAATGCATACCAAGTTTGCTGAAATAGCAATAGATTTTGTTTAAAGTTTATTTCATTTGCGTTGCACACCCCTTTTTATGCATATTTTACAGGGTAAATTATGGTTAAATTTATAGTTGTTGTTATTTTTAGTTATTTCTTTTAATGCTTCAACTGTACGCTGACAAAATGAATATTTCAATGTGGAATTGTTTTCGCAACACGTTAGCAAAGTGAAAACAAGTTTTAATCATAGGTGCAGAAGAGCTATTCATATAAATAAATACCCTGTCAATGTTTTTTTTTATTTTCAATTTATTCAAATTTCAAAAGACAATTAAACAAAAAATTAATGTGTAAATATTAAAATTGATGGAAGAAATTAAAAAAAAGGATCGCCAAACTTTCGTTGACTATCCCGAAATTTTCGACCGTGACAGGACTCGAACCTGCAATCTTCGGATTCGAAGTCCGACGCCTTATCCATTAGGCCACACGGTCACGATGACGAGCAACGTTAGTCGCATACCTATAAGCTGCGAAAGAGGCGCGCAGCATGACCGCAATCCAACAAGAGAGCATCCCTCACTCATACACTCAAGCACAATACGCATACAGTCACATGGGAAATTCCCACCCCGATTACCCACCCTCCTCCAGACGCCATGACATGACGTGTTGAGGGTGAGGTTAATGCGCCACCAGCAACTGTGACAGCATTATTTGGGGGTTGTAATCATATGTTCGCAATGATAACGACTTGTGCGCAGACTCTAGACTGTAAACAGGACATAGTGCAGCATCCTTTCAACTACTTAGGGAATTTATGCCAAGTCATCTGAAAGCAATCGCCCCTTCTACCATTTTGCATTCTTATTACCTAATGAGGTTCATTCAAAATGACTCTAGCTACCTCTGACTTGCTAGTCATAGACTAGTTTACATGATACAGATTGAGTTAGCTTATCCATTATTTTCTAAGGAAAACATATTTTAACTATTTAAAATTTTTGGCTCAAAATTATACAACACTTAAAATGAAACAGAAACTCAGACAAAGGATACAAGTAAAAAAGAATGTCGAAAATAAGAACCTATTGCATTTAAGAGATGTCATTTTGGATGGGGGCTACAGAGAGCAGGCAAGTTCGAAAGAACGGCTTCGTCAGACGGTTAAAACGGAAATGGCGCAAGTTCTTCAGGCTTACAGAGATAATTATTCGCTACTAAACTCTAGAAATTGTCCTAAACTCAAGTATCGGCAACCGCAACAAAGTATCTCTATTGTGAGACGAAAGACTCTAAGGAGACCGAAAGTTGGGATTTTTTCATCCGATTCAGTATTATCAAGTTATCATAAATCAATTAAAGCCACAAAGAAGTATACCAACCTACTAGCCCACGACGAAGCATACGGACTACCACAGTCTTTTGTACCACACCGACGTGTAGAGAAAAGTCCCAAAGTAACCAAAATGAAATCTTCCAATCGAGAAATAAAACCTAAAAATACTCGCAATATATTCCATGATTTGGAAAGTACAGACGAATTACCTAGAAAAATCCAAAGAACTCAGGTGAATCCCTCAATGATACATAAAGTTCGGGTAATCGGATCTTTTTACAACTGAATCAGGAAGAAATAAATTTCTGATTTCGTTTTTTATTTAAATGTATCTCTAATGTGTTCTTTGTATAAATAGCTGTATCTGACATACATCTATATTTTGACAGTAAAATTATCAATTTTTTAATAGATTGTTTTATTGTATTCCCATATATATTAAATAAAACATTTTTATATTCTTAGATTCTTTAGCTTGATATCAATGAAAGTTATTTCAGTATAAAGAGAAATTTTTGCCAAATTTGCTGAAAAATATTTCTTATTGTAGCAGATTTGGTTAAAAGACTCGCCTTATATAGGTTCAAGAGGGTACTATGGTTAAAGTTTTAGTTTTAGTTATTTTTCAACTTAAATTGTTCGATTGCAACTATCAATTCTAAGATTCTTTTTAATTTCTTCACACTATGTCTGATTCTACGGCACTCTGAATGTGGCACAAGGTTGAATTATTGGATGGTACTTCTAATTCGTATTCGCAATTACCATAACACTCGTACGGGCAACGGCTTCAGTTCCGTGCCAAATGTGGAACAACTGATGCGTATCCGATGGTAGTGCTCCAATGGGCGCTATTGCGCCTTCTTCTTTGGCTGTTTCTCATCTCTTTATCTTTACCGTTACTTAATTATACGGCACATATTTGGGGAAATATTTAGCAGAGCTTCGAGCGGAAAGTGAAAGTGAAAAGCACGAAAATTATCATGTTAATGAGTGAATCGAAAAAGAAAACACTCGTGGGCAAAGAAGAAATACACATAAGTAAAAGTCATTGATCGCGGATGGGGCTGAGTAGCTCGAGTTGCACTCGAACTGGAACCGGTTCGGTGCAAGGTCAAAGGACGCAAGTCCTTGAATTCCCACTTGAGAGTGAAGTGCATAAATTGAAACTGGCTTATCGACATGGATCCCTAATTAATTTACACCATCAACATCCTCCTCTTGGATTCATTGCAGCTTCACTTTGCACTGCCAGATTGGGCTTTGGGTGCCGGGCAACGGCTCAGCTTGGGCACGCTAGCAACAACCGTGGGAGATGTCTGCGGTGCGGCATCGCCCGATGGCTCCGCCAGCCGCTGGCGAGCATGGCGGCGATAGCGATGACAACAACTTCACCGACGACGAGAGCTCTCCGCTGACACACGATATTTATGGCGGCAGGTAGGTCTTCGCCAGTTCCATGTGCCTCTTCGCGCATGCTGCAGCCCATCTATCATGAATATTTATGCAAATTGTTAGCCGAGGTTTCTGTCGATGCCAGAGAAGGCGACGAGACGAGACGAGGGAGTCAGAGTGCAGGTCCGAAAGAAAACCTCAAAACAAAACAGCAAAAAAAAACTTTAACTTTTGCCATGACAAACCGGAACAAAATGTACTCGTACAACATTAATTGCCATTCCCACAGCCTGCAATTGTCTTACTTCTCGCAGATCTTGAGCAACCAACCCCCAAGACAGTCAGACAATCACTTTCAATACAGTCTCTGTAGCTTGAACAAGGTGTGGCTGCGGAGACTATGCGAATCGAGATGCCGGAAGTTAAAGTACCAGATGGGATTAGCGGATCGTAAAGAATTTATCGATCATACAGTGCGATAAGGCATAAGACTATATTCTACACTCTACACTCTACACTCTACACTCTACACTCTACACTCTACACTCTACACTCTACACTCTACACTCTACACTCTACACTCTACACTCTACACTCTACACTCTACACTCTACACTCTACACTCTACACTCTACACTCTACACTCTACACTCTACACTCTACACTCTACACTCTACACTCTACACTCTACACTCTACACTCTACACTCTACACTCTACACTCTACACTCTACACTCTACACTCTACACTCTACACTCTACACTCTACACTCTACACTCTACACTCTACACTCTACACTCTACACTCTACACTCTACACTCTACACTCTACACTCTACACTCTACACTCTACACTCTACACTCTACACTCTACACTCTACACTCTACACTCTACACTCTACACTCTACACTCTACACTCTACACTCTACACTCTACACTCTACACTCTACACTCTACACTCTACACTCTACACTCTACACTCTACACTCTACACTCTACACTCTACACTCTACACTCTACACTCTACACTCTACACTCTACACTCTACACTCTACACTCTACACGAGTACATCATATATAATATATGGTATATATTGTGATGTTATACTTAAACTTCAGACAGTAATTTAAGACAGAAACCAAACGTGGTTAGCAATTTGCATAGGTCGTACTTACATAACTTCCAACTCTATATATTAAACCCCAACCTGATTTACAGCCAAAGGACAATACAGGAAACAAAAGGCTGGGATGTCTTCCGGGATCCGCCAATTAAGATCGAGACTGGATCGACGGCCAATCAGGAGTGTCTAGAATTAACGATCAAGATTTTAAAAATCTTTGCCTATATTTTTACGTTTATCATAGTCCTAACCGGTGGCGTTATAGCTAAGGGTACTGTACTCTTCATGACGTCACAAGTGCGCAAAGATCGCAAGATTGAGTACTGCAACAAGGATCTGGTAAGGCTCAATCAAAGGTTTCGATAATGAATAATTACTCAAATCGATTCTTAACAGGGTCGCGACAAGAACTTTGTGGTACGACTGCCGGAGGAGGAGCGCATTGCCTGGATCTGGGCTCTGGTCATTGCATATTCACTGCCCGAGATCGGTGCCCTAATACGATCGGTGCGCATCTGCTTCTTCAAGACGTTCAAGGTGCCCAAGACGGGTCACTTTCTATTTGTCTGGCTGATGGAAAGCATGAGTGCTATGGGTACTGCGCTGCTGATGTTCGTTGTGCTGCCACAGATCGATGCCATTCAGGGCGCCATGTTGACCAACTGCCTGTGCGTCATTCCGGGTATCTTTGGTCTGTTGTCGCGCACCTCCAAGGAGGGTAAGCGCTTCATCAAGGTCATTATCGATCTGGCAGCAATTGCGGCTCAGGTTACGGGGTTGGTTATTTGGCCGCTGCTAGAGAATCGTCGCGAGCTCTGGGTCATTCCAGTGGCCTGTGTGATGATCTCGTGTAGTTGGTGGGAGAACTATGTCTCGGCACAGTCGCCGCTGGGTGTGGTGCGTGCTCTGGGACGAATCAAGGAGGAGATGCACACCACACGCTATTTCTGTCACATGTTCCTCTCCATCTGGAAGATACTGCTCTTCTTCTGCGTCACCCTGCTCATCTATTGGGCTAACGGCGATGAGCCGAGCAACCTCTTCAGTCTGTACGGCGATGCCTTTGGGCCACACAAGATTATTGTCTACGAGCTACCCGCCGGCCTTGGTGGTGTCTTACCCGACACCTTGGAGTCGGCCAACATAGACACGGTCGATGTGGATGCCGCCTACAATACAGTGATCTATGTCCTGCTCCTGCAGATCTTCGGCGCCTATCTGTGCTACATCTTTGGCAAGTTTGCCTGCAAGATTCTCATCCAGGGCTTCAGTTACGCCTTTCCCGTCAGCCTAACCGTGCCCATTGCCGTCTCGCTCTTAATCGCCGCCTGCGGCATCCGCATCGATGATCCATGCTTCTTCCACGACACCATACCGGACTATCTGTTCTTTACGAGCCCCTCGAACTTCAGATTTAACAATTTCGTCACCGAGCAAATGGCCTGGGCCTGGATACTGTGGCTACTCAGCCAGACGTGGATCGCACTGCACATTTGGACACCCAAGTGCGAGAGATTGGCGACCACGGAGAAACTATTTGTGCATCCAATGTATTCTTCTCTGCTGATCGATCAGTCTATGGCGCTGAACAGAAGACGCGACGATCAGGCTGATGTTAAAACGGAGGTAAGTAAACGGCTGTAAATCTTGATGTAACTGATCTCAAATGATGTTTATGATGTGCAGGATCTATCGGAGATCGAAAAGGAGAAGGGCGATGAGTACTATGAGACCATCTCGGTGCATACCGATCGCTCCTCTGCGCCGAACAAGCCAAGTATCAAGTCTTCCGACAACATAACACGCATCTACACATGCGCCACCATGTGGCATGAGACCAAGGATGAGATGATTGAGTTCTTGAAGAGTATCATGCGCATGGACGAGGATCAGTGTGCCAGGCGCGTAGCCCAGAAGTATTTGCGAGTACTCGACCCGGACTATTATGAGTTTGAGAGTAAGTTACCTTCCCTCTACCCTCTTAAGACCTTACTACTTTCCTCTACCATACAGCGCACATCTTCTTCGACGATGCCTTTGAAATCTCGGATCACAGTGACGACGACATACAATGTAATCGTTTTGTGAAGCTGCTAATTGGCACCATGGACGAGGCGGCATCTGAGATTCATCAGACGACCATAAGATTGCGACCACCGAAGAAGTATCCAACACCCTATGGTGGTCGTTTGGTCTGGACATTGCCGGGCAAGACCAAGTTTATTGCTCATCTCAAGGACAAGGATCGCATACGTCATCGCAAACGTTGGTCCCAGGTCATGTACATGTACTATCTACTGGGCCACAGGCTCATGGAGCTGCCCATCTCTGTGGACCGCAAGGACGCCATTGCCGAGAACACTTACCTACTGACCCTTGATGGAGATATCGATTTCAAGCCCAATGCTGTCACCTTGCTGGTCGATTTGATGAAGAAGAACCGCAATCTGGGTGCTGCCTGTGGACGCATTCATCCTGTTGGCTCCGGTCCCATGGTGTGGTATCAGCTCTTCGAATACGCGATCGGTCATTGGCTGCAAAAGGCCACCGAGCATATGATCGGTTGTGTGCTCTGTTCGCCCGGCTGCTTCTCCTTGTTCCGTGGCAAGGCCCTGATGGATGATAATGTGATGAAGAAGTACACCACGAAGCCGACAGAGGCCCGTCACTATGTGCAGTACGATCAGGGCGAGGATCGTTGGCTGTGCACACTGTTGCTACAGCGTGGATATCGTGTGGAGTACTCGGCTGCCTCGGATGCCTATACCCATTGTCCAGAGGGTTTCAATGAGTTCTACAATCAGCGACGTCGCTGGGTACCCTCAACCATTGCGAACATCATGGATCTGCTGGGCGATGCGAAGCGCACGATCAAGATCAACGATAATATATCATTGCTATATGTGTTCTATCAGATGATGTTGATGGGTGGCACCATTCTGGGTCCCGGTACGATCTTCCTTATGTTGGTGGGTGCCTTCGTCGCAGCCTTTCGCATTGACAACTGGACCTCGTTCCACTACAACATTGTGCCGATCTTGGCCTTTATGGTCATCTGCTTCACCTGCAAATCGAACATACAACTCTTTGTTGCCCAAGTGCTCTCCACCTGCTATGCCCTGATCATGATGGCTGTCATTGTGGGTACCGCATTGCAGTTGGGTGAGGACGGCATAGGTTCTCCCTCGGCCATCTTCTTGATATCGATGGTGGGCTCGTTCTTTATAGCCGCGTGTCTGCATCCGCAAGAGTTTTGGTGCATAACATGCGGCTTGATCTATTTGCTGTCGATTCCCTCTATGTACCTACTCCTGATTCTCTATTCGATCATCAATCTGAACGTTGTTTCCTGGGGCACTCGAGAGGTGGTGGCCAAGAAGACCAAAAAGGAATTGGAGGCGGAGAAGAAGGCCGCCGAGGAGGCCAAGAAACGAGTGAAACAGAAGAGCATGTTGGGTTTCCTGCAGAGCGGCATTGGCGACAACGATGATGAGGAGGGATCCATAGAGTTCTCATTGGCGGGCCTGTTCCGTTGTGTGTTCTGCACGCATGGCAAGACATCCGATGAGAAGCAACAGCTGTCCACCATTGCTGACTCGCTGGACACCATTAAGCAGCGCATGGACACCATCGAGAGTGCTGTAGATCCGCACGGTCATCATGCCACACGTCACAATAGACGTCGCACCACTTCCAGCGGTTCCAAGGATCATCATCTACTCACATCGGTGGCAGAGAAGTCTGGAGACGAATCAGATGAATCAGATTCCGATACGTCGGCAGAGCCAAAACAGGAACGTGACTTCTTAACGAATCCCTATTGGATCGAGGATCCCGACGTGCGCAAGGGTGAAGTGGACTTCCTATCCAGCTCGGAAATACAATTCTGGAAGGACCTCATCGATCAGTACCTGTATCCCATTGACAATGATCCCGTGGAGCAGGTAAGCCACATGTACAATTCATCTCAAGAGGGGAGAAGTTCTTTTCAGGTTCAAGAGTCTAGTTGCAACCCTATTCGATAACATTACTTTTAGGCCCGTATAGCTAAAGATCTCAAAGAGCTGCGCGACTCTTCGGTATTCGCGTTCTTCATGATAAACGCCCTCTTCGTGCTGATCGTGTTCCTGCTGCAATTGAACAAGGACAACATCCATGTCAAGTGGCCCTTTGGCGTGCGCACTAACATCACCTACGACGAGTCCACCCAGGAGGTAATTGATGCCATTGCAAACAACACTAACAAATCTCTTGTTTTCTCTCTCTCTCTCTCCCTCTTTACTTTCTCTCTCGCAATAAATGATCGATGGTCGAACTCAGGCCCGCATAGCCTCCGATCTGATTGAGCTGCGAAATAAGTCGGTCTTTGCGTTTTTCATGGCCAACGCCTTATTCGTATTGATTGTGTTCTTGTTGCAATTGAATAAGGATAAATTGCACATTATTTGGCCATTGGGCGTCAAAACGAACATTACTTATATCGAAGAGACATCTGAGGTTTATATGCCCCCCATATAATATTGATATAACAAACTTGTTACTTATCGTATGTTTATTGACTTATGACTTCTACTACCAACTATCGCAACTATGTTCACTGTTCTGTGTTCTCGCCATGTGTTTGTGTTTGTGTGTCTTTTGTGGATCCTAAACCTGTGGATCAAGGGACCCCTAACTTCCCCACTCTCTCTCTCTCTCTCTGTCTCTCTGTCTCCTCCTACACATGTCACGTCACACATGTTCAGCCGCATTACATACCTAATGAATGTTTCTAATGTTGTGTATCCAATGTACCTATGTTTCTATATGTTTATAAGCCGTTTCGTTTGTTCTTCTTCCCGTTTAACTGAAACCCATCCCAAATGGTTCAGGCATATCACCAACAACAACAACAACAATACTATATCACACATTGTCATGCAGCTGACGCTAACAGTTAACCCTCGACACGGTAAACTGTATATCCATGTGCCATAAATCTCCCAAGAAATACCTAAAAAAAAAACAACATAAATGTTCTTAAATCTATTTGTACAATATATACTCGTACATGCCGAAGCTTTGTGCAGTTTCTCCAGCATGTCTCATACTATAACACACTTATAATTATGGTATATCACACATACTCGTATCGTAAACATAGCACTATCACCGACAACTGGTACTATGTTCTACCCCAAATCGATCCGAAGGGAATTTCAATCATCATTTTATGTGTTACTAACAACATAATGCAAGATCGTGTGGAATATGTCTTTACTTATATGATTATTCGACACCCTAACCTGCAGGTGCACATCTCTAAGGAGTATCTACAGCTGGAGCCCATAGGTCTGGTCTTTGTGTTCTTCTTCGCTTTGATTTTGGTCATACAGTTTACGGCGATGTTGTTCCATCGTTTTGGCACCCTCTCGCATATATTGGCCTCAACTGAATTGAATTTCTGCAAAAAGAAATCAGAGGATCTTACGCAAGATCAACTTATAGACAAGGTAAATGAACATATAAGATATAATTGTGTTAAAACGTTACTAATTTATCTATTTACTGTACAGCATGCGGTGGAAATTGTGAAGAATCTGCAACGTTTACAGGGTATCGATGGCGATTACGATAACGATTCTGGTTCTGGGCCCGATCGCATAGCACGACGTAAGACTATACAAAACCTGGAGAAGGCACGTCAGCCGCGACGTCAGATCGGCACCTTGGATGTGGCCTTCAAGAAACGTTTCTTAAAGCTAACTGCCGATGCGGAAAACAATCCTGCCACGCCCATTCTAACACGTCGTCTAACCATGCGAGCGGAGACCATACGCGCCCTGGAAGTTCGCAAGAACTCAGTGATGGCTGAAAGACGCAAATCAGCAATGCAAACTTTGGGAGCCAAGAACGAATATGGTATAACCACAGCGAATCCGGTAAGCAAAGACAATATACGACAATATCAATAGGAGATCAATGACTCCAATCAATTCTTTAATCCTGTTTAGATCAACAATAATGGCGCTGTTCCGAATCAGCGCAGTGGACGTGTCTCCAATGCAGGCATTAGTATCAAGGATGTGTTCAATGTGAATGGGGGACCGAATGAGGTTAGTGTTATTTCTATATAAATGTGTGAACAGATTTTCAAATATTTTGTGGAACTTCTTAGCAAATCTATGGCTCAAATGGAGGTGGTACAATTAATCAAGGTTACGAGCACGTCATAGACGAAGATGGCGATGGTAACTCGTTGCGTCTGACTACCCGTAATCCCCATCAAGTGTCCTGGAGTCAAAACACGAATGGCAACAATACGGGACGTCTGTAAACTAATCGTACTTGCGATCCATAACAGTTTTATATACCTACATATATAGCTTAAGTTAGCAATTCATAACAAATTTCGCGACTTTCTAGAGTTTTGTAGTCAAAGAGAAAAAGAAATCGACAATTACTTATAATTTGTATATAGTATATAGAAAGGACATTGCAGGAGCCTTGTCAATACACAACGAATATTATGCTTAGCTAACCACACTGCCAGTGATGTTCTCGAATGGTGATGTGTCTGCCCCACAAACTGGGGGCTACAACAATCATACTTTATGTACTATATCATTTGTTAGGTTAGAATTTAAGAAATTGTGATGCTGGCACCCCGATTGGTTGGGTTTGTCGACTGCAATACCAGTGAATGCTGACACAAAATACTCATTGTAAAGCTGATTAAAAGTGCAGCAGTTAAATTACCTATTTATATATATATAAATTTACACACAAACATGAATCTTGCTATAGTAGTTTTAAAATAACTAAATTACAATTCTCGAATTATAGAAAATATATATTGAATGTATAGAACATTGATGGCATCTTTAATGATTAAACAAAGTAAGAATGAAATGAAACGTAAGTAAGGTATAATCACAGATCATTCCAAGTCAATTGATATACAGAAGTATTGTAGTAGTAATTGTATATATGTCGCAGCCTGGTAACAGAATAATGTTGAGTTTGAATTTAACTGAAAAATAGTACACGGTATGTTGGAGGAATGAATTCTGTTATATAACAAGAGCATCATTTGAATGGCAATTCGAATGAGCATGGCGCCTGCAGATGTTCTAGTATGTGAGAGTGTACATGCAAAAAGAATGAATATGATGAAATACTTTGCTGAATGAACGTGATGAAATACTTGGTAGAGGAACGAAGGAAAAAGGAACGACGCCACGCGGTGGAACAGTCAGTTGAGTAGAGTCCGGTAAAAAGAGAGAGTGACGACTTAACATCTTGCAGGCGACTTGCTGTGCTCTTAGACTTGTAAAAATAATGGAAGGAGATCAGCCAAGACCTCCTTCTCCGACATATACATCAAATTTCATTATCTCTATGAAAATCTTTATATCCGATGTTAAGAAAACCGAGCCTAACCCATTACTTGCTTCTTTTCTGGAGCAGCCTTCTCTGCTAAAGAACATATTAATTCTCTCTCAAACTTTCCTTACTGTAAAATTCAATTGAATCAAAAGACATTTAAAATTGTGGCTTTAAGCCGGGGTTAATATTGAATAGCTTTATTGGTGGTGTGTATGTGGTACGTGTTGTAATTATTAATCAATTTATCAAAGCTTCTTTCTGTTGGCTGCTGTGTTTTTATACTTCTCTGTTGACCTTTAGAATATATATTGCGAACGTGTATCTACTATAGTTCCTTGGAAGCTTCCTTGAGCTTAATCTACATACAATATGGATATGGGTATATATTGAGAACAAACAGTTATAGATAGTTCATATGCTGTAGACACTTATCGCCTTTTGAGGCGCCAGAACAAGACTAGACTAAACGAACATAAACATTAAATTGGCCGAAGGTGTTTGTCGATAGATGATTCCCAGTTCGATCTCCTAATGGAACAGCATGTTGCCCTTTTTGGCCGCAATGGGCAGACGCTCTTCGGGGCCAACTTGTAGGAAAGGATTGGGCAAGGCATCCAGAGGTAGACCAGACATATGTCCAGTCTTCTTCACCACTCCGTTGGCATTGTTTAAGGCGTTCTCCTTGCCAAACTCATGCAGCAAGAACTTCTCCATGGCAGCATTCATTTCGCTGCTACCAGCAACGGCGGCGTTCTCCTGGTCGGCACAATCAAACATATGTTCGCTGTCACAGGTGCAATCCTGAGCGGCCTGGAACTCACGACTATAGATGGCCGTATTGTCGAAGTCCGTAATGCAATTACCACCCTGCTGTTCCATGTCATAGCCCTGGGGGCAGGGGTTGGGTGGGTTGCAGTAGGCGGGCAGGCTGGCATCAGTCTTGACAATGGTGTTATAACGATTCAATGCCTCGCCCATGCCACCGGATACATACTGATGGCCCCACAATGAACTGTGCTGCAGAAACTCTTGATCCCTCAACGAGGGATTGGGATTAGCCGAACGCAGCAGACAGTCGCTGTTGCCATCGCAGAGTCTGGCATACTCGGAACGCGATACCAGGTCCACATTATCTTTATCGGCAGATTGGCCGGCAGCTGCTACTCCTGCCAGCTCTCCCACATTGTCAACATCGTAGTAGCCCACCTGCATATCGTTGTCCATGCGATTGAGCAGCTCACTCAGCAGCACATCCGCAAAGATATTATCCTTGGTATCATATCCATGCACACCATATGAGCCGCCTAGCAACAAGACGAGACATCCAAGTTGGATACACAAAGCTGAAAAATTAAGCAGTATTATATATTAATTATTATTTAATTAAATATTTTTTTCCTGGCTTACCTTTCGACTCGGTCAACATATTGCGCAGTAATAAACGTCACTTGAAGTTTTGATAACTATTGATTTTTCTTTTCACTGTTGCAGCAGCTGCTGCGGTATGTATAACGGTATTTGGACTGGCCTCAAATATGATGTGCTGACAACCAGTTGAACATTCCATGTGAGGTCATATATATACATAGTTATACATATATGTTATAGCACAGATGTTAGCATTTCCATTGATAACAACTGAGTTTCCTGGCGCAGGCGCAGTACATCCATATCCAAATCGCCCAAAGCTCTATGCAGTTAATGTTAAGTAAAGCTTAAAGCTCTTGTTAGTACATGTTAAACTCAGGCTCCGATTGATTGATTCAATATAAATTGAAATATTTACAACCTTAGAAACGTACAATTAGTTTACTAGATTATCATCTACCTATGGTAATCAGACATTATGAAGACGAGCCCGCAGAGAACCTCCCACCCTGATATCCTCTCCACGGCCCTGTTTACACTATTATGTTAGGCATAATTATTCGATTCTATATTCTTAACTGTATTAATACTGCATTATAATGATAGGATATTAACTATTATCACTCTCCGGTTCATTTGCTTCGCCCCCACACAGCATGTCGAACTCATCCTGCATTTGTTGCATTGTGCGCTTGTGTGGATGCGTCATCGAGTGCGCTAGCAGCTGCTTACGCGTCATAAAGTCCTTGTTACAAGGCTCACATCTATAGAACATGATGTAGATGAGAATTAAACAAAATCATAAGAGTCTGCAACAGTTGCTTACCTGAACTTGGGACTTCTGTGTGTGGAATAGTGCATACGAAGCTCAGATACGCTGCTAAATATCTGTTGGCATTCAAGACAAGGATATGGTCTCTCATTGACGTGTGCTCTGCAGGAGATTAATTGAATGATATGGTTAATAAAAATATACAGGTAGAAATGCACTCACATCTCATGCCGCTGCTTGGCGCTGTGCTCCAAGAACTGTTCGCCGCATGTGGCGCACTTGAACAGACGATTTCCACCGTGTTCTTCGCGTTGATGATTATGCAGCTGATTTTTGTTGGGGAAACTCTCGCTGCATAGCTCACATGGAAAGAACTGTTTCGAAGATTTGCGCTCGAAGTGGCCTCCCAAGTGTGCATTGTACTCGACTTCCAGTTTGAAATATTCTCCACATTCTTCGCAAATGAAGAAATTGCGTAAACGTTTCTTAGGAAGACTACTGTCCTCCAATATTTCCATTTGCCTTTTGCCATTACCGGCAACCGTCAACTCCTCATGCGCCTCTTCCTCTTCTTCTTCTTCGAGTGTTTCTACTTCTTCACATATCGCATCATCGTTTTCGTACATATACTCATCCTCAGTCACTTCAACTTCAACATCACCAAGCTCTTCATCATTCTCATTCTCATCCTCATCATCAACGTATTCCAATTGATCTTCATCGATCAAGTCCTCCGACAGTTCATTCTCGTATCTTTTCAGAAATTCGTTGCGTTCTTTCTTCAGCATCTCCTCAAGATAATTTTGAGAAAATATACAACGCTCTCGAAACTTGATGGCCAAATCTAGCTCGGAGAAGCATCGCCCACAGATAAACTTTGGCAACATTTCGTTTGGCAGAAGCTAAAGAAAAACATTTGTGAACGAACGAGTGCATTCACTTTATTAAGTGTGCTCACCTCGACTCCAGTTATGAGTTTTAAATTCTGCAACAGTTTTCCACGCAAGTAATTGAATATATGACGCTGGCGCTTTTTATCTTTTATTTTATTTGCGCAAACGCGGCAAACCTCGGTTAATTCGACTTTATCCATTTTGTGATAAATACAATTTCATTTATGTTGCTGGCAGGGTGACCGTATCTAAACAGTTTTATGGCATAACATATGCGCTTTTGGTAAGATTTAGCACATTTACAGTGTCTTGTTAATTTACATGCGATATGTTAATTATCAGATTGCTTCAAATGTTAACTAACCGTTAAAGCCCTTTTGAACAGATAAGACAAATCTGTTTGTCTCGACTATTAGTTGAGATATTTAATAAAGCAAACTCGTATTGCAGATTAAGTAATTTGTATAATAAGCTAATGATAACTACAATTGAATTATACATAAAATCTACCTCTTTTTTAAAACACATTTTAAACTATATTTTTTTATTTAATGTGTTGGTGAACAATATCTAAATTTTGTGGAAACTGGTTCAATGACATTAATTGGCATAACATTTGAATCCGGAACCCCTGTTTAGTTACAACTGTTAGTATAACTAAAGATGGGAACGAAAAAATGGAAGTTAAAATAGTTGTATTGAAGACTTAATTTATAAAACCACGGTTTACATTAATAATAATTTTATAACATTATTTCGAGCATAGATTTATGAATAGACCTTATTGGTGTTTTTTTATCGCTTGTATAAATTAGTTGGCGGTATCACTAACATAACCGGTAGATGTTAACATACAAGGAATTCGATAAGTTATCGGTATATGAATTCGCTGCCGATATTCGCAATGCTGTTGCAAAAACAAAAACAACAATTAGACCATAGATGTAATTTGCGCGGGAGCCAAGCAGCTGCATTTGTTGTTGAAATTAGTTCATTAAATGATTAAAAGCTTGACCAATCATGTCTAGCGAATCGAGTTTGAGTTCCAACTGGACACGTCCAGATGATGTAAGTGAAAGCGCTTGAAATCAAAGCCGATTTCAAAATCTTCTGCAATTGTTCAATTCACAGTTCATAAAACAACAAAGGCTAAAACAAAAAAAGAAACAACTAGCGGCACGTGTGAGCAACAACAACAACAACAATAAAAGATCGGAAGTGGATGAGACAGACAAGTGCAAGTTGTTAGAAGCAAAGTTGGCCCAAAAGCGCAAGAATCCATTTGCCAAGTAAGTCGCGATCACTCAATCAGCTGTTCGGTCCCTAATAATACATGGACTAACCAGATCCACAGATAATGCGAAGAAGCTAAAGACTGATGATACCGATGCAGCTACAACGCCGACAACGATTTTGTCCAGAAGCGAGAATTGTTTTGTGCGTGAGACGCCGACACGCCACCCGCCCGCTAAGTTGGTGCTGCAAAAATTCGATGCACAGGCTTTTGCCAAACTGCTGCAGCAGGAGCGTGCCGCTCAAGCTGATGAGGAGGATGATGCCGCTCTGGCTGCTCGGCAAAAACATACGAAGCATTTACCGATGGATTGGTGCCTTAAGACGCGCTTGCGCTTCTTCTGCCCCACCGAATTGCCCGCCACGCAGTTGAAGACTTCACAACTGGCTAGCGGGCTGACCAGCTTTGTGCGCTGCTTCGATAGTAACAATTCGTCCAGCACATTGGACATCTCGGATGCAACCCGATTCAATCAATGCACCTACTATTGGCAGCATCCGCACCTGCCTTGGCTGACGCTATTCCCGCGCACTGCGAAGGAGAACAACGGCATCACCATTGGCGAGAGGGAGCGCAAAGCTCTGGCCGAGGAGTGGGACTATAGCTTCCGCGGACTCTTCCAGCTGTTGAGGGCTCGTCAGTGTCCGTACTTTTATCTGTGTGCCAATACATTTACCGTACTCTTTCGAGCGGCTGGCTGTGCTGGTCGGGCCGAGATGCATGCATTGGTTACCCCATCAACGCGAGGCATGCGGAACGCACTGCGGCAGGAGGGCATTGAGTATAGCATGCCCATGAAAAAGGATTCTACTGGTGGCGGTAGTTTAAACAGCAGCCTCACTGAGGAAACTGAGACGGTTAGTGCCACAGATAGTGCGAGTCTCCTGCCTGCAAAGGATAAGGAGAAACCTGCAGGTGATGAGGAAGAAGACGACGACGACGATGCGTGGCTGGAGAGCCTGGGCGTCGACGAGCGTGAGCTGCGGCGTATTCAAAGTACACATGCAAGGAAATTGCAAGTTGCCGAAATGAGCGAGGATTTCAGCGACAACTCACTGCTTCTGATCGAAGGCGTTGAGTGCCAGGGATTCTTCAGTTATTTGCTGAATGCAAAGAGCACCATCACCAGTGTGGGCCGTTTGGCGGGGGTACCGCCCACACTACTGGCTCCCGTTGCATTTCCCAAGGCGACAATGCAACATTTGGTGCCACGCTCGAAAAAGGTGCGACTCGATGGCGTTGATTATTATAGCATCGATATCAAGGGGCTACTTCTGCCCACATTCTTGCCCAGCGTTGCAGAGCTGTTGTGCGAAACACGGCAGATGTTCAGTGCCACGTTGGCCAGCAGCATAAATACGTTATCCTTCAGCAAGGCTACCCAAAAGCTCTTGGAATCGTCACAGTCGCCTACAGACGCTTCAAAACCAATTGAAGAAGATCCGGATGATGGTTCGGTTCAGGTCTTTGGTGAGCAAAATCTCTCCGAGTGCGGTCTACTGCCCACTGTGGTGTCCGCCATCTGTCGAACGGGTCAACATGCAGTTGGACTGTTGGAACGGGTCTGTTATCAGCGGAGCGAAGGCTTTGCCTGGAGCTAATGTCACACTGAATAAATTAGATGAAATTGCAGTATTTTTTTTGTTTGGGAACTTATTTTAGTTTTATCTATTATATTGGTTTGTGAAAGGTGATAAACTTCTAATCTGTTTACGCTGTTTACGTATCGTATATAGTCTAGTTATCCACCATGATCAGCTCGTCTATGCTCCAGTCCTCGTACGAATGATCGGGAAGGTAGCGACGGATTATAATTGGAATTTTCTTTTGCTTCAGTTCTTTCATAGCTATTTGCAAAGGATCTGTCTCGCCATCCAGTTCAACCATAATGGGTGCGCACATGGCAATTTGTAGTGCTCGTGTACCTAAGACTCGCGCTCTCTCATACTTGGTCATATATTTTGTGGTAATGCGTTTCGATTTGGGTACACCACCACCTCCTGCAGTGCCGGGTGTTATGATCTCAATATTGTCCACTTCTTCCTCCTGCGCAATGTCCTCGTCGACGTCTTCATCGACATCATCGAAATCATCACCGCCAACACTGAGACGAAGAATTCAATACATTATAAATTAAGAGGAAATATAGAACGTGAAATAAGTTATTACTCACTCATCGTTATCGTAATCTCCATCATCCATTTTGTATACTTGCTAATATTTTATTATTATTAAAAACTAAAATCGCCGCTGGGACTAAACACGATTTCCACGCGTGGTTCTTCTTCTTAATAAATTTCACAACTTGTGGAGGTCGCTCGATACAATGCTGATGGTACGATAGTTTTCGATATATCGATGGTATTTCATTTTTGGTATTTTTTTCTTTGATAACTATTTAAACTTGCAACGAATTTATTGAAACATGCTGCACCGATAATTTTTAAATAGTTATCTTCGCCATCATCGACAAAGAACATAACACATTCGGCTTTTTGTAGTGCTTCCGCTATCACAGTTATAAACACTTTCCACTCGCCACCGCCTAGACCTTGATGGCGGGCGGGGTGAAGATGGAAAGGGATTAACTTGTGCGGGTACAAATTGACGATGGGTATTCGGTTGCGGCTCAAGGAAATCACCAAACAAGACTTACGGAAAAGGTTTCATACATATGTGGTTGGCTACGTAACCGCATGGACGAAGCGATATATCAAAACTTTTCCATGTGTGGTTGCGCATGAAACCTTGTTCGGGAAGCGATACGAAGTGGAGCTTCTATGTGTGGTTGCATACGTGCATACGCAGGTTCTTATGGTGACATTTCTTCTACGTCCTTGGTAGCTACCGCGACCTACGTTATCGAGTGCCATCCTGTCCAAATCAGAGTGCTTTATAATATGGATAATACTTCAATCATAGTTATTATATGGGTCGTATGGTTCCGGAACCGGTGCTTTTATGGCTAGGCCACGGGTCCAAAATGTGAAACATGGCGATAAGGAGCTGAATAAACTGAAGACTGAGGATGTGGCTCTAACATAGAAGCAGGAGCTGTAAATTGTGGAGTCAAAAGGGTGAATGCATTTTCTTCTTATTATTAAAGTGGGATTTAGGTACAGAGCAGACCTCCTATTGTAAATGTTCTTCACGTGGACAATAGCACTTAGTTCTATTCCACGGGTGCCGCTTGGGATCTGCATACAAATTCATGTCTCTTGAATATGACGACTGTGGTTTCGTACTGGAGAATCGAACTCTTCATTCCGACCAACACCTACATGAAGGCTTCTTTTGTGCCATATCTGGAGTACGCTTCTTCTTGTTACGGCGACAAACAGTGTTCTTACATCTTCTCGGCGGACAAGGTACATTTTGATTTTGTGTAGGGTTGTCAATGTTACATTATTTAGTGATCTCAATAGGGACACTTTGCTGTCTTTATGTCATTCTTTGACTCTTTTTATTGTAATAGTGTTTTTTCCACTTACAAGCGTTTTTTTTAAAGAGACTCGAAATGTTATAAGCCGTAGATGTAAATGAATGATATCCAAGCAATTGATATGCCTGAAGAGAATGGTTGTGGCTCTAAATTGTTTGAAACTTGATTCAAATACTTTTTTTTCCTTTTCGGTTAAGTCCTGGTTTGGGATGACCACATCATGTTTTCCCTACTGAATGATGCACATACTCCTTCTTTTTCGTATTGTCCGCCCGGTACCACGTTCTGGATTTGCAAACCCTACTGGTGCTGGGCTACGGGGTATGCGTATCATTTCGTGGACCGCGGCTACCGGACTTATTGTCCTATGTTCGTATGCTGACTCAGTATTATTTACGTTCCGAGACGATGAATCCATATTTGTTGCTTATTGCTGAATACTGTGAACAGACCAAAAATACCACAAATTTAGATGCGCATATGAATTTGTACTGTACTGTGGATTAACAAATTTTTAAACTGAAAATAATATTGTAAAGGACCTACTTGATGTATCTGAATCGAGGTAGAAGCCGGTTTCAATGCTTACTTTATGGAAAAAATGTTTTAATTTCTTTATTGGAGGCATCGGCGTCGATTAACTGGAAAAAAAAGATAAAAGAGGACAACATTGTTTTAGTTCAAAAAGACTCCAATAATAATAATAAACATACATATATGTATACAAATATATAGATACATATATATTAATCAAAACTATATCGACACTGTCGTTGCTCCCGACGCACGAATCCCTCCTTGGTCCAGAAAACAAGTCACTTTACGTAGGAATTGTTAGTACACATACATATTTATCATGGTTTTTCCAAACTGGTTTTATTTTCTCTCCTTACCATAATTTCTAGACTTATTTCAGTATTGCTATAAATATATGTATTTATATAAAAGTAAAGAAAAACAAATAATAAATATAAGTTTGTGATGTAGACAGCTATGTTATTTAACCTTTACTTAAGTAGAAATATAAATGTTTTGTACAATATACTTTCAGTCGAATCTGATTTTTGTGATTTTTGAATTTGTTTATATCGCTTTTAATTTAATTCCTCGAGTTCTGTTTCTACCTATTGAATCGTACACTTTTTTTTATTTTTTTTTTCATGAATCGGATGTGGATGTTGATTTTTTTTCGGTACTTGCCGTTGATGATCAATAGTTTCCGGGGGGGATTTAACTGAACCAAGTCCGTATGATTCTTTGGGTTTTGGATATGGTGATGAATTTGGTGCATTACAATCGCACTTCACCATGGGTTTTACAGGAGAGTTGCTTTGTACTTCTGGTTGTGGTCTCGGTTGGTAGCAAACGTAGGTTTCCAAAGTTGACACTCTCTCCTTTTTTTCTGGCTTGCCATATTGGTTACATTGGCAATAAGCTAATGGCTGTTGCCAGGATTTATTCGGAGCACAGCTACCGCATGCGCAAGCCCCACTTTGTTGCATTGCCTGTGATTGTCCAGATCGGTTACATTGGCAATAAACTTTTCGCGGCGAACCTGAGATGACCTCTGGTGAACAAGGTATTCGTATTGGTTCCGGCGGAGGCTGTGGAGGACTACTATCGCATGCGCAAGCTCCGCTTTGTCGCTTTGACTTTGGCTGTTGTTTTTGTGGAGGACTGCAACCGTATGCGCAAGCTCCGCTTTGTCGCTTTGACTTTGGCTGTGGCTGGGGAGGACTGATATAGCATGCGCAATCTTCGCTTTGTTGCTTTGGCTGTGGCTGTAGCTGGAAAGGACTGCTATCACATGCGCAATATTCGCTTTGTCGCTTTTTCTTTGGCTGTGGTTGTAGTTGGAGAAGACTGCTATCGCATCCGCAATCTTCGCTTCTTTGCGTTGGCTCTGGCTGTGGTTCTGGAGAACTGCAACCGCATGTGCAAGCTCCGATTTGTAGCTTTGGCTGTGGCTGTGAAGGACTGCAACCGCATTCGCATGCCTCTTTTTGTTTCTTCGGCTCTGGCTCTGGCTGTGGTTGTGGAGGACTGCAACCGCATGGGTATGCTATTTGCTCTGGCTTTGGAGGAGAGCATTGGCAATTCGCATTTTTTGGACCACTACTTGAGCATTTGCATGGGACGCCACACTTGCCGCATGGACCTGTTATAATATGTAAGTATGTATTTGATTACAAAGTCTCTAGTATATAGCGTTGTGCAGTACTATTACTTACTATTACTTTTACTATTAATATCTTTTTTTTTCCCCATTGCAAAAAAAAAACAAGTAAAATTTAGTATCTGACAAAAGAGAGCAGCAGCAGCACTCTGAAACAAAACACAACTAAAAATTTTTGTTTTAATTTGATTTTCAAACTTATTTCGTTGAAGCTTTCCGTTAGTATTGCCTTTTTTTGTCCCATGTTGGTATTTTACTGTTTTTCTTTTTGGCATTTGGCATGTAGCTGCGTATGGTCACACTGCTCTGCATAGCTTTAGTATTTTGTTTGCTTTCCTCAAGTGCGGAACGCGCTTCCGCGTTTAACTTTTCTAACGGCTTTAGTTTTGTTATTGTGTAGTCTTAGATTTATGTATTTCAATTCGATAATACTGTTTTCCGCAGCGGATCAGAGTGTGTGAAGAGGGTGCCAAGTGAAATTTACATAATTCTATTGCAATCTAAGAACAGCTCTTGTTCAATTATTGTTAGTGCTGTTTGCATGCGCTTTCTATGCGTGTGTATGTGTGCAAGTGAACGCACGCAAAATTGCAATGTGCATCGAATTTTCTTGATTTCCCAACAATCATTTCCACACATCAGTGCAAAAGTTAAATTAAGCTGCAACTTATATTCGCTTGTGATTGCATGGATACGCATACATATACAAGGTAATTTAAGTAAAAATTAAACCGGAAAAACAGACATAACTTAACTATTTTATTTAATTTATCAGTATAAGTACACAAAAACCGACGCACACACACATATCCATTTTTTGAATTGGAATTAAAGCAGAAAGTGCGTAGGCAAATGGAAAGAGAATAGTCCCAAATACACACACACACAGAAAAACTCACACAGCTGTGTTGTTGTTGCTCTCACAGCTGTGTTCTGATAACGGTGCAGGGCGTAATGTGTGTGTGTGCTTTGCGCCACACTGTCACTCTCTCTCTTTCCCTCTCTTTTTATCTCTCTTTGCGTCTCCTGCTGTGACAGCGGGTGACGTTTTATGTTCTATGCGTGTACATTGTTTTCATTTACTCTTGCAGCGTCATATGGACAAAGGGCAAAGCTTCACACCACCAACAAATTTTAAGAGTACATCTGTACTCATGTTGAGTACACATACGCATACAAACATACATAAAAGGCACATCACTTGATAACGGGGAGTTCACTTTATGGTACACAGAAAGGGCTAAGCAAACGAACACTGAGTTCAAAATAATGTGTACACCTATACTTAGGTACATACTCATAGTGTATGTAATGTGTTGTGTGCTTGTGCTAGTATTCTCACTCCGATAGTGTGGGGGCGGGTCATGAGTTACATAAAATGCTGAGGGTCAGCTGTTTTATTGTCTCACCTGTGTTGCTAAGCAGGTCGATTGTGTGAAAGAATGAACATAGATAATATGTATGTATGTGCACATGTGTGTACTTATTTATAAAACTGAAATAACAATATTACAAATAGTGTTATTTTAAAACAGAGAATGTTTACCATGTTCTGAAAACAGTTCGACGCTTTGTCCTATAATTACAAAAAAATTGCCACCTTCCTTATCGAACTGAAAATTGTTAGTATTGTCAGCATTCCCTCACACACACACAAACAGTAATATCATGTTTATGGAGGTATATAATCTATCTATACCTTGTACGGAAGGCATTGTTAGCGTTTTTTAACGTTTTGTTAACATGCATATAATATCTATTGATAACGTGTAATTATTTGATAAAACATGAGTCAGAACGGGCTAAAGAAACACAATTATAGTAAATAATACAATTTATAAAGTGTGCAAACTCCAAATCTATTGTCATCGAGAACTTTCAGCCGAGTATAACTAAAATTTCAATTCTATTTCTATAATCTTATCAGTATTATTAAGTACGCGCGTCTGCATGTGATAAGCAAACATTTTTAATTAAGTGCTAAAGAACTAAAATGTTTTTGTTTACTGCCAATACAATTCAAAAGATCTGATTTTGTTCATATGTATATGTATGTACATTCCTACTAACGAGGCTATTACTGCAGCATCGTGTTTGAATATAAACCTTTGCACGCAGCTTGTTTACAGCTCGTTAGCAAAACGTGTTTGGATTTAATCGGACAAAATAAAACAGAGATTTTCTGTATTCAAACAATTCTGTTGTAGTTCAGATTAACCATAAAGAGTAAGAAATCGAAATACTGTTTATATTTATTAATTGAAACATACGCTCTTTTGTTTATATAGGAAATATTAGTACAGATATTTCCTTTATAAAATATACAATATAGACAATATCAATAATTTACTATTATTGATTATTTTTGGCGTTTCTTTTAAGCTGACTTTCATTTAGTCAACACCCTGAAATTATAAGCAAGTTCTAGTTTAGTATAGTATTAATAAATCGAAATCCCCAGAATTGATGACCAAAGTCACGATAAGGCCGGCATAGCCCCGCCCATAATTTACCGTAAATTATTGGCTTCCGTTTGTTAGCCCACCTTAATTCCCAATCCGATTATTTTATCATTTTGTTTTGGGTGCATGAAATGAGATTTCCTCCTTTTCCGTTTTTATATAAATTGAGTGCGAATAAAAACGATGCCTAGCTAGATATTATTAGATATTATATGCACTTTTGCTGCCTTTTATTGGGCACATTTGCAAGTGCCACGTGCTTACTAAATGAATCATCACATTCACAGCGAAAACTCATTACAATAGCGAATGAATTTAAAATATAATTAATTTTTGGCAGTGCCAGAAGCAGCGACAGCGACGCATCGTTGAAAGTGAAAATACGAAAACGAATTTAAATGATTTAATCACATTAACGGCGAACAGAGAAACAGACAGGAAGAAAGCCTAATTAAAAGTGATGATTGAAGATTGTTTGTACAGCTAAGGCAGGATGCGATCAATAGGTACTTTCTCTACCCTATGGAACTATAGAATAAATTATATATATTACATGATGTAACTATTGGATAAAGATATTCTGATTGTGAAAAAATTGGACTTTATCGTTTGCATCACTTAGACTAACTTTAAGAAGTTTAAAGTTAACTTTAGAGTGTAGTGTAATTGAACCTCGTTCTAACTAAATTACTTGTTTATCATATTCAAGTTGAACAACTCGCAAAAAACTGCATTAATATTATATACTTTATAGGAGTCTTTCTGAAGTATATATATTGTAGTATAGTCTAGTAGTATTGTATAGTATTTATAGTATAGTCTAGTTGTATGGTATATGCTGAATATACAGTATAAGTAGTCTATCTTAATGCATATTATTTAATATGTATGTATATATGTACATACATATATTATTACTATACATATATGTACAAACATAGTAGCTCCATATAATATGATTGTAAATACCTTAAGGTTAATTATAGCATTCCCTTAAACATGCAAGGGCGATGATCAATAATGCACTGACCTTCAGCAAGATCAAGCACCTTTGTCAGGAAGCGCATAAAGAAAAGAGAGACATCTCTCTGCTGCGAAGTCAAGATCAACAGCTTGTCTTGCGAGTGTGCATGAAGAAAACAAAAACAATAAAATTGCCAAGTGAACCGTTCAGTTTATCTAAAACTTGTTTCCACATAAGCACAGCAAAGATGCATTTAGGTCTTCTAGTCTCAGTATGAGCTGCGAGTAGCTACAGTTGTTGTCGATCAGTCGAGGCGTGCAGTTCGGAAAATAAACACACACACACAGAGACAGCAAAATAAAAGTAATAATAATATGCATTTATAACAAATACGCGCTGCGTTTCAAGGCGAAGGTCAAGAAAGCCACACGCAACTGGCACAGAGCGTAGCTTGACTCATTTCTCTCTCTCGCTCTTTTGTTGCTGCTTCTCTCTTCTGCTGTTGAAGTTGTTGTCATGCAGCTTCCTCCGCGTTTCAAAGTCACTTTTGATGATTCTACGCTCTCTCCGTTTGGGTGCCGCTCGCAACCTTGAACATTGCGTATACGACGCGTGAAACGCGCTTTGCTCTCTTTTGTTTGCGTTTGTAAGTTCTTTTTTAGGTTTTTTTTTTGCGCATACCCTTCAAATTTCAAAGAGCAGTTAATGGGGTTAAATATAAAGCAACAATACTGCTATAAGTTGTTTCTTATTGTTAATGCCTTTAGTGCATTTAAAAAGCTTTTATAGTTACTGAGCAACTCATAAAACTGTTATGGCAACTTCAGCATTCTAAATAACTCGACCTCTAAAGGCGCAGGTATCTATTAGTCGTACCCAAATTTGTTGTAGCATTCTTAATTGCCGCGCCGTGTACTAAAGTGTATCTGTGCATGCACAGGTGTGTGTGTGTGTCTAATTAGCAATAACGAATGTTGATCATATTTGAAGTACTATTGCTTATTTTGCTTTGCACTTCAGTTGAGGCCACTCTCAGCGCAGTTCAGCACAGCTTAGTGACTAAATAAACAATAAATATTTATGTATGTATATGTGCTTATGTGTGTGTGTGTGTCTGTCAGTCTGTAACTTTGCATATTTGTGACACAATTCATTCTTTCCAAGTCACAAATGAAAGCAGACACGAGTTTTATATTTATTTTCTTTGCCAAAAACCAGTTTAACTACCAAGTATACCCTATGTGAGAATGTTACCCTTTGTTTAGCCATTGCTAAGGTCTCTTCTCAGTGTGTGCATTAAACCGGTTTTCTATTATTTAACGAATCTTTGCAGAGCTGGCAAAAACCTTCAAGAGAATTTCATTTAAAGTTCCAGCTAATATAATATTATTATTTAGTTTATATCCATTGCTTTTATGATGTATTACTCAGCGCTTGAATGTGCTATCACGATCGTTACGCTTTTAATGCAAACTATGTCGACGGAAACTTAAAACGATCGCTCACTGTTGTTCCCCCTTTGCGGGGACAGACGAGGCTTATCAGCGGTAAATGGAAAAAAAACATACAAAGCGCACAAACGTGGAAAGAGAATAAAGAATAAAAAAATCAAGAATTGCACACTGGGGAAAAAATAATTGGTTAGGTTTTTTTTTTGCAATTATGTTTATGGCCCATTGAACTTTAGTTGTCATGCTTGGCTGCCTGCCAGATACCCTGTTTGTCGCAGCTCAAAGGTTGCAGCATTAAAACATTACAATTTGAAAGTTTAAATCTATTTTCAATATTATATAAATGCAATGAATGGTGTATGTGTGTATTACAACTTGTATCACCCGATTTCGTCATGCCAAGAAACGAGTTTCAGGTGCTATAAGTAGACACTGCAGTGCGCAAAGTACTCTTGAGTGTTTGGGTTGATTAAACCTTTAACTTGCGGGTGATGCGCCGTTGACTTCTGTAGATCACAGTTCATAACTAAGGCAAAGAAAGGAGAGTGGGGTTTATCTATAGTATTTATCACTTATAGCGACACTTTTAACTTATTTTTGACCTTCACGAACTTTATTGTTTATTTAAATTTTATTTTATTTGTTGCTAGGGAAATTGTATATATATTTCTATAATAATAGAGTAAATTTTAAGCTTTATAGGTCTAAAAAAATGCAGATAACTTTTAAATAGAAATACATTGCGTATACTTTGTGCAAATATATGTTACATTATAACATTATACATTCTTTATCAGTATCACAACCACAGTTGATTTAGCCGTGTCTGTCTGCCAATTATAAAAGTTAGAGACACGAAATTTGGCATTATTATATAGATATTATATAGACAAAATTCAAATTTGAGCTCAGTGGACATTAAAAAATACGAAAAAAATAACAAACTTTGACTTTATCCGTCAGTTCTGAAGCTGATAAATAATTAACATGTTCGTGTTAATGAGGTCTTGAAACAACGGATTTCCAGTGCCTCTGCGGTCGCTGTGGCACAATGAAGTTTTTGCAAATACTCAAAGGTTCACAGACTTTACAGAGTTACAAACATGCAAGCATATATACATACATACATACATATACATATAGGTATATATCTAGCAAGACAGCAATAAGTAGACACCATTAAAGAGAACGGTGCAAAGTCGTAACTCTGATTTACAGCCTGCCTGCTCTGCCCCCACTCCCTGTAACTACACTGCGTCTAAGTACGTTTCTCTAATGGAAACCTGTTTCTCTTTCTCTCTCTCTCCCTCTCAGCTTGATTCGAACATGACGCAGAGCAGCGGCCAAGAATTTGGCAGATCGTCAACAGCTACGGCTGCTGCGTCTTCCGCCTCCCCCACATGCTCCACAGATGTGTTGCTGAATAACTTTCAGTTGAAGAAGAAGAGCTACCGCGTCTTGCTCCATGGCCAGCGTCTGGTTTGGGAGCCCATGCAGCCAAAGGTGAAGCCGAAGAAGAAGTCGCCGCTGCCGGAGGATGCACCACAGCAGCAGCAGCAGGATGCCACATGCAACTATGGACTGCACAGCCGCATACTGCATATGGATGACATCATTAGCGTGCGTCGTGGCGATACCAAAGAACAGAGTCTACAGCCACCACCGCCGCCACCTCCGCCAGTGCTGGATGCAGTGGCCAAGGATCGCTTGTCGGCGCAAGCAGGACAGCAAGATGTGGTGAAACCAACTGCTCAATTTCTTACCATCAACTATGCCGAACGCTTGAGCAAATCCAAGACAGATTGCAATCGCTGGCAGCTGCGACGCTTGACATTCTACAATGCGGATGCTTACATAGTGCGCCAGTGGGAGCAACAGCTGCAGCTGCGCTTGGAGGCGTCACCAGGTGCCGCAGTAGGCGGTGGTGGTGGTCAGCGTGTACGTCGTCTGCTGGTGTTTGTCAATCCCTATGGGGGTCGCAAGGCAGGCGCACAGACATACGAGCGGCATGTGCGACCGCTCTTCCTCTTGGCCGGCATCGATGCCACGTGCATAACGACGCAGCGCGCTAATCAGATTCGTGACATACTGCTCAGTCACGATCTAAGCTGCTACGATGCCGTGTGCTGTGTGGGTGGCGATGGTACTGTGGCGGAAGTGATAAACGGTCTAGTTTTCCGACGTATGCGTGAACTGGGCCTGGACGAGCAACAACCGGCGTATATACCACGTCCCACGCTGCCCGTCGGGGTCATTCCGGCAGGCAGCACTGATACCATTGCCTACAGCATGCACGGCACAGCCGATGTAAGGACGGCAGCGATTCATGTGCTGCTTGGCCAGCGTAGGGGCCTTGACGTCTGCAGCGTCAGCAACGGTGGATCCCTATTGCGATTCTGTGCCAGCGTATTGAGCTATGGTTACCTGGGCGATGTGGCCGCCGAGAGTGAGCAATATCGCTGGATGGGCACACGACGTTATGAGTACAGTGGCATCAAGGCGTTCCTCAGTAATCGTGGCTACGATGCCGAACTGCAGTTGCTGGAGGAGCCCATGGAGCCGCCCGAGACACCACTGAGTCCACAGAGTCCAGTTAGCCTGGGATTCGATGGGACACCTTCGGTGTGTTATGCCAATTGTCAGCGCTGCAGCATAGCGAGCACCTTGCAGGAGCAAAGATCGACACTTTATGCGCCTGATGAGGACACTGAGAACCTAAGGACACTGCAGGAGAAGGAGGAGCAACAGATTGGGCAGGATAAGGAGGAGCAGCAGCAGCAGCCACAGCCGCTGCTGCAGCCAGTTACAAAAGCTCATCAGGAGCAGCAGCTGCTGCAAATGAGCGCCAGCGAGACGGCGCTATTACGACCTCGTCCATTGAGACCAGACACATTACGCCTGCAGTCCAGCGGCAGTGGTTCCTATGGCTACGGCTCCAGCCTGAGCCTGCGCAGCGGTGAACAGTGGAAGATCATCCGTGGCAATTTCTTTATGATATGCGGAGCAAACATAACGTGCGCTTGTGCGCGCAGTCCCAACGGCATCTCACGGTACAGTCACCTGGGCGACGGGTCTCTGGATCTGATACTGGTGCGCAAGACCTCGTTGCTCAACAATCTGCGATTCCTCTTGAACACGGCTGGCCGTGATGGCGATATTGTAAGTGAAGATACAAACTATATATACTATATTCCATTTTAAACACTTCTCTCTCTATTCTCAGCGCACTTTGCCCTTTGTCGAGGTCTATCGCACTCGTAAGTTCATTTTTCGCACATTGACCGCGTCGCAGGAGAACTGCAGCTTAGCTGGTTCCCGTCAACCGATTGCTCAAGGTAGCGGCAGTGAAGGCGGCGTAAGTTCTGAGTATTCCAGCTGGAATTGTGATGGTGAAGTTGTCACTGATCTGGATATAACTATGAGGTAAGCAGTAGAGCTCATTACTCTCGATGATTTCGATTAATTCTATTTCTTATTGCAGTTCGCATTGTCAGCTCATTGATGTTTTTATGCGCGGTCCACATTCCTATAGTAAGCCACAAAAAGTGGGCGCCAGCACGCCCACAACCCCAGCCAGCTCAAGCGATAATGTATACTGTTGCTGCAAGGATTAAATAAGATAAGATTAAATGCAGAAAAGAGAGAAGAGAAGGGAAAGCTTTAAAACTTAGTAAGAAACTAATACAATTGGCCGTGACAGTAGTTTGTAATTGTGCAAATTGTTATAAGTATATTTATATATATACTATATTTGTGTATGTGTACCTAGCCTATTCGTTTAGCTGTATTATGCGATCTACAAGATGCAACAAATAAATTTACATTCCCCCTGAAAGGTGTGCATTGAAATTATATATACATATTTGTATGTTTTCTTTTGAATCACAATACCTCTAAAAATAAAGCAATGTGAAAATGTGTTTTCAATCAAAAATTTGACGTTTCTTTTATTAATAAATTATTAGTTTAAATTTAAATTTTGCTTTTGCGCGGGCTTTATTGAACGTGTGTCACCCTGTGTTGTGCTGTTTGACAACAGAGCTGCTATTCAACCTTTCTGCTAGTATCGATAGCTACAAATACCTAAAAAGTATCGATATGTGCCGCTTGCAGTGTTGCAAAACAAAGTACTATCATCGCTAACTAAAACTCTTCGGCATTTATTTGTGCCTGTCATTCTACGAAAGCTGCAATTTCGTATTCAGTTAATAATTGATAGAAATATATTAAAACAATGATGAGCAACAATTTCGCACAGCCAATGTGGCTCAATGGACCGTCACCCGGCCAATTCTACAACTTCATGGGTGGCAGCAATGAGACGCAACTGCCCCGCGAATTGACCACGGCAGGTCCATACGGAACCAAGCACAGCACGTAGGAAAACCAGAAGGAGAAGCTCAATTTTCACACATCATTGTCACTCATATATTCTGCATCTTTTCAGTGCCGCCATCACCACGGGATCATCGGTGCTGGGCATTCGTTACGACCAGGGAATCATTATCGCAGCCGACACACTCGTCTCCTATGGTTCTCTGGCACGGTATCAGAACATCGATCGTGTCTTCAAGATCAACGACAAAATCATCTTGGGCGGCAGCGGTGATTATGCGGATATACAGTCCATCAAGCGCAACATTGATCAGAAAATGATCGAGGATCAGTGCTGCAACGATGGTGTCGACATGAAACCCAAGGCACTGGCCAGCTGGATGACACGCGTCCTCTACAATCGTCGTTCGCGCATGAATCCACTGTACATTGATGTCGTTATCGGTGGAGTGGACGAGGCCGGTGTACCCTTCCTGGGCAATGTAGATCTGCGCGGACGTGCCTATGATGATTATGTGGTGGGCACCGCCTTTGCCCGTCACTTGGCTCTGCCGCTGGTTCGCGAGCGCAAGCCCAAATATCGTGAATTCAATTTTGAAGAGGCATCCAACTTGGTGAGTGAAGAGAGAAGAACACAAGAAAAGAGAATATGCTATAATTGTATTTTATCCTATTCCTCCATTCTTTCAGATCCGCGAGTGCATGAAGGTGTTGTACTATCGTGATACTCGCAGCATTCCCCAGTACACAGTTGGCATTTGCACCGCCGCTGGTTGCAGCGTTAAGGGGCCCTTCAAAGTTGAGGAGAACTGGCAGTTTGCGGAGACCGTTGAGGGTTATTAGAACACCTACACACACAATCTATATACGATGTAAACTAGAAATAAAGCCTGAGGTACTTTTGGAATAAACTTGAAATTGTCAAACAGATTCAGATTCCTTCTCAGAGTCAAAAAGGATAATAATAGTCATTTATGAATTGCAAATAATTAAGATCTTATTGATTTTTAATTTTCTAATGGAAATTTGGTAACATTTCATTTATTTAAATTATGAATTGAAACTATAAAATTAATTTAATTTTGATCCAATTGCTGCAGCTCCAGCAGGCTCAAACTGAAATACGGATTAATATATGCTGTAATTGCTGCCGAAATACACATGTCTTAAGTCGCCAATGCCATCAACTAGCACGACCAGCTCATCCCTCCCTTGTCCATCCCCTTGTGCTTGGTGCTCAGTTCAGCATGGTGTGGCGATCGTATATATGTCGCCTCTGTTCCCGCACCTGTCGCTTCCATTTGTCCTGCTGGTGACCCACACGATTGAGAACATTGGCGCGTGCGCTCAGTTCTTGATTCTGGGCACCCACGGGCATCGGTGGAGTGGGTTCGTCCTGCCAGAAGAAGCCGGAAGAAGAAGAAAAAAAGTAGAGAAATTTGAAGCACATTAGTGTTGATGATGTTGAGATGATGTTCGAATGCAAACAAAAAAGGTTTGATTAGTAGAGAGCCTAACTGGTGCGAGGGTTAGAAACATAAAATTAAAAATAAAACAATAAATGATGTTCTATATAAAACGTTTGGTCAAACGCTGAGTGCGTCGTCTTTATTGCCAACTAGCTGCGTCTGCACATCATCACCAGCAATAACATCATGATGATGAGGATCATGATCATCATCGCTGTCATCGTCAGCGGCAACTGCGGCTAGTCGACTATATTTAATGCCTGAATATTTAGAATGCTTTTTGCTATGTACATCTTCGTTTGTGTGCTCCTGATAATTGTTCGCCTTGACACGCTTGTTCAGCAGCGGCTCCAAGCACATTAGGAAGAGCATGTATATCACTAAAATGGATATTATCCAAATCACAATGATGACAACGACCTGCAACGATAGCAATTTATGAATCATCATCTTCACCACATAGATAACTCTTCTTTTCACTTACCTTGATAAGCGTCGTATTGCGCGCTACATGGGAGCACTTACACTCAGCGCATATTGGAAGCTCCTTGCCATTGGCATCCACTTGGGGCAGCAGTGCTCCGGCGCAGGCACTGTGAATCAAAAGAATAATTCAATTCAATTTGCAACACAATCAATGCAAGACTCTTTCAAGTGGCACAAACCATTCAACGCTGCCCCCACCCCCTGCGCTGCTATTGCTATTGTTATTGTTGCTGGCTACTGTGCTGCTAATAACTTTTGGAGCGGATACTGTTGGTGCTGCACCAGTTGCAGCTGGTGCTGCTTTGACTGGGGGAATAGCTTGACTGACGTTGTTGCTGTTGTTGTTGTTGCTGCCGCCTGGCAGTGTTTGTGCTGCAGTGTCAGCCTTTGTTAGAGCAAAACAAAAACCATTATAGAAGAAAACAAAAATATTGTTTATATACGCATTTTGTTTATTCTGCGCAACTTACCCATGTCACGCCAAGTAAAAAACATATCGCCAGTAATGCAGGGTAGATAAAAAAACGCTTGTGTGCCATTAATTTTTGTTTAAGTGAAATTTTTCTGGCTTTTTACAAGAAATTAACGCTGTGCTAATGCAGTGCTGTAAACTGACAATGCATCGTTACGCGCTTATCGATATGCACGAGTATCGCCTAAACACAATTATATGTAAAATATCGATGCTTACAATGTATTCAATCGACACATCACTAGCATGTGTGAGTTTTTCCAACACTTTCGGTTGCCAAAACTCATTTGTTTGCGTGTGCCGCACGAAGGAGCTTTCTTCACCAATTCAATCAATTAAGAATATTAGTTTAAGTACTTAATTGTAATCGTAAGATTAAAGACAATATGCTGCACACACTTCTGTTCGTTACACTGGCACTAATCAGTTGTCTGCCCAGCAATCAAGGTACGTGTACATTCCCCTTGCGGCTGTCGCTGTGTTTATGTGGTCTTCTGTGATTGGCCACGAAGCGCTTTACCGCCCCACAAATTGCATACACATCGATTACTCTCCATAATCTAATAATTTCATTTATTTAGCAGGTGCCAACAATTATGTGACCTGCGGATCCATCCTTAAGTTACTCAATTCGGATTATTCGTTTCGCCTGCACTCACACGATGTAAAATACGGCTCGGGATCCGGACAGCAGTCGGTGACCGGTGTCGAGCAAAAGGAGGATGTCAACAGCCATTGGACAGTCAAGGCGCAAACAAAGAAGCTGTGTGAACGTGGTGAGCCAATTGCCTGTGGAGCCACCATTCGATTGGAACATTTGACTACCAAAAAGAACCTGCACTCGCATCACTTCTCTTCGCCATTGTCCGGCGAGCAGGAAGTCTCTGCCTATGGAGTTGATGGTGTCGGTGATACCGGTGACAATTGGGAAGTGATTTGCTCCAACGAGAACTGGATGCGTGATGCTCATGTGCGACTGCGTCATGTCGATACTGGCATGTATTTGGGTATGTCAGGACGCTCGTATGGCCGACCCATTTCGGGTCAAATGGAAATCGTGGGACTCCATAGTCCGCAGCACGGCACACGATGGACCACGTCAGAGGGTCTGTACATTGTGCCCAAAGATAAGGACTCGGTGCAATCAGAATACACTCACACCGAACTATAGACCTCGGGTAGTCTGTTTTTAATTCCTTTTTATTTATAATTTAGCTGAATTTATGTACAGCGAATGTTCGCCGCCGCAATTTGTGTTTGTGTGCGTGTGCGACATTCAAAAACGAAAACCGATAACGATTAAATTTTTTGCCAAATTAAAAGTACTTGTGTTTTACAACACTGAAATGCGCAGCAGCAGGCCCTGGCTTCTTAGTACATTTCTAAGTGTTGAGCGCGCGCTATCGTTGTTGTCGTCGGCTCGTGACAGTTGCAAAAATTAATTAAACGAATTACGGGTTGTTTTGATAGAAAGACGAGAGTGAAAAAAAGAAAATAAATGAGGATAAATTATGAAAATGCCGTTAGCGCCATAGATCCTCATTGTACCTTTATACGTTAACGAACGGGATAAAAAACAATTTCAATATCTATACAGTTTGTGCTTTATAATTAATATTTGTGCTGTCGGTCAGCTGCTGTTTGATGGCTTTGACATGTACGTATATGCATACAGCTAATTGTTTATTAGTTTTTATGAACACAACACATAATTTATGACTTTGTTAAATGCCTACAAGCCTAGCAACTATTTCCGTAACGCAACAAACTTGATATATAATATATATGTATATTCACAAATTTTTATTCAAAATAACGAAATCTTAGAAGCATTGATAAGCCATAAAATCATTAAACTTCGCTTTGTTTACTAAATTTAACTGGCTCAGTCGATATATATAATATCTTAACTTATCACAGCTTATCTAGCGCGTCAATTGAAATGATTTCGGAATTGTTCTATATTAAATTATTGTTAACTTATCAGGTCAGCCTTTCTTTAGGTAGTTCTTCTTTACGACGACGTTCAGATACTCTTCGCCCAATTTAATGAAACAGTTAAAAGAAAGTATTTTTGGGAATGATCCCGAGTTTGTTTAAGTTACTTTAAGTTTATAATCTGATCGGTTGGAGAAATTTGGATTATAAGTTTCAACTATGTATAATTACAGTATAACTTATTATACGAATAATAAGAATCAACGGGACCATCAAAGATTTCAACAATAAAGTAAATCGGTGTATGATAGATTATGGTTTTATAGTTAGAGAATAATGTTGATTTAGGTTTTGCGATATCTCCTAGTAACATATCTCCTAGTAACATATATGAGGAGCAAGTTAAAATACTATTTTATAATTAGTATACGGCAAATAAATGTAGTAGATAAGTAGTAAAATAATTTACATATAATTGTAGATATCGTATGTCCTTGAATAGAAACGCAATAGGAAAGCTGGATATCTTAAATTTCTGATTCAAATTTAATACCTTATTTTGTTGCACAGTGTACTTTAAACATTATGCGACGTATTATTTTCAATTAAATAAGTTAATTGCCATGAACTAAAGATAAGTAAACTCGTACCTTATTATACCATATTTGAATCGACCTGAGTGACTGCTATGCCACGTGAGCCTCTTTTATTATAATGTCTACTTGCGGCTTAAAACAATAACGCGGTGTTCCGTGCAACAATGTACGGCAATTTCTGGTCCATTATCTGACTGGATTCTTTTTTCTGTTTTGTTTCCATTGTTTGGAACTTAGCTAATGCCTCTTGTTTGCACATCCTGCGCGCCTGCGAGCTGCGAGTAAGGTCAGATTGACAGCGACATCCCCGCGAACCCATTCACATTCCATTTTTATAATCGAGTTGTCCTTGTAACCATTATAGTGTGTTCATACACGGATAAAACGTATTATCCTTGCTTTTTATAAAGATTATACCATAATGCTCTGACATAAGGCTTAAGAGTTTGAGGTTAAGCTTTTTTGTTTAGTTTTATATGGTTAAATATGAGATTTATAAAAAAGGTAATTCTGTTATTCTCACAGTTTAATGGTAAATGTATTAATTTACAAATACTTAGGTAAATGGATAAAAACATTTAAGAATTTTAATAAGAAAGTAGAATTCTAAGTTCCATTGGTTGACAATTGAATACTATTGCATTTGAGTAGAATAGACGCAGGTACACCGGTTTCCAAGTGCATAAAACATTCGGATTGCCATAGCTAGCTTTTTATAAGATTTCTAACACATATACATATATACAAATGTACTATATACGCACACATATACTATACACATGTAGTATAAAATGAAAACGCTAGCACGTGTTTCAATCTCGTCTGATAAGAGGCAGAATTAACAGCGCATCCTCCGCATATCCCTTTCACCATGCATTGTACAAATTTTCCCAGGCAGTTAGGGCAGGATAGGGCGGGATACTAGGTGTGTGTGTGTATGGACGATTGTGGGCGTGGACGAGAACTGTGTGTGTTGCTTATTATTGTTGTTGTTTTTGTTGTTGGCCAAAACATCTCGTTTGGCTTTATCGATTCGTGCTTATCAACGACGCAACGGTGGGCAACCTTCAGAACTTAGTTTAGGTTCTCGGTCCTATGTCCTCAATGACGGCGGGTTGAGTTGAAGAGAGAGAGGGAGAGAGTCGCTAGCTGACAGATTGACAGCTTGACAGACAGACAGACTGAGGCATTGACGTGCAAGTTGTTTGAATGTTTTTGGGTTTGCATGTGTTCTGTGTGAGTGTGTCATCAATGCACACTCGCATACATACATATGTTATTTGTGTATGTGGGCGTGACTCTATCACTCCAGCTCTCTTGCTCTGTCCTACTCTAGCCTCTGGGGCTAGAGTAATACGAAACGTGTTGCCTACTTTCGAGCGTTTAACTGTTGGCAATGCGTGCTCTTTATTGTTGTTGTTGTTGTTGTTGATGTTATGCATGTGTGAGTGCATTTTAACACTGAACAATTGCACTGTGACCATATTTTAATAATTAACTCCAGCATTTAAGTGCAATTTGCAATTCAAATATGCGATAATTGCCATGAATTTGGGTCACGCAACAAATTGGACTGTTGAAATAGTGATATGATTTATTCTCTCTCTCTCTCTCTCTCTCTCACTCCTATTAATAATTAAAGCCAACAAAAAGATACTTGAGGTAGGACGCTGTATACAAAACTATCTACTATATCTACTATCGCGGAAGGGCACCCTAATTAATTAAACCTAAAGAGTGCCTTCCACTGTGGCTTTCTGTTACTTCTTTTAATATGTTATAATGTCCAAGTTGGCAAGAATGTGACTTCTCAATGCCACAGGTTCCACCTCCATCTCCACCTTCAAACAACAATCATATTCAATTAGCGCAGCCACGCGCCAAAACAACAACAACGACAGCAACAACAATGCAGGCAGCAAACAACCGCAGGAAAACTATTTTCCGTGTGGTGATTATTAAATACTCTCTCTATCACATGTAATTTTATTAATTATTAGTTGTTATTTGATTATTATTTAATGAATTATATTTTTTACTGTTTAATAATCATTAGTTTTCTATCTTGTAACTACTTAACCTAATTCAACTTTCTACATGTTTATACCCTTCGACCATTGAAAATGGTCAAAAAGGGTATACTAACTTTGTGCAAATGTATGTAACAGGCAGAAGGAGGCGTCGGAGACCCCATAAAGTATATATATTCTTGCTCAGGATCACAAGCCGAGTCGATTGAGCCATGTCTGTCTGTCTGTCCGTCTGTCCGTCTGTCTGTGTGAACGCACAGATCTCAGCTATTATAAAAGCTAGAGTTACCAAATTTGGCAAGAAGACTCCTGTGTACTATAAGCAGATGAAGTTTATTTCAAATGTTAGGTGCCACGCCCACCACCCCCGTAAATCAATAATTTAATTTTTGAACTCAATTTGTAAGGGGCATATGAAAGATACAACCTTATAATTTGGCATTAACTAAGCTGATTAAAATATCTACGTATACACCAAATTACAATCCGATCGGACAATAAACACAGAAGTTATTTAAGAAAGTATGAGCATAAAACCATGTGCTTGTGTCAGCAAACAAGAACGGCGGGCAAGCGCGAAGCGCGAGCGCCAACTGTCAGGAATAACTGTAAAGCATGTGCATATGCGTATGTGTCTGAATTTAACAAATTTAACCACACGGGAATATATGTCGAAGGGTATCCCACTGTCGCGTGCTGCGCGACTGTGGCTTTTCTTACTGGTTTTGATTTATATTTATAAAGCTAGTCATAAGTAGTTTAAAAAGAAATACCCTTAATTTAGGTGTTTTTTTTACCAAAGGTCCCCCCTTACAACATTTTTGGAATTTTTAAAAATTTAGAATTGTGATATTTTGACTTTAATTGATAAAGCTAGTCATAAGTAGTATAAAAAGTCCCACCAAAAGTGTTGGCGATGAAAATAGTGGAAAATATCGAAGAAATACCCTTAATTTAGGTGTTTATTTTGACCAAAGGGTCCCCCCTTACAACATTTTTGGAATTTTTCACAATTTAGAATTGTGATATTTTGACTTATATTTATAAAGCTAGTCATAAGTAGTTTAAAAAGTCCCGTCAAAAGTGTCTGCGATGAAAATTGTGGAAAATATCGAAGAAATAGCCTTAATTTAGGTGTTTATTTTGACCAAAGGGTCCCCCCTTACAACATTTTTGGAATTTTTCAAAATTTAGAATTGTGATATTTTGACTTTAATTGATAAAGCTAGCCATAAGAAGTATAAAAAGTCCCGCCAAAAGTGTTTGCGATGAAAATTGTGGAAAATATCGAAGAAATACCCTTAATTTAGGTGTTTATTTTGACCAAAGGGTCCCCCCTTACAACATTTTTGGAATTTTTCAAAATTTAGAATTGTGATATTTTGACTTTAATTGATAAAGCTAGTCATAAGTAGTATAAAAAGTCCCGCCAAAAGTGTTTGCGATGAAAATTGTGGAAAATATCGTAGAAATACCCTTAATTTAGGTGTTTTTTTGACCAAAGGGTTCCCCCTTACAACATTTTTGGAATTTTTCAAAATTTGGAATTGTGATATTTTGACTTTAATTGATAAAGCTAGCCATAAGTAGTATAAAAAGTCCCGCCAAAAGTGTTTGCGATGAAAATTGTGGAAAATATCGAAGAAATACCCCTAATTTAGGTGTTTATTTTGACCAAAGGGTCCCCCCTTACAACATTTTTGGAATTTTTCAAAATTTAGAATTGTGATATTTTGACTTATATTTATAAAGCTAGTCATAAGTAGTTTAAAAAGTCCCGTCAAAAGTGTCTGCGATGAAAATTGTCGAAAATATCGAAGAAATAGCCTTAATTTAGGTGTTTATTTTGACCAAAGGGTTCCCCCTTACAACATTTTTGGAATTTTTCAAAATTTAGAATTGTGATATTTTGACTTATATTTATAAAGCTAGTCATAAGTAGTATAAAAAGTCCCGTCAAAAGTGTTTGCGATGAAAATTGTGGAAAATATCGAAGAAATAGCCTTAATTTAGGTGTTTATTTTGACCAAAGGGTCCCCCCCTTACAACATTTTTGGAATTTTTCAAAATTTAGAATTGTGATATTTTGACTTTAATTGATAAAGCTAGCCATAAGAAGTATAAAAAGTCCCGCCAAAAGTGTTTGCGATGAAAATTGTGGAAAATATCGAAGAAATACCCTTAATTTAGGTGTTTATTTTGACCAAAGGGTCCCCCCTTACAACATTTTTGGAATTTTTCAAAATTTAGAATTGTGATATTTTGACTTTAATTGATAAAGCTAGTCATAAGTAGTATAAAAAGTCCCGCCAAAAGTGTTTGCGATGAAAATTGTGGAAAATATCGAAGAAATACTCTTAATTTAGGTGTTTATTTTGACCAAAGGGTCCCCCCTTACAACATTTTTGGAATTTTTCAAAATTTAGAATAGTGATATTTTGACTTATATTTATAAAGCTAGTCATAAGTAGTTTAAAAAGTCCCGTCAAAAGTGTCTGCGATGAAAATTGTGGAAAATATCGAAGAAATAGCCTTAATTTAGGTGTTTATTTTGACCAAAGGGTCCCCCCCTTACAACATTTTTAGAATTTTTCAAAATTTAGAATTGTGATATTTTGACTTATATTTATAAAGCTAGTCATAAGTAGTATAAAAAGTCCCGTCAAAAGTGTTTGCGATGAAAATTTGGGAAAATATCGAAGAAATAGCCTTAATTTAGGTTTTTATTTTGACCAAAGGGTCCCCCCTTACAACATTTTTGGAATTTTTAAAAATTTAGAATTGTGATATTTTGACTTTAATTGATAAAGCTAGTCATAAGTAGTATAAAAAGTCCCGCCAAAAGTGTTTGCGATGAAAATTGTGGAAAATATTGAAGAAATACTCTTAATTTAGGTGTTTTTTTGACCAAAGGGTCCCCCCCTTACAACATTTTTTGAATTTTTCAAAATTTAGAATTGTGATATTTTGACTTTAATTGATAAAGCTAGCCATAAGTAGTATAAAAAGTCCCGCCAAAAGTGTTTGCGATGAAAATTGTGGAAAATATCGAAGAAATAGCCTTAATTTAGGTGTTTATTTTGACCAAAGGGTCCCCCCTTACAACATTTTTGAAATTTTTCAAAATTTAGAATTGTGATATTTTGACTTTAATTGATAAAGCTAGCCATAAGTAGTATAAAAAGTCCCGCAAAAAGTGTTTGCGATGAAAATTGTGGAAAATATCGAAGTAATAGCCTTAATTTAGGTGTTTATTTTGACCAAAGGGTCCCCCCTTAAAACATTTTTGGAATTTTTCAAAATTTAGAATTGTGATATTTTGACTTTAATTGATAAAGCTAGTCATAAGTAGTATAAAAAGTCCCGCCAAAAGTGTTTGCGATGAAAATTGTGGAAAACATCGAAGAAATACCCTTAATTTAGGTGTTTATTTTGACCAAAGGGTCCCCCCCTTACAACATTTTTGGAATTTTTAAAAATTTAGAATTGTGATATTTTGACTTTAATTGATAAAGCTAGCCATAAGAAGTATAAAAAGTCCCGCCAAAAGTGTTTGTGATGAAAATTGTGGAAAATATCGAAGAAATACCCTTAATTTAGGTGTTTATTTTGACCAAAGGGTCCCCCCTTACAACATTTTTGGAATTTTTCAAAATTTAGAATTGTGATATTTTGACTTTAATTGATAAAGCTAGCCATAAGTAGTATAAAAAGTCCCGCCAAAAGTGTTTGCGATGAAAATTGTGGAAAATATCGTAGAAATACCCTTAATTTAGGTGTTTATTTTGACCAAAGGGTCCCTTACAACATTTTTGGAATTTTTATACCCTTCGACCATTGAAAATGGTCAAAAAGGGTATACTAACTTTGTGAAAATGTATGTAAAAGGCAGAAGGAGGCGTTGGAGAATAAAGTATATATATTCTTGGTCAGGACCACAAGCCGAGTCGATGGAGCCATGTATGTCTGTCTGTCCGTCTGTCTGTGTGAACGCACAGATCTCAGCTATTATAAAAGCTAGAGTTACCAAATTTGACATGAAGATTCCTGTGTACTATAATCTGATCAAGTTTATTTCAAATGTTAGGTGCCACGCCCACCGCCCCCGTTAATCAAAAATTTAATTTTAGAACTCAATTTGTAAGCGCTGTATAAAAGCTACAACTTTCTGACTTTAACATATACTTAGCTGAATGAAATATCTACGTATTCTCCAAATTACAATCCGATCGGATAATAATCACAGAAGTTATTTAAGAAAGTATGAGCATAAAACCAAGTGCTTCTGTCAGCTAACAAGGGAGGCGGGCGAGAGCGCCATCTGTCGGCATATGCATACATATGTGTATGAATTTAACAAATTAAACTACACGGGAATATAGGTCGAAGGGTATCCCACTGTCGCGTTTTGCGCGACTGTTGCTCTCGTTTTAAATGTTATTCTTTATAAAGTACTTTATTGAAAAGTTCGTTCATTCAAATATTTAAAGTGTTTTTACATATTAACTTAGGTAAATTTAGTTTAAAAGTTAAAATGATTTATTTATTTTGTATTTAACTTAATTTTATTCATTAACATTAATTCAATATGGTTCAGTGTGACCAGACCAGTTGCAATTATCAACAGTTTTTCCAAACAGCTTTTTCAATCAAACTTTGTATAAACTTTGCATTATTTAATTTTTTGTTATGTTTTATAACAATAAAATTCAAAAAAAATGTGTAATTAAAAATTAAATTGGAATACATTCAATTAATAAAGAATATAAATAAAGTAAAGTAATATATTAAAAGATTAAAATTTTTTTTTATTTAACATAAATTGTAATTATGTTAATTATAATGTAAATTTTCCCTTGTTGCGTTAAAAACTACATTACTGATGGACTCAGTTTGCCGCTTAGGGTATGCTAAATACATAACTGCCAGTGTACACACACACACACAAGGCCAAAGCGAAAAATTCTATCATAAAGAGCAACAAAACAGTTACATAACTCGCACACACACACACACATACATACGCACACGAAGTCACACTCTCACCCGCTCTGTGGGTGTCATATCAGTCAGCCTGTCAGTTAGTATAAGTTCGAATGCGTTCGAAATCGAAATTGCAATTGCAACAGAAGAGAAAGGAGTAGAAGGAGAGGAGGAAAACATCTGTTGGCACTTAGCAATAAGTTGAATTGAAATGAGAATTAGAATAACTTTCACATAAACTTTTATAATTTGCCAATGTTTACATGACAGTCACACATATAGGGAGACAGAGGGAAGGAGAGAGAGAGAGATAGGGAGACACAAGAAACTTGCCGACCTTTTCTGAGTGCGAAGAATAATGTCACTAAATGAATCTCGAGCAATGATACGCACAGTGCACAAAATCTAAAGGCATAATTAATTGCATTGCATTCCGCTGATTGTGTCCCATTACAGTCTGTCTGCCTATGTATTTTATGTGTGTCTCTGTGTATCTCTGTGTGTGTGTGTTGCTTGCCACTTGCGTAGGCGGCCACGAAGCATTTACATAGACATCGCCCAACAATTGGGGAGTACTCGTACTCCTCCACGCTCTGCGCTTGGCCTTCCTCTTCTATATCGTCTGTCCTTTTCACTGTCGTCGTTTTGCGGCTCTCTCTTTCAGCGCACTTAACATTGAAAACTGAAAACAAGCCCCCAAGTGGCAAAAAAGGCCTATCTGCAAGAAAAAGAAACAGCACGACGACAATCTCTGCGAGAGTGCGCACAAAGGGAAAGAGCGAGAGAGAGTAAAATATTATTTACACATGTTTGTACATACATATGTAAATATGCTTGTGATGCATGTGTCAAATGTTGATAGTGAAAGTTTTGCTTGTAAATTTGAAGTTTACATTGCGCTGTTAATGTAACAGTGAAGCCTAACAGAGCCTGTTCAAAAGAGCCTGCCGATGAGTAGGCAACACATTTCAAATGCAAGGAATCTGTGTTCATTACGTAATTATCTTTTGTTTTACTATAAATGGCAAATAAAGTATTGCTTTGCTATTTTGCAGCTTATAAATTCCTTTGATTTTCTTATACTTTAACTTTGCAAGCCTCTGCAGCGCGTGCCTTTGTCCAACAGCAGCTCTGCTCTATTTAACATGCCGATTAACAGTCTTCCTTATTTAACATTAACATTAACAGTCAGTGAGCGGGAGTGCCCTTGTCAACGGTTGTCCCGCTCTCTCTTATTCTGCTCTCTCTCTCTCCTGCTGCCTGTTTGGCTCTCTTTTGGCACGCACGTAAATACCGTTAGCGCAGTACGTCGTGAACAGTTGAGCGTGCAAGTTAAGGCAAATAGAAACGGCAAAAAAAAGAAGAGGCCAAAAAAATAGAAATAAAAATCACAACACACTTGAAAAACACAAACAATCCTGGCAAACAAAAGACGCCATAGAAATGGTTGACTGAAAAATGCAATAAATATTTCAATTTCAAATTTGAAATTATTGGAAAATAAACGTGTGCATATAATTATAATTCTCAGTGTATGTTAGACATTTCACATACTACGTACTACGTACATACGCATTCACGCGGCTTAGCTGTGTGTTACATAAATCTTGCCGTATGTGCATGTATGTGCGTGCCTGTGTATGTTCGTGTGTGTGTGCGTATGGCGCGTGACTGCTCTGTGCATAATTGTGCGTTTAAGTGTGACTAACTACAACAACAAGAGTAACAACAATAGCGATAACGACAACAACAATTAGCCGTTGTTCGGTGAGAATTTAATTAAGTGTCAATTAAACAGTCTAAAAATATTGCGCATACGCAGCGTTGTCAGCGGCACAACCCAAATAGAAAACAATAACAGCAATCTGTCAGCAATTACAACAACAACAACAACAAAACAATGTAAGTTTGGATTGAAATAATTAAATAGAAAGTATTTGAACATATCTTGATTTAATTGGGTTTTTTTTTGGGTTTTGTCACTCATCTGCAACAAATATTGGATGGGCTTGTATTTTATTATGCCAGTTCAAACCAGTTCAAAAAATAGATAAGAAAATAAATAAGCAAAATAAACAAACATACAAATAAATAAAGACATAAAGAAATAAAGAAACAGGAAAGAAATAATATATTCAATACAATTGAACAAAGAGGGGAACGTGAAGAACATTTACGTTAGTATACCTATTTGCCTCTCAAATGATTTCCACAATTTTTGCTGTTTATCTTCATTTGAAGTTCGGTTAATTTCGCTCCATCAGCTGCAGCATGTGTAACAATTTCCCAACGTTACATTTTCCACAACATTTATTGATTATCGGCCCGTAAAACATTGCCAAGCCGGACGCACTCAGCAGCGCCGCCGTCGCCTTTTCTTCGCCTCCCTCCGCCGCCCTCGCCCCGCCTAATGCTCAGCACCTTTCTCTAATGTCTCTAGGCCATTTCGGTTGCTCAGACTTTTGGTTGAGTCAATTGCTTGTTAAATTTAATAGCCCCACACACTTTTCTTTACTTTGGACACAAATTTCGTTAATTTCCACAGACGATTCAGCTTTAAGTACGTGCTCTTTGTTTTATAGTAGATTTTCTTATAGCTTCAGGTGTTTTTTCTTCAACCTCTGCTGTCCTCTTTCGGCACACAATCCATTCTCCTCCACGTGCGTGTATGTGTATGTACCATGTTCATCATGCCCGCAACTTGATTGATTCGAGTCGGAAAACCCACGCAGTTTTCATATGAATTTGCGCTATAAAAACTGCTTGTATATTTGGATATTATCATCCATCAACATCAACATTAGCAGCTCTAACTGTAGCTAAGGATCAACTTTTTATTAATTTAACGCCCCAACTAACCCAGATACAGTTACTTGGGGAATTTGAGCATTCATTTCGCAATTTCAATTGCTTTGAATATGAATAGGTTGTTTCTGTTATATGTATACTGAATATTTTTTAATCTGTATTTTAGTTTGTAGATTGTTCTGCTTATTCAGTGTCATAAAATCAGGACAAAACCTTGTTTTAACAATTATATACTCACTATATTTCGAAAATCTCATGTTACACAGCTATTTATGTGGCTTTATAACTATAATTATCAGACTCTGATGAGCCATCTGTCTGTATCAACGCTCTTATTTTAAAAACCATACAAGCTTTAAAGTAAAGATTCTTTCATTATATGAATGCCACACCCAGTGCAGCCGCAAATCGTTTTTTTATATATTTATGGAATTATTGTAACGATTTCGTGAACTAATTGTTATTATTATCCTATTATTATTATGAGTTACAATTCAATTGAACTATTAACATTTAAAAAAGATATTCAAGAGATTGTTTGTATTTGTTGTGCCCAAATTTTCTTCAGTAATTGATCTGCAGTTGAGGTTAAGTACGTTTAACTTATCAGCACCTTGAAGTATGCAACAAATTTGAGATTTTTAACACTGCGTGGAATAGGATTCAGAATAGGTTCCATTACGACAACAAGATTGATTCAGGCTGAAACGATTGCCAATGCATTCTCCTTCTATACTGTCCCCTTTCCCCTTCCAGCTCGCCTACGCCTCTGATGGCTTTTATGTGCGCCTTGTCGAGGCTGTTGTTTCTTTTATTTTAGATTACAAGCAGCTGCTTATTATTTTTATTTGTGCTTCCAAATTCTTTCTTGTTCTCATCTTGACTGCCCCTCCCCCTCTCCCTTCTCCCCTCTCCCGTTACTTTACCTTCGGCACATTTCCTGGCCAACAGCAGCAAACGCATGTCCTTCTGGCCTGCTTTTCCTGCTGTTTTCCTGCTGCACGCTTTGTTGCTCAGCCATTGTAGTGTATTGTTTGTCAGTTTGTCGGCCTGTCTATATGTCTCTCTCTCTCTTGAGTGTATGCATGCATGTTTGTATGTGTATTTGTATGTCTGTGTATGCGTGGGCTTGCTTCTGCGAAGACAAAGTCGCCGTCATTTCCAGGACATTTTGCTGGCTGCGCTGTCGCAGTCGCTGTCGCCGTCGCCATTTCATTTGTTGTGCCGTTTATTGCTTTTGCTTTTGCTGCCTACTTGCTTTTGTTGCTGTTGCCTTAGCAGGATTTCAACTTGAAGTATTTTAGCCATTTGCTGGTCAGCCATCATCAGTCAGTGGAAGGCGCATTGAAAGCACAGACAGACCTCAAATAAAAATAATGAAGGATACACTAAAAGTGCGCAGAACCTGCCCCTAAACTTGTGGCCGGATTTCCATAGCTTTCCTTCACTTAATGCGCCAGAAGATATTACAATTTAGTGAAGTACTTAATATGGGCAACATATTTAATACTATAAATCAGTTCGCAATTCTGGGCTACCAGAACAACTATTCCACTAACCCTTGATAAGCCCGTTAACGAAACTAAACCCCGCGGGGACACTTGCTTGGCCGAGATTCTTGTCCATCAAATTTTAAAGTGAAATTCCTTTCATGGCTCGTCGTCCTTTTATTTCCATTCTAAATGGATGTCTATTGTTGATTGTAGTTTATGTGGTCATTGCGTTCTTGTTATTGCTTCTTTTGCTGCGTCTTCTCTTGCTGCCGTTCGTGTTGTTGCGGTTTCCAACTTGAAGACACGACGAAATAGAAAGTCATTTTTTATGCCCACACACACATACACGAACATACAGACACGCACGCTTGTCTTGTGCAAGAAATTCTTTGTGACTGATAACACTCCCGCTTTTTTTAGATATTTGAGATCTCATTAAGACAGAAAAGATAAGAACATATCTCTTAAAATATTTTTAAATTTAGCTTTTATTTAATATACGATATAGCAGTTAAATGATTCCAGTTATGTTGTGTTTCAAGTTAGCCCCATTTGATCCTATGCCAATTAAGAACATGAAGTCGTATTAAGTTTTTATAAAGCTACTTAGTTAAGCTTCGTGAAATAAAATTCTAATCAGTGCAATCATGTTATAGGAAAATTAAAATTTTTTATTTGATTGCTACCATAAAGTAGAGAGGTTATAGTCAGCCGATTTGTATAAAAAGGTAATAATATAAAAAGTATACAAAATTAATCTTTGGATCATTTTGATTGCGGTATCTGGATTTTTATTTATTCTTATTTGCTTTGACCATTGCAAATGTTATATGTATATATACATATTCTTGATCGGAATCACTAGCCGAATTGATTGAGCCATGTCTGTCTGTCTGGATAAATGCGCCGATCTCAACTATTATGAAAGCTAGAGACACACTATTTGGCATGAACGTTCCTGTGAATCATACACAGATCAAGTTTATTTCAAATATTAATTGCCACGTCCACCGTCGAAAATGAATGATTTAATCATTTTTCAATTCAATTTGTTAGCGAAGTATTAAAGTAACATCTTTTTGGCATTAAAATTGAGTAAGATGACAATTGTATGTATCTGTTCTCCAATTTTCAAACCGATCGGACAAAAAGCACAGTGGAAAGGCCTTAAAAACTAAGCAGCGCTCTGCAATGCTTCCTGCACCTGCTGGTATGCTTTAATTTTTGTGGGTGTGCCTGGTACAAGTTTAAAAATTAAAACAAATAATATAAGCTTTAAAATTAAGTTCATATTAGAATTTATTAATATTTTATAATTTATATTCAAGTATGCTGAGTTTTTTATTTGCATGCATTCCACATCTGTCTCTATTTGTCGTATTGAAACTTCTCATAACAAAGGAATTCCATGGAAATACAGTATTCACATTATTCTCGGTATTTCCACTATTATATCATTATTTACTTTTCAAACATATGACCCACACACACACACACAGATACATCCCGATACAGTATGTAGTACATATGTTTTGGGTCATACAAACTTTATTCATAGTATGCGAATTATGCATTCAAAGGCTTATCGGGCGGACACGCCATTCTCATATGCATAACACTTTCTGATGCGCGCTTCAATTTTAATGAAGCGCTGCCCCAAAAGTTTCGAAAAGTGCTTCGAAGTCTTTTATTTTATAACCAGCAGATGACGACGAGGAGGATGAAGTTTGCTTAAATCGGAAGAGTTTTCTTTGATTTGCTTGCTTTGCAGGAGTTTCAGAAGGGGGTTTCGGTGGGGTTTCTCTGCTTTTGATGTTTGGCAAACAAGAAAATATGTTGGTATACTACAAATTCAAACCTTTACCGGATCCGATGAGTAAAACTTATTCTGGGCAAGACAGACAAAAAAGAGAAAAGGAGAGAGAAAGATGGAAAGAGGCTTGCAACTTATTTAATTTAATAAAAAGTTTACTTTTATTCTCTTTGCTGAATCTGAAAGTCAATTATAATACGGCGCAACTTTTGTTTTTGTTTGCAATATTAGCTTTGCAAAGAAAGCCAATAATCAATTTTTCTGGCATGTTTACTTAGTTAACAGAGGCGCTTTAACAGCGACGATAGCTAGCAGACCTAGAATAACAGACGACGCGGCACTCGCTATTTGTTCGTTAACAGCGCCGGTGGGAGGCCTAGGATAACAGACGAAGCTACGCTCACTGTTAGTTAACAGCGCCTGTGGCTGGCAGAGCTAGGCTTACAGCGACACCCGTTTAACAGCTTGCGCATCTACAGAAAGAGCACAACAGCGACTGTTATGACTGCAATAACAATAACAACAACTAATGTACATAAAGAGAGCGATAACAGCAACAGCAGCGGCAACAGCAGCAATAACAATAACAACAACGACAGCAGCTACTCCAGACCGCTGCTCAGCTGTTTTTAGCTGCGCTGCGTGCTTTGTCCTTGACAAGGTTTTGTTTTTTTATTCAATACATACTACATACATACATGTGTGTACGTGTATGTGTCCGCTGTGCGTGCAAGAGAGCGCACAGGCAACTGAGAGAGAGAGAGAGGCGCAACTTGGCCATTTTGTGCGCGGCTTTCATTCACTGAATGAAAAGGGAAAAGCAAAAGTATTTTCTGGCAAAGAGGAAGTTTTCTTGTGTCTTTGCATGTGAATGTACTCTGTGTGTGTGTGTGTGTATCTTGGTGTGTCTTCAGTTCGTTTGCGTGCAAATTGCGCATAAGTTTTGCTCGATAGTTTTGAGACGAAAGGCCCATGCAAACCCACAGGACTTTCACTTTTGGGCATTAATTGCGGCATTGTGGACCGCAGCCAACTGCTTTTTTTTTTGGAGTTACTCTTCCTATCTTTCACCCTCCATCTCACTCTTTGTCTCTCTTTGTACTTCTGCAACATTTTCCGCTTGGGGTAGGACGAGGCACTTTGGGGAATTCCAATTGAATATCTCGGGCCACAGATCTCACCTTTAATTGTCGCCATTTTGTGCTGGCAATTTTCATTTTAATTGTCGCGCACGTGTCCCAACAACCTGACGTCGTCTTGGCCTCAGACCCTCCAATATATTTTATGTCCTGCTCCCTCTGGTATTTGTTTTAAGTGCTGCTGTTCCCGCTGTTCCTCCTCCTTTCCTCTTTCTCCTTCTCGTACTGCGTGTATGTTAATTAAAACGTTGATAAATTGTTGACTTGCCCGTTTTGACAAGCTACAACTGACAGCTGTGTAGGCGTGTAGGTGTGTGGCTGCTGTGTGTGTGTGTGGCTGAAGCGTGTAAGCAGTCAGCTGTACGCTATGTGAGCTAATTAACATTCTTGTGTTTAGAGTTCTTCCCGTTCCTTAGGGACGCGACACGTGTAAACTGAATCGACGCGGTAATCATTAAATCAAACGAGAAAGTTTACAAAATTTAAGAAATGCACTTAAAATTAAAAGAGGGTACATTCAAGTAGACTTCTTGAACCAAACTTTGTTGTAGTATAAACTATTTGAAGTTGAATCAGGGTCCTTAACTATATAACATACGTTTCTAAAGATCTTCCTAACAACTAACATAAATTGCTCTGATCTGACTCGGTTTGTCTGATTTATCTCCAATTCTCTGCAAAGAATGCTTGACTTAGAGTATGTTCATTATTCCGGATTCAAAACTGATTATAATATTTAAGTTTATTGAATTTACTGAATAAATTTATTTGTATATAATTATAATTACCTCTTTTAAATCATACATCTTACCACACACTCTTTGGCATCCATAAATCGATAGATATCGAATTGCAAGACTGAATTAAAAGACAGAGCATTCATTTGTCAATTTCATTCGTATATTTAACACAAAAGTTATTTAACTAAATAAGTTTAGTGGGCCCAGCGATTACGAATTCACCGCCCCTAAGTATGCAATTCAAAATGCACTAAACATAAACCTTCAGCTTTCTTTTTTGTATGCATTAACTTGAGACTGGCGCCGCACAACCTTGTGCTATTTAACTGAAAAATCCTCTAGCTACTTAAGCAAAATGAATACACAAATATGCGCAGGTATTCATAGGTATTCATTATTTTTGTGAGTCCGTCAATGCATATGCAAATACTTACTAGATGAGCTTTTGCTGTAGTTAAACGCTGCGTATGCGCAATGTGTGTACTAAGCTTGACATTAAGTCTTGTGTTCATAATTTGCCATTGTTATTGCTTAATCTTTGTGTGCATAAGCTTTGTCGGTGAACCACCCCGGCTCCCTCTAGCCCCGTTCGCCCCTCTCTTGCTTAAGAAGTCGTAATTGTCAAAGGTCTCGAATGGAAATTGCAACAAACCAAACAACAATTCAATGCGAGTTGGCTACGAGTCCTTTCCACCTGGCAACGGCTGGTTGAGTGTGGCAACTAATTTGTGCGAGTGTGTGTGCATGTGTGTGTTCCAGTTTCTTCGGGTCACAGGTGACTCATGTGAGTCATCCACTCGACCAGGGTTAGCTCGTCAACCAATTATTGACCTATATACGCGTATTTTGATTAATGTCGCACATTTCTACTGCCTTTCTCCATCTCTCTCGCTCACTCTCTGTTTCCTTGTCTGTTTCTACCCCTTCCTCTCTCTCTCTTTCTTCCACTCTCTCTCCAACTCCCAACTTAATTACGCTTCGTGTTTTGACGCTGTCTGTCTGCCATCATCATCATCATCATTATCGTCATGTGCCAATTGATTTTGTCATGCAAACGAAACCAAATCATATTTTAGTCCCGCTTTAACCAAACCTAAGCCACAAACCATAGCTCGCACCCTCCTCTTCCCTCTCCTCCCTCTCTCTCTCTCTATGACATTTGCAAATAGTTTGCGGAAGCCGTAGAAGATTTTGCTTTGTGCTCGCGTTCAAATTAAATTTAATTGAAATTTATGCACTCGCATATGTTGCCAACTTGCTGTGCTCACTCTGCCCCTCCCTCTCTTTCCCTCTTCTCTTCTCTGCCTCTCTTTCTTTTCATGCCCAAAATCATATCTGTAGAATTGCTGTCAAGTAATTGGATTATGTTAAGGTTGTTAAGGAAACTATGGCAAGCAAACACGCAAGTAAAATTCAACTTGGATGGCTTTAATTGGGCAAGATATTGACTTGTGGGTATACTATATATACTATTTTATTATATTATTCTATTATACTATTTTAACTTCTATCCCGTTACTAATTTATGTATCATATTAGCTCTGGTTAATATTGAAACCAACTGTAGATTTAACAACTAATGAAAGCTCGCTGGGCAGTCCCATAACATTCATTCCCTTTACAACATTATAACATTTATACATTATATAAAACTACCTATTTTTAAAAAGAAATTTTAATAAATAACTCATGGCAAATTCGGTTGCTCTTGCTCTTATTGCTGTTGAGATCTGTGCGTTCATACAGACAATGAATTACAGAATATGTTTGTTTACATAGTTATTGTCTGGTTATGCACAGATACATTGATGTATGTTACAGGCGATTGTCACACCTTTTACAGCCTGCCACACATTTGCCTAACATTAATATGCCCTTAAGGTCCACTTTAAATCATCTAAGAGACCTGCTCCTCACATATAAAAGAATAAATGATCATTATCAGTCTCCAAAGACATGCTCCGTATGTTAGTTAACCGTTTCCGCTGGAACTAATTGCAACTCTGGCTTATTGAGGCGCATCAATTGCCTGGTCAGCCATGTTGCAGTCCCTGTCCTCTACATGTTTCATCCTCAGTCGTTCATTTACTCCCCGCTGGGAGGGGGGTGGTGGGCAAGAGAAGCCTTGTGCACTGTGAAATTGACTCCATTTGATGCATAAATTACATTCACACAGGTCTCTTGGCGAGGCAAGAGCTTTGTTTGCCTGCGCCCATCCCTGGATTTTGCAGATTTTCCGATTTTCTGCACTGTCAGTTGGCATTACGTATGCGCCGGGTTGGTTGCCATCGACCATTGGCCATTGTCAACGAGCGGGCACATGTAAAATATGCGAATGTAATTTGCATTTGCGGCCCTTGTGCAGGACAGAAAGAGCAGAAGAGGGGATGGAGGAGCAAGTGCAGCGGGAAAAGGCTAACTAAATTTGCCCTTAATGCGCCTGTCGCCTGCTGCCAATGTGCCAGCTAATGCAATGACCAACACAGGGCCAAAAGGACAGCGCAGGCCGCAAGTGCCGGGCACATATGCAAATTAAACTCAATTATGGTATAGTTCCTGCACAGCAGAGGGAGATGAAGCAGCAGCAGCAGTAACTTTAAAAGCCGCTAGAATAGCTTTAAGGCTTTAATCATTTCTCGCCACGCCCACTTCTGCACGCTAGCAAAGTGTGCAACTGTCGCCCAAGCGCGGCCACGCAGTGCAAATATTTTTTCAGTGTCAACTCAAGGATTTCCTTGATGTTTGCCAGCGCAGAGCAAAGAGTGTGCAGAGAGAGAGAGAGAGAGAGAGAGAGTGTGAGAGGGGGAGAGAGTGGGAGGGGCTTAAATAAATGCATCCTGCAATTATGAATGAAAGGGGTAAAACTGCGACAGCCAACAAACGAGGTGTCAGGAAACATCACAAAGCCCAGAGGAAAAGGAAACGGTGCCCAGCTACGCGAGTGTGCATGGCTATATGTGTGTCTGTGAGTGTGTGGGGTTATGCGTGTGTGCGCGCTGCAGTGTCACAGTATGGCCAAAAATTAAATGCCCGGCAATGCAGCGGCTTAAAGGCCGAAGGGTCTCTCTCTGCCTTCTTCTTCCTCTCTCTGTGTCTCTCTCCTATCCTCTCCGCTCTGGCTCGCCCTCTCTCTCCCGCACTCTCTCCCTCTCTTTCTCCCTTTGTCTTTCTCTGTCTTTCCCTCGTGTTCCGCTTCCTCTCGTATTTATGACCTCGCTTAAGTACATAGCCTTCAAAATGGCTGCGAGTGTGTGCTTGTGGCTTTGCCGTGTGCATCTGTATGTGTATGTTCATGTATGTGTGTGTAAGGACATTGGAACTTGCTTTCTATGCTCTGGCAGGCGGCATTCATTACTCAACACTGTCGAGACATTAACACAGGCGCACATATTAAAAACACACACACACAGAGACACTCACACACTTTCAAGTTCGTCGCACATGGCAACACATTTACTTCCGCAAAGGCAAATGCAGTAGCAGACACAGTGGGCGTGGTCAATTTGAAAAACTACATTTTGTTTATGATAATAAGTAAGAAAGAAATGATTCCGAAGACAAGGTCAGAGGTTGCGTACCATTGCAATTTACGGCTTAAATGATCTGATGTTTAAATGATATACAAAAGTATTATATAAGTTTTAGGAGAAAGAGAAAATTATAGAGAGAAAGGGAGAGACAGAAAGTAAGAAACTAAATAAGAACTTGCAGAAATGTTGAGTTGAATTTTCATTTCTACTGTTTGATCCACCAAAAGGTTTAGTTTCTATATTAAATGATAACTGGTATATCTTAAAATATAAGATGCAATAATTGAACCAATCAAGAAACTTTCTTGTTTTGTCTCTTTTGTATTATATTTTATAGGTTCTTTACATTTCATTCATTAGTCATGTATAAACTATTTCAAGTTAGCGTTCTATATTATTCGTATCTCTAATTAATAACTATAATTTCTTATTATATTATTATTATTATTTTTTTACAATTTATTATTCTTTTTTTGTATTCATAATTTTATCCGCTCCCAATCGACTTGCAACTACTGTGCGACCCTCAATGAAATGCGCTTCAAGTGCGAGCATTAAATGCGCCTCGCTGCTCCTGCCTGCTCGTCTCCCACTCCTCTGCCTTCTTTGCCTGCTTTACTGACTGCGTCGGCTGCTCATTTTATAGTTCCTTTACAACAACAACAACATTGAGCAGCAGTTGTAGTTGTAGTTGCAGTCGCACTGCCAGCAACATTGTAGGCAACAAAATATTGCACAAAGGCAGCAGGAGGAGAAGGGATGAGTGAGAGGAAGGGAGGGAAGAGGAAAGCTCTGTGCACTGTGCGAGAGTAGCAGACAAAGCGTGAATGTCGGGACATTAACTACAGCAACAACTGCTCATAATAATAATGAGCTTGGCTACGCTCCATGTCTGTGTGTGTGTGTCTGTGTCATGCTGTCAAGTTTGTGTGTGCGCTCAGTGCGAGCAGCTTCTGCTTAATTACATTACAAACAGAAAGAGAGCAACAACAACGATTGCAATGTGCTGAGCAGAAGACAGAAAGAGAGACAGCGAAGGCATTTCAGACATTTTCAGTCTCAATTCGTTGCGTGCACATGCATGCAAGAAGATCCTCCCCCTGCTCCTTTCGCCCACAACTGGCTCAATTCCCGCGGCGCAAAATTGATTGCATACTTTCAGGCTGCTATTAAAAATTGAGCAGCTGCAGTTGAAATGAGATTGCTGAGCGCGTTCAGTGTTGCCAGAATTTTCGAACAGAGCTAAGATGATAGAAAAGAAACTAACTAAAGAAATCCGATTTTATTTATTTATTTAATGTCGTCAAATAGCAGTCGATGAGAATAATATTTATATAATATAAATTTTACAATTACAATTAAAATATTACAAATTTGTAATTAGAGTCAATTTATGAATGAATACAAAATTTGATAATTTTTATATTGTATTATATTGAAATACCGCACACCCTTCATGTTAACAAGTAATATGAATCTACTGATCTGACTAGGTTTTATTGGGTTCTCCCGCAATCCTCTGTTTGCCTCTATAATTTATTTTCCATAAAGTTAAAGACATTCAGTAAATCGTTTGCTTATAGTTTACCATAAATTTCCGCAACTCATCTTAGAAAATTGTTCCATAGAACAATTTCCTTGCAGCAAACGAAGCAAAGAACTTTTATAGGATTCCATTGCGTGCTCTCTACATAACTGATGCATAATCTGATGCATCTCGAGTCTCGACTTTTTCCCGTTTGTGCCGCTGCTGAATTCTGAAATGAATAATTCATTTGGGACTTTGGTTATTTGAGTGCGCATGGTGCTTCACAAGCAACTTGACATTGCATTTAGTGTCGAACATGACTGTGCGGGCATTCTCAAGGTCCCCTCCAGTTTGCAGGAGATGTGGCAGGATGCCGACGCTGTTTACCGCCGTTTACCATTGCACATCCTGTGTTTAGATGTTCAGATTTATGAATACTACTTGCAGAAAATGGCATTGATGGCAATTTATTCATTTTTGAACGAAACTAACTTTTCTCTTTTCTACTTTATGTTATATTAATATTTAAAATGTACATAACTGTATTTCAGTACATTTTATAAGATTACTGAAATAAGCTGAAAACATTGTATATATTATAAGGGACGAGGCTACGAGTCTTTTGATGCTTTGGCATTCATTTTGTTTTTTCTCTTTTCCTGCTGGTATTTGTTGCATTTGTCATTGCCGGAAAGCACGAACAAGTTTGATAATGTCATCAGCAACACAAAGTACAACAATGCAAATTGGATTTGAATGTTGCAAGCGAAATAAAGAAGACAAAACGTTCAGTTTTATTCACAATGCTCAACAACTTTGTAGACTGAACATTTTTATACCCTTCGATTGGCAATAGTTACAAAAGGGTAGACCCCACTGAGTATACATATATATTCTAACTGTCTGCTATTATAAAAGCTTTATATGTATGTATGTTAATCATAAGTTTTTTATGTTTATTTTAAGTGATGTGTGCCACGCCCACCGCCCACGCTGTTCAAGAACAACATTTTTAAATTCAATTGTAATCGATTTATAAAAGATACAACGTTCTGCCTAAAATATATAGTTAGCTGAATATAATATCTGTCTCGGCACCTTAATGCCCAAACAGATCCAAACAGCGCGCTGCCTGCGCCTGCTGGTATGCTTAAGTTTGTGCATAAATACATATGTATGTATGTGTGTAACAATGAGAAAACAATAGGTAACACAGGTATTAGGTATTTTTAGTGTATTTGTAATAGTTTTTGAACACTAGGCGAAGGGTATCTTACTGTCAAGCGTGCCTAACCTTCGTCTGGTATTGTCAACAGTTTTTCTGCTATGTTCATTTAACTTGTTTTTATGAATATTCGTTTTTCTGACTGAAATTTAATTGGAACTGTTCGTATTAACAAACTTTCTTCCCTTTCTTCTTGCAGGTTCGTTGGCAACTTCTTCAATATCCGATCTTCTTACAATCGATAATAATTAATTAACAGCAAGAACACAGACAGATACACACACACAAACACACACAAATACACACAGAGATACAAGGCCAAGCCAAGATACAAGTCCAATCCACAAACAGAGAGAAACAAAGAAGAGAAAATTTTAATGACAATTGCAGCGCAAACAAAACACAGAGACACAACAACAACAAGCACAATAGGAATACCAATACGAATACGAGACACAGAATCCAATATCAAATACCAAATACCAAAGACCGAATATCAAATATCAAATATCCAATACAAGGAATATGCATATTGCTAATTAAATTATGAATACGTAAAACTAATTAAACAACAATGCTCGTCTAACAGCTATGCCCACACATATACCCCCATATCCAGCTATACCAATAGATATATACACATAGTCGTACACCTACACATAGATGTATGTATGAATGTCAATATTTGTGCAACAGTTAACAGCAGAGGCGAATAAGAACAACAAAACAACAACAAACACAGACAAGAACCGAAATATAAATATCGAATATATATATCTATATATACACATATGTATGTATAATATCCAGTATAGCAATTGTTTACTCTCCTATAAGTGTCTGCCTAAATGTACACATAATTTGCTGTTTACTAAACGTTTTAATACTCGTAATTCCTATGTCAATATCGTTCCATGTATACTATATGCTATAGCTATAGAATCACTTGAATGTGCCTTCCTCTATATAGCTCTAGCTGTGTAACCGACTTAAAGTACTTATAATAACTACGACTGCTATGCATTGCCATGCCTGCAATTCGTATAGCTATCGGGGAGAGTTCTCTCCACAATCACCACCTAGAAATGCCTATGTAAATATATATCTACCTATGCCGTTATGCTGCTCCTAACCCAACCCAAAAACTACACAACCTTATCGTATTCGTATGATTTAACTATTCGAAATTTGGATACTCTGCTTAGGAAATCAGAGCCATTGGAAAGAGTGCTTTCAAAAGCGATAATTACGGCCTGAAAATGTGCGTTATTCTCTCAGCCAACCAATTATACAATTTAGTACTATATATCATGCATCTGCATTCTATAAGTCTCACTATCTTTTCGCTTATACTATTGTGAAGGAAGCATGCTGCTTGTGAACGCTTTGATACTTATAATCTACTACTACTTAAACACTTATATTCGACCTCAACTGAAATTGTATAACTTATTTCTTTGTTTAACTTTAAACTCTTCTTCAAATCTAATATAACACCAATTAAACTCTTATACTCCTTTCATACTACGCTAACTAGCTGACAAACAGGCTTATACTCTTCTAATTATACTTACTCTTCTACTACTGCCATTTCTATGCTCTTCTTATATGCAACTTCATACACTTTTCACTTCTTATACACTAACACTTTCTTATACACTTTCTTATACATTACGCGTATGATAAACATCTATCTCTTCTACTCTTCAACTCTATAAATACATTTCTTATAAAATAACTTCTTTTATTTTTAAATAATTTCTTGCTCTATGCGTACCCCGAATAGCAAACTATTACACCAAATTTTTGGCTCTATGTGCAATTAATAAATAAACTCACCACCTCAAATAAAATATGAACTAAAAATCAAAGTTCAGCTCGCTCGTTTTCTTCATCTAAAATCTAAGAATAAATAAACCTAAAAAAAAACCAACACACTGCAAGCAACTGCAAAAATTGGCTGCAATTGAACTAATTGTTTTATGCTTCTAAATATTTTATGCGAAATTTATTCTGTTGATAATTAACCGAAATCGAAATCAAAACTAAACCGACAAACTAAACGTTACGCAACGCAACAAATCCGAATTCCCATATTAAAAATATAATAAAAAATACAAAAAACAAAACAAACTGGGATAATGTCACGTGAAAACTCACCTCGCCACGGCTCGATCCGTCGCCATTTGAACAACAGAGACTCACCAGCACCGGGCTCGCCGGGCTCACCCCATCAATTGAACCATCACCATTATCATCAGCACCATCAGCAACAGCCCCCGATAATGGAGCATGCCGGCGCACCCATATCAACGTCCGCCTCGAACATTCCGACGGTGATGGAGGATGGCGAGAACCCAATTCTGCCGCCAATGACCGGCTCCGGACCAAGTCGACAGCGATCGCTACGCGATCGTCTTAAAGACGGCATCACAGGCAGCTTCTCCTGGCAGTAAGTGAAAGTCTCATCTAGTTTGTTTGTTTGTTTTTCCCACAGCTTTTTCTAAATTTCCTTTGTTACAAATTATTATTAAACTCTTCACATCACGAAATTTTTTTTGGTAGAGTTTATTTTGGTTTTTTATTCGACACACTTACAAATTGTTTATAGTTTAATAATTGTATTTTGAAAACTTTGACTATTGTTAATGCAAAAACACACAGAGAGCACACAATCGATTCTAAGCACCTACGTAGCGAACATTTACTATTATATCAAGTCTTATACTACCGAAAACACGTAAACTACTATTCAGTTCCACTTCTCTAACTAGTTGCACACAAAGTTTGAAACAGTTATGAAACAGTTTTCAAAACCACAACGAAACTTTGATGAATTCTCCCTTTGTAAATTGTATTCGCACCCACTTAAAACGCACAGCACATTCAAGTTCCACTTATATAGGCATTAATCGCAAATTGAATCAACTTCTTAAGCTCAACTACGATGTAAACTAGTAAAGGGTAAGTGATAAAATTTATGAAAAACAAATTGGAGTTTGCGAGTGAAAGAACTTAAACTAAGTAAGAAAATGGTTATTAAATGGTCATATATATTATTTATATATGACGATAAATATAGCAACAATTGTATTCATAAATGCTCTTAAGTATAAATAAAGTGAAATGACTATAAACAATAAGGGAATCGTCATGATTATAAAATAATACCATAATATCCTGGGGGTAGCGGGTATAAAGAGCACAGGTACTATACTACATAATTTGGGTATAAAGGAACCTAAATCTCTATCGTAAATGTTTAGATCTAACTGTTTTGAGTATATGTAGGTAAGCAGAGTGAGATGAGTGAAATAATAATTAAATTAATATGATTATAAATAACCAACAATACAAGTTGGTTACAAGAAAAACTCAAAGAACATGTATTGATATATGGTAACTAATATTAAACTCTTCATAATTTTCCTGCGACTATACTTTTATCTATCTATAGGTCTTTTATATATGCTTTAGAACTAAGCATTTATTACTGGCTTTTTCATGGGTTTAACATTGTTTTAAAGTAAATAATTAATATTCTTGATTATAATATCAAGAATCGTAAAAAAACTCTGCAATTTCATGCCGTCGTAATTGATCAAAAACCTGAATGGCAATTTTGTTGGCAAAAGAATTGTGCGCTCTTTCAAAATTGAGTCCTTTTCATTCACAATAAGAGCACGCGTAAATTATTCGCACAAAATGTGTTAGCTCTCACCCTGGACTGGAATGTCCTCTACGGATGACAAAAAGTGATTGACGTCAGACGTTAACGCATCAAGGGAGGCGGGGAGAGTAGAAACGTAATCGAAAGCGAAAACGAAAGCCCAAATTGCTGATGGAGCGAATTGGAAACAGAACAGATAGGCGAAAAAATATTGTGAATATAAGAAACAATTGTGCAATTTAAATGGCAACAGACAAATGAATCACGCACCATAAATCAATTGAATTTGACATATTCATTTCGTGGAATGGTGATTTTATGTATTGGCCTTGTAATAGTTGGTTGTAAATCATTGTCTAACCAATTCACGCAGATTTGCTGCTCTTTTGACTGAGTAGGCTTGTATGTTGTACTATTTGAAACAATGAAAGAAACTTCATGAGTACTACCCTGCTCTCCTAAATATTATTCATTATGCGATTTTCATAAACGGGAGAAATGAAAAATCTACACATTATTTGTACCTCTGTGAAATTAAAAGCATTCGTTGTGACACTCTGGAAAAGTTTTGATAAAGCCAGCTGAAAACTTTGTCCTGCCACGATAAACTTTTTCCCTTCATCTCACTTACAGTGTTCCCCCCTCCTTAAAACAGAGACAAGAAAATGGTGCACAAAATAGAAACGAAATGTGCCCGTTACTGGAAAAACGTTGACGTTGAGTTCTTTTCAACACTGCGTATGCGTCATATTTCTGGTTCCGTGTGCCATCTGAAAGTTTCCCGTTCGGGTTTCCCTTCGTCTAAGAACCTCTTTTGCAAACTTTCAACGATGAGATAGTTTTGTCTTGTTTCCCATACAAGTAAGTTGACCTCGAAAATGGCCACGGAATGTGGAAGGCAGGAGAATGAGAAGTACCGAACCTACCCAACTTGACAGGCACCTGGAACCGGTTCAGAGTGCATCCAACCAGCAAAATGTGCTGCAGCTGCGTCTGCACGCTTGTCGCAAGCTTCCTTAAAGCCCTTCAAGAGGTAATTTATAACCTTGAAACTCTTTTAAGTTGGCCTTGATCGTCGCTTTTGCTTTTGTATTCGACTTTTTTGGTCGGTTAGGTCTTTTCCTTGCCAGCTCAAACAACACATGATTGCATCTCTCAGCTGAAGCCTTTTAACTGGTTTGACCACTTCTTGACATACAAACATAACTAAGTATACAATATATATTTATATAAGATATCCGATATGGTTGCAAGTCTGCCTGTGGAATTTGAAGGTAATTCATTTTAGGTTAATGCAAATTGGGTTGTGTTTTTATTATTCTATCTGAACAAATATTGACAGAGGGTGAGTCCTTCTCGATTCACAAATCTGTGAATATTTTAAAATTCATTCATATTTTGTATTATAATATAAAATATAACGAGTATAAGAACAACCAGAGAAAATTGAAGCCAAAACCTGTAGGGGTAAATGACTTTCAACACGCCGAAGGTAGCATTTCTTTCTGGTTCTACTATAGTTTTGATTATATTCTTTCGCTTTCTCGATAGTTGCCAAGTACGACCTTCGTAGAAAGCACTCTTAACTCGTTCCTTTTCGCCGAGTATTCAAAGCGAGTGGCCACACACGATTTATCTGTCGAATTTGCTAATTGAAATGCGGCTCGACCGAAAACAAAACCATAAAAAAACACGTCAACCAAAAGCTGAACAATGTGCGGAACAACATCTCTTGTTTTATGACCGCCTGCACACCCACACGTCGACAGGCCCCTCCAGAATTGGGGTGTCTTTGTGCTACTACAATATATGCGATGTGTGAATAATTTTATAGAGTTGATAATGAAACGATGGTCATAGCGATGCCGAACACGTCTCCAACGGCGTCTGCCTGCAGAATTGATGACTTGATGATGTTGATAATCATAATAATGATGATGATGGGGCAATAATGATGAGCTGAGTGGGCGCCTGCTAATCCTTTGGGCAATTTTGCATTGTGCCGCGTTTGTTTCGCATTAATATCTCTCACACACTCTCACGCACACACTAGCACAGTGACTGCAAATAGCAGTTGACCCTGAAACGATGCGCACACAATGGCCATCATCGTCATCGCGCTGCCCGCTAGAATTTGCCTGCTGACCCGTTTCCACTATCCTGCACCCCTCCCTGGCCACTCCCGCGAAAAGCTAAATAGCTTCTAAATTGCATGCGAGTGTCTGTGTGTGTGTGTGTTAATGTGTGTGCAATTCGTGTTTGACTTTCACTTGCAGCTGTGATGAGTTCCACTGCGCCTGTCAACGTCACCACGACAATGACAAAAACAGCAGCAGTAGCAGCAACTGCAACAACACTTGAAACAGCTGCAACAACAACCACTGTACACAGTTACATATATTGCCGTTTATTGCCCCACTGTTGTTGGCATTGTTTTTGGCCATAATTTGCATCGATTGCTCGGTGCACAGTGACGCAATGTGCACATTGGCGTGGCAAAGTGTTTTAGTAAAACAATTTTATCGTCAAATAAAGTAATATGCGTTTTTCACTCTTATACTATCGCTACAATCTACTTTATTAATATTTACTATGCGCAGTAGTCAACAAATTTATTAGCCGTTTTTTTAAATAGAACATTTTATGTGTGTGTATTAAATTAAAACTCAGTACGTAAACACAGAATCTGCTTTATTAATTTAAATTAATAAGTTTTCTTTAAAAGTTTATTTCAAACCTAGTATTAAACAAGAAAGAATGGTCACCTTTAACATGTGTGAAATAGGGAAAATATTCAAGAAAGTATATGTAAAATTAGAATATTTGCATTGCGGTCTTTCAAAAATGTTCTATTAACGGCCGATTGTTGCTATGATAAATTTAATAGATATAGATATATAAGTGTTTTCATTCTGACAATTATCTACTTTGGTCACTTATGATTTTTAAATAGCAGCAATATCCCATCGGTAAATATATTCCAATTATATTATACAATATTATATTTATATTATATATGAATACAAATGAATAAATTTATAAAGGAAGTTATCGCTTAAGTTTGCTGACTCACATGCAAATTGCAACTGAACCAGTGTGCAATTTAGCTGTGCCACTGCTCATCGATGAGCGAGAGAGAGAGATAGAGACAGGGGGAGAGGAAGAGAGAGAGAGGATGTGGGCGTTACTTGTATCAATGTTGTGGCCAATGTTGTTGCTCGTCTGCCGTCTGTTCTTTGGCATTTGCTCTTGTTGTGGTCAGCTCATCAGGCGAGGATAAAGTGCAACATGAATGTGTCCGTTTCAGCTGTTGTTGTTACTATTGTTGTTGCTGCTCACAAATTGCGATTAGTGTTATGTCTTTGTCGACGTGCATATGTTGCTGTGGTTCCCATTGCCGTTGCCCTCTTCCTGCTGCTTGGGATGTGCCTGTCAGCTTGTTTTCCACACTTTATGCCAAAGCTCTTTGCATAACGCGAACGCGATGGCGATGACGAAACTTGTAAATGTTGTAAATGTTGCCAGGCAAAAGTCAAGGGTTCAATTAAGAGCGATGCAATGTGGGTGCAACGCGGAGGCAGTAAAAATTCTTCAGACTCGATTGTCGTCTGTGTGCATATGAATTAATTGCCCGCAATTAGCTGCTGCTCCACTGTGCATGCAAATTGCCCGCAAATATGCCCAGTGTGCAGCAGTGCAATTCGACGCGCGCAAAGTCGTTTATTTCCATTTCCTGAGACAATGTCAGGAAACTCTGGAAATATATGTACGCCATATAAGAAATAATTGCTGAACTAGTTAAAGCTCTGGCTGCATGATTTATGAATTGCCACGATATGAAGCGAATATAAAAGCTTCTGCACAGGAACTTACTATCTTGATGGCGTATTTAATCTTGATTTCTACTCGCTCAGCTGACGTGGACTTCACTTTGTAAATCAAGTGATTCTATGAGATTCCCTGACGGGCAACGTGCGGCTCGTGGCATTTTAATCGCACTCATAAGCTTAAATCAACTTTTATTATACTATATAATAAATGCAAGTAAGATCGTAAGTGAGTGTACCATGCGGACACCCAATAATTGTGATTGGAAAGTCGTAGGTATTCCGTGATTTATTACACATAGAATACTTAACTAGTTGAGTCATTTATCTTGCAATTTGGCTGAAATCTACGTAAAACTAGAATGCAGATATCTATAAGTATATTTTATATGTATATCTCCGAGTCGGACACCGTGTACACATAATGCCATTGTCATTGCTGCCCGGCTCTGACATTTCGCTTGACACTCTGTAAACAAACAAAATACAATATTTTGTTCTATTAAATGCGACGAAATATATAATAAGTATTCGTTATCTAAGCTCTATATAAACAACTGTATATGTGTGTCTGTGTGCAATGCACTTAGGCAAATTGTCTGTATTAATTTTTAAATATGACTAAGAAATTTCGTTTGTACTTTTTGCTTTTCACTTGAATTTCAGACTATGTAAATAGTATGAGTACATTTCTCCCTCCTAGAGCAAGCAGACTATCTCTCCTATCTCCCTCACACCCTCTTGCATAGGTCGTTTTTAGATTTCCTTTGTGATATTCTTGAATGAGCTTAATGAATTCTGTTGTTGAAATTGAAAATTCTATTCAAATTATAAAGCAATTTAACTAGCTTTATTTTGGGGAACTCAACTTCTTAGATATGGTATATTAGTTTAAACTTGGTAATCTTTATGATTCTAGCTTTATTTTAAGGAATTCAACATAGGGATATGTTAGTTAAAACTGAGTAATCTTAACGATTTTACCCCGAGTACTTAGAACACTTTTGCATTTCCACTGACCCAGACAAACCGCATATTATTGAGTTATTTTTCCACCCTTGAAACTGCATATTCAATGTCAGTTTGCCTGACATTCAATCTATCATATAATAATATATGTATAATGCTTAAATACATGTACATGCCCGATGTAATTATCTGTGATTATTGTTTATTGGAACATATTAACCATGCGCGCGATCCGAGCCGATCCGTTCATTTCCCCGTCGCGTATTTCAGATCCGCAAATATCGATAAACATTATATATGCTCTATTGTTGTTGTCCTTGTCATCGACAATCAGCGATCAGTGATCGGTGATCAACAATATGATTTGCTTTACAAATTTATTACTTTCGAAATTGGCCTAAACATGTGAAAAATTGCAGGCTATAAACTTAACAAGGATATGACAAACAGATGACAAACAGATGACAACAACTCGGGGGACTGACATCGACATGGGGTCGGCTCTTGTCTCTGTATATGTTGAAGCTAACAGCTCAATTAGGTTGGCCCATAAGGCGTGTCAATATGATTTATCGACACTTGACCTCAGTAAGGCGACTTCAATAATTGCATCTGTCGAGGGTCTCTAAGCAATTACCTTAGTTCTTCCAATTCCAATTACAAGTTGCTGGCAATAAACCTTTAGATTTAACAGTTCTGAAATTATCTGGAAATCTCTTATCTCAATTAATTATATGGCACTTATACATATGTACAATTTGCAGTAGCTTATCGCAATTACCTGATATTTACACTGAATATTATTTGCTCTGAATCTTGTAGACAAATTCGTAAACATTTGTGCTGCCGCCGATAAGCCGCGAAATGGAATCAAAACAAAAACAATAACAGGCAAAAACCCAACAGATATTTTACGTACGTAAGAAGTGAAAATTTTCCAAAACCCAAATAAAATATGTCATAAAATTTCCTTCAATTCAGCAGCTTGGCATTGTGTCAACAAACAAACAACCTACAACAGAGCAGAACAGAACAGAACAGAACTCAAACAATCGTCTGTGTTCTTCTGGTTGATTACTTTGTGCGTAGTTGTGATATTAAAAGGCAAACGACGACGACGCATTTCATGCTAATGCGATTAGTATACCCTGTTAATCTACGCGAAAAGAGCGTGAACAAAATGAAATCGATTTTCGTAATCGATTTGATAAAAAGGAATAAAAATTGTAAATTAAAGTATCTTCTATATCAGCTCGTTTTGTAAATCTTCTCATTCTTATCTTTCTCTTGTTTATATATGTCTTACAATTGACGATTCTTAATTGTTTTAAAATTATTAGAAAACCTTTACGAAAAAGAACATTAGTATTAAAATCTTTCGTTTTGCTACAGTATACAATTTTTGTATTACTGAAAGTCAAGATCTATTATTGATCATGAAGATATGAAGCTAATTGAAAAAGCTAATGATAAGTTAGTAACTGTTTTAATGAAATATATATTTTTTCGTAAAATAAACCGTTTATTTCTCAGCATAGCCTTCTTTTATTTCTATGCATTAAATCTAGCGTTTATCATACATGAATCTCATACGCCCAGTCATTTCTTAATTTGTATTTTGTATAACTGATATTCAAGGTCGAATGCAGTTCATGCAACGAGGGTATTTGCTAGTCAGCAACTTACGAGTACTACCTGTCCAACTATGAATATTTTATGCTCTCTACGAGGTGGCAAGCACGTGCACCCGGTGTGGGCGGGGCAGGTACTGATAGGTTCATAGTATGTTCTGCTTGTTGTTGTTTCTGTTTCTGCTGTTGTTGTTGTTGTTGGCTCTTGTCACGTTGTCTTATGCTTTGGAATTCTCTCAGCACTTGCATTGAGAAATGACCGCAGGCAAATGGAAAAATTGCGAGGCAAACGGAGATTGTCTGACTTTGTTTATTTATTTTCTGTGAAGGGGAATGTGGCAAGGGGTAGGAAAAGAACTGGACAGTTGCACGCTTAGCTCTAATTCTCAACTGGTTGAGCAGGATCATAAATGGGTGCACATTAAAGCTCCAACTGGGGAAAGCAGTTTACTTAAATTTCATAATCTTCAAATTCAATCGAATCACTCATGAATATTATCGAAATTCCAATTAATCAACCCGTTTAGGAGTGAGTTTTTAATTGAGTGCTGCTCTATAGAGACCTGTAAGGCCCATATATCTTTTAAGTCTTGTGATACAATGATGGGCCATTCTAATTAATAATAATAATTCGATTGCATGTTAGCACAAACCTGGCTGTAATTGATGAGGGCAACCCCATGGCGCGAATATAAATTATTATGTTGACTAAGCAAACAAAACTCTTGACTTTGTTAAATAAATATATCATAGCTCAGGAACTATATCATATTTTTTTTGTTGTTTTCTCACTGACATTGACCTCAATAACCAATTGCCAATTGTCAATATAAAGCGCAAAATGTTGAAAAATGCTGCTGATAAAAAATAGAATTCGTTGTTGAATTATTTGTTTTATTTGCCAACTTAATAATTTATTAGAGTGGAGTGCACAGTGCACAACTCGAGGGAAATCCATAAATTGATTTCGAATAAATAAATGAATAATTAAACGGTCTGTGACAAATGTTTTCACCTGCAATTGTCAATAATTTTCACACCTCCCTCGCTGCGATATGATTTGAATTTCAGCATAGGAACTATCATTTAATTTACGTGCTGAGCTGTAGTTGTAAATAAATATTAATCAGATTTCAGATTTGATTTAAAGGTAAATAATTTAAAATTCACATAATTCTAAGTCTTAGACGTTATGAATTAATATTATCTTGTTGTAAAAAGTTAAGACAGTGAAAAAAACACCAAAAAGAAAAGAAAAGCCTATAAAAATCTAGTTTAACATTTTAACATTTAACTTACCTACAAATATCACAGGAATCTCAAGAAATACAATTTTGATGCAATCATAACAAACTAGTTTATCTTTCGCATTTATAAATCATGAAATACGGAAGTCAAGGAGCAAAAATAATAATAATGAAAATAAATTCAAGTAAAATCGATACAAAAATGTATCAGATACATACATACTATATAAATATATTGCAATTAATTGCAAAGTTAAAAGCAAGTAATAAATTAACCAAACAAACATACACAGGCAGACAGGCACTATGGAACGTTAACCTCATTACAGTATATTTTGGCCCATTGGCAGCCAATTTGTCAGCTGACCAAATAAGGTCCAAAACAGGGTCCAAAATAGTATGGATATATTCCGTATACCTATAACAGCAACAACTGCAACGAACCAAATGTAATCGGTTATAGCGGACTACTAAATACCCTGCAAAAAATACAGAATGATATGGAATTTATTGTGCTATAATATGTAGAATTTATACTAAATATCTTTACATATGTATAAATTCGAGTTCCATCAATCCAACCAATCGTCAGTTCTTTTAGAGATTCACTTCCCTTACAGGCTATTTTTAACGTCGCGTCGCCCGCTGAGTTGCAGAAATTGTTTGCATTTTTTCCTCATTTAAACGAAAATTGTGTTTTCCTGTCAAGCCGGTTTTTCTTTTCATTATTGGACCACACCAACTTTGTCTCCGTCGTCGTCGTCGTCTTCGCAAAACCAAACAACTTGCAATCAATGCTGTCGTTGTCATTGTTGTTGTTGCTGCTGCTGTTTGGCTATTTTTAGCCAGCTGCAAAAAAAAAGTTGTCGAAACTTGGCTGAAAAGATTCGTACACCTTCCGCTATGCGGCAGACGGGATTGCAACAACAGCAACAACAACTGAACACAGAGACACATAATCAAAAACTGAAGCTGCTTTTTGGCTTTGCATATTCAACAGTTAAGCCGACAGCCAAAAGCTTTTTTGGGCTGGGACCTGAGAGGTCCTTCATCCGTGCTGGGAATTGCTGCAGCTGTGGCTCCCGTAGAAAGGTTCCACTGCAGCTGTCTGGTATTTTAATTAGATCTCTTCTGTTTGGAAATGAACAATTTAATACTTTAGCTTTAAAAATTGTAATTTAGAGCACAGAGAATATAAGAGGACTACCAAATAAATATGAAAAAAATTTCTAAATTTTTAGATATTAGCCACGCCCATGTAAATCAATAAAAACCAAATTCCAAGCGAAACATGTACGTCAAAATTTTGATGCGATCAGATTATTAGCAAAGAAGTTATTACAGAAATTGTTATTTCGAATTAGCTCCCCAAAGTATGCAATACAAAATACGCAAAACATAGAAGTTATAAACATATTTAAGAAATAATTGTGGTCAGGTGTGTAGTGGGTATATCACAGTCGAGCATACCCGACTGTAGCTTTCGTGCTGTTTTTTATATCTATTCAATTTACAATCCAAGTTATCGATAATAAGAACATTTTTTGGACAGACATTTTTTATTTATGATATGCATAGTGATGTCAGTAAACTATGCCGTATAATTACTGAAACTAGTTTTGCGCTTACCAAATTTCCAGGAAAATTGTATTTTAAAAACTCAAGTTTCTCAGCTTAACAGATCTACAGCCATTTGTAGTCAATGTATTTCCTTGGCTTACTTTTTCATTCGATTTGTTTTTCTGCAATTTAAGAATAAATAAAAATAAATGCAAATATGAGAAAATAAGCACAACACATAAAGAAAGAAAGAAAAAACACACACACACACATACGCGACGAACCAAAATAAAGCGAATATAAATAAACATTTGGGAGGAAAACAAAATTCGCAATAACTGAAAAGCCGCCAACTTTGAGATTTTCACATGTCTACAATACATTATAATATTTGATGTTTAGTATATACATATGTATAGTACTATATAGAATAAATATACATACATTTGTAGTATTGGCTGTGTGTGTGTGTCAAGGAACCCGCCAAAATATATTTCTGTTTTATTGATTTGCAATAGATCGGCAAGCTAATTACAGACAGCCGGTGATATATTTATATAGTGTGTATTTATTTTGGCTAATCAAATCCGTAGAATCAATTTAGCTGCCAACTAGTCGGAGACTTTTATGGCGGGCAGATAATTAGCATTTAAATAAAAAACAATTTTGGGGTTGTCATAAATGAGGTGAATAAACAATGGCCAAGTAGCTGGCGAAGGCAAAAGTGGCGATAAAAGAGGAAGTAAATTATAAAGACAACATTTAGAAAAGTAAATCCTTACCATAGGATTATTATAATATAGTTTTTTTAACTAAATGAACATTATATAAAACTAGCAATCGGTGAATATTGGTACAACAGCTGCACGGGTATAAAACCTTCGGCATATCGAACGTAGCCTTTCATTCTGGTTTGATTATTGTATGTTAGTATTGTTATTATTATTATAATATATTATTATGTATTATTATGGTAATAATGCTATTATTATTATTTTTAAATTTATCTTTATTATGTCTTCTTACTACGGTTGAAGATTATCAACATAGCAAGCTCTGCTAAAAACAATTTTCGATTGTGTAAAAACTGCGAAGGTTTCGAGTTCGAAATAAACAAGAGAACGCAAAGCAAACAGCAGCAAAGTGTAAAATGATGTTGCAGTTTTTAAAGATTTAACTTGCAGGCCGAAACAAAAAAAAACCTGAAGTGCAAGAAGATGGAAACTGATAAAGAGAGGGGGGACTGCAACAGCTTAAAGAAGTGTATTTTGTATAGGGAATTGCATAATTCATAATTCGAGACGAGTCATGACTTTTGGCCGTCGAAGGGGCAAAAGATATTCTCTCACGCAACGTTTTTGAGCTGCGCGGGTTGAAGGCTAACGGTGACTACTATCTGTATAATATATGTGAATATATATGTATACATATTCCTAGCTAACGTTATGGTAATTGGTTCTAAGCGACGCCTGCGACCTTGCCACAGGTTTCCTCGTTTAACACGTTTAGTGGGCAGGGAGGGACGGTGCAGGGTGCAGGGGGAGGTGTGGCAATCACACTTTCACCCTAACAGTGACCTACATTAAGTTAAGGCAGGAAATGATTTGGCTTGAAGTCAGCTTCAAACTGGTCAGAGCGTCGTGCCAATGCAGTCGCATAATTGCGCGTAATTACGGCCCGGCTCCCATTGCGTATGAGTAATTTGATTGCAATTACAAAGTCAACGCTAGTCTAGCCTCTAAAAACAAATGCAATAAACAGAAAACACACACAAGCCGTGTGCGATAAAAACAACAATAACAACTCCCGATTCAAAACAAGTTCATTGCACATGTGCAATGGCAGCGACACTCGAAACCCGCTAAAATCAGCTACAAATCGGCTAGAAACTCTGAAATAACTTGAAACTCAAGTCTTTACTATAGTTTATTCCCCGATTAACTATAGGAAATTATACCAGGCAACTTGGAGAAATGTTTAACGAAAATGCAGAAATATAAATGCTGAATAAAAATAAAAAACGAAAGATATAAACAATGTTTAAACTGCGCTTGAGCCTGCCAACAAAAACAAGTTTATGTTTATTGAAGCACATGGCGACGCGCCCAGAGAGAGCGACTGCGAGAGAGCACGATTACGTAGAGAACGAGAGAGGAAGTAGTGAAGGAGAGTGAGTCGGTAAGAGAGAGAGTTGAGAGAGTAAAATGTTTCCCTACAAACAAACAGACGAGCTACAGTGGGCGTAGAAAGAGTTAACTTGAAAATAAAAAAACTAAACAAATTAAAATTAAAACTGTTTATGAAGGAATAGTCGTTAATTTTTGCTTTAGACACTCAATAAAATGATTATTTTATAGCGAAAGGCTGTATAAAGAAGAAAAGTTGGAAAAAAAATTTTTACGAAGAATGATTTGCCTATGTTAAGACAACTAGTTTAAAAATAAGAAGAACAATAACATTTTCAGAAATTACAAATTGGCACTTCTTTCATTATGGAAATAAAATATCAAAAATATTATCAATAATAAATAAATAAATAAATAATAACGATCAATAATCCATTTAGAAAAATACAATATATTTCGAGCAGAACTATAACATTTTCAGTAATGTCTAACCAATATGTTATAGATGGAATTGGTTTATTATTTAAAATAAAACGGATAATAAAATAAAATATAAATGGTAACTATAGTTATAATAATGTTAGAATATAAATTAATAATATATGAATGTACATGCAATTAATAAAATATATTTTAAACTGTTTCAAAATTATGAAAACACACATTTCTATCGGTTCCACTGTGCGACGACAATAAATAGCATAATTTACACAAGAGCGTCGGCAGCGACGGCGACGCACAACGGCAACGTCAACGGCGACTGCGGCAGTGACATCGACAGCGAGTGCGGCTGCGTCAGGCAAAGATCGCGCGCTCGCACTTGTGTGCGCTGACGTCGCTGTTGCTGTTGCTGCTGTTGTTGTTGTTTGTATTTTCTGAGGTTTGTCGCTGCTGCTTTCTGAGCCCCATGCACACGTTCGCCTCACGGTAGAAATGTTCGATCAGTTTAAGTTTTTCATTTGCAACGAACGCAAGCAAATCGCTCCGAGGCGAGCAACGTAAACGAAACCGAAAAATAATAAAAACAAAGCAAAACTCACAAAACATTTTTGTAAATTAAAAACGCGCGCGCTCAAAATCACAAATTGTTATATACTACAACAAATAAATAAAAATAAATTAACAATAACCCGACGTGCTAAATAAAATACATAAATAAATGCAAAGACGGGTTTTCATGTGTGCAGCGACAGCGTAAAATATTATTGTAAATTGTTTAAAACAATGCGAATATACGAAATGAATAAAATATCCCGTCACACATTCCCATGTTTTGTTTAATTGTTGAATTATCTGTATATATCTGTTTCTTCTCGACATATCTACGTGTGTGTGTGTGTCTGTTTCAAAGAGAGTGTGGATTTTAATTTGACAGACATAGTGACAATGTTGTTGTTGTTGCTGTTGTGAATGTTATTGCAGTTGTCTGATATTGTCTGTCTGTGCTCATTTTGTAGTTTTTGGTTGATTGGAAATGTAAACCATATTTGTCTCTGTTTTCGTTGTCAATTTGTCCCGTTAGATCAAAGAGAAACCAAAAAAAAAGAAAAAACCTCCAAAAAGTTCTTCCGTTTTTCAAGCAGAACCAATTATGGATGTTGAAATTTAGTATTATAATAAAGCAGATAATTCTTCAATTGCAAAACACCTGATATTGTGCGCCAAGTATATGTATGTCCATATATACCGTGTATAATTGTGCTAAATTCGAATGTTTTTTAATAAAATTTACAGAGTGCCTTTACTTTCATACACTCTTTGCCCCGATGCCAAAGAGAAACACGAAAAGCAATAATTAAAAAAGTTGTACACAAAATATAATCATTGTGTTTGTGCCAAATCGTTTAAAAGTTTAACGAGAGTGATAAAGATCGGAGAGAAAAAGTGAAATTAATATCAGTTAGAAATGTGACTAAAACAACAAAACGAATTTTAAATAAAATCTACAAAGAGAATCATACAAAAGTAACAAATAACGAGGGAAGGAGAAGGAGAACTGCAGTATAAGAGCCCCAAAGCTCAGAAGGCACATCGATCGAGCTATCGAGCTACTACTATATAAAGCAGGTGTGTGTTCAGTATGATCAGTACTTGGATGATGTAACATATAAGTGGAGAAAAAAGAAGCTAAATTGCAAGCTATGCACAAAAAACTAGGTAAAGAAACGATTGCCGAAACCTGCCAAGTGGAGAGATTGTCGTTTCCACTCCCACTCCCGCTCTCGGTCTCGATCTCAGTTCCAATCAGTGCTGCCGACTTTTCTGGTCATAAACAAGCTAAAATAAACTTTGGAAAAACTAAAAATAGACACAAAATGTTGTTGGTAGCTGCAAAAAAAAACACTAGAGTAGTAAAAATATTAATTTGTTATTGACTTGGTTCAATGGTTTTGAAAACTTCTCAAGTTTGTCAAACATATCGTCTTCTGCAGCTTAACTTATGTTGATCTTACTGATCTGAAGCTATTGTAAGAATCCAAATAGTTGGTCACTTTATCTGAAAAGTTTGTAGCTTCCTTTTAATTGCATGGAACAGAATCGCTTTAAAATTGATTACCTCCACCTTCAAACACATATATAAATTGTTATTAATCCTGATTCAACAATTTATTCCGCATTTGTCCATGGCAACTTACCAGCTCTAGCGGGGAAATAGCTAAATTGCCAGCACTGATCGCAGTAACTCTCTTGTTTGCGCTCTCCGTCTCACTCTCGCTCTCTCTTCTCCTTCCTAGTTCGCTGCAGTCTAGGCTCGCTTGTCTTTTCCGCGTCTGTTCGTTGCCCTTTTCTGACTGCAGCAACTCTACACAAGGAATTGTTATTGTCCTCTCGTTTTCGCCGTTTACTGCATCACATTCACTTTTATATGCACACATACACATGTGTGTAATTTGTGTGTGTGTATTAGGCGCTGTGCTAATCCAAGCTAACCAACAAAATTATTGCCATTATTCTCGGCTATTGCCGCCCGCGGGTCAAGGCATTTCTTGGCTCGCAACAATTGTTGTTGTTTCTGCTTATGAGTGTGTAAAAATTGTTGTTATTTATTACAACTTGAGGCCAAAGCGCTCAAAACAGCTGACCAGCTAAAAAGAAGAGACAAAAAAAAACGCAATGAATAAACAAGACAAGCGAACCAAACTTGGCCAACAACAACAACAACAAAGTGAAGACCTACGCCTAATTTAAGGTCATCAGCACAATAAAACCAAACAACCCCAGCAACAACAATCACAACAACGACAAAAGTTCAGCACGCAACATTTTTAGTGTCTTCGCTTCTTTCCGAGCTTGAGCTTGGCTCTCTGTCTCTCTTTCTACCTCTCTCTGTCAGTCTGTCTCTGTTTCTACGGCCCTTCTATGCCATTTGTGTAGAGAATTAAAAAAAGCAACGGTATTCCAAAAGTAATGAACTCACACTGGCATATGAACACGTACACACACACACATACGCATACACACATATAAGTATATGTACTAACACTGTGTCTGTGTGCAGTTACAGTCCAAACCTGTGCAAACATTCATATTAGCGTTAAATACCGTAGGCAAATCATGATGAAAGTTGGCATATAACCACGATATAATATATAGCTGTATATATAAGTAGTTAAAACTACGTTGATATATAACTATATATATGTTTAAATTGTGTATATTTAAATTGTATACACATAGAGTTCAACATTGTATTGTATATAGTACAGCCAAGAAAAGTTGCAGCTGTGTTCCTCCAACTGCTTTTCATTCGCAATCTATGCAAATCCGGCACAACCTGCTTTAGATTCCGATTTTGTAGACTGTCTGGCGGCTGGTCTACTCATCTTCAGCTCTTTGGCGCTCTTTTCGATCATCTTGCAGAAAAGAGAATGCCTTCGCTCTTTGAAAGCTTTGGCTTCGCTATATTTATGTTCTTATAAATATAGCAGTGGTCAAAAGTCTGAAAACAAAAGTAAAGTTCAGATATCGAAATGTTTTGTATTTTGTTTTTGCGTTCTTTTGCGCAGTTCTTCGGCGATAGTTAAATTAATTGCTTAATAAATTATAAATTTAAATTATGTTGACACTTTTATGCAGTCCCCAGATCGATCAATTATAGATAAAATACCTAATCGCTTCAGTTCGCCTAATCGGAGCAATTTGTTAAAGCAAATAAATTATTTGCATATTATGAAAGAGACTTCCGAAAATAGAATAACTGCACACTTAGTATTGCCTAGCACCTTGCTATCTTACTGTTGTTCGATAAGATATTGTACTATACCATAATGTTCATAATAAATTTGTGTTTATGTTTTCTTTGTTCGAATTATTTGACACCGTTTTCATTTACGACTGTCATCAAATATCGTCTGAACTCTCTGTCTAACGGTATCGGGTGCCGTCAATAAGCTCTTTAAGAACCTGTCGCGATAGAGGGTACAAAAAACATACATATATGCATATATTTATAGATAAAAGAGATTTATTTTTGAATGAAGTGAAGATTTAATGCCGACCAGAAGTGAATTCAGGCCAGCCAAGTCAGGTGGCAACACTTTGGCGTTGCACAACACTTTATAGTATAAACACTAGATACACATAGCCTATAATAATGCAGCGCATCGAGTGGGCGTGACCGTGACTGGCAATGATGTGTAAAATATAATTTTAATTAAATGCGTTTGTAATTTAAAAAGCCAACACGGAAATGCAAAATCGAAGAGGAAAAGATGCAACGCGTAGATACTTTTGTATCTTTTTATTGATTTCGAGTGACAAGCCGTGCGTTGGTCAGCCCACACAGACTCACTCACAATACATACTATACCAGTATAATGCCTGTTCAGATGAGGAAGCAAAAAAAACAGCTCTCAGCCCATTATCGCCGCTGCTGTGCATTGTCAGAGCTATCTACAGCTTTTGTCTGTTAAGGATCCCCCCAAAAGTACAACAAGTATATACTATATGCATTTCTGTATATCGTAGTATATATACATACATATATATATATGCAAATAGCTATCAAAAGAAGGCCTGTCGAGAATGCATTGCACATAATCATTTTTCATGTAGTCTGTTGTTTATTTAATTATTGTTTTCTTCTTATTATTTACTTTTTGATTTATTTAAAAGCTTTTTTATTTTTTCGGTTCAGACAAAGAGTCTTACTGTGATTGTTTGTTCAACATGGCGTGAAAAAAATGTCATAATTACACAAACAAATATACAATCTTGTATCGTACATATAGCAATGAATATATTTAAGCACACGCGATACTATGCCGAAAATCAATTGTGGCTCACAAAGGCACTTCATGTATGCTCCTTAACTTCCCCCCCTCACCCCTCTTAAAGTATCTTACGGCGTCTCTTTTGTATTTTGAGCAAGTCGCAATTCGTTGTTGTTATTTGCAGCATGTGTGATTTATTGATGATGTTAATGTCGATGATTTAATAAGTGTATTTTCATTGTAGACTTGCTGTACGGTAGCTGCATCCGATTCAAATAATATTTATAGCCGCGCGATCAGATATCCTGAAATATATCAAAATAAACATGTATGGACACATGCAATAAATATGCATTCGGTATTCTAACTGGCATAACGAAATTTGTTGTGGGTATAACAAAAACTAATCGGTATTGTGTTTCCAAATAAGAAGGGAAAGAATACTCTGGATCTACTTACATATATACATACTATAATCGATATATTGATCATTAAAACTATTAAGAATTTCTCACATTTCTTGTTAACTAGAAATCTTGTTTTTCCTAATTATATATAACATATCAATAATTTTCAATTGATGCAGAGCAATCCTGTGCTTGATTTTCCTCAATTTGATCGATTTTATCGTTCCCAATTTACATGTATGATCAACCCAGTGTTGCTGTAATTATTACATGGTACAGTCTGCAAATTAGCCAAAACAAATTCCTTGATGTAATTTTCGATATATAACTAATAGCTCGCATACTTACATATATTATTTTTGGCTACGCTAATTGTGCAATATTCAAAATGCGCATTAAGAATTAAAAGTATATTTTCAACAAAATACATACGTAAAAATACAACAGGTATGCAAACTTAAAACGGAACAGAATATGTAATTCAGAAATATTTTCAAGCATAAATTATAGCGATTAACTGTATAGAACTTTCTTATATAGTACACAGCAACTAATCACATATCGATCTTAAAACTATTATCATTAATCATTAATCATTCTGAGCTGCGTCGACAGCCCACGCTGTGATAGTTTCAGACTTCGATTCAGATCTGAGGAAACATTTCCGTTTTGCGCGAATTAATTCAGTCGCAATCGCCCGCAGCGGTTAATCCGTGGATCGTTCTAGGGGAGGGGTCTGAGATCGATGAATTCATTGAATTCGGTTCCGTCTTGCGGTTTATGTACGTTGTTGCTTTTGTTGTTGTTGACGCACTTGTAAGTAAAATGACAAAAATTGTTGATTTTTCAATTCATTTATTTTTATATACACATTTTTTGTTTGTGTTTTTGTATTTTGCGGAACAGAAACTTGACGATTGATTGGGTTTGATTAAGCACACACAGATACAGATACAGATACAGATGCAGATACAGAGTATCTACAGCAACATAGACTCGTTGACTCGTAGTTATGAAAGTGGCAAATCGCTGGCAAAATTCCGAACTGGTTTCCCAAACAAAAGGCGATCACTTCCGCCTTAGTAACTAACTATTTGTTTTTGCCTTTGGTGTTGTTGTTCTTGTTGTTGTTGTTGTTGTAATTGTTCATCGCTTACAAAATCAGCCCGTTGACGATGGAAATTGCTATTGACAACAGCAACAAGCGTAAGTCGGCTTTAATTGTGCAAGCACAGCGCATAGATACAGATACACACACACACAGATATACATAGATACATTTGTCGGGCAAGTCGGCATTCTTGCGGCCTGCACAGGTTCACACACGAAATCGGCTCAAGTGTCACGGTTACCGAATTATGTCATTCTTGTTACCGTCCTCAGCAGCCCCCTGCTTCTCCCTTTCACCACCAAGTCTGACCACTCCTCCCTCTCCCTCTCTCTCTCTGCTGTCAACTGCTGTCGACTTGTGGCTGTCATGTGCTGTGAATTTGATTCTAATGCGGATTTGTTGTCGGCCTGCTCCAATATTAACACACGCCTGGGATATAGCATATATCGTATATCGTACATGCCCAACACATTGTGAGGTATTTGCTGATACGTAAATAAATGATTTCGTTCGGTTTAAATGCTTTGAATATCAAGCGAATCGGGCATACTATATGAAATACGATGCTTATTATTCGATACTTAATTATTATGCAATGGAAATTTCGTATGTTTGGCACACGATGCTAATAAGCATACTAAGCCATATCGTTCTTTATATTTCATTTAGCTCCATTCTAGTTTAGCTTGTGACCACGTGATCCACTCAGTTTACACCCATAAATACCGTCATATATAAGTTGACCAATTGTTCTCATTATCGACAACTACCGGGACTCAGTTCAGTGAATTTATGTTGTGCCGCACCTAGTGGTGGTGTTGCTGCTATTGCTTGCCCAACCCACAAACAACTCCATAAAACAGCATGTGAAACAGACTAGTTAATTTATGATCCCAATGCTCAGGTGAACACTATTAAGTGAATTGAATTGGTGCTTTAGAACTTGTTTAAAATACTACTCGATATTATGAAATAATAGGTAACGAAAGTAAACTCTTGTATAGTTTGTTTAATAATCACAAATTATGGATTTGCGTGGGCAGTAGGTGTAGCATCCACAGTATCCTTTATGTAAAATTTAATGTCTCTAGCTCTTACAATAGCTGAGATCTTCGTGTTCATACAAACAAACAGATGGACACATATGAATAGGGGTCAATTCACTCGGCTTGTGATGCTGTTCAAGAATATACATCCTTTGTGGGTTCTGTCACGTTTCCTCTTGCCTGTCATATGAATATAATTATACATTTGCACAATGTTAATATACCGTTTTTAACCTTTCTTTATGGTCGAAGGGTATAAGAAAAGTACTTTCGATAGAATGTAAAAAAAGAATGTGAAATACAGTTTGTTAAAAGAGGCCTAACGACATGAAACCGAACTTGATGATGATGAAATATTTTAAACGTATTATTCATAGTTACTATAATTCATAGTTACAGCAGTGTTATTACCCTGTAAATATCAAATCATCTATAGTATTTTATAAACTTGAAATGCATTTCTAAAGATCTATCGATAACATAACTACTATTATTATCGCCCAATCGATCGTTTGTCCATAATTACCCAAACTAATCGAACGTAAAAACGTTTATACATCAATTACCAATTTAAATCTAGACGAGATACCCTCTTAAGCCGAAAGTCAAAGTGAGACTAGTCAAATTATCTCACATCCGAATGCTAATTGAGAGTAGACACATCAAAAGGTCTGAGATACGTTTATTAACAACGCGTTACTACACGCTGTTTTGTTCGTGTGTGTGTGTGTACAGGGTATAATTAAGCAAATTACGCTTAACAATCGATTCGCCACCCGTCGATATTGGTGCAACCACTTGACACTTTTGCTGATGAAAAATGCTCAGTTAAACGGTAGCAAACACGTGTAGATACATTTGTATCTTTTGTGTTTCTGCACACACTCACACACGCATTCACCCACAGTTCAACGACACGCAGCGACCAGTTTGTTATTGTTTTTGTTTTCAGCAGTAGCAGAGCATAAGATACAGATACATTTTGACGACCAAATTAATTATATCGATTCGTATGATTTATGATCTCTCAACTTGATCGTGTTGACACTCCTTACGCACTTCTGAGTGTTCCGTTTTGTGGTTTCTAATTGGAAATTCCTGCGGAATTTCTGGCAGTACTTCACATGAAGTAGGTGTGTGTGTGTGTGTGTTTGTCGATTGTTTTGCTTATGATATCAAATTTATGAATTTAAGTCGATTATTAGCGAATTGTTTGTGCAACCGGTTTTTGCATTACGGCAATATGTAGAAACCAGAGAGACGGAGGAGATTGCGACAGACGGACAGACAGGCGGACAGATAGACAGACAGACAGATGGACATACAGACAGACAGACGGACAGAGAGACAAGTGACAGCTGCTTACGTAGATTCAAGTGCAAAAATATTTGAACGGAGATTGGACAGTCAAACAAAAATATGAATATGAATAGTTAGTTATTCATATCTTTGTAATCATGCCCCCTTCAGCAGGAAGAACAGCAGATAATCACAATGAAATACCGTGTTTACTTTTATGTATTCAGTGAATCAGTGAATGAACAAAGTTGGCTGTGATTTATGATCACAATGATAGATAATATAAATAAAAAGAACTAGGTTAAAAGTCGTAGCAAGTAGAAGATACTAAAATAAATTTAAATGTTTTATTTGTCTACAAAAAGTTTGTTATTTAAATGAACTGTAAATTCTCAGCGCATCCCATTCACTCTTTCGTTGAACTCTAGCGATCTAATATAGTATAAACCAGACAGACATAAGACGAATACGTATCTTTCGGTTCACAGTCACGCGATTTTCTATGCTATTTGTGAGATAAATTTGTATCTTACGCTTATGCGTGTTTGTTATGCTTTTAGTTTTAGTGTTGTTTTAAAAATGATACCCTGTAATCGAGAAACTGGGGCAGATTGTGTTGTAGACGAGGCAATACCATCAATACGATCTGAATACGCATTGTCTAATTAAGGAAGAGACGAGTAGGAAAAACATATTCTAATTTTCCAACGCTTTCCCACATTTTGTGCTTACTGTAACTTTTTACAGAGTATCTAAGAGTCTTGTTCCGTCAGCTAACGCATTTTTACTTATTCTTTCTTTTGCGTTTCATTTCATTTGGCAGCGGAATGTGCACTCCCCCCGTCTCTCCCTCTCTCTTTGTGGGTGCGTGTGCGTTGACGCGAACCGTTTGTATCTTTCAGATACATTCGCTTCGGTATTTGTGCATTTGCAAAAGCGAAAGTGCAACTTGTCTTTTTGTGTTTGTTTGTCTCTGTCTGTGTGTCAAACAAATTTTCCAACTGTGCCATAAATAGCCGATTCTTGCACACACACAGCCAGAGAGAGAGACGGGGGAGAAAGAGAAAGAGAGAGGGATTGCTATCACGAAATTGATATGGAAAATTCAATTTTAAGCTGCGAGATTAGCCTTGCGTTGGCGTTGCCTCAACATTTATCGGTTAATTGAACCAGTCCAGTCTGAAGGCAAAGTTCACATTCCATCAGCTGATATCAATTGGGTACACTATGTTTTGGGTATACGAACATGATACGAGTACAACACGAATACGAGCATTGACTCTTGTTCACATCATTCACTATCGACAATTGCATCGCAATTGTGTTTATCCAGTCTGCTACAGATGTTTGATTTACAGCTGGGTAATACGATTCTTTCTACACCTTCTATTTATTAATGTGCTGCAATTGACATTCACATCTGTCGAATATGTTTATGAATTTCACAATCCAATGATGACGAATTCATCAATTGTGAAATACAATTTATACTTAAATAGAACAATCTAAATTATAGTGAAAGTTATAGTTGAATGGTGTGGACTATGGGTGTGGCATTAACAATTCGAATTAAGCTTTATTCATGTATGGTTAGCATTTAGCTTTTAGTCAAATTTAAAGGTTCTAGCTTATATGGTTGCTGCGATATGTAAGTTCATACTGACAGATTGGCTACTTATGCAGAACAAGAACATTGTATATACTTTGTCACGCTTTGAACTGCATATAAGATGTGTACTTGACCTGTTCATACGGGCAAATATGTTCCTTATGCAAACAGCAATCTTTTAGCCAAATTTAGAGATATTATCTTTTATTTTTGCTGAGATTGGCGCGTTCATACAGACAAGTCGGCTACTGATGCAGAACAAGAACATTGTATATACTTCGTAGGGTCTGTCACGGCTTCTACACTCATATATACTTCGTAGGGTCTGTCACGGCTTCTACACTCACTATCCCTCATGTTCTCAGTTCTAAATCCTTTATCCTTTCACGCCTTTCTTTTATCAACCTTCATCACTTTCGCACTTTCCAATGAATGAATGCAAATCGAACTGCTTATCAGGCCTTGTGCATAAAGGTTGCAATTCATTGTGAGACTTTGATTGGCCCTCTCTCCCTCGCTTTCCCTCTCTTCCCCTTTCTACTCCCACTGCTGGCTCCTTTATCTGCTGCAAGCTGCCTTGCCTTGGGTTAGTTAGTCATCGAGTTTTTTATAGTCACTTGTTTGTTGCATTTCCATTTGAGTGTGAAAATCGGACATGCCAAATGCCAGTGTGTGTGTGTAGATGCTTGGACATCTGCGAACCACAACGTCCACTCGTGGTACGGCCTATCAGCGAGATGTCTCTTATCACGTGCTGTAGTTTTCCACTTGCACGATTGTTTTCCCATGCTATGGAAAATTTTTTTTGTCACAGATGAGGTAGAGGGGGGGAGAGTGGTCGAGTGCAGTAAGAGGTCACATTGCAAGATGATGAGAAGAGGGAGGCTCAAGTTGAATTGTCCAAATCAAAGACAGTGTGGGACGCATTTGACAATAGAGCGACCAGTTTTCGGCTCGGTTGACTGGCCGTGACATTGACACAGTAAGATATTGTTGATTTCTATTCATTTATGCGCATTGCACAATTGATGAGTCCCCGCATTCAATCGATCGAAGAGAAAGAGAAGGAGAGCGAGGAGAGAGAGAGAGAGAGAAGAGATTCATCGCGAAACAAATGTGTCGCCTTCATGGCCCAATGCAATTTGACAATAACGCCCTAGACCCAGACCCAGACCCAGACCTACCAGAGCCGGTAGACCAAAGTCCAACTCCCCGATTGCCCGGCTTTCAAGCGTGAACTTCACTTCACTTCAGCTTAGTTCACTTCACATGTAATCGCCTTGAGACTGACCGGTTGTGTTGGTCTCACACAGTCCCCATTGCGCACTTAACGTACGCAAGGTTACGAGTCATATTCATAACGATCTCAACGATCAAGGGGAATGCACGAGGAGGAGGAGGACTTATTCAAATTGCTTGTTTCCTATACGGCGCTCATATTACGGAATCTGCTGTTGGCCAGATAAGGCGTCTACTCGAGCTGGGATTACATGCTTAAAGCCAATTTAAAGTGTTTGCGAAGCACGAAGAAAAACACTAGAAGACCACTAGAATCTGTACTATCAATAAAGACATAGATAATGTCGTAACCCCGACACTTGAGTGTCTCTGCAGTCTATCTAATCACCCACTCACAAACTTCTATAAACACATGTACGAGTATCTGTATTTGTTTGTTGGACACACTCCAGATTTGGGCGAGGCCCCAATTTACCAACATATATAGTACATACAGACAGTATATATACAGACAGTATGCAGTATATACTATATAGCATAGTTGTATTTCCTGCATCTTTATACCAAGTCATTCAACCGGACTCTAATTGATCGTAATCCCCCGTTGTAATACTCGTATACCTAGCTGGCCTGCGCTTTGTGAATAAAATAGAAGCAATTATAGCCCCGTTGTGATCTATGCGCTAGAGTTGACGTGAGAATTGAATTTAACAACACTCACAACACTTACACTCAGTTCGGCCAGGCGTTAAATTATAAGAACTGACAGTTTACAGGCCCCAGATACGCGCTAAGTTGTGTAGTGCAATTAGAGAGCTGTAATTTCATTCAACTTCTAAGGTGCCTAGACTTTCCATTGTTATCGACCCAGTGTGCCGTGTCTCATTCGGTTTATCTCCATATGATATCTACACTTCTGACCGAACACTTTCGATTTCGTTAGCGTTGTCGTCGTCATCATCGCGTGTCTTGGAACGCCCCTAAAACTCATTCAAATCACCAGCGTTGTCGTCGTCATTGTTAGCCGGCCTGCTTTTCATTATGATTGTATTAAACTATATTTTCATTATTCCCTTTGTTGTTGTTGCTGTTATTTGCGTAGTAATAGTTGTATTCGAGTTGTAGTATTCGTGTTGTTGTCGTAGGTTGGGCTATTGTTCTGATGCCATGAAGTTTTCAAAGCTAATTTGCATTATTAGCATTTGTTTTGCCATTTAGCATAGTCACCCGATTACTGGCTACATGAGTTTCTATACTCCGTTGGTTTTCGATAGAGAGGCAGAGGAACTCTCTTAACTAACTGAAAGTGAACTGGTTTGCTTATGGCTCTATCAAGATATAATAAACATAACTTTACCTAACTTGTTATTCTATGTAAAGTGGGGCTGGCATTCTCAAGGTCTGCCCAATGTATTCATATGTTAAATAGTTATCGATTTTAATGTTGACAAATTCCTTTAAGGTAATTTCGAGAACTCTCTTCTTCAAAATTAGAGATGATCTAAGTAGTTTAGTTTCAAGAATATTATAATCAGTAATGTTCGATCTCTTACATCAAGCTGGCAAATATTCTATCATATATTAAATGTACTAGATATGATAATATGAGATCGTTAAATGGCTTGTATTACCTGTTAATTAGTTAAGCATTTTCTTTACTTGTTCACATTGTGTCTGAACTGGGGAACAACTTAGTTAGTAGGTGCTCCAAGCATTCACTGAGCCCAAGCCAAGTTGCTATTGCAACTCATTCCCGTAATGATCGCGCGCCCTACTCGTCTGTCCCACATCGGATAATTGAGTTGATCGTGCTCTGCGTTGCATGCACTCAGACAATCGCATATCCACTCATACATACATATACAAAATATAGTCAAGCTGCGATATCATCGTTGACGTTCCGGGCGACCGACAACTGCCTGCTAATTACCTCGCTAATGTCGGTTCAATGGAGTTCATTGAAAGTAAAAGTGAAGCCAGACCGCGAGAGAGAGAGAGGGAGATCGCAATAGTTGCGAACTGGGTAACTGTAATCCATTGTTGGGGCAACAGACACGCCCACTTGGCAGCAATTGGGGCACAACAGCGCAGCTTGCAATTTGCTTTTGGTTTTGCTCTTGTAACACACATAACGGTTAAATTAATATAGCATAACACTTACAGCGTCTAACGGTTAATCGATAGATTCATAGGAATCGATAACCAACATGAGCATTATCGATAACGGCAAGTACCGCCTGCGCAAGGATTGGGCCAGTGCTTCCATACCGTCATTGGTCAACATCGATGAGCATGCGGCGGATGGCGACGGCGATGGGGAGACGGAGAACAATATGAATATATCGGCACCGTTGCCACCACAGAAGCCGCCACGTCGCAGCTCCCTGGCGCTGGGACTCTTCTCCAGCAAAACGGACAAGAGCCAGAAGCGACGCAGCTCCATAGCGGTCTCATTTCTGCGCCGTGATAGCAATAAGGTAAGTGATCAAAGGGCGTGGCACCTTAGCAGCAGCAGCAGCAGCTCACTAACTGAGTAACCTTCTTCTTCTCTCGTAGAACTCTACCAAAGACTCATATGAATCGGCTGTGCGCAGTGAGAAATCCGATGGCTCAGCCACGCCCACAAACAACAACAGTCCCGACATTGTATACAGCTCGGAGGAGAACATACGTGCAAGTTCGCCCAACGAGCCTGGCAAGGTGACCTACTTTGAGGATGGCACACAATCGCGACACATTGTGCAGGGCATGAATCCCTACGATACACCCAATGATCGGCAACGTCGTCGCCGCAGCTCGCTGCAGACCAAACTCGATCGCCATCGGCGCATGAAAATGGAGTACATCAATCAGCGCAGCCTCGACTCCACAGCGAACATCACGCACAGCGAGTCGCAGGGCGATCTGACCAATGACAGTATGGCGGCCGGGAATGGAGCCCACGGGGGCAGGGGTATTCGCAGCTATTCGACAAACGACGATGACGATGAGGACGACATTGTCGATCCCAATCACGTTGAGTATTTTCCGCGCGAGAAGCGACACTCCTGGTGGAATATCTTTGTGCCCGATAACTTCAAGAACAGGTTCGCTATAGCCATAGTATATATATATATACTATATAGTACATCATTGCCGACTCAACTCATACTCAACTCTAACCACAATGAATGTTTTGCAAGTGACTAATGAAGGAACGTTCCCTCCTCCTCCTCCCAAGCTATCCTGCCTTCCCCAACTGATCGTGCAAGAAGTATACTAATCCACGTATACCCTGTGATTAATTGCTAGTCGGTCGTACCTAATTGCATTTCCGCCTTTCGCTCAGTCTCTCTCCTGCTCTCTCTGTGCAATGGGATTCAATTTCATTACAAGCCTCCAATTTTGAGTTGAGCATAACGATGATTTCACTGCGAATCATTCATTATATGCAACTTTGTTGGATTGTGGAGTGTGGGAAATTAATGGATTATTGTTTGTTTTGTTGCGTCATCTTTGGCGCAAATTCTGAAACCAAGCGAAGGCCTTGAGAGACCCGAAAAAGCTCTCGTTCATGCTGAATTATCGCATAACCATTAATATCGATCAAGTGTGTGTGTGCGAAAAGTCATGGCATATTTCTTCGACTGGGCACCTATTTATTTTGTACAGTAATTGATTATAATAAACACACTTCGCGTTGGTCAATCTTGCCAAATTGATAATTACTTTGGACCCGATTTCTTCATCAAAATGAAGTTTACCTAACCCATAATTTGATCTGAGCAGATTGAGGGTTATGCTGGCAGTGATTGGTAAAGATAAAGATATAAAACATTGTTAATTCGATAAAAATTATGTTCAATTTTTTATTTATTAATCTGTTTTAAATTGGAATTATATTTTCTGCACTTGGAATTGAATTCCATTAGCAGAACTTCTTTGGTTTGCCCATGAACCAAGCCAGTACATTGTCTGACCATGACCCGACCCCGAGTCGTGACCTCAGATGCCCCAGAGCCAGCACTGTCAGCAGCAAAGTGACCTGTGCTGAACTCGAGAACGACACGCCTTTTGCCATTAGCTCTGTGTGTCTATTTGTCGATTTGCCTGCCAAGGCGTAAAATAAGCCTCATTATGATAATTAATATTTTTGCTATTTTTCGTAATTCTCCGAAAATCCAATTTTGAGAGACTCTCGAGCTCGAGCCCATTAAAACAATTGAATGTTGCATGTTATCTGTTATTCGTTTGTGTCTTATGTTGTCTTAATTATGCCTATACTATATATATTTATACATATTATTATTATATTTTTTTGTGTTTAGCAATTTCTTGTTTTGTTGATTGTGTGTTTTAATTTATTTTTAATCAGAAACATTTCATTTTCCTTTACTTGTCACAAACTTTGTGTTTTGTTTCCCCTTTGTAAGTCAAACTGGACAGGGCTGATTGTGTGATTATGGATTTTAATTAACCAACAGCCTTTGATTATTGCAATCGATGAAATCAACGAACTCTCGTTAAGCGACTGATTAGACTCGAACAAAGCCATTGCCCATTTCCCAATGGAAAGTCAATTTCCCCATATTCCCCATGCAAATCAATCAATCATGCCAAACACAATTCGGGTTATTGACTATATACTATATTAATTATATAGTATATGAATTTGCACTTGCATGTATACAGACCATATTTTAATCAAGATCGCGTACGCTCCGTTTCCCCCTTTGGAGACGGCCTTCTCTTTATGTAACTCTTGCGAGAACGGTAGAGTCCGGGCCAATCAACTGCGCAGCTTGCAATTCAATGTCAATTGAACTTGTAAAAGGAATTAATTGCCGAATGAATTGTAAACACACACACACACACACACACACTCGCACACACACATATGGACACCCTCAACCCACAATAATAACTGACCGCCTTGTATCGAAATAAGGCAGCACGTTTTTATGGCACGCGATTGCGAAACGGTGGGGAACCTAATGTTATTACAAGTACATATTGCCGGCAAAGCGACCCATCAATCAGCCCCATTCACCATACTGCATTGAATAGATTATTTGTGTAAAGACCACATGTAATTGGGCTAAGCTTCTTAAATATACGAAAACACTTCAGTTCTTCTTCCAAGTAGAGTCCCTATCAAAATAATGCCAATCAGATTAGAAAACAACCTTTTGAATTCGAGAATTATTCTTATTTCTAAGTTGTAAGTATTCGGATCTGACTAAATAAGGTTAGTCTAGGAAATATCTTAGATTTCCTACAGAAAACTCGACTGGAGAAGGAGGGCACCTTATAAGGTCAATCAGTCTAGAAAAAACAGTTCTTAACTCAGCAGGGGTATAATAACTCTTATAGGTTGCAGTACAGATCCTCTTTTCATATATACAAACAAGATTTAAATAAATATTAACTATAAGGTAAATTATAATGAATATGTTACCCAAATTCTCAAATATGAGCTTCATATGGGCTGCAAAGTGCTCATTCCACTAGCACTACTCAATTGCTACCTTGCAAGTAACTTTACACAAACTACACCTCCCTTCTCCACCCATCTAATGGTCTTAATTAAATATTGCCCATATCTGCTCTCAGCCTCCAATCTCACGTGCCTGCATACATGTATTTGCACAGTTTGTCGCGATCCTCTCTCCCTCTCTATCTTTCTGCTGCTCTTGTCTTTTGCCTTCTTCGTCTCTGTTTGGGTTTCTGTTGCTGTTTCTTTTTCTGTTTCAGTTGTTGTCATGCGCTCTTAACAGTTCAGGCACCTGTATTCGTATTCATTTCGCATTCATATTCTTATTCGCATTCGATTCGAAGTGTCAACATTAGTCGTTGTGTCCATAAGAATGCCTGCTCGCGCACACTTTTAGTTTTAGTCCGTCTCTCTGTCCGTTTGTCCGTCCATCTGTCTGTCCGTCCAGTCGACAGTTGCTTAAATACCGCAACTATTTTCGCAAATATTTGACTGATGTAAATAGCAAATACTCGTCGTGCATGGGGTATATTCAGCTGCCGAGTCAACATAAGTATTACTTGAGGCAAGTCTGTGTGTGTGTGTGTGCGAAGGTAATGCCTAAACACTTGTGTAAACTGTAAAACATCATGTTCAGCTCGCTGTGCTGAAGAGGGGGATGGGGCCAAAGGGCATGCAATGTGCGATGTTTGCTTAACTGAAGGATTCCAACTGCAGTTGTCAATTGCACGTCACTTTCAGGCAGCTATAAAAGTTGGTTTTGTTAAAATACAAAAAGGTTTCTCGTATAATCTAAAATATAATTTGGAAAAACGAATTTAATCTTTTGAATTAAATAAATTGTAAACCTTTAAACAGCAGAAGATAACTCAGAACTAGAAGTGAAGTTTATACTTACAACTACTTACGGCTTACTTTAATTATGTAATATTATCTCTTTGCTGTATAATTGGCATAGGAACAGTCGGTCATAAATTTCAAGAGTATAAAACTTTCGCAATGCCGAAGATAACCTATCATTTTCATTAAATGACACACAAATAAAATAATATTCTCTGATTTATAGCACAAATATTGTACAAAAAGTTTAATTAGAGGGTATAATAGATTTTAGGAACATATTTGTTTAAGTAAGGTGTCTAACACACAATAATCGTAAACAATGAAACACCTTCTTTTTGATGAAATTGTAGCTTCATATCAGCGTGTTACAACACTCTGACTCACTTGATGTCTGCGGAGCCTCTCGAACATAAGAGCATGAATCATTTCTATTGTAGAAATCATTTTGGTTGCCATATCTCTCTACTTCATGCACATCGTGCGTTTAAGGTGCTTGAGAACGCCAAAGTGAACTTGAAAGGTTCTCAGTATTACTGTTCTAGATTGCATGTAGTACAGTGTATATTTGTTAAGATTAAACACTATTTCGCCAGCTCGAACTTATCAAATTAGCAACACACTTAAGGGCGTCAAAACAAAAATATACTGGTATACATATAGTAAATTTTATACATTGTATAATACTTATTCTTATTTACGGGTTTTGGAAAGTTAGCCCACATATTTCTTTATAATCGCACGATTTATGGTGCGAGGGCTCCACAATAAACAATCGTGGTCGCACTTAATTGATTTGTGCTTTGGACTTATAGCCCAAGCATATGACTATCTGTCGCGTTATCTACCCCCTTCAGCTCCGCCCTACTGGACATATGTTCACAGTTATTTACACTTATGAGTTTTTGTTTTCAACTTGTTAAGCTTGATACAAAATACACAATCTATTATATTTGTATAACCTACCCAACAAGTTCGACGATAGATGATTTTGTTATCAGGTGTTTATCATCAATCACCGTTGATTCGTCAGATTGTTTACGGAATATGCAAAAAATACAATTCACTTTACAATTGAACAATATTCCTTAAGGGCAAAGGTGCCTCACATTTGCAATGAGATAATCATGAAAGAATTAAGGAAACTGCTGAATGGAAAATATTTGGAAAATAAACTTGCTGGGGTCGTCATACATACATATAAACAACTGTGTGTGTGTGTTGTGATTTGCATAAAATCAACGTAACATAAATTTGCCATTTGGGTTATTGGCAAGGAGGAGTTAAACCAGTTTTAAATCGAGTTCAAGACGAATTTAAAGCTCGCGACAGAGAAAGAGAATACTAACCTTTCCTAACCCTAAATAAAAATGGCACTTTGTTGACACTTGACTTTGGGGATTACAATAAATTTCGCACCTGATAACTGAACTTGCGACTTAGATAAGAGAAGCTCTCGCTTCTCCACAAGATATAGTACTTATCACAAGCTTCAATTGTCTTGCTCTCTCTCTTTCTCTGTGGTTCTCAGAGTATGTCACGGGTTTGTGGGTTGTCCGTTGTGGACCGTGGTCCACTCTCGATGATTACGTGCGTGCATGCACAAAGTCCACGGTGGCCTTTCACTGCGCTTGGCTGCCCACTGATTTGATAAATTTATATATATTATTGCCATGCACAAGGTCTCCAGACACACATATGTACATATACTATATATACATTCGTATTAACTACTTAGTATGTCTGCCCATAAACATGAGGGTGTATCCAGCGCACTTATGACGATGATAACACATCGCATTCAATCCCATCCCATTAACGAGAGGCTCTCTCGCTTCTCGACAATGTCAGAACTGAAATTCTGTATGGAATTCAGTTTGATTCGGAACACGAGAAGCGTCGCATTCGACAGAAGTCGCGTAAAACGGAGCAATATCGATAAATTGCGGTTTTATGTAAATTTGAAAAGTGCAACGCATTCCCCTGCTTTATGTGTGTGTGCTTAGTCATCAATAAAATATAATTTATTAACGAAACAAATTACCAAATACTTAAGATAATAAGTGCGAGCTTTGCATTCAAAAGTATTTGAAAAATGCCTAAAGATATTGGAATTGATGTGTGAATAACAAATAATGTATAAAGTGCAATCAATCTGAATATTTCAAGACACGTGAAATTTGAGAAAATTTTAATAGAAGAATTTCAATATGTAATTTACTTACATGTTCAAGAACCTTTAAGGATTATGACACAATGTTTATATTGATGACAAATATCGCTCAACTTCGTAATTTTTGAGGTAGCTTTGAATATTTACTTTAGCTCAGATACCTTTGTATCATATGTTAACTTTCCTCAAATTTACACACAAAATGAAAATATACCAAAATCTTTTTGTACACAATTTTGTTGTTTTGATTGTTGTTGCTGTTGTTCTTTTTGCTGATAAACATTGCTTATCAGGACTGACGTAAAACAAGTCTTAATTTAAATGAAAGATAGCTTTTTTTTCGTTCATTTTTGTCTTATTTATATAATCTTCTTTCCCTCTGGCGTTGTCAGTTTCGCTAATCTGCAGTTTTCTTTATAGACTTGCAAGTAGCTTTAATGCACCTGCCTGACATACGTATAAATTAAAGGTCAAACACGAGGGTATCAATGCACAATAAATACCCTTGAAAACGCTTTCTTTGTAAACATAGTAACAGTTTTAGTTCCTTTCTCTGTGCCGATGAGGGCAGTATTTATTATTACTTTCAATGCGGGCAGACTTCATGACGTTCCAGAACATATATGTATGCGAATATACATACATGATATATCCTATATATAAACCTCATTGTAACTTACTACATATATTTCTAAAAGAGAAATACGCACAAAAACCAAACTGAGGGGCTCGTCAATCTCTCCATCAAGGCGGCCCGAAAATATGCAAATTAGCTAGAGCTATACATACTTTCTGTTTACCTGGGTCGACCAGGTGTGGCAACAGCACACCTGCTAATCAGGCAAACTGACTATTTCGCGCTCCTCATAAATACAAACAAAATTATAAGTCAACTGCTAAATGACAAACTAGATTTCATGCAAATTTCAATTAGGCTGGCAACAAAATTTCTCGTTGTTACTTTAGATTCTCTTTTTTTTGTCAAACCGGTTCGCTGATGTTTTCATGTGAAAAATGAGAATAAAAAACTGATGAAAATTACTGGCGCCAAGCTGACCACAGTATAAATTTACGATCCGCACTAAAATCGCCGCAAAAGCGAATTACAAATATCAGAATATGAATTGTGGTTAATAAAATTAAAAAATTGTTTCATTTGCTTCGTTCTTGAGGTGATGACTCAGTACTAGCTTCTGTTTTAGTTGACGTATTTACCGAAGGCCTAACTTAATTTCCCATTACCAAAAAAAAAGGGGGAATAAATGAGATAACGGTAGCGTTTGCTTTCTTTGTGTGTGTGTAAACAAAAAAAAAGAGGGAAAAAAGTGAGAAAACAAAAAATTGCCGCAAAGTCGAAACTTTAGCCTTAACCTAAATTTGTTGTTGTTGTTGTTGTCAGGAGATTACTTTCAAGTGCAAGTTGATTTATGATAAACAACAACAGCAAAGAAGAAGCAGCACAAATAATTTCATATGACCTTGTAAATTTTTCGTGCAAAAATGTGAGAGAGAGATTTGTTGATGGATACATCGCATGCCGAGCCGAGGAAATGTCATTAATAATGCGTAATATCTGAAATATCTGTGTTTTCCTGTCTCTATTCCATGCCGAAATCATTTAAAACAGTTGTCTACACTTGGAGAAAATCTGCACATGAAAAAAGTAAGAATTTAAAGATAACTTTGTAATATGAAATGTTGGGTTATTTTTCTTAGTTTGTGACAAATTCTTTTGTACATCACGTGCAAGCCAAAAATCACGTTCAATTAACCCTTTCAACTCTTTGTCCGTAATCAGGCAAACATAAACAAGCTGAAGTGAAAACAATGCGGCTCTAACAGATAAGAATGCGGCAATAGAAGCTTCCAATTAGAACGAAAAAACAACAACCAAAAGCAAAAAAAAGCCAAACTGAAACTTCTATATAGGATAGAGAAAGAAAGAGCATTCAAATTTGTAAACAAAGAACTCACAGCTCACTGTTGCTTTCTGCTGGCGATGCTGTTATCAGTGCATTGTTATCACTGCAGCACGGCACGTGACATTTTGAGTTGTGTTCAGAGGGCGCTGCAGTTGCCATTGATAAGAGAGCTGTGGTGTTCATTAATTATTGTTTCTCTCGTTTTCATGCACATTTAACAAGCTAATTAATTTCGTAATCAATTTTGTCAGCCAACAACAACAACAGCAACAACAATGACAACAAAATTGAGTCATTAAACGTCAACACAATGTTTTAGCCGAAATAGTCGTGCATGTTCATGTCCGTGTGTGCGTCTGTTTCATCTGTCGACATCTTCTTTAGCTGCCTCTAAGCCGGCTGACACTGCGTATGATTGATGACCTCGTATTCGTCGCATTATCAACAGAGTTTTGTCAACTTTTGCCCCTAAAAAAAAACACGCATCAATTTCCTTTTTTTTTGCCAGAGAAACAACAACTTAATTGGACTTTCTTCGTTTTTTTTGAGTGTGTGATAAAAGGAAATAAACCTATTGGTATTAATATTGATATTATATTAAGTAATATTTATTGCTTTTGGAGCAAATGTTTGCCACCAACGCCATTGCGCAATGCAAAACATCATGATTACATCACAACAATATTGGTAAGATTTATGAACTATCACTCATGATAAACTGTTAACAAATTACAATGTCACTGTATATGAAAATACATTTTGATTGGATAAATAAAAGATTTGAGAAAGGCTGTTATAGTACAGAGGAAGAGAAAGAGAATGAAAGAGTTAAAGTAATTGAGAGAAACTTACTTATGTTATCCAAAAGGTTCTCTGGTAAAATTACTAAATTAAAACCTTTCTTAGTTGTTAAAAGGTAATTCGCTTGATGCCCACAATCATATTCATGATATATCCAGGGTTAAGAACTGTGAACTGGAATATATAGTTACACTGAAGATCTTCTATTAAGAACTTCTTAAATTAGAAATAACTTCACAGATTCTCTGCCAATATGCTCAACTTAAATCCTTTCTCACTTCTAACAAAGTGCTTCGCTTGATTCCCACACTCATCTTCATGATATGTCAAGCAGTTGCCACAGTCGATTTCAAGGTTAAGTGTCACAGTCTATTAAATGTCGTTAGATACTCGCGACAAGTCGAGGTATTCCCAACCTCAAGGTATTCCACAGTTGACTCACGCGATATTAACGCATTTTGCAAACTGTTCAGACCTGTTCTTAAGAAGGAAGCTCCGAATGATGTTGAGCATAGCTTCCGGCAAACCCAGATCTCAAGCAGAATACATACTTATTACAAAAGAGCCTCAATGCTTAAAGCTCGACGCATGCTTGTAGACACGTACGCAGCAAATCTGACGGAAGACAAGCCGAGATGGACGCGCACTTCCCTCATTGCGCTTGTTTGCTCAACGATCTCGACAATGATCTTGCTCTCTCTCTCTCTCTCTTCTCTCCCCTCTTTCTTTTTTCTTTCTCTGTCTTTGTTTCTTTGGCAACAAAGTAAATTGACAAAGAGCCAAGAATAATTTTATAGCACGAGAGTGCTAAATGCCATAAATATCTATTGAAAAAGTCCCCCCTAAATGTGTTGATTGTCATTAAGTACAGTCGAAATACAGATAGGCCTACTCCAGAGTGTGCGAGCAGGACAGCAATTGTCAATTGATTGTAAAAATGTGCTAATCAATGTTAAATTTGCTTTTATGATTGTCCATATTCAATATTTAATTGAGCGAAAATGCCCATAATATTTATTAAGTTGTCTGAAAGTATTCGCAGAGTCGCTTTCGACTTTATTGATATATTCCGAGGGGGTATGGGGTATTCATAAAGGTATTTTGACTATTCGAGAACTCGCGAATGTTTGGCCAACATCTGATTTTATACTATGCTCATAATGTTGTATTGTTTCTGGCTTATTGTGGGCTGTAAAGATAAGCTTTCTTACGATCGACGATCGCCAGTCCCGATCATACTAATATATATGTATAGTACATTTGCTTGCAGCCATTTCGTCTGGGTTCAAAATAGGAAATGTTCTAATCGAAAATATTATGTGATATGGTGAAATTTTATACGATCTTTGAGTGGTTCAGCAGTTTGGACAATTGAAGTGGGTCGCACTTTTTAGCAGCGACAGCTCACGCGGATTTTGAAAAGAGTCTGGTGATGAACTGGAGTGTTTTATGCCGATAAGCAGGTTAAATTTGGATTTATTTGAGATGCAACTGCTTGACTTCACACAGATTAGGAGGTAGAAACACTTAAGGTTGATCAGAACTGAATTTGTTTACTGGATTCTAAGTGCATTTAAAGAAGGTTTAATGAAATGGACTACAAAAGATGTGATGAAAGATTCCTGAATTTCATTTAATTTTAATCGATTTTAGGAACTTAATTTAAGTAAATAGCTTTTCAATTATCGGTGATCCTATTCAGTAGCATGTTTCTAATCAGTTTTCTAAAAAACCGACTTCGTGCAGTACTCTGTACCGCAATTGGAACGTGATGTTTTGATGGTTATAAACTGTGGCTTCGAATCGTGCTTGTCTAATCGCCACGTGCCCCATTGACAAGTCGCGTCACTTGGAAACTGAGACCATAAATCTATTGGATGATCTTACTTATGGTTACGTGATAGTGGGTTGGGTAAATTAGTTCGTTTTTCATGAGTTACTATGCACATAAATAAAGGTACATCAATATATATAGAGTTATAATAGATTTTAATAATAGTTATAATAATTGAGTATCTCTCAATGCATATTCTAAGTACAAGTACAAACTCATTGACACAATCACACACATCCATAAGTATCATACTAATTTATCTATTCGTTATTATTATTTATGATTATTATTCATTTTCTGTTGTATTTACTTTACTTTTATGGCCTCCTCCTCGTTCTCGTTTACCTTTTTTGGCACAATTTTGTTTGCTCCTTATAATTTACTAACGTGCCAGGTCACGTAGGGCTAGTCAAGATGTTTCCAGTTTGTCACGCAGCGTTGACAATTTGGCGATACCCGTGCGCAGGTAAGTGCAACTGCATAACACTAACCCTAACACTAACTTTATCTAACCCAGCCAGCTAAATAGCGTAACTAACTTTATCTGCATCTGTAGCATATAAAACGTTACTAAGTAATTCGATTTGACTACACACATAACATATATACTATATATCGCATGTTGTAACTATAGCATGGCATATCGAAGCATCGCATATAGTAATATAGTATATATACATAGCTGCTTGTTTATGTCTTTGTGTGTGCCTGCATGCTGTAAAAACACACGCACAAGTAACTAAGGCATGACAGCACACAAATTTACATCAAGTTTCTCCTATATAGACCTAAAAAATCCTATATATACCATTTAAAATAACATTTTTTCCAGCCAATTGTGACCATAACTGAAGCCGAAATAAATAATATTTGCAAAACAAAAGTAAAACCAAAGCAATCATAACAATTTCAGTTAATTTATGAAGCTCTAAACCGTATTATATATAAAGGTTGGAACCCAAATGGTTTATGATTATTTATAGATCGTCCAGATAATCTTAATGCGAGCTGTCGCCTTAATGGTAAAAATTGATAATTTATAAGAGCAACAAAAGCGTTAACAGCACAATAACTGCTGATATTAAAATGATTACAAATTTGAAAACCATAAGAACAAATACCCTCGGCTCAGCCAAGATTAGATTACAGAAGAAAGAGCACAGTAGAGGGAAGTTCTCAGTTAATAGGGAAGTTATCATATAACTTCGGTTTGTATTTGCTTATCGAAACACTGTGATATCAATAATTTCTTGCAGAGACTGCTCCATGCTGTATACCCATTAATTTATAGAGCTTAACAGACCGAACGAATTAAGTTCAAAGACCCAAGTTGTCAATGATCTTCAGGCCAGACGAGACGAGACAAACAGACAATTTACGGGTATTTATGGCAGTTACAATTAGTCAGCACAGTTGAAGGTTGTTCCGATTTCGGAATTCGTTTCGTAAAGTGCTCTCGTGGGTTGGGCAGAGCAATAACTTCACATTGTTGCAGAGTACCAGTTGACTTTATATTTATAAATCTTAAAAGTTTTGAGTGTACAGGGTATAACGATAGTCCAGCAAACATCAAGTTTAAGATGTATATAGAATTGTTATTTATATTAATGAAACTCTGTGGAAGTATATAGTATTATATGTTATTTCGAAGCCAGTCAAGTGCAACTCGATGAACTCAAGTACTGCTGTGTTTACATAAGCCAGAAATAGCCGGGAACTGCGGCAACCCTGTTGCCAGGCTGAATTGTTGTTGTTGTCATCATCGACAACAGGTGCTCGATAGAATGGTGTCAGTAAGGCAGGCAGTGAGTCTCCTCCTTGTCAATACCAACGCCAGAAGAATTGAGCTCTCTTGTCTATCAATTCTTTCTTGTGATCCACTTCTCCCTCTTGTAGTGCAGGAACACTACAAATGCAGTGTCCCTGATAAGATACGAACAAGTGAATTGAAGAATGAAATTCCCCAATGTTGTAACTCAATCTGTGACATTCTATAACCAATTTACAGCTGCTTCGCTCTAGAGAATCTCCCATCATTGATAGGCGTAACTAACAGTTCGTTTATTTGTTTAGTAATCCAGTAAATTTCTATTAGGTTAATGAACCCAGCAAAGTAAGCGAACCGAATAGAATACAATAATACGGATAGTTAACAGTGGGAATTACCATAAAATTTGACAACAATGCGAGAATTCATTTAAAAAATGGGAAAAAACTAATGAAACTTAAAGAGTATCAAATTAAAAGTTAAAGTCAATTAGAAATTAAAGAGTATAAAATTAGAAGTACTTATGTATTCTTCTTCTTAAACATTTAAACCTCGTGACATTCCTCATATTGTCGCGTTGCCTTCAAAAATTTGTTACCAACCCCACGGACCCGAAGGTATGCGAAAAGTAAACGAAAATTGTTCCATATAAAATTATTTGTGTTTGCGCAACGCGCACGAAAACAAATAAAAATTAAAAGAATACAATTTATTAAAAAATAAATTGACAAGAGAGAGACAAAGTGAAGAAATTCTTGCAACTGTTCAAATGAAATTCCATACGAGAATCGAATTATAATTCGCAGCAAACAAGTCATGCGATCGAGCGTTTCTTGAATAACTTAGATATTTATAGTCCGATCCGGTTAAATTTTGAAAGATGTCTTCAAAATATAATCAGCTTAAAGTATAGCGAAGTAAAAAGTAATATCTTAAAATCCTGACGTAATATTGAGAAGTAATTCTAAGAAATAAGTGCTTCAAATATCATGAAACTTGCAGATCAAACACAGTTGTTTCTTCCATATAATTGTTATTGTTTTTATAGAGTTCAGATAAATATATATAGGCCTAGAGCGAAGAAGTTTGTTTGAATTGTGAAATACGCGTTTAGCAGCTGCGCAATTAATTAAGAATACAACAACAATAGCAACTGAAAAACAAATAATAAATAACTGAACTTCGTGGTGAGGTTTGGGGGCGATGAAAGCGCAACTCCCCAAGGCAAATTGGCATGGAAATGGCGATAAAAAATATTAAATAAATACAAAGCTCTTTATCTCTATGAAAGCAGGCGCTGCAACGGCAGCTGGAACTGAATGAACAAATAATATATAATATGCATATTTACCATATGCTCTTCTTCTGCATTCTCCGTCTTGTTCCAATTCTATTTGCATCGTTGATAATATTCAATTAGACTCTTATCGCAATGCCTTTCGCTAATTGCCAAGACACGCGCAAATTGATTTCATTCACTTTGTTTCGTCTACAAAATTTACTGCAGATCCGAAGAAGCTCTATAAAGAAAGAAGGATTTTCCGCAATTGTTTATAGTCCTCCATAAAGCGGCGAATGAGTAGGATTAAAAACTCATAGCAAGATTTATAGCTCATGTTTAAATTGAGAATGTCATATGGTTTATAAATCAATTTCGATTATGGTACCATAGTCCAATTCCCTCTATAAGGCTTCGTGTATTTTCTCCGGGTTCCAAGTCTCAGCATGAGTATATAGTAAAGTTATATACCTTGGAAGTGTTTGTTTACAAATCTAACAACTTAATTAGGAAACTGGAAAATAATTTAGTAGGTTATATTAAAGTTTTATAATATATTTTCTGCATTTCCTCAACTGTCAGGCACCTTAACTTTCCCTTTTCTTCTCGCTTTCTACGTCTTGAATGGCCTTGAAAGCAATTCCTGCTCGGCAATCTTCATCTTTTGCACATTGCGAAATTGATAAATAAAGTAACCAACACACACACACACATGAGTAAATAGTGTGTTTGTATGTGATTGAACGAAAGCTGTCAATCCGTTATTCAATTCCGAACGAATCTCTGCAACGGATGACGGTGCGCCCCGGCGGAAATTAGTTTTGTCAAGCGAAATGTCACAAGAAATTCAAGAGAAGAAATGTAATGTTCAGGCCCGCAGCGAGGCGTCGCATAAGGGCCCCCACCTGCTAGGGGCCCCATTTAAAATGGGGCGAAAATAATTAAATGGATTGGCAAGATTATCAATCGAGAGTAGGAGACCACGATTTATAGACAATTATCAACAGCTTGTAATGCTTTTGTTAACACAAAATCGAGAAAGTAGAAAGATATATTTTATTTCATATATAATAGTATTAGGTTTCTTTATTCTGTCAAATATTTTATGAACTAAATACATACTATATTTTAAAACAAGGCAAATACTTACATAAAGGGCCCCCGAGAAGTTTTGACAAGTGCCCCCAAATCCCGTCGCTACGACCCTGTTAATGTTACTAAAACAAGTACATACTACTATATATACTATAAAGTATCGTTTTTCTTATAGCATGTGTAGTTCCTTTCCAAAAATATTGCTCGCCCAGTCGGCTGGCCAATTGAAGTGTATATAGTATATCGGACTGTAGTTAAATTGCCAGGCAATATAATCAATCAAAGCGACAGACAAAACACGTCGAGGCACGCGTGTGCCCGCGGCACAGGCATGGTCAGCTTAATATGGCAACGCGCTGTTTACCAATTTGGTGTGCTAGGAAGCAAGCACTGTTGATATGGATATGAATCTGGGTACACTTCGACTTCGACGACAACGTGTCGTCATCGTCCCCATGGACATCAAAAATTCCGTGCTGCATATCAAAATAAAAAAAAAATGTTGGAAATATTCTATTCTAGTTGGCTGGAAACAAAGCTTGAATGTTAATGAAACAGAGAGAGAGATAGCAGATAGGTACGCTCTGTGTATTCAATTTCGAGGCATTCTACGCATTCAGAAGTCACAACACAATAAACTACAATAATAATAATACGGTTAAGAGTTAAAAGAGATGACGATGATGTGTCCTAGGCTGGCAATGAGTTACCCTGTCAATAGGCAAACTTGATTAGACTTTGATCCCTCATCGACTTAAGCCACTTACCTCCGCCGACTCCGAGTAGAAGGTGGAGATCTGTTGCTGCTGCTTCTCCTGGCGCAGCTGGCTATCGTTGTACACCTGCATGCGCTCCAGCACAGAGACCTGGCGAAAGCTATCTGCCGTGTAGTGTGACAGAGCAATGCCAGCGCCCTCGATGAAGGCCAGCAGGACGCCGCCAACCAGAGCACTGCTCAGCATGGAGGTGAGACCTGGACAGAGGAGAGAAATGTGTAGCATTCTTCTTACGTGGATGGTCAGCGACAGCACTTACCTCCACGTGCGGCAAGTACACCGCCAGTTGCTGCTCCGCTGATGATGGAATTCCAGGGATCCTCCTTGCCACGGCTATAGACCAGGCCGCAATCGATGGCACTGAATGTGCCACCCCAGATGGCAAAGCTACCGCCGGCTAGAGCGGCACGTGCACGCACCGCGGCCAGGCCGCCAGTGAGTCGACGCTGCACGCCGCTGGGCGCATTGCGATATCCTTTGATGGCCTGAAAAATGGAGCCACCCACAAAGCCCATGGCAAAGGCGCCGCCACAGTCCTCGACAATGCGAAAGGGGCAGGGCTCGCGTGTATATTCCTCCATAACGAGTTACTCGGATAATGAAATGTATTGCCCGAAATTGGATGAACTACGTCAAGCCACGAGCAAGGATTGTTCGATTGCCTCAAGGCTTGCTGAGCATACATATTTCACTTAGCATTTACAAATTCCGTACAACTTCAACGGGGGCTAACTCGTGACATGTCAGACATCAGGCCAGGCAAATCGAAAGTATTTAAAGGTTAAGTCGGCTAAAAACGTTTAACACAAAACACTTGTGTGTTTAATGCGTTGTTTGCCATTTTTGGTCACTCGCCGCTTTGTCGATTGTCAGGCAGATAAAAAAACATTACAAAGAGCAAAAACAATAACAAAAGCAAAAACAAAATATACACATAAATAAATAAATTGTTATTAGCTAGTTATGGCCACAATTCGAGCTGGAAAATTTGTAAGTGATAAAGATCTAGCAACTACAAGTTGCTATCGTTTTATATTGCCAATTAAACGTTAATAACCGTTTCATGCTTTTTCGCGTGTTTCTTCTTCTTCTTCTTGGTCTTCTTACAGGAGCAAATCGCGCAGTGTTGATCATGGCCTTGCGGCACCTTTCGACTTGGATTCGTTGCGCTCGAAAGTTGAGCAGCGTTTTGAGAGTGTCGACAAATTGTCAAGTAAGTAACTTTTCACATAACCAAACTTTTAGAATTTTCAAAATGCGCGCGTACTTTATTTGTACACTAGCGCCATCTGTGCTTTTGTGCGCAAAGCTTTTGCTGACGCTAAGTTGGCTGCGCACTGTTATTTACTCTGTTATCTAACAGCGCGCAACAAATCGTGCAACAAATACAAATTTAAATGTTAATTTTATCAATTTAATTAATATTTTTGAAAGTGAAGTAAATCAGATAAGATAACTGATTTGTGTACAATGTTTTTATACCCTTTCAGAGGGTATATAAATGTTGGCCAAGAGTTTGCAACGCACCTTACACTTAAGAAATAACTTAACTTATCAGTGCCGATAAAGTGCCAAAATTCAAAATGTATCAATAAATATTTGTTGTGACTCAATTACTATTAATTGGCGTAACCCATGCAGATTGGTCACTGAGTCACTCAAGTGCCAAAATGCATAAGAACTATTTGATAACGCGCAAACCCAATCAATCTTGCAGAACACATACACACACATAAATTGTATACACACAAATATTGTAAATGTCAGTTTTTTACGCCCAGAGTGGGACCGGCACAGCACGTTGTTGTTAGTGGAAGTTTGACGCGAAAAGGGCAGAGTCGGCAAATATTTTAGCGTCATTATAGCGACAATATTCTCTACATTGTTGCTTATGCTCTCTTGTTCACTTGCGAATCAGCAGAGCAAAAGCAAATACGCAAAGGACGCGCGATAATCTTAGTTGTTGAACAGTTCTTGTTATATAAAACACGCGCAGCTTGCGATAGGAATAAACGCGAAAGTTTCTGTTCTAAACGATAAACAAAATAATGATGGAATTTGTTGAAATTTACTGGCGATCGTCCGCTGCGTCTTCGTTATCGACATTGTCCAATGGTTCCAATGAATTTGTTGTTATCTACCTGTGCCGTCGGTTCGCTCAGGTGCCGGCGCAGGCGCAGGATGCACTGGAAACGGTTGAAATCTATTCCCGCTTGCGACCAAACGATGAACAATTTACGGTTTTTGAGCAGTTGCCGAAAAGTATATAAATCAAAAGATATAAACCACACATCATACATATATTACAACATTAATTAATTAATTTACTTATCGGTTTGTTTATTATTATATTGTATTATAACACAAACTGTCTTCTTTTTCACAGAGCAAAAGTCTTCATTGCCCACCATACCCACCATTTCCTATACCGTGGGAAATCGCGACACACTCACCTCGGTGGCGGCACGTTTTGATACGACACCATCGGAGCTGACCCATTTGAATCGGTTGAATAGCTCGTTCATATATCCCGGCCAGCAGCTGCTGGTGCCCGATAAGAGTGCCAAAGACGATGCCTCCACCAGTTCAACTGGCACGAATGAGGGAGGGGGCGGAGGCGGCAGTATCTCCGGCAAGTCAAGTCCCATTGAGCGCAAGTTATCGAGCGATGTCGAGAGCAAGCAGGAGAAAGGTAAGCGACGCTGCTGGAAATGGTGAAATTGGTGCGATGAAATTTGAAGCTAATTTTGCAGCATTTGCTTATTTTCTGTTTATCGTTTTTGTTTTGCTAACACTTTTCTACTTGCTTCGGATTCACTCAATTCAAATTGCAACACGTAGGTTGGCAACGCCATGCAACTGCACTGTACAACACTGGCGCTGCGCAGCCCTGTGACAACAGCTGCTCGGGCTATGCAGCCCTCGTTTCTTAAAAGTGTGCGTGACAATTTCAGCACTTTTTTATTTATTTTGTGTTGTGGCCTAAACAAGTGATAACAACAGAAGTTAATACATTTTTTTCGGCCACGCAACGAATTAAAAAAAAACTGAATCGTGTGACAAGTGTTGTACAGTGAGCAAACGTCGACAGCCACAGCATGCATACGGCTGTCTTTTGGCGAAACGGAGGTCAATATACGAATATTTAGATTTTTGATTCATTCATATTGTGCTAATTGCAGCTTGGCCTTGACTGTTAGATTCGTAGATAAATAGATCCATTCATCCGTACCCTCTCCACTCTCTCCAGGTCGCTCAGACCACGCGCTGCTTTTCGTTTTGCAACGCATTTCACCTGCAAACCGCCGCATTTACCTTAGTGTCACATGGGGCGCACCTATGGGGAGATTTAATTTTAAACTAAATATCACATAAATCAATTTGCTGGGCCCGTTGACTACGGCGCACACTACTATCTTATCGGTCTGATAAAAATCACCACGGCGCAGTCAGGAGACAATTGCCTCGAAATTATTATTATAGTTATTTGTACTAACGCTATGCATACAAAATTGTTAATGTATTCTAGATATTCTTGAGGGCCTGCGTCCGGGCTCGCCCAAGCCAGGACACATTGAGCGTGTGGTCGGTGGCAGCAGCGGCGGTGGCATCAGCGACAGCCAGGCGGACGAGATTGCAGACAAGAGCGATGATCCAGTGATCACACAACGTTTCCTCAAGATCAATGTCAGGCACATCACAGACGGTCAGGGCGTTGTCGGTGGCGTTCTGCTGGTCACACGCAATGCAGTCATGTTCGATCCGAATGTCAGTGATCCGCTGGTAATTGAACATGGACCGGAAAGCTATGGTGTCATTGCACCCATGGATTTGGTGGTCAATGCAGCCATATTTCATGATATTGCACACATGCGTGTGGCTGGCGGTGCAGGGCCAAGTGTGGCTGCCGCTTCAGCAGCCAGCGGTGGAGCCAGCGATGCCGAGAAACCAGAGATCTATTATCCCAAACCAGTATTAGTTGAGGAAGACTCCAAGGAGTTGTCCGAGAATCAGGTGGACATCGAGGCCAACAAGCAACGATTGGAGGGTGAGTCACCTTAGCAAATGGTTAAAGAGTCTCTCTTAAATTACAACTATCTAATTCAGATTCATCTATTGTAGCTGAGGTTGGCTCGCTGGAGATAACCGATGATCAGGAGTCGCTTTGCTCCAGCACTGGTCGCGACGGCGATGCCTTCCCGAAGGCCTTTGAACAGGAACGTATTGATGTGAGTTGCCACAAAGAACCCAAAACTGTTAAAGATATAATATTCATTACTTCATTACTTCTTGTAGGACACATCAACGGAAGCCAAAGATAGCGCTAAGACTGACGCTCACGATGAGGATGAGGATAAGAAAACACTTGGCCTGACCAATACACGCAGTACGCTTGAGGAGCGACGCAAAAGCCTATTGGATCACCACTGGGCCATTCCGAGCAAAGATCGGTTAGTGTTCAATATATTCTATTGTGTTCTATTCTTCGATTCATCGTCTTCGGTTTGCAATCGAAACCTTTATTGTTTATAATTTGTGTTTAACATTTTTGTGTTTTTTATTTTCATATTTCAAACCGCAACGTTCTCTATATTTCTACAAAAACATCCATTTCTGCAATTTGTGTTTTGTATTGCTTTACATCTACACTCGCACACACACACACATCCACTTGCACCTGTAACTGCATTTTATCAAACCACACTCGTCAAATACTTAGCTATTGTTTGTCTAATTCCCGAAGATCATCGGAAGACGAGGCCGACAACGAGTCCAACATAACTGTGGACAGCGGTGCCCGAGTCCAGGATTCACAAACGACTGGCAGCTCGGCTGCAGCTGCTAGTGCTGCTCCAGCTGCTGGTGCTGCTGCTGCTCCTGCAGCCTCCACTTCAGCAACTGGTGGTGCTGCTCCTAGTGTAATGCCTGCTGGCATTCTGCCACCATCGGGCATTGATTTGGAACATCTCGAGCAGCTGTCGAAGCAATCGTGCTACGATTCGGGCATCGATATACGCGAACCCATACCCACAATACAGCCAATACCAAAGAAAACCGTTTACAGCGATGCTGACATTGTCCTCAGCTCCGACTGGGTACCACCGAAAACGATTGTGCCGACGCACTTCAGCGAATCGCCGCCACGCAGCACGATTCTGGGCGGACAGAGTCTCGACGCGCCCGGCGCTGGACCACGCAAGAAGACCTCCAGCGTCAGTTTCAGTGTGGACGATGAGGCAGCACAACAGGCGCAGGCAGCTGCCGCAGTAGCAGCCGCGAGTGGTGACAAGCAGGCTGAGAAGAAGAACAAGGTAAGGCGAAGATCTTTATGAGAATCTTTGAACAGTCTAATTGAATTCGAAACTCTTTGCAGATGCTAAAACGTCTCTCATACCCCTTGACCTGGGTGGAAGGTCTGACAGGCGAGGGCGGCGGCGGACCACCGGGCAGTGGTGGCAGCCTCAACAAGTCAGCAGACACGGACTCAGCCCCCAATACGGGTGACTCCAATCAGAGTGTATTTTCGAAAGTATTCTCAAGGTGCGTCAAAGAAATGATCTCGATCGACATATTGACATTATATGAACTTCTATATAATTGGATCCAAACAAAACTTTGTTTATTTCGTTTAAAAAACCAAAAAAAAAAAAACAACTAAAAACGCTTCCCTTCGGTTAACGCGGATCGGCTGCTTTTGCAAACATCTTTTATGCTTTTCACACACTCTTCATACACACAACACACTCGCACACACATACACAATGACACACACAATGCAAACGATATACATATGATATATGTACGTGGTATCGAATCATTTAGCTCCCCCATCACTCTGGTATCAGAGCTGGGCGGTAATTTATTTTCGAAAACACCGTCCGAGGAATCTGGCGGGTCACCAGTGCCGCCATTGACACCTCATTCGACACATTCCGAGGGTCATCTGACCTATGGGTAAGGACGGATTGCGATGCTCTGTTAATGATGATGATGATAATGATGTGTTCATGTTGCTGTTGCTCTTGCTGTTGCTATTGCTATTGCTGTTGTTGTAGTCTTGTGTATTTCATCATTCCAGCATCATCAACATCCTCTGTAGTTCAACTTATCTTTATTTAACTCTTTAAAGAAACCTCATCATGAATTGAAATTTGAGTTTTATCAATATTCGCATTAGTTATTACATTTTTGTGTGATTTGCTCATCTGCTGGAAGAACTTTTGTCCTACGCAATACTCATTTACATATACCTTTGACTACTGCAGACGTTCCTCGATTGGCACCTTTATACGTCCACACTCGTCGGAGGGCACTGCGTCCAGCACGAAGCTGAAGGAACCGAAGCCACAGCCACCCAAGCTGGACTATCGTTCAATGGTCTCAATGGACGACAAACCGGAATTGTTTATCAGTGTGGACAGTGAGTACAGATATATACATATGACTTAGGATGTGACTTATCGTTTATATATGCCTTAACTTTACAGAGCTCATACCTCGTCCCGCACGCGCCTGTTCTGACCCACCGTTGTATTTCCGCCTGCGCATGGGCAAACCCATTGGCAAGGCCATACCACAGGGCACCACAGTCATGTCCTATGGCAAAAACAAGCTGCGCGCCGAATACTGGTTCAGTGTGCCCAAGAATCGGTAACTAATCGATCGCATATATGCAACTATATTCAGTACTAATCCCTTTTCTCGTTGCAGCGTTGATGAGCTCTATCGCTTCATAAACACCTGGGTAAAACACCTGTACGGTGAACTGGACGAAGAGCAAATCAAGGCGCGCGGCTTTGAGCTAATCCAAGAGGATACCGAGTGGACAAAGAGCGGCACCATCAAGTCAGGTGGCTACAGTGACAGCCAGGATGGCGAAGAAATCGGCGATCTCACCCGCGAGTCCTGGGAGGTAAGTCTGATTTATATCCATTTGCTCGAGTCTCGCGTCTCGTCTTTTCGTCTTTCATTTTTAACCTATTGCTCTTTATAATATGCGCTGAGTTTTTCTCTCAAATTTTTCTAAGTATTCAAAAAAAACCTTTAAAAAATCTCTTAAGCTCTCAAAAACAATATTCAAAAAGAAAAAAAGAATATATATATTTTTAAAAAAGATAATTCTTTTAGGTTATGCCTCGATATTATTGAATTATACTATGCAAACATTTTTTAACATATTATATCTCTTGTATACTTTTCTTACATTTATTGTACACGCCTTTTCTTCTTTCTGTTTTCTGTCGTGTCTCTTTTCCGTTTCAATTTTCATTGATTTTGCCTAAAAAACAAATAAAATATATACAAATATATCAACAAATGTGTAAACTGAACAACCACGAAACAACTGAAACTGAAATGATTATATGTGTGATATATAATATGATCTCTACCATACGGCAGCTTCTAAAGGCGCCCTTCGCCAAGACCTACAAGATCATAAAAACGGCATCGCATGCCGCATCGCATGATTTGGAATTGTTGGGCGGCGAGGTTAGGATTTAAAACCTTTTTCATATTCACAAATTCTTCCACCTTAACTTAACTATACTAAACTGTGTTGTTGTTAAAGCACAAACACACACATATGTATATCTAAAACCAAAAAAAAAAGAACTCCACTTTGGAACTTATGTGAAAATGATGTGAATTTAATGTATTTTGTACTCTCTTCTGTTAGTATGTTTATCTTCGTTTACTTTATCGTTTCTCCTTTGGCTCGCTCGTTCTTTGGTTTGTGTAGTTATCCAGTTATTCACACTATCCACTATCCACTTAGCATCATGTTTCGTTTTCGGTAATGTTACATTCTCTTGGCACCTTTTCGAGCACTTTCTATGTGTGTATTCGTGCAGCACTCAAAACAAAATTATATTTTAATTTCCCTTCACTTTGGCAACGTTTCATTCAGTTCACTTTGCATTGGCTCATCCCACAGCGAGCATTGAAATTCATTATTCCTATTTAATACGTTTTCTAATATTGGCAACCTTTTTCGATTCATCCAAAATTATTGAAATTCAAACATTTTCATCGAGATACCAAAGATCGAACATCATTCTTTGCCTTCAGTAAACAAGAGACGGGAAGTTGCAAATGATAAGGCTTTATATGTATGGCATATCTAAAAATAAAGTACTTGCCACCGACTTTTCTTATCAGTTACCAAAACTTTAAATTACCTTTAAGGTTATTTGCTTATAGAAGAGTGTGTGAAAACACACTGTGTGTGTTTATTTGAAGTATCTCGTGCTGCTCTTTGTATCTGTCGGCAGCACTTATTGAGCTTCTGTTAACCAAATTCAAATTGAGGTTTCGTCAAGCTCCCATTACAACAATTACAAGCACACGCATTGCTCAACGTAGCATAACAACCACCTACATACATAAATATGCATGAGTACAGATGTGTGTCTGTGTGTATAGCCTACATAAGAGTCCATTAGCTGGCACAGCTGATGATAGCAGGCCCACCTTGTCTGCGGAACGGCTTCAGATATATCTGCCCCTTTTTGAGGCAACCAATCCAACCACATTCTGAATGTGTCGCAATACCGCCGACTGATATGACAATTAATTAGCACTTCCATAATACGATACTCATGCAATCGAGGTTTATGCGTAAACTCGTCTCTATGAACTCGGATCGGGTCTGCTTACCAGATTTGATTTATGCCATAATTAGCGCATTTTTATACCCTTGCAGTGGGTGTATTTACTTGGACAAGTCTGTGACTCCATATACTATATAGTCTGTACATATATACTTCATCAGGCGTCTATATATAACATACATATATGAAATTATCTCAGTGTCTTAGATTTCTATACAACAATTTGTATATCTCCATTCTTAAAGCTGAATTTTCCCTTCAATTCACATTATATAAAATCCGTATAGAATACATATATACATATATAATTCGAATATAATAAAACATTTGTATCTAAGTTGTATAGAAAGAATTGATGAAGACTTGTGTAAACTTGCAGGGTATAAAGTATTCGCCATACTGTGTGTTTTCATTGCGGTTTGTTTGACGATTTCGCAACATTGTCTGGCCACGTTTTTCTCACCCAATAAGCGTGCCTAAGATGCCACATATATAGTATGCATATATGAATGTGTGCCGATATATGTTTCTTCGAACACGATTCACACGTCGTATGAGTAATTCGCTTGGGTATCTGCCGACCCCATCTGCCTGGCAAGTTACGATTTTTACACCTGATCGTAAACAAAAACTATGATATGTCATCTCATGTTGTTAATTAATGCTACGAATCAGCCTTGGGTGATTCCCCCACCCCCATTTCGCTTATCTCTCTTATCGGTTAATAAAGCGGAACAACAACAAATTGTTTCCTGATTAGCTGGAGTTCTTTGGTTATTTCCCCAAGTGTAACTGAGAGATTGAGTGAATCAAACTAATCGACAGCATCTTGAGCTTGACTCAAGGGGTTATCAAGCCAAAAATAGCTATAGAATTTAATAATGACTGTTTACGTTGAGCAGGGCATCACCACAACAGTTCCAGCACAACTTCCGTTTGAATCTATTCAAGTATTGAAAGGCACTTGAACTTCATTGACTTCTGTGATACTTGGACATTCCTTTGTTCGATCTCTCATCAACATTGAGGTTTATTGCTCAAAATTTCATCAGCCACAGGCTCCAATTTGATGCCTAACAACTTGCGGAATTGTTAATGTTCGTGCTTATCGTTAAGAGAGGTCCAAAAATAAACCCAGCATATGGGTCATGTACGGGAACATGGGTGTATATATGTTAAACGAGATAAGCAAATTATTAATACATATATACTGAATATCATTTGATATTGCGATTGCTACAACTGAAACATGTTTATTAAATGTTCGCATAAAACACAAACTTAAATATAGTATTCTGAAACCTACGACAAATCTCCAAAACAGTTGGGTAATACAATGCTTTGCATGAAAAACAATTAAACATTTGTATAAACATGAAATGTAACAGTGATAAAGGAAAATAAGTTCAAGTGTTAAGAGAGCTACAGTGAAACGTGTGGGACAGTGAGATACTCTTAGGATTTCTTGATTAACTTCTCCGTTTATAGTACGATCAATAATTAGCAATAAACTCTATCTGCGTGAGGTTCATAGAAATTCTTATGCCAAGTTTAATGTTTCTAACTTTAATAGTTACTGATATCAACGAGTTCATACAGACAGATATACCGACTGGGCTATTAAAGTTGAATTAGTATAGATACCTGTTACAGTCATTTGCAAAAAGGAAAGGAATGCGAAGAGGAGCAAAAGTCAAATAGCTTTTGAGAAACCGAGAGTTATATTATGTTAATGATATCAAAGGAGTAATAAACAAATCTCTCTCTTGGTAATTGGGCAAACCTGTTAGAGGGATTATAATTATTTAACAATTTGCAGGTCATTTTAAAAGGGCACACACACACACACATATTGGGGGACAGGTCCGTATATTAACTAAATACATGCATAAGTAAGCTATTTAATTCTAATATAGAGTATAAATTTGTATGTTATACAAATGTTGTGCCTCAACTGCGCGGCATCATCAACCGGTTAGGTTTGTTATAATTGTTGTTGTTGCTGTTGTTGTGATTCCATTTATGACAAAGCGGAGCGTGTGCCTAACATAACTAAATGCCTCGATTCATTCAACAAAAGAAAATTTGCATATAAAGAAGAATCGCTCGATGGCAGAGATGATGATGAGCCCACAAACAAACAAAGGCGCTTCGGCCACATCCATTAACTGTGCCTCAATCTGTATCTGTATCTGTGTGTGTGTTAGTGTGTTGATCATCGAGTTGATCTTGAACATGTGCAACGTACCCATACGTAGTATCTACATATATGTAGATACTGTGCATGAGGTTAGGTCTAAATATACCACATATGCTATGTATGCGCGCTGCAGAGCAATCTATTTAAAATTCCATCATATTATACTAGTAAACAACAATTAATTACTTGCTTAAATTAATTACGTTTTATTCAATTCTACAGCGCTTGTCATTTAGCCGGTTATTGTTGTTGTTGTTGATGATACTTTCGCAACATCATTATCATCTAATCTTTTTAATGTGATATCCGGTTTTTATTTTGTTGATTTTCGTTTCGCTTTTCGTTCATAATTAAGCTACTTCTTTGATTTAGTCGATTAATCGGATCAAGTCACGCCCACATTAGCAGTATAAAGGCTTGCTTTCAATTCTATATATCTCTGATCAGACAGTTATATATATATATTTGTATATGTATTTATTTACTTGCGTATGTATTCTGCGAATTGTACTTGTCAATTAGTTTCAATGAATTTTACGGCATCCACACGATGTCTCTGAACAATTGAGAGAGACAAGTGCGGTCCCCCAGTAACATATAGTCATCAATAAACATCTATTTTGCATATTGCAGTATCCGAAAAGTTCGCACTTTAGCTAGAAATCAATAAAGAATATATTAATAGCGCATTATTCGCAATAATTGCGTATTATGCCTTCAAAATACTTGTAACTACACAATGAATCTGCATTGTATACTATATACATATACGATATACAATATGCTTCACTTAATACGATCTTTGCGTTAATGAAAAGGGTGCAGCAACGATCTTCAACGATTTGTCGATTATTTATAATTAGGTTTGAGGTTTATTTTTAGTGAGGAAGCCAAAGTTATGATGAAACTGTTATATACAATGATATAATATGTAAGATCCCATAGATTAGTACTATACGAATCAGATTTCAATCTTTAAGCATTATAGCATTTTGTATTTCCTGTCCACTAACAAGTCTGCACCAGAACTGCCTGATCGTGCCCATTTAGAATAAACATTTTGCAGAAACAAATCACTTTATGGTCACCAATTGAATTAGTTCTGTGTGCCCCAACTATACATGGAACATGTCATTGATAAGTGCAACCCCCCTTCCTCTTCAATTAAAATTTGCTCAATAAAGCTCCCTCTTCAAAAGAGAGAGGGAGAGAAGCGCAGCCATCACTCTCTTTCTGCAGAACTGGCTTGAAAACCATCCGCATTGGGTTGAAACTGCTTTCAGTTATAGAAACAGATACTTGGCATTCCAGTTGCTATAAATATGTGAACGGAATACCTTAGCGTGCATGAAGAATATGTCTCAATTTGTTATAAAGCTTTTTATACCTGCTAATCAGAGTAGAAGGGTATTACAACTTGGTCACAATTTAAAATGTATATATTCTTAATCAGCATCAACATTCAAGTCGATACAGACATGTCCATCTATTTGATTTAGTTCTCAGGGACTATGATTGGTAGGACTACCAAATTTGGTGACAATATGTCTTAATATTGCGCGCAGTTGAAGTTTATTTTACACATTTGCCATGCCAAAACCCAATGCTAGAACGTTCTGTTTTGGTAAGCACAATCCTTATTATGCGTCCAAATGTGAATCTGAATTAGGTTGCAATCAGATAATTAACATAGAAGTTATTCAAAAATGAATTGTACAGAAGTAAAGGCGCCTCAGCAAAGTATGCAACACAAAATAGAAGTTTTGAACAGATATGTGTATCGGGTATATCACAGTTAAGTACACTCAAGTGTAGCTTTCGTGCTTTTTAGTGAATTGTAAATGCATTTTATGCTTCCCATACTAATTTGTAAAGCGAGCAACAAAAGCTCCGACAACGTCGCCAAAACTGTGCTCTGCCTTGGCATCTGCTGCAGCAGAGCAGAGCAGAGCATAGGAGACGCACGCCACTTAGCGCAGCCCCACACTGGCTTCCAAAATATTGTGCCGCAGTGCACAAAGGGCACACGAATAGACACACGTTATCATCATCATCAGCCGAGCAGCATCAGCTGAGCAGCATCATTGATGTTCGCTTCGCTGTCGCCGTCGACGACGCTGAGCCGTGCTTTTTATTGTTGCTGCTGGCGCCGACTGCGAATGCGACGTTGGCTTGGGCTTGTTTGTGGGCTGTTTCTGTTTCGGTTTCTGTTTTAGTTTTCGCAATACATTCAAGCCGTACAGTCGCTGTCACCGTCGTCGTCGTCGCTCTCGTCGTCAACGCGCTTTTCTCACAGTGTGTGCACAAGAAATTCAAAATCCAATTGGAAAACACACATGTCGCAAAGTGCTAAACACACACAACAACACACACATATATTGTGTGTATAATTTCAATGTGACTGCATTCGAGCATAGTGTGTGTGCGTGTATTATATATGTATTGTATATTCAAAAGAAAACAAACAACAAATATATATACTATATATAATTTAATTTTCGACACTTCGGACCACACCATTATAATATATATGTACATGTATGTACCCAATTGTCGAACGGGACATAACGACGCTCTCTTGGCCTGAGGCCGCCGCCGCCGCTGCCAATAGAAGAGCGTATCCAAAATTAGCAACGCCTGCGCAGCAAGAGCAACGAAGATTCGCAGCTGAAGAAATCGCAAAACGAAAAGACGTCGCCAAAATGAGCGTCAAACCGATCAAGTTATCCAAAATAGCCAAATACATTAGGAAAAAGGTAAAGAGCAACAATGAGAAACAAAAACAAAACCAAATTAAACCGAAAATAAGAAAAGAAAAAGAATCATCAGCATCATCATCGAGAGGGAGAGAGAAACGCAAACTGATTTTAGTTGAGGTGCGCCCTGCGCTTTGTGCGATACAATTTTTCAGATATTTTCGCGTTGTTTCTGTTGTTTTTATTGCTTTTTGGGTGAAAGTTTAGCAAAAACAAAGAAATACTCTATATGTATTTGTAAATGTAAACAAAGTATACGTCTCGCATTCGCAGTATTTTGTAATCGCAACGCGTGCAGTGTGAAAAACAAAAATCCCTATATGTGTACTATATATGTATATAGAGGTGGTATTCAATGCCTTGGCCATAAATGACTAAAGCGCCCCATCAAGTGTCCATATCGAATACAAACTGGCAATACTGTCGATAAGGTCGGTTCAACGCATGCAAATTCATTTGCGCCATGTCCGACACCGACAACAACAACAGCAACAGCAATGCTCATGTAAAGATTGTTCCCGACTAACGACCCTATATAATTAGCGCCTTACAAGAGCGGACGAGTGGGGGCAGTGCCAGAACATCTGTGCCCCATTAGATATTGCAAGTGTGCATTGAAATTAGTCTCAATTGGCTTTATAGCGCTATAATAGTAATGCAGCTTGCCATAAAAACGCAGAATATTCATTTATTACATTTATATCATTTCTCAAGATCTTTTGAAACAAAAATAGAAATAACTCTTTCAACTCTTGTAAGACACTTGAAAGTTCTTTTCTTATATATAGATTATAATGAAGAATAAGGAAAACATGTATACAATGTAGTATATAGCGTGTTTTATGATGTTAATAACTAGATATTAAAATAAAATGTACTTATTTCTTTGCATTTTCTTTTAAATTTCACCAAAATTAATCAAATACTGGACGTTTTGTATAAAACTGCCATATTTTTCAAGATATTTCAAAAAAACTTTACCAATTATAGGTGTAATACTGTTTAAATTGAATATAAATTGGATCATTATTCGAAAATACAACAATTCTTAGATCTTCCCCTAAATTTAATTGTTATAATCTTCCACTTACACAAGATATCGAAACTAGATACTAAATATATCATATATAATTATTATAGGATTGCAAGGGTATAAGCTATTGGCATTCTTAAACCCTCCTAACTTTCCGTTCTCGTGATATTGTTTATTACTGAGTGGAAGTAACATATTTATTGAAAAAGTTTCTTCTGCAGTTTGTTCAAATGTTTCCAGCTTCATATCGTTTTCGTTTCTTATCAGAGTTGTTTACGCCTGTTTTTATCTACGCCTCCGAATCGGCAATATATGCAAAGTATTTTTTATATTATTCAGTTGCTGTGCTTTGGTGAAACTTGCTTGCAAATGGTCGAACAAGTCAAGCAGCAAGGTATGCACGACTCTGGCATACGCATTGAGTGCCTTAAAACAGCTGAAATGAACTAAACAGCAGTTCGGGTAGCCTAGATAACTGTCAATAGAGCTCGCGTCTCGAATATTCCTTTAAGCTGACAACTCTTTGTAGTATCTGTGGCATTTTTTAGTTATCTGTCATAAATAAGAGTCGATTTTGGAGCAGCTGGTTCGACGGGTTGCTTTCCTTCTTCTCTTCTCTTTTAACTCGAATTCAGAATATTAAATACGTTCATTTGACATTTCTTTCACCTTTAGCTAGATGAGAGTATGGGACTTTATTTCTGCTTTAAATTGAAATTTCACTGTAATTACATTTAATTTGTATGGTTCAATTTCTATAGTTTATTTATCTGCCTTCTGCTTCAGGCGAAATTCAATGAGAGTCTAAAAACGCAGCCAATTGTGAAGACTGCAGGTAATAATACGATATACTATATACATATGTATTATGTATTTGGCTTGGATTTCAAACGGTTGACTGACATTTCTAGCTGTATAGAGTGTGTATGTTTATAAGGAAGGTGTGGCAAATGACGGCATTTCTCATTGTTATTGTTTAATTGTTGTTATTGTTATTGTTGGGGGTCTTGTGAAAGTGCCACCTGTTGATTAGAGTATTTTGTAAGCTATATTTAAAACTGAAGAGATCAGCAGATCACAAAATAATGTGGCATTAAGTGATAACGCAGTTATGTTTGAAATATTCCAAAAATCTGTATATTTGCCCTCATAATACTTCATGTGTTTCACTAGAAATTATTTATTACCCAATAAACTTATATATAACGTTTTTCTTTTCAAAAGACGTGAAGTATCATCGGTTGTTTATTGTTGTAGGTACATTGTTTCTTTTTGTTCTAAATGGGAGCAGCCGGACAGCGTGAACACGTGATTTATTCACCGGAGTTTACTGATTTTTGTGGTCACGCTAAAAGAAAATGCCAAAAATAACTCTGAATTAGTTAACTGATTAAAACTGTAATTAAACAGCTTTTGACATATTAGCATCTATCATAATCATATAGCATATCAATTATAAAAAAAAAAAATACAAACGCTACAGTCAGGAGCTGACTGTATAAGGCCATGGATTACACAACCCCACAAAAAAAAAAGGTTGTCATGATCTGGGTATGCGGCATATGCAGTTATATGTATTTTGGGTCGCTGAATCCGAATCCGGGGTCAGAAATTCTCCATCACGTCTGGATTTCGACCTAACCTCAAAAAACCGAAAAACCTTTGGATATCCCCCAACAGATATAGAATCGTGATCTGGGCATGATTCGGATTCGGATTCGGATTCGGAAGGTCCAAAAACATATAGAAACATATATCGCATGACCCGATCATGACCCCCCATTATTTTTTGGGCCTTCAAAAATTTTTCGAGTTTTTTGAGGTTAAGTCGAAACTCAGACGTGCTATGCAAATTTGGACTTCGGATTCGGACTAAGAAGGACAAAATACATGTTAAAACATATATCGCATGCCCAGATCACGATTCTATATCTTTTGGGGGATATCCAAAGGTGTTTCAGTTTTTTGAGGTTAGGTCGAAATCCAGACGTGATGGAGAATTTCTGACCCCGGATTCGGATTCAGCGACCCAAAATACATATAACTGCATATGCCGCATACCCAGACATGACAAACTTTGTTGTTTGTGGGGTTGTGTTATCATAGTATATATAGTTGTTATAGTTATTACTGATTTTCTAAGGCGGAAAGGGGCGTGTCCAAATTTCAAAAAAACTTTGAGACACTGCAATATATACGTATGTTGTCACAAAATTTCATGACTCTAGCTCTTATAGTTTCCGAGATCCAGGTGTTCATTCGGACGGACAGACGGACAGACAGACAGACGGACAGACGGACAGACAGACATGGCTTAATCGACTCGGCTACTGATACTGATTCATAATATATATAGTTTATGGGGTCGGAGATGCCTCCTTCTGCCTGTTACGCACATTTCCGTTCCGACAAACACAATAGTCCATGAATTTTTTTAAAATCCATGGCCTAATGAATTTTTTTAAAATCCATGGCCTAATGAGTACAGTAATTGTGAGTACATTACACACATAACAGTACAGAAAATAAGAAATGAATATGCTTATGCAGGACTCTCGGCATTCATTTCTTACTTGATTGTACTGTTAGGTTTGTAATGTACCCCAAAGTGACTGTACTCATATTTTTCTGTACAATTGTACTGTATTCATTAAAGTCAATGCGTACACAACATTCACTCACATTCATTTAAAACTGTACTCAAGAAATTGTACACATTTGAATAGTGAATGATTCCTTTGCAACTTTTGAATGCATTCATGCAGTATTCTCTTCGAGCAACGCCTACAAATTTGATAACGCAACAAGTTCAAACAGAAACCTGTTCAAGCCACACTTTAAAACAATCAAATTAACCCACAAAATGCACAGCAACAATAACAACAACAACAACAAGAAAAGCCTTGGCCTAACGCGAAATAAGTGTAAATAATTTGTGGCCAAAACTCGTGATGCGATGCAAAGCAAAATAACTTAATACATACATATGTAAAATACAAAACAAAAAAGAGAGAATAAAAAGAAATACAAAACGAGCGCTTAAACTGCTGCCAACTCATGCCTTGGCAGCTAACTTGCAGTAGGGCTGGCGATAACTGTTCACAGGGGCTGTCAATAAACAAATGATTTGCAACATGTCAACACAAAAACTAAAGTAACGGTTTCAGCAACATGTTGCGGGCAACACATAGAGACTTATGCCTACCAACAACAACAACAACATGAATGATTAGCACAACAAAAGCCAAATCAGCTCGGAAGTTGAAAAGAGCTTTGCGGAAAGCTTAAGAGAGGACACAACTGCCCGTTCTCTTTGAATTCAGTCTTTCTGTGTCTATTGCTGACTCGCTCTGTCATTTGCTCAACTTCTTTTGGGCCGCCACTCTCTGTATGTGTTTGCGTGTGTGTGTGCGCCCATTCTTCTTCTAGCATGTTTCATCATGCACGCCAGTCGGCAGTTATTCAGTCAGTCAGCAACTTGTTTCAAATGTGAGAGGCAGGGCGAATGGAGCGCTACGTGCCAGAATAAATACATTACATACATATGTATATGCATACATATGTACATACATATATAGTTATACATATGTATAGTTGTTATTGTTGTTAAAAAAGCAAAGTTTATAAAGTGTTACAGTTAGAGTAAACAACATTTACATTTTGGTGCTGTCAACGTGTGTGCGTATGTGTAAAGTGAAATATTGGAAAAGCATAGAGCGTGATAAAAGCTGCGGCAACAACACAGAAGCACAAAACAAGAAAGAAAAGAAATAGAAAGAAAACGATACAAAAAATAGCTGTAGTCTCGTGGGTCACAAGACCAGAGAGTGAGAGAGCGGACAGCTGTGTGTGTGGGAGAGACACACAAAAAGAGAGAGAGAACACAACGAAAAGCTTTTACACACAGTGGCGGCCATAAAATTCGAACCGACTCTTTGCAAGTGTTTTGCACCTGTTGTTGTTCTTGTTTATTGTTATTACTGTTGTTGTTGCTGTTGAAACAACATGTGGTTTGTTGTTGCACTCTTTGTTATTGCTGCCGCCTGCGGCGTAGCCGGTCGCAAATGGGGTCGCTATTTGTACCTGCACTATGGGCGCCACTTGCTACCACGCTCCATGCTGACGGCCAAAAACCGCTCACCCACACCACCCCTCTCACCCACCAAGGATGATCAGAGCTTGGAGGCATTACTCGATGAAAGCGGCGAAATGCACGAAACGGTGAGAAATCCCCTTTCTACAAAGAGAAGAGATACTCTATTAGGATTATGAGTAGAAGAGACTATGGCGAAATTCTTTTTGAAACTGGATATACCGGTAATGCCTCTAGTATGTTGCATCATTAAGGCACCCACGTGTCTGCCATCAGTCAGTGCAAAAAAGCCACCTGACTGCTCCAATGACATTCTCTTTCGACTTAATTGTTTGCCCTGATATGCAACTATTATAGCATCATTATGGCACCATTATAGCACATGGAAAGACAGTCTAAATGAACCCAATTTGTCAGTCTGTCAAATGCCAAGCGACCGTTTTAATTATCTGTACATACTTCAACGTGGGTCAATGTGCCCGATGATGCTGCCTGCCCTATAAGGCCAGAGCTTTCATCACATCTCTCTGTCTATCACCCCATTCTAAATAAACAGCTGTTCAGCTTTAACAAATATCACAACATACGTTACGTATTAGAAGGTGCTGCAGTTGGTCAGCCTGAGCAACTCTATCACTAACCTAACGCACCCAGACAAGGCACAACTAGAACTAATTAAATATTGGCCTAGCCAGAGGAAATACAACGACGACGAGAACGGCGTGTGCAGCAACTGCGCAGCACAACAAAACTCATTTTTCACGCCCTTTTTATGCACTCAGAATAGAGAGAGAATAAGGGAGTGTAGAATAGGGAATTACCATATATATAACATAGTCTGTTTGTTTTGCCACGCCAATAATTAAGTGGTACTGATAAGAAATTGAGAACACACAAGTAATAAAGAAATACGGAAGTAATTTACAAGTCAAAAAACTTTACTCAGCAACTAAAATAGTCGAAAATATATTGAGATATAAGGAAAATGTCTAAAGAAATATTGTATGTTCACCTGACAGAACAGAATTCTAGGAGAAAAGCTCAATAGCTTACATTTATAAATAAGAATATTAACTATACGGAAATATATCATATGTTTATAATTTAATATACATATAAGATATTTTCCATGATATCTTTATAATTGAAAGGAAATATTGTCAATTCTAACAGCATAGAAACCAAAAAGTCAGAAAGCGTTGCCTAACAACTAAAAAACATAAAATATATTGAAAGATTTAGGGTTATTATGTTATATATTATAATATAAAAGAAAATCCCATGGTATCTTGGTTACTTAAGGAAATATAATGAACAAGATTATCTAACTGCGCTATCAAATTACAAAGTTACTCAATTGTAACACGAACAAAGCAACTGTAGCTGGGGTAGAGTACTGTATATGGTATTGTATGTAAATATATAGATGTGCTATATATAAATATTTGTATGGATACCATTCAGTTACACCTCGTTGAGGTAGTTGACAGAGTGGCAACACTTAACCCTTCGAAAGCCTGTTGATGTTGTTGCGCGTTTCGTATTGCCATTTTCATCATTCTGTTGTTGTTCTCATTCTGTTGTTGATGTTTTGCTTTGCTGCTTCCTTCTTGGACAAGTAAGCTGCACACCTCTTCCCCCCCAAACCCGAACCAGAGTGTGCTATCAAATTACCTGAAGACCTCTCAAGCTCAATACTCGTTTGGCCAGCTAGTTGTTGTTTTATTTTTTGCTTCTTCTTCCTATCCTGCTGCTTTGTTCATCTTGTTTGAGTTGCCGGTTCTTCTGAGGTCTGAGGTATGAGTTCTCTACAACGTTGGCCACGTTTTGTGGCAGTTTTTTTTTTGGCTCTGACTCTGCGCGCCGCATTTCAATAACCAGTTGATGTGGAACCGTTGTAGAACATGTTTGCCGCGGCACCCCAAACAGCTCAAACAGCAAAGCATAAGGTAGACGAAAAGTGCATCCAAATTGTGTCTACATAAAGCTAAATTTATATCGATGTTTGTGAATTCCACCTACGTAATAATCCAATTAAAGAGATTGGCCTAACTATATAAGCAGCTACAATAGAAGCGCAGCAATTACAATGTGCTCCTAGTCAATTATTATTAACATCGTGACTACCTGAAGAAAATTGCCAAGTGGAAATTGAAACAAGTTAAAATTAAATAACATTTTTGTGTGCTCCAAATTTGGCTTGGAAATTTTTGCATATACTTTGACTAAATTTGGAAACCTGCTACTTCAAAGATTTTGCAGATGTTTCTATATAACAATATATATAATAATATACTATATTATTATATTAATTAATATACAGTTCTTATGCTTCAGGAAATATTTGCTAAGTTAGAATATTCGTTATATATAATTTACGAATAGATTCTGTAATAGGAACTATATTATGCTGTGTGATGATCGTGATTTATAAGCTGCTCCACAATCGATCGTTCGATTGTATCTTGAAACGGGGTCGAAACAACTTTCTAACATATAATAAAATAATACAAAATGTGGAATATGTTACGTGCATAGTTAATATGCCACAACTATTCATGTGCTTGATCTGTAGAGTCAACAGATTTCTGACGTCAGCCTGACTAACTCTTTAAAGTAAAACAATGCACGTCGTCTCCATCATAACATATCATACAAAATATTTTAATAGGCAACAAGTAAATTCAAACAACGCACGAGACTCTTGTTTATGGGTAAAAGTTCTCAGGTCTCGAACATGCTTCGTATAAAGTAAATGTTTTGATAAACTTTTTGTTGTATTTCAATTATAATATGCACACACAGATCTGATATATGGGGGACCGGCATAAACAATAAGGCGAAAATATATTTACCATAAAACAAGGAACTCTGTGCGGGAATAGCAGATAAGGGGATACCCTGCAGAGACTAGTTTGCATATTAAGAGACAATCCTTAAAGAAAGGGCATTGCTAAAAGGAAAACTAGGAACGTGTGTTCTATGATATGAATGAATGTTGATTTGAAGGCATAAAGGATTGCTGTGCTCCCTTCGTTACAGGGTATCAGCAGTGCTTGTTAGTGCTGGGCAGCTGGCCAGCAATTGCCTTGATTATTATTATTGTATATTTTTTATTACTTCTGCCAGCCTTCCAACTCAATTCAGCTCAAAACAAACTCAAACCTGACTGCGCCTGTTGCTGCTCTCTCGCACAAATGAAAACAAAATACAAATTTGTTGAGTTTGTGTTAATTGAGCGACGGCGACGTCGGCGACGTCCAATAAAAGGCCCGAACCAAAGCCAGTTGGCAGTTGGCATTTGAACGTGCTACGCTTTAGTCGGGGAGTGCAGCGTGAAAGTCTCCGTCGTCGTCGTCGTCGTCTAGATCAGAGTACGATAAGAGCACGTGCCAGTGCGGCGTATACTTAATATTTAGCAGCAGCACCGCGTATCACTCGCTTAATGAGATGAGAATGTGCGAGTTGCTTGTCAATCATCCGCTCAATCATGAGGTACATCATCCACTTAACGCTACAATATCTACTATGCTATTAAGATGTGAATCGCGACTCTATATGAATCATTTGCAAGTGTCAACCGGCAGTGTCTTCAAGTGTGTGTGCAAGTGTGTGTATGAGTGCCATGTGTCTGTGTGCTAAGCTCAGTTTCAATGCAAACAGAAACTGGTTGTCTGATCAAATCCAACCATCCTCACAGACAAGCAACTGTCATTGACGTTTGACTTTTATCTGAGCATCTGTTAATCATATATATACCATATATATACAACATATATATGCATATACATATATATATTTCAAAACTGTCATTTGTAGGTCTTAAATTACAAAATGTCGCATTATTTTAGATTTGATTTCTGTGTATTGTTCTGCGTACTTGTCACGCTTCAATTCGATGCTTTTGTTGCCCCTCTATATATACGATATATACATATATTATAATTATAGCCGGTAGACAATTTGTTGACGACTCTCTGACAGTGAAATGAGTTTTGTATTTAACTGTAATTGCGATGCGACCCATTTTGGCAGCTCAGCACAGATATTGGTGACAAGGCTACACGTAGAGAAATAAACGGGAGCGAATTGCACTTATGAGGTAACCCCTTTGGCTGTGTGATAATCTAAGCTCGTCGCTATAAATCTCAGCTACCACAACGTTCTTGTTTCAATATTTGATTATCCCCATATCACAAATGGTCAGATATCTAAGCAAAGATACAACTTCATATGTATTTAGTCTCCACAGTGATATAAATTCAGAGCAAACTACGAGCGAGGTCAATCTTCTCTACTGAAGACGTAGGGGGAGGTGGCGGAGCTGCGATTGCATAAAATTTATGCAACTCATGCATAATAATAATCAACGGATTATAATTGATTTATCGGTGACTTAACGAAAGGCTGTGCAAAACAAAAATAACTGTCGACTCAAGTACTTTTGATTTAACTGTCAAATAAATGCAACAATCGATCTATCGTGCAATCATTCATTCAATCAATCGATCCGTAGCCAAGTCGTCCATTGCGTACGCATATGATTTATTCAACCATAACCAAGATGAACTCGTAATGAGTAATCGATTAGAAATAAGTCGCAGTTGAGGTTTATCGAAATATGATGGGATGCGTGGGGAAGCGGGGGACATATACTTCGTCTCTGAGAGCTGGCAAAGCTGCTAATGGTTCAAGCACGTTTGGCTTTATAACTTGTGCGAGTTCATGGAAACCGCATGTAGTCAAAATTGAGAGTGAACAAGACTTGAAGATAAACTACAAATAGCCCCTTGAAAATATACCAAACAAATATAAAATATATGCATATGATAAATAAGTATTTACTTTGATGCTCTTAAAATAAATTAAATTTAAATTTATTGCAAGAGATAGAAAGTACACACGATGATAATCATTTCTACAGTATCTATCTATGTAAAAAGAAGAATTACAGAGTTATAAACTCTCCACTTTAGAAGAAGAAACACACTGTCGATCCACAAGCTTTGATCTTTCGTGCCTTTTCAGACAACTGGGTCAGACATAAACCCATATACCATATATACTACTAGTTGGTTTAGAGGACACAATGTTCGTTTTCTGTGCAGATACAAAACTGGAAATAGTATTAACACATCATACGCCATGCTAACCATGTGAATCTCTCTTTCTGCAAACAGATCTTACCTTATATCATGGAATATTGTTGACACAATAATTATTGCTCTTTTTTGGGGGGTTTGTCTATGCTACGTGTGGCGAAAACAATACGAATTGCTCACTGGACTCTTGAGCATTCTCTTTGTCACGAACTAAATTGCGTTCAATAACAATACAATAATAATATGACGACGCCCACTTAGCGCCAATTGGCGAATCCAGTGAATACTTAATTGACGTCATTGATTCACAATTTTCACACGATCTTTCCCAACAGTCACCTTGTCACTTTGTCACTTACGACACTCCCTTCCCCCCAAAATCTAAATTCTCTGTCTGTTGTATTAGTCACACGCAATTTCACAAATTTCTGTTATCATTGAAGAATTATTGCTCTCCCAAACCCCAAAAATTATAGATGGTTCAATGACTAAGACACAAAGTAGTCGTAAATTGTCACTTCTGTTACTTCAGTTATCAAGTGTCTATAACTATTTCGTAGAGGATTAATAAAGAAATAAAAAATACCAATGGGATTTTGTTATGAGATCAAGTTTAATCATTTGCAATACGTTTAAAACATAATGTACGTTTGTTCTCTTCAATTTGAGATCAAACACTTCTTCTAACCTCTATAGGGTATTGCGATCGTATCGAAGAACACCTTGAAATAATATGAATGTGAATATGATAAATTTGAATTTCAGTCTTTATAGTTTTTAAGATCAAATCAAAGCAGTCGAATAGGTATGAGACTTTGACAAACATTTTTTATTTGCTCCAGTTCAGTTTTAAAGTTCGCTCAATTGGTAACAGTACTCGAAAATTTTTATTATATTTTGTGTAATTTCTTGACCGTATTTCCTACTCTACTTACAAAAAAACGTCTGTCAAAATTATCCGTTGTGGTAGAATATCATATGAAATCAGTTAACTCAAACCCTAATTCTACCGGCCCAATAATAGCATCCCTAATAGCATCGATGGGAAGCACAAAGAGATTCGGCCTTACCCAGTTGGCCACACACAATGTGGCACGCCGGGGGGGTCTGAATTCTGTTTGTAGCTTATACAGGAATGGTGCTGGGCACTTCAAGAGCACAGCGAGCGCAGCACAGGCACATCCCCAAAACCCTGAATCGAGTTGTTTCGAGTACCTTGCAGATTCTGGTGTTGGTGTTGGTATTAGCCAGAGGAGGAGACTCTTCTCCTCAGTAAACCATACAAGTTCGGGTACAAGCAGCAGCAGCACATTTCGTAGTCCGAAATCTGTGATCGGAATATTAAACAGCTCACAGCAACGCGGCTTTTCCAGTCTTAGTCCCAGCTATGTGAGTTCGATGTATGATCATTTACGCTATCAGCCGAGTAACGGGCCGCGCATCGATGACATTGCTAAAGATATTAGTCGTTCGATACAATCGGAGCTGATGAATATTGATTCGAGAACGAAATCGATGATTAGTTGTAAACGCACCAAGTTTACGGAGGCATCAAAAAATAATGATCAACAGACACAGCCGCAGCTGGTATTTAGACGTCAACATGGTGGGGATCAATTACGCTTCGATCCACTTGATGGCTGGAATCATCCGACTGCCATTAAGCAGGTCGATGCAGCATCCTTAAGTGACAATCTAGTCACGCAACGCAAGCCGCTGCGACGAAAGTCGGCTAGCATTCGATTTAAAGGTGATCTGAAGGAGTTCATGTCTAGTCAACATCAGCTTCTGAAGCAGTTGCCAGTAACACAGAGCCGAAATTTAACCTCCGAATTGGGAGAGATGTATGTCAAATCAGCCAAGCAGCGAAGTCAACTACAAAACGAATCCCTTATAATGTCGATTCCAACAAATGACCCAGAGTCGGTCAACTCTGGTGCCCCGTTAATGCAGTTAGAAGACAATGATCCAAGGGCGAAACATGACGATCCCGATGCATCTCGTTTGGATAGAGAGCATTATGCGAGCAAGACAGTGTCCAATTTGATGAGTGCCTCGCAGCGTCTGATCAACAAGCGGGACGAGGGTGTTCGCAGACACATAATAAATGCCCGCGAGATAGTGAACGAGAAGAACGCGGTTCATCACAGTGTCAGCATGTCTTCGTCGGGTACAACAAATCCGTCAATGCGTGCCATACCAAAGATCCGTCCTGTAGCGATGGGGAGGATGAAGGAGTCGCTGAAGAACACAATGAAGATGAGCGCCAATAAGCTCTTGACCCTGCAGAATAGTCAGCACAATTTATCGGAAAACGCGCAACGTACCGCAGCAGCCTTTAGTACCTGGAAGCGAAGCAAGAGTACCGATAACGATACCCAGTGGGGTGAGAGACGTGTTAGTGCCCACATGCCAGAAGTACTCAGCAAAGACCCCAGTGGCGTGAGCCCAACACAAGATAAAAATCGGAATGCAATTCAAATGCCCAATGAATATACAAAAGAGTCTGCGGTGCAACGTCTAGGCGTGTCGAAAATGTCTCCCAGCCAGTTGGTCTATCTGCAGCAACGCGGACGCAATTAGAGCTAATTGGGAGAACTGCAGCAGTGCGTGAATTTGGTCACTCGAATCACGAAGTTTGTGAAATTATCCAGTTATTCAACTAGGACTACTGGACATATCCAAATTACCGAAACGAAAGTAACCAAACGTAATGGAGTGAATAAAGAAGCGATTTTTTGTTGTACATGTTGATACAAAATTCTTATATTCCATTAACACACATATGTCTGTGTAAGAATTATAAACCCGGTTAAATAAATCAGTCAACTTGCTTCAACTTGCTAATTGTTTCGCTTAGGCAGCATTGACATTTCTTTTAATGCCATGTTGCCAATTTTCATCGTTGCAACACTGAGATTTCTAATGCCATGTTGCCAGTTTTCATCGTTAGTTTAGAGCCAATTTTCAAATTCATCGCTGTTTAACTTGGGACATTTCCAATGCCATATTGCCAATTTTCATCGTTGCATCACTGTTAGTTTACATCCAACATGCAATTTAATTTTGTTACATTTCCTACATCCATTTTACTCAAATCTGCTGCCAAATTATTTCAGTGTTGCCAAACTTCACATTGTAAAATATGCATAACATATGTATACATAGTTTTCTCAAAGTGTACTAGATTTGTTTTTGATTTCGCACTTGGTTTTCTCTTCTACGCGTCGTGCACTTTTGTTTGTAGTATCCCCTTATTGAAACGATACAAAATACACATCAACAAAGATATACCGACAGTTTTTAACCGAATATATGAACCCAACTGACAAGATACAATTTCCTATTTAGTCACTGCACCAGAATTAAAAGTTATGCTACACCTTGCAAATGATAAAAACCAAAAACACAACTTTTACTTTGAGTATATGAATATTATTTGGATTTTCGAGCTGTTTTAGTTTAGTGATATTCAACAGAACGAATCGCCACAATTGGGATTCGAATCTAGAAACTGAAACATGCCCGTCTATCCCGATTTGTACATATACGTGAATATATATATTTTAATTTTCTTTGGTTAAGTTTATGTTGAATGGAATTCAGCGACTCTTTACTAATCTCTTCGATCTATCATCGTTCTACAGGTGCTGTCTATGAGCACAGATGAATATCGCAAGACCTCACTCTTTGCAACTGGTTCCTTTGACCTGGACTTTCCCATACCAGATCTTATTGGCAAAACAGAGATTCTCACAGAGGAGCATCGGTAAGTGAAGAGAGATATATATTTTATCAGTGAAACATATATTTTAATTTCATTTATTATTTACAGCGAAAAGCTTTGCGCTCATTTGCCGGCACGCGCTGAGGGATATTCGTGGTCCCTGATCTTCAGTACATCGCAACATGGTTTCGCACTGAACTCGCTGTACCGCAAAATGGCGCGACTCGAGAGTCCCGTTTTGATTGTCATAGAGGATACGGAGCACAATGTGAGTGTGATAAGGGAGGATAGTGAAAGTGAAGTGTAGAGTGATAGAGAGATAGAGTGACAGAGAGTGAATGGCTCTATAATACTCATGTATCTTTCTCATTTCCTTTTCTACAGGTATTTGGCGCTCTAACCTCCTGCTCGCTGCACGTGTCGGATCATTTCTATGGCACTGGCGAGTCCCTGCTCTACAAGTTTAATCCCAGCTTCAAAGTGTTTCATTGGACTGGCGAGAACATGTACTTCATAAAGGGAAACATGGAGAGTCTGTCGATTGGCGCTGGCGAGTAAGTAACAATGAACCTAATGAGTCGCTTATTCAATGGAAACTAATCTATATTTCTATCTATCCTCTTTTAGCGGTCGCTTTGGACTGTGGCTGGACGGGGATCTCAATCAGGGACGGTCACAGCACTGCAGCACATATGGCAACGAGCCGTTGGCGCCACAAGAAGACTTTGTTATCAAAACACTCGAATGCTGGGCATTTGTTTAAGTGAATTTGTGTTGGGAACGCATACGCGCATTCTAGATAAAAGAGTGAAGCCTACCTATTTAATTAATTAATAATATACCTATACCTACATATAGATATGCATATATGAACTAAAAACCATCAACAATAACTAAACAAAACAAAAGAAAACCTGAGAATGATATCAAAACAGCAACACGCGTGTCGAAAGCAACTGCAGAAACACACAGAGAGCTGAAACCTGTAAACTGCAAACTGGAAACTGAAAACAATATAATCACACACCCACATACACACACACAAAGACGAGAATAATTGAAACTCTAACCTTAACTTCAGATGCAATTGAAAGCTTGTAAAGAAACAAATGCAAAAAAAAATGCCTGTGAGCAGAAAGAAAATTGCTAGATGCGTTGAAACGTATTAATTATTTAGTTTTTATATTATATATTACTAAAAAAAATATAACTAAATTATGTATTAGACTTAAAAGCAGTGAGAAAAAAACAAAACAAAGCGATGCAAACACAGAGAGAAAAAAAAAACAATTGAAAAGTACATTAGAAGCATACGCTTTGCTCCCACACAAATACACACACACACACACACGCCCAACATTTGGACATAAACATCATGCAAACAGACACACACATACAACACACACGCATTTAAGCTTAAGTTCTCTATTATCAAAAAAGTAAAGTAAATTAAATGTTGATAACCAAAATGCAACACAAAAAAGCGAAAAGCAACAAGCTTTCAATTTAATTCGATTCGATTCGATTACTTTCCCTTTGTTTTGTATTTTGTTCATTATAATTTTAATATATAATTTACATTTAATTTAAATTTGATGCAAGCCTTTGATTTTCTTTATAAACATGTGCAGATAGAAATGAAAAGAATGTCGATATAATTTTAGTGCAAGGGCAACCCTTTTTGCAAGTTAAAACGAAAATTTTATTTTTATTGATTTAACTTTTATGTAATCGCAAGCGATAGAGGAAGAGTGAGACAGAGAGAAAGAGGAAGAGGAGGAAAAGAAAGGTACATACATAAACAGCAAGCAATTATTTTCTTAAGTTTTACACCATCTATATATTTAATTATGCTAATAATGTTGATTTTTATGCAATTATACTAAAAGGCAACAACACAAGATTGATAAATACACAATATAATACAACCAATTACAAACCCAGTACTTTTTAATTGCGCTAGCGACAGTTGACACACACTTTACCAGCACTGGCTGGTTTAATTGATAGATTGGCTTTCAGCTAAGACAAATTTAGTGCCCACTTGGAAGGATACATATAATTTCATATGTAGTTCCAACCAGTGCTGCCAGAACAAAACATTAATGTGGAACTGCATTCACTTTTTTGGAATAATATTAACAAATGATTATGTGACTTGCACTTTTGGATTTAAAATACTTGAAAATATAGAAAATATTGGCAAACATCGATTCCAAATAATCATAGATTCCCGCAATTCCTAAATAAGCTTCATTAAGCCTGATTTGAAGGGAAAATATCGGAATTGGCAGCACTGGTTCCATCAGATCTGGCAGACAAAAAAAGCACGCCCTAAAAGTGTGCTACATTTTTGGGGATGCATTTTAGTGAACGCCTAAAAAAAGGTTCTTCCAAATGATAGATATTGATTTTTATCAGAGTTTTAGCTACATACCTTATTACATAAAGGTGTTATACATACATACATATATGTAAATGTTTGTTCAACGTACATTGCATTAACTTTGAACTCGCCCCACAGACAACAAATTTCTATAAAAACACCTGCAGAGGCCCTGCCCAATGCAAAGGGGGTATCGACCTGTCTAGGTGCAATGGTTTTGAAAACTTAAATGGCTTTATATCCCTTTTGAGATACAATTAAGTATAACAAGATATACATATATATATTAAATGGTTATTATATACATGTATACACTATGAATGTACAATGGTAGTAAGGAGTAATTAACTGTAAGTCTCATTTTGTGGTCTACTCGTATTTGTGCAGGGTCCCTCGCGACCGACCCATTGATGTGTATTATAAATGTTGTATAGTCTACCCTATTAGAAGCGTGCAACAAACCCAAATATTCTAAATATTTCAAAAGCACACACAGACATACACAACACACTATAACAGACGACATACGGAATACAAAAAGATTTATACATGCAAATTTGAGAGAGCAAACCAAGTTAAATTGCTGATTTTTACACTGAACACAGTTCGAAAAACAAAAGAAGAAACAAGAACTTAATGAGAAAATTTACTTTTATTTGATTTAAAAGGGTTTGTAATAATACAAACAAACTTTTAGCAAAACAAAACACAAGAAAAGCGAAGATAAATGTAAACCAATCCCTAGAGAAATCATTGTAGAATGCAACAATTTAGAGAAATTTAGCTGAAACTTTTTTGCACCCCGATAAGCTTATAGAATGGCCGGTACACCCATATAGCTTAACTGTACCAATACATATGAGCATATATGAAATATATATAAAAACTAATTAAAATTATAATAATTATGGAGACTCACGCAATAGTGTTTTCTAGGGGTTATCTAAAACCGTTGACAAACATTATTTGTGTAGCTGTGTGTATGACATATGTACATACATATATATATATGAATTGTACCTTTTCATATATATATGACATATATATTTACATACATATATTCGTGTATTCCTTAACAACGCATGAGTTTTGTGAGCTTTAAACACGATAGAAAAACCAAAAACAAAATTCAAATAAAATAATCAAGTTGAAATTCGAGTTGTATTGTGAAACCGGAAGACTCTGTTTTTAAAAATCCCCTCAAAAAGTTAGCTTGTTTATTGAGCAAAGACCATATGATAAACATGAAAACATTTCATTAATCCTTAATCCAAACAAACTATGCGCAAAATTCGAACATAAAAAACAACTTGAGACCAAAATGCGTTTACTATATAAATATAAATCTAAATATGAATATGAATATGAATATAAATGTGAATGAATTAAGGAATGAGCATGGCAAATATATAAACAACTATCTAAGTCTTAATCCCGTTGAGAAGAATTAACACTAAAGATTTTTATCATAGAGATAACTTGGTTCGTGGATCCGATTGTCAACTGATTTGTGCGTCAATTACTTTGGTCCCTCTCCCTCCCCCACACCCATTACACACACAATCATACGAATTATGAAAATATATAGTATATGTATATGTGTATGAAATATGTAATATGAATTATAATAATAATTTGGTAGCCTTACGCAAATATGTTGTTGAATTCGTAGATATTTTGTTGTGCGATCTGAGAAGAAGAAAAAGCGAAAGAAGCTAAAAGGAATAGGAAAAGAGATCTTTGAATTGTAACTTCTGTCAATTAACTTGTAGACTGTAGTATGCATAACAACAACAACAACAAAACAAGAATTACATACGCACATCTCGTTGTTGGAGAAATATTACTAAATAATTATATATATTATATATGTATTTGTATGTGTTTGGGTTGCTCGATTAATTTTAGCGAGAAGGAAATGAATATTGCTTAGTACGAGAGAATATTGTTGAGTTATGCATGTACATATATAAAGCATAAATATCATAAATATATATATATATATATGTAGCTAAAGGGTCGGTTCAATAGGGCCTCATTTCATGTGCGCATACTTTTTTAGATCAGTGTCGGTGTCTGAACTTCGTCTAGTTGTGAACATGTCCAAGTAATCCGAGTTGAATATAGTTGCAAATGTTGTTACAATACTAGATGTGCACTCCATAGGAAACAGATTCAAGCGCACCACAGTTAATTCTACATATGGTATAATCTTTATCGATAATTGCAACATATGCGAATGCTTTTTTGGCTTTGAATCCAATACAAATTGATTGGCAGCTGTATAATGTCGAGCTGCTCCACACAGTTTGACTTTTCTCTCCACCTTGAAAACACGCTAACCTCAAATAAAAAAGATATATGTATAACGATGACTAGAGTAAAACGATCCATGTCTAGCATAAAGAACGATATTTCCTTATTCTTTAGAAGAACATATCTCAGAATCGTTGTAGGGATTGCAAAGATAGACAGTGCAGAGCGTCAGTGATATATAAGATCCGTAGCTAGCATGGATAGTAGAATGCATACGATAGATAAGGCTAAAGGAATACAAAGTTCAAGCAGAGAATTTTTATTTTTCCACCGACAAATGGCAGGCAAAGATCGAGGTGTTGTTACATAGATACATACATACATATTACATAGGCATATAGAAGGCAATAGATCCCGCTCGTGTACATACTTGTATATGAAAGAAAGATGCATACAAATATTTTTGGAAATCGAAATAGCCAACCACATATATAGTACATATACACAATTAACATATATATATATATAATGCAGCATGTCGAACAATTTGCAATATTTTCGAATGGATTCAAATGCATAATGTAAATGGAAAGAGAATTGAGAATATTCACACAAGAACTTCGTTTGGTTGTTAGGGATTTCAGTTCGTATCTAATATGAAGATATAATAGAATATAACATTATATATACACATAGTTAAAGCGAAATTATAAAATCATGTGTGCTACTTGTATCGGGAGAAGAGTGCAGAACGAACGATTAACGATTAACGATGGAGACCCACTGAAGAGAAAGGCATGGCAGATCCAACAAGAGAATGTACTTATATACTATATGTATAAATACTTATATATTATACATGCAAACATATATGCTATATGTAAATGTAAAGTCATTTCAATGATGAGAAACTTTTCTGAAAAATAAAATGTATATTCAAATATTAATCGAATTGTTTACTTACTTAAAAAACGAACCCCCGATTTCCAAATGAAATTTACTTTGCAGTTTTTCAGTTTTTCATTTAATAAAAAAATATACATATGCATAGAATACATAATTGATAATTTTTAGTTTTTCTTTATTTTCTTATAAAAAGAGATTTTTCATACTTTTTTTTTGTTGCTTGCAATAAAATCTTTAACTATGATGAGAATTGCGGGAAGGGGGGAGGAGGTGAGGTGAATACAAGTCAAACAAGTGTTATTGTTGAGATTAAAAACATTGTTGAAGCTGCATATCAACTAAATATAATACTTAGGCAGCCTTTAAAGAGGGGAAACTAATATGAACCACGCAAATTTCAAATAAACATAACAATCATAAGGCAGTTAGCTAATGGATGATGGTTAATGGAGAGAGTGTTTAATGATTAATGCCAGAAAGACTACGACCTACGACTGATGATGATTGATTGCCTACAACTAGAGGTTGCGATTAATGACTAAAGGAGCTTTGATTCACATTTAAATAGGTCAGACGAGTGCAGTTTCCGACTACACCTCGAATTCTGCAGCTTATCGAGCTTATTGAATACATATAAATAGGTTTTATCTAATATTTTACAATGTGTGTTGATTATAATTTACACTTTTTGGTTTCCCAGCATCGCTCTGGCAAGCTACAACAAATTGAGATGAGGCTACGTGCAGATTTCGGTACTGGCTGCGCAGGAGCTGTTCGCCACATTCGCATTCAATGCTCCAGTGCCTGCGCCTGTGCTCATGCTAGCAGGTGGCAGCGACAATTTATTGACTGACGTGGAGGTGGAACTGGAGCTGGAGGTGGAGGCACTAGATGAAGCTGCTGTTGCAGACGCTGCTGTTGTGGTCGAGTCGGGCTCCGCTTGCTGGGCAATGGCATTATTCGTTTTACTATTCTCCAACTTGGCACGATTCAGCGCCTCCTCGCGCTCCTTGGCGTCAAAGTACCAGACGGTGATGGCGTAGCGGGTGCGATGTGCGGGCTGCACTTCATGAGGATTACGTTTGTCCGACCAGAAGAATATCAGACGATCGAACTTCGGTTCAATGTCCGCCACAGTGGTGCCAGGTGTGGGTCGAATCCTGTTGGGCATAGAGAATGAGAAGGAATTAATTTACATGTGCTGAGTTGAGTTTTTATTATATGCAATAAAGACTGATTAAAATGTTATTCTTTAAATCTCAAGTCTCCTGCCTACCTTAAAATGCCGCCGCTCTCTTTGGCATCCCAGTTGATGTTCAGGTAGTATATGGCTGTTATGACGCGTCCATCCTTGTTGGGATTGTCTACATGCATGACATAATGTGTGCCAGAGCCAGGATAGCAAGCGACCATAGCCTAAAATAAGCCACAATTAATTAAGAAATCTAAATCGAGCCCAAGAATCAATAGTGCAACTTACTCTAGTACGTTCTCTGATATGGTAATTGCCTAGGATACCATTATCCTTCATGGTATTCACACGATACACAACAGAATCAATCTAAGGGAAAGGGAAAATCCATGTATGAGTAGAGTAGAGTGAGAGAGAGAGGAGAGACCTCACCTGATTGGTCAAATACCAAACATTGCTGCAACCAGGCTCATTGCCAGCGACCCATTTGATTTTATCGCCCCGAATCTTATCGCCCCGAACGGACGATTGCGATTGCACCACTTGACCGTCTTGAAACGCCCCCGCTGTGTACATGCTTCGCACTTCATTCAGGATCTTCAGGCCCTTCTCCATGCCCAGAAAGTCGTCCACGACAGAGAGTCCATATTGATTCATATCGTTGATGATGTTCCGACACAGATCCTCATAGCGACGCTCGCTGTGGAGAAACAGAAACGAATACATTACTTAGATGAGTCTAAGGTACAAGGAGATCACTATTCAGTGTCCTTTGATGTTCTTGGGTCACCTTGACATACAAATGTAGTGCATTTTGTAAATATTCTATTTATAAAGATCTCACAAGAAAATTTAGTTTCTGTGTTTTATTGGTGCTTTGCTTAGTATAAATTATTAAGAATTTCAAAAATTTTACGACTTTTTTACGATTTGAAAGCTTATAAAATGATTGCTATTTATTAGACATGTTTCAGTCACGTAGTCCAAAACCCCTCAACACACACACACACACTGTGAAAGAGACTAAAAGAAAGACAGAGAGAGTGAGCCAAAGAGAGAGAGAGAGAGAGACACAGTAATTTGCGAAATTCTGGATAAACTAGACAAATACAGAAATTCGCACAATTTGAAAGAAATAACAAAAACAAACATCTAGAATATCTTAAAATTATGATATGTCTGGGATTTACACACAAATGTGTCTACGTATTATAATTGTATTATTTATGAAAACTTTGCAAAAACGTGCGAATTATATTTGACAGCATTGAAGGCTGAAGAGGCTTAATTTGTTATAAACCGGTTCCACTTCCCACTTTTAAACCGGTTTCAGTTCCCACTATCCTTAGAGATTTCATGTGTATTTACCGTTTATCCAAAAGTTCCCGAAAATATTGTTCAGCATTGGCAGGATGCGCCGAATGCTTAAAAAAGTTTGGATAATCCGTTGTTGGTGTTGTTGAAGTTATCATATTGCATTCAATTTATTTCACTTCAGTTTAAAAGGAGAAGTATTTTATTCTTTTAAATTTACTTTTATTTGTTTTTCTTTTTTTTTTTTAACTGTTGTGGCACGAATGAAGTTCTTGATTCTGGGTATTGGGAAACGACTCCGGAAACGATTCACGCACAACTGATGAAAGTTTCAAACGCCTCACTGTTTTTATGTGAGTCCGTGTCAGTACGTACAGCTGGAGACAGAGCGAGGGTGGGGGGAGAGTGTGTGAGCAAACTGACGCCGGCTGTTTGTTATATCGTAAATCTTAGCGGTTGGATTACAGTGTTGGTAAGCGAACGTATGTATGCACGTATGTGAGTCAGCTGCAGTTTAGCGGTTTGTTATTGTTGTTGTTCGTCTTGTTTTAGCAATTGCAATTGCAGCTGTTTACTTTTCTTATTCTTGTTGTTGTTTACGTTTGCTTATTGTTTTTGCCTAAGTGTGTAATAATATGTATGTATGTATATATGTTATACTTGTATATATATACAAACAAACATTTGGTAAAACTGCGCGTTAAAGAACCAACCGAATGCGTCGACCGTTCGTTTACGAATGCGGCGAAGGCAACGAAGCAACGACAGCAGCGAACTCGATCGAGCATTCGTGCAGACTGTTCGTATTTTGTGCAAGTGTTGGTGTTCGTGTGTGATGGTTGATGTCTGTGCTGCTGTGTAGGTTTGCCTGGGCGAGATAAGCGCCAACTTTTACTATAATGTGAGAGTGTGCATTTGTAGTATGTAAATACATATGTACGTAAAAGTGTGTGTGTGTGTATAAATGTCTGTAGGTGCAAATAATTGAGAAAATGAAATGCGCCAACAGATAATAGAGCAATTCGGCTCGCGACTAAAAATTGGGACGCGCATTACTTTTTGCCTTTATCTAACACTATCGGCAGTCGTCGTCGTCGTGGGCGCTCGTTTCCGCATGCCCTTCAACTTGCATGCAACTTAACCGCTCCGCGCCCCCCAACAACGCCATCAAACAAAATACAAATGCAAACACGAGCAGCACTCACACAACAAACGAGCCACTGCTCACGTAGCCCATAGCCCATCGCACTCACACACACACATATACACAAACGCACATGCGTAAAATACTGTTTGAATGAAACAACCAAAAGCGAAAGGGAGAAGAAGATGGAGGAGACGTTGTGGACAAAGATTTGGATTTCAGTGTTTGACAAAGTCAATGGGAAAAAAATAAAAAAAAGACAGAAGAAAAAAAAAACTAAATTAACAACACTAAGCAGAAGACGAGTTGTCTGCATAATATATGAACATACATATGTATTTATGTACATACATATGTGTAAATGTACTAGGCATGTGTGTGTGTATGTTGGGTATGTCTGTATTTTGATGTCTCGTCTATAAATTTGGGTCAACGGCCCAGTTCAAAGTCGTACGCGAATCGTGTAGTTCACATACTCATAAGGGCCCATCAAAACTTCCAGATGTATAATTTGGAAGGCATGCATATGTATCAGTATGTGTGTGCGTCAGTATGTATGTATGCATGTACTATGATCGATTTAGCCCTTTGCCTTTGATATATTACGTGCGACGCGAGCGGACAAGGCACGTGCACCATTTGACAGTGATGCGTGACGATTCTCTGTTTGTCACTAGTCGCAGTCGCAGTCACTGTCACAGTACATAGCAAGTAAGTAACAGTAACCAATGAACTGAGCTAATTTCGCGTGTAAAATCAGTACTACTTGATTTTTTTCGTAATCAGTTCACAGAATCAGTATTTAGGCTTAAACTCAGTAGATTTGCTGATATATCAGTAGATATGGCAACCCCAATTATTTGTTATTAAATACAATTTACTGCCAAGCTTCGCAATGAACATTTTTCTTAACATTTATTTTAATTGTCATTCCTTTTACAAACTGTTATAGTTACTCATCTCTAGATTTCAGTACGAATAACAGTGATGCTAAAATCACAGTCACGTTTCATCACTAATCACTAATTTGTGGTCGATGAATTCTCAAAGGCGGCGCACACGCACTAATTCGCGACCTTGTGGGGTATGTGACGAAACATATGTACTTGCACGCGTACACACACTTATGTGTGTATGTTTGTAAGTATGTCTCTATATGTGTATGCCTCAGTGCGCGTGTGCCAATGTTTGTTGCTAAGCAGTTTTTGTGGGGTTGGAAATTGTATCACCTGCTGCACTGCACGCAGCACACACATAAGGAGAGTGAGAGAGTGGAAGCAACAGTTGGGAAAACTGTTAAAATGAGAAATTACATTGTGTTACCACTGTGCACAATTTATGGCCCGTTTTGCGCAACTGTTTGTTTACATTCGAGTGTTTGACAAAAAATAACTACTTTCTAACACTAGATTACACATGCTCGTCTTTACGAGAATTTTAGGCACACACACATACGCGTTTGTACGTAAGGAGAAATTAGCAAAAGAGACTCATGCAACTCATGTCATTGCTAATTGTTTGATAAAGAACAACAAAGCCAATCCAATCTAAAGACGCGCATCGTATCAGCAACGGTAGATTGAAATCTCGGCAGACTCGCTAATATGATAAGCGAAGTAAAAATAACAAAACAAAAAAAAAAATAGCTTGACGGCTTGCGTACGCAAGGCACGTACGCAAAGCAATAATGACAGAGCGCGAGAGAGACAGAATGTATACAGTGAGAGAGACAGACCACCCAAGAGCTAAGGGGAGCACCCACAACCCACCCTGGCGACGATATAAGGCAGAAAGCACTAAAGAACGATAAGCAAAACAAAAGAAATTCGCAAACTTATCGATGAATCAGCACATTGCCACTGAAGTCATCGGCAGCCAAATGCTGCTCAGGTGTGTGTGTGTGTCTGTTAATGCCGCTTGTAAAATAAATAAAATCAAAAAAATACACAACTGCGCAACAGAATAATTACAAAGTCAGCGGCGCCGTTCAACTGCGCGATATGCGACTGCAATTGCACCCGAGAGGTGTTAACAAATCACAGTGTTCGTTAACACTCTTAGAGATGTGTACGTGCAGCACTGTGTACGGTATAGGTATACGGTATTCGGTGGTCGAAGCGCAAGCCGAATTGTTTCCGCTTGGGTTCGGCCATGTGCATTACGTTACGCTGCACGTAACGACACGAAAAGGTAAACATTCCAGACGACGTGCGGCACACACTCGAAACTGCACCCAATCTAATCGCAGGGCACATATTTGCTATTTGGACAAAAGAGAACAAGCAGAGTTGTACTTGACTGTCAGATACCCAGTGTGTGTCGCGCACATACTTTAATAATAACATATATGTACATAAATGTACATGTTATTAAAAACTAGAAAGCTAAAGATGACTGTGTTCGTCTGTTATACATATGTATATATTATATATTGTACTTGAACTTATTTCCCACTAAAATTATTTCTTAAATAACTTATTTATATGTTTTATTTTTTTTACAATTAGACTTTCTTTTAATTGAAGAGGGCGTAAACCATTTCTAAAATAAACATTATCTGCGTATAACTACTATATATTACCATTCTATCTCAAGGCTTCGATTCCTCTTTAAGTTACATTCAAAGTTTCCATAGACCTTGTAAAACTAGAGTACTGGGTATCAAAATCACAGGCTGGGAATTAGTGGAGGTAAGGTATTATTAGTCAAATCTAGGCACGTAACATTTATCTCTAATTAACACCTCCTGTTATACATGCAAACAGTGAGAATATGCACTCTTGTGTACTTTATACCCCTTGGGGCTAATTATTTGTCGCAGCAGACCTAACAAAGGATCTCACAGTTTTACAATTTTAGATCGATCGTCAAAATGTCTGTTGAATTTAGGGTTTGCTTTTCAAATTTGTAAGGTTGTATTTATAAAAAAGGCCTTTATTCTTTATTATCTTTAAATAACTTATTCATATGCAAAGATTTCAAATAAATACTTTTTATAGTTTTATAAAAGTTTTCATATTGTTCATACTATATATTTCTCTTGATAATACTTGAGAGTATTCACTATTTATACAATAGGCTTAATAACTTGTGCAAATGTATGTAACCCACACAATATTCATATTCTTGTTTAGAATATTCATATTCTTGTCTGTCTATCAGTGTGAACACAGAGATCTTAGCTAGATATTAAGAGTACAGGCCTTGGACGACCTTTTTTACTTATAAATATAATTTATATAGAAAATAAATTAGTATTCAACAATGATAATGAAAAGGGGAAAAACGTATACACAAATCCACGGAATTAGCTATTATATATGCTAGGATTTTTCATATTTCTGTATACCACACGCTTCTAAAGTATATTTCAAATATTGGTTGCCACGCCCACGCAGGGACAGCCTGCAATTCGATTTGTAACCGATATATTATAGATACAATTATCTGGTTTGACATATAACTATACTTACTACAATATATTTACAATAAACACAGCAGTTTTACAAGTCAATGTTTGCTATGGGAGGATGTTGTCTGTGGGAGTGATAAAGCGATAGGTTACGGAACAATTAAAGCGAAATTCGCTGTTGGGATTTATATATTGTAGTTTATTCTACATAATAAACATACTTTAGCTGAATATCAAAGTGCAATCAAAAGAATATTATGATGGTAATTCATTGCTTTCTTTTTACAAAACCTCTTTCTTTCTTTCAAAACCTGCTTCGATCTGGTCTATATGTTTAGTATTTTTGTAGGGGCGTATGCTTAAGCTTTCGAAATCATAATTATTATAATATTAGTTCGATGTTGAAAAGAACATTGCTTTTTATTGAATCAAAAATTGTACACAAACACAAATATTTGTAATTGCAGAGCGGGAAAATATAGCGTTCCGAAATTTGGTAAATAGCTGCATTTTTTAAAAATTTTAAGCAAAGCAAAATAAAATAAGAATAGAAATGGTTGAATACACGCGTCAGCCATGTCCGATACGCGTCGTGGAGGATTGCGGATGTGCATTTCTCATGGGCTCCATCGGGTGCAGCCTGTTTCAGTATATGCGAGGCTTTCGGAATGCCCCATCGGGACTAAGGCGAAGCCTAACGGGGGGCGTGGATGCGGTTAAAATTAAGGCGCCCCAGATGGCAGGCAACTTTGCCATTTGGGGCACTACATTTAGCTGTGTGGACTGCACGATGACATACCTAAGGCAGCGTGAAGATACATGGAATTCGATTGCCAGTGGTGCTGCTACGGGGGGAATTCTCGCTGCACGTAATGGCATTAAGGCCATGGGTAATGGTGCCTTAGTTGGTGGCATGGTGCTGGCCTTGATTGAAGGCGCTGGAGCAGCAGTTGCCACCATTTATGCTGCTCCAACTGGAGACGACACTTCTGCTGCTGCCCCGCAACACCAGCAATGGGAACAAATTGTCACTCCCCCGGAAAGTGCCAAGGAAAGTGGAAATAGCACCAGCGATGCTCGGGCTGAAATTGAGCGTGTTGTAGACAAGTGTAATGCTATTAAGCAAGCTAGAACTATAGCAAATCTGGACCGTAAAGGAAGTCACTTGGATGGTTTCAACGATACCGGATCCCAGAATTTTGGCATGCATCCTCCGACATTGATGGAGCTGGTCAAATTAGCTAACATTTTAAAATCCTGATTGATTCGGCAGAGCTATATATTGTATAACTACTAAATTAAATATATATGCAAGTGCACTAGGGGGTATTATAATTGGACAGACCGTACATATGATGTACATATATAGTATTCTTTATGAGAATTATTCATTATTAAGAGAGAGTCGCCTCTTGAACAATAAGAGTGCGCAACCAGAGTCGATCTTTTGTGCCTATCATTTGCGCTATCAATATGCAGATGTTTTCTGCTAATCCAGGCCAAACAATGTGCTTGCTAGTTTTGTCACCATCATTGCAGAGTCTAAACTCTGCTAGGAGATAGATACATCTTGGCTAGGTAATAATTCACCGTATGTTGGCCACTGAGGTACCCTATGAGTAGATGAAGTTCCTTTCTGTAAAACAAAACGGTTCTTAATTTGGCCAAGAAATCGTGGCTCTGTCCTGCCACATTCCTGATCTAAAGAGCAATCCTATCCACCCAAGCTTTCACTAGATCGAAATTCTATAATGTCTATATATAACTACTTAATTAAAGGCAAGTTTACTAAGACGGAGAGTATTATAACTGGAAATACATATAAGATGTTGGTCAGTGAAATACATATGTGTAAGGCATGGTGTTTTCGTAATATCAGTATAAAATTTGTGAAACCAAGCTGTGACCAGGCATAATATTTGTTACCTAAGGTGTGTCATTCCACAGTTGTATTTAAACTTCACTACAGAGGTTTTGTGTGTGAGATAAGTAATGTATTGAAAAAAAGCAAACAAGATCAAAGAAAAACATTTCAAAAACGGGACCAGGACTTCAAAGTAAACATGGAGAAGGAGGACTTGGCCGGAGGGGCTAGAAATGTGAACAGAACCAAAGAATCAACTGTTAGATTCGTGAATTGGTCTTAATACATTATTAATACATTATGTTGCTGTTATTCTTATTGGGATATAACTATATGGGAATATTTATCGAAATTATTTACTCTACAATATCTTACCTGCCACTGCCCATGAAACTGGCATCCGCTTGTCCAATCTGATAGCTGGAACTCTTTTCGCCGTTGTGCTGATGATGATGATGATGATTATTGTGATTTTGCTGTATTTGACCGGGTTGGGCCTGAGCTGCCTGCGATGGCACCATTGTGGGCTGTCCAAAGTAGTTGAGCAGCTCATCCAATTCATTTGGCCAGGACTGCGCCTGTGTGGCGGGCGTCATCATTTGCGCCGTCGAACAGTTGGCTCCACTCACATCCAGCGTTGTGGCAGCCACTGCATGTTGTAGTTGCTGAATTTTGTTGCTGTTGTTGTTGTTCATCGGCTGTTGAAATTGTTGTTGTTGTTGCTGCTGCTGTAGTTGCTGTTGCTGTTGCTGCTGTAGTTGCTGTTGCTGCTGCTGTTTCTGACGCGCTAGCAGGCGACAGTCATGTCGATGCGCGGGCCAATCGAGGTGCTGGTGCGCTATGGAGCAGTAGAAGATGCTTTTGCATTTGGCGCAACGCATGACCTGCTCGGGAGTGCCGCAAATGGCGCACACTGCTGCTGCTGCGGCCGTCCCCGGCATCGACTGTGGCTGTGGTGCCTTCTGCATGTCCTTGTCGCGTCCCCTCTTTGCAATCGCGCTCACTTTATCATCGTTGGCAACGCCAGTTTAACCTTGAACGTAAATAGCTATCCGTGTATGGGTGTGCGTGTGTGTGGGTGTATGTACAATATGCAGGTGTGGGTAAACACGTATTGTCACCCCTCCGCGACACAATCAATTACTGCAACAACAAATTGCTGCGTCGGCAGCGAGTGTATTGGCCAATAGCGGTTTTCAAGCCATTTCACCAGACCTCATTTGGCTATTGGACTCTGACTAGTATACTCTATGCGATACTGTTATACTAGGGGCATTTTAATCACGTAGGCCCAAATAATAACAACAATGCGATGCTGCAACGTTGTTCTTGTTGTTGTTGCTTCAGCTGGGGCCAGCTGTGTTGGGTTCCACTCAGCCAATTTGATTCCTTTACATTTATTCGCCAAATTACGAAGATAAGGTCGTTACACTTCCGTCGCACTAATATTTGCAAGTAGTCAGCGGTTTAGTTGCTCAAATATTGTATTGCAAAAAATGCAAATTAATGAAAAAGTAAAAAATGCTATTCACTTTCACGACGATTGATTTGGTTCCGCAGGGAACTGGTACTATCGATTGCCAGTTTGGCACATTGCATATTTCCGATAACAGATGAGAAAGTTCATTAGCTAGTTCTTTTGATAGCCAACCGCATTCGAAAACACTGGCAGCCCTACAATGTTGGAAAACGTGTAAATATAAGTGATTTTACTTTTCGAAACCTGGTCCCACTAGTAATTTGAGCTGAGAATTTGTATGGAAGATCGGGACTATATATCTTCTAACTGCTTAATATTTTCGACTTATCTCGACGAGTTCTACAAAGAGCATATCGTAGCGCCTAGGAAACTGTAATCTACCCATTGGCAATACTGTTTGAATCTAATCAGCATTAAAACAATGAGGTCAAGGAAGAGAGAACTAGTTCATTGACAAAGCCGTTCCATAGATAAATAGCTCTTCACTTATCGATTAATTTTGTGTTTCAAAATACGATTTTTTGATGATACTTAAAATTTTGTATTTATTTTTATGTTGCAGAATACGAAAATTACAAACGCCTGAATTTTCAAGATTCAATTGTATGTATTATACCTTCTCCGTTCAACAGTATTTGGGGGAAATATCTCAGAATTTTCGTAAAATGTGGAAACTGCTTTGAATTTTGAAAATTTAGCTCATTCGCCAGTTGATATTGCTTCAGTAATAAAATTAATTCGGTCTCAGACAGAGCCTATAAATGAAATATATATGCACATGTATTTGATAAGAAGTAAAGCACATATGTACGTGTATGTGTATGTACCTGGGTCGCTAACCAAAGTTGGATGACGTAGTTGAAGGCGTAAAGTTGTAGTTCAGTAAGATTTGGCTGGGATTTCAGCTGTGCTGCATTGATTATAATTTTCTATAAATAGAATGATGTTTAATGATTTAATGAATTTACTTAGATCTTTACTAACCTCCAAGCATGCATTCTCAAGGTCAAGCATGCTGTTTCGGAAAGCCAAATCATATGTGGGAAATATATCTTCAAAGGGAAATTCGATGTCCTTAAGTTTTTGAGAGAAAATGCTTAGCAACTCTGGCAGTTGGTAGGCGCAGGAAAGAACAAAGATATCCCCAATGATTTTCAGATTAATGATCGTTGAGGTGACCTCAAATGTGTAGATAAACTCCAAGAAAATCTCGACACTCTCTGGGGAAACTCCATTGATTTGCAGTATCCCATTCCACTGATTGTTCAGCAGCACATCATGTTCGAGTTTTTCCGAGGCTGTGGCTAAAAATACACGATGACAACGAAATTTCTTATAACACACATTCTCTGTGGTCTTCGATCCATTATCGCCATTCCTGGGAACATGCACCTCGCAATCGGCATCGACTCCATTGCGGAAATACTCAAGTCGACACTTTTTGCTGTTAAACTGATCCTGATCCTCTAAAGATCTTGGTTGCACGAGCTTGTTTTGGCTTGCCACTGAAGACTGCGCACCAGAGTCATCGCTATTATCTTTGAATTGCTTCTTAGGGGATAGGATCATCTTTGGCGAATCCGACATTATGATACTGATAATTTTATCGAAAATAAAGGCGTATTTGGCAAATAAAAAAGGAAAACGAGTCAGTAGTTTAGGAAAGTATTCGAATCTGTCGTCATTTTCGTTTTGTACTGAATACAAATTTCAGGAAAATTTCAGTTTCAAGAAAATTCAGAGATGTATTGCAAGCTACGCCGCTTGGAACTGCTCCGGAGTGGACAACTCTCAGATTGTGAGCTGCATGTGCGATACAAGGATGGGTGCGGTAGGCGCTGTCTTCGTCAGTTCCGCTGTCACAAGGCGATACTGGCATCGTCATCGGCTGAGTTCCAACGCATGATCAATGATCCCGAATTCGTGGGCGTAATGGTGGTGCACGACGCCTCCCCAGAGGCCTATGAAGCGCTGCTGCTCTATTTTTATACCTATGAGATTTACAGTGAAATCAATATTGATATGTGCTCGGAGTTGATTCAGTTGTCGGCTAAATATAAAGTTCCGGACTTCATTGATAGCTACATTAGAGAGTTGTCCGCACAGGATTGGCCTCTCGACAAGGTAATGAAGATCTTTCAGTTGGCCGACGCACAAAGTAGGCCTGCTATCATGAAACTGGTCGAAGAGAAAATTAGACCCAATGCGGTAGAGTTGCTAAACAGCTCCGCATTCGTCAATCTTAGTGTGACGCAGATCAAGGTGCTGTTTAGCATCCTCAAGTCGTTGGGCACCTTGCCGGATCTGCAGTTACTGATGACGCTGAAGAAGTATCAAGAGTACAACAAGTTAGGATATGACAACATGGAGTGTTTCCAGGAATTTGTGCAGGTTACAAATCTCGTTGGCGATATACTCTTCGAGCCCGATGGCACCTTGATTGTTAACAAGCCGGAGGAGACAGTAGAGCAGGCGACAGAAGAGGAAATACAAAAAAAAGAGTCTCACGAAGAAAATAAAAGACCATCTGCATCGGACACTGATTGAATCAAAACTGTGTGTGTATTTTTTGTATTTTTATTCAAAGAGCAAGCTAGGATAGTTGCAGAACTGATCGTTTTTGCTTTGAGTCCTAAACGGATATAACTTTTATGTCTTTATTAAGGATACCTGTTGCTTCGTCGAGGTATTTCTGATCTAACTCCACAACAAGATTGGACACTTACAAAGTATTTGTTTTGTTGTCGTCTTCAATACGCTGTGTCAATTAATAAGGTGACTTTATAAATAAGTTCTTCAATGAAGAATAGTAATAATATCCCTCTTGGAAAGCAGATTAGTTCCTCTTTTAGTCTAATGATTGGTTAGTCTTTCATCTGTAGACCTGATTGACCATGCTGTCGATCCAACTAGACAATTTACAGGACCCTACAACACGGAATGATTAAGGACAATATATTGAATGAGCCTCGCTATGCCATTCGCCATAGCTAGCATATGAATTCAGTGTCTTGACTTGTCCAACATAGAGTGACTCTTCTTCTTGGGGAAAAAATCTGCAGAGTTTAAAGTTCCAAAACTATGTATATGCATGATGTGAGTAAATATTTGCTTCCCTGAATGTGTTTACTCTTTGTTTTGTAAAGATCTGTGTTTATTTAGTTAACTCAAACTTGTATAGTAATAATGATCAATCGATGCTCTTAATAACTTAATACTAGAATACGTAAATAAAATAACCCCCATTTGAAGCCAACGCACAACAACCTTATGATTATAGATCAACTAATCGCATTCGAAATAGAAATTAGAACTAAACGTGCTTCATGCAATATACTCGTATGGAGGGAGTCGGATAAAGTCATATCCTACGATATGGTAGCTACTGTTGCAGGTTGCAGCACATCCGGTTGCAGGGTGCAGGGTTGCATCACAACATCCATGTCCTTTTTCGGATGTATAATGCTTTGACTTGGCTTAACACTTAGAAAATCATCAGCATCCAATTCAACATCATCTTCATCGGATATCTCTTGCTGTGGATACTGTTTGCAATCGAATTCATCCTCATAGAAATCATCATCATCATCATCATCTAAGGGTATCTCCTCCGTCGTATCGTCTTGCGGTTCCGTTTTCGTTTTGACTTCCAGACTTTGATTTGATGCTACACTCGTTCTGCTTTTGGGTTTACTATCCACGTTCTTCTCATGCTTTACATTGTCAATTGATTTGCCACGATTGGAGGATTGCGATTGCGAGTACCAGGCATGATTAAGATTCAGTCCCGTCGTCTTGGTCTCAAACTTGCTGACCACAGCAATACGCAAGTTAACAATCAGCGAGAATAGCTTCACACTCGGACCTACTTTGAGTTTCAAATAGGTGGCCAAATCTTTGCGTCCCATCATCAGCAGAGCACGTCCATCGATTTCCTCGTCGAACAGTAGCTGAGCAATGCTGGAAGACTTCAGTGCACGCTCGACAAACTCATAGACATCCCAGTTGGTCCAATACATTGGATTGCTCTTCAGCTGCGACATATCAAAGTCGCTGTTTTTCTGCCACAGGCGATAATTCCTGGCAAATTGTGGACCATATTCGGACACAATTGATTTGGCAATGGTGAAGGAGACTTGATTAACTGAAGCTGGAGCTGGAGCAGTAGCAGCCACAGCAGCAGCTTCATTCTTAACCTTAGGTGGCAATGGCTTCACGTCTTCACGCTTCAATTTGGGCTTCGATTCAGCTTGATCCAGCTTACCCTGCGCTTTAATCTTCGACTCCGTGTTAGACTTCGCTTTGCTCAAACGTGACAGAAGCAGGGGTGAGGTGGCTTTGCTTCCGGATGATTCTGTTCTAGGCGACTGTGGTCGCTTGATTTGCTCGGGCTGCACACGCGGTGGCTTCACGGTCTTGTTACGCCACTGGCGCCAGTTCTCTGGCGCATATGGACAGCAATCTCGCAGTGCATGCACATTCAGATTGAAGCGTTTGGCATTTCCAAATCCTCGACAGCCCTCCACATCGCAGGGCATTGGCGAGGGACGCTGCAGGAATCCAGGAGGCGTCTCCAGTTCGTGGGAAGTGGCCTCACACCAACCAATCGGATGCAGATCAGGACTATCATCCTCCAACCAGAAGTAATATTCCGTTGGCCAACAATCCAGATGCAATTGCACGCGATAACCCTTCCGGGTGACCACCGTTGCGGGTCTAATAAGGCAGGGATTGCGTTGATCGACCACCTCAAGTTTCATGCGTGGCTGAAATTCCATTGGCTCTCGCGGTGCAAACAGTTCCACCGGCGCTGCAATGCCACCCACTTCGGTAATGTAGTCGGCCCAGTTAAATGAGATGTTCTGATAATCCGGTGGCACAATCAGCTGCTGACGACCCTCATGCCATCCGCAGGGATGAATATACGGCGAGTTCACGTGCACCCAGAAGTCATAGCAATCATCCCAGCCATCGAAATGGACGCGTATGCGTTCATCCAATATATCCGCAACGGTGGCCACGCATATCTTTCCCGTATCATTCAAATCTTCTGCCTCCAGGTGCATGCCAACGCTGAAGCCATTGATGCGTGCCCCATTTGTGGGTCCATTGAGGTGTGTGAATAGCGAACAAGGCGCCGCTTTCGCGTTGGTCTTAACCAGATAGCGATACCAGGTGAAACGGTCGGGGCAATAACCCTTTGGTGCCTGTAACACATGCGCTGTTTTCTCACACCAACCGGGTGGAAAGATGTCCATGGAATCCGCATTAACCCAGAAATCATACATGCTGGAGTAGCCATCAAAGTTCAGCTTCAGACGATATCCACGCACATCCACAATGGTGCAGACACAGAAGAGTGAACAGTTCTCTGGATCAATTGCCTCCAGCTTCATGCCACGCTCAAAGCAATTGGGACTAATGGGGAACGGATTGAGGAAGAGATGAATTGGTGCCGCATGACCATTTCCTTTCGTCTTCAAGTACTCAGTCCACCGGAAAGGACGCTTGGCATGGCTTGGCTTGCGTTCCCTCTCCCGCTCGTGCTCGCGTACCCTTTCCTTCTCTCGCGTCTGCTTCTGCAACTGTTGCACGTAGCCATTGGACACCTTGGCATCTTGCATGCGACTGATTTTATTCTCTCCATGCGCCACATTGGGCTGGCGACGCTTGTGCGCGCGTCTCACACAGCAAACCGAACAGAAACCTGAAATGGAAATTCAATTCAATTGCTGCAAGATTCAAAGGAGTCAATTCACGAGTTTACTCACGTGGCGCCAGAAAATCAGAGGCAGGTCCATGACAATTGCAGCGCGAGCACAAATAGAGCAACGGGTGCGAGCTGCTGTTGGGTCTGCGTCCAGGACGATCGAACAAGGCACGCTCAAAGTAGCTGGCAGGTCCATGACGCGGCTCACAGCGTTCCTGCAGTTGCAGCAAATTGAAGCGATTCAGCTCAAAGCGCATGTTGGAGCTGGACAACATGCCCGGCTGTTGATCACGCCAACGTAGCATATTAAAGTTCTGCTGCATGTTGCGCTTGAAGTTGTTGAGAGACGCCGCTGCCGCCGCATGCAACTCGACGCCGCTCTTCTGCAGGCGTGCAATGGGAGTCACTGTGATGGTGCCAGAGGAGGAGACCGACTTGGAGCTGCTACTTGTGGACGACACAGCAGAGGGTGAGGTTTGCAGCGTGGACTCTGTGCAATGCAGCGACTGCTCGAACTCCTCTTTGGACAGGGATTCAGCTTTCAAGATGCTGAACTTGCCAGGCAGCAGTTCTTTAAGCTCCTGTTGCTCTGCTTTGGGGGGCAGTTGCTGCTGTTTCATCTGTTGCTGCTGCTCCCTTTTTTGTGGATGTTGCTGCTGTTGCCTTTGCAACTGTTGCTGCGGCTGCTGCTTCTGTAGCTGCTCCTGTTGTTGCTGCTTCTGCTGTGGCTGCTTCTGTTGCTCCCGTTTCTGTGGTGGTTGCTTTACCTGTTGCTGCTGCATCTGTTGTTGCTGCTGTTGTTGCTCCTTCTGCTGCTCCTTTTGCTGCTCCTTTTGCTGCTCCTTTTGCTGCTGCTGCTGCAGATTATCTACATTCAATGTTGGCGGCATTATGATCTCCAGATCGCTGCTGCTGCTGGTGAAGCTGCTGCGACTTGTCGTTGAATTCTTTCTAGAGTTTTGCGCTGAGGCTGACGGCGTTTGCCCCCGCGATGGCACAACAACTTTCTGCAACTGCTGCTGCTGTTGCTGCATAGTCTGCGGTTCCCTCTGTTCCTGCTCCTCCTCCTCGCTGTCGTCATCATCTATGGTGATGGTTTCAATTGCCTTGGGTGTCTCTATCACATCCACCTCCTTGGACATTATGGCCACAGAATGCCGCCTCTCGGGCGAGTTGCTTTGTATGCACACCACATCAGCATCATCGGCATTACCTGCCAGCGACTTGGAGCGCTGCAGTTTAACCGCTGATCCTGCTGCTAATGCGGCGGCGGCAGCTGCAGCTGGCAGTGATGATGGCGTGGCTGTAATTGCTGCCGGCACCACCACAGCCAATGCGCCGCCAGGTACTTTCAATATTTTGGCACCATTTAAATTGACCGCCGCAGCGGCCGTTGCAGGTAGCGGACTAATCTTAATCTCTGCCGCGCTCGGCGGTTTAGCGGGCAGCGGCATTGGCAATGGCATCGGTGCAGGCATTGGTGCCGCAATGGGCTTCGCTTTGGGTGTTGCTGCAACAGTTGCTGTCGGTCTGGAAGTGTTGTTGTTGTTGCTGCCTGGCTTGTTGCATTTAAAGGATTTCGTTAGAATTAGCGCACCAGAATTTGCCTGCGCCTGAACTTGACCGAATTTTACACGTATTTTCTCCACGGCTGCCTTACTCAAAATGAACGGAGCACGCGATTTTAGCGGATTCGAAATCAAGGAAATTTGTGCGGAATTATCTGACGGCGTAGCAGGTGCTGCAAGCAGAAAGAGAGAGAGAGAGAGATAGAGTCAAGATAAAGATAAAGATGTGCACAATGGAACATTTTATAATATTATAAAAGTGCAGGCATACATAAATTGCATACGTATACAAATACCAGTAAAACATGTATGTGTGATATGAGTTATGTGAGTTATTTGTTTTATTTGATAAAAGTTTTTCATTTCAATTTGTGAGTCACGCTTAAGCAATTTATGCTGGGCCAACCCGAAACCTATAGAGAGAGTCTTGGGGGATAAATACCAAATATAATACGATCTCAAGCACGTTTATTTTGTGTTTTTAGCAGCAGCAGCAGCTGCAGCTGCAAAAAAAAAACCTGATCATCGTCATAGTCTTTTCCACGCCCGCCATCGGCTCTCTGCCAGTTTTGCATATACATAAAATAAAATGTTGATAAACAACAACAAATTGAAGGTATTTACAAGTGACTTTTCACTTTTCATTCAAATTGTGACATCAGGAACGGGGGAATTCTCTCTGATAACTAATTGTGTAAATTCATTTGTCAATCTCGCATTGATGTTGTTGAAGAAGAAGCAGCAGCAGCAACATTATAGCAATAAATGAAACTAAAACGTGAACTATATAGATTCTCAAAATAGCCACATGAAATTTATTTTCGTAATCGAAAAATGCAAAGTCACAAAATAAAAACGGTCATAAAACAAGTTAAAAACAGCAGCAGAAGCTACAATAATAATATCTGTAATAATAATAATAAAAGGTTACGCACACACACACACAGTCACACAGACGGACAGAGCGACACCAACTTAATGAGACTGTGGGCAAAAATGGATTGAAAGCAAAAGCAGCAGCAGCAACGAACCGAAATCGAAATCGAACCATACAACGTACCCCGTACAACTTATACCTTATACCATACTGAACCCATTTACCCAATATACACTTGTATTATATGTGTACATCACACATGGAAAGCGAGCTAATTTGCTACTTTAAATTATATAATTTGTTTTATATTTTATGCACTTCAACTTACTTGTTTTATTGCTGCCTGTTTTTGTTGTTGTTGTTGTCACCAACGTCATCAGTGAATTGACTGGAGCAGCTTGAGTTGCTCCTTTGCTGTTGCTGCTTCCATTTTGTTGCTGTTGTTGTTGGAGTTGTGGTGTTGCAGGAATTGTTGTCATTGTTGTTGTGGGGCGTATTAGCACAGGCTGAGGCTGTGCAGGATTGGGAGCGACAAGTGCTTTGGGCGTTAACAGTGACAGCAGCGATGGATTGGGATTTGTGGATGCTGCCACCAATTGTATGATTGGTGGTGCAACTCCTCCAGTTGTTGTTGCTGTTGTTGTTGCATTTTTGGGTTTCAATTGTTGTTGTTTTTGTACAATATTCATTGGCGTCAGTTTGGTTTTGTTATTAATACTATTACTATTGCTTTTCATATTGTTATTATAGCTAGTATTATTATTATTATTGTTGTTGTTATTATTATAGCTGCCAATTGTTATGCCACAAGGTTTAGTGGGCATTGCAGCAATGGGCAAATAACGCTCCTCCTTGCCCCCATTGGACGTGGTCGACGACGTCGACGAAGTCACTGTCAGTGTGGAGCCTCCACCGCCGCTTACAGGCTTTATGGATAATTCTCGCTTAGACTGCATTTGATTTGCAGTAACTACACCCAAATTGGCGGGCAACATTGTTAATGTATGCAAAAATATCTAAAGCACAGGCACAATTCTGGCAGTTTTGTAAAAACTTAAATTCAAAGTCAGCACCTCAATTCGCACCTCTTTTCACACTCTTTTTAATTCGTACGTTGCCGCACAAGTTTTGGCATTTTAATTTAGTCACTACACCGTTTTGCCAGCAATTGGTATTTTTTTGTTATACGTTCTGGTAGTAAACCGTTTCGATAATTTGCATTTGCATTTATATTTCACAACACTGCACAAATTCTGCATCAACTTTTCACACTTTGCATATTTAAATTGATAAATTATTGGTGGATTTGCCTGCCAATATTTAATTACCACATGCGTTAAATGTATTTCAACTTGTTGGTATTTTTTTGGTAAGGATTTTTTAGTGTTGCCGTACTTGGTTTTATCCCAGTATGGCAGTTCCGTAAATTGCCTTTGTTTGAATATATTTACTGTTAATGCGTTGTAGATTTTTGCTGAAATTAAACAAAACCTGTTAATAAACGTTTAACATTTTACTATATTATAAATTTAATTAAATCCCTGCTATATTTACGCAGAAAATTAGTCAAATACTTCGTTAGTTTGCGCGCCCGTTCGACAAGATACATTTTAGACAAGGTTGGCAGCACGCATATTGAATATTGATATCAATTTTAGGTACATATGTATACAACAAGATGATTTATATTTATTTAGAAATTCTTCCACTATTTATCAATAGAGGAAGTGAAATGAAGCAGGATTTTCAATCAATAGTGAATAATTGTTAAAATATGCCTAAAATCTTTACTTTACGCCGCTGTTGTTACGTATGCTCACGACGGTCATGCCGACGACAATGTCATATATGTACATAAGTGTATGTACATACATACCTTATCTGGGCTTCGTTTACTATGCCAAAAACATAAATTCAATCATTTGGTTTTTGGCTAATTAGTTAATAGACGTAGAACTTAATGTTAAGCTTACCTTTGCTCAATAGTTCAAGTTGAGATTGCAGAAAATTTCACGATGAAAAGAAGCTGTTGCTGCTGACCCTGCTGGGTTTAGCTGGCGGGACTCACAGAATACTGAAACAAATGATGAATTTCAATAAATTTCTACATATTTCGCATATCTTATGAATTTCAACAACAACAATAACGAAAAGTACCTGTTTTAATGTTGTAGGCGTAAGACTGTGATTTGTACAATTTAGCGTATAATATCCGAATGTTATCTGATGTTGTGTACTTTCAAGTAGCACATCACACAGATTTGTATTGGAAAGAGTTTTCACGTTATACACTTCTTAGATTATAGCTTTAGTTTCTGCCTTTAAACCTTCGAACAAATCCAAGGAGTTGCTGCCAGTTCAACGTTAAAAACTATAATGCCAAAAGCATGCGTGTGTATTTTAATTCGTCGATCGAATGCTGATGTTCAGGTGACAACTCTGCGAATAACTCGCTCACGTCAGTTATATTTAAAACGGCAAATACATATATATCCGCTTTATAGTTCATTAGGAATTATATTTAAATTGTTGTGACTGACTTAAAAAGGATAATGCAATCGGCATCTTGCTATAATGTTAAGTTAAGAATAATCATCTAAAGCTGTTCAGCTAGAAGTTACAGTAGTTTAAGAAACTGACTTACTGATCATTATTTAAATATAGGCTTATTACAACTAACAACTTTTAAAAGATTTTAGTACTTACAAGATTAAAAATAGATTTACCACAACTAAACCAAGTTAAGTTTAAATAATGAATTTCTAATGCAGAACCACCAATTCTTCTTCTTGCAACTCTCAATTGAATACCAGTGTTGTACAATACTGACAAATAGTGTGCAATAGCGTATTTATCAACTAAAAGTGGTAGTTTTAGATTTCCGTCAATTTCAGCAACTAAAATTATAAATAAAAGTTAATTTTATAACTATTTCGGTAAAAACTAATTTTTAATAATGTCTATAATCAACAACGATGACAACATAATGGCTATTGATGAGGATCCACAGGGTATGGAATAGAAGCGAATGTTGTGGAGGAGTTGGGCGCGTCCGGATGAGCTGATTTTTTACGATTTCCTAATTGATTTGCAGTTATAATTAATGACGATGAGCCCTCAACAGCGCAACATATTCCAAATGGCCGCTCAATGGATTCACTGCGATCTTCCTTTACCAATCACAGTTCGACGCCAGATTCCTCTCACAATTCTTTGGACACAATTGATGTGGGACCCGATGACTTGCAGGAGAAATCTCGCCTAATTACTCAGGTCTTAGAATTGCAAAATACCCTGGATGATCTGTCACAACGAGTGGATTCTGTCAAGGATGAGAATCTTAAATTACGTTCCGAGAACCAGGTGCTTGGCCAGTACATTGAAAATCTGATGTCAGCCTCTTCGGTTTTCCAATCGACCAGCCCTAGTGCCTCGAAAAAGAAGTAGAATAACCACGGGGAAAGGAATTGACCCGCTCCAATCTCAAATATGCCTTGTCATTTATTAATGTATTAATGCTTATGTTGGTGTTTGCTAATCTGTCGAATTTGTGCACAATTAATTTTTTAATTACTAGTTAGAACATACGCTTACATATATATGTATATTTATATATTGATTATATATATTAAACAATGCATTTTATTTATTTAAACGTAGCTAATTAATAAATCAATATAAACCGCTGGTCATTTTCGATTTTCAATTTACTTTGCAGCAGTTGGGCAACCCTGAACGATAAACAGCTGCCAGCTGGTCTCGTCTCTGGCAACAACAAATGTAAAGTTAAGCAGCAAAAGTTATTTTCGTTATTAGAAAACGCAGAAACCGTGTTAAATATTAGTAAAAGTATTTCACGAGATTGTTCAAATAGTTCTACACCAAGGGAATTATATTTGTATAAGGATCGGGCGTATCCACAATATAAAATTGTAAGAAAATGAGTAAAAAGTGATTGCGAAATAAGCTGCAAACAATACACACATTGCATATTGCAACAACAACAACAACAATAATAACACAGCAGACAGACAGAACAGTGTTGCACAACTTTCAAATCTGCTGCTGAATCACACACACACGCATACACTTATATGGGTGTACATGTATCAAAGCACGATTATTGTTTTTGGTTTTATTTATTAATACATGTTTCATTTGTGTGCCTTCTTTTTTCAATGCAACGCAATAAAGGAAGTAAACGTCATCGTCATCTCGTATCAGCACTTACTAAAGCGCAGTCGACGTTGATGCGTATGGCGGAAGCAGCAGCAGCAGCACAAACAGTGACAGCAGCAGTCGATGTATAACAGTAACAACAAAGACGGCGGCGGCGAACAACAACAATCATAACAACGAGCCGATATATATTCAGACTGAGAGAGATTTGTTTATATAGTCAGCACAGGCAGGCACATACAACATTATATACAATCCGCATCGCGACTGCAAATCAAATTAAACATGTGTTGAGCTCTTTCTCTCTCTGGAAGCATTAGAACATCATATTCTTTAACATTCGCAGCCAGTTGCAGCTGCTGCAATCCGCCCACAATATTAAAAAAAAAACGTAAACGTGAAAGCGGCGTAATCACGGCCAGGGCATGTCTTTCTCCGATTTCGATGCCATCTATGAGGATGAGCAGCTGGAGGATTTGGAGCACTTTCAGGATCAGACAGTGATGCCAGTGCCCGAGCCCATTATCATAAGGGGAGCAGGCAATATGACGGTGTAAGTAGAAATCTCTTGTAACAACACAGACACACACACACAAGTGCACACACTTGCCTATCTATGGTGTATATATAAATACTTCAGAATGTAGCTCAAGGCTCGAGATACCTAATTATACCCTTCGACCATTGAAAATGGTCAAAAAGGGTATACTAACTTTGTGCAAATGTATGTAACAGGCAGAAGGAGGCGTGGCAGACCCCACAAAGTATATATATTCTTGCTCAGGATCACTAGCCGAGTTGATTGAGCCATGTCTGTCTGTCTGGATGTCCGGATGTCCGGATGTCCGGATGTCCAGATGAACACACAGATCTCAGCTATTATAAGAGCTAGAGACACCAAATTTGGAATGAAGGTTCCTATGTACTCGGCGCAGATCAAGTTTATTTCAAATGTTAGGTGCCACGCCCACCGCCCCCACAAATCAATAATTTAATTTTTGAACTCAATTTGTAAGCGCTGTATAAAAGATACAACTTTCTGACTTTAACATATACTAAGCTGAATGAAATATCTACGTAGTCTCCAAATTACAATCCGATCGGACAATAATCACAGAAGTTATTTAAGAAAGTATGAGCATAACACCAAGTGCTTCTGTCAGCTAACAAGAGAGGCGGGCGAGCGCGAAGCGCGAGCGCCATCTGTCGGGATTAATTTCAAAGCATGTGCATATGCATATGTGTATGAATTTAACAAATTAAACTACACGGGAACATAGGTCGAAGGGTATCCCACTGTCGCGTTTTGCGCGACTGTTGCTTTTCTTACTGGTTTTTGTTGTTTTTGGCGCTGCACTGTTTGTTAATAATATACACATTGACTGCGCTGTGCGTTTGACCTTGTTCTATTTGGCGCCCAATTGTCAATAATTGACTGACTGTTGATTGCATAACGCAAAAAGAATCAAAACAAGTAAGAAATGCTAAAGTTCAGTCTGCTCGACTGTTATATACCTGTTAGCTGCCTGATTGACCCCCCAAAATTATTATTTAAATGTAAATGGAATGTACTGCATACTTACAAGCGAAGAATGCAAATCTCTACACCTAGCAAAAGGTTTTATTAGATAACTTATATGTGAATTATCTGTATGCAACCAAATTTACTATACTCATTTGGATAGTAATGTTTATTATACACAACAAACATGAAAGTTCTTGTTTTAAAATTACGCCTGTTATTCGATTTTAATCGAATAACGAATGCGTTCTTACCTGCGTGCTATAAAGAAAGACATATTGTAACCAAATTTGGTAGTCCTAGCACTTCTAGTTTCTAAAATCTAGCTGTTCATACAGACAGACAAGAATATATTAACTCGACTGTGCCTCCATAGTCATCGTACATACAAATTTATAATACCCTTATAGCCTAAATGTAATGGGTATAAAAAGAGCAATAATTTCTGCTGCAGTAACAGAGTGCAATGTATGCACCATCTTGATAGGGCTTGATGTGTGATGTGTGAAACTTTGAATACATTATAATAATATTCTATATACTATGACAAGTATAATATATTATCCTTCTTTTGTTTTACAGCTTTGGCCTCAGCAATCGCTTTAATGTGGAATTCCCCTGCGGTTTACTCTCACGAGTTGCGCCCGAGGAATTCAAAGCGACCATCAGTCGCATCAATGGCATATTGAAGAAGACCCTGCCCCTGAATGTCAAGTGGCTCTTTTGCGGTTGCGTCTGCTGTTGCTGCACCCTGGGCTGCTCCCTCTGGCCTGTCATATGCCTGAGCAAACGCGTACGTCACTTAGCCTTCCGAAACCTTTTAGACCTTAATGATGAGCTTAATATCGTTCTCTTGCAGACACAATTGACACTGGATAAGTTGTTGGAGTGGGAGAATAGTCATCTATATCATAAACTTGGCCTGCACTGGCGTCTACATAAGCAACAATGTGATTCCAATTCCATGATGGAGTATGTTATATTAATTGAATTTATACCCAAGACGCCTATTTATCGGCCCGATTAAAGGGTATACGCAGTGTAGATCGTTGCGTTGCGCTGATCATGGGAATGTACGCGGAATTGGGTATATGGGGAATATAAGGGGCCTAATCGTAATTGTAAAATAAAACACTAGAAACTAATATGAATAATTTGTCGATTTAGGCGTTTACTCTTGTGCAACACACACTAACACTTACACAATTAGTTTAGTGCAACATACATATACACATTTTAAGCTAGAGCTAGTTATATATGTAGTATATATAGTTTAAAACAAATTCTCGAGAGTATCTAGCTAGTAAGAACAATTGATTTCTCGCTAGTTTAGGACCGTCTTTCATTATTTTGCCTTTAGTTCGTAAACATGAATTTTGGTTACAAATATTGCAATATATTAAATACATTTCTTGTTAAGAAATTTCAAATTGAATCCATGAGCTTTATTTGTGAATTTTTCCGGGGAGCTGCTAACCGAAATTGAATGAGTACAAAATGTATTTAAACCTTTTATTTAACGCTAGTGATTAAATGAAAACAGATCGAGTAAAATTTGCTATTTTTCTCATTCAGAAATTTCGAAATGAATCATGAGCTTTATTTGTGACGAATCCGAGAACTGGAAACCGAAATCAGAGGAATACAAAATGTATTAAAACCTTTACTTTTAACCTAACATTAAATACGCCATAGACGATCGTCATTCACAGCTTTCTTCCAACTTGCAACAAAAAAAAAGGAAACAAATTACAGTAAAATTGGCTAGATATTATAATATATATATATATATATTTTTTCGGTTTCCGATATTGCTTAAATAACATAACTATATATGCGTATATTTTGAAGTGTTCTCTGCACAAGCGAACAATAAATACATATTTTAATTTAACGTTTAGACAATTCGTAATGCTTAAATATAATCAAGTCTTTTAACAATGTGGGCTTCGCTCTAGGAATATATAATATATATATTTGTATGTTTGTGTCTTTTTCTTTTCAAAATTAAGGAATGTAATTGGAACGTTCTTGTTTTTGGAATTGGGTAACAAAGAAAAATTGTGGAATAATACTTGAAACTAGGTTTATTAAATTAGGATAACTGTGTATCGTCGTGTGGAGGAATGCTGCCTTGATTTGAGGCATCATCGCTGTGAACCGACATGGACATTTCCATGAGAGTCTCGCTCTGATTACCAGCATCGTCATCACTATCCTGCTGCTCCTCATTGTCATACACTGCCAGTTCGGTATCGTTAGCTGCCTCATCATCATCATCACCATTTTCATCTTCTTCTACTTCTTCTTGGTCCTCACTTAAGTCGATCTCCGGCTTCACCAGCAAAATATCACCCTGATTAGTCTTCGTTTCCCTCAGTCCCTGCACTGCATCCTCCTGCATCTCCTCCTTCTCTTTTGCCTTTCCCGAATACATCAGCTCTTTGGCTGTCCGCAAGAGTGCATCCGTCTGTTTACGCAGCGCACTCATTACCAGATTATCCTGGCGTAGCTGAAACTCGTGCTCGCGTCGCGCCAACTGCTTCTGCTGTTGAAAGAAACTCTCGAGCATTTCCTTCTGTGCTTGCCGCATTGCGGTGGCCAACTGGGTGAGCTCTGTCTTGAAGAGCTCCTCCTGCTGCTGCTTGCGACGCTGCTTCTCCTCAGCGTGCATCTGTTTGCTTGTGTGATCCTCCACGGGTGGCAGCACATCATCAAAGGGAAGCGTGGAACTGCGTTGTATCTTTACAGGCACAGGTAGCTGCTGGGCAGCAAAGTTCAGACGTCGTTTGCGATTAGGTAGCTGCTGCTGCTGATCGCTCAACATCTGCGCTTGGCGACTGGTGGAGGCATAAGGAGGAAGATGACTCTTTGGAACAGGCAGAACGTGCATGGGAGGTGAAGGCGATTGTGGGGGTGATATGGATTGCTCCAAATCTGGTATCATACGGTCCGGTCGCAATGAGTAACCCGTGTCCCGGATGGGCACCGCCTTCAGAGCTCGCGTATTCGCCGGCTGCACACTGATCTCGCGGGGAATGCGCATAGGCGGCAATTGTTTGCGGGGCAACATTAGTTTGCTGGTGGGATGCACAAAGTTGATGCTGCTGGTGCTGTGCAACGGCATCGTTCGATTCCCCTTGGCAACTGCTCCAAGATTTGGAGCTGTTCGATTAAGCGGAATAGGAGGTCTTTCAATCTTCAGCACACCATGCGTGGGCGTCGAACTTAGATGACGCTGCACATCTGTGGCAAAGGCAGCCACACGCAGTGCGGTCGGCATCGGTTGCGGCGTCGAACTGGCTATTGGTGGCAATAAGGTGGCCATAAGGTTCGTGCGGTCCTCACTGATGCTGATGTCACGTGTCATTGGGGGTGGCGAGGGCGATGTCGGCGCCGTTGGTGGCGGTGTATTGGTGCCATCCATTCCCAAATCTATTTCGGGCTCGTGCTTCACCGTCACAATGAAAGGCGTGTGATCCAGCGGCGTCGATGTCTCGATGTCGTTCCGCACAAAGTCCACACAGGCCTCACTCTCCTGCTCCGAACAGTTGCCTTCGACTGTCGTCGAATCGTAACCTGTAAAAGGGAAGAGAATTGATGAATATTGCGGTGCCTGCTTAGTTTTATAGAGCTTATCAATCAAATACTGTTTATATAGGTTGGGCACGTAATATCATTTAATACTATATTATGTTAAGTTTTCAAAAACCTCGGAAGTTATAAACTTATAGTGACTCGGCTGTTGTTGCTGGTCAAGAATATATATGTTATATACCTTGTAAGATTGTAGATTTCTGCTTCTGCCTGTTACTACTGTATAATATTAGTTAAAAGTTAAATCAATTCGATAAACTCGACAATAACAATAACAAGATTCATATCGCCATCATTAATTAATATAATATATGACATTTTCCCATTAATTATAGACCGTATCTCAATTATTTCGAGCTGAATCTTACCTAGAGGTTCCGACTTGACCAGGCCCAAACGAAACCCGAAAATGGGATGTTCCACTTGACAATCCCCGTTCTCTGGCACCTCCGCCTTAGTAACTGCCTGCATGGACATGCTGCTACTTTCTTTGCAGCTGGCTATGGATTTGGGCGCTTGGACCTTGACGCCTTTGATCACAATATTTTCCTGCAGCATCTGACAGAGCACACGATAAACCTCCTCGGGCACAACCTTGGGGGTTACATTCCCTTGACGCATTGATGTGTTGTATGTGGATTTCAAGAATTTCCATTTAGTCCAGATCTGTACACTGGACTTCTTTGTGTACCCCATATTGTACATTTCCTCCTCGACTTGGCGGAAAACGTGTTCACTCTTCACATTGCGATCGTTAAGCTGCTCGAGGGCATTGATACGTGTCATTATGCTGAGCATCTGCAGCATTTCGGCTCGGGTCCACAGGTTGCGTTCGGGTCGTGAGTAATAATTCAACGAATCCTTGCCGCCAAAACTTGCCCCACCACTAGCCCCACTGCCGACGCCTCCGCCGTTGCTGCTGGTGGTGCTGCTTGTACTGCTGGCGTTACCATCGCTCTCTCGGGGATTAGGGAAAGTCATTATGTGCGCCTTATTATCCCTGCGTATGGGCGTTAACAGTTCGTCCACATCACCCACCAGACCATTGCCCGTGGCCGCTGTGTTGATAAGTTTATTGATGTGGCCCGTCGACGGCGTCGTCGGAGTCGTCTGAGGGCTGTAGCCCGCCGGATGCGCCTGATGAATTTGTTGGTTCTGGCGCATATTCTGCTCCACTTTGTTCAGCAGGCGCATTTTCGTGTGGGCCGCCACAGTGGTATTGGAGGCGTGCAGAAGGCCGTATTTCCCAATAATAAACTTATTGTCGCTTTGATTCTCCTGATCGGAATTCCGCGGCATCAACATCGATGCGTCTGTATTATATCAACTTTGGACGATTACAAAAACAGTCTAAAAGTTAAGAAAACAATTGCAGAAACGATTAGTTGCCATACTTAACCCAAAGACTAAAGTCTAAATAACCCTATCTTAATTAATAAAAAGTACTTTTCTTTTTTGTTATTTGATTTTTTTTTCGAAATCAAAGTTTAAGTTTATGTTTTCTCAATATCTTACGAGAAGGTGTTGACGTTTCCATATAATAAATCGAACCATTAGAAAAACAAATTGAAAAATATTTCAGATTTTTTTTGGGCCCAACACAGTTCTAATAGTTCACTGGTAGAAACTGGTTTAAGAATCTTTTGAAACTTACTGAACTTGATTTTCAAACCACTGTCAAAATCGAAATGAGAAAATTTTCAATACAAACACACACACATTTGTACATTTTCAATTCTCTCTATCATAAAATATGAAAAGAGGTTATGCATACCGAAATCTAAGTGGGCAAATAAATATATTATACATATATGTGTTTTTATCGATTTTGATTACAAATTTCAATACGACATATAAGCGACAATAGGGAAGGTAAAAAGAATAACCGTGCACACACACACGCGCACGAACACACACACACTGGTACACTGCACACAAACATAGCGCACTCACACGAAAATATACATCCGTATATGCACATGTGTGTGTGTGTGTGGAACTAAATTTAGAGATAGTGAGTAAACGATTTTAAAATGTTAATAAACATGCCAAATATGATTACGAGTTAAAGGGGACAACACAATGGGTACAAAGATTTCGTCACTGCTTTTATTATTTTTGTCATTTTTCTTATGTTTACGTATTTACATACAAGTATTTACTATATACATATAAGAACTGGAGACCTGCCTCTGCCGACAGCTGCGTTATGATATTCGAAGAAGAAACTGTCGATAACTGAAACACAATGCTTTGAAAATCTTGTTTATACTTCAAGTTGAAATTTCGCATTTAAAAGGGGGATGAGCTCTATGTGGTGCTGTGCTGAGTTCGAAACTCGAATCACGTTTAATGCAGCAAAAAGCTGAGTAATTTTCCAGCATTTGGACGCTGTCAAAAACTCACATAAGATTGAGAGCTTACAGTGGGTACACGGGTGCGATTTAAAGCCGGCTGCGCGTATGCAAAGTGACTTTTCCAACAATTTATTGTCTGTTATATTGGAAATTGTTATTCTATTATGCACATCCACGTCGCCTAATAATTGTTAATTCATAAGTAATATTCATAAATGAGCCACATTATTTCATGCACGCCAATCGTAGTTGAAATTCGGTACAAATTAACTGTGCACCACTGTAATGTGGAAAAGATATGGAGCGAGAGAACACACAACTAGCGCACGAAAAACAAGAGCGAGTTAGGCCTCGCTCTCTCGCGGCACACAATCACAGACAGAACACAAACGAACTCACACACACACGCGCTCTCTGAGGTACGGTTATTATGTTGAGAATTTTCAAAGAAAAAGAAGAGCGGACTATAAGAAAAACGTTAATTACATTTAATAACTTAAATAGCAACAACTTCATGCTGCACCATCGATATTTGCGTATCGATAACACGCACAATGTGCTTGCTCTCTTTATCTCCCACCTTGTGTATCGATGGTTAGCACAAGACAAGGCGGAGAAGTGTTGCGTAAAAGTGTATCGCGCTGAATTAAGCTCTCACGGTTTTAAATAATAATTTAAGTTAACTATTTTTCAACACAGCGCACCTTGCCGAACAATAAAACGAACGCACACATACATATGTAAAACTTTTAAACGGCGAGAGAGCGTTCGCGAGTACTCTCTCTCTCTGAGAGAAGAAGAAGCAGAACAGAATTTCAACCAACAACCACCACCACGATTTCAATACTGCGAAACTCAAAAATTCAAAAGCAACGAAAGCCTACAAAAACAAACTATATACCGAGTGTCTTTGTGTGTGTGTGTGCCTCTGTGATGATTATGTGTGTGTGTGTGTGTGTGTGTGAGAGTATATACAAGACTTCGTCGTTATATTTCGGAAAGGCACAAATAATGGTTATGAAATGGTTGCTAGTCGTCGTATTGAGATTGTGATTGTGAGATTGACAGAGAACAGAACGACGACGGTAGGAGGAACGAAATGTCGTCGTACAATATGAATATGAATATACGAAAATAGAATAAACCTACAAACATAGCAAGTATGCTCGGTACACTTGTCATTTGGAATTTCGCTGCCGAAATAGGGGAAGTAATTGTTGAAAATCGTTTGATAAGTTCGATTTCGATAAACCCTAATCAGGCAGAGTAATTACACGAAAAAAAAAGAAATAAAATAAAAATGCAAGTAGTGATGAATGTTTTCAAAAGAAAATATTCCCAACTAGAAATTCTCATTGGAGCACCTTTTTTGTTGTCGTTTTATTGTAATTCCCAGAATTCAAACAGAGATAGATAATCGGTCCGGTAGAAAAGGCAAACGAGATTTACAAGTATTGAGAGCCAAAAAGAATGTGAGTTGAGCGAATTGGGAGAGCGGAAGGAAGGAGGCGCGGCAGTCGGAGGCGGCTGTGGTGGGTAAAGAACAGGAAATTTGAACTCGCGGAAAAATGCGGAAAAGCGTTTGCCAGAAACGAGAAATTATATCTGCTTTTCGATTATACACATGTACATATGTATGTGTGTGTGTGTACATGTATCATTTACAGACTTTCTGCTGCCATATTATATTGAGCTTCAAATAGTTTTGTTGATAAAAAAAAGTCGGACACACTTACAGAGACAAAAACACACACACACAAAAGTTGCAAACACGAAGTGGGGAAAATGGGTAAAAATATTAGTGCATATATAGCAGTGAATTATATATTGAAACACTCACGACGACAACGACAACAAACGAAGATGATTCATTCAGTTACGTTGTTATTATATCTTGTGCACAACTAGCCAGCTAGAATCACGAATCGAAACTGAGTTTCGCAAAAAGAAAACCCAGAACCTGATGCTCAAAACAAGTGTGTGAGAGTATTGCGGACCGACTCAGCTGACTCGACGTGTCGCTAGGCATGAGGAGTCGGGAAAATGACAACAAAGGAAAGAGACAAGAGAAGCTTCTGTGTTTCAATACCAACTCAGATTCGACTGGAATTAACAGTTAAAATTTAAAATATATATTCCCCAATATTCGTATATTTTTATAGTGTCTTTTCTTATTTTATACAGTGTACATGGATTTATTACAATACCGTCTTGTTTATAGTTTCATTTTGGCTAATAAATTATTCATCTTTTATAATCCATAATCATTAAATAAACAATGATAAATCTGAATATACATTATATTCTGTCTTTTTCAGGCCCTATTTTCTTTTCGATAAGGTTTCCTTACTATAAAGTGCCTACATATGAATTTGTTATAACTATATTTGTTCATTTAATTTTTTGATAATCTGTAATCATTATATCCCAACTTCGAATAAACAATGAATAAAATGAGCTTAAAACTAATAAAAAGACAAAATAATCTTTTATTTGAAATAAACCTCAATCGAAAAACAGAAATTGATAATGAAAACTAGCAAATTGCTCTATCTACGGTCCCTCAATAGATCGGTATTGGTATATACCAATTAACTCTTTCATATTGACGTTGCGTAATGCACTCAGCTATCCAGACAATGTTGCGGCTCTCGAGCTCCTTCAACTTCATATAGGAGTAGAAAATGCCAAAGTGAAATTGCTGTAGAAACGATTGCACATGCTTTCGGGCCTCCATGATGAGAAAACGATCCTCTAACGTGGTCTGTCGACCTTCTTCAGAAGTTCGCTCGGTGGTACCACAGGCATATGCATAGTCGTTGAGCCTGCTACCCACGTTTAGCACTGCACCGTAATCCTCACACTCGGAAAGTTGGCTGAGGGAGAGGGGACCCAACTCTCCACAGGTGGGAAACATTCTAGTACGCTCGTTGGCGTTCAAGTCCGTGTACAGAGAATTCACGGCGATGGTAATGCAGCGACGATCCGCTTGGAAGCCCAACATGTTGCACATCACATCGGCCGTGGTGCCGCCCAGTTTTCTGCAAAACTCATAGAAATCTTCCAGATATGTCTTGTATAGGATACTTCGCATGATCTCCACATCAATGCCACCGATTTCACTTTGATCCAGGCTCTTCGATAGGAATTTCGCTAGCGGTGTATCGATAAGTACCGCATTGATTAATTCATTGGTATTGCTAGCAACCTCTACGGCCTCCAACTGATCGAAATAGCCAAGGGGATGACAAAGGCTAAGCAGTTTTTTCATGGGTCGAACATTGTTTAGGCCCGACATGAGCAGCGCCACATTATCGATCATGTACTCGTACCGTATATATTCCAGGAACGTCGACAGTGGCTCCGTTGCATTGTCTCGAAAGTAATTGTATTGACGCACGAGCTTTGCACGTAAACGTTTTTCGATAAACTCTATATCGATAGTTTTTTCTTCAGTCGCAAACAAGGCACCATAATCGGTATTCTGAATGTTTGCAGTCAAATCTTTCAGATTTTCGCATGACGTTAGGGACATATAATCGGATTTTTTGAGAATGCCGTTCTTAAAACCGCGCGTAATCGCTTCCAAGTAGCCAAATTCTCTGTTGAATTGAACACCATGCATAATGGAAGTTTTTAATGTTTTTTCCGTTCGATTTTGGAGAATATTTTTCGTTGCGTACTCGCTACGAACTAACGTAGTGCTCGATTTAAGCTGTTATAATATAAGATTTCATATGCGTTGCTTACTTGATTTAAATAAATGTAATTTGAGTCTTTGTTGGTAGCGAACTATTTGTTGTTTTCAGTTATCTGGTAGTTGGTTTTTTCGGTCATCTGGTAGTTTCTGTTTTCAGTCATCTGGTAGTTGCTGTTTTCAGATGTCTGGCAACAGTTAACGGGTGGCAGCGCCGGAAAATACTGCAATTGCGCGCCAAGCGAAATGGTTTTAAATGTAATTTGTAATCGATAATAAAATGAATGTAAGAGTAAATGAAAGAGTAAAATTATTTTTATTGTGTGTGTATTTTTCTCTCTAATTCTCTTCGGTTGTAATCTTTATTATATTATTCATATATATTTATGCATATTTACATTTTTCTATCATTGCTTTGCACATGCGCCCGCCCGCCCGTTTGGGATGCTGAGGGACCTGTTGCTGCTGCCGCTGCCAGTGACAGTTGTTCGCTTAGTATTCTCCCTCCAGTTCATTCAGTTTACATGTTGCACTCGGTCGCGCAACAACAAATCGATATCGATAATAAATCCTTTTGGCGCTAATAAACAACGTAAGTTTGTTTACGTCGCGAAATTTCGGTATAAAAAAACAAACAACAACAAAATGTGTGCGCCAATCAAAACTGACAATTAAAATTCTTGGCGCGTCTAATTAGAGGCGTCGACACATTCCACACATTATGCCAAACATGCAACAATAAACAACGCACAGTGGGGAACATGCATTGGCTTTGGACAGCATTCTTACTTCTCAGGTAAATGCGATCGCTGTGTATGTGCGTGTGTGTGTCTGTTTTTCAAAGTCACTGCAGCGCATTGTGCGCTCAGGTGAGCAGCATGTTTACTATAGTACAATATATGATATAGGGAGTGATATGATGTGACATTGGACTTGTGCAGGGAAATTAATATCATAAGAAATACGCATATTATGATTGGAAAGAGACAGTTAATTATCTAGTGTATAGTATATACCATATAAAGATATATTTCTGTATCCCCTACCACCTGCCTGCGGGGCGCCACTGACGCCAGCGCGAAGTCATTCGACTTTTGCAGACAGAAGTCAATAAATTAATAGACACATAACGTTTCCATATCTCGCCCCCATTGCGACAGCTCTCGTCATATTGATAACCTTTTTGGCAGGTCCATGCGGAACGCATTAGAGGCAACATTTATTTATGACACGCTTCTCTCTGTTCCAATTGTTGCATCGTCATTCGGTGGCAGATGCCACTAAACGACACAGATTTATTTATGGCAAACTGCATTCGAAATATTTCCATGTACCGAGAAGGCTTCACCCACTCAGTTGCGACACGAGAAATTACTAAAATAATTCCTTGGAAAATTTCCCATGTTTATTGCTTGTAATATTTTGCAAATATTTATTTATGGCATCTAAAATTATAACTACACATATAATATATACTACTATTCAACTGGAAACATTACTTGAGTTGCGTTTTGCTTTCCGCAATTGGCCAATTATAAAGGTAATACAGAATACCCATTAAGAACATATATGATGATTGATGGATTACCAACACAGCGTATTATTATCGCTCTTTTGGAATGACAATAAAAAGTCGCCCAAACGGCACGTCCGCCCGTCTGAAAATACCTTTTTTAAGAGGTTAATTAAGGTATTAGCTAAATTTAGATTACTTTCACTGGGAAATTAAGATAGAGAAAGAGAGACGATAATACGAAAATAAGTGTGCGCAAATAAATACGCACGTCTGCGCAAAAAATTAAAAGTCTTATGACCAGACGCGTGAACGAAAAATACCCTGTAGTACTTTTCAAAGGTGTGGGGAAGTTCCAGTGCAACGATAGTTTGCGATAGTTTTAGCTCTTCAATGAGCTCTTCAAATTGTTAGCTCTTGTCAGATTTTAAACTTCACTTTATGCAACATTTTACTGGGTATTTAATAGTTTGGCAGTGTCATCTGCCAGTAGACAATAGCGCCGATCTGACGATAAGATAGAGGGTAACATAGTCCAAGTGTCGAATATTTTTAGCGATTAATTAAGGAGACTGTCGCACAGCAAAGGTTGCTCCTCCCCCTGGGAAGGCTTCTTCCCCGCACCATTTGAACAAGCCGTAGCTTGCAACTCACATGTCTGGTAGCAAATCAATGTTGTGATTTTTATGAACTCACTCGAGATAGACAAGCGAGGCGAGAAAGAAATTTATTGCCCACGATACGATTAGCTTGCCCGACTGAGGTGAGGCCTGCTTTCAGCTGGGTCAGCTGACTGAGTTGGCCACTTGTCAACGGTGTTTCCCCAGTTTGCTCCATATATGCCTGGTATATGTATTGTATATATAGGGAATGGCGTCGATAATGGGAATCGACAGTTGGACACTCGAGAGTTGGATATGAGCAAATTGATTTCGGCATTTTCGATTATGATTTGAATGTATTATAAATTACTGGCTCAGGGGAATGATTGACTTGTTAATTAACCGTTATGACAGAGTGTTTTAATATTTATTATTTTGGTAAACAAATTCGAAAAACAACTGTAGGAATTTATGAATTTATACTACATTACTCATACGCCATGTTGAACCACATTTGGAGTTGCCTTTTAAATAAATACAATAGTTTTTGTTTGCTGTTTATATAAGTTTAAAACTGAATGCAATGAATATTCTATAAATATTCAAATGAATGTTTAAATATTCTTAGATTTTTGTAAATTTTGCAAATCTTTCATGGGATTTTGGCTTGACGAGTAATTTGCTCTAATCGAGCTTTATTAAGTGTGAAATTAACAGAATATTCAAACAATATCTGAAAGATATAAGGAAAATTTCAGACAGTAATGAACTTTACAATTCTATTCAATATTTTATAGTTGCAAATTTTTAAACTCAAGAAAAGACAAGAAAGAAAAGTTTATGTTAGCTTTGCTTGACTGCTAGACACCCTGTGATAAATAGAGATTTGATGGGAATGCATAACAATAAATATAGTACAATAATTCAACTTTGCAATGAACAAGATTATCATAAGTCAAAAAAACTATATAATTTACTAAATGCAAAACTTCAGTTTACTGTTTCTTTTAGTTGCAAAGATGTACAGGGTTTTGTAGTCGGTAATCGAAGCATTACATTGCTGAGATGTTTTTGTAATTGAATCAATAAACAGCAGCAGCCTCTGGAGACCATGTGTTGCCCCCGCCGTGTATCGACCTATGCCACAGAGCTTCTTTTGTTCTTAATGGTCTACTTGATTTTGGCCTATATCCAAAAGAAAAGCAAAGAAAACCAAAGTGAAGACGAAAATGTATGAGAATTGCAAACAGCTGTAGCCAGCAGCAGTTTAATTATGCCAAGTACACAACAGAGAAGCAGGTCGAAATACAAATACGTGCTGCCCATACGTGTACAAACACAAGAAGTGTTTTGCTTTTACGCGAGATTTTGACATGGGGACATGAGGCAAGGGGAACAGGCTGACAAGTGGCTCTGCGATTGCCTATTAAACGGAAATTTGTATCTGCAAAATGCGAAGGCGTGACAAGTCTGCACAGATTTGTCGCTTTGTTTACTATACAAATATGCGAACCACTGCTAGAGTCATGGAAAGCAGTTCTCAGTTTGTTGTCATCTTTTCAACTCAACTCGAAAGTTCCTTGAGCTCGTAGTAGCCTTGTAGATGGAGTAGCAGCACGTGGGCCGCTTGATAAGTTTGCATTGTAAACGCAAGATAGAAAGATTTTTCGTAGATTTGGAATGAATGAGGAATATATATTATATACTGTGTGTGGGCTTTTGTGCGTTGAACTTTTAATCAAATTGAATCCATTGCAAGAGTTTACAATATGCAAATAAAGGGACCTCTTTATACTTGAACTTCTGTTGTAGCCCTCGCCATACTTGTGCCTGCAGCGACCTGCATGTGCATGTCATCACTTGTTCACTCCACGCTGCGCTAATGCCCATGTCCATCTGTCTGTCAGTCTTTCCCCCTCTGGTAATTGCGTTGCCAGCGCCACTTGGACTCAATATTGAATGCATATTTCTATTGACTAGCTATGCCTTCTCCACTTGAGGCGACCTTGGCCGCAGCAGGAGCAGCAGGACTCTCTGCTCCTTTGAGAGCTCGCTGGCGACCTTGAAAATCCCTTCTTGTCTGCCACTGAAAGTTGATCAAGTTTTATTGGGTACTTGAGTGTTTGAACGGCACAAAGTGCTGCACCGTCGCCGGCATCGCCTGCTGCAGCGAATCCTGCACCCAGCAGCATCTTCCTTTCTCTTTCTTAGTTCCTCTTCTGCTTCTCTGCAGCGCCGTGCCAGCTCTTCTCTAGTTCCTCTTCAGCTCCTTGCCAGCTGTTGTTGAGTGCGTGTAATGTGAACTTGAACTCGATAAGTTTTTTAGCCACTCCATTTAAATGGAATTTGCGAGAATGAACGACGACACATTCTTAAATAAGAGCTGAATCGAGTAAGTAAGGCTCATGAATACCCTGTGAAACAAATAATCTTACCTAGACCTGAGTTTTATTCACGATATAAAACTAACTATAATATAAGATTAATAATTCTTGTTAATAATAATAAGAATAACATTAATTACAATACTAGAAAATAACTAATTAAAATTTTAGCGCAGAATCCGCTATTCTACCGATATCGAACCAGAATATATAACATATAATATGTTATCTTACTCTCTTTCATAGTCATATACAAAGCCTTATACCATCAAAATGCTTCACAAATAGTACATTATTAAAATCTTAGCGGAAAATCGAATCTAGTACCAATATCGAACAAGAATATATAACATATATTAACATCTTAGCGAATAATCGAGTCTACCACCGATATCGAACAAGAGGATATAACATATGATAAGTATTTATTTTTCATAGTCACAAACAAAGCGCAATAGCAATACAGTAACTACTACTAAAATAATACCTGAATAAAATCATAGCGAAAAATCCACTATTCTTCCAATATCGACAAGAATATACAATAAACGTATTCTTAATCAATTTCATAGTCACATACAAAGCCCAGTAACAATACTTTATAAATAATATAATATACATGATACAAATTCTAGCAAAGAATCGACTCTAGTAACAATATAGAACAAGAATATATAACATATGTTATGTATATCTTTTGCATGGTAACATACAAAGCACAAGAGCTACAATATTAGTCAAATTTCAATCTGCGACCTTGGGTTTCCTTGGTTATGGGGCAACCTGTACTATTTGCACTACATTGCAAGGTCGCCGACACGCCATGAGCTGCTTCGAAGGTGAATGCGCTTATGATGACGGTGCAGATAAATAGTCGGGAATGTGAACAGCTTTGACCTGGGAGCATTGGGGCAGGTCGTGGGACTCCACTTCGATTCCAAAGTAGCTAGCAAAGCTCTCTACCAATCCCAACCTCATTGCGTGACCTCGATGCTGCTTTCTCCCTTCTCCTCTTTCTAAATCATTTGATGGATATTTACGGCGCATATTTCGTTAGATGTCGCGTGTAGAGGGGGAGTGGAAACGGCATCAAGGCGTATATTTGTCATTGAAATTAGCAAACTGATAAGCTGCGGCGGCGGCGCATAGTTTATCAAAGCTTATAAATATGTAAATAGAGGGAGAAAAAGTTGGGAGCCTGATGAACATATTTGCAGATTGTAGCGAAGAATTAGTTTAAATATTTTTGCAACGCATACAATATGCTGAATCGTGACTGGCATCCGTTGAGGTAGTAGTCTCTGCTCCATATAAATATATTTGTATATATAACATCATATTGTGGTCTATCGCAATACGACGCGGTCCGAATAAAGCCCAGATAACTGTCGCATCATAAATTGCGCCTGCACTTGCTACAAATATTTATAAATAAGTAACAGACTCTCCAGACCCTCAGCTCACTCACATGTCAGAGTCAACAGAGTGTCATGCGACCAGAAGAAATGATATAGATACTATAGTAGATATAGCTATAGATACGGTTCGTCGAGACAAGCACGAGTCTTAATTTATGAGCAAGCTTTACTTTGGCGTCTTTGGGGGGGCACGATGTACAAATAGGGAAACAGACGCCATTTTTAGAGAACAAATATCGTTGGGTGTTTTAATTTAATCCACATTACCCCCTTTTGGTAAAGCACAGTTTGATTTTTGATGTGGAAATCAGAGGAAGCGTGTTCGGGATAATTTACGACATGGCAATTCTTCCGCGAAAACCTTCCCGATATCTTAAGATTGTACGCCGTGTGACACTCGGAATTAATGCCGTTGACAATTGGAATACTCACTAGAATTAAAGTGGATAACACTCTGAGGGATGTGCTAAGTTATCTAGAAAGGCGTAGTATTTACAAGTAAAATAAAATATCTTCCAATAATAAAATATTATTAAAATATTGCAACTGTTTTCTATATTAATGAATCAAAGTAAATTATTACCATATAGTCTAGAGATCTTACTCAAACTCAAAGTGAAAGAAATATTAATGTGGGAAGAGTTTCATATTGTTAAATCATATTATGTGAGGGAAAAAGAAAGTCTCCATTTTAGAGTTTCGTATAGTTTAAGATTATTGCTCACAGTGATTCACAGTTTAGCTTTTCAAGAAGGTGGAACTTCCCTCTTAAGGAAATATAATATTAAATATCTCTTTTAAATAGTCTACTAATAAAATGACTCTATACATTTTAAAAATTATATTTGATTTTAATTTGCAAACAAGGCTGTAATTGTGAAATACCTTATAAAATAGTGCACAGAAAAGAGCCTGATAATCCTTAATTCGAGCATTCAAAGTGATTCGTGGCATATTCACTGACAACGTTCAAAACTCACGTTTATTTGTTTGCAAAGTGTAGTTATGTCTGGGAACTAAGCAGAGCTACGTGTCTATTGCGCAAAAGGGCATAGAAGAAGAAGACAGAGAAGAAGAGGATGAGTGGAAGACAGAGGCAGAGCTACGAAGGCCTTGGGTGGCCTGGGATGCGCACCTGTCATGCAAATGAATGGTGTGTCCCAGTTAGCAGAGTCCGGTTCAATGTCCATAAGGAGGTCAGTCTCAGGACGTATTCAGGCTCAGGCACGATGTCTTGATTAACGCAATACGGTGTCAACTCAAGCAAATTCTACATCTTGCTTACCTATGCAACAGTCACCAGGACACAACCACCAGATACCCTATAAACAACTTTAAAAGGGGCATAACCAATGTTCTGCAGAACATTATAGAGGAAACTAATAGAACCATTGTATTCAAAAGTAGTTGTCCTTACTTGCGTCATTTACCCAGACCTAATATACTCCTTTTGCAGGCACTTCGTGCTGGGTATACAGCGAGGTAGCTGCATTGGAATGTTAAATCCCGCAACGGAACTAGGTCGCACGAAGTATGCAACGTTTCACAGCCTCAATATGCGAATGTGTGTGTGTAGGTGTATGTGTGTGTGTGTGCAGCACGTCTAGGAGTCTGTCGTTAATGCCGTTACGTATGCATGCACGTGCATGCACATTCGTCTCTTACGTACATGTCTCCACGTGATTGAATTATTTTTGGCTCCTCTTCGACTGCGTTTAAGCTAATAAAAGGCTGTTCCGAAAGGAAGAGAGAGAGGGGGAGAGAGAGTGGGAGCTGCTTACGCATAGTCTGCTGCATAAGTGCTTGCTCGCTCACTCCTTTGCCATGCGTAACTCTCTTCCCAGGCGACATTGCGACACGCGTGTTGTCCTTGAAGTGCGCAAAGCTTATTGGAAAGTTTTCCAATTTTCATTTACGAATATTTTAAATTATATTGCGCATTCGATAAACATCTATTCTATATGCTATATATATAGTTAATATACAGTTAGTGTGCATTTTCCAGCACTATTGAGATAGCACACTTTTTTATACACTGCATTCTAAGTGGAAATGACGAAGTGAGTATTCATGTCTGGATTCAGATATTATTCACTTGATGTTGGTAAAAGATATAGCAAACATCAAGTTAATAACATATTCGTTTATTGTATTTTTATGTGTATTTATATTCCTTGATTTGTACATTTAAATATAATATAATGATCTTGAAATTCTGCACAACTTTTTCTAATGAAGAAATCAGTAAAGGTAAATCCCCTGTAGGGTATATAACAGATGAAAACGCTCGCCTGCAGCTTTCTTCAACAGTTTTTATTGTTTTTTTTCGGTCATAAAAATACTTAAACACTTATTTACCTATAATTCTTTTGCCTAGGCATATATATTATAATAATTATTAAACAATTTTGTATAATTAGCCTTTTTGTGGAAATGATCAAGGCGGGACTCTCTCGGCTCTCAAATGATTTATTCGTGGCAAGTATAGAAAGTCTTCACAGGGGCGGACTTGGTAAAACAAGGGTGGGTTTAAGGTCAAATATTTATATTTATAAGGACTATATAATGTAAGATTGATGCATTTATTTACTTGTTGCTCTTTAAATATTTAAAGAAAAGCTCCCTTTAAAAGGTGAGTACGTTCCTGTACAAATATAATTATAGTAAGTACGTGGAAATTGTTTATGTGTGCATATATAGAGAAACAGTTTTTGTAAATCTATTTTCTTTATATATTTTTGTAGCTATGTAAGAACTGCGCAATTGACGTCAGGCATAAGCTCACTGCGAAATACTCGATAAATGTAATTTTGTAAATATATTTGCTGTTATTGAGAACATTTGTTGGCTTGTCAGTTTGAATATGTTGTATATATCGTAGTACCTTCATATCTGATGCATTTTTGGCAAAGTTTATAAGTTTCCGTGCCTCAATTATAGATATTCAAAATATGTATATAATAAGTATCTGATGTTGCTATATCTGTTACCTCTACAGGGTATTCCATAGTCGCCTGCTCTCGTGGATTGACTAATCCAATTAGGCAATCGCTTTGCATCTTCATGAGCTCTTTATATGATTCTTTTCAAATACTCAAACAAGTAAGCAAACTCAATTTTCAAGCTCAGTTTTGACAGTGTTTACACTATGAATGCGAATGCGAATAAACGAATAAGAATTCAGTGTGTGAATATATGTTTCAATTAACGTAATGGCCAGACATTGGCGGTCTTATTCAGTTATTCACTCATTCACTTATTCACTTATTTACTTATTCACTTATTGCGTCTCTCTCAAGTTGATTTTGCATAACGTTTTGATTTATGAGTATTGTTCGCTTGTAAAGCGAGTGCTGCGAATATGCAATGAATCATTCGCGCCTTACATTCGCTTTTGATTGTTGTTGCTGTTGTTCTGTAGTTGGTTGCAATTGTTTAGTTTTCGTATCGTATTGTAAAGTATCGTTTACATGGCATGTGACACCTTGCACTTTGCACTAATTGTGTTATTGCATTCCGAATTCCGGGGAAACAATTTTCGAAACGGAGTTGTTCTCATAATGACGTCACGTCTTGCTGTAAAGCATGAGAAACACGTGTGTAAGCAGAGAAGAAAAAAGAAAAGCAGGCAGAAGAAGGTGTTTGACAAGAGCAGGGGTAAAGTTGGCAGGAGGAAGGGGGGTGTTGTTCATAGCGTGTCTTGACAATTTGCAACGCAGTTGACGCTTCTTGCGTGCCGAATTTACGATGCGATCTTAATCTCAGTGCTGTCGTCAACTCCGTGTCTGTGCCCGTCAGCTTTATCAATACTTACAACATTGCGCTCATAAATATTATTAATCGATTTATGACTTGGACATTTGATTGATTCTCCAGGGTAATTCTTCATGACATGCTTGGCGATGCCATCGATTTTGCGCACTGCACGCAGCTCATAAGCAAAATGTTGCATACTTCAGAGGGTGCACCAAAGGAGTTGCCAATGCGCGTGCTGAAACTGCTCTCTCTCTCTGTTGTGCTTGGCAACATCATCAGCAGCTCTGAACTTTTCTCTACATCGATGACGACATCTATGCATACTTTACAGTGATGCTGCCAAAAAGGAGTTGCCATTGCGAATGTTAAGGCTGCGCTCTGTTCGCTCGCTCTTTATCTTTTACTTGGCAACAGCTGTGAGCTCTCTGTTACTCGATGCGCTCTGTTAATCAATACTCTGTGATCAATCGATCACATATACTTTGCATACCTTACCCAGCAAGGAGTTGTCATTGCCAAGTTGCGCCTGCTCAGGCCTTGCTCTCTTCGCTCTCACTCTCTCGTTTGCTGCTTAGCAACAGTTTGGAGCTTTTCTCTCTCAGCATCCATGCAAATCGATGACTATTACTCTGGCTATCGACGCGTTGCGCTGTCAGTTGGCCGGCATCGGCGGGGCTGTTCTGACAGAGCAAGAGCAAAGAACAAGCTGAACAAGCGATTAACCGACAGCAGCAACAACAACATCGCAGCCGAAGCCGAGACAATGCCGAGAGACACGAGCCGAGAGAGGAGAGCACACGACGATGTCGACACCGACGCAACGCCGACGCGGACGCCTCGTTTGCCAACTCGATAAAAGTGTGTGCGTGTGCGTGCCTGTCTGTCTGTGTGTGTTTGTATGTGTGCTAGATGACGCTACCGTTACCGGTCGTGATTGCTGCTACTGCTACTGCTGTTGTTATTGTTGTTACTAGCGCTGCTGCTACTGCTGCTGCCGTGCTGCTGCTGCCGAGTTTTGGTTAATAAAACTGGCAACGCGCACTCGAGCGCCAAGTTAATTTGCAAACGCTGCTCACACGCTGCGGAGGCAAAAAAAAAAGCTAAAAAAAAGAAGCCAAAACAGAAAACAGTAAACAGCTACGGCCGCAATTTCCCGGTACCCCCCACGCACCCTCTTCCTCATCTACTGCCGTGCCAAAGTTCTACCTTCGGGGCAGTGTGGCCAAAGCGCGTGCGTGCTCACCGTCCAGCGACAGCAGAGGCAGCAGCAGTAGCAACAGCAGCAGCCACATCAATTTGCCGCTGGCCTCATCCACATCCAGAGCCAAAACAAACGACGACGCGCCGTCATCGTCGTCAGTCTTCATCTCGCGTCGTTCCCAGTAAGTCCAAAAATTATTCGAAACGAACTCGTCGCGCGATTTCTCGCGCGCTTAACGGTTCTTTCACGCGCGCAACAAGTGCCCCCATAATAATAGTAATAATATCATAATGAAAATCATAATGGGAATAATACGAATTATGGTCCAACATTATTAGAGGCAAAGTAATGAAATTTCCCAGTGTTTTTACTGTGTTTCCAAAGTGAAATCGTTTTAACTGAAAAATAATTATATTGGGGACTGTTATGGAACTCAGTTGTATATCATAATGAAAATTAATAATGGAAATCAGAATGCAAATAATACAAACTATAGTCGGGGGAAATCGAAATTTCCCAGTGTTTTATCTGTTTCCATAGTGAAATTAGTTTCCAAATTATTTAGATGAGGAATGTTTTGGTATTTAGATGTATATGGAAATATTATAGCAAAGAAATAATATGCCAGAAATATTCGAACCATACATGCATTTATTTTTAAATACATTTTACGAGCATTTTATCTGCTGCCCCGTTATTCATAAACAAAAACAATCTGCCATGGAGAACATAAACAGACAAGTTAAAATTTCTTTTGGAAATTCGCTTTAAAAGTGTGTGAAAAATTAACAAAATTAATAATTAACACAGCGGGACGACGGTGTAGACATACAAATCGGACAACATCTTAGCGCTGCATGATATCTCGGGCTATACAACGGAAATTGAAGATCTATTAGTTATTAAAGTTGTTCGTGAACGTCGCTATTAATGCTATTTATCTATCTATAACATATAATCGGATCAGTTCTTAAATAAATTAGTAAAACATCAAAAAACATCGTGTTATTATCCAAGCATTAAGCAACATCGTGTTATTTGCAGTAAATCATCCTGTTATTAATGAGTATCTACTTCGTTAATATATACTCACTATTTATGATATTTAATTCAATCGCAATTCTTCAAGAAATCTTAAACAATTTGAAAGTTTACAAAATTAGTTGTTAAATAAATCGATAAAGAATAAAAAACATCGTGTTATAAGCCAATTAATAAGGTTATAATAAGTTTATAATCAGTTTATAGCATCACTTTTACGGCCATACGCAAATTATACTAAGTGATAACAATAGATTACCGTCTCGCTCTCTTTATCTCCCTCTCTCACTCTCTCGATCAACTGGTTTCTGATTTTGCTTTGCAGAATTTCCCAGCGCCTCGATGAGTGTTGCCAGAGCGTTTCAAGTGATGCCCAAAAGTGCGCACAATTTCCCATTATAACGAATACCTCAACATCGAACTACAACAACAACTGTACAGCAGCAGCAACAACAACAACAAAGCAAACACCAAAGCCTCCTAGAAGTATTGACTAGTTTCGTAGACGTACCATAAGTAGCAAATGCCAAATAGAATGATAATGGACAAGATAATGGACAAGAAGTCGGAGAAGTCGGCGAATGGGGAGACAAATGCCTGGACAAAGCTTCTTACAGAGCAGGAGAAACCAAGCAAGCAACCAGTGATTGTCAAAATGGCCGTCAACAACATCAAGAACTCGAGCTCCAACAATAACAACAACAATGATAACAGTAATGTTAACAGCAATGTTAACAGCACGGAGGAGCAGCTCACCGTGACAGACAGCATAGTGCAGAGTGATGGCGTCGCTGCTACAATTTCTGCAGTCGACGTCGCTGCCAGTGTTGAGCCGGCAGCAGTTGCCTACAATCGAAGCGCCACCTATGGTTCGGGCATCAACAGCACCGGCGGCGAATCCAGCGGCAGCGGAACTCTGCTCTCGCGCAAAGAATCATTTCTAGGCACATTCCACAGGCAGCTGAGGCGATCCATTAAGGCAGTGAGTGAGTCACCCGGTCCGTTGACAAGGTGAGTAAATTGAACAGTTAGAAGATAATATAATAAGGGAATATATTTGAATAATATGTTGGGTAAATTGTAGCAAAGTTGTGCATTGTTGCTGCTTTAATAGCTCCTCCTATAACAGTGTTAGACAGGCAGCCATATTGGAAGTGTCTGCTCTCCTTTTTACAGAGTGCAATTACATAACAGCAATCTATACATTTCGGTAATGTTAATGCATGTAATTTAACATTACTGTTATTGATACTACAACAATTGATACACACAATCGATTCCTTTACAGTAGAGATAAAATGCAAAATTGATAGCAAATTATAAACTACCGAGTATAGCATACTTTTCAGCTAATCAAATGCACATTACAGGGTATAAATAAGAACAGGAAACCTATATTTCATTTCTTTCGAGAATATTGCGCATTCGCCATGTGCTCGATAAAATTGGGCCAGGGCTTTTTGCCAAAGATCAGCGACACACATAAGAAGAAAAAATCACTTGTCTTTAATTTTACAGTACTCACCATTTGCCGCAAGGTGACGCAAGTTCGTGTATCCACAGGCAACAGGCAGGGATTCTTTCCACCCAGATACAAATACCTGTCCGGCTTGTTATGATATTGATACGACAGGCAGCGCTTATCTGAAATTACGCATAATACTCTATTACAATGTACGATAATGTAAACTGGGGCAGCAAAAATCTTTTGTGTGCCCCCATTCCCGTTACCCTTTGACTTCCCCCCCTCTCTCCTCCTTGTGTCGCCTGTGCCGTCAGTCGAATGACATGCGAGGCAACAAAAAAAAAAGAGATAAACTTTCCGTTGATTGGATGAATGACAAAATTAAATTATTTTGATTTAAGGCCGTCGGTGGGTGGACAATTAAATATGATTTCCGCCCTGTTGGCGAGCTTTGCCTTCTTGCCAGGGATGCCAGAGCAAGCTCTTTAATTGAGCTTAGACCTACTGAGCTGCCACAGATTGATAACAGTTCTAGAATTGATGGCATGTAGTTGTGCACACTCTCCAGAGCACTTGGATCATTTAGCGGATTTATTGCTTAGCTTGAACGCCCCTGACATTACTGCGTAAATTGTTTGTTTACCCATTGTACTAAATACTGTATACAGTATAAAGTAAATATAGTATATAAATGCATTGCAATACTCTGGAAGTTTTGTGGAATATAGGCGAAGAGGGTGGTATAGATGGGCTATGCTATGTGGAAGTAGACATTCATCAAACAGCAAAATATTGTCACTAATGTCGAGCAAAGTTTGAAGAGATGATGGGGTTTAGTGTTGAATGTATTTTATTTAGTTCTTAAATATATTATAAAGGGGGAATATTAACAATACATACTTAGAAGTGGTAGTATTATTAGAAGTAGAAGTAGTTGAAGAAGTACTTGTAGTATTGTAGTTGTAGTTATAGTAGTAGTAGTAAAATAGTGGTTGTAGTAGTAGTAGTTGTAGTAGTACTAGTAGTAGTAGTAGTAGAACTAGTACTAGTAGTAGTAGAACTAGTAGTAGTAGAACAAGTAGTAGTAGTAGTAGACTATTAGAAGTAGTAATAGACTATTAGTAGTAGTAGTAGCAGTAGTACTAGCAGTCGTAGTAGTAGTATTAGTCGTAGTAGTAGTAGTAGTAGTAGAGTACATTATTTAGTTAATTCTAGTCAAAAGGAGAGAGCAAGAATAATTCATTCTCATCATCATTATCATCTTTTATTCAAATGCCACTACAGGGTATCGCACAGTCGCTTAGCCTTCCCCATTCTTATTTGTTTTGATGCTTAATATCCAGTTCGCCTTAAGAATAACATCAGATTGGCTGCACAGCTCGATTCTGCATGGAGTCAACGCACCTGTTTGAATTCTCCTTGGCTTTAATTCTCGCCGAACTAAGCCAAGACTCGAGAAGTGCAAATATTAGGCTGGCGATAAGTAAATAAGATATTTCGGCACTCTTTATGGAAGCGTGAGGCGAGCGAGGCATAATTTATTCAATTATGAATTCATTCGCTTCGTAATTATTTGCTCATAAGTTAATTAAGGAACGAGAAACAGCAACAGCAACAACAGCAATCGAAGCAAAGCGATTTTCGATCTTCAGTTAGCATTTTTGGCTGATGGCCAAGGGGATTTCCTCAGCGTGGTGGCAGCTGTTGCCGGGGCACAACGGCGACTTGCCACTGTGTCTACCTTCCCCCTTTCTCGCTCTCTCTCTCTCTCTGTCTTCTCCCCTTGTGTTGTCTTTGTACCTTTTGTCCACCGCAGAGGGGCATGCAAATTGCTCAGAGCTAAATATAGCCAAGCCAAGTGTGTCCGAGTGTTTATTCATGTAGTTGTCATGCTGGCATCGCATCGCAGATCGTGTCTGCCCTAAAAATTGATATGCGAATGCGACAAAGTATTTGCCTGCCAATTGCCAATTGCCTATTGGCCATTTTCGTATTACCATTCAATTTGTTAGGCACACAATGTTTCCTCGTTTATTTTTCTCTCTTTTTTTATTGCTTTCTTTCTCTATCGCAATCTGCGTAGATTGTTTGTTGACACACAGAGCGCCGCACGCGGCGTATGATTAATTTTCGAAATTTGTACTTCTATTGATTTCTCTATTATTGAAATTGATTAGACTGTGTCCACTCTTCTTACCTTGGGGGAATGCCTGAGTGATCTGCGCCTGTAGAAATATATTTCCCATGATTCACGGCATTATAAATACGGGAAATATCTTGCATGTGTGTAATATTCGTCAATATATAGAAATGTATAGCAATATATATGAATATATACCCAATATATATGTAGGCATATATTTTGTTTACCAAGTGATGTTCTTCCTGTTGATATTTGCTTTGCAATATCGTATATTGCCTTACTGATTACCTTTTGAATTGCAGCTCAAGATGAGCTTTGTTTATGGGCCTCTTGGCTGGGCAATCAGCTGTTTGGGGCGTGGTATTGTTGAGTATCGATCATGTGATTACAATATTAGTAACTGGCATACGATTGTAAAGCCGTGTGCAAAGAGTCGTGAAGTAAAGAGAGAGAGAAAGAAAAGAGGGAAGTAATGTTCCCTCTCTACCTCTAAGCTGATAGCTGCAAATTAAAAAGTATCTGATAAACCAATGACTGCGACCTTTGAGAGTGCAGTGCATGTGAACCTTGAAAAGCATTTTAGCGTTATGCATTATACGATGAGATCTTAACTTTTGTAAGTCGTGAGCTGCATTGAGAGTTGCAATGGTTCAAAGGGAAGGAAACTTGTTGCAGGCATCGTTCAAGGCCTGTCCTAATTGCCCACAAATGTGTCACGCCCCCTTTCCCCTCCTCGCTGTCAGCTGAGCTGATAAGTGTGCGGATAATTATCGTAAGTCGTGTCGCAATAACAACAACAATAAAATGAGAAATTATTGAAAGAGCCGAAGCCGTTAAGCGTGTCGCGCGAATTGTTGTAAATGTGTTTATATAAGCGTTAATATGTCAGATATATGTACTATGCATGTTTGTATATGTATATGTATGTGCGTGTATAGGTATATGTGTATATGCATTGTGTGTGTGCGTAGTGTCTATACGTATTTGCATATATGCACTTGCATTACGTATACGCTACGTAAGCCCATTTTATGAGGCAGTCACAGGCGAGGCGACTGTGGCAGTGTATGTGTGTGCAGTGCGTGTGTTTGTCTGTGTGTGACAGAGTTAATTGCCTTGATTTAAGTAGAAAAGTCGCGTCGAGTCGTTCTTCCTGTCGTCGAGCCGCGCGAAAATTTACAGTTCAAATTTTTTTTGTTTGCCTTTTTGGTCGCATGGCCAAACGCGCCGGCTGCGGCTTGTTGTTGTTGTTTTTGTTTGGTTTGTTATTCTTGTTGTGTTTTTATTTTAGTTTCGCTACGTCTCTGCCTCTGCCGCTCTGTCTCTCGTTCTCTCTCTCTCTTTCTTAATCACTTATCAGCTGTTGTATTTCATTTTGGTTTCACATTCTGCTTTTGCGTCGTCCGTTGTTGCTGCTGCTGTCTCTCAGCGACAGCGACGCTTGCTGCTGCTGCTGCTGCTACTATCGGCTCTTCCACTTCTACTTGTGATACTCGAAATTGAAATAAAAAGCAACAACGCTGTCAACTGAGCATTTCAGTTTCGATTCAGCCGTCTTCGCTTAAAGTAACACTCACCTGCTGCTGCTGCTGCTGCGCCCACAGCTCTAGCTACGGCGACGTAGACGCAAACGCAGACGCATACGACGACGTCAACCTCAGTGTCGCCTAGGCACGTTCGCCGCTCTCTCCCGTTTAACATCTCTTCTACGCGCGCGCTCTCGCTGTCGCGCGCTCTCAGTCGTTCGCTCTCTCTCGCAGTACGTTGCACGATCGACGGCGAAGTTAGTCGCACAACGCGTGCAACGGCAACGTCAGTTGCAAACGGGACGCCAACAACAAAAGAAACGTGCCAACTGTATATAAATAAAAGAGGAAATAACTGTTAATATTAACGATATTTGTCCATAGTACTTCGCTTTGTAGTTATTCCGCTCTGTCGGCCGGAAGAGACGCTGTGAAAATAATGCGCGTTTTTGTATATTTCAAAATAAAAACCATATTCGCCTTTCCAACCACAAAAAGAACGCATTTCTGATAAAAAGCGAACTGCAAAATAAATATAAATATTTAAAACAGCATTCGCTTTTCTGTGTGTGTGTGTGTATGTGAATCAAAAAGAGAGTTTTGCAATAACAACAACAGAGGAATAACAGCAAGAGGAAGAGGAACAGCAACAGTAACCTGCCAGAAGAACAACAACAAGAGACATAACAGCAACAGCATCCAAGCAATAACAGCAAGAATAAAACATTAGGAATAACATTAACAGCAACAACAAGAAGAACAACAACAGCAAGAGATCCAGCGATAACGTCATCCCCACACCAGGGGACTGCAGTATTATAAAAAAGTGCGCGAATCTTTTGTTTCTAAACACATATGTATATCAATTATTATAATTGTAAAACACATTCTGCTGTGTCAACGTCAAGGTTGTAACAGGAGCAGAGAAGCAGAGAAGGAGCAGTGAAGAGAAGAGAGGCGCAGCCACAGTCACTGTCGCTGTCGCCATCGCAGTCACAGAGCTTTTGTATTTTTTGCCAGCCGCTCGAGCGAGAAGGAGCTGTCACTCGTCACACACACTCACATATACGGACACACAAACACGTGCGCGCCTCACACACACACAGCATAATTCGCCTCTGTTTGTATTTGCCGCTGTTTTGTCGCCTCAGCTGCTGCTGCTGTGCTGCTGCTGCCGCTGGCGCTGCTGTTAAGCGTCCGTTACATTTTTAGTCGCTGTCGCGTCAGCGACGCCGCGTGTTGTCGCCGCGTTTTCGCCGACCTCAAAAAGAAAAAATCAAATCAAACAAAACTAAAATATATACAAAACACACAGGCAAACACACTCTCACACATACATACAGTGCTGTGTGTTGTATAACGCACGCGTGTGTATTGAATTTTTATCCCACTGTAACGCATTTCCTTTCGGCCTCAAGATGAAGCGACTGATGACCTGGGAGCGCGATCTTGTCGATGCAATGTACGTGTAAGTTGCACACATCACTCACTGACACACACACACACGCACACTCACCCCCCATTCCCCAGTCCTCAACCCGGCTGTGTGTGTGTGTTTGTTTGTTTGTGTCGCGTCATTTATCAACAAACAATAACAAAAACATTTAATTACTTTAAGTAGTGCGGCAGGTTTTCAAGTGCATCCAACGTTGCTTTTGTTTTTGATTTGCTCCTTAAGCAACAAACTTGTTTCAATCGCATTGAACTCGCCGCATGTCTACCCCCTCGCTGTCTGTCTCTCTCCTTCCCTCCCGTGGTGTACAGTAGAGCGCAACAGATGCCAAAAAAATACCATACATATCTATGTTTTATTATGTGCCCAAACATTGCATGGCAACACCGAAAAACAAAAACAAACACATGCAATGGCAGCTCTTATACTGCTGCAGCTGCTTTATAAGAGAGTGTGCAAGGCACAGGCAAAGATGTGCATGCGCAGCCTGCGCCGACTGCTCAGCAGGCTGCACTGTACTCTTATGCTCACTCTTGTTCTCGTTCTCACACCCACGCAAAGGCACAACCACTCTCACGCATTGGGAGAGAAGAAGAGAGAGAGCAAGAGCTGAGCAGGCACGATGGCCTCAGGAAGTCTTGACATTCGACTCAGTCGTAAGTATGGCATGAGTGAGTGAGGAAGGGGAAAGAGTGAGGCAGAGCGAATGTGGTGCAATGAGGGAGTGCGTGGTGGAATTGACAGGCAGGCGAGGCGCTTTTTATGCCGCTTGCGGAATTTAAATGCCGGTATTTACCTTTATAAATAAATTAGAGGCCGGTAGTAATCGACAACGCACAGTGGAGCAAACTAGTGCAAAATCGGAAGATAGAAGAATTTGTATATATAAAAATTTTAAGAAATATTAATGACAAAAATATGTAATTTTTAGATTTTTTTTTATTTTAATAAGATTATCATTTTTGCAATTCCTCTAAATTATGGCACTTTTTGCCCCACTGTACGATGCCGCTGTCAATTTGCTACCAACTTTGATCCGTTAGCTGTGAGAGGCTTTAAAGCATTTAAGACAGTGTGTACACACTTATTTGTTTACACACAATTTACTGGCGCATGTATTTGTTTGTCTATGCATAATGTGGTCATATCTAAATCCCACGGCTATAAACAAATTGTTGTCAGTACTTATGTGTGCCTTAAATGTGAAAACATATAGATAAAGTTGTTACTTATGCCTTTAAATAATTGCAGATAAATATATTTTAGTATATAAACTCTGCATATTTAGTTCAAGGCAAGTCGCGTTATATACGGACACCTGTAAGACTCGACAATTAACACCTTTACTTGCTTTATAGCACTGTATTGGTAAATGCCATTTAAGTCAACTCGCTTATGGCTTTTGGAGCGTACTGTACTCGTTTTTCAGACATGTCTCTGCACGCTCTGCACGCCATATTGAATACATATTGAAAGTGTAAATGACAATGGATATATATTGCACGTTTTTGTACATATTTAAGTAGTCGCTGTAGCTTTCGAACAGCTTTACAGACTGCAATTCACACATGCTACACTTCTGTAGTACATACAGTGCAAGCTTTTGTGCAGACTGTACCTGTACCTGTTGCCTTTCGCAGATGTAGAAAGCGTGTCAGTCATTAGTCCAACTAGCAGCGCATGTAGATGATCAGTTTAGCGACTTTTAACTGTCTTTGGGGCCCGTGTCACATGCCTCGACTCGGTACAGATACAGCTACAGATATCTATAATATATTCCCAGGCAAGTATTTGCCGGGCTTATTTCACTGGCACTGTGTACTTTTCCAGTATTATTTACAAGCATGCGCGAGACTGCGACAACTAAGGCAGATAAACAACAAAAAAAGACGCCGACCATGACCAAATCATGTTGATAAGGCCGCCAAAAGCGAATGCCTCATCCAATTTTGCGTATTTATTAGCACTTCTTCGAAGGAATGGAGCCGGGCCTAGGCCGGGGCTGGAGAGACCCAACTCCAAGATGATTCATGCAGGCCGCCACAAGAAGCGACACGCTTATTGAGCGTGTCATGCGGCACAGTTACAAATACAGCCACAGATACAGCCACAGATACAGATACAGAGACAGATACTCATAAATATAGATGTCATGCAGAGATATAAATATGTGCTTGTTTGCATATTTAAGCTGGAAGTATTCACGTTTATGAGCAAAGTTTAACAATAATTTCGGCGAATTTGTGCCGCCGATAATTAAATGCGCATACACACTCAGCTCATACCTTTCTTTACCTTATTTCGGAGTAAAGATGTCACATTTTCCAGTTTTTGCTTGTGTTAAATATTTTCGATGGTGGAAAATCACTAGACGGCGACGACACGAATCGATCAGTACGAAATTTCAGAAATTTAAATGCCAAATATCTTTGCTAATTATATGCTACATTCATTATCTGTTTTTTGTTGTCGTTCCTCGCATGATTTTAGCGTGACTAAAAAGTCGAGATTAGCGGAATATATTCAAACATATACGACGGCTTTAATTATAGAAACTGAGCAACTCTATGAAAAAAGATAAAACTTGATTAAAACCGCCAGAAGAGGCAGGAAATTAAACGACACTTTAGTGTGTTGTGCTAAATTTAACTTTCTTTGTCAGCATTTAAGCATTATTGGATAATATCCGAGACGGTCAACTATTCAGAGTTCATAGAACATGGAACATTGTAGAACATATAACATAAAATTAAACATTAAATGCGTGTAATACAAGCGTAATGTGCATAGAACAGAGAATGTAAAAACATGTACTTTGAACATGAATAGAACAGAGAACATAAACACACGACATTGTAATGAGTAAGACTAGAATATCGCGCATACAATGTAAGAACATTAACATAGAACAAGAATATTCATAAGACATAGAACATTGTATACAAATCAGAGTACACAGTACACACATAGAATAACTAACATAGAACTCACATTAAACTTGAAAAATAAATTGTATGGCTAACATACTCGTAGAAGCAAAATACCATAGAAGAACAAAGATAACATTTAACATAGAACAAATATAGAACATTAGACTACAACATAGAAACCTCATACTTGAAATACTCATAGAGCAAAGCACAACACACGTATTTTGCATTTAGAGTTACTGTTGTTTAAAGACAAGTAGACAGTTTTAAGACTTGGACTCTTTACGACAGTTCTTTGAACTGTTTTCTAGCATAACAAGGTCTTCGCAGTTCTCATATCTAGGCAAGAGTTAAAGAGTTTTAGTGAGAAGCGTGAGTTGTCAGTTGGCCTGAAAGGCGCCATAAAAATGATAGCATGCGGCTTCTGTTTCCTCGCTGATAGTAAAATGTCGTCCAAATTTTAGTCATAATTAAGAAAACATATTAAATATAGCACAAATGTATATATGAGCTGTCTGTCTGTGTGTGCCACATTGCTATCAACACTTGACTACAGGTTGCTGTCTCAGATGCGTCATTTGCCTTGACGTCACAATGGTTACAGAAATGTATGTTTCATGAACGTTATCAACGTTGTTGTGGTTTGTTAAAAAATTTAAGTCAGGTTGCTTCATAGTAAAATTACTCATGAATGTCTATAGAACGGCAAAGCATTCATAAGTCTCTCGGGTACTTTCCTGGCGTCTCTTTATGGCCCTGGGTAATTATTAGTAGCATGACAGCGATTAGATATTCGTTTTGTTAAGGGGATTCCGATTGTAGCGCACTAGAGAATGAGTACCATACAAGTGTAACCTTTGATTGATGGGCCCTTTGAAGACGAAATACTTTATAAAGCCATGAAATGCGAAAGATTTTCATTTATTTATGAGATCAAAGATTGATCGTAAGTAAATTTCCCATCGAAGGTTATTCAACTCATTTCGGCTAAGTAGATATTTCCGAAATGATCAGGACTAATCGCACAGGCCCCTCTTCAATGTACGAGCATTTAAAATCGAACAAAGAGCAAAAACATTCAGAGCATAGACAGCGAGCGGCATAAACCGGTTCGAGAGCAGCACAGAATATGTATGTATATGGTATTAAAATATACATAGATACGAGTCTGTTCAGATCAACAGACATATATATATATATATAGCATTATATATCTATATATATGCTAAGTATTTTTGGCATTTTTCTGCGTTTCAAAATTCGATTTGACAAAACATTTGCACATTCATTGCGAATGTGTAGAAATTTACAAGTGCTTCGTATAATTATAATTATTATAATAAACTTCGAACTTGCACTTGGTGATAATTGAGTTAATAATATACAATATTATCAATTTGTATCTATGAACTGTTAAACAAGTTCTTGACCACAATCAACAAAACGTGTTGGAAATTTGTCATTGCGCTGTTAATGTATCTGCACTTGTGTTTGTTGTTGTATCTGTGTCAATGAGTTAAGTTAATGAGCTGGCCATTAGATATTAGATAGATAGCTACATGTGTGTGTTTGTCTGGCACGCAACTCATGCCTGATAACTGTCCATAGATATACGAGGCGATCTACATACCCCATGAGCAGGAGGAACATGTGTAATTGGCTGGCAACCACAACACAGAGAGAAAAAAAAGAGAGAGAGCCAGAAAAAGAGATATCCACGGGGTGTAGTACGTGTGTGTGGGGGTACTTGAACTGCTGTATAGAATATACAATACAATACGATATAGAACGATACATGCACATGTAGAGACCCTCGTGTATTTGCCTCTAGTGACGGCAGAGAATTTCAATTTGCCTGACTGCCAGTTGGTAAAATGTTGCTCGATCGCTCGGTTCGCATTCGAAAATACAGAAACAGAAACAGAAACAGCAACAAAAGCAAAAATTGAAATACACAAAAAACAACAGCGATAACATATTTAAAGAAACGGAACGGAACAGAAAGTGCTATAAAGCTGATCACATATTAGTGCCGAGAGTTGAAGGTTGCTCAAGTGAAGTTCTACAAGAGAGAGTAAAATGCTGAGAAATGGCTTAAATACAAACTTCTTGGGCTGGGGCTACTCGGCTCGTCGTCGCCTGCAGCAAAAGCATTGTCTGTGTTTTATTTTTATAACAATGACAAACTAGAACAGAACGGCATAAAAAATAAAGAAGAAACAATTCGTTTCTATTGATTTATTTGCATACCAAACAAGAAAAACACAATCAAATTTGTATCTCAGCAAAAAAACACGAAAAAAACCTCAACAGTATTTGCGTCCACGTCGAGTATTATTAATCTTATTATAAGTGCGGCTCAAGTGTTTACAATAATTGGAAAAAGATCACGAGATCCGGCAGCACAAGATGGCGGATCTTCGGCGTAGTTTCAGTCGCCTATCGATGATCGTTTTTCGGGCAACTCATTCCAGTGAACAATCCTGGCGCGAGGAGTTGCTCAGGTAAATCATCTATCGGTTATCGTTTATCGATTGGTGACGAATACACTTTAGTACAGTTGCCATGTGACTAAATTCAATTTGCACTAACGACCGCGACTAAACACCCACAACGGTTCTGCTTATTTACATTCCTATATGCAATTTTATTTAAACAACTGTTAGTTAGTATACTCAGATGTGTTCTATCGATCTGTATGTGTCTGTGTGTGTGTGTGTCTTATTAAATGCCGCCGCAAATATTTGCATGCAACGCGTTTCCAGGGAGATCATTGCGATGTTTACGTGCCTGCACGGGGCCAAGGGGAGCGATCACACAAAGCATAGATATATAAATAAGTAGATATGTACATACGAGCACATATGTCTAGAGCTCTACGGGCATCATCATCTCGATATGTACTAAACCGTAAACTGTCTATATGTATGCACGCATGTTTACAGCTACTTGAAACATCTGCCTTTTAAAAAGCCACACACAAGCCAACATGTGCAAGGATGTGCTTAACTAATGGGTTAATGGAATTGCCGGAATTGCAAAAAGAGCAACAAAAAAAAGCTATTTCTATTTCAATAAATAAACCTTCTAAGATGTAAAGAAGTTGAATAAGAACATATCTTTAATTTAACAATAATTTGCTGAATATTTCACATTGTATAATCAAGACGGAAGTTGTGCCACATCTATAAAGCATAATTCCCCCTAGATCATTATTGTTGTGTGTTTACAAATCGTGGGGCAAAGGTTGACCATATGACAACTCTATCAATAGATATTTGTACCTTACAGCTGCGCAGTACACCTTATATACATATATATACACATGTATGCATGTATATATGTTTCTATATTGCGACTTTTGGCATTTGGATGTTGGCAATGCGAGTGTGCACAAGAAATCATATAGAAATATATGTAAGTGTCGCTTTGGTCTTCTTTCTTCTTGTTTTTGCTGCACTTTCGGCCATGAATTATGTGCTGACATATTGTGAACATATAGATATATATACCATACACATCAGGCACTTATAAATTCTCACTTATATGTAAAATGTTCTTTGTATTCAAAAAGATTGCAAGCGCTCCTTTAATCGAAAATATTATGATGAATTCAAGTAGATAAATCGTTTTGCGCGTCGCCCAATGACGTCAATGATCGAGAGATCCCGACCTAGGTCAACACTAGGCAAACATATGTACATATATCGATCGGTTTGTGTCTGTAACTTTACTGCAATTATAATTTACTGGCTGCTTGCCAAGAACTTGTCGAAGAATTCATTGCAATGAAACCTCTCACTGATTAGCCGCAAGTTTGGCCATGTCTGAGGTCAGTTTTAATATCGTTTGGTTATTTTTTATTGTTGCTGTTATTATTTTTAGCTACCAGCTAAACATTTAATTGCCCGCAATTAGCTCACTTAACTTCACCAACTTACTTATCTCAACGGGAAGAACGAACTGTGTTATAGCCCCAAGATTGACGTCACACACATTTCGTTGATTTTGAAGTATGTGAAATTCCTTTTAATTTTTGGAACCCTTTTAAAGGTCTTATCACTTGTGCAGATCTTATCACGCTATGTTGTTTATATATATTTAATTATTAATTATTTAACCACAACAAGTTGCTCGACCAGTCGCACTCAGTGACTCAGTTTGCAATTCTATTGAACTTGCGCCGTTGGCAACCGGCAATGCCGGCTCAACCTGCCTGCCTGCCTTGCCCTGCCCCTTCTCTTGGTTTAGTCATACTTCCAACTCACACTGCAGTTGACAAAAAACAATAACAAAAATAGTAACAAAAACAAAACAATGCTGGAAACCAGTTTATTTGCTTGGCATCATTTAGAAAGAAATACAACAAAAAAAACATTTGGAAAGCTTTAGCCAATAAATTTGCCTGTCAACTTTGATGGCGATTTCTACGAATTCCAATTTTGCACGGTTCACACGTCAGAGCAACGCATCAGGTATGGCAAATGTACATGAATATGTTTCATTTGTCCCACTGTACAATTGACAATCGAATAAATCAGTTAGATCATTAAGTTGTGTGGGATATTTGATTTTTATTCGGAATATGGCATTAGTTATACAAGTAGCACTGTCACGTTTTTCTAGGGAACAAGAGTTCGAAGTTTAATAACTTGTTTAAAGACCACACGATACTCATTGAGAAATGTTATTTCCGCTCTTTGACTACTATAATGAATGGATTTTAATGTCTGGTGTGGTATTTCTCTATGTTATTCCCGTTTGAAGTGATCAACATTTATTGAATGATGTTAGATTGCATTGGTATTGATATTAAGATCATGTTTTATGCATTGTTTTCAATTGAATTTAAACCTTAAACCTGCCTAGCTTTTTGCAGTGTACAAGCTTCACTTCTTGCACTTGTCATTGTGATCCTCTATCTCCCTTGATCCCTCCCTCTCTCTCTCTGTGCAATTTGGAATGCACTTCTTGAGCTCAAGCTTCCGACTGATACCGTCGAGCTTTGCAATTGCTCTGCAAACTCCCCACACAGTGTGGGGAGTATAGGGAACTTGCGTGCATTAACAGAACAGAACAATGAGGAGAGAAGGAAAGAGAAGAGAAGAGGAGTGCAGAGTGTGCCATGCTGATACGGCATGCAAATTGTAAAGTGAAACGACAACTGAAGCAAAAGTGTTTCAGCAAACAACAGCAAAAACAAGAATAATGTTGTTGTCATTGTTGTTGCATTTCATGTAAGAGTCGCGATTACAGTAACAATTACAATTACCATTACAATAATAACTTGAGCTGAACTTGTCGCATAATCTTCGCAGTGTCATTTCGACGCTCGATCCGCGATCGGCTAAAGAAAAGCTTCTGCGCAGAAAAGCTTCTTCTATTCCACATTTCCATTCAGTTTCCTTGTCTTGTGCGGAAAGACAGAAAGGAAAGGAAGATCGTGAAGATCGTGTATTGTCCATAATTCAGTTTGTTATTATTTGCATATAATGCAAGAGGAGCCTCGGATAGATACCCGAAAAACGTTGACGACCACGGAAAATTCAAAAAGGACAATGATCTGAGAGTATGCACTTGGAATGTACGCACATTGTACAGGCCTGGTGCCACTCAACAACTAGTGGATACTCTGAGCAATCTGAAGGCTGACATTACAGCTATCCAGGAAATGCGATGGAACGGAAAGGGGTGCATGAAGAAAAGGAATTGTGACATATACTACAGCTGTCATACAGATAGGCGCGAGTTTGGCTGTGGATTCGTCGTAGGAGCCAGGCTACGGCACCGAGTCTCACAGTTTACACCTGTAAATGAGAGACTTGCGACGATCCGAGTAGCTGCCAGATTCTTTAACATCAGCCTTATCTGTGCACATGCACCAACGGAGGAGAAGGACGACGCCGTCAAGGATGCTTTCTATACAGAACTCGACCGAGTGTATAGCCGCTGCCCGTCACATGACATTAAGATCCTCCTCGGAGATTTTAATGCCAAAATCGGACGGGAAAGCATCTTTGGAGCAACCGTTGGACAGCAAAGTCTACATGAGTCTACCTCGGCAAACGGGCTTAGACTTATAGGTTTTGCTGCTGCGCACAATATGACAGTTAGCAGTACAAGATACCGTCATCTCAACATCCACAAAGCAACCTGGCTGTCACCTGATCGTCTGACTTGCAACCAGATTGATCATGTTGTGATCGATGCAAGGCATGCGTCTAGCATACTTGATGTGAGATCGTGCCGGGGTCCTAACATCGACTCTGACCACTACCTAGTCGCAGCCAAGGTTCGCGCACGGTTGTGTGTCGCGAAAATCTCACGTCAAGATATGCCAAGAAAGCTTGACATCGAAAAGCTGCAATCACAACAGCACAGGGATGCCTTCTCCGCTCGACTCTCAGGCCGACTTGGCCAGCACCCTCCAACGCCTATAAATACGTCAGATATGTGGACGTGCATATCTACCGCCATTAATACTTCTGCTGTGGAAGTCCTTGGATTCCAACGTCCCCCAAAACGGAATTCATGGTATGATCAGGAGTGTCGGGAAGCGACTGCTGCAAAGAACGCTGCATACAGGCGGACGCTGCAAGCAGGAGCCACACGAGCAGTGGTGGATATTTATAGGACGCGGAGAAGAAATGAGAAGCGCCTTTTCAGGAGGAAGAAGCAGGAGATGGAAAGGCTTGAGTGTGAGAAGTTGGAGAATAGCAGGAGCAGGAATGATGCCCGCGACTTTTATCGAAGGGTCAAACGCATGACTCAAGGGTATAAGTCTGGATCGCTTGCCTGCAGGAGGGATGATGGAAATCTTGTCACAGATGCAGAGACAGTACTCAGGTTATGGAGGGATCACTTTGAAAGGCTTTTGGCTGGAGACAACCAAGAGCCTGATGAAGAAGATCCACTAACCCCAATCAGAGAGGATGGTGTTGAAGTTCCCATCCCTAGCCATACGGAAGTCGAAGTCGCCATACAACGACTCAAAAACAATAAAGCCGCGGGAGCGGACGGACTACCGGCTGAATTGTTTAAGGCTGGAGGCGATGAGTTGGTAAGGAGCATGCACCAGCTCATTTGCAACGTATGGTTAGCGGAAAGCATGCCCAATGATTGGAACCTGAGTATGATCTGCCCCATTCTGAAGAAGGGTGATGCAACACAACGCACCAATTATCGTGGCATCAGTCTTCTTCCCGTCGCATACAAAGTTCTCACGAGCGTAATGTGTGAGCGACTTAAGCCATATGCTGAAGCATTGATCGGACCGTATCAATGCGGCTTTCGCCCTGGTCGGTCCACAGTCGACCAGATCTTCACACTACGCCAGATCCTGGAGAAAGCGTATGAGAACCAAATCGACACCTACCACCTGTTTGTCGATTTTAAAGCTGCTTTTGATAGTCCACGGCGAGGACGCCTTTTCGCCACCATGTCTGAGCTTGGTATTCCTGCAAAGCTAGTACGGCTTTGTAGTATGACATTGAGCAACACCATCAGCTCTGTCAAGGTAGGAAATGACCAGTCCGAAACCTTCAGTACCAGGCGGGGTCTCAGACAAGGCGACTCGCTGTCTTGTGTGCTCTTCAACCTGCTAATGGAGAGTGTCATAAGGAAAGCTGGAGTGCATCGAGGGGGCACAATACTGGGACAGAAATGTGTCCAGCTCCTTGGTTACGCTGATGATATTGACATCATTGGTCGTACCAAGCGTGATGTGACGGCGGCTTTTGGAGCTATTGAAAGAGAATCGGCTAGAGTTGGTCTTGCAGTGAATATGGGCAAAACAAAGTTTATGGTGTGCAGTAACCGAGAGACGCGGCGTCTTGACTCTCATCTTACTGCTGGAGACTATGACTTTGAGTCGGTCAAGGACTTTGTCTATTTAGGAACTGCAGTGACCAGCAACAACGATGTCAGCCTGGAGATCAAGCGGAGGATCACACTTGCCAACAGAAGTTACTTTGGGCTCAGTAGGCAAATGAACAGCAGAGCTCTCTCTCGAAAGACGAAGTTAACCCTTTACAAGGCACTCATCATCCCAGTGCTTCTATATGGTGCGGAAGCCTGGACGGTGACGCAGTCAGATGCAGCTGCTCTTGGTGTCTTCGAGAGAAAAATTCTTCGCAAGATCTTCGGACCTGTTTGCGTTGGCGGAACCTACCGTATCAGGTGGAACGACGAGCTGTATGAGCTATATGGCGATGTGGACATAGTCAAGCGAATTAATATTCAGCGACTTCGCTGGCTTGGCCACATAGCCCGTATGGAAGGAACAACTCCAGCTCGATCCGTTTTCGATGCGGTAGTTGGCGGACAACGTAGGAGAGGAAGACCACGCGCACGTTGGAGTGACCAGATGGACGCAATCCTGGCGACGCTTGGGATCACCAACTGGCGGAGTCGCGCACAGGACAGAGGAGCGTGGAGGCAAATCGTGCATCAGGCTGTACCCCGTTAGGGGTGTTTATGCCATATATATATATATTATTTGCATATTGTTTAACTGTGCCTGTTCCATAGATTCCTCACTCACCTGCATTAATTGCGATTCTTAATGCTATTCCTGATCGGCATTGTGTTTGTCTTGTGCCTCACGAGTAGCCTGCTACAGGCTTTGATCTGGTAATTGGTATAGTTATCATAGCTAATGTGCTGCTGAGCTCGTGACACGGAAAAACAGAGATAGAGAGAGAGAAGGGGATACTATATAAATGTCAATATGTAGTCATAATGCACATAAATATAGATTGTGCATATAAGTAAGAACATTTCCTGTTTTGCTACAATTTATCAATCACAATGGAAATGGACAATCTGCTCTCTTACTTTACTTTAATTTCATTCTTCTTTCTTTTTTTTGCGGCCATCTGCTTGTGCTATCTATCTCAAGTATATATTGTATTCTTCTCGTTGCTTTCTGCATATCTGATTAAATTTTAATATTGATTTTTGAAATGAATTTCAATTTCCGGGAATTTAATTGACTATTTGTAGTAGTTTATATATATTACAAGCACCTTATACATTCTTTGTTTTTTATATGTACATGTGTGCATTGGTACTGTATATATTTATGTACTTGTAAATTTTATATTTACACATAAATCAATCATTTTAAAATTTGTAATTGCAAAATGAATGAGTTCTTGGCAACCACTAAATTCTTCGATTTTAATTGTTTTAATTCCTACAAGAAACCAAAATTATAAGTGATCGTTATAGAATTCAAATGTCTTTATTCTGCTAAAATAAATAGCTTTTATTTGCGGAGAATCCAAATAAGAAACACGTAAACAAATAAAGACCAAACAGCTGGCAACGGGAGAATGGGAGGGTGCTTGGCGACAGTGCCAGAGCTACACGAATAGGTTATCAGCTGTGTTGATAAGACTTCTCCCGCACTAGGTAACACACATTGAGCGTAATCATAAATAACTCAAAGCATAAGATGGAAACATATTCCAAAAATATATTTACATTTAGATCCCCAAGAGCGCAACAGAGATCTCGTTATAGATACAATACGATATATGCTGAGAAATATTGTGAAACTTTGTAAACTGATCGATACTCTATGACTTATGCATTTCTCTCTGTTCTCTATCTCTCCCTCTCTTTCTATTTCTTGCTATCAGGTACCGGCAGACAAGATTCAGCTCGAAACGTGTCCGGAAACGTGTTGTCTTCAAGCATGGCGAGTGCAACGTGGTGCAAGGCAATGTGGCAAAGAGACGTCGTCGTTATCTGCAGGTGAGTGTCGGAGGTTTCTTTATTTAGCCAATAGAGAGAGAGAGAGTTGGGGAAAGAGAGGGATAGAGCATATTGAGAAACATGTGCGAGTTATGCAAGCGCAATGAGTTTAAATTTAGAAGTGCCTCGCTCCAATTCTCAAAGACAAAGGCGAATAGAAAGAGAAAAGATAGAAGAAAGTGAGACAGCTACAGTCGAGTGTGCTGGACTGTTATATACCCGCCTAATATGCAACTTCTATGCTTAGTTTATTTTATTGTTGCATACTTACAAAAACTGTTCACCCACTAAAACTGTAGAAAAGTTCTTAAACTAATTTTATCTATGTAGAATAATAAGACAGCTTGTTAGCAACTTTGAAGTCATATCCCTCATAGTTTCTAAGATTTAAAGGTTCATACAGACATTGACAGACATTGTTGACATTGATCACGAATATATGTATATTAACTTTATTGGGTCAAGTTAACCTCCTCTTGGTTGGCACAAAATTACAATACCCTTCTACCCTATGGTTTCCTTCACAAATACTCAACTCAGCTTCTCTTGAAGGACATCTTCACGACGCTTGTGGATGCCCAGTGGCGCTGGACGCTGATGGTGTTCGCCGCAAGCTTTGTCATCTCGTGGGCATTTTTCGCCTTTATCTGGTGGGTGATTGCATTCGCGCACAATGACTTTGAGTACATTCTGCTGGAAGAGACGAACCCCGAAGCGGCGGCCAACATGACGCACACAGTGTGCGTGACAAAGGTCAAGGGATTGATGACAGCCTTTCTGTATTCGGTGGAGACGCAAACCACAATTGGCTATGGCAATCGTTATGTCACAGAGGAGTGTCCCGAGGCGATCTTCACCATGTGCATACAGTGCATCACAGGTGTCTTCATACAGGCCTTCATGGTGGGCATTGTGTTTGCCAAGTTGTCGCGCCCCAAGAAGCGTGCCCAGACGTTGCTCTTCTCCAGGAATGCTGTGATCTGTCACAGGGATGGCACCCCCTGTCTGATGTTCCGCGTGGGAGATATGCGCAAGTCGCACATCATTGAGGCGCACGTGCGTGCTCAGGTCATACGCAAGAAGGTGACCAAGGAGGGCGAAGTGTTGCCCTTCTATCAGCAGGAGCTGCATGTGGGTGCCGATGGTGGCGAGGATCGTCTGATGTTCATCTGGCCCACCACCATAGTGCATAAGATCGATCGCAGCAGTCCGCTCTACATGTTGTCCGCATCGGATATGCTCAAGGAGCGCTTCGAGGTGGTCGTTATGCTGGGTAAGAGAAAGAGAGCAGTTCTTGTTTATAGCTTATGCTAAAGTTCTGTCTACTTGCAGAGGGCGTCATTGAGTCCACCGGCATGACCACGCAGGCGCGCAGCAGTTACCTGCCCTCGGAGATAATGTGGGGCCATCGCTTTGTCAATGTGGTCTCGTTCCGCAAGGAGACAGGCGAGTATGAAGTGGATTACACGTTGTTCAACAACACCTACGACGTGGACACACCACTGTGCAGTGCCAAGCAGCTGGACGAGGTCAAGTCCGAGTACTCGAGACCCACCAAGACTGGATTGGGTAGGTCTATGAAACACTATATCATCTGCAGTATCATCTAATTCTCTCCCTCTCTCCTGCAGTTCCCTTTGCGGATCGCACGCTCTCGGCGGCCAGCATGATACAGCGAATAGCGTCGGCTGCTTCGGTGGATCATCTGGATCCAGCTAGCGACGAGTCTTTGGACTCGGGCCGTCTGCAAATACGATCGCATTCCATACCCAACGGCGTGCTGGCCAGTGAGCTGGAGCCGCTGAACAACAACAATCACAAGCATGGGGCGTCGTTCACCATGGGTGGCCACAATATCTCAATAACAACGACGGCGCCCAGCATACCCAACCTAACAAGTATTAATGAGAGAACCAACTCCGGTAATTCCATAAATAGCAGCAACTACAGCAATAACAACAGCCTCAGTACGCTAAATATTGCCAGCGGTGGCGGCGGCGGTGGCAGCGGGGGCAGCGGAAGCGGAACTGTGCCCAGCTCCGGCAACGGTCGACAAAAACAGTCAAATCCGCGACGACTGAGCATTAAGCAAGATCAATTGCCAATTGATTCCTTGTGCTGATATTATCGGAGTCCAAGTCGGAGCTGCGTCATTGTCCAAGCCAAAGTGCTAATCCAAAACTGAGTTCTGAGTAGTTCCCCACCTGAGTTCTTGGTTGACTTTTTTGGCTATTCCCGCGATCTGATGTTGTGTATTCTAAGCTCCATAGAAGTCTAATTAGTAAATAGTTTTAGAACTTTAATCGTTATATAGAGAGGGCACTCAACTGCAGCTCTGCTGTGCTAGCTGTGAACCTAAACCCTATAATCTAATCGCGACCTACCCCTGTGTACCCGGAATAAGCAGAAGCAAGTCCGTCAAGTAGCTTCTGTATTGTATTTTTACCATATTATCGATGTAATTGACGGATAGTGTATTTTGTTAGTGTTAGCTTTAATGAATTTACTATAAACATAAGCATTAAATTGATATTGAAACCAAGAGCGATATGTAAACACAAATACAAATTAATGAAACCAAAATGCTGCAACTTCCTTTTAAGTGTGTGTGACTCAAGAAGTATCTATAGAGAATAAATACAATGTATATTTAACTGTCAAGCTCATGCATGTAATCAATTTTAAACGAGTGCCAATCGTTATTTCAATATCTCAATTACTCAATGAATTATTAAATATTTACATTAATGTATTCCAAATTTTAAAATGCCCTTAAGGCTTAAAACATGAGCTTCAATTTGTTAATGTATGGACAATAAATGGAATGAGCAGATGTTGAGCGAATGTATTCTAATTATGTTAAGATTGTAAAATGAAAGACCGAAAATATATATATACACCTGAAGATGAGAGAATATAGTTCATATGACTTTTAATTTAAAGGAAAGGGAAGTCAATTCAGACAACTGAAGTGCTGTGGACGGAATCCTCTTTGATTGGACATATCCGGGGCACAAATTGGTTCGTGCCCTGGGTAGCACGCACAGGGAATTTTCGTAGTCTACTTTTCGGCTGATATGGAATGCAACAATTTCTTTGCGAGCAAATGAACAATTCCATGCCTGCTTTTGGGCGCCATCCGTTTATTAATACGTTTTCTTTTAAGTTTGGTCCTTTTTTTAAAGAATATTTTAAAAAAGCTTGATTTAAAGGTAAAAAAAACTGAGTTGGTAACACTAATGGCAGCATTATTTCCAACACATGATTTCGATTTTTTCAAAGATAAAAACAAATTCATTTACGTATTTTTTTTTATTTATTTTTTTTTTTGTTTTGAGGAAAGTTTTATCGTTGCAGAATTTCTCAAATGAAATTAACATATATTGTATGTATATAGAAACATTCAAACACGTACATGTACCACCAATTAATATGTTCAAATCCACCAGAATTTCTCTCAGTGTGTCTTTAATCTCGACATCCGAAAGGAGCGACAATGAAAGAAATCTTTGGAATATTTTGAACATAAGTACTTTTACTTTTAGATTTCTGTTAAGAGTAGTAGGTAAATGTATTTGTTTACGTATATGTGTGTGTGTGTGTGTAGACATAGTAAGTAATTGTGTGTTTAGTACAATTTACAACAAAGTTTAGTTTGTTTTTTTTGTTTGCGCACATTATTCCGTTTCCTTAGTTCTCTTTCTCTTTGCGATAACTATTTTGAGATGCGCGAAATGAACAATTGCAACAATTGAATTATACATATGTTTATACGTATGTGTGTGTGTTTAACAATAGTTCTTCTGTTTTCCGGTTTCTTAGACAATCATTATAAATAAGTTCCGATCTCTAGTTGTAGTTAAACTCTTTATGCAATAGGACATTGTTTAAGAATATTAAATATTAATATTTCTCTTGTTTTGATATTTTTGTTTTTCTTTCTTTTTTTTTTTTAGTTTTTTTTCTGTTTTTTTCTTTTTGTTTTCTCTCTGTTTACGTTCTTTGCGTATTTTCACTTAGCTGGTAATATAGAATTTACAGTTAGCTCTGTACCCGGGCCTAATGCCCGAATGGTTTCGTATAGCGAATCAACTAAGTAGGTCTACATAATGTTTAAGTATTTACAAATTTCTTTAGGCTAACTTACAGTTTACAACTAACTTAGCTCTTACTTTGTGTGTGTATATATGTGTAAGTGTGTGTATATGTGTATGTGTGTTTAAATCTAAGCGTCTTACGAGCGAGTCCATATGAAATGTCCAGCAATAATTCTCTTTCGAACCTTTACAAAATCTTTAAACTATTTATACATGTGCTCATTTGTTTGTTTATATATTACAGACTAATATTATATAAATGTAAATGGTTTTAGCATCATATTGTTTTGGACGTCGCGTTGACAGTTGTTTGTATGTGTGTGTGAGTGAGTGAGTATGAAGAAGATTTGCAAAAGAAAAGGATTTACAAATTGCAAAAGATTTTCAACTTTGTCTCTGCTTCAGCTAATTTTTGCTGTTGTTTCCCGCTAGTTTCAGCTTGTTGTTTTTCCACAAAGTTTTACAAATTATTTATCACAATTAATGTACCGTTACCCGAGGAAAATTATGAATTTTTTAAGGAATATCTCAAGATTTGCAGGATATGTGTAAAAATAAATAACAAGCAAGGTTGACTAAGGTATTAACCAAAGGGGCAGGGGGAAGGTAAGTTCCCAATTCCGATTCCATCTCGGACTATTCTTGCTCTGTACGCGCAACACAAATGTTGCCAGCAACATTCGCACACGTTAAGGGTGGGGGAGGAAGAGGGAGAGAGGTAGGAAGAAAGAATTAGAAGAGTACCAAGCAGAAGAGACGCACAGCAACTTAAGCTCAGTAGTACAAGTAACTGTTGTTGTAGAAATCGTAACAATTTTGCTGCTGCTGTTGCAAGTGTTGCTGCTGCTGGTGCTGCTGATGATGCTGAAAGTTCGACAACCAACTCGTTGTTGCGGCAATTCGCAGCAGATACTTTCATTCCTTGTGGTGCTGCTGTTGATGTTGATGTGGCGGCTGCTGTTGATGCTGTCCCTGTTGCTGCTGCTGCGGCAGCAATTGCTGATGATGCAGTTGATGTGGCGGCAGACGCGACTGTTGCTGCTGCTGCTGTTGCAGAGGCATCTGCACTTGATGATGACTCTGATGACTCTGCAGCTGCTGTCCACTGCTGCTGCTGCTGGCAGCTCCTCCTGCGGCGCCTGCTCCACCTGCTGCTGCTGCTCCTGCTGTATCGTTGGACTTGTCACGTGGCAGCAAGTAAACAGAACCATCTGCGGCCTGCTGCAGACTGTAGTCCGCCGGCGAGCAGGGATTGCCCTCGGGATCGCGCAGATACTGTGGGAAAAATAGAAAAAAAGGAAAATTAGTCTTGCCTCAACTGGAAGGAGAAGAAGTTTTTTGCTGTCTTACCTGGAAAACATGTCGATGTAGCATGGAAAACTTGTTGGAAATACGCTTGCGTTCACCATCCAGATGATCGTGATCTTGGTTCAGCTGCGACTTGCGCTTCACCACCGTCTGCACCTCATCCTCCAGCGTGAGTATCTGATCCAGCTTACGCTTGCGGCAATTCTGTGCGGCAACCTTGTTCTTGCCACGTCGCCGTATGTCACGAATCAAAGACAATTGATTCTCACTCAGATCGTACTTGGACAAGCGCTCATTGAACTCATCCATGGGCAAATTGATGATATCCCCCACTGGAATGGGAATGTTCAGGGCGCGTGCACGCTTCTCATCCCGCGACAAATGCTCCTCCTCTGTCATCGATCCATTGCTGCTGCCTGATCCCGACGACTTCGCTATCGATTTAGTGCCTCCCACTGGCTTCTTATCGCGTGCCTGCGGTCTTGCCAACGATCCACTTCCCTGGGGCAATGCTCCATTGGTGCCATGTGGCAATGAGTAAGTGTGATTGAGCTGCACCAAATCATGTGGCGTCAGTGGGGCACGTGGCACACCGTAATCAGCTGTAAAGGCGCTGCTAGCACTCATGCCATAGCTCTGATGATAATCCTTGGACAGAGCGGGTGCCATTGCTGCTGCTGCTGTCACTGCCGAGGCACCACCTGCAAAGGAGGCAGCACCAGCGCCACCAGCTGCCTCATACTCGTACTTGATGCTCTGCACCTGAGCCTGCTGTGGCTGCTGCTGCTGTTGTTGCGTCTGTGCTGTGGCAGTAGCAACTGCTGGAGCTGTGGGCGGCGTTTGCTTGTGCAGATCACGCTTTCCATACAATTGATGCTTCTTCTGTGCCACTGGTGGCTGACGTGTGTTGTTGTAACTAAAGTCATAGGGTCCTCCGTATTTCACCTGATGATAATCCTGTGCAGAGTCCGATCCCTCACCCCACTCCCCATCGGAGAGTGATGGCACTCGCTCGGAGCCCATCGAACTCACAGCGCTGTCACTGGATGCGTCTAAACGATCAGTGGCACCACCACCCTGAGCGCCAGCTGAGTTTGCCAATAGATCGCTGGTCATGCCACCAGCACCAGCACCACCGCCCACAGCAGTTGCACCACTCATAGAGGAGGCACCAACTCCACCAATTCCTCCTGCAATACCAACACCAACACCGGCACCAACGGCATTCACATTCACATTGGAGGCGCTGCCCGCGTTGCTCACATGTCCGCTACTGGGCAGGCCCAGAACGGATGAGTTGTTGCTGGTGCTGTTGTCCACCATGCGACAGAAACCTGCAAAGGTAACAACAAAAAAGACAAAGTTAGTGATAATGTAGTGTGGCTTGTGTTACGATTGAACACGTTTTCATAGTAACTTATATGATATTTCTTCTATATCTACTCTATATATATTTCTCTCTTGCTGATAAGCTCAGTATATCCGCTACCCATTAGTTTACAAGGGTATTTTCACTTTGTACCCGCTTAAAATTCATGTGACAGACAGAAAGAAATATCTGCAATAGCATAAAGTATATAAATTCTTAATAAACATCATTATAGCCATTTCTGTCCGTATGAACACCTAGATCTCTGATATTTTAAGAGCTACACCTATTAAACTTGTTGCCAATATGCCTTATTACTGCACGCAACTAAATTACACTTAAGAACTTGACCACGCCCTCTTCCGCCTTCGTAAATCAATAAAAATCGAATTGCAAGCGTAATAACTAAGCTACAACATAAAGATTTGGTGTGTACAATATTAATCATCATTCAAATAGTATCTACATTATATATAAAAATTTACTGAGTTCGCATAATTAATATCAAAGATATTAATGAAAAACAAACACTCGTTGCTTATAAACATTTATTTAAGAGGTATATTAGAGTCCAGCACATGCGACTTTAGCTTTCTTACTTTGTTCTCTCTTTGCGATAAGCTTTTTGTTGATAAGCTGCTTGAAGGGTGATAATCGAGTGCAAAATAGGGGAAAATTTAGGTGATACCTCGAGCGATACGCATATTTCCCATGCTGGGCATGATTCAGCTGTAATTTTAGTTCCAATCTATATACATTGTATATATTTTGCCACTATATTCCATTCGATTGTTCAGCGAATCTTGCGAGAGAGTGTGAACGAGAGAGAGAGAGAGAGAGGAGCATATAAAAAGTGTGCAGTCATTTGACGCGAACTGTGATAAGACCTGAGCTATCACCTGAGCAGGCTCCTCTACCTTATCAGCTCTATGTGGGCAGCTATCTCTCGAGTTTCGTTGTCGCTAGACAGAACCAAAAGTCTCGTCTCACTTTCCATTATACAGTTCTATATACGATATTCTATAGGCGAAGGTCTTTATCTACTCTTATCTTTGATCTTTGTTGCTTAATATGCGCAACTATCGTCATTACTATCGTATTACTTAATGGAAACTTTACTCTCTCTTCTGCAGTGCGACAGAGAGAGAGATAATGTCGTGGCACATGCTTAACCCTAGCTAGGCACTCTGATAGATAAGCTCTATAATATTATTATTATTATATAGTATTTTAGAGGCTTGTAATCAATTCCTATTTATGTTTAATTATACCAAATGTGCGCTGATTAGGGCAGATCCCTCTCTCTCTCTCTCTCTCTGCTGTCTGTGCATAGTCTGCCGGCACATATGGCAAGGTCAAGCTCATAAACATTGATGACTTGGCAAAATACAATACTAAAATTGTAGGTCGAAGTTATCAGTGTGGGCCAAGTGCAGTACACACACAAACACATGCGTGCGTGTGTGTATGCAGACAACGCCTCAAAAGTAAGTTAATAAGGAAAGTCACTTACGTAAAAACGTAAGCAGTTAACGTATTTTCAGTTATGCTAAGAATGCACTGCGAGTGAGAGAGATATAGATAATGAGAACATGTACGAATTAACATAAAAAACATACACTACAGACGCACACACACACATGCAATGTGCCAGTGTCTGCCTGCGTGTGTAGGTGTATATAGAATAACGACTCAAGTTATTGCTTCAAAGCGATGACTCAGCAGTTTAAAAATAGTAAACAGCCAACGGCAAAAAAAAAACTTGCTGAGCGCGCATTAGAGAGAGCAGCACCAGCACAGATGAGAGAGAGAGCTTACGTGCGCAAGAGAGCGCAAGGTAGGTAGGTTTGAGAGAGAGAGAGAGCGCAAGCAGAGAGAGCAGGGCGCAGTGGCAGAGCGCTTTAGAACATTGTCGTTCATTATTGCTTGCTGCGCAAGTTTGCTGATATCAGCAGCAGCAGGCAGAGCTGGTTGCGCAGCATGACTAATGAAAATTATTGTTACGCGGCAAATATTTAAATGTGTTGTTGGATTTGCTTTTGCTCTGCTTTTATTTTTCGCCTGTGCATAAAAATAACACACACGGCGGCCATGGAGGCCACCACCCGCCGCAACCACCCAGGCACAGTGGGCTAGGCAGCCCAGCCCAGGCACAGTGGGATGCTGCTCCACGTTTGCTCTCACCTGTTGATTCTGGCAGCGCCGTTTTTGGTCTGTCTGTCTCTCGTTCTCGTTTTATTTTCGAATTTTTGGCCTTTTTTTTTCTCTTATTCTTTCTTTCACGTTATTCGCGCGTCATCAAACGTTCTAAATTCGTATTGTATGTGTGTGTGTGTTGTGGCCTTTTTGCACGATTGCTTAATGTGCCAAGTGCGTCACTGTTTCATTTATCAATGTGATATCGTGCATTAGTTTCTCCCTCTCTGTTTCTCTCTTTCGTTATTAATTTATGTTAATTTAATTATAATTTTATTTGTTGGCACGTTTTATATTTATTTTTTATTTCCTATTCTTTTTGTTTGCTTCATTTTTATTTTCTTCTATTTTTTTTTTACATATTTACTTCACTATCGTATTCGATTGTTCGTGTTCGACTGATTGAGTTCGCGCTCGTGTGGCGTTCTTGTTGCTTTGCTTTGCTCATTCATGTGTGTGTGTGTTGATGTGTTGTTTTTGTTGTTGCTTTTTTCGCCAGAAAAGAGCGCGCGCAAAACACGAACGGACCGCGGCACTGAGACCGCTCGAGTGAGTGAGCGAGTGCGAGCAACGAACGCGAGGCGACAAACGAGCAAACGCTGCCACTGCTGCCTCTGCCCATTGACGACGCAACGGCGTCGCTGCTGCTGCTCAATTTGCACTCAAAAATTTGTACAAAATTTACGAATTTTATGCTAATCTCGGCAAAAATCGGCAGCAAAGCAACAACAACAAAGAAGAGACGTAAAAGCTCTAGTAAGCAACGCACGCGCTTTTGTTTTTGCTCTCTCTTAACTTGAGTGACGTTCTGGAGTGAAAGCTCTCTTGCTCTCTGCGTTTTGTTTTTGCTAGCTAAGCTCATGTGGGTGTGACTCGAGCAGAACTGAATGAGAAATGTCTGCTGCGCACTTGCTCTGCCGCTGTCTCTCAATTTGTTTGAGTAACCTGTTGAGTGCCAGGTGTACGGCGAGGTGCCTTCTATGTGCACAGAATACTCAATTGAACAACAAATAAAATAAATATATAAAACATGTTGTGGGTGAAGTAAATGGAAGCAGGATTGAATCCCAAAAGTGTGACTTAAATTGGCATGAAAAAAAGGAAACATTGATAAACAACTAGAATGAAATATGGCAGCAAACATGACAATAGGTTTATTATTTAAAAAATAGGGCTAAGATTTCATAAATTTGTAAATTTGTAAATTTATGTAATATCTCATGCTCTATCGATAATGTTATAATAGTTTTTTTTTATGAAAATGCGCGTAATATGGCAATATAAAATAAATATTTTCGAAATATTTGTTCTTTGTTTGAAAGTTGAATCCAAAAACCGAGAATATATAAAAAACAGTATAATTTGAGACTGTCCGGAAAAAGGCTGGCCTGGCAGCTCTGAATGGGAGAAAGGAAATCAACTATTTGAATTGAATAGACTCGCCTATTGACAAGTCTCCTACTCCCTATTATATACATTTTCGTTTGGCAAAAAGTAATATATAATATCCTATATTTCCCTTTGTGTGAGGGTATAAAGACAATATATACTGGAGACTACAGTTATAACAGTGCTCAATAGGTTTGTAAGCAGAATAACCTAATCAAACTGAAAGCTCTTTGACTGCTACTTAAAGCTCTATGCAAAGCTTTGAGTAATTCAGAAAGTAATTGAATAGTTCTCAAAGTTTAGCATGATCGACTGTTCTTATTGTTCAGTCTGATTTATAAGATATAGAAATAATAAAATGATAATAATAAATGATGTAGAAATCGCTCAACACTTACTGTCCGTCATGTCCATCAAGTGAAGATCTTCATCGTTGAAAATGGAATTGATAAAGCCATCCGTGGTATGATTCATGTCCGACGAGGTGTTCTGCAGGAAGGAATAACGAATAAATCAATCGATTGATCGATAAAGGGAAACAGAAATAAATCACACGACCAATTGATCGATATCTCTGTCGTTCTTGCCTTCATTCCCACTTACCGCATAATACATCATCTCATGCTCCATCTTGTAATTGCTGCCGGCATGAGCCGCAGCAGCTGCGGCGGCAGCGGCAGCAGCAGCAGCTCCATCAGCCTCATGGCTGGAGTTGGTCAAGTGCATGCTGGACGACACAGCGGAACCCAAATTGTGTCCATAGTGAGGTTGTCCACCAGCTGCAGCAGCCGAGCAGAGATCGCCCAGTGCAGAGTTGGTGGCATGCAACATGGCATGGTGTCCATGTCCATGTCCATGATGTGGTGGTGGTGGTGGCGGTGCCAGTGAACCACCAGCAACAGCCACTGCCGCCGCCTGACCATATTGGGCAGCATGCTGGGCACTGGCAGCCGAGGCTGAGGCTGTCTGGTACGAGTAGCCCGAGTAGTGTGGCGGCGGTGGTGGTGGTGGATATGGGGGCATGTCCGAAACTCCCCCAACAACGCCCATGCTGGGTATGGGACTGAAGTAGGTGGCCAAATCCTGTAGACGCTCCATGGAGACGCTGCGATTCAGACGCGGCATGCGGCCCTGTAAAAAGGAATAAGAAAAATATGATGAATTTCGTTGAGATGTGCCTAACAAGGTGAGAGAGCAGAGATTGATGGAGGGGGTAGATAAGGTTTACCTCCCTCTATATAGCAATAAATAAGCGATCAATCATGCGAGACTCCGCCGCTTACGGAATTCTCTAGAAATCAACAATAAAACCCGCAGACAAGACACGTAAAAGGGAAGGGGGAGAACAACAAATTCAAATTGCGCTGCAAGTAAACTCGTGTGGGGAGGGGACGTGGGGAATAAGCCAAAAAACGTGCACAATGTATCAATCTGGCGATTTCCGAACGTCGAAGTCGAAGTCGCGCTGCCAAGATCGATCAAAATGAAATTGAAATAAAATTCGTATCTGTATACGAACATTGACAAGTGCCTTGCACAGCACAGCCAGCGGTCTCCCTTGTTGTCTTGGGGGTTTCTTTAGAGATCTCGCAACACTCTTAACTCGTTCGATCGTAACTCGAGTCTCAGTCTCAGTCTGACTCTGAGACTGATGGACAGTTTCGTGCTGTGTGCCAGCAACGACTTCATTAGTTGCGCCTTTTGTTATTCTTAATTATCCAACGTGGTGTTTATTTATTTGTACAACTAATTCCAGTAGAGCCTACACCACCCCCACACCCTTCCTCTCCTCCTCCTTCTTCAGCTGCTGCATACATTCAGGCGTGGGTGCTGGAGGTGACTAAAATATCCACATATCTTAAAATGAACTCACCACAACGACAGAGAGAGAGAGGAAGAGAACGAGACTGCAAGTGTGTTAGAGAGAGAGACACGCTCGTTCCCCGAAAACAATTTGCCGCCAAATGCCGCCGCAATTAAGAGCTAAAAGCCACAAGGCATCAAACGTTGCCCCAATGAAGCGACGTTGACGTTGATGGCGATGCTGATGGCGGATGCACTCAGAGGATGCTACGGCATGCGGCATGCGGCATTGACATTGAGATTGAGTTGCAGATAAAAGATAAATAACATCACATCGTATCGTATCGAAGCAACGCGTTGTTGTAGGTGTAAAAGGCAACAAAACGTTACGAATCCCGAAACGAACTAAACCCGCGAACGTCGACGAGAGGCTGCGATGCTCAGGGATTGACTGACAGCAGATACAGATACAGATACACCCTACAGATGCAGAGAGATGCCGAGCTGAGCTGTGCCTGTGTGTGTGTGTGTGTGTGAGAGTGCAGGCTCTCCTAATGTATGCCTCAACACGCTCAGCTCAGCGCAGTTCGGCGGCAAACAGGTAAGACAACAACAGGTAACCAAACTGGGCGTTTACTTTTGCCCACAGTGCATGCACAGCTGTGTGTGTGTTGTGCCTGGGTGTGCGTGTAATTTCAATTGTCACTGTCTTGTCATTAACTTCTGGTGTTAGCTCCCTCAGTGTCCATTGTTTTGTTGCGTTTCACACGCGAGGCAAGACTCACACACAACTTGCAACACACACAACACACACACACACAGCTATATATGCCACCTAAGTATATAATAAGGGGTATATACAGTAGCCGCCGTCTTGAACAAGACGGTTTCCTCCCCTTGTCGCAGGCTTTCATTAGACTAACGACAACCGTTACACGTACAACTCTCTCTCAATTCTCAGTTGTAAGCCCCGTTATAGATTGCGTTTTAAGCAGACACATCCCAGTTTTAACTGGGCAGTTCCTTAGCTTCAATTCATAATGTATTTTAGTCATGCAAATTGTTGTTAAGCTTGTTTATCATTACTTCATATACAAAACGCTTAATCCCATTACACGCTTTGATTGATTGGGGGGAATGCAAAGGAAGGTATTATAAATATTATTATTAATAACATAAATAAAACACATGCATATTGAAAGAGGTCTTTGAACTCTCATGATGATGACAAACATATAATATTTTGTATTTAGCTGTCTTCCTCCTATGACAATCAATGAAGGATTTGCAAATATTGTAGCTCAGCTATTTTCCTTTAGAGAAAAAGTATCTAAACTGATGTGAAACAGTTTTTTAATTAACAATTTCCTTGGTTTTTTCAATCAATCTAATGTTTCTCTTAGATTTGTGAGCAACTAAATTGCTTTAGTTGGTTCACAAATTGATTAAAATGAACCTCAAATTCATCTTTAATCCAATGTCCAAGCGATTTCTATTGATTTATTAATGCCAACGTAGCAAATTACTTCTCTAGGAAAAACCTCCAAAACTCTTCAAAGCCCAACACAGGAATTAGTGTTAGTACTACAGTGTGTATCTATGTGTGTGTGTGTGTGTATCTATATATGTGTGTGTGTGTTGCAGCTTTAGTTTTTTTGTCATTAACTTGATTTATGTGCGAGTCTCTACATGACGGCAGCAGCGACAGACGGCGACAGCCATCAAACTGTTTACACAAATTGAATTAAAATCGTACAACATACACACACACACACACACACTCAAGAGAAGAAATCTCAAGAGCAGCAGCAGCAGAAAATAAAAACTGAAATCTCCGCTGTAAAAATAATTAATAAAGTTTTTTGCGCTGATTTTTGCGCTAAGCTTTTTGTAAATATTTAAAATTCACATAATTAAAGCCGCAACAGAGCGCGGGGCGATTAAGGCGCTTGCCAGGGCAGGGGCAGGAGCGGGGAGGTGTGCAAAGGGGATAAGGTACTTTTTTTTCATTTATTTCAGCAAATGGAGATTTAATTGCAGGGGCTACTGCAGCAAGTCGCCGTCGCATTTGAAGTGTTCAGGCTCGACTCGAGTCAAAGATGCAATCAAGACGCGAAGACTGCAAGCAAGAGGGGAGTGGGGGTGTGAGGAACAGGGGGCAGGCAGCGAGTGCCACCGAATTCAATAAACACTTCGCCACGCGGAAAAGTCAAGTGGCGCATTGCAGAGACAACAACAACGCGACATTAATGAACGCGCTGAGCTAAGCCAAGTTTTTTTTTCTTTTTTCATCTCATTTTTTTGTCTCATATTTCTCCTCCTCCCGTTTTTGTTTTGTTGTTTTTGTTCGGCTTTTGCATTGTGATTGCAATTAGCAGGCACGGTCAGGTGGGGGGAGGGTGTAAGGGAGCTGAGGTGGGGACAGTTACGGCCCCAAATGGCAAATTAAATGTTATCAGGAAGCTGACACTTGGCGGCAGCGTATTACACAATCATAATCAAGATCGACAGCGTGACTAGGCATAGACTATATAGGGGGTATATACCTCCTTCCCCTCACACTACATATTCGCACTACTAATGACACCCAGAGAGAGGGAAGAGAGGAGAGAATTTCAGGATTTGCATTGCTTGCTTCCTGCGAAAACAAAACAGATCAGCAGCCTCATCTGCCTCATTAAATGGCTTTGGCTCCTGGCCACAGCTCACCTGCTGTGACAACATCAAACGCGGGAGTTTCCCATTTACATTTCCATTCCCGTTGCCGTTCCCGTTTACGGGTTAACTCAGCAGAAGGAGGAGTAGCTCGTAGTAGGTCTCTTCTAATCCCTGCGCTGACCACAGCATGCGGCGGCGGCGGCGGCTTCTGAGACTTAACGGTAATTGTCGCTGACTTTTCGACTGCCCAAGAATGCGTATGTGTATATATGTGTGTGTGTGTCATGTGTGTGTCAACTCTTGCAGACAAAGCAAGAGAGAGAGAGAGAGAGCGAGGGACAGAGAGACGCATAATTATCTGGATTTTCATTGAAGACGTCGCATGTTTTGTGTTGTGTCTGCGGCTTTGATTGTTGCACTTGTCTCTGCGGCTTTGTGGCAGGATTAGGCTACTGCCACCGAGCATCAAATTTGTGTGTGTGTAGAGTAAACATGCAGCTGACTAAATGAGCTACTGCATACGCGTTTGTTGCCTAAGTCATTGGGAAATTAGAGTTTGTTGCCTAAGTCATTTGAAATTGGATTGCCAGATGCAAAGAAAGAAAGGGAGACTAAAGGGAAACTAAGTGTGTTATAGGCAGACTAAGTATAAAGGGAGTTATAATCTGAGTATATAGAAGGAACACATATATAAATTATGTAGGGATTTATAGCAACATTAAGTACAGTTATCACCTCAACAATGAGTCACTTGCTACATTAAACTGAGCAGCTGCAGGGAGAGAGGGAGGTGGAACAGTAGGAGGAACTGCCTCAGGTAGAGACACAAGCTGCGCAAACAGAACCCAAAAGAATTCTTACAAGACTGAAGAGCAGCCAAGGCACAACTGAAGCTGAAGCTGTAGCTGAATCTAAAGCTGAGGTGGAGGCCCCCAACATTTTTGTTTCTTTGCTTGCCTCAATCTTTTTGATGAGGCAGTTACAACAAAAGCCAACAGATTGACGAACTTGCACAAGATAAGAGGGGGGCAATGTGGGAAGGCGGGGGAAAGAGAAGGCTGCGGATATGGTATACAACCAGATTTGAAGCTTTATACAAACAGCAAACAGCTACAACAGAAAACAGAAAAAGAAAAAAAAAATATGGAAAATATATACGAAAAAGAATAACAACAATGATGAGAGCACAGCGCAGAGCTGCGATCAAGTGCTCGAGAACGGAGCACGTAAAAAAAGAATCGCGCCAGAAGATCCACAGAGAACAGAGCAACAACAAGGCAGAGAAGAAGATGATGAAAACACTCCAAAACGACGGGCAAATGATCCTTGAATGGCTGCTTTAAAGCCAGCACATACAAATGCAGATACATATGTATCCGTACAAGCACTGAGATACATATGTATCCGTACAAGTACTGAGATACATATGTATCTGTAGGAACTTCTACTACAAGCGGATGCGAGCACTTAAAGCGGAGCATCCGCCATGCAAGGCAGGATTAAGATCAATAGAAGAAGGGGCTGAAGGGAGAGGGGACTAAAGGCAGAAGGGTAAGGGGCTATGGGGACTTACCTGATGATGTCCATGATGGAAGCCAGCCGAAGTTGGCGGCTGACGCTGGAAGGCGCTGCCGCTGGCACTGCCCACGGTGGCATAGTTGGCGCTTGCTGCCTGCTGCACGGCACGCTGGTGAGCTGCCGCTGCAGCCGCATGGGCGTGATGTGCATGATGGGCGGCATGATGATGATGGTGAGCAGCAGCCGCAGCATGATGATGCGAATGTGGGTGGGGGCCATGGGGATGGCCATGATGATGATAGGGTGGCGCAGTCGATTGTAACATTTCGTCTAATTCCTTCTTGGCCTCCTCATCTAAATCAAACAAGGGCGAGCCCACAGAATCCTGTAGATCCTCAAAGTCGCTGCCACTGAAACTGGCCTCGTTGTTGTTGCCGTTGTTCTGCTTGTCCTGTAAATCGCTATCCGGGTCGCTAAAGACAAGATCCTCACCAGTTTCAGAGACAATACGCGGCACCGGTTTGTTCAATGCGGCAGCAGCTGCGGCCTGCGAAGTGGATGCAATGGAATCGTTGGGTAGCTAAAAAGAGGAGAACGGAGTGAGAGACAGAGCGGGAGAGAGAGTTAGGAGAAAGTTAGTCAGTTGTAGAAGACGCTCTCAGACTTACCTCGTCGTCTTCAAGTGGAAACTGAGAGAGCTGCAACACGTCGTTGAGCAACTCATCCAGCGGCAAGCGAACGTATTCACCTGTGGGTGGCAAGAAGAACAAAACCAGAAGAAGATTAGACAAAGCACATTAAGTCAAGTCATCATGGCAACAATTGAATCACGCTATACGTAGCTAAAGTATTCCCCGATCTCTTTCCCTGAACGAAATATAAAGACAACTTTTACTAAATATACAAAAATATTTTGATCAGCTGTAGAATGCAGAAGAATACGCAGGCAATTCTCCCGGGTGCCATCAGTTATGGCAAACTATAAAAATATTGAGCTATGCTCCCAGGAGACCCAGTAGGAGACTAGACTAGACCTTGCCCCGCACAGTAGCGCACTTTCCTCCTCGGGGAATGCAACGCACGGCCAGATCAAAAAGGCAAACAACTCAAGAGTGCACAATCATTAATCATATTCATCATCATCGATCGATAAGCAAAAGATCGCAAAGATCTCACGGAAGCAGCTGAGACACTGTAAATGGTCAATTCTATTTCAAATAAATATTTAATTCATGATGCATTTTGACAGCGACTAGTTCGAATAATATTGGAATAACTATTAACAAGAAAGTTATAGTCGAGTGTGTTCGGCTGTTATATACTCTTTAAATATGTGTCTGCTATTATTTGTATTGCATACTTACAGGCCAGCGAAATCTACTTGCCCACTAAAATTATTTCTTAAATAACTTCCAAGTTTATCGTCTGTTTGTACTCAAATTTTTAGAAAACATTAAGCATGTCTTATTGATTATGCACATAAAAAATGTAAGTTCTAGCTTTTAAGTTAGGGCTACAATAAAATTTTTATTGATTTTTTAAACATTATTTGCGTGCAATAATAACACAAACTGTCACAAAATGATGATAGTTCTAGCGATTATAGTGCCAGAGTTTTACGTGTTCATACGGACAGCATATTTATTAAATATGCACCCTTCTACTGCCTCACCCCTTAAGCTTCTGTATCGCTTACAATAGATTGTGGGGAGCAACAGCATATTGAACAGAATCAAATATTTGCATTGGTTTATTCCCTAGAAGTGTCCACACACACACACACATAGAAACAAACACAGTCAGGGGAGTGGGACAGTCAGACACACTCACATTATCTGAAAATGACTACTTAAGATCACCAAAAATTCCACGAAAAGTAAAGCAAAGTGGTAGCACAGAGACTGCCAGACTAAATAATAAATATGGCTCAGAACAGCGAGACGAAAACTGTTGGTAGTGCTGGTGATGGTGTTGGTGGTGGGCGCACTCGACCCGTGGGCAAACACATCTAGATAAAAATAAAATGGGAAAAATGGGAAAAAGAAAGAATGAAGGAAGGCAAAGGCAAAACACGTAAAGAGGGCGCAACTTGGTCGGGGCCAAGTCAAGAAATTTGTGCGCTCAAGTGCTGTGACGACGCTCACGACCTTTGCCAGGGTCCCACTTGAGTAGGGTCAGAAAATTAGAATAAACATTGAGTGAGTGTGCGGAGCTGCTGCTGCTGCTGGAACAATTCTTTTTTTTCGGGCCTGGCTAAGGCGCAATGTTATTCTTACGATTGGTTACAAAATACATTCCCAATTCAACCATTTTGTGGTCTACAACAACTGTTCTCTCTATCTCCATCTTGCTCTCTCCCTCCTCTTCTCTCTCAACCTTCCTTCTTTGTTGGCCATGTTTTCACTAGGCCCATTCTAGCTTAGCATTCTTAGCTTGTTATTTTAGGGTCGTGCATTTAATTTGGTTCTTTTTGGTAACAGTTTTTGGTTACGGGGTTCAGTAATTTGTTCCTATGCATTTGTGTGTGTGTTTCCGTGTGTGCGGGTGTATGTGTTAACTGTTTGCTTATCGTTTTTGGGCTTGTTGTTTGTCTCTTTGGTCTTGCTTGTGCCCCAGAGTTGTCTGTCTCTGCTGCATGTTTTGCTTCGCTTGCCTCACATTGTTGGAACTGTCTATAAAAATATTATTCGATATGTGTTTTGTTTTCTTTGTATGCGTGTGTGCGTGCACAGTCTGTCACCAGCAATTAAGCGACAACGGCCCATAAAGGTCTCTACGCTCATACAATATTCACATTGGCAGTTGGCCTGATGTGGGTAAAAGGCGTTGATAGCTCAAAAAGCTTTTGTTTGACCACCCCCATCCCGGATATCGGGCTATTTTCTATCTCTCAATCTTCGATTACTGTTCAGGAAGTTTCATTCAACCCACACTTGAGGGAGGGTAAGTAGTGGGAGGAGAGAGACAAAGAGAGCCACTAAAAGCCAGGTTAATAACATGTTCAAGCTAACTTTGAGCAAATGTTTACAGTAACTTGCCGACGGCAAACATGTTTGTTAACTTGCAAACTGAATCGGCATTTTTGAAATCAAATAAGAAGTTTGTGTAAATGATTTGATATATCATTGTTTTACTGGTATCTTTAACAATTAAAAAGTTAAATCATATTCCAATTAATTTTTTAATGATATTCTTTAAAACGAAAAACATTGGTATCTCTAACTTTCTCAATATTTATCAGGTTATCACCATTATTGTTCATACTATACTAAAATCTTCTAGCTTTATCTTCATCAATATCCATTCAAATAAGAAAACTTTCTGTGCTTGAAAGAGTCTCTCTAGAATACAAATTTATATATATAGCAACAACTATAAAACCCTCAATCCACAAATTCCAATTGTCTTGCTGGCAGGAAATACTAAGCCCAACAATTTGCAAGCGCATTTCATAACTCAAAAAGTGAGAGAGAGAGGGAGAGAGAAGAGCAAACAAAATCGATTCATATTGAATAGATACCCTAGCGAATTGTACTTATAAGCAATGTAGGGTTGTGCTGTTGTTGATGTGACGAACCTTTTCTTCATGCAGTATTACATGCAATCGTATGTTGTGATTGAAGCTGTGAAATATTTTCGTAATCCAAACAAAGGCGACAAACAACACAAAACTCGAACTCGAACTCGAATATGTTGCGGGGTTTTTTCTTTTTTATTTAACTTCTTCTTTTGTATGAGGGCAGATTGAACACACACACACAGCAAATTGTTGCAATAAACGTTGATTGTTGTTAGTTTTACGACAATTATGTAATGCCCCGAGAGGTGGCAAAGTTGCAGAATCAACAATCGCAACAGCAACAACTATAACACAAGATACACAAATAACTGCAACAACAACAAATGTTTCCGTTGCGGTTTTTGCACAACTTTTTCGTTACGATTGTTCGATATTTGTAATGTATTTTTTACTCTTTTTTTCTGTTATTAGAATCACACAATGGTAGTTATGGTGGTCACTTGAGCTCGAATCGGGGGCTAGTTGTTGTTGGGTTGTTAGGCCCCTTTTTGGGGGAGTTTGGTAACACGATTTAGTTATGCTATTTATGAGCGACTTTCACTTTTTTTGCACACACACACGAACGTCGCGTTGCGTTTATGTAGTTGCATTAATTGTGCTTGATGCGATGATATATGCGATATATCTTTACATACGATATATCTTTATATAATCTGCAGTCTACGGCCAGGTAAAAATCCACTTGACTTGCAGAAACCTGTCGAAAGTCCCTTCTTCTTCGTTTTGAATTAAATATTACACTGCACTACAAACACTACACTACACTCTGCACAACACGTTGGAATTCTTTTGCAGCAACGCGCGCGTCAAGCGTTGAACGTTTCTCGAGCGTTTATAACAAATTCAAATGTGAATTCTAAAATGCTGCAAAGGCGCTCAACGATGGCGGCGGCGGCAGCAGCAGCAGCAGCGACTGCGACGCAAGCAGCGCAGTTCGCAGAGAGAAATGGCGTAGCAGACCGTACAAGTGTGTGTGCGAGTGAGACAACTATATGTACTTCCTCTCAGCGCATGAGGCGACGCTGCGCTACAACGGCCTTTGTTCATGCGCACAGCGCAGTGACTGTCTGTGTGTGTGTGTGTGCAGAGGCGGAGCTTGGCTGCGCTGGTGTGTTTGTGTGGGTTGTTGTTGCTGCTGTTTGAACATGGACGCTGCAAGAAGAAGCAGCAGAAGTGGAAGCAGACAGAGACTGCCAAACTGGTTTTTGCTGTTCTATTTGACGCGTTTTCAGCTTTTCAACTTTTTCCAACAAGCGAGAGAAAGAGAGAGAGAGCGAGAGTGATGGGGGAGGGATGAAGGGAAGAGGTGTCTAATCAAGTAAGTAATTAAAGTTACGCGTTGAGCGCGCGCGGCAGGATGCAAATAGAGGATTACAAAGGCAACTTTTAATTGGAAAATCAGAAAAATGAGAAAGTAAAGAAATGGAAGGAAAGACAGAGATTAAGAGATATATATGACAGTACTATATAACACTATATCTGCTACATAGTAAACTAAACTTCTCTACAGTATAATCCCAGTGCATTTAATACTATATCTTTTAATTTCACCACAAGAAATGGAAACAAAATTAAAAGTTATAGGAAGTGGAAGTAGAAGGAGATTGTACTATATCTGCTATATAGTAAGTTCTTCATCTATATTACTTGCATATATAGTACTTCTCTCAATATATAGTACTATATCTTTTCATTCTACGTTCTCAAAGTCAACTTTTATTGGAATAAACAAATGTGAAAGTAAAGAAATGCAAGCAAAATTAAAAGATATACGATAGAATACAGCCATACAGTTTGCGCCTGGTATATATTACTGATATAGTAATATATATATATACTGAATACTTCATATACTTCTATATATATCGCGCTCCTCTTTACTACTTCTATATAGCATTCCCCAGCTCCAATACATCACTATATCTTCTCACTCTCCTGCAAGTAGCGGCCACGAAATGCATCGAGTCGTTGCTGCAACATTTCACCTGCCACTTGCAAGTCCCTCAGTGTGTGCTGCGCCCGCTGCAGCTGCTCCAGTTGCAACTTGAGTGTTGCTTGCTCTGCGCTCAACTCGCTTCGACTTTGTTCCGTTTCCGCGCTAAATTCGCGCATTGTTTGCGTCAATTGATGCCTCACCTGCTGGCCAAAAGCGCCGGCAGTTTGTGGCAGCAACTCGCGCAGTCTTTGCTGCAAATGTTGCGTGTATTGCACTTTGTAGCTGCGCTCCTGTGCCTCCTGTGTCCAGCTGCACAATTCGTAGACATAGAAGGAACCCATGACACCAGTGACGCCCAACAACAGACGCCAGCCAAGGCAACGTGCCAAGAGGCCACTCAGCAACAGCATTGCGCCCATGGAGGAACCATCATGCGGCGCATCCATGAGGGGCTGCAAGTCCGGCACGCCTGGCGCCGCTTGCAACTTACCCTGAATACTCTTCAGCATAGCCGCTAATCCCCACGAGAAACGGAACTGCAGATCCACCTCGAAATCGGACATCAAAGTTGTGCAGTCCACGCAGCAATAGAATTGCCAGGGTATCAAACTGTGCCCCAATTCGTTGATTTTCCTCTGCAATTGCTGCCCCAGCTGCGCCTCCAATTGATCCCTGAACACGCGCTCCAAGTGCACGCCGAGCAGGAGCTGATAATGCTGCAAGTCTTGAAGCTGCAACTGCCCCTCGTATTGTTGCACTGCAGCAGGCAAACGAGTGATTTGTTCTTGCAGCAACTGCGCACTGAGTCGCGTTGTCTCATCACTGAGTTGCTCCACTTGAAACACGAGCTGGCGTTGCCTCTGCATGATTTGCAACTCCCAACACTCAAAACGCTGTGCCAGCGCCGTTTCTGCTGCGCTTTGCTCCACACCGAACTCGTCTAGGCCCCCGAGGAGCTGCTGCAACAGTTCGTCCAGCTGGCGTAGCATGTCCTGGGCACCTGCACAGTGTTGCTCGAATTTGGTTCGCATTGCACTCTGTGTGATGCATGCAGAGAACTCACGCTCAAAGTTCAAGAACTCCTCGTAACGCTGGCGTGCTCCAGGCAGATGAAGCAGAAATTCATCCTGCCCAGATCTCAGCTGACGTCGTCGCAGTGTTTCCAGTGCAGAGACATGAAAGATGCGTCTGCTGGCAAGCTCCACGCTGGAATAGATGCCCAGTTCCTCGATCAACAGACGCAGACAGCGTTCTGTGTGCTGTTGCCGCACAAGCTGTTCCAATTGTGGTTCCATACTGGCTGCCACATCCCAACGATTGTTCAAGATAAAGAGATTAGGACGTGATAACTGCTGTGCCACCGACTCGAAGAATTGTCGCTCCACACGTGCCATGGTGGACTCTGCATTCAACACCAGCACAAACACATCCGCATTGAGGCAATGTCGATCGATGCACGCATCCAGTTGCGCCGTCACATCCACGCCGGGTGTATCCAACAGGACAACATCGTGTGCCAGCAGACGGCAACTGCTGCTGGGCCAACGCACGCGTAGCATGCGATGCGCACTGAGCGCTTGAGGTGAGTGGGCACTGGCCAAGTGACGCAGTGCATCAATGCTGAGCTGCTGCTCCAGCTCTTCCTCCTCTTCAGGACCTTCTCTTTCGATCAACACATGTGCTGGCTCTGCCCGTGCACACGCCTCCACCTGGCAGAAGCAACTCGTGGTATGCCCCATGGCGCTGGGCAAGATGCGTTGATGCAACATGGCATTGATAACGGCACTCTTCCCATTCGATGTGCGTCCAAAGAATGCAACCTTCATGTGCTTTCGCTGCAGCATTTCACCAATTGATTCGATTTTCTCTATGCATGCCGAAAGTTGCCGCCCAATGCGCTCCCTAAGTTGCTCCTCCAGTCCGGGCAGCTGCTGCAACAGCTCCACAATCTCCCCCAAGTGTGTTCCCATATCGTCGTATATACTCAGTAGCTCCGACTTTGCCTGACCAAACTCACCAAGATTTTCGCACATTCTCGTTAAGTTTTTTTTATAAAAAATATATTTATATATTGATAATATCAACTTTTGAAAACCAGTTTTCAATTGAAATATTATATCGTTTCAAATGAAAGCTAGTAGAGCAGAGTTAGTTCATTCTTGATATTTATAATATTAAAATACTTTAGGTATTCCTCTTAAACAGCTTGCTGAGTCTATAACTTGCATGCTTAACAAGGAACGACAGGAAATAGTGATATTAAATAATATATCTGATATATTTATTTTTTAATATTTATATCGAAGATATTTTTGAATATATTGTTTAATTTATCTGAAGCAGTAGAAAATACTTATATTAAATAACATATAAGATATTTTGTAATATATCTGAGATATTTTGTAATATATCTGAGATATTTTGTAATATATCTGAGATATTTTATAATATACAATATATAAATATCAATTAAAAATATCACAGTATATATCTCTATTTCATATTACGAAGTTATATTTAATTAGAAGGTATGTAAAATCATGTTATGTCTCCTATATTACAGCCTGATTCGCTTCACCTAATATGAATTAATATGCACACATCTATACCAGCTATAAAATTATCTTGTTAAACCTAATACAAACTAACCGTTTTATATTGTAATATCATTTGTGGCCCAAGCTTTTGTCGCAGCTGTACTAGTGTTGGGAAAACCCCTCGATGCTTCATGGCTCCACATAAAAATGACCGATAGGTCGTTATATGTTTTTTAGTTCCAATTCAATTCAAGTTTGCTCATTTGCCCTACCAATTAATAAAGTTAAATATAGATAGTAAAAAGTATTTCAAATCTTATCAGATCTGGCTAATATATATTCACAAATAAAAGTTGTTGTTTCTGTTTTAAACAAAAATGCAATTGAATTGTTAATCGAATTTCAGTTCGTACATTTGTCTGGCCAATTAAGGAACCTTCCAGCTGACCCAAAAACATAAATGCTACGCAAAGTTTTTTCTCCCCGAACTTATTTACACAAAAATTAATACAATTATAGCAATCAAACGAGGGCTTGTTGTTGTTGCTGTAGCCAATATGCATTAGTGGGCCACTGAACTAATAGACAATAATGCCCAAAACTACTTTTTGGATTTGGTAAACTTCAAAATGTGAAAAGTGGAGGAGAGAAAAAAAAACAGAGAGAGAGAGAGAGAGGAAGGCGCGTAGTGGCTGTTGAAAAATTAGCAGCATCATCAGTGGCAGCACCAACTGGGAATGGGATGGAGAAATATCGTATATACAGTCAGTCATATATGAATATGATGTGTGTGCACGAACCGAAGCGAACCGAGCTTGAATATTGTTTGTGGCCTCTTGGAGAGCTTCTCGAGTGCTGCCATTACAACTTAATTAGTTTAAATTGTTGCCGTCGATGCTCAAAGAGCCGACGCCGCCATTGCGACTAGAGTAAGATGACGACAATATGCCAAAGAGGAGGAGAGAGAGAGGGGGACAGTTGATTTCCGGTGAGAGCGGCGAGTGCAACAACGATTACGAATTGCACTTGAATGAACGCATTTCACTTTCTAACACTGGTCAAAAATTGGCCAGTGTTGTTTGGCCACAACATGAACTTGCATTTTGGGGGGCGACCATAACCTCAAATCGACAACTTGCTCAGCGCAACAATTATGACGGGACAGATCTGTAACGCGGTCTCCGATTGATAGTGTCAACAATGAAATTGCTGAAAAACATGCACAACACATCAAAGATAATAAAATAAAAGAGCGCAACGCGATATTTTATATCGAATGAGTTGCCAGAAATGGAAAAACTTTATGAATGAACAAGAGATTAACATATATAGCAATAGAGTACCACATACAGCAGATCCTTTTTATGGCATATTGTTGAAACTATCTTCATTGAACACTTTGGGGCTTAACTGGGCTAATTAAACTACTGGAATTATGCAATTCTCAACTAGTTTTGACTATTTGAACCTCTCTCTCTCTCTCGACCAGTCAAAAGCACTTGAAAGCGATACGATTATGCAGCAAAATGTGTGTTGTGCACGCCGTGTCTGACCCGTCTACGGCAAAGTTACAGTTTCTCGCTCTCTTCAACTCTACTAGTTCCCAGTCTCCCTCACTCTCGCTCGCTCTCTCTCTCTTTCACTATGTCTGCTCTGTTGTTGTTTTCCTTGTCAGCATGTAAAATTTTGTAAATTTGTAACGTAATGCTGACCAAGTAGAATTTTTCAACAATTTCTATAACCAGACCAGACCAGATGGACAGACGTACCTAGTGGACAGCGGGACAGAAAGGGCCAGGGCAGGGAGCAGAGCGGGGCACCAACACAATTTCGAATGTTGCACTGTGCTGCTGCTGCAGACAGGAAGGGGCACTAGACGAATCCTCAATAGGTGCGCCGACGCCGTTGCCGAGAGCCACCAGCTGTTTTGTAATAATTTCCATCATCTTCATTGATGTGGGCGAGGTCGAGTTGCAATAAGCGTTGCAACTTGTTGTTGCCGCCGCCAGCTGCGGCGCTGTGAGGCTTATAAAATTGAAATACTTTTTGGTAGAGCTGCAACGAGGGCTCTTTAGTTCTGTTTTTATAAACTTGAATTGTAAACTTTTGCAAATTGGTTAGTTAGTTGGGGAGATAAGAAGAGTTTGCTAGGATTTTATATATCTTGAAGAAGTAGAATACAATTTAATGAATATTCAAAAGAAATAGCAATATTGAAGAGTGAAATATCATTAAAGTATGGTAACTGTTCGAAAAATTAGCAATATATTAATGAAATATCATCAATGTCATAGACTAAACACGCTTGGCTGAATATCCATCAACTAATTTGAACTTTTGTTGCAACTGTACAAGTGTTGGAAAGCATGAAATGCGCTAGAGACTGATTAGATTCTTCGGCTTCGTCATCATTATAATAAATGTCATCTATAACATTTACAGATTGAATATTTGACCCAATACTTATTATACTTGCGCTGTCAACTTATGTTGCAACTGTATTAGTTGTGGAAAACTCCAAATTCAATTAAGAGCCTTCAGTTTGATCAATATAATCAATAATATTATTAAAACGAACCATAGATTAGATTTACTTAACCAGTTCAACAACTTAACTGCGCTGTCAACTTTTGTTGCAACTGTACTAGTGTTGGCAAACTCTAAATTCGATAAAGAGCCTTTACAATCTTCGGTTTGATTATTATATATCAAGAATATCATTAAAACCAAGCATAAATTCGATTTACTGAACCAAATGTGTATATGTACTATAATAGTTCTATAACTTAATTGCGCTGTCAACTTTTGTTGCAACTGTACTAGTGTTGGAAAACGCAGTTTGAGCTGCGGGCAACTACTCAAAGCATGATTGGTTCACACAAAAATGGCCGTTAGATTCTTTGGTTTGGTCTCAGTGGTCAATAAACTTGCGTAGCATGGCAGCTAAATTGATTGCATAATGGAATTTAAGCCACAATATTTTGTGCCCATGCGTGTGTGTTGTCTATAAGCGAATGATCTATAACATAATTGAGAATAAGAGCATTTTTTTCTTGCTTGCTTGTTGTCGTCAAACTCTTTTGGGCAAGTCATGCCACACCAAAAGTTGTCAACCGTCTCTGGCTGTGATCACATTCTAGCTAAGAAGTAAGATAAATAACCGACAAATATTTGAAACTGGTTGAGATTCAATGTAATCAGATTTGTGAACAGAATTCAAGAAAAAATCAAAACTCAAAACTGTACTAGAGAGAGAATTATGAAGTACATAACTGAAACAGTAGAGAAAACAAACAGCGCTGATTACGAAGAGGCGAGACGAACAACCGAACATGGCATCGAAGCAACTTAATTACGACAATGGCAGATCTGGGGACATACATACATATGCCGGCATAATGACAAGGCGTTATGTGTCAGGACAATGCAACTGGGTAGAATCTGTAGATGGCTGCCTTGTAACAGCTTCATTAGCAACAGCGACAGATCCTGGCAAAGGGCAGAAAGGCGACAAATAAGTTGAAATTCGAAAATCTGCTGACGACATCTTTTTCACCTTCTCAGCTAAATACAAAGAAGTAGAAAGAAAAACCTGCAGAAAAATCAGAATCTATGTTCATAAATTATAAATGCGAAGCAGAGTCTGTAGTCGGGGGTCTGTCTATCTATGTATAACTGAGTGCGTATCATATATGAGCATTCAATAGTTATGGGTAATTGAAGTGAAACAAAATTAAAGATACAAAAATGACTTTCATTTTAGTTTAAGGCAAAGCCAGACACGCAGTGGAACAATAGATAATGCCGCAAAGGCTGCAGACGATTCCATGTGTATCCCCCGGGGAATTTGGATACGCACGGCGAACAAAAGCGTGTGAATGCGTGCCTCGAATGTGATATTAATCTGGCCAGAGCCCAATAGCAGTATCTATACACAGAGAGGGGGGAGGAGGAGGAGAGTGAGAGGGGCCCGTCCCAAGCGTCAATGGATTTTTAATAAATAATAATAATAAGTAGTACTATAAATGCCTGTGAATAGCTAACGATGTACGGGCTTATCGAGATGGTGGTGGTGCTGCTGCTGCTGTTGCTGGTGGTGGTGGGTTTGTAAACACCCTACAAAATGGCTGCCGGGACGGGACTCGATGAGCCTGTTCCGTAACAGCAAACACAGTCTCAGGCTCTGTTCTGCGCCTGGGGTGGGGTGGACAGCCCTCCCTACTATGCCCAGCTTATAGGCCAAAGTTGAAATACAGCTATAACTAAAAGTGTACGAACGTGTACGTGTGTATATGTATGTGTGTGCGTGTGTATATGCCTTGTAATTTTTGGCGAATCATGTTTCGTTCATTTTTCAAAAGAAAAATGTTGCATGCGACGGACGGACGGGCGGCAGCTACTTTTACTGCCACTGGCTGTGCCACTGCCACTGCCACCATCAGCTCCCAGTCCCCGTTTCCCTTCCCCTTTCCCGTCACAGCTCCAGTTTCAGTCCCATTCCTATTCCCACTCCCAATCCCAGATCCCCCGTTAATAACAAAAGTTCGTGTGCGTGTCAAAGTTTGTTTGAAAAGCAACCGTTTGGATATGAAATTGGGCGCGGTTCCAAGCAGATTAGCAGCAGCAGCCATCGGTCCCAGAGACCGCCCCAGCAGCGGCAGCGTCGGCTTTATCGATATCAGCCAAATGGAGCACACGAAGGCAGTGGGAAAAGCGAAATGGAAAAAAAAGCTCATTTTTCTTTTAATTTTCGTGCCTGTCAACTCAAAATGCCTACATTCATTTATAAAACGTCCGTTACAATGGCGTCTCTTCTCTCCCTTCCACCCAACTCCACGCCCACCTCCACCCCCAACTCCTTTGCCATGCCAGGATAATCCATTTTCGTTATTGTTCGAGGCACAGCACGGCAGCTGGCGGCCATTTTCTTTTAGGATTCAAATTAAATCGAGAACAAGATTATTGGATTATAATGAAATTAGACCAAGACTGTTGAGACTTTTCGTACGATAACTTAGAGAACTTTACAATCGCGCACTGTGTAATTGTTCACAAATTTCTACCAAGCGAAATCTCTAGCCAGAGTTGATGCTGTGCTTATCTAAAGCTTTTTTGAAAGGGAAATTTTCAGAACTCTCGATAAGATAAAGAGATCTACATAAATCTTACATGTTGTAAGGTCGTTGATACAAAAAAGAAGCTGATTTCCAACTTGTAGCAAGTTTATTATTACTATTATTTGATTAGAGTATCTGTACCGGAAGTATCTGATCTATACCATGCCTGCTGAGCTCTTAGAGCAATCAAGTTTTATCTTTTCAAATCCGAGCAGGTGCTTTAACTTACCAGTTTCGTTATCAATAGTAAAGGGTACGCCATTCCATTCCAGCGACAGGTCATCCAAGTCATGAACAGGGTCCTTTTCATCCTCAGCAGACTATAGAAATTAAAAAAAAACTATTATAATGCATGTCAACTCAAAGCTAAAACTCCACAAAACCTTAACGATATCAAAACCAAAACGTATATCGCTTGTCTTATATCGATAGACAATCTGGAAAGCCCAGCAATCTAATTATAGATATGTAAAATTGTGAAATTCAAATGTGGATTTAGCCGTCGTGTTGTACCTTATCTTGACGAAGCTCTTCCAGAGCTTTCAGCTTCTCGATATTATCGTCATCATCGTTGTTGTCAGCGTTCTTATCGGTGTCGTCATTAGCTTTGGCCTTCTTCTCGCCCTTCTCCTCAGCATCGGGTCCCGCCTTGTCGGCATCGGACTTGTCGCGGTTCTTTGCTCCGCTATTGCCACTAGCATAGGAGGCATTAATGATCTGCTCCTGATCGAGGCTAAAGCCCAAATCGACATCCTGCTTATACAGCACTTCAGCGATCTCGCTCTCCTGCAATAAAGAAAGAGAAAGACAAAAAATTACAATATATTCCAGTATTTTTATGTGTAAATTGCGAGCACAAAACATGACCAATTTCAGAAATAGTTGGGGAAACACTTGTTGAAACTCCTCTACATACTAGACAATTAAACACTTTCATGTTCACTTGAAAATTGTTGTAGTATCTTCCGTTGATATAGTTAGATCTCTTAAGATTTGTCCACATGCGCATGTGTCTAAAGAGAGACTGATGGAACAGGCGCTACATAATGAGGCAACTCGCGCCAGAACACACGACTCTGTTTACTCTTACAAATTCTACGCCTTTTTGTTTTCTGTTTTGTGGCCCTGATAAGCCCCCCATGTCTATAGATAAAAGCTACGTCAGCTGCACGTTGACTAAGTGTGAACGATTTTATCGGTGGTTTATCAGTTTTGCGTTGCAAAAAAAAAGAACTCCAAAGCGAATGGCTTCTGGAATTCTCTTCGATTTGGAATTTGCCATTTCATCGATCAAGAGCAAAGAAGAAGAGCTCCAATGCCAACGCTGCTTATCAATCCTCGGTTCTTTTTGTGTGCTCTTTTGTTTTTCTAACTGCTTATCAAGCGATGCTAGACAGAAGAGAGCGAGACAGGGGAACAAACGAAGAGCGATAGGCAAGAGAGCACGACATCAAGATTGACTTGTGAACATGTTCCATATTTTATACTACAATAGTAAGTGGGATTGAAATTCGCAAATTCATGCGGTCAAGAGAGAGAAAGAGAGACAGGGAGACAGGCAGGAAGAGAGAGCGAGAGAGAGATACGTCCTCAAATTAAAGCGTTGATGATGCATTATTAACGCCGCCGTCCGTGTCCAGTCTCTGCCAGTTTAATCCTTTCTATCCCAGGGCAAGTCAAGTCGGGACAGACAGACGAGCAAGAAGAAGATTTCTGCGGGCGTCTTAAGCCGTGAAAGCAGCAAAGATGGAATGGTATTTTTGCGAACAGGTCCAGGTCCCGGCCCAGGTCAGGCCAGGTAGCTGCTTTATGACGGGATAATCACAGGATAATGCCGCACATTAGTGACTGCAAAATGTTTCAAGCAGAACAAACACACACACACAACAACATCATGAATGACACAACAACTACAACAATTTCGAAGCATGACAAAGACGGAATCGTCGAACAAGTCAAGTCCATGTTCATTGATGGCTTAATTAAAATGTTTCTCGATTTCTCGACCACAGCTCGTGGTCTTTTTCTCAGTCAGTCTCTTCTTGTTTTCTTTTTTTTTAATTTTCCAAGCGACATTTTTTAATTTTCTCCCTCTCTCTCTCTCTCTTTCTTGCCTTCGTTGCTTTTGACTGTTGCAACCCCCAAAAGAAACGAAGGGGAACATTTTCCTTTTTAATGAAATTGTTGAGGCTTTCTTGAACTTTTCTGCGCGCTGCAGACACGTTCGTGAAACAAAAAGCAATCAATCATCGAGGCTGTGTGTGTGCTAGTGTGTGTGTGTGTGAGTTTGTGGAACCACGCCTATCTCCTGGATTACTCAGCAATATCCGCAGAGCTCATGGAGCTAAGCGCGGAGCGGCGGCATCATTGGTCTCCTCAGTCCAAAAAGGGCCGCCGCCGACAACGCTGTGAGCCCAATCAATTGCTGCCGCACAACGCTGACAGCGACGCGGGCAGAGACGCTAGCGTTGTGGCAGCGCATGACCCCTAGGGAGGATGAGTGTACGTATTCTCTCTATGTGTGTGTGTGTGTGTCGGATTGGTGCCCTTACAATGCTGCATCTTGCGCATGTGCGTTAAACAAATGCGAGTGACAGAGAAAGGTAAAGCACAAGAGAGAGACAGGTATAGAGAAAGAGAGAGAGAGAGAGGGGTGGAAATAGGGAGCCTAAGTCGAGGGTACGTTTGCTCCTTATTAGGGGCTATTGTCGATATATTCCGATTTGAAAACGTATTCAATGAGGCTTTAGCTGAATTTGAGGTTAGTTTTACTTGGCTTAGTTCTTACAACTTCCAAGTGCAATGCCTTAAAAGAAGAACCTGTAAAACTTTACGATTCTTCAGAGACACATATGCTGTATCCAAATCAAGATATCTCAACTATCTTTGCAAAAGAAATCATGTTGTTTACCAACAACTTATTAAAGCATATTCCCAAGTTACACTTGCTCTTTCCTTTGCTCAGTCTCTATCTCCCTTTCTCTTTTACTCTGAAAATATGTAAGTATCTAACTGTGTGTAAGGGGTGACATTTATGGCCAAGATAAGGCTATTGTTAACGTGTCCAAAAGCACTTGAGCGCCCCCTTATCAGCGCAGTACGTGACGACTTTAAATACTATAAATATATAATAGTATTTTACAATAAGAGTATGTTATAACTTCAGAATTATAACATAGAAGATTATTCTTTATCAAATTTGGATACTTAAAAATCGATAACTGAGATAAATGAATTAAAACTAACTCAATTATTGAGTTTTTATTATATGTATAGGAACCTTAACAAATACTTAACAAACATTCTTAAGTTATATGCCAAAAATTCTGTAATTTTTGCTCAGTGTAGGCTTGTAAATCCAAAAATAAATAACGTTTTTGTACCAAACTATTTCACCACACGAGTAAAAACCCCAACAACAACAGCACGAGTCTAGCGATAAGGAAATGGCGACTGATTCGACACCTTTACACACATGCATAATGGCGAATTTTCTATAGCCAAAGAAGAAGAGAGTCGAATTTCTATGGTCAATAATTTCTAGGGACCTTAGAAGACCTTGCAGACCTTGTTGGCAATGAAACTATGGGCTCTTCATGAAGTACAATTGTACGCATTCATAATATTTGTTTTTCTATGCAAAAGTATAACGCCCCGAGCAAAGGCACGTGTGCCGCTCTCTCGGTGGTAGCGATGTCTGGCAAAAATACACACAAATAGATCTATATAGTCTATAGAGGTAGTCGACACTGATAAGGGGAAGTCAGGCAGGCAGTCAGTCAGGCGATAAGGTGACAGATTACGACAAGTTTTGGTGACTGAGCTGGCCGTGGCTTGGTTACTGACTGCACAATCAATCAACACTGCTGGGGGATCATATGGAAGAGTATCACGGTCATGGGCATCAAAATATTGACACTTGCTGCATTTTGTTGCAACAATTAGTGCGCCATTAACCACAAAATGCCCAACAACAAGACAAGACAAGAGAAGAGAAGATAAATGTATTTTCGATCCTTCTTATATACAATATTCTAAGTATCTGTGTCGGTGGCGGTGTCGGCAAACCACAAAAGTTGCCAGAGTGAAAGCAAATTGTAGAAAGTGCTAAGGGAAAAATGCAGAATACACAGGAAAATACAACAGCAACAACAACAACAAAAGAAGCGGCACACAGAAAAGAAACAAGAAAAAAGGAAAGGAAAGGAAGCACAGCGGAGACTGGCAAAGTCTCTTCGACTGCGAGGAGGCTAAAAGGTTGGAGAACGTCATTAATAAAGCCTCGCAAAGATTTTGATGACACCTGAACTGACAGCCGCACGAATGAGCCCAAAAAGCGAGATCACTTCAGTGTATCTGTGGTATACACACACACACACAGATACACACACACGCCTGTATGCAAGTGTGGCGCATATTAATCATGTGCTCGTCAGGCTGGTTGGCAGGCAGGCAGCAAGTCAGTCAGGCAGTTACCTCGACAGGCTGCGGTGCCCACCAACAAAGCCGCTAAATCTCAAGTGGGCAAGTGCAGTTCGTAGCTCTGCTGGTATTAGTAGTAGTAGTAGTATCTCATAGCCTCAAGTATCCTTTGGTGTGTGTGCGGCACGGCGAGCATTTTGTGGTTAGTGACGACACCGCCCCGAAACCGTTTTAATAACCATTCATTTGTGTCATATTCACATTCGCTTCACATTCGATTGCAATCCGATTGCGATGCAACTGCGCTTTCATTATCAAACTCAACATTTGCACACAGCACAACACTCGAAATTCAACACTCACGATTCCCCACCACCACCACGACGCGCCCATCAATAGAGGTGGCATTTGAACTTTTGGCAGCTATCTCTGTCTGACACGCACAGCTTGCATGGCGTCAGTGTGGTGAAGTGAGGGGAAGGTGTACAGAGGAGGGTGCTCAAGTGTGTGGGCGAGGGCAGTCCGCAGGTGTGGTGAAGTGTGGGGAGAGAGAGCTTAACAGTCACTTTGTGGGCAGTTTTGTGCACATTTAGCAGCCCGAGACCGTAATTAACGGTATTTAATTATGGAAATTAACAATTGAGCACTGTGAGAAGCAACACACACGCCGTAGCACACACAAACAGACACACACAACAGTGGAAAAAACGCGGCGCCGGTAGCAAATGTTTTATTACATATTATTTTATACTCTTGCAAATGTTTTTGCACTTTTTTCTCGCAGTCTCGGGGTAATTAAGTGGAAATGCAGCGTAATTACAGGCAAATGATTTTTCAATTTGCTGCAAAATCTTCATTTGCTTTTTCCCTCTCAGACGCTTTTTTTTCCTGTTCCATGTGAATAGAAAGTTGTAATTGTTTTTTTTTTTTGTTTAATGGGACGCACCGCTAAATAAATGTGCATATGCTTGTACTCCTCGTTGAGACACATTTTTAAAAAGTTTTTTTTCTTTTTCTCTCTTTGTTTTATTTCTTTTCGCCAAAGCGCCACGAAATTGTATACGGAAATTCACGTTGAATTGTCAGAGACGTTCCAAGTTCTGGTTTACACTTCATATGAGCTGTAATCAGACTGAAATTCGTTTCCCTCAAAGACCCTTGAGTCGTCTGATTACTAAACCGCGACACACAGTGCTGCACAGCGCGCCAGAGCGAGAGCCCATAAAATATTTGATTAGTATAATTGATAAAGTTTTGTTTTTACCAATGAATTATTATGAAAGTACATACTTGAAGAGCAGCAGCAGATAAGCCCAAATATGTATAGCAGTATGTACTGGTGTGTGTGTGTGCGTCTCAATAGGAGAATATACTATGTATTGTGCAATAGGTATTGTTAATACTCAATTGTTGTACACATGTGTGTGCATACTTATTTATAGCTATTATATTTTAAAGGAACTTTAAGATTAATTCCATTGTTCTGCTATCATATCACATGGCAACTTGTCTATCACAATCGGTGCTGCCAACTTTGAATGATAATGAGTTTTTGACGAAAAGGAAGTGGCAAAAAAGCTGAATATCTAAAATCACGAGCAAAGAAGCAAGCGCAGTCATAAAATTGATCGGTCTCAGCCGGGACACACTTGGGATTGTGTCTTGGAAAACAGAAACCAATTTTAAAAGCGTTGCAACAGTGCGTTAACAGTAACAGCACTTTTGAGGTTGCTGTTTACACTACACTTCAAGCTATTTGGTTTTTGTCACAACTAAATGTGCTTTTCTAAGTGGGGAGCAACATGTTGTGTGGTGAATCTTTATGGCAGCAAATGTTGCTAAGCGTCTGTATGTGTGGCACGAGGTGAAGAGCGCGCATTGTGCTGAATATGAAGAAAAACTTATAAAGTGTGGTGAGTAAAAATGCCGGCAAAACAGCTGTTTACGTTTGTTTTTACCTTACACAAGCATACACACACACACAGACAGGGTAAGGGGCGCGACTTGATGAATCAGATAAGGGGTATTAAAATGTGGTTAAGTATGAATAACAATTAAATGACATATGCTGATAAGTAAAGCAAACATATGTGAAATCTATAGATACAAATGGAACCAGTTATATACCCTGTGCATGTTGTTGTAATGGGGTTAGAGTATTTCGAACGAAAGCGAAGTTCAACGAAACCTTTCCAAGTTCCCCAAAAGAAAGACGTAGAGAGAAGCAACAACAACAACAACAACTACAGCACAAAACTGTCAATATATGCGAAAAAGCTAAACAAAAGATAAACGCGAAACGAGCTGAGATTTTTTTTTTCTTCTTTACTTTTTTTTGTTTCTTTTTTGGATTTATTTTCGTAAGAGAAGCTTTGAGGCAGCATAAGGTGGACGACATTCAACGCGTCTCAAGTGTGAGACTGCGCGACTGTGTCTGACCTCATCTCACTCACACACACACATACACACTTAGACAGACTCACTCACTCACTCGCAAGCACACCTGTGTTTACAGGTGCGCAATAGAAGAGAGAGAAAAAGAGACAAAATATCTTAAGTTTATTGCTTTAGAATATGTATCTAGCAGCTCATTTAGTTTGCATCTGTGTCGGTAATGGACTAGATAAATATGCATATGCAGTATTATTTATATACCAAAAATACTGCAAGGCAAAGAGATCTGCCAAAGTGATCCATAAAACTGGAGGACGTTGCGAGAAATCAAAGCAAAAACCGACAAACAAATGCAATGCACAAAAGTAAGCGGAGCTAATTGTGTGACCCATTTGCAATGCTAGATACAAAAGTATCTACGAGTGTGTATCTTATGCGAGTGAGCAGCTCAAGAACATACATTTTACCTCATCGTACGACGAAAACATTTCGTGACATGATCTATAAAAAAAACAACACACAGAAAAAATGCATGGAAAAATCGCACAGCGTACAACAAAACCAAATGGAAAACAAGCTAAAAATGAGTCACAGACACAAACTCAGACAGCAGCACCTCATACAATGTGAATATGAATGTATATACTATATAGTATATAAATATTTACATTTGCAAAGTATTTAAATTGCAATTGGCGTTCAGATTGTACACAATTTTGGTGCAGCTAAAATGTTCCAAGGCATTCTCGCAGTTTGTTCTTTATAAATAAAAAAACGAATGCAAACACGAAACACATAAGACATATTCTACAGCTAAATACCCTGCAAAGGAATTAAAATAATCACTTTTAATATATTAATACCCTGTAAATGCTCTTAGGTTGTAACCTGGTAACCATTTCTATCCTTATCTCTATATTTCAACAGTCTTATACCCTGCAAAAGTTTTAAGAGGTAAATTCCTTGAAAAAGTATTGATAATTTCAACTATTTCATACATATTTGATTGCAGTATTCCAAAGAGTTCAGAGGGTATAGAACAGCTTTAACAGAGTCTTTTGTAAGAATCTTTCTTTCATCAAGCATAAAATCGTATTGCGATTAAGCACAATTATAAATATTTTCATGTTTATTTATACGATTTTCGTTTCTTTCTTTCATTCTTGCTTCTTCTGCTGAATGACCCCATTGGCATCGAAAGCGCAGTTTAGAAAGCAGTCAAAGTTCCTGATATGACGAGAGAATTAAGAGCTTCTACTATATAATCGGGTGTCACACTAATTGCTCCCCCTTCTTCCAGTTTGAACGTATTTAACTGACAGCTGTACATCATTACAACCACCTTTGACTGCCCTAATTCATTTGCAATTGCGTTTAACGAAAAGTAAACCTCGCAAAAGTAGACTAGCAATACGAAAGTTAAATACGAGTTATAATGTCTGTCTGTCAGTCTGTTCCACTAATGGTTTCAGATAAGCCAACTCAACTGTTTATACGAATCAAAGAGTCATGCTGAAAACGTGAATTGCCATCAGTAGGGGGCTTATCAATATAAGATAAGGAACAACAAAAGTTTTGCTAAATTTGTTTTCAAAATAATGAAACCAAAACTCAAAGCAAATGAATCACAATAGGAAAGCCCTACAACTTTACCATATAAAGGTAAAGAGAATATCTATATAGGAGTTTATCACGCTTGTCAGAAAGAAAGTTAGTTCTATAATGCAACACCCCATGTGTCTACTTAAGCTAGGTTTGTATTTCATTATAACTGCGTCTGGTTGCTATAAACAATACAGAATAATTGAAATTTAAACTAAACAGAAAAGAAATTGAACAAAAGCAAAGAGAAGTAACTCAAGCTACAGTAGAGAATGCACGACCATTATATACCCACTATCTAATGTTTACCCTCTTTGCTTTCTTTATATACTAAACTAAATTACTTTTATATTCATTTTTAGACACAATTAGACGAAAGTGGGCGTGACCAAATTCTAAAGCAAGTTTAAAGCAAATATTGAACAAAAAGACATATTATTCCTCGAACTTGATAGTCCTAGCTCTTGTTGTCACTGAGATCAAGGTGTTCAAATATACAGACACGGCAACATCGACTCAGATGTTAATGCTGATTAAGACTGTATATATAAAGTCATAAATTTTCGATTGCTACAAAGTTAAAAGACTCTTCTACACTATAGGTAGCGGGTATAAAGACTAGACTTACTAGAAACTAAACAAAAAGCAATAGCAAACGCTAAATAGGTCAAGCAGAGGGCAAAATGCCCCCAAATTAGAAATGCAAAACTACATAACGAGGTGACATTGTGTGTGTGTGTGAGAGAGAGAGAGGGAAGCGACAACAGGTTTTGGCTAGCTAGCTAGAGTTACCTCCTGAACGATTTCCACCTCGTTGACAATGCCATAGGGTTCCTCGCTGGTTAATCCCTCAACTTCGCAAGCATTGGCTAGCTCAGGTGTGTCCGTATCCGTATCTGCATCAGAGCTATCCTCACCAAAGAGACGAGTTAAGAATAAATCCTCATCATCTGCATCAGTATCGGGTCCAAATTGTTCCACAGCCAAACTGCCTGAATTGCTTGGATGGGGCGTGCTATCGTTGAGTGCACTAGGTGCATCTGCATTCGGTGCAGCCAGCGAATTCCCCGCGAAGCCATGAAGAAATGCAGCCAGATTCAGATCCAATTGGGTGCTATTGTGCGCCTGTTGCTGTCCATCCTTGAGTGGCAAATTGGCATAGGGACTGCTAAAGGGCAAATCCCCGTAATCATGCAAATCAGCCAGATTCTGTTCCCATATCGAGCGCTGATCCTGCAGCAATTCCGGAGAGAGAAAGATGTCCAGCTCCTGTGCAGCTGCTGCTAGTGAATTCTCATTGCCATTGTTCGTATCGATGTGCATTTCGCCCAATGCTGATGCACCTGCTCCATTCCCAGCGACTGTGGACGCAGCTGCATTGCCTGCCACGCCCACTGCGCTGGCTGAGGCAGCACTTGCAGAATTACTTTGCAAATCCTGCAAGGCTGCAGTCTGCACACTACTGTTCCCAGTCGTATTATGCAAATTCATTACAAAGGTGCTGGCATTAAAGCTTCCCGTGGGCAACTTGTATTCCCCTCCAGCACCAGCACGCATCGGTGGTTCATCATAGCGCAGCAGATCCTCAATGAGAGGATTCACGCCCTTGCGATTTCCATATGGATGTTGGCTTTCAATCATGGGCACAGTGCGTAGCATTTCCAGTTCCCAACCATCGCCGTGCGACAATTCCAGTTGGGCATCCCAGCGACGCAGGCGTTGCTGCAGCAACGACGAGTAATCCGTATCGACATGGAGGAGGCTCAAGGCCAGCGCCAATTGGAGCATTTTCATGGCATATGCCTTCTTGTTTGAGATCATTTTGGGGCCGAGGTTACTAGCGGTTCACAATGTGCATGCAGATGCAGCAGCCTCAAGCTGCTGCTGCTGTGTGTGGGTGTTGGCGTTGGCGTTAACGCGTTGACAGTTGCCGTCGCAGTTGTTCCTCTGCTGCTGCTTCTGCTTTGTTGGTGACCCCCGCCTCCACCTCCACGCAGCACGCCCGGTCAGACAACAGCACGCTGGCTGCGCCGTCCGTGCGCGATCGTTCAATGACGTTTCCTTGCTTCAAGTATATACGCTATATACACATTTATATATTTATGTGTATGTATATATGTGTGTATGTGTATCTGATGAATCAGATGGCGGCGGCGCAAAAACAAATTTCTTATTTGTTAAATACGCAATTCTCCTGTACAACACGAACGATGGTCACACAATGCGTTATTGGTGTTGTTGTTGTTACTGTTGTTGTGGCTGTTGTTCTTATTGTTTCAGCGAGTGTCCTCGTGTTTGTCGTTCTGCAAGCAAATAATGGAGAGATCAAGTATTATTAGAATGCTGTATAGTATCTGTATACATACATTAGTTAAATGTAAAATGCTTTAATGAAATGCTTTGTGCGCGATTGAAGACCTTCCTGTCATGGAAAATGCATAAGGAAACATATATATAGAGAGGGAGAGAGACAGAGAGACAGAGAGAGGTGAGAGAGAGAGGAGGGAGATTAATCCATATCCATCGTAACTGTTTCCGTGTGGGTGTATGAGACAAACAAATTGGAATAGGTAGCGCTTCTATTATGACAGACTATTAATGTTAATGTGCAACTATTAATGAAATATACTGATCAATTGTTCCTCTAATTTAATATTACTTCTTTCACTTTTCTCCCTAGAAGTAATGCCACATAAAACATTGTAAATGATATGTGGAAAATTCGCATAGTTGACAGTTAGATGTTACAAAATTCCCTTATATACTTAATGAAACTCTTTTTGGGGCCAGTGCAGTGTGACTTAAGTGTGTTCACAGGTATGAAGACGAATATTAATCAATAATTAAATAGTTAGTTGCACAAAAAAAGCCTTTATATAGCAAAGACATTAGTTTGTATAGACAAATGTTTCGCTGACCAGGAAAAGCTATACAAAATAAGTTAAATAAACTAAACTATTTTACCTATAGCAGTAACAATAAGTCAATGCAGGAGATATCTTTTAATCGGTCATGCTTTTTGAGCCAAGGAACTTAATTATTAATATACTAATTGAATTTTACTTTGATTTGACAGAATGGAACTTTCTTCTCTGATGACAACGACTGTCACCAGTTATGAAGTTCTTCTCCAGTGTTGAAAAGTTCTTAAAAATCTTGTATGCATTCCCAACATTGTTTAATTAGGCCTGCAAAGCTGTGCATTAAAAGTTAATGAAAAAGATTTTGTTAGATATTTCCAAGTATAATGCGCTGTTGTCTGGAGTATTTCCCCCTTCCCTTCTTCTATCATGTACGCCAGGCGCGACGCAGGCTCCGTGAACTTGAATTTGTTCAAGGTCTTTTGGTGAAATTTTCACAGACAGCACTAAGGGGTAAGCAGGGGCAAATATGAAGACGGACGAAAGTTCAAGGACAGTCTCGGCCAGGGCGGTAATTGCCCCCGTAGAGGAAACGATATACATAAACATTCTTTGTTGCTGTATAAAATTCAACGGTCAAATACAGTTAAATAAGTAAAACAATGTTCGATTAGCGAGGCGCACAAATACAAATGCAATTTACAAATAAACTTTTTAGCTTAGCCTCCTTCTGCGTTTCAATGTGAGTGAGTTGGAGGTGATTGTGAACGTGGTGAGTGGCGGTGGTGGTGGAGATGGGTGAGAGTGATATTCTATGCATGTGAGTGTATGCGTGTGTGTGAATGTCGATGGTGTAGGTGTGTTTATGTCTGTGTCCCACAGTGCACTCACCTTTTTCTCTCCACGAAAATTGAATTTGCTTTTCGGCGCGGCTACAAGAAGCGCCGATGCTGACTTCAACGGTAAAAACTGCGACGCAGTAAATATTGTATTGTTGTTGTTGCTGTTATTGTTGCTTTTGCCGCTGATGTTGGTTGGTGAATGATATTTTACCGTTTGTCAAAAAAAAAAACGTCAGCGCACGCCGTTAACGCCGCTGCCGCCGTTGTTGTCCTTCTCTTGCTTTCTCACTCTTGCACGTGGCTTCAATTTAATTTGTTGTTGTTGTTATGTTATTTCACTTAGCTTTTACTTTTATTTCAGTGTATTTATTAATGCTCAACAAGGAGTAAAGTTATTAAGCAATTGTATTTTCACTTTTACACCCTGTATTGATATAATAATGAATTTATATATATAATTATAATTTTCGTGTGTGCTTTTGTTTACGCCGTCCTTGAACTTGACCAACGGACTTTCGTTATATCTCACTTTCCTATTGCTTTTCTTTTTTTTGTTATTTTCAATTAATAGGTACACACTTATCATGTATGTGCATCTCATTTGCACACAAACACACAGCAAGTGCGTCTGCAATTATTAGTTGTCAACTTAAATCTGCCGACTACAACGACGTCGTCTACCGCTGTTATGTCTGTTGCGCTGCTCACTCTTTCTAGGCCGCCGCACATCTACGCACTGTGCTTATGCTTGTGAGTGTGTGTGTCTGCTTTGTGCATGGTGAAATCGTCATTTGTTTAAAAAATCATTTATATTTGTTGCGTGCGCTTTTTTGTTGTTTTGCAATGCCAACTGCTTATTATGCTTTATGCCAACGTTTATTTCTTTGTTTGCTTTTATCGCTATTTTCCGCGTTTTTGCCTCTTGGCCAGTCTGACTCACACTAACAAAACGCGACACCGCTGCCGCTGCGCTGCTGTTTGCTGTTTTTTGCCAGTTTCTTTATTCTCTCTCTCACATACACACACATGGGTTCCAATGCCTGACATCAATTAACTCATACTTTTAATTAAATGCAAATAATTTGGTTTTTATGGCAATCAAAGCTCTCCACTCTCGCACACACACAGACACACAATCCCTTCATATGCATATCAGAGCAAAGAACAACAACAAGCAGCAACAGTCGAAGACAAGAACAACGCCACTCTCACACAGTAGACACACACACGTACAAGTACACGTACACTATAAACACGAGATGTAAATTGTATAAAAATTCATATTGAAAAAAAGAAACTTCGAGAACACAACACAATCTGTAATTGCTACTACCCCTTGTCATTCGTAGTAAGCTTGCACTTTGTATCACAAATATTTGTGGAAACAATTTCATTAAGCAGCAATTTCGTGAGCTTCATGCAGCTTGCAACATGTCAGCTGAGCGGAGAGAGACAGAGAGAAAGAGAGAGCACTCGCGTATTGCTGAATTGTGTCTGTTGCCAGCCTGTTGGTCACCACACATAGGGTAACAATGAGACTGCATTTTTGTGCAAGTTGTGTAGAAAATTAAACACATTAAGTATTTCAAGTTGTTTCGGTAAAAAACAACACGCACTCGAAAACACACACAAACACTCACACATAAAACAAACGCACACACATATGTACACAGGCACAAACACGCAGTCCAAGCATTTGCTTTTATTTGCGGCTTCTTTTGCTTATTATTCGCTTTTTGTTCAATTATTATGACTTTCTCTTTGCGTTGCGTATTCGTTACACACACACAAACGTTTTGCAAAAACGTGTTTTAATTATCGCTGCCGTTGTTTTTCTTATTTTTCACAATTTTACTTGACAGCTCAGAGAGCGTCGATAGCGATACGTCTGCTTACCGCACTTTTAAAACAACAAATACAAATTATGGCACTATTGGTAGCTTTCTGCTATAAACAGAATTCTGCTATGTTAACAGTGACTGTGTGTTATCGGGCTTTTGACCTATCGAAGTCGACTCAAAATGGCACTGTCAATGCTCATGCGAACTGTTGAGTCTCTGTTGAGACTCAACTAACCTGCTAAACAGCTGTAATTGCAAAATATATGAGCAAAAATGTGCTACAAAAGTTATTTGTAAGTATTTTTAATAGTATTTTTGATGCATGCATGAAATATTTCAAATTATTCAACTTAAAAGGCAAAAATCAAGTGAAGTACGTGGTCTGTGAAAAACCTAATGCGCAAAAAGTTCAATAGTGGTGTGATTTTTGACTAAGCTTTTGCAGAGCTTTTATAAACATGGCGATTTCACCTTTGCCTCGTCTCGTTGATTTTCAACAATTTGCGCTCGCAATTTAATTTTAATTGACATAGTTTATGCTAAAATATGTCAATTTATTGGAATATCTAAATATATTTACATACATTAATAAAAATAATTTATGCCTTACCAGCGTGTTGTAGTTAAAACCAAAGCAGAGTCCATTCCGTTGCACAGTGGGAGTTTCCAAAGAGTCGCTGCCCTTACCTAGTACAGTGGTTGTAGTCGGTGTTGTTGGAGTCGTCAATTTGGCCGGGGTCGATGCGATAGTCGGCTTTATCAGTAATTTACTTGCCACCAGAGGACGACAAAGCCTTGGGGTCGTCTTTTTCGGATTCAATTGGGTATTCGGCAGTGCGGTGTAGCCCTCAATATCCTTGACGGGAGAGAGCGATTGCATTCTGGGTAAATCCTCCAAATCGATCATGGTGAATTTGCATTAAACGTTGTGAGTCAAGCCAACTGAAATTACAATGGAACGTGGCACACATGCATAAGTTTCCATGTATATATGTATGATTGTGTATGTGTGTTCGTATTTGTTCTGATTATAACAAAAATCAATAATGAGATATACCACATACACACACACATATGTACATACATACACACATAAATACTGCACGGCGTAAATGTGTTTGTGTCAATATGCATAATTTATATTGGTGTTGCCAATCTAGTTATCTAACTGTTCCCAGAATACCCTGTACCTGTTGCCAGATAAGTTGAAATGAGTACAAAGCGCTTAAAATAGTCTGGACAGTTAAGAAAACCCTCTTTACATGGACATAATAAAATCGAAAGCGCCACCTGGATAAATGGGGTAGGGTAATCTTTAGTATGGCACGCCCAACCCATGCCATAAATGTATTTATTTTTATATGCCCGTCCGATAAGATCGTTGTTGAGTCAATTTCCTGATTAGTTCGCTTGGAAAGTTAAAAGAACATTGATTAGACAAGGTAAGCCAAGTTTCTATTATATAGAACATATGGCAACACATACATACATTGAATATAAAGATAAATACATATTTATACATATATGTATTCCCCAACTAGATTGCTACTTTTCATTTAAAGTCTGATAGCGTGGACGCACACAATAGGTTGAAATGGTCTCCAACCAAATGTACCGTAACAGTTTTTGGTTTAAAGCCGCAACAAAAAAAAAAAACTAAAATCCACAGTTGGCTTTGTCACCAGGGCTTGCCTTGCTATAAATAATTTTCGTAAATTACTAATTATGCGTAGTATAAACGGTATACTAAATTCTTATTATCAAGGTTAGGGTATGTAAATCAAAAATATATTTAAAACTTGCCAGTTTTCTATGGTTATCTGTAAGGCCTACAATGAGTTCAATGCTGATCGCACTGGAAAAAGGCAGCTTAAAGATTAACGGAGATAGGGGGAGGGGCACATAACTCAGACGATTTCAGTACATTGACACAATTAGTTAATGGTCTATCTATTTGTATTTCATTAATGTCTATATAGATGATATATTAGTAGCATCTTTGACAAAGAAAACATATAGTTATTTGCATAAGTTCACGTTCCTATAAACGAAAGCCGATCGGTCCAGTTTATAGATCAGGAACAAGCCCTAAAATGTGTACCAGGTTTATCTATCTTCTCTCTCCGAAGCGATCAGCATCTTTCAGATGACGTGGTATATATATTTACATAAATGTTTTTGGGTTCGACACATTGCGGAAGAAAACTGACCCGATTCGCATGTTAAGTTAGAGAACTATCAGATCGAGACGGTTTATATGTATGCATGCCACATGTAGGCCCTATATCTTATAGAATTTTCTGAAGAACAGAGCAAACTACGCAAAATCTCTTTTAATCCAATCTCTGGGATGATGGTTAATGCTATAAACTGCGTTCCTATGGTTGGTTTCAGACTTTTAAAAGGGCAAGTAATTGTATTCTTTGTGGACTGTGCAATATATCGTAAAGATCTGTACATGAATGAAAAGTTTGCTGTGGGAAGATAAGCTTTGCAGATCTATATATGGTCAGTTTTATCTATAATTGAAGATTGCAAAACCTTTGAACCTGTCGCTTTCGAAATTGTCATGATGCTCACCACGTTTCTCTCTCGCTCTCTGAACGATGCAAATTAACTAAACCTTGTGCCCAGACGGCCAGAGAAACCAGTTTGTGTTCAATACTAAAATTTTATTTTTATTGTTGTTGTTTTTACTGTTTTTTTTGTCTTTGTCTTTTTATCGAAAATGGAGGGATAAAAAAATCCCCATCTCTGGTACAAGGTGCAAGTCAAACTTCATATTGACTTTGCCAATTACCTTCGAAAGTACACAATCGCTGGGGTACCAAGAATAGGTACAGGTTGCCAGCAGTACAATTGCAGCTCTGAGAACAGGTACTACGGGTATGACGTACTTAGATTCTCAAGCAGAATAACAATTGTGAAATGCCGTGCTAAAAACATCAGCACACTCCGCTGACAAACAGGGAACTGGTAATTATTATAGATATGTATATAAGTACTTTATATAAATACTTCACATGTGTACATACACTTCAATATTAGCTTGTAAGTACTACGTACCATTCAGGCATTCGAGCGCGAAAAACACAACAACAAAACAATTAAGTGGAAATGGAAAACTCGGCATGGCAATTAAGGGAATTAAAAACCAAACGAAAACTTGACATTACGATTAGATTGAGGAACACGTAAGGCATACTATATATATCTATGTACTATATCTAGTATGTATTAACTGGTCTACTCAAGCATCTTGTTTTTTAATTTCCCTATATATCATTTGTGTTTGTTATTTGTATCTGTTGGAATCGTACGCAAAATTCTTAGGAATAAAAAATGTAAATATGTTTTTTATTTATAGTTCACGATACTTGGGATACTTTGAAAGGGGTATAGCAAACCTAAAGACCATAGACAGAACATATAAAGCTCAAAAAACCCATGTATGCTCTCTGATTTCCTTGAGTTCATACCACCTTCAACAGGCTTTGAAGAGGTTTCACTTTGATTAAGTTGTGTACTTTTAGATATCCGGAGATATAGCTATAAGCCCATAAACTATATAGTAAATGGTGTAGATTAAAATAAACCATACACTTTGTAGTTCTTTAAAGATTTCTTGATTTTCCTTTAGGTTTCAGCAGTTCTTAGAGTATTTAACGTGTTTATTGTGTATTTATCCCACTCACAATTGGGTACAGGGTATTTGCTAGTATAGCATCGATAGAGCAAAACAGCGCGATGACCACATGCCGGTAATTTATACGAAAACATCGATAGAATTTCATAGAAGAGTTTCTGTTTGAAGAAATCTATTTGCCAAGCGACTACACTCACATAAGGGCATAAATATAATACATATGAGTACATTTGTACACATATAGATATTGTACGTAGAGAACTAATGGTGATAACTGGACGATGCACTTGGAAAGCTTTTAATGCTTTTTTATTATAACGAATTCATATGTACACACACCTACACCCACTTGCACACACACACACACACTGAGAGTGAGCCACACGCGCACAGTTTGTTGATAGTTGACAGGGGCGCGAAAGTGTTGTCATCAAACTTAAACTTTAGCGGCGCAATTTTTGCGTTCCTTTTCTTTGTGAATATTGCGACAATCACTTAACATTTTCCCTATACCAATACATACATGCGTTATATTTGTCACTTTTTTGTTGGTTTAGGTTTTTCTTTTGGGTTTTGGGTTTACGCTTTTCGCATTAGTTGTTGGTTTTGCGTCAGTTTCAAAACAACATTCCACAGGTGCGTAGAAAAAGAGAGAGCAAGCGACGGCGGCGACAGAGACGACAATGTGTTGGTATGAACAGTTCACAGTATACTGAGCAGCCGATGGGACCAGTGCGAGTGCCAAAGCGATTGCCAATTGCCGACAGTAGCATCTCCTCTCTCTCTCTTTCGTGGTCGGGTCGCGCTCTCGGTCAGCTGGTCGGCGTGTGCTACAGATTCGTGTCTTACACACGTTCCTTCCCGCCTTCGTCTTTTGTTACTCTTTATCGTGCGAGCCGACACACGCGATGGCGCTTCATGATAAAAATACAAACAAAAACAAACACTGTGTGCACAGTGGGCTCTCTCGCGAGAGGGAGAGATGGAGAGAGAGAGTGGGAGAGTCAAAAAGTCAGAGATAATATTAATTGAGCCGTAGACGTCTGGCATAGAACTCGCATTGTTGTCGGTTAGTTTTACATAGAAAAGTAACGTTCGAGCGTCAACAAACAAAGATAGTGTCAATTTGATTTGCACTGACACTACCAAATACACTTGAAATAGTCGCGAGAGGAAACAGAGAGCACCTTGAAGACGATACATATTATATATGTATATAATATTATAAATATTATGTGTTATATGTAACTGTACAAAATATGATAATATGTTAGCTTCAATTTGAGGTATATTTAAACTACTTTATAATAGAAACCTCTACAATTTCGCTTTAAAAAAAAACAGTTTACTACTCAAGTATGTATGTATGTATATATATACTAGATATACTAGATATTATATCTGTTTAAAACATTACAATATATCGCTTTAAGTTTTAGTCATATTAGTCGAGACCAATTAAGTATTTCCTAATAGAAATGCTTGTAAAATAAAGGTTTCTAAAATAAAGGTTTCTATTTTTAAAGCACTAAATCAACGTTAGGCCCCAGAAAGATAATAAGTAACATTTAAGAGACGACGCAATATTATTAATAACAATCAAAATACGTTATCTTTTAAGCGTGCGTTGTAATAGAAACTTTGTTTATTTGTTTTCCAGGTTATTAGAAAAAACAGGGTAGTAACAAGTCGTAGTTCCATTTAAAATGTTGATAAGCGATACACTATACAATACTCTCTTTACGGGCCAATCTATCGATATTTGCGTTTGTCGATAAGCTACACTGGATGAGTAATGTATACCAAATACTAATGACTGAAATCGTAGGAGTATAAAAACAGTAATAACAATTAGCATTAGTGGTTTTGTTGTTTTTGTATCAGAGCGCAAAGCCATAAGGAAATCACGATTAACCCACGCTGAACCCACAATGAAATATTGCATGGAATTTCTATTAGATATTAGTTATCGTTTTATTTTATATGTATTCCCATTTGACTTAAGTGTACATAAATATATATATATATATTTTCATACAATTAGATTTACGTCTTTAGAGTTGCTTTGCCTGCTTTCCATTTATATATATATATTCCTCTACACAATTTTCTTATAAAACTGATGATACCATACAGAATTCATATTAGTTTTTATTTTTAATTTAATTTAGGCCAGTCGCAAATAAATTTGATCTAATAAAATTAACTACAATTCAATATTAAAGGATATGGAAAGGGCGAGAGACATAATGAACGGGATAGTCGGGAATATGAACAAATATGTGGACGGATATGCGTAAGTATACACGTAATTTTTGGGTACGATTAAAGCCAATTGAGTGTGGAATCAAAGTCGGAAAAGAAAAACAAAATATTTATATTTACATCGTTCCAATAATTGCTCGATCTCGAAGGATAGTCCCACGAAAGCTGTCGTTCGTACATTATCATCGCATTTTGTTATGTTCCTCAAAAAGTATTTGCATTATACTACAATACTATGTTAGATGTAGCTGAGTTGTAAAACTTTCTAAATCTTTGACTTTGTTAGTGTATGTTTGGTATTCGGTAATCGGTTTCTTATTTCTCATTTTGTTTATAGGCTTATACATTTGTCGAAAACAGTAAAATCGCTCCAAAACTTGTTTCTGATTTCTAATTTCTGGTTAGCTACTAAAGTTGGTTGCAGATTGTGTACCATACTTTTACCGCTACTTGTAAGAAGTGTGTAAAGAGAGAATTATGCATGAGATTTGGGTTGAGTTGAGAGTATCTGAGTAGATCATCTTGAAACTTCTTGAGGCTTATTTTTGGTATTTTTGGAATCAAGCAATTCAATCGATAAATAATGCAAACAATTGTGATATGCGAATTAGCATCGTTGATGAAGACCTTGTTGGCCCGAAAACCGTGCGAGCAGGAAGATTAAGCCAGACATATCTACATCTACGCACGGTACCAGACCAGAGCTGATAAGGCCCACGGCACACACACGAGTACATTGTACATTGCGAACAGCCTGAACTAATCTCGCTGCGACCATAAGTGCTCGGCGGTTATCAGAGCTACTCTATTCAGTATACTTGACAATACGCAGACATACATACGTTTATATTTAGGTATATATAGCTATATATACTTGTGAGTTCAAGATGTGCTATGCCTTCGCAAAGATAACTTGCCAGCTGGTGCTGAGAGCTCAGAGACGATAGTGCCCAAGTAAATGGTTCGAGTTAAGGCTAAACGATGGCACAACCCACCAAATGAAGGTGGGAGGGAGGATTGACAGAAATTGTCTAACAGAAAATAAGTCAATCAAACTCATATTGAAGTAGGAGGAGAAATCACTGGGGTCGTCTGCCGAACAAATATCAAGCTAATACTGTTTGTAACCTAGAGATAACATTTCGATATTGGGAAATACTGAAACTGAAAACGATTTGAGATCGCATACACCTATCAATGGGGTGCACAAATAAAAAGTGTGGAGTGTGAAGAGATCTTGCAACTTTCTGCGCTACTCGTATGTTATGTACATGTATGTTATGTTATACTATATAGTATGTGTTCTATATCTTGCATGGATGTTTGTATAATAATATGTGATCATATCGTGTGTATCCATTTGGGGAAAAGGAAGAGTTCTGTGATATATCAATGCGTACTTCTACAACACACACTCACGCATACTGAATACTCGTATAATGCTTGAGAAACGATACTTAGGTCTAGGCAAAATATGCTCTATACATGTATAATAATGTTAATGGATTTATAGTTGTTGTTCTCTTCTTGTTTCTTGTTTCATATTCGTCATTATAAATATGATTTTGTTGTTGCTTCTTTTGTGTTTTTTTTGTTTTGTTTTGCTGAAAAAATATGTCGATCTGTTTGTCTTACTCGCTAGTTAACCTTGTTTGGTTTTTGTAAAATATACATACATATACAATATATAGATATATCTTTTTCTTTTGTGTTCAGTTGTAGATAGATTCGAAAATGGTTTACCATCCCCCCGCCCACTAGATGAGAGCTTGGTGCGCTTCTATACTTCTTAATTTACAGTTCGAGTTTGAAATATGTTAACTAAGGTAGGAAGAGAGAATGGCAGAGAGAGACAGAGAGAGAGAGAGAGAGAGAGAGACAGAGGGAGAGAACCAATACAACAAATGGAGATCTCAAAACCCTGTCGATAATCGATAATCGCAAAATGGCAAGTATATATGGCAATGATATGGTAAATATTATTTCATAGTAATTGCGACAAATTGGTAATGAAATAATAAAGTTAGTACGTAGAATTATTTCGATTACGCTGTTATACTGTCTGTATGCAAGGAACATAATTACAAATGAGTTGAGTTGGGGGCAGAGGACCGTACTGGTAGCTTCCCCTGCCCCCAAAGATCACTAGAAAACATTTAACTAAAATTTGCATCCCGGTCCAAGTTGCTCTGGATCCTCTATCGATGCGCATGCAGATTACTCTCCACCCATTTGTATAGCGCTGTCTGCGATCGAGCGACCCATTCCACATTGGAGGCGACGCTGCTGAGCGTCATATTGAGCACAGCCATACCCTGGCCACGCCCAAAGCGATGCACCAACGACTTAAGCTACAGATGAGAAGAAGAGAGAGAGAGAGTAGAGTAAGAGTGGGAACTGCAATCTATCAAGACTTGGCACTCACCTCATCATAATCGAATTTCGTTGCGCCATATTGCGTTATGGCGGATATCACTTTGGCAAAGCTAACGGTACCGGGGCCCAGACGCTTCTCCAGCTCAAACCATTTGGCCTGCAGAAAGCGACAGGCCATCGCACCTCCAGTGGGCGTGCCTGCAATGGCCTTGAGCACCTGTACCACCTCCTCGGTGGGCAGCATTGTGACATGCGATAACAGACGATTCTGCAGCCAAGCATCCTTTGTGCGGCCCAACGCACGCAGCAACTGCATCCGCTCCACGAAGGTCTCCGATGTGCGTTGCAGTGTGACAAAGCGTTCCCAGCAGTGCTGCCAGTAGATGTACTCCCCGGACAATATGGAACCCGTGTACACAACCTGGTAAGGAAAAGATTACAAAGTTACTGAGTGCCTGCTTCGCTAATCGGTTCCTTCCAGCTTACCTCGCGCAAGTTTGGAGCTATAGCGGAACCATTATAGTACAGATACTGATTCAACATATTCTTCGCCTTGGTTATGCTGTCAATATCCTCCCACAGCACGGAGGCCAACAGCACCTCTGGACGCATTAGTCTGTAGTGGAGATGATTATTAGTTTTACTAATAAGAGGGAATCTCCCACAAGAGAAGGAGGTGGTAACAGTTCTCTCAAATGATCTCTCATCTAAGAATTCCAACTCACCTGGTAGCCACATCACCCTCATCGATCCAGCCCACCTTCTCCATAACCGTTGATATTTTCATTTTGATAAACTCGCTGAGCATCAGGAAACACTCGGAATACTTGAGAATGCGACGCCATTTCTCCAGATGCCGCACAGCCAATGCCATTGGTCCGTAATGTGTTTCGCTGGGCAAATACTGTATCATGTTCATGGTGATCTCGCAGGGCAGTAAATTTGCGTGGCATAAGGTAAATGCATCCGAGAGTAGACCTAGTCGATCCTGTAGAACATCAAAGATAAGCAACGATTCAGTTTCCAAGACTCAAGGCGACTTACCTCACTGCTGAATCGTGTGGGATTATTCGAGAGTTCCTCAATCAAGCTGGCCCAGTTGTCGTCATTGTAGACAACGCGATAATAACCGTTTTGGATGGCATTCACCTTGATCCACTTCACATTCTCCGGCACATTGAAGGTAACTGAAATGTAAGTTTGAAACAGATTGTTAGATAAGCATTGGTATGACCTGATCTCGAGCTTGGTCAAAGATTATCGTGTGTGTTAAAACAAGTTCTAGGCAACTACTATTATAATAGATCACTGCAATTAAAGTACTTACGTATGTACATAAATTATGACAGTACTGCTTAATCATGTAGCTACATATATTAATTGTATTGCTCTATCTAACTAAACGTGCCAACTTTCTTTCGACTAACAAGTACACTTAGTTATGTTTCTTCAGTTTATCTCAGTTATACCTTATTAATTTTTAGTCATGACAATTTTTCAGTTAAATCTTGAAACTATTTAATCCTAAGGTCCTAAGTTTATTGAGGGTAATGAGTACGGTCAGTTAGGTCTGTCTAGTCTACCTCAGTTATCTACATCTTCAATCATGAAAGTACTTCAATTTGACGGTACCTAATAATGAAACTACATATTGTATATTATTTTTATCACTCTATCTAAGTAAAGGTTCCAAGTTTCAGTCAGGGTAATGGGTACGGTCAGTTAGGTTCTTTCATGGTATCATTCTATTCAAGTGTTTCCAGTCTACAGTGTCAGCTTATTCCCTAAAACTTTCTACATTCCCTTCGTTCTCTCCACCTCAACCTTCAGCTCTACCCACCATCGACATTCTGCATCCACAGGGTTTCACTGACGTTGTTGATGTCCGTAACGTAGGTGACGGGAAAGATCCACTTGAGATGCGGCGTTGCCTTGTGCTTGCTGGCATGTGTGGGCGGCACCGTGCTGGGCATGTCGGTGGCATTGAGTGTGGTCTTGTTGTAGTTGTTACCATCGTACGAATCATCGTGAATGGCCAGAAACTCTGCAGGTCTAAAAGGACGCTGTGAGATGGAAATGCTGTTGCCCATTTTGGTAACGGTGAGCAGAGGAAAGCCAGGCTGATGTGTCCACAATGTCATCATGTCCTTAATGTTCTTCGAACCGTTGGCCTTTTTCGTGCAAATAGTCCAGAGATCTGTGGGCTCAGCGGTCTTGAAACGATTCAGCTTGAGGAAAGTGCCCAAACATCCACGGAAACGATCCTCTCCGACTGCAGTGTGGAGCATGGAGAAAATTGCGGCGGTTTTCTGCACAAAGAACTCTTCGTTGTTGCCATCATGGCTGGTGCCGTTCATGATGCTGTCCCAGCCCTGAATGGCATCGATATCCAGCGCCGCTGTGGCCATCTTCAGCAAGTACATCTCACGCAACGGCCAAGTTTCCTGCAGTGGAGCCAGTGCATGTATGCCCAAATACTGTATAAGTCCCTCCCACAGCCAGACATCCTTGAGCACCTTGCGCGAGGTGATGCCGCCAAAGAACTGCCTCACCATCGCCTCAGCAATGCGCAGGGCACTAAACTGATACTGCTCGGACGTTATCGAGTTGGGATCCGTCAAGAAGGAGGTCTTCAGCGTGACCAAACCCAGAGACGATATCAGATTGCGATCCAGCGATGGCAGTGCAACAAAATCAACCTTGGTTAGTGGATAACTGATGTCCAGCCAAGTCTGCAGATACTCGAGCACATCGCGTGAGGTGTGCAGTATAAAGGACGAGCGCGACAATAGATCCCTCGGCGCATAGAAGGTATACGATGGGGCACGCTTAATGGATGAGCCCGTGGATTGTGATAGGGCAGTCAGATTGGAAGGCTTTCCATTGCCATTGATAATCACGGGTAGCGCTGTCGTTGTCGTCGCACTGCTGGTGTTGTGATACGGCGTCAGGTTGACATTCAGCGAGTGCGTCAGCGCTGTGATATTGCGCACCGGCGGATTCTTGCTCTTCAGCTGCGTATAGTTGTTCAGCTGGGAGGGCTTCTTGCCGCTACCTGCTGTTGCCGGTGCCACTGTGGTCGGTATGTAGGCGGCAGAGGGTTGCAGTGATTCGCGCTGGAAGTCACTGACCACCCAAGCGACGGCATCGGCTGGCAGTGGAGGCGTCTCGATGAAGTCGTCGCGCAGCTGCAAACAAACAGTCAGTTAGAAACCTCTCACCCAGAAGGTGCTGCTCTACTCACCAGTCCTGTGCCCATGTAGAAGCCCACGTCCTCTGTCGTATGCACTATGGAGTTGGAAAGCCCAATGTGGAAGCGATCTCGGAAAACGGAGATGCGGAAGGGAGCACGCACGTGCGGCTCATCGAAGCAGGGAAAGGCACGACGTGCCCCATTCGGTCTGAACACTGTGGCAGCCAGTAGACTGTAAGTACAGGGTAGAACATAAGTTGGGCACATCTTTGTTAACATTCCAATTCGTCGCTTACCGTTCACGTCCATTGAAACTCTCATACTGATCCACATAGAAGCCCTCCGGCTCGGGATTTAGTTTCGAGTACCAGCGCAGATTCAATGTGTAGTTGGACTTCTTCTTCAGCTTCTCCTTAACCTCAATGTACAGTTGCTGGCGTGGCGGAAACTCCAGCACCTTGACTATCTTCAGTGCGTAGCCCTTGGCACCCGGTACAACCAGTGCCTATTTTGATATAAAGTAATTGATAATATAGTTATTCAGTTTGTAATGAAATAAACTAAAGAAATAAAGGAACCAAAACTAGATATATAATATATATAATATTATAAAAATTGTTTAGCAACATTTACTGTCTTTAAACTTACTACTGAAACCGCTACTAAGCTTAACTGATTGAAAACGAAACACAATCTACAACGAATGGAAACCGGAACCGGAACCGTAACCGGATTCGCTTGCAGTTCCGGAACCAAATGACAGCCAGACTTACCTTCTCAGTCACATTAAGGTCCTGAATGTGCAGCACAATGAAATTGGTTTCCTTCTCGATGAACAGATCGATGGTGACTTGACCTACCCCAAAGCATAAATAGGAAAATTGCATTAGTTTACGGTCTAAGGGACTATGGAGAACAGAATGCATTGACGAACTCACCTTTCACATCGAGTGTGGTCAGATTGGGGTGTATCGTCACCATGTAGCGCAAGGGTCGTGCACTGGTCGGCAGTGTCTTCTCCAGCCAGGGGAAGGGCTCCCCGTTCGTTGCAATCGGATTGAAGGGCTGTGTGTTGTTTTCTTCATCGGTTTCATAGCCAGACGCCGTTTTGCCCGCACACGAACAGTCTGCAAAGGTCATACGCACACACACACATATATAGATGCAATGTACAGTTATAATGGGTTTTGGGGTAGGCAACTCTCTCTCGAGTCGATTGGGAAAATTGCGGCTAAGCACATTTTGATGCTGATGTTGATGTTAAATCAACTGCATTTTACACGATTAACAGACAGAAGAAAAAAATGAACTCAAAACTTCTAGGGGAGCAGGACTAAGCGAAAAATAAATGAAAAAGTTCGCAGACAATCTGTAAAATTAATTTCACGGGACTTGCTAAGAACATCTAATAACGAACAACACAAAAGTTTGAAATTGGATTAAAGAGTTGAGAAACAATATGAGTATGCTAGAGATTCGAGGTCTGGCGCATGAGTTAAGAGTTGCCAAGATTATAAATGCTAATTGTTTAATCTTGCATCGAAAATGATTATCTTGTGCTTGAGATTAATGTGGTATGCACAATTTTAAAGAAGATTTTTGTTCTATACACAATTTTAAAGAAGGTTTAGATTCCTTTACGTAGAATTATGTTAAAACTCAACTTGATTATACTGAATGCCTTGGATATGTTAATTTGAATATGAAGTCAAGAGCTGAGATGATTGTGGATTAGTAAAAGAACTATGTTTTCTTTTCTTATAACATCTACTTAGAAAATTTAAACTGTGGTTTCTAATATTTACATTTATACAGTATATTATTATAAATACACATGTCTAGCGAGGAAATTTGATAGATATAGAAAGATAGATAGAGTTGTAGAACTAACGGGAGCATGAGATGAAAGTCATAATACGATGATTTCTTTCTTTCTTTCTTTCTTGCTACTTGGCGCCTTCAAACATCCATGGAGTATGGTAAATTATATGCACGAACAAACATATAGTATATATGTATATGTAGAATGGGTATTCGGGGGTACAGCAAACATGCCGACAATCTAAGGGGTATACACGAGTAGTATATGTTTCTACTATGCACGAGTATGTATTATATTGTAGTATAATGGTTCAGTGATTTATTTACCGGTTAGAAGAAGAATTGGGTTGGAAAATTCGTTACTCACATTTGTACCAATCAAACAAGCAGTTAAGAGAAATTTTCATAAATATGTATATAATAATATTTCTTTTTACCAACCATAAAACCAACAGAAAACACAACCAAAATAATCAACAATACAAACGCAAAATGGTAAACAAATGTTTCTCTTTGCATATAACATACGTATTGATATAGTATATATATAAAAATCATAATTTGAAAATACTTTTTATTGGAATTAAAAATTGACTTTGACGCTGATTCTGACTTTTTTCAAATAACATTTCGAGCTGTCCATCAATCGATTTGGGCGTAAAGGGTATCGAGCAGAGACCATAATTAAGTTAAGCCCCAGTTTTTTCTATGGCCTGGCCACACTGCACTGACTTCCTATCATTTATGCACACACTCCTATACACACACACACGCACAGCATGTCTGGGGTGGGTTGATGGCTGCGTAATGCAATTAGCTCTCAATGCATTTAGCCCCATTAAGTATGCAACACAAGGTTTATGTTTGCACTTTGCATACACTTTGCCATGTAATATGCACCCTGACAGGCCCTACCCCTCCCCAATATGTCTCACTATGCTCTGTTATCAGCTATTGGTGTCGTTGTCATGTGTCGCCAGCGTGTCTACTTGCCACAGTCAGGGGAGAAGAAGGGAGAGGAGAAAGGCGCACCTCCTTCACGTTACTCTGCCCAGAATATTATAATGGCATTCGGTCTGTGTTAATATTATTAAAAGCATATTACACAAGGTATCCGCATCTCGACACAGGATGTGTGCGAAGGCGTTCGCTGTAACTGCAACCTTGGTCGACCTAATACGATTATATAGGGACATATATTGCTATTGCATAGGTAATGTGTAAGCGCATGTCTATGCACATATTTATTTGTGGATATTAGAAGCTTAGTTATGCGAGCCTTGAGAGAGATACCAGAGATATGGCAACTTCTCGTTGTTTACAGGAATATATCCTTAGAAGAGAAGGTACGTTTCCTATGTTGATCAGAAGTATAGTTTGTATATGATGTAAAGATTATAATCTATCTGCTTCTATATACAATTTAAATATTAAGAAGGTCCTTCTTGTTGATCAACTCATACACTGTGTATAATAAGCCTTTATTCCAAAAAAAACTGAAGTTATTTGTTCTTTCATTCATTCTAAAATTTAACTTACAAGGTTAATTAATCATAAAGTATTTTATGTTCCTAAGTGAAGTTGCAAAAATCAACAGTCCATTTGCATAGAAGGTACTATCATAAAGCAACTGCCTCTATCTATTATGAATCTAATTAAATGTTTCTCACAGTTCATCTAATTAAATTCAGCATACTGTTAAGACTCCTTTTGAAAGAGAGTAGCATGAACTAAATTAGGTTTTTAGTTTGCCTGAAAGCACCTATTATAATGAATATTCATTTCACAATCTCCATGCCTGCGATTAAATCTTAGGTAAACTTATGTTCATTAGTCTCATTGAGTGCAACTGCTCATTAATTAACATATACTATCCCTGGAGTATCTTTCCCCATCTCACTGCAAGCACACGAGTACACAAAGCACATATATCGTAGAGTGTGTCTGAAGAGTCAGTACATTTTAACATGTAATGCATATATACAAAACAAGCCAAAGCTCTTGTGGTTGTTCTTGTTGTGGCAGTAACAGAATTACAACAGAAAAAAAGGAAAGATAATGAAAAAGAATAACAAAGAAAGCAAACTGAAACGCAACCGAAAAGCAAATATATTTGCACAATGCACAACCTACCGTTTTGGGGTCCGGCGTAGGCAATGATGATGGCCGTCAGCAGAAGGGAGCCGAGCACAATGCCGGCGACGAGGAGGGCGCGACGTTGCGAACAGACCGCGACTCCGGTGCGCGTCTGTCTCCCGCCGCTCGATTCGCCACCTGATCAAAAAGGTAAATGGAAAAACGGTAAATGTAATTAATTGCTGCAGGTGAACGCGGGAGAGGAAGAACGAAGCAAGGGAGGTAAATCCTATTAAATAATTGAAAAAGTATTTGCATTGCAAGCTCGTTTGGCCGTCTTTCATTACCTGATAGAAATGCACAATCATCTAAATCCGGATCATTTGTCATTTCGATGCGCTCGCGCCGCCAAATTTTTGAACCTTTCTGACCGCCGCCAACGACCGAAATCTTAACGGGGCCTATATCTCTTTGTCTTCCGGCCAATACGTTGAATTGTTTGCGTTGCTTAAACGCCGCGTCTATTGGTTTGATTTAGCTTATGTCGCACAGACGCACAGCCACACATACATAAACTATATACACACACATAAATAACAATGAACACCTGTTAGAGGTCAACGTATTACGTATTACACAAACTAAGTGCTGCTATTTTGTGAACGTATCAGAAATGAAATCAGAATTTTATATGGCACGTAATCTGTAACCAATTTCGAACCCTTTTTCAATACCCTAGAGAGTACACGAACGGGGTAGCTAGGGGTTGATAGATTGTATATAAGGGAAGACAAGACTAGCTGAACATTTAAGAAACTCGCCGACTACAAGAACTACCCCCATAAAACTTGTTGTGTATGTGCCTAGTAATTTTCTATACGTAACAGGTAGTTAAGGCAATGAATAGCTGGTAGTATATAGTATATAATATATATATTGTATAGTTTATTTTATGCTTTCAGATACTTCAACTTTTATAAACGCTACCTCCAGCAAATTAGGTAGAGCGGCTTTCTTCATTTCACGTATTTTTACCCCTTTTAACTATTTTTAACCTTTTTTAACTATTTTGACCTATTTTTAACCTATTGCAAACCTATTTTAAGCTCATTTGTATAATTTAACTATAAAAAAAAATAACTCAGTTATTCTAAGCACTACTAAATTTAATAGAATGGCTCTTTGTATCACACGCAATTTAAACCTTTTTAAACCTTCAAGCATCTCAACCTTATTAAACGGAATAAACCCATTTTCCCTTTTCATAGAAAACTGCTGGGTATCTCACAGTCACCCCTGTCGGCTTAGTTGTCACCTTGTCCACACGGTCTGGCCACGTGTGTGCAGTTCATGCATATTTTATAAAGTAACCACATTTATGAGGCCAGTTGAAGGCCCGAGAAACACCCAAAATTGTTTTTTCTTTTTTTCCGCAATACGTAAATAAATCGAAATTGACAGAGCTGAAAAACTCTCGGTCTCTCTTTCTGTCTCGTTCTCTCATCGACGAGCTGATAATCTCGAGCGCAAATAATCGTAATTTATGCAGTCAAGAAAAACGTACAAAGAAGGAAAATATGAGGAGAGTTTTCTCCCCCCCTATTCTACCGAAAGTAGACGCCCTTCCGGTGGCGTCTAGTCGTACGCCCATTTGCCGCTGTCTGCGACAACGGACTGCCTGTCTGTGTGTTTAAGTGTGTGTGTGTGGGTGCTTGTGTGTGTGAGTGGCTGTGTATTTGTATGTGTGTCTGCATTTTTGGATGTTGCTCGCAATTTCAATGTCGCATTGAATTAGTGAAAAGCGCTTTCAACGCCCAAAAATCAACCCCCAACAAAATTTTGTGGATGCTTTGTCGGCTTTTTCGCAGTGTCTCCCTGTGTGTGTGTGTACCGGTGTGTGTCCCTGTGTGTGTGTGTGCGATGTTTTGGTTTTTTATTTTTGTGTCTGCGTCTGCTTTTGAGCTGTACTTGAAGCTCTGAAGTTGCATCGAGCATCCTTAACAAGTATAATGTGGTTAAGACGGGGCAATCACAGAGACCCGAAAAGATGATGATGATGAAATCCTCGATTTTCGCATAATTATATTATATCTGGACAGAGAGAACTCTACAGAGTACAGGGAATGTAGATTAAAGACAGGTTTCTATTTATATATTCTGTAAGTTGAGTACATCTTTAAAGAATCTTAACTCTTGTAAACTCATTACGTTCATTACTTTCTACACAAATTTCTATTTATATTTTCTGAGAACCTTAACTCGTTTGAAACCTATTCTATTAACCCCCACTAAAAGTTTCAACTGCATCATTGTGATTTGTGTATACACACTGAGTAACATGATTATAATACCTAGAACAGGTGAATATACCGGTTTATATTTATATTTATACGCAAACTTATGCAGAAATTACGAATTTTACGTGTTTTGCTTATCGGTCGATAAGGTTTTTTATAGTAGATAGTTTATGGATCGAACACGTTGACGTGATTAGATTTTAGCAGGGAGACCCCAGAGCACATTAGCTAAGGTATGCCCGGTTGTAATTAGAGTCAATATATCAGCTAAGTATATAGATATCGACAAGAGGTACTTGAAGTTGTCAAGGCTGAAAGTGAAGCTGATTGCGTGGGAGGTGAATAGGTGGGTGGGTGTGTGGGGCAAACTTTATAGGCATGCAAAACAAATATCACGCATACTCCCGGTGTGACAATTATCGTTGAAAGAAATGCCTTGTGCTCATTAGAGCACCCTCACGTGTCATAGGGTGCTATATATAGCATAATCATATTGTTCAGGCAGACAGAAACTTTTGCATTTGTTTACATTCTCAGGCTACACATGACATTATCGAGTTCGTTGTAATCAAAACTTTACGGGGGGAGGATAAGGGAAAGAGAGGGAGGGAGAGTGAGAGAGAGAGAGAGAGAGAGGCAGCTAAGCACATGGCAACTGGAACGCAAGGCGAGAGAGAGACTATCGCAGAGAGCAAGAACTTCAGAGAGAGTGTGAGAGAGACTCCATTGGAATCTGTGTTTTGAAAATGAAATGTCAAATTGCAGAGCTCAACACATGAGCAAAGGGGATGGGGGTAGGTAGGGTGTGCGTGTGAGAGTATAAGTGAATTTCCTGTTGTGTCTTGGCTTTTGATTATGCGGCGTCGAGCCCGAGAGTTGCCTCTGAGTGCTTCTCTGAATGCGCGTATATATGTCAATAGTGCGCTTTCCAGTGCGATTCCGTGCTATTCTTTTGCGTTGCCTTCCCTTTTTTATGGCTTTGCCTTTGGCTTTTGTTTTTGGCTTTGCTTTTGGCCTTTTTTTTGTGCTGCTTTTTGCTGTTTTTGCTTTGCCACTTGACTGAGTTGCCTGAGTGGGCGGCCTGCATTCAAACAGTTAATGTTGCTCGGCCAGGCATAGTTTGCAGAGCCCAAATAGCCTATACAAATACCCTTTATATACTCCATATATACCCTGTATATTCCTTGTATATTTCCTATGTTTGCCGAATGAAAAGGTCAAAATAGCAACAATTAATCAATGCAAGTGACGCGTTCATTAAGCCAAAGCAAAGTTTTGCTTTGCCTTTTTTGTATTTTACTTTGCTCTGCTTTTTATTCACACTCGTTTCACACTCTGATTCACTTTGAAGTTCGCTGAATTTTCACGTGCTCGCAACCGGAATCGTCGACTTGTTTGCTGTTAATTAGCCTTAATTAAGCCAAAAGCGGAGTGAAATTAATTTTGAGCCGTTTTTTCCTTTTTCCTTCTCTCCTTTTTTGGCAATTCTTATGCCTCTTTTCGTTATAGACACGCACAGTGGGGGGAGCTGTGGGGGGCAGTGGGAGAGGGCAGCACGCGACGCATCTGTGTGTGTGTGTGTGTGTGTGAGGAGATTTCAGCTGCTTCTTTCTGGCTTTTTTCACTTTTGGTCAACACGGGGGATTCGTTTCTACGTTTGTCTACGTTCGACACGCGCTTTGCGATGCGTTCAACTGCGCGTACATTTTCCAACTGGATGCTGGCGCTGTGAAAAGCGCTTTTCGCAACAACCCCTGACAGTAACAGCAGCAGCATAGCGAGAGCAAAATGCCCCCATAAATGACTTGTGCAGCTTTTGCAGCGCATGCTCTCTCTCTCTCTTTCTCTGCCGCTCTCTCTTTGCTAAGTCTCTCACCTGCAAAAATGAAAATGAAATTTCTATGCTTCCCCCCTTGTACTACTATCCCCTGGTCCCTCAAACAAACTTGCTTTCTATGGCAGAGCATAGCAGAGTGTGTGGAGTGTTGCCAGGCCAGGCTGGGCGTGCTGCAACCCTTAAGCACCTTACACCCCCCAAAAAAGCAGCCCAACAGGCACCCCCAATATGCAGTCACTTCTTCTTCTTCTTCCTCTTGTTGCTGTTGTTGTTGTTGTTGTTGTGCTTCTTTATCATGTGTTAGTCAAAGGTTCAATCGGCAAACACTTTGAGTTGTTGTTGCTGTGGATAGTTGATTAAGGGGTGGTTCGGGATGTGGATGCTGCCTGCCTGCCTGCCCTCCCTCATATAGTATCCCTGTGTAGTTGCTATGAGGCGCCTTCAGCACGCGATTTATGTGCTCACGTTCCCATCGTTTTGTTGCCTTCAAGCTGCTTTTTATTGCCTACTTTGAGGCGTCTTTGGCAAGAGGAACATATAGTGCTCATTACGATCTAATTGCAGGACTAAAAGAATCTCTCAAACCACATTGTGCCATTTCCTTGATATATGGGTTGCATTTGTTTTATGATATTCTAAGTATATTTCATGTTTTATAGTGAAAACATTCAGTTCACTTGCACAAAAGGAAATTGCTGAATATTACTAGAGAAGTTTTTAGAAATTTATAGGAAACTTCTTAGGTGTAATTGCAGAAAGAAAAGTAATTTAGTGAAATTGGAAGAAATATTCTATTTCAGAAAACAGTCAAAGAAATCAAATTTTATTTTTAGCTTGTCTTTAAAACTATGCAATATTACTATGAAAGGAAAGAAAGACCGAAATGCTTTGGTATTACTTTTTAAATATTTTGGAAAAACATTCGGTTTACTTGTAGAAAAGAAATGTTAGAATATCTCTTGACAATGTTTAGAATTTGATTGTTCAAACATTTCGCGAGCATTTATAGAAAGAACAAACCATAAAATAAAACGATATTTCGTGATTCTTGGAAAACTCATCCGGCTTTCTTGCAGAAAAAGACCTTTTTTAAGATTTATAAGAAGGAAATTTACACTTCTTAGTCTCAGTACCAGCACCCACAACAAATTTAATATTTTTCTGTACAATTTGTGAATTTAATAGAAAGAGAATATTTCAAATTCTAACATCAAAGCACGTCACGTATTTGCAAATAGACAGGTCACCCAACTACCCAGCTTACCTACATATTCGAGTGTTCTAATTAGATTTTAACTGCACGACAGGCACTAGACACTCTCTAAATACCCTGTATACCCTGCCTTTGCCTGAACTTTTTATTTTGTTTGCCTGGAACTGGTGAAAAAGTTAAGCGCAAACAGAATTTGAAAAAGTTTACAACAGATTGATGAAAAGGCAAAAGTTTTTGTCGGGCACACCGCCAGGTCACGAAAACTTGTTTGCGGGGGAAAATCAACTGGCAGCAGGTTGTAGACGCCACAAGTCAGACCTCAGTTAAGACGAGATGAACCTGAACCATACCGAGCTGAACCAACAACGAGCTTAACTCAGCGCAATCTTTGTCACGTCGCACAATTTGAAGATTGAACTGCAGACGATGCGACGCTGGACGCGAGCTGAACAACCCGAAACCAAAAGAACCGCAGAGTACATGCCACAAATAGCCACACGACAATGATTGGGAACCGCCTGCGAGGCGAGCAAAGTCGTTATTCCGTTTCGCTGAAAATTCTAGGGTTTTCGTATACTCTAACTGAGAGTTAGTTGACTTTATTGGCAGGTTGCGATTTGAAGAAGACTTGAGTAGAAACTGTAAGTGATTAGCTCAAACGTACTTAGTTAATTTTTTAGGTTATCTAAATACTTAATTATATAAGATAGAGTATAATTCTATGGTAATATATAGAAATATATTTTATAATGATAAAGTTTGAATAATTGCAACTAAAAATAATTGCAACTAAAAATTATGAGTAGACTAGAAACTAAAAAAACCTTAGTTCTTAGGGAGTTCTTCCTGATCTATCTATATATTAGAACACATAGTATATCGTATAGTATGATGTATACTATACCTCCTGGCATTTAATAATTATCATTTAGTTTATATAATATCGTATATTTGAATACACTCTGAACTAGATCACTTATGCTATTGCAAGTTAAAAAGAAACTGGAAACTGAATAGTCATTAGTTATTTTAAAGCTTTTGGTTACCTCTGTACTATATTATATCATATATAATATGATATACTATAATTTAACATTCTATTTTATACAGTTAATACTTGTATTTAACCTGAACAAGTTCACTCTTAGCGTATTCAATGTTCTACTCGCCTGCAAAAATGCCTTTCCTTTTTTTGTTTTCAATCGTAATCCTCCTCTCATCGTATCACCCACCCTTTGCCACATTACCCCGCACCCACTCATCCCCCCTTCCCCTTTCTCCCCCTGTTGCTGTCATTGTTCACTGTTCAGTACATTACTTAACGCATTGCGTGGGTGTTGACCCACCCGCTTGTCCACCAGTTGGTGCGAGTTTTTGCTGTCGCATGCAAATTTACAGCCCACAAAAGCGACGCAACATCAGTTTGGACGAGAGCACATGGGACACACATACCAGCACACACACACATCATAATGTACATGTGCGTGTGTGTGTGCCAAGGGCTTTAGGCTCTCGACGTACTACATGGCCACAAGTGTCTGGCCTGGTGGGGTTGGCACTGGGGAACAGTTGGGAGGCCTTTGGGTGCGAAATCGAAATGTGGTGGTTAAATAATCGCTGTTTATGAAACAATCAATAAATTTAAGCTGTTACTGTGCTGCGACTGTTACTGCCACAGGCATTCCATATACACACACACACAAATACATAAACAAGTTTGGCAACTCTGTGCCGGAGGGTTAGGCAAAGTCTTGAAAGTCGTAATTGCTCGATTAAGTGCTTGTTAATCTCTGTACTTCATTACGCATCGAAGCCAGGAAAGTGAACAAAGCACAAAAATACTTCGACTGTGCTTGACTTCTGTGCTCCATTAATATTCTATGATTCTGTCGGCATATTTAATGGCGAAAGTCGTGGAAACATTTGACGCGTAAAGGTTGCAAGACAATCTTTGCGAGTATTGGGATAAAGTTAAGCCAAAGTTATTGTTAATAAACCAAAAGAAATGTGTCTGAATGCTGTTGATGTAGCCTAAAGTTTCTTGTATTATCGACTATATTTAAATATATATATGTTATGATATCATGATGTCTTTCAGTTCAAGAGAAAACTTATTAATAAACTGAAATTGCCTAAGTTATGTTAAAATAAATTGACCATGAGCTTTGACATGATTATGTTAGGGAAATTTAAGTATTTATGCATATGTTTATTCATTACATACATAAGTACTTATATATTCTTGAACAATATAAATGAAGTATTCAAATATCTCTATGTGTACTACTTAAATTAAACTCTTCTTATGGCACATTTGTTATTTTTTAAAAACTATAGCATAGATATATGGAATTAATACATGCATCTATGTATATATATTTCTGTTTAACATCAATCTAGAATTGATTTTCTTGTTAACTCTATAGAATTGGTCGGATCTGTGAATCGTGAGGAATTTAAAGTGATAACTACGAAAGTTCAAGTATTCTTAATAGATTCCATATAGATTGTATATTGTAGTGACAGTAGCAGTAAATCTAACTTTAAGTAGCATGCACACACATTTATTATTCCAAGATAAAGATCAAATGTGGCAGCACTAATTGTAATCGATACAGGTCATCGGAATAAAACAATATATAATATATTATAGTACAATATTATTCCAGATGCCTACATTTATGCATCCTTCATTCTGAATAACTTCATACATTATATATTATCCTTCACTCAATGCAATTTTAATCATTAAAATAACATAAAGAAGTCTCTTCAGAGAATAATTAATTGATAGTTATTTTTGTTCAGCCTAAAAAACACACAGTGTATCGTTTTAATATTCATTTTAAAAATTCCCAAAGGTAGTTAATATGTTTTTACAGCAAAAAGAATAACAAAATTTAACTAGCACTGCGAGACGAGCTCTCTCTCTCTTCCTCTCTCTCTTTCTCTCTCTGAAAAGGTCCCAAGTGCACAATTGTGCGCTCAATTTGCGGAAAGTTCAATAATTCAATTAATTGGCAGTCCGTGTTCGAGCACCTCTCGAGGGGAGCCAGTGCAGGGATGGCAAGGTGGAAGGTGCAGGGTGCTCATCTCAAGTGCGTGGCATGTGCAAGTGCATTCAACAAATGCATTCGATGGCCATCAGCGGAAATCAAGCCCAAACCCAAAGCCAAATCCAGAATGAAAGCCAAATCACAAACACAAACTGCCAACTAATTGTGCAGAAATTGCGTCGAGTTTGGCTTTGGCTCAAGCGGAAATGCAAAATGGCAAAAATAGGAAGTCATACGCGGGCACACTCAACTAATTTATACCCTGTTCTGAGCTCTTTTGGCATTATATTCGCTGCTTATTAACTCTGATACTCTCATATTTGGCGTGTGGCTCGACTGTTTTTTTAGAGATGAAACCCGGTGCAGCTACATCTAAAGAATAAGTCGATATATTTTTTAAATTCAAAATAATGTTGTATGCATGAGATACGCTAAATTTCTACATGTATCTCAACTATTTGTGCATGGATTCCAATGAAATGTGGTGCAGCTTAAGTTTAATAGTATAACTAAAGATCTGTAAAGTTGGAACAATTAAATGAGATATTCCCTTGATCATAAATAATACAGAACAATGGATTTGGACATAAGTATATGGTACATATAATAACTCTTCTGTCTGTCAATACTTCAATATACCCCTTTCCCATAATTGCAGGGTATCAGCGCGTAATTCAAACACGCTCGGCCTGGCATCAATTCAAGTGGCACGAGAAGAGAACTGTGCTAAGCCACAGCCAAGTTGACTTTGCTGCTGCCTCAGTCGCTGCCTCTGCCTGCGGCTTGTGTCATTGTTGTTTCCTGGTAGGCTGACAGAGGCCTTTGCCAGTTGCATTTTCCATTTTCCATTTCCATTTAATTACGCCCGCCCGCCTCGAGGGTCCGCTCAACTTGCTCGCTTTGTAGTTTCATTTAATTGTGTCTATGTGTGTGTGTGCCTGTATGTGTTTGTGTGAATGCGTCTGTGTGTGTGCGACTGTGTGTTTCGCTTGCGCCATTTTGAAACAATTATTTGTTGCGCTCTGCGTCGCTTTGCCATTTGCAGCGCCTTCCGCTTGTCGCCTCCGTCTCCGTCGTCGTCCACTTCCTGTTCGGCAAGCTTCAAGTGGCCTGACCCAAAAACACATTTCATCCATTTCTATATATCTTCACTTTCACTCGCACAACACACACATACACACACACACTCCCCTGCAGTTCGCATTGTTTCTGTTAGCCTCAATTTTTTTTTCATTCCCATTTCATCTTCCTTAACGGGATGCACAGGACTTCTTTATTTAAGTCAAGCAGCCTCAAGTGTGCGGCCCTGTGTATGTGTGTGTGTATGTGTGTGTATGAACTGTGTGTGTGTATGTGTGTGACAACCCATTCAGAACGCAATCAACATCAACGCATCCTGCAATTATCAACGTCAGCAGCAGCAGCAGCTGCAGTTGCCGCGTCTGCATCGACAGCAGTTGCCACATCGACGCAACTCCTTAACCAGCCCCTTCCCCACCCTTCTCTCACAGCAAAGGTAAACACACACGAGCGCCGCCCGCTGCCTGCCACATTTGAGTGGGCGTGTCGAGAGCGCCAAGCCAAGCTAAGAGTGCCGAGCGCCTACTCCAGTTTCTGCATCCTTAATTGCGACGCCGACAGGCCTGAAAGCACCGCAACGTGCAACGTGCAACATACGACGTGCAACGTGTGTGTGTGTCCTGCTCCCGTGACACTGATTTCGCATCTGCCCAAGACCGGCAGGGAGCCGCTTTAGCTTGTGGCACACTTAGTGTGCCGCCTTGACGTGCGTAAGAGGTGCCGCTGATGCTACATGATGTGCCATCCCTCCCCTTGCCACCTGTCCAGATTTGAACTCAGCTTTAATAATTCATTACAAATTGGAGTCGCAAGAGTTTGCCAGTTCTGGCAAGGCATTAGGCCAGGGATTAGTAATGATATGATCTTGGCATCTCAGAGATAAGGCCCAGAAATATTGAAAGTATTTTCTTCAATTTTATCAAGGGGACCAAGTCATACCTCTTATACCCATTACCCATTAAATAAGAGGAGATTATAACTTATCAGCAACACCAACCCCCCTGATCAGCACCAACAGCCAAGTCAATATAACAACATCTGTCTGTATGAACAACTATATCATAGGAAATTTAAGCTAGAGCTACCAAACTTAGTGAAAGTATTTATTATTATTGCCCATAGTAAAAGTTTATTTGAGAAATTGGCCACACCTCTTCGTTTTCTTCCGATTGAATTGAAACGAATTGAAGGCGTATCTTTTAAATTATAACAATAATTTTTGGTATTTATAATTATTATCATTGTTCAAATGATATCCTAAATCCTGCTTACAATCATAAAATAATCATAGGAGTAATTTAAGAAACAAGTTTTAACTATCGATTGTATTATAGTCGAATTCATTCGATAAGAATTTCCATACTTGTTTAGACTGAAACAAGGAAGAAGAAAGTTCTTAAAAAATGCTATGTTTTCTGTATGCCGCACATTATAGTACATATAATAATATATCCATATACTTTAATGAAATGCACTACATTTTTTTAAGGTTTGCTTTATAGGAACTTTATTTATTGTACCATATTCGATCTGCGTCAAAGTTCCGAAGTGATCTATATCTATTTCACTCTGCATTATATATTGCATGTTATTGCAATTTTAAATCTTCCACTTCTTAATATTAAATCAATAAAATATATATGTATAAGCAGTGACATTTTCCATTCCAAGTATTTTCTTTTTTCATTTTTTGCACATTTTTCTTCATTTCAAGATGTCACAATTTAATGGTTCGCAATCCGTTTGCAACTCTAACCCGAAGTTAATATTCCCTGGGGTGCATTTTCCATTCACAAACACACACACACAAATAATTACAAGTGTGCATTTCAAATGGAAAAACAGCAGCAGAAGGAGAGCAGAAACAAACTGAGAATCCCTAAATGTCTGAAATCTGAGCCAAAAAACAAACTTCGTCTATGTCTCCTTCGAGCTTGTCTGTCCACCTAAATGCCCCATGGAGAGTGGGTGACACAGAGAGTGAGGGACAGCAAGAGAGGGGTGGGGATGAGGTAGGGGGGCACGTCTAAGAGGATATCTTTAAGCGCAGAGCAACATGCTGAAAATATTGCTGACGCAGCCGCAGGGCAGAAAAATGAAATAAGAGAATTGTGCGGTTATAAAAATGTAAAAAAAGGAGAAGAAGAGGAAGAAGAAAATGCAAAGGAAATGGAAAATAAAATCAGAAAAGGGCGAAGGAAACGTCGAGACAGCAGGCGGGACAGGGCTGACATTCATTACGACGGTGCCTGAGGCGGCGGCTCGGCCAACGTGGCGTATGAGCGCACATGACTAACGGTTTCCTGCAGGATACGGAATTAACGCCAGGCAGACAGGCAGGCAGGCAAAGAGGGGCGGAGCGACGTCAGGCATTTTGTCTTGCCGCATTCTTAATGCTTTTGTTTTGCATTCGGCGTAATTAAGAGAACAACCTGCCACAGCGGGAGAAAGAGCTGGAGGGGAGTCAAGGAGGAGGAACTGCGTCAAATTATGCACAAGTGCAATTATGCACTTTGCCTTGCCACGCCTCGCTTTGATCATCTCCTGGGCAATTGCAATGCAAACAGGTGATGGTAAGAGGGCCGAGAGGGGTAAGGGGAGTAAATGTTTTACTTACCAAAGGTGACGCCATTTGTTTGCTTCTCCTTGTCCTTATCCTTATCGCTCTTTTCGCCGCCAAGCGGCTCCAGCTCGATGCCATCTGTGGTGGCCACTTTGTAGTCCCGTTTTGACATGTTGCCACAGCAGAAGCCGCAACATAACATCTGACCAAATTTATAGGCTTGTGGCTTAAGCGACGCCGTCTTGGATGTGGTTGGGTGTACCGGGGCGGGTGGGTGAACTGTTCCAGGCAGGAAGGGGTGCGGGAGAGGGTTTACTCCACTCTCTATATACTTATGATGATCCTGCTTCTCCTCTTCTCTTCCTTCTCGGGGGATATGTATGCGTGGGTGTATTCAATAGAATGACCTCTAACTGTATCCTAAATGTATCTAAAGACTACGAATCGGTGAGTCGAATTCTTGATTGTTCTCTTCTTTTTGTGTCGTTTGTTTACGTATAAATTGGTCCAGTTGCGGTTGTTGGAGAATATGTTTCGTTTCGTTAGATGTAGAAACTGAAAGTAAAGCAAATAAAAAGAGAACGGATATAATATTATATATAAAATGTAGACATAAATTTTATATAGTAAGTATATTACAATAATATTATTAGTATACTTGTTAGTCATAAAGAAAAAGAATATTATCACTTTGTGCATACTGAAAATGTATGTACGTATTTGCAACCACACAGGCGAACCTATATAGACATTTCCGTTTTTTCTGTCTGTATGAACGTTGTGATCTCAGCAACCATTAAAGCTAGAGACATCAAATTCGGCACGAAGGTTTCTTTATATCGTGCGCAAATAAAGTTTATTATAAACTTTGTATGCCACGCCCACAGTCCAAATAAAACAATAATATTAATTATTTATAAAAAGTATTTTAGTCAAGAATGTACGTAAGGCATATTTGTTACTTAAGTCGAATACCCTGAAGACAAATAGTGAATAAGACAGATTTCACAACAGTATAGGATACAATATTGATTAAGTATGAGACATTTAATAATCTACAAGAAAGAAAAAGTTTCTCTATAAAATGAAATGGATACAAATAATTTATTTACTCTCAAACCAAAGGTAGAATCTCTTTCCCTGTGTCTGTGTGTGCTAAATAGAACGAAAGGAAGGCGAAGTATTGTGCCTTGAGGAGGAGGCTCCACCTCAGGAACTGATTACTTGCAAAAGATATTTATGTTTGCACTTGTCGCATTGTCCGTGCGGAATGAAAGTTTTTTAGATCGACACAAAAAGGTCTTTCTGTGCTCGGTTTGTTGTTGTTGGCGTCACTTTTCGCCGGCGACGACATTGTTGAAAGCAAACAAAACGAACTTTAATAAGAGCACTCACCGCGCCTGGCTCTCAAAGGGAGCAGAGAGAAGACTCCCCTCTACCTCCCTCCCTCCCTCCTACCTAACCCATTTGTGGTCCAGCCTGTCTTAGTTGTGGCACTCCAGACTCTCCACACGGTGTGCGCCTTTTTGTGTGGCAACATGGGGCTGAGAAAAGGCGCAACTAGCGTCAGCAATGACACAATACGTGTACGCCCCCGAGGCGCAGTTGGGGATGCAAATAGAGGGGTACGGGTAATAACTACGGGCTGCCATTGGGGCGTATACGTAATGCAGCAAATGGCAAGAATATATCGAAGAGGTGCGAGACGACGCTGCCTGCCTGCAGTTCAATGCACGCCCAGTTAAATGGAGCACAAGGGAGCACAAGGAGTCCGCAGTCAAACTGGAGTGTGATAAGCATTCCCGTCTCACTACCCCACACCCCCCTGTGCCCGCCCCTTACTTGTTTGCTTGCTTGCTGCACTCGCCATTCGATACAATAGTCGGGGGCGAGGCGAGGCAATTGTTTGTGCTGTTTGTTAAAACACAACGTAATAAAGCACTTGGCATAAGGCATGAGGCATCAGGCATGCCTCATTCCGAATGGGGCAAGCGGGGCATGCGGCAAGGGGCAAGGGGGCATGTGGTAAGGGGCATCCAGCCGTTGCACTTCAGTACTCTAAAATAGCAAAGCGACGTGCACAAAGAGCCCAAAAACAAAGGAGCGCAGTCCAAACGGATACGGTAAACAAGCAGATGCAAAGTATGAGCAACGCGAAGCAACGACGAATTGCAGTTACACTGCCACAAGTTTTAAATAAATTTTGTAAAATGATCAATTAATTATTCTATGTGCATTTGTGTTATACAAATTATACAGTCTGAATTTATCTGTCCCATATAATTTATCATATCTCAGTTTACTGCAACATGTATCATTATCTGCCTAAATGATAATTATATAAAATCCATTTATAATCGAATTCTGAATCATATTGATATTTATCTACACATCCTACCATTATTTCTATGTAATCTCAAACTCTGTTTTTAAGTAATATCTCAACATCACATATAGACGTATATTTTAATTATCTAACTACACTTTATCTATGTTAATCTTATTCCCAGTAGCATGATTAACTATTTGTGACATCTTCCTATATCTATTTCATTTTTATTTCTATAACATACATCTACTTATATAATATACCTATCCTCTATTTAGTGTCTATCTTTATGCCACTGTTTTATCTGCCTTAATCTGAATATTATACTATATATTGTATTATGTATAAGAATGTTGATTAGATTTCCATTGTATCAAACCTACTCGTTATATCACTATATCTTAAAGTATGTTATACTCTAAGACAGTGCCACAGATTGGATTACTGCAAACCCTTGTGCACTTTTTGACGACTATTGAAAAACGGGAGCAAGTTGGCCCTAGGTTTGTTTGGGCCGCCTGGCCATAAAGTGGCCAGAATTAATGGCAAAATGGCGTCAGCCAGTCTTTTTTTTTTTTGTTTTCATTTCTCTCTCTCTCTCTCTCTTTATGCTTTTTGCGCTTGTTGCGCACACACACACATAGAGAAACTTTTTAGCCATTGAAGGCCGCAACGGGCCCCAAAGACAATGCAACCAAAAATAGCATTTCCTGCATTTCCACGACTTGGCCTACGTGCCCCGTTCGTATGTGTATGTGTGACTGTGTGTGTGTGTATTTAGTGTATGCGACACGTGCGCAAATTTTGCCCCAAAGTGTCATTTGTTATGTTACTTCCGGTCTACCGCGACAGAACAAAAATGGCAGGCAGGAAACATGTAAAGCGAATAGGCTCATAAGACATTGGGATACCCTGTAGAAGGAACTTAAGTAAGTAAATTGTAGCTAGAGTAAAGTAATACCAGAGAACACCCTCTAACTAAAACCTAAGTAAACTATCATGAAACAGACTGAAGTGAAGAAAAGTGAAGTATACCCTTTCAGTTTAATCTAAGTCAACTCATTAAGAACTAGGTTTATCATCATCTTAATCCTAAAACTTGCTGACATTAATTTCAATTGAATTACTATGACCTTCAAATGAAGAAAGAAATAGTTTGATAAAAGAAAAGAGTACCCTGTATTAAAAGCTAAGTAAATTAATAAAGCAATAGGCTGAAAACTGAACAGAATACCCTCCACAAAATGCTAATTAAACTGAATAATAAGTCTAGTTTATGAATTTGAACAACACATTAACGAAATCAATTTCATAATTTCGAAAATTAAACACGCTTTAATTTCAATTGAAGCCCCCCTTTGGCCTTCATAATGAAGCTCATCAGGTGCACCTTAAAGCTTTGCGCGCGCTGTGCCAAAAAGCTTTAAAGTTGTGTATATAGCACACAAATCTGAAGGACATCAGGTGCAGGAGAAGCGGCAGGAGCAGGAGGAACGGCTGCAGTTTGTGCCAAATCGAAGGCCAATCGACACATTCGATTTGGTGGGCAATCAGGACACACAGGACACAGTGCACACTGGACACATGACATGGAACAATTGGTTAGTCCTCAGAGTGCTATTCGGGAGCAAATCCCTTGGCTAGTTGAGTTTGCAAAGGGGTGTGGGTGATAAGGGGCAAATGGGATTGGTGTGTGTGTGTGTTTATGCGCGCTTTCCGAACCATTGGCTATGGCCAGGCCAGGAAGCGAGAAAGAGAAGGGGTAAGGTGTGACCTCGAATTGGTTACTGCGTGAGGGGCTTCAACTACGCACCAGGCAACGTTTACTTCCTTTCTTTTTTTTTTTTGCAGGTGTCACGTTTTATTTTTAGCAACAGTCACTGCTAACGGTACTCAGCCACATAAGGGGACTGATTGCGAGGCAAACTCGGGCCTGGATATGCATGTTTATGAGCTCCAGCTCCTCCTGCAGGAGTTTGTGGCCCCACACGAACACATTCTTAAATATTAATGACAACAATCGAGCTAAATTATTAATGCCCGGCCACACATTGTAGGGAAGTTAAAGGAAGAAAGAGAGAGAGAGGAAGTAGGAGTTGCTTGGGGAAGGTGTAGCCAGCTCCTGTGTCTAGCCATGTCAATTAACTGGCTTCAAAGTCAACATGATAAACACATTTGTCACTGCCAGGGGCAAACAAAGCCAAAAAAGCCAGACCAGAATTAATGTACGACAAGCTGCAAAACAAGTCAAAGAGCAACAACAACACGAATAACAACAAAAAAAGAACAACAAAATAAACAACAACATGCGATTTTTGCTTACAGTTTTGGGCGCCAAGCTATAAGGGATGCCAGCTTGGGATATGCCTGGGTTGGAAGCTGAAGATTCTGTTTAAACTTTCAAGATATACGTAGTAAGTATTTATATTCTTGTATATATAAAGAATATTCTTTATTCCGTTCGAAATGAATTTGCTTGCACTGTGGAACACAAAATAAGTCGGCAATAAAACACTCTTCAACTGTTTATAATATGTAAATTATGATCTATGTATGATATTATTGCACTGAACGCGCGAACAAAATGCGACTAGTTAGCACGAAGGATAAACTCGTTCTGTTCAGCTGACGAAATGGTAGAGACTCTCCCTCTATAGAGAGTGCTTTTTGAGTCTGTGATTTTTCTTTCTTCGCTCTCGCGAAAGCTGCGCATGAAACTTTCACGTTTGTTATCCTGTGTCAGAATTCAAGCTATGAAATTCCAAGGGAGAGTGCAGCTGAGAGAGTGAGAGACAGTGAGAGAGAGAGAGAGCGCGCAAGAAAAGCCGGCAGTGTGAGGCGGCATTTTCCAATCTCTAACAAACCCAACCCAGCCCAACCACCCTCCAAAACATCATCTGCTGCTATGAGACGCGCATATCAACAATGATTTTGTTTTGTTCCGGCCTGTGTGTGTGTGTGTGAGTGTGTTAAAATATAACACTATATGCTAGATAAACAAAATACAAGGGGTGTGCAAAGAAATCCTACGTTGCCGGATGCTGTAATGTGCGCTACTTCAAGGGTGCTTGCGATTTTAAGAGCAGCTTGACATCATTCACAACATTGTAATGAACCGAAACAAAGGAAGCTCTACGCTAAACAAATGTATACTTAATTTATTTTATAATACACAAATTATTGTAAATACACAACGTAAACACAGAAATACTATAAATATTAATTACTTCATCTTAAAATCAATTACTTCGTTGCCTTCCATTTCCTGATTCTTCGGAGTATCATCCAGCTCCAGCAGTTCGCCATCAAAGCTGTGGATTAATAATAATACAATATAATATATAAAATATTCTCTTTTCTGAGTTTAATCACTTACAAAAGTTTCACATCCTTTACATCACATTCGAGTTCTTCGGCGCATTTAATATAAAGTATCTTAAAGGTTTCAGTCTTTTTCATTGAAATGATCAGCGGTTTCTTCCATTTATCTCCCTGCACTTTTAAGTGGAATTTCCTGGCCTTCTTTTGGTCTTCCTCCCTTTTGTTTAGTTTATTATTATTTGATTTGACAACGCATCCACCTTTTAAATGAAACCAATTAGAGAGAGGTATATAGATGAAACTAATTTCTCACTTACTCAATACATGGTAGACCCTAACACCCACGCTTTCTGGTGAATCTGTTTGCTGTATGATTTGTTCGTCCCTGTTAACCACAATATCCTCAATTGGCACATTGTGACGCTCCGAAATCTCCTTGAACATGTGCAAGAACTTTTGATGTCGCCTCAGTTTATATATTTCCACTTCTCCTTGCCTGTATTGGGTAAATATGGCAATGTACCTATATATATATTTATATATATATATGAAATTCGTACTTACCAACTCAAACTGATGTCGACTTCTGGGTTCTCATCTTCAAAATCAGTTGGCTGTGGCGATGCAGGTTTCTTTTCTTCATCAGAATCCAAATTTACCTATTTTTGGTTTAATATAGGCCACGAATTCATAGAAATCTCTTTCATCTACTTACGTAGGCCTCAAAGACGGGCGGTCCCTGGGGGCGCTTTCTTCTGGGCTGAACCAGGTCGATAATATCCACTTCTAAGGGTGCTGGAGGAGGAGCTTGAGCTGGAGCTGGAGCTTGAGCTGGCGCTGTCGCTTTCTTTGTTCGACTCCGAGTTTTCTGCTTTGTTGGCGGTGGTACAGGTGAGACGATCACATTCTGACTCTTTTCAGGCTCAGGCGGATCACGTTTACCCAGAGAGGAGCGAGTACGCCTTGCGATAGGCAACTGTTCCATTGACTGAGCTTGTTTTTTCTCCATGTCTTGAATTAATTTTGAGATTGGGGATAACGACCGAGTAGGAAGCGCCTGCACTTCAGATTCAACATCCTTTGTTTTCTTAATGACTTTTTTATCAGTCTCATTCAAAGCTTTCTTCGCCTTGGTTCCCTTGGCAGCCTTTTTAAGGGCAGGTTTAGTTTCAATAAAGCTGAATTCTGTTTCGCTTGTCCCCGTCTCCTGTATAAACATCTGCCTGGGCACGCCTGCAAGTTGGACCAGTATGAACGTAAGCAACTTTTGTGAATAAACATTTGAACTTACCATTTACTCTTTTTGTTGGCATACTAAATATATCGCAGTCATCGTCGGACATTTTTTTACAATTTCTTAAACTCTCTTAATACCGCCAAAAAATAAACAGACGCCCAGTAAAGGTTCAGTCAGATTATGGATATCGATTATCGATACACAATCAGCTGACAGAGAAATCAGTGTTACCAAACTAAAAACGGGTAGGCGGTCGAAAAGTATTTTAAATTTATTGGTATCGATAGCCAGTGGGAAACAGTGTTACCACACCTACATTTGTTTGTTGATTTTTTAGTGAAGCACTGAGCGCCAAAGATATATTCAAAATAAATACTTTATTTACTTTTTAAAACGCTCACAGTCTTTTTAAAATTACAATTAAGTTTTAAAAACTTCTACATCATCATTCTTATATGGTATTGCTGGATCCAAACCAAAATTCATTTTCACAACATCACAGAATACTGAGAGAAATATAAACGCATCCACAAAATGATTGATTGTATAAAGTAATGAACGATCGCGCGACTCGGCAATACTGACAAGCGACTGCACAACTAGTAAAACACCTGCCGCGACCTACATAAATAAATAAAAGATAATGAAAATATGATATGTATAGGGAACATGCAAATTTGTTTATTTCTTTTTAATCTTATCAGATATCGGGTATGTTCGGTTACAGAATATTAACTTAAACTACAACCATCTTAAATACTACATCTATTGTCTTCATTAATCTAATTTCGTTCGTAATTTTAGGGCGTTTTGGCGTGCTGATCGATGAGTCTAAGCGGTTGTGAGGAGTATTCGATGCCGAAGCCGGAAATGATAACATTGACCACCGATATCACAAAGATGACCACCAAAATAACATCGTTTAATATTATTGCTGCCGTCTGGTCTTTCTGCTTGTTAATATTCAGACTGCCGATGGCGACAAATAGAATTCCAACCAATAGCTGTCAAGATTGAAATGGAAACCGATTAGGAAAAAAACGAATTTCCACTAAACACGATTCTATATACATATATTTCAGGTCTATTGCTATAATACTACTGTCAAATATTTAATATGATGTGGTTCAGTTGACATCGTTTAACAGATCACCCTGCGGCGGAGGCAGACGACTATCGAATGCCGATATAAAGAGATTTATCATGGTTGTGAAAAACGCAAACCCAGTGCGCACATGATTGATCACATTCGCCGATTGATGGAACTCTGGCTGGTGCAGTCGGCAATCCCGTAATAAACTGAGAGACAGACTCAATATGCCGGACAGTATCTAGTATCAGAACGATTTACCGTTACAACTGCATGCCCAGTAAAAGCAAACTTGAAAATTTCCACTATTTACCTGTAGAACTATCGACAAGCTGATCAGTATCAGCATTAGCTTGTAGAACTGATGCTGTTCTCCGACTTGTAAAATGTACTTTAGCTGCGATGCATTAGCCGTAAGCAGAGCTATGTCCAGCATGCCCTGTGCAATAGTCTTCTTGGTCGCATAGCGATTGGCGTCCATTGCCTTCATCTGAAAATATAATTCAAATGGTTTCGACTTAAATTTGGAGTTAAGTTTCAAATTCTACCATTTTCGTGCTGTCTACAATCTTCTCTGCTTCGAACTTGGCTACAATGTGACTGTCTATCTGCACATCTCACAGCATTTCTACTTTTCTTATCTCTGATTCGTGTTGTGACTCGTTGATAAGGATGACTATCGACTCAAAACAATTAGCTAAAAGTTGCCAATTGGGTACAAGGATGTACAGACCGATGCACAGTGGGTTTTTCCCATAAACTTTATTTTTATTTTTTGAATACATATATTTGATTTTATGCCCAACAAAATTCGGATAAATCCCACTGTGCGATAGAAACACTATTGATGAATAAGATAAGTTATACATACGTATATTCCTTACAGGTTTCTTCCATGAGTAAACTACTAAATTGAGCAAATAAACTTAATACATATTAATCAAGTACAAATTACAGGGAATCAAGGTTACCACGAATCGCATATGGATGAATTCCCATATTGGTTCTTAACACCCTGCCTCTCTACCTCTACCATCTTTGTAATTGTTCTTTAAATTATAAAATCAATATGCAGACGCACGACATGCGGAAATTAACATTTTATTCGCACAGTTCCCATTTGAGAGGGGTATATAATGTATAGTATATGTACATAATACACACATACATTTGTTTACACAAGGTAAGCTTGAATTGTTGCAGTTGACAAACCGAATGTGCATGTGAGGACTATACGAAGATCAAGGTTAATCGGAAGTCTCAACTGGCCAATTAAGCTAAATCCACTATAATTTTGCACATTTTCTCATACTCATATGATACTGAATGATATGATGTGCCAACTTGCCTCCGTTTCGTTAACTCGTTCTCCAGCCTGAGCCATTGTTTGGCTTTCAATTCGGTTCCACGTCGTTGGGTTTGAAAAAACTAGCCAAAATTCAATTGTAAATTCCTTTTCGGAACTGCCCGAGACACTATATAGTTTGTTTAGTATAGGTTTTATTCAGTCGACAATTGTTGAAGCTCGCACACACCAACTTGACACGCCGTTGTCATGGAGATGGTCGCTTGGGGTCGCACAACCAAACGATTTAACAACCGAAAACAAACTGAAACCGCTTCGAACGTAGCGCTCTTCGGTGCGCTCATAAGAGAGAGAGCTCTACGTACTGAATAATTAAACAAGTAACCCGAGTTTGGCATTGCGTATGACTAATGTTGTTTTTTGTGTTTATAAATCGGTCTATTGATTTTCTTTGTAGTGTGTGGTTTATCAAAGATCTTGGTAATGTAAATATTAATTACACATATATTTCCATTCCCGATTATTCTCGCACATAATTACAAATATATTTGCTTTACACATTTGATAATCTCAGCTTTGTTTTTAGTTATTTTTTATTTTTATTTTCTATGCTGCGAAAGCAATTTCAATAAATAGCATTTTAAATACTTTGCGCCTGTTTATGCATAATACACATGCAAATGATTTAAATTTTTCTGGGGGATACTTGGTTGTTGATGTTAGCTGACACATGGATTTGATACAGAATTTAATAAGCCTTTTTGAGTTAATAAAAAATAAACACAAACTAGAAAGTCTTTCTATGCACGGCGCGCAGGCCCTCCTCTTCAAACTCTCGCTTCGATATCCACATCTTCTTGAAGGTGTCCAGCGATGCCAGAATCGAACCACCCATCCACGTGGAATACAGACGTTCCTGTGGCGCAGCAATCTAGAGTGCATAGGTAGATTCATTTATAGAGATAATTAAATCAATTTATATAATAAACATTACCCTAATCTTCAAATCCTTCGCTGAGTTCTTGCGCAGCTCGGCGAGCAAACGATCTCCGAATCCTTTGAAAAGCGTTGATCCTCCCGAGAGCACAATGTTCTGATAGAGCATTTTTCTGAGATCCATATCCGACTTTTCAATGGAATACATTAGCACATCGTGTATTCCCTCGCACTCCTCGCCCAGCAGATCGGGTCGGAAGAGAACCTCGGGAGCACGGAAACGTGCCTGTCCAATTTCGAATGTCTTGCCGTCGGGCAGTTTGTAGGCAACCTTCTCATTGTCCACCGACTCCTCCTTCTGTGGATTGGTAGCCAAATAACAGACCTTCTCCTTAATGGAGCGCACAATCTCAAACTCGGCAGTAGACCGGAAATTGAAGCCCTCGCGACGTATGAGTGTTTTTAGGTAACGTGTCACGTCACGACCAGCGATGTCAACACGCATAATACTGTGAGGCATGGCGAATCCCTCGTAGATGGGTACCGCATGCGTCACACCGTCACCAGAGTCGAGAACAACTCCGGTCACTCGACCAGTGGCATAGCTACGTATAGAAAAATATGTTTCAATTGATTCTGAGAAAATCAAGAGAGAGTTGGAGTTCTTACAGACTGAGTACTGCCTGCATTGAGACAAAGAGCGCGGGCGCATTGATGCCTTCGAAGAAGAATTCAGCGGCCTTTTCACGATTACGGCGGGGATTTAAGGGCGCTTCAGTGAGAAGAACTGGGTGATCTTCCGTAAAGGTGGCCAGTTGTTCCTGACGCAAAGAACAGTTAAAAAGAGTTTAAACTTGTGGATTCGACATTGCTTACTTTACTATATATGTAGCTCCATATCCGTTCCATATCATTCCAGTCCGTCACAATACCGTGCTCCATGGGATAACTAATGCTGAGCAGTCCACGATGCTCCTCCGCCTTGGGGCCAACAAAAATGTCGCCTTCCAAGGCGCCTGCCATTACCCGAACATGTTTGGGTCTGCCAATACTGAGGAGCTCAATGAATATTTTGGACACCGTAAGGATAGCAACAGGAATACTTACTAATTGGGAAACCTGCACTTTGGAATGTGCTCGCCAGCAAAGCCGGCTTTGATCACACCGGAGCCCTAGAAGCATACGAGTATTAAGTTTTATATTATTATATGCGTATTTACACTTTGCATTGACTTGACACTTTTAAAAATTTCGGAATTTTTGTTAATAGAAATAGAATTATCACAAAATGGGATCCAGAGATATTCCCCAAGCGGACATGCTGCGTGTGCAGAAGAGCGCAAATTCAGTACGCAAGGAGATCTTAAAATTTATTCCGCAAATCGGTCTTAACTGTATTAACTACAGAGAGATAGGTGAGCTGGATTACTTCTATTTGGATGCCCAAAATTACAGGGATTATTACCGCGACGCATACAATATGATGCACAAGCCGAAGCGATTCTGTGGATGTCTTGGGAGTGGCGGTTATAGGAGGGATTATGCTCTTGAGGCCATCACTGCCCCGATTCATTCGGTGCGGGAGCGCCAGCCCGTGGTGTATTCCATGGAATATCCATGTACTTTAAATCTGGATGGGGCCATTCGTATTGGTGCCCATTTTGCACCCAACTCCTCAATGAGCTTCAAACGCTGATATATTTTATTAAATATAAAAGTGGACAACAATTAGTCACTCTTCTTACAGGTTTGATTCGCGAAAGTTTATAGACAAAGGGACAAAGGGGGAGAGTGGTACAAGCAGCGCTTGGCTTATTCGTGTTAGTTGGTGATGTCACTTGCGATTGCCAAAAACGTCGTCAGAAAGGGTTGGGTGCGGCAATTGGTTTCGTTGTTAACGGCGTTTTATTTTAAAATTATACTTACGTTATCTATAACCACAGGCTGATTGACTACGACATCATAGGGCTCCATTTTGTGCGTTTATAAAAAAGTTTTGCGAATTTTCCTATTAAATCGCGGTGTCGTGTGTAGTGTGACCGCGTTTTGTGTAAAGTAAAATACCAAAGTGAAAATACTATATACTACTGGAAAAATATACCAATAAATTAAAAACATCTGTTCATTCTTCATTTGAAACGGCATGTCTGCTCACGAAATAAATAAGATATATAACATATTTAGAATTATTAGAATATTTAGAAGTATTATTAATATTATGATTTGTTAATAATGTTAATGATTTGGTTATTCATATTTTGCGGATCATACGTATTCGAAAGCAACGCTGTTTGCGGTATTTTTGTTTGTATCGATAGTTAAATCGATCGTGAAATCGATGCATGTGCATCAACAGTCCGAAAATATTTTCGTTTGTATAAAATTTGTTATTCCCATTTGTTGACAAGTAACAAAAATGGCTACAGCAAACACAAAAAAGAATCCAGAACAACTGGAGGCCGGGCTGAAGGCCCTAATAGATCATTTGCTATCGGTTTACCCAGATCAACCGAATCCGCTGCAGGTGACGACCCTAATAAAGTATTGGCTGGGAGGATCTGATCCGCTTGACTACATTAGCATGTACAACAATGATGGTCAGGGCGAGGGGGAGTCAGAAAGAGTTCCCCCACACTGGCACTACGTGAGCTTTGGACTCAGCGATTTGCATGGCGATCAGCGCGTCCATCCCCAAGAGGAGAACTCTACTCGATCAGGCATGGGCTTTGAGTTGACGTTTCGCTTGGCCAAAACTGAAGCCGAGCTTCGCCAGCAGAAGGAATGCCCAGATAAACCGGTCAGGCCACCCACCTGGCCTGCCAATCTGCTGCAATTGATTGCCCGTTACTGTTTCCGAACTGGCAACGGATTGTGCTTTGGTGACAATATTCCCTGGGGCAAGTCCTTGGGTGGCAGCTCAACGTCGCGCATGCAGAATCTCCTGGTGGCACAGGATCCCCAACTGAGCTCTATTGACACGCCCTTCGGCACTGTGGACTTCTGCCAGATTGTGGGTGTCACCGAGGAGGAACTGGAGCAGGCATCGCTTTGGAATGGACGTGGAGTGCTGAATCTTCTCGCCAAGGATGTACAGACAGGAGGAGATTGGCTGGTTACCGATATGGAGCGAACCATGAGCGTTTTTGAGCTGTTCCCCGAGACGTTGCTTAATCTGCAAGATGATTTAGAGAAACAAGGCTCTGATTTGGCCGGCGTAAATGCCGAGTTCGCGTTCAGGGAGCTAAAACCAACGCCGACCATGAAGAAAGAGATTGATTTTGAGAGCCTTAACGAACGTTGCGCTTATGAGTCACAAATGAAGCGGGAGGAGCCCAGTTCCTTCCAGTCCATGTCGTTGAGCAGCAACTCCTTGCACAATTCGTGTCCTTTGGACTATCAACCGCAGGCTCCCGACTGCATATCCCTTGACGGCATTGAAGTCACCCTAGCGCCCAATGCAGCCCAGTACCTTCTGTTGGCCATCAAGGTAAGTGGGTCGGTGACTCCATGAATAAACAGAGATTAAAGATGATCTTCCTTACTCCCCTAGGATCGTATACGCCATGGACGGCACTTCACCTTTAAGGCACAGCACCTGGCACTGACTTTGGTCGCTGAAAGTGTCACTGGTGCTGCTGTCAGCGTCAGTGATCCCTTCGGTGTGCTTGGCTATTGGATACAGGTGCTCATACCGAACGATATGGTGCCGCGCATGATGGAGGCCTTTCGCAATGCTAAACTCGATGGGAACAATGAACCCAAAGAACGTCTAGAGTTCGATTGGCCGGATAAGAACTTCAAGCTAATTATCGATCAGCCTCCAGTCTGTCCGTTGCCCACAGCGATGTCGTTTGAAACCGCCATAGCAGCAGCTGCAGAGTCAGCTAATTAAGGGCGCATTTATTACTTAGTATTAGTATACTACCTGTATAGGCATATACATATATATAGACTAATCGAATTGAATCTTCCACTAACACGTAAGTTGCACTCTCTACTTAATTGTAAAGCATATTTAAAATTTCAACCTAAGGGAACAAAAATACATATAAAATACTCAAGAAAATTCAATGAGGATTGTCGAAGACGGCGCCAGAATCATTTGTGGAGCATGCTTGACTGTGGGTTCAACTTGGAGGAGGCTTGAAGCCCCGCCGGATATCCTCACTTAATGGTACAACAAGCCAAGCCAAGTCGCTGTCATCCATCTGCCGCACAATGGACTTCAGTTTCTAATTCTGGGAATTGGAATCAATTGAAAATTTCGGACGCAAAATCCCGACACCCGACGCCTATTGATGATGATGGGTCTGCCAATTGATCATGTGATTTCATTAAGAAGCACTTGCTGAGTGGATGCAACTCGCTTCGATTGCGTTTAATTTGTAGGGCCCCCAACACGGCATTGGGATGCGTTTGCCTCTCAACTCTCTCTATCTCACTCTCTCCCAGTCTGTCTGCCTCTTCTCCTCTTGTTGCCCCTGTCCTTTCTCTCTTCTCTTTCTACTCTTTGTTTTCGTGCCAATCTTCGGCCACCGTTGCCAACGTTACCGCAAACGCAGCGCAGTCTGGCTTTGTTTATCGCTGAGAATTCTCTGCTCTGCCAACATCGTCGTCGTCGTCGCTGTCGCCGTCTCCGATTAGGCGCCGCTCGTCGTGAGCGAGTGACAAATTTTTGCAAACTGCTCGTGGAAAATAATTGAATTATTTTTCATTCCGTTGCCGGCAACGCAAGCGTTCGGTCGTGTATTCTCAGCGTTCATCATCATCACCTACGTCGCCCTCGTCGCCTTCGTCGTCGTCGTCGTCATCGTCATCGTCGGCGTCTTCTTTGCTGCCGTCGTAGTTTCGCATTTGTCAGTGGCGTACCTCGCACGCGTTTCAACTTTCCCAAAGGGATTTAAAGTGAAATCTCAGTGAAATTCTTAAGAACACACACAGGCATGTACACACACCTACACACGCACACACAATTATTTTGGTGATTCATTGCGTAATCACATGCCCAGCCCTGCTCCCCTCCTCAAACGACACCTTGAAGCGACACGTGCGCGACGACGACTTTCAAGCGCATTGATAGCGTCAAAGCGTGGAAAAAGTTGCACTCCCCACGACTAGAACTAGAACAATAACAAAGAATGAGAGAGTAGAGTATATTAAAAAAGTAGACGAAGCTTCAACAGTTTATATAGCAATACATTGATATGGTAGCGGTTTTGGTTTTGGTTTTGATTTTGGTATTTCTTTTTGCTTGCGTGTGCAAACTTTGGGAATGCAATCTGCATATTGTTATTGTTATCGCAGTCGTGTAAATTCGCCAAATTCTTTGCTGACAAGACGTTTATTTGTGTTTACGTGTGTCTGCGTAAATATTTATATAATTATCGTATAATTAAGTATGCACATGTATGTAAACTTTATTGCCCAGTTACACGATATAGCGCTGTGAGATCTGATAGAATATGCGATCTTCTTAGGTCGCAATGCGGAAGCTACTCTAGTTTCTTAATTATCCAATTTCGATCAATTACATTGACACCCACAACCTATAGAATATGATATATTCATATACCATATAGTTCATTTTTGATGATTAAGTTTCACTTTGAAATGTTTACTCTATTAAGTGAATGGGAATCTTCTCTATTGCCAGCCAGCAAATAAATAAGGTGTCTACATTTTATCTATATACACTATATCTTGAGAACTATTTGAGGTGTAAGATATGCAGAGGGCATTGTATCTCTTTATCTCCTAGCAAGTTGAACTTGAGTTTAGGAAATTAAAGTAGTTTCCAAAGCGAAAGAAAGAGGTAAAATAATTAGAACTAATCTTAAGTTTGCGTAGTTTAAATGAGTTCACTATATGAAAGAAAGTTGTACAAGTTTTAGCAGACTAAACAAGGTCGGCAGAAAATGCCAAATGACATTCTTGGATGCGAAAAGTGTTCAGAAATCTTCTTTAGCTTAAGTAATTAAAACTGCAGTTAAGCGTGACTTTATTTATACCAGATTCTTATTCGTAAAATATACTTGTATACTTGTAAGAATATCAAGTGAATTTGAATCTGCTCTATTAGGCTGATAGTTCTGTACGTGTACGTATTATCTATCTACGCTAATCTCTGCTAACTTAACGTGCCAAGATATGCAAAGGGCGTTGTATCTATTTATCTCTAAAAAAGTTGAACTTGAGTTCGCTAAACTTGCAGTACGAAAGAAAGTAGTAAAAGCTATAGCAGGCATATTTGCATAAACTCTACAGTTGACAAGGTCGATAGCAAATGCTGTCATATAATTTGACAGTTCGAATTCTATATTTTTTAGCTTAAGCAGGCAAAAATACACGTAATTACGATTTCAATAAACAAAGATTTGATAGCACCAGAGATGAGAGAAGTAATCAGTATCAATTTCAGGCAAATCGCACGTGTCGTCGCCAAGGAGAATGGCCGAGAATGAACCGCTACACGAGGCACCTCCCCATGAGCCGAACGGACGCATTGTGAGCACGGAGGAACGTGCTCGTACCAATGGCCACGCTGTGACCAATGGCAAGGGGGCAGAACAAGCAACAACGATGGCAAATGGAGGCGCCACACAGCCAGCACACATTGAGGCGCCCTGCTGCCGCGATATACACGGCAAGGAGCCTCCGGATGGCGGTGCCCAGGCCTGGCTAGTGATGGTCAGTGCATTCATATGCAACGGTGTCATCTTTGGACTCATTAACACTTATGGGGTCTTGCACAAGCTGCTGGTGGAGCGACTGAAGGCTCAGGGAGATGTGGATGCCAGCAGCAAAGCGGGTAAGCAATAAAAACAAATCAACAATCGAATCTAGCACGTTCCTAATCCCCCAACAAATTCGAGCCGAGGGCAAATTGATTCGCAATTTCGATTAAACGTAATTATGCAGAAGACAAATCAGATTATATGGGAAAATGAACAGTTGTTATTGTTGTTGTTTTGCCTATCAAGCAATTACTTGTAAGTATATTAACACACACACAGATACAGATAAGGGGTTGATAAGGGGTTTGCTATGAAGCTATAGCCGGATTTACGATTGATTTCCATTAAGCGAAATTTTATTTACAACGCGACTAAATGAATGAATGAAAATCATGTGTTATACTTTAGAGAGAACATACTGTATTTATATATAGTACATTAAGTTGATAAGCCGAATTATTAATATTCGCACTTGAACTTATAGTTTTGCGTATTTATTTAAAATTGTTTCTTAATGATTTGCAAATTACTTAGATCTGTATACTTTGATTTAAATATGAACACGACAGAACGCTTCAATCGAGAGTGATCGGTTGCTGTATACCCGCTATCGAAATTCTATGTTTAGCATGTTTTCTATTGCATACTTACTGGTGGCGCCCTGCGAAATCTGATTGTCTAAGAAAATTCTGTCTTAAATAACTTCTATGTTAATTATCCGTAAGCAATTAAATTAAAAGAAATCATTTGGATAGTAAAGATTAATGTGGTCACCAAAAATGAACCAACTAGCTTCAGAATGACTCTTGCAATTAGAATTTTATCGATTTAAGCAGACGGAAGAGGGTGTTGCCGAATTCTAAAACAAGTTTTATCTACGTGTAATAATAAGACATAGTGAAACTAAATTTGGTAGAACTATCTCTTATAGTCTCTGAGATCTAGGTGTTCATACGAACAGATATGGCTATATCGACTCGGCTGTTGACGCTGATCAAGAATATATGTACTTTGTGGGGTCAGAGATGCCTCCATATACCTGTTACACATTTTTTCCACTTGATCCATGTTGTAATACCCTTCTACCCCATGAGTATTGGGTGCAAATATGCTATGCAACTTTCATTATTTTGCAAATTGATCTACAAGAAGACATTTTGATTATATGAGTCGAAGAAATTAGATATAACAAATATTTATATAATAATTTCAGCTCAGCTCGAGCTAATGATCAATTGCTAATGCAACCTAAGAAGTACTGGGGTCGTACACACGATCCACCGCGATCCATGCAGATTCCTGGGTTTGCGTTGAGTTCAATAAAACCTGATACATGTGTGCGAATGTCTCTGTGTGTATGTGTACATACTATGTTAGTGTAAGAAAGCGACATGCCGACGTCAAGTGAATTAAATTGCTGAAAGTTTTATTGGATCACAAAACGTTATTCAACACCAACGCCGCGTCGCCGGCAATGGCGATGTCAAGTCAAGTTGTTCTGGAGTCGATGAAAGTTGAAATTAACAAAAGCAAAAGGTCGTTTGCAGCGAATAATTTTGCGTGCCACTCACACACGTACACACAGCATGAAGTAGTCTGGGCCGGTGCAGTCCCGGAATCTATGGGATCTATGAGACTACGACTGTGACTGACTGCGCTTCAATTGTGTGCGAAACTGATGACGTCGCTCGAGAATAACAACAACAAGGTTCAATTGACTGCTTACGCTGTGTCTGTCAAGGTTCGTGTTGTGAACCGGTGTCGGTGTCAATGCGCATACGCCCCGTTGCACGCGTTTGCAAGGCGCGTATTGGGAACGCGACTAAAGAATAAGAAGAAGAAGACCAACTGCATTTGCGAAAGACAAAAGCCCCAAGACCAAAGACGACCCAGTCCCAAAACTAGTGGCACAACAATCGCCCATGCCACACCAGCTGCCACATGCCACACCAACGCTGCCACATGCCACTGACCCAGTTACTCGTTGGGCGTTCGTAGTTGCTTGGCATCGGAAGCCGTTCAAATGCAATGACAGCGATCCTCCTGTCAGAGCTACAGCCAGAGCCGCTCTAGCCATCACTAGCTGAGTGGTATTAGTTCCGCCATATGATTAAAGCCTCACGTAATCCGAGTCAGCATCACGTCGTGTGTCTCTTCTTAAGCGCTTTGAGCCGCTGCAATCGCCTTCTTAGCACCCTGTGAACCCATATAGAGACCCCCTAAGACATCTCAGAGTTGAATAGGTTCAATAGGTTTTAATAGCAGATTAGCATTTAATGTCTGTAAAGCCTATATAGTATTAATATATTTGAATAACAAAGAAGTGCAGCTGATAACCTAACGATTGCGAATAGATATAGTGGAAAAACCAAACCAAGAGTGATCTGGGTTCATCAATTTGAACATCGCCTGAAGCATCGTCAGCCAAGAGTTGACTTTGGAATTCCTGAAATTTCGGTTATTTTCTAATTAGAACATATGACTTTTATTTCCCAAGTTTTTAGTATAGATTCGTAGCTATAAATCTTACTCTGATCGCTTTGGGTTATCTTAGAACTGCTGAGAATGTTTATGTGCCTTAAAAATTTCTTAAAAGAACCTAGGAATACCTTAGTTATAAATCTAGCTCGTCCGTATTAACTGATATAAAACATAGCCGGCGGGATTAGTTTAGACCTACTCATATGTTTTCCTTAAGTTTGTGACTGCAATTTGTTAAAAAGCTGAAACAAAAACTGAAACAATATTCCTAGTTCTATCTGTAGATTTACTAGCTATAAATCTTAAACTGACTGTTATACGCATATCGCCGGCGGGTTTTCTTAAATATGTTGATATCATTATCTATATTTTTTTTGAGCATCTGCTAAAAAACATAGCAGTACCATCACAATATTCCTTGTTGTTATTGTAGATTTACTAGCTATAAATCTCACTGGCCCACCATAAATTTATGATTTAAGATTTAAAGTTTACAGTGTAGATATACAAGATGTCTTCCAACATACTTATATACAATTGAGATTATCAATTATTTTTTTTACTTTTAAACAGTTGACTGACCATAGTTCAACTTTCAATTATATTAACTAACTAAATAATAAAAACAATATAGTTCCGGCGCCTTTCCTAGAACAAAGGGATTGTTTCTTAAATGGTATGACATTGTGATTTATTAAAAAACTATGAAATACTCGTACTATAACCATGTTCCTTATGTTTTCTGTGTAGATTTACTAGCTATAAATCTAATTTACCCGCCATAAATTGATGTAATATTGTTGCCGGCGTGTTTTTTTTAGACCATTGGCAAAGTTTCAGCAACACTTTGGTGCGGAAATTATCTAACATGATATGCAGTTCCTTTTGCAGTGCACTCTCTCCCTCTCACTTTTGCAATGCTAATGACTGAGCTCTCCCTCGCTCGCCGGCCGTGGCATTGACATTGAACGCCGGCGCTCTCTCACTCACTCACTCTCTCTTCGTTTGCTCTCTCTTGCCCTCGGTCGGGTTGCCATGGCTGCCGAAATTGCATGACTCGCTGTTAGCCGGCGTGCTCAAGTGCAAGTGAGAGAGTGGGAGAGAGAGGTGAATGTAAATGTTTGTAGGGGTATTGATTTCAATGGGTACTCAAAGCAAAGGCAGGCACATTCGCTGATGTAGGTCAAGTCTAATTTTAGTAACAATCCTAGCAAAATAAACAAATATCAATTTGTTTGAGAGCAAAATGGGAAACTATTACAATATTGGTTTGTCTCTTTTGTTCGTCTCTCTCTTTGGCACTTTCAAAAGCTTTGTCACTTTGGCTTAGGCAATATTGTGTGATTTTTCATCAGTTTATAATAATGACGTGGGTGGGGGAAAGTCTTGGGGCAGTTGACGATCTTATATGATGAGCTTATTTCCACACAGTTGACAGCTGCATCATTCGCATCTTATTATAGACTCTTCTTTATTATACATTATCACGGGCTACTGTCACTTCTGCGCCCGCTTATCGCAACTGGGTCGGGCCGAACAAAGAATTAACCCAATTCTGTCAGTTAGGTGTTACTCGCGTTCCCAACGGAAACTGTTGACTGTAGGAAAACATACGTATTTGGCGACAAAGTGCAACTTGCATAGGGATCGCAAACTAGGGCTACAGTACTGATAAATCATATAGGGATTGTGCAAAGTTCGGAATGTCTTAAGCAAGTAAAGAAAACAACAGTGCTGTTTATACCCTTCGACCATTGAAAATGGTCAAAAAAGGGTATACTAACTTTGTGCAAATGTATGTAACAGGCAGAAGGAGGCGTGGCAGACCCCACAAAGTATATATATTCTTGCTCAGGATCACTAGCCGAGTTGATTGAGCCATGTCTGTCTGTCTGGATGTCCGGATGTCCGGATGTCCGGATGTCCGGATGTCCAGATGAACACACAGATCTCAGCTATTATAAATGCTAGAGACACCAAATTTGGAATGAAGGTTCCTATGTACTCGGCGCAGATCAAGTTTATTTCAAATGTTAGGTGCCACGCCCACCGCCCCCACAAATCAATAATTTAATTTTTGAACTCAATTTGTAAGCGCTGTATAAAAGATACAACTTTCTGACTTTAACATATACTAAGCTGAATGAAATATCTACGTAGTCTCCAAATTACAATCCGATCGGACAATAATCACAGAAGTTATTTAAGAAAGTATGAGCATAACACCAAGTGCTTCTGTCAGCTAACAAGAGAGGCGGGCGAGCGCGAAGCGCGAGCGCCATCTGTCGGGATTTATTTCAAAGCATGTGCATATGCATATGTGTGTGAATTTAACAAATTAAACTACACGGGAACATAGGTCGAAGGGTATCCCACTGTCGCGTTTTGCGCGACTGTTGCTTTTCTTACTGGTTAATGTATGATTTCGTTGTTTACTTTAGTTTCATATTTAAAGGCGAACTCTGTTTATCCAGTAAGGTTACTTCTCAAATATGTTTATTATGCAAACGATGATAGATATTGTGCATACTTAACATTCACGTTCTAGCATTCAAATTTCGCCTGCAATTCGATTTTTATCAATATTCATGAACGTGACACATTTTTCAAACATTTTCTATAAGAAATACCGTCACCAAATTTGGTTGTCCCAGCTCTTATAATATCCGAGATCTAGGTGGTCATACAGACAGCGGCTATATCAATAAAGAAACAATGTATCTTATGTAGTCAGAGATGGCTCCTTCTGTCTGCTACATACATATTCGGTTAGCACAAAGTCTTAATACCCTTCTACCGTATGGGTCTGTCAAATCCATTCAATTTCGACATGCTGAAGAAAAATATAGAAAATAGTTTATTAATTAATTTGGACAGATTCAATTAAGCTATTTCACACCCGTATAGAGCTTTAACATAGCTGACTGATTCATCGATCGATCGTGCAATGCGTGCAAATTGCTCAATCAAGTTGGGATCCCGCCCTGCCCCCTGTTGCGTCTCTTCCTCTGTTATCGGGAGCTCGACTCGAGTGGAAAACACAGTTGATTTCACAATTAACCACAATTGCGTGAGATTCGATTTGTTGCATGTTGGTCTGGTCTATGCAGATGTTAAGTCGGCTTCGTTATGTGCTTTATTGTGTACTTGCAGCTCTTGTCGGCGCTTTGACAATTGGCACAACATTCTTTCTATCGCCCGTCGCCGGCTGCCTGACGGACAAGATCGGTCTGCGCCTGACCACCTTCATTGGTGGCATGCTTGCCTCGGGGGGCCTGTTGCTCTCGTCGTTCTGCACTCAGGATATCAGAGCCCTGTACTTCACATATGGCATTATGTTCGGGCTGGGCGGCGCTTTGGCCTACACGCCCACGCTTGCCATATTGGGTCACTACTTCAAGCGTTATCTGGGAAAGGTTAGCGGATTCGTGACTGCCGGTTCGAGTGTATTCACTGTAATACTGCCACCTGTGCTCGACTGGCTGCTCAGCAGCTACGGCCTGGAGACGTCACTGCGGGTGAGTAAACGATAAACTTGAGATTCTTCTATATATTTCATTTCTAATTGTCCCTTTCTAATTGCAGATAATGAGTCTGATGTGTGGTTTTATCATCTTCTGTTCGTTTGTCTACAAGCCTTTGCATTTTCCGCTGGAATCGTCCAAGAAGAAGACTGGTCGCACACGTTTAAATGTATTCCTGCGCTCGATCATCAATACAGAGATCTGGAAACGTAAGCGTTACGTGATCTGGGCAATGTGCGTGCCCCTGGCGCTCTTTGGTTACTTTGTGCCCTATGTGCACATGATGAAGTTTGTGGAAACGAAGTTCCCCAGCAACGATGTCAATCTGCCTGTGATGTGCATTGGTGTCACTTCCGGCATTGGTCGTCTCATCTTCGGCGTAATAGCAGATATGCCAGGTGTGAATAGGATGTATCTACAGCAGCTTTCGTTGGTCTGCATTGGTATGCTCACACTGCTACTGCCACTGACCAGTTCGTATGTGGTGCTCGTATCGTTTGCCCTAATAATGGGCCTCTTTGATGGCTGCTTCATCTCCCTGCTGGGTCCCATTGCCTATGAGATCTGTGGACCATCGGGCGCCACGCAAGCTATTGGTTTCCTGCTCGGTCTCTGCTCACTGCCACTGACACTGGGACCGTATGTTGCCGGCATTATCTTTGACAAGACCGGCTCGTATACACTGCCATTGATATTGGCTGGACTGCCACCCCTAGTGGGTTCCTCTCTGTTATTCCTCATGCGTTGTGTCAAGGATGAGTCGGAAAGTTCCACTTCGGTGGCGACTGCAGCCATTCAGAATATTTACATCGAAAGCCCTGTACCCAATGGCAACTATAGCTTAAACGGTAAGGGTATTAAGACGTATGATATATGCACAATTATTACATATATAATCCTCTCCTTCTTTCAGCTTTGAAGTCAAGCGTACCCCTAATTGAGAACGGCAATGGTTGCATTCCCAACGGACACAAGATCACGAATGGCTCAGCAAATGGTTCGTATTCAATTCTCGTACAAGTGTTCAAGTTTATCTAATCGCATCTTATGCAGCTGGAGAGCCACATGCACCTTTAATGACGAATGGTGGCAATGGTCGATTGTCCAATGGATATGGCGATATGGGTGACCGCATAACTGGTTCGTACCTTGGTCAAAGCGATAATAGATTTACTGCCTGCTGCTCTTCTTACCAAGCTTGTACTCACCCCAGTAGCTCGTTTTCTTTTTCGACTAACACGCACTCTAAGCACTCTACGCCTATCGCTTCTCACACTGCTTTGCTTGATAACAACAACAGTTTGAGATCTCAGACATTGATTGAGGATTCTAGGAAACGACACTACAAGTATTCTATTCTGTAAAGTAATACGTTCTCTCATTTGAGTCCTTTTATCAGCTATGATACAGATTTAAAGATTCTTATAGAAAGATTCTTATTAAATTTGTGTTAATGTATTAACAAGGCAAAGGAAGGAAGAGTGAGGATATAATTTGAAATACTTATCCAAAGCTACATCACACATTTCGCTCTTTTATAAATGGTTAAATGGAAGCCTAAACAGCACATCAAAGTAGATTCCCTGCCCTTGATATGAGAGCAGAACCGACAGTGGGCCAGATCAGTCTTTAAGCAGCCTTCGTTTAAGTTATCAATAGGTTTTAGTGTTAGGAATAATTAATTGGTCGCAGTATGAGTAAGTGACAGTCAGTTGTGCTGGTCTGTAAATCCTTCAATCATTTCTTCAAGAATCGTTCAAAGAGTAGTTTAAACCAACTTTATTTAATTACAATATGTGATATAAAATACTATAAAAAACACAGTGTATTTCGAATTTTCATATCACTCATCTTACATCATATTTTATATCACTTCATCGCACGCATTCAAATACACTTTCTATATAATAGTACGCACATTATTCTTTCACAATTATTAAATAATAATTGCTAAGTAGTACTAGATCGCACCAGAAATGCTTTTGTAAATAAAAGAATGCAAGTAAAGTATGTTTTAAGTATAGTATGTATATTATTATATTGCCGCACACTTGATGTTGGAACACACTGCATGGAACTTGCCTATGGTTCTTAGATAAATAAAACAACAGTCTAACTAACCTTTACCATACAATGTAAATTTTGCAGAGAATCTTACCGACATGCCCGGATCCTAGAAACAGTCGCTGTCGTCGTCTACTAACTCAAAATTCCACAAACTTTACCCATGAAAGTTCAGCCATTTTACCATAATCTATTATCATACCGCTATCTAGCGTATCCAGCGCATAAAGAAGGTGTTCATGTTCGTGACGATGCATATTATGAATGTACAAACTATGAATATCCCTACGATGGAGAGAGACTTGTATGTACTTGATGTACATATCGTAATACTTATTTTTCATAAATGTATACTATAGGCTAAGTGAAAATCAAAATGCAAAATGCTTAATAAAGCAGATACACACGATAAAATTGAAGATTTATTGTTCTAGAGGACTATCCCAAATTCCGAATTATTAAAAATATTCGAATGTTTACAATCAGTCGAGTTGTTTGTGAAATAACTCTGTGATAGTGGATTGTGGCTTATATAAGTAGCTACCTGACATGAATTAAACACGCAATTGATGACGTCGTAGTACTATGTACACTATCTTTGCAAAGTTGTACTACGCACGGTGGCTGAGTGACTGACTGTCCGATTACTGTTAGCCATTAGAGCTAATTATAGCGATTTGTATGCTGGAGACCATCGATCATCGATATTAAAATTATTTATATTTTGTAGAGTTCATTGATGTGCGTTTAACAAGGAATCACGATCTAACACGCGTAACAATCGTACCAAATACGGACGATCATCGCGTCCGGGGGTATAAAATGGCGCTATATTCGGGAATTCATAATTAGTGTGCTTTCAAACGTTCGGTTGGTAGGGTGCGGTCTTGGATATTATACAATATATTGGATATAACGCGCAAACATGTTGATGTGGCACCTGTGGGGTGTTCTATTCCTCGTACTGTGGATATATTTCCTGTGGTCTCGCCGTAGATATTATATGTTAACACTAAAGCTTCCTGGTCCACTGGGCTATCCTCTGCTTGGCATGGCGCACAAACTGATGCAGAGGGAAAGTACGTGATTTGTAAGGAACTGTGAGAGAAGTTTACCTATTTAAATTGTGATTTTCAATTTGTGATATGCGTACGCAGATGTATTGAATGTGCTCGGCTACCACTTTGAAACACAAGGTTCTACTCTCTTCTCGTGGCTGGGCCCTATACCAATACTACTTGTCAGCGATCCTCAGGTAACACAGGATATTTTTACTTCTCCTCACTGTGTCGACAAGGGATTTCTCTACAAGGCTGTGGATGATGGAGCTGGAATGGGACTGTTCAGCATAAAAAGTACGAAAAGCAATTAAGTGGATATCGAACTTTCAGGCTATTAGCTCCTTTTATGAGTCTACAGATCCTCGTTGGAATTTGCATCGTAAATTATTGAATCCTGCCTTTGGACACAAGGTATTACTGAGTTTTCTACCAATTTTCAACACGGAAACAGCATTACTTGTCAAGGCCCTCGACGATTTGGTCGATGAAGGTGAAAAGGACTTAACACCTTTGCTGCAACGCTTCACCTTAAGCATAGCAACTCGTGAGTAGGTCAAATCAACAAGAGGTTCATTATTAGTCTAATAAATACTTTACAGAAACAACTATGGGTAGCGATGTAAAGGGAGAAGAGAGTTTTAAGAGCAACACTCTGCTGAAGAGCTATCATTGGTAAGTATTGTGTCTCTCAGCTTGGACAATGCTTACTATCCCTTAATAGTGCTCTGGAAACCATGACAGATATGTGCTTCTCCCCGTGGCTGATGAATAAAACGGTGCGTCGCCTCTTTGGTAGGGAGGAAAGTTATGCGAATTCAAAGTCAGAGATTCGGAGGTTCATTGGAAAGGTAGCTTGCAGTGTTAACCCCAAAAAAGATATACTAATCCTACCTATTATAATGCAGATAATTCAAAGGAAGATAGAGAAAATGGACGCGGAGGCCTCTCAGCCCGAATCTCAGCAACAAGATAAAAACATATTCCTCAATCTGGCTACGGATTTACTTAAGCGTGGTGTCTTTAGTTTGACAAACGTGGAGGATGAATCAAATGTTATAGTGTTTGGAGCCTTTGAAACAACTGCTAATACGATTGCTTACACATTGATGATGCTCGCCATGTTTCCGGAGTACCAGGAGAAAGTGTTCGAGGAAATTATATCTCTGTTTCCCAACACTGGAGACTTTGAAGTCACCTACGAAGATGTACAGCAAATGGTTTACTTGGATCTAATTCTCAATGAGACGATGCGCGTTATGGCTCCAGTTCCAATGGTCTGTCGGACAAACTCTCAGGATGTGAAACTCTCCAATGGCGTTGTAATACCAAAGGGCGTACAGATTGCTCTTGACATTTTCCATTTGCATCGCAATAAAAAAGTATGGGGAGACGATGCGGAAACATTCAATCCGGATCACTTTCTTCCACATAATTTTCAAGATAAGCATCCTTATGCATATGTTCCGTTTACGAAGGGTATTCGTAATTGTATAGGTGGGTTTATTTCAATAGCGATGGCTGACTATGTATATAATGTTCTCCCATTTTCAGGCTGGAGATATGCTTTAATATCGGCGAAAATAACATTGGCCAAGCTGCTGAGAAATTTCAAATTCTCGACCGAGTTCAAATTTGAAGATCTTCATTTTGTAGAGGATATAACCATAAAACTCAAAAAAGTGCCATTACTGGAATTACAACGAAGATTAAAATAATTGAAATACTTTAATGCTTTTTGTTTGTAAATATGGTTAATGGTTAAAAAACTATTTTTGTACACTTTTATATTAAATACTGTTTATAAGTTGTACTAATTGCATTTTGTTTGCGAATTTTTTTGCAAATTTTTAATATTTGTATTTTATTGGAATGTGCAGTATTCTTTTTTTTATTTTAATTTCAAAAATATATTCAAACCATTGCGAACCAAGAAAATACTAAATGCTGTTAGCAACAGAAGCGCGAACTGTTAAATAAGAACAGCGAATACAGTGAGCGATTATCGATAGCTTTGTTCCGCTCAACTGAGCGAGTCATATGAACGAACTAATTCCGAGTAAATTGTATTTATTTTATTTGTGCCGGTATGTCGCTAACAGATGTTTTGGAATTAAATAAAACCGAGTTGTTTGCGAAAATTCGCAATGGCTTACCGATTGTGCCACAAACTCAAAATCTATTGGACTGCAAAGACGACCTGCTGTACGTGTGGGACTCCAATGAATCTTGTCTCTTAGTGACGAATTGGCGCGCAGCGTCGCTTGAGCAGGAAACAAAGCGTGCCGCGGCTGGCTTTCAGACGCTCATACCCTCGAGCAAAGTCGGTGTGCATGTCGAGCGTATTCTTGTTTCAAATGAGGGCTCCCTGGTTGCATTGAGTGGACCGCAAGGTGTGTTCATCTTGGAGGTGCCACGCCGCAGTGGCCCTGATGGCTATTTCATGAATGGCAAGGAAAAAATCACGTGTCGTTCGTACAGCCTTGATGCACTTTTATTTCAAAACAATCCACAACTGGAGGTGCGTCAGTTGCGCTGGCATCCGGCCTCGGTGTCAGACTCGACACTCCTTCTACTGCTCTCAAACAACACAATTCGTGTGTACAACCACACCAAGCTTCGTCATGTCTGGAAGGTCGGTCCGCTGCCAACAAAGTCTACTGGAAAAACATCGCTCACTGACTTTGGGGAAGTATCAGTTGACTTTGATATAGCACCTGCAGTCTCCCGGAGCACAGCCAACAATGAGCTAAAGAACGCAAGTGTCTCTGGCAAAAGCATTTTAGATCAGAGCAACAAGACCTTGGCCGCAGCCAAAGCCAAGCAGGAAAAGGTCGAGTGGCCCATAGTGATACTGCGAGAGAATGGAAACATCTACATAATGCTAACGGGCATAGACTCGGAACTGACGCGCTTGCAGGGACCCATTACGATGACACCGCAGACTAGCGCCAACTATGGACTGGAGTCGTGTTCTTTGCTGATCATACCATCTTTGCCGCCAACTGTCATCATTGCCGAGTCAATTGGCAAGATACACCATGCTCTCTTGCTAGAATCCGAGCAAACTGAGCACTCGTTCAACGATGTTGATGGGGATCTGATTGTCGAGCCATCTGAGTGGACTCTGCATGTCACAGAAACCGTTGAGCTCGAGTTGGGCCTGACCGCGGGCTCAGGCAATTCCTCGGGTGGAGTATATAGCTGTCCCATACATCTAAAGCGGGATCTTATCAACGAGACGCGCTACTTTGCCTACCACAATGCTGGCCTCCACATAATCACCGTCAACTTCATTTCGGAGCTGCAGCGATTCCTGGACAGCGAAGCCGAAGACAGCCAGCTGGTGCTATCAACACCCTCCAGTGCGGAGTACATTCTGTGCACCAAGTTCGATTCAAGCGATCGCACCAATGCCGTCTTTGGCATCGCCCTTCTGCAAATGCCCGCTGGGCTTGTTCTTCTGCTGAGCAGCGGCCAAGTGATTAGCCTGAAGCTGGTCATAGATGTCCAATTACTGGTTACCTCCAAAGATAATGCGCAACGCAGAACAGCCGATGCTGTGGTGGATCTGCAAGGCGCCAGCCCCTCCTTTGTGGAGGCAATCAGGGCACTGCTGCAGCGCAGCGTCAGTCAGCCGATTCTGGCGGATAAACTCGCCTCGCCCACAGCCCACGAGCGCTATGAGCTGCTGAATCAGGCCATTGAGGTGCTGCGCTCGCAATATTTGAAGCGACACGAACTGGTGCGATCCGAGTTTGCCAAGCGCATTAACTGCATCAAGCTGCAGAAGAAGCAGCAGCTGGAGGAGATCGTTAGTCTGGAGAACGAGCGAGAGATTATCAGTGAACGTGCCCACAAGTTGGCCGAACGTTTCGAGGAGATCAGCGACAATCAGGAGGTTCTAGTGCGTCGTTGCCAAAAGCTTATGCAGGAGGCCAATGCAACCTTGCCCAACAGCGTTGTGGCCGATCGTGAGTTTGCCCAGGAGGTGTCGCGCATTAACAAGGCCACCAAATCAATGGCCGCCAACTTGGACACGGCTAAGAAGACGATGAACAAACAGCGATATCACATTGCCAAGTCGCAAGAGAGTGGCAAGAATCAAACATACGAGTTGCCAGATAAACAGAGACGCACCATCATCGACATCCTAACCCAGTTGTCGCACGAGATCGATCGCCAGATCACCGATGTTAAGCGTATCAATAAGATTATGGGCATTTAAGAAGCCTCTCGATTGATAACTATAATTGTAACAATAAGTTAATTATACAAATGTTTTCACTAAACTACAAATTGCGTAAGCGAGGATCAGTAAAGCGAACAACAAATAAAATGTAAATTTGTTTTCGAAAACGGGGTAAACATTTAGAATGATTATAAACAGGAAATCAATGGATGTTGGTGACAGTGCAGAAAAGATGTTTACATAAACAAAAACATGCTCTAGCACACTATAAAGGGTCTTTGATGTTCGTTTTACAGACTTACACATCCGAGCTTGCATTAACATATACTATAATGTACTCACATTATAGTGTTGGTTTGTCGAACCTCGAATGCTTTGCATGCGGACAAACCGGTGGAAAGCGAATCGAAATGTCGCATTTGTAATGAGTTCTTGGGCCTTATGTAGTTGATTTTGAAATTCTTTTGCGTTGTTTCAGTCGCACTTCGCTGTCTGAACTTTTGATGTCGCAATGGCATCGATCATTCTGCTTAAGTTGGCATCGGTTTGCACAGGAATTTCGGATTATATAAAAACGCATACACCCTTTGTGATCGAGGCTGCGATGGTGTCCCTGTGCTTCGGAGCTATCATCAGCAAATATGTCATAATGATGTAAAGAACGGAAATAAAAACGATCGATAACAGCTAAATAGAACTAATATTGTATTTTTATGTGTGTGTGTGATAAGAGAATGTGAATATGTTAAATGCATTTAAAGATGGATGGAACTTAAAGATAAGGCTTCTCGATCAGGTGTATATAGAAGGCCGGATTCTGGACGGCAGTCATCTCCTTGAAGTCGCCATAGAGCTTGTGCTTGGCCTGTTTGCCAAAGATTTCACTGAGGATCTCGGTGAAGCGCTTCAGTTCGTGGGGATAGTAGGAGAGTCGGAACTCGCTGGCCAACTTGTTGCCCTCGATCTGATAGTCCATGGACACCAGTGATGGCTTGCCGCAGTAGAACAGAACGGATGTTTTGATGTCAGCAGTATGACTCGTCTGTAAAATATATATTTGGAAGTGCAAGTCATTCAGAGAGATACTATTACGCTCGTGCCTCAAGTGATCGAGATGATAGGGCAGCATGATGAGATGAGATGAATTCGATTGAACTAAACTATTTAAAGTCTAATCTATTAGTGCGACGATGACGGAGCAACTTTGCGGTGCAATATGTCGTTTAATTGTTTTTAATTAACGATGATGATCGATTGCGATCTTCGGCTCAACTTACGTTATAGTAAATGCTCTTGGCTGGGGTTGCGCCCGTCTCGAGGATGTTGTCGTAGTTGCGATGATCTATCAGCAGGATGCCGCCGGGCTTGAGGCACTTCTCGAAGTTCTTGATCGCCCGCTTGTGCTCGCTCTGATCCCCAGTGGCGTCCATTAAATGGGCGAACGAGTTGCCCAGGCAGATGACAGCATCAAAGCCAGCCTGGATCTGATCCTGAATGTCATCGTAAAGTGTTAGCCAATTGGCCTCTTCGATGGCTGTAAAAATAATGCGAGTTACAGCTTGAGTCTCTCACTTAAATCACACAGGGATTCACTTACTCCAGTTGTCGAAGGCGGCCTCCTTGCGACGGTTCCAGCGCTCCTTGAGCGCGTACTTTAGCATTTTGTCAGAGGCATCAACGGAAACAACCTCGAAACCCTCCTCAAGCAACATTATCGAGTCCACTCTGCAAAATATGAATATGTTTAGAATAGTGGCGAGGGGAGTGTCGTCCTTCCTCTTCGTCTTACCCCGTGCCACATGCCACGTCCAGGACACGCTTGCAGCCCTTCTGGCGCAACAGATCGACCAAAAAGTTCTTGTAGTTGTCTGTGCGCGAGTTCTTGTCTCCAATGAAAATCTCCCACACCTTGGCAGCCTTGCCATCGGCGTACTGATCGCGCACTCCTTCGGCGGAGATACCCTCCGACCGGGTAACGAACACACTGTCTGCGGAAGTGGTCATAATTATTGGTTGTCACTGGGCAGCAGATCACACTTGAATAACTTTTCGATGTGCATCCACTTGCCTCGATGACTCCGCTAACAGCTGCTTCGCCACGAGATACCCCCACACTCACACACAGCGCCCGTAATCTTATCAGCTTCGCAACGCCCGTCCAATTTTGACCTACGTAGTGCTGTGGCTAACTCAGCCAGCTCCAAACATCTGCTCACATCGTACACGTTTCGCTTTTTTTTAGCGACCTGGCACTGACCTCCTCGTGCTTGGGATAGATTACACTCTGCCAAAAAACACAATGACTTGACAGAACTAGGCTCATTTCACTACACTTGGAAAAACTTTTGATTAAATGGGAAATCTTAAATGATTAAAAATTATTTAATCTAGACCACAATCATTAACTTATTCATTTCTTGTATTTCTTTATTATTTATTATTTAAGTTGATGCAAAATGTGCTGAGTCAGAATTCTTAAAAAATCTTTGTCAATAAATTCTCTCAGTTTAGTTGCAATCTGAAAAACTCTATAGAGATTGGCTTCAGTTTCGCTGACATCATATAAATCTGAACTTGCTGAACCTAAAGAAATATAATTTGCCTATGATACACAGGAAACTTCATGGATTCAGATTTATTGTTCCCTTTTTGTCCAACGATTTAGTTGTCAAACTTTTCAATCCTTTACATTTGTGTCTGTCTCTCTCTTTGAAACTTTAACTTATCAGATTGAAAGAATCCAATTACTGGGAAAAAAAACTTCGGGTAAACACAAAGCAACGATACAAATAAATCGCATATAAGTTCAGTTTATTTCAAATAACTTAATAAATATTGCACTGCGTTGAGAAAACTAGGAGTATTGTGGAGTGTTATAATGGTATCGTATTGCACGCTTGTTTTGCTTAGGCCTTAAGAATAATGTCACGAGTTCGTCTAAGTATTAAGTAGTAGGTAAAGATCATTAATGAGTATAATAATTAATCTCTGATTACGTTTCGCAAGATTAATCTCTGGCAAGAACAATCTTCCAAATTGTCTTGTGAAACATAAGCTGAGATTGCGTCTTAGTTGCTAAGGGTTGTTCAAATCGTAGGTTAAATAGGTGTTGATATATCCAGTTCATGTATTAAGATCAATAACTTAGAGGTTAGCTTAGGGATTTGAGTATTCTAGTGTAGTTCTATGGCAAATACCCCAGAGAATCCTCGAGAGAAGCGCTCACCGCCCGCATCGACTGATAGCTGGCCATGCGGCTCTTACTGACGCTGCTACGGATCGAGGCGGCCTTCTCCAGGGCCTTGATGTTAATCAGCAGATCGTCGGCACTGCACGACTTCTGCGAGGCGCTGCTCGAGCTCATGTGTAGCGGCATGGAGATGGGTATGGGCATGCGTTCAGTGCTGAAGGATTCCCGTGTGCGGTAAAGGGATCTGCGTGAGGACGAGTTCGAATGGCAGCTGGCGTTGCTTGTACGCTTCTGCTGATGCTGGGCTAGCATGGGCGGAGGACACAGACTCTTGATGTCCGTCGTCTGACTTAGCTTCATGTCTGCAAACACGGCAGCTGCCTCCACACTCTTCTTCACGCTGAGCGCCTCGTGCGGCTGGACGGGCTTGCTGTTGCCGCCGATCGTGAAGAGCTCATAGTCCAGTCCCAGCTTCTCAGAGGACTTTGGCTTGCCACTGCCGCCGCCGCGATTGGCCGCCCGCGATCTGTGCTGTTGGTTGAGCGAATCTTCGCTGACATTGGCTGCACTGGAGGCATTAGCACGCTGTCGCCGATGGGCGCGCTTGCAATAGCACTTGCTGGCGCTGATGCAACTGTCTGTGTCGCACCATGTGGTGGTGTCCGAGTGTGAGTGGCCCGTGTCGTGCTCCAGCGTGCTGGCCGGCTCCTCCTCCACCATTGAGCAGTAGCATTTCTCATCCGACTTGCAAGAGACCAGCGAGTGGCGATGGTTATTGGGGGCCGTTTGCGGCTTGCGTGAATTGGCCAGTGCCATGTTGCGCTCGTTCTTCTGTCGCAGCTTGTGGTTCAGGTGCTCCGTGCGCAGGCTGCAGTAGCAGCGATCGGCCGAGGCGCAGGTGCAGGACTCGGAGTCGTAGCTGCACTCGGAACAGGACACGTAGCTGAGGGCACAAGAAGATGAGGTCACAAATGGGATATGGCCAGGAAAGGAGTGTGCTACTCACCCACTGCTGCTGTTGCGATGCAATCCCTGCAGCGCATGCTCGTTACGCACTACGGAGACATCGGAGCCGCTGGTGGCAGCGCGATTTCGTTGATGCTGCTGCGAGTTGGTCTGGCTAGTAGGCGGGCCAATGATGATGGGCGGCGTCAGGCGGCGCTTGCTGGAGCTGGCGCTATCGGCGGGCTGCTGTGGTTCCTTAGAGCGTGACGGCTTGGTCAACTTGCCGCGGCACGAGCGAAACTGGCCGAGTTGAAAGACTTTCTTGAGACTAAAGATGCTCTTCGGTTTCTTCTGTGCATCAAGTGAGACTGGTTAGAGGGCTTGATGGAGTATTGGACCCCCCATTGATGGTTACCTGTGACCCCGATAGGCTTGCCTTGCGTTTCTGCTTCTTCTTCTTCTGGCGCCGCATAATATTCTTGGAGCGCTGAAAGAGTTCATCCTGGGTAAGCGTGACCGCCAGCTTGAGCAGAAACTCTTTGTAGATAGGCTTCAGGTCGTTGAAGGACATGCCATCCGCATCGATTATGGCATAGAGGATCTCGTCCAGGGAGTGCAGATTCTCGTGCAGTCGGAATTCATTGAACAGTTCACTGAAACCAAGTGGGGAACTAGAAGCACAATTCAAACGATGCCAATCAACCAAACCAAACCTTTTCACCGGGGATGCAAAGAATGTTAAGCTGACCCACGAGCCAGAAGCAGCCAACACACAACAGTCTTACCAACAGCACTTTACAAATTTAAGTTCAATAATTGACATCTGATTCAAACACGATTAGCCGCGAATCGATAACTCGCTTAAACGATTTGTCAACAAATTATTCGGTGGTGCGTCGATTATAATAATTTTGAACTGGCAGCATTGATTGATAATCGATAACCCGGTTTAACGATTTAACAAATTATGTGGTGGCTGGACGATTATTAGAGTGATTGAAATCGAATTTTGAACTGGTAGCACTGATTTAAACACAATAAACCGCGAATTGATGATTTGTTATAACGATTTGTAAACAAAGGAGGAAGGATTCAAATAAAAACCTGATCTGGCAACCAACCATGGCTGACATTCAATAACTTGCTGGCTGCTTCTGGCCCTAGTGGTTAGTATTAATACTCACCCTCCTCCTCCACCACCGCCGCCGCCACCCAGCTTGCCGGAGCTGGTGCGTCGCGCCGCCCGTGATTTGTAGCGGGTGAGGCCGCCAGTATTAAGGAAGCTGCCAGATCTGGGTATTGCCACGCGTGTCAATATGTCCCCATCGCCAGGTGCCGCCACTGCTCCCGCACCCACCAGGTCGCACATCTTGCTGGGCAAGGGCAGTGGCATCGGCATCGGCATGGGGAGTGGCATCGACATAAGTGTGGGCGTCGGTGGCTTCTTGTGATGATGCAGCCGGCTCACGTGTCCATTGTTGCACACAATGTGGTTGCTGCTGCCGCTGCGTCCAGAGGCGCCGCTTTTGTTGGGGGCGGGCACTGGCGGCGCACGCTTCGTTTTGTGAGATTTGCGTTTGCGCTCCTCCGTTGACGTCTCAATCTCAGCTGCCTCATTGATCACGTTGCTGTTGGAGCTGAGCGAGCTGCTCGACACGCGCTTCTTGCGTGTCGAACGCGAGGGCGTGGACGAGCCGACACCGACGCCAACGCCTACGCCCCCCGGCTGCAGGCTGCCTGCGCTGCTGCGAAACGAACTGCGACGTCCGCCACTGATGGCGCTGGGCGCCATCTGGGAGCGGGACAAGTAGTTCGAGCTGGTCAGGGCAGAGCTGCTGGCAATGCTGATGCAGCTGACGCCGTTCTGCTGGCGCGGTGTGCGTCGCTTGGTGCTGCGATGCGAGCTGGTGCTCACGTGGGCCATCAGGCTCTGGTAGAGCGTGGCAGCAATGACGATGGCATCCTCAGTGCTCTTGCAGATGAAGCCATGGCACTCGAGGATCTTCGGGGCGCTGGCGGAGCGCATGACCACCGCGAAGATGGGCGCATGCACGTGCTCGCTTTGCTCCACGGCCAGTTGCTCCATGGAGCTGGAGAGGCACAAGACATTATATTTAGCTTAAGAATGGAAGTGGAGGAAGAAGATCTCTCTGCTTACCTCAGTGGCTGGAACAGGGCAGTCTTGTCAATGTTGTCGGGGTCGGTGATGAGGGGCAGAAAGGCTGCGCCGCCATCGGAATCGGAAATGACGAATTTCACCGCCGACCACACGGCGATGTTGTGGAAGGGCGTGATGCTCAAGTCGTTGTTATCCTCACTGTTGGTGTTGACCTTGATGCGCAATCCTGTGGCGCAGATATCCAAAAATCCCGCTCGCAGTTTCTATAGAGAGAGAGTTCGATGAATTCCCTTTGTTATCGTTATCGATGTTGCCTTGTTACACACCTTTCTAGTAACCTCAGCCAGATACAGCTGACGCAGTGGCTCTTGCAGTCCCTGCAGACTGGTCACCTTGTCTTTCAGCGGCAAACAGCCCAGGCAGGTGACATCGAAGCTATTCGTCGCATCCTTGGCCACATCCGTGAACAGCTGCTCGATCTGCGCCTGCACGCTGTTGCTAATGCGCTGCACATCGTTCTTGGCCGCCTCGGCCAGCACCTTGGCCGACTCGCTCGACTCCTGCAGGAAGCTGCTCAGCGAGCGCCCATTGTCGCCCGTGGTGCTGGCCAGCTCACTACGTCCATACATGATGATGGAGCGCGTGCGATGCGATCCCCTGGGATCGTCGAGGCGGTTGCTGCGCATTGATCTGTTTAGAAGGGAAGGAGGACAAGGAAAATATAATAAGCATTCATTATAAATCTTCTAATTAGATTTCTATGTTGTATAACTTGGAAGATTCACTTTGCTGCTGAGATTAGAGTGCATCTTTTAAGAAAATTTACATTATATTTCTTTGTAATTTTTTACTAATCTCAAGTTTATACATATATAGCTCAAATATCCGTAACTTCTGTAAAAATATAATAGCAATATTTTAAATATTTTCTGATTAGGTTTTATTATAATTTAATTTAGTATTATTTATAAATTTATTAGTAATATTTCAGACAATTTCTATCTTTGTTTCTTTCTAATTCGCAAGTTGGGATACCTTATAATACCTTCTTCTATTATATTTTTTAAAATAATATAAAAACTGTCTGTCCTTTTTATATAAAAAACTAGTTGGATTCTCAACTTGAAATGCAGCCATAACCTTTGATTTAGAAATATTAAAATAATATATGTTTCTTTCATGTAACTCCTGTGTATCTTTATTGGTATTGGTTTTATATTATCTACTATAGTCTTGGTTTTATTGTATTGTATTAAGTCCGTTTATATTATATTATATAACTGCAGTTGTTGGTTTTTGGTTTTTATTTGCATCCTGAAATATTACTTCTCTTGTTAGATCACTCTGTGTAGTTCTATGCGCCTTACGTTTTCTTTTCGACTGCCACAGAATCGGAACATTTGAAAGTCGGTTGCGCGATTCTCTCTGCGGAAGATTGTCTTCTAAATTCGCAGAGTGCTTAAGTGGTTCTTCTGCTGCTTGTGCTGTTGCTTCTGCGCCAAGGCGGGCGACAAAAGTTGAAAAGTTTTGTGAAAGTTTCACTGATTAACGCAAACGAGTCACAAAAATTTTAGCAGTGCTTTGTCTATGCACATCTCCAATACACACACATACATGCACAGTGAGTGTGCGTAGTATGCATTCAAATGGCCGCTTATGATTTGGCGATTGGGCACAGCAGCATCCTGCTGGAAGAGCAGGTAAGGAAAGGAGAAGCACACGTTGTACGACTTCGACAAGCAGCCAGAGATGCGGAGAATACTCCAGCTCGCAGCTCGCGTTCCCAATATAATAGAAGCTATTCCGTTTACCGCTAGTTGACATCAAATCGGAAATGTTTCTTTTCGGGAGAACGTTGGCGAGGCCAACTGTTTTGAATATGAATGGAAGCTGCCGATGCCGCCACCGCTGTCGCACGTAAGACCAGACCGAACCGGACCGGATTGGAGTGGAGTGAAGTAGAGTGATGTGGAGTGGAATGGCGTAGAGTCGACTGAAGTGGACTGCACCAGGGGCTAGCAAAAGTTTTCTTTTTTAATCAATTAGTTCACTCGGCGCGGCGCGAATGTGTGTCAAAGATATCGATGAATATTTATCCACAGCAGCAAGTGTCGCTTGCTTTGCATCTCTCTCCCTCTCTCTCTCTGTCTCTCCCTCTCTTTCATCTGTGATGATGCTCGCTTACATTTTGACATTTCTGAGCTAACTGTTGTTTTGTTGCTTATGGAAATTTGGCAACGGTAAATGAAACGTTGATGCGACGCGTTCATTTACGAAATGTCTTTTCCCAAAGTTTACATTTACCAGATAGACCAGCCAGTGTTTATAGTATTTTGAAGATTCGAGAACGAAAGTGCCGCCACGATGCTGTCGCTGTCGTTGAAAGTTGTTTCAAATAGGTTAGGGTACTTGTCTTAGCCTAATTCGAGTGCTATGAATAAATTGTGGATGCTAGTTCTGTGCTAACTGTGATAACTGGTTCAGAAAAATGAAAAAAAATTATTGAGATCGACGTAGTGTATGATCATTTGCTGATTTTCATAAGGTTTTCCAAATTAATGAATTTTTTAACTGTGGTAACTGGCTTATAAGTTATATCGATCTGAGTACTGTATGATCACTTGCTGATCTTCACTATATATTGCTAAATAATTCTGTACTAGTCTGTAAATGGTTTCGATTTTGATATATGGTAATATGATGACACGGTGGTCTTCACTAAATATTCCAAGATAATTCTATTCTATCTATAAAAACTGAACTCAAATAAACATCTGTGTACTTTTGATCATAATGTTCTACGATCCAATTTAATTCCCCGTTTACTATGGAAACAAGCTTAGACGAAGGAAAGAATGGTTTCCAGTGGAGTAGTTAACACGATCAGTGCCTGATCTTCACAACATACATATGTTGTATGTACATATGTACATATGTATGTATTCCAAGTTAATACCAAGCTAACTACGTGTATGGTAACTGGCCTAGAAGTTACAGATTGCTATTGATTTTTGAATTGTATGATAGCTTGCAGATCACTATATCTGCAAAACTGTCGATCACTTACTGATGTTAATTATGTATTCCAAGTTAATGCTAAACTAATTGCGATAACTATCCTAAAAGTTAGCTTTCAGTCTTGGTTTTATATGGTCACTTCACTTTTTTTTCAATAGTTCCGATCACTAGTGATCTTCACTTTATTCAATCACTTGCGATCTTTACTTTATTCAATATTTTGTAATCTTCACTCACCTGGAATCGTCAAACATTAGATCAATCTTCAGTTTGTATATCGAATTTCGACTGACACTCGAATTGTTCTCGAGCTGATCGCCGTCCAGTAGCCGAAAGCCAGAGGAGTTGCTGTTGTGGCTGTGGCTGTGGCTGTTGCTATTGCTGTTACTCTGACTGCTGACAGGTTTGCGGGTGCGCACCGAATTCATTTTGGGAACTGCCACAACAGACTGCGAGTCGGCCTTGCAGGAGGTTACCATCATCGGGGGCGATGGAGAGCGATGCAAGGTGTTAAGTAGAGATGCCTTTGGGGCAGCTGTGCCGCAGCTTAGCTTAGCTCAGATCTGCGACGAACTCTGGCATGCCTCTCTCCCTCTCTTTCTCTCTTCTCTGTCACTCCCTCTCTCTTTGCGCTCCTTTCGCTTGACGTTTGTCTGCGTTTGTTTGGCTGTCTTTCTTCGCGTTTTTCGCTTGTTTCTTCTTTTGTTTATTTGTTGTTGTTTTTTGTCTGCTTTGAGTTGGGTTTGGTGTTTAGTTGTTGTTGTTGCTGTTAATGTTGTTGTTGCTTATTTGACTGCGATTTGTGTGCAATTAGCGGCAAATGAATTTCAATTATGCACATTGAACGTTAATTTTCAACATTTTAGCGAAATAATTGTGCACATTACACAAGCACATACACACACACTAACACACTCGCACACACACACATACTCCTGCAGACGAGCTTAGTTAACACTTTTCATAGGGCCGACGACGTGTTGCACATCCGCCTCCCTCACTGCCTGCCTGCCACTGCCTCTGCTTGCCCCTTCGTCTGACCGATCGCGTTGGCTCATTAATTAGCTGAGGCTAAAACCGACGAAAATGGAAATGAAAAAAACAGAGAAAAAACACATTGCAAATTAGATTACACAAATTGTAAATGGGGTGAGAGGGGGGTTGGGGAGGTGAGCTTTTCTTTAGTTGGTTTTTCTTTCCTGCAGGAAAAGCGTATATTGCGAATCTTTAATTGTCTTGTTGCAGTTTTCGCTTTGTTTTCGGCTGTCAGCCTGATAAATTGCCCCATAAAATGCGATTGTTGCACTGGAAAAATGTTAACGATTTGCGGGCCAAGCGACTGTGGCTAACGCACAACAACATCAGCAACGGCAACTGCAACATCGACACTTGCAACAGTTGCAGTTGCAGTTGCTGCAGCAAAAGCAACAACGCGTTGGCATCTATTAGATACTTTCACTATACAGAGATATTTGCTGTAATTAGCAAATGCCACACACACACTGGCACACACACACGCACGCACATGGGGGCACATTCACTAACACACACACAGACGTAGCACACACAATCCAATTGGGGGCGACATATACTTGTGGCTCATTGATCGATCGATCGATCGTCAGTCGCGTCGTTCGCGCTATTCTGTTCTTTCCCGATCACTATCTCTATCGATCCCGTAACAATCTTTGGAGCTCTGTACCGATCTGAGTTCGTTGCTTGCCACACGGCGACTGCTGTCGATGCGCGTCAAAAGCAAACTTCGAGCCAAGTCGAGTCGAGTCGCAGCGAGCCGAGCCAAGCAACGAGCCACGATCGGCGCAGTGAGGTGGCCAAAAGAAATGGCCAAGCAACGTAACGGCCACGGCCATGGCAGTGGTAACACTGCATGTGTGTGCCTGTGTGCTCGTGTGTGTCTCTGTGTGTGTGTGTGTTTGCCTTGGTGTGTGCACACACACGCACATAACAATAACAATATTAACTCTGGCGTAAGTGGGTAGCGCGCTCACCTCTTCATATATGGATGTGCCAGCTTATGTACTAGTGTGTGTGTGTGTGAGAGAGTATGTGCATACTCATATGTCTGTCCGACTATTTAACTATAAGCCCCAGCATACGCTGATGCAGTGGCCCACAGCGAGGGGGTTTGCTTGGGCAAAATATGAAGAATTACTTAGAAAAGGAATTGGATGGTGCCTTGAATGATCAGTTGCCAAAAGAATATCGAATAAGGACTACTCCGGACTATGTGAAAATCACAATTTAATGTCTAAAGAGTTCTACTCTAGTTAAATACAGTGTGGGTGCGATCGGTGAATAAGGAGGATCAGTATGTTTATCTCTTATTAAAACACGTTTCAATACGAATTTACATGATTCAAAAGAGATCTTCCAGTAACATTTTCCTTAACAAGTAGGTGCTTCCTATTGCTTAGATAGTATTTCGCGATCACTTGCTGAACTGATCTATAACCATATGTGAAAATAATCCTTACCAACTTTGATAAACATAATGCTAATCAAAAAACTGCTCCCTCTCTCTAAAATAGCGTACGCCACTGCACCGTCAAGTGGGATATGGAGACTGTTGCTGCTGCCTGCTGCTGCTGTTGTCGGGGGATTTTCAACATCGACGCCAACGACGATCACTTGGCCAATGCTGAATGGGAGCTCTTTCTGTGCCTCTAAGTCCATTGTGCAGCCAACAATGTTGGCATTATTCGACTCATATCACTTGCTCGCCTTTGCCTTTGCCTTCAGCTGGTTCCACTGTAACACTCTAACTGCACCTGCGCTGTGTTTGTGAGTATTTGCATAGATGGATGAATGAATGAATGAATAACTTTAGTATCTTTACGCAAAGATTTTGAGCAATGGCCGAAGTTGACTTTAGCCAGGTTTGGGGATTGGGATTGGTCTGCAGTCAGTGATGGATTTGGAATGTGTCGCCCGGACCCGGCTTCAGCTTTGCCTTTTGCCAATTGTCATTTGCGCAACTCATGCAGAGAGAGAGAGAGACGAGGGAAGGGAAAGGAAAAGAAAGGAAAGGGGGTAGAGGTGAGTGAGCAGCAATGCCGTCGGCATTTTCGAAATCAATGACCGTGGTCAGGTTTATACAATAATTGGTCGTGCTGGCAGTGGACCCGTTTGTGTGCATCACTGTGCAATATCGTGGAGTGCACTTCATGTTTCACTTTACCAAGATCAGTCTAGCATAGAGAGATATACATATGTACATATATACCTGTTCCCTAGGGAACACAGCAATCGCATGCGATTCTCTGCTTGAAATTAATTAACATCGTTTTGTGTGCACATAAAGCATAAATCGACAGACAGCTTGGAGTGACTACGACTATATTGAAGTCGGAAACGCAATCTACTTAGCAATATTGCGTTGCGCATCTAAACATAGTCATTATGTGAATGAGGAACTAGTAAAAGTTTTAATAGAAAATTGAAATGCCCCCATCTTGCCACGCCTCCAACTCTTCCAAATACTGAAGAAGCTGAAAACTTACTGAGCTTAATAATACCCTATGGCATTGCCAAGGTTTCGCTTTGCATCTCTTAATTCGGGGTTAAACTTCCATCTCTTTAACTTCTTTTGCTTTAACTATATCTAGCTATAAGTACCTGAAGCACGTGTCCAGTTCACTTCAAAGCAAAGCGCGGCCCTTTAAAACTTTCCTCTAGATCACAGTGAGAAGATATGCATGGTATACCATACTATATGTAGATACCTTAAGTGGATCTGAACTTAACGTGTTTGTTGTTTGTTTTTCATTTCTTTTATTTTCTTAATTTTATTTTGGTTTATAATCAAATATTTGCATAATTAATTTGGCAGCTGTTGTTTTGCAATTGTTTGTCGTGTCATCTGGTATTCATGAGATAACAGTTCAGAGTTACGATTAATTAAATTGTATCTCCATCTTCATATGTGTAAGACAAAAAGCAGCTAATAGGCGGCCATTGTGCGGATGCGTTGATAACTCTTACTTTTTATGCGCCGACTTGCAGCAGCTCTCTGCCTGAGGGTCGTGATCTGTCCCCACATCTTTAGCTCTGTCTGTCTCTCTTTCTCTCTATACGAGTATATATATCTACAGCTCTATCTCTGTCTGTCTACTGCTGCAGCTCTGTCTGTGTCTTTAAAGTTTTTCATTTCATTTTCATTAGCCTAGTTCAACAGTAAATAGGGAAAAGCTCTCTTAGCTAGTCTCTCTATCCCTCCCTTTCTTTTGAGCAACCTTTAACTGTTAACTCTTTGTCTTATTTTGAATGTTAGAACTTTCCAGCGGCATCTTCACTTTCTATTAACTGCAGACTACCCGAGACAGTGATTTATCTGGCATGTAGTTTTCCCGCTGCCTGATTTTCCAGCTAAGTTTTATTACTCTTTTCCAGACTATATTCGATTTCGAGTTCACATCGAGTTGGCCAATAAAATAGTATGTTATCCTATGTATATAACATGTATCCATGTTTATAGACCACGATCACGATCATGATCGAAAGATCTCGTTGCAATTTCGTGATGTACTCGACTGCGTAAAATGGCAACTGGCAGGTAATGTTGCTAATGGCGAGGCTGCTTGGGCGCCCCGTTAATGTAATCTATCTAACAAATCACACGATGATCATGATCATCACTTTCTCTGTCCAATTCTGTTGTCTGTTGTGTCTTTAATTGTTTCACTTGTAGGTTTGTTTTACTTAATCGCAGTGGCAACCGCAGCAGCAATTTTAAAATTAGTCATACATTTTACTCGACTGCGCCTATGGCAAAGGCAGGCATGCTTGAAGATACGCACACTCAGATACAGATACAGATACAGAGAGACGAGAAGATACAGATACATTTGCAATGGCAGTAGCAGATACAGACGCACAGTTGGATACGCTTGATTCCTTGGGCTGCCTCTTGTGCCTAGCATTGCGTATCTGAAGATGAGCTGCACTACGACTAACAGAGAGAGAGAGAGAGAAAGGGATAGAGATAGTAAGAAACATAGATGAAGAGGGAGAAAGAGGGAGAGATGCAGTGGATCTGTGATCGTTTCAAATTACTTTGGACATGTTGCGACACGAGCGTGATCACGAATTAAATGTTTTCCAAAGATTGAAATTGAATTTCTTCGTATTTTGTGCTTTACGAAAACTATATCTATTTTTTTCGCTCCTTGTCGCGTTAGAGATACCTAAGTAACGCGTGTCACGACACGAAAACAGCTCTGTACAATAGGGAATCTTTAGTTTTAGAATCTTTAAGATAAGTATCGTGGGTCACGTTAAAGATATTTAGAATACGCCTATCCCGATACGAATTAGGGTAGTGAGTCCTCAGGTAGAGTGTCCTCAGTTTCTAAATTTTTAGGTAAATCTATAGATTTTATACACTTACTATAACCAGACCAACTCAGTTGAGAAAATACCGATTAAAGCGTAAACTTCCCATGTTAAACTTAAGACGGAATGAAGCAACTAACGTATAATTCACCTCAAATTATTTTACAATTTGCACGTGATCTTTTGTCAAGATTGACACGGTGATCTCTAGCGAGCGTAACAATTGTCCCTCTATCGGAATCTTACTTTCTTCTGACTTAAGTAACTCCGACTCGGGTACTTCAATTTGGGTTGCGGCTCGCATTGTGTCACGATGAACACGAAACTGCTCCGCAACAATTGTCACATTGTGCTACTCGTTACGGCATTTCTCCATTACTTCTTCGTCTACTGCTTCTGCTTCTTCTTCTCCTTCTTCATAGTTTAACAAAAACAGACAACAAATTGTAACATTTCGTGCAACTTTAGCGCCGGCGCGACAGAGTTGCGCGATTATTAGGAAAATTAAGTTCGTGCGGTTTTTTTTGTAGAGCTCGCAAAATGATTTTACAACTTTATTGCAGCGTGTGCCAAAAGTATTCATGAATACAGTCACTCAGGCATTCAGGCATTCAGTCATGGTGAAAACTAATGAAAACGAATGATCCGCAGGTTGTCAGTTCGGGGGCTGCTATCGATAAGGTTGTTGGAAATGGCATCTTTATAACAAGTTACAGTGGAGATATGTATAACATATATGGTATGTATATAGTATGGTAGGTAAAAGAGATCTTTGCTTTGCCGAACAATGCACCCATAAGGTGAGCATTACGGCGTAGATAATGAAATCCAACAAAGAAATTGCTCAAAAAAGCGTGACGCGTTGAGCGTTGCTCATGAACTCTGCGCCATAAATTGCCCAGAGCAGGCAGACAGACAGACCGAGAGACGCCCAGACAGACCACACTCCAGTGCAACTTTAACTTACATACATATACCTAGTCATATACGTGTATGATATGGTAAGACACTCATATGAGGCACCCTCCTTCAACCTTTGCGCTTGCCTGGGCACAAAAGTTCTTATGGAAATTCATCGAGCTTTCGAGTGTGTTTTATAGCGATAACTGACCGATGAATGAACGATCCAACGATCTTCTCTGATTCTCAGCGCGGGTGCTAAGCGACTTTCATTTACTTCGGTCAGGCGGGTTCAGATGGCGCGTGCTTAGTGGGTCACTTGGGTGCTTGGACGGCACCGGTACCCGCTTGGCCAGCTGCAAATTGGAGTCGGAGTAGTGCGCATTGACACCATCTGATTGCTGGTTAAAACGGTAACTGTCCGCTCATTGTTCATCGCTGTTTGCTCTTTGTGCCGTTGCCTGGAGCCGGAATTCGCAGTTAGATGCGATGATCATTACATTCTATTGCCAGTGCCGGCAAGTGCCTAGTGCGGATCGTTTATCGCGCATTTCAGGGAAAGTTGTGCGCTCCCGCATACGCAGATGATAATGATTCTTAATTGCGGTTCATTTGCATAGCACATCTCAACTGTTTCCCACAGACAATTCTTGGTGAAATTTATATTGAAGTTTCGTCAAATTAGAATTGAAGTTTCGAGATCATAGATTGAAAGCCTTTAGCTACTGAATCTTACAGACTATATATCTCAAGGATGCTTGTCCTAGTTAATTGTACAAATGCGAACTTGTAAAGTAAGTAGCTTGATAACTTTATAACAGGCAGGAATATCTTTCATCTTTGAACATGAAGGTATAGTCTGTGGTATCTAATACTAAGTAGCATCAAAAAGACAGTCGATATGAAGTTGTATGCATTATTGACTTTTAACATTCCATCCTCTGATCTTTTTAGTTAACTACTGTACATTCCACAGTAGTTAACTAAAAAGATCAGAGGATGGAATGTTAAAAGTCAATAATGCGTACCACAGTAAGGAACCCTTTGATTACTGAAAGTGTTTTTGGAAAAGCAAGCTCAACTGTGAAGGTAAATTTGTAGATAATGAAGGTTAATTTGTAGATATACATTTTATATATATATATTTTATTTACTGTCACACTTAAATAATCGAAATGCCCGTCAATCAGTTGCAAGTTTAATAGGAATCTTTCCCATCCCAATTAGGAGAAGTATTTGGCATATTTATTATATCTTTTCTCGTCCACTTAACGAACATGTCGAGTGGGTTGGCTGTTGCAGCAGCTAATTAAAGGCGACACACAGGTAAGTACACTCTAATTGTCCACATTTATAATTATAAGTTCAATTACGCCTGATTTATTAGCGCACTCGATAAGTAGCTCGATACAAAATACAGTTAGACCTGTTACTAAGTAGCTGTAAACGGGAGATTGCAAACTTGTACAAGTCCAGAGCGAGATCCATCTATGCCTACTTATGTTGAATACACTGTATATGTCTGCAATTGCGATTCTGCAAGTGCATTCTGGCCTGGCCTGGCCTAGCCGCAGGCGAGGAGTTATGGCTGTGACCCACCTTTAGAACTGGAAGCCAGCAACAGCAACATGTTGCACTTGCAGCTGCAGCTGCCACAAACGGCGCATCGATGCTCCAGTTTCAGAAACCACAGACCTGTCACGCAGCCGCTACTGCCACAGTCGAGTGTGTGTGTGTTCGGGGAGAAAATCGGAAAATAATTGCATGAAAACTCGAGATGGCTCCTTGCAAGAAGCGCGGACAGCAAACGCGGCCAGCGCGGACGAGCGACAGACAAAAAGCGGCAGGCAGCAGGCGGCACTCACAGGCCTTGCCACACACACACACATACACACACACAGCGCTGCACTCCTCATGTTGCAAGCTGAACGAGTTCAATTGGAAAATGGCTCGTCAGTGACGATCGCAAGTGCGGAGAGTGCTAGGAAGTCCCGCTAATCGAATAATTCCATTTGTCTGCACTCTAATGGGGCAACTCTGGCACCTCAACTACCAAGACAAAGTACAGTTGACACAAGCATAATTATTATTGCTCTATTAATAATCAATTTGATTAGAACTTGAAGTGAGCCATAAAAGTGCGAAGAAGCCATGTTAGAATTTATGCATAAGGGGATATCAAAGAGGATTAAGCACAAGCTGAGATTGTGCTGTGTCTCATATTTCCGTGTGTATATGTTATTATCTGTCTGTCTTTCTTTATAGTCATGAGAATTGTCAAATTGCAGTGTAATCACTCTGCAACAGCGATAACTAGTCGTATGCGCAATTTTAAAAGAATGTTCGACTTTATAGAGACATAAAGTATGATAAACTCACCTATTGGGCATTTCTATTTACTCTTGTAATATCATATATCATTATATCATACCAGCATATTCAGTAAAGGTTTTCTTAATTTTCACTTTGTTATTTTAAATTCTGTTCGATAGTTAGATAGACATAACGATAGTACATCAAGTCTTTAAATGATGATTGACTAATATATGGATAGTAGATCAATGTAGTTTATCTAACTAATTTAATTTCTTTCGATAGCATAACAATACATCGCAATCATAGTCAATATCGTTCATCAACATAGTTTTGCTTCATTTCTTGCCTTCACTTTTAGTCTTTCTGCCGTCCAAACACACAAAGCATTCTTTATCTTAAGCACTCGAGAGAGCTTCAAATTGATTTATAAACTGAGAATGGAAACTGCAGCCGAAGCTGCGACCGAAGCGCGTGAAGTCAATATCGAGACTAACAGCTCAAGAGCAATTTAGACGCGTCCACAGCGGCATCGGCCACAGCGACAGCGTTGGGGCAAGTTTTCCCAACTGAGATTGAGGCAGACACGGCACAGAGGCGAGGCGGAAGAGAAGAGACAAGACACAAGACACATTGGACACGGCTGCGGGTTATGTGCAAAGTACTCGTAATCTCATCAAGCGCCGTAGGCCGATGACGACTGACGGTAGCCGACTGATAGCGACAGCTGATTGGGAGATTAGCTAAAGTCTCCAGCCCATAATTAAGACACTTATGCCGGCTTTATGTCCGCATTTGATATATTTGGGGATTTTATAGGTACCATAAAGTTGCTTCGATGCCAGCTTCACTGGTCAAGCTGCCAAGTGCCCATTTCGCAGTTGTAAAACCTGCGTGGGTAGTGCCCCCAATTGGCCTCGTTCTTGTTCTCGTTCTCGTTACATACGCGTATTTTTGGGACAATATTTGCGTGAACCGTTAGAAGCAGGCAGGCACACGCTTGCAGCTCAAGGTGGCCTAGTCACATTAATTTATGCCCGGCACGGCACGGACTAACTACGTCGATAGTACGAAAACAGGTTCGTAACGCGCATTCGCTCGAATTGGGTCAATCTTGAAGAATGCCGTTGTCAGAATCTTTGGCAGCGGCTGCAGCATCCATCGACTGACGTTGGTCAGCCCCCCCACAGTAGAAGATGTGCAGCCTTCTCCTGCTGGCCAGTTGGGAAATTGTGTCAGTCTCTCGTGACGGCTAAGGCGGCGGCTCTACTAAGTTCAACTGGAGGATTAGTTGTCGGACCAAATACTCCAGCCAGACACTTGGATACTGGACTCTAAAAACTGTCGTACGTAATTGGGGCAGCGCAAAACATGTATGGCCAAGAGACATGCACGTTAAAAGCTGGATAACCTATTTGTCTTTAACGTGTTAAGTGCGGTTTAACGCTTAATTAACGGTAATTTTATTGTATGGCTGTATACATTTAAAAAGCCTATGCAGAAAATATATGGATAATTATATACATATATATGATATATTATATTTGTTTTATTTATTTATTTATTTATAATACTATAATTATTAACAAAAGTTAATATTTACTTTCCCAATAAATTTCAAATTCGTTTGAATTTCGCGCTCAATTGAATTGTTCAGAGCTGTCTGCTATAGCGAGATTATGTTATGCTAGCAGAGGTATGTTAAGTAACAGATTGCTCGTCCGTTAATCCCATGACACAAACCTATGTACTATTAGCTAAACAACAAACCACTCCCGCTCGTTTCCCAAGACACGATCCCATTTGTGTCTCGGATGATAGCATTACCTTAGTACATACATAACGAAATAACTCCGCTTGCCTTACACTCATGGTCAGATAAATAGGTGTGAAATGGTCGCGAAAATAAGTCTTTTGTTGATTGGCGGAGATATTTCGCTCGGAGATATCTTGTTACCCCTCTCGGGTCATTAGCGTTTTATATTATTTTTGTATTTTGTCTACTAAACGAACACACAGCGCCCGCAAGAGGATTCCTGTCAATTTTCAAATTTAATAATTAATAACCAAGTCCTACCATTATTTTTGAAAACTTTCTAACATCTCTTCCGCATTTTCCAATTGCGACACAATAGATCTAGCCTGAAATCGGTCAATTTCTTGTTGGCCAACAATGGGTTAATTTGTTTTGTGAGTTCCGATTCGAGAGCGTAGTTAACACTAATCTTATCAATAATATTTCCATTTGCAAACCTTCAGCATGTCCAACAATGGCAGTCGGATAGTGTCGCTGGGCCAAAGAGGAGCGCTGCAACTATACCCTAGACGAGGTGCCTCTAAATGCGGAGTAATCAGCCCTGGCCCTGCTGGCGCATCCCAACGTGAGGCTGTTGATCACACATGGGGGCCTGCTGAGCATCATCGAGGCGGCCTACTTTGCCAAGCCGATCCTCGGCCTTCCCCTCTTCTATGATCATTTTCGCAATGTGCAATACATGGTCGGACATGGCGTAGGCCTTCAGCTAGACATCAATCGCATGGGGAGACAATGCTTTGAAACTGCAATACGACAGTTGGTAAACAAATCATCGCCTTACACCGCCAATGCCGTGGGACTCTCGGAACGCTTCCGAGATCAGCTGTCACATCCCCTGGACGTGGCTGTCTACTGGACAGAGTATATACTGCGCTACAAAGGTGCGCCGCACATGCGAGTGTCGGCGACAAATATGAAGCTGTTTGACTACTACGGCTTAGATAATCTCTTCATGGTGCTCGGACGCTTCCTTCTGATTGCCGGACTGCTTTACTATGCGCTTCTAAAGTTAAAAAGAAGCCTGCAGCGATCCTATATATTCTAACTGGCCCCCGTTCGCCACATCGCACTCGACCAGCTGCGAGATACTCTTCGAATTATTATCCACTCCCATGAACAAAGTCGCTAATTACAATTTTAACTATGAATTTTTGATTTACAGGAAAGAAGTTTTATACATACATATATAATAAACATTCCTTCTGAGACTGAAATTTTAAGTAAACCTTGCATTGTATTTGAAAGTGCATTGCAATTTAGTTTGATATGAATTTGACGAACTCAACTCGATTTGGAGCAATCTTATCTTTGAAAAATTTAAATAGTTTTATCAGTTATGACTTTCAGACTGGCACAATTGATTAAAATGGTTTTTGATACGTGTGAAACTCTTTTAATAGAGAGAGGTACCAATTTTGGCATGAAGTCAGTTGATTGTGCGACTTGGATACTGAAATTGACCAAAACGTATGCAGTTGGTTGTGAGATACGCTGTAATAATAGTACGGGGCATCCAGAAATAGTAACAGGTTGAACAAACTAGGAGAGAAAAGCAGCTAGAAATAAGAAAAGCAGTAGATGACCATGCGGATGGGAGATAAAAAAGATACCCACGTGCTGATCCGCATCAAAACAAACCTGCAATCTAATAATCGAAATAATACCAGGCGCACAGAAATGATATATTTCCATCATTACTTTTGTATCTTCACTTTTGTTCTCGAGTGCGCTAATTTTATGATAAATTCGTATCTTTAAGGAACAAATAATGTCCACAATTCACAATTTAAGTAGCGGCCTAAAAGTATGCAACATAGTTTTAAAATTAAAGTCAAACAAGTTTGTTTCCATTTTTTGGATTGCAATAAAAGCTAGATTTCCCGCTGTCTGCTGATCTCGTGTTAATACCGAAACAGCTAGATTTGACGGGAAAACAGTTGAGTTGGCAACACTGATGCAAAATCGTTTTTATTAATGTTGTAGCCAGAATAATATTGTATGTATGTATGTAGTATACATGAACGTATGTGTTATATTATGTACTATTTACAAAAGCATAATTACTCCAAGACCCCAGTATAGTTTAGATATATACTACGCATATGTATATAAATATATATACCAACCAATATTATATATATATTTATCGCCCAAACCGCATGTGTCCGTAATCGTCGAACTGCTCATCGCCTCCTCGTTTGCCAAATCTCATGTGGCCGTAGTCATCAAATCGTTTCGGGCGCTCGCCGTCATCGCTATCCACGAAGAAGCCCAACTCGACGGGCATCTTGGAGCGTGAGATCTGGAATACCTTTGGCCCATAACCAGCTCCTCCGGCGGAGGAGCGCTGATTGCGTCTGCTGCCACCAAAACGGGTCAAAGTGAGTCCTGCCCTGTTGCCATTGAGCAGACCAGGAGTGTCATCCTCCAGTTTGGTGTCCAGTTCTTGCAGTGGCAACTCCTCCTTGCCCGACTCAATGTTGCCAGTGTGCGAGAGAGACGGCACTACCAGCAATATGTAAACTGTGAGGAACAAAAGCAAACTGGCGCCCGAACAGCTCTGAGGGCTCCTTGTCCGTAACATGTTTACGGTTTTGTGGCTGCCCAAGGATTACCAAGTTGCTGCAGTCTGCGCCGGCTTTTATAGCTGAGGAGTTTAAGCAACCTTTGTGCCAGTCAACAGGTAAACTTGGCATAGTCTAGCTAACCTTTGTTGTGCCTGTCCAACTTGAGAGGATCTGCTGTGCTGCGTAAAATAAAGAAACGTAATTGATTTAGCGCGGCAAGAAATTTGACGCTTGATTGACGTGATTGAATCAGCTACAGAAATAACTAAATTAAATTTAAACATCTTGAGCCAGTGCGTCACTGGGTTAGGGGGTTAGAATCAATATTTATATTGGCAGTGAGGGCAGTTGCTATTCTTAACTGGCTTTACTCTTTTAGCTCCATATGCTTCCATATTTTCTTCTGTCTGTTCATCTTTTCATCTCTCAAATCTTCTTCGCTGTCTTCGTCTGCTAATTAAATCGAGACACGCTCTTTTCAACTCCATTGATGACAATGTGTAACAGGCTGCGTAGGGTGGAGGAGCAGCCTTTTCCCTCCAGTCGAGACTGGTGTGTCAGGTGTGGAGGCGACTCCCTCCCGTTGACCGCATTGAGCCGTTTCGCTGTGTCTACTGAAGGTGGCCATGTAAAAGAATTCCATTTGCTGACCGGATTGTCCGCATTCCAAAGATTCAATCGAATACTAGACACACACACACACATGGTCACAAACACATACACACACACACAGAGAGGGGTACATAAAAGACCAAATTAACAGCTATAGAGAAAAGTATCTACGAGTTTATCAATAAACAAACCGCAATCCAAAGCCGCTGCCGCTGTCGCTGCCTCAGCTGCTGTCGCCCAATGCAGCGATCCGTTGGTCTCGGACACAACATACACACACACACACATACACTGTCTCAAGTTGTCAATACTTCATCCACAACCAGTCCCAGAGCCAGAGCCGCCACAGCGACCCAGAGAGTGCCAGCCAGCCGAACCTACTGTGCAAAAATACGTGTGGTTCGTGGCACAACAACAGAGCCCAAGCCAAAGCATTAGAAACAAGACAAAGTCCACAAGCAGCAACAACAACAACAACAAGAACAGCAGCAACATTTTTGTGGGCCGCAGCCGGCACGTTTCGATCCACGGGTAATATTGGCCACAGTGGAGAGTCGATCAACGTTTTGGACACTATCAGTGAAGCTTGAGTGTGTGTCTATAGTATGTGTGTCTATCTGTGTGTGTGTGCTGGTGCAGGTGTTTCGAGGTCTCGATTGCTGCTCACGCAACACAAAGCGGTTCTTAAGATCGAGTTTATACGCTTTCAACAGCTCAAGTTACGATTGTCAACGGGCTTGTCGATTGTTCTTCTTCTTATTCTTATTCTTCTACTGCTGCCCAAAATACACTTTATTAAGATACCAGATACAATATCTTATAGAGTGTTGAATCTATTCAAACTCATAAAGTCAGTCACGCTACTTTGATCGATTGATTATTAAAGAATTCTTTAACGTCTTGCAATATCTTTCTTTACAATATTCAAATTAAATAGAGAATAGTTTGTAGAGTTGTTACGATATCTTCATCTTTTTCTACTGCTGTCCAACATAATCTTCACACGCATTTAATCTCATGAGGCCTCGTACTTAGTCGCACTTCTTCGATCGATAATGTAAACATTGATTAGTATGTTCTAATGCAAAGAATTCTTCAAATTCTTCGAGCTGTATATCTATTTGTAATACCTAGATTATGAAGAGAATACTTTCTATAGTTTCTAGATTATATAGAGGAAAGCTGGTGTAGTTCTTCTCCATCATATTATATTATCTCTAGTTAGTTAAACGTCATGTCTTTATTCACACTCATGTGTCGCAAACGTGCGATAGGAAAGAGTTGCCCCGTCCGCTAGATAATAATAATAATGAGATAATGAATATTCTTTGTGCACTGGCAGCTGCAACAAGATGAATGTGGAGCAGCGTCTCACTCACTATGATTAAATCCAATCTAGATTCCGTGTAGAAAATGTAGAAACTGCTTGACAACTTCGATATAATCGAGTATGGTTGATAGGAAGGTCACTCTATGGAGTTACACTGGCCAAGCAAGCTTTACAATACTCCTAGGTCAATCTTCAGACACAGACCTGGCCTGGTGTATAGTATATATGGGTATGTATCGTATATGCATTGCCAGGAAAACCTATGTGGCTTGCCTGCTTGACCAGCTCTGCCCAAGTCGGAGGTGCTGGTGTCCAGTCCAGTCTAACTGGAAATGGGAAACATTTTCTTGCCGCATTTTCTCGTTGCATAAATGTGGAATTTCCATAAAGCCAGCGATGGCTGTGCCGCTGACACACAGCGAGTGCCGCAAAAGAGTTGTGGACTGGCAGCCCCCTCCTCACCTCCGTCTGTACTCGTAAGTTGTGCCGGCTATGCGTTTTTTAATTGAAAATCTCTTACGCAACGCTGGGCATAACTCCTGGGCCAGGCCATCAGCAGTACCTGGTACGGGGTAGCAACTGGCAACTGGCAACTGAAACTGGAACTGCCAATTTTGATTTATAAGACAAGCGTCTGGAAAATATCTGGCAAGTGAGGTTGGTTCGCGCCTGGCGGCAATTAGGTAATACGCACATAAAGGTAAATGGCTTGAGGTGCAGCAAGTTGAGGTACTCGGCGCATAAAGAGGCACCTGTAATTACCGTGGCCCAAAACGAGGACGCGGTGACGATCGCGACTGATGCAACGAGTCTGCTTTAAATTAACCTGCTCACCCAAATCGCAGCAGCTGCATCTGTATTTGTATCTGCATCTGTATCTGTAAATGTATCTGAGGCTCGACTCAACGTGAAGTGCAAGTCGAAGTTGAAGTTGAAGTTGAATTACGCTGATCTTTGCTCGCGGCAGAGATACTTGCCCCCTTCCTCCTCGTCTTCCGTTGAGGTACTTCCAGCTAACCCAAGCCAAACTGGAAGTGAAATCAGCTTTCGACTTTGCCGAAATTCTCGACAGTCTCTTCGCAGATTTCATCAGTCAAAATTCGAATATGCTTGCCGTGTCTCGCGCCCGATGCAACTTTCGCTTGTATTGGTCGCTGTTGCCTTGTTTACAGCTATTCAGCCGTTCAGCTATGCAAGGTATTTCTGTTTGAAAACAACGACAACAACACCTCGACACAGCATCGAACCACGCATTCGCATGCAAATTTGCATCCCATAGATGGCGAAACATGCCTGGAATTTGCATGCAAATCTACTTACGCGACGCGACTCGACTTGAGTCTTGCATAGGTTCAGGTACTGCCATAGGTCTGCGCTCCTACATAGCTCCATGCCTCTATACCTCTGGCCGGGCCGATCTGTCAATCAGTATCATATAGAATGACGTACTGCAAATATATGTACATAATCACACACACACACACACACACCTACAGACAACTTTGCGGTGTGCCCGCGCATGCTAATTGCCTTTGAGGTGTGCTCAGCCCCCCACAGACTCTCGCACAAATGCCAATTACACTGACTTACAAGTTTCTTGAACTTTTTGTCATGCACGCAACAGTTTATTACGCAAAATTGCACAAGAAACCTTGACTCCAAATTCGACTGTAAAACGGCATAATATAAACGATGTCTGTCCCTAGATTGCAACTATTAAAGGTTAACTATAGATTAATCTTTGCTTAATGAGTGTAATTAAGTGAAAGAGGCATAGAAGTTAGATATCCCTGAATATCGTAGAGGTTTTAGGATTGAATACAATTTATTAACCTTTTTCTAAAGTGTCTTTTATCCACCGAAGAGTTGTACGGATATATATATGAACGTCGTAAAGGGAAAAGCGTCCGCTTAAGAGAGGTGTTAGTTAGGGAAATGTTTACAGCGACTAATCTCTTGTACTTTCAGCATGGAACAACTTTTATCAAAGCAAACGGAGTGTCCGCCCAAGAGAAATTTGTAGACAAAATACACGAAGGGGGTACATTTTGAAGGGAGATAATGTCCGCTTAAGAGAGGTGTTTGTTAAGGGAGCCTTCTCAGCTGCGGTATATTTGAAAATCAACTTGAAGCTCTTACAAACTCCATTGAATATGACACTGTAAAGAAGTTAGAAGTCTTTAGATTCCTTTATAATAGAAAACATCAAAAATAAAGTATCATTCCAAGCTATCTTCAATTTCGAATTCGATAATAAAAGACAATTTGTTAACATTTTATTATATTTATTGTACATATTTCTGTAGTTGTTATCATCAGTTATCGTTATAGTTATTATTATTATACACACATGCGGATTTCTACAACATCTGCGCTTAAAGACACTAATATGGACAGAACGGAATATAGTATGTCGATATTGTGCATGATATTCATTCATTTCATTCACTTTATTCACTTGATTCACTCGCTTCAAGTTTGGTACTGAGAGTTTTCGATTCGCAATGGAAATATACATTTGTGCTCAGTTTGTTGCGGACAGGACTCGTGGTCGTGTTCTGTTTCATTATTCTACATTATGTATTATAATCTGTTATATGTTTTGTCTCTCTCTCGCTCCCTTTCTTTCTCTGTCTTTAAAGTATACTTAGAGTATAAACCTAATAAGGCACACATATTCATTCTAGAATTGATTGATCTGTATTGGATTTTGAATTTGCTTTAGGTTCGGTTACCCCCTCCCGCTTCCCGTCTTCCCGCTTCCCACTTCCACCTTCTCTCGGTCGCCTTTGAGTTCGTTTCCCTTGCTAAGTTGACCAGCATCGCTAAAGTGTTGTGCAATCCATGGACCTGGATCAGGTTACGCTTATCTGCGCGGCTTGCCGAAACTGCTGGAGGGTCCCAAGGGGCCGTATATCGCATGCGGATGATGCTGGGCATGCTGCATATGGATGGGGGCGTGTGGATGGTGCTGGGGATGGGCGTGCGGATGCGTGGGGCCAACAGGGCCGCCATTTGCCATGCCAGCCTGCGCCTTGCGCTGCAGCGTTGCCGGCCCTGGCGCCATCTGGCGACGATCGGCACCATCGTTCAGATCGAGACCCGCCACCATTTGGGCGATCTCGCGCTCCTTCTTCATGTCCGGCGGATTGAACTGCAGGCTGGCCAGCGAGCCGTGGCTGCGACTGCGATGCTCCTGGCGAATGGAGTAGCTGAAGGCGCGCTCGTTGAGGTGCCCCTTGCGGCGATAGATGCCAGTGCCACCCGGCGAAGGCGACTCGGCTCCGGAGTTGCCCGAATCATCGAGTCCGTTGCCCATGGAGGCGGCCATCTTGCGGCTGGACATGCTCAGTGGACGTGGCTCGCCGATCAGTGACTGCGCCATCGGCGGTGGCGGCACACCCGCCATGGCTGCCTGCTGCTGATGGTAGGCGTAGATGGGCGGCACAATGGGCATGCCCACGGGCACACCCCCGCCGCCTGCAGCTCCGTTCTTCTTGTCCTTCTTCTTCTTTTTGCTGGTGCTGCGCGACGGCTGCAGCGTCGCATACTGCTGTGGCAGCATCATGGGTATCTGCAGTGGCGGCATACCCGCTGCCAGCTGCTGGGCGTGCGCATGCGCCTGCATCTGCATCATGTGCTGCTGATGGGCGTGCGCGTGGGCGTGGTGTGCTCCCGGTCCAGGTGGCCCCGGCGGGAAGCCGCGATGACTAATGGTGTGATATTGGCGTGCAGCATGTGGCCCCGACACGGGACCGTAGATAACGCTAGCCGGACCCGGTGCAGGTCCTCCTCCATGTCCCGGCCCCATGCCGGGATGCATCTGGGAGCGATGCAACGCTGCCGGATGCATCGGCTTTGGTCTGATCAGTGTGCCCGACAAGCTCTGGCTGCCGCTTGACTTGGATGACTTCTTGTCGCGCTTCTGCTTGCGTTCCTCCTTCACCGGCGGCGGCGGCACATCGATGGGCGCGCTTATCTGACGCGCCCGCAGCGGCCTGCCCAGCGTTGAGTTGTTGCCCGCGAACAGTTCGTAGGGACTCTCGACGGCCCCAATGCTGTCCAGCTGATCCTGCGAGCCACTCCACACCTTGTGGTTCTCGTCCCCATTGTACACAGAGGCCTCGCCATCGTCCACTGTCACGTTCAGATCGGCGCTGCTACCGTAAACTGAAAGAGAAGGAGAGAATAATAGAAGATGAGTCTCTGTTTTGGATTGTGCATATACCATAGATCTGTCATATATCTACACGTATACATATATCATTAGATATTCATATGTAAATGTATATAAAATATTTATTTATATCAAAGAAGAATGGTACGGTCAAGTGTGCTAGACTTTGATATACCCGATACTTTATTTATTCTATTTGCAGAAATAATTTGGTTAGTCGTGAATACGGTTCACACAACAAATAAACCTTCTAGGTTACGATTGCAATTCGATATTTACCGATTTACGGAGGTGAATGAGGGCGTGGCCAAATGTTTAAGATTGCATATTCTTTGTACAAAAATAATACGTGTTTTAATTACTTGGTTATTTGGTGGCACTATCTCCTATAGTCTCCGAGATGGAGGTGTTCATACAGACGCTTATACCCTTTTAGACGTAAATTTTCGATTGCATTTCGAAGTTTATCAATTTACGGAGGCGCATGAGGGCGTGGCCAAGTTCTTAAGTATGCATATTCTTTGTATAAAAATATAAGACATGTTTAAACTTAATTTGGTGGCCCTAACTCTTATAGTCACAGAGTTAAAGGTGTTCATACAGACGCTGATTGAGGAATTAGAATCAGAGCTGTCTCCCGCTGCTTGTTAAACACATTTTCTACAGGCTTGCAGATACAATACCCTTCTGCACTACACATAGCGGGTATAAAAACCTTTCCAGTTTCTTATTGATTCCGGTTGCTATTGATTTACTTAACTTGCAGTCTGAAACTGATATATTTTCATAATTTTTATATAACAAATAATAACGCACAAAGGAATGTATACATAGATGTGTGCGTGTGTACTATATAGCACAGCTACACATACCTTCGGCTACAGCTAACTCGATTTTAAGAACAAGTTAGCACGCAAAACGATACCAAGCCAAGCCAATCGACTGGGCTCGGACACGGGGCGAGTGTTGGGTTTCAGTCTCGAGCCAGTTGACCTTCGCGGCCATTGGATGCTGTGTCCGATGGCAACAATGTGCTGCTCTGTCCGAAGGGAAGGGCTTCGAGGCAGCACCAGGGCCGCACTTGTCTCACATTACCCGCCTCAGTCGCACTTTGCTGCTTTGATGTTAAAGCGCTGATTCACGCGCAAAAAGGCCAGCGGGGGAGTAAGCGGGCAGGGGGTCACTGTTTGGACAAGGCAATGGCATTTCCATTAACCAACAAAAAAGCCAAATAAACTGGAAATTAGCCGAGCGCCTCTAAGCCAAAACAGCCGAAAATGGGCCAAGACCGTCTGAACTGACAACGATCGCATTCAAATGAGACGATTGCGAAGTAATTGAATGACTTCGATTTGCCTTTGAGCTCCACTTGATGGTTCCCATCGCACGTACTCACACACACACCTGCCAGCGCACACAGGTGAGTTGGTCAGTTAGCCAACAGATACAGGTACGAATACGTTTGCAGATGCAGATACATGGCTGGCTACGACGCCGTTAACTGTCAACTCTCTGAAGGTTGGCGGCGACGTTGGTTCTGCGGCGCATTTGGGCCACGGCGGCAAACGGCAACGGTTTTGTAATAAATAACGGTAATTTAATAACGTGAGCGTGGCTACACCTGCAAGTGACGCCGCAACGCTGCCCCCCCCCTCCTTCACCTCTCTGCAAACCAGTCTAGGTACCACTCTTGATAGCAGTTCCCCCACTGCCCTGTTGCCTCTGCCCGACTCTCTTGTCAATTCTCCCTCTGCCCTTCTTTCTCTACCTTGCTCTCTTTGCCCTGCTGTCTCTGCCCAGCTCCCTCTACCCTACCCTGCTGCCTCTTTCCTTTCCCTACTGCCAATTCAGACGACAACAAAGCGGCAAAGTCACTCGACTTTTTTCGTTCGTTTCGTTTGTCTTTCTCTTTGCTTGTTCGCTTCTTTGCTTCTTTGCTTCTTTGGCTCTTTACTTCCTCCCTTGTTCGCTTCTTAGCCATGCCATAATTTGCTATTCTTCCACTCAGCTTGTGGCCTGTGAGAAATGCGCGCCCGCTTTGGGGTCTATTGACCCCCGGAGACGCGACTGACTGACGCTGAAAATGAGAGCGAAGGCAGCCAGGCCCAGCTCCCTCTATGCAAAGCCACGCCCACCCGCCTAGCCAGAAATTCAAGAGTTGCGGTGAGAACCGCTCACCTGTTTCGGCTGACGAATTGAGGCTTAATTAGCTCCAGGGGTTTCTCACCTGCAGACATTATCAGCGGAGTCTACTGGACAGAGAGTCTAACTAACCAGGGGATCTTCTCATAGGTATTTATAACTAGCTACAGATCTGTATCTGTATCTGTATCTGTATCTGCATGTGTAGCTGTATCTGCATGTGTTAATATTTCTGTATCTGTATCTGTATCTCTTTCCGTATCTTTATGTTGGCAACTTTCATTTTTGCCCTCAACCTCAGCGCTGCGAAGATATTCGAAAGTGAATTTTAATGGTTTTGACCTGACGATGATGAGGTTTATTATTGGTTCTGCGGGTAAGCGGAACCTGTTCTCCAGCGAGGGCTAACTAAACCCAAACTCAACTGAGCTCAACTGAACTATATGCTCGTATATATGTATGTATGTTGTATTTGTCACATGAGCGGAGACTGACTGACTGCGATCTCTCTTCAGTGTTTTTGCGATTTCACTTTGATTTGATCTTTGTTACTTTTACCACAATCTGCTTAAACGGTTGCGGAAGTCAATCAAATTCCTTGCAAAATGCAAAATATTCATAATAATAAATAATAATTGCACTTCCAGCTGTGGCAGCAGCAATTTACTAAGCTAATTTCGCTTTAGCTTTATAATTTTTAATTGTTTTCCATTTCGCTGTGATAATTACGCGAAATTGTTTCAACAAGCTCTTCCTGTACTCGCTCCCCTTCCCCTCCCCTATGACATAAGCAGCACGATCGGAAAAGTAAAATGAATAATACTCTCACTTAACGTGGCGAGTGGTCTGCCCCCTGCCGCTCCCCCTCCCCCTGCCGCGTCTTGGCTCGGCGCATGCGTGCGTGAAAATCGCATTTCCACGTTCAACTGGACACAGAGGCGAGAGCTGGACGGGAGTAGAGGTAAGTGCAGGTAAGTAGAGGTAAGTAGGTAAGTCATACACAACATTGTAGCAACTGCAAGTCGATGGAAATCTTGGCCTGGCCAAATATCATGCATCTGAAGTTGGCCAAAACAAATCGTTGGCATTTAAAAGCGCTTTTTGCCATTCCCAGGCGAAATTCCGAGGGTAGGGGAGTGCCAGAAGTTGAAGTCGAACAGCGCCTTTGCATTGCTTGGTTTTTGTTGCCTTTGTTGCTGTTTCTATTTGGGCTCAAGACTGATGCAAAATGTGACCTGGAATTTACTTGCTGCTGTTGCTATTGCTGTTGTTGTTGCTGTTGTTGTTGTCTTATTGTTGTCTTTGCCATTTCGTTTTCCGCTGGCACGCTTGCCACCGGATGGTTGCGCCAATGCTCCAATCACCATTGACTGCTGGTGCTGCAGCTGCAGAGCTCCGTCGAACTGGGACGCCGCCAACGTAGAATGCCAGACGAATGAGTAATGGAAGCAACGTTGTCGGCTCCATACATAGTAAGCTATTCAGCTACTTCAACTGCAACTGCAACTCCAAGTCGAACTCAGACACAGACTCAGACTCTTTACTGTTATTGTATCTGTCTTCAGGCAGATCAGACAAGGCAAGTTAAGGTTGCAAAGACTTTGGAAAATAAAAAAACATTTCATCAGCGAAACATGAAACAAATCTAGTTATATTTTCCATGTGAAATACTTTGAGAACCTTTATGAAAATGTTGACTTTGTATTCATGTTTAAAAATACAAACGCTACAGTCAGGAGCTGACTGTACAAGGCCATGGATTATCATATTATACCGTAATAAAAATGTTAACGGTATGGAATCGCCGCTCGAATTTGCTACCGATGATCAAATATAATCAGTACCCAGGGAACACCACGGGGAGGCTATTACAAATGTAATGGGGTCAGTTGTTCCCAAAAAGTTAAATTTTGGTGACCTACGAGTCGACTTGAGTTGTTCTGCGCAACCCCAATGTTCCCCAAAAAATGAATAAAATAAAATAAAATATAATATAATATAATTAATTAATAAAGTATATACATATAAACATAATAATAAAATAAATAACACAATATATTTTAATTATAAAATAAAAAATAAATAACTAGTATAGAATGTTATTAATATGAATATTATTATTAATTATAAATTATATATCTAAACTTGCAACATTAACTAAAACACCACTATGGTGACTATATATGGTCTCATACGTGCGCGCATTGGCCCTTTCTTCTGAAATATTTGACATCGCCCAATCAATATGAGTATTCAAATTGGTTGTAGACGATGTCAAATCTAAGAGAGACTCATATTCTAAGCTTCCTAAAAAGTTATAAATTCTACTACTACACCCTCTGAGAGATCGCAAGCACATGTTAAAATCTCCTAAAACTATGGAATGACTACCTAAAAATGGAAACCTCAAAAATAAGTTCTCAAATTCTGCTTCGAACTTTGGCAATGGATATGCTGGAGTCTTATAGATTATAAGGAACCCTGTAAACTTATATTTTAATACCACATACTCAAAAACTGCTGAAGATAAATTATTGGGATCACTATAAAATCGACCTGTAAAAAAAAGACTAACATTCTCAAATAGTTCATTTTTTATGAAAATAAGAATGCCTCTTTTTGGTCGTGTTCGGTTGGCTACTGACTCACAATCTAGCCGTACAACTTGTGTAAAGCCAGGTATTTCAAATATTTCATTTGAGAAAATGGAAGCTTCTACGAAACAAAGAAGACTTGCACGGAGCATTAGTTGATCAGAGCGAATGTCGCTAATATGACAATGCAAACTTTCGGTATTATGGAAGAGTGCAGTAAACCAATTATCTTTGAAAAGACAGTCATAGTGAGAATTTAGGAGTTTTTCGCTTCTTAATATTCTAAGCTCTTGCTCGACTGGTGACTGGGAGTCTGATTTTGGGGGCACGAAACCCCCAACAATGAAAAGGCCTGCAGCATTTGTAGCTCTACTGCAAGCAACATACAAAGCCTCACGACTCATACGAGATGTTGTGTGGACCACTACTTTGCTGTAAGTTGCTCCTTGACTTTTGTGGATTGTTATACCTTCTGCAGGTACAACTGGGAATTGGTTACGATCGATTGAAACTTGCTGATTGGAATGGAATTGAAAACTTTTTATCGTTTTGAAAATTGGCGTCCAAGAACGCTCTGAGGGATGCGGGCACTTGGCACGCGCATTTATTCCTACACTATCATCTAAAAATTGTATCCAAAGAGTTTGAGGAGAGTTGGATGTATTAAAACCTATATCCATAAGAATGCCTGAAGCTCCATTAACTAAACCATCAGCCGTGTCAATATTGACCGTAACCATGTATTTGGCAGTGGATTTTAAAATTAAAGAAGTTGATAGACCTTGAGTTTTGGAGGTCTTGAAACTTTTGACTGCCTCCAGGTGTCTATTTTTCACTTCAGTGCTAAGATGTGAAGCTTTAATAGAATCAAAAGCTGTTGAAATATATTGGACAGTTGATATTGAGTTTAATTTTGCCGTATTAAAAATGTCGGTGTCCTCATTTCTATAAAACAAATGAATTGCATCATTTGGCAATTCGCTGGCTGGAGAAACTCTGGAACGAAGTAAGGAAATGTCGTCAGACGACATGTGTCCAGATGCCATATTATTTAAAGCTACAGCAAAGGCCTGATCATCTCGTTGTCGCATAATCTCAGTAAGTTCAAAGAACTTAAAAGAATCCCATAGAGAAGATCCGTATATAGCGCTATACGGATCATGTGAATCAGAAGTGGATTTGAAAATCCAACGATCTCCAACAGGACTAAGCTGTCTGAGATCGCCGAAAACAATAACAGAGATCCCTCCGAATGGTGCGTCTCTGTTATCTAAAATCTGTTTAAGACGGCTATCTAAATGTGAAAACATTTTTGCTCCGACCATTGATATTTCATCAATAATCAAAAGTTTAAGATCAATAAATCTTGAACGGAGGGTATTTAATAAGTCAGGTCCCAAGTTTTTAAATGCGGTCCCAGATTGGTTTATTGGAAGGGAAAACATGGAATGAAGGGTAGAACCCCCTATTCCGAAAGCTGCCTTCCCTGTGGGAGCACACAAAAGAATTTTGGCAGTTGATGGATCGCATCCAGGCCTACGGTTATACATCTGAGACAGGGACTGAAAAATGGCTGAAATAAGCCGACTTTTGCCGACACCGGCTCCGCCACCCACAAACTCATAAAAAACCTTGTTTTGCTGGGAATTATGCAAAACATGGGTAAAATAGGTTTTCTGCTTAATATTAAGCGACTGAACAATTCTGGACAAATTTTGAGCCGATATTAGTGGCGGAAGTTTAACTACGCGAATAGTTTCTTCTGAATCAAGATTTTGATCACCATTGCCATTTACATTTAAAACATTTAGTTGAGAACTTATTTCTGGTAAACCTAACACTCTAAACTCATCATCTTCCTGACCTGCTTCACCTGTCCTATCCTCAATGTTGGTTTCCATTTCCATGGCCCTTCTAAGCGCGTCTTCTAAATCTTCTAATATATTATATTTCTTAAAATTATTCCTAACTAAATCCTCATTTTCGCTATATACACCCTCGCAATTTCTGTCAATTAATTCTACCTGTTCGTCCCTCCAAGGCAAATAGAGCATTAAAAGCTCCCTAAAATAGTTGGGCCTATCTTTATTTATATTAAAACTCCTAAATCGTATAATTTTTGGCTTTGTTCGTTCCCTAACAAAACCACTGCCATCAAGAAGAGGAAGAGGCGCACCATCTATGACTTCATTGACATGAACATCTTCATTGTCAGAATCCTGACGAGTTGCTCTGGTCGACTTAGAAAATGAATAATTTGCTGCAAAATCCGCTAAGCATATGCCGTGTAGGCTGTGTGGACGTTGAACGTAATGTTCAATCAATCCGACTACAAATATGTCCGTTGAATCGGGGGCCATATTTAGAAGTTGCTCTCTTGGTTTGAGCATTTTGACCCTATGCTGTGGTAATGAAGTATTTATATAGACTTCTCCGTTGCTAGCCTCAGACAATCGGATGCCTAGACAGCAATAGGCGGCTTCCTGAGCAGAAATCTCAGTGCCAGAAATAAATTTATTACCAATATATTGCAACTTTTGTCTGACTGTGAAATTTCTATTGTGGATCTCGTCCACTGCGTCACTCATCAGTTTGGAAATACCCCTTTGGGACTTGTTTATATAATTAATTATATAGCTGCAGCAAGCATAAGGGTCCAAAATGAATTGAATATCAATATTGGCCCTTTGCATTCCGAGAATATGTTTATTGTATGCATTTGTACAAATGGCATTAAAACTTCTCTTCAGAAAAATTTGTGGCTTTTTTAAGCCAGATCTAAGAGCATATACATATTCCTCGTAAGTGAGGTTCACTTGAGTGTGAGATAAAAAATTTTCAAAAATGCTCAAGTGACTGATAGTTTCAGAATCGAATGTGAAGTTTAATACACTCTGTATTTTTTTTAAATTTTCTCGATGAAGGGAATAATTATCAGTCTCTTCGGGAAGAGGCTTTAGAATTTCAGTTCGGGGCATTGGAAAATATGGAATACCAAAGCGACAATAGGAGTTTCCTCCCAATTCACGTTGGCATGAACGTCCGTGCTTGTGCTTTTGATATGCTATGAATGGAGCGAGTTCTGAATTTGTTACATCTGTGGTAACGAACTGATCGATAAATTCGATAACTGGAGGAATTGAAGATTCATTCTCAAAGTCCACTTTTGGGGCGTCTTTCAGCCAAAACATTCCGTGGATATGAGGTGAACCTCTTTGTTGAAACTCAACTCTCCAGTAGTACAACACAACGTTGTGTCTTCCAAAAACACCCCCTTCTTTTTTCAAAACTTTAAACAATTGCCTCCAACGATTGTCAAAATATCTAACACATGTTACCGGGTCGGTACGAATCAGTCGAACCTTGTCGTTTGAAGTCAACCCAAGTGCCTCCTCTTCCGTAACTTCTTCCTTGTCCACAACTCTTTTGAGTATGACAAGGAGCTCCCCCCACCTACTTTCAGCAGCAGACAATGTAATAAAGAAGGTTGGCAGACCGAATTGCCGGATCATTGCCATGACCTTCTTTTTTTCTGCTTCCCAATGAGCAGGAGACGTTCTAATACCTTTGAGAACCCTATAAGCGTCATCATGACGAATTAAACTATCAATTTGATCCTCATTAAGGGCGGTAGAGGCAGTAATAGCTCGAGATGAGCTATGCTTTCTTAAGCATATGGAAGTATTATTCCTAATTTGAAGGAGCTCTAACTTTTTGTAATTAAAGAACAATTTATCAGTTCTACAACCTCTCCTATCAAAATTCCTAAGTTCAGATCTAACTACGGTTGTAAAAGTCTGACAAGTCTTGCGTTTGACGCCTGCATAAATTGTTGGAAACGCTAGTTCCTCTGAATCAGCATCCAGAATCATATCGAGGGGTCTTTGGCCTTCGCCAGGAGCAATTATGATTCTTTGCATCGCAACATTCGCAACCTGATTATTTTCGAGCAGAGTTTCTTGACCCCCCGGATTGAGCTCCTCAATTTCAATATCCTCATTTGGATGAAGTGGTCTTTGAAATTCTTGAACCATATTATTTACTAACTCTGCATCTGCCTGAGAAGCTATAAATGGAACAGTATCGGAATCGAAATTGGCCATCCACTGCTCATTAAGAACTACATTGTGTTTTTTATAAAGCTCACTATCTACGAGGAATCTAATAGCATCTGAAATTTTCATTGGTCTGATGGTTTCTGCCATGAAATCATGGCTATATTCCATCCTACGCCTCAGGTGAAGCTGTACAACCTCAGCTTCGTGGAAAGCTCGTGGTAACGAAGTTACAATATGGCTAACGGGAATAGGAACATTAACAACAGCTCCTTTGATGGCGTTTTGTCGACCAACACCTAAAGTCTTAATCACCATAAATGGAAGTCGTGGTGATATAAGTCGCTCCTCTAAAGGAGTAAGCCCTTTGAGACATTCGGGCAAGTTTGGGAAATCTAAGCCATTTGTAATAGAAAATTTTGGCTTTCTACCAGCTTTAATGTTACGGCTGCAGGTATTGCAAAATTGAAAAGTTTCGTCAGAAGATGGGAACTGACTGGAAAGACTTAAAATATCTGCACTAAACTCATTTCTACTTTCAATAAAATCCCTTGTCATCTTGGTAACCTGAAAGGGAAACCACAGGCCTTTGCAACAAAGGCAAACTTGATCAGGACCCAGCTTAACCATTCTATTAAAAATTCCTATATTAGCTTCTAATCTTGTTAAACTGGGTGAATTGTCTTCAAAACTATTTAAACGTTCCTGTCTCATACGGTCTGCATTTCGTTCATTATCTGCTTCTCTGTTCTGACTCCTATATTGACTGACTCTTAAGCTCAGACGTCTTAAAGAGTCAGTAATAGCTTGACGCTCTAAAAGTCTGGCACTTCGACGTCGTGCACTATCAAGAGCTTGATCGACAATCCTTCTTACTAGATTGTCCCTAACTTGAGACCTACTCAAAGTATCTCTCTCCCTTTCTAATATGCGACGCTCAACATCTGAACGAATAATAGTTCTAAGATGTGTATTGCGCCTCTGTTCGAAAGCCCTAATCGCACGGTTTCGTCGTCGTGCTGATCTGCGTAATCTATCGGCCTCTCTCTCAATCAGCCGAAAGTCCCCATCTGCCCGCCTCTGTATTCTATTCTGTGTGTTAGTCCGCTGTTCAGTTGTCCGTGCGTCAGTATCCTGTCTGCGAGTAGATCTACGTGATCTATCGGCCCCCCTCTCCGCCTGCCGATAGTCCGGATCCGCCCGCCTTTGTGTTCTATTCTGTGTGTTAGTCCGCTGTTCAGTTGTCCGTGCGTCAGTATCCTGTCTGCGAGTAGATCTACGTGATCTATCGGCCCCCCTCTCCGCCTGCCGATAGTCCGGATCCGCCCGCCTCTGTCTTCTATTCCGTGTGTTAGTCTGCTGTTCAGTTGTCCGTGCGTCAGTATCCCGTCTGCGAGTAGATCTACGTGATCTATCGGCCCCCCTCTCCGCCTGCCGATAGTCCGGATCCGCCCGCCTCTGTGTTCTATTCTGTGTGTTAGTCCGCTGTTCAGTTGTCCGTGCGTCAGTATCCCGTCTGCGAGTAGATCTACGTGATCTATCGGCCCCTCTCTCCGCCTGCCGATAGTCCGGATCCGCCCGCCTCTGTCTTCTATTCTGTGTGTTAGTCCGCTGTTCAGTTGTCCGTGCGTCAGTATCCTGTCTGCGAGTAGATCTACGTGATCTATCGGCCCCCCTCTCCGCCTGCCGATAGTCCGGATCCGCCCGCCTCTGTCTTCTATTCTGTGTGTTAGTCCGCTGTTCAGTTGTCCGTGCGTCAGTATCCCGTCTGCGAGTAGATCTTCGTGATCTATCGGCCCCCCTCTCCTCCTCCCGATAGTCCGGATCCGCCCGTCTCTGCCTTCTATTTTGTGTGTCTGATTCCTGCTCAGTTGTCCGTATGTTAATAGCCCGTCTACGCGATGCCCTGCGCAATCTATCAGCTATTCTCTCCCTCTCCCGATTGTCCACTTCAATTGGACCCTGTCTTCTATTTGGAATATCTACCTGCAGCGCACTTTCGCGTATGCGCGTTGATCTACGTAAATTACTAAGCGTCCCTGTATCTTCTACTCTTCTGTCTTCTCTTATTTCTAAATTTTGTGCTGCAGTATCTCCTATCGGCTCACTTTCCCTAAATTGTCTATTGGCTCTACGATCTCTCTGGGTATTAGCATTTCTGGCATTTTCAGCCTGTGAATAATGCTCTTGCTCTCTATTCAATATATTTCTACGCCTCCGATTAGCCGCTCTTTGAGCAGCAGATTGTCTTTGGCGAGGCATAACAAAAATAATATTTAATAAAACTAATTGAAATAAATAATATAAATAAATTAAAAAAAAATAATAATAAATAGTAAATATATATATATTATATATATTTATTAAATTATATAATAATAAATTGTTAGTATAAATATAAATTAATTATTATATCTTATCTGTTTAAATCCCACTGTGCGCGAACAACGTTACACGCGTTACAAAATACGTCACTAACAGCCGAAACCGTCACAACGCGCAGAGAATGTTTTATATAGTATGTTTATATGTACATACATATATGTATGTATGTACTCAAATATATGCACAACAACAACTTATTTATGTTTAAACAACAATAACTTATTTATGTTTAAAAAAACTTATTATTATTATTTAATATTATTTTATTGTCTTTAAATAACTTTATTATGTTTATTAATAAATGGGTTGGTGCAGCGAACGAATCCCGCTAGCACTCCCAACACAAACACAATTCACTCTTCGCGCAACTTTTATAAAAGTTTATAAATAAAACTTAACACAAATCGCCACGACTTATGTATACCGTTTATTAATTCGCAATGAAAATTGCGCTTTATTTAGGATTAATATTTCGCAATGAAAATTGCGCTTTATTTAGGATTAATATGAATTAAATTTCGAGTAGATCAATTAATATTGTGTTCGAACAACACGCACAAGTTGATTTAACGAAAAGAAGAAGAACGCGTGGACAATGCAAAAGCGAATAAACAAGTGCCATAAGCAGAAGAGTGAGGGAGATGGCAATAAATATATGAATGCATTTCTAGCGCGTGCCATAAATCGTTACATTTGCTTCTTCTTGATTTTGTGTCACGAACTAAAAAATGCATACAGCGAACGACACGCACAAGTTGATTTAACGAAAAGAAGAAGAAGAACGCGTGGACAATGCAAAAGCGAATAGACAAGTGCCACAAGCAGAAGAGTGAGGGAGATGGCAATAAATATATGAATGCATTTCTAGCGCGTGCCATAAATCGTTACATTTGCTTCTTCTTGATTTTGTGTCACGAACTAAAAAATGCATACAGCGAACGACACGCACAAGTTGATTTAACGAAAAGAAGAAGAAGAACGCGTGGACAATGCAAAAGCGAATAGACAAGTGCCATAAGCAGAAGAGTGAGGGAGATGGCAATAAATATATGAATGAATTTCTAGCGCGTGCCATAAATTGTTACATTTGCTTCTTCTTGATTTTGTGTCACGAACTAAAAAATGCATACAGCGAACGACACGCACAAGTTGATTTAACGAAAAGAAGAAGAAGAACGCGTGGACAATGCAGAAGCGAATAGACAAATGTCATAAGCAGAAGAGTGAGGGAGATGGCAATAAATATATGAATGAATTTCTAGCGCGTGCCATAAATTGTTACATTTGCTTCTTCTTGATTTTGTGTCACGAAATAAAAAATGCATACATATACATACATATGTACATATGTACTTCTCGTCTTCTCGCTCTGCCTAATGCCTCACGCACATGTGTACATGCTAAATGTCATATGTTTGCATATTTGTATGAATATACATATATATTGTTGTACATTTACTTCTGAGTATATGTAATAAAATAAGGGGAAAATTACAAAATATATAAAATTAATAAATATATAACATAATAATAATAATAATAAAAAAAAAACAAAATAAAATAAAATAAACAAAATAATTAATAATAATAAAAAATAAATTCGCACCCGCCTCAACCGGGAGTTGAACACACGCACTCTCTCTCGCAGCCGTCCGCCACTCTAACCACTCGGCTATGGCCTCACTCTTTGGCCCATTGGCAAAGCTGCATTGTGAACCAATGGTAACAGTACCATACAATGCAAATAAAAATTTTAATTAATAAAATGCTGTGTGTCTGACGCTAGATTCGAACTTCGGTATGCTTGCGTAAATTAGGTCTTCTTATTATATTATATATGTTCAAAGTGAGTTTAATTCGTATCATATCTCACTTATTTATAGTCCGATTTTAATGACTTTTTTAACATAACGCCCGTGGCAAGGTATTTGTCATGTAAGATAAACAACTTTGGTTGTTGAGCTAATATTGTAGTTTTTTTATTAAATAGTTATTACTGATTTTCAGAGGCGGGAAGGGGCGTGTCCAAATTTCAAAAAAACTTTGAGACACTGCAATATATACGTATGTTGTCACAAAATTTGATGACTCTAGCTCTAATAGTTTCCGAGATCCAGGTGTTCATACAGACAGACAGACGGTCAGACGGACAGACGGACAGACAGACATGGCTCAATCGACTCGGCTACTGATACTGATTCATAATATATATAGTTTATGGGGTCGGAGATGCCTCCTTCTGCCTGATACGCACATTTCCGTTCCGACAAACAGAATAGTCCATGAATTTTTTTAAAATCCATGGCCTAAAAAGGTTGTCATGATCTGGGTATGCGGCATATGCAGTTATATGTATTTTGGGTCGCTGAATCCGAATCCGGGGTCAGAAATTCTCCATCACGTCTGGATTTCGACCTAACCTCAAAAAATCGAAAAACCTTTGGATATATCCCCCAAAAGATTTAGAATCGTGATCTGGGCATGATTCGGATTCGGATTCGGATTCGGAAGGTCCAAAAACATATAGAAACATATATCGCATGACCCGATCATGACCCCCCATTATTTTTTGGGCCTTCAAAAATTTTTCGAGTTTTTTGAGGTTAAGTCGAAACTCAGACGTGCTATGTAAATTTTGACTTCGGATTCGGACTTAGAAGGACAAAATACATGTTAAAACATATATCGCATGCCCAGATCACGATTCTATATCTTTTGGGGGATATCCAAAGGTTTTTCAGTTTTTTGAGGTTAGGTCAAAATCCAGACGTGATGGAGAACTTCTGACCCCGGATTCGGATTCAGCGACCCAAAATACATATAACTGCATATGCCGCATACCCAGATCATGACAAACTTTGTTGTTTGTGGGGTTGTGTTATCATAGTTTAAATAGTGTTTATAGTTATTACTCATTTTCAGAGGCGGGAAGGGGCGTGTCCAAATTTCAAAAAAACTTTGAGACACTGCAATATATACGTATGTTGTCACAAAATTTGATGACTCTAGCTCTTATAGTTTCCGAGATCCAGGTGTTCATACAGACAGACAGACGGTCAGACGGACAGACGGACAGACGGACAGACGGACAGACGGACAGACGGACAGACAGACATGGCTCAATCGACTCGGCTACTGATACTGATTCATAATATATATAGTTTATGGGGTCGGAGATGCCTCCTTCTGCCTGTTACGCACATTTCCGTTCCGACAAACACAATAGTCCATGATTTTTTCAAAATCCATGGCCTAAAAATTCTATAAAATTCATCAAGGTAAATGTCACATACACTTTACAGAACTCAGACTTGTTATATTCCCTGACAACACTTTGAAAATACTCTATAAATCACATGGAAACAGTTTGTACTCTTTACAAAATTGACACTTTTTGTTCCCGTATAAATACATTTTAAAATTACACATCAATGTTATCTAAACTATCTATCTACTTTTCTAAATTCCCTCTTACAATTCGTACTTTAATAACCTTAAGAAATTCCATTGTAAGTCATGTTTACTAATGAAAATACTATAAATAACTATCGCATACAATATCATTGATACCACAACGATACTGTGAGAATGTGAAACTAAACTATTCTATTGTAGTCTAGACAATGACACGGATGAAGAGAATCTTAACTGCTTGAGAAATGAAAACAATAAATTACAGATTTCCTTTATGAAAATGCATTAAATCACTAAAATTATAATGGAATTCTAAAGTAACAGAGACGGCAAGACAGCCAGGGAGAGAGAGAGAAAGAGAAAGAGAGAGAGAGAGAGAGAGAGAGAGACGTATGTAGGTCAGCAACTGGAATTCGTGCATGATTATACGAAATTTGTCAGTGCCAGCAGCAAAAAAAAAACGTAGTTGCAATCATTGAAAATAATCAAAATCGAATTTCTGTAATCGAGTTATGATAAAATGCAATACAACAACAAGAGAAGAAGAAGAAGAAGTAGCAAAAACAACCGCAAAAAAGCAACTGCAAGCAACAACAAAAATGTTGCAAGTCAACAAGAAATTTTTGCCGAGTGACTGCAACATGCAACATGGAACGAGGCACCAGCAGCAGTTGCAGTCGCAGTCAGAGTCGCAGCCTAAGTCATTCAACTGCAACTGGATTTCGGTTAATGTGCCTGCCTGTCTCTCGATCTGCCTCGCCCTGCCCCTCCCCCTCTTGCACTCCCTCTCTCCCTCTCTCTCTCTCTCTTTCTGTGCATCTTTTGCGATCTGTCTATTTCACGCTCAGCCTCTCTTCGCCAGCTTCTTTGCATAATAATAATGCAACAACAGCAACCACGCTGTGGCTCGTAATAGCTGCACCAGTGTTGCCGTGCTGCAGTTGAAGCCACCACCAACGGAAGTCGAAGCCGGTCTCAAGTTGGAGTCGGAGTCGAAGTCGAAGCTGCCGTTGCCGCCACTTCTTGTGCAGTTCGATATTTCAGTCATGGTCAAGTGGTCAGTCTGCCCCACACTGTCCCCTCTTTCCCCACTCTCTTCCCTCTCTCTCCTTTTCCGTTTCCCGTTTTCGCCTGCTAATGGCCGACAAGTTTTCCACTCAAGGCGCTTTTCCGAACATCTCCAATCGATGCTGCTTACTGCGCATTCAACTATCAATCGATGATGGCGACGATTATGTTAATTATGCCCAAAGTGAAGTCGCATTTCTCAATAGAATCTTCATTAGTTTATTGCATCATTCACCCCCAGACCCCGCCCCAGGCAATGTGGGTCAAATTGTTGTTGCTCTTGTCGAAACTGGAACCTGCAATGTGCAACTTGTTTCATATTTTCGTTGCTCGCCCATTAAGAAATGGAACCACAAGTCACACGACGAAAAACCACCTGCGAATTGCTTGAATAAACTTGAGCTTAAGGCGCGGCTTGCCAAGAGAGAAACAGAGAGAGAGAGAGAGAGAGATCTCCATATAAAAAGAGTTAGCCTCAGAGCTCACTCTGTCCACAGTTAGCACACTTTCGTGCCATTAATCCCAATTGGAATTAGTTTATTCAATTAAAAACAAATCGTTGTAAATGTCGCTGCGCAGTGAGAGAGGAAGGAAGAGGGAGAGAGAGAGAGAGAAAAGCAATTACCCGTGTCAGCTAGAGATGCCAACTGTGTGCGACATAACCTCAATTCGCCGAGCAAACAATAAGCAAGAGCTCAACCTTAATCTCGAAACTGTCTGCAGGCAAATTAACAATGTTAATTAATAGAAAACTTCAGAGTTGAAGAGACAAAGAGAGAGAGAAAGATTGTGTGTGTGTGTGTGTGTGTGAAAAAGAGAGGGGAAGATTGTGCACACACACACGTGATTTGATCATATCTAAATAAAGTTTCACTTGCTCACACGCTCAAAATTTAAGAATTCCATCCTCCCGTAACCCGTTACCCGCTTCCCACTTAGTCACGGCTCTGCGCTGATTTCACACTTCCCAGCGAGCTTTGGTTGAGTGTGTGTATCTGTGTGTGTAGCTACACCTTCCCAGCACTTGAAGAGCTGGCAAGAAAGCCAGAGCAAGAGGGAGAAACAAATGGAAAACACTCATAACAAAATAAACCCTAACCCGAAAATTTCTCACGCGTTCATCTCAATTTACGTACTCACTGGGCGCCCAACGAGGGACACAGACATGCACACACATCATTCATGATTGGAGCAGGCACTGAGTATACTATATACTATATGTTTTTGTATTTGTATGTGTGTGTATACTTTGCGTTGGCGTCATCGCCGACGTCCGCTAATCTGCACGCGACCTTAGTTCCTGAAGAGGCGTTGCAAGTAGTGCCTGCTACCTTCCGCTTCTAAGTGGGTACGGGCTGTAAGTGTGTGTGTGTGTGAGTGGGGAATGACGACTACTGTCCGGCAGAGACAGCGACAGAGAGAGAGAGAGAGAGACAGCAACAGCGACAAGAGGCTGTGAGAACCTGCCCCAAAGAATGGCAACATAATAAATTACACGCTCCCGCGGAGATGGGACTCACTTCATTAATTAGCGGAAAGTGGGAAGAGGGAAGCGGGAACTGGGAAGTGGGCAGTGGAAAGCGGGTAGGGCGGGTAGAGCGGCAGGCTGCAAGTCACCTGATTTGCATACTTAGCTCGAATGATAAGGCAAAAGAACCCAACGAGCGATTTCCTCCGTTTCATTGCTCAGCCACGACAATCTCTGGCCGCGCTGAATCTGGTTCGCTTTGACGCGCTTAGAAAGTAACTATGTAGGTAGCTGGCCAGGTAGCTGGCCCCAGCTTGCTTCCAGTCGCAGTTTCTACTTATTATACACAGATAGACAGGCGGCTAATAGGGAGGAGTTCAGGTCGAAAGCGAAATGCGACTAATTTGCATGGCAAACTAGAGATCGCGTTCGAGCTATTAGGAAGACCGCTCTACGTCTCCATCTCTCTCTCTCTCTCTCTCTCTGTGGGCTGCTGCTGCTGTTGCTTTCCTCAGCTCTGGCAATTTACATGCTAATTATCATGAGTTGGTTATAGCAGCCAAGCGGCGACGACTTCAGCATCGAGTTAGACACTGACCAGGCCACACCAAGCAACAAAGTCATAAAGAGCCGATTTCTGTGTCTCTCTGTCGCCTGTCGACGAAATTTGAATAAGTGGAAAGTGTTTAAGAAAACAACAACTCCACGAGTAGTCGATAGCTTCAGCCAATGCTCGTGACTAGGGCTGGGCTGGGCTTTCGTGCGTGACACGATACCTTAACAAGCTTTGCATTAAACTAAACTCGAAATGGATTTGATGAAAGAAGAAAACATGTTCTACTGGAATTCATATGTCCAACCTTTTGTAGCTGATCTATTGCTGCCAAAGAGACTGTTCTTCGTTCCTTTGCTAGTAATCATTAAAGAAAACTTGTCTCACTAAGCCTATCTCGCCTTAAAATTGATTAGTTTTCCATTAGGCCTAACCAACAATCGTCTTGATGAAGAAAGAAACAGAAGTTGTTTTACAAAAGGAATAAATATAAATGACCTTTTCTAGTTGATTTGCTTTGTTGATCGTTGTTCATTTCTCTTCTTGTTGTAATCTTCTCTAAAGACTATAGATTTAACTTAAGAATAGATCAGCATTGTATACTTTTAACTAAAGTTCCTCTCTCTGTATCTCTCATTGTATAGTTTTAACTAAAGTTCCTCTCTTTGGAAGAAGAAGTGATTCGTTTCGCTCAAGACCTTCTTTAATTGATATGTTGTATCCAAAGTGACCTTTGTGCGTTTCCTTCTTCTAAGAAAACCTTTCGTGATTGTGGCAGTCATAAATGAAAACTTTGTATATTTTTCCAAGTATTTTCAGCTAATGGAAAACGTTTCACGTGCCCATCTCTAGCAAGTGTTCCTCCATCTCTCTCTCTCTCTCTCTCAGGCACTTGTCACCGTCATTCATCGTTTCACTGCAAAGGTTTGTACATTCCGTTCGTGCTTGGCACTTGCCACAGACCCTCTCCATCGTACATCAGTCCATCCGTCCATCAGTGTGTCCCACTGTCCGTCTGTCAGGTCGTCAATTCGTCAGTGGGACGTGCATACAAGTTGTCAATATTTTCAAATACCTACACTGCACCCAAATACTTTCGACGCTGCGCTGTGACAACATTTTCTATTTTTCAACAATGTCCGAGGTGAGCGCAGAGTTGTTTCTCTTTATCTGTGTGTGAGTGTGTGTGTGTTTCAAGGTGAGGCTCATCTCTGCGAGCAGTTGAATGATAAACGACGTACCTTAGCTATATCTACAAGCTATAACTGTGTTTGTATGAAGTCTAAGTTATTTTATTGGCATTGCTCACTAAAATTGAATTATGACTGAACATTCCACGGGGCTGAGATCATTGCTATGAGGGAAGAGAAGACGAGCTAACTGACACGCAGATGACAGGCCAGTAGAAAGGTTCCCAAACTGTACCCTTAACTGTGTGCTCCTACCTGTTCTGCCCCTTTCTCTACAACAGCAACCCCTTTTCGAGGTGTGCCCAGACGAAAGACTTAGACAACGAACTAAGATACTCACAATTCTTGACTGATGTGTAGCCCTCGGCATTGCTGCCAGTGCTGCCCCCGTTCATGCCCAGCCCTGAGCCGTTGAGCACATGATGTCCATTTGAGGTGCGTCCCAGGCTGTTCAACGTGGTGGTGCTGCCGGCACGCGATCTCCAGCCTTGGCCCTGTCCGGCGAGGTGGAGATGATGATGACCGTTGCCATTGCCATTGGCCAGGCCGACGCTGGTCAGGTCGCCGTTGGACTTGCTGCCTGCACCGCTCTTCAGCGTGCCATAGACGCTGCTGCCGCCCCCGCCTGTGCTGCCCGTCTCCAGCTGGCGGGCGTACGAGTTGTCCGCATAGGCGTGGAAGCAGCATCTGACTAGAGCGTTGGCTGCCGCTTCGCGCTTGCAAATGAAGACGTGGCACTCGAGCACCTTGATGCCGGTAGTGCGTCGGAGTATGGCTGCAAAGATGGGCGGGTGCTGGGCGCGTGGCATGCGCGCAAACGGTGAATCCAGTGGCAGAAACTTTGGCTCCGGATTCGCATTGCCTCGCTCCGGTATCAGCACCTGACGCACTGCGGCGCAATAGTGCAGCGACTCGATGGGAAAGAATCGCGTGATCTGCTTCAGATTCTCATCCACGTTCTCCAGCAATATTCCATTTGACCAGACACTCAGCCAGCTATCGATGCCCTTCGCCCCCACAGCTCCCTCCGAGGGATATAGACTGCGCAGAGGCTCCTGTATACCCTGCAGTCCGTCCTTGCTCTGGCGCGGCACAGCGCTGCCCAGATACAGGACACGGCAGCGGCAAATGGGCGTGGAGTCGCCCATTGTGTGACGGGCAGACGAGGTGCGTCTTACGTTATGTGCGTCTTACGTTATGTGCGTTCGTTACGTTGCACGGGGCAGGCACGACGTAGGCGCGCGAGACGAGACCGACGACGAACAATGTGGATTTTCTGGTTTTGCTTTATATGTTAGCCACGTACAGACAAGCACACAACAAACAACGCGCGCGTGTGTGTACGTCTGTCTGTGTATAGGTGTGAGTGTGTGTTTGTGTTTTGTGCTGTATTCGAGTGTGGTTCTTAAGCCGTTGCCGTCGACGTCGCCGTCGTCGCGAGAGAATTTGTTCGCTTAGGTAAGCGGATATTTCTTACACTGCCTCACTTCGCATTCACTGACACACACACATATGCGCGGTGCACTACACACACACAACTCGCTGGCTCACACACACGAAGGCACTCTCGGCCATAATATCAGCACAGAGAAAAACACGCGCTCCACCCAAGCTTAGAAGCAGAGGAAAGAAGCAGCAACCAAGTCGAGGGACTTACAAAATATTTTCGTTGTTTCACTTTTCGAAATGAATTATGAATTGGTTTTTCGTATCGTGTCGTTTCCGCCACAAGATTCTTTGCTCTCTTGTTCTTTTGCTCTCTCTCTCTCTCTCTCTCTCGTTCTTTCTTCACTTCACACAAACACGAACCGTTCAATCAAGTTGAAAAAACAAATATGGCGTCATGGGATTCTGAGTTTTGCGGTTCTGTTTTTGCACATTTCGTTGCGGGGTCCGTAAACTGCTGTACGACACTGTACGGCCCGGGCACACACTGCACTCGAGTTGTGCGAGATTAAGAGTCGTTTTATCTTGGCCTGGCTATTTGAGATCTGCCCCCAGTTAAAGCAGCTTAGCAGATGCAGATGAGGTTTCGATCCGCTCGAGACTTGCGATCGCGACGGCGTCTCACTGTGGAATGAATTCCAAAGACGCGAGCGCCGCCTACGTGGTCTTTTCCCAACAGCAGCTCAACTCAAAACCCAAAGGCGCTCTCTCAGTCTCTCACTCTCTCGAAGTACCTGTTGTTGCCCACCAGCTGGTAGGTGTTTTTGGTAGCTAACATCGGAAAGAGAGAGAGCGCACTGTGGATCGCATTATTTCTTAAACTCAAGTCGCTCTTTATGTCTTCTCTCTCTTGCTCTCTCCGTCTCTCTCTCCAGCTGAATACCTGCTTAGCAATTCGCTCTCGTCTTTGTTGAGCTGTGTAAGATTACCGGTTTATCAGCTTTGACAGCGACTACGTTGGTATTTCGATCAGCCGGCCGACTTCTTGGCGTAGTCTGCATGCATATTTATCAATAATGGGTGTAGCTTGAAATTCTTTAATATATTTATTGTTTATACAACATTTTACAGACTATCAATTGGATATAGCTTATCCTAAGTTTGTATATAGATATAAATCGGAGGATACACAGTAGTCCCTAGACTAAGGTTGGTGGATATACATAGACGTAGAGTAGAGTATTGAATACTTAAACTAGTTCGAGTATAAATTGATATATAGTGTACTAGAATGGTATGAGTGTGTGTGCACTTTGGTTACATGAGAATTCATACATATGTATAAGGACTCTAATGTTTGGTTAGACACAGTGCTGCAAAGGAGGATCGAAGTAAAAACATGGTAAACAAGGTTTGACAAAGCCTTATCACGCTTAACTTCTAGTTTGATTTAAGCAGTTGCTGCTTGATCATCCTAGATGACTTGCCTGCCATAGACTTGCTCTAGAATACCATAAAAGTTAGTGGACGTCTTGTATGCCAAGTACAGCATTCAAATCTAGTACACTATTATAATTGAGGCAGTGTCTTTGCAGTTGGCATTATCCACTCCAACTATCCTGAACGAAATTCAGTACGAAACACTGCATCGGTCCAGGTCTGTGAACACTCTCCCATCCAAATCACAATTTTGATCCGTGTGCAACATCTTTAGATCAGTTAGGAAAACGCTACTCGATAGGACACTTAGACAGTATTCGGTTTCGGTATCTTCTTCAAGATAAAGATTGAACGTTCAATTGGTCAACTTGGATTTCACGCATAAGTTCTGTGGGCTTGACCACCTGAAGCATCTACAGTTCCTGCATTGGACCCGAATCCTATTTGGAAATACGTGGCTGCGACGTCTCAATCCAGAGCTCACATATGTTGTGATGATGTCGAATGAAGTGCTCTAAGTGCGAATAACCAGTAAGTTTTAGGAAGCGCAAATGGGGAAGAGACTCAAGACAGCCGTACTCAAAGTAATGCAGAAGGAGATTTGATATGTTCAACATCGCAAGGTCCTCGTTGGCGCCATTGAAGTTGTTGTTGTTGATCAAACAGCGGAAATGTGGCAGTAATTCGAAGATTGGACATATTGCGCGCCAGTTCCTGAGCAACAACGCGTATCTGCTCGAAGACTTACAAGGACCGAATCTCGGCGTGTACCAGCCAAATATATACAGGCGTGTGGCAACTTTGACCGTGACATAAACGATACAATAGCTGAAAGCAAAGGCAAAACTAAAATTAGTGTCGACACGTCGCGAATACGACAACACTCACAAGCACAAGTCGCATCTTTATCTTCGACGTCTGGTCCTGAAAAGAAGGAAATAAACAAACAGACACGACAACAAGCAACAAACAGCACGCAATGTCCAGTGGTGCGAGCGCAGGCCCCCGCGTTTGGCGTTTGTTGGACTGCTTGGCAGCTTCTGAGCCAGCTTCAACATTTCCACTAGCCTGAATTGGGAATGCCCCAATTATTTCTTTGCTCTGCACAATTTTTGTTGCACCGCTCGAATTGCCGGTGCTGTTGCATTCTGCGAAAAACAGCTGTATTCATAACAAGTGTCGGTCGATAGGCACTTATCGATGAATACAGCTGCGCTGGTGCGAGCAACACCAACTGGCGGAGCAAGCAGTGAGAGCTCAAGCCGGACATTGTTGGGTAAGCGTCATCTGGCGGTGGGAGGAAGAACGCTGGCGACGAAGGCTGATGATTTAAAATGAGCATGTCTGTTTTAGGGCGAAACTTGTAAACTTTTGCACTGCACAAAGAAGAAAAAACTACCAAATTGAAAACCCGCAACTTGGGCCGCAACTTGGAATTGAAAATGAAAAAAATGCCGTTTTTTTAAATGATAAACTACTGCTTGTTTGTCGCTGACAAAGGTCGTTTCCGAAGACACAACCCCCTTTGTGTCGCGGATGACAGCACTAGGTAAGCAGTATACTGCTTGAGTCTCGAAAAGAGGGGTGGCAGACAGGTCCGTATCGTTGTTTTCGGGGGCCTTGTGCAAAACTTTTCGGTGCCCTATTTGTACTTGTTATGTACGTAGATTTGTTCATAAAACATTTTACAAGATGAAGAAACTTAATACTAAATAGCATACACTCTTTTCTCAATTTAATATTGGAAAAGTCAACAATATTTTTTAAGAAATATATGTATATTGTAAATATAGCCAATTCATTTAACCATTCGCAATCATTATTCCTACTACCCATGAGGTAGAAGGGTTAATATCCAGAACTAAATAGCGATCAAATCTAATATATTAGTATTAATTTAACAGTACATTCGACACCCTACTCTACTCGTTCAACTCAAGTGTTCCAACTAAAAGAGCACAAGACTAAGTTGAGCACGATTGTTCATATGAGAGAGCACCACAACGTGCGCTTGTGTTGGTGAGTATCGTGGGACTCCGTTTCAGGCGATTTATTACCGCGAGAGAGGGAAAGAGAGCAGTTGTCGAGAGAGCAACAAATTGTTTGAATGTATTGGTATTTTCTACACGAACCCATACTATAGCTATGATACGCTCTTCTTCTTATCATGCCGGAACGTTGGACAAAGGAACACTCGGTAATGTTCGGGTAGTCCCAACGTAGAACTGAACAGATACTTTATGTCGGTCAGTCAACGAGGGTGCCATCTGGTGGATACCGAGTCATGTATTATTATATTCCAGCTGCGAGGTCTTCAAGTGAATGCACTCAAGAACAACGAGGCATTTAAAACTGATTACAATGAAGGTTTTTTCCGTTGACTACAATTAACGAAAATCAACTACGCAATACACAAGCGGAATTTCTTAATACTGAGCAACCGGTCGACAATTACGACAGCCCACTTCGACTTTTGAAATCTCAGTTCTAATGAATTCTATTCAATCGCTACACAGATAAGAAACATGATTCAAAACAAAAACAGGTACTGGGTACACGTGTATCGGACATAAAATAACTACGTACAGGGTGTCATCCATAAAATAATACATAACCTAACTACAGCGATTCAATTTTATGACCTAGGTCAAATTTAGTAATTCTCAGTATCTGTAGAGTGTTCCACTCCCCTTGTTCCACTCTACCAAAGAATACGTATTATCAGTGGAGCACACTCACACAGTCTCATAAAATGCTGCTCTCTTTAAAATGATTCTCCAAGCAATACAGTCCAACAATGTGCAGCTCTCTCTGCTCTGTATAGAAGGCTTCAACAGAACGAAGAAGGCCTCACTAATACTACTACAGCAATTAATGTGCTCTTTGTTTGTCACTCTGTTTATATTTTGTGCATTAGATTGGTTATTGCGTGAGTTTTGATCCTGGGTGAACCTAAAGATGTTATATATCATTTCAAGAGTTCTACTTGTACACCCTGTATATAATATGCCTTAATAGTCGACACGCTTAACGCTTGTCTACGTCTCCGCTTTCCCTCTACCTGCTTTCGTATTCCGAAGTCTGTTTCTAATCTACGACATTCTCGAAGATAGATAGAACACATGCCGCGCGTTTAGAAATGCGGTTTGTTTTTGTTGACAAGCAACGACGACGAAAAAGTACCAGAGAATTTTAAATGAGATTGGTTTTATTGCGTTGTTTATTTGAAATTCGCGACTTTCGAGAATAACAAGGTCGTAAGCTGAGTAGAAAATTTACTTTAGGTCGAATTTACTTCAACAAATTAAAAGCACTTCACTTTCTCTATTAATTTGCCTGGCTTCCACACTTGCTAACTGTCCATAAGTATCTGATCGCCTCCAGTTTGGATTAGGCGAACATATGCGAGTGTTCCAATCCCTAATGTTCCTACACAGCAGGTGAGAGTGAGTAATGGAGCAATAGTATTGGTAATGTGTATAAGACACACCAATACAGTCACACAAACTGTTGCTCTCTCTCGAAAAACGCTCTCTCAATGCCGAACTCACGACTGTGTGTGAATAACCGATTCGAACTCACAAACACATCCATAGAAGGTGTTGCTCTCTCAGCTCTCCAGCTGATTAGAAGTGAGAATACGTTTGAGAGTACTTTAGTTACTAATACTATTAAATTAACAGCTGCACTCTTTGCGTTAGCTCTCTCTCTCTCTGCGACAATCTATCTATGATTGAATCGGAAATGAACAGAAGAACCCTTCGATATAGTTTCTTCCGACAGTAACCAAGTTCCTACTAACTCCCCAAGCAATCAATAACTTCATATGTATGTTGTGTGATTTAGAATTTTTAAATGATTTTTCTTTTATTTGTTTTTTGGATTTTTTTTTCTCACTTTTGGGCACTTTCCTTACAGTATAATGTTAATTTGTAGATGCGTTTCGGACGCCACTTAAGCACTACGAGAACTTAGTTAATACTTAATACAGCTACATACTTATATCAGATCAGTTATCGAGAGTAGTTTGCGCTTACTGCTAAGGCTACTAAAAATATTTACAAGTTAAAGAATACAGTATAGTTAGTCACAGACTCTCGTATCCCATCGCGCCGTTGAATATCCGATAATGTATTGGGAATATTCCACAAGCATATCCTTTGTGGCTGGGACCAAAACCACAATCAAATATTCAGACAGCGCAGCTTCGTCTCCGGTATGCGGGAAGTGAACTCGAATGAGGGCGGGCGACGTACATCCTCGTGCGAATCGCGTCGTATGCGGTCGGGATTGCGACCCATGACTGTCGACAGGGGTAGCTCCATGCGATAGATCTCCTCCAGCACCAGACGCTCCAGATCGAAGAGGTGTTCGTCCCGTACACCGGGTATCTCCTCATGCATGAAGAGCGCCAGTCGCAGCAGATATTCCGCATTGTGTCCGCTTGGGCCGCGGCAATTTGCAATTTGTCTCGCGATCACCGGTAGCGGCGCATCCCCCAACCAGTGACGATTCTCCGGCGTGGCCACATAGACCAACACCTCGACGGCCTCGCCACTGAAGGGTGTGTCATGCGAAGCGACGCGTGGAAAGAATTTCGTATCTAGAGTAGCGTAGCCACCTGCAAGAGATGAGATTAAAGACACTTCGGGTTAGCCTCGGCCCACAATTCAGGTTCAATTATTTATAAGTTGCTTACCTAGTGTGCACTCACGCTGCTTGAGATACTCCAGAGCCGTAGAGCCAGTTACTCTGTATGCACAGCCCCAAGTGATGCCCTGTAATCGAAGAGAAAATACAAAATTTATTAATAATGTAAAAAAATATAATCGAAAAATTCTAAAATTAGTTTATAAATAACACGAAAATGTTGCCCCACGCGCGAGTCGAACTCTTATCTACTACGGGCATTTTCACTTCTTGCTTAAAATTCCCAAGTTGTTTTTCGGCACATTGGGCGTATAAATAGCGACAGCTCGCGAGACCGTCAGGCCGCTTTGAGTTTTTCATGCTTGTCTCTCGGGGTCACTAACGAGCTCCTGGTAGCTCTCATCTTATAGATGATCACCCTGGGTAAAGTCCCCGGGCCTAGGATAGAAAGTATCGAGGCGTAAAAATATTTGTGCTTTCCTTCCTCTCTCTCTCCCGGGAGGGGGAGGAGTACAAAATCGCCTATATTTCGCGGTATTTCGCCTTGCGTACTCCAATGAAGAGAGACCTCCTTCGCAAGGGGGATGGTATCGAATTGTTGCGCTCGGTTGACTGCGGAAATGTGCCAGAGTTTTTCCATCTCAGATATAGACGGGTAGGACGGGGGGGCGTGGCTCATGCCATGTCCGCCCGCCTACACGAAATGGGGCTTACTTTGAGAAATTCTAGCGCGGCGTAGTTACTTTTTGCCTGCCCCCCTGACTTAAATGGCAACGTGGCCTGCGGCTGTTGCTTACCTCTTTGTCCTCCACTAGCGTTGCGACACGTCCAGGCTGCGCACAAAGAAAGAAAGTAAAGTTGTTTGTGATAAGTAAAATGCGTTTTCATTATAGCAGGGCAGGGCAGGGTAGGAAGTGAGCAGGGGGTGAGGTATGCGGGGTGAGTCTTCAGCAGGGAGTGCAATTTGCACGTTCTGTTTGTTTACTTGTTGACGATTTATAAATGGACCTTGACTTATTTATACATTGTTGCTGCTGTTCATTGCATTCACCAATAAAGTGCATTCTGATAGAGAGAGAGAGAGAGCGAGAGAGATGACGACTCTTTAGCAGAAAGCGGAACTGCTTCTTTATTCCACTTGCAGTCTGGGAGAAGCGTGTCTAGTATGTTAATACCTTGTCTAGCCGTAACATTTGTTTGCCACGCTGATAACGCGGGCCCAATTAGGTAATGACAGGGAATTAACAATAGTGGGAGAGAAAGAGAGAGACTGGCAACAGATGTCTTCCCCCATTTCAAAAGTGTGCTAGATTAGTCAAGTGGTCAGTGAAAGAGTGGGGAGAGAAAGCAGGAAAGGTATGGGGGCAACGTAATCTGGAACTGTAACTGGAACTCACCTCTTTCTCAGTGCCTCGATGTGTTACGTTGCCTTGCCAGAAGCGTCGCACATAGCCACGTATGTAACCCGTTATGCACTTGCTGTAGGTGAATCCTGGCATCCAGCACAACGAGCCATACCCGAAGACCCAGCAGGCGGCGACATTCTCGTTGTTATCATTGGCAGGCCGATTCTCCTGATTGTTATTGTTGTTGTTCCCATTGTCACTGCCATTGCTGTCGCTGTCGTCGCCTCTGCCCAGTTTGCCATTGATGAACAGATTCTTGAAATGAGCAGGCACCTCACCCGGCGCCTGTTGCCCGCTATAATGTGCCATTTTAGTTGTGCGTGTTCCCCAAGAAGTCTTCAATCTCTAGATGAATCTACACTGTTAATTTAGTCCTGGGCCGAAAAGTGTTTTGTGATTTCGTTTTGCTTATGCCCGAATTTGTTTCAGATGTTGCTGAATATCACTCAACTTCTATAGTGGCATGCTGGATGGCATGGAGGATCTCGAGGGCATCCGTTAGTGGCGCTATCTCATCACTTGCATTGTTTGCACCTTTTCTCAGCTTGCTATTGCTGCTGTCTCTACAATTAAAATTAAAACACAAATAATTTAGACATAAATAAAATTGGATTATTACAGGAAACTTATTGTGACGATCACAAAATGAAGCTTGTCAAAGGGGGCCCCCGGCCAAGGCTTACTTGATAAATTGTCGGCTTCAATTCGGTTTATTGTACCACGCGCTTTCTATATAGCCCAATTGGTGGCGTATGTCTTGAGTTGATGTATTGTATATTTGCAATTGCTTTGTTATTGCTCGGGGAGCTTTCAGCTAAATAGTTCCGCTGTTTGCCGGGAACTAAACCGCTCGACTGACGATCCTAAGTTCAAATTAAACAGCCGCGCGATCAGCGCGAAAAACGAAAACATTTCTGAGCGAAAAAAAAGGCATATATAATATACATATAGAATAAATATTTATGACGCTCCATCTAAGTCGTCTGCGGCGTCGGCGCAATCAACTTATCTGTGAATCTACTCACAATTATACAAATCTACTCACACACACTCGCGAACAAGTGTATTCGATTTGTTGTTGTGCATTTGCGCTCTCACCTCGCTCGCACCCAGCCCGAATGTGTGTGCTCTCTCCCTCTCTCTCTCTCTGCTCTCTCTCTCTCTCTTTCTTTCTTTTCCGCTGATAGTGAAAACGAGGCAAACAAGTTCTTTCGCTTTTGGCACTAGGGTAGAGCAGACTTGCCTCAAACCCCAACTATAAAAGTCCCCCAATACTATTACTACTTACTTAATAGCCGAGTTAATTCTATATGTTCTTGAGTACCCTTAACTAAACAATAATTTACTAAATGACTCTGCAAAATGTCGTGCTAGACGACAAGGTGATAATATTCGGCGACAATCGGCAGATTTCAAGTGGGGTGTTCGCATAATAAATGTGGCATAAATATAAATTAAATTTATTGAAATTAAGATTTGATTACACTTATAGAAATGTGATTTGCAAAATTTCTAATCGTCCACAGATCTACAAGCGATAAATAAATACTATATATATAAATGTTATTCAGGTTTATTGTACTCTACGCTTTTGTCTCAAGTGCTCCTTACTGAAATCAATTCAAATTCAAATTGCTTTTATATTATGACAGTTATATTATTATATAATAATTAATATTATTCTGTCGCACTTCAATTTGTCAGAATTATATTTAAGGATGTTGAGATGACTTTAAGTAAGGTTTATATCTTTGTGTTTCTAACTTTTAGAAGAACATCAATATAAATGAATTTGCGTTTGTTTTTAGTGATATATCTATCTCAAATCTTAGGCTTGGCTTAGGTCTCAAAGTGCTCCTAACAAATGTATGTTATAATATGATTAATAATAGTTGATATATAAAATATTATATGGTTTATATATTACATATTAATATATAAACAATGCATATTATAGGAACACACTTCTACTTCTATAAGAATGAAATATAACAGCTGAGTTTTTTGTGTAATATTCCCAATATGGTTATGTATTCACTTATGAAGTCTTTAGCATATACAGTAGAACCTCTGAATAACAGGTGTTAGACAGGCACTTGTAGCTTGGCCCTATATATGTTAAATGTCGCGCCTTCATTGCTGTAAACAAAGTTCAAGTTCGCACCACAATGTCTGGCGCGTAAACTAGAAACTATCAGTAGCAACTCGTCTTTACGGTATACCACAAATGTTTTGGCACACTCATACATACACACACATCCACAGGAATGTGTGTGCTTGTCTACGAGTAAATAAAGCTCCATTGAGAGAAGAAATACTCGCACACGCAGCATTGTTTCCTTTTCTTTTTCTGTTTGTTCCGTCTCTTTCGGCAAACATATATATATGTATGTATGTATCTATGTATATGTTAGTACTATAGTTGAATGCGGGCTTATGGTTTGGGGATCTGGGATTTGGAGTTTCTGCAAACTGCGCATATGTTATATATCAGTTGGAACGGGCAGCCAGAAATGCCGGGCGAGTTGGTGAGCCCATTCGATTGGCACCTCTCTCTCTCTGTACGAGTGTGAGTGTGTAGTAGTTGCTATCGTATGAGCAAATACACTCACACACACACTCTTGCACCCCTATAGGTCTCTATGTACGTGTTTCTTATATATTTTTAGCTATTTTATAATATGCCTAAGCATACACAACATACATATTTATGTTTGCATGAATATTTATTAAATCATTTTGCAGACTTTGTTTTGATTACACTCGGCCCCACGCAGTGTGCGAGTATTCATGAATCCATGCGAATGTATTGGATCTTTGTCTCTACACACGCTCTTTCTAAATATTAGCGTTTTTTTAGCTTCTTTTTTTATCAGCTATTTTTGCATAAATAGAAGCAGCAGCATCGCAATTCGATGACCCAAAAATGTGCACGGAAAATACCCAAAAGCCGTAAATGCCTAAAGAGTGAAGGCACACGCACTCGCACACGCACATCTGTGACGTGGCACATACACACACACACACAAACTCATATGATATGTATGCTATGCTGTCTCGTATGTACCGAGAAGTCTTTTCTTTCTTCGTTACGTATACGCAACGTTGCCGCCTTGCGTGCAAAGCAAATAAAGCAAACTTTTTGTTTATACCCCGAGTAAGTATGTGTGCCAGTGTGTGTGTGAGTATGTGTGTATCTCTGTCTATGCTCGTGTGTGGCAAGCCAGAGAGATACTGCCTGCTCGTTGCTGAGTCCTTGATACTGAACTTTTTTTATTGTGAAAGTTTTTTGCCAACGGTTCAAGGTTGTTTTTTTCACACTGCCCGCACCCAGACTAGGGGGCACTTGGCTACCCCCGAGGGGGGGACAGTTCAATTGCCTGCCTCAGTGTGGGTACACATGAGTATGTGTGTGTGTGTCATTTGCTTATTCTTTCGTTTTTATTTTTGGGTAACAGGCGCAACAGAAAACTATCGGAACAGTTAGAGGCGTTTGCATTTCACACACACACAGATACTGCTCGTTATGTGTGTGTCTGTATGTGTGTCTATACATACAATATATTATATACCGATGTATGCACAATATAAGGCTTAAATTCGTCAACAATAACAGCAAAGGCAAACAGGGACAGCGACAGAGGCAGCCATGTGATAGACACATGTCTCGCTGCAATATTACGACGACGTATCTGTGCGATTTATTGTAGTATCTTATAGTTTGCATCTATTACTTTGCATCTCGTAGTCTGTCACTTGTGAAACCACAGTGCATGCTAAGCGATATGGCTGCTATACTCGTGAAGTATGTATCTACCCTAGGTCGGGTAGTTGCACCTACCCAGCTGGCTGGTAACTGTTACTGCAACGCGTGAGGGAATGCAGAAGGAATCTCCCCCAGCAGATTGTAACCTCGCATTTTTGGGTTGTTTATTTACACTACTCGCAATCTCAATGAACATGACATTCGGGACTTACACTCGAACAAAATCAATTCAATAGGCATTTATTTTATTACACTTGTAGCACGTAATGCCAATGACTTGGCATAATCACATACGTGGCTAATAAACAAATACAAAATAGTAAAAATAATAATAGAATGGCAATTGATTCGTGCTGGGAGAGCTGTCTGCCAAATGTGATTAATAAATTGGAAATTAGACGAAACAATACTTGAATGTTTCTTACTGTTGCTGTAGCTGATACTGATAAGATTAACACTCTGATAAGCAGCTCAACTCTTGCCTTGGTCTTGCGCCAAGCCATGGGGGTACCTGCCTGCCCAGAGACAGAGCTATCTGGCTACCGTGCCAGACAAGACACTTTGATAAAGAGCTTTAATTTGTTGACTTCGGTGCGAATGTAAACAACATTTGGCGCATTTTGCCTTAATATCTTGACTCTTTCGCAACTGTTTCCCTCAATTAACACAATTGAACTAATTGCCTTGAGTGTGTGTATATAGTTGTGTGTGCATTTGTGTGTGTGTCAAAGTTGTTTGGTTTGTGGTGTCTCAGATAACCGAACACGAAGCCCCAAAAGCGAGACGCGAATTCTTTTATCTGTATTCCCTCTGCGTATTTAATCAAATTATCTTCAATCAAATCAAATCTTGTGTGCTACTTAATGTCTTTATCCTTAACACCCCAAATGTAGGGTATCTGTGTGCCAATCAAATCGAGTTATTTCCTGTTTACATTCGAAGCTTACAAGAAGAAGAACTTGGCACGTGTCGGAGCACATCATATAGAAATATTTTTAAAACGCCCCCAGAATACTGAATTAATTTTAGCACTATAAATACGTACACGTATTTATCGAAAACTATATACACATATCGTGTATAGTATGTATATAGTAGAATATAGTATATATCTTTGTATTTGCATGTATTTCTAATTTAAATCAAACAAAACTGTTCCCAAACCTGTTGGCTAATTTGCATTGAAAGTGAAATTGATAATCGGTTAATAGACTATTGATCAGGAATTTCAGGCATCTCAATATCTCTCGAGCTGGAATTTCAGGTTAAATATAAATATTTACCGTACACAATTGTGACGCAGGTACATATATAGCCGTACCCAAATACTTGTACTACAACATCTGCAATTTAATTAGCCGCTATAAAAACTGTAGTTAACAACCCTACCAGGCTTACGCAGTAATCTGTCAGGTTATTACAGCACGACATTTTAACATTTTTATGGCATTTCGTTTATATTTTATAGTAAGTACTTAAGTCACGCCTTGAGATGTCCACAACAACAGACGTATTCATTGAATTTATGTAATTGGGTTAAGAGACGAAAGCTGAATATACTTTGTACATATATGTCTATCTACACATGTGTGTGAGTGTGTGTGCATATATGACACGTGCCATAATTCGCTTTATTTAGGACACACTGTACAGCAGCATTCAGGTGCTGACCTTGAAATGCAGCGCCCTATATCTTGTAAGTTCCGTTATTTGTATAATATTTGAACAGCTCTTGAAAGAGCACTCACACTCGCACTCACTCACACTTGCACAAAAGCTCAAATATGCTATAAATACACCGAGGTTTCTCCTTCCCCTCCCCGCTCGCTGCATCCACAACTCGATCAGCTTTGGCTGATAGGAAGCTTATTCCATCAATCTCTGATTTAACTTACTTTCGAACAATACAAATAAATAATATAGAAAATAGATTTAAAATTGTTTTGATGCACCGCCGCATGGCGCGATAAAGGCAGACAGACAACTGAAGAGGAGTACGAGAGAGCGAGAGAGAGAGAGAGTTTGGCAGTGAGAGCGCGAGTGCAAGATGGAGGTCGTGGTGGAGAGAGCACCAGCTGTCAAAGCACAACGACAGTGAGAGCGAGAGAGCAAAGCAAGCAACGATAACAGGTGTGCAAGCACGAACAGAAGACAAAAGGAAGACAAAAAAAAACCCAACGTTGATAAGAGAATGTGCGAATAATAACAAAAGTAATGAGAGCTGTAAGACAACAACAATGTAAACAGAACAGACAAGAGCACACACACACACAAACACGCACTGACAGGCAGAGGTTGACACTGAAGCTGGCATGCATACTAATGGATGTGTATGTGTGTGTCGAGACCTGTCCGTCAGTCACTTGGCCTATAAACTTTTGGCATGCTGACACATTTTAATCTCGTAAATCGCCTTCAATATCTCGTTTGATGCTGCCTTACCTGCACAGCTTTCACAGTTGGCTTGCCTTGTGTTGTTGTTGATGTAGTTTTATTGTTGCTTTGCTTTGGCACTATCCTTGTTTGTTGTTGTTGTTCTTGGTTTTGTTGTTTATCAACTTCCGTTTAACTTTTGCACTGCACTCTGCATTTGCCGCCTTTTTATCATCATCTTCTATTTTTTTTGTTTTGTGTTTAGTTCGCTTTGTTTACCATTCGCAATATCATTTACACAATGCGTACGCGTGTGTGTGTGTGTGTGCGTTTAACTGATTCACAATTGCAAAAGTAAATCACAATCACTCAGTGGAGAGTGCGCGGCGACGTCGTCCGACCGTCTGCTGCGACGGCTTCACTGTAACTGCGTGCTTCACGCTGTCTTGCCGCGCTCAAATAATGCCACGCAATACTCCACCACACTCCGCGTACATCCCCTGCCCAGGCAGAGGCAGAGGCAGAGGCAAAGCAGCGACAGAGGCATCAGCTCCCTGTATTTTCGCTCGTCTCATCGTAAATATTTTCGCTTAAATGTAAAAATGTTTTCGTTCATTGCGCTTTGTTTTTCTTGCAATATCTAGAGTGAGACAGACATACACACACACACTTAAATATAAATACACATGTGTATGTGTGTGTGAAGTGTGTGCTTTGTGCAGCTGAGCATGGGGATAATTGACGCCTTAATTGACAGCTTTGTGCCTCATCATACCACATTCTGTGGCACATCTCTAGCTGTTGTTGCCAGGCAACTGTAGCAGACAAAGCGAGTGCAGCAGCAACGCGTCGAAATGTTGATAAGAAAACTTTACGCTCTCATACGTGTGCTCTCTCCTCCCGCATTCTCTCTCTCCCTCTCTTCCTTTTTCTCTCTCTGTTTCGCGCAGCACATGCGCCTCTCTCTCTCCACTCTCACCTTACACATTTGTTTGGCTGACGTAACTTACACGCGCGTTTGCCGCATGTTGCACAAATTTTTATGAATGGAAAGCTGAAAGCATAGGGCCAACAACAAGAAGAACACATCAAACAAGTCACGAAAGCTAAGGCAGAAGCATAAAGCAAAAACAATGTGAGTACTTTAATTGCCTTAGTATTAGTGTCCACATATGTATGACACACGAGTTTGACCTCGCACAACCTGCGAAGGGAGATGGCGAATTGATAGAGGAAGTTGCATCAGCAAACAGCGAAATTCTAAGATAAAACTTGTGTGTGGGCAGATGATAATAGAGAAAGAAACACTTTGTTTCACTGATAATAATTAACAAATTGTAAACATTTGTCAAATTCAATTTTCCTTTCACTTTACTTGTCACATTTGAGATGCTTTATCTCAGTTTGGCAATTCAATTGGCTTGGCAACCATGGAAAGTATTAGAAGTAAAAAAATAAAGAAGAGAAATGTTTAAATATGTATATTGAATGTTCTCTACATTTTATTAAAAATGTAACTTAATTTGCAAAAAAAATTGATTGTTTGGTTTTGTTTGGTTTCCACATCAAATTTGATGTTTTCTTTATTAGTTGCGCAGCTACTGCAAGTGTGATTTTAAAACAAAACTGAATGATATCCACAATGCAGTTAATAATGAACCTAAAAGTTATTATGGTTACCAAAAACAGCTGCGCAAGCGAGAAAGGTAGACAATTTCTGCAATTTTTGCTGATTGTAAACAAGGTGCACATGCAAATATGATACAATTTAATAAAATTTGTTGAATGTCAGCTTTTTTAGCTTTTTTTTTTGCCCCAAAATAAGCGAAGTACACATACATTGAAAACAGACAATATTGCAAGGCAAGGGCAATTAAAAAGTGAATGGGGAAATGCGAGGACAGGGTGGGAGTTTCTGTATTTTCGGCCGAATGAAATCGCCAGGAAACCCAGGAAACCCGCGCGATGCAGGATTAATGTACAGTGTGGCTCCATCTGTCTGTAACTTTAAGCATACTCACAGCTAGGACAACAACCACAAGCTCATGACGGAGGATTGCACTACCAAGCAAGCAGTCCATGTAGTGCATTGCTTAACAAAATAAAGTAAATGATTAATATACTGCACGCAAAAGTATGCAATGGAAAAAATTCAACAAGTACGCAAGCTAACGCGATTAGAGAATGACAGACGGCGCTAGCAGCAGTCGAACTGGGCAGCACTGGCCAGACACCGTTGCAAATAAAAAAAATTTAAATGAAAACTGAAAGCAACAAATACGAATTAAAGATTCTTCAGTTACTATTGTTGATATTTTTTATACTTAGTAAATTCGTTCAACTTTACTGCTATCCCTCTTGAAAGAAGACAAATTTACAAAATAAATAGAAACACAAGACAAACAAACGCAGCACAATTTACAATTGGGATTATCGCGTGCGTATCATAAACAAATTTAGGGGACAGATCTTAGTCTTGTCGCTGTGTGCACCTTTTTCCACCCAAATTAAAATCACATGAAATCAAAACAAATCATTTATCAACGCGAAATGCGATGAGAAAAAAGCTGCGACATCTCGAAAGCAAAACAAAACAAAACAGAGAAAAAGTGGAAGTGGAAATGGAAATGGAAAGTGGGAAAAGTGGGAATGCACAAAACCACGAGCCTAAGACAGAAGATTTACAATATCATTCGAGAAGATTTAGAGGTGATTTCCAAAGATATATATTTTGCCTGAGCGGCAATAAATAAACAAATTGTTCGCGACGCCCGAGGATTGACTATTTATACGTCTCTCTCTCCCTCTCTCTCTCTCTCTCTCTTTGTTGCTTTTTAAGCAATTTGATGGACAAACAAAAAGAGAAACAACAATGAAAATTGTATAATATGTGTGGGGGTGGGCGAAGTGGGAGGGGAGGGGGGCTGCCTCCATTTAAAGTGTCACATTAACGAATTGTTTTGCGTTTCGAATTTATGCGGCGTGATGCGTTAATAGCCGGACAGGTAAAAACGGATTTATTTGACTTCTAATCGAGGCGCTGACAATAAATAAGAGGCAAGTGAAGCAAGTAAGCCTTGCAGAGCGGCAAAAGGGGCGTGGCCTGGGCGCTCACGTCCTTCTGCGCTCGCTGCGCCAATGTGGACAGTGTCTAATGGCGGGCCGCGTTATAAATAGACGCGCCTCACTCGACTCGATCGCGCAGCCACTCAGAACGCAGCGCGAGAGTCGCCCCGAGATCACACATGCTCTGCCCGAGAGACAGAGAATCCGGGGGAGATGAGCTGAGTATGTCGTTGGGATCCGCCAAATGTGTCGCGTTTGTTGTGCGCGTCGGTTCGTCTGCAGCGCGTCGGCAAAGTGATTGGTGAAGTGAAGTGAAGTGATCGGCGAAGTGATTAGACTAAAGAGTGACGAGTGAAGTGAAGAGGAGAGTGAGTGAAAGCAGAATCCTTCGTCATGACCAAATACAACAATTCCAATGACATGCACGCCAGCAACATAGCGGGAACGGGCAACGGCATCAAGCAGGAGTACGCCAACTATCCGCAGCAATCGCAGCCTGTTGCCTACGGCTACAACAACCACAACGACAACAACCTGTCGCAACAACATGCCAACGTGGCCAGTGGCCACACTCCTCACCAGACGCTGCAGCAGTTCTTCAATCGCTTCAACGCCGTCGGCAGCGATGCCATCGTCGGTGGCGGACACAGTGCCTGCAACTTCGCCAGCAGTCTCAGTCATTCTGCCGGACCGGAGTCGGGGGGCAAGCAACACTCGCTGACCTCATCGTCACCCGTTTACACCACGGACTACGACGACGAGGACAGCAGCCTCAGCTCCGAGGAGCATGTGCTCGCCCCGCTCGTCTGTGCCTCGGCGCAATCATCTCGTCCCTGCCTCACCTGGGCCTGCAAGGCCTGCAAGAAGAAGAGCGTCACTGTGGATCGACGCAAGGCAGCGACAATGCGGGAAAGGCGGCGCTTAAGAAAGGTACGTACCAGGAGGGCTAGGAAGCTGCACGGATTGAGGGGGATTCATTGAGGGAACTGAACTGGGCAGGGGATTCATCCTTCTTGGGCAAACACAGCAAAGGCTCAAGCGCTTTAAGTATTCTGCGGTTATTCATGAGTATTTTAAAGAAATGTGTGCTATATATATGGATACATAACATAATATAATATAATATATATATATGTTTATATATCGATCTCTTTAATAATTCCAAACAGTAATCCTTAGCTGGCATTGAGGAATATAATAAATCTATTTACCACCAATAATTATATATATATATTCAATGCCTTAACTCAACTTTCGCTACTTACTACAACTTACATACTAAAGAAATACATATATTGAGAACTGCAGAGTTTACATACTATTTGAGTAATTTAATATTTCCATGCAGTTTATAACTTGCCAAAGATGATCTAGGGGCGTTTAACTAACGGCTTTCCATTGAAAATGACTCTAGATGTTCAATAACGTATCTTTAATCAGTTTTAGAAAATTGTTTTATACATTTTCATTCATACATATGTTCTCGAATGCATATCTAAAGTCCTTACAAACAGAAAAGTGGTTCCATTTCTAAGAAATTGTTTTGTATGTTTTCTTTATATTGTATGTTCTCTTATAGATCTTCTATTTATTAATTCGTCCTAAAGAAATTGTTGTTTATGATCTTTCTCTTCTCCAACGGATCTTTAAACCACTCACCGTATCCGAAGTTCTATTTTGCATCTAAGCCACATAATTTCTTACACTGTTGCTATATTTCTCTTTAATGGATATATTAAGTCCCTTTAGATGTATTGTAGTTTTATATTTTTATCCGTCGATCATTGAAAACGGTGAAGAAGTACAAACTTTGTGCAAATGTAACAGACGATAAGAGGCATGCCGAACCCTACAAAGTATATATATTCTTGTTCAGGATCACTAGCTGAGTCGATTGATGTACGATGTACGATATACGGTTGTCTATTCGTCAGTCTGTATGAACATAAAGATCTTAGCTATAATAAAAGTTAGAGTCACGAAATTTGTCATGAATGTTGTATATCCTGAACAGATCAAGATCATGTTTTGTTCAATAAAATCTCATACTTTAATTCAATCCATATCAATGCGAAACTAGCGGATCTTTAAAGATAACATATAATACTTTCTAATTACAATGAAACTAGCTCTTTTACAGTCTCAATTCGTAGAATTAGTTCTTCAACATTTTGTATAAATTCAAAAAGAAAAGATGAGAAGGCAGCAGAAGAAACTGTAAAAGATACAAAAGAATCATGAAGACTTTCTGCTGTCAACTTACAGCTTGTCATTTCAATAAATTCCGTTGCAATTGTTTAGTGGAGTTTCCCCAACTGCAGTTGTAAATCATCAAAAAGAAGCACCTAGAAGAGACACCCATTATCACATGAGGAAGTCTGCAGAAATCTGCGTGAAGCTGTGCGAGATCAGCAGCAAGTGCAACTTTGTTGCGCCACAGAAATTAACACATCGTGGACGTAAATGTCACTTGCAATCACTGGGCCCTAAATTAGCAGAGGGCGGGCTGTGGGAGTGGGAGGAGGAGGAAAGGAGCAGGGGGTGATGTTGGAGAAACCACCCAACTTGCGTAAAAGTGCAGGATTTGCCAAACATTAAACAGGCAACAACAAGGGAAACATTTATGAGCTCGAGAGTTCTGCGACAAATCGTAAAAGCGAGAACAAATCGTAGAAGCGGGCCCGATAGCAAGGGGGGCGTATTTATAGATCGACAAACCCCTGTGGCAGAGCCATTAACTCAGGGCTGGAAGAGGGGAGGGAGGCTGAGAGGGGGTTAGGGGACTCTTTGGCCGTCGTTAACACCCGCGCCCAACGGTTTAATTGTTTAAATTTTATGCGCGATTTAATTTAAAATATGTTTTATTAAAGAGCCACTTAAGGAGGTAGGCGGGGCGAGAGGGTGTCTGTCTCTATGGGCAAGTTTTATGACATCTCTAATGGATTTCTATGATTGCCAAGCATCCAGAGCCGATAACTCATCATCGGCCTTAATTGTTGATGGCGCATAACATTTCTGATTTTTTCTTTCTTTCTTTCCCATTTAGGTTAACGAGGCCTTCGAGATCTTGAAGCGACGCACATCGTCCAATCCGAATCAGCGACTGCCCAAGGTGGAGATTTTGCGCAATGCCATCGAGTATATCGAGAGCCTGGAGGATCTATTGCAGGTGGGTTAAGTTCTTCGCTATTTCTATTGATCATTTTAAATGGATTGCGCTTTGTGCAAATGTATGTAATAGATGTAAGACAGTGAGGCAGATTCCAGTAAGATTTGCATCCAATATTCATTCAATATAGTCATATCCTGCTGTCTTTCTGCTTATTTGTCCGTATGAACGCGCTGTTCTCAGCAACCGCAATAGGTAGAGACCTCAAATTTGGCATGCAGGTTTCTGTATTCCATATGTAGATATTGTACATTTAAAATTATGGATGCCACGCCCACTGCCTCTGCAAATCGATAATCTGTGATTATAAAGAGACATACTTAGATTTACAATTACTCTATTGGATTGTACATCAATACATACATGAATGGATGGAATATATTGATGTTGTAGGGCATCTTACTTTTATTACTTGCTTTTACTCAAAGTTCCCCGTGACTTCTCTCTCTCTCTCTTTGCAGGAATCGACGCCCACGCGGGATGGCGACAATCCGTTGGCGCCCAGTTTGAGCGGCAAAAGCTGCCAAGCTGATTATCTGGTAAGTTTTTGCTTGTCCTCCGTTTGCGCTTAACGCCAATTAATATCAACGTGGCGAAAAAAGGCGAAAAGCCAAAGAAAACGTTCCGCAATTATTTTGTCGTAAAAACCTCATGCATGAAAAACATTTTGGTACATTTTTCTTTTTTGCCGACACGCACATTCATCAAAAATTCATCTCAAAATCTCAGGGCCTGGCCGAGTTAGCTCTCTACATGAAAATAGAATACCATCCTCCCCCTACTTGCTCCCTCTCTCTCTCTGACTCTCTATTCTCATTCCCATTCGCTGGTCAACAAAACAAAAGAGAAACAATTTATGCGCTCGCTGACGTGCGACTTAATAAGCTTCCTTCTGCTCATAACGGTAAACTTATGAATTATGATCCCTGCACCCTCCGTCAGCCTCCATATGCAAAAGCCCCTGGTTGAGAAAATTATCGAAGTATACAAATGACTGGAGAATTTATGTCGCGAGTCTCAGTCGGGAGACTCCCGTCCGCTGCTTCGGGCAATAAATAAATTTCCCGTTACAACCCTAAACTCTGGCAGAGCATGCTATATAGTATAGTATGCTATAAGGTAGCATGCTATATGGTGCTGTAAATTAATTATAACAAATTCGAGAGCAGCGCCGTTTACAAAATACCTTTCGGATCGGCCCGAGAATGGAATGAAAGACACAATTCGTGTTCGTCGTGATAAAAGTTGAGCTACATTTGAATGCAGAAGAACGAGGAGTGCAGGAGTGGGGGAAGAGAGAGGAGGGAAGACATAGTAGAGAGGGGGGAGAGTGTCTGCTCAATACGATTTCACAATGAGTTCGTGTACGAGCGCAGGGGAAATGTGTCAGCTGACAAATTGCACAGGAAAAACATGACAAGATCGGGATCGGAGAAGCGATTGCGCTTCCCCGAAAGGTGTTGCAAGACATGTTCACTGTGTGGCCGAGGGGGGTAGAGAGAAGTAGGGGGGAGGGGAGTCTGTGACAGCACAACAAATTGTCAACAATTACGCGAACATTTCTGCAATATGGCCTCGGCTATAACTTTATGGATGCGCTGATCTCAATGCGATGATCTCTTTCTCTCTCTCCCTCTCTCTCTCTCTCTGTGTCTCTGGCGACTCTTGCTGAGTAATTTCCATGCAGTTTGTTTGAGTTTCTCGCATTTTAATGTACAAATTTGTTAATTTACCATAAAACCTTGCATATCTGCGCGGCGACATCGGCGCGCCCTCAATGGCAGATATTAATGTGCGTCCATAGTTTGATTAAAAACTGGCAGAGTGCCAGTGCCAGGCACTGCACTACACGACAGTATGGTACCGCAGCGAAGGCACCCCCTGGCTCACTGACAGTCGATCCATCCATCCATCCATCCGTCTATTCATGGCACTGGGGGAACTGCTACGACATAGTTGCACTCACGGGCTGGAGTTGATAACGTATGGCTCGACTTTGCTTCCGATTTGCACTCAGAGCACAGCACACCTGGTGGCACCTTGCCGAGCAGTACCGCGTCCATTCAACTATTCCCATGCCATATCAACGCTGCGTATCAGTTGAGTGCGCGCACTTAAGTAATCTCGTAATCTCTTAAGTATTTTTACGGAACCATCAATAACATTTATTCGCGTAACATAAACAGTTTGGGTGCAAATGACTAATCGAACGTGTCGTAAAGTTGCCGGGGCATAAAGGTAGACTTCGCAGGTACCCCAAGAGCATGGAAGAGATATGTTTATTATCTATTTGCTTATGACTTTGGTTTAATCAATTTCTGATTGCGAAATGCTCGATAAATAGTTTTGAGGCAAAGCCAAAGAACCTTTTGGCAAAGTTTTGTTAATCAGTTTGAGTAGAGCATAGGCGACTGTTTAATACCCTGGAGTGTAGTGTCCAAGTATAATGTTGAGCATTCTTCTGTTCTTCTTTGTTTGCCCTATACATGAGATCTTGTTCTACCTGAATTCCCATGATCTCAACTGCCTCTTTCAGCTTATAATAACCTTTATTGGTATTGAAACTAAAAATCACTTCTACTTTTCTACAATTACCAATAAGTTTAAAGCTTTTAAAGTGTTTCTAAAAGTAGTGGAAGTTAACAAAGCACATACACACCCAATTTCGTAACTCTAACTTATACAGTAACAGAGAAGCTTAAGCTTCTATGGACAGCAAGACAGATTAGCCACATTTATCAAGTAAATCAGTTCGACTCTTCTGTTTAAGTCTTACACACACTTGCAAGGGGTGTGCAGCATAAATAATTAGTGCCTTTATAATACCAGATAATGCGACATATCCGTTACAAACGAAAAGACGTCAGAAACGTGAAGAACTTCTAAGAAGAACGCGCCAAAAAAGCAGCTTAAGTTCTTTGCGCAACTCATAAATGCACTGGGGTCTGGATAGGGGAAGGGAGAGGGAGGGGGTTGGTAGCTGATAAGTGCCGTTATTCATTCAGATATTAACGCACGCGATATATATATGGTATACATATATAACATATTCATAAAAGTTGGCCGCGTCACTGAGCACTTTGTGCGTGTCTGTGCATGTGTATTGCATGTCTGTGCATGCTTGTGCTTGTGTGTTGCATCTGTGTGTTGTATCTGTGTCGCACATATCGGGCGCAGGCTGTCACTAAACGCTTGGAAATGATAAATCGCTTTATAAAAGTGCAGTGTGAGAGGAAGAAGAAGAAGAAGATCCTCTTGTTGGGGCGTTTTGTTCTTCGCTGTTGTTCGTCGAATCTCTTGTTCGCTGACTGTTTTGCTGGGTGTCGTTTTCATGTCACACTGTGCCTATAAATACACAGCACACACACGCACACACATGGAGGCATCTCTCTCGATCTTTGGTGGCATGTGCTGTGATCCTTGCAGACGCAGCGACGCTGCAACCCACCCAGAAGTGGCAATTAGAATGCGCCCGCAGCGCGAGAGTGTTAAGGCAATATTTCTAATGAAATCTATGCAGCCTCCTTCCCTATCCCCTACCCTACTCCTTCTTTCCCTGTCTCCCTTCTAGTGTCGTCTGCGTATGCGCAAATTAATTTAATTGCTAATAAGTTGCCCGGAGCAAGCAACAGAAAGCAGCAGAAGGAGGAGGAGCAGGGAAAGGGGACTGTCCGTCTCCGGGTCGGGTTCAGTGCGCCTTAATTGGCTGCGGCTGCTGCTGCTGCTGCTGACGTACAATTTTGGCCTAATCTCATCATTAGAGCGCATTGCTGACATTTTAGAAAGTATCTGGCAGATACATTTGCTAATCAACTCCCTCTCTCACTCTCTCGCTCTCCCTTTGCAGAGCTCCTATGCTGGTGCCTACCTCGAGAATAAACTGAACTTCTACAACAGGCACATGGAGAAGTACGGCCAATTTGCAGGTAAGATTGATGAGCACATTTCACTCTCTCTCTCTCTTCTTATCACTCTCTCTCTCTCGCTACTTGCAGACTTCGACAGCAGTCCGAATGGTTCCAGCTTGGATTGCCTCAATCTCATTGTGCAGAGCATCAACAAGAGCACGACAAGTGCGCCAGGCTCCACTGCATCTGCCTCTGCCTCCGCTTCCTCCTCCTCCTCAGCCGGAATGAAGTCAGCAGCTTCCTCCCTGCACGCCAACTTCAAGAAGAAGTGCAGCACTTAGCCAGACAGGGGAGGGCGCTATAGTTAATGTTAGACTTAAGGGATACGCGATATACACACACACACACACGCACAGTGAAACTTTAGTTGTTAATTTAGTATTTTGTAGCTTTAGTATTTAATTAAACGCTAATAAAACAGATCTACACGAACAGAACTAGTCCACCTCGAGCTTGCGAAAGGAGCCACTGGTGCCACTCAGCTCGCCCGTGGCCCACGCATTGGCCAGACCCACGCGCAGCTTCTCGTTGGTGCCGAACTGTGCATCCTCCTCGAAGTAGGCCTTGCTGGCCTGCAGCTTGTGCCGCCAGTGATCCAGTGCCTCTGCCTGGTAGCCATTGCTGCCGCCGTACTCAATGGTCATGGCCTCGGGCGGCAGATGCTTGTACAGATCCTCGGACTTCTTGTGCACTACGAACTATAAAGGGGAAGAGGATGAAAAGTCATCTATCTATAAATGGGGATGGGGAGGCATCTACAACGCACCTTCCAGGGCAGCTTGGCGGGCAGAAAGGAGGTGACAAAATTGAACACAGTCTGCCCCGACGGTATCATGTTCACCAGATGAATCTCAGCGAAGCGCAGCGGCAAACACTGATCGACAAACATGAAGGATTTCTTCAAGAGAAACGGATCGTACTGCAGCATCTGCTCCATGCTGACGTCGCGTGCATCCACAACCCAAAAGAGACCCGCCACTGTTGCATTGTCGCACTCCATGGCCAGCAGCTCCAGCAGCATGAAGAGCAGCTTGAAAGCTTCGCGTGGACTCGACTGTTTGGGGTCCACCTTGCAGAACTGTGAGATGATTACACGCGCACCTTGTGCATTCACTGGTTGCGAGGGAATCACATGAATGCTGGGGGAAGGGAGTAGAGAGAGAGAGAGAGAGCCACATGAGTTATTGTCTGAAGTCGGAAGAGAGAAGATTCTTTTTTAATTGATCCTCAGTCAGAAGTAAGAAGATTCTTCTCTAACTGATCCTCAGTCTGCAGAGAGAAGATTCCCCTCTAACTGATCCTCGGTCAGAAGATATTAGATTCTCCTCTAACTGATCCACGGTCAGAAAAGAGAAGATTCTCCTTCAGTTGATACTCGGTCAGCAGAGCGAAGATTCTCCTCTAACTGATCCTCGGTCAGCAGATATTAAATTCTCCTCCAACTGATGCTCAGTCAGAAAAGAGAAGATTCTCCTCTCTTGATCCTCATCCTACCCACGATCGAACTGTCGCATCAGCGCTTCATCCACCTGCCGGCCGCACAGCACCTCGGGAAAGACATTGCGCAGGGAGTAGTAGTTATCGATGCGTCGCTTGGTCTCCTCCAGACTGTAGCGACAGCGACGCAGGAATGCCAACAGCAGCTGCTCATCGGTGCGTGCTCGCAGGTAGGGCGACTTGGCAATCCATGCCTGCAGGCGGGCGATCATCGCCTGCCTCTCTGCCTGCTGCTCATTGCACTCGCTTAGCGCGAGCGCTACCAAGGCCGGATCCATGGATCGCAGTGGGGCCATGTTGACGCGCTGCCTGCTGCAACTGAAATGCTAACCCAGTCGGGGCAGGAAGTGGGCAAACAGTGGGCGAGCCAGCTAGCAGGTTTATCTTATCGCGCAGCCCAATAAAAGATACGCGCTTTGGTTCTCATATCTATTGTATCTATTGCTGATAAGCGAATTAGTTGACAGCCGCCTTATCGACTAATTGATCGACTAAGCAATGGAATGAAGGGAAGGGGGTGAATACAATAACTTAGACTAAGCCAATGGCAAACAGAATGCGGCACAGGGTCAACGCTAATCCCAGTTCAGCCTGCGGAAGGATCCATTCGCACCGAACTCGGCCTCGTACATGGCCACCTCGCCGGCGCGCAGTTCCTCAATGGTGCCATACTTGTAGTCCTGCTCGAAGTAGCTGCGATAACTGTTGAACAGATCCTCCATGTAGGCAATGCTCTCGTTCTGGTGTCCATTGGTCCCTCCATATTCCTCGGGCAGGCACTCCTTGCCCACATGCGCATACAGCTCCTCGGGTGACTTGAGCACACGTATCTGCGGAGACGAAGTTCTCTAAATCAGCCGCGTCAATTTCAACTCCCAACAAGCACAACACCTAAAGTCGACTGTGCTCGACTTTGATATACACGTTACACACATGAAGAAAACCATTTTTTTATATGTATAACTTCTATGTTTAGCGAGTTTTGTGTTGCATACTTTGCAGAGAGCGGAAATGAGTAACTCCTTAAAATGCTTTCTTAAATAACTTCCATGTTAATTATCTGATTGCAAACAAATTTTCAAAAATCATTTGAGCATTGATGGTTATTGTGCGCACCAAAAATTAACTTTTCTGTATTAAAATTACGCTTTGAATTCGAGTGTTTATCGATTTAAGTGGCCAGAATTTAAAACAAACTATATCTGCGCGTGGAATTTAGACATATATTCATATATTTTTGGTAGTCCTAGCTTTGATAGTCTCTGAGATCAAGATTGCACACGGACAGACAGACAGACAGGGCTATATCGACACGTCTATTGATGCTGATTCAGAATATACTTGTATATAGTTTGTGAGGTCTGCCACCCACTAATAACCCCTTCTCCCCTGTGACTTACTGGATAGTTGACCTGATTGCTGAGCAGATTGTAGAGGAACAGTATCGTGTTCTGCACATCCTTGGGCATATTGATGACATACACCTCCTTGAAGCTCAACGGACTGCAGTCGTGCAGCCAGTTCCACCATTTGCGAAAGAAGAGCTTATCGAAGCGACGCATACGATCCGAGTCGCAGCCCTCCAGATCGATGATCTCACAGATGCCCGCCACGGAGGCGTTGTCGTTCTCCAGCGCAATGATCTCCATGGCCATCGAGGTGAAATGATAAACCTCGCGCAGACTATACTGATTCGGATCGAAGTGCCCGAAGCGGGCGATGAATAGCGCCGTGTGGTTGTCCCCTTTGGGCAGATCCGGATACAAGCAGATGCTGGTGAGAAGACATAGGTTAATCCTCTATCCTCTCCTCTCACTCTCTCTCTCTCTTCTTCTGCCCACTCACCCCAATCGATTGATGTCCAGCAGTCGCTGTGTGATGCAGCGATTGTTCATGATCTCGGGAAACAGATTGTAGTAGGTAAAGTAACGATCGATGCGTCGCTTGGTCTCCTCCAGGCTGTAGCGACACCTGCGCAGAAAGGCAATGAGGAAGTCATGATCGGTGCGGGCACGCAGATGCGGCTGCTGTCGTATCCACACGCGCAATATGATAATGTCCTGCTGGATGCGGTCGGGCGTCTCGTTCAGCTGCTCCTCGGCCAACTTGGCCAGCGTTGGCGAGAGCGGACGTCGCATCTTGTTGCGTTCTAGGCTGCTTCTGCTTCACGTTTCGCCAACGGATTGAGTACGTTGCACGTCGGGCTAATTTGACTATCTTATCTGGGGGAAATTACGACCCTTCGATTGGATTGGATTGGGTTGGACATGGCCAACTGCAGGCGCAAAAGCTGACGAAATATGGCTACATATGACACTGTGTATGTGTATGTTTGTGTGTGTGTGTGGCAGTGTGTGGGCATATCCGGCGAGCCACTTAAGTGCCCCCGCGCACGTCTCCCTCTTGCTCTGCTCAACTGAAATGTGATCGCCGTTTTATGCTCGAAATAAATCCGACACTAAATGGTATCCAGTTTGAGCATTCAATTTGAGTGGCAGCAAGAGGGAGGGGCACACTGTGCTGGTGGGAGGGGGGAAGGGAGGTGAGGAGCACTAGTGTTGAGCACCTTCCTGGGCACTTCAGCAAATTGCTTTGACATGGCGCTGTCAGCTGTTGACAAGCACGACGCGACGCACGCCAGGAAGCGGATCAGTGTCGTCAGCTTCGTCTGTATGTGGAGGCGAACACGGATCTGTTGGCCGCCAATAACTCATAACACATTATGGCGCACCATGGGAATATGTGCCTGCAGCATTGAGGCTGCTTTGATCTTTTACTTGACGCGCGTGGAGCGCTGCCCTTGCAGCCCAATGGAAAACTGCTTCTGACACAAACATATCGCTGCCATATTCATAATGAGCCTCATTAACTTTATGCACTACAAACATTACAAGAACAACAACAACAGCAGCAGCAACAACAACAGCCACAACAACATCTTGCAGCAAACACTCAACACTTTAGCTGCCACTTCCCGCAGCGGCGGCAGCAGCAATAGGGGAAGGGGGCGTGTAATTGACACGCTCATGCCTGATAAGTGTATTTCGTTGTAAGCACTTGAGAGCGATTCCCAAGATATATGTACGGTACATATCGACAAGATGTTGCCACTGCCACTTGCTGCATCAAAGTGCATTAGCGCCCTCCATCTGCATGTGGCAAATGCAAACAACTCTGTGCTGGGAACCTTCGCTGCATGATCTCACGACCTGCTTGAGAAACCTTCTAGGCAAAGACTTTCTATCTTGCATCTATAACCCGTGCACAGTGGTCGGACTTGTATGGAGACAACGTCGTATGAATATATTTTGCTGAAATGTTGTCCAAAAATCTTGAAAACGAGGAAGGAAGGCACACCGAAAGTGCTATACCCATGCAGGGCTCTTATATCCTCCGATCGTTCCTATACTAATGATATAAGATGGTCAAGAATTTATTTATTTATTTAATTTAATTTAATTAAATAGTATTCTCTATATTCAATATTATGTCTAAGTTTAATTGGCACTGATAAACTAAGTTATTTCTAAAATAAAAACTCGTCTTCCCACAAAAACCTTCATTTCGGTCGATTGTTCCTATGGCAGTTATATGTTATAGTGGTCCGATTTTGATTAAATTTTAAATGCATATTATAGATATAAAAAAAGTACAATGTAGTAAATTCGGTTGCCATATCTTGACAAATAACAAAAATTGGCCGATAGTTTGTATGACAGCTATACGATATATCGGTCCGATCGGGCTCGTTCTGACTTATATATAGTGTGTAGCAATAAGAAGCATGTGCACCAAGTTTTATCAAGTTAGCTTTTAAACTGAGAGACTTTGTTTGCGATGCAACAGACAGACGGACAGAGCAGACGAACGGACGGACAAATAGACGGACGAGTAGACAGACATGGCTAGATGGACACCCCTGGTGATGCTGATTCAGGATATATTTACTTTATCGGATTCGAGATGTCTCTTTAAACAACTCCTGAACAAAATTAATATACCCTCTGAAGAGGCATAAAAGTAAGAGTTTCCGAGTCAAAAGAAAGAAAATATTAATAATATATTTTATTTAAAAACTCTTATTCAATTCTAGATCGGTTAGGCCTATTACATTTCCATATTCCAAACATAATTTCTGTTTTGATAACTTTCAATTCAATTCGCCGACTTCAGAAATCGCTATATAGTTGTGTCTCTTAAAAGAAATTATAATAAAGAATTTGTAGTACTTATGATCATTGTGTAGTGCGCTATCTGGGAATTGCATATGACATGGTTTATGGTAAAATTCAGATCGTTGCATGTTTAATTTATAGATTTACATAAAACGCCCCATTTTGTGCGCCAAGTGCGACACAGGGAAAGAAGAGGCTGAGGCTGAGGAAGCAAATGCATTTGCTGTGCGCTCAATTGACAATCATATTTATAGAGCACATGTAAGAACAGAGAGGAGGCGGGGCAGAGACGACAAGATGAACAAAAAAAAAACGGTTGGGAAAACTAAGGAAAACATAGAATTTTCAAAAGATCTTTTTTGGTTGGACGTTGTTGCCGCTCGACTGCCAGTTGTCACTCAACTTGATCCGAAATTCCGTTTATACTTGCCGTACCGTGGCATTCTCCTAACCCCCGCCCACCCTTCTTTTCTATGATACCGCGACTGGGGCGTGGCAGACACTAAACGCCAAATGAAATTTCATTGTAAACAGACGTGTTACGGCAAATTGAGCAGCTTAAACAAATTTCCGTTGTCTTCTCCTTCTCCTCCTGCACCGTCGCGCATGGACAACTCTCTAGGGTCCGTGAGCATCCGCATCCTGCAGGGGAGGGGGTAATTCGTCTGGGCATCCGTTTTGTTTTCCTATCTCTCTAGTCTAATTGGTCCTTGGGGCAGCTGGACTCTTGGGTATTTTTAGATAATATGTATCACTTTACTCTATGTCTAAATCGGTTCGAATCTCGGCTCATTTGTAGATTACGGTGTGCCAGGAACGGGCAGGCAGTTGCAGATTGAAGCGCCCACGCTGACTGTCATCCAGTGCCACATTAAGCGGTAAATTTTCGCTGCAAGATGAGAAAAGTGCTCTTAAGTGCATCTCAAGTGGCGAAGGGAGGCAGTTTTCCCACTTACCCATTGTACAAGATCAGCGCCACACTGCCATCCGGTCTGACAAAGCCTACAACATTTAGCTGCGCCAAGGATTCATTGGTCTCGTTGGTCCTGGTTTCAATACGCACCGATTGCTCTGGCACAAACTTACTAAAGTGCCCGATGGCATAGAAAATCGGTTGCTTATAGAACTCTGCATTGCTTGTTGTATTCACAATCACCGCCGAGTCCACATAATTGTGCACATAGTTGGGTCCACCACGCTCATCCAGCACCAGATTCCAGTCCAACCAACCATTCATATTGTGCTGCAGATCCTGCATATAGGCACGCATATAGCTCTCGCCACGCCCCCAGCTACCCAACTCGGGACCATGCGTCTGCCATGGCTTGTCGCCGATGCAGGATTCCGTATTTAGCATCAACTTATTTGGCATTTCCGCATGCGCCTCATCTATCAGTTGCGGCCCAAAGATCTCGTCCCAATACCAATGCACGGCGAGGCCATCGAGATAGTCAACGGAATTGGTGCGGGCAGTGCGCATCTAGAATGAACGAACGATTAAAGGTCTATAATTATGACAGTGTATGTTTTGAATATATAACGAAAGATATTTAACATTATTGAACTTCCTGGGATAATACTGTAAGTTGAATATGGATAAATTTTTTAAATTTTTAACTACTAATGATAATTTAAAGTTTTCCGATCTTGTATACTTTGTATAAACAGTTTTCGGTAAATAATCCCTCATAATAATTCCTTAAATGCTATACTAATTTTCAAAAGCTGTTAATTTTTTTATCTTTATCTTGATCTTGTCTGTTATATATGTATATTAAATAAGTATTCTTTTATTATAACTTCTAAGGCTTACAATAGATGATGTTCGTATGTTTTAAATCAATGTTGAAGTATTATTATGCATGTATTTAGTTTCCAGATCATTTACCATATGTTTTACTATGATATGTACAGTAAAGTAAAGAATTTTCTTATTATATAATACCTTATCTTAGATACTATATAAATTTCAATCTCTATTATATTAAACAGTATTAAGATCTTGCAATGAGAGAGAGTCAAGGCCGTTGTGGGGGCCCTTGTGCAAATCTTCTCTAAGTGACCCTGTTGTAACTGACTTGCTTTGATGATACACAGTACAAAGGTTAGTTCATTAAACACTTCGAATAAACATGAAGAACCTTCATACTAATTACATAGATTTTTTCTGTGTTTTATATTGGCAAAATCATCAACAGTTTCTAAGGAATATATATTCTTGTTCAGTATTAAAAGTGGTCAATTTATCTATTTCCAAAATAGAAGATTTTCCTAAGAAGGTAACAGTTTCTTGTTTGTCTTTACACTCACCTTGCGGAACCAAGAGGGATACGTATAACGCTGATCGTCGTTGCCAAAGATGAGAACATTGCGCTGCGCTGAGTTCCGAATGGTTGGTCCAAGGTGTTCGCTCAGCCAAATGGCCTGGTAAGGATAAAGTGCATGTGTGATTAAACGAGTAACAGTTGAAGGTAAACGTGCCTACCTGCTGCCAGGGCGTCCAACCCATGCTCATGAAGTGCACGAAGAAGAAGCCAACGACGCCGTTTAACGGCTCATTGCCAGTGGATATGGCCCAGACGGGCATATTTATAGCCTGCATTAGCTCGAGAAATCTGCAGAAAGTGAGTGCGGCACATTAATTATCATAAAAATAGTATTCGACAATTCACACTGCACCCACTTGAGGTGATAGTCGGCCCAGGTCTGATAGTATTGTGATCGTAACTGTCCAAAGCCCGTCCAGCGATTGTTGGTCTTCATCCAGGGAGGAGCACTCCAGGCGGCTGCCATGATCTTTAATTCCTGCAGTTGAGCAACTCCTTTAAGACGTTTCAACTGTTCCACCTTCTGAAGATCACGTGGATCTAGCGAACTGAAGTTGCTCAACAGTTGATCATGTTGCGGCTGTTCGTTATAGGCCCAAGGGCGTAAATCAAAGTCAGAACCTCCAATCGACATGCGAATTGAATTGTAGCCAATGCCGTCGGCATGGAAATAGGATCTATGGATTGGATAAGAAGTTAGTGTGGGAAGTTATGCACAATATGATGATCATTCCTACTTGTAGACATGATCCTGCAAATTTTGCGGTAGCTGCTTTAGTAGATGCGACACACTGCCCGTAAAGGCACCTCCAAAATTCGTTATCTTCTGATAGATCTGTTCGCGTTTCACTGTCAGCTGTACAGTTTTAATGCTCACATTGAAAGCTGTCGAGAAGAGGAGGAATTGAATTGAGGATCTTAACAAGGCATCTCGTATATAGACATACATATATATCGTATATAACTGAGTATCAGAGATAACCTCACCGAATTTCTGTTGAATGTTGGCGAACTGCAACCAGGCTCTGTTCTGCTCTACAACAATAGAGTCCGCGACAAAGTTCTCATCGACAGATCGATAGTCCTTCACCTCCAAGGTGTGTTTATCGATAAAGCTGCCTTCAGTTAGCTTAAATCGCAGCCCACTCTGGAAAGATGCAAATCATCGTCAGACATCTTGCTAATCAATCTCATACGATCTACTCACCTTGCTGGAGCTTATCACCGCAATCTGCGCATCATCTGTGAGCAGCGGCTGTTGCAAGTAGTCGCAGTAGGTGCTGTTGCAGACGCAAACACTGCCGTGCTTTGTCTCACGCAGTTGGCACTCTGCCGTCAAGGCCTGAACAATAACTGCAAGGGGAAGGGGAAGGGGACAAGGCAAGTGGGGTAGATAAGTAGAGGAAAGTGCAAGAAACCGCTAATCGCAGTAACCTCTTACTCACCTCTGCGTTCCACGGCAAAGACCGCAACGAGCCACAAAAAACAAAAAGGCGCTTTCATTTTTCGCAACTGCAACGAAACGCGCGCTTCCAATGCGCCCGCACAACTGAGCCGAGTCTCGAAATTGACCACAGTGGGGAGAGAGCAGAGGCTCGACTGTGTTGAGTTTAAGTTAGCAGAGCAGATTTAAATCAAGCAGTTGTTGTGTTGTTGTTGCTGTTCGTAATCAACCGTAAACGAAAAATCTCAAAATGTTGTTTATGCGCCGTTCGCCACTTGACCCGGCGCAGCTGTTAAATTGATAAAGCGGTCGGCGCAGTCGAACGAACGAAGCAAAGATTGCCGAACATTGCCGAAGACACTTGAAAAAACACTCACGCATTTGGCAATCGGCAACCTGTGAATGTTATGCAATCGGAATCGACTTTCATTGAGCTCATTTTCGATTGAGTCGATTAATCGCACATTACTTTCGATTCATTGTGAAAGCAAGCCCGCGCTCTCTCTGGGTCGCCCTCTCTCTCTCTCTCTTCGTCTCTGTCTCTCTCTATGTCGCTCTCTCCACCTTTGCTCCTTTATAACGTAACTATAACATCTGCTGTATTCGATTTGCCGAAGAGTGTCAAATATTTAAGCATTTTATTGTAAAGAGAAAGAGAGTACATCCTTATTGAGTGTGAAAGTGCGCCCGTTGTTTCTTTCTCTTACTGTTTCATCCTTAAAAAACGTAACAACAACAGTTGTTGTATTTGATATGCAGAAGAGTGTGCAAAATATTATTGCAAATCATTCCAAAAAACAAGATAAGTCTTTTATAACATGACTAAGTGATAAGTTTTGTAAACGTTTTGATTTTATTCATTGAGTTTTATTACTTCCGTTTCAAGCTCAGTAACAATTATTGATAATATGTGCAGTACATGCATACATTTTATCGTTGTATGTAATATAGGTTATGTTGTATTTTGACTCCTCACTTATAGGTTAGGGTGTGTATGGATCGGGCTGGCACATTTATTGTCACATTGCCGCGTACTGTATCCGTGATTTCAATATCCAGATCGGCGCGTCCGCTGTTAAAGAGCACTGCAACGACTTGTTCATCGGGTCGCAGGAAGGCAACGACATCAACATTGACATTGCTTGCTACAGCCTCAATGTGAATCGAACCTGGTGGCACCAGCTTGGAGAAATGACCCATAACGTAAAACAAAGGTTGCTTGTAGAACTCAGTGAAGGCTATAGGAAATGACAACAATGAAAAGATGAATCATTTCTGACAGATAGAAAGGAACCTTGCTACTTACTTGTTGTATTGGCAATAACAGGAGCATCGACAGTATTGTTCACATAGTTCGGTCCACCCGCCTCGTCCAGAATGATGTTCCAGTCAATCCAGGCATGGAAGCCATCCTTCAGATGTGACATATAGGAACGCGCCAATTTCTCGCAACGTTCCCAGCTGCCCAGGAGGGGCGCTGCCTTCTGCCAGGGCTTATCACCAATGCAAGATTCCGAAATGATCTGCAGCTTGTCGACCATGAATTCCGACGTCTTCTCAACGAAACTACTGCCAAATATCTCATCCCAGTACCAGTGAAGCGACACTCCATCGATATATTGAAGTGAATTCGGGCGAGTCTTGTTCATCTGAAAGGAGTTTCGACATTTATAAGCAACTTACCCCAGTAATGAACGTAGAATTCATACCTGTTTAAACCAGAATGGGCTTGTGTAGCGCTGATCATCGTTGCTGAAAATAACAATGTCTTTGTATTTGGAATTACGGAACGTGGGTCCCAGATGATCGTCCACCCACACGGCCTGCGTCTGCGGTGTCCAGCCCATGCTCATGAACTTAACAAAGATCATGAAAAAGACTCCGTTTGTGGGTTCATTGCCCGTGGATATGGCCCAGATGGGCAGATCATTGCTCTCCATTAGATCCACCCACTTGAGATGGTAGTCGGCCCAGGCCTGATAGTACTCTCGCTTCAGGCGCCCAAAGCCAGTCCACCTGTTGTTGGTCTTCATCCATGGCGGCGCACTCCAGGCAGCTCCCTTGATGCGCAGATTCTCCACGCCGGAGACTTCTCGCAGTCGTTTAATCTGCTCCACGCGAATAACATCACGATCGTCCAACTTATCCATGCCAGTTAGTTCAGTCTCATTCTCGGGTGTCTCATTGTAGGACCAAGCTTCCAGGTCAAAGTCACAGCCTCCCATAGCGACGCGCATCAGAGTGAATCCCAACCCTTCGGGGGCATAGAAACTCTTATACAGATGATCGTGTATTTCCTGCTCCTTATACTGTTCTAGTAGATAGGACACAGCTCCAGTGAAACTACCACCGAATCCCTCGATTCTCTGATAATGTTTGCTACGATCTAAGTTAACCCTAACGCTGCGAGTGATGCTACTAGAGGTAGAGGCCTCAGTAGTCGATGAGAATATGCTATCCATCGCCTGCTGTACAAACTTCGAAAAGATTGTGGCATTCTGAACTGTTTCCGGTGAAGTAATCTCTTCCTCATAGTCCTTTATGGTATATTTCTCTTCACTGCCAAAGTTTCCCTTGTTCAGTTCAAAGCGAAGTCCTTCCTTGCTGGAGGATATAAACGCAAATTCAGAATCTTCGCTCAATATGGGATTCTCCAGGTAATCACAGTAGTCAGCCGTGCAGACGCACACCTTGCCATACTCCACGTCCTTCAGTTTACATGGCGCCGACTTTGTCTGGCCATCTGTAATAGCACCTCAGTCAACAGGTGTTCAGCAGGTGTTCATTTTTATTCTTACCGATTACAGCTGTTAGCAGCAGGAAGACTGCGCCAAGTAGCAAAATATGTGGACACCTGAACATTGTGTTGACCGATCCCCTGGACAGCGAACCGTTAACTGAACCACCTGTTTAACCCAATTGGACCTCAAAGCCTGCTTAATCTTAACTCTACCAAAAGGGGTAAAGTGTGCTACAATTAAGTTTTCAATAGATTACGTCTATTTATATGTGTGATAAGTGTTTATAATCCGAACGGGCGCCTTAAATCGCTAGAATTAGCAGGGAATTTTGCAATCTTTGACATAATCTTACCCAATCTTTCTTATGACAAATTCTCAGACATTAATATCTATTTTAGATAGGTAGGTTTATTTCAATCTCATTCATATTGCAGCGAAATTTTCTTCGCCAATTATCGATTGAATTGAACAGAATATTCAATGTACACTGATTATACAGATATATAAAAGTTTATGACGAATTTCGTATCTTATCTTGGGAATACTTGTATTACCCTAATGATCAAACAACCGACGCGACGTGATTACTTTCGGGAATTCAGCCATGATTAGCAACAGGTGCTTAAGAGATTATCGCAAAGGGAAAACAAACCCAAGCTATGTAGTATTTAAATGATGAATCAAACAGTTTCAAGAGTACACAAAGTACGTAAGTAGAAATATTATTTGTTTAAGATGCCAATCGACCTACATAAAACTAGGTCACAATCTGTGTAAAACTCTTTAAATGACAAACACTTTCTCCTTCCTAATCCATCAAAGCTTTTCTTAATTTTTTCCCACATACTTCGCTTACAACAATCGACAGCAAATACGTCACACATTTTCGTAGGCTGCTTTCGAAGCTTTCTCTGGGTACTAAATTTAAAACGGGAAAAACTCAATGAAATGGAAAATGATTGGAGCGGCTAAAAAATCTATAGCATGCTTATCAGGCAACTGACACGGACGCAGGCCTCTGTATGAACTTAAAGCATGTTTCGAATGAATGAGGGATGGCCATGGATGGCATGCAGGAGGTGTTACTACAGTCTGGTAAGTAGCAACACAACAGTGACAGTGGCAATGACGATACATGCTCGATGGAAAGTTATCCTGTAATTATAGCAATAATTACCTTAATTATAATCTTAATAATTGTATTTTGCCTTCGCATATATATAATATATAATCTAATAATATGTACAGTATATTATTGGAGAAGGTATAGTTACAATTATTATTATGTATCTACATATATACACAGATAATTCTATATATATTATTATGTATATACTTAAATGTATTTTAATCTTTATTTTAACAGAAGTTTATATATAGCAGTAATTCTGAAGAATCATAGTTATTCTCCTATATTTTAATCAATTCAATCATCATTAATAATATTTTTCAATTTGAATACGTTGATCCATTTTAAAGTACGTGATAAGTATATAAAATATAAACTAAGAATAAGTAATCCCTTAATATAATTTAAATAAATATAAATAAGTAATATTACGTTTTTTTTAACTTTAATTTCTATATTATATTTATACAAATTTTATTTGAACTTGGGTCGACATTTGTGTAACAAATAAATACAAATAAAAATCAATAATATTGCTTAAGTTTTCTATCTAAAAAGGGTTTTCTAGCTTTTATCATCAATAAAATTCTATTTATCATAATGTAATTAGGAGATAGGAACAGATGTATAGATAGTATAGATACATATATTTATATATATTTGCTGATTCAATATATGTGCGATAATTACTGATAACAAACGTCCTGCTGCGGCGTATACGCTCTCTCTTCCTCTTCTGCCACATGTTGAATCCAGATGATTTACTTAGCTGGCTCGGCACACCCTGCTTGGCCCCGCACCGACCTTGTCATCGCTTTTGGTCTCGGTTTCGGTCTCGGTTTCGTTTTCGGCTTCGGTTGGGGCTCTTCGGCTGATTCGACTGGCAAAATGATGCGGCGGCTTGCTGCAGCCTTTCACTAGTCACACACACGTTGACGGGACAGCAACACCACCTGTTGGTTCAGCAGTGCGTAGAGCTTTGTGTGTGTGTGTTTCTCTGTGTTTGTGTGTGCGTGGGCGTGTGTGTGCGCTTGAGATTGTGTAGCATACTTTGTGGCGCGCCTCTCGAGGCCATATGCCAGCGTTGAACTGCCTCTCTTGTGTGTGTGTGCATGTTGATGAGAGTGTGTGTTAGTGTGTGTTGCACTCTTAATTAGCTTGTTCGTATCAGCGTCATGTCAGAGAAGGCAACTAGTAGTCGACAGCAGCAGCAGCAGCAGGCAGCTGCCCAGCTGAACATCCCCACCAGACGCAGTTCTTCAGCCCCGTCCAATGGCGTCGAGAGTCGCTGCCTCATTGCAGCCATCGTCTACCTTGCACTCCTACTCGACAATGTCCTGCTGACGGTAATAGGTAAGCTCAGATAACAGATAACTCCATGGTATATTCTAGTTTTGGGTTTAACTTTCCTGCCTGGCGCCCACTTTGCAGTGCCCATTTTGCCCGACTATTTGGCCAGCTTGGATAAGCTATCGGATAACGGCTACCGCAGCGCAGATGAGTCCGCTCTGCCGCCACCAAGTGCACCAATGTCACATCAAATGGCTCACCGCAACGACGAGCAGGCGCAATTCTACATGACCAAACATCCCATACCAGGCAAATCGATGGTTAACTTCACGCTGCTGCAACTGCTGACGACCACAACGATGCCACCGGCGGGTAGTCGTCACTCAGATGACACTAATGTGACCGCAAGCACGCCCACAATGGACAGCAACAGTAGCAGCAGCAGTAGCAGCACAAAGGTCAACCGCAACAGGCATTTCAATAGCCTTGGCTTAACACGCGAAAACGGCTCGATTGGGCTGCTGTTGGCCATGAAAGCGTTGGTTCAATTGATTTTCAATCCCATTGTTGGCAATCTGTCCAGCAAGTGTGGTTACCGTCTGCCCATCATGGTGGGCACATGTTTCCTGCTGCTCTCCTCGCTGGGTAACTACCACAACTGGGCTAAATATAGCACACACCCCGCTCCAAACCCTAGGATAACTGACTTCCCTCTCTCTCTCCCTCTCCATGCCGTAGTGTTTGCCGTGGGCGAATCCTATTGGAGCCTACTGTTGGCACGCGCCGTGCAGGGTGTTGGTTCGGCCTGCATAGGTGTGTGTGGCATGAGCCTGGTGGCCCAGCATTATCCAGAGGAAGCGCGTCGTTCCAAGGTCATGGGCATCATACTGGGCAGCATTGCACTGGGCGTACTACTGGGCTATCCCTTTGGCAGCATACTCTACGATCTGGTGGGCAAATCGGCACCGTTTATCATTCTATCCACAGTGATCTTTTTGAATCTGGTACTACAATTGCTTACCATGGATTTGTCGGTGCACAGCGAGCTGCAGTTGCAAGACCAGGGGAAAGCCAGCGACACCAAGTGGCGTGCCCTCATGGAGTGCAAAATGATCTTGGCCATTGTGGTGGCCATCTGGTTGTCCACCTCCACCATGGCCATACTGGAGCCCTGTCTGCCCATCTGGCTGATACAGTACTTGCAGCCAAACAAGTGGCAACTGGGCACTGTCTTCATTCCGGACTCGGTCGGTTACTTTGTGGGCACCAACTTCTTCGGCAGCATCGCCTATCGCTATGGCCAGTTGAAAATCTCCTGCATCTGCCTGATACTCGTGGGCACTGCCTCGATATTGGTACATATGACTGCTCTATATCCATAAAGTATGTATGTATATCTATGTCCCATGCAGATTCCCAGCGCCACAACAGTGGCTCAGCTACTGATGCCCCATTTTGCACTGGGGCTTGGTATTGGCATAATTGACGCCGCCCTGGTACCGCTGCTGGCGAACTTTGTGGATGCCACACTGGCGCAGGAGGAGAACGGCGGCGGCGATGCACCCAGTTCCATGTCCAGCTATGGTACCGTTTACGCCATTCAACAAACATCAGTTAGCTTGGCCTACTGCCTAGGTAAAGCCGTGCCAGATATCGGTTAAATTATATAACCATATATCATATTGTATATATGTATCCTCGACAGCTCCACTGATTGGCGGGGAACTGGCCCAGACCTTTGGCTTTGCCTGGCTCATGCGCATTGTGGGCATTCTCAACATCATCTACGGTCCCATATTGATCTACCTGTATCAAAAATATGATCCCAAGGTAAGTTTGCTTGATATTTATTGAAATACTGATACATTAATACATTGATTTATGAATATACTGATATAAACATATATATCAATATATATCTTAGCTTGTATGTGCTAATGTGATGCTAATATTTCACCCATACAGAATCAAAGGGAGAATCACAACGAGCTGCTGATGCAAAGCAGTGGGCGTGGCTCACGCTACAAGCAGCTCTACAACTCGATGGATCGGGAATAAACTCTGCTCTCTCAATATAATCTTAGCAATATTCAATTTAAACTAACCAACTCACACGATACAGACACACACACACACTTGAACATAAATATGTTAAATGTTTGATCATTCGAAACGTGGCCATGACTTCAGTGTCACCATCCCTGCCTTGTAGGCCCGTGGAGCCCTTTAACTTATCACTTGACTATAAAACCTCGTTCGGCCTACAACTCGAAATTTCGAGTTTCCAAATTTCAGATTTTACTTATTTTTTCTAATATTGCAATAACCCAAACCCAAACATGGCCCGCTTGTTACTAGGTAAGTGAAGACTAAAAGGTTCTTGGAGGTAAAGGACTTTAAATAATTATATTTCTGCTAATCTTGCAGGTCCTGGTCCCGGCGCTTACAAGCTGCCACCCACCATTGGCTATGAGCATCATGATAACCGTAAGCAACGCATGCCTCAATACTCATTTGGCCAACGAACCTTAATATACGGCGCTGATGCTGGGCCAGGACCTGGAGGCTATCAGGTTGACAAGTTAACACGCTATGGTCCGTACAGGGCCCCTGAATTCACAATGGGAGGGTTGACCAAGATTATTGGTGAGTTCTTGCTGTGATTACCGCTATAGAATCGATCCTTAATACGCGCATCAACCCAAACAGACAAACGGGCGGGTCCCGGACCTGGCGCGCACATTGTACATCTTAAGCCATGTTGGAAGTGTACTAACGCTCCCGCATACACCATGGCGGGAAGGAATAAATTTAGCTTTGCGAGATATGGACCCGGACCAAGTGCCTATAATTTCGAAATACAGCCCATAAAACCTAGGGCGCCAATTTACAGCATGTAAGTGTTATTGTCTTCATATCTGAATCTTTTTGAAGACTAAGCATCGTTATTTTCAGGGGTATTCAAACCAAATTGGGAGACAAAAAGGTTTCTCCCGGACCAGCTGCGTACGGAGCAGTCGATATCAATCTAAAACTAAATCGTGCTCCAGTATATTCGATGAGATCACGATTCAACATGTTAAACCAGAACATCGGTCCTGGTCCAAACTACTACGATTTAATGTACTATCGTCCTGGTAAAAAAGGAAACGCATATTCGTTTGGTACGCGCCATTCTCCGTTTGCCCCGCCCATGATAGTCCGTTGTGATAATATGTAATGTTATTCTGCAATATTAGAAAAATGTGTAACTAAATTTCAAGAATTTGACAAATATAATTTTATCTAAATTCAACTAGTAATCACGTGACCGCATAAACCAATTTATAATGAATATATGATATAAAAATACATCATTAATTTAATAGTCATTCATTGATCATAATCAACTAATTAATAATATGACAATAAACGAAGGAGAAAGGCTGCCTTTGGTATGCTGAAAGTTGTATACCCTTGCAGAATTTTATCTAATCCGATCGATCCTATAATAGGATATAGTTTTTCGACTTTAATGCAATGGAAAAGTATACGTCGACTACTGTCTAACTTTGCTTAACATGTCGAAACCAATATGGGTCTTCATACAAAAAACCCTCATTTTAGCCCATAATTCCTATGACAGCTATATGTTATAGTGGTCCGATTTTTATGGAATTTTATATGCTTAATATTAATATAGAAAAAGTTCAATGTAGTAAATTTGGTTGCAATGTCTTGACAAACAACAAGAATCGGCCGATAGTTTGTATGACAGCTATACTATATACAGTTCCGATCTGGCTCGACTTATTTACAGCGTGCTGCAATAAGAAGCATGTGAGCCAAGTTTTATCAAGATAGCTCTTAAGCTAAGAGATTTGTTTACGTTGCAACAGACACATGGACAGGGCTGGTTCGAATCCTCGGTTGATGCTGATACTTTATGTGGTCGGAGATGTTTCCTAACTAAGGTGCGTTGCGCAATGCAATTAATATACCCTCTGCAAGGGACAATTCCATAAATATCGTATTTATACTTTCTATATAGCATAGAATGTCGAGTTTGGATTGAATCTACTTGGCTAAGCCTCTTGTTTCAAACTAACCAAGCTCATGTGAGACAAATCATGTTTAAAAGCGAGTCACTCCACTTCTAGGCTTTGCTTCGGCAACAACTCAAATGAGTTTCTAAATTTTTAGTAAATATTTTTTCAAATATTGCAATTTTCTAAAAAATGACGGCGCGTAAGCCTTTAGGTAAGCCATATCCTGTCATGTTCTTTTTAAGGATGTGGAGCCACTAAATCCTTCATGCACTTCACAATAGGCCCTGGTCCCGGTGCTTATGGATTGCCCCCAACCATTGGCTTCGATAATCATGATAAGCGGAAGCAGAGAATGCCGCAATACTCATTTGCGCCGCGAACGAACATGATGGGACCAGATCCTGGTCCAGGACCAGGTGCCTATCAGGTGGACAAGCTTACGCGCTATGGAAAGGGTGGTGGTTTACAGTACACCATGGCCCCACAGACGAGAATTATTGGTAAGTTGTCTAATGATCGTCGCGTTAGATTTGCAATAACCCTTGCTTCCCCATATGTACAATTGCAGACAAGAGGGTTGCCCCCGGACCAGGTGCACACGCTGTGCACGAGAAGCCCTGCTTCAAGGGGGTAAATGCCCCAGCATACAGCATGGCGGCAAGAAACGACTACAGTTTCAAGAAGTATGGGCCAGGTCCGAGTGCATACAAAGTTGATATCGGCACTATAAGACCGACAGCACCAGTTTATAGCATGTACGTATGGTGTCCCTTAACTCGATATCCGACTAATTCATTCCTTTCTTCCTTTGATATATTATATTAGGCGCAAGCAAACACTATTGCCTGACAAGATGAATTCTCCTGGGCCAGCAGCTTACGGTGCGGGAGATTTAGATCTGAAACTAAATAAAGCTCCTCAATATTCAATGAGGCCGATTTGCAATGTAAAACAAGAAAATGTTGGTCCCGGACCAAACTATTATGATCTTATGTATCATCGTCCTGGTAAAAAGAGTTTCTCTTATTCGTTTGGTACACACCATTCGCCTTATGCACCACCCATGATTGTACGATGTGATAATATGTAAATTTGCAATATATTGAAAAAATATACATTTTTGTGTGAAAAAAATAAAAATTATGAAGTCCATTTATTTTTTTAACGCTATTGATAATGCTCCAAGTTAAGCAATGTATTAAATTTTAAGGTAATTTAGGTTTTATTTCATTGAAATGTTTATATACAAACTTTGTGCATTTATAAATACAAATCTCATGGAGCGTATGCATTTTTGATCGGGATCCCTAGTCGAGTCTATTTATTGTATGTCCGTCGGTACGTTACTTAAGAAATAATTCAACGCGTGAAGTTCTCGGTAGCGGGTATATCACAGTCGAACACTCCCTACTTCAGCTTTCTTATACGTTTTAACTTAAAACTTTAAAGTGAAAATCTTAAGCCTTCACAGTGAAAAATATAACTAGACTTTCTAGCTTGTTTGATGAATTTTCAAAGAACTATTTGTTATTACGAACATATTGAGTTTTTAAACAAAATATCTGTATCTCGTTTAAAGGTTACAATAGTACTACAGGTCGCCGTACAGATCCCCAATCCAATAATAGTATCAATAATCAATTCCTATGATAATGAATAAAAAAGAATATATATTTTTTTGTTTTAATAATCTATTATTTTTTTTGTCCATTGCATCGCCTGCATTTTAACTTTATGGACTGACTGTATAATAAAACTGCGATTTGATTGTCTGTCTGTTTGTTATAAATATTTCAAAAACTAGGTATGCCTTGCGATAAAGCATACTTTATTTATTATTTCATCGTAGTAATTTTAAAAACATAAACACTGAAAAATTTTTGTGAATGCAACAAAAGAAATCAACATATTTTAGAAAAAGTGTCGTCTTTAATATTTATTTATTTTGCACAAGTGCACGGGTATTAAAAAAAAAAAGTGAGTAAAAATATATTGTATTTATACCATTCATACAGCGTTAAGTGCTTTATACCCAAATCCGAAAGATCCCAAGTATTATAGAGCACATATTCCTGCTTCGCTTTTTAGATTTGCCAATTAAGCTTTTTTCTGATAAGTCCAGCTTTTTGAAAGTTCCATAACGAGACAAACACAAAAACAGCGGAATATATTTTTCTGGTGATACAGCGCTAAATTCAAAGGCCCGCGTATCGTTAACTAAATTGAAATGTGGGGGAGGTAGAAAATATATTTTTCTTATTAATAGAACATTCTGTTAAACGTATTTATATTCACCACAAACAGCTGTTGACTGTTAGAACTCTGTTAAGCTCGCACAGCTGCTGTCAATGATTTCACCTTTTAAACTTCTAAGAATGCTGTTTTTAATTCGTTTGGCAAGATAACATAATTATTCTTAAATTTGCTTTTATTTTATTTTTCTACAATTAATTTTCTAAAAGACTAAACACATATTACATTATTGCAATTCATGTAACGGCATTCTTTCAGAAAATATTGAGCTTATTCTGTTAATAACAGCTCGACAAAACGTTGTATTGGCTCTGTACAAATAATTTGGCAGTGCGCCCAACTTAACTAGTTCTTGATGTTGTTATTTTTTTTTAGTAATTTTTAGTAGTTTTTTAGAATAAGTTGGCAAAATTATAAAACTTCTTAAGAAGTTGTTCAATGTATTTTTCAAACAGTATTAAGTATATGTAAATTGGCAAGCAGCACCCACAATCATCTCCCAGTCGGTTGTGTAAAATATTTTAGAGTCGCTCGAAGTAGTAAATACATATAAAATAGAGAGTCGCAACTTAGGAAGCACAAAGTTTTGCCGATAGGCAGTGCATGGTAAATAAATACATTTAGAGCAGCCCAAACCAACACACAACAAATCCCTGGCATTCGAATTAGAGGGCAGCAATGCCACATTAAAATTAACCACAAAGAGTAACCACAGAATTACGGATAATAAGCAATCCAATTGATTCTGGTCTGAAATTTCTGTTCCCATGTCGCAGTTCACAATTGGTAATATGTTGAGTCAAGTTGCGGGTGCTGCCAAGAGTGGCAGCGCCCTGTTGGAGTCAGCAGCCACTCCACAAATAACGGATTTGGAGGCTGCACAATCATCAACGCCATCAGAAAAAACGGCGGAGGTGCGTCAACTTGGTCGGGGTGGCTCTCAAGTCTGTCGAAAAAATGGCGTTGCTGCGTTGTCAACCAAGAACTCGGGTAATCCAGAGTTTCAGTTCTTCTTCGAGGATGAAGTGTTCCGTATCGATCGGAAAGGTCGTGTTCGCTTTGGCTTTGTGACGGGAACCGCAGAGTCTTACTCATCGGATGACGATGAGGAGGAGGATAACGAAGTACTAAGCAATGGGGAGGTGCGTGTAGCCTTCTATCCGGATGGCAAGGAAATTGTGCTTGCAGAGAAGTCGGTAAGTTCGTTGAGGTTATGTAACTCCCCACAGCCTTACTCCAGTTAGTCTTTACACAATATGTACTTGTGGATATGATTGTATTTGCATATGTGTGTATACATAAATAACTGTAGACAACAGTTAGTTTTGTTTTGACAACTGTTTTGCCTTTTCGGCACTTCGCTATCGACACGTGGTTGTTTGTTTCTCCTCTTTGGTCTGGTCTAACGGAAACTTTACCATATTTTCAGATTGGCCTTGTAGATCGCACATTGATGCCTGGCGATGTTGTACGACGTCACCTTCCTGGACAGAAACACCTGTCAGGGCAGGCGGGCTATGTACGCGATGTAAACGTCCGTGCCGATGTCAAAATATTAGGCACTAAATACGTCCTCCGAAACGTGCCTTCAGAGCGTCTACGTCCGATATGCGAATGGTCACGTGATGCACCCGTATGCCTAGGTAATTGGATAGGCTATACCCTCAGCGTAGATGAGTCTGCCGTACTCAAGTGAGTAAGCAGTTGATTCTTTGACTTCTGACTTCTGATAACGCCCATTTCATGTTATAGGTCGAACTATGGTGCTCTTCTAGAAATAACATCCAACGACTTCCATAAGTTTAAGGACGCTTCTGGGTCCATTGACCGTGAGGTGTTTAGTCCCAGTGTGTATTATCCAAATAATGTCATTATTGGACGCCTGCCTCCATTGGACCGTGTCACCAATTTGACACCAGACGTACCCGTGCCTAGCAACTACAAGCGCCGCTCACTGGTAGGTAGAAATCTTACAAACCAGTACTTCCTATGTAAATATATACCATGCAATTAATTGAGGTCATTCTTATTGTCGCATATAATGATGTCTATATTTAGAAACACCTTTTTGCTATTCATAATATAACAATAAGATCCGCACACCAGTGACAGCAGTTCGGATTGCGTGATTTTACTTGTATGTTTTTACAAATTGCCATTGCAAACTAAACTCGTTTTATCCTTCCAGTATACTGTGCAATCTGTTAAAACTACAGCTATCAATGTAGCCTGGACGTTTAAGACGACACCGCACTTTGAAAATGGTACGGATTTGGATCCGCTGAAGCAGCCAAAGAGTTGTATCGAGGGTGATGACTTGCAGAACGTAAAGCGCCTTAATATCTACGAATCATATATGCTGCAAATTCACGATCGTTTCTACCTCAAATATTCAAATTGTGATAATCTTGTTAAATACACCGTTTGGGAGCTAGAACGAGGTATGTTAGATATGGGTTACTTTACTTTAACTTGAATTGATTATATATTCTATTCAATTATTTATAGCTCAATTATACCAGGCAGTTTTCGATAAGCAGAAGAACGAGGAGAACATGCAATCGGAGCTCAACAAACAGCAAAAAAATAATGCTGCTGCCAACGGTGGCCAGCATGAGGCTGCAGCATCACCTTCTGCAGCGTCCAGCTCTCGCAGTGCTCACATATTTAAGCTACGCCGTCTAAGTAGTAAGCCCAGCAGTCAGCGACTGAATCGATCGCTAAGCGAAAACGATCCGAGTAATACATCACTAAAACTGAACACAACAGGAAAGAAAATGCGAAGTAATGAAATGAATGAAACTTGGGAAACGATTGAAGATGAGACCGAAGAAGAAGTGCCACAAGAAACACAAGAGAACAATGACACAACGGAAATGGTTGCCGAGGTTCTGCCAACTGAGACGAGTCGATTGAATTCCTTTGCTTCCCAAGCAGCACGTATAGTTTCAAGAAACTTTAAAAGACGACCCAACAAGAAGAAGACTAAGCCTACCAAGAAATCTAGTTATCAAAGAAAAGGAACTGTTCCCAAAGATGGCGATGAAATGGTAGTGGAAACATTGGTTGTATATAGTACGATGACGGTTGTGTGGCAAGATGGAACGGTGGAGACCGACATACCCTCAACTGAGCTGTATCCGATACATCATTTGGACAATCATGAATTCTTTCCTGGTGATTTCGTTAGCAAAGCCAACGATTACAGCACTTCACAGGTGGACTATGGTGTCATACAGTCTGTTGATCACGACGAACGGATTGCAAAAGTTAAATGGTTTAACATCTATGGAAACCTAGATAACCCTGTGTAAGTAGAAAGCATATCTGTTCATTTGCACTTTTGTTTACTGTTCTCCCTCTTGAATTCATGTTTCTTTTAGCCCTTCGTGCAAAGAAGTGGAGGAACTTAGCGTATATGATTTAAAGGATCACGCAGATTATCAATACCGTCCTGGCACTATGGTCATTAGAGTGTCGAACTTTACTGGTGACGATCTCAATTCGACAGCCGGACAAGTAATTGATAATTTCCCTGATGGTCGTGTGCGTGTTTGGTGGGCTAAGGGTCACATTACCATGTGTTATCCCCAGGATCTTTTCGAAATTCATCAAAGCGAAGCGCAGGATGCATACGAATCCGATGAAACGGACAACTCATGGGAAACACAGTCGGAGAACAGTCAAACCGTTGACATGAGCGTAAGCGTTGCATCACTTAACACAGAGGAGCATATTATATCTGGAATAGATCGGGCCAAAGAAGCCATTCAACGGCTGGAAAAGATTTTTCGTGTACTGCCAGATCAGCGCAAAGCTGATGTTCTTAATGATCTGCTGGCCGTATATAAGAATTGTCGTTACCTAGACAGGTTCCTTAACACAGACTTCTTCCACGAGGATTACTTCATCGGCATTCTGTCCCTAAAGGAGAAGAGCGAGTGTCAAACGCCAACTAGTCCTGTGACTACGCCTCAAGCTGCCTTTGCTGCTTCCGATGAACCGACAACTATTTTAAAGGTACCAATTCCTCAAGGCATGTGCGCTAAAGTTATCAATTCACCAATTAAATTGGTCGGAGCACCGTTATCAACATCGGCATCGACACCAAATAAACGCAAGTCGTCTACCAACATGGATGAGGTTCAGTGCAAAAAGAACACCGCCAACGAGGTAATCAATGTTGACTACCCAACAGAGCAGTACTTACTGTGCAACGTTGAATTGACTGAAAGTGAAACCCAGCTGAGCTACAACGAGCTGATCAACAAGTACCGCAACGAGTACGCCGAAATGATTAGAAGGGCACGTGCCAGCATTGTGAAGGCCTTTGAAAAGTCAAAAAATGAAAAGGTAAGATACATATATTGTATATTTATCATAGCTCGATTTAACAATTAACTTTTGGCCCTTTTACAGAATGACTCTGGCACTTTTTCGCGGGGTGAAAACAGCTCAAGCGATAATGTCGCCGAAGGGGAGACAAAGGATATTGCTGAAGACACCAATAGTCCGAACATGAAGTCTTCTTCCGATACCAGTGTTGAATTAGTTGCAACTCGCGATGCTGACGTATGTGAAGTATTCTGTTTCTTAATAAAAGAACAAATGGCCAAATGCCGGGAAACAATACTGGAGAACTTCGACAAAAATAAGGAAAAGAACAAACCAATTGATGAAGACGTATTATTGAGTGATGAAGAAATTGAAATCGATATAGAAGTTTCTGATCTAGATATATCCAACAATGCAACACAAAAGGAAGAAGTAATTGAGCAGCCATTGAATATGAATGCACTCTCTGAATCGTTACCTCCACTCGAAATACCAGTTGCATGTTCATCTCCGTCTCCTACGCCAACCATCTTTCCTGTTGGCAATCAACTTTTTGAGGTGCTGTCTAATGCGCCAGTTGCCCATCATTTCATTGGCAATGTCATAATTCCTAACAACAAGGCGCAGTTTCAACGCGCTATACAGCGTGAATATGCCATGCTGCAGACATCGCTGCCTCCAGGAGTGGTAGTGCGTGCCTATGAGGATCGCATGGATCTTATGTCCGTAATGATGATTGGCCCCAAACGAACTCCTTACCAAAATGCACTTTTCTTCTTTGACTTTCAAATGGGTTGCGATTACCCAAAACGTCCGCCTTGCTGCCATTACATCAGCTACTGCACGGAGCGTCTGAATCCAAACCTATACGAGGAAGGAAAAGTATGCGTTTCATTGCTAGGCACATGGTCTGGACGCGATACTGAGGTGTGGTCACCACGCAGCACAATGCTTCAGGTGTTGGTCTCTATACAGGGACTCATACTGGTTGATGAGCCCTACTTCAATGAGGCCGGATACGAAAAACAGCGAGGTAATTAATTAGATATGAAAGAGACGTTATTTCAATACTATCCCATATTTGTAGGCACACAGCTTGGTAACGAGAACTCTCGCGTTTACAACGAAATGGCCATTATAAAGATAGTCCACTCTACCGTGAAGCAACTGCAGAATCCCCCAATTATATTTCGCAAGGAATTAATTGAACACTTTAAGGAATTCGGTAATGAATTGTATGGACGCATGCATTCTTGGTCCGAATACTCAGCTGACGCGCAGCGACTAAAAATAACCAGCATAAATGGTGAGTATAGATATAATTATATATATATATATATGTTAATTGTTTTAACTGTTGTTACAGACATGCCAAAGGATTTTAAATCGCCATGTGAATTGCCCGAGTTTCCTTTGCTTCCCTGCAGTCGGGGTTTTTGTATTGCAGTCAAGGGTGTACTGGAAGCCTTGCAAAATGAGCTGACCATTCTCCATAGGACGGTGAACGATAAGATCCAGCCAGAAATTGAATCAGTTATTGCTTCCAATTGTTCTGCTACAGCGCCTCGTGCTGCACTGGAGGATGTATAAAATGGGTGCAAGAACTCGAAATGTGTCTTGTTTATTTGCATTCGATGTGGTGCCTATTATTAAATACAAGACTATCGCCGCCTACACTTGGAACTGAGCCTTAGAATTGGCCAATTTGTTTTATAAAACTAAGTTCTCTCAGCTCGGAATATTATATACTACTTGGCAAACAGCTAAATGGCTAAAAAAAAACCTTTATAATCAGAAAAAAATTATGATTATTTTCCAAAATTGTTCGCTAATTATTTGTAACTACTGATTATTTATTTATTTAGAGTCACTAATTCGTTTTATGTTAGCCTATAAAAAATGTTGTTGCCTTTAAACTTTTGTAAACTTTCGTAATATGTGGAAATAATTGCCGAGGTTATTTGTGTGTCTGTAAATAATCATGTTGGCGTTAACTTTACCGCGCACAGCATCACTACGAGTAAATTTGTATATTGGCAAGAGCTTATTCGAAATATTTACAAAATTATGTTCCCCTATTAGCTTGTTTATAGTATATATAAATATTGTATTTATTATCTACCCTTATGCTAGTTGAATCTCGCTAGGCCTCCACGTGAGCTGCCCCCTTCAGATGGAATCCCTTGCATTCCACACTAAATTATAGTTTAGCTAATTCAGTCACTTTGCCACATCGCTTACGATATATCCAGCTAGTAAATTCAATATAAGTGAATAATAAATTACCAATTTTATTTATCAATCTCTCCTGATTATATTGTATTATACTTCTAATTTGCCTGTTATCCAGTCGACATAGTTTCCTACCCGGGTATAAACACCTGGCCAACCTTGAAGACCGCACGGTTGTGGACCGTACGAAGTGACGCCAGCCACAAAGAAGATCTCTTGCTGGCCCACATTGGTGGGCACCATCAGTGGTCCGCCGGAGTCACCCTGGCAGGTGTCAATGTTGGCTTTGCCACCGGCACACAATTGCGATTTATTCAGATGCATTTGATAGGTGCGATATTTATCCTGGCAACGATCAAGATTCCATACATGCACCGTAATCTTCAACTTAATATTGCTGGGCCTGCCATCCTCGGTAATACCCCATCCTGCCACGTCCATGGCATATTCTTCGAATAGATTGTTACGCACATCATCGCCAACGGGCAGACAAATAGGCTTAACGTACTCCGTAAAGTGAACAGGCTCTTTGACCCGCAGCAGGGCAATGTCGTGCATCTGGTCAATAGAGTTCGGTACATACAGTTCGTGCAGAATCTTCTTCTCAATCTCGATGTCAATGTGCAACGGCGCACAGACGCTCTTCTTGTTCAGCTCCACAATGCAGTCGGGCGCTGTGCTGGTGTCCCACTCACCCAGGCGCACACTGAACAGTTCCCAGCCATATTTATCCAACTTGGTGCTGGCCAAGCAGTGACCGGCAGTGAGCACATAGCGCGAGTTGATCAAAGTGCCGCCGCAATGAAATAAAAACTCGTTATTCGCCGCTACAATTAGAGCAGAGAGCTTTAGGCTGAGTCAATGGTAAATGGTTTGTGCTACTCACGCTGCTTGTACTGCAGCAGTGCCATCCAGGGAAACTCGAAGAGCTGTGTTTTAGTGCCGCCAATGATACGATTCGCCAACAATATACCACATTTTCCAATGCTGGGCAGAACGTTTCCCGGATCGGGTTCTTCGCCAGCACGGCTATCCACCACAGCGCCACCACCTGTAGCTCCGCCACCTTGAGCGGCAGTACGTTTACTGTCCGGGCAACAGACTAGAATACGTTGAACGATGCTGCTTTGGCGTGTGTTGTCCAGCCCACACTGACTGTCTGAGAGCATTTGGCGTTGAGCCGCAGTTGGGGCACTTATATTGAGTATCTCGAAGAGGAAGGGGCAGTCTCTTATGTGAATGCACAGCCCCTTCTCTTTGGTGCCCTTAGTCTCGCAGCTACCATAGCTGAATTGCGCAGTAGAGGTGGCTGCCAGTGATTAAGATTGAAGAATCAATGTCAATTAAAACTCTATAGCAACAACAACATCCGGTTGAACCGGTCTGAAACTGATAATACAGATGTCTCCCATCCATCCCCACTTCAGAGGACATTCCACAACTGCTTACCAGCAATGCAAACACCGCTCAATAATCCCAGCAATAGGAACTGCAGTCCCAATGTCGTCAACATATTGAGAACTGTATATGAATCGATCGCCGAGAGGTTCGCGTTGAGACTGAACAAGCCTCTCATATTGACAACCAGTTGAAGCTTTATTAAGCGCTTGTAGCCAGACGCGTTGCTGGGCATTATCACGGATAGATGTCAGGGGTGAGAGATCGATCAACTCAACGTACGTACGTACATTATATAGCTTATCATCTATCGATCCAGCTATGGGAAGAAAAATACTAATTGTTTGTTTTCTTTCTGTGCTTTACTCGTAATTTGTTGCAACTTAATAAAATCGAATTGTTACAACAGTGGCAACAAACAATAACTGAATTGTGATTTGGCATTGTTTAACCGGTTATTGTTTTTCTGATGATATACGACGAGTATGTGTACGTTTTAATGTGTATATATATATTTATGTATGTGTTCAGAACGTTAGAATGCGCACAGAGTTATATGGTGTAGAATTAAATCTTGTTGCTGTTGTGGGCATAGTTGTAGACCTGCTGGAAACCTTCACCATCATCACCCTCGCCATCATCTGAATCGTCAGAGTCGAATGTATTATCGGGTATGTCATACAAACGGATAATTGGCTTGTTTGGATCTTTCATGATCAGGTATTTGCCATCCTTTTGCTTCATTACCAGGTCAATAATACAACGCAGAATACCCCAAGCGTTGTCCATGCTCAGATTGATCTGTGTGGCAAACTCATGAGGCTTGAACTGCTGCGTTCCCAGGATGACATGACGCGAATGATCACGGGGATTGATACGTGACACATAACCCAGTTTCAGCTGATCGGATCCAGCCAGTACAGCTTGCACCGTCCATTTGGCCAGCTTGCATGCATTGTTTCTCAGCTCATTGGCCAGAACGGCACCACGTTGTGTGTCCAACTTTTGGCGCCACTCAACACCATTGGCCAGCTTGGAATCCCATTCGTTCAGTGCCTTGATGGACAGGAACTGAGGCTCACCACTTGGCGTTTGCAGGACACCATCATGTTCGCAACGTGCCACAAGAACCTGGAAAGAATATGCAAAATGTTAAGGCGTCAGCGCAAATAACAAATGTAGCAAGTACTTACAATATCGCTGCCGAGCTCCCATTTCTTATAGCGATAACCCACGCTAGCAACCTGGATATCTTCATCCTCACTGATAAATGGATTGGTTTCCTCAAACTTATACTTGGCCTCCTGCTCGCCAGTCTTAAGCACCTGCTGGCTGAAGTTGTGGTTAATGAAGGTTGCCTCGATAGCCAGATTCCGTGGCGAGTTGCACGAGCTGTCGTCATCAGTGGGTGGCTCAACGCTCGTCTCATTCACAGTCAACAAGTCGAATTCCGTATGATCGCGCTTATCCATGAAGATCTTATCACCTAGAAAATAAAATCGTATATTACAAAAAACCTCTCACCAATCATTTATATTATTGTATCTTACCAACTTTCTCGATGACAATATCCCATGAGTAGTTTGACCTGGTCGAGCACATAATCGTGGCCAAAATGGCGTCCGTGGCAAAAACATTACCAACTGTCTTCGACAGACGACGAATGACAGGGTCGTCAGTAGTGGTTACCGTGTGCACAATGCGATCAATCTTCTGCAGAGGCTTCTCGTTTTTGACGTTGATGCGATCGTACGTCTTGTCATAGTACTCCAGTGTACCGCAAGTGGCAATATCTTCGCCGTCCTTGATGTTTGGCAGTGAAAGCTTGATAAGACGAGGGAAGTCCATCTCCTCAATGGAAGCCCAGTCGGCACGCACTGCAACCGATGATTCGCGCATTTTTGGTGGTGGTCCACGGTTTCCAAAGCGCTTGCCAACACCGCGACGTGGATCACGGGCCTTCACGTTCTTGCTATTTAATGTGGTCATACCATGACCATGGGTATTAAGACCACCGCGAGCATTGCGGCCTCTTCCGGAACGCGAGTTGCGCATACTACGGAAGCGTCCGCGTTGATGGGGTGGTTTCTGCACGCGCGCCGTATCCACTAGATGGAAGGTGGTCTCATCCTCCTCATGGTAGTAGGCATATTGGTTGCCAGTACCAAAGGTGGAAGCATACTTGTCTGTAAAAACAACAAATTAGTTACAATTAGCTGCCACGACACACACAAACAAAATGCACACATACGACATAACCTCACTTTGTTATTTTGAAACATTGGTTCTTGTTGGTTTTACTTACTCTGATACTTCTTATCATTGTTGGATGTGCTTGTCCAGTCGCAGATTTTACCCAAGCGGTCATTCTTGCTGAATGGCTGGTATGGAACGTCCTTAAACGTGTCCGGCAACTCGCATGGTCCCCAGCCCTTTTCGTTGAATTGCACGGTCGGTTTCTCGAAGGTCGGAAACTGGACCGCGGTGTTAATTGTTTCGCTCATTGCACGATTATAACGGTGTGATCTTTATTTAATCAATTATTGCAATGCAAAATGACAAAAAATTATGATGCCAGGTTGGGAAAAAAACTGTGACGGGCTCGCGAAATTGGTGCGAAGGAGAGAGGCAGCGCGATAACTCATAGAGATGTGCGATTTTTTAAATTAAGTACTTGTAACGCGTAAGAGTATTTTTAACAACACATAAATAAAGTGGTATAATAATGTTTGAATGCTTTATAATGGATTGATTTTCAATAATAATCAAAGTTAACATAATTCAACTCAGTTAGTTTAAGTTTATTTATATTAATTTAGTAAAATTTAAAAGTAACACACTTGTATCCGTACTTTTAATTAATCGAATTATCGATAACAGCTGCTACGAATTAATGGTTTTAACAGGTAAACAACTTAAATAAAGAAGCGTGATGTTGGAAGTGCAAGATGATTATGAACACCAAGGAGAAACTGAATATGTATTAGAAAATGTTCTTATGAAAGACAACAGCAACCTTGAATTTTTTATATTGCAAGCAGATTACAATTCTGAGTTAGATGCATATTGTTGTTGCAGTGTAACCTATGACTGTAACGAGAACAACAATGCATGCTGTCACGGAGGAAGATTCAAATATAATGAAGAAGCTAATGAATTGGTCTTGAGACAAAAGGTGGATAAATATTTACCTGCCCTATTTGAGTGCAATGATTCATGCCACTGCGATGTGGATATATGCAAAAACCGACTTGTTCAAAAGGGGCCCCGTAGAAATCTAGAAATATTTGACTCGGCGCTATTTAAATCAAAGGGTCTGCGCACTACAACTAATATTCCATGCGGTGCCTTTATCTGTGAATATGCTGGAGAGCTATTGACTCTAACTGAAGCCAAGCGGCGTCTCGAGCTTAATGACAAAAATAACCAAATGAACTACGTTTTATGTCTCAAAGAATATGCCAAGAAAGAGTCCAACGGAAAGACAAAGTACAAAACCGCGCAGGTTACTTGTGTAGATCCATCTAATCGTGGAAATATTGGCCGGTACCTGAACCACAGCTGTAATCCAAATTGTGAAGTCCTGCCAGTGCGAATTAATTGTCCAATTCCAAAAATATGTAAGTAATTTGTGCAGCACATACAGAGTTATTATTCTTAATCGTATAAATGCTTTTACAGGTATCTTTGCCAAGCGAGACATAGAAGCGAACGAAGAGTTATGTTTTCATTATGGAGGTGGAGATTTCAATGAAAACATAATTGGCGGCAAGCCTTGCTTGTGCGCCGCACCTAACTGCGCTGGAGTCATACCAAATACACAAATTTAGATGGAATATTAAAGTTGTAACAACTTTGTAAATTTCGTAATATATTTGTATGTCTGTTATTCATCCGTTATTCAAAGTTTATGCGGTACTTTCTCTTCTAATTCGGGTAGTTTTGTTAAAATCCATTGTTCAATTTCAAGGAGCGATTTAATCTTAAGTTCGTGCAATGTGTTCTTGAGGGGTGTGAATGTTCCCGATACGCCCAAATCTTTAAGTGCCTCAAACGTCTCCTGGCCCCATTCCAAAGGAACCAATGTGTCACGCTCTCCATGGAACATACAAAGCTCGGGAAGGGTTCCATTAGTTAATTTACGACTTTGAATAGATTCATAGACGACCGATTTACGATTGAGGAACGAAGAATGTGTAAAAATGCCAGCTAAATCGGGATTTAGGTGGTAACCAGTGTGCAGGGCAACAGCACCACCCATAGAGAAGCCGCCAACAATTATGCGATTCACCGGTATACCCTGGTCGACTTCATTCTGGATTATTTTCTGTACATTATCATAACACTCAGACAAGCTCTTTTTGCTTTCTTCTGCTGCAATGTTTAAAGACCGTCGATCGAACCATACCGAAGACAGCTGACCATCTAGTGGTGTATACTTTTGTTTTGGGGCAGTTGGATAGACAAATTTAATGTGTTCGAAGTCCAAATTACGACCCAGCAAGAACCGAATCCATTCCATTAGATTAGCTCCCGTATCACCAGAGCCATGAAAGAATATTACAGATGCGCTATGTTTTCGTATCGCCGCCATAATTGTATTAAAATTCAGTTTCTCAACCAAGATCTAAGGTAGTAGTTATGCAAATGGTACGAAATTATCACAAGGGTCCACTACAGTGTTACCAGCCTTTTAAAATGTATAACGTTCAAAAAAAAGTGAATAAAAAATACCATATTCACATAATACACTTTATTAAACTATTTACCTCTTAGTTTCCTTCTGCAAAACTTTCTCGACTGGTTTTTCATATGTCAACTAATATATATTTATGAATTGTTAAATTAATATTGTTTATATATTTTAGTTATGATTCCATTTCAAAATTCAACTTAATATTACAATTTCCACTAGATAGTGCTACCCCCCTGTTTTCAGAAAAAAGTGTGATCACCTAAAAAAAAAATATTTGTTTGAATTTGTGGCAACACTGCCATGTCTTAGTTAAGAGTTGTACACGGTTGCGGTTGTTAGTGCTACGAAAGAATAAAAACAAACGGTGGTTTTGTAAACTAATACATGGTAAATTAATAAACAAATGAAAATAGTTTTTGTTCGTGTAGTGCAGTGTATAAAGCAAAATAAACAAAACGCACATTGATGCAGGAAAATGCGAAAACCGTAAAATTCAACACAACAAAATTTGACCTAAAAGGCATTGCCCAATTTATCAGCTGTTTGACACACACACATACCAATGAAAATTCGTCATTTGTGTATACACGTGATAGTATAATTGTCTTCTTTAAAGATCCCTAAATCTACACACATATGCAAATAAAGAATTGTAAATACTACGTTGGGTACAAAGGTGTACGCAAACATATTTGTGCAGGTTCATTGACAATTCAAGTCTGAACCGTTACTCGTAAAATTAAATCCTAATATCAACAAGTTGTTGACTTAGCATGCGTTCAATGGAATGCACACCTAGAGGAATACATATCTAAGTGTTCATAAGAGTGAATGTACATGTGCATATGTATATTTGTATGTATCTTTATGCAAGCAAAAACAAAAGTACTCTCACACCACCGTCTACGTTTGTGGCTCCCATATATACCTACATGCGCATATACATATGTACATGTATGCACAAACATACACGTTGTGTGCAAATGAAAGTGTGTGCGTGATTGTGCCTTCTCACCATGATTTGACAATATTTCTCTCTTTGGTTTTGTGTTTATCGCACACTTGATAAATCCAACGTGAAGGGAACTCCGAGCAACAAAGATACGAACAGATCGTTTTTGCAATATCATTCTGGGAGCACGTCACCCATAGTACGCACATTTTTCACTAGCTGTATCGTATTAGTTTTGTATACAATATATTTAATTAGCACAATTCTCTGCACGCTAAACAAGAAGAACACCTCTGTTATCATCATCTGTCAAACGTTGAGTGGGTGGAAGACAGATGATACAAGACACGAACGCTGTAGTAATCACAGATATGACGTTGATGTGTACTACGTGCTTAGAAAACTTTATAAACAAACAATCATTTGCGATGAATGTATCACAATGTAGCACAAAAAAAGGCAAATCTGGAATCCGCTGGAGCTCGGCGTATTGCCAAGTCTATCTTGCGAATCCTATAATTTATAATTTATATTTCTAATATGTAATATAAACTCTGAACAATCTGTTCTAGCTTATAGCCAAGTCATCGCCTCGACAAGCTCTTATTCATAAGCACACAATTTTTTTGCACTTTTCCATTAAAAACCGCAAACATTAAAACAAAATGCAATTAAAATTTTGTATTACGTTTTTGCCTCATCATGGTCGGATTATAAATAAAACGAAGAATGAAGAATACCCTAATGCGAAGTCTAGAAGACTGGAACAAATATCGTACAAATATCGGTTGTACTATCGCCTGCAGTGCCAAGTAATTTTGTCTTCGCAATTAAACAGTATCTGCAATTCCTAAGTGCATTTCTGATATAATGAATTATCAGCATAGCTCTTTATTCCCATTAATAGACTCCTAATCAAAATCACAACTTTATAAACCTGATTATTTACACCGTACCGTGTAAGTCCAATGGCCAAAGATAGTTTTTAAAGTGTCGGAACTGTCTAATTTGTCTTTCTGATAATAGCTTGACCATGACATTGCACATTTGCCATATTAGTAAGTTTTTGTAGGGTATATTAGGTCTGTTCAAAGGCATACAGCGACAAAAAAAGATGATTTCTGTACATATATTCCTGATAAGGAGTAACAGAGAATCTAATCGTGCTTGTCTATGTTATGAATACCCTAATCTCACCACTTCATAACATCCGCCGACTAAAAAGTATTCATGTTTTTACCTGAAGGGAAGCCTCTTTGGAAGCATCTTAGATTAAGGGGTATTTCAGATGCGACTGCATTCGTCTGAATCCTAAAACCTTTTGTTCTTTCTACTTATTTATATACCAGATGAATAGTTAAGATAGCACGAAAAATCAGGTATATATTTTAAATTTATAAATCTAAAAAGATTTATACTGACCTATGGTATATGGCCATAAAAATACTAGAAGTGCAATCAGTATAACAGTCCTCTAAGGGTATTTAATCTTCGCGAAGCCAGTGAAATCAGTAGTCTTTTGATTTCTACAAGTAACGTTGACGTTTCAACTTTTATTTTTGCCTGCGACGCCACACTCACAGGTGCTTGGTGTGAATGCTGAAATTGGTTCAGTTGGATTTCGGCGTACGCACGATCGGATCGTTGATGCGTTAGGCGGGCAGCATTATCATTCACCTAGGCCCATGTTCATTGACTAGACAAAAGCGCGGAGCGGTTTTTGCAGTTTAACATAATATCACGTATGTGGTGCTCTATAAAATGAATAATGAATACATCAAACATAAGATACATACGCATGGTATATAAAACACCCAAAACCTGTTATCTGTCTTTGTTGTTTTCGATAACATCCAAATTTCGAATCTAACATTTAAAAGTGTAGAATTTTCTTTTCTTTGAAATAATGTCCGGTTATTTTTTTTTTCATATTTTGTGTAATGATTGGACTTTGAGCGCACCTGGTTTGTAGTATCAGCGTTATCGGGCAATTTTTAAAAGATCGACAGCGCTACGCAAGTCCTACAAATTAGCCAGATTTTATTGTGAATCAAATGTGGGGGGAGAAAATATCAACAGAAGCGAGAACCTAACGTAGCTCCAACTAATTGCTGTTCATGTTGTCGTTGTTGTTGTTCTTGTTGTTAGCGAATATAGCCAATGAGCATGACTGGTCACATATGTTTGTATTGGTGTGTATGTATGTGTATGTATAGCTAATCTAGCTTGCTTGTTAGAATCGCATGAGGGGCGACAGAAACCTACAACTCATTCGTTATATAGTATACTCTCGTACTTTCGGTTTTTGACCATCCCGAATTCGAACATACGCGATCAAAAAAATTCAGGCTGCTCGAATGATATTACGAATTAATTGCAATGGTTTTATAATCAGATTATTATATTCTTATATCTCCTATATAGATTCTTATATCATATAGAGTAATATACATAAATGTGTTCTTGTATAGAAAAACAATATTGATTTATCTCTTCACCTTCTTCACAGACATTGAGATGAATGAACACTCCGACTGTGGTTCCCTCTCCTCATCCTCGTGCGGACGCTTCGATGCGACGCGTTCCATGGAGGAGCAGGATGCTACAGATGACGACATGACCTTCTGCATGGCCAACTATGCAAAGGAGGCACTAAAAATGATGTTTATGATGCGCTCCCATGGCATGCTCACAGACGTTGTGCTCGAGGTGAAGAAGGAACTCTTTCCGGCCCACAAGGTGGTACTATCGGCGGCGTCACCTTACTTTAAGGCCATGTTCACAGGTGGCCTCAAGGAATCAGAGATGTCACGCGTCCAGCTGCAGGGGGTAAGTGGTGACATGGCTGTGCCATCAATTAGTTGTTATAATACATAAACAGTTTGTTCTAATTCAATTTGAATAGGTGTGTCCCACGGCAATGGCCCGCATCCTTTACTTCATGTACACAGGACAGATACGAGTGACGGAGGTGACTGTCTGTCAGCTACTTCCAGCAGCGACAATGTTTCAGGTCCAGAATGTCATTGACGCGTGCTGTGCCTTCTTGGAGCGCCAGTTGGACCCAACCAATGCCATTGGTATTGCCAATTTTGCAGAGCAACATGGCTGCATTGAGTTGCAGAAGAAAGCGAACCACTTTATCGAAAGGCATTTCACACAGGTGAGCTCATCGCTAGCTCTCTCTTATCTCTAACTAGTACTCTATTAAGATTTTCTATTGTCATTGTTGTAGGTTTGTCAAGAGGAAGAGTTTCTTCAGTTATCCGCCTATCAACTTATCGCGCTCATCAGACGAGACGAGCTGAACGTGCAGGAGGAGCGTGAAGTGTACAATGCAGTTCTTAAGTGGGTCAAGTACGATGAGGACAATCGACACTGCAAGATGGAGCACATTCTGGTCGCAGTTCGCTGCCAATTCCTGACACCCAACTTCCTGAAGGAGCAAATGAAAAACTGTGATGTACTCCGCAAGGTTCCGGCCTGCAGGGAATATCTGGCGAAGATCTTTAAGGATTTGACATTGCACAAATGTCCGGGCGTAAAGGAACGTACGCCAAATACGACGCGTATGATATTCATCGCCGGTGGCTTCTTTCGACATTCGCTCGATATACTGGAGGCTTATAATGTGGACGACAAGACGTGGACAACATTACCCAACCTGCGCATACCTCGTTCCGGTCTAGGAGCTGCGTTTCTAAAGGGCAAATTCTATGCGGTGGGCGGACGCAACAATAATATTGGATCTTCTTACGATTCCGACTGGGTGGATCGTTACAGTGCCATTACCGAGACGTGGCGTCCCTGTTCGCCAATGTCTGTGCCTCGACATCGTGTGGGCGTGGCCGTCATGGACGAGCTAATGTACGCTGTAGGTGGATCCGCGGGCATGGAATACCACAATACAGTAGAGTAGTAAGTATTTTATAATGTGTACATAATGTGGAAAGTACTAATTACCGATTCCACTTACAGCTACGATCCTGATCAAGATCGCTGGACACTTGTACAGCCAATGCATTCCAAACGCTTGGGTGTCGGCGTTGTGGTCATTAACCGCCTACTCTACGCCATCGGTGGCTTTGACGGCAACGAGCGTTTAGCCAGCGTGGAGTGCTATCATCCGGAAAACAATGAATGGAGCTACTTGCCGTCTCTAAAAACCGGACGCAGCGGAGCAGGTAATTTTGCTTTGTCAACTGTTTATCTACCTTATACTTATTATCTCTTTCTCTGTGTGTGCGCATTGTTAATCAGGTGTTGCTGCCATTAATCAGTATATCTATGTCGTTGGCGGATTCGATGGCACACGGCAATTGGCCACAGTTGAGCGCTACGACACGGACAATGAGACATGGGACATGGTTGCACCAATCCAGATCGCCCGAAGTGCTCTCTCCTTGACGCCGCTGGACGGCAAGCTGTACGCTATAGGTGGCTTTGATGGCAACAACTTTCTATCCATTGTGGAAGTCTATGATCCGCGTACCAACACATGGGAGCAGGGTACTCCTTTGAATTCTGGACGTTCTGGTCATGCTTCTGCTGTCATTTATCAACCATCTTGCGCCAGCACATTTATGGATTATGAAGAGAACGAGGCACCCCGGCGAGATGATCAAAATAGTGACCACATGCAAAGTGATTTCCAGCAGGATCCCTGTGGCAGCAAAAATACAAACTTTGATTGCATGTCATCCAATATGCAGTTTCATGCGTCTTATGGAGCTGGAGGTTGCCACAACTGCGATTCGGAAGTGACTATAAAGAGCGAGCCGCAGACAGAATGGAACACGAGAAATATTATACGGAATAATATGAAACTCTCCAATCGACAGCGAAGGAGTCGAGACTCTCATAATGAATTAACTAATAGGGATCGTAGCGTTTGGCGGACAACGCATTCGCCGTTTTCTGTGCCAAGAGAAATAATTAAAATAGAAGATGATGAAGAGGAAGAGGGAGCGAATGGTTTATCCCTAGATAATACGGTGTCTATTCATAAGATTGCTCCCCGCAAACAATGCATATTAACGCCGGTGTGTAATGCCATGCAGAATATGATACATAGGAGTAAAGAATGGCGATATAAAAAGTTCACAACGGGCTCATGATTCTCCAGGCACGGTCCTAAAACCAAAAAAGAAAAAGAAGAAAAACATTATCCATTTTATTGCTCTGTTATTTATCGACTCACTTACTATTCCATATAGAGAACCATTCCAGCCAAACTCTTGTACAAATATACATACAAGTGTATGTATACATGTGTGCAATAAGCAGCATTTCATAATTATATAGCCTGCGATTAAGAAACATTAACTTTACGCTTGGTATTGAATTACTTTTATTAGGTGATTGTATGTACATATGTATTCATACGGTTATATAGAATGATAGATAGATACGATTTTCTTAAGTATTTAATATATAGTAAACTACTTTTCTGACTCGCTCTTCCCGAGTGTATAGCATCATCACAACGCATAGATATAGTGCCACTAGGAATAATAACAATGAGAAGATAAATCGTTTAGTCGATTAGGATTTTGTACTTTAATGCTTGTACATAATTTGTAGGTTATATGTACAATTTAATAATATTTAAAAAAACAAAAATAGTTACTGAAAAAATATATATTTTATTATTTACAACTGAAATATTAATGGTCTTTTTATTTATTATACATATATACCCTAAGATACATTTGTCTGCTTGATATAAAATAGATTGCTGTAAGCTGGTTTCAAGTGCATGTCAATGCATGAAACCATTCATAACCTGCAGAATCCTTTAAAGCAACGAATAAAACAAACAGTTTTGAAAACAAGTTTTAACAATTTGCACAATTCTTTAATTTATATCTATGCACGTGTATTGTAATTGTGTTTGTCTGATTAAAGACTCCTTTGTTTGCGTGGACGTGGAGGATTCCATGAAACAGGCGTGTTGTCAGTAATGGAAACAATATTTAGGCCACCCATTTGTAGTCCCTTGATAGCTGACTGTAAGGAATCATTAACGTTAGAGTCTCACATGCTCTATAAGAAATATAAAGAATACGTTACCATGCGACCAGGTCCGAGTCCACGAACTTTCACGCGAATTGTTTTCCAGCCAAGTTCAACGGCTTTCTGCAATAGCAAATCATTGTTATATATATATTATAGTCATTATCATAATCCCACTTACTGCACTGATCGTAACCGCCGTCGCCTGTGCAGCAATGTTGGTGCCCTTCCTGGTATTCTTGAATCCTTCAATACCGCAGGAGCGTATAAGTCTTGGTACACCTGAAATTAGTAAACTGTTAAAACTGGGCATATATATATAAACTTCACACCTTTACCTTTATAGTCAGTCACGGATATAATTGTGTTGTTGGAGGAGACCCTTATGTTGCAAATCGGCAGCTCATTGTAGGGAATTCCATTGAAGAGCTCTGTGGCAGTCGTTGAGTCCGGAAAGAATTTGGCTTTGCTGTTGGCAAAGATAAGGATAAATTTATTTATTTATTTATAATTAATATATATAATCCATACCGGTTAATAAGAGTGTCAATATCCACAGACTTCTCTCCCACTGTGCCCTCGTCTTTGGCCGGCAGCGAGGCGAGCATTTCCTTGCGGTCCTCTGCCTTTGCCAAACAAGCACTTGTGTGTATGTAAGAGCTGCGCAGGGATGCAGCAGACAGTGCACATTGCTTAATGTATTGGATTCCCGTAAATAGAGTCCTTTTCATTGACATATTTGAGGAATATAAATAATAACAATGTTCCTCCAAGTAAAACTTATATCACCGAACTAAAAATAGTCTGGCAACGCTTTGTTGCCGAACACAGTGTTGAATAAGGCGGTATCACAGGTGGCAACCGTCGACATCGATGGTCACTCTATTCGCAAAGAAGAAGCACATTTATTTTCACGTGTTTGGATTCGGCTGTGTAGTTTGGGAACTTCTCGTGTAAAATGGCTCTGAAACGATTAAAGAGTAAGTAATATGAAGTAATTATTATATTAAGTATTTATATTAAACTTTATCTTTGCAGCAAAAAAGTCAAAACGCCTTACTGGCCGTCTAAAGCACAAAATCGACAAGAAAGTACGCGAACACAATCGAAAGGAACGTCGCGATGCCAAAAAGAATCCCAAGAAAGGCAGCAAGAAACAGAAACTGATACAAATCCCAAACAATTGTCCCTTCAAGGATGATATACTCAAGGAGGTGGAAGAGCACAAGGCGCGTCAAGAGGCAGAACGTCTTGCACGCCGTGAGCAATTCAAAGCGGAGCGTGTACAGAACCAAAACAAATTCAAATCCCTCGAGTCGATGGTCCAGGACGCCGACATGCGTGGCACAGTTCATGGCATAATGCACGAAAATGATGAAGAGCAAGGTGGAAAAAAATATAAGAATGCCGCCACTAAGGAACAGTCGTTGAAACAATATTTCAAAGAGTTCCGCAAGGTTATCGAGAACGCCGACGTTGTCCTGGAGGTGGTAGATGCCCGTGATCCACTGGGAACACGTTGCAATGAAGTTGAGCGAGCTGTACGTGCTGCACCAGGAAATAAGCGTCTGGTTCTTATTTTAAATAAAGCAGATCTGGTCCCCAGGGAAAATTTGAACAACTGGATCAAATACTTTAGACGGAGTGGACCCGTGACAGCGTTCAAGGCATCGACACAGGATCAGGCCAATAGACTGGGCCGTCGAAAGATGCGGGACATGAAGTCGGAGAAGGCTATGCAGGGATCCGTGTGCATCGGAGCTGAGTTGCTGATGTCCATGTTGGCAAATTACTGTCGTAACAAGGGCATCAAGACATCTATTCGTGTGGGCGTTGTTGGCATCCCCAATGTGGGCAAGAGTTCCATCATTAACTCGCTAACCCGTGGACGCTCCTGCATGGTTGGCAGCACACCTGGAATCACTAAGTAAGTGGTCTCGCGACTTATATACAGTACAGTACATTGACTAACTATTAATACCATTCTAGAGCTATGCAAGAGGTTGAGCTCGACTCCAAGATCAAGCTGATTGATTGTCCTGGCATCGTGTTCACCAGCATTGCCACCGAGGGTAGTGAGAACTCACACGCTGTTCTGAAGAACGCTCAACGTGTCGGCGACGTTAAGGATCCCTTCAGCATAGCCGAGAGTGTTTTGAAGAGGGCCAGCAAAGAGTACTTCTGCAAGATGTACGATATTACCAACTACGATAATTTTGAGGAGTTCTTTGCCAAGAAGGCAGCCAGAATGGGTAAGTCGGAGTCTGGTATACCAATATATACTTGTATTAGTATATAAATTTCCATTTACCCTCTTCTGCTTAGGCAAATTCTTGAAGAAAGGCGTCCCCGATGTTGTGGCTGCAGCACGTAGCGTTCTCAACGATTGGAATACGGGAAAAATCAAATATTGTACACAGCCCCCGGAGGTGCCAGAGAATACAAATGTCCACATCAGTGCATCCATTGTACACTCTGAGGCGCGCGAATTTGATGTGGATAATTTCGAGTCGATGGAGACTGATATTCTCAGTCACTGCCCTGATAAATCGGATGATGTCATGGAGATAACATCGACTGGTCCACTAGAGATAAGAGAGCCGCGTGAAGAGCCACAAGCGAGCCCAGCAGTAATAGCCGAGAAGGAAGCGCCCACAAAGGGCAGGAAAAGGAAAATTGATGAGGAGAAGAAGGAGAAGGCAGATCCAGTTCTGCTCTTAGAGGGTAACCAATTCTTTAACCATTAAAGTTGCGTTATATTGATTATATCTTTATATTTTTAGAGAACCAATCGCTCAACAAGAACATAAAAGAGCTGCAAAAGAAGAAGAAAAAACAGAATGTCCGTAACGAGAAGAAGATATCGAAGATCACAGATGTGCTGGACAGCTTTAGTCTGACCACGGTATCGACGAAAGCGGATAAATATGATTTCGATGAGGATTATGTCATTGAGTAGAATTTTACTTTGAGGATGATGTGTTATATATACATATAAATATATATTGAATACATATTAAGATTATGTATAAAGTTCTTGATCAGAATAAACATTTGGTCATATCCGCCTTGCTATACACCCTTACTTGATATGTATTCCTTTTGTGCTTCAACTGGAATTTCTAAATGAAATCTGTTGACCTTTTGCATATGTTGATATAAAGTAAACTTCGTAGTTTGTAAATATATTGAAATTTTATTACAAAAAAGATTTCTTAAAACTTAACAGTAAAGCTACAACTATTAACGCTGATTACATATATTTTAGATCATTTTGAAGATATACAAGCATGCATGAGGGGCACTCTACGTATATATTCAAAATGACTCAAGTCCAAGCAATTTTTAAAATCAGCTTTGTTTTCACTATCGTACTCACGGTATCGTTCTTATGCTTTTATATGCGTTCGTATGGTTATTGTAATAATAAATTTTTGGAATTAAAATGTACAAGTGTGTACATATGCAGGCGCAGTATGCTAGAGCTATGTATACCACCTATAAGGGGGTATTCTACATGAAATTTGGTGCTCAATTCAACGCTTTCAAACTTGCTCCAATTTGCATTTCCATTTGGTCGAAATGCAAGTGAGTTTTGGTCTAAATTGAAGGGAAATCGGTATCAAGTTTAATTGAATAAATTAAATGGCTTAATGGCAAAGGGGTGTGTGCTGAATTCTAAGTGGGGTTTTCATCATTTTTTACAAGTTTTAAAATCAAACAATTCAAAACTAAAAAAAATTCAAAGTTTTTTCTGTAAAACGAACAAATCAAATTGGTAGAAAGTAGAAGAACCCTCAAGTGGTTCCTTGCGTCTGCATACATACGCTACATGTGTGTGTGTCGGTGTGTTTGTGTATGTTTTGTGTATGTGTATGTGTGTGTGTGTGTGTTGATGTGTGTGTGTGTTGTGTGTACAAACACATATACAGAGTGAATCACAGGATTTCAATTTTAGCTATGTTTAACAATCAATTACTATTTGCATTTTAACACTCTCCTACAACGTCCGTCGTCGCCTGCGTATTATACATAAGTTAATTTCGATGTGGCATTTTAAATTAGCAATTAATTGAAACATGTTTCATAATTAAGTTAAACTTGTAAAAGTATTTCATTTGCAGTCCATTGTTGCCCCTACTAATTAGTCGTCGTCATCGTCCAGTGCGGACCCCTGCCCCTGCCCCTGCCCTGTCTCTGTGTACTGTGTTGCTACCCAATGCTCGCCACCCGCTTCAGGCACCTCCTGCTTCTCCTGCTCCTCCTCTCCATTCTAGTTAGCAATTCCTTTATTATGCGCAGCAGTTGGCACGATCCATGGAGCAGCGTGATGGGTCTGCAGACGGGCGACTCAGCCTGTAGATTGCAGCCCGCAGATAGCGGGTGCTGGCACTGTCACCGCAGATGATTGAAGTGCACCTCCAACCAGCAGGGACAGCCCATGACATCCTGACGCTTGTATGTCTTGCCCCATCCCTTGGCGAAGCTGATCTTCATGCTAAACCGATCGATTGGTCCCAACTGCGGATTGTGCTGCGACTGCTTGCAGGCCAGCCATTGAGCCCTGCGAGAATGAAAGGAGGAACTTCATTAAACACTAATCCACACGCACAGTGCATGCTGGCAGTTGACGTACCTCTGTGTTTCAAAGGCCTTCAGACAGTAACCGGGCAACACTTTGCACACCCGATGGCGTTCACTCGGCTGGCGTTCGGCAAGCGTGGGTGAGTCCACGAATATCGGCACATTACTGCGATTATAGATCCACACGTCATCGGACTCCAGACTGAGTGTAACACCTGCGCAACAATACAATGACAGTTAGTTTATTTTGAGCACATTTATTGCACACAGCGCCCACTGTGCGCCACTGTCCAACTTACCCAGTCCGACCTTTTGTCGCGTGTTCTGCACCGCTTCCGACGGCGGCCGTTTGCCACCCAAATCACGCAAGCACATGCTGTCCCCGCCCCCACAGTCGACTGGCCCCTCCCCGTATATGTTCACCGTCGGCTTCTTGGCATGGAAGAACTCCCCGACCCGCTGCGCCAGCTCCCAGTAGGCAATCTGGCACCAGACCTTAGAGCACGCGCTGCGATCTGTAAGAGGGAAGAAAATGAAGATATGGATTAGTTGATATGTCATTAAAGTTGTATAATACGGACTACAAATCTTTATAATGAAGTATAGGTTTGTGTACCAGACATTATTAATAATATACTCTATATATTTAATAATTTGAATGTATTTGAATGTACTCTTTAAGATGTTTTATGTTTCGAAACAGTATTCAATATAACTTTATGTATATGGAACTATTTGACCTATTATATTGGCCATGACTAATAATCTTCAGGCCCGTAGGGAGGCGTGTACGTTACAAAAGGGCCCCTGACTGCCAGGGGCCCTCAGCCAAAGGAACAAATGAAAAGCAAGTCAATTACAATAGGGCCCCCGAGAAGGTTTCAACAAGAGCCCCCGAGACTATCTCTACGGTTCTGTTAATCCGTATCCAAAACCCGAGGTATCATGCACAATCATTCCTATTAGGTGTACCTAATATTAACACTTCCATTGGTATACTAGGCATCTTTATGTTCAATTTTATAACTTGATGAACCATATAATATTTCCATATATGTATACGTTCATACTGTTTATTAGCTATTAACTATTAGGCGCCAGGCGCCAATAATACCTATAGGCGATGATATGCACTATTAAGCCATGGGGATTAGATAAATCTACCATAAAAAGATTATTTGAACTACTATATAGCCATAAAACATAGTTCTCTGCAGTTATGTTTACAGATCAGGCTAATCTCGTCTAAAAGAACAGGTGAATCCCCTGTACATAAGAAATAATCAAATATAATCAAATATTGCCATATCTATGAATATGTTGCTCATCTGAATTATTAGGCGCCTGCCAGAAAGCGCTGATATGAAGTAATAAGTCATACAATATATTTTATGTGTGTATATATCCGATCTCTTGACTTGTTGCGATAAGAACTTGTGTAGAAAATGTTTAAGCAAAGGAGAGAGAAAGATAGAGAGAGAGAGAGAGGAAGAGTGATATAGAGCGGGGAGAGTTGCTTTGATCTAAGGGTCGCTGCCAGACCCAGGCATATGTATAGTACATATGTGTATGTATGTATATGTCTGTATTTATTTATTTCGGCTTGTATATATGGTCTACTTTTATGGCAATAATTTTGGCGCCAGAGCGTTACGTAAACACAGGCCGGCGCCTTTTGGCCGCTGATGTTTGCCAAGATTGCGAAGATTTGCAAGCGTATCACAATGTTCCCCCTTATGGCCACAATATTATAATATTCAACTTCAGGCTGGCATAATATATATAGTCATAATATTGCTATATTATAACTGCAAATAACCATAACTAATTGAAGGTCTAAACTGTATAAACAACTACTAAACTGTGTAAGATCTACTTCGCACTGCTGTCTACAGGGTATCTGCATGTGTGTACACAATGTGCACAAATATAAACAATGTGTTTGCAAAGATTTAGCCATAAATCGGCGCACAGCTTTTATTTTGCATGCACTTGTGGGCCAACAGGGGGCTGTGACTGGCACTGGGACTGGCCATGGTCAGCGCTGGGTCGGACGGGGGTAGGAGGGTGGCGTCCGGCAAATGGCGCCTAGCTGCTGTTTACCTAATTGGGTCGACGCCGGCACCGGCGCCGTCGACGTCGCGTCGCGACGCGTCATGGCCACGAAATCTTTACCCCCAGCTAACGTCGCAGCTAAGACTGACGTTTGAGAATATAGGTACAAAGTGTACATAGGTACACAGTTGTATGTACATTGGTACATCGTATATGTGCATATCCTTGACTTTAATGATGCCAGCACAAATAAAAACACAAAAAATAAATGCAATTTAAATAGGTACATAATATGTACATCATAAATACATAATAATAAATTGTAATTAAAGTACAATACATGAGCATTTACATATGCATGCACAGCCCTATAGGTATGTACAATGTACCTACATACTTGTGTACATTTGTACACATGAGCACAACTCGCCGCATACAATGTACCTACATACACTGCTTGCCGTCTGCTTGCAATTCTCACCATGCCAAGCAAGCGATGGCAGTGAGTGTGGTGAGTGCGGGTCGCGAGGGGCGCTGACGTTGCTTTGGCGCCAATGGCCCCTGCTCCGGCACACGCCACGCCATCGTCGAACGACTTGTCCGTCTGATTCTTTGGGATTCTTAGCGCCGCCGCCGCCGCCGCTCGTTGTTTTGTTTTTCGCTCAGTGTGTGTGTGTGTGTGCGCGCATGCATGAACATTGTATGTATGCATGTATACATATTAAGCAACACATGCATGCATACATACAGATGCATGTATGTATGTAAGTACATAAAGAAGTGCGCATCCACGGGCTGCTACATCATCTTTAAATTTAGAATATTTTATATTCTACCTGTGCGTTTGTGTGTGTGAGTGTGTGTATGGGAGCGCAGTGTAAGTTGCTCGGTGGCCACACATGTCGTGGCATACAAACACACACACACCCACACACTTGCAGTTTTGTTGTGCATTGTATATGCGTACACATTTATGTGTGTACACAGTGCTGCAACTTAATATTCTTGCATTTATGTACATATGTACATACATACATATTTATGAAAATTTAACTATACATATTTACTTTCTTACATCAAATGCAAATACATACATACATACATTGTATATGCAATGCAATCAGAGTACACAGATCTCTCTCAAATAAGCACTGCTTGCGAAAAGAACTGCTTGCAGGAAGAGTATGTCCACATGCGGACAAGAAACGCACAAACAGATCTGCGTTAGAATTGTCACATATTCGAATTGACGAGGGGTGGCAATTAAGGTGCAAGAGGGATGGCCGCTTATCGATCACATTAAGCCATAGGTTCTACCCCACCTCCACCCCCTTTCACGATGCAAGCTGTAGCTATTAATAGCGGCGCTAAGTTAACGGCTCATTTGAATCCATCCACCACAACCCCATCCCCACTCCCCCCTCGAAAATGCCATAAAAATGAGAGAGAAGTAACATATTGTCCAGTTCTACGGCAGCGTTGGCGGCGACGGCGGCAGCGCCATGAATGATATCATAGTCATAACGCCACTACCTTCGACCGACCTATCCCCTACACCCCTTTCCGACCATACCCCTCGCCAACTTGTATAGCTAGTGGTGCCGATAACCAGCCGCAGTCGCAGCCGCCGTCGCAGCCGCAGCCACTCCCGCGTCCGGCGCTCTACAAAAACTTTCGTAAGATTGCTGTGTTGCTCTTGTTGTTGTTGTTGCTGCCTTCGTCGTCGTCGTCGTCGCCTCTCTTACTCTTCGCCATTCGCATTCGCCGCGCACTGTTTGTATTTGTTTTTCGCTCATTATTTATTTTCGTGTCGTTTTTGCTGTTTTCGCTTAAAAGTTAATATCAATATAGAAAGTGACGACCTGACGCGGCACACTGGCGCCACCAACGACAACCAACGAACAACTTGACTCTCTGCCTCTGCCGGCGCTCTCTCTGCGCTCTTCCACTCACGACTCGTGCCGGCGTGCTCAAACACACGCACGCGACCGTTGCCGTGGCTCTCACACACATTTACATATGCATGATTGCGAGAGAGTATGCATGTGTGTGTGCCTATGCATGCTTATGTATGCGCATTCTTATTGTGCGGTATAAATATGGGCACACTAATACACGCACACACACAGACTAAGGTGCTGGTGCCGAAGATAAGAACAACAACAATAATAAGAAAAAGAAGAAGAGAGCGAAAATAGGGCCGCAAGTGAACTCACCTTTGCCATCGGTGGTGAAAGACTCGAGACTTGGCACATACAACTGTGACTCTGCCTGCTTGATGATGCTCGAAATGCTTTGGCTGTGACTGTGGTGACTGTGGCCAAGACCGACATTGCCCGTGGACCACGCGACACCCGTCGATCTGTCGACATTTTGTGTGTTTGCCTCGGAATCTGCAAAGGACGATGGAATTCTGATTAGCTTAGTTGTTGTTCTTATACTGGAGAAGTGATCGCACACATACCTGTGTCTCTTAGTCTCAGCATTTTCGAGCGCTGATACGGCGGCGGTCCGGATTCTGTAAAGAAAAAAAACAGAGAGAAAGAGATGAGTATATTGTGTTAGGATATAGTTAAAAATATAGTTTAGACCCTTTTAAATAATTATTAGATCATTACCAATCAATTCTTCTACAGATAAAACCCTATATTCCGTTTAATTTGAATGAGATGAGTATATTGTGTAAGGATATAGTCAAAAATATAGGTTAAACACCTTTAAATTAAGGATCATTCCAAATATTCCTCTCAATTTGAATAAGATGAGTATATTCCGTAAGGATATATCTAAAAATATACCCTAAACTCCATTAAATCAATGATCATTCCCTATATTCCCCTTACTTTTACTGAGTTCCTATCTTATCCGAATATTCCTTCCACATCATTGATGATTGGAACTCGGTAACGAAGACTAATCAGGAAGTGGGTTAATTAATTGGCTTGTAAACTTGTGTGGTATAGCACAACCAACGTGTTCTTCTTCATTTTAACCTGACATTCATATCTAGTAAAAGAACCGTGTACACCCCATACAAGAAAGTACATATAATTCAGTTCTATGTTTACTCATTATCAATTTCATAACACATTTTCTTTATCGCAGTCAAATCTCTTTTACTTTTGTAGATAATAACCTTAAAAACTTTGAACTTCTTAACTGTAATTACTGGCACTTTTGTTTTATTCATACAGTAGAGGGTTTTAGTATTATATTCGAGATAAGGCAAATGGCAATTATATATGTACATTGCAAGTACAGACACATTGAAGCGAGATAATCTTTATAGATATTGAGGTACGCTTCAAAAAATACGCTAGTAATTCATTAATATGTCGTGAAAAAAACTAGACTGGAATTATGTATATTTATATTTAGATTGCTGTATAACCAAGGGAAGCAGAGAGAGAACATTTTAATCATGTGTGCAAAGCATTTGAAAATTATATCTCATATTGCGATTAACTGTTAAATTATAACGAGCATTCATTTTACGACATCTATTTGCATTAATGTGATTTTCAATTCATTAATTAATCAATTAGAAAGGTGCGCCCCAATAAAATACATTTTGATTGCATCAACACGACTCAAATCGAAATGTCAACAGGTGGACAGGTAAAGGAGGCTGTTAAATATTAGACACGCGAACGGGTTTTTTAAAAATATATAAATCCACCTTTATTTAAGTCAAATATAATCCCGAGACAAGTGCCAACGGAAGAAAACTGATACACCCAATTAAGGCATTTACAATCTTGCTGGGTGAGAACATTCGTAAAACAGACTTCCAATTTGGATGTATTATAAAATATATACTCTGACCATCATGAAATATAGTTTATTAGCTCTAAATATGCAAAATATTTGATGATTGTAAGGGTCACACTCTTCAAATATACCAAGTAGTGTAGAACTACGTATTGTATGTACATTCAAAGTGGTGTATATCGTATACATGTTATTTTGAAAACATGTCTCAAATTTGCAACTGAGCTCAACAGATAGATGATCTTTCAGGGATATAATATCAGAGAAGTTACGCATCTTTATCAATCAAGTGTCGCATTTCTCGACTCGGATTGGCTGTTTATTTATTTCTGGTGTCCAAGGAAGGAGCTTAAGTTTCGAACTTGCCTCCGTTCCGATCCCCCGAATGGATCCCAAGTGGACTGGGGACAGTTTGATGCGCAATAAGTTCAGTTCGGATTTTGTTCGAGCATTAATTGTAAGCAGTTGCCATAGAGGAGAGTTACCCAAGAGACCCAAAACTACGACTGCGAATTGAAATGCGCGTGTTTAAGACGAGCTGTGCGATGAGATCATGTCTCACAAAAATAGTACAATATTAGTATTCGAAAATACAAACATACATGGCGACAAACATCCATGCAAACATACATACAAACATACAGAGACACTACTACAGAAACCGAAGCAAAGCGAGACCGAAACAAAAACAACGAAAACAGAATGAAAAGGCAGAAAACAGCAACAAACTTTTAACCAGAGACAGTGGCCGAGTAGGGGGAGAGGCAGAGGCGGGGTAGGGGTACGGGGCAGAGGCGACAGTCAGCCAGGCCAGTCAGTCAGGCCAAACATTAGCGCGGCGAAATAAAAATAAATAAATAAAATAAAATAAATAATGTTTGCATATCAGCCAGCAGCACTGGGGGACATTTTATTGGCGCACAAATCGTTTGATGTGCTGCGCCGCGCGCTTTGCCGCTTGCTGCTGGGAGCGGAGGAAGCTGCCTGGCGCTGCAGACGTCAGCATTGCCCGCTGCCTCTGCCTCTGCCGCTGGCGACGGCGCTGGGTACCAGTTAAACCTGATTACGGTTGTCCGCAGTCGCGGTCGCGGTCGCTGTCGCTGCCAACGCCTGCTCGTGTGCTGCTTCCCGCCTCACTCTCTACTCTACCTCCTTCTCTATCTACCTCCCTCTCTCTCTCTCTCTCTCTCTCTCTCTCTCTCTATCTAACAATTCTTGAAGACATAATGAAAAAGCCAAGCCAAAAACAACGAAGGGAGCAGTGAAATTCCAGCATTGCCTTAATCACCACAACGTCGACGCTGCCCCATACCCCCCTCTGATCTTGCAACGGGCAGGTCTCCATCCCGAAGACTCAACTGATTTTTGCTCAATTCGCTGTATTCGACATTTTGTATGATTGATGGGATCGTTTCCACAAAACAAAGAACGAGTAGAAGAGGCAACAGTATGCAGGAACTAAGGGTTGAACCGATCGACCTGTGGCAAAAGCATTTGGTAATTACATAAAACTCGATATGGAAAGAGAGTTTGTCATTTAAATGGACATTGTGTACATTGTCTGAACAAAAACGATACATTTTATAGAAAGAATACATATTGTTCATGTAATAATTAAAAGAAGTATACTTAATAGGTATCTGACCTAAAACTTATGATCTTTCATTGCTTGGCAACACTTAATTGCAAAATATCAATTAGTATTTTGTATTTATTCGAATTATTCTTTTATATACTCTGTACAACTATATAAATGGCTATGCATATACATATCGATATTTGTATCTATTTATGCCTATAAAGTACGTGGTACATACATATACATTCATATGTTTTTAACTTAACGTCTATACATCTATTTATGCATATAAAATACATGGTTAATAATATAACTCTGACTCCCAAATGAGCATACCATACAAAGGACGTAAATAACATACATACAGACATACATACATACATACATACATACGTATATATGCATACATTTCTATACATACAAGCATTCTTATGTATGTATGTCTGTATATCTACATCGCTGAACTACATCCCGATCGACTGGCATCGAGGCTTCGCTACAATTCCTGGAATTGTGCTCCCTTCGCCGATGTGGATGGAATAACATTATCGACTTGTTTAATGTGCTCGGCGCCATCATTAAAAACCCGTCCCAGTCCCAGTCCCATCCGCAGTCTCATTCGATATCGGGAAGTCAATTCGCCGGCCAGACAACGAACGACAGACAACGTCGACGCCAGTGTAGCGAAGAGATGCTGCGACGACTCGGATGACTCGCCGTGTGTCGCCCGCCGATGGAGGAACAGGTAAACGCGGCACGAACCACGTTTCCATGCTTCCAAGAGTATGTTTATGGTACCTTTACCATCGTGTATCTGGGAGGTACACGCTTTTTTTTAACATGCACATTAAAGGCGACTGGAGGAGACCACAACGGTTGTTAATGGCCACAACAAGTACTTATGTATGCCTTTAAATGTATCTACCTTGATGTTTATATGCCCATACCAGGAGTAATTATATACATACATACATATATAACGACATACATATACAGTATGTACATAATTTATGGAGCAAAACAGTTTAAATTATAATAAAAGAGCAAATTTGATAAAACAACAAAAAAAAAATTAACGGCAGGCAAAAATCGATCGCGAAGATACAATCAGTATTAGTATTTAAATATTTTCACACCATGTAAAAAATTTACATTATCATTGATATTTCGGACAGATACAAGATAATTATCTGTTTTTCCTCATTAAATGCACACAAAAAGAGTCTTCATAATATAAATATGCAGAGTATTAGCCAGCGGGGCAACCTTACTAATTTTAACTGCATTGCAGTTCTTTTCCCAATAGTTGGCAGCACTGTCCTCAACACTAAACAGTGTTGTCACACTTTAATGGCAGAAACAGAGTTGTGTTTAGCGGGAAAGCGATAAAAATGTGTTGGTCTTTAATTCACTTCTTAAAAGATATAATTTATTGTAGCTAAATGTCGAGAGGATCAATTTGAAGTAATCAGAAATTCAACAATAATGCAAACTTCCTGTTATTAATTCTTTAACAGTTTTTGAAACAGTCGAAGAATTAATGTCATTTATAAATTTAAAACAAAAAATAAAAATGTATGCCATACTAAACACAGAATAAATTACAATTCCAAATGAAATAATCCAGAATACCTATAAATTTTATCTTTTGCCCGCTATCAATCTGCAAAAGAAGCCAGATTTGACGGGGAAAAAGCGGCATTGGCAACACTGACCCCAACGCATTCATCTCAAACGCACCGACAACAACACAAACAACAACAAATAGCAACTACATCAGCCACAGCAACAACAACAACGACGACGGCCGCAATCGCAACGAACGCCATTTGCGTTGGCGACGACGCCTGATTATTTCCTGGCGCCAGGTTCTAAATTTACGCAAATTATTTTGAAAAGAATTTAGTCGCCGTATGTCGGTCGAACGATTGCGTGGAGCTTTTGCCGTTCGGCACGCACGCACACATACACACACAAATGAGTATATACATATGTATGTATGTACATACATACATACACATTTAAATGCAACAACGCATATATTTGTATGTGTATACGCGATCGCACTGCTTGCAGAAACGATCAGAGGTGTGGTGACTTCTAACTAAAAAACATTCGAAGGCGCCATTGCAGTTGATGTACACTGTATTCGCATTTATGTACATGTGTATGTACAGTGTTCATACTTAAAAATAGATACATACATACAATGAATAAGTATGAATGTACATACTGTGTGTACATAATTATTTGCGTATTTAAGTCTTCTCTTTGCATGACTGCAATGAACTTGTCATCGGTACGCTATCATTTCCTTCTGGCGTGTAATAAAATTTAATGAGCCACAGCTGCGGCAGATTATACGCCACTCGTAATACCCAAAAGTTTATATCAGTATGTCCATAATGAGTACGTAATGTCGATACATGTAGATATGTACATATACATTTTTGCCATTTTAAAACATTTTAATAAAATTGATTGAATGGCCATAATAATTTTTCGATTGTACATTAAAAATCGATTACAAAACCAAATTCAAACAGGTGTTGATTTGGCGATAAATTTGTCACGCTGAAATAACCGATAGATCGTTCATCCCTGTTTAGTATTTGTGGTATTTTCTATCGATTGCGTTTAATTGCTTTATTGTTCAATGAGTATTTAATCGATAGGCTTGCAATTTAATTATGTTTCTTGGCGCATCCTACCTGAATCGATGGGTTGTATTATGCGGTACCAGTGCAGCGGGTTGCAGCAGACATAGACGTAATCCCTGGCACTGGGGCAAGAGGGCAGACGCCTCAACTCGCCCCCGCCCCTGAGGTCGGACCAGAAAAACATCTGGCACGTGGTCACGTGCTGCTCCTCGTCGACGCCGGATGTGCACTTGATCAGGATGCACTGCAGATAGCTTGGTGAACTGGAGATAACGTTGTTGCCGGCATTGCTTTTGGCGGAAGGCGAATCGACGCGGCTCCTCACGGCCTGCAGTAGCTCGTTGATCTGCTTGTTCTTGAACGGCTTCAGCAACGCATTCAAGTTCTGGCTGAGTGTGCGATGGCGCATGGCTGTCGTTATTGTTGTTGTTGTCCCTGCACCTCCGGCAATGTTGGCCTGGCCATGGGCATGTAGTGGGCAGGTGGGCAATGTGGATGAAACTGTGCGCTGACGGTGGTTCAGGAAGTAACGTCGGCTCCCCGACTGCGGGCTGTTCCGCTGTACCAAGGAGCCATTGCTGCTGGAGTCTGTTGTATGGCCGCCGCCGCAGCAGTTGCGAAACATGCTCGCAGCTGTTGCCGCAAATGTTGTCGCTGTTGCTGCTGCTGCTGCTGTCGTCGTTGGAAGAAGTCGCACCGGATCCATTGTGTGTGCTGCCTGGGGCGGAGGAAGATAGTGCTCGTCGTTTTCGTCGCTTAGCAAATCGGCGCCAGAACTTGCGTAACTGGAGCCACCAGTTATATAGGAACAATCCGATTCCACGGACATGTCCGTTACTTGGTCGTGGGCTGGCTGAGGATTCACATGCTGGGGCAGGCGATACGAGCCGGAACAGTCTATGGAGCAGGGAATCAAGCAATACGGAGGCGGGGGAGTGTTTAGCTGCCGCATTGTCGCTGTTGCAGAATCGCTCGCACACAAGCAGCAACAGCTGTCGCTGAGCTGTGACTGTGACTGTGAATGGAGCTGAGGGTGGGGTCGATGTGGATGGAGATGCGGCTGTGGTGGCTGTGTGGGCATCTGTGTCCCATCCGCATCGCACGTAGCCGGGTTGTTTCTTGTCGCATAACGCAATAGTTCTTTTTTCTTTTCGCTTGGGAATATCATGGAGGGACATCAATTTTTTTGGTAACATCGATCTTATCGTATGCGCATTATTTGATTATTGATCAACTTTATTCAGACGCTCTCTCAAAAGGCCCGGCAAGTCGTGGTTTTGGTTTGGTTTGGTTGGGTTTCTATCTCTCTCTCTTTATTTCTTTTTTTGTGATATGTGCGGTGGGTCAAGACTGACTGAAGATTGCTGACTCAATTCCACGTTGACGCTAACCTATATACACTACTAATATGTGTGTGTGTGTATGGGTGTATATCTATTAGACTTTGACTAGAACGTCGCGCGGCTCTCGACTCGCACTCCTCGTATCACGCGATTCTCAATTTCCTTTATCGCTCTGTGAGCTGAGCTGAGCTCCTCTCTGGGTTTTGTGCCTTGATATGATTTTTTTTTGGTGGAACCCCTAATTGATTTGATATGCACTCTGTAATGAAAGAAGAGAGAAAAGGTTGATTAGTCTTGTTGAACCTTTTAATGAACTTAAATTGATCGTAATATATATTTGTAATTAATTGAACATCTAAAATATTATTTGCAAATATTCCTAAATATCCCCCAAACTGGTAAGAAACAAACAATAAAACGGAATAAACCAAATATTTGAGTTTACTGTTATTATCTTTCCTAATAAAGTTGCTTGATTTTGTTTGTTGTATTTATGATAAGCTAACAAAATATAATGAATTAAACAAACAGCTCCTACAAATGAATAATCACATTAGGCACACATATCTTACAGAATTCCCCGAATTATTTGTTTGCAAACATGAAATTTAGATTTCAATTTTGGGAAAAACCAGAATGAAAACATCATGCATTGCCATAATATCATAATTCTTTTGCGGTTTCTCATGTATTTGATTATTCAGCTTTCATTAAACTTGAAAATTAGATACGATTTTACGCAGAACATAATTACATATAATATAACCAATAATTGTATATATTTTTGATAGGAAAAACTTAACTTTTAGCTGATTATTTCGAAAAATAAAGCTATTTATATAATAAAGTGTTCCGATTGTTGTTAAACTAAGTGAAAATTTAATTTAAATCAATCCTAATTTGTCTGTATATTATGATGGGATGATTTAGACAAATTCTGTATTTTCGCTGTAGTGCAATATCTTGCAGGATATAGAAATATACTCAATATTTCTCGTATATATCGTGTTAGCTCAAAATATAAAAAAACTCACACATGTTAATACTCTATTTGTTTGATGTTTTAAATCATTCGTGATTACATGAACACATGTTTTGAATGTGCATTAATACAGATATGGGATTATAATGTGTGTCTACGTATGTATTGCATTTCTTATCAGAAGCTTTTAAAAGCTCAAAAGAGCCGCATAAATTCAGTAATACAGCGCATGAGTAATGTGCGGATCGGAAAAGTAGACTCTGTTCTGAGGGGGAAGGGGAGGTCGGACTGCACAGCTTCAGCAACTGGCGATGGGACTGGTCTGGCGCTGGCGCTGACGCTGACAGAGAGCGGCGCTACAAGTTAACAAGAAGAGCAACAACAACAACACCAACGAGAATAACACGATCCAAAATACAAAACTGTGGGCTCTCTACAACCATTTTGTTGCTGGGTCTGACTGACTGACGCGCTGACTGACTCGTTCTCTGGCATTTCTTGCGCTCCTTATCGCGACGACAACAGTGGCGCCGCCGACATGACGGCACGACTACATGCTCAGGCTAATACAGTCGCATACAAACATACATACATACATACGGAGGAATGCATGTCTGTACAAACGTACATACATACATATATGCACACTCTCGCATACATTCTGAATTTACTTGCTTGCGTGCCAGCCAGAGGCAAAGGCAGGGCAACAACAACAACAATGCGCTGCTACTCGACGAGGCGAAACGAGCGGAGAGCTAACTGCAGGAGTGGGAGAGAGTGAGAGAGATATAGAGGGGAAGAGAGAGGTGAGGTGAGGAGACGCGGTGCGGCACAGGCGCCACAGTGGGCGCCACTGACGTAAACGTAATAAAAGAAATAATAGTAACGATGTCGGCGGCGGCGGCAGCAGCGTCGCCGTCGTCGTCGCAATGGCGCCACCAATATAAACTTATATCAGACAGACACGAACAGCGACAGCGCCAGCAACAGCAATACAATAACAACAGCGCCAGCAGCAGCCGCAGCAGCAACAACAACAACAATACGATAGACCGACGCGACGGTCGGTGGGTCGTCGTGCGTTCGGTCGTTTTGTCAGCCGGTTTGACAAGTTGAAGAATCAACAATTTGAGGTGAATTAAAAAGAAGAGAGAGGGACAGAGAGAGCAAGAGCGCCAGAGCAAGTGCACAAGAGAGCGGCGAGAGAGAGAGTATTCTGTCAGTATACCCACACACATGGCAGGTACATTTGAGTGTGTGTGTGTGTGTCTGTTTGCAGCTGTATGTCCGCATGTGTGTGTGTGTCGGTGAGAACCAACACATTTCCGAATTCTTCTGAAAATTCAACAAGTATAAGAATTTTTTAGGCCTTTGCTAGCCCGGTGGCATTCACAATGTGGAACAAAGGAGGAACGAGGATGTCTGAATTCGAGGCGGACTATCAACAAGATCGAGATTAAAATAAGTACGAGAATATGTATGAATAATGTGCGTATGTATGTATGTATGTACATATGTATGTATATTCAAGTATTATTGTTTGAGTACACACAGTCAGAATCGCACATGTGTATTATACACACGCATTCATACAGATGTGGATATACATGTGTGTGTGTTTGTGTGTATGCGTGTGGCTTATTGCTGGCGCCACTCACACCCACACGTTAATGGTGTAATGGCGCCGGCATAATATTACGCATACAAAGGTATTGTATAAAATCTTATACACTCATACACACATACATTTGTATGAGAATTTGTTCAATTCAAAATCTTCTTTGTGGGGAAACTGGAAATGAGTTTTACACACACACAAACAAAGGCATTTATGTATATATTCAATGTTTATATTGAACTAATTACAAAATGATTAATGTACTATCGGTATTACTATCGGATAATGCCCGGTCGTGTCTATTTGTTACACTATTTAAGTAACTATCGTAATTTGCCAATATTCTAAGAACTAGATGGAATATATTTACAATAGTATTTAAAAATCTAGTATTTATTGTCAATTTCACTAATTAAGAGGCAAAAATACCCATTTCACATGCATAGAGTTTAATATACTTACTTTTCAAAGGCTTTTATCCATTATCTCCTTATAATCCTTTTGTATTAAATATGTATGGTTGTTTATTTTATAAATCTTGTATTGAATACGTTGATATGTTGCAATTTCTGATATGTATTTGCGTTTTATAAAATCACTTTTGTTTAGAATTCACATTGCTAGAGATAGAAAAAAGAAACACTTGATAATTTAACGATTTCAAACATTATTCGATTTTCGCACCGGAAAACCGGCTTCAAATTGATTTTTATACGACTCGTCGAGATTGATTTATTGTATTTTAGTGGACGCTGACAGATCACCAATTTTTATTCACTAGTCAGCATTAATTTCTGGTCAACTTAGTAAAGAACGTACGAGCACACACACACACACACACAATGCAGCCACATGCATACATGCATATGTATGTACATTTGCACGTATAAGCACACACATACTAAGGTACGTTCTCGTGGCTGTAGGCCTTATAACTTGTGTGGGCCCCTGAGAAACTATAAATTGGGGAATTGCGGCCAAGTAACTTGGTTGACGGTTAATAAAGATTGTCAAGACACAGAACTTTGGCTAAATATGTTGCTAAGGGTGCACATTACTGTGGTTACACTCAATAGGCATGGTGGCGTATGTTTGTATGTGTTAAATATCTATGAATCGACAGTTTATCAATAGAAATTATCTTGCAAAGAAGTAAAAAACATAGTTTTATTAATTTATTTGAATTGTTTTAAATAGATATATTTCGGTACTCATGAATTATCACATCTATCAATCTACAAATGTCCAAAGTTAATTATAGTTGAATTTTTGTGTTACATTGTTCTTGGGGGTATTGCGAAAATAGGTTTGGCAATTGGTCTGAAAAAATACTAAATAACAATGTATGTAATAGATTAAATAATACCAAAAAGTATGAAAAATACTATTATTAAACAGAAATTAAAGGAACCTTCCGCTTGGGGGCGAGAAAGAACTCAAAGAACATTCATATTGCTCCTGATGTACGCATGTACATCACATCATTGCCAATGTGTTTTTCGCGTACATATCGTAGATCGAACTAGGTATTTATGTATGTATGAATATGTATACATATGTATGTACATACATATGTAAGTCCGTCGCGAGGGAGTCGAATCGCGTTCGGTTGGTCGCGTTTCAACGAAAATAAAAGAACACACACACGTACTACGTGAGTATGTTTTGTGTGTGTATGTAGGTGCCTTGTGTGTGTGTGGTTTATTAAAGTTGCGTACACTTCGATTTTGTTTATTGAACAATTATTTCTCATTGATTTGTGCCATTTTTTCCACTGGAATTCATAATCCACAATTGAGCTTACATTGGACGATCGCTGACGACGGCGGGGGCGAAATTGGTTTTCGATTTGGTTTTGCTCGTCTCAAACACTCACTTCACTTTTTGATTCACTTCACTCGCGCCACCACTCGAATATTTATGCAACTGTGAACAACTCGTGAGTGAAAAACGAATGGAAAAATGTTAAAATCAGTATTGAAACGCGGACGATGTGCATGCATGCTCTTGTCGTTGTATTTATTTGTTGGTTACGCCCGCGTTTGTCACAAAAAAATTGTTCGTGCAGCACAAGCGAATAACCACGTCCGTTCGCAACGAGTGTTTCTTGCGTTTTGAGAGAGCATGCATATGTGTGTTTTTGTATCTGTCGGATGTGTGGTGAGTTTCGCTGGCGCCCTCTCTCGCACACAGCCAAACGCCGCCGCACGCATACACCGGCAATATGCGCGCAGATACTGAGAGAGAAAGAGAGAGCTCACTCGGAGAGTTAAAACTTTCAGAGTTCTTTGCATAACCTGTGGCTCTCTCTCTCTTTTCGCAACGCGATTTTTCAACTCACATGAAGTTGGGTGCGCGCAATTTTCAGCTCGCGTGAAGTTATCTGCGCGCAAACTTTAATTGGCAATTTAATTTTAGCATGAAATACATAAATTGATAGTTTAATTGACGTTAAATCTATATAGTATTTATGTATAAATAGTGTACATATAAAGAGTGTACATATGCATGTACCATATTTGTTTATTATCATTATGTACGTATGTTTGTAAATATGCATATACACTATATATTTGTCTTCTTTTAAAAGTGCCCCCTTTATTGCAGCTAATCTACCCTGAAATAACCAACAAATCAGAAATAAGAGCTAATGCAGCAGGATCAAGTGAAAACGACATCCACATCGGCATCGACGGCGCAACATGTGATGAATGGCCACGATCAAGGGCATATCAGTTGCAGTTCCTGTCTCAGAGCCGAGTTGGACAGACGAGTGGCGCCCCTTTACCGGCGCACACACAGACACACTCACACACACACTCGTACGTTAACGTCGGCACTCACACAGACGTAGCGGCCAGCGGAGATCAAAGACGCATCGGGCGGGCAGCGTCTGCTGTCTTCTGTCTGCTGTCCAGCTCCAGCTCCAGCAGAGATAATTGTCTCTCTGGTTTGGACGACTTGAAAACATAAAAGCAAATAGGCTGCTGTCATTACGATAATAACAGGTCGGGACCGCAGGCCTGCGCTGCGATTCGATGATGACGTCGAGTCGACTCTCGACTGGCGACTGTGGGCTGTCGACGGTCGTCGGTCGTCGATTGTCGGTCGACTGTGGAACTGAAGACTGACTCACCTCACGACAGGAAATTGCAGCCCAGAGAGTTTGAATAAATTATGTAAGTTTTGATGAAACAACGAACGAACCAAAAGAATCATCTGCAAATGCTGCTGTGGTCTGTGGCTTCCTCCCAACGAGATCTCCATGATAAACTTGGTTTGTATACGTTAATTATAATACGATCTATTCATGTATGTTAAGCTAGATACGATTGTTCGCCTGCCTGATCTTTGCTTTTGTTTAAAATCAATCAAGAATACGCACACAAACATGCATATTTTATAAAGTCTCGTTCCCGTTCTCTTTTCCTTTTGTTTTTTAACCAACTTTACCTAAAGCGCATAAAAATGCCAGAGTATCGGGTTTCGTTCCTTTTTTTCGGCCGGGGCCACTTAATTTGCCAGCATTCTCGAACACGGTCGAATTCCTTTCAGATTATGGGTCTTGGGGCTTGTTATTTGTTTTTGCGCTAAGTTCTTAGAAACGAAGACGCCGATCCTGGCACAGCAAGAGACAGAGAAAAGGAGAGAGAGACAAGTGAAGAACGTAAAGAAAGAAATAAAGAATCAATCTTGCCACTGTGAAACTTGACTTGATTCGTGACTTTGTCGATCGAACTATTACAACTACATCTGGTGGTTCCCGGAGGATTTCAAGTTCCAGCCAAGTGACATCCTGATGCTGCTGCCAGCTGGATGGAGTATTAGCTTGGGTGGTCGATGACGAATGCCTGCACAGTACTGCATTTCTCACGAGATGAGCGGCGCAATTAGGAGTCTAAAACTAATAAGATATCATCGAGCTGAGCAAACTTGTTAAAAAACCATTAAAGAGCTCAGCGCCACAAAGCACAGACAAGCGCAGCCAAAAGAAACCTGTTATACTATAGCATCATTCAACATCATCATCATCCAACACGGTGCTCGGTCCCTGTTCTGGGTCTGTATCTGTCTCTGTCTCTGTCAGCACGGCAGGCTGCCGCACAACTTACTGTTGTATACCTGACTTTGAGTCTTGCTGATGTGCTTCAGGTTCTACCCACATTAAATAGCTTATTTTGCTGTCCTCAACTTGAGGAACTTAATACACAAATCTGAGTAAGGCTTAATCACATCTGGAAGGATACAATAAGGTAGATTTACCAAAAGAATTTATTTTTTTTATTATACAATGGCATCAAATACATAGTTATTTATCTCTGTAGATCAAATATTAGTTGGGCAAGAACCTTGCACCCAGTGATATCCTAATAATGTCAATCATTAATACACTCAAGAATATAACAAGGATCTATTTTATAGATTTAAAAAACTTCAAACTGTTAAAACAGTTGAATAAATTAATAATACAATTTTAATATTGATTTATTATTATATATTTTTTAAGGGTTTGTCGAAAAATAGATCGTGTACCAGACTCTTTAGATAAAATACCTTATTTACAAATGATGCATACAAACTTCGAATAGAATCCGACAGATGGCGTGCTGTATTCCTTAAATGTACCGTCGGGTACTTCCACAAGTTTAATTGATTCATTTATAATAGCAATGTAATCATGAAATATCATAGAAGATATTATCTTAGTCACTCAGAATAACTGCACAAAACCCACATACATATATTTGCATGTAAAATTGGGAATATCAATACAAAATACGAAGTAATGTAAAAGAGTTTCAGTTAGTTTTATATATTGTCACTTTCCATTTAACTTACCGAGATGTTTTGAATTTAATAAACTTATTCTTGCGATTTATGGAGTGCATATATATTGTTAATTTGAGATAGTCTTGTTCAAGTTCTAAATTATGGTTGTTTTAGTTTATTTGTTATTGTTGATTTTGTTTCTCGGTCACAAGTTTTGAACTTTGCGGGTTTTATTATTGTTCGATTTCACTCTCGATTTCGATTGGCTTGCGCCGTTATATTCTCTAGTTGCTGCTCACTGGGACTGCTGTGTCCTGCGGAATGATTCCATATCAACTAAACGCCAGCCAAGGATGCGGCCATCCTTTTATACAATATGCCTGGTGCGCACTCGGCGCTTTCGAGGACTGCGCAGAGCATTCTCAAGACTGACGCAGCACAGACACAGGCGGCAGGCAAAGAACGGCGCTGGACAAGGCGCCGTCGCCACTGACGCCGCCAAATGTCCTGATTTCTGACTCATTGTCAAATACATGAATACAGATACATGTTTATTGGTGTGTGTCTGTGTTTTTGTCTGTCTGAGCTCGTAAGTAAGAACTTTCAGTGAGTCCAAGTAACGCACGCAGTCGGGATTGCCCTAGTCCTGTGCTGGAAAAGTATTGCAAGAAGAGGGTCTATTGATATTGAGGACCATGTGTATTAAAATAAAATAAAATAGCCATAGGGCTTAATAATGTAATTTAATATATATAATATAATGTATGGTTTATGGTGTTATGTATATATAAATATATATTATCATTATTTGTATTATTTTTACTATAGTATATTTATAGTATTTATAATAATGTATACAATAACATTTACTTTATTATTAATAAGTCCTTTATTCCGTATTATCTCTGTGGAAATGTATAGCATATCTTGAGGAAAGTTTGTATATATAATTTATAATATAAAGTCTTACGATTTATAGAAAAAATCAACCTCGGGAGACTTTTTGCAAGTATATCCCAGTTTGGATTTTCTTTTGGGAATCGTATGAAATATCTCCTATACTCGTATACTGCAAAGCTTTCCGTAACATATTTAAGATAGTATGTGTAATGTTATGGTATAGATAGGTGGCTGATAATGTAATCGGTACACCCCAATTAGCAGAGGCTACTCGAGTTAAGCGTGATGTCCTAAGCAGGTCTTCGTCAAAGACGGAGGCACAAAGGAATTGAAAACAAAACACGACAGAGAGAGAGAGAGAGAGAGAGCTGAGCATACTATAAAAATGAAAGACCGTAAAAAACTGAACAGTAATACATAGTAAATAAATTTCTAGTTGGCGACACTTGGCTTCTAGTCTAGTCCCCATGGTGTTGAATCTTAAACCTATTCGTATCTCTCTATTTGCGCGCAGTTTCGTCGCTGTCGTTGGCTATGGCGATGGCGATGGCGCTGTCGAATGTTGGCTGCCGGTCTGCCGGCTGGACGGTCTGCCAGGCTGCCGAGCTGCCGGTCTGCCGGCTCCAGCAACACTGGCGGCAACCGCGATGGCGACGACGGTAACACAGACGGCGACTGGCGGCCGAAGTCAACTAAACAACGCCAGCCATAACAACAGCAACAATAACAGTCATAACGACAGCGCACCAACCCCCTCCCACCCCTTCCCATCATTCGTAGAGCCACCCCCCAGCGGAGAAATGCCCGCGTCCATCCTTGGCGTCGCATTGGCAAGGAGCCCTTCCAGCAGCCCCGCTGTACTGTGGGGTAACTAGACACAGCGCCCCAAAGACAAATATGTTTTGATTAATTAAGGCGCGCTGCAGTGCGCGGTCTCTCCTCAAGTGCGGTTACCCGAGTCAGTATGTAAATACATTGGCACACGTATGTAAATATGTATGTACTCAAGCTCAATTTCAGTGGCCTCTGCACTTGCTGCGACACTCCACTCCACTGTGCCGCTCGAGAAACTGGCGGCGAGACGCGACAAAGAAATTTGTCGCCGCATCGAAGACTTAATCATGTCGTGAATAGAGACGCCTTCCTTTGAGAGCCATTTCAAAACAATAAACGATCACACAATCAGCCATAAAAGGACATATAAGTATTGCATATTCGATATAAGAAGACTTGAGCAGTAATTTCTTATGGATTCGGCAAGTAAATGGGAAATTCATGAGCTTATTGATAGCAAGACATACATATACTAATTATTAACTATTTACTTTATTGCTATATGATCTATGCAGTCCTAAAAACTTTCCGTTCACAGAATCTTTGTTTATTTTATTATTTATTTATTTAATGTTCGACTCAAAGAATTTATTTGTAGTTTAAGTTTCAAATTAAAAGTTAATAGTAATAATACTAATTATATAGTACATTTTATCTGGTATAATGAAACATTAGTAAGAAAACCAAAAAAAAAATTACGTGTTAATTGTTAGGGTGCAGAGAAGAGAGAGAAAGAGAGTTAGAAGGGATAATGCTAGAAGAGAGAGAGTACTTTGAGTTAAGTATTCTCAGCTTTAATATGTTGTTTCGATGATATTTATATCAATTTATATTTATTTATTTATATTGATAAAATGGCAAACGATTTGTTTGGTTTTGGACATTTTACATCAATCACTCAATTCACAAAGCTTCAGTCGCATTAAAAGTCACGTGATCGTTCCTGAAATGTTTATAAATATATGCAACTTGTGTTTACCCTAAAGAGCAGACAGTAAAATAATATATGCCAATTATATTACCATATCTCGTATAAAACTATCATTAGCTCAACCCTTCGTATATCTTAGAGACATTAGCAGCATTGCTCACACTGAACAAGAATATATATAATTACTACTTATGTAAGTTCTGTGAAGAGAGCAATTAATGATCATCCCCCAAACAAATAATCATACTGTACATTCACATGTAAAATAGATAAGACCCCTATCATTAGCACTAACTGTATCGCACTATCAATCGCCGAAGTTTGAAAGGACTTCTTAATGAGCAATGCTGTCACCGCTTGCCAGTGGCCAAAGAAGGCGCCAAAGTGCGTAACAAGTGGCGGCAACATCGGAAGTTGTTTCAAAATTCAGAATCAACGACGCCGACGTCGTCGTCGTAGTCGGGCACGGGCAGAACTGTGGACGCCAGAGCCAACGCGCCGTCGTCGCCGGCGACGGCCAGTACGACGACAACTTGTCGGCATCATTTTACTTCTCAATGAAATAAACGTCCATCCTTCCCCACACTCCCCCTTGGCCAGACTCGCAGTGTGCAGCAGTAGCAGCAGCCCCAACTAGATGAGGCTAGCAATTGTGGCGTCGCGTACCCCGTCGCATTGTCCTCACGTCGCGACAGTGAGTGCGAAAATGGCACGACCTACAGCCCGTCAGACACACACATACACAGATACACACGCACATGCAGGACTAAAACGGATGCGGACACTCGTACGCACAACTTTGATTTGCAAACACAGAGAGAGCGCGACTGAATCCCCAAATCGGGCGCCATTATTGCCACCATTGTCGCGACAAACGCGCCGCTGTTCTCCCAATTAGAACCGAGAATAGTCGTCGACGTCGTCGCGTCGATGCTGACGAGTTATGTATGCTGAGTTTCCGCTGGGTGCGTCAATAACTGAGATAGAGAGAGGGGCAGAAAGTGGGCGGCCAGGGAACTGTCTTCACTTTGCCAAAAAAAGGGTATAATGAAGTGTACATTACATTCACTGCCATAAGTATCACCACAATTGGGTTTCAACATTTCCAGATTGATCTTAACAATGAAAAAACACATTATTTAAATGGAAATAAGACTTTATTATGTGTGTGTAGCCAGAGAAATGTTTTTGGGGTTTCTATTTTTTGTTTTTATTACTGTTGTTCCAAAATGTTGCTGTTTTGTTTTCAAATAAAAATATGTATTATAGAAAAAATTGAAGAGTGCTATAAATAAGTACATATACACATACAACATTTAGCATAATTGTTATTAATGTTGTTGTCGTAGTACATGCGATCTCATCTCACTTAGACATCTAACCTATTTTAACTATTTATTTGCGTGTAAAAAACTTGACTTTATTTTCCCATATATAGTATGTATATTTCTGCAAAAAATACCTAGACAAATATATTGTGTTAGTTTGCGAAAGAGTTTTATGTCGGCTTAAAATGAATAAAACAACTGACAATTATGATTCTCCAGATAGTTATATAGTAGTGTAGATAAAGTACATATACAAACACATTGTTCTTTTTTTTTTGTTGATACCAATTTAAAATTAAGTCTGTCGTTCGGGTATTATAATATTACGAACGAAGACAACGGATATTGAAAACAAATATTTATCCGTCGCTTTATGTTGTTGTTTTTGTTTTTAATCTATAAAACCGAAATAAGTAAAAAAAAAGATTATCGCCATTTCATGTGCACTTCTTCTCTTTAAAAATAGACAAATTGTATCACAATTTTGAATATTCTTTGCATTAGACACATCAATGTACTTTGTTTATATTTATATAAAAGTTGCTTTATATGGTGCTTATAAGCTTACATTGTATTATCGGGCTTTCTTCGTAAATTTGATTTGAATATACCCACATACAGTCCAAAGTTTTTCCAAGGTTATTTACAAACTACCGAACAAACATTGTGGGAAAATCAATCATCTTTTTTTGACTATATAAATAGAATTCGGTTTTTGTTTCTTTTGAGAGCACAGTTATTCCCACGCAATGTAAAATTATTAGATATAGTTGGGTATGCTATTCCAAAACATAAACAATTACAAACGTAATTAATTCTATTACAAATTTATTTGCTGACAATCTTTGTTTTTGAATGGAAACTTTTGTAGGCAAGCCCCATTTTGAAAATGAAATTTAATAATCTTGTGCCAACTAGGAAAAAACAAATTAAAATATATATATAGAGAGAAAACAGCATAAAAATTAAAAGTTTTAAGTTACTTTAGGACAAGTCTGTCTTATTCAATACAGTATGGCATATATACAATGAGCAAATATTACTATGCCATAACAGATATTTATAAAATCGTTTCAAGCTTTAAAGTGCACATTACTATGGATAATTAAAAAAGGATCCTGCATTTGTTTACAAATTGAATTATTCTCTTATGAGTACTTTATATTGTGTGTATGTGTGAGTATGTGTTTTTGCGAAGGTGTACATATACATATATATATACATATATATGTGTGTGTGTATGCATGGTTTTCTTTTACAAATTGTGCGCGTGTTATATATATAAATATGTTTAAACACAACAACACATACGTATAATTATATATAGATACATAGATGATATATATATATATATATATATATTTCTATATATGTTATTTACTGCTGAATAACCCAACATTTATAATAATGATTGAAATCATATAAGAAGCTATGTGTCGTTCCAATCAGAAACATAATCGAAATGAAATTGTTGAATGATGATGATGACTTCCCGTTGCCTTAATTGATTTGATGTTTGGCCTCTGTGACCAATGCCAAAAGTGCATCCAGTTTCAAGTCTTTGAAACGCGCAAAATGATTCATCATGGGCTGAATGGCATCAGACTCAATTGCCGCTGAAATGGTTTGATTCTGTATCGTGCGATTCAGACAGGAGGCGACTTGGGCAAGAAACTCTCGCCATTTCTGTCGGTTATCCTCGTTGAGCGTCGCATCGTCGCCAGACGAGTAAATCGCTTCGGCGCGCAGTATTAAACCGACAAGAGATAGTATGCCAAACTGCGATAAGAAGTGGAGTACATTATAAAGTTATCAGGTCTACAAATACTTCCTCAATTTCTACTTACGCGACTGCAGAATATGCCCGACAATTTCTTATCGTTCTGAGTAAACGCAGCTGAAATGGTGATTATTGTATCGAAGTTCGCCTCGTGAATGTGCTTCTTGAACTCCGGGTAGAGTGCATACAGAATGCCATCCACATCTTCGCGATCTTTCTTCACAACATTCTGCAGGGCACAGAACACACCATTCCAGACAGTCCAGCGTACGCTCTGATCCGCAATGAAGGGCATAATGCGACGTAAAAGTATCTAAAGAAACGCACATTGTTATAAAGAAAGAGTATATAAAGACTGTTAGTAAATACCTTGCCCTTTCGCACATTCATCATGGACACGACCTTGCTGAATGTCAGTCCGGACTTAAGCTTGCCCACCAGAGCGGGACGCGGCTCCACTTCATAGTTGAACTTATTCTTGAGGGCTGGGTTCATTGTCTGCGGATTATTGGCCTCAGCCGCGCGTTCCTCTGGCGTCTTGTTGGCCAGTTCCAGTTGCTCGAGAGCAGCAATGCGCTCGCTCTCCTTCTTTTTCTTTAAAATTATAGTTGCCATCACTTCGGGACTGTCCAGATCTTCCAGCTTGAGTAGATAACGATACAGTGTCTCAATATGCAGCAGAATGTGACGCGATTTGCGCATGCTGCTCGGCGCCAAGACCACTTCGCTTGGACCTTCATTGGTCTTATCGGTCTTTTGTCCACCTCCTCCAGCGGTTGAGGTTGCCCCAGATTGATCACCTGCACTAGCATCGCTGCCCATGATGTCGGCATCGATAATCTTACGTGGCGCAGTCACGCTACCGTACTGCAGCTTGCCAAGCGAATTCTCAAACTTGAGCGGTGAAAATATATATCCAGGCAGATTGTTAGCATTGTTGCCACTATTTGTTGCACCGCTGGCATTGCTGCTGCTCGTGTTCTCCGAATTGCGACGCTCGCGATGCTGTTGCCCGTTACGTGATCCATTCTTGTTGCCCAACTGCACCAGTATTAGCTGGGCATGACCACGCGGCTGTGTCAACGGATGATTCAACTGGTTGTCCTTGTGCGCCTGACTGTGTCGCACTTGACCTGACTTGCGCTCCTTATACACCGTATAGTAGTAATCATCGATGTACGGTGTATCCGTGTTTAGCTGCGACAATTGAATCCCGATCAGCCAGTGCTTGTCGCGTGTGCTCATTAGATTTGCGTACTCGTCGAACTCGTCTTGTGGCAAATTGCCGCCATGTCGATTGAGTTGCATCTGTTGTTGTTGTTGCTGCTGCTGTTGTTGTTGCTGCTGCTGCTGTTGCTGTTGTTGCTGCAGCAACTGCTGCTGCTGTTGTAGCTGATGCAGCTGATGGGGTAGCAGTTGTTGCTGCTGCAGTTTCTGGCCTGGGCGACCCTGTTGCTGTTGCTGTTGGCGCACAGCTGCTGCATTCTGCTGCAAAAGCGGATGATTCTGCTGAATTTCAAGCATTAGACGCATATTGAACATGTTGTACATAGAGTTGGGTTGCTGCTGATTGAGCACATTATGCGGTGGCAGACGCGGCGGAGGCACCGGCTGTATGAAGGCCGCCGGATGCATGCCAACAGCGCGCATTGCATTGAAGCTTGGATGCATGGCAAAGTTATTTAGCGCCGTGGGTAAATGTGGGTTTGGCAGTGGTCGAGGAAAATTGGGCTGCATGCCACCGTGTTGCTGCAACAATGGATGCTGTGGTAGATTCGATGCCAGACCCGTAGGATATATGAATCCAGGTGGCACACGATTCCCACTGAGCCCGTTCATTTGCTGGTGTTGTGCTTGTTGTTGCTGTGGTGGTGCCGGCTGAGGCGTTGGCATCAAACCAGGAACAGGACCTACTGGACCCGGACCCATTGGATGCGGACCATGAAATCCTAAGTTCGGCCTTGGTGGCGGTGTTTGAGGCGTGGCCATGAATCCGGGCGGAGCTGAAAGGAGAAAGCAACATTTAAAACATCTTCTGCTACAAAATCTAATAATGAAGAAGAGACTCTTGAATGTGTAGATAGAAACCCTTTGTTAGCACGCAGCTGATCAGATCTGAACTTACCTTTATGTTGTGGTGGCTTTTGTAGATGCTGTGGATGTGGGGGTATGGTAGGCGTAACCACGGCATGTTGTCGGTTTGCCAGATTGAAGTCCTGCTGCTGCTGTAGAGACTGCGCCTGTTGCAGCTGTTGTTGTTGCTGCTGCTGCAGTTGTTGCTGCAATTGCTGCTGCTGTTGTTGTTGTTGTTGCTGCTGCTGCTTGGGTATAGCCTGCTGAATAATCAGATTGCGTTCAATATCTTCAAGCGTGGATATTTTGGCCGTCGCTGCCGGTGGCATTGGCGGCAATCCAAAGTTGGCATTCAGTTCCGGCAGAGGCTTTATTTGAGGAATCCCGCCTATCTGCGGCTGAGGCTTAAACGCACTGCGGAAGTTCTCTCGAAAAAGCTGCTGATTATTCGCTGGAAACGGATAGGGAGGCTGCGTGGCCCAAACATTCGAATCCAAATTGATGCGATTGTTTGGATCACTATCACCGAATGAACTTAGATCAACGTCATCCAGTTTCATAGACGAAAGATTGAGTTCCAAGTCGGAATCGTCTATATTAGCACGTAGGTGCGAGGACTGATGATGATGCTGCTGTTGATGTTGGTTGTGGAAAGCACCATTGCCACTCTGACTGTGGTCTATGAAGTCGGCCCCCTTGCGTATTCTCTCCCCATTGCCGCCGAGTCGCACCAGCGTTTCGTGGGCTTCCTCCCAATCACCGTTTATCGCTGAACCAAAGGTCTCATCGTTAAGGGCGTCATACTCTTCCTCCGGGGGCTCTGCAATGCGTCCATCGCTGCCATCGTCGTCCTAATGAAGACAAAGAACAAGAAAGTGTGTCAGTCGTTTTACTTCTTTTACTATAAATCTCTGTGCAAAAAGCATGGCCACCATTTCGGCAAATGCTTTCTTTCCCTAAATGAAATTTAAGGCCCAAAATTCTGTAGTTTTACTCGTCTCTTTTCGTATGTGCACTTTGCAATTGTTTTATGTGCTCTATACACTTACCGGTATGCCTGTAGTTGTATCAAAGCCGAAAAACGAATCGTCCATTGCGAAAAACTATTTGTTTTATAAAAAATTATCATGACTTGTCAGTCACCATGAATGGTTGAGAAGAAGAAGTCGAATGGCCTCCACACCATCCACAGGCCACATCCACACGAATCAGTGATGTTCGAAATATCGACATTTTACAAATATCGATACCTCTAACGATAGTTGCGGCCCATACAAAGGTACACAACGATGAGCAAACATCTGATGAAACAGTGATGCCACCTTTATTAATGAAACTATTTCTTAAGTTCATTCAAAATGTTGTAATGAGTCTATATATTTAATTATCTGAGTTGACAAATTAGTTTAACCCATGTTATTGTTAAGATATGTTCAAAATAAGTACTCACGCATTGTTTACCCCGCCAATAAACAACTTAAATACATGTACTCTTTTCATACACTTTTATTTCCGTTTGACAACACATTTCATTACAAACTATTTACGAAAATGAGCCTTCTACAATTATCTTAACTTTTTTCTAATTACAGGCTAAAGATTTCATGTTGATGAAAGTGAAATATGATAACATCTCGTCATTTCAACGACAACTTCCGTTGCTCAATTTCCAAAAGTTTCTTTTTTAATTCAATCTTTTCAGCCATCAGTTGTTCAATGACTGCATGATGGCGCTTATCTTCCAATATCTTTTGCTTATAAAGAGAACAGAATTCACTTAGCGCCATGTGCGTACTGCTGGCCACATCATCGACTGAACTGATTTTTGTACTAATGGTTTCTAGTTCCTTGTGCAACGCTCTTTCCTTATGTGTCCTTTTGGTACCCTGCAGATACAGTGGGTCAATGTCAAGGCCGGGCTTAGTTTCCTCTGGCTCATATGCATATCCGGACGTATCTTGAAGAGCACTGTGATCCTCTTCCTCTGGCACAACATCCTCAACGTCATCCATATCGAATGTGGCATTTGATGTGTCCTGCAAATCATCGTCCGATGCATTCATTAAAATTTGAGTGCTATCGTCGTTTAGGCGGCACAAACTGGCAATCGTCTCCTCCGCCGAGCTCAGTCCTGTTGCTAGGGTAATATTGTGCATTTCGTTCTTTTCCACTTTCTTGATTATAAACCTTTTCCAGTCTTTCAAGGCCTGCTTGGCAATAAATAGTTAGAATTGCATAAGAAAAATACATAAATAGAACACACAACCTTCTTCCATGTGGCGACATCTTTTTGTGGCGGTCCATTCCCGTTGAGCTCGGCTGTGAGCTGTTCCCACAGCGATTCGAAGGCATTGCGGTTGTCCCACGAAGGATTTTGTAGCAATCCGGGATGCTTCTTTATGAAGTTGAGTAATATTTGTTCCTGTGCTGGGTTTCGTGGCTTACCTCGATGCCGATCAGCGGTTTGTGGTAAAATTTTATACTTGCGATCTTGTGTCGACGCCAAAGAAGAATTTGCGTTCGGATGCATTCGGTTCATGTGTTTACTCAAATTCGTGGTTGTCGTTTTATATGACAGCTTCGCTTTGCATATATTGCAAAGGGCGTATGTGTCATCGACAGCCCGAAAGAAAAACCATATTTCACTTGTTTTCCTTTTCATTTTGTTATTGTTGATGCAATACAATGCACAACTTTTTATTAATATACTTTACAGTGTTGTTAAGATCTTTAGTAACAGAGTTGCCACCCGGCAAACAAGAGAATATTGGTACTCCTGTTGCTCAACTGTACCAAAAATTTGTTAATATCTCATTAAACATATACGGTTAGACAATTTATGTGATTGAGTTCCAAAATTTAAAAAAAAAAAATAAAGTTGCTGTAAATGGTTTATTATGATTTTATTAAAAACATTTATTTTTGAATAATGGCCACTTATCGATTTAAGCTTTTGTGAGTGCACTTACGCTTCAGTCAATTTTCCTTTTCTTGATTTGGTCACATTGACAAAGAATTCTGCCGCGCTTAGTTGGGCTGTGCAGATTTCACTTAAAATAATGGACAGGATACTTCTTAATATCCCGATATATGAACCTGATGATGACTATGACACGGTCTGTCAGGTTGTATCCCCGCAGAATATTATGTAAGTAATAATATTAATTTAATTAAAAGTGGCATTATATTATACAGTTATACAGTTATTTCTACATACAGTTAGTCAAGAAAGTTTACACGTAGGTATGTATTGGCGCGTATATGGGTGTAAATAATGTACATACAGTTAGTAAAGTAACTATTTATATATGAATGTACATAATGGCGTATCTATAATTTATAACTGTCATTTATTTTTATATGTATGTATTAGCATCATATGTATGAAAATTATGTATATTTGTACATCAAGGCGTATAGTTTAAGTTTGTCAGTTTATTCTATATATATGTATGAATTAGCACGTATGTGTGTGTAAATGATGTGAGTACGGAGTAACTTGACTATGTACATTACATGAACATCTTTACACATATGTATGTTACATTAAAGGGTTACTAGACTTATCATATGTACATCAAGGCATACAAGGCATTTATATCTGTGTATGTATTCTTCTAGTGAAACGGAACTTTTCTTGCTGGTGCTCAAAAGGGTGGCAGAGGAATACGCTAATGATGTCAAAAACAACGCACAAATGGTATTAGCAGTTTCCCTTAAATTGATAAGGTCGAAAAGACCTAAACAGTCCTTGGATGTAAGTACGAGTATGTCAATATATATATCAAACTAGGTGTATTACATTTTCATGGCGCTTTCAGGGGGAACATTTAGTATCCAAAATAATATATCGGAACCCCACCGATTCAACTGTATTTCTGGATGCAGTTTTGGCGCGAAGCCTCCAAATGATGCGTACACAGAAATATCCGGTAAGCGCCTGTTTATTATGTGTATTTAGTATTTACATCTAATAATTTGGCGCATTTAGTTAACTCGCAATGACTTACGGTACTATAAATCGTTCCCTTGTCATAATATGACACCCGAGGGACTTGTACTGGTGCAGACGTTGCTCTGCTCTTCTTTATATTATACAAGAGAAATGCATGAGGCGCGAGCAGAACTATTTCAGTTGGAAACAGGCTTACGTAGGTTTTGAGCGTTTATACACATATATATATTTATTGTACTCATTATATGCTATTCTATTCTTTGTAGAGATCTTGTCGGATCAAATAATAAGAGAAAATCTAGGTAAGATGAGATGTCAAATACCCTAAAATATGCATGTTTTTAGATCTATGTACATATATATTTATATTTTTCTAGAACTCTATACATTTTTGATGCATTTGGAGAGGTATAAAAAAGAAATAAGGGAACCGCCAAAAAATGTCCAATTTAGACGCAAACCCAAAGCTCTCCCCTATGTTCCATTTCGTGGGTTTAGTTTGGACAGAAACATTTCGGCCGCATCAGATTATTGTGAATATGTGTATGTAAACTCAAGAAATGATTTATCTCTTTCTCTAGTTAGATAATCTTCTAAGAATAACAAATGTACGTTTTTAGCTCTGAAGAGAATGGCGGAGTCTATGCACGTAAACGTATACCCGAAAATGCCATTGTCATTGCTGAAACGGGGCAAAACTTTCAATTCAGCGCACCATTTATGAATTGTGAGCAGTGTGGAGCTTATGAAAATAATCTTTACACGTGCAGTGAGTGCCGCAGCAAGTGCTACTGCTCTAATGCTTGCCTAAAATATGATTTTGAAGAGCATCAGCATGAATGCTATGGCTTTCGTATTGGTATAATTCAGATGCTTGAGGCCAAGATATTGTTTAGATTCTTTGTGCAAGCTGCTAAATGTCTGTCCCCAGCATTGGCAGCTTACACCCTACAAAATGGGTATGTACTATGGTTTTACAGAACATTATCTATTAGTTCCAGCCACTGCAGGAGTATCATATCTTCGACATAACTTTATTATTTATTGTTCTCTCACTTACGAGTTGTTTTCTTTCACAGACCCATTCGGGATGCAAATCTTGCTTGGCAATTCATAATTGAAATTTCGAGATCTTACAACAGAGAATCCAGACTGATTGGAGAATTCTTGTGCAGGCAACCCAATATGAACTTGTTTACACGAGCAAAGTGGCGTCAACTCGTTACCATCGCCTTGCGACTGGCTGTCTTTGTATACAATGATTCAAAAATTCCTGAAACATTTTTTGATACCTTGAAACTGACAAAGAATGATAGTATTATATTGTATACGACAATATTTCTGCGTTTAAGTACGCACATTGTACTCAACTCTCAGCAAAATCAGATGGAATACCAATATGAAACCCCTGAAGAGGATGATCCATTACAGGATCCGCAGCCACAAGCGATGCAACGTATGAATATGAATGCATTTGCATTCTTTTCGATTCATGCTCATACGGATTTCGTTAATTCTTTCAAAAGAGTAGAAAACCGCATTCAGCACATAAAGAACTGGAAACCTTTTGAAGGTCTATTTGCAAAAACTAGGAGATCACCAACTTGTATAGGGAGTCCAATGTATGAATTCTGTACTAAGCTACTCAATATAGTTATCACGAAGAAGGAAATTAAAGTCTTTAATGATTTGTACAATAATGATAATGCATTATCGCCATTGGAAATCGAGAATTATTTTGAGAATTTAAACACATCAGATCGTTGTACGACCCTTGAGGAATTTGCTCGGTTGTTTCAACATCACATATACGATTATTTTCGCATTGAGAAGCGGCAGGAGAAGACTGCATTGTGTGTCACTATGAAGAAAGTCACACATTCTTGTGATGCCAACACTGAGATCAGGTAGAAGAGCTGAAGAGAGTAAGAAAGCACAATGATACTTATTATTCACATTTATAGAGCCTTAAAGGATGGATCATATTTAGCAGTAACCAAGCAGGCTCTACCAGCCGGAACACAGCTAACTATCAGTCAAGGTTCTGTCAGTCATCTTAGTATGACGCGTGCAGAACGACGCGCTTATTTCCAGGCTATAGGGACTAGCTGCGACTGTAAAGCATGCACGGGTCATCCCATGCTAGAACCAACAGTAAGATTGAATAGCTTGTTAATTTGGCAAAGTAAACCAAATTAACAATTTATTTTATTTTTAGAACGTACGCCAAGCCATCTATTGTGCCTACTGCTTGACGGAGGTTGAAATAACTCCATTAAATGGCAACTGTATCCAATGTAATGCAAACTATCATCAATTCATACAAAATTATTCAAAATTTGTATCATGCGCTCTAGAGGAGGTACACTTCAGGGAGAAACATCGCAAGAGTATGTTTAAATCTAGGTCTCATGTTTGGTGTTTATTAAAATTCCCCGTTTTACAGCTACTCAGCGGGAGCTATCATGTCTATATGGAATGTACCACAGTTACGTGACAATGCATTATGCAAAGGGGCACGAGATACGCTTGTCGGCTGTAATTATCTTCATAGAACATCTGATAAAAAAAGGTGCGACATAATTTATCTAACTAATTTCCAAGTATATATTCAAATTACTACTGGGTTTATTTTAATTTTATTTATTTATTTGAATTTCGTTGCAGGTTTCATAAATCACTCTTGTGATATGATTTTCGCTCTTTTAGATATTGATTTCTCTATAAATACACCGCTTACCCGAAAGGAAATCGAAAAAAAGATTTTCAATTTACTGCGGCGGGTGACGCAATGTTACATCGACAGTTTGTATGTTAAGCATAAGTTATTTTAAATTTAATTGTAAATGTCTCTTTTTGCAGTTTGAACTCCGACGCTATGGCAGTGGATACCAGTTATCCCAAAATGCTATTGTATGCCCTCAAGTACATGCTTAGAGTTCAAGAAAAGCATTTCGAATTAGCTATAGATGACCGCGAGGAGTATAATACTCATCTCGCTCATTACACTGAATACAACAAGTGGAAAATTATTATCAATGCTAACCTAACAATGCCATTAGTATTGCAACGTTATTTAAATGATAATTAACTTGTATTACTGACATTATTAGATTTGGTATCGATTAATTTAAATTTTTCAATGTCAATTTCATTACAAAGTTTTCTTAACTTGTATATCTTGATTATAATATCAAGATTATTGATATTCATATTCCATTTTCCATTTTATATTCAATTATTACATTTTTTCATTCATATTTATATTTATATACGATTTCCTATTGCATTTTTCTATAATCACATTTTATCATACATATTGACATTTATATACCATTTATAATCACATTTTATCAATCAATTGAATATATCTTGATGTTTCTATCAAGATTTTTGATATTTATATATCATTTTATATTCAACTTTCACACTTTATCAATCATATTTATATTTATATACGATTTTCATCATTCAATATTAGTTTAATACTTTGATTTTATTTACAATGGTAATATTATACTCAATTATCACACTATCATTTATATACGATTTTTATATTCCATTTCTATTATGACATTTTATCATTCATACTAATATTCATATACGACTTTTATCAATCAATCCTTACTTGTACATCTTGATGTTTCTATCAAGATTATTGATATTTATATAACATTTTATATTCAATCATTATTGTAATCCCATTTTGTCATGCAATCTAATTTGTATACCTTGATTTGTATATCAAAATATTCATATTTATATACCATTTCACATTCCAACTTTGTAATCACATTTAATAATTTAAATTTTTAATAACATGACGATATACAACAAAGATCTTTTCATATTCATGAAGTTATTATTGCTTTTATCATGCTACTATGCTCTTCTTTAGAGTATTTTACAGTCGATAACAATTAAAAACGATTATAATTATTCTTGGCGAGTCGTTGATCTGTAGTTCGGAGTGACACATTGTAAGACTGTGTATCGTCACACACATACAGACTCATAGCACACCTGTGTCTGGGCGATGCTGGCGCTAGCAAAGAGCAGAGAAAGCATTTGCTTTGGCAGAGTTAGCTTGCGTAGCCCGTAGGTGCTCGAGCAACGCTTTATCATTGGTTTTTCTTTTAAGAATGGTTCGTAATCTTTGGCATCTTACTAAGAATTAAAGACGGCAAGTGCGTGCTCGACAATACGGAAGATGCATGATTCAGTCTTGGCACGACTGTTAGCACCCACAGATCGTGCGATAATGCAAAACAACAGCAGATGGTCCGGCGTATATATGCAGAGGGCAATCCAACCAACTGCATCATAATTGTCTCACAGCTTTGGCAGCCATGAGAGGTTTAACTACGGTACTTGCATTATTTCTGCTGGGGATCAGCGCCTGCACGTGGGCTGACGATGAATCTGCATATCCAACTAGTTGCCCCTTTGGTTACTCAGCATTGGAATTGGAATCCACTGTCAAACAGAAGAGGAATAGTCAACCGTATGAGATACGTGCCAGCGGAGGCGGATCCACTGTGCTGCACGAACAAAATCTGGATGCAGTGCTGAAGAGCTTCTTGCCCACTGGACAGTCCACCAGTAGCTGGTTAAACGCTGAGCAGAAACCTAAATCGGAACCAATCAAATGCGGCATTCCGCCTGCAAACTGCCTGAACGATACGCAGAACCTACACTATCGCAGCGCGGATGGATCATGCAACAATCTGCTGTATCCGGATTTCGGTATTGCCATCGCCAAGTACAGGCGACTGCTGCGTCCCAGCTATCCGGAACAAGGTCAATCGGTGCCCAATGCACGCCTCATTTCACTCTCGATGTACGGCGAGAAGACATTGCCGGACAAATTCCGCACAGTGGCTACCATGCAGTGGTCTCAGTTTGTGGCTCACGATATCAGTCGCCTGACGGTTAAAGGAGCACCCAAGGATTGCTGTGCCGAGCCACGTAATCCCAAGTGCATGCCCATTCCATTGCCCGCTGGTGGACCCATTGCCTACAACACAGGACGCACCTGTCTTGGTTTCGCTCGCGCTGTAACCGATGACAACGCCATCTGTCCCAGGAGTGATCTCGGCTACAGCGAGAAGCTGTCGGTGGTCACAGCCTATCTGGATTTGTCCTCACTGTATGGTAACTCCCTGGCAGAGAGTCGACGTGTGCGTCTCTTCAAGGGCGGCCAGCTTCGCACCAGCTTTGCCAACGGTCAGCAGTGGCTGCCAGTGATGCAGAACTTCGAAGGAGAATGCGGTACCAGGGACGAGTGCTACAACGTGCCGGACAAGCGTAATCGGTTCACGCCCACAATTGCTGTTGTGCACACGGTGCTGCTGCGCGAGCACAATCGTTTGGCCGAACAGTTGGCCCTGTTGAATCCACACTACAGCGAGGAACGTCTGTATCAGGAGGCGCGCAAGATTAACATCGCGCAATACCAGAAGATCATCTACTACGACTGGTTGCCTGGTGTACTGAGCAGTTCCCAAACGAATCTGAATGGCCTTACTTATCCCTACTCGGAGGAATCCAACGATTATGTCAATGACTACGATGAGAGTGTCAATGCTGGACCCTTTGCTGAGTTTGCTACTTCCGCTTTCCGTTACGGACATGTCTGGATTCCTGGCTGGTTCTCGTAAGCTCATAACTGCTTTATGTTCCACCTCCTATATTCTTCATGTTTATCTTATTTTTACAGAATGGTCGCTCCCAATCGCTTCTCGAATCAGACAATGCGCCTCAGCGACTACTTTGAGCGTCCAGATACCATTCGTCTGTTGTCCGCCAGTTCCAACTTTGCCGATCTTGTGCGTGGCATGATAACTCAACTACAGAAGAACTCCGACACCAACGTTGATCCCGAACTTAAGCACTACTTCAATCGTAAGGAGTTTGAGGAGTACGGTACGGATCTTAAGGCTCTGGACATTCAACGCGGTCGTGACTTTGGATTGCCTTCTTATAATGATGCTCGCGAGTACTGCGGCCTGCCACGTGCCAGCACCTGGGAAGACTTTTCATCTGAAATTTCCAACGAGGTAGGGAGTTCTCGATTGAACTGAAACTGAAACTAATTCTTGCTGCTTTTCTTTAGAGAATCGCACTGCTGCGCAAACTTTATACCTCGCCCGACGATGTCGAGCTGAATGTGGGCGGCACTTTGGAAGTGCATCTTCCCGACTCCCTATTTGGACCCACTCTACAGTGCATTATGGTCAAACAGTTCCTCAACTTGCGACGCGGTGATCGCTTCTTCTTCGAGCGAGAGAATCATCTGAGTGGCTTCTCGCGTTGTACGTACTCATCGAATACTTAACTTGTAGTTTTTTTATTAATCGAATATTTGACATAGCTCAACTGGCGGAGATACGCAAGGTCAGTCTGGCCTCACTCTTCTGTCAGAACGTGCAGAACTTGCACTATATTCAACCGAATGTTTTCGTATTCCCCAATGCTCGGTAAGTAACCCAAGTTAACCTAAGTTAGTTTCTCTTTCTCGACTTCTTTATTAACCCACCTTATACCAATTTTTTTATAGAAACATCTTGTTGAACTGCAACGACATTCCCCAAGTCGATCTGCTGAAGTGGCAAGACCTGACTCCACAGCTTGTTAACTAAAACCCCAGGACCGCCTGCACTTCCACTAATAATCTTAAGTCTAAAGAAGATTCCATTTTTATAATAAATATTTTTTGCCAAGTCTGAAATCAGCATTAGGAAATGATTTGGCATGCGATTTATCTATTTTTATAAACTAGTTTTCGATTTATTTGGTGATCAAATATTATATCTGAAAATTTGTTAAATTACAATAATTAAATGTGATTTTATTGGAGGAATATTAACAGAAATCAAATCAGGAAAAAGAATTAATAGGTTGTCAAGAGCTCACATAAAACTGTTTTTGTTTGAAGACCAGTACAGTTTATCGAAATAACTTAGCTTACCAGTGCCAATGAAAATTAGACAGTAATCGACGTTTTATTATTCAACTCTGCACCATTATATATAATCATGATCGACGGTGATTAGAGCCTGGAAGGGCATAAAACCTTCGGCATGCGGGAGATAGCTTCTCATTCTAGTTTTAAAGCCAATGCGTGACGCAATATGCTTAGCAGGTAATAATAAAAACCGTTAACCTTTGCACTTTCGCTCTGACCTTGCGGTTTCGCGTAGCTGTATTCTTCTGGGCTACCCACATAAATGGGCTAATCATATTCATACGCACGACAACTTCGCACCTCGTCGTAGAAATCGAAAACAAAGTATTGTCACCACTTTTATTATGCAAAATCAATGAGAAGTTTATTCAGTTTATCATTAATTTCAATGAACATGTAAAGAAATAAAGAAATCCGCATAAAAGATGGATGGATTCCTCAATGGATGTGATTCATAACGGTCCCATAGAATCTAGATTATTGAAAGTAAATTTCTGCATATATTTTGCATGGCACAAGGTTCTCTTGTTGAGCTTCTGACTTGGTATAAAAGCAATCGATTCCTCGACCAAAGAAAGCATTTTCTCTGTCAACATGAAGCTGATCGAAGCGGGCTTCTATTTGGGTAAGTTTCATATATCTATATAATCATTTAAATATCCTAAGGTATATATATTTAAAATTCTCTTAGGGCTGCTCATTGCCAGCTGCGTCGGTTTGGCGAGTAGCAAGAAGAGTGATCAGGAGACTGGAAGATTTGTCGCTACTATTCAAACGCCGGTACCAGCTCCAGCTCCAGCTCCAGCACCTCCTAATGTAGTTTACAAAATCCCATCTCCATATTATCCACATCATCCGCCTCCACCTCAGCAATGCTTCTGCCCGCCAAATCCACCTGGGCCACCGGGTCCACCCGGTCCACCAGGACCACCAGGTAATTATTATCTCCAGTTAAGTTGAGAACTTTAAATGACAACTGCTTCGTCTGTAATCTTTAGGTCCATCGGGAAAACATGGACATCCAGGACATAAGGGAGACAAGGGAGAAAAGGGTGATAGAGGCCACTTTGGGCCACCCGGACTAGCAGGACCACAGGGTCCAGTTGGGCCTCCAGGATTTCCCGGTCACTCGGGCCATAAGGGATGGCCGATACCTCCACCTCTGTATCCACAACCTCCGGTTATAATACCAATTTATCCCAAAAAGGGCAAAGATCACAAGGGACACAAAGGTAGCCCAGGATATCCTGGATTCCCAGGAGTTCCTGGCTCCCCAGGCTTTCCAGGATTTCCAGGGTATCCGGGCTATCCCAATCCGGGCTATCCTAATCCGGGATATCCACCCCATAAAGGAAACCATCATCACCCCGGTCATCACCATCATCCCGGACATCACCACCATCCTGGCCATCACCATCATGGAAATGGAAATCATCATCATCAGCAGCCAGGCCAACAACCAGGACAGCACAATCCACCTGGGCAACCAGGGCAACCAGGACAACCAGGCAGCCACGACTATCCATGGAGAGCTACAGCAGAGCAACAGATTAACAACCAATTGATTGCTGCAATTCCCATTAGATGGTCTACCCATGAGGATGATCAAAGCGACGATAATGAACATTCACCTGCTTTTGATTTAAGTCTTCTCGATGACAATGCGCTCGATCAAATGGATATGAGCGAGCAAACAGGTTCCTACACCACAAACGCTATGTACGATGAAGAAGATTCTGGTGATAATATGAATGAAAATGAGAACAGGAGCAGTGAAGACAATTTCGATTCGAACAACGCTTCCGAAAGTGATCAGAGCATCGAGGATCAGCAGACATCAATGGATTACAATGGGGAAAATCAGTCAATGGAGAGCAATGCAGTAGAGGGGCGCAGCATAAGGGGACCGATAATTGTAGCCATAACCAAGAAGAAGCGCCATCCATTCCACATATATTCGTATGATAAAAAGAAAGAATAAACCAAATGAACTGATTGAATAAGTAAACAACTGTAGAGATAATTTCAAGGCGAATTTACAGGGGAACATAGAAAAACCTGGCGTAAGTTATAACAATTATGTTTAGAAACCGATAAAAAGTCGATTATCAAGCTGTATTCAACTTGCTTTGTTCATTATCATGAAAGTGACAATTTGAAAGACAAATAAGTATGATCAATATTGGATAAGGTGCAAATACATAAGTTTTGATCAAGTTGTAAGGCTTAACAGTGAAGAAACACCCATAAGCGCATGGCATATGAATGATTTGGTCCACCAAGCCTCCTTATGCATATTATATATATGTATATGAACTAAATATACCCGCTTTTCTTAAATCTTAAAACACAAAACTGAAACATGTTAATTTAACAGCGTCAGGTGTTGATGATGACAAGTTAATCATATTCTGTTTGCCGAATTCAGTTCGATTGTTGTAAGGCATGAAATGAAAAGCAGATCTATTAATCTGATATTTATGAATAGATATGTAAATGTGAAAAGAACAATGAACAGTGTTTTGTGTTTACTATTTTTGGAAGCTTTCGATTAGGCCTTTACAAAAAGAGCTGAAAGCTAATTTACAGAGAAAGATATTCAATAAACGACCGAATTAAGAGGCAACAGAAAATAGAAGCATTTTGAGATTTATCATAATATAAAGCATTGTAAAAGCGTGAATGGAGATCATAAGAACAGACCGCATGTTTTGAAACTTAAAAGACTAAGTTAAATTAATGCGTGTATACGAATGAAAATATTACTTCATATTCTAGTTTTCTCGCTTATATCGTTTAATGTTTTTGCATACTCCGATTAACCATCATATCATACTTATCACCGAAACTTGTTCTGTAGAGTTTTATACATAAATCAACAAGCACGAAATATACAGTTGACTGCGATAAGCCCGCTACGCACCTGAGCAAAACATTACGGACAGACAGACAGACGGACACGACTGTATCGATTAATTAAGAATATACATACATATATACATTGTGGTCTGCCATGCTTTACATACATTTTCGGTTAGCACAAAGTTATAATACCCTTCTACCCTATAGGTAGCTAGTATAAATGGTAAAATTTCTTACTACCCCACTAAAAATTTCTCCCATTTAAATCATAATGGACTTCTCAATTTGTTAAACAAAAGATAAACAATGGGGAATCACACCACTCCATGTAAACTATCACAATGCTTTACCCACTGCAATGGTGTTGAAATTCCCATATGCAGAACCAAGTAAACGTCATATTTGGTTTTCTTATATACTGGCATGATTTTATATACATCAAAATGGGCAATATAATACATGGAATTCTAGTTGACAATCTTTAAACTGATTAAGCTAATGTTATTATATTTTGAACTAGTTATGATGATGTGATGTAATTGCGAACCAATCATTTCTTTCCGAAGAGAATGGCGTGATCTGCAGGGCCATGGGCGCTTTGATCGATCCACTTCGTCAGGTCCACTTGGGGGATATTAGAGCATGGCACAACAGGATTCCTATTTACAAGCAGACAGTACATCAGTTTGTATATACGAGTATCATTGTAAAGTTAAGGTACTTACGATCCCGAGACCGTTCGGAAGGCAGCTGGTTGCATGGAGGCGATGTGGTTGCCATTGTCACACAATAGACGGGCCATGCTGGCCTTGCGCAGTTCCGCGAGTTGATCTAATGAGAATGAACATATTAATATGGATCACTAGAGAGGCTTAACCCATCTTTACCTGGAGTAAAGCCTGTCATCTTATCGCCGTTTTCAAACCAGAAACGATCTCCAACACGAGTTCTATAAAATTGCTCCGTTAGGATGCAAAGGAATGTCGGACCAGCCAAAGCTCCGGCCACATGAGCCTCCAACGATCCACCGACTGTCAGATCCACATCCTCGTGACTTTCATAGAGTGACTTCAGTGTTGCAATCACTTGCGGACTTAGCAGATCACCGTACTCCTCCCAGGAATGTGCTCGTCTCAGGCCACAGAACTCTCGCATGTCGTTGTACGAGGCAAGTCCATGATCGCGATTACGCTGAATATCCAAAGAGCGCAGATCCGAACCGAAGGGCATATTACGTCTGAAGAGAAAGTGTTTGATCTGGCAAATAGAAGATAAGTTAATCACGTGATAAGGTTGAAGTTCCTCATGAAGTCCTGCGCACCTGCTTGTCAAAGTTGATGTCCGTCAATTCCTCCGGCTGCGTGGCGTGTCCTCTGGTAAGTGAGTCAAAATTGTCACCAACTTCGATAATGCCGGGACGATTGAACCAGTCACTGAGGGTCAAAGAACCGAGCACGGAACGCAGCTCTGACAGAAGGCTGTAAAAGCAGACAGAGAAGTCAGTAATTGACAAGGAAAAGGAGCCTCATAGAAGACTTTCAAATAAGCAGGGTACCTGTTCCCCTGGTACCTATTCTCAAGTTTAGTACTCACTCTAGACGTCCCTCGATTTGCGAATGGAAATATCTGAATGCGGCTGTAGCATGTTCGTTCAACACACTGGGGTCAATTTTGGGATCATAATCGTTGACATAGCTGCCGCCGGGTGCCTTGTAGATCAGACGATTCTTCAGCATATTCTCGCCTCCAAGGAATATGGGCAACCATTCGTAGTAGCTGATCTGCTGGTACTGCGCAATATTGATCTTACGTGCCTCCTGGAAGAGCGTGCGATCGTCAAAGTGTGGATTCAGTGCGGCAAGGACATCTGCAATGCGGTTGTGCTCACGCAGCAGCACCGTCTGGAGTATGGCCAGACCAGGATTCTGATTAACACGCACATCGCCAGCTCTGTAGCAAACCTCGCTGGCATCGACTGCATCACAATCGCCGGTGACATTGCGCGACAGTGGCAACCATTTTGCACCATTGCGCTCCTCGACAACCATGCGGCCACCCTGGAACTCACGTATGTCGCTGTTCTGCATTATCGAGTTGCCATAGACCAGCGATAGATCCAGGTACGAGGTGACCACAGTGAGCTGCTCCGCTGGTCCACCTTTGTACTGGCAGTTAGAGTCAAGATCTGTCAGCGTGCGCACAAAGTTTAAGCATTCCGTTCCCACTTGCGCATAGGCGGGATCATGAGGAGGCACAATGATGGCGAAGCAAGTCTTATGCGCCGTATCCAAACCAATAAGGCGTCCGTCATCCGTGCAACAACGTGTGGGATGTTTCTCTGTGGAATAGCACGGTGAGTGGATGGTAAACAAGTGATTCTATAGACAAGCCATACTTGATTGAGTTCCTCCTGCCTGCATGCTCATGTCGTGTGTCATGATCTGACCCCACTGCATGTTGTGCAGCGTGTACTCCGGATCGGCCACATCCTGTTCACCAAAGGCCACCAGCGAGACCAGACGAGCACTGGGCAATTCGTCGCCAGAGACAGAACGTGGTGGAGCCGAAATGCCATCGGCGTACTTGGCTGACAAGAGGCGACCATACCTAGAGAGAGACACAGGAGAGAGAGGAATGCAGAGAATTGGTAGAGTATTATTTTGCTATGTAAAGCAATCTTCATTCTTACTTATTATTGGGCACACCCAGGCCAGGCTGCTCCAGATGGTTGCAGGAACCGTCCATGGTGCGATAGGGTGTTTTCTCACATATCGCTGGCGGGCTGGCACAAGGCACTCGTCCCGGAGTGGGAGGCGTCGGTCCATAGGCTGGAGGACTGGACAGTGATAGGAAGGGATTCTGCGGTGCCGGAGAGGTATCAACCAATGCAGATGACAGCGCATTTCTAGAAATACCAGTTGGATTTAACCTTATGCCAAGGGGGAGTAAGGTATTAGGGGACCTACCCAACTAGATATGGATCTGGTCCTTGCAGATACCGAAAGCCGTGATAATTGCCACCATGTGGTTGCTCATTGTGCACAATTTGATAGCCAGTGGAGACCTTAAGTCCAACTCCATGGCCGACTAGACCCAAGCACAAAATACTCAACAGCAACATATCTCGCTGAGACATCTGAAAGGGAAATACAATCAGTGTTGGAGGTAAAGGTACTCTACTTATATAGATTAAAGATATCAACGTAGTTCTATGGCTACCATTGATAGAGCTCTTGTGTTTAATATTAAACAATTTTGCTGACACCTTTTTAAACAACTTCGTGAACCCATTCGCTGACGTATCTCAGATGGAAGAACACGACTCGAGGGAGCGAATGTTGTAGCCCACGCTGGACATTAGGCTTAAGTACCGCATAATTACTGGAACTGGGGTCCAGTCAAACTGTGGCAGCTGCGGACACGTTTCAGGTTAACTGTCTAGAAACACGAACTGCAAGTGGCGCATTTAGCATGAGCTCGCGTGGCGACCAGTTGCAGGGAACAATCCCCCATCGATCTCTGAAGCTGAGACGGAGACTGTGACTGAGACGGAGAGACAGCAATGTTAGTTATGGAATCAGTATAGACAGGCTCCTGCAGTTATGGTCACAACTGGTTTCATCACCCATTTCGTATGTATTCATTATTATTCATTTTGATTGCGACACATTCACAAAACATGTTCATTGCGCAGCCAAACAATTTGCTGCTGGAATTTGCCTAAACTCCGACAATGGCATAGTACAGTTACAGTATGTTACACTATGTTAGTAGTACATAGTACGATATACACATTGTCGGCCAGATTTATTTTTAGCATGCAATGGGAACTGCGAGCAAGCGTGAAAAGTCTCATAATTGTTGGTTATTATACTGTACATTTAATCAATTTGCAGGCTACTTATGTAAACAGTGCATTGAGCTTTACATAATGAATTCGTCTAGCGCATTGTCCTCGAGCTAAGACCTAGACTCAGTCGCCTCAACCAGCCAGCCAGTCAGCCAGCCAAGCCAAGCGAAAACCAATTCCGCCAACAGTGGAGAGCAACACCAAACCACAATCGGAGCCACGACTTCCAAGAGTGGAGTCTCAGACCTTTGTGCAAAATGCCACAGCTGCATGCAAATTCACAGATATTGGCCCCCAATAGGCTGCTAGCCTGCCGTGACAGAAACCGAGAGTCGAACCTAGTCGGGTTTAATTGTCAGCCCAAAACAGAACAATGGCATCGATACAATGCAGCTGGCTTGGCAATAAGACTCCACTTGGGCTTCCTACTCGCCCTGGACCAGCACCTACAATCGACATATATAGACGTATATACTCGATACAGATACATAAATATATTATATATATAGTCGTGTTATGCAAGCACCACTGCAGTCTACAAGTCATGCCTCGACTTGCATCCATTGCTCCATTTGGGTAAAAATGACAGCAAGCAAAATCTTGAGTTTTATTTTAGAATTCTTAATTAGAGCTGCAGCCGGACAAGGCCAACAGCAACGGCAACAGCAACCATTGTTTCGGGGTCAACTTGGGCAATGTTCCATTTGCCAAGCGATTACGATCGTTTAGCATGGTGCACTGATTGTATACTATTAGTAGCACAATCTTGTGGTCCCACACAATGGTCCTTGCCTCTCTAGAAATTATAAAATCATTTGCATAGTTGTCCATGGTAATTCCTGTAGCACAGCTGCAATATGTCTGAACCTGAAGTGTTGATAAGTTCCTGGTTGTAATTTAGACTTTGTATATTGTTGGTATATAGTGTGCTTGTTTACTTTACTTGTATCTATATGTACAATAGATGATTGATTGGGTTGTTTGCTCTTAAGGTTTTAGTGTTAATTGAATTAACCATAGAAGTCTTTTCCAGTGCCCTAATTGATATCTGATCTTAATGTAATATAAATTTAATAGAATATTCGGCTTTAATACTTGCTTATTAGTATGCAGGGCAGTACCGACGGTCTCGACGGCCCTTGTGCACAACTTCGCGTGGGCCCCTAGTGTAATTGCCTTGCTTTGAAATATACTTGTTATGTATTTAGTTTTTAAAACATTGCACACAATGATGAAGTCTAATACCAATTATTCGCAAAATATTCAATAGTTTTTCAATAATCTATTTTTCGGCCGCTGTTATGGTCGATTGATAATATTTGCAATTTATTTAATCATTTTTGCATTATTCTGCTTCGTTCCCGTCTGCCAAGAGCCCTTTTATCCTTCACACGCCCAGATTCGGGTCTGTTTATATGGGAATCTGAACTATAGTACACATTTCCAAGCCCTCCAGACCCTCTTGACACTTTTATAAGCGATATATAAACTATATTTTTTATGCGTTTTGCAACAATATCGCTCAAATATGTTTTGCTTGAGGTTTTCTACAAATTGCAGCATAAACTAATTGAAATTCAATGTTTATTGGGTAACAACTTCTTATGTCAGCAGATCTTTTACCAGGCAACCATTTTAAACTTATTCTGTTAATTTTATGCCAATAATACGGTACTATGATACATATCTACTTATATGGAGCTCTTTGCTGGGATATCGGAGTTGGAGTAGCCAACCTGGTTAAGTGGCTTGGGTGGTGCAACTGTGTTGTCACCCTCCCTCCCTCCATCCTGCTCCCCTTCCGTTGGAAGTCGAACAAGATTGCCCAAACCGGGTAAATGCGAGCAAATTTTTACGACTTTAACGACTTCTAATTAAAATCGAATTCATATCGTCGCAGACATTTGTTGATCATTAACGTGTAAAATAGCTTGAATCAGGATGGCGTAGAAATTCGCCACGAAATGATTGATTTATTGACGGCTTGGCAGCCTTATGTGGTGCTGCAGCGTTGCAGCGCCTGCTCCATTATGGATACAGATGTACATATCTGTCAACAGCTGAGCTCCAATCTGGTGCCAGTGGGAGCTGGCAGGCAGGCAGTGTGGCAGCTGGGAACTGCAAACTGCCAACTGGGAGACGAGTGGAGGCATGTCAAACCCGCGATACGACGACGTGGTGTGCACACAAATCGAAGATCGCAGGCATACCGCTTGATCTGGGTAACGAGCACTAATTGAAATTGCCATTTAAAGTGAAAGTGTCCCAAGTACCCCGAGGCACCTTAAAGCACAGCAACAGTTTGGCATCCAGTCAGACATTGTTGCCATTTGCTCTGGTTTTGTTTTTTAGTTTTTTTTCCTATCGAAGGTTGCGTAAGATCATGTGAGATTACTGCGATCCATGCGTGATAATTGCAAAATGTGCTTTAACTGGCAAATCATAGCAGCATTGCAGCAACGATCTCAGACAGTTTTATGTATAATTGATGGCTATAACTAGGCCTGCCACATGGCTCCTTCACAAGAAGTCATGTGCGTGCCCCAGAAGAAGTCGAAGTCAGGTGACTAAACCGCAGATTTGTAACTCCGTCTTAGCTGCACCTACATTGCACCTAAAGTCACATGACCGAAACACTCGAACACACTTAGAGCAATCAACACTTAAGTTCCAAGTCGCGATCGGTACTCGTATGTGAATGAATGGGTACTCACTCACTCACTCACGTGGTGAACTCGTTGGGCAGGACCGGTCGATCAATTTTTGGTGTGCGAATTTATTACAAACTCGGCGTTCGGCATTTTCTAATTGCGAGCACAGTTTGCAATTCGCAATTTGCAAGCGCCTTTACGGTCGTAAATTTAGATGCTCCATACTAATTGATTCTTAACTGTTTTGAACCGAATTGGCCGAAACGGTCGGCCAACTGGTTTTTTTCTTGATTCGTCCGAATGAGGCTTAGCATTTGGATATTAATTTTTATGTTGTTACGCGTGTGCTGTAATTGGAGGAGTGCAATGAGCTTTTTTCGGATATTTGATTCGTGGTGCATAAAATCGGTTTGATATGAGTCTGTCTGTCTGTCTGTCAAACTTAACTGCCCATATATTGTGGTGTTTCGTTTATGTTTTCGTGTCAACTATAAGCTGTCACTTCCTTTCTCAATTTGGAGTTGCAACACGCAGGAAATTTGTGGGTTATTTGAACAAATACGATCATAAATTTCGAATCAAATTTTCTCATGCAAAACTTAATTGAACTGCACTAAAAGCAGTTCGTTGAGGCACGGCGACTATATAGTTTATTTGAATGAGTTAAGATTAGAAGAAAACCTATCTCTAATAATATTTTCTTATATAAAACTGAACTCAAAGTAAGCTATTTGTTTTTCATTTGTTATGCTCAGCATATAGTCGATTGGAATCTTTGACCTCCCCCCCGGGGGAATTCGATTGTTTTGCTGCATGCTGCGGGCACAAAAGTCAACAGTAGCTAATGCTGGAGTTGACGTTCTAGGTCCGTTTCCAAGGTAATATAAGTATTTGCAGCAAGCCTGCCTTTCGCTATGCGGCCTGACATATCACGACTCCGACTCCAACTCCAACTCCGACAACAACTCCAACTCCACCGACGATGCCAAAGCAGGCCCATGCAGGCAAATGTTGTTGCCCGTTTTACTTTTAATTACATAACAGATCGCCAGATGAACGACCCGAGGAAACCCCCATGGCGCATACCAGTTCGAGTACGATTGTGTGTTTTTGCTATTCACTATTTGCTATTCACTATTCACAGTGTACATTCGATTCAATTTATGATCTTTGTTTATTTGCTTTGATTTTGTGCGTACTTTGCAGTTTTTCATACGTTCAATAAACAATTTCCTATGCTCGATCATAACTGTAAAATAGGCAATGTCTACAATCTATTATTGTAATGAGTTGAGATCAGGTTGTAAGGGGGCAACTTTTCAATTCGTTTATGTTTCCTCTTTAAAATTATTCTTTCAAATGATTTATTATAATCGCAGATAATGATAGGAAAAATACTATGCATATCTAGAGGAACTAAGTAGAGTAATGATTAGACTTCGAATATGTTCAAAGTTCACTTTAGATCTTACAATTGAGATTAGTTTTTGTGGTATTTGAGGTGTTAGTCACATGAATGCAAACCACATAAAAACTGCCAGATCGGTTAATGAGTCCAGCTACAATTTGATAATCGATAATTCCAAAATTCCTACAAGTTTTTAATGCACAAATAAGCTATGGGAACCAAAAGCTGAATATGCGGCCAATTGTTTATGTTTCCTGTCAGATTCAAATCGGAGTGTTTTTAATTTATGTAGAGTTGCAGCAAATAAAGAAGTTGATTAAGTTTTGATGCCAAACTGTCAACGATTATGCGATTTAAATCTGACACACAGTTAGTTTAATTAGATGAAAATGTAAAGTTTAATTAGACGCCGAGGATTTCGACCTTATGTGAAGACACTGTTATTCAATCGACGCTTTTCCCATAACAGTTGATGGTCGGGGAAGAGTACGATGAGGGGGTAAAGTGGGGTGGCGTGTGGAGTGGAGTGGAGCGAAGTGTGGACGTCACTTGTTTCGAGGCGCAATTAAAACTAATGGTAATTACGATGCTCTTAGCGCAATTGCCGCGTCCGGCCCGATTCCGGCCACACGAGGCGGCACTGAACAATGCCAACCAGAGCAGATCGTCAGAGACGGCATTGTCTTTTATAACGGAAGCGCGCAAAGAAAGACATTGTCGAACTGGGGGACAGACAGACAGAAAACAGAAATGACAAACAGACAGACAGATAGAGAGACAGACAGACAGACAACTACAACTACAAGACACGCAAGTGAAACGTATCACGAATCGACGATGAATTACAAATCCTGGGGATAATGCGTATCGCCGTTATTTCGGAAGCATGTTCGTACTCGTAGTTGGGAGATTTATGAGTTGTTTGTACTCGTAATGAATGTGAATGCAGGAATACAAGTATCGTGTGTAGTAAGCTTAGCTGTCACCTGCCTGTTGTCTGGGGAATTTGCTAGCCAAGCCAATTTAGCAGGATTTACGAGAGATGCATTAACACTCGCACTCGCTCAAACGGGTACTGCGCACGCTCTTTGTTCGCACTCACATTCATTCAAACTGTTGCAAATTAATGTGTGAATATCTTCAGCTTCCATTCAAATGCGCCGGCTGTGGCTACGGTGGCTCATTCATCCGCCGCCGACAACAAGACAACAAGGCAATGGACCAACGGGGCGGGTAGATGAAGTTGTAATCGTCTCAAATTATGGCCAGATGCTGCTCGGGGCTGGCCTCTGGTCGTCGCGCCGTCTGCCACAGCAGACAAGACACTCGGGCTCGGCCAATTGCAATGCAATTGTGGTCGGTATGGTGGAGGGTGCCAAGCTGGAGGAGAGCGGTGCGAGACCTTGACTTTGAAACTGTTCAAGTTTCTTGCGCGGCTGCAGTTGAAGCCAAATTGAAATCGAAAACAAAACCGAAAACAGGTTGAAGCGACTCACGTTATTTGCTTTCTTTGGGGCATCGATGGCGACTCGTTTTATCGCCTATTAAGAGGTCACTAACTGCAGTTGGTTATTTAATTGTCGGTGGACTTTCAAGATATGCATATCAAGTGGACTCGTTTCTGGTGCTTCAGTTCTTTTAATTACTGCCAAACGTAATATAAAGCAGAGCTTACATAATTATAAAGGTATCATTATTATACTTTTGTAGGTTATGTTTGGCTGAATATTTATGAAATTTGTTGGAAAGATTCACATACGAGTATGTAAGAGTTAAAGCAATTCATAATTCAAACTCAATATTGAAAGTTATTTTTGAAATTGTAAAATGTTCTTAAGGGTTTTTGAACTTATCTTTAACTGATTATTTATGAAACTTTTGGGACAGCAATGGGAACTCAATTTTTAAATATATTTAAAAACTTCAACAGTTCTTTGTGAGTTATCTGTAACTGAATATTTATAAAATTTGATGAGAAAATTCAAATAGACAGCAACTGCAGAAATGCATAATTCATACTCAACATCAAATGATATTTAACAACTTATACAGTTCTTAAGGGTTTCCAAATTTATTTTGACTGAATATTTATAAAACTTTTGGACAGCATTGAATATGCAACAGCTAACTCAATTTTCATATATATTTAAAAACTTCAACAGTTCTTTGTGAATTTCGAAACATTCTTGAACTGAATATATATGAAATTTGTTGAACATATTCAAATATACAGAAACGTGCAGAAATGCAAAGTCCAAACTTAATATTGTTAAATATTTAAAAACTTAAACTGTGCTAGAGAATTTAGAATTTACCTTTGAACAAATATTTCGTAATTTTTGTATCAAGCATTGAATATGCATGAGCTAAAGAAATGCACAAAGCAAACTCAGCATTAAAAGATATATAAGATTGTAAGCCATTCGCATTCTAAGTGGATATTACTTTGGAATGTTGCCAGCCGTCAAAGTCGCATTCCACGTAACGCGCTGCTAATTCAGCGCTTAATTATTGCATTTACTTAAGTTATTAATTAGCCCACAGTCGTAAGCCAGAGTTGGGGGTTCTCAAACACTATTCGTGAACCATTCAAGAGTGCAATTTGTCGAAACGCCTCCCAGTTGGCCAACACACGCCAGTTGTTGCTTGTGCTGTCGACTCCGTCTTCGTCTCCATCAGCGACTTCGTTGTTGGGTTTCCCATTTCGGTAGTGAGCGTGGACAAATGGAGAAATGTTAACAACGTTATTACTTGCTCGCTATTTGGAGCATTTAAACGATAATTGGGCCGAGGACTTTCGGGTCCCCCCTGCCGAAAATGGTTAAAGCGAGGCGAGAATCTGGTGTACTGGTTACTTAAGCCTAAGCTGGTTATGGTACAACATATGTTGCTGTCGAGCATGGCAATTGTACAATGATTCCCATAATTATATGGCGAAACGATTGAAAGCCAGCGAGATATAAGTAGTATACATGTATAGGTACAATGTATAAATATTCAAATCTTCCGACTGAAGTGCAATTGGATATTTGAGGGGACGAAGTCGGGGTTCGTGTTCATGTTTGGGTTTCTCAAAACAAAGCTATGCCATTGTCTCGAATCTCGAGATGAGGGCCCAATTATAAAGTCATATTACAATTTTCGCAGATATCATCTGAACATATGTTTCGTACTTTACAACACTGGATTAATTGCGCTGGCTTATCAATGCGATTGAAAGTGAGTTTGTCATGTCATAAACATAATGTGGTTTTGCATATTTGACTTCTGGGTTGGGTTTTTTAAATATGTAGCTACTTAAAGCCGAAACGAATGTAATCAACAAGTGAATGGCTCAAGTCGTCAAGTTGCGGTTATAGCCCCACACTCACATACTCATACACTCACTTCCAGACTTAAGTCGATTGCGCAACTTGCCCAAGATCCCAGAAGAGAGTGTGGGTTTGACGGGTAGAGAAAGTGGGCATGGCCCGGTTTACAATCTCATAATCTGGTACATTCACAAGTTCACTCTCTTGTGCTTACGGCTTTGGTTCCGTATCGTGGTTCTATTGAATACCAATCGCCATGGCGAGTATTCAAACTTGAAGTCGAGTCGAGACTCGGTCCGTTCATTGTCTATAATTTATGTTTGTAGTTCGGCGATTTATTGACTGTCTGCACCGATGATTATCGGCCAATAATGTTGAGTCGACTGGTCTGTTGGTTTAATCCGCTACAATGAGGGGGCGTGTCCAATTAGATGGCGTAAATTGCCCACCGTGCGCTACACGTAAACAATTCGTGGCGTGTTTCTGGCCTTTTCTTTCTTGGTTTTACGATTATAATGAGGCTGGAAATACGTATGGGAAGGGAACTCAAAGGGTTAAGTTAAGGTATGTGCAGGCGTGGGTCTGCACAATTCGTGATAGATCGAGACCTACAATAACAATAGCAACAACAACAACAAAAGCAAAGAGACAATAAAACAAAATAGAAAACGAATTCAACTATGAAGGTCGCTCGGTTGGTATCTTAAAATAATTACCTTACTTTTAATAAACACACAAATGCAATTTACAACACAATTATTGTGCCACTTTCGTACACACACACTCATACACTCACACACACGCAGGTCTCTTAGTAACAATGGACTGTAATTTGATTTTAAATATGCAATTAAAGGCAGTCGACAGAAACTAGTTTAAATAGTTACTAAGGGCAGGGCCTGAGGACATAATTAACAAATCGGACAGCATTATGCAAATTCAACACAAGTCTGATACTTGGCAGTGCCCCTGAAGAAGTATAGAGGCATTTGATGAACACCTTCAAATACAAACTGTATTGCTTCTGTGTATATCGAGCGATCAGTTGGATCTGTAAACACATCTGTAAAACACATGTTTTCATATCAACTACAGCAATTTATATGGATTAGATTGAATGTCAACAATTTGTTGAATATCTTGTTTTGTGTACTTGTTTCTCGCCTTGTCGCTGATTTTGATAATGTTCGAAATTTTAATAAAATAATTTATAAGATTTTAACTGGAAATTACATGCAAACAAATATAAAAATCGCATAAAAAAATGCTATAAAGTTTAATATTGCATACACCTAAACGCAATGTCTAGTAAATCCTACCTCATACGACCTTCAGCTCACGCACAATTATGAACTGAACCAGATCGATTTAAAATTGAGTTCTTAAAGTTTTTTTATATTTCAACATTTTTTAAATTGCTTCAACAGGTTTCAGAATTTATACCATATTCGGATTGATCGTTTAAAAAACATTTGTGGTTTTTATTCAGTACACCCAAACAAGTTCAACAATTATTCATTTATCATAAAGATCCCGTGAGAATAACCCATATTTATTTATAATAATAAACTTGTTATGTTGGTAAAACTCCAACTCGATTACAACATCAACGGAACTCCGGTGAGGGAACTCCATAATCCGAAGAAATGGTGAGCCTATTAATTTCAATTAATTGGCCACAGATGGTAAAATTTGCCTATGACGCAACTAATAATATGCTTGTTACAAGTACTTGCTATACTAATGCCATACTCTTGCTATAAATACGTTACTCTTGCTCTACTCACCATACTCGATCGCAACTGCTGAAGAAATACTCGCACTTTCAAATTCTTTTTATTAATCTTTCACTTTTTATTGCTCACAACATGCATCTGCAATGCGAATACAAATACGAATACGAACACGAATAGGAATACAAATACGAGCACGAGCACGAGCACACAATTTACAATCCAAGAATTACCAAATCGAGATCGCGCATTCCGCGCTAAGTCGGGCAAATTATATCAATATTTTGATATTTCGCCTAAGTAATATTGACTTGCTTGGTAATTGATTCGCAGTTTCATTAGCTACTCATACTCAAACTGAAACTCATTCACAACTCGACACCTGCCCGCGAGCGCCGTGTGCGGCTTCTGATCGGCTCAGATCGGATCGGATCGGAACGGATTGGTATTGCTTAGTTCGGCTTTGATCGGTTTGGTAAGCCTCGGTGGAGTCCAGGCCCCAAGGTACTACTGTCGGCGGCAAACTAACTGGCCTGACGCTGAATTTGGTGCTTTTATAACGAATCGACAGCGGTTGCGGCGGCTGCACAAAGCTAGCAGCAGTAGTAGCGGCGGCGGCGGCGGCAGTGAGGCAGAGCTGTTGTTGTGTCTGTTCAAAAGCCAGTTCGAAGCGGGCAGAGATGCAGGCGCAGGCGCCGACTGCAAGCGTGTAAATCAAAGAAGTTTGCTCTGCTCTAATTTAAGAGCTGCAGAGGGGCTGCGCAGTGGGGGTATGGGGGTGCAAGGGGACTTAGTCAACTGGAGGTTTAGTCGCAGGTTTTTAATGTTGTTGCTGTGCACATGTGTCTGTGCAGTGTTTATGTTGTTGGCCGTTTGTCATTTTTGGCTAGGACCCGCGATGCCTAACAATGTGTGCCAAATGTTGTTTGTTTAGCTTACACATTGACACTTGACACACACACAGAGACAGACACACAGACTTGCTACACACAAACTCACTCAGTTGAACCCCTGATGACCTCTTTGAGTTTGAGGGCTGTTGCAATGCTACGGCATCTGTGACCTAGAAAGCTTTTCTTTCGAAAATGTATTGCGAAACCTTTGCGCGACGTTGTTTCGGGTAATTGTTTTCATTAATTAAACAGTCGGACATACGTTCACACACACATATGTACATACATATGCACGTATGCTAGCCTACATATGCATGAGCCCACACACACACACATTCATGTGTTCAATCGGTGGCAGCAGCATAACAAAATATCATTCAGTTTCCATTTGGTCTGCTGCTGCTGCCGGTCACTTTGTAGCATAGGAATTCACTGCACGTTCGTACATACATATGTATTCGTACATATGTACATACATATAAAGATATTGCGATGTTGTAGGTACAACTACAGTACAGCACGCTGCACATTTGTCACACGCTTTTCGAAAAACTTGTCACTTGGCCTTCAGTCTGGAAACGTTTTTAATGTTCTGTCTCCATTTGCATCATTAGAATTCATTTTGTAGCCGCTCTCGATCAAACTGGATCAACATACATACTATATACCTAGTCTTGTCTTGTCCGCATTGAGACGCTTCCTTGAGCCACACGATTTATGGCCAGTGCTATCTATCGTGCTTTGTTTTCCATCTCATTATTATATTATTTTATATTCGCTCTGCAATTATATTTTATGTGAATGGAGACACTTGTTAATTGTACCTTCATTTGGAGCATTAATTCAATTAACCAACTCAAACTTGTTTTTTATTGGCACATCCGTTTCCACACGACATTACAACCTAGAGAGCGATAATAATAGCACCCTTTAATGCGATTTACGAGTGTGCAAAAAGTTTTAAATAATTGCAAAATGCACAGATACTGACAGTCCTCAAATTTTACAATCATTTACTAAAGTTTTACAATTTTAACTATCAGATTTATGCAACTTAGGAGATTCTACATAGAGATTTCTTTCGTTTCGATGATACAATATGCATTTAGCAGAGCATTTGGCAATCTTTAACGTAATTTACTAAATACGAATAATCCCTGGACTGGTCTCGCAGACAAATTACCAAAAGAAAAGCGATCACAGCATTAATTGGTACGTAACAAGTTTTTTTGTCTGTGCCGTTTTTCATCTAAATAAATTATCCGATCTCAGAGTCTCCTTAGGCGCGTTGTGCAAAGACAAAAACAAGTAATTCGTAAAAGTTTACATTATACCGCGAGCATGAACATCGTATTTGGAATTCTAGAGTTTTTATACCCGCTGCCCATGGGTTAGGTAGGGTATTTTAACTTTGTGCCAACCGAAAATGTATGCAACAGGCAGAAGGAGGCGTGGCAGCCCTGACAAAGTATATATATTCTTAATCAGCATCAATAGAAGAGTCGAAATAGCCATGTCTGTCTGTCCATCAGTCTGTCGAAAACATGCCTAAGTGTTTCACGTAGATCAAGTTTGTTTTAGATTTTAGCCATCCCTCGTAAATCGATAAAAACCTAATTTCATGCGTAATTTAAATACAGGGCAGTTAATTTTAAGTAAACCTAATAACTATCAACACCCAAATGCTGTCTGAAAATTTGGTTGCCATCGGATTATTAGCATAGAAGTTATTTAAGAAATCATTTTCAAGATGTATTGATTTTCAAGCAGCTCTCTGAAGTATGCAACACAAAATACTATCAATAAGTTATATATTTAAGAAATTGGTTTGGTCAAATGGGTAGCGAGTATAACACAGTCGAGCACACTTGACATGTTGCTTTCGTGCCTGTTTTTGTCATAATGCGAACACATTAAACAGTTAAAGGCGGTGAAGTAGCAAAATCAGAGAGATCAACGGGGGTATACCTCCTGAAGGAATTAAGATCTTGTGATGTTAAAAGCAGCAAAAAAAAATAGTGGAGTGAATAATAACAAATAAGCTTTAATAATTTCTAGGACTTAAGATCCCCAATACAAGCACTCATAAGCATCTCTTGTATTTAGCATATTCATTAAAGCAAACGCCAAGATATGAGAGTCTTATCTTATCTTTATAAATCGTACAATAAACAGGGGTAGAATTATTTAAAAGCCGAGCCCCATATCACAGTATGTACGATCTTGTAAACTGAATACAAAATTTTCTGTAACGTATCTACAATTTAAAGCATGCCTGCTTCTAAGTATGGTAAACGCAAAACCTACTTGCCCAATTTGAGGTGTCAACCGTGGAAACATGCAGACAGAGAGACACTTCCAGACGGAAACCCAAATAGAGAAACCACACTTCTAAGACTTGATTGTGCTTCTAAGCATGTGCACTGCATCTAAACGAATGCAAGATGTATACCCATTTTCTCTGCTCACAGGGTATCAGCACTTTAAGCTATTTAAGAGATATTATCGATTTTGCTAGTTTTTCCAACAATTTTTGCTACACATGTACAGTTTTTTATTTTAATACATGAAAGGAACAGTATAAATAATTGAATGGCAGAACTCTGAGGATTGCGCCGCATTAGATAATTGGGGGAAAACAATGTGTGTGTTTGTGTGTGTTGAAATATTCCAGACTTGAAATCGAAATAGCCTAAAAGATCTCATCCTTATTGCCGTTGGATTGATCAGCCTTTTGTCTGGCACGAGCCAACTTAGCGGACAGCTCCGACGATCGAATGGTTTTGTACTGAAAAAAAGAAGGGATGAGAGACGTTGAGTAATTGGAATTCCTGTGGGGATAAATTTTAAATTACCTCGCAGAAGTTCTTCTGTAACACAATCTGGGAAATAAGACGCCGACTCTCACGCTGGCCGAAGTAACTCTCGATCGTGTGAGGAGAGAGGGCGAATATCTCCTCGCCACTGAGTGTGTGCAGACGCTTGACAATCTCATCGGAGAAGCCCTTGCCGCGCAGCCATTCCTCCACTTCCCTGGGCTTCGAGTTCTGGGTAATGAAGATTTCCGGTGTCTTCAGAATTTCGAGGTCTCGACGACGCTGTCGCTGTTGCAATGCAATAACCAACTCATCGTTCACACCGTCCTGCAAAATGTAGGTATCATCATCAGCATCGCATTCGTTGCGAGCACGCATGGCTAAAGGGAGGATTCAGTTCAGGATCATTAGCGGGTTATACAGGGTGAGGTATCTAGAGAGATTTACCTGCAAGTGCTCCGGCAGCGGCCATGTTGCGCTTCAGTGTGCCACTCGGGGTGGGTGTTTGACTGTCGCTTGGTGGCATCGGTGGTGGCACTGGCACAGTAGCTGGCATGGAATACGAACGGGGCATGTTCTTGGCACTAATTGGCTGCTGGGATTCGCGCTCTGCTGGGGCGGCATAGAGTGCCATAGTATTGCGATAGAGCGGATTGTTGGCTTCGCTTGCAGCATCGCCGTTCTCAATGGCCAGCGAGGCCAGGGAGTCTGTGTCGCGTGCATTGCGGCTGGGCAAGGGCTCAAAGTTGATGGGAACCAGCACAGTGTTTGGCACGTAGCCGATGTTACCCACAGAGTTTCGCGCCTTCCACCAGTTGCGAGAGTCGTCAATTATCTGAGTGATGATGGGAAATGGTTGGATTAATTAAGATCTCAAGACTTACAAGAAGTCCACTCTTTACTCACCTCTAGGTATTCACCCTTGGTGACATTCAGCTCCTTATCATTGGTCGCCGTCTTGTTGTAGGTCACCTCAGCGATCTGCACATTGCGACTCTGTAGGCGACTCAGCCAGGTGCGATTGCTGGTTTGACTGAGTGGACTTATTGGTGCCGATATCGGGGTCTGTGGCTTCTTGAGGGCAGGTGCCAAGTACGGCACTGTCTCGTCAACATCCCAGTCGGGTGACCATTCGTCATAGAAAATGGGATGATATTTGTCCGTGTGATCTTTAAACTGATCCTTTGGCACAGTCCAGTTGGGTCCAAGACTAATCCACAGATCCTTCTCGTGGGTGTCGAGGCTGCCATTCAAAAATGTAACTGTTTCTCGGCGCAGCAGCGGATTGACAATACTCTCGGGCAAACGGGCACCCTGGTGTACATCGTTGCACACGTTCACGATCGTCTGCAGGGAAACGAATACACTGTGAATGGGACTCACTCCCTTCGTGAAATGATTCTGCAGTTTCACAGCGAAATTCAGCGCCAACTTGATCTTGGCAAAGATGTCAATGAACTCGCTTTCAATGGGCGGACGCGATCGCAAGATCAACAGACCTTCCCCATGTGGATTGTGTTCGTTCTTTCGAGACTCAAGCTCCTGCATGGCCTCCGCTGCGTATTGAAGTCGCGCTATAAATCGTTCTATATCCTCGCTAAAGTTAAAAGAAAATGTCTATGAGAAGTCTGCTCGATCTTCAAGAGGAATTGATCTACTTACAAGCAATGGTTGAGTACCAGCACATCGCGATCGGTCTGCTCCCGATCCTGGGCGTTCTTCTCGGCAGCAATGCCCGCTGCAGCAGCCGCAATGCCAAACTGATCCTTGGCCTGGTTGCCTGGCCGCTCTGGCTTGGGCAGGCGGATGGGCGTCTTGTTACGATCCACTGTCACTGGCTGCCCGTTAGTCAGTTGCCGCAGATCCTCCACCAGATGCACCGAGCTAACATCGCTGACCTATGGTAAGTCAAGGAATTAGCAAAGTATATTACTTATGTCGGTATAGTTTGATCTTTGTTATGACTCACCTGGAATATATGCATCTCGGTATAGCCCAACTTAGCGCCTGGCACCGTGAATATCAATATGTTATTGTATGTCTCCATGGGATCTTCACTGATAAAGGCCGTCGGTTCGGTTATCAGACTACCGGGAAAGTTTTCGATTTCTTTCATATCCTTATCGAGCATGACAAGCCATTGGCCATTGAAGCACATATACATCTTGTGGGGCCAAATGCCGCCGGTCTTATCTAGTTCGATGAGCAATTTCATTTTCTCCTTTGGCTGTTTGGCTTCAGCCTCGTTCTTCAGCTTAAACGTGGCCAAGTGATCCAGGGCATATGTCGGCTTATTATCGCCATTCTCGTAGCCGCCGTTATCAATGGAATGAGCTCCATTTTCATACCCGTTACGGAGCATACTACTGTAGAAGAAGAGTGCCAAAGATATCAATAATAATTCACTGTTATATATCTCTGTTTATATGTGATTTCCGCAATTCCGCAACCCGATCCCATATAGCGCAATCAAAACTAGATAAAACCGTACAACTTTCTTAAGTTGGTGTTAGAAAATGCTAAGAAAACAATTTCATAGTGAAATCAGAGAAAATAACTTAAAGAATATTTGTAGACAATAGGAGCTCTATTGACACTACAGGAAACATATTGACAATTGATCAAATCCATGCGAAATTCTATAAAATTCTTGAGTCTAAAGTGCTAAGTACTCAAAGCAGAAGCACGCGTTCCGGTTCTATAGTTCCAAAGTGATTCACTGTGCTAGACAACTATATAAGTATTATTAACAGTTTAAACAGATAAAGATAATGCTTAGGAACAGTAGCCAATATCTTTATTGTACCCATTCAAAATAGTTGCAAATGAGCATATGAGGTGCGTGAAAATGTGTGTTATAATTGGATGGAGGCGTGTCAAACCCTACAATATGCATACTACATACAAACTTATGATTGTTAATGAGTGTGTATACATATGTAGGGTGTTATCTACACTTCAAACACCACAAACTTTGCCAAAAATCATGCGATTTTTGATTGAAAAGTCTTTTTGTTCATGTTTTTAAGTGGTAATTGATTTCTCGTTCATATTGTACAGGTTTATAAAATTGGAACTTCAATTGAAGTATTTTAAATTTGCTTTATACAATATCTATCAAGTTAATCGAAATAAGTAGAAAAATTTAGTTAAAAGTAGTGCGTAAAGTAGTTTTAAATGATGTAAATGTACCCTAGTTCCTAGTTGTCAACATAGATAATACTCCTATACAGTCAAGAGTTCTCGACAGTTACACCTACAAACACTTGAGATTGCACTAAGTAAGGTAGGTAAATGTGCACTTGTGTGTGTATGTGTTTTTTGCAGATTATAATCAACAGTCCAATTCATTTTATTGGGAATATACGATTGTCTAGGCGTAAAAAGAATATTCTATAAAATTAATTACTTTTACTTTCAACGTTTTGAATATATCTATGCTAAATTTCATCTAGATAGCTCGACATGTGAATAGGTTGATGACTACCCTCATACGTAGTATACTCTCTTTATGGTCTACTCAAATTGTAGATTTATTTATAACCTCGACATTTTAGGATAATAAAAAATGTGTGTTCATTTTTTATGGTACATATCGTATTGGACCTTATTCATTTTCAACATCACTTCATTAATGGGGAATTAATTACTACACTATGGGTACAATTCTCTAGAATTTTATATTTTAATTTTAGAGTTGAAATCTATAATCTCGATCTATTTTTGAATATTCACCTACGCGTAACCACGACGGTTCGAAAGTATCTCAGGGTTCTGTTCCCTGGCTTGACCATTGCGATGCGACTTAAGTTACAAGACTAATTTAAGTTAGTTGTTAATTAAATGTTTCGACTAATGTTGATAGAAATTGAATGGCATCACACCGCATAAAGATTTCAGGCACACTGGCAAATACCCTATAAATATGCGCATGTGCTCATGGGTTCAGAGTACTGTTTGTGCAATACACCTGTGCGATTGTGAATACGAATATGAATATGAATGGGAATGTGAATGTGTGAGTGTGAGTGCCCTGCTGATTAGATAAGCGAACGCTGGCAATTGAGCGCCTTCTTTGCTTTTGCACCTTACTGTCAATGCCACAAACAGTTTTCCAACTTCTACTACTATCGCGGCCCGCTAGGAAATTCTTGGCCCATGAAGCAATCTTTTTTAAAGGCAAGTTACATAAACCCCCAATTAAAGGTCGATCATTTTTAGTCCATGATTGTAGCCGAGTTAGTTCTTCGGCTGTGTTTCTGCAAGATTTACTGTTCCATCGGGTGTGACATCATTTTCACTATCATGCTTGCTTGCGATACTATATATTTTTAGAGCATATAAGTAGAGTTATTTACTTTCTGAGTGAAGTCGCGACTCTATCTACACTCGATCTTTATTTATTACATTCGAACATCTGTTTGCAGCTTATCAAGCGCGGAGGATGAGCTATCTTCAACCTTATACCAGATATATAGTCACACTCACACTGGGTTGCTCTGGCAGTAGCTTGCACTCTCGACACGACGCGAATCAAATTGGAACTAACTGCCAATGGCAATGGGCCATGGGCTACGGACGATGGGCGATGGGGAGCGATATCAGTGGGTTGGTAGGTTCTCCTACACACACATACACCGACTACTTATTAATTGATTGCTCGAAATTGTTTCGTTTGAATCTTATCGGAGCACCGTACGCAAAAGGTTTTATCTGCCTACGTATGTGGCTTCATATGTGTTTGTTTTCATTTCGAGCATTATTTCTGCGTTGTGTATATATTCCCGTTCTGCATTCCATATACCTTCTATGCATACATATATAACTACAGCTTCATATCTTCCCACTCATTGGAAACAGTTATAGTTTTCGGCTTAGTCGGTTGCTAAACTCAATTTGGGGAAGCATTTCACACAGTGAGACTGAAGCAGAAGGAGCTTAACTAGTCTGTAACCAGTACAATATAAACCTTAACTATCAGTTATAAATCCCTTGTGATAAACTGTAGTCGCAATGTGGAAATAGAACATTCCTGAGAATTCCTATATTACGTAGTAAATACTGTGTAAATATGAACTTTGGTTGGCGTTGGTAAATTAGAAATCAATCATGGGATTGGAGAATTTAATATTACTGAAGATATGTATGTCTATTTTTAAACAACAGACATAACTTTGTGCAAATGTATATAACAGGCAAATGACAAATGGAGCGTGGCAGATCCCACAAAATATATACATATTATTGCTCAGAATAACTAGTCGATTCGATCGAGCCATGCCTGTCTGTCTGTATGAACACACAGAGCTCAGCTATAATAAAAGCTAGAGGCATCAAATTTGGCACTAAGGTTCTTGTTTATCCTGCGCAGGTTAAGCGAATTTTAAATGTTGGGTGCCACGCCCACTGCCCCCGCAACTCAATAAATTAATTTGCTAGGTCGATTTGTAAGCGACGTATAAAAGTTACGACTTTCTCATTTGAACACATACTTAGCTGACTAAAATATCTACCTGTCCTTCAAATTAAAATCCGATCGGACAATAAGCACATATATTATTGAAGTCACTGTAGTGCCCGAGCCTGCACATGTGTGTGAGAGTGAGAAAGCAATAGACGGCAGAAGACTTAATTACGCTATAATTGTTATTATTTTTAAAACTTGACGAAGGGTAACTTCGTCTGTTTACTTTATTTTGGCATCGTGTTAGTCGTATTTGTTGCTTAAGGCTTAAGTTAAGGTTCATGTTCGATATTCCACAGTTATAGTAGAGTAGACAGGCTCATCACTTGCAGTTAGGAACATCAGCTAAATTCATCTTATTTCGTCTCGGTGCAGAGTTCCGTCGGGTCTACGCGACGACATCGCGACAATCAACCAGTCGATTGCTGCAAATTGAAAGTTGCAAATCAATCATTATGTTTACCTGTCTATATAGTATATAATTATGTACTGCCGCTGGCCGTCGCTTATCACATGGCTCCTTGAGCAACTCGCGCAATATTGAAAGCAAATCAGCTTTCCCACTTCAGCGTGACTCAGTCGATAGCGACAGCTTTTGACAAGTGTCTGTGTGCGGTAACCATATATAATAGAGTCTCACCTGTTCGACTGCAGTCGGAAGATATTCCTGGGCACTGCATTCATATTGGAGTTCAGGCAGAGCAACTTTCTTCCGTCTAGGGATTTGTAGTGCTCCAGCAGAGTTGAGTACGGCGATGATTGACGATGCTGATGACGCTGGTGTATCTTGGAGAATTGCTCAGCTAAAGAAGAAAGAGGGAGAAATATATAAACAGAGTTTTATTTAAAGGTTTTCTTTCTGCTTACCCAATATGCAGCTGAAGGTGGGACCAACAGTTCCATTGACAGTCTTCTCCGAAATGCCGCCAATTATGAGATCCACATCCTGCCATGAGTCGTAGACATTTTGCAGTTTTTCCAAGAGCTGAAACAGTCGAAAGTTAGGGAAGAATTCAAGAATCTTCCGAAATTTACTTACCTCCTTTGAAATGAAGGGCTCAAAGTCAGTCCAGCCAGTTACTTGCTTGTTATTGTTGCAGACCTCCAGGTATTTGTAATATGGTTGCAGTCCATGATCGCGTCCGCGCTGAATATCGAATGCCAGCACATCGGTGTGAGTTGGCTTGGTGTTCTCATGCCACACAATCTGAAAAAAGAAAAAACCCTGTAGAATCACTTCTGAGTTAGCTGCCCCATCTCTACTTACTGCACCCACATAGGAGGCATCCATTTTCATGGCGCGTTCGTGCAGCAAACTCTGCAAGATCTCGTTCAGTTTTTGTGGGGTATACTGAATCTGTGGCTTGTAAATTTCATTTTTCAGCTCGAAGAGATTTGTCAGTGGCAGCACGTTGCTGGAAGGGATTATAATATGACATACTGTAAACAAACTGAGGCCCATCTTCTACTTACTTGCCGACTTCGTTGTTTTTGGCCAAATTGTGCAGCACATTGGGCAACATGGAGTAGTAGAAACGAATGGCAGCCACGCCAAATTCATTGGACACCTCAGGGAAATGCTGTCCAGCCGAAGGGGCTGGTGTGGCACGCACTTGTGCCGCCAACTCCTCACCCAGCACCTCGGGCAGCCACTCGTCAATGATGACACGACGATAAATATCAATGTTGATGGTCTTTGCTGCCTGGAACAGTTGCTCGTCACTCCAGTCCTTGTGACGTGTCTGCAGCTCACCAGCAATGCGATTGTGATTCCTCATGAAGAGAGTGTAGACCAGAATCGATAGAGGATTACTATTCACGCGGGAATCGCCGGCAGCAAAGCAGTTGCTGGCATTCACACTGTTGCCCCAGGCGCAGAACGTGTGTCCGTTATCGTCCGTTGTCATCGGCAGCAGATTGCCATTGGAGCTGGACTTCAGCAGGCCCTGACTGAGTGTGCGCATCTTGCGTTCGGCGGCATCTGTGAAGCCATAAAGCTGCGACAAATCCAGTATGCCAGTTGCCTGATTGAGCTAAAAAGGGAAATCTATTAGTTCTCTCTGTAGCTTACTCCCTCTCTCTGTGTCATTCTTACCTGTTCGGCAGCTCCAAAGTTGCAGTTCTCACCCACAGCGAGGGCACTTCTGACATAGTTCAGGCAATTGGGAAATCCGTATTTGTCTTTGGCCAGAATTGGAGCGCAGAGTGGATGATGGAAGCGAGGCTGCAAGTTGATCTGGTTGCGATTGCAGCACTCAATCGGTGAGCCGTTGCCTGGGGAAAGTATAAAGCTTTATTGCTAGTCTCGATCTGCGAAATCTGCTGGACTGCCAAACATACTCATCGACTGAGAGACGGTCTTGCTGAGATCGTGCTCTACAAACTGTGCAAACTGCACTAGGACCAAGTTCAAGTCTCGACTGGCCACACTGCTAGAACTTCTGGGACGGATCCTTTGTGTGGCTTCACTATTCCGATCGTAAAGTGCCATGCTTATAGCCCAAGCAGCTGGCAGATCATCCTCCCCAAACATCTCATGGAAGCCATTCTTATAGTTGCGCGAGAGCAGTCGTCGGAAAGCGTGATGACCATCGCGGCGACTCTGCAGCAACCTCTGGCAATCTCCTTGGAGTGTGCTGCCCTCAGGCAATGGACGTGTCTCCAGGTAGGTGCGACACTCATCACCACGAATGCCATGCGGTGCACATTTGCTGTTGTAGATGAACAGACTTGCCTTGAGTATCTTCAGAGCGACATCACTGTCCAGCTTGGACTTCTCGTTGGGCAGTGTGTCCAGCAGTTGGGCGTGGGAGAGACTGCCATTCTGAACTGTAATGTCAGAGCTCAGAAGATTGTCCTCGAGCCTGTAAAGTAATGGGTATACAAAGTCAAAGAACATTCTTAAAAATTCTATAAGTATTTCCTAGATATTTCTCAGTACTTACTAGAAATTTCACACATAAGAAATACATGAGAAACATTTCTTCTAATTATTTTTGAAATTTCTTTAAGCCTGATAGACATATACTATTATATGTGTATAATGGATGTTATACAATATAAACCAGTAAATAATTATGCGGCAACTTCAAGTTTATAAAGACATAAAGGTAACTTCTCTTTCTTGTTTCAATTTTCTGCATATTCTTCAATGTTCTTGAAGCTCAAACATTGAAATGATATACGTATTTAAAAATCTGTACCTCTTTTGTCTATTTATCGAATCGATTCCCGAGGTGACGAAATCCTTCCATTGAGCCGGCGAGATGCTGTTCAGCTCATTCCTGGCTCCATTGCTTACACTGAGCTGTGCTGTAATTGAAAAACAGCGATAAGATGGGATTTTTCAGCGTTATCTTATTTTTCTATATATTATATATTTTCTATATAACTAATCAGAGATTTCGTAAACTATAAATATGGGAAATACTCATGACGTAGCCAGGATCGAACAGTTTTTACCAAGAAACGTTAATCACACTAGATTAAGATTGAAATAAGATTGAATAAAAACAAAGAATATATGTATCTCTAACTTATATTTGGTATAGAGATGAGAAAATTGCCTACTTGATAATATAACATAGATAATTATTGAATATGTATGCAAAATGATATATGCAGCAAATGCAAATTAACTGACAGACAAAACGTATAAATTACTACAGTCTTACTGTTCATTCAAGTCGTATATAATGTATATATAATGTATTTCAGACTATGCAGAGTATCTAAAGGTCGAGTGTGTGTTAGAGAGACACGCTTTGGCTTCATTTTATGAATCGCTGCACGTTATTAGGGAATATTCCACTGATGAGTTGTTGACAACATTTGAATTAAAATCATATGAGAAAAGAAAAGCTCATAGACCAGATTGCCTGGCGACATACATAGATATAGTATATAGTATAAAACATACATATATACAATGATGTGACTATACAGATATTTGAAGAATTAATAACAACTGCAATATGTATATGAATAATTTCTTAGCAGCAGTTCTGATACGTGTAATTCTGTAAATCTGTGTGCGTGTGTGTGGTGTGTGCGTTACTATGCGATGGAGAGTTTAGTCAATAATCGCGTAATATTTGCTTACTTAATAGTCAATTTTCTACAATTACATTTGCAGCCTCGTCGAAATAATACACTTACATTGTGGGAACTGGAAGTTCAGTACATTTCCATATGGTAGAGCTGACGCCACTAGTATTACGAGAGCGGTCAGCCAAAGGTACACAGTCTGCCCCATTAGAATGAATATTGGTTTTTCCCGTGATGTGATTCACAAATTATGGTTACCAAATCAAGCCACGATCTGTTAATGCGAAAACAATCATAAATTGATGGACAGTTTGTGTCACTTCTCACACACTGACTTGACTTGACTTCCCGTATCTATTGATAAGGAATTAAAATGCGCTTCAGTGAACAGTAATCGGAACTCAGACTAACTCGGTGCCAGCGCTTGGGCGGCTCACAGACAACTGAACCATAAATGAGTCCCATGAATATGCGACCGCTGCCTGAGCGTCGCTCTGGCATTATCAGCGCGTGAGCACAGCTCGAGCCGACTCAGAGGCGCGGCTTCGTAAGAGCGTAAGGCCAGACAGCCAGATATGTATGTATTCTGATGGGAGATGGACTTAGAAATACTCTTTAGCTGAGAGTACATACTCTTTAGGTTAAAATGTAAATAAGTAATTAGTACCTTAAAATTCTCGCTCTTTATAGAATTGGATTATTTCATGTGCAAAACAGACTGTAGAACTATTCCCTTTAGCGATTATAGGGTATTAAGCTGCTTAAGCGGAAAAAAACAAATAAAATCTTCGCTAAGAGCGCACGTGATTTTCTTCTTTGTTGTAGGTGTGCGAAATGTCCATTCGTATATTTATATTATACATACATATAAACTTATAAATATTTATATGTATATGTATACACATATTTACTTTTTTACTTCTTTATACACTTGTGGCTTACGTGCTCAAACAAAGGAAATCTCAAGACATTAGCAATACACAACGTAGGTGGATATAATGAGCCAAATTAGCAGTATGAGCTTCTCTTTGTGGCAAAAGCTTTGTCCGGAAGATGTGTAATACGAAAGGATGATTGATGCTTAAATACGTATAATACTTAAGAAGAACACAAAGATTGTATTCTTATTTTGTATATTCGAATTCTACTTCGGGATTTAAAACCAGTATCGGTCTTTGTAAATTTTTATATTTAATTGAAACATACCAGACAGATATTTAGAGGATTATTTAGCTGTATTGTCTTTATATTATTATTTTTAATTCATGAATTCAATATTATTTACTATATTATTTTTCATCTTGACCTATATTTAAATATTGCTTGAAATGCAGTGTGGTCACCCTAAAAATAACTGCGATAACATCAACAGTGTTTGAATCACAGTTATTTTTAGTGCTATATTAAAAAAGATCACAAATTTTAATAAACATATTTAAAAATAAGTGCAATTAACTCTAATTTATATAGTTGTTATTAATTACAAAGAAATAATTAAAATACAATTAAATTAAATTGAAATGTAACACATATACGAATTGTACTTGGTTATAAACTTTAGTATTTAACGCAAAGTATTTCTGCAGTGTTTTTCTCGTTCTGCAGTTTGGTCACACTGCATCTGCGTTTTGCCGACTTATCGTGCTTGGTGTGTACAGACAATTTTCATAAAACGTAATCTTATTGAATCTAAACGTATAAATAATTGTGAAGCCATTCTCAACAGCAATGCCTTCATTAGATACAGATGCCACCAATGACCAGTTCAACAATGAACAATCAAAACCGATGTCGGGGCCCATCGTTGGCATTATTTATCCGCCGCCGGAAGTCAGAAGTATCCTTTTGAGAAAAAATAAAAACATATTTATAACATATAAACCAAAAACTAATCATTAACAAGAATATTCAAGCATTTCCATGCATCCATATATAGCGTAAGGTTTTCCACATACTCAGTGAACCATATTTAACTAATTAGATATTGTCGACAAGACCGCCAGTTTTGTGGCGCGTAATGGACCCGAATTCGAGGCACGCATCCGACAGAACGAGCTGGGCAACCCCAAGTTTAATTTCTTGAACGGCGGCGATCCCTACCATGCATACTACAGACACAAGGTTAACGAGTTTCGGGAAGGGAACGGCAAGTATTATGCGTTGACTGCCTGAGACACGACGACTCTATAGAGATTGTTTACAGATGCATCCATTGGCCCATTGGCTGGCATGAAGCAGCTGGCTGTGACGAGTGCTGCTCAGCAAAGGCAACAGGAGCTCCTCAAGCAAGTGGTGGAACAGCAGTTTGTGCCTAAAGAACCGCCACAAGAGTTCGAGTTCATAGCCGATCCACCATCCATTTCTGCCTTGGATCTGTGAGTAATTGACTGCAAACTGGAGGAAACATATCTTACCAAGTTTCGATTTGCTTTCAGCGACATTGTCAAGTTAACTGCCCAGTTTGTGGCCCGTAATGGACGTCAGTTTCTCACCAATCTCATGAGTCGAGAGCAGCGTAATTTTCAATTTGATTTTCTGAGGCCACAGCACTCGTTATTCCAATACTTTACCAAGCTGCTGGAGCAGTACACCAAAGTGCTTATTCCGCCAAAGGATCTGCTGGGCAAGCTACGTACCGAAAGTGCTCCCGGACGCGCAAGTATGCTGCAGGTGCTGGAACAGGTTAAATATCGCGCCAATTGGCAGCGCCACCAGGAGGCACAACGTCGCCGTGAGGAGGAGAAAATTGAGCGAGAACGTGTGGCCTACGCGCAAATTGACTGGCACGACTTTGTTGTGGTGGAGACGGTGGATTATCAGCCATTCGAGAGCGGTAACTTTCCGCCACCCACAAATCCCGATGAAGTCGGTGCACGTGTGCTAATGGAAGAGCGTCTAATGGAGGAGGAGGGAGACATTGAAATGCAAATTGAGTCCGACGATGAGGACGAATCTCCACTGGCTAATCATCTGGACAGTGGTGTCAAGCTCTCGCAAATGGAAAATCGTGTGGGCATTCAAATGAAGAACGCCACAGCCTACGGACAGCCGGCGAATGCCAAACGTGACAATACACAAGTCCAGGACATGGACGAAGCGTCTAGTGATGAGGAGACGCCGACTTCGAAGATGCAGCCTTCAGTAGCGCCCATGCTGCCTCCCACGCATGACAAGGTGGTGGTCAAGAAATACGATCCAAAGGCAACTCAACCTAAACCGGCGCCAGTCACTACAGACGAATACCTCATATCGCCCATTACTGGCGAGAAGATTCCAGCATCAAAAGTATCGGAGCACATGCGAATTGGTCTCCTCGATCCACGATGGGTGGAGCAGCGTGACAAGCATACTGTGGAGAAAATCAATCAGGACAATGTGTTTGCTGCTGGAACGGCCATCGAGGCGAGCTTGAAGCAGTTGGCAGAGCGTCGTACAGATATTTTCGGTGTGGGCGATGAGGAAACCGTTATTGGTAAGAAGCTTGGTGAGGAGGAGACCAAAAAGGATGATCGTGTTACCTGGGACGGACACACGTCCAGTGTGGAGGCAGCCACCAGAGCAGCACGTGCAAATATAACGCTTGAAGATCAAATACATCAGATACACAAAGTGAAGGGTCTGCTGCACGATGAGGAGAAGGAGAAAATTGGACCCAAGCCAGTGGGTAACAAGGCAACGCTTTCAGCGCCTCCACAACCACCATCCTCGTCGAAGAATCAACACAGCAGTCATAGTCATAACCAAGTGCAGCATCACCAGGGAGGTGGAGGCCCAGGTGGACCTCATCATCATCAGCAGCAGCAGCACCATCATCACCAGCAGCAGCATCAACATCATCAGCACCAGCAACACCAACAGCAGCAGCAGCAGCACAGCATGCCACAGTCTAACAATCCTGTGATGATGATGCAAAGACCTCCCATGATGCGTATGTAACACTGTCGTTAACACAATCTGCAGTCAAGCTTGAATATATCTATTCTAGCTACTCCATATGGCGGCGGACCTGGTGGCTACATGGGAATGCAGGGTGGCAGTGGACCGCCACAGATTTCACCAGCGCCGCCCGTTGAAATGGTGCCTATCGATGATGAGCCGCCCACTAAGAAGATGCGTTCCGAGGATAATCTAGTACCCGAGGCGGAGTTCATTGCCCTACACAAGGTAAGTCAAGATGGAAATATGTGCTGAATATCTTCGAGACTGATTCATATAATTGTTTACAGAGCCCTGTAACCATTCAGGTGCAAGTTCCGAATACGGACAAATCGGAATGGAAGCTAAATGGTCAGATGATTGCTATCACCTTAGCTCTGACAGATCCTATCGCCAATCTCAAAGCGAAGCTGCAAGATGAAACGGGTATGCCGCCTGCCAAACAGAAAATATTCTACGAGGTAAGCAGGAGTCGAGTTTGGATTATGCATTATACTTATTATATATGCGTTTCTTTGCAGGGTATGTTCTTCAAGGATAGTAACACGATGGCCTTTTATAACCTGCTCAGTGGCACCACGGTTCACCTACAGGTTAAGGAGCGCGGTGGTCGCAAAAAGTAAAAATTAAAGTAGTAACAGAGATTTTTTCACGTGTAAAAGTTTATTTTGTGAATGCTTTTGCAATCATTCGTAATAAAAAATTGATCAATCACAGAGTAATATTATTAATTGCACTTTAGTATATTGTTTAGTCTGTTTTGTAAAAGGTCACTTCTGGAATGTCTGATTACTATTTAAGTTCAACTGCGGGCAGCTCCTTGGTTCTCCAAGACCGACACCATTTGCTTGTAACGTAAGAGCATATATGAATATATCTCCTCACTGTCCTTATTGGGCTCGCAAACAAGTTCCAATGTGTTTGGCGTCAAACTCAGTATGTGCTCGTTGAAGCTATTAACGTCTTGCTTGTTGTGGTCATGAATACACATGGCATATGCAGCTCTATAGGCAGCCCCCATAAGCGCAGCCTCACTCTCAGTCTGGAAAGAGGGAAACTGACTATTATTTCCCCAGGTGATAAGGATGTAATTTATAACTAACCTGCAGGTAAACGGGCGCATTGAAGACATCTGCAATGACTTGTAAAATTGACGTGTTCACCGAAGCTCCACCCGTGGCAATGATCTTGGCTTCGTCGCCGAAAAGGAAGCCCATGCTCTCGGCAATGGCACGATGGTGCAGCATTTGTCCCTCGATCAAGGCACGAATTTCGATTTCAGGTGAGCTGAATCTGTTACAGGAATGCAATGAATGACATTAGCAAGCGGCACAAAGGATGTATACAGAAGAAACTCACTTGACCACACCCTTTGCGGCCTCGGGAGAATTCGCATTTATGTCCTTGCTCCAACGTAGCGTTCCCTTTACCTTGGGTATGATTTCCATTTCGTCAAAGTGTATAGCCATGTTACCAAAATTACCACGTGGCGTCGAGTCGAGTAACTCGTTGAATTTCTTCCAATCTCCTTCAGCTTCGGCTTTGTTCATAGCCTCGCGTACCAAGGAGCCATTTCTGAAACTGTATAATAGTTTTAGAACGCTGAATAGCTCCTGTACTGCTTACCGCACTTACCATAGCAGTCCCATATATTCATATATTTCGGTGGGATGGCAGAGCACATGACCCTCCTCCAAATTGGGTGGTTCCTTTAGACTCATCATAAGTGTGTCGCTGGTGCCCAGCGAGATGCTAAGCCAGTTCTTGTCCACCAGCATGCCAGCCAATGCTGATGGATTATCTCCGGTGCAGGCAATCACTTTGCAGGTGGGTGAGAAGCAGAAGCGATTCACAAAATATTCCGATACATTGCCAAGAACTGTAAATCCATTAACTGGTTCCCCCAGCAATTGATCCAAATTGGGTGCACAGGCATTGAGGCAAGCATTCGACCAGGTTTTCTTGCGTATATTAAGCAAGTTCATGCCAGATCCATCAGAATAATCAATGGGAGCCACTTCACCAAGGAACAGCGAAGCCAGGAAACTACTAACTAACGAGATACGCTTTGTATGTGCATAGACCTGTGCACATTTCTGATAGATTTTCCTTATTTGCGGCCCTGTGAAACGTTCATAGCATTTCGATCCCGTGGTCGTTACCATACGTTTTGCTCCTCCAATTGCTGTTTCCATTTCCAAGCATTGCTGGGATGTGGACGCATCCATCCAGATTGGTGATTTATTAGTCGCAAAAGATGAATCATCAATCTGAGCATGCAGAAACTTGTCGGAGTCGAGGCATTTCAGTGCCCTTATGCCGGATTGGGCCCAATACACGGAACCGTGTTGTTGGGCAGATCCGCTGATGGCTACAACTGTACGAAAGTCCACTTCCTTCATAACCAAACGATCCAATACGATGTCCATAGCCTTGACCCACATAAGGGGCTTGGCATAGAACCTGGATGAGGTTTCCAGAGTTAGTATATAGTATAGTTGTCTTTGGTGCTATTGAACTTACTCGGATTTACCCGTGCCTGCATTGGCACCTCCAGTCGTACGGAACTCTGGTAAATCACTGTCGAATTTCACCTCAGCAGTGGCAACAACATTCAGTTCCGCATTCAAAACAACTGCCTTGAGCTGTAAATAGACAAATATATGATGAGAAATGAATATATACAATTGAGATACCTTGAATCCTTAAGATATTAATTACAATTCACCTCTTTTGTGCTCAAGTCGAAGCCCATAAAGGTCTTTTTATCTCTTGGCCCATATAGACTGCACCGTATACACATCTCTGCCCTTTTACCGTGACTGTCTGACTTGATATAATACTATATAAAAATTTTAAAACTTAAAACCTTAAAATGTTTATTCCCAAATTTGAGCACGATTTGATTCCAGATTGATGAAACATTGTTCACTTGATTCCTTAACAAAATGAAGACTTTAATAATTATTGTTGCCACACTTATTATTGTTATAAGTCCTAGTCCTTGTGCGTGTCGTTGGGCGTTGTCACTGCGACAGTCCTTGAAGACACACCTCAAAAGTAACGATCAAACAACATCGCTGGATACCCCAAAAGGGCGATTGAGTGTCAATGTTTACGTCATGCTTGGCTTACCCCATACACGTACAGAGAGGTGTATTTACTTCAGGTTCTTTTATATGGTTATATTGGACTTGTTTAGGTTTACAGGTGGGCGGCAGATCAAAACAAACACCGTCTCGACCGAGCCTATCACTGTTCACACTGTTAACATTACAAGCTATATAAATATGTATTTGTGCATACATACATACATACATCAGTTTATACATCACTGCCCCACATACAGACATACACACAGACGTCAAGTTAAGTTCGAGGCTATTGCCCGTTGGGGATTGATAAGCAAATTCAGAACGTCCGCGTTTAGTTTGCACACTTGTCGCCGCAAAAAATGATTACAATTTCGTTTTTTTATTGACTTCTCGTTTAACCTTTCCCAATAACATTGGAAAGCTTCATCAATGTGCCGCGTAAGCAACGGGGGCGGGGCTGATAGAGAAAAGCTACCTTCTGTTCTTATTCCCCTTATAACTAATATTAGGCTTATAAGTAGATATTTCACTTCATTACCTTTTGTGTGCTCAGATCGAAGCCAAGGTAGGCTTGCTCTGGTGCCTTCTCCTGCTGCTGTGGCATTTTGTTTACTTCTGATTCGTCTCCGTAAATCCGAATCCGATCTCAAAGAGTTAGCTGTGTGTGTAGGTAGATGGTCTCTGGTGTGGGACGGTTACTGGTGGCTGGGCAAGCTTAAAATCCTGATAGCAGCTTGTGCTCCCGAGCTCGTTGGCTTTGCAAATAAACTACCAACGACGCTTGCAAAGCTAGAAGCAGCCACCGTATTCGATTTCGGCGTCAAAAGCGGAGGCATTTATGAAGCCCACGGTAATTGCCCAGATTACTGCAGCGTTGCCACCTTCTTAAATTAATTTACGAATTGCAAAGCCGGGTATTCCTTAAAAATCACATTCATATATGCTATTAGTCAAACTAATAATAAATAGGAGCTCAAATTATTTTGATTTTCATTCACATTATTCATTCAGTATCCATTCAATATGCACACGAAGTAATTTTAACGATGCTACAGCATCGATAGCTTTATACAGCGGATAATCGATACTACAACATTGAGAAAATATCGAGTGCTTAATATACTGCTCCTATCGATACTTGTCAACTCAACCAAATATTTTACACATTGAAAATTAGTAAATTGAAATAGTTTAATTAAAATGTCACTGAATTACGAGGAAATGAGTTGGTCAGGTAAATTAAAGGAGTAAGCTTCAGTTGCTGCCAAGTTACATGCAGCTTAAGCGATTAATTATGCATGCCCCAATAACAGACGAACATGACATATGCACAATTGGAATATATTAAAACTGATTATTAACATATTAAATTACATTCCCAGATGTACGGGATCAGTTCCGGCAATGGCGCGAGGACTCTGGACGACACAGTGACGATGTGGTGCAACTATGGGTCGCAGTGCTCGAGGACAAAGTCCATAAGACCGGCAACGAAAGGCATTTAATATTGGAGCAAGTCATCGTTGCCGCCTTGGACACGGCACGCTTCGATATCGCCACAAAGTGCACGAAGCAGTTAAATGCTGAATTTCCCGGAAGCCTGCGTGTGATGAAGTTCAAAGCAATGCGATTGGAGGCACTGGAGCAGTATGACGCGGCCATCGAGGTGCTCGACGCCATTATTGAGAAGGACGAGACAAATGCAGCACCACGGAAAAGGAAAATTGCCATAATGAAGGCGCGTGGAATGCGCCTGGATGCCATCAAGGAACTGAATGCCTATCTAAAAAAGTAATGTAGTGTGCAATATAATCTTCCCACCAGTTACTTATTTAGGTTTTTCCAATATCTTAGATTCATGTCGGATCAGGAGGCCTGGCAGGAACTATGCAATTTGTACATGGCCGAGGGTGAGTATGGCAAGGCAGCATTCTGCATGGAGGAGGTGATACTGCACAACCCGCACAGTCATTTAATTCATCAACGTCTCGCTGACATTCGTTACACCATGGTGAGTGTTGAATGGAACGAGTGTTAATTGAATTATAATGAATACATCCGTTACAGGGTGGCGTGGAGAACATCGAGATAGCTCGCACATACTATTCTCAAGCCATAAAACTTAACCCGCACAATTTGCGTGCACTGTATGGGTTATTTTTGTGCTGCAGCTTCTTGGCTAACTCGAGGGCAGGCAGCTCCAAGCGCAAGGAGTCACAGAAAGTGGCACAGTGGGCACTGGAACAGGCCGCTGCCCACACGGCAAGCCAGTCGACGATCAATAACAACGACAAGTGGATCGCTTCCCTCGATTCAGCCTTCGGGGCACTGGAGATCAAGTCGAATTGACCCGTAGACATTGTTTATGTAGGTGCAATAACCGATGTAACGTAAACGTATTCCAAAAATGCTTAAATGTTTTGTTCTATTAGACACTCTCTCTCATACATAATACCAACCCAGAGTCATGTCTTTCAATATATAACGAATGAGTCGAACTGCCCAACCGATTTCGTGTATTTAATCTTATAGTTTTGTTATCGTTTGATCATTCTTAGAGTGCATTAATAAAACTAGAGAAATAACTTCTATTGTATCCCTAAATGAACAACCATTAATGGTATATTTAAGATAATTGAATAAGGGGAAAATAAAATTGGTTTCACAATGATGTATTGAAATTATTATTCTAGCATTTAAGTAATGTCTAGTTTCTTTATTCGTCAACTTAACTAATGTGTTAGCATAGTACTCTCTATATGGTTTTGGTGATATGAAATTGGGACTCAACACTGAGGGTAAAGTTTTAAAATCCACTTTGAATCAATTATAATAATCATTGTTCACACACACACACACGTAGATACACACTCGACTCGGCTGGTAAACATGTGCATCTGTATTTACAATGGGCATGTGGGTCTGTAGGTGTAATCGGGTGCAATGGACTGACTGCGAGTCAGGGCATCGCAGAGGCCTGCAGCGGCACTGATAAGCAGCTAGACTAAAAATAACAGCGCAGCAGCAGCAACAGCACAGCATCCCGAAGCAACAATCTGACTGACTTGCCGTCAGTGGAATCTTTTACAGCAAGCTGGGCTTCAGTTTGTGGACGAGCCATTGCCATTGAGATAACTGGGCGTCTTCTTGGTGGGCTTGAGTCGAAAGAACTCCTTGAAACTGAGTGTTGGCGAGGCAACCTTACGGCCAATGCTGAATGGCTTGTCCGAGGTGCTGACACTCGACTCGTGTCCTTGTGTCCCCGTCACTGAGTTGCACGAGGAGGAGGCTGCTGCTCGATTCTCTCTGCTATCCTGTTGCTCGGCGTATGTCTGACGTGGCACACCGTCCAGATACTTCAGATTGGGCAGCACCTCTAGTATATATTCGCGGGCATATGCAGCAGGTGGTGCGGTGCCATGGTTCCTGAACACTGTCTGAATGCCGGGGTTACCCATACACGAGAGCTGCTCCAGCTGTGGGCATTTTCTCTCGATGCGGTGTATCCAGTCGGTTATGTTGCAGATATCGCAGTTGTTGATCCTGCAGGATGAAGGATTAGTAGGTAGATAAGATATATTTACGATATACTCACCACAAGATCTTCAGATTGGGCAAATAGGGAAAGGTGTTCACATCGAGATTACTATTGCGGTCCAGTATCAACGTGTGCAGGTCTTCAAAGAAAGAAAGAAACTTGAGGTTCTGAAAGTTATTGTGGCTAAGATCGAGGAACTTGGTCTGCGCGGCAAACTTGTCGGCCAATCGACGGGGAATGGTACACAGATTCTCGTAGGCCAGTGAGATGCGATTGTCCTCCTCCAGCACAATGTCCGTGAAGGCATCTTCGCTGGCACAGCTGCTGTTCGATATGAATCCACTGAGTGAGTAGGGATTGGGCGAGATCATTTTGTCTGTTGTCGGTCTTGTGAAATAAACGTCGTTGAAGTCGTTCTCTAGCGATGAATACGGAAATGGACACAGTGATTCCAAAGATTGTATGTTCGCGCACGTCTTGAGCACCTCTTGCAGGCGACAGTTGTTGCTGGGCAGAGATTAAACACGAGATGAGTGGAGACCTTGAAGAACCTTGAAGAACACTCACCTGGAAAGGTCTTCGGAGTGCGATCGTCCAGATGTTGATGCTTCAGACATAACGGCTGCAAATCATCACTCCTAAATTATAAATTTTCTATACTTGGCTTGGTCAACAGATCAACAGGCTACAGTTGCGTCTCTGTCCGAGTTCTCAGGTCCAAAGCTTGTGGCGCACTGAAAAGGCAATCGCATCCAACAAGAGCAGAACAAGTGACAGCAAAAGATTTTATGTGTGTGTGTGTGTATACATATCTCCTTGCATGTGTGTGTGAGTGTTATACACAATCACAATAGTCGTAAAACAATCACACCAGCAACACATGCACACATACAGATTTATGTACATATATGTGTTTACTCAAGAACAACAACAACAATAGGAAGAGGGCGATGCCAGAAGCCAGTGTTTTGTCTTTGTTTATACTCTACTTTAAGTACTATCTGCCGAAATGGTCTACTACTATTTTGATGCGCTGTGTGATGCTCGACCTCAATGACAGTGCTAGATTGCCAGTACATTTACGTGTGTGTGGTTGAGAAATGTATGTATCTTCTATATTTCACATGATCCTCTAACTGGTGGCTGTTAATACATAATCATCATGAATTGACGCCTAAAATTGCGGTTAAGTGGGATAAAGAGTATTTGTTTTTGTTAGTAGATTTCCACATACTGAACGAAAGAACTAAATATTTATGTACATACATATTTATGTATGTATTTGCATACATAAGTAAGCAGTAGTATACTCTACGTGTTATTACAAGTACTAAGTTAATCTGGAGATGGTACAACGAGTTTGGGCTGCTAAAAATACTCTTTAAATTGTATGCTAAAAGAAAATGAAATAAAAAAGGGGGTATGCCTTGTAGCGTCATTAGACGATAAATACGTTACGATACCAGAACAAGTGGCATACTTTGTTAGTTGCCACTCAGTGCAGATATCGGTATTAATAGTTAGTCATTAGCAGTTAATACTACATGTGATACTTAAAATATTTACGACTTTCTTAAATAAGTTAGGGTATATTGTAATCACGTAACGCATTGTATTCGTGTTAATCTTTTCGAGTTGCATCGCAGAATGTGCTCGAACATAAATTCATGTATGCTTCGAGTCATATGATCATAAGAGCTCTATGTTACACCTACCTCATTTCAAATTGAAATCAGTTTCAAAGCATCTGGATTTGCGATCAGTCAGTAACTTAATCTATTTATAAAATTAGTTTAAATATTTACAATGTGTCGAACAATATTATTTTATAGCATTAGAACACAGTATTGAGTATTAGTAATATCAAGAGAAACTCATTTGTGAAGATCTAAGATATGTTAATATTTTAATCTGTATTCTTTAATGAATATATTTTATGTGTTGAAAGATCTATAACTGCGCTCATCGGGCAATTCTCCCAATTTCAAATTCATATACTTTTTCTACTTTGTTCTATATTTCTCTTATGTTTGTCATTACTGTTTTTATTATCATCTTTTTTGTATTATGAATGTGTATGTATGTGTGCATACATATATGTATGTACATATGTACATATATTTATGTATGTATAGCTGTGTATAATCTTGGCTTATTTCCCAATTTCCGTTGCCATTGGCGATACATGCCAAGCCGAAATGGAGCCACCAAATATATGCACACATACACACATTCAGTGGGCACAACAAACACTCAAGTGTTTGCAAGCTAATTGAATGTGTTTACAAAATACTAGATATCGTAAAAAATACTAAGAGAAGTGCTGCAGAGTCGAGCCTCCAAATACGCAGACAGAGGCAGAGGCAGAGGGGCAGTTTGGGACTCTCTCACTCTCTGGCCGACGACGCTGCTGCGCCGCTCTAGCGCTCGAGCACGAACACGGTGCCTACAGATACTATCGAGCGAGCTAGCAGCGACAGTCTGTTTCTATGCTTAGACCTCGATAGTTGGGCGCGCCGGCAAGTGTGGTTCGTGTGTAAACGGAATACACAAAATACACACACAACACATAAAATACACAAAATACAAGATCGACTTAGCGCCCCCTATCGGCCCCACCCACCGCGTTCTACACTTTTCGCAATCCGTTTTGCAGTTCTTCGTGAGTACGTGCGGGTGTGTGTCTGTGTGACTTTGGCAGTGCGTGAGTGTGCGTGCATCAGCTGTTGGCCTTTGCGCACTCCTACGAAGTGTGTTAATCGAAACGGTAATAACAAAACACGTCACGCCACCACACATGAATTTGACATTTGTTTTAATGTGTGTGTGTGCATGTTACTTCATATGTATGTGCATATGTAAGCACTGAATGCCAATCGTAATCAGAGAAATATGCAACTCTTACAATAACAAAAAAAAAGAGCAACAACAACTAAAACAGAGTTGTCGCGTTGTTGTTGGATGAGCTGACAGTGCGATTAACATAATTTGATGGTCGCGCCACCACACTCACACTATAGTACTAGTGTATGCACATACGTATGTACATGTGTGTGCGTGTGCCACGTACGAGTGAGTTGTGATGTACGTAGCCAAGTGTGTGTTCATCAATTAGCGTAAAAACGGAATTTACACGCTTATCATTTGATGGGGCTGGCGCGTGTTTAGTTTCAGTGAGTTCACTACAGTGGAGCTTGAACTTGTGCACCCAAAGTAGACACTAAAACCAGCTTAATAGATTATCTTTAAAGTAATAACTTTAATTAGAGGTCTCACTTTGTAAGTCATTCAATTGCTTTGTCTAGGGTTGCCCTAATGGGTCTGGTGTGAAATAGGTAATTTAACTATAACTATAAGTAATAAGTGAATAGTCAGTAGACATTGCAACCCTTGCTTTGGTATATCATTCTGTAAGTCATTCAACTGCCTCATCTTCCCTTGTCAGGGAGTCTCCACTGTGACAGCAGCTCTACTTGTGGCCCCGTTCGGGGTTCAATATGTTGTTGTTGTTGCGCCTGTGGGAATTTGTGCGAATGACGCGAAATCAGCTGATAATAATGCTCAGCCAACGGTTGTGGGGGAGGGGGAGTGAGACTGAGCGAGTTCATTGATTAAAATAAAAGTCCAGCTGACGTTGCCGTTATTTCTTTCGTTCTTTCTTTGTCAATCTTATCAGGCAGCAGTAGCAACAACAATAGGAAAGAGCCAATTTAAAATAAGTTCACATACATTTGCATAGCACTGTGTATTTGTGTGTGGGTAGATAGACATACATAAATAAATGTGCTATATGTACATATATATAGAGTATCATGAAAAACAAAGCAGTGAAGACACCCAGTTTAAATATGACATGATTGATTTATGTACATCACACACACACATAGAAAGACATATATATGTACATACATACATATGTGTATGTAGGTATGCATTTATGTAAGCCTATCTCTGTTGTATGTAGAATGCATTCCCCAAGAGCTGCTCGCCCGTTTTGGCTCAAAGTCCAGTCAAGAATTCATTTGACTCGTGGACAATTCGCTAGCTTTTGAGACACTCATATCGTGTCAGTGAGTACCCACTCATCGTCCAAAGTTTCTCACTGTGTTGTCGGCAACAAAACCGGCATTGCGCAGTGCTAAAAGCGAAACAAACGAAAAGGAAAATAACGAACACACTGCTAATTGTTGGAGTGGCTGCTGAAACAGGTAAACTGCAGTAAATCCAGCCCACATATCGTATAATGCTTTCGAATTGAGATCAGCGAAATACTAAAATATATTGCTTTATATATGTAAAATGAGTTGAAGCCAAAACTGGCTTTTTGGCGGTCAAATGTGTTTGCTAATGCCGGCTGTGTATACTATATATGACTATATATTCGCGTACCTGTTGAACACGCAAATTAGTCACTTCTAATCTAAATTTCACAATTTGCTAAAAACCAATAGATAAATGTTACTCGATTACTTGCACGTAAATATTATTTTACATACATATGTATGTACATATATTGATATAGTATACCGATGTCTGATATGAAGTATTCCCCGTAAATAAAGAACAACAAAACCATAAAGCAAAGATAAAGCGACTTTGGACAGCTTGATTAGTTCCTGTTAAATAGAAGTTTCTTTTTCTTTTTCTTTAGAGCTTATCACACGATATCGGGTTACGTGAGTGTGTAAAATTACTAAGGCCCCTTTTTCTATGGGCTTATGCAAATATATTCTGCGACACTGTGACCTGCGCAAATATATGTGAGTGTGTGTATGTGTGAGTTTACGGTGAAATATGCAAAGAGGTTTCCGATTCACAGTTGTCTTACGTCATTAGCATCATTGAATGTGGGGTAATACAGCATCGACATCTGTTTTCTATTCATGCCTCTCTGAGTAAATTGTCCATTCATAGATATATGTATGCACCATATACATACATCTATATAAATCAATGAACATTTTAGAATTTTGCATTGATTGAGAAACATGTGCAAAAGATAATAAAAATCACAACCGAAGAGCAGATGAAAGGTAATGTACATTTCAAAATATCTTTATTGTCGATCAGTTTTTGATCTCTGCACACAATTTAAAATGACTCCCTATATAAGAAACGCATTTAGTATAGCTCAAAAGGTTGAACTAAAGATAGAAACATACTTAAGTGGATTTATAATTTGTTTTTGCAGATAAAGCTCAAGTATTGGCATCGCTAATCTACTTTGAATAATCAACTCAGCTTTTCAGGGTTTTTTTATATACATACATAATGCATGTACACGTATTTCATTGCCTCTGACTTTACGATGCAATTACTGAAAATGTGTTGTTTAAAATAAAAATAAATCTGTAAAAAATGTATAAAAATCTTATACAACAAATAAAGCTTGTCTAGAGACCGTAGGCCAATAATTAAGGTATATTTACTATCAACGGTGTTTTTTTCCGTCGATAAGGTTTTATATGTATATTATAAGCCCAATGTGAAATATGATGACTCTGCTGCACGTCGTGATTTAGGGTGTCAAATACATTAAATATACAATATATTTTCATACTTGACAAGGTGCAGTTATTTAGGTGCTTACCTCTCATCGCACCTGTGCAAATTCCACGAGTCTCAACACAAAAATCAATGTCAAAGAACCGAATAGTTGTCTGCGGGTCACGTGTATTGTGGAAAGATTGATAGGTGGCACTGTCATCGAGTCAGCTGGTGCTGTCTGTCGCTGTCAATATGATTAAATGTGGTTGACATGGTCTGACCCCTATATCGAATACTTTCACCACATACACATGTACTAATCATGTAATTCACTAATATATGCATTACCTAAGTGACCGGAAAATGGGTCAAGTTGGGCCTCTGTCTCTGCCTCTCTTGAATTCACTTACGATTCGGGCTACGATATTTGTCAGCAGTCACGAATGACACGCTCCACGGGGTTTGGTTGTTTTCGTCGGCTTTTAATGAAATGCTGTATGAGTCAAGAATGTTAATTAGATTGTCGTAGTTTTCATCGAGTAGAACGTGTGAGATGTTCGAGGTGCCAATTTTATTTCCATGGGCACACAACAAATCCATCGAAGGTCGACGCACCGCACATACGATGAATTACAATTGCCATTGCGAGTTATTTGTTTACGTTCTGCCTGATTAAATTAACCGATTGCAATTTTCTGTTTTCATTTCAGATTGTTTTCAATTTCAAGTTAGCGCAATGACTGGATCAGGTAAATAATAAACAAATACGTATTCTTGAAAAATATTGTTGAGGTAGCGATTAGTTGCTTTCGAACTTGAGATTAGAATTTCACTTTTGCCGGTCGTTTTTTAAATATGTTTATATATGTATAAGTAATTATGATGTTTTTTTAATATACTTTTATATTAACTTTAAACAGTGTGGCCAATTCAGCTTTTGTTCCAGTAAAATATAGCTTTGTTAAAGTTAAGAGCGGAACAAAAACGCAAATACCGAGCCGTCTAACTTTTTTTTACCCGGAAGACTTTTACTTCCACATTTTCCTAAAGTTTGAGCTTGTACAGACTTAAGTTTCGATAGAGTTCACCAATCGAGTTATGTATATGCTATTTAAATTTAAAGTACTAAGTTTTTTAATAATAAATGTACATCCACTTGACATTTTGTATCAATAAATTTAAAAAATTTTCGAAATATTGATAAAACATAGATTTTGTTGATATATTTAATTTTTCGCCTGAAAGTATGCAACACAAAATATCAGGGCTAACCTCGGCCCTAATTTGCACTATTAAATTAATCATTCTGGCAACACTGGTTTTCTTCAACTTTATATGGCATGGGCTAACTAGCATTAATATTTCAACATATTTTAAAATTTAAATACAGTTTGCATTTTTGAAATTTTGGTACATTTTGCTATCGATTTTATTTGCCGCCTGAAAGTAGCAACAGAAATTGTCTGGGCCAACCTTATTTCGACCTTAATTGCTCTATTTATGAATTAATACTCAATTGCTTTGAAACGTTGTAATAATCAAGCTACTCTTGTTCTTCTCTCAGTGCACGATCCCAAGTGGAGCCTGGAGCGACGCGAGTCCTCTGGCCATTTGGTCTGGCGCAAGGAGTCGCCCTCGTCGAAGGTTCGCTTTCGCTTCGATGTGGAGGTGTTGGAGTTCGAGAAACACCCGAACGAGGAGTTGGATCACAAAGACGAGCACTTCTCTATCACAAATCTGTCCACCACAGTCGCTCTCTGTGCCACATGTGTTGCCGTTGTGGCTGCAACTGTATTCCTGCCCTGGTACCTCATGGAGCGCGTCGGCTCCTTGTGAGAGCTACCAAGTGTACTGCTGGATATATAATTGTAAACGTAGGTGTATATGTATATGATTGTGCATAGTTTACCATTGAACGGTATTAAGTAGGCTTATGTATATAGAAAATGCGTAGATCTAAGATCGTGAACATTACAAACAATGTTTAATTGTAAATACCTTGTACACATTGTTACCTAGACTTAGTCGAAGGCTTTAATGCAGATGATAATGCATGCTGACTGCGATAAATATCATTTCATCGATAATCACAAAGATATTTTATTAAATAAACGAACAACTTGCCCAATTGTTGTGCAATCATGTTGTACTTATATGAGGTGAAACCTGAAGCAAATAAATTGAGAAATCAACGAATTGCGAGAATTTATTATTACTTTTGTAATATAGATGAGGTTAGCTGTCAAAGCGAATGTTGAACTGTAAGTGCAAGATAAATGTCAGAATCATTTCTGATTTTTTTGCTTCTCGACTTCCCCGTCAGTTACTCAGTATTTCATAGTTGAGCAAACTTGAAAATTTAATTTCTAAGCAGCTGATGCACAATATAATTCCTTACAGAAGCCGGCATAATAAATATTTAACACGAATGAACAATAGGTGCCAAAAGCGAAGTCATTAAATGATTAGCGACTTAGCTATGCGAGACTCTATGCCATCACATTGCCCTTAAAGATACCTTTTCATCCCTTTTGCCTGGCATTTAGCTACGCCCTCAACCCCCGCTGAGGAGATAAACCCCCGCACTAGAGTAAACAGCATCCCCCGTTTGCAGGGTGGATGATTCATTTTGAGGTCTCTTTATTGCATTCCCTCCATTTTATGGACATGCTAAAAGGTACACGGACTTCTAATTAAATTCTGTGCCGTCAACTCATTGGACATTGGCGGCTAAAATGGCGGAACGGCACGTAGTAAACCATGTTGACATCTCCAACCCTCAATCTCGCAGATATTGTGGGGGCATTAAGCAAGCATCCCCAGAGAAAAGTTTCGCAATCAAATGAAGTCAAAGGAAACTGACTTAAATAGAAGATTTTTAATATGATTAGAGGTTTGCATATTTTAAAGCTGGATCAATATCTATTGATCTCCTAGTGCCGGAGATCAATGAACTATAATGATATCATTGGCAATTCCCAATGAATTACTTCATATATATTATCTATTTCGAGAAACGATTTATAATCACCTTAAATATTCGTTCTGCAAGGGTATATCTATATAGTAAGCACAGAGATCAATGAATATTATGAAATATCATTGGTATTTGCTGCTTTTAAAGAATATAAACAAATCTATTATTAATACAAAATCTAAAATCGTTTCAGTAGAGTTTCTATATTCGGCCAGGGTATATCTGCCTTGATATGACACAGTAATTGATTCCTTTGTGTTATTATTATGTTTTATCTTATCCTATCTGGCAAGTTTACCTTTAATAAATTGAGCAATAAACACATGTCTATTTTAGCCATATATAAGAATAGATTTGTAAAGGTGTCGATAGTATTGTGAATTCAAGTGCTTGGAAATATAGAGAGAGGTATAAACTATATAGTAATCTTACTCCGCACGTGCTGTTCTCTGTGAAGAACCTTAAGGTTAACCAAGTCATTGATGGAAACTTATACTATACTATCAAAAAAGAGTCGAGTGGGCAGGGGAAGTGATAACACAATGATATTGATTCCAGATGAAAATACGAAAATGTGATTCGAAACTGGACAAATTAAATTTTTATCAATTTTAGCACGACGTATTTTTCTATTCGCGTGATAAGACATCGAAAGCTTTGTCTGGACCCACTCGACACTATTTCGAGTGAATACAGAAGGGAATATGGTAATACTGGGTATCAGCTGGTTGGTTCTATTGTTGTTTGTTGTTAAGTATTCCGTGTGTACGTCAAATTGATTGCGGGAATCTGCACCGGGTGAACTTGATAAGCAGGTGCCAAGGGAGCCGGGAGAGGTAGGGCTATGTCGGAGAGAGAGAGAACACAAACAGAGAGCGAGCACACGGGAGAGAGATAAGAGTTGTCAGTGAGCGAGATAAGATGCTTAATTTTATTATTGTTGTTATTTCTTTCGCTGTTGAGCGGTTTTTTCTGCTCGCTGCAGTCGCTTTGCGGTTCTTTATTCCGTTTTTACTTTTCTGTGTATCATTGCTTTATTTGTATACGATCACTGTGTGTGCTGTGTTGTGCTCCCCATAAACATAACCAGTACGCGATGATGTGAATCAGTCGCTTGTTTGCGCCAGTCGAGAGCGCACGAAGGCATCGCCGCGATCAATCCACATTCCACTCGGCTCGACCCAAAAACAGAACAGAACAGAACAAAGCAACGCAGCTGGAGACGCACAGCAGCAAAGGGAGTGGGAGACTGAGGAGAGCAGCAAATAAGTGAAGTGCATTGAGCTCGTGTTGTGATCTCGATCTGAGTCGAGAATACGTTTAGTCTTGTCGCGCGTCTAAGCCCGATCTAGTCAACCGATCCGATTCGTTACGACTTGATCTGTCGAGCCGGTCTCGTGGGTGCATCGAATAAGAGAAACAAAATAGAAGCAAAACACAAACATAGGCGATTGTTGACAAACTTGAAACACACACAACGAGAGCATAGAACCAGTTTTAAAACCATCGTGATCTGTGTCCAAAACTAAGTGAGTCCCCGAGCCGAAGGTCGATGTAAAATACGCGATAGATAACTCTGTATCTGAATGGATGTTGTTTTCTTGTTCTTTTTGTAGACACACGGCTGCAAGATGAGTAAAATGCCAGAGACAACGTTTGCCGACCTGAGCTTGGCTGATAAGGTAACCAAAGAGAAGTCTTTTTACTGTTAGTTAGTTCTCTATGACTTCATTGATCTATCTCAAGAACTTGTCGAGTAAAAGGTTGAATAGACTGCAAAAAATCATAAGAACTTACAGAGTACCATAAAAGGTTGAATAGACTACGAGCAATCATATAAACTTACTTAGTATGGGGTTGAAAAGCCTCGAGAACTTATAAAAGGTTGAAAACCTTTCCACACAAAGGTTCGAGAGCCTAATCAATGTTATTGATAGAATACAAAGCGACTAAGTGAGTCATTGTTATAGTGAAACCTGTCAACTATCAGACGAGTTTAGTTTGCTCTCTCTCTGTACTCATTTAGTATGCGAAAACAATCACCGATATTGACGTCTTGATTACGATATATAAAAAAACATTGGGAGCACGTGACGTGCGAGTCTGTGAGGAAAACAGAGCAGAAGCTCTATCAATTTACATGCGATACATACGTGAACACACATATGTATGTATATGTATGTGTATGTATATTTATATAGATATACATATCTATATATCTATGTTATATAGTCGTGGCAATGTACACACTAGTTAGCAGATGGGCCTGCACAAAGGGGCACAAGATATTGTACACATTTGCGGAATTCATTAATTGCCATGGGGGCAAGTTTACTTAGATATCGCCATGTGATTCTTGTAGGACGCGATTTTCAACCCCCTCCCCCTGTCCGCTCTTCTTTGTCCACCTCCAATTATTGTTGTCTTCTTCTCTGTCGCCGGCGTCAATTGGCTCGACGAATTATCGCCGGGACTCTAAACGATGCCAATTACCAAGTTCGCACTCTGCTTGGGCCATGCGAGTATGTTTCCGATCCAAACCGGTGTAGGTTATAAATAATCGGAATAGCAAACACAATTTCCATACAGTTGTAAATAGTTTGTGTACTCGTCCAAGCAATTATTGGACTTGATTAGCGCGAGACTAATGGAAATTTAATTAGCAATCGTCTCCTCCTCCTTCTCTTTGTCAGAGCTCGGTAAAGAAATCCAGCATCGAAGCCCGTCGGTTCTCTGACGTTTCCACCTGCTCCTTCAGTTCGGGTAAGTTGTGGATAAACTTGCGACAAAGGGAGAGAGAGATTTGACAGCTCTGCTTGCAGCATGTTTCACTGGCAGCTCCGACGAGGACGAGTTGTCCCCCAAGGATGTCAAGCAGACCAACTCGAGTGGCAGCTCCGACTTCTGTGTGAAGAATATAGCAAAATCAGCCTTCGGACGTCGTGAAATTGAGATTGCCGAGCAAGAGATGCCGGGCATAATGACGTTGCGTAAGCGAGCCGCAGAGGACAAGCCACTGAAGGAGGCCAAGATCGTGGGTTGCACCCATGTCAATGCACAGACGGCGGTGCTCATCGAGACTCTGGTGCAGCTAGGCGCCTCTGTTCGCTGGGCGGCCTGCAACATATTCTCCACACAGAATGCTGTGGCAGCTGCACTCGCCGAGGTTGGCATACCGATCTTCGCCTGGCGCGGAGAGTCCGAGGAGGACTTCTGGTGGTGCCTTGATCGCAGCATTAACAATCCGGACTGGCAACCGAATCTAGTGCTCGATGATGGCGGCGATGCGACACATCTGATGATGAAGAAGTATCCCAACTACTTCAAGGCCATCAAGGGGATTGTCGAGGAGAGTCTGACGGGGGTGCACAGACTGTACCAGGTGGGTGCAGTAAAGATGAGCCTAATCCGGCGTAACTAATTCGTTTTTTCCCCTCACAGATGTCCAAGGCGGGTAAGCTGACGGTGCCGGCGATCAATGTGAATGATTCCGTGACGAAAAACAAGTTTGACACTTACTACACCAGTCGTGATTCTATTCTGGACAGGTAAGTTATTCTGGAATCAGTTAGGACTTCCCCAACTTACTCAAACATCTTTTCTTCATCCACTCCAGTCTCAAGCGCACGACGGACATCATGTTTGGGGGCAAGCAGGTTGTCGTCTGTGGCTATGGGGATGTGGGCAAGGGCTGCGCCCAAGCACTGCGGGGACAGGGCTGCGTTGTCTACATTACCGAGGTGGATCCCATCTGTGCGCTGCAGGCGGCCATGAATGGATACCGAGTGGTGCGACTCGCTGAGGTGATACGCAGCGTGGACGTGGTGATCACGGCAACAGGCAACAAGAGTGTCATCACCCGGGATCACATGAACCGCATGAAGAGCGGCTGCATTGTCTGCAACATGGGTCACTCCTGCTCTGAGATCGATGTGAGCAGCCTGCACACACCGGAGCTCACTTGGCAACGTGTGCGCTCCCAGGTGGATCACATTATCTGGCCCGATGGCAAGATGATTATTCTGCTGGCCGAGGGGCGTTTGGTGAATCTCTCCTGCTCCACCATCTCATCCTTTGTCGTCTCCGTGGCCTCCTCCACGCAGGCCTTGGCTCTCATAGAACTTTTCTCGGCGCCGGGACGCTACAAGTCGGACGTGTATTTGCTGCCAAAGAAGATGGGTAAGTGGAGCTCTTGAAGTGTTCCCAGGTGAAGTGTTCCCAAGCTAACTGTTCCCCCTTCTTACATAGATGAGTATGTAGCCAGTCTACATCTGTCCACGTTCGACGCTCATCTGACCGAGCTGACCGATGCTCAGGCAAAGTTTCTGGGCCTGAGCAAGGCGGGGCCTTTCAAGGCAAACTATTACAGGTGCGTACACTCGTCGTTCATCATTTACGATATTCCATTTAGTTCGAATTTATGGGTTGTATTTTATTATCACTTAATTCTTTTTATTACTTTTCCTTTCACAGATATTGATCAGTATTGACGCTCTTTAATTGTTGTTGGACAACCGTTTAAAAAAGTACATGCAAATAATAATAAATACGTTGATTATGTTTAAAATGTGTAGCTTTTTTGAAGATACGCCTTTTATAGATATTTTATTCGTTCGTATCGCATTTATTAATTTACAGAAAATATAAATAACATTACCTTGGGAAAACCCTCTCGTGGAGCTAAAGCACAACTATTAAAATAGAATCTTACCAAAACTTTGTGGTCCTCTCGCTCTGTTAACTTACAAGAAGAATATATAAACAAACTAAAGAAAACCGCATTGCGAAATCTACTAATCTAATTTCGAAATGTAAATAAATTGTTTTTTTTTGCCTAAAGAAATTTAGCAGAGCGCTGTTAATGTAAACGAACTATTAACAGTTCCATGTCTGTAAAAACAGCACATTAGCAGAAGTTCTATAGCACTTAGCAATTGTCAGAATGCTTGCGACGTGTTGGATTGTGTACTGGCTGCACCAACTGTGTTAACATTCGTTTTACAGCAGCCCAGTATCACATATAGATGGCGCTTGGCTGCTGTTGAAGTAAAAATCAGTTTTTTCGCTGCCACGCCTCCCGGTGGGCGTTTTTCAAAAGGGGGGCGTCTTAAAAAAGTGAGAGAAACTGGAAAAAACGGGCAAAACTTTGGAGGCCTTTCCAGGGCACGCTGTACACATTTGGAGCTTGGAACTTTTTGCAATCATTTCTGAAAAGAAAAACGAAGAGATTAAAAAAAACCGCATGTCGCTATCTCGTCGGGTTTGGCCGCAATTTCGAATTGAAAATTGAAAAAAACTGCCGTTATTCCAAATGAAAAACTGCTTGTTTTTTGGCTAACAGAGCTCGTTTCCCAAGACACGATCCCATTTTGTGTCCCGGATAAGCCTGCAGATCAAAGCAGGATCACGTCAACTGCACTACCGATAACGTTGCGGACTGTTGCATATTTTTGTGGGCGGATTTCCCGTAGCCCACACAGCCTGCAAGGCATGTTTAGAATATTTATTTATTTTAGTTAGTGGCATAGTTTTCATGTGGGGTTCCACTTAGAATGAATAAATAAATAAGGTCTTAGTCTAAGAGGGGTTCGTCGGCATGGGCGTTGCTCGGAAACCTTGTGAAGGAGTATCACATGTAAAAATGAACTAGATAAGAATAAATCAGATGAACAATGAGATATCCTTAGCAAAGTTTTTAATACACTAATCACAATTACATAGACAAAGTTTTCGACCGAATATTGCATTCTCACTCTCACACACATGTCCAGGCACATGCGAAAGAAATTTGGGGACTAAGGTGTCTTTGGTTTTTGACATAGATCAATCGACTCGGCTAGTAATCCTGACCAAGATTAAGTGAACCCTTTTTGACCATTTTCAATTGGATTCTGAACATAATATAAAATATATACATACAAAATAAACACAAATATGAAAATATAAATATGTAATATATATGATGATATATAAAACATTATTTTACTTTATTCTGTATTATTTCTATATTCACATTCTATATTCCAAAAGAAGTCCAAAGACAATCTGTTAGTTTTTTGAGGAATTTTGGGTTCATTTGAGCTCCTGTGCTTCATTGCAATCTTTTATTACATCTTCCAGTAGGCAATCATGCCGAAGAGGATATGACTGTTTAGTTTCGGACCGACCAACGGATTCATTTGCATAATGTACGTGACCACCCAGAGTAGCCAGCAGCAGAAGGCAACCAGGGTTGCGCTGCAGCGGATGACTTCTTTCGCCTCGAATCTGCATGCCACTATCCAGCTGATCAGCGCCACCAGGGCCCAGAAGATGCTAAAGCCAACAAGTATGAATATGTTCATTGTTATTTGTGTGAGTGTCTCTCGACTTTGACAAGTTTCTCGATCGGATGATCAAACTGTAACTGATTCAAATGCTTCCCCTGTTGGGCTTAAAACTTTCTTATGGACGAACCCAATTTGGAAAGAACTAGGAGGTTAATGGTGTGGGGGATGTAGGAGAGTGGGAAAGGGGAGGGGCTGTCGTAAACTCGTTTACGAGTGCGCGAACATTTGCGCATTTTATTGCCACCAGCGGAGGCTGCAGACGCGCTCAGAGACGCGCACTGGAGCGCAGCCTGTTATAAAAATGGGAAATTGTTGCCAAGTGTGGAGTGCAGAGGGAGGAGGGGGCAGTTGCAGAGTGGCCGGCGCCAATAAAACCACGCTGCCAGCAATGTGGTAAGTGTGCCTGGGTTATCCCGGATGTGCAACATCCTCCCCCGTGTGTCTACTGGCTAAATCCGTTTCCGCAACGGCAGCAAAAAGCGCGCTGCCTCCAAGGTCCATGGCACAACATGGCACATGGCCGTGTCCCGATGATGCCATAAGTGCCCAGGCGCGGCTCGTAAAATGGCAAACTCAGCAGCAGCAGCAGCGGCAGTTGGCACTGGGGACCAGCATTGGGATCGGGGGAAGGAGCCACCGCACGCGGCTGTAATCGAGTTTTTCCAAAGTAGCAATAAATGTTTATGGCAACATCGAATTTTCCATTTTCTCGCCATAAGTATCAAGACGGCCGGTGCCGCATCCCCTGCCCCCGGTCACGCAGCGAGGCAAGCAAGCCACCCTCCAGCAGGGCATTAACCACCCCCAGTTCCATTCCCATTTCGCAACGCCGCCGGCCATCTTGAATGCCATCTTGGATCTGCGCTCAAGAGGGAATTGTCCAAACGGTAGCACGATCTGCGTCACTTTTTATTCACTCCCGACTGAATACTACTCGTATTTATTCACTTTCCCAGTCGTGACTAGTCGAGCCTCCTGCTGCCTTCCGTCTGCGTGTGCGATCGATTGCGGGCCATAAATCTCAGCACCTTCGTCTCGAACTCGAACTCGGTCGCAGTCTCAGACCTCGAAACTGACGCCTCGCACTCTCGCAAGCAAATGCAAATCGGGCGGAATGTGTGAATTCGGCTTTAAAAGAAGGTTGCCGTTGCCGGCGGCGGCGAGAAAAAACAAAATAAGACTCGACGCTCCCGATTTTAGGGCAACTATCTCCAGGTCGGTCTGTCTTTCTGTCTGTTTGTCTGCCTGTTCCGGTGCGTCGCTCCATTTGCTTAGCGTCATAGAGTCAAAATATTTGCCTGACATCGGCTGATTGATTTGTGGCTACAGCCAGACGCATTGACTGACTGTGCGTGACTGACATGTGCATGGAAGCAGACCCCTAGGATAGATACGCATGGCACAGGCTGACTAAGAATGCTGCCAGGTATTCCTAGGAACTTCACTACCTTGAGAACTTCTGTTTTTTTAAGGCAATGCATAAAAAATATTTTATTGAAATCAACTTCTTTATAAATTTAATTATTTGTTAGGTGAGTTTAATATAAATCTATATATCACATATAATTAAAGCATATGTTGCATATTTGTATTTATTTTACCTTCCTAACTTTCCTGCTGATGTTAAAAGCGACTTAGTTCCTTGTAAATTCAACTATTGCAAATGTCGTATTGAGAGAGGCCTAGAATATCTACATGTATTGTACTTTATGCATTTATTAACTATGAAAACTTTAAATTACTGGTGATTTAAATGAGTCAGTAATTATCGGATTAAATTTGTTTTAACATCGTAATATAAAAGAGCATTTGTTGTTGAAATTATCTTATATTGAATTAGAACGATGGGAAGAGATTAGAACCTGCAGGCCTGTAGCCTGTCATTCTGTATTAATCGAAAGGCTCTTCAGCAATCCAATACTTACGGATATTGAAACAGTTCAACAACATCTACTGTACTGATTCATTCATTAGGTATTTACAATATTTTGTTAGCTATTCCAGCAATTTACTATGGATAAATGGGAAATATGTGAAGTCTTACGTAGTTAATCAGAAAATCGTAGATATTTTAATGTATTTTTTACTACGTCATTTAAATTTTAGTTTATCGTATATTTTTGATTCGGGTACCTCAATTCATAAAGTTATCGAGTAAATTAATAATCCAATCGGGATTATCTATATATTAGATTATATTGTATCTAACATAAGTTTTTTTATAATTCAAAGCATCTTCTATTCAATCGACTGTATTCCCCAGTCTTTCAAACCTCAAATGAAATCAAGTTAGTATTCTTATAATGTTGTTGATTTTTATCTTCGTTTATATTTTAACTTAAAGAAGCATTTATTTTCCTATAGTATCTTCTGTGCAAAAGACTGACTCTACAGTATTCCCTATTCATTTCACTCTTTAATCATTATAGATTACTCAGTAAGCAGATAATTCCATTGTAATGCAATGGGATTATTAAATGACAGTATAAGAAGATTGTATTGTATATTACATGAGCATTTGCACTTATGAACATATTCAGTAATGCCTGGACTACTCTCCTATTAGATTATCCAATCCTTGAGTTGTGCGCGCTGGAATCGGCTGCAAGGTTACTTGTCTCTTGTTTCTCTCTCTATTTAGCCAAGTACTCTCTAATCTGTGAGATTTAGATTAGTGGTGCGGCAGACTCAGAGCCAGCACGCGTTGTTTGCCCCATCAATTAGCAGTTTTAGCACCATTTAAGGAAGTGTTCGCGGCAACAACACACAGGTGACAGGGAGACACACAGATGATACACAGAGCTTGCAACACATATCGCAGGTAAACAGCGTCGTGTCGCGTTATGTCGTCTCTCATGGCGCTCTGTGTCCAGTACCTCTGTGTTGCCGGACTGTGCCATAGCTCGGTTCAACTTGCGTTCTCGCAGACGACGCTGATTGCAAATAGTCGGTTTGAGGCACCAGGCCTTTGTTGGCACACGGCGGGTCACGCTCATCGAAGCATTGCGAGTAGACAGAAGCAGAGAAAAGAAAGAGAGAGATCTGCCTTGGAATTTCCTTTCATTTCCATTAAGTCTGGCCCAAATATGAGGTTACAGTTCTACTTTGTCAAGTAGAAAGCATCTAGTAGAAGTATCTACTAAAGCTTTGTTTGTTCTATTCAGATGGTTCTACACTCAATTGGAAACATAAAACTAAATCGTAAATACGTTAATAGAATATTGCATATTATATTACTTGAGTATAATTGTTTTGTTTATTCAACTTTAAATATGTTCAGAAGATACTTAATTAGTCTATTCGTTATTTATTAGAAATAAAATTGACATTTTATTTATTATTATAAAGCTAATCAAAAGCTTGTTAGTTAGTTTGGAATTATTTTTGGCGGGAACCAGAAACATTGTTTTAAAAGTATGTTTACTGGTTTTCTTCTTATAATTTATGTGTAGGATATATTAATAGTATACAAACATGTAAAGTTGCAATGGCCTACTTGAGATATCTTAAAAGACATACACGCTTCCATAAAACCATTGTTATGCAGGGCGATCGTTCTTGAATTCAATTTTAGGAACATTGAAAAATTGTGGATGCGGCTAGTTTGCTTGCAATATGTTTAAAGAAACTAAAATCAGCCAGTAGGTTATATTGCAAACGTTAGGGGCCGAAATGCCAGAAGACAGACTCACAGTATGTCCAGCGTGGGTTCGTACGACTTGTGCAAGACTAGAAAGGCAACTTCTTGAAATTAAAGAGATAAATTCAATCTGTCCAAAGAATTCATAATGGAACTATAAGCTTAGTAAACATACAATAGATCTTGTAGGTCGCCGTACAAACTTCTCTTTTCAAAAATAACATATGAAAAGACATATCGGACTCAAAAACAGTAATAAGAAACATATGTTAGTTATGTTATGTGTTGCAGACAACAGATCTGGCATATATATACTTTGTGGGGTCGCTGATGTCTCGTTGTGGTCAAGTACTTGAAGTTAGTTTTGAGAAAACTTTACATATTTTAAATGTAAACTATTCAGATAAAAATTTCATTCACTTGTACCAGAAATTAATAATCTAATTTTGTTTCAATTTGTATTTCATGTGGAATTATTAGCCATCTACTTATTTACAACTAGAATTCATTGAAGTAACGTTTTTCAATAAGTTCATTTGAAAGTCTTAAAGTGAATTATGTCTATTGTTAATCGAAAGTAATATCAGGTTGTTGCCCGATTCTGATACACAGTTATATAGCTGCCATGCTCGTATTCGTATACTACGGCCAAAATGATAGCCCAAGCTTTCAGTTTCATTCAGGATAATTTAGATTTAGCTCTGCACGCTGACCTTTGTGCTGGCAACAAAAGGTTTACAAAGGCAACTTGTATCTGTATCTATCTCTCTGAGCATGTGTGTGTGTGTGTGGGGGGGGATGAAACAGAGTTTGCGCAATGTGAAAGGCATCAATCAATTGCCATTGATTTTCGACAGCTCGCACTGGCAACGACAACCACCACATCCTCCTGGCGCAGTGCGCAGAGATACCAAGGGAGAGAGGGGGTTATGGGGCAGAGTGGCCGAGGGGGAACAGTCTTGGTGGTTGATTTTTTTTGCGACATCGCGTGGTCAGAATTAATGTATCTGGAGCGAGTTTGCAACCCCCAAATTGTCGATACATCGAACTCAAAGGCGACATCGACGCAGGAACTGAGCACGCGTATGTGTGTGTGTGTGTGTGTTGTGGGTGCGAGCGTGTGTGCGGGTAAATATGTAAGTCAACGTGCTGGCAGAGATATACAGCCCCGTCATATATCTAAGTCGTGTGTGTGCCGTGTCCCCCACCCACTTATTTATTTATTTGTTTATCTACTAAGCATTTACGAGCCCGTGTGCAATGTCTCTGTCTCCGTCTCTGCCTCGGCTCGGCCTCTGCCCCCTTCTGAGTCTCTGTCTCCGTCTTCGTCCCTGCCCTCGTCTCTGCCCTTGCCAATATGCTCTGCTCTGCTCCGCTCTCGGCAGTCGGTTCGTTACGCTCGCTTTGTTGTTGCTGTTGTTGCTGCTTATTGGCATTGGCAGGGTGTAGGCAGGGTAGTCTTGTGGTCGGGCAAGTGCAAGTGGCAATGGAGAATGGTAACTGTGACTGCGACTGAGACGAAGGGGGAGACGGAGACAGAGACAGAGACTCTCTGTCGTTGTCGGCTTTGGAGTCGGCGTCGTTTGGCTTCTCTCGCAGCTCGCAGCTCAGCAGTGGACGGTGGTGTAGATGTGATTCGATTCCTGGAATCTAACAGCTATTCACACCCAGCAGAAAACTCGCACATCGCATTCACAGTTTGAGCGTTTTCCGATGACGTTCCGTTCCGCACATCGCATAGCTCCAACTCCAACTGGAACTAGCTCTGTTTCTTGGCCGACGGCGCGCGCTCTTTCTCGAAAGTGTTAAAATAATAAACCAACAGCAGCAGCGGCAATTATAACAATAAAACCGACTATAAGAATAAAACCGACAAAAAAAAATAGTAACACAAGAAAGACAACACCAACAAAAAGAAGAAAGAAAACGAAACTGAAACTGAATTCTGTCCATTTGCCATAAAACATTTAGCGCCAATTCGGCTCCAAGTGCCACTTTAAATTATAATACGTGAATGAATACACAAGCGAATACCCGTTGACGAGCGTGCGAGTGTTGTGAATATCGACTTGGGCAGCACGGTAGCATTTATCGCGTTGACAGTTAACGTCGAGCCGAGATTCCACGGTAGCCAACTGCCAATTAACAGTTAACTTGCGCTTCATCTTCTTCCTCCTCCAACTGCTCCAACAAGTTTCCAATTGTCTGCTTTCAATTTGAATATTCCCAGCCGTCGGCAAGTGACTATTCTTGTAAATGCTTCAGTTGGCCATTGTCAGGTAAGTTTGACAAAGAATTACTCTAAGTATAAGAATGGTTGGGGTAATCACCTGATGCAATAATGTAGTATATAATATAATTTAATTTATATTTAAAGAATATCCGGTTTGAATGACCGTTTTTATGGGGCTCTGAATAGCAGATCTCAGGTCTTTTTGTCTTTGAAAAACTTGTATTTTCTTAATTTCATAAAAACAACAAATTTTTACTAATCTTGTGAAGAGAACAAGCGACTAACAGGTAGTCCTAAAAGATAATAAAGATTGGATCTTATCAATATTTTACAATTTAAATTTAACTCTTTTCAAAAACATTAAAAATATCAAAATATTCAGTGCTTTTCGGAAGTAATAATGAAGGAGCAGAAGTTATATCGCAATATAAATAGACTTTATGTATTCTTATGTTTATATTAGAATTGACTTGCACTCTCTCTTTTACTTTCACATATCCCGTAAGCAAAAAGCGGTAGAAAAGGCAGACAGAATCGAAAAAATTCATTTTATTTATACAATCCCGTAGCCAGGCTTTTCTTCATTTTCTAATATGTTTTATAAACTTTACCTATCTCATACTACATTTTAAAGAAAAGTAAATACAACAAGAGGGGCCCCTAAAAAGTATTTATATATAATATTAATATTTATATATAATATTTTTATAATTTGAATATACTCCTAAGTTTTCTGTCAAAGTTTATGATCTGTTTAAGTTTGACCTGCTTACCTAATTTCAATCAGCAAATTAGGTTTTTGGTTTTAAAAAATGTTGTTAAATAACTTGCAGGAATTATCTTATGTTGAAATGTCTGTAAAGTTAAGGCGTGAATTAAAAAATCTTCCAAGCCTAAATTCAATAATGTTAAAAAAAGACCTGATTGTTACATGTTTATAAAAGATTTTACATTTGTTAGCATAGATTGAAAGCTACGATTGCAACAGGAAACATGGTAAATAATGGATATTTCTACATTTTGCAGCGGAAATTGTTTAACGCGATTTTATTATATTAATCTTAAATAATAAAACCAATTTGTTTCAAGTAATTTTTTTATTTCAACTTTTTGTGTAAACTATTACATTACTCCAGTTTTACTCAAAAATAAAATTACTCAAAAGTTATTTGTGTCGGAAGTCGAGAAATGAAGTCGAGCACATAAAGGGACTAAACGAAAATTCGCTCAAATATATTGAATGCTGTTTATCTAACTTGAACTATATTTTTTAATAAATACCTTAAATGCATTCGATCACTTAAATCGTTACAATAAAAACACACTCTTAGAAAGTCAACATTTATAATGCTGTTCAAGAGCTAAACAATTAAAATAAAATGTTAAAGATTCGCAATATGTTTGCCTTATTCAATCAATTAAGGAAACAGATTTTGCACCTTCCGTTATTCGCACATGAAGTCTCCTTCACTGAGCCCCAAACAGTAATAGCAGCTGTGTTATAAAGACAAAGTTATCTTTTGCAGTGGTTTATTGTTTTTTAAGTCGATTGCACTATTCGAGGGCGCGTGATACAATGCTGAACAGGGGTTCATCCCCATAGGGGGGGACTTGCCATGGGGATGGGGAAACAAAGACACTTCCTGTCTTCGTTTCAATTTATGCTTTATGACGGGCGATAAAAGACGCGTTGGTGCCTTGTGCAACTTAAATGTTCCCACGGCATCCGGACTGGGGAAAAAACGGTTTCACGAGATCACGTACGGCCGTAATCAAACGCACGCACGCACACACTGTTACACAGATAACGGCAAATGGCAATGGCGGCACTTAAGGGCTGCTGCTGCTACTGCCTAATCCGACTGAGCTGCAAAATGGAGACCTGAGCTGGCAACCCTCCTCAAACTCATTTCATGTAGTCATATCTGCATCACTTTCCCCATCCACTAACATTACACACAGATACGTACACGCACACATGCACACGCACCATTTTCAAACATTGTTGCAGCTCACAGATAAGAATTTCCGCTGCATGTGTGCTGTGGGCGGGGCTTCTTGTGTGCCAGTGTAAATATAATGGCGAGTCACAACGTTGCCAGACTGGCGCATTTTGATTACATTAATCTGTATTTTTCAAGTATTTAAATATCGAGCATTTAAAAAGAAAACAACGTAAAAAAACAACTGTTATTAAATCTAAATTAAATGAGAGTTTCATCTACAAAACATTTTCATTATGTACTTATTACTAATTAATTCGTTTTATGATCTCTAGATATTTTATGGTTTGTTCATTGATGTTTATGTAGACAACAAATAAACTTGAACTGTGTTAAGGCGAGACTGGGGAAAATAGTAGGGAAAAACCTCTGCAAAAAATTAAGACAATAATAACATTAAAAACATTAAAATTGTAAAAAAACCCACATGACTGACAGTGAGACCATATTCATCATAACATGGTCACCCTAAAAAAGCAAAAGTGCTGTTTGTTTAACATTAACAGCCAATGTTAACTGTCGTTCCTTTCAGTGGCCGACAGATGGCGCACACCACTCGAGTATCCTTAAGGAATACATTAATGTAACACCTAACGAAATGTTATATTTCAAAACAAAGGCAACCTCGTTAAGTGTGGAGTAATTCTGCTAGCGTGTGGAGTAAGACTGTAAATGGTTTTCTGTAAACTGCCATTGAATTCGGTTCTGTAAACATAATGTAGCGAGTAGTATAAGAGCTAATGCTAAATATAAGAAGGCGGAGCGTATTTCCATAATGGCCGCCAGATGTCATAAAATGCACAGAGAGAAATGAATAGCGCGTACTGTGTTTAATTATTACTACATCATTGAATTTGACACATTTTTTTGTAGAAAAAACTGTATTAATTTAATTGCAAAAATAATAATGTTAATGATATAAAAAAAAAAAACAGTCATTTCAATAATAATAATAATAATGAAGATAATGATGATAAAAATTATAATAGTATAAATAGTTATAGCAATTATTATGATTATAGCAATTGCAGTATACATAATATTATTAATTATGTTAATATAATAAGAAAAATAATTAATAAATAAAAAAACAATAATTGTATTAATAACTTATGCTAAACTTAATTAATATGATGTCTTGCATTAATAATTATACATGTACATATGTATACATATTTTTATTAGTATTACTTATACAAGCTGCAAAAAGTCTTTAAAAGGAATTTATTCAATCGTTTTTCACAGAACCGAAACAAGAGTTTAAAGAATACATACGCACATACATACCTTATCTGAATCAACTATCTATCAATCTAAATACATATTTAAACTGTATCATCTGCCTACATACATATTTCATCCAACTATTTCCAACTACGAATATTCTCTCTAATATGGCGCTCTTTGCTCGATTTATGCGTAAGCCGCATAATGTTCAGTTTTAAGTGTATCATAAAAAAGATATACATAGATTTTTAATGATAGAAGCCCATAACGCGCTGAGATATCTGAAAATAGAAATCACTTAATGGTGACCTTCACACACAAATTGTCTTTGATGCAAATGGGATGCAAAATGTTGCGTAAGAAAGGATTTAGACATGCCGAGGTCATTCAGGGGCCCGTCAGGTGTGCGTGTGCGAGTGTGTATGGTACCTGACCTTGAGACAGTTGTGCGGGCCGTTTTCTAAACCCATTTCGGGCACTGAGCAAAAGAGTTGAGAGGGTGAGAGATGCAAATAGTGTGCAGCGCTACAAGGTCAGCGAGAGCGGAGTGTGAAATACATTTTGGGCAGCAACTCATGGAGATCATGAGATGCAAACCAGTACGGTTTTTGCGACTGAACGTTGACCAACACATGTGTGTGTCTGTTCCTGCAGATCCCTAGATCTGTAAAGACGCGGACGCGATTCTCAACTCCTTCGTGCGTGCGATGCAGGAAGCACTTCTCGAAATGCCGGCGGCAATAAAAGAACGCGTGGACTCGCCGCGCTTAAGTGTCGCGCTTTTTCTGCTCTGTCGATTGCGAAATCTAAGCGAAATTAGAGCGTCATCGTCGCCGTCGTCGTTGTCGTAAATCCAAATCGCCGCTCCGGCTCGGTCCGGTAATGTACGTGAATCCATAAAATAAGAACGCAACGAAACTAAAAACTGCCACTGTTGGTGGAGAGAAGGGAAAGGGGAAGTAGGGCCCGGGGCAATGTCTAAGACTGTACGAGGCGGGCATATCTTACAATGTTGAATCTGCCATTGTCCGTAGAAATAAAGGACAACAGGAGAGAGGAGAACGAATGCCAAACAGAAGGAGAGAAGAGGCACGAGGAGAGAGGCAAGTGGGGAATTTATTGCCAACAACGGAGTTTCCGAAAATGTCAATTTCGTTTTTATGGCATCAAATGTTTGGGCAGCTTATGCGGATTGCTGTCACAAAGTGAATTTCAAGTTTTGTCTTCCTCTCTGTCTCTGTCTCTCCGTCTCTCACTCCGCCCCATTCTGTATTATGCGCAGGCAGCAACAATTTCGTTTACTTTGTCAGAGATTTTTAAATGTTATCTTCTGTTTGCATCAGTATAATTTAATTTACCGTGAAATGAAATGCCAAAGTTTTCTATTCTAATTGCAAATTAGAGAATTTACCCACAGCAAATAAGAATTTCCCAGTCAACACAGGGGCTTTTCCAAAGTAAATGGGAATTGTTTTCTTCAGCTTTAATTGTTGAATATTTATATACATATATATTCAGTGTCAAATGTTACATAGAAAACAAGAAAGCTTTCTAGACATATCTCAACAAAGTCTGCTTCACTTTGTGCCTAATGAGTCACCTAAAGAGTTCGAGTTCAGCTTTAGAGATGCAAATGCAGTTGCACATGTTGCAGCGAGCTTGTCAAAGGTGGCGACGATCATTAAAAGGTTCAAAGATATCATGCTGGGTATAGTTCTCTTTGTTGTGCTCCCTTCTCTCCCTTCCTCCGCAGGCCATTTTAATGGCGGATCAATGGGATTTGTATAATGAGCCCGGGGTGGACTACATAAAACATACGCCGTGCCCTGCGTTTAATGCGTTGCCGCCATTTTTCTTTATCTCCGAACCCAAAAAAAAAGTCAAAGGAGAAACGAAACAGAATACAAAGAACTCAAAATGAAAAGAAATCTGATATCACAAAAAAAAAAACAGAAAGAAAAGGAAACCCGCGTTTTTATGTGCGCCGCGTCGAGAGATTGTGAAGCAGATTTAACCATTTTGGATACAGTTCTTGTGTTTCTTGCCTGTCTCTCTCTCTCTCCGTCTTCCTCTCTCTCTCTCTTTCTCCACTTGCAGTTGTCAGTGTCAGTTCCAGTTTTGTTCCCAGTCTCAGTGCCAGTCTCCAGTCTCTCGTCTCCAATCTCTGCAGTCTCAGTCTCTCTGGGCAGCGAGAGGTTGCTGGCCTTTGTTGCTGTACTTTTTAACAAGTTTTATGGGTTGTCATGTGTCAAATGGAAATGGGAATTTATGTGTTTGTAATTGAACGCACGCCGCGAGCAGAGCAGAGGGCAACAAATCTTCAATTCGAGTACCCACAGTGCGGCCATTTTGCTGCAGATCGAACCTGATCCGCTGAACATGCTGGTGTCCCGCAGCCGCAACATTTACATAAATTAAACCCTGCTTGGGTTGGCATCTCCAACTACCTGGGCCTGAGTCTGTTGTAGCATAGTGTAACTTGTGCTTGTAGTAATTCTCTTGTGGTAAATTGAATATGTCATGTCATACTATAGTTATGTTATACTTTAGTTATCGACAGCCTGACTTCTTGTCTGTCTACAATACAATTAACTTACCCCTCTAGCCATGCCTACCCCTAACTATGCAAATTCCTATTTGCATATACCCCCCTTAATAGTTGACATTGATTTGTGCAGTTTATGAGCAGCGCAGCCATCAAGTTTGGCTTTATGTCTCAATTAGTTTGAAGCGTCAATCATAAATAGACAGACACACACCACACACACACAGACACAGGTCAGGAGGCAACAATTTGGTTACATTCAGCTACCATAAAAGTTGCAAGTGTAACCCAAAGCCGTAACCGAAGTGGAAGTCGAACCCGATTCGAACCTGCCAAGTCCGATTGCCAAGAAGTGTAATAAAAAGGGCGGCAGCAGCAGACGAATGGGTGCCATTTGCCCGTTGCCCGCTGCCCGCTGCCCGCTGTCAGTTGGCAGTTGCCAATAGCAGAACCGTTGGACAGTCGACGAACTTGCGACGTTCAATAGTAAAAATTGTTATAGGCAATTAAACAAAATAATAAAAGTAAGTGCGCAGTGCTGTCAAAACTGTTTCAAGTTTTTCAATTTATGCTACATACACACCCATGTACATAAATATATATCTAGCATGTATATGGATATACACACTTTGCATAACTTCCACCCGTTGCACACGGCGTATGCGCAATCGCAGAGTGACACGATAGGCGGAGGCAGCAGGCTTCATTGTTGCCATCAGTCTCTAGTCGAGCCTCGCCTCGAGTCTCAATTTTTACGCTGATGAAGCCGATGAAGTTGTGCATCATTTTAATGGGCCCGTGGCAAAAATGTCGTCGACATCGTCGTCGTCGTCGTTGTCGTCGCAGGAAATTACATTTTTCGGCCACATTAAAATGGGGGCGCAGACAGCTGATGTCAAATGCATTGAACGAGTTTTGAGAACTTCCTCCCTTCTCCTTGGCAAGCTTCCCTGTTTGGCATGACACAAAGAAAAAAGCAAATTATAATAAAATCTTTGCATTTTATGGGCGCATTTCAAAAATGTAATTTGCATACAATATTTTACGAGTATTTTACGCATATGAAGACAGAAATAACAAACTTGTACGGTTGGCAGAGACTTGAGAGAAATATGTGCCTAAAATTATTGGAGAGAGACATCTTTTGATTGGAAATTATACAATATTAGTCTCAGACTTCATTGGAGTTGGAAAATAAATCTAATTGAAAAACAGCAAGAAAGGTTACCTTGGCATGCCGAAGGTTCAATTACCATTGTTCTTATCTCCTCTGATCATTCCTGTACAAGTTATACATATTATGGTTGAGAATTCAATATCTTTGTTTTTGTATTCATTGACAGTTGAAAGAACTCGCTAAGTTCAAAATTTTTTTGTGATAATCTTGATTTTTAACTGATTGTTTCATTAAAATCTATAGAATATAGTTATCCGATTTTAAGGAAATTGATACAGTGTACGTCGAAAACTATCTAACTTCTATTGCCACTGATAAGTTAGGGTAATTCGAATAAAAAATGCTTGTTTTCATACAAAAATCCTCATTTAGGCCGATTGTTTCTATAGCAGCTATATGTTATAGTGGTCCAATTTTATTAAAGATTTGTATGTATGCATATTATTTATATAGAAAAAGCCTGATGGAGTAAATTTTTTTTATAATTACTTGAAAATTACCTAACATCAGCCGATAGTTTATATGGTAGCTATACGTTAAATCTATCGAATCCAACACGTTTCGACTTATGTACAGCGTGCAGCAATAAGAAGCATGTGTGCCAAGTCTTATCAAGATAACTCTAAAACTGAGAGACTAGTTTGCATTGCAACAGGAAAACAGACGAATAGAGGGACGGACAGACGGACGGTGGACAGATAGACAGACACGGCTAGGTCGACTCCTGTGTTGATGCTATTTAAAATGTTGTACTTTCTTATTGAAGTTTGAAAATATTTAAAGCATTAGATTACAGCCATAAGAATATATAGAGTTGATATGCAAGGCTTCTATACTATTGCTAACATTGAAACCTTTTACTCCATCACTGGCAACAAGTTAAAGCAAGTTTGAGCTGAGTGCAAAGACATGGGAGTAGCGCTTTCATTGAGCCATGCTGTGTTCCAGGAAATCTCATTTTCAATGCCAGCTCGATCTTCGTGACTTTGCCGAAGGCGAAACGCATTTTAGAGTGTCTGGTTGCGCTCCAAGTGGAGCGTTTGACTCTTACAGAGAAGCTGAGGCTGAGGCTTTGAGGGGTTTCAAATGCATTCAATTCAATATGCAGATGTCCTTGTCTGCGACTACAGACCAAGCCCAGTTCCCGCCCGAGCACATGTGGCGTCCACAAACTCTGTATCTGTGTGTGAGTGTGTGTGTGTATCTATATCTGAATCTGTATATGGGTGTGCACATAAATAAACACAAATGGCAAGCGAAGAAAATGAGTGCCAAGCCTTGTAGCCGCTGTCGCTGTTGCCTCTGCCTCTGCCGCTGCCGCAGTCGCTGCCCTCGCGGGCTGAGGCCATAAATTGCGCCTGTCAGTGTCTTAATGGGGCGGCTGTCCCAAATTTATGCCACAATCAGCAGCGCACAGTGAACGACGGCCAGAAGCGCCCAGTCCCAGTCCCAGTCCGAGTCACAGTCCGAGTCCCAATCCCTGGCCAGAGCCCGCACCCTTCTGGGTGTCCTGCGGCAGGCAGCACAACTAAAAGAAAAAGCAAAAGAAAAACAACGATAATTTATAAGTCGTAAAACGTTTGCTCGCTTCTTAGACGCGTAAGGCAAAGGAGAAGGGGAAGCGGGGACGGGGCGATGGAAACGCCACGAAAATGGAATGCGAAAATGTGTAGGACAATTTCCCAAATGTATTTGCCATGCGATTAGCCAAAGGCGTCACCTCTTGCCAGTCCCAGTCCCAGTCACGAAACGGTAGTCGCTACCCTCTCTCTCTGGTACCCTTGCCCTGCCGCCCTCAACTACAGTCGCCATGCTGACCACACAATGTGGAAAATGTCCGTTCAAGATGGCCGACTTTGCCCTGTCTCTGCTTCTGTTTCTGCTTCCTTTGCTGTCTCTCCTCGAGGGGTTGCTCTGCCAGGGGCGCAGGGGAGGTTTGTTTGCTTGCCAGAAACATATCAAAATAATTGGCAACGACAATTTCGCGAAATTGCAAAATATTTTCAAGCTCACTGAATCGAATCGGAAGTTATTGCCTCGTAATTCAATTGCAACAAATCATCAAATCGAACTGGAACTACAAAAACAACAGCAACAAAAACAAACAAATCATTTCAATTTGTTGCTACTTTTCGACTTCTTGGGATCAAACGATGTGTGTTGAATGTGCCCGAGAGTGGGAAAAATTAAAGGAATATAAGAAATCAACTTGCTGCAAGTATTTGTGACAGTCGTAGATGCGTGGCAGACCCAACAAAGTATATCTTTATATATGTACTTATATATTTCTAAACACTAGATCAGGATATATTTAGTCGTCTGTCTGTTTGAACGCAGAGATTTCAGCTATATTAAAAGCTTTCCCCACTACATTTGGCATTTAGGATTCTGTATATCATACGCATCTCAAGTTTATTTTATATGTAGGTTGCCCACCCCTCGATTTGTAAGTAACAAATTAATATTACAACTTTCTGCTTTGACTATATCTGACTATAAAGTCTACCAATTCTCTTAATATCAATTGTATCAGACTAATCACATAGAAGTTATTGATATCAGTAATGCATAGTTCCAAACAGAGCTGCCTTTTCCTTGTATATGCTTTAGTATTTGCCAGTGTGTAAGAAAACAATTGGCGACAAATTACTTTGTTGCTGGCGTAAATGCATTCTTAATCAGCATGAACAACCGATCACACTCGACTGTAGCCGTAGTTACTTGCCAATTTTGTCATAGAAATATTAAGCAGATGGAAAAAAAATCATTATAGAATTCTATTAGAACTAATACCAACTCTCTTCAATCAACTATTTAACTATTAGCATATCGTTTTGAATATTACGAGTATATTCTTCTCTATACATAAAAGTATAACACAAATCTCTCAGCTAAGTGTACTAGGGATCAATTTAAAAATACGACAGTATAATGTAAGTTTTTAAATTTTAGTAAGTTTTATAGTACAAGCTGATAACAATCCCTTATCAATTTGACTATTGCTGCTTATAAAAGCTTATTATCAGTTTTTCACAGTTTTTGGTAATCTTAAACTCAGTATGAGAAGGCCTCTTACAACTGGCATTGATAGACCCTTTAAAAAAATCCAACAAAACTGTCAATTTATTGGCCATATATATCAACTAATGAGAGCATAAATCAACCATTCAATTTAAGAATCTTGTCTTAGTAGGCTTTAGCTATATATATATATTTAATAGCTAAGCTCACTTGGGACTAATTTAAACATACTTCGCTTGACTTATTCATAATCTGCGCTAGCTTTTTATTAGTTTTTCACAGTTTTGGGTAATCTAGAATTCAATTAAAGTCTTGTGCAAGCAATATGATTAGACTACTCAGTGCTGACGTCGATGGAACCTGTGAGAAATGAATTATAAATTGTTTAATTGTCAATTTATTTACAATCCTATCAACTAATGAGGGCAGAAAGCAAAGCAATTACACGAACAGTGATAATTATTTATGGCCAAATATGTCTGGGTGTATTCAAAGATGGCTGGTCCGAGACAAATACGCTACCATGCCATGCCATGCATATGATAATGTTTCTAGAAATTAGTCGGATCAGTGCACGTACACGCGCACTGGGCGCTTATCTCCACAGCAAATGCAACCTCAGTCGAATTGACGAAGTTTTTTCTTTCCATTTTGTACGATGGACATCGGGTTACTCGGTGCGGGGGCAGGGGCGCTGCCTCAGGGTTGGGGCCAGAGAAGCATTGCTCTCGTTGGCAGGAAATCACGAACGAGAAGCGAACTGAGCGAGAGCGAGGCGAACGAACCGAAAGCCAAGAGATTTCAACTCGCAAAGTGGTGATTTCGAATTTGGCTTACACACACCACTGCACTGTCCCTGTATGTGTGTGTGAGTGAGTGTGAGAGCGACTGTGCATGCCTGTGCGTGTGTGTGTGTGAGTGTGTCTATACCTCTTTAATGTTGTTGTTCTGGTTTTGGCGCTTGGCGTTTTTTACGGTGCGCCGCCCGAGTATTTACCACTTTACAATGGAGTTTTAGTACCCACGAGTCGTCATTGTCGTCGTCATCATCGCCGCATAAAGTCGAAATTAAAACCGCGGAGTGTCAGCCATAAACCAGTAGAATCAACTCAATCTTAGCCTGATATAATCAGCTCAACACCAATCGCAGCTCGTCTATTTATCAATAATTTAATTGTTCGTACGCGCTATCAAAAATAGAGTGCGAAATTCCGAAAAGGAAAAAGTGCAAATAAGTACCTCACTTTGATCTCGAGACACTCTGACTGTGCTGCTGTGTGCAGAATGTGTTCGATATAATTACAATTTGAAATTGTTATAAAATGAAGAAACTCCGTTGGCGAAACCAAACACGTGCGATTTACTTGTGAGCTAGAAAAACCAGCGGAAAAACGGTCTATTAAAATAATAAAAAAGGTAAGCAAGTTAAGTAAACTTTAAGCAACTTTATATGTTGTGTATGACATTGTTTTCGCTTTTGAACAGTCGGAAATTAATGTGAGAAAATATTTAAATTTAATGCTTAAATTAAGCATAAATGCATAATTGGTAAAAATAATGATGATTTTCTTAATAGCTACACAAATTCGAACCACTTTAATAACTAAGCTAATGATTTCTAAAACGTTACATTGATACATTTTATAGATGAAGTCATGGGATAACAAAATTTAGACATACTTCAATAATATGCTTTCAACAATTTTAAAATAAATTGCACGTAATGTGGATAAATAATTGAATACTGAAACATTCATACAATGTTATAGCAAAGAAGTACTTGATCTGCGTAGCTGTGTTAACTCCAGCATTTGTGACATATACACTGTCAGACAGAAAAAATCGGATAGCTTAATCATCATTTTATTGCCAATTGTTTTTTTTGCGAATTGTTTATAAAACATAAGTTATAAATCTTTTAACTTCAAAACCTAGTACTTTCCTTAGTTTTAGATATTCTAGATACTTCTTACACGAAGTTAAAATATTTATTTTTCCGTCTCGATTGAGATAAAAATATATAAAAAATAATGGTGAACAACGTGAATATTATGTGAATTATGTAAATACGATTTAATATTCTATTGAATAGACTCTGCTTTCAATTATTTAATGGCAGAGGCACAGAATCTTTGAGTTTTTTGATACTTGTATTTGTTATTTGTTTAAACTATACTATTTTCATGATTAAATCCATTGCTAGCACTTTCTTAAGTGTCACCTATATGAAGTTAATCTTCATCAAGTGATAACAGCTATATTTATTTTATGGCAATAATATAATTGAAGATTAATGTACCATATAGTTTTTTTATATGCTGAAATCTGAGATAACTTTGAATACTTAAAAAACATTATCGAATAGATTGAAAAGGAGATAAGATAATTGAACCCTAAATAATGTGAATAAAATGTTTATATCTGAAATTAAGTTGAACTCTATAGTCATCGTATTCATGTGTTAATTCGAACTTTTGTATCTTAGCTTCTGGTATCTTAGCTTCTGTATCTCCGGGAATAGTAAACAATTCGAATTGAATTCAATGATTTCTTCATTTAAATATATTAAAATCTATGATAATGCAAATAGAAATACATTTTGGTTACATTTAAACCTAATAACATTGATACTAATCTAAAATGATACTAAAATTAAATCTAAAATGATACTAAAATGCTACTGATTTGACTTGTCTTTTCCATAGGGCAATCGGAGTTTGGGTTCTTTAGAGTTATTTTTGAATTCGAGGGAGACTTGTTTAGTAATAAATGTGAGTGTTCTTTATGGCAGATATATAGATAAAGATAGATGAAACTGCGAGGTGCTGGATTAATTAGGACCACACGCGGCATCAATTGCAGCCAATTAGGCAGGACAAACGGCGCTTGGCTAATTATTATTGGCCCAATTGGGCCTTATGGCCGACACGCTCTCTCTCTCTCTTTCTCTCTGTCTATCTGTTGGACTGCAGGCGATCTGTGCGCTGTCATTTACGACTATCTCAATAAAATTAATGCATAATTACAGCAATAAAACAATAAAATTATGATGCTAACGCACAAAACCAAGAAGAGAAACAGAAACAGAGACTGGAACCAATACAGGAACAGGGACAGGGACAAGGACAGAGACAGACGGGCAATGGCCATAAATATTTACAGCCAAGCAAACACTTGCTCAAATTAAGTACTCGTTAAATGGAAATTGAATAGAGGACAGAGCCAGAGTCAGAGAAAGAGAGAGAAAGCACAAATTGATAAAAAGATAAATTGAACCGTAAAGAGGGTCGCGGTTCGACAAGCTCGTCTTGCTTGACCAAGCTGACAAGAGCTTTTAATTGTCGCGCACTGAATGCAAACTGATTTGCCTTTGTTTTAGTCTCAGTCTCTCGTCTCTATGCCATTTCTCTCAGTGCAAAAGCCAAAAATGAGATGAATACGGTAGCTGGCTTTGGCGGCAGCTGCGGTTGCCTTTTATGACTCCAAAAACATGAGCCGCAATGCGCAGTTTCCGTTCCGTGCCCAGGCCCGGCCCGGCCTGGTCTAAATCCGTATCAGTGGCTGCTGTCCCTGGTCGGGTGCAGAGTCATTTCGTATGATTAACTTTCGGATTTTGTAAAATTATAATGGTTCTCTGACGGGGCAGATGCGAGTGCTGGTGCGGGTGCGGGAAATGTTTCCTGTTTGTGCTTGTGTGGGTTGCTTTTGCAAATGGCGTCTTTCACCCTCCGCCGGACTCGGCTTGCAAAGGAATTAAGATCGTAAAATATCCGAACAAATGCATGGCGAGCTTCTCCGGTTGGGGACCATGAAGCCATGATGCTTCTGCTTCCGCCGCCGCTGCTGCTGCTGCTTCCTCGGGGCTTCCGTGATGAGGAGGCTCGTAAAACTGGGGGAAAAACCCATTAACTTGCAACCCCCAAAAGTGGTGGCAACTCCAACAACGACAAGCCAAGCTCGTGTGGGGAGAGGGCAGAGAATCCGCATTAGCATGCTACGAAAATTAAGTTTCCCATCAGCAGACACACGTGTACTTAATGTATAACACACATACGTGTGCATACATACAGTATCTGTTTGTACACTGCAAGAAATCTTAGAATGCAATCTTTTTTGAATGTTAAATGCATATGCCGAGCTCTTCCTTAAGTGAACTTCTTTCAATTGCTTTCACATTATTTCGTAAAATTCGAGTATTTAAGTAACTCTGTTTATTTATGTTTTATTTTAGCTTGTAAATATTAAATAGGGTTTTTTTTAGTGTGGGAATACGAGTTGCCACGACACATGAAACACATTATCATCATTGTCTGTTGCTGGGGCTTTTGAGTCTGATAGTAATAAGATCATTATAGTGTACCAATCGGAATCCATTGATAAGCATGTCTGTTGTGTTTTTTTTATTTGTCATATAACATATAGCACACGTGTATATACTATGTTTGATTCAATTAAGCGGGATCTTTTAGGTTATTTAATTTTCCCAATACACAATCTTGGGACCTTCTGGGTCTATTTGGAATTTTATAAGTCAAAAGGCAAGAGCGATAGTGCTTAGATTATTTTAATATTTCAAATTATAATTGGAATAATAAAATTAAATAAAGACAACAACAGACGTTCCAAAAAACAAGACTTTTATGTTTAAAGCTGCATTGGATTCTGTTTAAAATAAATACAATTACCCAATAGTTTCTTTGAAAGCTACACGGTACATGAATCGCAATATATCCAAATTATTATTTATGTTAAAAGTCGGAGTTGTACTTATTGCATATTCTTTATTCTTATGAAAATAAAACAAAACGAAATATAAAAATATATATAAACATACAAAAAGAATACGATATTCAAGCGCAGCCAACTTAACGGAGCTGCTGACTGAGGTGCAAAGTTAGTGATGAGTGAGATGACTGTGATGAGGTCTCCCTAATGGAATGGATAACTTCGAGAGAAAACAATGATTAGAAATGTAGCAAGAGATGAAATGAGAAAAGAAGAGAAGTGAAGGCGAGAATGAATGAAAAAAAAAGAGTGGCTCACAGCACACAAAACGATATGAATACCGAGAAAATGGATACAAGAGACAAGAGGAGACAAAGGCCAACAACGGCACAAAACGAGTGAGCAATAAAAATGGCTGCAAACGAGAATGGAAAACATGGGAGAGCTGAGCGCAGGGGCAGTTTTTGTTGTTCTCGCATTGCCCTTTGGTAGAGATACCCCGAAACTGGGAGATACAAGAGATGCCAGATACACACATGCACACACGCACACACACTCGCACGAGCACAAACGCAGACAGACGCAGACTGCAAAGGCCTGGAGCAGCTGTGTGTGTGTGTGTGTGTGAGAGCGAAGGCGCACGCCTGCCTGGCAGAGCGAGATAGCAATAGCAGTGGCTGTGTAGCTGGGAGAGTGAGAGAGCACAAGCCACGGGGCGGTCAGAGTGCCGAAAATGAACTGACGACGACCGCAAAGAGCCAACCGAGGCGTCGACGCGCTGCGAATGCAAACGCAGGAGCAGAGGCAAACGAAATTAAAAGCCAGCAGAGGCAGAGCAAAGTGACTGAGGCAGCGACCAAGACGTGGACGCAGACAGAGAGAGAGAGTGAGGCAGAGGCAGAGAGAGGCAAACGCAAAGGCAAAACGGAGAAACGAAGAAACGGAGGCGCAGCAGCAAACGGAAAACACATTTTCCAGCCTCGTCGACTTTTTACAACGAATTTTATGGCATTTGGTCATAAACTTCTTGTTAGTGTAGAGCGGATCGCAGCGCGTGAGAATCGAACAAAAATAAAGCAGAAAAAGCAAAATAGAACAGGAAAAGCAAAACAATAAGACAAACTAAAGGAGCAATTCGAATTTTGTGCTGCAAATCCTCCTGCATACCTCAAATCTCGATACCGTTAGAATTCCTACTCCAAAAGAACCGCCGTTGTGTCGTGTACCATCGCGTTGTGCCGTGAGTGAAAATGCAAACAGAGACGCCGCCAACGTTGCTGGCTGCTGCACTCCTCATCCTGTGAACGTGCAACGCAACCACAGCATCAACAGCCACATCCAAGAACCCCTTCATGTAAGTAGAAGTGCGACTCGTTTTGCCCAATTATGAATGTGCCAAGTGTCCAATTTGAATCGTTGCCCGCTGCAGCTAACCTTGTCCAGGTGCTAACTGCCGTTCATTGCTTCAAGGTTGCGCTCACTTAATGGCTGCACGTCCCAGTCGTTGGCTATATCCATTATGACTTACGACAATTGCCGCACAATTCTCGCTATTGCGGCACGCTTGAGTCGCGTTATGCAATTGCCGTGGCCAGTGAATCCTTTTGGCCTTAGCCTACGGCAGTGTTAGCAACGATTTCAAGGCTTTTCATGAGAATGCATTTGCAAACCTTGAAACTGAAATAATAAGTGCAGTTGCCTCAGCATCAACGTCAAATATAAAGTAAAACTTAACGTTTAATATACTAAATGTTTGAAACCTTTCGAAACTTGATAACAATCAATTATCAAACTTCAAAAGTATTTTAAACATTTAGAGCTATTCGTATATGTATATTTCGGAATCAAAGAAAACATCAGTATTAATTGCATAGCTAATCCTATCTCTACGGAATAAGTGTGTGATTTAAGTATATTCAGTTATCTATAGAATTCGTTGTCTATTCTCGTGTCTATAAAACATTTATACATGTACCTGAGTATGTTTTAATTGTTATTTCATAAACTTACATATCATTTAAAAAAAAACAATGTTGTACAGGAGTATTAGCTGCTTATGCTCTGCAGCTCTATTCATTTTATATTCGTTATATATCAGCTCGTTACTTTTATCGTAAACAATCTTTCTAAATATATATTTAAAACTGCAAATTAGTTTTTTAACTGTGCGTCAACTCTGCTGTACTTTAAATTCAAAGATGGCTTAGTACCAAGTCTATATTTACTTACATATAACACACCTATTCATTATTCTATTGTTTAAATACTTGACAACTTTTTAATGTATCGATTATAAATCTAATCGATTAAATGCTGTGATTGTTTAAGTACTTGGCAATTTCTACAGTGATTATCGTTAGGTTTAAAGCCTTTTTATTATTACTCGTGTTCTTACGGGTTCAATAAAACGTTCCATTAGAAATAGCTCAAGCGCATAGATAAAACAGATAAGGTCAATATACTTGGCAGACCACACTCCCCCCACACACACACCTTGCGCACTTCATTACCGATCAGGTGTTAATTGCACTGCGACTCACTAAGGACCCTCGCGGTCTCGGGGCTGCTGCCTCGCCTGCCGTTTGTCCGTTTTATGGAGGAATCTCCTCGATTGAGCGTTGATGGCGCACTTAATAGCACGAGCACACTCGATGAAGGAGGAGCCTGGCTCTGCTGCTGCTGGCTCTGTTTGCGCGCTTGAATGGATTTATTGGTGGCACTAAAGTCATTAGCGCCACTCCTCGACACCGTTGAGGACCTCGTCAACGTCAACGACGACGTCATCGCCTTGGCTATTTCCAATCCATTGCGTTTCGTGACCAACTCCAGTTCCAGCTGCAGCTCCTGCTCACTGGCTGCGTAATTGTGGCAATAATTTCATAAATATTCCTTAATCGCGCTGCTCGCTCGTTGGCTCTTGCCATAAACGTTTCTGATTGCAGTTGCATGAGTTGATTAAAGCGCTATCAAAGGTAGTAATTTTCAGCTGCCCTTGCTAAAAGGTGTGCCATTGCTTCTCACCTGCCAAACGCGCTGTCGAGGGGGCAGGGCCTAAACAGGCAGCGTTCCTTGCTCATGTGTGTGTGTGTGTATCGGATTTTTCACGCGACATGCGTAGAACGCAACGCGACGATTGCCGACGGTGGTGGTTGGTCAATTCCTCTCGACGGCGGCGGCGGCCATGATGGTAGCAGTCTGCAGCCATTGCGACTGTGCGTGGCTACACTGAGAGAAAAACTAAAGGGAATTGCTGAGCAGTTTGTGGAGTATTTTGTATATGTGTGTATATTCAGAATTGCAAATTTATTCACTTTTAAGTCATTTTATTATTTATTTATATTATTTAAATAACTATTATAATGATTTTAATATTCACAAATTAATATAAAATACAATATTTATCCTAGAGATATTTTTATATATTTACAGCAAGAAAACTGTTTAAGCATTTTAAAATAATTTTGAGACCTTTTTTGTTAGATTTTTATCCTTGTTTAATTTTTGTAGCTTTGATTTGGTTCGATTTGTATCTTTGTTTGGTGTATTGATTGATGTCATAATTATAAAATATGCTATATTGATAACAATACAACTGATAGTAATATTAATAATAACATTATTAATAATATCAACAAAAATAATAATAATAATATTAATAATGCAAATCTTAATTATAATAAATGTAATATTAATAAAAATAAAATTGATGTTAATATTAACAATAATATCAAAAATAATATTCACAGTAATAATAATAATCAATTGAAATAATTATCAATTTTAATAGTAGGAGAGTCGCAGACCGTTACTGTCTGCCCTCGGGCGAGCAGTCTAGTGTTATAAAATTCAGTTATTTATGTAGTTCGCATCTTTCCCGACAGGGACGCTGGAGAGAGACAGAGAGAGACAATGCGTTGCCAGGTTCAGGTTTGTGTACAGGCTGCGCTTGAAGTCTTTTAGTACGCAGACTCGACGACAGAGTGCGCTCGAAAACTTTAAGCCGGCAGTCACAAAAAAACGGAGAACACATTAAATCGGTTTATTTCATTGCCTAAACAATCGGTGGCAACTGTAAAATGAACGAGGTGATTGAATGAATGGAAATGGGAAATAAACGCAGCACATTATTGATGTGTGTGTCAGGTTTGATGTATGATGCAGTTCCGTTAAATTACTGAGCACTCTAAAAGTATTTCAGAGAGATAAACTAGAATTATTTACAGTATAACATATACTTTTTTTAAATTTTTTACTTTTATTCCTAACCGTTTGCATCACTCACAACTCTCGATAGATGTCGCTTCATGATGCGCACTAATTGGAGAAGTTCTGATTAGTAGTTTGTCTACTTTCAAATGCATTTTCGACACTCGAATGTTGTACTTATACAAATCAAATCTTAATTTGATTTTATTCATATGTGTTTTATAACTAGAATATAACAGTGTAATACTGTATTATTTATAGTGTATACTTCATTTATACTCATTTATTAAAGCAACTTTTCATTTTATTTCGCAGTTAAAAAACATTTCTATTTTTTCTGTAGCATTTTCTCTGTAACTTTTTTGTCTAATTCCTTTAAAGTTCAAATGAAACGAAGAATGGCAACATTGGGGTGGAGTGCGTGCCACAATTGTGGTTGGCACTGTGACAAGTAAAGGGACGAACCCCGAATCAGCCGCCCTCTGCTGCTGCTATCTGTGGACAATTGTTAGCGACAGCTGTTGGTGGCGGGGGTGCAGAGCGGGCAAGGGGATGCAGGACGGGAGTATGAGTTGCCAGCTCCCCAGAGACAAGTCTTTGCAATTGTATTTGTATCGTATCGCCTTCTGTGCTTGCGTTTCCTTCCGTTTTTGCTTCATTCTCGGTCCCAGACTCCACTGCGGTCTCCACAGATGGCTGCGTGAGACAAGAGAGAGAGGAAGGAAACTAGAAATTACCCAAGCATGTGTAAGTGGATGAGGTGACGGGGCGAGGACAGAGGCAGAGGGAGTGCCTGCAATTGGGTAAAGGCAGCCGTCCGCACGTTGAACACACTTGAAAAGTTCGTTCCGAGAACGCAGCTTCATCTTTTGCTGCAGCTACTGCTTCTACTTCTGCCTCAGCTTCAGCTCCAGCGTCGCGAACATTCCCATTTCCCGCAAATTGAATTCTCATGGAAATGCCATTGCTCAAGTGTCCGCTAGCTCAGTTTCGTGGAATCGCCATGCGGCGATTGCTCCACATTTGCCCGTGCTATGTGTCCGTTGCTGGAGCTGCCTGACTTCCGTCGAGGCCACATGTGTGTGCCACATCTCCTCCTGCCGCCTACTCTGGCGACTTGCTGCCTGCGCATCAGCTGCGCCATCAATTGGGCGAAGCACTCTTTGTAGTCTGACGACAAGAGCCGAAGCCGTCGGCGAAATTTTTCATTTAACTGAGTATTTATCGTCGCCATAGTCGCAGATGGGTTCGATAGGTACAGGAGGAGCAGCTGATGATGATGATGATGATTTATTTCACGCACAATGCAAGTATTAAATTGCGGAAGGTGGAGTATAGAATAAGTGTGTAGAGCAAAAGGGAAATAAAGGAGAGAGAGGTTGAGGCAATGGAAGAATAGAGTGCTTAGTAAGAGGGCATAGAAAAGGTTGTAGAGGGTGTAGAAGTAGAGAACGTAGAAGAAGGTGGTACTGTAGAAGAGGGTAAATGAAGAGACTGTAGAAGAAAAGGGTATTCAGCAAAAGGGTGTAGAAGCTGAAATGAGTATAATAGAAGAGGGAAGAGAAGAAGTGAGAGTAGAAGAAAGTGGTGTTGTAGAAGAAGGTATAGAAGTAGAGGATGAGTTAAAAAGTACTTTATACCATATGCAATTTAGTTTCAATGTGAAATTAGACTTCAAGACTATACACATATGTATGTATTTAGTAATTATTTATAAAGAATTTTTTTATCTGCACAGATTCTTTAGGAGGCCTTACAAAATATAAAATACATACAAATACATTTTGCAATAAATGGCAATAGAAAACTCTTAACTGAATGAACATTTAGAGCACGTTTAGATTTTAAATCGATTCAGAGTCTTTTGACTTTTGTAAGTATATATTTTGCATTATGTGTGTGTGTGTTCTTGTTTGTCTGTGCTTATCGCAGATATATACACAAGTTTTATGGCCATTCCCGTTCTACAAACTTAGCCAAAGCTGCCACTGCGATTTTCAACTTGGAATCTTGATTTTGAAGCTGCCAACAAACTTTTGCGGCGCTGGGACAAAGAAGACACAAACAAGCTGAAAAACATGACAAAGAGATGGCAGAGGAAGATGAGTAAGAAGAAATAAAAGGAAAGAGGAAAAGAGAGAGAGATAGAGAGAACGGAAACTTATGGAGCAATGGCGTCTGCAATGCTCCACGTGCACATGCTGGGATTAGTTGGGAGCCAATTTATTTTATGTCCTGAGGCACAAACATAATCATGTCTAATTTTGTTTACTTTCAAAAATGTGCGTGCGTGAGTGTATCCATGGCCAGGCTGGGTGGAATGTGCTCAGTGTGTGTGTGTGTGTCTGCACGCGTGGGTGACGGTCTCTCCTCCTCCTGCAGGCGACAGCGACAACGTTCATTAACTAAATTTAGAGTGCGACGGCTGTTGCGGCCACGGAAGGTTGCACGGCAGGCGAGCGGGGGCAGGCAGGCGGGCAGGCAGACAGGGTCGGGCACCCCCTGGCAGGAAATTACATATTTACATGATGCACTGTGGAGTGGGGGAGCGGGGCAGGGCCAGGCAGGGTGGTGTGGCTGACGTCGCAGCAAAAGTTACGCAATCGAATCGGCGCAGCGCGAAATCAGAGAGAGAGAAGGTCGCTCCGCTTGGTCCTTGGGCCATTTCGCACTTTAACCCACTACAGGAGGGTGGGCAGGCAGGCAGTGGCAGGGGCAGAGGCAGGCGCTGGGTGAGGGTTGGCGCGTGAGCCTTGTTGTTTTAAAATTGCGTGTCGCGGGGAGTCTGGCCTCGCTTTGGGGGCTGACTTACTCTGCTTGGTTTGTTGCGTGCTGAAGTGATTACGTTTTGCTAGAGTTGGGGGGAGAGAGGTGGTAAGCAACCCTTTTGCGCGAGGGGGCGGGCACGAATTCCTCGCCTCAGTGCCAAATGAAATTGTATTTCATTTTGACTTGGGCATTGGAATGCAATAAGTTCGGGCAACACTCACAAAATGGCGGCAATTAAAATGTTTAATGAAATTTCGGTAAAACGCGCTGAAAGCCTTTGAGTTATTTTAATTATCTTGGCGTTTGTTTTACGGCGACTGTGACTGTACGTCTGATGGGCTTTATGTCTGTCCTGTATGTCTGTGCGTATGTCCTGTCTGTCTGTTCGGTCTTGCCCTTCCTGTCTGTCCTGCCTGTTTGTCATTCCTGCGAGTCTTTCCGTCTGTCTGTCTTCCTTTCTGTCGGTCTATTTATATGTCATTCTTTCTGTCTGTCTCTCTGTCTGCCTGTTTTATCTGTTCTGTCTGTCTGTCTGTCCTGCCTACTTCCCATTTATTATAAATATATCAAAGTGAATACATAGCACAATCTAATATGATTCGATTCAGAGAATCAACTCAGTTCGTGGGAGAAATTTGGCATGCAAATCTAGCTGGAGTAGCTTCTTTGTTAGCCTTTTTTTTGCCAATTTGAATGTGCTCTGCTTGGCTTTTTTGGCAAACCGAATTATAGTTGGTGTAATGAAGTTATTACGAGTCTTAATGCTGAAATTTATGCGCGGCCATTAAAAATCGAAAGACACGTTTTTCGAATATTTTAGCTGATCTCGTCGTCGTCGTCGCCGTCGCTCGCCGTCGCATAAATTAGGCGACGTGACTTGTTTGCGTCGAGTCGATAACGAAGCGCAGCTCGGGGCTTCTCAATTTACAGGGTGTGTGTGTGTATAGGGGAGAGTGGAGAGGGGGGCGGACCACGGCCATTATCGTGCATAATATCGCGAAATTTACAATGCAAATTCCGCGCTCTGGCTTAATCGAAGTGTGCAAAATGGAGTCAGCAAGACAAAGGGTCGCCGCTGCACTCCGCACTTGAGTCGATGTCGGAGACGGAGACCGAGTTGGGATGACAATCGTGCGCGCGTATATCGATCTTGTTGGGCGTGTGCTCGGCGTGGTTTGTGCAAGCTTCGAAACTGCTTCGAAACTCATTTGCGGCGGCTTCAGACTTTGTTGCAGCCTGCTGGAACATATTAATTGCATTTTATTGGCCTGCCCCGGTCTGCACTGGCACTGGCAACTGGCTTGCAGTTTAATAACGCGCATTAAAATCACAGATTTATGGCTACACGCAATCCGTTTTCAAAGAGCACAATTGCCGTCGCCTGGAAAAGCCAGCGAGGAACGCAAAGTGCAGAGTGGGGAATGAAGAGGGGAGAGGTAGAGAGTTAGGAGGGTACAGAATCGAGAACGACAAACCGCAAGCTGGTTACAGCGATTGCACCAACTGCGATCATTGGCTTGGGGGCCAGTGCAAGACAGGCAGCCGGGGCAGATGGACAGGCAGAGCAGACAGAGAGAAAGGATAGACAGCTTAGACAGCATGATAGACAGACAGACTGAGAGACAGGCAGTCAGACATACAGAACAGACAGGCAACCGGATAGACAGACGGTTCATTTTGAAGTAGATTATGAAGTTAATTTCCTGGTGTTGTCTTCAAATCAAATGAACGCTCTTCTAACAAAGTTCATTTCAAATTTCAACTTCATTTGCTGTCAGAAGAATATTAAAGTAGTAAATGCACCTCTGTTTGCTGCACCTGTTCCTTTAATCTGCTTATTTATCTTGTGCTTCTCCTTCTTCTTATTCATCTTTGTTTCCTTTTAAATATACCAAAAACTTCCATCGAGCTGGCATAAATAAATAAAGATACGAATAATTGTGGAGAGACGCGCACGGCGAACACAGACGCGCCGTGAGTTTAGTTTCGTTGTTGTTTACCCCCGACACTCTGCTCCCTTCTCCCCTCCTGCCTTCTCCACTCTTACCTTCTCTCCTCCCTTTTCATTCCATTTCACCGTCATCTTTTCATCGCTCCACACAAATCCTGGCTCAGTCGCTGCCACAAATCTCATTTCGTATGCAGCGTCAGCCGCTGCAGGGGGCGGAGTTCTCGCTGGGGTCGGGTACGGTCTGGCGACAATGCCGAGGTGTTGATAGAATAACACAGGGCGTGAATTTTTAGTCGAAATATTACACACACACATACACACTGACAGTTGTACACACACACGTGCGTGTGTGGAGTGGGGACAGACACGTAACCAACTTCAGGCTTATACATATTTAAGCTCCATAAAGGAAATATCAAATGGCTGCATCCCTTTCGCACTCCCTGCTCGGCAATCAGTGGAGCTTTGCACACACGCACAGACGCAAAGTGAGATAAATGCACATATTAAATTTGAAACGTATTTGGAATTTTTGATCAGCTCGCGAGAGAGAGAGCGCAAGTGGGGGGAAGAGGAAAGGGAATTCTGGGTTGAACCCCCATTTGGTTTAGTTGGCTGCGCAGGGGTTAAACGCTCTCGCCAGAGTTGCCATCGCTGCCGTCGGTAATTTCAGATTTTTCTTTTTGCTTCTCTCTTTTCCGCTGCACATGTTGCCAATTCGCAAAGCGGCTCAGCTCACGTCCTGCATCGCTTTCGATTCGCTTTGGTGGCTCTGCGGCTTGATTGCCCACTGCGTGCTTAGTCTCACTCTCTTCTTCTTCTGCCTCCGGCTTGCTTCTTCTTCTGCTTTATAAGTAGCCTCAACCCACTCTCGGCATCGACAGCAACTTCTTCTCTACTCATCTCAAATGCGCGCTTCTTATCCGATCCATTATTTCGATGGATTTATAGGCATGAAGGTTGGGTTTGCCTTTATTCTCTCCTTCCTCTTTTCTGTTCGTTTTTCTTCTTTTCTTTTCATTCGTTCAATTTTTTATGCCTTTTAGTTTGCTGTTGTTGTTGATTTTTATTTGTTGTTATCTTTTCTCAGTTTCATCTCTGCCTGTATAGAAAGAGAGAGAGAGAGAGAGCGAGCAAGTTTTAAACTTGTTCCAGCTTCACTTGATGCCGTGAATGCTGTTTAATTTGTGCATTTCGAAGGATCAGAGGCTCTAAAACTAAACTGTACTTTACAGTTTTTTAAAGAGATATGTAAGGCTTGAATTGATATTATAATAAATGTATTGATATTATATTACTGATTACATAAATTGATATTATAATACTAAATACATGTCATAATATATAATCAATTTTAAGAGAAGCAAGTAAGAATTATAAATGAGTATTTTAGACTAATATCTCTAAGAATTGTTCACGCTTTTCTATACTTTAACAATTTTCATTTATTAACTACTTTACTTTGCTATACTAATTCATTACGTATTACTTTTTATACTAAAAGAAAGAATAAATGTAAGAATGTATGTATTGAGAGTTATGCAGACTAAATTTGCAAAGAATTGCTCGTATTTTGCGCATATAATCTTTGTCAGATTTGCAGCATTCAAAACTTTTCCAATATCATAAAAAATTGCTTAAATTTATTCAATGTTCTGTCACAAAATTAAAATTGCTTAACATTTTATTGATTTGAAAATGTTAAAATAATGTTGAAGTATGTGTTCATGTTATTTCTGTTTACATTTATTACATTTTACTTTCATAAAATATATATTATTTTAAAATAAGAAATATACTTTAATTTTATCTAAATAAAAATTCGTTTTAAATTGCACTTGCTGCTGTGAGAAAACCAACGAAAGGCAGAATGGCGACGTTCCAAATGCGGGAATATCATATATAGTAGAATATCTCGGGGTAATCTGGCAGGGATAACGCTGTTAAACACATATTTGTCTTTAGCTCATGCTAAACTGCTCTGTCACACAGTCTAAGGCTGATAGAAAGTTGGAAATGAGTTCTATGCGTAGCTGCGGGCTGCACAAGGGGCACATTTTTAGAAAGTTACATAAGCGAACCCAAAACACAAACAATCCTTTTGTACATGGTAGACATGGCAGACTCACCCTGACGCGTCACCCTAGATATGCCACCCTCAATGCGCTGCTCTAATTTCATTGTTCACGGTCTCTTCGTCCTTTGTTTGAGAGTTTTGAATACGCCGCTTCTCCATATTTCCATCCTTGGCAACGCAGCAGAAGGCGCAAGCAGGGAAAGGGTTCGCTCGGTCCATAAATCAGTTGGGCATCGACATCGGCATCGCAATATGCGTAAATGCAATAAAATCATAAAACGAATTGTGTAAGGCAAGCAGGACAAGCAGAACAACGATAAGAAGAAGAAGAAGAAGAAGAGGGAGGAGGCAAAAGGATGCTAAACGGAAAATTTGAATTTGGCCTCCTTAGCCCCGGGAGCTGCTTGGGTAACTGTACGGCGATTTCAGGCTCAACGGCCGGCTGGCTTTTATGGCCCGTCGCGTTAACTGGACGCAAATAGAGCTCGACAGGAGTAGAAGTCGGAACAGAAGCAGGAGTAGGAGAAGGAGCAGGAGGCGCGCCTCCGTGACATTCATGTTGTGCGTCTTTTCGTACATATTTTGATTTGGTGCGCGTGCAGGTCATGCTCTAATTTGAACAGCCCGAACACAGATACAGATACAGATGCAGATACATTTGTAGATACATTCACAGATGCAGTGACAGTGCAGAGATACAGTGAAAGAGCCACAGAGCCAGAGACTCGTAAAATCTTTCTTTCTGTCTCGAATTCCAGCCGAGCCAAACAAATGACGTCCCGCGCCTCGTTTAATGGATGCTGGCATCAATAGGGGCACGGTCTAAAGGGGGCAGGGGAGAGGAGAGAGGGGATGACTAGCTCTTTAGCCGCATCTGTTAGATGCATATGTAAATTCGATGTATGCAAATGCGCATTAGGCCGCTATAGCTCGCCATGTTTTGGCGGCCCGCAGCGCATTCCAAAGTGCCCTATAAAAGTGTCACTTTTTATATGGCAGTGACGATGGCGATGGCGATGCCGGGCCCCTGATTAGGCCAACTTGTTGTTGGAGAAATAGCCTAATGAGCGGCGCGCAATTTCTGAAAGTTGTGTCCAGAAATATTTACCAGTTATGCAGATATAATAATATGCATGCTCTCGAGGTGAATAAACTGCCTGCAGCAAACAAGAAATATATTTTTGGCATAAGGCAATTTAATTCATTCGTCTTGCAGTTGTTTATTTGCGCAGAAGCGAATGCAATAAACAAGGCGCATTGGATTATTTACAAATACTGATCTTTATTTTGGCTATTTTTCAATTTTAACTGCATTTTCATTTGCTGTGACTTGCTGAAAACATTGCATGTATTTCAAGCTGATTGCAGAACAGTGTTGAAAAGTACACAGCACCAAGTAGCAAATATAACCATTTACATATGTATTTACGAGTACTTTGTGGGTTCGGCTACGCCTTCTTACATTCTTCCTAGGGCAAGAATGATTGCATGGATTGGCAATATTATTATTTAAGAAAAAGAGAGCCTGAAATTTAGCTATTCATGATTTTACCAACATAAAATTGAGATAAAAATTTATTATTTATTTAGTATCTATATCAAAAATATCAGCTAAATATCAATGATATAAATGAGCAACACAATCAAAGAATATCCATAAATATTTTTTTAAATATTTTAGAGCAAGGCAATTACTCTAGGTACTCCCGAGATAAGCTATATGTGAATGGTTATTAACTTACACTTATTTTATATTGATGTTTCAACATTTGCTTCTAAACTTATTTATGTATTGACTTTACAATTTGTTGACTGTTCTGTACTTAAAAGTCAAATTAAGCAAACTGCACTTATATCAATATTCTGTCAACTTTACGTGGTTATTTTCTACTTTTAAAAATTGTTAACTCAATTAAAATACCTACTAGCCTATTCAAAAAATACCTTAAACTCGAAAACTATTTTATTTGTAACGTTTTATACAAGTATTTCTCTCAAAAATACACCTATTTATATATACATATATGGTATTTTATATTTGCACATATAGTCATTTAACTGAGGTATTGCCGTACATGGCCTTTCCTACTCAATATCCACTAAGTATCAACTGCATTCTTTCAGACTATTAGCAAAAGATTAAGGCAAGAAATCAGTTTCCCCAGTTCACTATGCAAAAGCTTCATGTGCATACAGGGTGCTTCAGTTGCTACTGAGTCTGAGTGTCTCTCTGCTGCTGCTGCTGCTGCTGCTACTGCATGCAATAAATCCAGAAACCATAATCGGGATTTATGGATGTTGTTCTTGTTGTTGCTGCTGTTGTTGGGCTGGTGTCGGCGGTGCTTCAAACATTTTTATGATGTCTCTGTAGCATTTATGAGCGCTATGCGACGGCTGAAGGGGGCGGAGCGTTGGCTGAGGTACGAACAGCCACCGATATTACGCGCCGGGCATAAAATCGGAATAATTTGCAACAGGTGATAATTGTTTTACAATATGTTTGCATGAGTGTGAGTGTTTGTCTGCAAGGGAATGGGTGTAGAACAAGTGTATTTATGAGTGTATTCGCCACTCGTTAGCACATTTAATTGTTATGCATGAAATGGAAGAAAGGGCATGGGAACGGGAAACTGCCTTAGATATCTATTGTGAAACGGGTAAAACAAGATCTGATTGCAATTAATCGGGCGCCCAATGTAGCGTATGATTGATGGACGTTGAATGATTGATGTTTCGTTGTGCCAAATACCAAAGGCGGTTGCCGCTGCCGCTAACTGAGCGGCAATTAAAACAAACTTTTATGATTTGTTGTGATTTTTGCAATTGGCATTTTTACGAGGGCGCTGCTACCTGGGCGATATATTCTGGCAGAGGAGCTCGCTGCTGCTCATTGCTATGCAGTATTAGTGCGGATTTTATTGTGTTTTGAAATTAATTTACTATTGTTAATAGTTCTTTGCGCTTGTTTGGCGCGGCGAAAAGGTGTCATAACTCACGTAATAAACGCCACCCAGTTTGCCTCGGCTTTGTCACACGGGCCGCGATGCCGCATTGTGCCACACAACCCATAAACCGCAAACGAGAACGAGAACGCAAAGGAGAAGAAGCAGAAGAGCAGGAGACGGCGGGCGTTGCTATCTTGTGCCTGTCCCATAATTCACTCGCCCATAGACTTGAATGGCCTCGCGCACTCGTAAAAACGGGCGAGCGAGAGAGAAAAGAGTTTTACAATCGTTTAAAAACTCGTCAAAAAATTAGGCCTTAAAATATTGTGCGATTTGCGTTTGGCGAACGCTTTATATTAAAATATTTTTATATTAGCAATAATTTCACTAGACACACGGATGAGTGTTGTGGGTGTGGGTGGGTATGCGCGGGAATTGCTGCACGGCACTTAATGTGCACAAACAAAAGGCAGCAGCAAAAGTGACTTTGATTTGTTGAGCATTTTTAGCGCGCTTTGTTTTGCTTTGACATTTTATTAGTGATTCATCGGCGGCGAATCAGCAAAAGCGCATGCCAAACAATTAAAAAGCGCTTATTTTAATATTTATTTTTATTATCTATTTCAATAATTTCGCATAGTGTGCCAGCAATTCGCCTTACACTTGTTTTATTTCACTGTGCTGCTGCTCTGCTTCTTCCTATTCACTTCGACTTCCACTTAAAGTGGGCAGTTCCCATGCTGCGTCAGCCATTGGTCTTGCGTCTCGCTCGCACACGTTCACTTGCCTGCCTTCTTGCCAAGGGGGTGCCGTGCGATCAAGCGATCGTCGGCTCGCTCTTACCAATGTTCCGCAGTAGGTAGCAGAGCAGAGCAGCAACATTAGCATGGCTGGCTGGCGAGTTTGTCGACTGTGGTGAGTTTCCGACGACTGGTGTGTTGAGTTTGTCAACGCTGCGACAGCGACGGCAACAGAGGAAGAAAGAAAGAAAGAGTCGCAGGCCACGTTGCTGTTGTTGTTGTTTTTTTTTTTATTTTCTGTTGCATCTGCTGCACTTTTTACTTGTGCATATACGGGTACTCGTGCATGTGCATGTGTGTATGAACGTGTTACAAATTCACTTTATGTATAAGAATAGAGCTGTAGAAAATGCTGTTTGTTTACTTGTTCTACTCTGCAATTAACATAATTGTATTATGTTTACATTTAACATTAACATAACATTTACATAATTGATTACTGTGCATAGCTGTTTTCAAAGTAACAGAAGTGCACGTTAGGGAATGTAGGAAAATGAGAAAATATAATAATAAACGAATGATGGACACAATGTAAATTGCCAGTATATGATACATTGCATCATAATACCACCGCCATTCCCTTCTAATAGTAGAACCGATCTATGTATAAACGTTTTAACCTCTTAATCGCAGCTCAATCAGCCGCCCAGCTGAGTCACAGCTGCTGCCGTTGCCGATGGTTTAACGACGTTGCGCTTTAGTAGCTCCCCATATAGAATGCACAATTCGCAGGCTTCGCTTAATCGTCGCACAATTAAATTTATTAGGCTCTTTGGAGTTAAATGCAAAGCTCAGCATGACATCTGAGACGAGTCGAGTCGAGTCAGTAAGAAATAATTAAAATAATATTAACAATTAAGACAATTACTCGGCAGCAGCAGAGCAGAAACATTTGCCAAATTCAACTTTACTTTAGTGCTTACCCTCACTTCAACCTCTGCTCTGGCACACACTCATACATACAGGGGCACACACACACAAGACGAGACTGGCAAGCAAAGTTTTTAACTTTTTCTTGGTTGCAAATCTTGCTCAGCTTTCGAAATGGCAGTCACACATACTAAGATACGTATGTATCTGTGTCTCTGTGTGTAGTCAGCATCCATATGTGGGTCTGGTGTCGAGGCCGCCTAGATGTCGACGTCGCTGCCTGCCACGCAGCAAGCGCAAGCAGCGCGTTCCGTTCTCCGTCCTCGCTCCGCGTAAAGTTAATGGACCGTGCATGTTTTTCCCTCAGCCGTGGCGCTTAACATTATTTATGATGGATGGAAAATTACTATTTTTCTCTTTCTCTCTTCATTTCAACTTCCTTTTTTCTTGTTTTTTCTCCTCTGCTGCCGCCGCCATTGGCGGCATTGGTTGCCTTTGTTGCCTTTTGTGGTGGTTTTGCCGGCATTGTTGTTACAGTTGCATATTTCAAATATTTCCACTAGTTTATCCGCAGCTGTTCCCCTATTCTCCCCTTACCGCCCACCCCACCCCCGCATCAGTTTTCTGTTTGTTTAACCATTTTGTAATTTACTTTGCCATTAAAGTTGACAGCTCCATTGCAACTCATCCCCATTGCCATCATACATCGCTATCGCCTTTCTGGGTGATAACTGCATTTCTCTAATTGCCATTGATATTGTCGGACTGTCAGACTGGCAGGCAACATGACTTTCTGCTAATCTTGAGGCTTAATTGTTGCCAGCAATGGCCAATGGCATGAGGGCACTTAGCGCAACTTTCGATATGTATGCGCTACTTGAGGGTTGCCTAACGAACTCTAGAATTGGCTGAAGAATTGTGGCATATGGATAAAATGTTTCTGTACAGGAATACCCTTTTAAGCGGAGTGTAAAATGAGCAAATATGTTAAGGAGAAGTACATGGCAAGTAGGACGAACAGATAAACAAGGAAGGGGTATGAAGAACTTTTAAACATATAATGAATGTAACTGCATGGCGTATAGGATAGTACCATTTTAGCAAGTGTGAATGCTTTATTAAGGTATTTTACATGCTTGATAACTTAACATATAGTTTATATAAGAAAATATAAAGAAAATGCGTAAAGAAAACTATAGAAAACCCGGAATGCCTTGTCAACTAGCTTATATATCAATTTAATTACAGGAAAGAAGTTCTGGAAATAATAAATTATAAAAAGCAAACAGCCTATTTGTTTTTCTCAATTAAATATTAGTCATATATGGAAAATAAGAATTCCTAAGATATTCGCACCTGTATTTGCTTCACTATCTCAGATAGTATTTAATTTGCTAGCCAGTTCCTCATATCTTTAGCTTCAAGCTGCGACAAGATTTTCCAGCTAGTCGAAAATCTGAAACTGGTGGAGAGTGTGGAAACGACTACAGTTTCGGAGACGAGCCAAGTGTGACCAGTTCTAATTAAACGAGTGCTTTGTGGTTGGTTGGGCTGGTCTGGTCCGGCCTGGCCTAGCTTGGCCTAGTCGAGGGGCCAAGGGTCGCTTGCCTGATTTTGTTTCTTCTTTTTCTGCTGTGTTGCTTTAATAAAAATAATTACTCGCGTTTTTTTTTTTGTTTTCTTGCTGCGTTTTGTGTTGCTTCTTCTTTTTGCGTTTGCTTTGTTTTTGCTGCCTGAAAGCCGCAAATTTGAAGCGTTTTATGGTCGCGTTTCGTTTCGTGTTTGTACATTGGCTCAGCGGCCCCATTGCCCCCGGTTACCCCGTCGCGCTCCCCCCTTCGTTGCTGACGGCCATTTTCGAGTCGAGCGCTTTTCCCACTCGCAATGTGGATGGTCAACTTGCCCGACCGACACAGACCGATTGCAATCTAAATGGCGTTTTTTCTTTCTTTCCTCCGTTTTCATAACTGCGACGGCGACGGCGGTGGCGGCGGCAGCTTTCAATTTATGAAACACGCTTATTACTTGGCCACGCTGCCAAGAGCAGGAGCAGGGAAAAAGAAGAAGGGAAGGGGCGGCCCGCTCGACTTGTTTGTTTGCGTCAGGTAACAAAGCGGGGCCGCAATCAGCGCTCAGCCCCAAGGCCGCGCTCCACGAGGATCGGGCAGGGGGCGGGGCAACTGTGATGTGCGCACCGCTGATCAGCTATGTACGTTAAGCTACGTTCATGGCCGGCAGCAGCTAGCCACATCCCCCGGCCCTCTTTCCCATTCCCCTTCCCCCTTTGCCAATTACACACACAACACTTTGGCAAGATTTTTCTAAACATTATTTTTCTCTCGCCTCGGCCGCAGTTAATTGCACAGGTTGTTGTTGCTGCTGTTTCTGTTGTTGTTGTTGTTACTGCTGGCGAGGTTTTAATTGTATTTTCCAGGTTTTTAATTAAAGCTTAACTTGATTTTCAGCTGAGTTGCAATTTCAGAGCTGCCTGCCTGCTTTTTTTGCACTTGACGGCGAACAGGTTTGATTGGCAACCTCAGCTCGCTGTCGCTGTCTGTCAGGCCCCAAACGGGTTTGCAAACAAATAAGGATGCCAGCAAAAAACACGACAACAACAACAGCAACTACGACAGCAACAGAGACAGCTACAACAATTGCTCATTTTAACGATTTCTGTCGAGTCGCAGTCACTGAAACTTGCTTACTTCAACAAACACCGACAATATATCTACGATTCGTGCAAGATCTTTTTGAGATAGCTTCTACAAATATGGAAGATAGGTTCTGCTTTGCTTTCAAATGGAGAAGTTTGCCAAATTCAAATTAAACTCATTTCAAAGCGAGAATCACGAGTAACTTAGACGAAGAAATATCAAAAATATCAGATATATATCAATGATAAATTCAAGTAAAAATGTCGCTGAATATTCATAAAAAATTCAGATATATTTACTGTAGATGAGCAATTAAGTCGAAAAATATCAAATATATCAAATAAACAATAAACATATATCAACCCATATACATATAACAATATAATTGAATAATCAATAATATTCAGATATAATTACTGCAAATAAAAGTAATTTAATCAAAATTATTTTAAAAATATCAGAAATCAATTATAAATTCGAATAGTACAATCGTTGAATATCGATAAATATTTCAGATAACATATCTGCAAAAAAGTAATTTAGATGACAAAATATAATATCAAAATATCAGATAAATATAGATGATATATGTATGTATAAGAGTAACAATGTCGTAGAATATCCACAAATAGTTCTACATTTAAATAAATCAAACACTTCAAAGCGAATATGAAACTTTCGTCAAGTAAAGTAAAAATACTATAAAATACTTAGTATTTTGATGATATTTTTACATTATTTTAAGTTTACTTCACTGACCCAGAATGTTCACAATTTCGTACATGATTATTTCTCTCTCTTTGAACAGTTGCAAGGCGACAAACGCTGCAGATATGTATACATATATTTACATATGCATACATACGTATTATATATGTATGTATAGCACATGTATTTCTCTCAGTGTTTTGCGGAGTGTGCACGTATTTATTTTTGAATGGTCCCACACAACACACGCCAAAAATGTTATAATTAAAATAAAATTAAAGGAAACCGAAAATATATATACAACTCGTGTGTGTGCCTGTACATGTGTGTGTACATGTGCGTGTGTGTGTGTCTGTATATGTATTTTGAACTTTGTCGGTGTGTTTTAAGTTAAGATGAACCGCATTTGGCTTCCATTTCCACTCCGCCTCCACGTCCAGTGCCAAGATCGCAAGATCGTGCACGCTCGCATTTGAATGTACACTTGCTCGCTCTCCGCCGGGCTCCCCTTCCCCTCCCCCTGCCTCACCCCTCTACCGTACACTGTGGAGCAATAAAAACCGAAATAATACTATGTAAAATGTTTTGTGTGTTGCTGCCCCTTCTTGTGCCCCTGATCCCCCCGCTTTGCCTGTCAGCGATCTTCGCTCCGAGAGAGCTTTGCTGGCTCGGCCCCGTGGCTCGTCGACTCGTGGCTGAGTCGCGTCGTCGTCACTGGTCGCTCTCGTCTCTCGCATTCGCATTCGTTCGCATTCGGTTCGCCACTTTTCGGCGCTCGTTTCAGTTTCAGTTTTTGTCTAAACAAAAAAATATTGAATTTAATTTTTTTACGTGTTAGTTGCTCTCTAACAATTTCGGAGTCGTTATCTCGCATGCGCGTCGCGGATTCCGCTTTGCTTTTACCTTGTCTTGCTTCGTCTCGTCTTCGTCGTGATCATCCTCGGGCCCTTGTCGCACTGTGGGTGTGTATGTGTGTCTGTGTCTGTGAATGTGTGTGTGGGCCATCCCCAACGCGATCCTGTGTGTGGCCGATCTCCAACTTCATCGATAGCTCGCAAGCTTGTTAATTATGTCGTCCACTCTTCACTATCGATAGTCGCACAGAAGGAATTATCGGTGACCGGGTCACTGTGGCTATATAGGCAATAAAAATCTATATTTCAACTTATAGTTGTTTAAAAGTTCTTCAAACAAAAGCAACAACAACTAATTAACGACGCCCGAATTCGTTTTGTGTTTGTTTCTCTTGAATTTATTGTGCACCCCCCGAGAAAATTATAATAAACATTTCAACTAGCAGCCCATAACTTGTAATTGATTTGTTTGTCGTTATCGAGACATCATTATCATCGAGCCAATTGAGTCTTCGACTTGTCTTCCAAATGGTAATCTATCGCATTATGATTGCATAATTAAAATTATTAAAATTATTTATTTATTATGGTATGTTATGTGGGAAGAGTGTAGTGAAGTGATGAACAGTGTTTATGAATCACTGGAACAGACTTAAAGAGCTATTATTAAACACTTATAAATATTTTATTGATTTATTGAAGAGGTTTTTAAAGTTAAAGGCATATTCAGCCTGTTCTATGTTCTTTTATTGTTTTGTTCTTCTTATTTATTTATTTATATTTATACTATAGTATATTTGTAATATAAGAAGCTTACCTAATCGAACTGTCTTTGCATTTGATTTTTGCCATTGCAATTTCTTTTTTAAATGATAAGGTTGACATTTGACATCTAGACGAGAGTATTGGAGATAATAAAATTGCTCAGTAGTTCCTTATCACTAGAAATATATATATATTTATTTTTTTTTTGGTTTTAAATAATGTAGTCAATCATATAAATTACAAATAAATGTTCAAATAATTCAATTTAATTTAATTGAGGTAAATTCATTGAACTATAATGAGGATTTTGGTGTTAAAATAAAACCAAATTAAAATATGTTTAATAATATATAAACATTTTAAATAAAGAAATTCTCTAATTGAATGCTATATATGTTCTTTTTTTCAGATCTTCAAATAGAAATCAACAGTTTGCAAACTAATCCAGTAATCCCAGTTGGTAAGCAGCGCTAATTAAGTTTTCAACCTTATAAATGAAATGAAAATTAACTGAAAATATGGAAATCACATAAGGGGTGGCTAGTCAGCTAAGCCAGTCTACTTGGGGCACAATTCCAACACGGAATCCGAAACGGAATCGGGATCTGAATCTGAATCGGGCCCAGTCGAGCTACTCGAATTACCTTTTTGATTTTATGGCCGAAACAATTCGATTGCAGGCAGGCAGGCAGCGCCGATGTCGAGGGAACATTATTGTAACATAAAGTGGCCATGCTGCCCCCCAGACTCTCCCCTGCCTCGCCTAGTGGGGTGTTAAAATGTCCAAGCCAGCGGGAACGGGGCGGTATTAAAAATGGCAATAAATAAAGTAAAGTACGGCGAGTACATGATTTCCCTGTTAAGATGCCACACAGGACGAGGCCAGGGCGAGGCAAGGCGAGGCAGGGCGAGTGCGAATGACATTGGCGGGGGGCGTGGCCTGGGGCCGGGCTGGGGGCAGTGTCCAAGCGGGCCAATTGTGGTAAATCGGAAGTTAAAGACGGCAATAAAATGAGGCAATAAAAATCTATGAATGACACATTAAATCAATTGCCAAAAATCACAAAAGCGCTGAAAAAATATCGCCTATGAGTGGATGAGTGTATGAGTGGATTCACTTGCTCTCATGGGGTGACCAATCAGCAATTCGAATTCATTCGAAAGTTTAAGTGAATTTTTATAGGCGTGAGAAATCGGACAACTGGACTAATTGCCAATCCGGCGCTGAGTTCAAAGGGGAACCAGAGACAGGGACGGCGACAGGGACAGGGCCAGATGGTGGTCAGGTGCATCGGGTGCATCGCCATCATCATTTCCATCTCCATCTCCATCTTTAGAGGCATCCGCTCCTGCCGATTAAGCGATGCATTTCAAAATCTTGACATTTACAACTGCATTCCCATTGTTTCGACCTGGGGTCGAGCCGAGCAACCTGCGCTGCTCGAAAAAAAATGTTTACGACTTTCGCCAGAACAAAGGGAAAATCGTGCGCGACAACAAGCTATAGAAGGGCAAGTGGCAAGGTGGAAGGGGGGAAAAGCAACCAAGTTCCACTTATGAAGCCATAAAATGGACACACAAAAGAAGAGAGAGAAACAGGCAGCAGAGCAAACTAGCTAGCTAGTTGCTTATCGTTGGTCTTAATCGAGGTCCCGCTCCTGCAGCCATTGCAGCTGACGATCAGCAGACGCTGATCTGGGCAGGACTAGCTGTCAGACCCTGTGCGGGCAGGTGAGAGCGGCTTGTCGCTTTCACTGCCAGGGAGCCATTTTCCCATTTTCCATTGCATTTCCCTTGATGACTTCATATGCCTTGTCGTTTCTCCTTTGCGCCTTTCTCTGCAGCAAGTGGAATGCTGACTGCAACCCTGTCTGTCTATCTGTCCGTCTGTCTGTCTGTTTGTCCGTCTGCCTGCCTGTAGCATGTGCATCCGTCTGATACAACACGAATCCGTTGCCTGTGTCTGTGTATAAAACTCATAAAATATGTGCACGTCAACGCGTTTCGTGCTGCCTTTTGTGCAGCCATTATTAAATTTCTGATTGTGGCTTTCTACTCGCATGTCTCCAGCCGACAGACGGTCAGAGAGACAGAGAGACAAGTAAACGGACAGACAGACATGGACATGGCAGCGGACCAACGAACCAGCAACGGACCAACGGACTGACAGACCGGTTCGACTCGTTATCTTGAGCCCGCCTCGCATCGCTCAACGGGCTAATCGAGCGACGGCGCTCGGTTGTGGACGCGGCATTCTGTGTATGCTCTCCCCTACCCCCAGCCATGCACAGTGGTGCAAATGCACTTGAAACTGTTTAAATTTAAAACTGTGTCAATTTTTATATACAATATAAAAGCACAAACTCTCTTGTAGCTCTCTCGTTTGTTGCCTTATGGAAGTACTTATTTAATCAATATACTTACACTTAATTCATTTCATCAAAATCCCCGCGTGCAGGTCTCTGCCTACGTCTTTCAATTAATGAGTGTCTTTGTGAAGAGATCTCTAGATGTAGTGAAGTAAATACAAATAGAAAATCTATTGTCAAGTGCAGCTCAAATTGTTTAACTTTCTTTTAAGTTTACACCCCTTTGCCTCAGTGTGGCATGGCCCTGCTGTCGCTGCTCTTCTTCTTGTTCTCGCTGCATTATCAAGTCTTGCACCCAAATGAAAATTAGCTTGAGGTCCTCTGCAGCTTACTCAGCTGAAATTCCACGAATGCGCTCGTGAGGGAGGGGAAGCAGGCATATCACGTAGCACGCATTGCACATGCAACCAGAATAACAACAACAGCAACAGAAATAACAACAACAACTGCAGGCCGCAATAATAAAACGTTAAATTTATAATTCAATTAATAATGTCAACGTTTTAATGGGCATCAACGAAGTAAAACTCCCAGCGAGGAGGAATGCCAAGTAACTAAGTAAAATGCCTGCATATACATATATCAGATATACACACATACTTATATATAAATATATAAGTTTATATATATATATGTATGTGTCTGTGTGCGTGTGTTTGCCTTGCAAAATGGAGGCAAGAAAAACAAATTCACTTAAATCGAGAACTTTGCGTGTGCTTTGCTCTTGCCTTGGCCATAGATACGCAATCTATACACACAAGCAGAGAGCCGCGGGTGTGCCCAGGAGGGAGTGGAGGAAGAGGGTGGTAGGGGCAGAGTGTACAGGGGGGGAGCACACAGTAAATTGAGAACTCATTGAGGGCAGGCAACGACCTAAGAGGGATCGATATTATGCCAAGGCAGCAAACCGAACGGAAAACAAAACAGCAACAACAACAAGAGAACGTTACCCCCCGCCCCACACTCCCTCCTTCCCTTGCCCACTCTAGTCTAGCTGCTGCTGGGGTTGTGTACTGAGTGTGCGTGTGTCTGCGTGCACAACGTCAGCAAAAGTGTTTTCCAGCTCGGCGAAAATTCCGTCGGCAACTTTCGGCTCGCTTTCGCTGGGGGTGGCTCGGCAAGCAGCAGCAGCAGCGCCGTCCATGCCATGTTTTCCTTGCGTTTCATTCGCTTTTCCCCCATTTTTCATTTTCCCAAAATCTTTCGAATGCTTTTCGACTTTGCTTATCGCGACTGCCTGCCGCGCTGTCGCTGTCGCTGCTTGTGGGGGTTGCTCTGTTCGCCGTCGTTGTTGGCGTCATCATAGGCTGAGAAAGGGGGGCGGGGTGGTTGGCAATGGCCTCAGCGTTGATATAGCGAAACTGAAATTAACCTTTAGGGAGCGCAGGCACAATGAGATGAAGCAAAGGGAAAGGGGGCAGGGGGAAAGAGGCGGTACGCTATTTGAATAAATATTTTGTTGACTTTGGCTGCTGTTCTCCCTCTCTGTGTGTGTGTGTGTGTGTAACATGTAACTACTCTATGTGTAAATTATGCTTATGTAAATGAGCAACTCAGTCTTTAAAGGGGCGGCTCAGTTGGCCCCCAGGCCCAGACCGAGGCCGACTGCCCTGTGAGCTCACTGAGAGCACAGAACAAAGTAAAAGCAACAAAGTTTCCAAGCTCCCCCCGCTGTGCGAGATAAGAGAATTCCAAGAAAGTTGGCAACACTGAGAAAATAGCATAGAATAGAAGAAGATAGAAACAAGAAGAAGTAGAACAAGAAGCAGACACAAAAAAGAGAATAAGAGACAGAGAAAAAGAGGGAGGGAGAGGAAAAAAACAAAATTGATGATTTCACTTATTTTGGCAAAATGAGTTTTATGTCTTACACCGCCCACCGCCCCCTGCCTCGCCCCTGTTTGAATACGTATTTTCTTTCAGCTTAGCGAGGGTTTTCAAATGGGATTTCAAGAGGGTGGGGGAGGGGCATATTGGGCTTTCTCTTATTTAGAGAACTTTAAAATTGTAATAGAAATAAAAAAAATGAATCCTGAACTGCATTCTAGTGACTGCAGGGGGGAAAGATTCCAAGAAGACGACAATTAATTTGCCATAAAATGTGAAAAGGCAAATTCTGCAACTGCTGCCAGTCTTTATATATCACACACACACATACACACTCTGCACACTCATTTGATGATGATAACGACATCATAACTCAAGCAGTTCTCTTCGTATTTGAACTGGTGGCCAATTTAATGCCCATAAAGCTGGCATTAACACCTTGTTGAACTGTGCCAGAGCACAGCAATTAACACCTTGGCTCACCTGCTCATAAACCAAACAAACAAAACTCAAACTGAAATTGTAAATCAACTAACCCATTGAATTGATAATTCCCCCAATTGGACAAGCTTAGTAGCGCAATTAAACTGCCTTTTATATGCTTGATAAACATTTCAACATAATCTTTGGGATGATTATACGAGGGTCGTTTGATAAGTCCGTGACTTTTTGTATTTGCCGCGCACCTGCTCTAAATACAACACTGCTCCTGTCAGCAGTTATCGATTAACAGCTGACTGTAAAATTTTGAGAAAGCTGCGTTTTTTGGTTTGCGTTTTATAGGCATTGAAAGCAGACGATCTCGTGAATTTTAACGAAAATGGAAAAAAGTGAATTTCGTGTGCTAATTAAGCATTATTTTTTGCGTAAAAAATCCATCACCGAAACCAAGGAAAGACTTGATAAATATTATGGGGACTCTGCACCATCAATTTCAATGGTTAAGAAATGGTTTACTGAGTTCCGTTGTGGTCGTACCAGTACAAGTGATGCCGAACGTTCAGGTCGCCCAAAAGAGGTCGTCATGCCAGAAATCGTCGACAAAATCCATGGAATGATATTGGATGATCGGAGAATGAAAGTGCGTGAGGTAGCTGAGGCTGTAGGCATCTCAACTGAACGGGTACATCACATTTTACATGAATATTTGGACATGAAAAAGCTTTCCGCGCGATGGGTGCCGCGATTGCTCACACACGACCATAAGCGCAACCGTGTGACCATTTCAAAGGAGTGTTTGGCGATGTTCAACCGCAATCCAAACGAATTTTTGCGCCGTTTCGTTACCGTAGACGAAACATGGATCCACCACACCACACCAGAGACCAAAGAACAATCAAGACAGTGGGTTTCTCCGGGTGAACGTGCACCAAAGAAGGCCAAGGTGGGTCTGTCGGCCAACAAGGTCATGGCCACAGTTTTTTGGGATGCACAAGGTATCATTCACATCGATTACCTTGAAAAGGGTAAAACGATCACCGGCGAATATTATTCTGAGCTTTTGGACAGATTCGATATTGATTTGAAGCAGAAACGACCGCATTTGGCGAAAAAAAAAGTGCTGTTCCATCAGGACAATGCACGGGTGCACACGTGTGTAGTCAGCATGGCAAAATTTCATAAATTGGGCTACGAACTGCTACCCCATCAGCATATTCTCCAGATTTAGCCCCCTGTGACTATTTTTTGTTTCCAAACATGAAGAAATGGCTCGGATAAAAAAATTGGAAAAACGCTGGACTAAATGTATAGAGCTAAAAGGAGATTATGTTGAGAAATAAAACGCTTCTTTGACGAAAAAAATATATTTTATTCAAAAAGTCACGGACTTATCAAACGACCCTCGTATTATAAGCTGCGATGCAATTAACTGGAATATCTATAAGAAATGAAAGATGTGACAGAACATATTAAAGATGCAGAAAGAGAAGATATAAAATATATTGCAAATATTAAAGATTTGGCAGATTAGGTATTGCATACTTATTTATTACTGAAACCAGTTAACTATACGTATAAGGGATGTGAGGGAAAATATAATAGACTCTTATGCTAAACTAAATATCTATCAGATATAACAGATTTGTCAGAAAGTTTTAGCATCTGTTTTACTACTCAGAATATCATAAATTGCTTGGCCTCTCAATGATCTCAACTATTTATAAGAGTAAAAAAGCTATGACCGATTATAATAAAGAATCAAAAAATGCAGAATACGTCACATAGAGATGTAGCCAAGGTCTATATTATTTAAAAGATATGCAAGATATACATATAAGACAAGAAAGATATTGAAGTAATACATAGAATATTTGACAAGAAAATGTAAGAAATACATAGCATATATGACAAGATATATCAACAATTGCTAGGTATATATAGCTCTAAGTCATTTATTAGAAATAAGAGATTCAGGCAGCCCAACTAGTTATAGACAATAAGAACAAAATATAATATCAGTGCATATCATAGAGACCACCTTTCAGAGCTGAAGAGAAGTCAATCGATTTCGATTTCCAGTTTCTTTTGCGGCTGCGATTCTTTTGTGTGGGAATCGGTAAACCGCAAGTTTACTGACGAATGCTGACGAGACGCGTGAGAACCTTCGAGTCGAGTGTTGGAGAACTCAATGGATCTGACGATTTGTATGCCAATAGAGAGATGGCAACAGAGTCGCCATAAAACTCGACTCGGCGCAGTTGTCTGATTGTTTCAAGTTCAACAGACCTCGTGTATTTATGACTCTCCATTTGGCCAATTGGCCGGAGACAAAGCGACACTGCGCAGAATTTGAATTCTTCAGCAAGAACAACAACAAAAGAAACAGATACAGTATAAAAGTGAGTGGAAGTAAGGAGACGGGAGACAAGAGACAAGACCGGCCAACCCGATTTGACTGCAAATGTGTCAATTTTTATGGCCGCGACTGTCCGCTACCGCTCCCGCCCTCACCCTCTCCCTCCCCCGCGCCTGTCGACGTGTATAGTGAATTATTTTATATGGCGGAAGGTCGTTGGAAATCATTGAGAAAGATGAATGACTCGCTTACGAGCTCTGCTCTGCTCGGGGTATACCCTGTACTGCACGCCAGGCGGGGTATTTACGGTTTTGCCAGTGGCAATTGGCGTGAAATCTCGTTGTCCGATTTCGATTTCGATTCCCATTCGCCTCCACTTACGGAACTGCAATAAAAGGCAGCACGAAAGTGTTGTTTTAATTTAAGGGGTGTTTATTTTGTATTTTTATTTAGCTTTTATTGCAATATAATATAATACAATCTTAGTGGCATTATATTACTTGCCGCATGCGACTGCGACCCAAAGAGTTGTTGTGGGCCTGGCTCGACTCTGTCATCCCCTGCCCTGCCCTGTGAGCGAGTGAGGCACCCTGTTTCGTCTGTTTGCCTGTCGTAAAACGCTTTGCTGGCAATAAAAGCAGTTAACTAGCTAGATTTATTGTACTAAAATATTGTTTAAGTACACAGTAAACAAGAGCAGCAGCTACAACTACAACAACAACAGTCAGAGGGACTGACACGGACACGGACACGGCACGGCACTTTCTCAGGTGCTTGTGGCGGCTCTCTAATTGCCCAATTGAGGCTAACTGTCCAGCATTAAAAGAAACATCAACAGCTGCTAATGAAACACATCATAAAGCATATATTTCCATACTGTGATATAAAAGGGGCGGGGCAGAAAGATGAGCAAAAGATTTGTTTGGCATTCAAAAAAGAAATGAAAAAAAAAATATAATACATATTATAAAGATATATACAGTATAAATATGTATACGAAAAAATATAAAGAGATAACTAATAAACATTTCAAAGATAGTAACAACAATATAAGGAGTTCCAATAATAATTATAACAATTAACACAACAATAATATAAATTGAATAAATTCATAGCAATTCCACCATAAAATAATGCAATATCAATTGAATAAATCATAAATATATGAAAATACCCATAATAAATACTATAAAATTAATATAATAGTATTATAATTAATAATTAATTAAAAATTAATACAATAGAAACAACAGTAATAAACAATTTAATCGAATTCAAAGCAATCCAAGCATAAAATCATTTCTGTAGATAATAAACACATAATTTGTTCAATAATATTTCGAACGCACTGTGACAGTTTGAAGAACAGACATAAAATAATTATTGGGTACTCCAAAATGTACATATCGTACTCGTAAACAGAACCCCGAGCACAACTGAAAGGTTTACATAATCATATTGAGACAGAGGGAAAAAGGGGCCCACTCAATGTAAAGATTCCAATTGAAAATTGAACTGAAATTTGAGGGAACTACAGGAAAAGATAGGGAGGAAAAGAGCAGGCAGAGGAAGAGGAAAAGGGAGAGGCAGAGCAAGAGCGTAGTGGGCAGGCACAGGGAGAGGTAGACGTCGAGAGAGTGTGATGGCAGAGCGAAGCCATGCAGCGTTGCATTGTTCAAAGGGGCAGTTGGCATGTCGAGACGACATGTACAGGATGGTATACAATATGCTATGGATAGAACACTATAGAACACATGCCCCAGAAAGATGTGTCTGATGATTCGGATTTCAATGGTGCCTCCTCCTCCATCTCCACCTCTGACACTTTTCCACAAAATGTCTCGCATCGCAGGCTGTCAGTGCGATATTTCATATTTCTTTCTCTCTCTCCTTCTCCCCTTGCTTCTGCTTCTTCTTCTTGTGTGTGTCTCGTCTTTGTTCTAAATATGGACTGTGTCTGTCTGTCTGTGTGTATGTGTGTGTGTGAGTCAGTTTGTAGTCGAAATTGTGTTGCTCATTTCCTACGAATGCCAACGATGGCGATGGCGATGGTGAGCGCTGCTTGGAACACGTTTTTCGTTTCGATGGAAACAGGAATGATTTGCCCCCAGCCAGAAACTTGTTCGATGCTGCGACCCCCCTTCTCCCCTCACTCTGTCTGCACTCTGGTCTCCTTTAGACCGGATCGCAGTGTGACTGGAAAAACCACAAGATTTTCCATCGACAATTTTTCAAAGTTTGCTTCGTCTTTGGTATCTCTTCTTATCTCTTTCTCAAAGTTGTCTCGGGCTGCTTACACGGAAAACAATTTGAACCCACAAAGGGTTCTGGGAATAAAGAAATTCAAGGCAATTAAAAGTTCTCATCACCAACCGCCATTGGGTAGTCACAGTACCACAGTGGGACAGACAAACAGACGGCGTCCCGTAATTAGCTGGGAGAAAGATCGTTAAATCTAATGGGGATAAGGAGAAGAGGGAAAGGGAGCTGGAGCACAGGCTGGACAGTGGCCAGAAGGTGGCCCCCTGAGCTGTGCTGTGTGTCTAATTGGATAACACAAATTTAATTTAATTCGTTCGCACAGCATCGGCAGAGAGACGCAAAGACCACCGAAAAACCCGATTCCGATTTCACGTTGAGGTTTTCGTTAGGTTTTTTTTATGATGCCAGAGCCAATGAACTTTTCTCTCACCATAATTCTTGCAAGACGACGTCTACGGGAATTCTTCTTCTGCTTCAGCCTCTTTTCTTCTTCTGCTGCTTCTTCTTCATATTGCATGTGAATTTATTTCGTTGGTAGGTTTTGTGGTAGGTTTATTGTTGTCGTTCTTCTTCTTGTCTCCAAAATTTTGAGAGTCGAACCGGGTCCGTCATAATGAAGCCATAAGCCGTCGCCATTGCGGCAATAAACCCATTTGAATATTAATTTTGTTAATTAACTTATTTAAATTTGAACATCGTTAAATATGGAAGAAACTCTTTGTTTTTAATGGCCCCCTTCTTCTCATTCTTCATCAACATTTTATTCTCAAAACGTGAGCACGATCTCGAGGGGAATAATGCCTTCATTGTTGTTGACAAATAATTACAAGATGTCGGCAATATATCAGGATCAGTGGCGAAAGTTGAGGGAATGTTTAGTGTAAATATTCTCAGGCTTAAAGTTGGTAGAATAGAGATAGAGATGTAGTTGAAGTTAGACTTGGAGTTAGAGTTAACGGTAGAGTAAAAGTTAGAATTGGAGTTATAGGTAGAGTTAAAGTTAGTGTTGGAAGTATAGTTCGAGTTTAAGTAAGAGTTATTGTCATAGTTATTTTGTTACTTATCAGTTGAAACTTTGCAGGTTTGTTTTGAGTCTAAATTACAATGTAAATAAGGATTGTATTAATTTACATATATCTTTGCAAATTGGGTACATATTTTCCTGTAAATTCCCTCTAATTTTCAGTTCTACTTCTTGAAGATAGTTTGATGATTCAATTCTAAATTAGATTGACAATGTTTATTCTCTTGTAAATGATGTTGGTCCTTCAGTTTTCAGTTGTATTTTAGCCGCTTAGTTTGCATTCTCAACTTCAATTTAGATAAGTAATATATTCTATATATTTCATGAAAATCGGGCACATATTTTCCTCCATTTTCCTGCACTTCCGCAGGAGCTCACTCAGTTTGCAGTCGACTGGTTTTTATGAGGCTGACGATCGCTAGGCGCTACTTTTGAGTGGCACATACGTGTGTGCCTGCGTGTGTATGCGTGTGTGAAAGTACAAGCAGATTTGACTTTGACCCTGACACCGCCACAAGGCAAAGGCAAAAACAAAGGCTGTGGCAAAGGCAATGCCACCGGAAAGTGGAAGTCGAAGATGAAGTCGAAGTCGACGTTGCAGTTGCAGTGCGAGTGAACGATTGCACAATGCAAATGCGAAACGAGGAAACTAATTTTACGACGTGTTTGACGGCTGTCTGTTTGTCCGTCCGTCTGTCTGCCCATCCGTCTGCCTGTCAGTTGAGCTGCTCTGTCTGTTTATTTGCCTAGCACGCAGCTCACTTCCGCACGCCGTGGCGAGGCATCCCTGCCCTGCCCTGCTGCGCCCTGGTTGGCTGTCCAAGTTCGGCGTCTCAGACTGCGTCTCCGTCTGGGCCGAATGCATTATTACCTGCGCGGTGTCAAATGCAAACAAGACGTTCGCGCCAGCCATAAAGCCGTGTGATGACTTCGCCTTGCCTTCGCTGCTGGCAAGGACGGCGCAGCGTCGTCGTCTTAACCCTTAAGTGTGCTGGGAAAATGGCTCTTAAGAGCGGCGCCTTCCAATTCACACCCCGCACTGCTAATGTTCTTCCTGTCTCTATCTCTCTTCCTCTCTTTCTTACAGCATACGACACTGAGCAGCCTCTCAGTAAATTCCTTGATCCGGTAATATAAATCCGGCTACGTCAATTGGAGCAAACCTCAGCAGTGGCGTCCGGCCAAAATCACATTGGTGCGCCGATAGCGGCGAGTATTTCCCCCTCCAGCGTCAACTCCCAGCCTCCAGGTGAGTCTACAGTTACATCATTGATATATATAGACACTCAATCTATAGTATCGTATAGTTCATAGTATATATTGTAGTATGAAAAGCCACATATTTAGATATAAGAATAGAATATTTATAAGATTTTCTTGGTTCCCTATATAATCTGAAGTTAGTAAGGAGAAAGCCCATTTTACTCAGATATCCTAATTTAAAGACATTCCTATAATAAAGATATTCCTACTATTATATAAAAATATTCTTGCTTTAAAGATATTCCTACTATAAAGATATTTATATTGTAATGACATTCCTACAATAAGAATGTTTATACTTTAAACATTTTCTTAATTTATAATATAGTGTATATTCCCAACAGAACATAAATATAATCCATAAATAAATTCCTGAAATAATAATATTCCTGCTATAAAGATATTCATATTACAAGGATATTAGTTCTATAAAGAAATTTATACATGAGAGATATTGCTACTATGAAGCTATTCCTAATATAATGATTATTCTGTTATAAGAATATATATATATATATAAGGATATTCCTACTATAATTATATTCCCCATCTAAAAATGTTTCTTCTACAAAGATAATCCCAGTCTTAATATATGCCAGCTATAAATATATTGATACTTTAAAGAAATGCCTACTATTAACATATTCCTACCATAAACATATTCTTTATTTCTATAAAGATGTTCCTCTCGCAACCCTTTCTCTATTCTCCGCTACCCTTGACATACTGTGCACACTTCGTATACGTATGTGTGTGTGTGTTTGGGAAAGTCGCATCCTTTACGATTTGTCAACATTTCTTCGTTGTTCTCTTCCAATGGAGATTGTCGTAAAATTCTCATAATTGTCCATTGCAGCGTTAAATTCGACAATTGCCGAACCGGTCGCATGGCAGAGGAATGTAACGGGTCGGCTCGGCTCGGTTCGCGGGCTGAGAAATGAACAGGGGCAGGGGGCTTCTCAAGTTACCCTCAACACAATTCGCAATTGTCTCAATTTGTCGGCTCTCATAATTTATTGTGTGTGTATTTGTGTATTTGTTTAGCTCATTTCGATTAATTGGCGCATAGAAAGGGGTCAATTTCATTCTCTCTGTCTCTTTCTCCCCAAAGGCAACTGTGATTCTTGTTGTTCTTCTTGGGGTAACTCGATAAAGAGGAAAAAAAAAACATCGCATGCCGCCAACGACAATGTCGATGCGGCCTCCTCAGACCCTCTCCACACAAATCTCGGCCATAGATGGCGCTGCGGTGCGCGAGAGAGTTAAGTACGCGCGTCGCATACGCGTATTCAAAGCAGCCCCAAAAACAACAACAAAACTAGAAAACTTTTGTTGTACGTGAGAGTAAGTGTGGAGTGAGCAAGAGAGAAAGAGAGCAAGTAAAGCGAAGGCTCACACTGTGTAGTACACTGTGAACTCTGTGTGAGTGTGTTGTCCCTTGTGCAGAGGGCACTTCTCTTTCCTCTCTCTCTTTCTTTCTGCTGGGCCCTCAACTGATTAATATCGATATTGTTTTTGATTCCCAACATGTTAAGAATGTTGAAGCATTTAAAAAAGCTCTCTTTAAGCTTCGCAAGGGGACCCACGTACGTGTGTACACGTACACATACGCGTGTACGTGTACATGTGTACATGTGCACACTCTCTCACCAGGGTACACATATCCACAGGCACACATGCACACATGAACACAACACGCACACTGTGCGTGTGCATAACGCGCGCCGCGAAGAGAGCGACAGCAACAACAACCACCACCAGCTCAGCTGGCACTCTCAGCATGCGCCTGCGCGAGACTCTCTTCGGCCGAACACACTCACACAAACACATGGCAAGGCGAAGGCGCCGCGTTGCCTTTTGTTCACATCTTGACTCTTGTCGTCGTCGCCGTCGCCGTTGCTCTGTGCATGAGAGACTCCACCAACGTCTCTGCCTGCTGGCTCTGCCTCTGCTGGCTCTGTCGCTGCCTTTGCTGTTGCTTTTGCCGTTGTTTGTGCTGCGCCTCTGCTGGCTGTCGCCGTTTTCGCTGCCGCTGTCGATGTCAGTGTAGATTTGTGCTTCGCTCAGTACGGTTGGAAGAAGGCGTGCGGGCGTCTCAGCAGCAACAGCAACAACAGCAACAACAACGACAGCAGCGCCAAGCAACTGCAACACAACGAGAACTTTGACTGGGACAGAATTCATTTCTGCCTTCCATTCTGCTTGGAGTGTTGTCGCAGTGCGGTTCGAAAATATTATGTTGGAAAACTTTTCGTAAAATCTAAACAGAAAATAAATTCAACAAAAGAAATTAAAATTAAAATCAAACTACAACAAAAACAATACAAAATACCAAAATACAAACTGGAATTGCAAAGGGAAATTCGAGAAAATCGCAATATTTCGTTAACTGTTGCCAGCGTCGAGTTTAATTGTTTGTTTTGATCGTAAAATCAAATTTTATGACCAGCAGCAACATAAAAGCAGCGAAAAAAAAATAATAATAAAAAATCAACCACAACAACAACAAAGGCAACTCAGACTCGCGCTCTCACGCACTGCAAAATTACTCGCGCCATTTGTTGTGCCGGCATTAAACAACTTCAAACAGCAGCAACAACAACAAAAACAACAACAACTAGTGCAACAACAAATAGGAAAGTCAACAAACAAAAAAGAAAATCGAATTAAAATTCACGCAACAAATGTGCAAACTGAAAGTGAAAAGTGAAGTAAGAACAGTTAAAAGGCAATTGGAAATGGAAAATGGCAATAGAAAATAAGCAAAGCGAAACAATTCGAAACACAAGCTGAGCCAATTTGAAAACATTCTGTGCGTGCGTTACACCGCAATCACCCTGTGACGCGTGTCTCTTCGATCGAACTGTCCACTGTGCCGACTGTGGGTGGGCAGCGCAGCGCAGCACTCTCTTCAGCCCGCGACCGCGTACGCTCTTCACTACACGCTGCCTGCTCTCTCTCACTCTCGCCTCATTCTGTGTGCGTGCGTGTGAACGTGCGTGCATGTGTGTGTGCGTGTTCGTGTACCTCAGCCTGTGCGCGTGTGTGCGTGAGTCAAGCGAACTGCAAAGAAAGGAAATCAAAGCAGAACTGCAACAAAATCGCAGAATAATTGACTGAATAAATATAAAAAATAAATGAATTTTAAATAAATAAATATTATATAAAATAATTGACAATTATTGATAATTAATTATTGTAATTAATTAAAATAAACTAAATCAACTAGAAAATCGACTGGAGGCATAAGGAATCGTTGCCAATTGGGTCGCTGTGCATCGAGCCACGTCCCGCTTGGTGCATTGGTGTGTGTGCGCGTCAGTGTGTGTGTGTGGCAGTGTCCTTCGTTCCCGCCGTTTGAGTGAAACGCATTCAAAATAACCGTAAATATTCCACCCCTTCCCCAAACCCCAACCATCCCGCTGGCGTGCGCTCTCTACGACCCCCACGATGTCTCGGCAGTCGGGTCGCACGCCGCTGCCGGGGCTTGGTGGGGGCCGCATCACACACATCCACATCCCACACACCCACACCCCACCTCGACGACCAGTGCGGCGGCGGTCGCTCTGCAGCACCATCACCACCAGCAGCAGCAACAGCAACAACAGCAGCAGCAGCAGCAACAACAACAGCAGCAGCAGCAACAGCAGTTGCAACAGTCCGCGCAGCAGCAACAACAACAACAGCAGCAGCAGCAGTTGCAACAGTCCGCGCAGCAGCATCTGCAGCAACTGCATCACCATCCGCACCACCACCATCACCTGCCTCAGCCTCAGCCCCTGCACCATCACCTGCAGCATACGGTCGTCTCATCCGCCTCGGTTCCCTTGTCTACGCCATCATCTGTGCTGCAGCAACAGCAACAGCAGCAGCAGACGACGCCCACCACACATTCCACGCCCACGCATGCGGTCATGTATGAGGAGCCCCCACCCGTGCCAATTGTGCCCGTGCAGCAGCAACAGCAACAGCAACAACAGACGTCCCTGCAGCATCTGCCCCCGCCACAGCAGCAACAGCAACAACAGCTGGCGACAGCTCCTGTTGGTGGCGCCCTTAGTCCCGCACAGACGCCAACCGGACCCGTCGTACAGCAGCCCCAGCACCTCACATCACCTCATCATCAGCAGCAACAACAGCAACAACAACAACAACAGCAGCAGCAGACGCCAAGCAGCGTCTCTAGTGGCGCCTCAACTGCCCTGCAACAGCAACAGCAGCAGCAGCAGAATGCGGTGGTTGCCTCCGGCCAAAGCCAAATTGTTGCGCCGACCACGGCGAGCGTTTCTCCCTCCAGTGTCAGTTCTCAGCAAGCAGGTGAGACGATTCCCAATTGGAACAGCCCTTGTCGTCAGTCTGGGTTAGGGGCCTGAAGCAGGCAAAGCATATCTATCATATCTATCTATATATGTATATATTCCTAAAAATCTTTAATCATTTCAATGAGGAAGTTTTCCGATTTACGAATTTATTTTGTGTTCTTAAAAAGGAATTTTGCATATTTAGAAAATTTGGCTTGTTATTAATTTAGAACCAAGTTTTGAAGTTTGGGTTACCATAAAAAAACCTAATTAAAAATAAGTTTTCTAAATAGTATTTATATTAAATTTTTATTGAAAGAACTGTTCATATTCTATATAGGTTTTAAACTTTACAGTTGTTGAAAGCAACTACATGTGAAATATATACCATATATAATATTATATGTATAAGTTAAAAGTAGATGAAATATTTTATATTCATATATAACATATATTATATTCATACTACTGAAATGCTAATTACAAAATGCTCATAAATTATTATACACATATTACAATCTCCTTGCATTATCATTTTCTTGTGAAATACGTATCTAATATATAAATATAATGAATATCTATATTACTCTTTCTCTATGGAGATTACAAGAAATGAATAATTTTATTGAATTTTTTTTATATTATTGACTTTAGCAATTTCATTCTATGAGAGAGTTATGAAATTAATAATTCTTTATTTCTTTATTATTTTTCTTGAGGAATAATTAAAAGTCTTTTTCTTTATAACTATATAAAAGAGAAAGATTTAATTCCATCATAAATTAAGAGATTATAAATGAAACTATCTTTATTTATTTCTTATCGATGAATATTCAGCAATTAATATTAATTAAACTTAGCGTATGTAACGTAATTAACCTAAAGAGTTGTCAAAGGGCTTACTATATTTACATTAATGTATGCATTATATAAACAAATTTCAATTCTTATTATGAAAACTAGTTAGTTTAATTCAAGAATATAATCTATAAGATACTCAGTATTATTAGCGAATTAAAGTTTAGATTATCTGCATAAATATATAATCAATAATTCCTTGTATCTTCCGCAATGACTTACTTAATTTTCTATACCGAATTGTGCTTCCCTTTACAGACATGTCCATCTCATTAGCGCCAATACATATACCCGCGATCAGGCCTGGCTTTGAGGCGGATGCCACGACGCCCGTCAAGCGGCACACGCATCCCTGGCCATATGAGAACGAGTTCAACCAGTACCATCATACGCCATATGCCTATGGAGGCCTATCGATCGACCGGGAACGCAAGATGTTCTACGGCTACCCAGAGACCCAGTTTCAGGTGAGTGTTGCCACGAGGCCGACTCGAATTGAGCGCCAGACGTGTGCGACAGACGAGTAAACAACATAACAATGTCAACATCACCCACAACACACGCACCCCTTTTTTCTCTCTCCCTTCTGGTCTCCGTAGCCTGCTTACTGGCCCAACTATCGTGATCAGCCAGCCAGCGCAGCAGCGGCGGCCTACATGAGCGCCACTGACGAGCGCCATCCATCAGTCAGTGTGGCGGCAGCGGCGCGACAGTCTGTGGAGGGCACCTCTCAGTCCAGTTACGATACGCCCACCTACTCCTCGCCAGGTGGGCTCCGCGCCTTCCCCGAGGCCTATTCGAGCACAGGTAAGTGTTCTTACGCTGCTATCGGCGGCTGCTCGGCAGATCGCAGCTTTATCGTAGTTCGCTGCAAGTTGCGACACTTGTCAAATTTGTTGTTCAATTAGCATGCTAGAAAAGCAAACTCAGAAACTAATTTGCGATATTTGGCCAAGGTTAAGCTCCTGCAATCGGGTGTGCCCCAAGTAGCACACACGAGGCGGGTCACTCGAGACTATCGAGGGGAACTTTAAGTGAGTCTCTCGTCGTAAATCAAATGAAAAGTTGAGTTTCTTAGTGGGATATTGTTTAAAATGTGTAGAAGGGGCTAAGTGGCGGCTAATTAGGATGAACAGGCGTTCAGCTGAGAATTAGTTTATTAATCGATAGAAAGTTATCGATAACGAACTTTGAACTACTCAACATTTAAGGTTTCTATAAAATAGCTAAATCACGCAAGCTAGTTTGGCCTAAGAAGGTCTTATATCAATAAGTGTATTATTATCGGTTGTCAGCAATCGATACTTTTGAAACTTTTGATTAGTTTGAGGTGTTTTGTGAATTTTTTACTACTCAAATCATTGAGACTTATAGAATTCACTGTCAGCTGTGCTAATTAGGGCTTCAATTGTATTGTTATTGTTATCGATAGTTTTTATCGATAGTTAATTATCAAATTTGCTGAAAGTTTAACGAAAATAAAACTACTAATAGATAATAAATTACACCAATAATGTAATAATCGATACTGTCTTCGGTAGTTCTTAATCGAAACTTTTAAAATCGTTTATAAATTGTTCTTAAATACAATATTAATCTCTTTATATTTCGTAACTTGTGGTTTTTTATGTGTTTAAATGTTTATTGTTGTGTTTAATTGATAGTAAATAAATTTATATAGAAAGTTTTTTAAGACTTAAGATAAATCCGGAATATTTTAAATTTTAAATACTATTTTTCTAAATTTATTGATATATTTGTCTTTCTCTCATTCTCAGGCACTTCTGGAGGTCTTTCGGTTGGCGCTGTGGGCCCCATGACACCGACACCGATGCACGAGTGGACCGGCCAGGTGTCAGTGCGGAAAAAGCGCAAGCCCTACTCCAAGTTCCAGACCCTGGAGCTGGAGAAGGAGTTCCTCTTCAATGCTTATGTGTCCAAACAGAAGCGCTGGGAATTAGCACGCAACCTGCAGTTGACAGAGCGTCAGGTGAGTGACGGCAATGAGGCAAAGGAGTTGGAGCATGCCAAGCTAACGACAAACTTTGTTTGCCTATCGATGCAGGTTAAGATCTGGTTTCAAAATCGACGCATGAAGAACAAAAAGAACTCACAGCGGCAGGCCACACAGCAGAACAACAACAACAACTCCAGCAGCAATCACAACCATGCGCAGGCGGCACAGCAGCATCATAACAACCATCACCTTAACTTAGGCCTGAGCATGGGCCATCATGCCACCAAAATGCACCAGTGACCTTTGGACAACAGCAGCGCCGGCGCCATGGGCTTTGCCACCTACTAGCAGTTAGCCAACCCCCCCAACCCCAATGCTGATCCCAGCCACGATCCCAATACATCGCATACAAATGCTCTCTCCGACCCGAACCCGATGCCCAATTCCATTTCCAATGCCAATGCGAATATGAATCCAATCAAAAACGAAATGATTATGGACTTCCCTTGCTAGTTCACCGTGGATAGGGCAGAGGGGGAAATTCAGCCAGTACAAATAGTGGGAAGTTGCTGAAGGAGAGTGGTGGTCAGGTGGAGGGATGGGCGGCTTGTTGGGTTGTGGGAGGGAAAGGCAGTCCAGAAGGTGCGCTGGCGTCGCTGTTTTCAAAGCTAAACTTGAGTCGAGATCTTCGTTTAATGAGAATGCAGTTAATCGATAAGTCAGTTCTAAAAAATCAAAACAAAAAACAAAAACTTAATGATATCTATAAAAGAAAACACGTAAACTTGTGAATCGCCCAGTTTGTCGTAGTGAATACAGTAAAATGATATGAAGCATAGAAACAATGCTTTGGAAAATTGAAGCACAGATTCAAATTCAGATTCAGATTGTACTATGTATGCGTATAGAAGATGTATGTATGTATTTGTATTTCTCTCAACGCTCTCTCGTAGAATGAACGCGCGCATTACTTAATAATAATTTTCAACTATAAATAATGATAATGATATATGCATATATGCTAATATACTATCCGTATCCGTATTAATTATAAATACAACAAAAATTCGAGTAGATTCTAAATGTAAGTGCAGTCCCAGAGCGCACATCGTAGAGCACAGCAAATGAATTGTTTAACAATTGACACACTCGCACACAGACAGACAGACAGAGACACACTCACACACACCCACCCAGACAGACACACACACACACACACTGAGACACTCTAATACACTCACACAGCTAGACACCGGAGCACTTTTAGCATAAATTTTGTCAAATATTGTTCGTTGTGTCGTGTTCTTAGATAAATTTTAAGTTCCTGTATATAAACTAAGACATAAAAACCCGAAAGAGTAGGAAAGCAAAAAGAAAACCAAACATAAACTGAAAGCAAATTTAGTGAAACTGTCTAAAACTAACTTTGGATTTTGTGCGCTAAAGCTGAAGATCGCAAATCGCTAAACATTTGAGAGAAACTTAGTTAAATGCGCTTTCGAATACTAAACTAAAATAAAGTGCACGTCAATCTAAAGATAAAGTTACCAGGAAAACAAATTGAAAGAGAAAATTGAATGGAAATGCATTTTAATAATACATAATCTTTAAGGAATACAAGTGACATTGAGGGCGAAGAAGAGATAGAGATGAGATAAAGTAGATGGTGGACGAGTTGAGCAACAAGTAATTTACAATACATACCTTAAAGCTACTTACATTACTTACATAGTATATATAGTACATACAACATATATAATAAACGTACATATGCATATACACATACATATACATATAGCCCACATATGTGTATCGACTCTGCTTAATCCTGATATTACGTCTAAGTTCAGTTATGTTGTGTAATTATCGAATTTTTGTTAATGTTTTGCTTCATACATTATACATAATGCATAAAAGAAACACATGATGCATCATAGTACATAATCTGTACAATACATATACATATACTATATGTTAATTGTAATTATCGTATGCCTCGAAGCATACATACTACTTCTTATGGATATATATTCTAATTGCTTTATCCTAGTTCTTGTATTATTATTATTTCACGCCCCCCTTCCCCCCTCCTCCTTTTTGATAAGTTGTAGTCTAAAGTCGGTTATGTTTATGCTTATGTTCGATTATAGTTTGTTTAGTAAATTTTTACATAGAATTAGCAATTCTTTTTTTTAAAAAGTTAATTATTGTGAATAAAATATAATATTGCAAAAGAATAAATGCAAAATCATACACACACCCATTTTCGAATTAATCACGAGGTACGCCCCAAACATCGCTATCGTATCCTGTTCTAAGTTAAGAACTTCTCAAAATAAAAAGGCCTCATCTCAGTTTCAAGCCAGTAACTCTAGTACTAGATACTCATACTTCCATTAAACTGTATTGTTTTGTTCAGTTCCTTCACTGATTTGATTTGGTAAGTACCGTCGGCCTCCCTCCTCCCCCAGGAGGTTTCTCTCCGTGTGCAGTGTGCAGCGCTCTTTGCGCTCCAAGGACGACCTCTCAGCATCGAATTTATTCATAGACATCCATAGAGAGTATACAAATATATAGTACTTATCAGCAGCTAAAAATGAAAATGTACTCGCAAAGACACTTAAGAAACTCAACCTACGAGAGGAAAGTTAATCGTTTACCTTATTTCCATCTCGTTTGCAATTAATTTGTTATTTTAATTAATTTTATATTTCTTTCTATGTGTTGTTTTAGTCTTAGTTACATCATCGTATTTTGATAATCTTATACAGCGCTTAAATAAATAAAATCTAGATTAAATAGTCTTGTTTTCGAATATGTCATAAGGTTAAATAAATTATTATGTAACTGTGATGTTTGAAGTTTTATTGACAATTCAAAGGTAAGGTAAATTAGAGTAACAGTTATATTACTATCTATATCAATTTTAAACATATAATTCATATACATATATACATACATATATATATTGGGGTGGAATTGATTTTGGGAAAAATACATCACGTAAGTGTAGCGTCAGAGTTCAAACCTTATTATGCTGATTATATTGTGGATGTAAAAGAGTTTTTTAGTAATGGTATTGTAAGTGTTTATGACGACACTTACACTTCATCGATATATTCGAAAATATTGACTAAAGTGGGCTGTCTATCATTTTTAACTCTCAAAGATTTTAATCGGTAAACTTTCTTCACTTGAATTGAATAAGGAATCGTCTGGACTACTAATATTTGTTTACCCGTTATCAATCTGGTTCCCACTGAAATTATAAGCAGGTTGAACCCAAATGTTAGGAAACCAATCGCACAATAAATTTTAATATTAAAATGAATTGATTCGTTTTGATTTTTTCGATTTACGGATGTGAAAGGAAAGTTCTAAGACAAACATGATGCGTGTGCAATAATAACATAGACAGTGACGGGAAAGAGAGATGCCTTCTTCTGTCTTTTACATACATTTTCGGTTACGAATAACGGGTATAACAACTGTTAACAAATACTACAGTCGAGCCGGTCCGACAGTTAAATATCTGTCGCCCGATAAAAAAAGCCGCTACAAATACACTGCAATTCCAAACAAGAAAGTTTTCTGCCGCCTATTGCTTTTTCACTCTCACACACATACAGACCCAAGCGCATGTTGGAGGGTTCAGAATGTTGGTCGAATCTACGAAAAACATTGACATGCATAACTTCTAACAGAAGGCGATTCTGCTGATTAAGAATATATAATATCAGTATATATAAATATATCACCTATAGACGTTGGATAGAATTTAATGAAATTCATACACAACATTCCTCTTTACCCCGATATAGTTTCTGTCAACTCATTGCGACCCTCAAATGTGCGCGAACTACCACACGAATCATCAACAAAATTACATCAGATTTTACATATATTTTCAAAAGTGAAGGGTATTTAAATTGAAGTCCTTAAGATATTGTACCCAACTGATGATCCAAAATCATTCCAATTAGAAGTTTATTATACACCTACTTTTTAATACAAATCCACATCATTTATCAACGCAATCCTTGTAGATAATATATAAACACAATTCATTTATTACAGAAAATATATATATTACAGATATCTTCTTAGTCATTGTGAATATTGAATTTGTAAGTTGTCGCTTCAATGGATAATACATTACCTTATTAAAATGTTACAGTGCAGTGTTGGGTAATAACTCTAAATATATTCGAATTTACAATTGATTGCAGGAGTGTGCCGGGCTTACCAATATCAGTTGACAATCAAGAACATGACCTGTTTGGTTTACATATTCTAGAAGAATTTACTGTAATTCATTCTAAAAATATGTTGAAAACAGGTGACTAACCCATGTTATAGAGACTGAAGAAAATAAGGTATGAGGTATAAGTATCCTCATTACTCGTATATCACTGAATAAATGAACAAGCAAGTGAAATGAATCCAGAGCATCTCGCAGTTATGAAAGACTGTATATAAAGCAGGGTATCCAACAGGCACATATGCTTGATGCTTTTCTGGTTCTTTCACAAAGATAAATATGTCGGCTGGAGTCAAATGTTAACTATCTGTAGCGCAGGTCTACCTCATGTGGAGGGTACAAATTACTGTGTCAGCATAATTATTGACTTTTCTAGCTCAGAGTGTGATGCATATTTGAATTTGGTGTGTGTGGATTACGGGGTGGCAAAAAGGTTTCACAGCTTATGTAAACTTTTCCATGTGCCTATGTATGTGCTAATTTATAGAAACTTGTATAAATACTTACGTGTACATATACATATGTATGTATCATGCTATGCGACGGGGCTGTACGAGAGAGATGTCATAAAATGCACCCTGCTATGTAAACATTGGCATTTCCCCTCTGCGAAGGTTCAGAGATTGCGAGGTAAAGTGTTTCGCTTTGGCTCGATTAATGCGTTTTTTATGTTATGTATAAGAAACGTTTTCATCCATCGAACGGCAGTGAGATTCGCTGGGTTGGATTTGCGCTGGGTGCGCTCTGCGTCAAAGTCCAATGAAATTTACAACCCCTATCAGCGAAATTTTAAACTTATTGACGACTTAGTAAGTCGATTTGAGCAAATCACTTTGATTACACTGATTTGCACAAAAAAATGTTAAAGTTGCTAATATAAAGGTTTAACTTACTAGTTTCTTAAACTTTCTATGCTCTGCTGTTCTTGGATACTCAGTTTTGAGCTTTTAATTAAGCCTAACTGAAGATAAAGTTGATGCTTGAGTTCTGAATTGAACGATTTGTAGTTCAACAATTATTAAATATTAATTGAAAATGAATTCAATAATATTCAATAACTAATCTCCACAAATCAAACATGTTGTTCCGTTCTCCAAAAGGTATAAGTAGAAAACGAGAACGAAAGCTACTTCCATGCCAAAGGTTCTATACCCGTGCAGGTTCTTATATCCTGCTATCGTTCTTATACTAGTTATACATATATTATTAAATAGTGTTGTGTTTATTCAATATTGTGTCTCACTTTGATTGGCACTGATAAGTTAAGTTATTTCGAATGTTTCCTTGCAAACTCCTGGCCAAAATGAATATACCCTGTGCTAAGGTATAAGAATAGGATATTAAAAGTACTTATGATAAATTCTACAAAATGGTATCATCATCTACTAACATACTATAATCAGAAGAAACTGTTTAAGCTTTAATTTTCAAAAACTAAAATTAGGTATTGCTTAAATCATTTTCAAACTTCAAAAAAGAGAACATTAAAATCTCTCTATATCTTTGATGTTTGGGATCTTAAGAAAAGAAAGAATGATTGAAACTATTTCTTAAATGAAACAACAGCCAAAAATTCATAAATAAACTACATTGACTTGCAGTCAATATTGTGCCGAATTTGCTATTGTCAGCCCTTATATTAGTTAACTATTACAATCGTATACAATGATATGTATATATTTAATACGGACAGAGTATTAAACAATCCAACCAGGGCTGCAAGATCAGGCCTGCAACATACTCTACCTTGCTATATTATAGTTTCGCATTAGAAGAAATTACAAATAAGAAATGATGAAGAACACAACCAACTCCAGTCCTCCTTCGTTACTCAACATATTGGTTTCATTTGAAACCTAAGCTGTCGTTTCCCCCAATATTGTACACTATTCCAGTGAAAACCATTACTTCTTATCTGTACTTCAATTCATTAGATTGTAAAGCAAGATGTCCTCTTAATGGAATATGTTTCAGAGAACATTTACATTTAGAATATGCTGCTCATCTCGGGCTGTAGGGAACGGACTTGTAACTAATGCGGTAAATGGACAGAAATATGTACCTAATTCAATACAATTCGATCTGGTAATCAAATGATAAACGTGTGATAGAGCCTGCCATTTGAACCCCCAAGATTGGAGTTGGAGTTTGTGCTGGTGGTGGTGATGGTGGTGTGGAGGGTGATGATGCTGCTGACAGTGGTGGTGGTGGTGGTGGAATCCGGACAGATTGCTTGTTGTTTGCCTACTACATAGAGGACATGGGTACAAAGCAGAATGCAGAAAGAATAACAATCAAATGATTACAGCAACAACAAGAAGCAGCAACAACAACAACAACAACGAGCAGCAACCACTCAGATGCCAAACTGGAATTCAAAATTGACTCGTCGCTGATGTCGATGTCGTCAGCGTCAGCGTCAGCATCAGTTGTGGAGTATACAACAACACACACACACAACTCATACATATGCCCTGTATACAGCGGCGTGGACTTGTTTCGCACATAAAGATACAAATGTATCTACGGCAGACAGCAAATGGCGTATATAAAATGATTGGACATGTGCTTGACTGTGTTTCTCTGTGTGTGTGTGTGTGTCTATGTGTCTGTGTGTGTCTGTGTGCATGGTGATGGCTGCGGCAGTGAGAGCTCTCCGGTGGTTGTTTGCTTATCTCTCAGCGTGTGTGTGCGACAGAGAGAGAGCGAGCAAGAGCGCGCACGAGCAGCATATGAGAGTGAGCGAGATAGTGAGAGGGAGAGAGCAGCTACACGAGCGTTTTATTGCTCGTCGCTTTGCCTTCTTCACTTCTGCTGCCTCCAATGTTGCTGCTGCTGTCGTTGCCTTTGCTCCTCTGGCTTTTCATCTTTCCATGCGACCCCCTCGGCAGACGTAGCTGCTCCCAGTTCACAGTTGCCAGTTGCCAGTTTACTCATGCTCGCACTCGTTGGCATTTTCATTTCGTTTTCGTTGCCTCAGCTCCAGCAGCAGCTGCACTGGCAACTCCTTGCACCGTCTGCTTGCTCCTCATTCCTCTGTCGTCTGTCCTTTGGCGTTCGCCTAAGCGTAAGTGTTGCTGCCCGTTGTCGCTGCTTCTGCTCTGGGTTTATGACCTTTTTTTGTCAGCGAACGCCTTGTCATCTCACACACTCACGCATACACTCGCACACACACACATGCGGCAGGCTCTGTTTCTCAACCACCGCGACACCTTTCCCCTGCGCCGTCCGCTCGTCTGTCTGTATCTGATGCCTGTCGCTGCCGTCGCTGTTGTTACTGTTACTGCTGCCTTGTTCTCACTCTCATTCGGCTTCTCTGTTGCGTTTGCTTTTGCGTTTCGTTCTTGTCGCTGCGCTGACTGCGCTGCCGCGCCGCCGCTGCTCAGCCTCGGCCCTGCCTCGGTCTCGGTCTCGGTCTCGGTCTCTGTCTCGGTTTCGGTCTCTGTCTCGGTCTCGGCGGCAGCCACTGACTTCTGTCAAACTGAACAGCAAATATTATTTTTTGGACACTTTGCTATCAGGTCGACGCCGCGTCAAGCAGACGTCCTGCTCCATTCGCCAGCCAGCGATTGATAGGGCAGGGCACATAGAAAGCGGGCTCCAGCAGCAGCGGAGGCGGACGCAGGCATTGCTCGAGCTGTGGCTGCAGCTGGAATCGAGGTCGAGGTGTTCATTGTTCTCATTCGGAGTTGGACAACAGGAGACGGAGCCCGGAGTCGCTAGCTCAGCATTGTCCAATTGTGCATAATTGAAAGATGGAAAAAAGAAACAAAACAAAATGCTCAAGAGGAGGCAGAGCAGACAAGAAGGAGCTGGCTGCAAATCAACTCGAGCCGGTTTCGTGTGCTGCCCCAAAAATAACAGAAATAATTATAATAATGACAAGAACAACAGCAGAAACAAGAACAACAGCAATAAGAAAAGCAACAGCAAGAACAACAGCAACTTGGACAGCCAAAGAGTCCAATTGTGAATACACTCATGTGAATGTGAATGTCGATTACAATTTCGCGTGTCTCTTCTGCGTCGCGTGTGTGTGTATGTGTTTGCATTGGTATGTGTATGTTCTTCGCTTTCGAGGTTTGGCTCCGCGGGCCATGGGACCATCCATTCTTTCTCGACCATCGACCGAACGTGTCCCGGCCCATTCGCGTTTTTGTCGGTTTCCTCGCTTCGCTGGGCGTGAATTCAATTAAAGTGATTTGTTGCCGCCATTTTTGACATTCGGGACATAAATAGTGCGTCTGATTCATGGCACAAAAGTTCACAGCAGAAGTTCGACAAATTCAACCAACTAATTTGGATCGAAAGCCTTTCATTCCTGGTAAGTCAAGCAGGCCAGCGCCGACGGCACTTTGGCCAATCAGTCCACGTCTAAAGTTTGCTATAATTTTCTGTTTCAATTTGATTACACTCACAGCACTATATCTCTTTTATCCTTACCTATAAGAAATGATTTTTTTCATAACCAACAATACTAAATTTCTTTTAATTTCTGCAAGTGTTTAGAGCAGGGCCGTATAATAATTTATATAAGGTATACACTACGTAGAGATTTCAGTTACTTGTTTCAATTTAGTTAGCAGAGCCGAGATGCAGTTGGAGGCCCTTGTGCACCGTACACCCAGCACACGCCTAGCTAAGGGCCTGCTTTGAAGAATATCGTATATTTGCCTGTTTAAATTTGATTAAAAACAAAGCTGTATACATTCACTTATTCAACCTAACCTATAAGAACAATCCATTATAAATGAAGACTTTCATAATCGTTTTTCTTTGTGTGGCTTTGTCCTCAGCAACTTGAACTCTCTTTTTACTTTTCACTAAAGTTTAATAAGTTTTAGTTTATATACTTTTATTTGCATAGGAATATATTAATATGTATATATATATAATCACACATATATTACTGTCATAGGAACAGTACGAAATTTTAATTTAATTCTCATTTCCAACAGTTAAATTAATCTTAACTTTGTATTACAATACAAGTTTTCTGTCTATTAAAAAGTTGTTAAACATTTTTATGCGGCTTATCACACCTGACCAGATAATATACCTATCTATCCTAAGCTACTATAACTTGAAATTATATATCAAAGTTAATAAAGAGCAAAGTGTTCACTTTATTAGCTTAGGAACTAAGTAATCAACGAGTTGTTATAAGAAACAACATAAATAAACAACTGCTAATGAATTAAGCACGTTCTTAGGTTGGAATATTTAAGGCTGATCAGGTTTCAATCTTTTAAATTATTGAATCATCTTTGATCTGAAGATCTTATACTTCTCTTTTCAATGGAATATAAGTTTTGCTGGCCTTTTCAATGAATTACGAAACAAAGATGAAAGATATATCAGGTATACAATATGCAGATAGATGGCTTGTTTCCCAGACTTTGCATCGTCATAAAGAGTGAATGCATTTCCGACTACTTTTCATAACAATGCTAAACTGAGGCAAAACACGCTGTGAATGCGGGCGGGGCAGGTATGAGGCAGGGGTTCGAAAGGGTTACGGGTTCTCTTGGGCCTGATGATTTATGGCACTGACAAAGTGAGCGAGAAGTGATGCAAAATCAGGCCACGCTGCAGCAGGGACTGCGGTGGTTCCTCGCTGTCCTAATGACGGTCCAGTTACAGTTTGGTAAAGACCTGACTGAGATTCCTTGGCGAGAAAGCGTGTCGAGTAAAGTCCATTTATGACCTCAAAATATTTTGATTTTACAAAGAGAGCAGCCAGCGGGAGATATGTGATTACCGTGAAGGGGTTGAGCAGTAGGTGGAACATCCAGGAAATTCCTCTGTGTGTGCCCCACACTCCCAGATATACCAAGATGATGTAACATATTGCGAGCTCAATGAATACACAACGAGCTAATTGATGATGTGTGGAACTTCATGTCGATGTCACAGTTTAATTGCCACCCCGAGAGGGTAGTGGGTGTAACAAGCATATGAGTAAACTTATTTATATATCCGAAGTGTCGCCTCCGCCTACACTCATTGATATTCAAAGACAAAGCACCCACGCGACACGGGCGTATTCCATGGAGCCTATGTAGTCAGTCTATCTAACGAGACACGGCTTAAAAATAATGTAATTTATTCTGACACTTTCATAAAAAGAATCCAAAACTCTTGGCAACAAAGCAAGACATTATCGCCACATAATTAATGCCACATGTTGCAGTGCAGTGCGAAGAAGGAGAAAGAGAAATAGAGAAGGAGAAGAAGAAGGGGGCACACTGCAGTGGGACAATAAAATTTACCAAAAACCAACGTCAACTTCAGCTCTGTCGTAGTCGGCACCGAGAAATATCATAAAGCCATTCGGCTTTTAATTGCCTCGCTAGAGCGTCGGCCCCACGAGTCATTTTCATATTGAGCGCGCTTCTCTCATTTGAATAAATTTATCAAAATGGTAATCAGCGACGGCAAACGCGTTCTAGGCCCATCCCATCCCATGCCAGGCCATGTCCCAACCCATCCCAGTCCCATTCCCATTCCCAGTCACAGTCTCCTTCCATTTCTTTTCATTCCATCCCCCTTGCCTTGCCAGCTTGACGTCTTCGATGTCTTTTCCCTCGTCCGCTTTGTCGTTTACGTTCGCCGGCGCATGGCGCATGCGTCGCTTGAAAGAGGCAGAGGCAGCGGCCGAGGCAGAGGCCATTATAAAATGGGCGGAGCTAAGGTCGTCGCTGCCAAGGGTTCAACGCACACACAGGCAGTGTGGTGAGTTTCGTCAAGTAGCTCCTGTGCCGTCTAAGCTGTGGTGAGTTCCTCGTCGTGTTCGTGCCAGACTCGTTTTACAGGATGAGGAGTGTAAATATAGACATACATAGATGTACATTTGTGTGTGTGTGTACCTAAGTACCTAGATGGTATATGAATTTTAAAATCTATATACTCAATGCATATATGTTTTGTACATACCTACACTTCTATGTAAATATTTACTTCTTCAGTAAAGTAAAGTGAAGAAGCAAAGATTCATTTTCGGGTCCTTTAACTATTTATCAATTATCACTGACAGGTTAGCTTGGCTCGTTGTTTGTTGTTTCTTTTGTTTGTAAGAATATAAATAAGTGTGCGTTAAGGTAGCCAAAAAGCTAAGCTAGTATTATTGTTTAAACACTGCTCAATACGTATCATATGTTAATACAGTTTTTAGTGCTTCAATTGTTATATTTGTATTAAATTAGTACATAGAATAGGGCTATTTATGGAATATAACATCAACAAACTTAACAACCTTGGTATTAAATGAAATATCGCTAGCCGCAACCGTATGAAACCTTCGGCCTGTCCAAGGTAATGTTGCTATCCTGTTATACCCTTCGATTTTCCAAAAAAGGCTTCAGACATAAGTATATACATATATATTCCTGGTCACGGTTGGTTGAGTCATGTGCGTCTGTCTGTCCGAATTCGGAACACAGATTTTAATTAATAATATATTGTACAAAAGCCAGATTTATAGTGAGTTCTTCCGAGTTCTACCTTAATTCATGCTCTTGGGTGACTGGACAGACATATGGTATCGTAATTCAACAATATGGTATCGTAATTCAACAATAATGATCATATGATCAACATACACAATGTAATTCTCCACATGATTGATTTTTAATTGATGTATTATATTTATTAATGCTTTGCAATTTTTATATGTTTTAAAATATTAAAATATTGTTTTATTTTTGAATTGTATAAATATAAAGAAACATCAATATAAAGATAATATTGTTGTAAAATAACAATGGTATTCTAAATATTCTAGAACTACATTTCAATGTATAGTATGCATTGTAGCTCTATCTACGAGTATACCAGCTTTTTGGTGTCTATAAACTTATCCCTTCCAGAATAAATACATTAATCTGTTACACATACCTATATCAATATATATATTTACATAAATTTTTCTTTCTTTTTCGAAAAAAACTGATCAAACGTTTTACAAAACCAAATCAAACCACAACGAAAGACCTTCTCAGGTTCTTATCTTGTCCGGTCGTTCCTATACTAGTTATACATAAGACATATGTATAATAGTGCAGAATTTAATAATATATTATATATTGCAGTATCTTAAAAAATTACAAATGGCAGCTATACGATATATGTATCTGTCCGATCCGGCTCATTCCGACTTAAATACAGCGTGCAGCAATAAGTAGCGCGTGTGCCAAGTTTCATTAAGATATTTTTAAAACTGAGAGACTAGTTTGCGTGGCAACAGACAGACGTACGGACAGACAGACGGATAAACAGACTTGGTTAGATCGACTTCCGTAGTGATGCTAATTGAAAATAAAAATACTTAATGGCGTCGGAGATATCTTTTAAGGTGCGTTGCAAACTCGTGGTAAAAATTAGTATACCCTTTGCAAGGGTATTACAAGATACTCAGCGTTAACTGACGATCATAATTCGTAGGATGGTTTTTAAAAGGGTATCTATCGGCGATGATTCTATGAATTTAGCCGAGTTCAGCACAGAGTTCAGCCAGTGCACACACCCCCCGCCAGGAGCGACCTCTGGTGTTGCTGGCTGTGCGGCAGTCTGCACTCATTGAGTTGTAGATGGCGCCGCTGCCGCAGTCAATGCTTCCTCACACATAAGCACAAATGGGGAATCGCAGTTCGTGCTCGCTCTCTTAGCTCATCGCTGCTCTTTGGTTTACCCACACAGGCAAACGGCGGGAGTTGTGGTTGTATTGGTGCATCCGATTCGAATGTGTTGGTGCGGTGCTGCTGCTGCTGCTGGTTGGGCCAACGGCAGCGTCGCGTCGCTGCGTTGGATTCTGAGTAGAACCATTTTATCGAAATGGAAATGGAATTCCGAGACAGCTCGAAAGATATTTCAGCTAAAGTGGATTCACTAGAGGCAGAGGCAAACCCAGAGGCATCATCAGCATCTCTGAGCTTATCCATATATCGAATGTTTCTCGAATAGTTGCCAATCAGGCTGACATTGCTAATGTCGCCGATTTAATTGGACTTTTCTTTTAACTTGCCATAATTTATAGAACCTGAATCTGTTTCTTCCATTATATTCTAATTGATTTATGGCAAACATAAAACGAAAACTAATTGGGGAAATGTGTTCGACGAAGGCACGTGCGCCGGAACTATCGTATATCGTATAGAACATATTGAAATATGTTCACTGTGAGGATGTTTAAATAAGGCACAAGATGTCGAGGAATATACAACATAAAATACAAAGATATAATAAGATGTCAGTCTGCTGCTGCTGCCCCGAAAGTCAAGTAGTCAATAAATCTGATCGGCAACGAGTCTGGAATATTTATATAGAAAGAAACCGAAAACAGATTACGAATAGAAACGCTCGAAAGGTTTTAAGTGCTGCACTTGGCGGGCACCGATCGAACATTCAATGGGGGTAATTGAGAATCGTTGAGAATCGAATCGAATCGAAAATTCAAAATGGAAAATGGAAATGGAAAGACTGAAGAGGAGTGAATACGAATGAATGAGTGGGTACGCCATGTTGCCGTGTCCGCATACAAATTGGTATTGCTGGGAAACTTCTACTTTGACAAATGGCTTTATTCGATAACTGCGATAAGTCAAGTGCGGAAAGAGAGAGGGAGGGAGGCCTGTCTAAGGACCCTCATCAATGAAGCTGTCAAAATAATCAAGGGAAGTCATAAATTCCACAGTCAACTAATTGCGCAAACCTATTGGGGATGGCTCTGTATGTGTGGTATATACCTCCTAAATAACTCTGCATATGCAGTAAATACCTTTAATATGTGGTATATATCCCGTTACATAACTCCGCTTATGCAGTTTGTTACATCATGAAACTGTTTAAAATTTAAAATATTATATGATCTTGTTTTGTTTTTGGTTTCTCTGTGCCTTTATTAAGTCACGCTTCGAAAGCGAATCACTAATGAAGACACTTCGATGGTATTAATTAATGCCAATATCGATACAGTGGAAGAAGAAGGTGAACGATAAAGTTTGTATAATTAAATTAAAACAGTGATTATAAACAAATAAAACTCATATTTAGGACTTCCTCGTGTTATATCAGTTTATATACAAAGCATAGTCGACGCATGTCTATCAAGTAAAGAAAATAATTAAAATAAATATAAAATAACAACAATAATCCAATAGTTAAGAATAGTTATTATTATGCCTATTATTATATATTATCATTATATAAATTAAATTGTTTGAGAATTCTAAAACATTTCTATGGCAAGTACAAATTCAATTAAACAGTATAAACAATTTAGGATAAATTACAAAAGTATTGATGCGCTTATATTGTTTATAGAATTTATAAATATTACTACACAATTCAAGCAGCTAGTGGAAAAAACTGGATAAAAAACAAAAGAAATTGAGTTTTAAATTAAAACATTTCGCAAGCAATTTAAACCTTTCATTCAGGTGTTTAGATCTTATCAGCTTCGTGCTGAATATTAATTGATACTGTCCACAATAAATTACCGTAAATTCTTAAAACTAAATATAAACTGGAATTAATCCATATTTATTCGCATCAATTGCTCAATCGAGGAGAGAGAAACCCGTTGTGGGCCCATAAACGTGCCTCGCTTACACAGTTCAACAGCGCGAGAGTTGAATGACAGCGAAATGAATTTCTTATACAAATTATGGAAGGCGTTAAAAGCAGAGCAGAGCACAGTCGTAGACACATGTGGGGAGCCTAGATGGAGATAGGATTGAGGAGTGAGTACTCTGCTGCTGCTCAATTGTCGAGCTGCCGACGAGTTTTATTGGCTGGCATTTTTGCTGTGATTCGCATTATGGGACTGCTGACCTGAAAGCCATTAGGCATTAACTGTCCCACATCCGGCCCCATCATTGGAGAGTGCTTTCAACCTAATAACACCAATAAAAACAGCTCCGAACAACAAGAGTCATCCCCCAACCCAGAGTGAACCCCAGCAAGAACTGACACTGCAAACGTGGCGACTTTTTGTGCAAAAATTATATATTGCTCGAGCTGGCTGGCGCCCGGCGAATATGATTTTATTGCCCAGAAGGAACGTCGCAAGTCAGCGACAGCGGCACCACGCCCCATTCCACTTCATTACAATTCATTTTGCAAATGTAAAAAAGTTGAAATAAGCTAAAAGCAGAAGAAATTGCGCACTGAGCAACAACAACAACACACAAACAACAACTACTCGTATCTTCAAATGGATTTGTGGCCCTAGTCCTAGTTCATGCCAATGGCGCCTTGCCTCTGCTCTGTCCGTGCCCAGGCGCAATCCCAGTCCCAGTCCCAGTCCCACATCCACATCCACTTATGCCAAGTCGCCGCCTCTTACAATAGTTCGCCTCAAATTGCCCCCGAGCCAGTCCGAGCAGGGCTCAAGTAATGGCACGAAATGGCCTTTTTCCATTATCCAAATGGAAACTTACACAAACAAACATCAGCGAAGACAAATGGAAACAAGCCGTGGAAAATAAAGAAACCGAAAAGGAAATTTACTCGTGCGCGTCATTGCCGTTGCGCCGTTTGCCGTTGCCGTTTGCCATTCCCTGCCTTGCTCCATTGCTTTATCAGCCAGAAATTTCGCACAAATCGAGGCGCACTAAAAGCCAACGAGCCACAAGTTTGCCCCTCCCTGTCAGCCGCCTCCCACTCCCTCCCCTGCAGCCAGAAAGAAGACAACGCAATTGCGAACCCAATGAAATGCTTCAATTTCCTTCCTCAAACTTCTCATTTTGATTAATTTATTAATTAGAACTAGTGCAGCAAGCGGAAATGAATTCACTTTTTTATGGCTACAGTGTTTTATTTCCGAATATTCATATTCGTCATTAAAAAAGGTTCTCTGCTTAATTAAATAATTAAATTTGTTGGGAAATAATTGAAATAGTTGATTAAAGTAATCAAAGAAATGTTCTGTGCAAATTCTGGGGGATAAGGTTTAGTATATAAGCGAACATCTTCTATAGAATGTAGGGGAATTAAGTATATTGTGGAATATCCTCTATCATCTTTAATGTATGTAGAGTATATTAAGGTATATCTTCCCTTACTTGCTCAGTCTACAGTAAGTATAATCTCTCATTTGAAATCTCTTCACTCCTTTTCCTAAATAGTTCTTCAAAAAAACATAATGAGCACATCAAGTCAATGATCGCGACCTTAACCTTCTAAATATTGCTGACCCAATTAACAGAAAAGAAAAACAAAAAACACAGAAAAAGAAACCAAAAGGCAGAACAAAGCAAGGCAAGAGAGACACAGAACGAAAGGCTTAAATGGAAAACAGAGCATTAAAAAAGGCTGCGAACAATAAAACGCAAATAAAAGAAATGCAAAAGAAAGCGAAGCGGTCTTCCTCTCTCTCCCTCTCCCGCTCTCTCTAACGCCTGGTTGCCTAATGGTTCAAGGTCGGCAAAAGACAATAATGATGATTTAATGGGCATCATAAATAATTTTATGGCTTAAGAGCAAACGAGCTGAGCAAAGCAAACAGAATCGCATAAGGGAAAAGAAGAATCCAATCGAAGACACTGATCACACAAGGAGCCGCCAAAGGGTTAATCGAAGCTGAGCCTCTACGTGCATAATCCATATAAGTTATACTATATGTATATATGCCATATATACGATCCCATTCTAAGTAGGTATGTTGTAGAGCGCGTCGTCGCCGCTAGTGAAACTTGAGCGTCGCATAACTTTGCGTTCTTTATGGCAAAGGGGCTTGCATAGGGAATGAGGGAGGGGGCAGGGGGTAGGGGGCAGGGAACTGAGAGGTGCCCAGTGCTTAAGCGAAATTAAATTCAAAGTTTATCTGAAAAACTTGTTAATTTCAAAATGGCATTAACAAACATGTTGACAGTATCTTTTTAGCAGGCATGTGTGGGTAGCTTTATGGCATGACACATGCGTGTGTACAGCATCTATATATGTGTGTGTAAGTGTGTGTGTGAGAGTATGTGCCCGACCCCTGTCACACGAAGGGTTCAGCACATTGCTGCTGCTGCTGCTGCTGACGAGGCACAGGCAATTTAAGGGGGGCATCTGCGCAAACAGAGATTAGTCAAACAATGGAATCAGCAAAAAATGCTAGCAAAGAGTTGCCTCGAGGGGGCGTGGCTACGCAGCGACGACTTAATTAAATCGAGAAGGGGAGCGGGAGAGGGAGAGAGAGGCGGAGGCAGAGAGGGTTGCGGCATCGTGTTAATCGCAGCCATTAAAAGAATATTGTCAGGCGCTGGCAGCACCTGTCGAGCGAATAAGGCGTGGCGGGGCACAGAGAGAGTGAGAGACGGAGGGAGGAGGAGGAGGATGGGCAGGTGGCGGGGTAAGCAGCCTACGGCAGTAGGAGACGCAATGAATATTAAATGAGCTCAAAAGCTTCAGTTTCAGTTTTGAGCATTTGTTCGAGAATTTTAAAATTAACTCCGACCCGCACAGTGGTCGCCACTGTGCATAAAATAGGCAAAAATACTTGCGAATACTATTTAAAAAGAAGAATTTCTATTAATGGAATATTGCAAATTTAAATGGATTGGTTTATCTTATATTTTTCCTTTAAATATTGAAAATTCATTCGTCATAACATTATCAAAAGTCATTAGATCCTGATCAGGAATAACATGTTGTTTGGGAAACATGTATTAATATTGCACATAGTTCAAGTCCATTTTAGATTTTAGCCATGCCTTCTTCCGCCTTGAATCGATAAAATTTGAATTCTTAACGTAATTTTAATGCAGCATAGTTGATTTTTGGTATCAACAAGTATGCGATACAATCAGGCGGGTATATCACAGTCGAGCATATATGACTGTAGCTTTCGTGCTTGTTATCTCTAGATCGATTCTGCATTGTTATCACTATATCATATATATTTGTGTGCAGTTTTTCGAGTGCGTCCCATTGTCTAGTTGAACCCAGGATGATGGGACTCTCATTGTGACCTCAGGATGATATTTAATGTTTTATTATTGCTCTGCCAGGCGTTGTCATGTAATCGCCTGCATATGCGACCGCGCTGCAGAGAGGATTTACGCGACTCTGCACATGTGTGTGTTAGTGTGTGTATGGACACTTTCACCTGCGCCACGTCAGCAACAAATCCCGCACGCATGCAACTACAGCAGGGGAAAAGGCGGAGGGAAGGCAGAGCAGGGCCATGAAACTTTGTTAGAAGTCGTCGCCGGTGGCGGCGTTTACGACTTATTAAGTTGGATAAACGTTTACGATATGAAAATGAGTAGAAATCTTGTGTGGTTAATTAAAAAAGCAACAGAGAGCAGCGACAAGCAGCGCAGCAACGTGTTGGGCTCAAACTTTGTCGAATCCGGCGTCTTCCACTGTAATAATAAAACACTGTGAAATGTAACACAAGCCGCAGACAAAGAGAGAGAAAGAAAGAGAGAGAGAGAGAGAGAGATGTGGTGGGGAAGGGAGGGAGGTAGGGGAGCAGAACTGCAGCAATTTATGTGGCACGAGTTTGGGCTTGTTAATTGTTTTATGATGCCTCCATAAATCTGAGCGCACACCTACGCGGGCTCAGCGCAATACAACATACGGCGAGCTGCTCGTAAATAACGCCGGGACAAGCATTACGGCAAATAGGCAAATGTGCCCCCAGTTCCCCACTCTCCTTCCCTCTCTCACTGTGCTATCCCCATTGCCCCGTCATGTCTATATCAGTCAACAATTTGCCTTCTTCTCGTTCACTCAACTTGCCTTTTTTTGGATTTGTACAAAATTAGAAAGATCTTCGAGCGATGCCTTCCAAATCCTGCATCAATCGTCGCCCCTCGCTGGCACCTCTTCTTGCTCTTCCTCCTCGAGTGAGCCACGCCCTAACTCGCATGCGTTGTGCAGCCGAAAGTCGAGGCGAGAGTCGAGTGTGTATCTATCTGTACACGTATCCATCAGATACACCGACGGCAACTCACAACAGCCATGGCCGCTGCTCACTCGGCAGCCATCAATAGCAGTGTGTGTAGGGGAAGGGGAAGCGAAAGGTGAAGGAGAAGGGAGAGGGGAAGGGAACTTTTTACAAGCAGCAACAGCAGCCACCACCACCAAATGCTGCTCTACTTTTAGCTACAGATTCGTCTCTTTTAGGGGTGGGTTCCGCAGAGATGAAAATACAGAAATACACTGAAAGAAATTGGAGATACATATACATTATACATCTATTTAAATTAATTAATTTATATTTATTTATAAATATTAACTATGTTTCCTGGCCTTAATGATTTAAATTATTTTCTGCCTAACTTTCTAGACTTCTACAACAAATACATTTTCTTTTGTCTTTTCTTTACATCATTAGTTTCTCCCCTTGCCTTTCTCTGAGTGCATTGAAAACAGTTTGTTCGACAATAATTTGATTTCTAAACATTATTTATATACTACTTGCCATCGCCGTCGACATAAAATCAGAGAATTACTCTAATAATATGATCAAATTTATGGGCAAATTAATCATTTGCCCGGAGAACTCTGCAAATTTGATTTTCAATTTAATTTCGATTTTATTTTGCATACAATACACAAACACACATTTACCGACATCTATATATATATATATATATATATATATATATATATATATATGTATTTCATACATACGCAAAATGAATGGGGAGGGAGAAGGGCTAAGGGGACTTCTGCGTCAAGTTTGGGGATTACTTACGGTTAATAAACGCGCACTTTTAGTTACGGCCGGGAATGCCTTCGGCCGGAACTTTTCTCATTTAACTTTTAGCCCAAAAATAACCGCAGCTAAGATTTTTCTCTTCATCTTCTTTGTTTTTTTCTACTTTTATGTACTGCTGATGGGCTTTTGGAGGGGGGACGGGGGCTTTGGCAGGCAACTATGGGCCTGAAAGTATCTTTCAGCGCGCCGCCGCCCGTTGGATCTGCTTAATTTCGTTGCTCTACGATGAGTCGATGTTGTTGTTGTTGTTTTGTAGTATGTCATGAATGTTTCATGAAATTCGCATAACACGACTTTGGAAGTTACGCTGAAAGTTGTGTGCCTTGTAGCGCTTGCTGTATACTCTTTCCTTAAAAAATAAGTCTAAACTAAACATGAAATTAAAGTAATTTAAATTTTTAAAGAGTTCAATAACTCATCAAATGTTGTTAGCAATTTATTTACAATTTACAACGTGTTTATTTATAATGTTAGAAATACATTTATCATTATCAATGTCTCAGTGACGAGCTCAGTTGAATACTCTTAACAATTTACACAAAAATTGCCACTTAGTTGGGGCACGGTACCGGGCCGAGGTCAGAGACGGAGCCGGAGCCGGAGCCAGAGCCAGGCCTCGGGGCAGTTGATGAACCCAACGCGTTGTGTGTGCGTGTGGTTTTCCCATTGAAATTTTTGTATAAAAGTTTTTTCTTGTAGCTGAAATTTTGATGAGCATTGTTATCAAAGTAACTTTTTTGTTGTCTCTTGTGGACGGGCCCGAAATATATTTTCAGTTTTTGTTTTGTTGCTCTCTTCAGCTTGTTGATGTACAAACAGTCAACACACAGTCAAACTGGATAGACGGATCATCACCTTTGCTAATCCTGCTTTACTAGGTATCATCGCGGCTCATACATTGCAGATAATTCTGCTTTAGTTAGTTAGTGTTAATTACCCAAATGATATGTCAATTCTGCTTTAAGCAGAGACCCAAAAACCTTTAATAACTTATTAGTTTAAGTCTTGTCTTGGAAATATTGTTCAAGCATGCAAGAAAAAATTGAGTTTGTAGCAGCCTAAGAGGGACTTCCATTGTAGTAAGCCTAAACTTCGTTCATAGTCTAGAACTGCCGGATAGTGTGTCGATAGTGCCTACACTACAGTGCCGTAAAATAGCTCTGGCACTATCATTGTACACTCTGATCTTTTTTTTGCTAGAGTATCAGCCTTCTTATTTTCCGTTATACTGCTGATTCCTGATATCTATCGTAGAGTGAGGTGGAGGTTCTTACCTAACATAGTTCGTAGGGTTTGGTTCTAACCTCGCTTACTATTGTAGTGTCGACTTAATTTTGCAAATTCTGAGTGTCTTTATCGTTGTGCGAGTTGGTTCTATGTACAATAGAAATGAGAAATATTTAATTTTCCCGTTCCCTGGAATTGAAGATTAAAGGTCTATCAAATGATTTTATAATTCTTTTATAATATATGCAAAACATAGAAATATACCGACAATATTATATTTCTAGATGGATAACGATGCTTCTTAGTTACACTAAATCCAATTCAGCAGAACATCCGTTCATCATTCCCCACGAGTTGTTATAGACTAAATGAGATTACCTACTGCCTGGTTAGCTGTATATTCTGTGGCTAGCTGTATATCCTGTGGACTTAACTTCACACCTATGACTACCCACAGTTGCCTGCCTGTATATTTTCAAACTTTACACTGTCTGGCACGACATTTCAATTAAGTTTGCCAAGCGTTAAGCCCGAGCTAAATTTGCTCACGTCGCGGCTGCGTGGAATTTTTATGCTCCTCCTGGACTTGTGTGGCTGTGATTCCAAAATGGTCGCTGCTGCTGCTGCTGCTGCACATCGCATCTCGCATCGCATCTAATCTTGCATCTAATAAGCATTTTCAATCAACTTTTATGCGCTGCGTTGTAAAACGTAATCGACCTTAGAGCTGCCAGTCTGGCCCCCTCTGACCACGCCCCCGCCTCCCTACTACACGCAGTCTAGCGCAACCTCATGCATACGTCGCACAATAACTTAATCCGTAAATTTTATTTTAAAAAATCCGTAAAACCGTTCACAGGATTTCACGTGCGCCACTGCATTATAAATTGAAACCCAACGCCGGCCCCGTTCCCCCTTCCAGCTCGTACTGCCCTCGAGTGAGTACCTCAGTGTCGAGTTGAGTCCTCAGCCTGCATGAGGTCGCCTTTTGTTCCGCTCAATCAGTGGGGCGTGCATTTTGAGTGGCAACTCACGGCAACAAGCCTCGCCTCACTGTGGGAAATATCAGCGAAAAATCTTCTATTTATAAATATAGAAATATTACATTCGCTTAGGTATTCAACTCTATGACAATTGAGTAATTAATATATGAGTGAATTCATTCAAGGTATGGTTTGGAAGTATAGCATAAGTGGATAGTTCATCTAATTTATATTAGAATACAGAGAGCTATATTACACACCTATTTCACTGCCCATGAGTGTATATAAATAAATAAATATTATTTTAATGTCACTTATAAACAAATATTGTATTATTTTATTAAATAAAATACTATAACAATTGACTTTAATTCATTAATTCATGGAAAATTTCTCTCAAATTTTTTATTATTGTAAATTCCCTGCAAAAGCAGTATGGGAAATATTATTCAATGACTCTATTCACATTGTGTCTGCGATAATTATATAATTTATGAGCTCATTATTCATTTGCTCGTTCATTTTAATGGGGACCGTCAATGATTTACGCACTGAGAGCAATAAAATGTGCCTTATCAGTGCATTTCAACTTCCACTTCCAACCAAAAGTAAATTCATATTTAATCAGTTAAATAAATGAGAATTTTTAATTTAAACATTTCAATTGGAATTTGTTAAACTTGTGATTCTTTTCTTTATAGATACTCTGTATATTGATGAGTTTCTCTCGCTCTTTGTCCCACTGTGCCAATTGGCATTTGCGATTTAAAATTTATTGAATTACCACAAAAATTTACTGCAGCAGCGCTGAAAAAAAACCTGGCCCAGCTGGGCAGGGTTGACTATGCCGATAATGCCAAGGCGACACGCCCCCTCGCGGCATACGCCCCCAGCCTCTGCCCCGCTCTAAAATACGCTGCGTCAACAAAATCGGGCAACGCACACACGTAGAAGTATTTTGAAAAATCGCCAGCCATTTTGTTGCCTTTATCCCTTTCTCGAATTTGATGCGTTCCATTTGATTATTTGCCTGTGCGTGAGGAGCAACAGCAACAGCAGAAACCACTTCCAGGCAGGCACACAGGCAGGCAGCAACCACAAGTGGCTCCAGGGCAGCTAAGGCAAAGGCAGCACATCCACTTGAGATTGCCTCTCGCTGCCTTCTCGCTTGGTTGCCCGTAATAACACGCTTTGATAACTTTCATGGCTCATGGCACGGCCGCCTACTGCACGCTCCTGCTCCTCCTGCTGCCATGTTCCCATGTTCCCTTGGCCACCAGCTCCATCAATCTGTGCTGGATCCCCTCCCTGCCCTGTCTACAGATTGGCTTCGTTAAACTTTATTTAGAATTTATACGCGCGCATTTTGTGCGTCAGCTCCAATTTCAAATTCTAGATTGTATTCCGGGCATGTCTGGACCCCGACTTCAACTCCGACCACGACCTCATCCCCAAGTGGAGTCGCTTATCCTTTCGCTCGTTGCCTGCCTATATCCATTTTGCTTGGTTAATGGACATGAAAATTAAACCGCCCCGCCCTGTGCCCGCTCCGTTGCACACCTTCAAATGCCGCAGGAGACCATTTTGTTTTGAGTAGAGGAGTTTAAGAGACTCCAAATGATATAAGCAGGACAATAAAATAAATATTTATTCAAATTTCGCATTCGATTTGCCATTTGCAGCTGTGCGAAAAATTCAATCGCAAAGTACTTTGCATTTTCCTTCCCTTTGGCCAAAACTAACTGAGGTCGCACAGCGGCACACTTACACACACACACATATACACTCATACAATTACCATATAATCGAATATTTATTGGCGCTGCATGCGACAATTGTCTGTCCCTCAGTCCCTCAACTGTGGCCACAGTCGCCGCAGTTTATGGCCGCGTTTTGCTATTTTTATGGTTTTATAATGTACGTCGCTGATTATCGCGCATGATATGCGAATTAAATTTTACAATTTGCCAAATGCAAATCCACACACACACACACACTTACACTCCAGACTGCCTACACTGCGCGAAAGAGCGCGTCAGCCATTGGCTTTGGTCGGCTTCCACCTTAATGAGGCTTGCGAGTCGAGGCTTGTGAGTGGCTGCGAATTTCAATAATGATTCAATTTTAATTCGAATGCTCGACTGCATTCGCTAAGGTATTCACCAATTCGCCATTCCATTCCATTCTTAATGGAGGCTTAATGCAATCGGCAAAGCGATTGCCCCTAAGCGCTCTATTACGCAGCCATTCGGGAAGTAACTGCCTCAAGGGCCCGAATGCTAATTACAGTAGAGCTGACTGAAGCAGGCAGGGCAGTGTAGAAGAGAGAGTGGAAGAGTGGTAAGGAGAGCGAGGTGTAGGGGCTTACTTCTAATTGCCTGACAAACGGCAAACAACTTCAGTGCGAATAAACATGCTGGACTAATTGCAGGGCATAGAACTTTGCCAATTTGCATAGTTAAGATCAGTGTAATGAGCTGAAAATTGGGAAAAACATAATTGATCTACGAGAACTATTAGTAAGACAATAAACAGGTTGAGGAATAGTTCTAGAGGTAATTCTAGGTATTAAATATTGATATATAAATTATTGATTGCTTCTTCTTCAAGTTCATGAGTACTTATCATTAATGTAAGTTTATCATCCTCAGTTTGCATTATATAAGAGACCGGAATAATTGTTTATTAATTCGTATGATATAAAGCTTTAACTGCAATTTGAGAAGGGAATTTAATTCAATGAAATCTCAGAAATAATTCTATTAAATTTATAACAATTCATTTGTGAACTCAATTAATATTTTTAAAAATCTGCAACTATTTTCTAATGTTCAATTCTTCCTTTTCTAAATTCAGTTAGTGATAAAGCAAACTCTGATATAATGTACATCTTAAATAACTTCAGCAATGTTTTGTCAACTGCACTAAGAGATCATTCATACTGAAGAACCGGAACGAATGATTCGTTAATCATCGCAGCTGTCAGCTGTGACCGGCGGAACTCCATTTTGTGGGTCCCTGCACGTCGCAGGCTGTCGAGACAAAGGAAACTTTACAACCTCGCGATAGTCTCGCCTCACAGATTGGCACATCCGACTATAACATTTTGTTATTGGGGATCGAATTCCATATTCAGCGCACAGAACAAATTTCAATATATGCGCGGGTTTTTTGTTGTTTTCAATTTACAGTGTCGAAGAACATCGAACATCGAACAGGAAGCGTCGTCTCGGGGCATTTTATGTTATTTATGGGAAAGTTATGCCTGCACATGTGTGTGTGAGCAGCCTAGATACATGAGATGCTTGGGGCGTGATGCAGAACACACACATGTGCGCAGGCGAATAAAGAATGCGAATTTGCTGAGTATCTACATAAATTTAAAATTCTGTTTGTCGACTCCCAGACACAAGAAATACTTATACTTATACATATGTTTGTATGTGGTGTATATACATTTATATGTGAGTGCTCCTCTGCAAGTGCTGGCTGCGTAAAACAAAAATGAATGTGCAAATCGAAAGAATAAGCAGTGGAAGTATACATATATTGTTATTGCCCCATGCGACATGCATAAGAAGTGCTGGCCACAGTTGAGAGCTGAGCCACAGGACAGACAGACAGTGAGAGAGAGAGAGAAACAGAGAGAGAGAGAGAGAGAATATGCAGTGTGTTTTCCGCACTCTTGCTCTCACTCTTGCTCTGATGATCTTGAGTCAGCTTCGAATGCTGCAAAGAAATTCACTTTATAATTGCACTGTTAAATATATTATATATATATATATATATATATATATATATATGTATATATATATATATATATACCTTAATGCCTATACATCCTATACTTCCTTTAAGCTACTTGCTGCATACCTGAGCCAGCTGTTGTAAGCTTGGCAAATGTATCTTTGGCAGCATTTTGAGTAGAACGACACATGCAAACAACGACAATAATAACATGACGTGGAGCATGAAGTGGATGGGATGCGGAATACGTGGCTGATGGGGGGAGGGGCGTCTGGGAATAGCTACTGCTGCTGCCTAGGGAGATGCCAAGTCCAATGGCTGCTCGTGTCAAGCGTCATCGTGTCATCGTGTCTTTCTGGTCGTTGGCGAATGTTGGAAAAACAAATTTTTATACTTGTTTTTGCCCGGGTTTATATTTGTGTTTTATTTTTCAGACTGCTGCAAAATATGCCACTGTGTGTGTGTGTTTATGTGTGAGTGTGTGGGTGGTGTGAAGGGCCGATAGTGCGCGGCTGTTGTCCCCGTCGCTGTCTCCTTCCCCCACCCCGTCGCTGTCGTCGTGTCGTTGCTATGCCCCGAGATATTCCGGGAGATATTAGTCATAAAACGAGCACACAAATATATAAATTCATTTGAGCGTGCAGCCCCATAGCCTCCTGCACAGCCTGCCGCCCTTACCCCAGTTCCCCCACACTTTCTCCACACCTCACAGTTTCACAGTTATGAAGATGGCGGGCAGGTCGTGCCAGGTTTTTATACGCGCTCAGCTCACAGCATCGTCCGCATCCATGAAACTGGAAACCTAATTTTCTAGGGTAATCCCCGGCAGCTTCTGCTGCTCCTTCTCCTGCTCTGACTCCGTCTCCTGATTCGTGTGGAGTGGGAGTGGTCCGGCCCACTGGCAAACATAAATTATGCAGATCCTGCAAACGTGCTTAGATGACATTTTTCCAGAGCCGCTGCTGCGTCCATAAAGGTAGCAAAGCAGTCTCTGTGTGTGTCACTCTGAGTGTGTGTGAGGGGGGAGAGGACACGTGATGTATCTCCGTGTTACATGTGAAAGCAGAGCAGGCTTATGTAACTGTGCGCATCCTCCACATACATGTTTACACATGTATATATGCTATATGTTTATATATCTTCGTGTACGTTGCCAACGGGCAAACTGCATAAAAAGTTTCTGGCTGAAATAGCAAAATGGCCACGGGCTACGGGCCACGGCAGCCTGCAGCGTGTCCAGCCATTTGGCTTATCCTTGATGAAACTAATCCCAACTTCGCCATTTTTATATGCATGTTACTTCTGTGTGTGCGCAGCACACAAAAACTTTTGGCCAATCTTTTTACGACTTCATTTGCCAGTTGCCAGCGAGTGCAGAAGGTGGAGCAGGATGGAGGAGGGAGGGAGGAGAATTGGCAGCACGAAAAGTAATAAGTCACCAAGTCACGACAATGCCACGTTCACAACGGCACATCTAAGCCCCTCCTGCTCTAATATATTCCGTCTCTATCTCTGCATTCGCATTCGCACTGTGCAACAGCATTGCGAGTCCAGATTGGACCCCACACGAAGCTGAGTGTGCAGCGAATACAATATCAACCGGCTGTAAAGTATGAATAGCATATTATATTATGAAGTATACAGCTTCAGCTTGTTATTAAAGTAACGATGAGGAGTTTATATTATATATCAAATGCATTCCGGATGCAGAACAAGAAACTATTTCTAGAGCAATTTACTGCACTGGCTTAATGATTTTGTTTTTATTACATTGATAATGATTGAAAAAAACGTATTCAGAATATGTGCAGGTGAATGCACCGGTTTGAAAACTGCTGATTTAGCCATTTCTGTCTGTATGAACGCACAGATCTCAGTTAATATATAACCTATAGACACCAAATTTGGTATGAAGATTTATGTACACTAAAAGTAGCTAATGATTAGATCAAACATTGCTTGCCACGCCCACCGCCCAAAATATTGATTACATTTACATTTTCTTTTTAATTTACAAGCAACTTATTAACAACTGCACCCGTTGCTTAGCCATAAAGTTAGCTGGCTATAATAGGTAACCATACCTGAAATTTTATTCAGATCGCACAAATAATACTGAAATTTTCAGTGTTGAGCAGCGCTGTCTGTATTTTAAATTTCAAGAAACTGTGCAAAGCATATCTTACGACTGTAGCTTTGGATACTTATTCATATCATTTTCAATCAGATCATAAGACAATCCTTATTAAAGACTTATTCCACACTATCATGTTGCACAGTGTTGTGCTGAGTCAAGTGCAGAGTGCATTGGTTGGCAGGGAAGTTATTTCATTGCAGCCGAAAATGATTTCATTCGAGCTGCACCTTAATTTAACTAAACTTTTTTATATGTGCTTAGCCAACTGGCGCCTCTGCCGCTGCCTCAGTCGCTGCCTCCTCCTCTGCCTTAACTGCAGCGCCAGCTCCAATAACTGAGCCGGCGACAAGCGACAGCGCTGCTGCCACTGTTGCAATTTCGCGCTGCTTGCATTTCCAGTTTTGTAGCTGCGATGAAGGGTGCAACAGGGCGGGGCCACAGGCGGAGAGTGGGGAAGGTGGGAAGAGGCATCGTAAAAAACAAAGATCGCTGTCCGCGCTGCTGGAGCCAAAGCGAAATTTCGCTTCGTTTCGCGTTATTGGGCAAAACCATTCCGAGTGCCAAGGAAGCGTAGCGCAATGCCAGCAAAGAGGCAGCAAGAAGAAGAGCAGCAAGAGGAAGAGAAGGAGAAGAAGGATGAGAAGCAGAAGGAAAGAAGAGCACGCTCAAGACGTTGCACTGCAAGAAACGCAGCATTGGGTAAGCCTGTTTAGATTGAGAGGAGCTTCAGCATTTCTATCATATGTTAGGATTGTAAAAGATATTCCTGAAATCAAGAAAAACCACAAGACATGTTTTTCTGACCTCTCGTAGTCGTTGCTATTCGGTAAATGTCCTTGCGCCCAGGGGGGAGGGGGGGCTGTCATTAATCCGGATAAAATTACCCGTAACTTTTCCGGCAATATAAACTGAGTGAGTTGGCAAAGTTTCGCGTGGGTGCGTAGAGCACTTAAGAGCGCTTTAATTGATGTTCCCTGGGCATCACTTCCCCTCCCCCGATTTGGCACTGTGTATTTACATACGAGCAGGAGTTTGCCTGCTATCGTAAAGTTTCTTATGTGAGTTTCTAGTTTTTGGCATCCCGCATCAAGAATCCTTGGAGATGAGAGAGCAGAGCTCACAAAAAAGTTCAAAACTATTTGAATCTGCCCTGCAATAAAACGAAGACTTTGCTTCCTCGGTTGCAGAATTATTGCAGCAACTGTGCCAGATAAATGGAGCCAGGGATGGAGCAGGTTAGGGTACCACATTCATTTGGTCTTGTAATTAAAAAGCCTACTCCAGGCAGCTGGCAACATCTGGCGAATCGAAACTGTTTTTGCATAAATTCAAGAAAGGGAAAGACGTGAAAATCTTGTCCAGGAATTCCAAATGGAAAGCGATTTCGTTTTCTAATTGAACTGTCCATGGAGTCTTTCGATGTGGATGTGGGCGCCATAAAACGTGGCTTCATGTTGTTATTGGCCGCATCGCACAAACAAAATTCGCCCCGTTTTGTCCGTGCAGTAAATAAATTGAAACGAATTCAATTGGCAGCGGAATGTTTACAAGCCAGAGCCGGAGAATGGGAGCGGCAATGGGCACGGGAATGGGAATGGCAATGGGATTGAGGAATGGAGGAACGCAAGCCAAAGACAAACAAATAAACAGGCAACCAAACGAGCGGACAGAGCAGGGCGAATGTGGACAAGAACATGCTATTGACAAACGAAAGATAAACAAATTCAAAGGCCGTGGCATCCATCCGTCAACTGCGTCCATCTCCTTCTACATCTCCTCGTGCAACTTCTTCAGTTATCAATGGCGCCCCGAGGCACGGCTCAGGCTTGGTCTTGCTGTCCAGGCTCAGCCATGGGCATCACAACTGTCATTGGCGTAATAAGCTGTTTGTTTTAACGGCGCTCGTCACTCCACTCCCCTCTCCCTCACTCGCGACGTTGCGGCGCATAAACAAAAGTAATGATATAGGCCCAGGCCCTGGCACAGGCACAGGCCCAGCCCGGGCGGCTCGAGGTCTGGCTGGACATGGGCATGGAGAGAGAAAACAACATAACATCATAACCGACGACTTCATAAATTCGACTTGCGTATTTATTTATAATAATTTATTTCAATAACAACGCCAGCCATTCATCTCCATCCCATTCCATATCCAACTTCAGTCCCATTCGTTGTTGTTGTTGTTGTTGCCTTTCCACAGTGACTTCATCTTACATTTCAAATATTTGTACAGTTTTCGTGTTCGTTTTCATTTTCTTTCTCGCCTTCGTCTTCTTCGTTGTTGAGGGACTGCATAAATATTCGAATATCAATTTATGCGTTTCTGTAATGGGAAAATTCGAGTAGTATTTGGGGCCCGGCATAATTCAACATTTTCATGATGTTTTTCTGTTATCAAGGGGAAAGTGTTTTTCAGGGCCATTGTCCGCTACGAAAGAAAACTCGAGAAAACTTCGGAGTGCCACCTCGCATCGCTATAAAGGGAAATGCCCCAACAAAGCATTCTAATGAGCTTTAAGTTGATTTCTCTGAATCGAGAACTGTTCATAAAAGGGTTTCATCATTTAAAGAACTTATGCGGTCTCAGGGCCAAAGTGATGGTCTCGCGGGTACTTGTCCCAAATTATAATTGCCTTGCTTCAAAATATATGATAATAATATACTTGGTTAGTTTATAAAACATTTTAAGTAATGAACCAATTCTTGTGTTTTTTTTATATTGGCAACATGATCAACAGTTTTTGAGAAATATATATTTTTGTTCAGAATAAATAGTGGTAAATTTAGCCATTTCTGTCCGATTGAACGTTAAGATCTCAGTTATTAGAGAAACAATAGACACCAAATTCGCCTTCAAGCTTTCACTTATTCCGGCAGCGGAGGCACCTGTCAGGTCGAGGGCCCTTGTGTAACGCACACCCTGCATATGCCTAGTTACGGCTTACCTATTGAAGTGAAAACACCTTATGTAAATTATATAATATGCTCTGCAGACATGAGGAATTCTGCAATATATTAAATTGATTTCTTAGCTTACAGTTTGAAGTGAGTTCAATTATTAATTCTGCATCTGCTTAACGGTACTTTGTGTCTTTCTGTTTTCTATCGTTAATACAAACCACGTTCGATTCGACACTTCATAAAATAAATGTCGAAGAATGTTAATCGTTTGCAATAAATTCAATTGAACTGTGTATTGAATATTGATAATATAATTATGAAATATTATAAGTATTTTCAAAGAGTACTTTAAAGTTGAATATTGCTTTGCCTGTAAAGTGTACACACCTTAAGGTGCAAACGAAAGATCATATAAGTAAAGTCTGCTTAGAATAAAGAGTGGAAGGGGAAAGGAGAGTGGGGGCAAGAGGTATGTCAGATTCCATTTTAATATGCCAGACTAATAAACAACAACAAAGTCGTCGTGTTCATGGCGAATTTCTCAGGCCTTAAAAGACTTTTTCAACCTCATCTCATGCAATTTTGCGTTGCGTTTTCTTTTCGTTTCTTTTCGTTTCTTTTCTTTTTTTCGTTAACGCCAAATGAAAATTCTCTCTCAGAGTTTCCCCCTTCGTTGGCTTTTCTTCACAAACTTAACGCCGCTTCGTGTTTTTGTGGAAGTCATTTACAGAATAGAATTCTTGATTAAATTGGAGTACATTTCGTGTTTCACTTCCCCCATCCCCATCCCCATCCAGGCAGGCAGGCAGGCAATCCTCCTTTCCCCCTCCTCCTCCTACTTACCAGCCCGCTTCAATGGCGGCTTACGAGCGACAACGCCGGCTGCCGAGCTCTCATTTACCTAGCACGGTGGTTCAGGTGGGCGGGTCCCGAATCGGGCATATAAAACCCAGAGGGGGCGAAGGCGATGGGCTGCGGAGTGCCGTTTGAAGAATATTTGCTGCATATTCAAGCGACTGACGGCCCCCGACTCACTCCCCTCGCTACGCCCTTCGCCCTGCTCAGTTAACTCGTCAGCGAAATCCAGGAGCGAAAACCTTTTGCTACCTGAATTTGCTGAAACATGCGAAACTTATTTTGCAAGTTTTATGTCGACGAGCAGCAGCAGCACCAGCAGCAGCTTTTATTTTTTCCCTTGTACATTTTCGTTGCTTCTTTTTTTCAGTTTTTCACATTTTGCTCTTTGGCTTAAATTACACGTACACTGAGCGAAATTTGTCTAACACATTTTTTATTATTGCGACGCATTGCTTTAGTTTGGCAGTTCAACTGTCTTTCTGTACTCGTACTGTTGGGATACATTTTTATTCGTGAAATACATTTGTATACGTGAGATACTTTTGTACCTACAAGATACTTTTATTCATGCATACTACATCTCGCTGGTAATGATTGTAAGATACTTTTATATCGAAGGAGTTCTATTGTATCTCCGATAATTGTGTTTTCTTAAGATACTTTCGGATCTGTAGACTACACCTTATGATTTTATAATGTTGTTGATTTTATAAGTTGTATGTTTAAGATTTTCTTGTATTCGTGAGATACATTTGTATCCGTGAATTACTTTCAAATCTATAAGATACTTTTGTATATATAAGATAATTTTATATCTATAAGATACTTTTATATTTATAGGATACTTTAGTATATATAAGATACTTTTGAATCTATAAGATAATAATGTATCTATAAGATACTAATGTTTCTATAACATTCTTTTGTTTCTATAAGATACTTTTGTATATATAAAATACTTTTGTATCTATAACCCTCATAACACTGGCGATGATTCTGAGATATATTTGTATCTATAAGTTCTTCTGCATCTCAGATACATCTGAATCCTGAAGATACTTGTGCATCAGCAGACAAAGTCTTACTCATTATGATTTTATAATATATTTGTAAGTCGTTTGCATACGTAAGATACTTTTGGATCTAAAAACTAAATTTCAGTGGTGACGACTTCAAGATACTTTTGTAATTACAAGTTTTGCGCAGTGTAGCGCGTGCATAAAATCGCCAGCATGGAAACTTAGAAAGCGCGCTCTCATTTCGAGCAGAAGAGGAATCCAACAACGTCGTCGGCACATCCACGCCTTTCTCGCTTGCCACGGCAGAGGACGTTGCGTTGCATGGCAAGATGCCATCGTCATTTGGCTGCTTGGCAACAGTCACAGGGCGTGTGGAGTGGGGAGTGGGGGATGAGTCGTTGGGAAGCCGAGCATAAAATAGTATTTCTAACCATCCTTGGAGCGTGCAACGTGGACGTGGCAACGGGATTAGTTTGGTCTTAAGTAGAAGGCGCGCAACCGAACGGCACCAAAGACACGATATGCTGAAGACACTGTCAAGGGGTTACACATAACTCAAAGGCATTATGACAGCAGATACAGATACAGCTGAAGATACAGATACAGCTACAATTACAGACTGAAACCGATGCGAAGACCTGCGATAACAATGCGAGGCTGAGGCACATGGCTGAGCCAGTTACGCGGCTGGAAGGCTGCGCACCAAATACACAGCGGGAACGACCTCGAGACTCGGGCGGGGCACAGTAAGCAGCCTGAGCAGCCGCAGCGGCACAAAGGCCGTTTTGTTCTGGTCATTAATAGTTTTATTGGCCCGAGAGAGAGAGAGAATCCTTTCGTAGAGGTCGCTCTAGTTATGGATATGCTAGGCAGGGCATGAAATATTAAATTTGAATCTCACAATCTCTCATTGAAGGTCACTCGAGGGCATACAAACTTATCAGTTTGCTCTCATTTTCGTGTGAATGTTTGTATGTTTGTTTTTTAAAAGATCCTTGAAGAATCGTTCCTAAAAATGTCATATACAATAATAACCGTTACATTTCGTAATCTGAACTCTTTCTTTCCGCCTCAGTGAAGGTCCTGCCTTCATTTTAATGCTGAACATGCTTGAACTTCGAACTCATCATCATAAAACAAGGCAGCGACAACTACTCACGCACTCCCCGACTAAATTAGTGCAATTCAACACGAGCCTAACCCCATCTACCTCCGATAATGCATAGCAATGAAGCAGATAATCCCGAAAAGCTCTGCCATCACTCGACGGGGAGATGGGGGCAATACATTGGGATGCCTAGAACGGGCACGGATTAATGGGCAGGCAACTGAAATGCCAACGAAACGGAAAACTAATTCCGTCGTTTGTGAGTTAAATGGCAAAGGCAGGAGGCTGGAGGTGACCTTAACAATGTTGGCGCACAGTGGGTCAGATCAAAGATAAACTAACTAATAATACCTGCGAGAGAATGAACCCTAAGCAGATGCATCTTTTGATTATTTCGATGTGCACCGCGCTCCACTGTGCAGCTATTCGTGGACTGTGGACACGTTCGCGCCACTGGGCCCAGTATTTGCTGCTAAGATAAACGATTTCCAATAAAATACGCCACTGCCCCCGTGCGCCGGAAACTCTATTCCACCTCCCCCTACTCCTTCTCCCTTTGCTAGGGCTTTGTTTGGCTTTCTACGAATCTCTTCCCATTCCAATTCCCGCTTCCATTCTCGCTCCCATTCCCTCCTGTTTTGGGCACCGGACAGCAATGGGGCCGCGATGTTATCAGCTTCAATTGTTGCTATGCCTCTCTGGCTCCGCTCTGTGCTGGGTGGCGAAGGTGGCGCTCGATGGGGCATTAAATTGTATTAAAATGCGCAACGCACACACGCACAGCACCCCCTCTCTGCCTCCCTCCCACATGCGGGACTTAGAGTGCTCCCAGGCGGCTGCTGAGCCTTGACTGCTTTGACTTTGCCTAAACGACGGCATTTATTTGTAGTCGCTCCTCGTGGCGCGTATATGGTCGCCACCGGTGTGCTTGACAGGCACAGGGACGGAGAAGGAAGGGAGGAGAGAGGAGGGAGGCGAACGGGGACCAGTGGGAGGAAGGCTCTTGCGTAGGTGGCTCCACAGCCCAAATGACATTTTATTTATTTTTATTGGCAAATGTCAACGAGGCGTTTCTTCCTTTGTTCGACAGCATGAACAAAGCACAAAAAGATATCTGAGAAATTGAGTTTGTTTTGGGGATTGTGTTAGTGTGTCAAATGGAAATCGACTCGGCAAGTTTTCGCTTGCCTTTCATTCTCGAACAGCCTTTAAATTTATGGTTGTTTTAGGAGAATAGTTTTAGCTAATGTAGAAAGCGATTTTAAATAGAAAACAAATCTTAATTTAAATTCGAACCAACAGTTTTAGGTTCTGCTAGAAATATTTATCAACATAAGTTGTTTTTCTTTGAAGTGAGTTATACATACAGCACAAAAATGAAAATGGATTTATTATAATATTGATCTGATGAAAAATGAAAAGGAAATTCTATGTAGACAATTGTATTATTAAAGCAAGACTGAGTATGTTTCACTCGTACATGAAACAAATTATTCTTATTTCATTACATTCTTATTTCATACGTAACGTCAAAAGAAATATACAACTGACTAGTGATTCCACTTACAATTCAAAGCAAACAATTGAATATAGGTTTTGAGAACAGATTTATGAGAAAGTAAATTTTCTCTTAAAAATATCCAAATATCATTTTTGAATGTTCTGCGGCTCAAAAAAATATAAAATAAAGCGGAACTAGCACTGCTTATAAACAGATAATTTTTAATATAACTGAACTACATTATGACATATTTCCGAGTCAAATAGAGATCAAATAAATCGTGTATAATTACAGAAAATTAATTATGGTAAGGATTTCAAATTATATGGTGAAAATTCTAACTATTGTAATCTTATTTCAAACAAATCACAAACAAATGCATATTTTAATCTTATTAAATCTTTAATTATCTTAATTCATTAATTTCATTTCATTATTTTTGACTGTAAAATAATTTTAAATTCTTTTTCAGTCGACTGCAATTAATTGTCGTTAAATAAATAAATATGTTCTTTCAAACTGAAGATCCATAGAATCAGTCTGTGTTAAATTAAACATAAATTAAATTCCCAACTGGTTGCACTGTTCAAATGGTGTTAAAAATCTGGTATGAACAATATCAAACTTATAAAACAAGGAAATACATATGTATCTAAAGATTCATTCACAAAAACATGTTAATTATTTGAATTTATCATTTATAATATATTTTCTTATTTCTTTCCGTCTTTTAGTTTCAAAATGCCGTCGGTGAAAACCAATCGCGTGGAACCTCGAGCCTTCCGCAAACCAAATGTGAGAGCAAGCGACGCGTTGCTGAGAGCGCCGACGCGAAAGAGAGAGAAAGAAAAAAAAGAGCGCGTTGCCATGACAACGCGGCAAGCGGCAGCCATCTTGGATGTGAGAGAGGCAGAGTGAGCGAGAGCGAGAGAGAGCGAGAGAGAGCGGCCATGCAGCGGCCATGCTGCGGCTGGCGAGCTCAACTCAACACTCACCTGCTGCGGCGGCTGTTGTGAAGTTCTGTGACGTGACTGAAATATCGGAACAAGAGACGCGGCCAGGCCAGGCCTCGCAGTGTCGCAGTGTGTGCGTCGAGTATCTGCCTGCGTCCGCAGTTACGTCGGTTGCGGCGACTGTTGAACGAGTGCGCCTGCGTGTGCCCGGACCGCGACCTCAGGCGACATAGGGATGGCTGCGATGGCAGCAGCAGCAGCAGCGACGGCAGCAGAGGCAGCAAAGCGACGTCATTGAGGTAAGTAAAGGAATGACAATAAACAGTTAGGGTGGAAAATGATCAAGATGAGTGTGTGAGCGGGAAAGAGATATGCTGGCATGTCAGGGGTTGCTAGCGAATACACAAACCATTCTAGAATTGTCTGTGCTAAGTGCAAAGCAAGAGAATAACATATGTATAGTCCAAGCAGAAGGAATAAAACCAATTCAGGCATAAAGCAAATAAGACAAATTTCTAATTAAGATTTTACACTCAATTTGAACAATAAGAATATTTTTCAAACATAATTAGCTTTAAATATATTCCATAAATATTAAATAAATATTAAATAAATATACAAAATATATAAAATACTCAAGTTTTTAAAAATAAGAATCACAACTCAAAACGTTTCGAATCGCAGCGCGCCAATGTGTTCGTGTGCGCTCTCTCTCTCTCTCCCTCTCACTAATACATTGACAGCAGTGGGGTGTCTTAGTATTGGTGAGCCCGCTCTTGCTTGTGAATGTGTGCGTGCACGCTCTCTTTGGGGTTGCTCTCTTAAGAGCGCCAAGTTGCATATGTATTGGTGCGTTACTCTTTGCCGGCACACTCTCTCGCACTCTCTTAGACCTGCTCTCTCTCTCTCCCTCTCTTTACACCTGCACCTGTTTACATTCAGGTGGCGCTCTTTGCTTTGTTTTGTTTTGATTTGCAACGCGCTCTTTGCCCTCCGCTCTTCGCTCTTCCTGCTGCCAATTGCTTATTGGACGCAGCAGTAGCAGCAGCAGGGTCTCAATGAGTGCCCGCACTTGCCCCCTTCCCCCTTCTCTTGTCCAAGTGTACTCGACAGCCAATGCAAGTTGCATTTGGTTGGGAGGCTGCGGCGCAGCTTGAAATCTTGTTAGAATTTATGAGAATCTCGAAAGTCCTGCGCAAGTTCCTGAGCTTTGGGTAAATGCAATTTCGTTTTTTTTACGATTTTCTCGCATTCATTGCATTCTTTTCGGTTCGGTTCGCTTTCACAGCTTTTCGCCTTGCCCTACGTCCGTTCTCCGTCCATTCTCCGTCTTCTCGCGCAGTCTCTCGAGGGTCTTTTGTTGCCCCTGCGAAAAATACTTATATAATGCGCTGCTTTCCTCCTCCACTTGGCAACAAAGTTGGATGCCAATGCAATTTTCGCACTGCTGCTGCTACTGCTGTTGTGCACCCCGACAACAACATTGCTGCTGGCTGTGCTGATAAGAATGATTGGGGCAATTGCAAAAGGCTACAAGAGCAAAAATTCATCAATAGCAACAAAGCAGAAACTGCATCCGCATCGCCAGCAGCAGCAGCTGCAAATGTGAATTCACTTGGAATCTAATTGGATTCGGCCTTGTGTGTGGTTCGAGTCTTCACTAAGAGGGCAATGAAACATTTCACATAATGCACACGCATCCATCGAAATGCGAACGAGCAGATGGCGATGTTTGATCGCAGCTGTGCGATCTTATCGGGGAGAAGGAGAAGGCAGCAAGGAAAGAGAGGCAGGCAGGAAAATGAGTCTGGGTGGGAAGAGAGGCAAGCAAGCTGTCAATAATTTGTGATAAGGCGCAGTTAATTGCCATTTCCATTTGCATTCGCATTCTCATTCGAATGCAGCCTCTCCTTGCCTCTCGCATTCGTCACAGCTTCACCTTCACGTGTCAAACTACCCAATTTGAATACGTAGCTAGCATATGCATATGTATGTAAATATGTGTATGTATGTGTTTATGCATAGGGTATATAAATATATTCAGTGTTATTGAAACAATGCGCGCGCCCTCACAGCAAACACACACAAAGGTCGTCGATTGCCTTTTGTTTCTTTCGCTTTGATTTGCTTTGCTTTGCGTTTTATTGTTTACTTTGCGCATCTTGATTCCACAGAATCTACACAGCTCAAGGCCAAAAGATCTAAGAGAGAAGTAGAACGAAACTCACAAAGGTAGCACAAATATTTGTAGCTGATCGAGAGTGAAGGAATTCCCACCCACTGTGGTGCTGCAGTTGACTGGAAATTGTCGTTGACCATAAAAGTGAAAGGGGCAGGGGGAGGGAGAGGAGAAGGAAGAGCAAGCCGTGGGGAAGGGAGTTGAGTAGGTGCAAAGGGCGATAAATAAGCGAGAGAAGAACTTAAGACCAAAATCAAACTGTAAATTGGCGCAAAATATTGTGAGTGAAGACATAAATCCCTGCAGAGTGCTAAGCTACCTTAAGCGGGGGCTGGATATGGATCTCAACTGTTGTGGACTGCCTGAACGGACGTCATAATCGTTTCAGTGACAAAGCATAAAATTTGAGTTTTACGATTTAACTGGCCCATAAAGCTGCCAATTAGTGTCAGTGGCAAAGACGCAGACGAAGACAAAGGCAAAGACAGGCGCAGACAAATCAGGAGGATGAGGACGAGCCGAGCAGGGGCAGAGAGAGGGGGTAGTGGGCAGGGGGGGAGCAGGCATTGCATTCCTTAGGCTGAGTGAGAAGTGCATTTAATTGTTTTATGATCATTTTGACAGCTCATTAAAAGTATAGGCAGAGAGAGAGAGACCCACAACGAACTCCAGTAGCTGTAATTGTGGGCGCGTCACGACGCGTGAGTGTTGCGTTTTCCGCCGTGTTTCTTTTTAAGGAGCTGCCTAATATACGACTTTTTCGACACACGCAACCAGCACGAGCCCATCGCGTCCCATACCAAGCAGACTCCCACTCCCCACGGCAGTCCCCATTCCCGAGTTCCCGTTGAACTCCCACTACCCAGTGCCTGTTCAAGTCCGAGAACAGCAGCGGGTCATAAAAATGATGACAATTTCGTTTTATTTTTTATGACAAGCTCGCGGTCTCTGCCCTGCGCTCTGCTGTACAGGTGCGTCCGGAGGCGGAGGCGTAGTTGGCTTGCCAGTGGGCGTGGTCTGGAGACAACAAATATGTCTACTTCTGGCTACGTTCTTGAATAATTTTTATTGCTGTAAATCACAATGTCAATTGTTGCTGCTGCCTTGTTGATGTTCTTGTTGTTGTTGCTCCATTGTTGCCTCAACTGTACAGCACAGTGGGGAAGATGTGAATGAAAAGCATACATAATGCATATGGAAGAAGGCATATAATGGAGGTACATCTTGAAAAGGAGTGTCATTTATATTTGAAGTACGAATTTATTTACATATTTTAGTTATTTATTTATTTAAAATCGAATGAAATTAAACCTATTCATAGTGCCCATTATACCCTGCATGCAAATGCACAACCTAAGTAACTATGCCATTTAAATAATTAATACATTTAATGCTTAGTATATGTTTAATGTGCGTGTGGAGCTTGCTAAATGTGCGTGACTATCGTCGAGCTCGCCGCGACTCCAATTTTAATTGATACGCCGCACTTGCATTGCAATTGCAAGCGGCAATCGACAATCGCAATCACAATCAGAATCGCAATCGATTGAGCATGCCGACATGCAACGACATGCAACGACATGCTAACTTCAAACGACAATCTAATCGAGCGAAACGAGCCAATTTGCATTGCTATTGCCTGATGACGTTGGCGTCGACGTTGCTCAGGGACTGTCTGCCTTTGCTTTGGCCGTCGCAATGTTTATTTGAGAACGTATCTTGGAGTGGAGTGCGTGGTTCTGCAACTTCAACTGCCTTGGAATAAATAAAATGGCTTGTAGTGAAGCCAGCAGCAACAGTGTGAATGTGCAACAAATTCCAAAACAAACAAACAGACGCAGACGCTGTGGAGGCTCCCACTGGAATCGAAGGTGAAGTGAAGTGAGTAAACAAAAATGAAGAATGTCCGCTGATTGATATTATCCGGTACGCAACTACACACGTACAGACACACACAGACGCACATGCATAGACAGAGACTGTGGAACATGGCAGTCAGTCTGAATGGCATCGAGAATGCATTTCCATTTAGCATTTCCGTTGCGGCCATATTTCATTTGCGCTGTCAGACTGCAAGACATTTGTCATATGTCATGCCATATATGATGGCTACGTAGTATAGTAGCTCATTAGCATTCCTTCTGTATATGAAAATGTCTGTCACGTTCGCTATAATCGGTCTACTTATTATAGTAAAATAAATCACTGAAGTCTAGAGATGCAGTTACCAGCTAGTTGTGCATATATTGCAAGCTATATAGGGACTATATTTCATATATATATTATTAATAGATACATACTATACTACATACTACTATCTATATTATATATATTACTACAAAATTATATTCAAGTATGTATATTATTTATAGTAAAATATATCATTAAAGTCTACAGATGTATTTACATTTGAGTTACTGCATAGCATGACTTACTATATACTGACTATATTTATCTTATACTATATATACTATATAGAAAGACAAGTCAAGAAAACATCATCATGACAGTTTCCATTTGAATGCTCTTTCATCTCTTGCATTTTACTGCACTGCAATTGCTTCTCTCCCTCTGGCAGTTCAACTGCAACTGTCGCTAAATAATTCGCTTTTTTCTCTTATCTCAGAGAAGGCAAACAAATTATTTAATTTAGCTAAAAGCTTTGAAGTTTGCCGTATCTTTTGCTTTTTCTTCTGCATTCTTCACTTCTCATTTGCTCTGATAAAATTAAATTTTTTACGAGACGCAAAGTTTAGGAACAGAAGGCAAACGAAAATGGGAAACTTAAAATATATTCGACGCGACCCGTCGCTCTACACAGATACAGATACACATACGTATACGTATGTATACAGATACATATGTATACCTCAGTATCTGTATGTCGATGAGGTGGAATGTGGAAAGTGCTTGTGCGTGTGTGTGTATCTAAGAAATTTCTAAAAGCGATTTACTTTAGTTTCCATTTCGGTTTTTGGCGTTCTGCCTGCGTTCTTCTTCCTATTCTTCTTTTTGTTGTTGTTGTTGTCTTCCTCTTGAATTTTATTTTTGTTGATTTGAGTTTCCTTGAGTTTCCATTTCGTTCGTTGCCAGGGCAGAAACAAAAAGAAAGAAAACAACAGCAACAAAGCTATCATCACCATTCCATCATTATCATCATGAGCATGTTCCATTGTTCACTTTGAGTTGTTGTTGTTGTTGCTCCCGTTGGCTTTGCCAATTTCTGTGCCTCGCTGTGCCCCCTTCAACTCTAACCCTAGGGCACGTAGCTACTTTCCTTCAGCCAGAGTATACTATATATGTTAGTACATATGTCTATGTAGGGTTCTCTGCTTCTGTAGTCGATGTAGTAGTTGTTCCCTTCATCTATGTAAGTTCTCATTCATTCTCGACTCGTACTTGACTCGTTCGCATTTTCGTTTCGCATCATAATTTAACGTACAACGACTACAACAGCGAAAATCACGTTCCTTGCAAAGCAAAAGGAAAGGAAAGCTAGAAATTCCTGGCGAATGCCAATCACTCCGCTGACTCTGTACCCAGCCACCCAGAACACACAGCCCACACACACAGTTGTAGTGCTAAGTTTGAGGTCGCGCTGCTCTTGCCCGGCTTTCTGTAAATTTACTGTAAACAAAGCACGCACCGATTCGCCAAGGGGCAAAGATAATGAAAGAGAAATCATTCAAGCAAACAGACTTGATATTCCTACAATTTCCATTGGGACATTTGAGGAGACTTTCAACTAGGAAGGGGATCAATTTGCCACGACTGAACTTAAAATGCAATTGAAGCATTTAGGCAACGTTTTCTTACCTAATGTGGTACAACTTGCCTTGAGTTGAAGGTATATCTAATATATATATGAGCAAACTAACGTTGTGCCCATGTAACTGACCCTATAAGGACAAGGTGTGTAGAGTTAGCTATAGGGAATGAGAAGACTTGTCAAATTTGAGTAAAGGGTATATTTCAGTTGTGCGCGCTCGACTAGCTTTTGTCACTGATCTAATATTATAAAGCTTAAATTAATTTAAATGACTTTCGCTGATAAATTGCCGTTTTATAACGGTAATAATAATTAAGATCTCAAGATCTACCATAGGCAAATAAATGCCGAGGACATTTAAAAACCCATTACCTGTACGTTTGCTTATAAGTACCAATGTATTTACGAGAGAGAGAGATTCCCATTTCGTTGCTGTTATTTGTTGTTGTTGGCAATAAATGCCGCAATAAAATGTGAATCAAAGGCGTTTGTATCTTGGTTTTTTCTCTTTTCATTTCGCTCATTAATCGACATAGTAAATATTTTGACAAATTGGAGTGTGCCGGGAGAGTAATGAATTTTAAACGGCATAAAAAGGCCATAACAACAACTATAACAACTACAGCAAAGCGATAAAAACTTTATTATCTGTTGATGTCTACTGAAAAACGCTGCCCTCCCCTCCTTGACTCGTGTTACAACCCCTGCCCCTGGCACTGCCTGAGCTTAACTTTATTTCGCTCAACAATTTGCATTAGTTCGTAGAAAGAGACTTCTAATTCCACATATGGAAGTCAACTGATTTAAACGCAATGCCAAATGGAGAGAAAGTTATGACGAGCAGGAGAGTGAGAGAGATGGAGAGAGAGAGGGAGCTGCTGCTGCTTATCTGCAGTGCATTAAAGCAAGTGAGGCAGCAACAACAGCAGGAGCAGCAGCTCAGCTGTAGATGGCGCGCCATGCAGTTCCCTATCGTTGTCTCGCTCACACGAACTGCATTCGGATTTATACTCACAGCGGTGGCCATCGTGACAGCACATGAACACGCACATATACACGCACACATATACAAACATGCACAGATGGTGTCAGCTCATTTCTCATGCAATCGCGTGGCTTGTAGAGGTTCCTGCTGCCAAGAGGATACCGTGCTATATGGTTTGGCATTTGGTAAAGCAAACTTTTAACCTTTAAAGCACACACACACACCCCATACACACACACTTGCAAGTTGTGTCTCACGTCTGTACAACATTCTAGAATGATAAAATTCGCACATGCGCAATGAAGACACAAATGGCAGAGAGTTGTAGATGGGTAGGGGTAGAGGGGAAGGGTAGTTGTAGGATATTATAGAGTTATGCTAGGCTCGATGGATGATTGATTGAATGACCTTTGACCTCAAACTCATTTAGAGTTGAGCTTTGCAGCAGCTCAAGTGCAAAAGTCTTGAAAACTTTGCAGTTAAATGGATGAAGAATAAATAAATCTTATCTATATAATACAATACTTTATCTGCATGTATATCAAATAATATCGTATGTCTATGTCTTATCTATATAATACATTACTTTATCTGTCTGCCTGCTGTAACCTCAGCCTCCGCACAATCGTTGCCTTAACAACCCGCACACTTCAGTTTATCTTGCCAATAATGTCATTATTCAGCGACATATCTAATGGCCCATCGTTTATAATAAAGTGCAGTCTTTAGGAACTCAAATATTTACTTAAGTTAAGTTCCTGAGGAACCCGTTCTGTTCTCCATGCTATTGGTCAGTTAAGCCGCTTTGCGAAACTTGCAATTTATGCATTTTAATATTATGGCGAGCTGCGCCCAGCGGTGAACCATTGCCACATTGCATAGTCCCGCTGTCTCCTCCTCCTCTCCTGCTTTCCCCCCTTCCTCGGCATGCGATGGCGCAGTTTAATTTGGAATTCAGTAATTATATATGTATATCGAAAAACTTTTATTGAGGAAATACTGCAGAAGCAGCGACAGTGGAGGCATCTGCGCTGCGCGTGGTTCGTTGATCCGCCGCCGCCGCATTTGGTTACCATAACTTTTACGATGGCAAAACTATTAGAGCTAGTCGCAGTCCAGTTGCAGTTACAGTCGCAGAATGGAGTATCTCATGGAGGATCGCTCTGTGAAATCCATTTCGCAGACAGGCGGTAGTCGATTGTCATAACAAAGAGAGAGACTGAGAGACACAACTCACTGACAGCTGGCTATGGCAAATATTTGTGCTGTCTGGCGGCATGTGGCCTGAGGGATGTCGATCTCTGGCCAGACGAGGCCTCTGTTTCTTAACCCGTTCACTGGAAACGAACGATGCTCAATTGCAGCTAGAAAATTGCACTTTTTATGGCTGTCATAAAAGAGCGACGACGTCGCCGACGACTCTGCGCTACTCTCACTTTCACTTTTCTATCACGAGGTCTGGTTCTCTGCTAGATTCGAAACGCTTCAAATTTTCTGTTTTCTGCCGCTGGTAATTGTATTTGGAGCGTCACAGAAACCAAACTCGAACCCGAAACCCTTTTCACAACTGCTGTGCGCAGTCGGAGTTTGACAGAGAAGTTCTACTTCCACAGCGGGCGGGGAGGCATGTCTCAGGCAGGTAGTTCCCTTCTCGTTTTAAAAAACAGAAAGTGAAATTCTGTAAATAAAATATCGAAATATTTTTCTGTAAAGTTTCACAGTTCTTTCCATTTTGCTGGCACCTCATGTCGAATGCTTTTAGGTTACTTCGTGACCCTCAGCTCGATAGCGAAGCGTTCATAAATAAGTCTGAAACAAGAGTAAATACAACAAATCAACGCCATGTGGAGGGGAAGGAGGAGAAGGAGGAATGAGGGCAGCGTATCGATAAACTTTTCTCTGGCTGCTAATCTTCTGTAAATGGAAATTATTAATGAGGAAAAGTTTAGCGAGGGCACCGAAAGCAGAACTTTTATGAGATTTCCATATCGCCAGATACAGGCTAAGTTCGGGTAGCTCACTCATTATGAAAATGTAACCAATTTGGCAGCCAGAGACAGACGCGAAAGTGCTAAGTGCTGGAGCCGGAACTGGAGATGGAGCTGAAGCAAGGGGCTAAAGTGGGAAGCAAGAGCGGAGCAGGAGCAAGAGCTGAAGCAGTAGCAGGAGCAGGAGTAGAAAGGGGAGTAGCAGCAGTAGATAGTAGACTCAATCAAGTTCAACTGGGTAGAGTGGTGCGCCCAGCTCATGTCCGGGGCTGGTCTGGGGAATGCTTAACTAGAATTTATGCACACGAGCATATTCCATGGGGGAATGCGAGAGAGAAGGCGGACAGCGAGCCAGTTTAGCTGCTGCTGCTGCTGCTCTGAGGATGTTTGTCTAATAAACAACAAAAAGACAACAACAACAACAACAACGAGAAGCAGAAGAAGAGCAGCTAAAAAGTTTGGCAAAAAGCAGCCGAGAAAGAGATGGGAAAAAATGATGACGTCGTTGAACGAATATGGATGGAAGGATGGTTGGATGGTAGCTCTGGGGAAGAAGTGGGGAAGGAGACGTACTGCAAAACAAACAAATAGACAAACAAGCGACCACTCTGCTGCTGTGCGGCCAGCAATGCCAAAGGGCCACCACATGACCTATAAAAGTAACGCACGAGCGTGTAAGAGACGCTGTAGAAGAAGGAAAGGGAAGGGGGAGCAGGCAGGCAGCAAGAGCAAGTGCGGCGGCCATCTCTGCGCGTCGCGGCGACATAATCGAATGAACAGCAAGTAATGGAGCGGACATTGTGGCCGGGACGGGGAGTGGACCCAATGGAATATGAATGCATCAGCGACAGCAGCAGCACTCGACAGCGACAATATCCATACATAAATATTGTCTGGTGTGTGTGTGTGTCCGCTCCCAACTATGAATTTATTGTATTTTCGCTTTCCGCAAACAAGAAAGCGCACTTTCCCGACAGCACAAAAGGGGGCGGGCCAGCAAATTGAAATAAAAGGATAAGCGTGAAATAATAATGAGGAGCGTGTTCCGGCATAAATCGGGTCGGGTCGGCGTCGTCTCGTATAGATTTAAATTCAATGGCGATTTTGTCAGCCATGCGAGGTAATCGAATGAAAAGGGGTGTCCAAGGTGTGGGGAGGAGCAGGCCAGAGCAATTTGTACCCAACATGCACGACTAGACGGTGTCCAATCGGCGCAATGAGGCGAGTCACTCATCCACTCTCGTAAAGTGCTGCGCATCGCAGCTGAAGATTCACAGAAAAATATGCTAAGCAGTTTGGGAGAAAATATTTAAGTATTAAATAAAAAGTATAAAACTAACGTGTTAGTATTTTTAGTATATATAAGAGACTCCAAATATAAAAATGAATCATATTTTTATAATTCATTAAACAACTTTTGTTTATTTTATTTTACAATCAACATTTTAGTAATAAATATAAAGTATTAAGCAACAAGTTCACGTTTTTTTAGTATTTTCGAAAAACTCTAAACATACTAAGGAATTATTATATTAATTTTAAAATATCATAAAAAAACTGTTATTATTAAATAAATCTCCCTAACTCGTTGATGGCTTAGATAAACGTTGCCCACACTTTACAGGGTATTCGTCAGTCGTATACGCATGACTGCTGCTGCCAACTTAATCACCTGCCTTGCATACGAGCTATAAATTAAATGTCTTAAGTCTCAGCCTCTCCACCCCTTTCCCTGCCCTCTCTTCTCACTTCCCTCTCTCTCTCTCTCTCTCTCTCAGTGACGCTGCTTGTGTGATGCAAATAAAAACCACAATTTATTTGTAGGTTAATATAATTTTGCAAAAAACGCAAAATAAAATAATATTTTTCTTTATTATTTAACGGGAATTTGTGGGAAACATATGACGAGCTTATACTAAATTAACTTTCATGTGATGCCTTCAATTTCAGGTGGATTATTTTTTACAGTGACCCCCCGAGGAGATTGCGACTCCACGATGGCAGCTGTTGCAGGTGAGTTTCAGTTTGTCTCTCGCATGCGAATGTGCAATATAAGAATATACCACATCTGAGTATATGTATCTGTACATGTATCTGTATAAAATACACAACATATGCGTCTCTTCAGGCATGTAGAAAACAGAATAAATGGCAACTATCAATTTAAAGTGTGCCGCAGGTGCAACTGGCAGAAATACATTTATATACAGATATATAAAGACAGAGACAGAGAGAGAGAGATGGAGAGAGGGAAGGGGAGTGTGAGGGTCTCTTATGACGTTTGCCGTTTTTATTTGCCAACATGATTTTTGCTAAATTGCAATCCCGTTGGCAATGGCAATGTGTGTGGCATATGAAATAGTTGGGCACGACTCTTTTGTACCTTTTTCGTCTCTCTCGATATGAAAAAGGCAAAAGTTGATCAAATAAATGGCGAAATTTCCATATTCCAGCGATAAGCGCCGAAACGTGTACCCACTCGCATGTGTGTGTGTGTTTGTGCCTGTGTGTGTGAAGATTTTCATCAATCGGGTATAGCAAAGGTCCAACTCGCAACTTGTGCGAATCTCCTTGCCACACGGGGTGGGTGCTCGAGAGATGTTTGCTGCGGGGGACGGGGAGGGAAGGGAGTATAACGATGGCGGCAGGTACAACCCCCATCGCTTAGCTAAGTAAATGGGTTGGCTGAACGAACGTGACTCGCAGCGCCTTTGCTTCGATAACACATGGACATACGTCTCCAACTCAAACTCCATTTCCATCTCCCTCGCCAACTTCTTCCTCCACTTCTGTTGCAACTCCTGCTCCAGGTGCGAGTTGTCGCAATGGAACAATGGAGTCTGCCAGCGCACAGACCGATCAAAATGCGAATTTGTTTGCTTAAAATACTTTTTTGCAATTTATTTACTACAGATGGCACGCATTGATAGGCTTTCGTTTTGATTTGAAAATTTATGGAAGAAAGTATTAGCATTGTGTATTGCAGACGCTTTTACTTGATTAGAAGAGAGATTATATATGAGAATATAACATAAGGATGAGAAAAAGACATGCAGAAAATTGTAACAGTGTGAAGTTGAATATGTGAAATTTCCATATCATTATTCTAGTAAAATGTATATTTAGCTATTTATTATATTGTATTATAAAATATTTATATTATTCATATTATATTTTGTAATATCATTTGTATCTTAGAATGAATAACTGTGCGACAAAGGCTGAGCCAGACAAACTTTTTCCTTCAGCATGATATATTTGCATGTATATATTAATATCTATTATATATCTCATTTGGTATCTTTTTAGGCTGATAAATGTACATGTACAATATAAGTAACTCATCTGATATATCTCTTTCGCTCCATTGTGCCTGCCCTGGTGGCATTAGACTTGCTGCCAAAGCTCGTCACGATTTCGAACTGGGGCAACTAATGAGGAATACATGTAATTACATGTGGTTACGCAATACAACGCTCTGCCCGGCCCCTCTTATTGCTATTGGCATTGCCAATGCTATTGTCACACTGCGGCAACTCTGCTGCCTACGTCTCCATCTCCATCTCGGTCTGCGTCTCTGGTTGCTTGTTTCACTTGTCGAATCAATGCCCGGAGACAACCCCAGAAATTTAATAAACACGCAAGTGCACGGAAGTAAATTATCCCGTCAGTCAATTATGTATGTTACTCCCCTGCCTGCCTGCTCCCTTCTCCAGCTCAAACCACCTTCCTGCCCTCTGGCATCAGCTTGAGCTTTGACTTTGCCTCTCCTGCCTCGCATGTCTCCGTCTGTGGAAGCCACATAAATACCTCGTTTATTTGCTTGCCTGGGCCTGAGACTAAGACGGCAACGGCGACGGTGTTTGTGACTGTGACTGAGAGCATGGGATTGCGTGCTTTTTGCACTCACTGTTCGCAGTTCGCTGTTCTTTCCGGTTGTTGTTTCATTAAGCGTTTTCCACACCCGCATCAATTGGTTGCTTTATTTGTGGTCGCAATTTGCCAGTATTTTAGCTTTTAATTAAACGTTCTCTAGCAGAGAGGTAAACAAAACCTATTTAACTTACCTCAAACCAAATAAATTGACTGTATTCTGTACATAACAATTAACGCAAGTCAATTTAAGTGACAGTTCGAAGCTGTTTCAGACTTCAAATTGAAATAGTTTACATCTTTTTTGCAAATGTTTAAATATGTTTACATTTTTTGCCACACATAATTGAGGTATCAGATGATTAAATTTAGGCTGAACCATTGTTAACGACGTATGATTTCCTTGTTCGTTTTCTTTCCCCCATTTAATTTGTCTCTTGCAATTTCCAAGTTCAAAAGAACCTAAAATAAATTACCAAAATTGCTTTTTGTTTACAATTTCATAATAATTTCGTATAAATAAAAAGAAATTTTATTTAGCAGTCGCATTTTTGTACTGAATGTGTCAGTTTCGGTGTGTGTGAGGGGGTGTGTGTGTGTGTGTGTTCACTTGTTTCTCTCGCCGCAGACGTGTCGACTGTGGGCAAGTAATTTTGACTGTTGGGGTGGAGGCGGTGTGCTTCGACTTGGCATGTCGAATATCTTTTGAATAAATAACGAAATTACGTCTGGATGCCAGCATGTGTTATAGCGCTGAATACTCTACCGGAGATATGCTCTACTATCCAACTGAGTTCGCAACATTTTAAAATAGATAGGTACTTTACATGAGAATTAAAAGAATATTCTATTTAAATTATTATAAATTTCTTTACATTTTTGTCCTTCCCCTGCCTTTACTTTGCTATATTCAACATAAAGTCTGTCTAAATTAGAGTACTTGAAAATCCCTAAAGAATTTTGTTTGCTCTTTTTCGGGGCATGCCTGAAATTTTAATCAGCACTTGGGGCTGCCAATTGCAAAGCGGAATTGAATTAATTTCACTAATTTCGCAGCGAAATTTGCATGAGCTGAGCCCGAGCCGAGCAGACCCCCGTCGGGGCCACTTGAAGCGTCTTAATTACATTAGAGATGCGCAATTAGAGGGCCGACTGAGCAGCAGATGTGCCTGCCACGCAGAAGGGTTGCCCTCCTTAAGCTCATTAAGCGCCCGAAGGTGTTATGGACGAGCAAGCTCTATGTCTCATTCCTACCAACAGTTTATTAGCATAGCAAGTGTTCGAACTGAAGATTTCTTGCTGGAGCTGTTGTTAAATTAAAATATTAATACTCCCTGGAATACCAACTGAACAAAAGTAAAATGTTTCCACAACATAACAAGACGAATTCCGAAATAATTCGATTTATTTACGTGAAGCTGGCAATTAAAATATGCTCAATGGGAAAGAAACAAAACAGGCACAGTGCATTGTGTATTGATTCATATCTAAAATTTATTAAATTATTTATATTATTAACAGAAAAATTGATATATTGGTTCGATTTTGATGAAACTTTCAACATAGCATAATGGAATGAACAATGGTTTCATATGATATTCTGACTGTCGCTATGAGACCGCAATGAGATGTATTTGTCCGATTTGTCTAATTTCTATATGATATGAATATATATACTATACTTTATAAAAATAATAATAAATATTTCTATTGATTTTTGGTTAGGATTTCATAGCATTTTTATTTACTGTAAGTATTTTTCATACAATCAGAACCAGTGTGCAGTGGCAGCGCAAGCTAAAAAGCGTAAACAAGTTCCCCCGCCCCCATTAACAGCTGTGCACAGGGGGCGTTGGTCAGTTAGTCCTGATGGATGACCTGCCGCGTCATCGCGGCCATGACAATGTACCGTTATAATTTAACAGCTAGAGGCGCAAAATTGAATTTCAAATTCAGCCACAACAACCACTGTACGACGACGCTACCATTACAGCACAGTCCTCAGTCTGTCTCTGTTCCTTGCACAGCGCAGAGGGCGCGCACTACTCGCTGCATCCTTGTCGTTCGCACGCACTGTTGGTAAGAGGGAGAGAACAGACGGTGGCGGCGGCCATTGAAGAGCCAAAGCAAACGGCATTTACCCCCCTTGCTACCCGCTTGGGCGCAGAAGCCAACTCAATGCAGGTTCAAAAATCTGTTCATGTTTCTTGTTATTGTAACATATTTCGTTGTTGTTGCTTCTGTTGTTGTTGTTGCTGATGTTGTGGAATTTAATTTATATTCTAGGCCCAGAATACAGCGGCCGCAAGAGAATAAAACGAAATATAATATTTGTTTGGGTATGTCTGTTTGTGTGCCTGTGTGTGTGCCTTCTAGGTGTTATGGGCGTGTGTCGGCACATTTATTTACATTTTTTAATGCACACACTGAATATACAAACAACAAGTTCTATTTTACGAGTAGACGCACAAACTTAAATTAAAACTATTTCATTTTGTTTTATTTTCTTTTATATATTTATAAACTTATTTGAGTGCTTGTAAGCAATGTTTAAGATACGCGCTTTCGTTAACTTCTCCTCTTTATGGCAATGCAAATGCTGCGAGATAAACCCGAATTATCGAGTCAATAACTGCAGACTGCAGTTGCCATCAAATATGAATGATGACCCGCGCTGAGGGCACAATTAACTTGCAACAGTTGCATCGAGGGGAGATTAGAATTGCAGAGCACTTTCCTGGGAAAAGAACTATCTCTCTCCTTCTTTCTTTGCCTCTCGCTCCCTCTTCCATCCTCTGTGCATTGACCCCGCCCACACTAAGACTGAATTTCGAATGAGATGCAACCAATTTGGCAAAGAAATTGCGGGAAAATGGCCAAAACTTCGTGGCTCGTGAGGGCAGCGCAATAATTTTAAAAATTTATACTACATATATATATTTCTATAACTAGTAGCGGGTGTATTTGCTACTACAATTCCCCCTCCTTGCTCTCGGCAACTTCAACACTCGTCCTGGTGTAACTGAAAATTGCGTGGCTTAGTGTGCGCCACGAACTTCGGGGAGCAATCGTCTTGGTTTTATCATGGGGGATTTATGCCAAATGATGGCAGATTGCCAAGCTGCAACTACAAACTACACACACACACACACACACAGAGAAAGTATGTGCTCTTTCGTTTGTTTTATTTTCTCTCTTTTTTTACAATTCCTTGTCGAGTATAACAGCCAGAAAAAGTTGAGCCAGTCATGAATGAGATTGCACAGTGGAAATGAAAGCAGGGAGGAGTAAAAAATATTTTAATAACTTTATATAAATATTATTATTATAATTATTTATTTATTACTTTTAACTATGAATGTCATACCTTCTTTTGATTGAGTATATCTTAGAAAACAAATGGAATTCTAATTTCAACTGCTCTTGTTTCACTGTGGCTCTGTTGCCACTGTGGAGCCAATTTGCTGCGGTTCATCAATATGCCACGCCACACCACACACACATAGACCAAGACACATACATACGTATCTACATCCAGCTGGCTAACCAACTAAATGGCCCACCGAGCTAGAGAGCAAGCCTGACAGCGGAGACTATCGCCGGCGCCTTTTGTCGGTTGCAGATTTGCTCCAACCGGCGAGGGGTCTTGCTCCAGCCTGTGGGCACGAAGAGATGACAGCGAGCAGCTTAAGTGGCTGTATGTACTTTCAAGTTCGACAGTCGCTCTGGCGTGGATGCTGCTGAGTGGAAAAAACAGGAAAATATGTGCATAAATTTAAAGAATCTCAATTTACTTGGTTCGTGTTCATTGGTGCGCCGGCTGGTCCCAGTCCCGGTCCTGCTCGGAGTCCACACTTCACATACAACTCCAACTGCGACTCCTGCCACGTCCTGTGATTTGTGAGCTCAATTATTGTACATTTTCTTGTCTTGCTGTTGCTGCTGCTGCTGCTCAGCCTCCTCCTCCTCCACCTTCTCCTCTCGCTCTGCCTCTGGCCTGGAGGCAATGCTCCATCACCGGCGCGGTTGTTTTTTGTGGTTGTCACTTTGTTATTTATTCAGCGCCATGGCCCGCCCATTGACCGAGGAGCTGAAGCTGAAGCTGGCAACCGGTGCGGGGTATCTGGCTGACTGGCTGTGGCTGTTAATGAGTTCGTTCCCGTTCGCGTTCTCATTCGCGTTCGACTTCCACTTCGAGTTGGCTGTCTCCGCATTTGGATGCTAATGAGTGCATGGCATCCAATAAATTTAGTTCGCCCGGGCTTTGCTTTTATCGCACCACTTGCATAATTCACTCGCTGCAGGGCTGAAGTTGTGGAGACTGAAGACGGCTGGACCCACAGTGATTGTGACGGAGGGCACTGAGGTCAATAGAAATTTATGGGTCGCATTGTTAACACCACTGATTACAAATTGGTTGTGTCGCCTCGACTCGACTCGGTGGGCTTTGGAGGACTTGAACCCTGAGGGGGCATGTCTCCTTTTACTTTTACTGTTCTCGATTGGAGCACTCTAATGAGCCCTTGTTAGTTGTACTAGCAACTCTCCTATTATGCAAATCTGGCGACAATTTGTACGTGTTCACTTTAATGATTCGTCTATGCAAATTCATAGTTTGCTCTTCAAATCAGTGTAATGCAAAGACATAATGATTTAATTCTTAGAGAAACAGAGTTGAATAAGGTCTGGCATAATTTTGAAGATAAAATCATTCGATCATATGCAATTCTATTCCAATTTTCTAAAGTAAAAGCCTTTGACAAATAAATAAAGAAACTAAAAATAAATAAATTAATTAATAAATAAATAAATTGAATTAAACTCAGAAAGTCCTATTGAGTTCAGTTTTTTCCTTTACTGCTTAGTATATAAACAAATGATCTCGTACATAATAATTCGTAATTTATATTTATAGATAAATACATAATACGAAATAATTATATAATTAATTTAATTAAGTTAAGCATTACTTTAATTACTTTTAATTATTTAATTAATAATTCAAAATATCAAATTGACATTAATTCTACATTCGGAAATTCTATTAAATTAATATTTCTATATCAAGTTGAGCTTTATATTCCCACATGCACTTTTGTCTGTCTCCTAATGATTTTCCCCATTCTCCCTCTTTGGCGGCCACTTAAAACCTCATAAAGTGACTGATCGCAGCACTTTATAGCCGCCAGTTGGCTTTTGACTGTCTCATTTGTTATTGGTCTTTAATGAGTGTTAATATGCTCAGCTTATTAAGTCACTGACTGAGACAGTAAAATATATTAACGGTCAATACAGAGTGCTATTTCTCTAGCATGATCAGTTATACTTTCTGTCTCACTTAGTGATTATCGGCATATGTCATTAGGAACTAATTTAGAAGCTATGCCGTCTACATTATAAACGCCCATGTGCATCGCATATAAGAACTGCTGCCATGAACTCTTATGAAATTTTCCGGGACCACAGATAAGCTAGTTCTAAAGTGGGAAAAGTGCCTGGTTGCAGATAAACCCATTCCGCTTGGATTTCTCTGGATTTATCTTCCAACGAGAAACGAGCGAAGAGCAGCCTAGCGTCTAAAATTGGAAACTACAGAGCTGTGCGAGCTGCGTAGCCCATTGCATCCTTCCCCAGTCATTGCTGCGCTCTGCCTCTGCCGCAGAGTCTCAAGAGCCGCAGATAAAGCTAGTCTAGCACTAACGCTTCTGCTTCATTTCTCGCCGCCAGAGGTCGCTGCTGTAGCGCGACATGGCCGATATTATCTACCATGTCGGCCATGTTGAATTTATCTGGCCTGGCCCGGCAGTATCTGGCAGATACAACGCAGCGCAGTGCGTCCTTTTCCCGCACATGCGCTCCATCTCGTTTTCAGCTTCAGGCGTGGCAAAAACTCACCCGGCCAGCCAGTCTGCGCTGACGTCGCGACGTCGACAGCGACAGCGCTGTCACGCACACTAATGCACACACAAACACCAGCGCACAAAAATGCCCAGGCAGCACCAACTCTCCCTGCCCTGCCCCTCCCCTGGCCGACAGACCCAGCCTACCCCGAGCAGCTGCCACGGCCATTGACCAAAGCGCGTGACTTCCATTATTTGTGGCTCCGTTGCCATGGCAACTCTTCGCGTTGGGCCCGGGCTAGGTAGCCCGACAGCCAGGCAGGCCGACTCTGCAGCTCCGTTTCAGGCAGCACTTCATTATTCTCATTTTCAATCGAACAGTTTCCTGATGCGCATATCGACAACATGCTAAGGAACTTTTCTCAAATTAAGCAGAGATCATCTGCCAATTTAATGTTTAAAACATATTTTAAATATTTATTAAACTTATATTTATTAAATATAATAATTAAAATATCTTTTAAATAAAATTTAATATTACTTTTATTAATATTTATTTTATTGTATATATAATTATTAAATATTATTAATATAATTCTATGTGTTCTTTACAATTCCAAGCCCACATTTTCTTCGCCTAATCAAGATTTCCATTTACCGTCGGCAATCCTCGGCAGCACATTGACTTCTGTTCATTTTTATAGCACAACGCGTATTCATTTCATTCATGAATATATTCTGTCGGCAGCCACAGGCATTTAAATTAATGAACAATTAGCGGGCAAGCGTTAATTGCGACTCACTGTGGGGTCTGGCGAACCACTCACTTGAATTGAAATCGAGCGGTTGCAATGAACTCGAGGCACCTCCACTAATTGAGGCGACAATTTACTGAATAATGAATACTAGATAGATGTGTAGAAACAAGAGGAATAGATAAATGAGGTAGCAAAGTAAATAAAGAAAGAAAAGAATAATAGCTTCATTTAAATCTAATATTGTTTAGATCTATATACAATACAGAGATAAAATATAAATCTTTACATAAATCTATATTTAATACAGAGTAATAAATATATAAATCTACATATAATACCTATTCTTCTATGCGCAAGATGAAAGCTGAAACTACAAAATTAGCATAATCGGAATGCAGAAATGAATTTAATTTAGGCATTGCATAAAATTTACATCTTTATTTCGCATGCGCATTTGCCATTTACCCAAAGGAAACCCGCAACTAGTCAAGGTATGACTGTGACTATGAGTGTGAGTATGTATTCATTTGAGTATGTATTCATATGAATACTACTTACTGGCTATCGCTTTATGCAAATGCTGCGCCTGCCACTGGCGAGTCCTGCCAAGTCCAAGATGAATATTTCAGTCACGTTAATTCATTTAACGTTTAATTCAGATATAAAGTTCCTAACTTATTTCGTGCTCATAATGCACGCAAAGTTATTGAGCAGGCGCAGTCTGAATGAAGTCGGATAAGACTGAATCAGCAACCGCCGCATGCAGGTGAGTCCATTAAGTGTTCGATTTATACTGATACCCTCGGCATGGCCACCTCGCATTCTGTCCCCTGATTTATGAACACCCCGTGGATTGCTCCGTCGAGCTGCGTCCCCAATCGCAGCGTGCACTTCGTCGGATATGCTTGGCCTGAGATTTACGGCCTGATAAATCAAAGTTTTGTCCTCGTCCATTGCCAGCTGCCAGTGGCTGCCACACACGGCGCTTACGGCGCAGCGGAAGCAATTAAGTGAGTGGCCTGGCCTGGCAATGGAACTGGAACTGGACAAAGTTTGTCAGGCTAAGTTGTCGCAATATGTGCCAAGAACATGAGGTGGCGAATTTCATTAGACAAGCACAAGACAACGCACAACACAAGAAATCTGTTTGGGCCATAAAAACTTTGCCAAAAAATATTGGCCAACACTTTTGGCAGCCAAATTAAAAAGAGATCTGCAGAGCAAGTGAACTTGAGTCAGTCTCTGTCAGTTTAAAGCAGCTTTAAGGTCTACCAGGCCTGGCACCCCTCGATAGACGTGCCTTGTTTTCGACGTTTCCATGCCATTACACGGCCCAAACCCAAACTCAGAGCCAGCCCCAAGCGAAGGACAATTTGTGTTTTTGGCCCAGTCAGTCCCTGCGACAATCATCAAAATATGAAAGCAAACAGACAAAGCTGTAGCCAAAATAGAATCATATTCGCTGGGCGTATTTGGGTTGACTCGTTTCCCAGTTGTTGTTTTGTTTACTTCCATTTCGTGTGTACACCAAGGTGTGTTCCGTCTTCCGCCTTATCCAGCGCAAGTGCTCCGTTTGCGCGCTGCTGCCCCAGCCCCAGCCACATGCAACGATTGGCGTGGCATCTACGGCCAAAACATGTCAACAAGCGGAATGGGGAGGGGGGGGATTGAAATTCTCCGACTAACCCAGCTTCTCCTCCTCTTCCATTCAACTCTGTGGCAATTTGGGTATGCACTGCAAGAAAATGTTGGACATGACTGGTAAACTATTTCTAAAAGACAGAGAAAACGCGGACTACAATCATGTAACGAAAGATACAATCGAACGCTACTTTCTTTAATATTTTACTTTTATTCCATTAGGGATCAATTTGATCTATAACCTAATAAGTATCTCGCGTCTTTATTGCCAATATAATATGTTTCTGCAAACAAGAATAACTGTAGCATAAATAAAGGAGCATTCAGCGTTGTTCCAAATCGTTGACTTGCATAACTTCTCTGTTTATTGTCCGATCGAATTGCAATTAACAGCAGATATACATATTAGAGTCAGCTAATCATATGTTGAAGAACAAAAATCGTATCTTTAATAGGTCGCTAACAAATATAATTTCTAAGTTTTGTTATTGACTTGTAAAGGGCGAGGGCGTGGCATCCAACATTTGAAAGAAACTTTAGAGCAAAGTTCATGCCAAATTTAGTGTCATTAGCTTTAAAATTAGCTGAGTTTTGTGTGTTCATATAGACAGTCAGAATATAGAATAGAATATACAGAATATATACTATGCTATACTATATGTATATTCACTTTGTATACACACTACATTTACACAAACTTAATACCCTATTTTATCCATTTTCAATGTTCCCCGGTCTGCATGATAGTTCCCCAGAGTACATAGTGTTTTTCTCAGTGTACTCTCCTGAGTGTTTGACAAATGCAATGCTCGACATTCAGCAAAGCCACCTAGAGAATTGTAGGACCCCAGCACGAAGTCATTCTTCCGCATCGTTGCCTTATGCAGAAATAAAGAAAAGTCAGAGCACATGTAAGCCTGAACATGGACGGGTGACCAGTTCCACTTCCCCTTCTGCCCTCCCGATCATCACCTTAGTTGGCTCGTTGCAGCTGCTGTGCAAATAATGGCATAGCAAGCGTTTCCACTGGCTCCAGACAGTTGGCATGAGCGAAGCTGGACACAGACACAGACACAGGCACACCCCACACAGTGACACGTACATGAACACCTACGCCAGGCAAAGGCAAGGCAAAGGGAGCTGGCAGCCAATTCGCCAAGTGAGCGCGCCACTTGAAACAGATTTAGTTTGGGCAACTTATGGTCCCTGCCTGGCAAGCTTTATGGCCAACTCGCTTGGCCGGGAATGCGGCGGCATCGTCATCGTCCTCGTCGACACGTTTGGTGCTGGCAAAAGTTTTCTCATTTCGCCAGGATGCTCGCTCGTAACGAAAATTGTCGAGTTGGCCAAAGCGCCGCTGGGACAGAGCGACAACAGCAACAACTGCAGAGAGAGAAATTGGAAGCGTGCATGCAGCATGCGACATTTCTCATTAAAAGTTTCGCTGTTTGTTGTCCCCCAACAAGCATCCTTATCAGCAGACAAAAGCTATCTCGATAATAGACTGAGTAGAGGTGGCGCGGGTGGCGAAGAATGTAAATGAAAGCAGCGCAGAGCATGCATCGCATGCCAAAAGCGATTGCTATTGTGAATTACCCGTCAGGTGTCAATGCACTTGCATGCAGAGCTGTAGTGGCAGCAGTAAATGAATTGTATATCTAATAAGATGTGATTATCAGCTATGAATGCAAATGAATATCTTTTTAGTTAACTCTGATTCCAAAATAATTGTTTGTGTTTGCCCGAAATATGCATCTCCGATTACATAGACTAATTTTAACCATTTTCTGTTTATATGAACACCTAGTTCTTAAAGACCATAAGGGCTAGAGCTACCAAATTTGGTGACAATATGTCTTTGTATTGCACGCAGAATCATTGCATTTCAAAATTTGGCCAAGCCCCCTTCTGTAACCATAAATCAAAAAAAATATATTCTAGCGAGAATGAATGTTCCTATTAGATGTGTGCAATAATTATATGAGTCCAATTTTATTTTTGAAATTTTATTGAGAGCAAAAACCAAACAGCAAAAATACAAGTATATAAAAAACAATTTATATATATTATTTTTTTCTTTTGATATTAAGTATAAAACAGTCTAGCACTTTCAGCAGTACCTTTGTTGCTTGTTTATACTAAACTAAAGTATATAGTGCAAAGGTAATATCTTGAATATGCCTGGATGTATCCATTAACTGGGTGCGCAACTTTATGTTTAACTTCCATCGACCTACTGCCTTCTGCCACTGCCATCTTGCTCATCCTTGAACAGTTAGGACTGCGTACATTGTCTGTAATTATTTACACTTTCGAAAAGCTAATTATAGAAATGTGCGCCGTGTTTGCCACATTGCTGCAAGGAAATATGGCTTTATGCACGATGGTTATGAGTTTCCAAGTCGTTGCAAAAAACAGCAGACCTTGAAAGCAAATTAGGCACAACCTGCGAGCAATTATCGTTAGTTTTCCTCGAGCTATCGCAAAGGGTTGAGTAGAACGCAGAAAGAGAGAAGGAAGGGTTGACTTTGCTGTTGTTGCTAGTGATGAGCTCAATGTCAGCGAGCGCGAGAGCGCCTGCTTAACTGCGAAGCGGCCATCATAAAACAATAAAACGAGGAGGCATAAAAAACCAACAACAAGAGGAGCGAAAGAGGGAAAGTGAGAAGCAGGCAGGGCCCGGAAGGGTTTTCTCTATTTGCACCAAGGCGAAGGCACACTCACACACACGCACTTGCAAACATGTGTGTGACCATGGACTGGTCTCAGTTTAAATACACGCATTATGATGGTCGCACAGTGGGCCCATTGACAATTTGCGGCCAACAAGCGATCACCAAACTGAGCCTCAGACTGAGCCTGAGCTGAGCTGAACGTCACATGGCCCTCTCTGGGCGGGCTTGGGCTGCTCTCCTTGCTCTTTACGATGCCGCCAGTTCCAGTTCGAAATTTTACGGTCTACGAGAGTTGGCAGTAAAAAGTGAGAGTCATTAAAAATTTTTACTGCTTCTCAAGGTCGTCTGCGAGAATTTTATGTTACTTTTTATGGTGCAGACGTCACCGTCACCAGCCGCTGCTGTTGACATTCGTCGGCAGGTTTCCGTAGACAGCAGAAGCTGACCCAATTTGTTTTGGAGCTGAGATGATACTGCACCAAAGAGAGGCGCGAGTTCTTTGAACTTCAGTTGGGGCAATTGACAATAACCCAAACAACAAAGAAACCAAACAGTAAACAGAACAACTTAATTTTAGAGACTTCTTCATTGATGGTATGTTTATGATAGGATACTATAAAATAAATATCTTACATTATAATCAACTCGTTCCATATTTCATGTGCAAAGCTTCGTCTTATCTAGCCGCCATTTTTTGCTCGCCTTTCTCTCTGGCTTATTTACCAATTTTGTGCACGCTTCGGCAGCCAACGAAATTTCGGATAAAATATCTAAAGAATACGACAAAAATGCTTAGTAGCAAGTGCCGAAACTAAATCCAATAACTACATGCTGAAACATTCATGAGCGCAAATTGAACACGTTCCAGCGTCGTCCGGCGAACTGAGTTCGCTCTTTTCCCCACTCGACTGCAGTCTCAGCCCGATTCAGTCGAATTAAGTTCAATTGAGCTTAGTTTCTGGCTGAGAAACAGCAGGGGAATGGGCACCTCCGGCGAGGCTAACGCACTCTGCGAGAATTTCGGACTGCAAGCTCCGGAATTATCAACACCTTCTCCTCGCTGCAATTCAAGAGCAGTCGAAGCATTTTGATTACAAGTATTTCAGTTTGCAGACGTTTTGTTCAGCTTACCAAAAAATAACAAGTAAAGAAAGCTACAGTCGAGCGGAGTGGACTGTCAAATATCCTGCATCATAGAAAATGTGAATTGTGTTTAAAATTTTACAATGAAAACTATTTTAAGTCGGGCTTAAAATGAAATTTCGCCAAGTAAAAAGAAAAACTAAGTCTGTTATATATTTTTAAATACTTAAAGTGTTTTTATGGAAACATGGAACATAATCTTCATAGAGAAAGGGCCGAGTATACTCTGCTACATCCCCTGCTTCTTAGTATATACTCGTATGTGTTTTATTTGTACAAGCTGCATATACTCATCCTGCCAAATTTCAATGGCTGCAGGGTATAGAAAACTTCAGAAAATATAAATGAAATTGGAGAAAGGGGAAGGGGCAAAAGGGAGAGCGGAATGTAACGAATTCCACGGCCAATTCCACGTATTGCCCGTTGTGAAGGTGCCAAGGGAGTCGCCGCCAAGGGCAGCCAACGTTGCCATCATGTTTGAAGTGGGTGTGGGGCAACCCCGCTACTGGATTTGCTCAACTCGTGCATTTTGAATTCGTACAGTTTGGGATTTTTCACATTGGAAACCATTGAGAATAATTGAATTGAAAAATTGGTTTGCATCATAAAAGTAACTTGCAGCAGCTCAGTTTGCAACTCGATACGTTATGTACAATGGCAGCGCAGCGAAATCAAACTTGAAATTGAAATTCACACTGAGTGAACAAGAAATAAGAAATACTTCTGATATATAATTGGAATGTGCATTGAGGTCGAAACATTTAAATGTAATACAATTATCAATAACATATAAGAGTAATGAGAAGAGTTAGCTTAAGTAAAATAAACTATATATTTCATTCTGAAATACTGTTAAACTCAATTGGGAATCAAAACCAGAAAGAGAGGATATCTTTAGCATGGAGAAGGTTTTATACCCTTCCTAAGGTGTGTGGCAAACTCCTGGGCATAATTAATATGCTCTATGCAAAGATACAAATATCATACGAGTAGTTCAGGAATATAATAATTTGAGTTATATATTATTAATAGATTCAATTATAAAAAATTCAATTACAAATGTATTTATTAATATTATATACTTAATTTTATTCTCTACCCCTTGTCCAATTCGTATATTCACCTTATAAATTTATATTATTTGCTAGCAACCTCAGAAGAGCTGGCAAAGTCAACCCCAAAATGTTTCTGTTTTCAAGAGAAACGAGTCGTGCTCGCTGCCAAAGAGAGTGAAATCGCTCTCTTTAGCTTGAATTTGACGTGAGCTGTTTGCCACAGGGTGACTCAGGTGTTGTTGTTCAAAGAGACAAAGGAAAAACTTAAGCAATGGAATATTTGTATTTAGATATTTATGTAGCGATCCAATTAGGCAGGTAAAAATAAAAAACACTTTTGATTAGACTAAATTTGTATTCGCATCTCGTCAGCAAGATTTCATTTGTCTCTGTGATTTACTCAGCTGTCTGGCAGTCGGAGAACCCCAAGCAGACCATAAGTTTGGCAGCCGATGAGTTTATTAGCCAACCTCAGCACCCCAGCAGCAACCACAGCCCCCTCCAGTTGTGCCAAGTCGGATTGGCTCATAAATAAAGCGCACAGCGAAATGTCTGACGGGCGACAAGCACTTAAATCCCCATCGACGATATCGATGCGAGTGATTCGTCCCCTTCCAGCGGGGCTATCGATGCTGATGCTGCCGATGCTACTGCTGATGGCGATGATGATGATGAGGACGATAATTCCGGCTGTCATGACGCGTCGTCGTCGCTGATGCCAAAGCGATTATGACTTAGCGGCAAATTTCGTATGCAACTGTGATGCTCAGGTCGGAGTAGAAAACTAATGGAAGACTTTCGCGATGTCACGAGCGCAAGTTATGGTTAAGTGCACTTTTTTTCGCTCTAGCTACATAATCCTCGTTTGCCACCGCCCCTCCACCCCACACAGCTCTTCTTGCCGCGCTCTTTTTGCTTCTAAATGCAAATTTTGTGTAATGAGCAGCGCAGTGCAGAGTCAACGCTGGAGTTGGGCGCTTTCATTTTAGCCTAAAACATGGCTAATGCCGTGAAGCAACTTCAGGAGCAGCCCCTCCCCCTCTCGTACCTACCTCCACACGCCCCTGTTGCTGATGCGATGCGCTTCGTGGGGTTTGTGCACAAAATTTGAATATCGTTTGGCTTGTAGAATGTGTTTTGGGCAACCACCCAAGCCCAACTGGGAATCATGACCATACACATGCACACACACACACCTCTGTACCTGTGTGTGTGCTTTGTTTATTGGTGGTGGAAACAGTTGCAACCACCACCAACATCACGTTGAGCTGAACAACAACTCCTGCTCGGCAGCCACATCGTCGTTATTTGCACTTCGCCCTGCATCCACCTAGACGACAGGCAAACTCTTTGCCACCTCAGCCAACTTCGCTCCCCCCACCCTCGCTTAACCCCCAACCTTGTGCGCCTTGCTGCGCCATTTGTTCAAATTTGAAGCGTTGCCTGCCTCCGTCTCCGTCTGCAAGTTGCCATTGTGCGTCTGTTATTAATTTTCGCACAACTCCTCCGACAGACTCCTCGCAGACTGCCTCCCTCCCTCGCTCCTCTCCTTGATCCATGACCTGCTGCTGCTGCTCCAGCTTCGCTTTGTTCGTTTGCCCATTCGTTTGTCTCTCGTCTTTAGTTTGGCTCGCAATGCGTTTCATTAATTAACTGAAACAGTCTCGACGAGTTGCGCACGTTACAACAATGAATTATTTATATAAAATGGCATTTGTCTGGTATTTTCTTTGCTGCTCTAACATTTTTTCTTAACCTCTACACATATTTGTAGCTTTGCCTGCCATTTCGCTCGCTTCTCATTCTCATTTGCCCATTCTCATTGTTGCTTTTATTGCACTTTTTTCACTCTGGTCAGAAGGTGAAACGAAGAACATTACGTTTAAATATTATTAGCCAGACTGACTAATGTGAGGGAGAAGATAAGCCAGAGAGAGCATTGTGATATATGCAACTAATGCTGCACAATTAGCTGGAGTAGAGAAGCACTTCAATTGGAATAAGGACTTGGTTAAGTTGAGGAAATGAGCAAAGGGTGAACCTTTCTATTAAACTTCTCTAGAGAGTAATTAATCCCGGTTTAAACAGTCGCAATATTTCAAGTAACAAGTAGTTTTTTTTTAGGTAATTGAACAATCAATATATATTCAATAGTTTAGTTGGAGTAGAGACTCAACTAAGTTGGGTTAATTTCCCTTGAGCAAAGCTCAAAAATAGTTAGGGAATTAAACTAAAGTTAAAGACTGTTAGTTGGCAAAAGATAAAGACATTAAGATCTCAACTCTTTGATTAAGTTTCAATTATAAAGGATTACAAATATGTAATTTGAAGTTGATCCAACAGTCAGTAAATATGCAATATAATTATTATAAATGCTAAGTTTAGTTAAGATTAAACTCAGCAGTTAAGACCTCATTAACCAGTTGCAATTAAAAAGGATTACACGTGTCTTATGCATAGTTAATTCAACAATAAATAAATACTAGAATTGCACATGTTATGCAAATAAGGCGCAAATAAATGAAAATTAATTATTTAACTTGAACTCTAACAAAATAATCCCATATTAATTGCGGACCATGCACTCAGTCCGCGGGGACGTTTGCATGTTCCGAAGTCGCAGATGAGCTCGTGACGAAGCCATAACATTCGAGTATTTATTGCTCTCTATCTTCCTCTATCTTCCTATCTCTCTCTGTGAGTACTTGCGTGACTGCAGGCATTTCCTTTTTGAATATTATATACGATATGCAAGTATATATTATAATCTCCGCTCGCAACAATAAGTTATGTGTTGAAATAGTCTCCCATTTGCATTTGTCTTCCTGCACTGTGCACTTGCCTTGGTCAGTCAGTGGCGAGAGGAAAGAGGAAGAGGAGAAGCAGGGGGAATGTTCTTCTGCTTCTTTATTATATTTGCGCCCGACATTTCCTTCTCAAGCTCCCCAACCGTGCACGTTTTTTCACTTACCCAAACAACATTATTTTTTTATTCTTTCTTGTCTCTGCATTAATTTGCTGCGGACTTAAAATCTCAGCTAGAACGAATTTAATATTTTCCATTATTTTTTCAAATGATTTTCCTTGTCCTTTTGCTGGAAAAAGGAAAAGGATTTCGTTGGGGGTGCGTTTTAAAACTCTTCCTAATGGATTTATTTAGTCAAGCACCAGCTGCATTTGCATTTGGATTTGATTACGATGATGATTATGATAATGATATAATGAATTGCAATGAGTTCTTTCTCGTGTCCGATTGTAAGTGAACCAGTTCATCATGTTCTGTTTATGTAACCCTCAACTAAAGGTAAATAACATAAGCAGAAACACATACATTTTATTCAGTGTGTTTATGAAAATTGCCAACAATCAGACAGAAACCATAACCAGGCAAGTCCAACTGAAGACGGCAGCTTTGGTCTAATGTGAACTGGTGTTACACACACGCCCAGCAACATAAAATAAAATACACCCCATCAATACAAATGACAATAAGAACAACAACAACGAAAGAACTCGCATGAATCACGTTTCGAGTCAGAACAAAAAGAAAAAGAAAACAAGAGAGAGAAATACGAAAAAATGTGAGTACAAATAATGCAGCCATTTTTGGATAACAATGGAAGTTAACAAAGCACACACAAACAACAACAATAACAGAAATAACAACAACAACAATAGTATAACGAACAGTCTGAGCAGGAAAAGAGAACAAACAAACGAGGACTGCAAAGGTAGAACGAACCCGAGCTCGAATCCGCCTTCGAATCCAAATCGATTTAAACGTTCAGTGACAGTGTTTTTTATCCCCCCCTCCTCTCCCCCTCTACCCAGCTACATTTGTCAAAGGCCCCAAAAATACCAACACAGAAAGAAAACAGAAATGCTAACGAAAAAATAACACAAAATGTCACATTCGAATTGAATTTAAATGAGTTTTGTGCTTGACTTAGCCGAAGACACGCACACACAATGGTGCAAGGTGGAGGGCAGAGGAGCCGGAGCATGGAGTAGGGAGAGGAAGACGAAAAAGCCGAATGAAACCAAAAACCTCCAACGAGTAGTTCCATTAGGCCGGCCCGCGATAAAGGCCCCAAGATTGTGACGCAATGGAAAACGCAAATTGGACCGAGCATATCTTTAGTTTTTGGTTCGGTTTCGGTTTGTTTGTGTTGTAACGGTCGCTACTTTGAAGCACATTGGGCAACAGATATGATAAGCAAACTTCATTAGCTTCTTAAACAAAAATCAAAATCCTGATTCTTAGGAATCTTAATCAGTTTCAATAAACTTAACATTATGCTAAATTCTTTATTTTATCTTAATTCAATTATAATCAAATCTATTTCTGTGCGCAGTTTATTTTACATTTTTGCCACACCCCCTTCTCCAAGCGTAATTTAAATGCAAAACAGGTTATTATTGGTAAACACAATAACTTTTAATGTCTTAATGATATCTAAAAATTCGGTTGCGATCGGATAATTAACATAGGTGTTATTTAATAAATAATTTTATGGAAGTACTGATTTCCAAGCTCTGTAAAGTATGAAACACAAATAACGCTATACGTTTTGGTTAGGTGTGAAGTGGGTATATCACAGTCGAGCACACTCGACCGTAGCTTTCGTGCTTGTTCAAATTATTGTTTACATTTTTCTAGAGTTTTTTGAAGACATTTCAGCATGAGTTGCCATTGTGAATGAGATCAGGTTGGCGTGTTTTAGCTCGTTTCTAGCTCCATCATTAGCATTTACATTTATCGAACGACTTATTTTATGTCACTTTCCTCTCAGTCTCTCCCTTTTTCTCTCCCTCTCTCTCTCTCTCTCTCTTTCTCTCCCTCTCCCTCTCTGCCCTCTCCTTGCTCCACACAGATCGTTTTAATTTAGTCCAATCAGAGCCAATAGAACTAATTACGAAACTAAGACAAGAATTTCGACGACGCAATTATATTTCTGTTTCTGCTTCATAAACAAGTTGGCACATACAAAAACACACACCCGCGCATACACACACACACTAACAGGCGTACGCTTACACACATAACTTACATCTGAACCTATATTTATCCACATGGATAGACGCATATTGAGGCGGCTGGCCAAACTGGGTCACGGACGCCGGGACGGACGGAGAATCAGTTTGCTGGCTGACTGCCTGCACGGGCGGGTCGTGGATTGGCCAGGGACGGTGGGACGGTGGGACGGTGGGGCAGTGGGGTGAGGGCAGTGAGACAGTGGAGCAGTTATACAAGTTGTGCGACTGCCCAGGCCCAGTGACACATCGGCCGAGAGCGCATTACGGACAAGATACTTATAAATAGCGAGGCATTCTCTCGTATGAGTGTGCGGCTGTCCCTGTATGTGTGTGTATGCGTGTGTGTGTGTGCACAAGCATCTCATTTGGAAGCTGACAGGCCAGGCCCGGCCAGGGCAAATTGTGTGTGTATCTTTATGCCACATGCCCAGCACGAATGTGACTTCATTTATAAAATCCATATACAAATGGCCACATTCAAGCTTCCTTATGACTGGATCCATCTCCGTCGTGCTCGTCTCGCACCCAAACCAGAACCAGAGACCGAAACCTTTTATTCGGCTCAATCACTGCATCTCCTTCTGCTAGCGTGCAGTGTATGCGCAAGTCGTTTAATTTCTTGCCAGGCAAACAAATGAGGGCAGCAGCAGCAGATTTCACATTCCCTCTGAAGCTCTCCACAGGGACTCATCCATGGCAAAGGCAGATAGCGAGAAGCACACAGCGCATTCTCGTTAGCTCAGAAGCTTGAACAGCTTTAAATACTTGCCTCCTATGATGGCAAGAAATGAAGATGCCACTTTGCCCAAACTGCTGAGCTTCTTAACTAAATTTAGAAACACCTTAGACACAGAACAGTATGAAGTAAAAGGTATAAGTGATTAGGGATTATAATTTAATAATTTAATAATTTATATATGTTTTATATATATCTTGTTCTAGTCTAAGGGCTGGCAGTTCTTTGGGCTGTTATACTTAGTCACCTAGCTGGGCTATTAGGATGACATTCCAGTCTTTCATTGTACTTCTTCGCCATCTTACTTACTTCTTCCATCTGCCATTTTTGGCACTCGGAGATTACGATAAATATCCCTGTTTCTTAGAGCTGGAGCAGCACATTAGATCATTCTACTTTGCTATGCAAGATTGACAATCCCAATTCAGTAATTCTTAAGCAAACTTACTCATCGATTCCCCATTCGAAAGTGGCTATAAAAACACGCCTTGTTTATTTTTCAAAATTTTCTCACGTTTCGAATCGAGATCTATTGTATGCAAAATGCGTTTGTTGCCATTTTCGGGGCGAGGCGGGGCAGCAAAGTGCGGTGGCAACACCTTAAATGAGCTAATAGCCGCATTTATTGCCAAACTGCTATAATAAACAATTTGTTAAGCATTTAACGAATTTTACTGCACAACAACAAAGCAAAGCGCCTCAGCTTGCTGGGCTTGAGGGAGGACAAAGGGGGCCTGGGAGCAAATGCGAGCGCCCATAAAAATGTTTATGATGGATTATGCTCGCTCTGACCCCCCTTCCCCCTCTTCTCACACAGACTCGCGCACTCTCTCGTAGCCACTTGGTGTGTTTTATGGCACTTTCGATGTGGGACACGTTGAGGCAGGTTGCGGTTGTACTTGCTTGGTGGTTCTCATGCCTCATGCCTTGTGCCTCCGCTACTTGTGGTTTGTGGACATGGTCATTGCGGCTGACGCCACAGTCAAATTGTCAATGTCAAGGTGAAAAGTGTAGCACATAAAAGCGGCTATAAAGGTGTTGCAGATTGCCAGGCAATTGATTTGGCTTTCGTCAGTGTTGGAGGAGAAGGGCAAAGGCGGAGGTGAGGGCAAAGGCGGAGGTGAGGGGAATGTGCACGCACCGAAACGAGGGGATATTAAAATTTTACGGTCAACGGCAGACGCGCGCCAGACAACAGACAGAGATACTGTCAGAGAGATAGAGAGAGAGAGAGGGGTAGAGAGAGCAAGAGTGAGAGCAAGGGAATCCCACATGCGATAGTAAAATAAAGCATTATTATGGCAACCATTAAGCAGCGAGCGGCGAGCGGCAAGCGACGACGTTAAGTGCCGCTTGAAGACGTTGACGGAAGCTGACGGAAGCGGCCATAGACTCAACTGGGCTGTCGTTCTGTCGTGCCAGTCGTAAAAGAGAGGCGCGCGACTAACACGCGAGTCAAGTAAACGCCGCTGCTCCTCGTTCTCCTCTTCCTCCTCCTCTCCATGCTATTCTCCGCCTCCGCCTTTGCCACCTCCGACAACAACAACAACATACTTACTTAATAGTAGAAGAGTCTCTGCAGCGTCTTGCGGCTGCGTTTTTATGAATGAGAATGCGATGCCTTCGCTGCTGTTTGCTTCTTTGTGCTGTTGTTTGTTTTTTAGTGGCGTTTTATTGGCCTTAATGTCGCATTATGTGCCGCAAGTGTTTGTCAACAGCGATAATGCTGAAGAAGCAACAACAAAAAATAACGAATGCTCCAACAACTACAGCTATGTCTTGCAAATTTTTATGCTATGCCAACTCTTTGACCCGATGCCAATGAAGAATGGCGAGCTGAGTCAATTGATTGTTCGCTTTGATATCGTAAATCAATTTAGAGTTTGGCATATTTAAGTGTTTTTAAGAATTTATAAGTATGAAGAGCTAAATCTTATAATTATTTATTGTTATTTATATACTTTATACATTTTCGTTTTAATTGGAAAAATTGTTTTAAAATCCCGTTGAACAGTCAATGCCAAATATATTTAGAAACGAATTTGTGGGAACATATTGTACCTTTATTTTTTGCTTTTATTCGTATAAATTGTCAATTGATTACAGTCGAATAATAATTTAAAATGATATTAAAATGATATAAATTTAATATAATAAAGATATATTAATGTACAGAGTTTGCTTATTATATTTATAAATAGATTGTAAAAAGTTCCAATTTATTAAAATAACCATTTTTCCTTATTACATTTATAATTTAAAGAGTTTCTACATTGTTTCTACACTGTTCTACATTATGTAAAATGATCTTAAAATATCTCAAATTCAAGTTAAATATTCAATTCCAAAATTAACCCGTTATGCCTAAAAGTGTTAGAACTGAAGCGTTGGCAAACATGTTCTACATTTCCTTGGCGGCGTCGGCTGCTGTGGCAAATGTGGCCATGCAACCGCCGGCCATTGCCAAGGCGAGTGACGCACACACACGCATTCACAAGCACACACACAGGCACAACTACAGTAACCATAGCTGTCGAACTGCCATGTTGGGTGTGCTGTGTATCTGCCTCTACCTTCTCCCTCTATCCCTTCCACTCCACCGTCATGTCGTGCTGGCGATTAATAATTTATGCGGAAACACGTTTTCAGCGGCCGCTTATCTGTCCGCTGTGGATTGAGACAGTGTGGCGGGACGGACGCACGGACGGACAGTTATTAATTTACATATTGCTTGAGACTAGCTGAGCTGGCTGTGGCTGTGGCTCTGGCTGCGGCTGTGGCTAACCTGCGGCTCTGACTTTGACTAGGCTCGAATATCAGGGGCGTTTATATAAATATGAGTGATTTATTTGACAATTTTCGACAGCATTATGCAGACGTGTCACGCATCTCAGATGAAGTTGTTTCTGCGGCAAGAGTTTCATAAATACCCTGCATATCTCTCTCTCCTTCTCTCTCTGTCTTTCTCCAAAATTTGCTGTGCTGTGTTAATCCGCAGCTGAACATTTTTCGCCGGCTTATCTGCGTAATGCAAGCTCTGCACCAAATTTGCATTTGCATTCCAAGTTTGCAGCCAAGTTTTAACTGCACTTAAATAAACCTTTTGCATTTTGCCAAACAGAAAACAACAAAAAAACAAAAAAAAAAGCAAAACCTGAGCACAAAACGGTTAAGCAGCAGCAGCTGCTGCCAAATAGCTGCGACGTCGACGTCGTTGTCGGCAGCATTTGATTGCGCATGTGTCCAAAAATTTGAAGCCAACGTGGGGTTGAAGCGGCACGCACACACGCACACAGGCGCAGAGGCCCAGGCAGAGGCAGAAGCAGCGGCGGCGCAAGATAAATGTAGCCAATGCACACACAGGCATAATTGTTAGTGCGTGTGTGTGCGAGTCAGCCATGTTTGATTTGTGTGCAATGTAGTTGTCTCTGTCTGTCTACTGTTTCACTCACACAGTGACACTAACACATGCTCAATTAGCCACTAAAAGTGTGTGCGTGCACAGTGCGCCCTCTGCCGGCCAGGCAACTAAGTTGTGAGTGCGCTTGCCTTGCTGCAGAGGGCGCTACTTAAAATGGTTTAAGTCTCGGCTAATTCACACGCATGAAGCACTTTAATAGAGATAAATAAATACATTACAATACAAATTAAATATTAAATAATGTAGACAAACATAAATAAATATGAAATATTGCAGTTTTAATAGTTTAACATACATATAACATACTTTATGGGGCAACTGTTGCCTTGCCTGCTTTGCTTTATTCAACCCAAAATTTCCCTCTTTCGATTTTCAACCGGCTTCTGCCTAATTTCGAAAAAAACAAACACAGAGCTTTGCCTTTTGGGCGTTGTTTATGTACACAAAGCTTTGCATTTGGCCTGCCCTATGTGCGTCAACAACAAGCAGCGACTTGGTTATATAAATTCCTTAGGGCCTGGTCCCTGCCAAATCCAACATCCCTCTTGCGATGCCGGGCAGATAAAAATCAATAGAAACACTTCTGTATATAGAGAGAACAAGGAAGGCAGAGTCTATATACTTATACTAGTTACATTGAATCGAGGCAAACACACACACACACAACCTCCCACCACATACTTAATGAGCAAATTTATGCGTTTTGCAAAGGATTATGGTGCAGAAAATTTCATTAATTTCATTTAATATTCGCAATAAAACGAGCCCCAATTTGCATATCTCAACTGCGCAACGTAAGATTGGCATCGTCCCGCGCGAAACTTTAAATCAATTTAAGTCCTGCCACGCCCAAGCTACAGCAGTTTCATTTTGAATTTAATTTTAAAGAAGAAGGAGAAAGACAGCGAATAAAAGAAAGAGAGAAGTGGAAGAGGGCAGCAGACTGCATCGAGTGGAGAAATCACTTTGAATGCACTTTGCCTTATCTCTTGCTCGCTCCACAAATGGAGAATTTCGCATTGCTTTTCAGCGTTATCTCTGTGCGAGGGCATTATGGTCTCTGAGTCAGTCCATAAATTTCCAGCTTATTTGTTATTTTAGCTCCAACAAATTAGCTAATTATATTCATAAGCAATAAGCGCAAACTTTGACGACTTCGACTCGAGAGTTCAAAGTGTTCAATAAATTTCCTTAATTTGTACTTGCCGTCGCTTAAATGTTTTTTAACTGTGCTTTTCTCGCTTTTTCGAGGCGGAGTTCAATTGGTTCAAGTGCGTCATTTTCATTTTAAATATTATACAGATTAACTGACTTTTACCAAGTTGTAAGACTTTTACTTGAAAACAGTTTAAAATTGATTTCAACTGAGACTCAAGTAGTTTAATAAATGCCTATAATTCTCATGGGATGTCTCTTAATATATCAATTAAAAAACTTTAATAATAATAAATATATTTCCTTATTAATTACTTTATTACTTTAAAAATAAATAATACTAAATTATGAATTAATACATTTCCTAATTATTAATATTTCATATGTGTAACTTAATTAATTTACATTTATTAACTTACTTTTCTTTCATTATAAATTAATTAAATGATATTCTTGTCATTATCTTTGAATGACATTGAATAAATATAAACAAATTTAGTTTTTTCTTTTCCTAAAACATTCCTAAATCTGACAGCGTCTTCAAGGCGTAACCTCAACTAAAAGAACTCTCCATTCATGCTGACAAATAGCTTGAGTTGTTCTTTTCTTATTATTACTTAAAACTTTACGACTTTTCTATTGGCCAAACAATTCTTTTATAACTATTTTAGCTCAGTTTCGTTTTGAATTGTGTCAACAAATCTTCCAAGAATAGGAAAAAGCATAAAAACACGCTCATTTAGTTTGCTACTAAAGGCAAAACTTGCAAAATAGTCTAAACAGCATAGAAATTTGTTCAGCTCTTCAATTTGCCGTCGCCTTTTTGGACTGCGTTGAGAGTCTTTTCCGCGCGTTGAAAAAGACAAAGAACTCTGCTTGGCCAGCTGAAAAAAAGATTTTTCAAGTAAAGTGAATGCTTTTGGAATTTTAATTGGGTTGCCCACTTTTGCATCTTGAGAACAGAACAGAACAGACAGAAAAAACAGACATGTTGTCTGCCGCCCAGAATCGAGTTGAGTTTGAGCTTGGGGCCGCTTCAATTAAAGCATTTTAAAAATCACCAGGCATAATTTCATGGCCTGTCGAAGAAACACATTAAAATGGGCGACGCGCTGCTGCTGCTCCTCCTTCTCCCCACCTACTCCTCTCCTCCCCCTCTTTCCCACCATATCCCATGCCCATCTCTTCTTTTGCTCGGGGGCCGCACTTGACTCTCGTTATAAGTACATCGCAGAACGATGTGGGATTCGTTCGGGCACCCAGAGAGAAAGAGATGTTTCCGCCATTGATATTCAACGCGCAAACTTGCTGCATTTATCAGGTTCAGGACCGATACTTGAATATGCCGCTCGTATAGCACCATTTTTCATTTTCTCAATGTTTTCCCGAAGCACTTTTATGTCTGTTTTCCCCCCGACGTGCATTAAAGGCACTTCAAAATGAGCGATGTCTCTGATCTAATTGCAATCGCGCACACCAAGCCCTACGGCCCAACAAACCAATCGCAATCCCAGACAAGACCTTGCACTCGAATCTCAAGTGGAACCTGAAGGGAAATTTCAATGGAAAACTTGTTGTTCAATATTTTGAAATGCGTTTGTGTCATTTCATATTCGGTTTCGTAGTTTATCGTCTTTGAAACCCGAATTCCAAGCTGTCGCTGTCGATAGATCAGTCAGCAGTCACCATGTTCGTGGTCCGAGATTTGACCCACGTCTTATCTTGCCCATTACTTCACAAGTAAATAAATTACTTGAGCTTGCCCAGCTCTGGTTGGCTGTGCAGGAGGCATAGCTGGCTGTCGATCTACATTGTTGTTTGGTATTTTGTTTTATTTTTAATTTGGTATGTGGTAAATATTTATATTTTCACTCGTTCGCTTGCTGCCTAGACTCCATTTGTTTTCCACTGATACAGTTTTTACGATCCTGTTTTAACACATGTTCCGCTAACGTTAACATATCTCGTGATCTCTTGGGAGTTTGTGGGCACATCTCTGACGTCTTCTCACTAAATTTTCATATTTCCCGAGGCACTTTAGTGTGTGGGGAAGATCTCTTATCGAGGTATTTTAGTTATCGCGCAGCACTTTGCTCGTTCTTATAAATCAATCAAGGATCGAGACGCTGAAAAACTAATTTAACTGGCTATTCAAATGAGTTTAGACAGCGATAGTGTCATACGATAAGGAGGCACTTCTCTAATTTCTTTATATACAAAATGTTAAATGGTTTTGCTGCATTTCATTAATAGAATCTGAACTTAATTTGCATATTTCTAATTCTAATGATAGTTATATTAGTTTCTATATATACAAAGATATTTTAAAATTAACAAACATATATTATTATATTATTTCTAAATTACAAATAAATCAATTTGTTTTTTATAACATGAAAGTTGTTGGGTTGCTGAGAATTGACTGAATAATCTGCAATTGTTTAATATATTCTTCCTTTGTGATAATTTTATGAATTTCAATTCGTCAATAATATTATATTAGTTTATATATATTTTATTTATATTCATTTAAGATATTTTATTGAAATTATAAAGAAAGCAATCTATTTATTTTTTATTCAAATTTAAAGAAGTCATTAATTTTGGGGCCTTAATAGAATTATCTGTAATTGATTTATATATTTTGTATGTGTTGTTTATGATCTATTTATAATTTTTATTTTTCGATAAAAAATATTAATACAAAATTATATGTATTTGATGTACTTTTGTATTTAAATGAATTCATTGACATTTTCTTGAAATTATATACAAATCAAACTATTCTTTTTATATTCTTCTTCCCTACTTCTTTTTGTTTAAGATAAAAATAGTCAATAAATAGTGGAAAAATGAATAAATATTTAGAAAACAGAACTTTATAGTTTGTAGCTCTTTAATCAAACTTAGTTTTTCTTTTTGCTAAGTCCTTCTTCTTTTTGCTAAGTCCTCCTTCTGTTTATGACATTTGTTCTGCGACATTTTTCCCAAAGAGTTTACGAGTATTCAGTTTACGCCTTTAGAAGAAGAACCTTCCCTGAACAGTGAACAGCATTAAAAAAATGTCAAAATAAATTCTATGCGCGATTAGTTGGCATAAACCAATAAAATAATGCGCAATTTGAAGATAGATGAAGGTAAAGAAGGAGGCAACTCCATTGTTATTGTTGCTGCGCTTGCGGTTTGTGCAAGAAGAGCTCAAAAGAAAAGAGAAAAGGGGAGGAGCTGCCCAATTTCCATGGGAGTTACAGCAAATGCTGCCATTACACGGATTAAACGAAACATTTACATGCCAGCAGCAGCAGAAGCGACCCGAGCAGCAATTCAACCCTTGACTGCGCCCCCCTTGACTTGGCTCATCCCCTACTCCTTGCAGGCCACCTGAACAGGGCGACCTCTTGGCAATTTTCAATATGGCAGCAATATAAACTGAGCAGAATCGGAGGCGCATTCAAATAGAACTCCCTTTTTTGCCGTTTGCCATTTTCTGTTCTTCGTTTTCCATTCGCCTTTCACTTTCACTTTTCCGCTGAAAAGGAATTTTGATTTACTGTCCATGTCCTACTGGCCCTGGCTGAGTATTTTTTACGATTGTCGTGCCGTGCAATTGCAACAATTGTCAACCCTTTGTGAAAGTCGCTGGCGCGACAGAGTCTCTGCAACCTGACCACGACGCAGTTACCAGTTCCGTCGAAAAAGGGACGGGTTCAAAGACAGAGAGACAGCGAGACAATGCGCCTCAGCTGCCTGTGTCTTGGCAGCAGTTTGAAATCCATTTATGCCGCATATCATAAAAAAACGATGCGCATTTTTTTGCAGCACCGTGAAAACGTTGTGTGTGTTTTGCTACAAGAATTTTACGCTCTCGCTAGGGTCGCTAGACGCAGCTAACCCGTTCCTGGTGCGAGCCCGGGCACCTGCTGCCCTGGGCGAATCCTTTCATTTCATTTGTCTGAAACTGCGCGCAGGTAATCCCGCCGCAACTTTCACTTCGAAGGTAGCAAGAAGGGCCAAGTAAAGTCAAAAGGCCAAAGGCGAATTAGGAGAAATTTCCCTTCCACTTCCAGCTTAATTCGATTGACAATTTATTTTCGTAATTAGAAGTGCGGGCGGTCGCTTGGCCGCTCCACGGATCTCTTCACAATTTGATGGGCTTCCAATTTAGCGCCAACGACGCCTCGATGGCCAATTAGGGCAGCCCCCGTAATTACATTAAGTCCGCTCCTGCTGACTTCCCCCTCGATGATTACAATTTCTTTCATCCATATTATGAACCTTCGATTTGTGGCCCAATCAACGGCGTCAACCATCTGCATATGCAGCCAGGCCTGGGGCTCAAATTGATCAATTGGGCAAAATTAAGCAGGCTCTCGCTATGCTGCCATCCCCCCTGCCCCTCCCCCATCCTATTCAGCTCTCATTCCACTCCTGTGTCACCGACCTGGGAGTTTCGTGTCAACTTGTAGTTGATTTCATCAATAAATAAGCCGAGGCAGAGACACGTCTTAGGTGGAGTGCTCTCCCCCTACCTTGGGGTGGTGGCCAACAACAGGCTGACGGTGTTGCCAGATGACGCAACGATTGTATATATTGTAGTATATAATACACATAAAATAATAAAATATAATAAATAGTAGAATCTACATTGAAGTTTTCTATAATTCTATTGAGCAATTCTTCATGACAATGTACAATATTTAATTTTCTTTATAGCATGGAAACATTTACTTTCGTATTAAATATATTTTCAGTTTCTGAAACTTGAATGATAGGCTACCTTCCACAAGTCGCAGGTTCTATATCCTTGTAGGTTCTTATATCCTCCTTTCGTTCCAATTCATCAAGTCAAATAGTCAGACGAAGTTAGTTCAAACTGTTTGCTGATCGTGCTGAATTTATTTGAATAAAACTCAGACTAATAATTAATATATACTCATTTAAAATATATTGAAAATTATCGCTTAACTAAAGAAACAGCTTCAAAAAGAAAAACTGACTGAAACTAATTTGAACTCTTGATAGAACCAGTTAGGCAAAACCTTTTATGAAATATTTGTACATATTTTATTCAATGTTTTATTCTTTAATTGTGTGCATTTTGTAAGTTAATTATTTATAATATTCAATAAACATTATTTTGTTTAAATTAATTTGAAAATACACTTAGCTGTGGAAAAGTTTCTCGTTACGAAATCGATTGTTGAAGAATCTGTATGTTATGTGTTGCCATAAATCAAATCGTTTATGTTGCCGTTTCAGAAACAATTAAACGGTTTAGTACATTTTTAGTGCATGTTATAAAAATTTCATTGATCTGCGTAAATATTCAACTCGAAATCAAGATATCCCAGTTAGATAATACGCTTTCAATATCTCTCTCTCTCTCTCTGGCCTTCTTCGTGTGTTATCTGGCAACGCCTTGGCTGCTTGGACAGTTGCCTGTTCCGTTTTTGCTATCGCTGCTCTATCTGCCATCATCGTAAATTACACGAAAAGTATCTATCTTTAGTTGGGAACTGTGCAATTTTATTAAAATTCCAAAACAAGCAGCAGAAGCTGCTCAACATCAGCAGCAACAGCAGCAGCAGACTCCGCCCCAGTCCTTGCAGCAGTGAGTCCCCATTCACATATACCATACGGAATGACTATAGATATATACTATATATGTTGTGCAAATATCTATATGTGTCTGCATGTGTGTGTGTGTTTGGTTGTGTATAGTTTGCATGGACACGAACATGTCCAGAAGGAAGGGCGCATCCCTCTACTGCTTGCGCCATATTGCACAAATTGCCAGAGGTTGCGGGTGTCTGTGTCTGTGTGTGTGCGACTGTGTGTAGTTTTTGCTCGTTGCGGGCCCTCGTTGCTTTTATATAAACATGAGGCAAGATTAGATACAAATTACACCACAGCTTTCAAGGTGGGCGTCGTCGCTCGCTCGCTCGCTCCGGCAATTTGCGCACCTTGCCGAGGCTGGTGTTGCTCCTTCTCCTGCTTCTGCTTCTGCCCATGCTGCTGCTACTATGTATCCATAAGTTACAAGCGCGAAGCATCTTCAGGCAGCAGCAAATGCAATAACAGGAAAAAGTTTCAGCCCCCTCCTCCTTCTGTTCCTCCTTCCACTCCCTCAGCAAGTGAAATGAAACGAAAGACAGGCAAATGGCATTTCTGTGGGCAGGCGCTTAAGCAGGAGTATGGGGAACAGGGAAAGAAGAGGGGCGGGGGCAATGCCACGCCTAATGGCAGCGCAGCTCCCAAGTTGCAAGGGTATTTTATTTATTTATTTATTTCATAAATTCCCCGCCAACGATTATAAAAAATGTACAGAGAAAATAAATGAAAAACTATGTGGAAGAAGAAGTCGAGGGGGGAAAGGGGAGAGGAGTGAGAAGTGAAGGGTGCCTCGGGCAGCCACTCTCGCGTGGCAGGCTCCCTCGCAATTTGAGCAAATAATTTATGTTTTTTGCCAAATTCAAACTTTACTTATTTTCGCAAAAAAGAAACTTTTGCCTCGTGATTTGCCGCAAAGAGGGAAACAAACTTTGCCAGCTGAGTGGGCGGATGCTACTGCTGGCTTCCACCCCCTCCACACACTCGTATCTTCTCCTGCTCCTCTTCACTCCCTTTCACTCTCTCTTGCGAGACTCATTCGGTGGCACGTTTGCAAAATGGCTCGATGCGTGTCTGGAATACATTTTCATGTTTGCCAAAAAAGCAATGAGAGTTCGAGCAAAACTTTTCGAGCAGGGCAGGGCCTTTGCCCACCTCCCTCCCCCACTCTCAGTGTGTTTGCCTGCCTGCCCCACCCACCTGATATGTAGCTCCCTTTGGGTGCATTTGTACATATTGTCGGTGTGGCATTCTCCGTCTCAAATTTATGGGAAATTGCTTGCCAACGAACACCGAAAGCGGCATTTTGTGTTTTCTAAAATTTAATGTAACTGTGTTTGCCGACGGGGGTGGAGGAGGGGGAAGGTGTGTGTGTGCTGTATGCTGTTCTTACTCCACCAAGTTCTGTGTAAGCACACATACGTGCATCAGCACACGCTCCTCTCCCAGTCAAGGGACTGAAAAGGTCCAGTTCGAGTCTACAGTCTCATTCCCTGTTCCTTGTCCAGTTGCAGCCCTTTGCGAAGGGTTTAATGTTAATTGCGAGGCCTTTGTTTGTTTTTCATTCGATTAACTTAATGGCGCCGCAATGGCGTGTGGCAGCTGCCCTTGCAACAGAGATGGCGACTGCACACAGTCTCTGCACCTTGCTCTGCCTACTCAGAGACCTGTTTGGAAGAGTTCATTAAGTTTCTCTTTAAGTTTCAGACATTTTTGATAGTCAAGCAGGAATTGAAATCGATTATGAATCAATGAAATATATATAAAATACATGGAAAGTAATTCTAATTAAAGGCAAGAGCATTTCTAGGGTAGATGAAATAAATAACTAAATAAATAAAATATTTTTTTCCTGCTTCTCTGTCTTTCTTGGTTTTCTTCTCTGATGCCCCAAACAAACAACATTTAATTGAAGAGTTTCTTTAATTAGTTAGTGCACATTTTAATTACAACGAAACGAATTAATTAAGACGAATTAGAATGGCATAAAAATGTATAGAATAAGAGCGAAAATGCCCAAAGAGACAGAGAGAGAGAGAGAGAGGAAGGAAGAGAGAGAGGGCTGACAGAGAAAGCAACAAGAAGTAGGCAGCAGCCAGAGGAGAAAAACTGTCAACTTAAGCATCGTAAAACGTCGATTGTATTGGCAATAATTCTGCGCATTAAACACACAAAGTTAATGCGGCAAAGGCTTTAGGACAGAAAGGCTTCCCTGCAAGGTGCAGGAACAGGAGGAGGAGCGGGGCAAGGAGTGCAGCTCCGACCCGGCGCTCCTTAATGGAAGACTCGACTGCTCATAAAAGCCAGTGGGTAAGGGCAGCGGGAAGTATTATGGCGGTGAACAGAGGGGGTGTTGGAGGGGAAGGAGAGCGGGGCATATCTAAAGGGGAAATGTGGGGAAACTGCGGCCAACGCGAGTGCACCGCTGAGCACTTAAATGGTGGAATTTGTTTGTTTTGTTTGCCGCTGGCAGTTGCCATCTCTGTTGCACCTCGTTGTATGCTCCCCTGTCTCCCCTCCCTCGCCCACTCTGTTGCCCCGCGCGGCATGAGCATGTGCATCTGGCACACTTACCGAGCAATTAATGGCGCAATTAAATGTTTACTTTAGGCGCTTTCAGTCCGCACATAAATGGCTGCAAGTCAATGGGGGAGATCTCTTACCAAACAGAAGAAGAAGAAGAAGAAGAAAGCAGAAAGGAAAGAGGAGTAAGAGTAGGGAAAGGAAGATGAGAAGTGAGAGGGAGAGAGATTCCCATCTCTGTCTCTGACTGCCAAGCTGCGGTTGAAGCTGAACTTGGCGCTTTGTAATCTTTAATCCGCCATCCTAAGGCCGGATCAGGCCACCTCCCAAGGCGCCTTGCGGTTCATCATCAATTGATTTGCATAATTTTGGTTACTTTTGCCAGGCCATTTGCATATTTCTAAGTTGGCATAGAAAGGATTGCAAAATATTTATTCTCTTTTCGGATATTTGATACTTTTTTAGGCTCTCAAATTTCTTACGTGTTTGGCCAGTTTTGGACAGCAGAAACCAGTTAATCAGGAGAATGAGAAGAAGAACTCCTAATGGATGTTTAATTACCTCATTCTTTATAGTAGAAATATTCATATAGAACACCTTTATCAATTAATTTCATTCACATTTAAATTCCATTTCTAATATTCAATTAAGTCCGCATAATCCCAATTTAAATCGTTCAGTTTAACAGCTTTTTAGTGTTTTTTTTTAGGTGGATCGTTAAACAATTTGTTGCAAAATTCCGCAAACAGGCAGAAAAGTGCCCCATTAAAATATTAATCCTTCCTTCCGCAACTGCTAAAGCGTTACACATGTTTTTCTCCAGCCACGCCTGAAGTTGCCTGCTCTGCCCTGTCCTGCCTGCCTGCCTGCCTGCCTGCAGCGTATGCGGAACTCTTTCGCTTTCGCTTTAAGAGCTCATAAAGCAGTTTTAATGACCATTTGCTCTGCCCTCTTCGTCGTGCTGCAAATAGAGTGAAAATCTAAAAAAATCAACCAAAATCAGCGGGGCTGCTCAAAGAGTTGCAATTGCGCATTTTAATTGCGCACTGAATGTTCGAGGAAAAACGAAAGTGGTTGTCCCTGGGCCAGAAGAGCAAAGAGTTGACTTAATGGCCCTTTAAAGGAGCATAAACGTTGAATTATGATTTCGAGGTCGCAGCCAGGGCGGGCAACTCTTTCCCAGCTCGACTCTGTCTCTCTCTCTCTCTCCTCACTTTATATCCGCAACATGACGAACTAAATTTAGCGCAGGGCAAAACTATCAAAGGAAAGTTTTCAAATGTCGCACACATACAATATATCTACCTGTGTGTGTGCGTGTGCATCGTATATCATTCATGACGCATCCCCCGCCTTGGAGCTGATGTCGTGTGACAGGCGGTCGTCAACAGGAATTCACAATGACGCCTGTCAGTTGCCTTCACAATTTATTGCACTTGCATATGGCTGCGTTCGTCCCTCAATCCGCCTGGGAATTGACTCCGAGCCGGGGCTATCTGACCACTCTGAGTCGCCGCTGCTATCGCCTTCTCCTCCTCCTCCCCTCCTACTCCATCCTCGACTGCAGCAAGTGCATTTAAATATTCAATTCCAACTCGCAATCCCCGTTCCAGTCTTCTCTCTTCTCTTCTGCTTCTTCTCCAGTATTTTCTTTTTGTTTTTTTAAACGAATTAACACAAGAGCCCGAACAAAGAATGCATAAATTACTCCGCCAGACTTGATTGTCATGATTTTAACTTACTCGCCCCCAACTGCCTCCCTCCCTGCCAGATCGAATCGCCTAAAAAAGAAATCACTTCAGTCTTCTTGTCACTGAAATGGAGAATTTTCGCTCAATTGGCTTGTCGTGCCCAATTCAATTTTCGGGCCAAGCGACGGCGAAGTTCATTGGCCCAAAAGACTGGCAAACGAGAGATTCCCAGGCTGACTGAGATTCATTCAAAATTTAATTTTATATTTACTTTATTTTAAAACATATTTATTATAATTTATTTATTGCAATATTTACTTTACTTAAAAACATATTTTTCGCTATATCTTTGCAGAACTACGAGACGAGGGCGGATGGATATTTTAGTCAATTGTAAGTACTGAATAATATTGGAATGATATAGAATATGTTGTATATATGATAGATATAATCAAAGTCTTATTAACCAATGAAACTAGACCCTAATACACTCAACATAAACCTAAACACCGTACAGTAAACTCTGACTTCTACTCTCTTAAACACACACACACTCATAGACAATCATACTTTAAGACTTCTGTGTAGGCAAAGGGTAACAACGCTGCCAGCGACTCTGACTGAGAACAAGATGGAAACAGAAAATCTTTATTCAAAGATTCTCATCTTTTGTGTGTACTATTAGAATAGCAAAGTGAACAAAAATAACGTCAAATATAATACAATATATCTTTTAAGCTGTGACCTTTGAGTGACAAAGGCGTGGCAAGCAAAACCAGAAATCAAGAATAGAAACTAATTTGCATATCATACACAACTATTTCAAATGCTTTGCCCATTGAGAGACACAACTAAAACGTCTCTATTCTACTTCACTTCTGTCTTCTGCTGCCTGGTATAAAACTGTATGTTAGTAAACCAAAATAAGCATACCCTATTGTATATTTACACTATTTGACTCGTATTGATTGTTCCCTTAGCAACTCTTCTTCTTAACTTCTTCCTTTCCTAAGACCAATTTAATTTTAAATATATATTTTGGAATATAGTGTTGTTGAATTGAATAATACTTGAAGATTTGATAATAAAATATAAACATGATATTAACAACATTCTATTGTATAAACTTCTTGCTAAAGATTTCAATTTATTAATTTAATAAACTTAATAAGAACAGAAACTTTTTGTTTTACCAATCGAAGAAGTGCCAATCGAAGTATTGTATGACAGTAATTGGCGTATTATTAATCCATTTTATACCACAATATATAATGAGTATAAGAACGATCGGAAGAGATAAGATCCTGCAAGGGTATAAAACCTTCCGCATGGCCTTTATTTATGATTCCCTATTGTGTTAGATCCATTTTTTGCTTTTATTTATTTACTAATTTATTATTTTATTAAAAATAAAACCATTTCTTCTTTGACATATATTCATTCTTTACAATGCATTTGTGAAGTTTCTTAATTAATTCTTTTATTAACAATACGATCATAAATGCATTAACTATTTTCATGTGTTTATGACGCAAAGGCAATTATTTTATTTGCTGGTGAAGAAGGCAATCAATCATTATATCTAGAAAACTACCTCAGAGACAATCAGAGACTGAAAGAGTGGCGACTGTGGCCCAACCCAAACCCAATCCATTTGCTGAAATATACAACAACTGTGCGTGGTGCCAGAGAGGCCTCCTTCGGTTCGAGGAATCATGATTTTATTACGGCAATCGTAAATCGTCAATTTTATAGTTAATCGATGGCCATTTAGAGGCATAAACGTCCCCTGCATATTAAACAAATTCAACTGGGATATAGCATACGATATAGACGCGTCTATATCTATGCGATATAAATCTCAATGGGGAAGCAGAGACAAAGTCGAGGTGATTTATTTGTTTTTAAAGACGTGTTTAGCGCACAGTTTCTTAATTGCCAACGAATCGTAAAACCCAACACAGATCATCGTAAAATCCACCTAGAGATTTCAATTTCTCTCTCTTCCACGATTCTCTTTCGTTTTCGTTTATGCTTTCTGCTGTGGATTCTGTGTGGTGGATGGATCAAAAGTCTAGTAAATCTTATGTATTTTGTAGCTACTTATATTTATATACTTGGATAGAGACAATTTCAGTGCTCAATGTCAATAATGGAATATGGAAAACAGATACAAAATCAGTCGCAGCACCGGGCAGACGCGGACGGAAGAGAAAGAAAACAACCCCGATGAGAGAGAGAGAGTCGCACAGCATGGGAGAAAGAAAGAAAGAGAGAGCGAGCGAGACGCAAACGCAAACGAGAGCAACAAGAGCAACGATGAGCAAGAACAACAACAATTTCAAGCCATTACCAAAATCAAATATGGCCGAATTAAATGTTTGTGCTCTGCTCTTTGTGCGCTCCTTCGCCATTTGCGGCCATTGTTGCCATGACAACCGGTTGCATGCTCTCGTCCGAAGAGGGGTGCGGAGGGGAAAGGGACAGGGATGTAAACGAGCCTGCCAGACCGGAGACCGGAGTGTCGCATGTTCATAAATTCATTTGGCGTTGTCACTGTAGCTGTCGCTGTCTCTGCGTTATTGTTGCTGTCTCTGAGTCTTTCTCGTTTGCTTTCGTTGCCTTATCTCTTCGTTCTTCAGCGTTCGCTCCCTCCACGTTGATTATTCCTCGCTCGCTTGTCTCGATCGAGGTTCAATGGCATCTCTCAACTTGTATTTAAATGAAGCCGCACAGCTGAAAATGTCTCTCTCTCTCTTCTTTTTCACCACGTGTCTCTAACTATTTATAGCACTGCTGCTATAGTTGATTGCCTAAATTAAACAAAGAAATATTTATATATTTATATTTAAAGATATAGTAAATATTTTTTTTTCCTTTTTTTAAATTTATATTTTACCCTTATTTTATTCGTTTTTTTTTTTTTATTTGTCATTCTGATTAGAATGAGAGCGTCCATCCCTTATCTTGGGCCTATGAGATTTTGCGCAGTCTTGCGTGGCACGTGTTGCGACCGTTGCGCAATAGATGGCGCTGCACATGTTGCGACAATTGTCGCCGACAGCGCTGCATGTTTTGTCGCTCTGCAGCTGCCTTTTAGGATTATTTTAAAACAATTGTATGTTTATCTGATTAAATATTTACGGAAATTACTTTACTGAAGTTTGAATTTATTATTTAATTAATTCATTTAATATTCTTTTATTTATTCAAACAGCTAAAATAGAATTTAAACTAATATTTGTCTGATATTTTTGAGTTGTCTAAATTAGAAAACTAATCTTATGGTGTTCAACTGATAAATGTTCTGCACACAACTTGGAAGTGATGCAAATTATTCTCTTTTTCGCTATTATACCCTTAATAGGGCATATTAATCTTGTCCAGCTGTTTGCAACGCACCTTGGGAGACATCTTCGAAGTATAAATTTATATACTGACTAAGCATCAACAGAGGAATCCAAATAGCACTGTCCATCTGTCCGTCTGTTGCAACGAAAGCTAGTCTCTTCATTTTTGAGCTATCATGATAAAACTTAGTAGATCCTAAAATTAAGATAGTGCAACCAAACTAACACCATAAAATTTTTTTTGCACATAAATTCATAAAAATCGTACCCCTATAGTTGCCAAAAGAACAGCCGGTCGAAATAACAATTTAAGAATTTGCAGGGTTATAAGACTTGGGTAAGCCGAAGGCTTTCTTTCTGGTTATACCTTTCATTTTCATGTACATTATTTGCTCACTATAGGCCGTTATAGACGAAGATATATTCATAATACTATGTGATAGCACTGCTATTTTAAAAGTTGACAAATAGTTAAAACGAAGTTCTGCTCAACGGCAATATTCCTTTTACTATTTGGAATTTGTATGTTATTTGACACCAAATTTAGCTAAAATATGTGTGCCAGCTTAAGTTTGTATACTGATTATTTGAAACAAACAGACTGCACACAATTATTTTGACTATTAGCGTCTATAAGGAATATTTTGTAAACACATAATATATGAACATATTCCTATAACTCTAATAAACTCCCCTGAGTATTTGTGTCATATTCTGCCTACTCTATCTATTAATATTCTTAACAATTCATTATTTATTCCTCTTTCCTCTCTAAAAATAAACCACATAGTTATATTTTAGTTTATATTTTTATTATCAAGCATAATTTATTGACCACTAAATATGAGTAAACTCAAGAGAATCTGTATATGTATCCATCAGTCCACATATGTAGCAGTGTCATCTGCATAATTATTGCGCATTTCAGTCGGCTGGCTGCTTCCTCCCTGATCCGTCATAAGACATCCATTTCACAGGCTCCTTTATCAAACCCCAGTCAGCTGTTGGTGGGGCGTAAATCAAGTGCGGGTGCAACAAGTGTGAACGCGACAGTGCCTGCAAATAAATGTTGTCCCCAAGCACACCCGAAATCCCAATGAAACACTTTTGATTTGCACAAATAAGTCGTAACTTTAATAAAGATTCCAATGAATGAAGCACAGTGAATGAATGAAAGTGAACTAGTGTGAACAGTTACACAATTAAACAGTGAATACAGTGAACACAAATATATATTTAACACATCCCGCGTTGCTGGTGTTTCCTCGTGTTACGTATACTGAAGGTATACCGGATAGGATACACTCAGGATACATTCAGTATACGTATACGAGGTTGCATAGGTTCTACACACACGATTATGTTGATTCTACCGTTGGCCAGCTACCGTTGTTGACCCGACGATTGCACGGCCGCAACTGAGTCGCCGGCAGGAAAAACTAACCGGCGAGTCCCCGTAATTGTCGTTTCCTTTCGTTGTGCCTCGGCTCGTGTCCGTGTCGCGCCGTGTCGTGTCGTGTTTCGCCGTGTTCTGCTGCGTGTGTTCGTTAAACAAGCGTTTTCATTTTCCCGACCGAGCGAGAGAAAGAGACGGGGAAGGCACAAGGGAAGAGAGGGAGGAAAAGAAGAAGGGAAGAGGAGAGCGGAGAGAAGGGCGCAGGAGACAAAACGCAATACTTCCGGCTGTCCTTCAGCTGCAGTTTGGTGGTTGCTGAGCCAGAGAAAGATTTAGATAAACTTCTGGCACTTGTCAAGCAACGCAGCTCAGCCTGAACTTTGCATTTGCAGCAAGCCAGCGTTGCGTATCAAAATTGGATCCTTGAAGCAGGTGGAAGGTAAAGAAAGGGAACAAAGGAAGAGAGAGAGAGAAAGAGAGAGCAAAAGATTAACAACAATAAATTTACCTTGTTACGGGCACCGCGCAGCAACTTTTGCCGCAACTTGCCGCTCCAACTAATGCTGCAACTATTTCGCCAATCGCGATAATCACCCTTTGTTGTTGGCAACAGGATACAGCAGCAGCAGCAGAGGCAGTAGTGGAGGCAGCAGAGGAGGCAACAGAGGCAGCAGCAGCACTAGAGGCAGTAGCCGTGGCAGCCATTCTTAGTGCGCCCCCACCAAATGCGGCTCAAGCGCACGTCCTTCCATTTAATCCAAGAAGGCAAACATACACTCACACACACACACTCGCACACCCGATGAACTAGACGATACAAGTCGCAGGCAGCCAACCAGCCAAACTCTCTGGCAATCTAATGCCTAAGATAAAATTCAAAATTTATAATATTGCACAGTTTGCCCGATATAAAACGTAAACTTATGGCTCTCGACGAGTACGTGCCATATTTTTCTATGTATATGTATGTGCCACAGTCAGCCACTTCTGTAGGTGTGTGCGTGTGAGAGAGAGGGAAAGAGAGTGACTTTGTCTGTGTGTGTGTGTGTGCCCAACCCTTGCCAGAGCAAAGAGTCACGAGCTCGTTATGCTTGTGAGATTTCATTTGTGTGCGGCCAACCCTCAGGCACAGTGGGATAGACATCAGAAAAACCTGTAAAAAAATAGTGTAAAAGAAACGTATGCTGAATATGAATGTAAAGAGTTTTTAATTAAAATTCTGTTTAAATTGCAAATGAATAAAAAATAAAATTACAAATATGTAAATGCGTTAAAATATAAAGTAGTTTTACTGTTAGTTTCTATCGATTTAAATATTCTGTTTATATTGTAAATAAACATTTTAATTGTAATATTTCTATCATATTTTAATATTTATTAATTTTCTTTCTGCATAATAAATTTAATGAGGTGTTTGCTGTTTAATGACATTAATTTGAATGGTTTTAGTCGACATTAAATAAATAAAATTATTGAGTTATTACAGTTTTAATTCAATGTTTAAAAAATTAAATTTAAGTTTCTAATTATTTTGATATTTCAGAAGATACATAAAAGTTTAATTATATTTAATTTATATTTTATTCTATTTATATACTTATATGTACTTATTCTTAACATGACATGCAATAAATAAATGAACGAATAAAATACTCAACAATGATAAATTCAACATGGGATAACCGGGCAACAGTTTAAGATGAATACTTTACACATTCATCCCACTGTCGCGTGGGCCTATGTGCTGCATGTGTCTCTGGGTATGATTTCAGTTGTGCCACCACGTGGGCTATTTGGGGGTAACTGCGAGGGGGCATCCCTGCGAGGGGGGAGGCAGATGGGAATGAAAGGGAGGCGTACACACAAAACGGCAGTTACAACCATAAATATCATTTTTTTATTGGCACAACCCTAAATGGCGGCATTTGGCAAAGCAAATTCCAATGCAAAACGCTGCACGGGAGAAGAAGCGACAAAGAAGGGACAAGCAGCGCAGGAACAGGGACAGACAAGTCCGCATAACGAGCACCAAGGGCGGTTTCATCCCGCGCAAGGGATTGGATTGGGAGTAGAAATGGGGCTGTGGTTGGGGGTGATGTACGGGCGTGGCACAACGCCCACCTTTAAGAATGTGCGACAATTTGCAAACGCAACGAGCCGTGTGGAGCAGTCACTAAAATAACGAACCACCAGAGAGGGGGAGGGGCAGAGGTGAGCTGTAGTTGGTATCCGTTTTGGGCGACCGCACGAGAAATCTCTTGTGCTCGGAAATCGCACCATCGTACAACGGTACGTGACTTTATGGCAAATCGTAATCGCTGCCCGCTGCTCAAGGTGCTAAACGCTACTCATGACTGACTGAGGGCAGGCGGCGAAGGAAGGGAGGTAGCTGCAAGCTCGAAATTTGCACGCTTCGTTTGGCCAAAGGAAAGGCAACCGAATGGAAATGGAGAAAGACTCACACAGACTGACTGAGGAGCAGGACGCGAACGAAGAAGAGGAAATCGTCATAAACGAAGGGAAACAATTGCATGAAATTACAGACGCCATTGCGCCATTGTTGGCAGCAGACGCACACCACTTCTCCGACTGCCAACGCCTGCCCCATCCCACAGCTTCAGTCACAGCCCCAGCCTCAGTCCCACTGTCAGTCCCACTTCCCACTCCAGCTCCAACCCCAATCGCTGGTTCCACCTGCCTTGGACCGCAACGCCATCAGAGGCCATCAGCGCTTTCAGTTGATTGTTTCTTTGCCCACCCAGCCAGACTTCCTTGCAGCAATTGTAAAGTCCCCCCTCCCTTTCCACGACAGCACACTGCTGCCTTTCCTCGCCAGCAGTTTCCATTCTTGATTCTGCATTTGTTACCTCTCTGTGTTCTGCGTGTGTCTTTGGGGCGTAGTTTCCAAATGAGTTTTTTCTCTCTCTTGTGTTTTTTTTCTGCCAATTATTTTCGCTCGAGACAGCGAGACAACGCGCACATTTCTTTATCACCCATTGGGGATTATGTCTCGAAAATTGAAGTTTAATTTAGTTTTGAAATTAGTTTCACCTCGCAGTGACTTTGTCCCGATCGAATTTTCAAGTTGAACGTTCCTCTTCAGCTTGGGGGAGAAATTTGCAACTGAGAAAGTTCACTTCTGCCTGCTTGTCCCCATCTAATTTGACATAATCTAGATATGCGAGCAGCGCAAGTTGGGTTTCCCAACTGGAAACCCGCAATCAAAACTATTCCATATCAAGTGTAATTTAAATTTTGAGAACCTTCGACAAGTGCAAGGCAAGGCAGGGGGCAGGGGAGTAGCTGAGCGGATGCTGGGCAATATTGCGTCAACGACTTGCAAACAAAATTAGAAAAGCAAACCCAAGCGAAGCGGTGGGTAGCATATGCTGCTGAGTGCCAGCGTCAGCCAGCATCATGAAATGACTACACAAACTTTTCAAATTAGATTTCACACCCAAACTAAACACAAGACGGAGGCGTCAACTGAAACTGCGACACAAGGGGCTGCAACTGAGACGGAGACGGAGAAGGAGACCAAGACTGAAACTGATTCGGAGACTTGAGCTTGAAGTTGAGGATGGGCTGAAGCTCTTGCTAGCACATGACACTTGCGCACAGAGTTTGTTGTAGTTGTAGTTGTGCTTTAGTTTAATGTTGCGTAGCTGTGGTGGCTCGGTGGCGTATGAGCGACAGCTGTGGCAACCTTCAAGGCAGCAAATGGACACAATTAGTGTGCAATTTATGCGGCAAAAAGAGAGAGCGATAGCGGGAGCAACAGCACGAAGCAGACAATATGATTGTGTCTTGTCTGCTGCGCTGCAATTTGAATGGCCAAATTAGACGCCACGCCTTCGTACACTTGGACTAACCTCCCTGCCTTGCGCTGCCCTCCCCCCTTACCCCTGCACCTGTCTTCGGTCTGTCTGCAAGTAATTTTCGCATTTAAAGCTGCGCGTGGGGGCAGCTAAAACACACTTGCCAGACAATTTGATAATACGCAAAGCGAGTCATTCATCTGTCTGCCCCTTGGGCTGTCTGTCTGTCTGTCTGTCTTCTCCTCTGTCTGTCCGTCTTCTCCTTTGACTGTATGTATGTCCGTGTGCTCATCAATCTGTCTCTCTGTCTTCTGCTGTGTCCGCTTGTCTTCTGCTCTGTCTATCTGTCTTTCGGTTTGTCTGTCTGTATGTCAGTATGCCTTCTTTTCTGTCTGCTTGTTTGTATGCTCCTCTGTCTGTTCGTATGCCTATCTCCTTTACTTGTTTACCTGTCTGTCTCTCTGTCTGCCTGTCAAATCTTGTGTCTCTTTGCCTCTCTATTTTCTCTTATGTATCTCAGTATATCTGTCTGCTCATTGGCTGCTTTGTCTATTTGACTGCCTGCCTATTATTGTATCCTTGTCTGTTTGTCTGCTCGTATATCTGTTAGTTTGTCTGTCTATCTACTTGTCTCTCTGCTCTGTCTGCTCCTATGTGTTTCTGCTCGTCTGTCTATTCGTCTGTTTGTTCGTCTGTCTGCTCCTCTGTCTACTCCTCTGTCTACTCCTCTGTCTGTCTGTCTGTCTGCTGGTCTGTCCATCTATCTGTCTGCTCGTCTGTCTACTCACTGCCTTTTGCTTCGCGAAGCGCGTGGCATTTAATTTAATGCGCGGTGAGGCTGCTGCCCATAAATGTAAATGCTGCGGGGCATTCAACGGCTTCATTACGAAACCACCACCAAAAAGCACACACGGACATACACACGCACACACACACATGCACACTCGCACACACATACTCATAAATCACTATGCGGCCCACAGCAAAAGTGTCATTTGATAATTTGCGAGAAATGCGACCGGCAGCAACCACAGCAGACCAGACAGCGACATATTGTGCGCCATATCGCAGCTCTACATGCGTGTGCATGTGTGGTGTGTCATATGTGAGTGTTTTCTAGTGTGTGTGTGTATGCTGCAAAGCACTTCACGCCTGCATCTGTCGCATCAAGGTGGCAACAAAAAGCAACGTTGCCATTTTGCCCACAGGCCAAGGGCGCGTGGGGAGGTGCGAGACTGTAAAGAAGAGGAGAAAAGAGAGAAGGAGAGAGAGGCAGATAGGTAGAGAGGGAGTGAGAGGGAGAGAGAGAGGAAGTGCCAGAGATTGGGAGACTGAGAGAGTGTGTAATTATGCGTTGGCAGTCGTAAAACTTAACTTTATGGCAGTCCGGCTGCACTTCACCACATGCCATCCCCGTTCCCCCCTCACTCACTCCCACCTCTAGCTCTATTCCCGTTACGACTGCTGCCATTTGATTGATTTATACATGTGTGAAAATCATCGCAGCCTGCCCTGCCTGCCTGCAGCTCGTACAGCAAATGCTCGCTTGTTTTGCAATTGCATTTGATTTAGTAATGTGATCGCCCCTCTCCCCCTTCCCCTCTCCCACAACAGTGCGCAGCCTTGAGGTGTCTGCCGTTGTGTGCGCAGATTTGTCGCGCATACGCCCCATTGGCCCCGTGCGAAAAGGGGGTAGGCTCAACACACAACAATGGCAATGCTTTGCTACTTTGGCTTAAATAATTATGCGTTATCTTTTATGGCAGATTTGTAATAATTGAGAAAGTTGTATAGCACAAGAAAGTGCCTGTGAATGCGTTGAACTTAAGAGCGAATTCAATGAATGATTAAATCTAACTGAATGATACTGTTTAAATTAGAGATAATATAAATGGAAATACAAAGACAAAAATTGAATAATTTAAGAGAAAATATGTATATGAGAACAGTTAATAATATTATATATCTAATATATAATAATAAAAATATAATAAGTATAAATATAAAATGAAATATTTTATAAATAGATGAACACAGACATACGTTGGTATTAGTTATTACATATTAGAAAATGAATAGATAAATTGTTATATTTAATATTAGCATAAGAATATAATTAAAATATTTGATGACTTAATAAAAGTGAAATAGATTTTGTATTAATTTATTTACTTATTTTAAGTATAAATGATTAGTAGAAATTAGTAAAATATTATTTAATTTTATTATACATATATTAAATTTATTATTTATTATTTAAATATCATAAATGAAAGATTTGTAAACTATTATTCAATTTTATAAATACCTTAGCAACATCACCTCCTTCTTCCTGCCTCCTCTTTGCTGCTCATTCATCAGCTGCACAATATAAAAATACTAGAAAATACTCTGAAATACTACTAAACTTTTAACGTTAGCGCTAACCTGCCTCAATAGGCCTCAACTGGCAACAGCAGAATTGAAGCGGCAAAGTAAGCGAGGCGATAATGTGCGCTGAAGGGAAATGCCAAATGAAAATGGCGAGTAATTGCCGTTATCATCATCAGCTTACAGCTCATTGTCGACGTCCCCTCCCTCCCACTTCCCCTCTCTACTGCTCTGTTTGCCGTAGTCTGTCAATCAGTCAGTCAGTCATTCATTCATTCATTTCTACCCAGAATGCCTCAAGTGCTTACTTATCAGCCCAGACAGATGGCGACGTCGTCATTCACGCTGGCTCGCTCTGTCTCTGTCTCTCTCTCTTGCAGTCTCTCTTCCGCCTTCATTCACGTAGGCATTTTTGGAGCGCTTTATGTGCTGACTCTGTGTGTGTGTGTGCATTCATCTTGTGTATTTGTGTGTGTGTGCGAATTGACGAACGAAAGCAAAACAAACCATAAACGTGCGTAGCTGAAGAAGACGAAAACAAGTTACGAATGAGCGCAAAAAGGCAGACACAAATTTCGTCAAAGGGTCGACCTCGAAGTCCCCTTTCCCCTTTGCAAGCACTTCCCTTGCAAGCACCCTCCTGCTTCTATCCCTTCTTCTTCCTCTACTGCTCCACCTACTCCCCAGCGTGAGCCATAAGTCAATGTCAATGGCACGCAGACAGACAAACGACAACAGACACACACACACACACACATACACACACACAGAGAGAAGGACAGACAGATGGAGAGACAGACAGACAGACAGCGCGCAACTTTTTCGGGTTGCGCTTTGAAAGTGTTTCCATGTTTAATAAGACCTTGACATGCGACACTTGCCTGACTTGAACTTGGACAAACGAGCTGAAATTTGTTATTTGGTGTTTATGGGCAGCGTTTAAATAGAGTAACGCATGATGAGGCGAGCGAGGGGTGAGCTGTGGGCGGGGGCGGTGTCAGTGGCTACAGCTGCAAAGAGAAGAAAGACAAAAAATAAGTTGAGAGCGAGAGTTGCATATGATTTCGAACTTGCACAGCACACAAAACATACACAAGCGCAAGCACACACACACGCACACACAAATGCAAGCACACGCATACATACTCAATCACACACACAACACACTCTCACAACTGCAACAACACACACAATATGCAAACCAGTTTTAGATTGGTAAACAAAAACACGCGATACAACAAAATGAAAATGAGTTCACAAATTTAAAACACATTTTACCTTTAAGCACTGATTAAGTTCAACACACACACACACGCATACAGACACTGCGCTTATCTAATAATCTTCTTATATATAGCAATTATACTTGAGGCAAATTTACTTGAGGTTCGCCAGCCGTTTTTGGGACGACGTTTATTTTTTTGGCGGATGTTTGCTTTTCAACGTTTTGCGTTCATTTGAAGCCGTCGCCCGACGATTTCTTGTGCGCCGCTTGGTCGTCGCCGCTGCTGCTGCCGCTGCTGCTGCTGCTGCCTCTGCCGGCAGCGACGTAGACAGCGTGTGTGTGTGCGTGTGTTGCTGTATCTGTGCGTGTATCTCATAGATATTGCCCCACACGGCACACAGCACAGAGTATCTGTGTGCGCCGCTTCGTATCTGTGAGATACGCTGTATGTGTGTGTTTGTATGTGCCTGCCTGTGTGTGTGTGTGTGTGCGTATCTGTGCTACACAGCAAAGCAAATGTCCCACGCTGCCGCTCAGTACTTTTGCGCGACTCTGCTCAGCTGCTCAGCGGACTCCCTTCCTCCCCCCTTAGGTACTTTGTTTCACTTGCATTTGCCAATTCGAAATTGGGAAATTTCGCCGGCTTCAGCCACAAATATTTCCCGACCACGTGCGACTGACTTTTGTTGTTGTTTTTGTGCTTTTGCGCTGTTAGCAGAGCTTTTGCTTTTGCTTTTGGCTTTGCCATTGCTTTTGTACATAACCTAAACATGTTCGTGCTGTTGTTGTTGTTGTTTGTTTTTTTGTGTTGCTGTCTTCAATTCATTTATGAGGCACTTTTAGGGCTGTCTGCGACCCATTTTGAGTTCGGTTTCTGGCCCTGCCTCGTTGTTGTTGCCTCTGTCAGCCTCCAGCTGCCTCCTTTTGCCTCCTCTTGCCTCATTCCGCCTCTCTCTGCTCTGTCGTTGTTGTTGCAATTAATGACCATTTGAATTATATTTGCGCTCGTAAAATTTACAAGAATTGTTTGCTGGCATTTCGTTTGCACTCATCCCTCTCTCTCTCTCTTTCACTCACCATCTCCCTCTCTCTTTGGACGAAATCCAGTTTTGCCATTCATTTCGTTCGTAGACAGCAGAAATTTTTACGACTTTTCTGCACAATGCGCAAATACTTCGACAATGGACCAACGCCCAACCCCAACCCCCAACCTCAACCCCAACCCCTCCGCATTCCATATACGCACCCAGGGACCCACACTTGGCTCCGAAACCGGTCAGGACGTGGGTCCATTTCACCATTTACCGTTGCCCGCATGGGACATTTTATTGCAGGTTTCTTTTCTTCTTTTCATTTAATAAATCGTTTGTTGATAATAAATTTTGCACTCGGCTTTTATTAAAATTCTTGTAGAGTAGTTTAATTTAACTTCCAAAGGTCACAGAAGGAATTAGTGTGAGCAGCTGTAGAAATAAAAATAAAAATAAATAGAGAAACTAGTGAGCAGAAGACTAGTCACGTAGACGTTCAACTCAAAATACTTAAACAATCAATTATATTATAGTAATACTCATTTTCTTATTTATGTATTTGTATTTAGTTATTTCTTTATATACTTTTATTTTTTTAAGAAATACAAATAATTAAATTGAAAGTAGTTTAACTTATGTAAGTCATGTTATTTTTAAATTTAAAAAATGTAAAATATTACATAAAGTAAAGCTAATAAAATTGTAGAGTAGTTAAATTGATATTCTTAAGGTCAAGGGAGAAATTGGTGAGGGAGAAATATTTATATTCAATATATACAATAATTATGAAACAAACAAATACTAGTTATGTTCATGAGGTGAAGCAACAAAAAACCTCAAACTGTTTTTGATTTTTTAAAATTAAAACATAGCTAACTTTTTCTATTATATTTTCTTTTATATTTCCATTCCAATTTCGTTTATTTCATGCCCTATAAAAATAGTAACTTTATGTTAATATATCTCGTATTTATCTACAAATAATCAACAAAAAAATGGTTTAGATGATATGATAAAACATTTGTAAAATTGCATAGAAACGATTGCGAGTTCATGATTTTGCCATAAGTGATGCAGATAGTGCTTGGAACAATCATCATCTACATAAACATACATGTACATATGTATGTGTGTGTATATGTGGTAACCCCTCACCTGGTTGCACAGATAATGAAACCACCCTAGTTACCCCTCGAACTTGCCGCACCACCCTAACTGTGCGAGCCATTAACAAGCGCAACTGCAGTTGTGTGTGTGCATTATCTACATGCAATTGTACGTGTATGCGTGTTTTGTGTATGCGTATGTATGTGTATGAGTGAGTGCGTGAATGTGTGTGTGTGTGGCGTACCTCGCTGTGCTTACCCCTAATTGCAATGCCATAAAAAACTGCAATTCAAGCGAAGGACAAAGGGTGAGAAAGCAAAGAAGGGAAACGAGAAACAGGAGACAGAAAAGAGAAGAGAGAGAAGCGAGAGTTGAGGAACGGGAGAGATGGACGCGCTGGGCAAATGCAATTGCCATTGCAGTCAGCAATGATTGCGATTAGAGCCCAGAGCGGGATATGCACGGAATGGATGAGGATGAGGATCAACAGTAACAGCAGCAGGCAACCCAGTTTGGCCATTAGCCACAGACGCAGTTGCAGACAAGACAAGAGCAACTGCGAATTATGCCAGAAGGCATGGAGAAATGCACTCGATTTGCGCCATACGGACTCGCTGGGGGAATATGAATGGCGCAGCCAGAGAGATGGATGCGTGTCGAGTGTTTGCTTCTTGATGGAAACTGTAACAGCAGCATCAGCAGCAGCAGCTGCTCACGGCAGTTACCAGTTGGATGTGTGTGTGTGTCTCCTTCAGTTGCCACTTGCCACTTGCATCCTGGGAGCTTGTCTGGATGCAAATTTCTCGCACACGATATCGAAAATCTCAAGAACTGCAGCCAATCAAGTGGAAATTGCCAAGCGTCGAGTTAAGTGCCCAGCAGTAGCAACGCACAGCTGAATTGATAACAGATACAGCAACAACAGCAGCAAAAACAACAGCAACAACAACAACAACAGCAACAGCAGCAACAACCGCGACGGGCGACAAGCGGCGCAAGCGGCCCGCTGCCTCTCGACTGTCAACTGCGGCGCTGCTTCTGCTGCTTGGAGCTGCTGGTGGGGCGCAGCTGCTGCTCCGCAATGTGGGCGTGGCAGTTGGAGCTTTGTATGCTGTGTGCACTATAGTGCACCCTGTTGCGCCAACTGGGCTGCCCTGGGCAACAGATTCCGCCACAAGCTAGTCGTACCGCACCACTAAATCCATGGCCGGGCAGGGTAGAGCGAGCCGAAGCGATGCGGCAACGCATGTGTGTGAGCGCGCAAGCGATAGTGTGCGCTGCTTGCGGCCATTTTGGTGGGAGAGAGTGCGACATAGTCAATGCCAAACAAGACAACAACAACAAGAGAACAACTCAGAACTGCTTGACGCGCGTGACGTCGACGTTGTCGTCGACTGCGACTGCGACGGAGACGTAGACAGAGACTGAGTTGGAGAGCGCAGCAACTGCAGCTGGTCAGCAGCCGTTGGAGACTTTGCTTGCTCCCTGGCACCCACCGGGTTTGTGTGTGTGAGTGTGTGCGTGATGGAATTTGGCGGCTGCGACTCTAGAGATTCTGCCACAGCTTGAGCGAAACTGTTTTTGAGTGAACAATTTGCAAAGGTTTTACTCACTCGCTGAAGTCAACTGCAAGTTAGCATAATTTTGTAGCCTTGCCTGCAAAACTGCTCGATTTTGCTTATTATTAAAAATATCAACTACCAAATTGTGCGACATTATCGTTTCGCACACCTGACGACGTGCTTTAAAGTGTTTTGGGTGCCAAGGAAATTGTATAGGTGCCTCTTTGTGGTGTCATTAATTAGGGCAAAGAGAAGTTATTAATTTTGTACCTTACTATGTATTTCTAGTGATTATTTCAACTCATTTCCCTCAATAGGGGAAATAGTTTACTTGGCTCTAGAGACGTTATTAATTTCAAACCTTACCATACATCTAGTATGCTGTATATGACTTTATATTATATTTATATGTATATTTCTAGTGTTTAATTCAACTCTTTTTCCTCACAAAATGTAAAACTAATAAAACCACTCGACGCTCTTCTCGTTTCAGCTTTTTCTTTTGCTGTTGTTTTTTAAGACATTTGTGGATTAAGTCTATAAAAAACTCAAAGGGTTGGTACTCCATTTCATACTATGTTTATTGTTGTATTTACATTCATATCCACATCAAATTTGTTATTCGCATAAATCAAGACAAATTTAAAATATATTTGGTTTACGACCGTGTCAAAGTGTAGCCACAAAATGCCATAAAATGCCCATTGTCTACTCGTATAAAAATCAGCATAAAGCTTATAATTGCATAATGATTTAATCCTGGCCGACGGGTTTTGCGCATGAATTGATCATCGTTTTACGAGGCTGCTCTCTCTCCTTCTCCCTCTCCCTCTGTCTCTCTCTCACTCTCTCAAATAATTTCTCGCTTAATCGCTTTAAAAACCCATTAACGTGGACATAAAACATACGCGGACCGCACAGCAATGGCCGCAACGACTTAACTCCGACGGCAGAGTCAAATTCGCAGCAAAGTATTCGATTTTCAAGCTTCCGTCGAAGAGGCATTAAAGAGAATTCTTCAAAATTCAGATATTTACGACTTAAGCTGTTAGTTTTGCTCTGATATCGATATCTTGGGAATTAGAGTGACCATCGTCTCAGTTTTCCTGGGGAGAACAAATAAATAAGAATTTGTGTTTCTTATACTCGTAGACGAAACAGAAACATTGCTCGATTTCTGTATGTAATTCTCGCTGGTGTTTTCGATTGTCGCGCAACATTATGAATGGCCCTATAAAATACATTCATTATTGCCATTAGTAGCCCGTAAATTGGCAAATGAATGTGACACGATATCGAGAAGCGTCTCCGATCTCTTCACCTCGTCGCACCCACAGTACCGACAATGGCGGAGCCAATGCGAACCGTCAAGAATCGAAAGGCTCAAGAGACGCACTGACAGAGACGTTATTCCAGTTTTTAATTTGCTCATTTTCAGACGAAACAAGGCGGACGGGGGGCGGAGTCGCCAAGTCATCGTATCGCATGCAATGTAATTAATATATTGTATTTAATGCTCGTAATCATGCATTCTTTATTGGGGAACAGCAACAAAAACAGCAATATTTCATCTTACAGAATAAGCGAAATCAATCGAAGAGCAACAAAAACAACAACCTTGACACTTCAAAATATGAATTCATATATTTAAATGTATTTCAAGTGATTATTTCAACTCTGAATCATTTGAAAAGCTCATCGAATAGACACAATTTCATTTGTATTGCGGTTTCTTATGCAAAAATTGGCTTATTTATAGTGACTATTGTCGACATCTCTCAGTCTCGAGTAATCTTTCCGCATTCGCAATGGCCGCTTATCGTCAAATATAATGTGCTTTATTGTCACTTAAATACAGATTTAAATTATTTTATGACTTCATTTACTGTGCACCAGCAGACAATGATACCTTGGGGCCGTCCTATCAGTTCAGCCCAGCTCAGCTCAGCTCTGTCTATGGACAGTAAAAAATAAATGTATATAACAATAACAATAAAGTCTTAATAATAAGTAATCAATGACATTTGCCCCCGCACTGAGTTTATTAAGCACAGTAATTTAAACAGAATTGATAAGTACACAAATTTCCAAGCAGAGCGCTGAGGTTTTAATTAACAGAAGATGGAAGTTGTCATTGAAATATTAAAGAAATAATATATAATAAATACTATATAGAATTTGAACATGTAACAAGAGCGCATCCGACAATAAGATACCCTACACCCAATTGTGAAGAACCATTGCAATCACATTAGTTGACTTCAATAATTAATATGTTTATTATCTGTTCGGACTACAATTTGGAGGATAGGTGAATTTTATATTCAGTTAACTTTATACTAAGACTTAAAGTTGTTTCATTAATATGTTTCTTACAAATTTAATATAAAAATTTAAACATCAATTTGCTTGAGAAACGGCAGAAAGACATTGACTTTAATTTGGGTGAAGAAGAAGAAGAGGAAAGAAGCAAGTTCCTGCACCAATCAAGCCAGCAAGCTAAGCAACGCTATATATGTATGTCACATAGCTCCGTAAGTTGTATGGCAAATCATAACCGCATTAATTTGATTGATAGTTACACGTGACATCCAATATTACCGTAGGATATTGGAAAAACTTCATATGAAAATGGTCTCCCTATCTTTTATAACAGCTAAGATTCAGCGCTCAAACAGACCGACAGACCGCAGGTACACAGGCATGACAGACTCAGCAAGAATATATAGTCTTTGTGGGGTGAGCCATGCCTACTTTAGCCTGCTACATACATTAGATCAAGTATTTCGATCTATTTCAATATTCAAGGGTATAAAAATTAAAAATGTAATTCAAATTTCAAGTCAATTTATTAAACCAAGAAAAAAAATGTAATTAACTTTCAAGCACAAAATCAATAAACACTTTTGAGTAAATGCACAATCAAGAAAGAAATAATCGAATACTTATTATAATATTAATGGGGGCACCCATTCTGTGCGCTCTGCACCATTGAAATTAATTAATTTGAGCTGAGTAAACGGCACAAGAGGCAATTATACGTAGTCGAACTGAAATGGGGATTGCCCACATTTCCATTAGAAAGGCATAACAACATCGATTTGCCAGTCGCTGCTCTCTCTCTCTCTCTACTCTCTTCTCCTCTTACTCCCCCTCTCTTCTTCCACTCGGAGCACTATTGTGGTCTTGTCTCTAGGACTGGGACTGCAGAATGACAGGCAAGTCTCATAAATTGCGCGCGAAACACGAACTTAGCTAGAAAATCGTTAGTTGAAGTGCGACAGAAATCGACAATTAAATAAATCGAGAGATGTCACAGTGACAACGACGACGACGACGACGCAACTTGGCAACGACAACAACTTTGTATGGCACATGAATCTGCACTTGCCTTCGCCTTCGCTTTCGCCTTCGCGTTTTGTGTTTTGCATTTTGGAGTTTTCCATTTGGCGAGGAGAGTTTTGATATGCACACAACATGCGTTTTGGAAGGCAGCCAAGGAGTAGCTAGAGTAGGAGTACGTCTGTCAGGGGCAGGGGAGGAGTAGTACTGCCCGAAGGAGTCAAGTGTGGGGGCGTTCGGCGACTTGCGACTTAGTTTGTTGGCATTTCGCACGCATTCTACATAAATTAACGAGATTTATGGGACAGACGCTGCGCTTAGATTCGCTAGAAACGGCCGCTGAAAAAGGAGTTGGGCGAGAAACGGGTGCAGGGGGGAAAGGGGAGAGCACAACTATAGCTCATGGAACATGATATAACAAATCGATAATAAATTAGCCTCTTTGGCGACACATTTCCTCCGCGTTCGCCAGGCAGAGACACACCCAGAAAAGCTACAGCAGTCAGCTCCTGCTAGCTGCCTTCCTTTCTCTATCTGTCTCCCCCTCCCTGTCTCCTTGCTGCCAAGTCAGCCTTTTGTCTCGCTCGCTCGCTGATTATGCGCGCACTCATTTTCAAGTCGAAAAATCGATGGAATATGCAAAATATTCGTTGGGGTATTTAAGCAGCCTCTGCCTCAATGTTGTTGCCCAGAAAATGGAATCTGCCTAAGTCAACACGGTGCTGCCAGATTGCCCCAAAAAGAGTAACAAGAACAACAACAACGATGACAGTAACAACATCATCCCCCAAAGGGTTCAACTCTTTGCCAAGTGAATGTTAATTTTGGAGCCAACTTTTCAGTCTTTTGTCTTTCTTTTTTGTTGCTCTCTTTGTTGTTGTTTGTTTACGAGAATGAAATGCAAACGCGTCGGGGAGTGGGAGGAGTGAAGAGGGGGGAGGGGCCAACAAGTTTTCAGAAGGTTTTCGCTGCTAAAAAACTCGAAACGAAACGAAACGTTTTTGTTTTTCCCGTTTTGAAACAAATATTGCTGCGCTATCTGTATCTGAAAGGTACACGCTCAAAGCACTCAAAGGCGGCGCTGCTTTCGACTCTCCAATTTCAACTTTGCTGTTGTTGTTGTTGTTGTCTTTGGAGCTGAAAGTCCATTGCCTTTTTTCTTACAGATTTTAATCGCCGGAATTTGTTTGGCCCACGGACATTTATTTGACAACCTAAACTCTGAGTGTGACACTTTAAAATGTGCTTATATATGAATACCTTATAAAATGAATATGCGATGGCCGATAGCATTCCTCCCTCCTGCCCTTCCTCGCTATTACTGTATATTGAGTGCTGTTTTAAAATGCAAAGCATAAACTTGTTTTTAATTTAAACCTATTTTCTCGTATCGAACTATCGACCACCTTATCCAGCCTTGCCTGAGCCAGAAGAGATTTGCCAAGTGCTGCCAACACTGCGCAATCTTTTGCAGCACATTTCATCAACGGGCCGTGCACTTGAGTCCCTTTCCGGACCAATTGAATGCCATAAAACAAAATGTTTATATATATTTCGAGGAAGTCAAAAGTCAAATACGAAACGTAAAAGATCAACAGGGTCCCCCTCAACCACCTCACGGTGGTGCCATGTGAAGAAACGCAGCGCTGCAATTGGCAGTCGAAGGGTTGCAGCAAGAGAGAGAGTGAAGAGAGAGAAAGTGGAAGAGGGTTGTGGAATGGGGGAGGTGGCAGGGGGAGCAGAGCTCTCTCAGCACTTGGACTTAATTGAAATTTGAAATATGGTATTATGTGCGCGCCGTTCCAGCACAGTTCAACTTGGAGAACTCGATTGTTGTTTATTGAAATAATTATTCAAGCGAGTGTAATGAGCAACTGGCTCAAGTGCTTGGTGTGTGGTGTGTGCGGTTGGGTGTGTGTGGGCTGTGTGTACTCGATGTGGTTGTGCGTCCCCATGTCGAGCAAGGTATGTGGCACATGCCCTGCAGTCTAACAAACAGCAAATGCACTCAGATTTATATAGCAACATATGCTTTATGAATATGATTATAGCTGAATAAAGCTAAATATAACTTACGGTATTTAAGAAGGATCTTTATAATACATATTATATTATCTAGCATGACTTATTTTAATATTGGCACAATATTCAAAATAGATTAAATGCTCGATCTCTCGGGACTGGTTTCGTCTGCATCGTTAATTTCCTCTGCCTATATCTATTTAACTTCTAAGGGGTAACATCTCCAAGATGGATCCATTCGTAGTAATAAAAGTATTTAGTTGATTACTATTATAATTATAATATTAGAGTTGATCTAAATCCTTTTACCACATGAATAATATTCTCATGTTTAGTACTATACTGACTGGTATAGCACATCGTTATTATTTGTTGTTATTAATATACAGGACTCTCTTAGAGTCAACAATATTATTATAGATTCAAAGCATAACTTATGTGCGAGTTGATTTCATAGTCGAAACTCAACTACAATTCTCCTCAGTTAAGATCTATGTAGACCAAAATAAAACATGTGCGAATTCATCGATATATGTCTGGTAGTCTTTACTGTAGTGTTCACTACCCGTTGGGGACATGCGGATAGCTAATTAGTTTTCGCGTGTGCCGGGCCCCTCCCTCGTTGCGAATGTGTGCCTCTCATAAATGCGATTATTATGGTATAGTGAATGTACATGTACTTATACGAGTATACATATGTACATCTAATCTTTAGTGAATTGCCAATTAGGAAAACACATTTGCAGTTTGGCGAATGGCGAAACCATTCGAATGCAAAAATGTGCTGTGACTGCCACAAATCACACATCCGCAATATAACGGGAATTGTTCCACCTTCATTTAGTTTTATTGCGCATTTAATGTTAATTATATACATAAATGAATTATTAATGGGAAAAACCCCCAATTGAATGTCGCAAGACAAGCAGAAATCACGTGTTTTTTCATGTTTTTAAATCATTGAAAATTATAAAATAGATGTAGAAAGCGATTTGTTAACGGAATATTTTAAAATAATTATGTGCTCTTTTTTTGGACACAAATCGGAGATGGCGAGCGAAATAAGTTTAATGTTAATTTAATTGCGTTTTTATTGATAGTAAAAGCATTTTATGCCGCATTCAAACTGAATTATGAATGAATTGGCATGTGGAGACCGCTGAGCAGGCCGTCTGCTTAGGCCGCCCATCGTCATAGCCATAATCCACATTGTCTTGGGCCTCTTTTAACTGAAATTGTTGCTATACTGCCTACGCATAGTGGGGATAAAGAAAGGGAAAGAGAGAGAGAGAGACAAAGTCTCGGGAGGAATATTAATGAAGACATTCTGAATGTTAGACAAATTAAATTCCTTTTGTTTCTAATTTCGGATTTTTATTGTTATACAAAAATACAAGAAATAACTGAAAATATGTTAAAAGTCAACCCGAAATAGTTCCGCTATTATGTAGATTGGATTCTAAGAATAGGAAGAATCAATTTTGCAAAAATTGTGAATAATTCTTTGCAAAATTTCTTCGTTTCTTTCTCTTTTCTCTTGTTTTTTTCACAGTTCATTCTGTTTAGTAAGTCCCACAGTGCAACGGCACGACCAGCCAATAAAATTGTCACTTGACATTAATGGAATAAATATAAATTAACTATTCATTTCTGTTGTGATTGTAAGTTATCGATATTGTTAAGTATGCAAATTAACAAATGTTAATAAAAAATTACAGTTAAATTTAAATTTATTTTTAATTTTCTTGATGAAATTTTTAAGTGTGTTTTTCTTTTATATTATTACAGTTAATTTGGATTTTATTTTTAGCTTTCTTCATGCATTTTACAATTTATTTTTAAATCTTCCCTTGAAGATCTTCAGCAAATTCGCAAGCTCATCAATTTAGGCTCAAGGACAGCAGAGACTGCAGATTGCAGACTGAGTAACATTAAGGGTTACGACTGACGATTCACGGACTGTAATGGCATTAGCGTCAGGTCCTGCGGCGTTGCCCTTGAGTCCTTGAGTTGTGCAATTATGTTCTGCAATGTGTTTTTTATGGCAGCTGCGCGCGTAACTACCTGTTAGCCTTTCACCCACGGCCTTTCAACCGTGCATTCCTTCTGCGTAATATCCTTTCTTTCGCCTTTCGTTTTTCAGTTGTTTTTTTGCAATGTCCTTGAGGCTAAACAACATTTGCCAAAAAACTCATTGACGCCAAGGTGAACTTGTTGCAGACAATTCCCCCTACCCTTCCCCCTCCCTGTTGCACCTGGGCTCACACTGTGAATCGATAAATTAAAAAAACGGTTAAACTCGGCGACCATTTGCCATTTGGCATGCTCGAGCCGTATCCTCCGCCAGTTTGTCATCGAAAGTGAAGCAGTTAAGAGCCCCCAGCCAGAGAGCCCCCGGGCTCAGGGAGGAGCGGGCCCAGTGAGCCCAGCTTGGCCATAAACTCGTCGAACAAAAGGTGAGCGGCGGTCGTAAAACGCGGCAACATGGTGTGACATTTTCCAGATATACCCACATAGATGTTTTTATGCACTACCAGTTTGCGTTGCTCGCCGAGTCGCGCTGCATTCATATTTTTGGCCCTCAATAGCCAGAGAAAGAGAGGAGTGAGAGAAGTGATAGGGGAAAGGGGCAAGCGGCAAGGGGTGTGCGCGGTGTGCAGTCAATATGGTCGACTGGTCGCGACTTTTGTTTGCCATTTTTATTGTTACGCCAAAGGATTTCCAAAGCATTTCAAAAGCAAGAATCCTACATTTTATGACCGCATGCTCGGCAATTGGACAGTTTTAACCCTTCAATGGACGATCTCACCACGGCATGCCGTGAAAAGTGACAGCACACACACACAGAACACACAGCGAACTGTCTTAACTGGAAATGGAAACTGAAAACTGAAACTGAAAACTGGAAATGCCTGCACGCTACCTTAGAGCACAAGCAAGTCCATCTGGCCAGTTGAGCATTGTTCTGACAAAAGTGTTAGAAATCCTACGATATAAAAGACAAGAAACAACAGACTTCTTCAACATATTTCCGTGGTTCGCTGAGACAAACAAAAAGTGATTGTGATTTATGAACCTCGACGGAAAACCGGAACCCAAAGGCGACAACTCTTTGGCGTGTGAAATGCGTCGTAGTTATACCCGCTACCCATAGGGCAGAAGGGTATTATAAGTTTATGTCATCCGAAAATGTATGTAACAGGCAGAAGGAGGCGTGGCAGACCCCACAAAGTGTATATATTCTTAATCTGCATCAACAGAAGAGGTGATATAGCCAAGTCTGTCTGTTTGTTTGTCTAGATCTAGATTTCAGTGCCTATAAGAACTAGAACTGCCAAATGTATGTGCAAAAATATCTAAATATTGCACGCAGCTCAAATTTATTTTAGATTTTGACACCTTCCACATCCGTAAATCGATAAAAATCGAATTCCATGATTAATTTTAATAATTATATTTAATATTTAATTTTTTGGTTAACATAATAACTATGAACGTTCTAATGAGTTCTAAAAAATTGGTTACGATCGGATAATATACATAAAAGTAATTTAAGAAATAATTTTAAAAGAGTACCAAATCCAAGCCATGCAAAGTATGCAATACAAAATACACTAAAAATATAAGTTATTTATTCAGTAAATCTTTTTGAATATGTGGGTAGCGGGTATAACACAGTGCAACACACTCGACTGCAACTTTCTTACTAATTTTTAAAGAGAAATGGAGATTTCTTTAAGGGATAATGGTAGGGAAATGTTAGGAATAAAAATAAATATTTAATTTAAATAAATGAATTTCATTATAAACTTCCTCATAACTCTGCGGGATTCTCTCAATACCATTTTCCCATTTCTTATGCCTTCACTTGGCAGCTCTTTGCCAGTTTAATTGCAGCACGCTCATTGCGCTGTTTAGGTCTATGGCCCATTTGGGCTGAGCTGATGACGGATTCATTCCAATCCCACACACAAACAATCAGCATACGACCGCATTTACACCTACAACTACACTCAATCAACCTGACCAGGAACTGGGAACTGGCACGCGAGGTGGGATGAGGCGGGGCAAGGCGAGGCGTGTCCGTGTTTTGTGCATAGTGTGCAATTTATTTTTGGTTGTTATGTTAATCCGCCGCATAATTAGGAGAGGCAGAACTGCTGCACCGACTTTGCCTCCTCCTCTTTTTCCTCCTCCACCTACTCCGCCCGTTCCTGGCCTGGCACTTGCGTTCGCTTTCGAAGAACTCGTAAATATCGCCCTGGCATAGCCGAACGGAGGCACGCAATGTCCGACTGTGCGCATAATTGGTGTTGCCGCTCTAAAGTCGCCCGAGTCGGCCTGAGGAGCAACGTCTCTCCCGACAGTAAAACGTACTTTTAATGGCCAACGGGCGATGATAAGGCCGGCGAGTTTATGGCTCCAGATAGCAAGTGTCAGCTCCACGCTAGAAATTCGCCAATCTCTGTGTCCACATTCAAGACAGAGAGAGAGAGGAAGAGAGAGAGAGACATTTTCCACGACTATCGCTGCGATCTTAGAGATTCGCCATTTCCCATGGTCGTTAGCGAGTATTAACTATTTTAATGCTGTTCAAATTATATAGCCCTCTCGGCTTTAGACTCTTTATGGCAACTGATAATGCTACGCCAACTCTTTCATAACTGATTGTTAACTTGGTTTTAATTAATTCAAGTTTCAAATTAAATTTCTTTGCCTAAATTTCACTCCTAGAAGGTATTCTCATATTAATATCTACATAATCTCTTTGTAATTTATGTGAATCATGAGAATTCTGGGGGAAAATTGAATTCCCTTTCTTGAAAACAAACAATAAGTCGGTCAATCGATAAACGGATAAGAACATCCCAAGCGTTATATGGACCTGCATCCTCCGCTTGGAACGCAAACAACACATTACCAAAAGAGTTTGCCCCTGGATGACCGCACGATGAGTCAATGGCTCGAATCGAGTTTCAGGCCAGGCCAAGGCAAAGGAATTTCAATAGAGAAAAAGATGTGCGCACGCAAACACACACAGAGATACACACACACACACACTCGATGGGAAAGGGGATGAAATGTGCGTTGGGCCAACTCTCGTTTGAATCCATTTATGAACAGAACGAAAGCAAAGCATGGCCGTCTTCGTACCCGTCTCTGTCTTCGTCTCCGTCTGCGGTTGCCGTTATCACAGCCATTGCGAGTCGCCTCCGCGCTGCCATTGTTGTTGCTGCCGCCCGCCATGCCGACGACGACGGCGACGCTCTCAAAGTGGTTGATCCGGTTTACGAGCCCCTGGTCGGTGACTTGTTTGCTTGTCTCACGCCTAGCTCATCGGGGGCTAGGGGAACTGCACGTCTGGGTGTCTTTAAGAGAGGGGAATATGTGGAGTCAAGTCGCGAAAGGTCACCTAGTGCTTGTGTAGCATCTCCCACCTGAGCAACTGAATCGCCTGCATTACAAATTAAATGTATTCCAATTGAGCCAAGGCGGACACCAGCCTGATTAGGCATGCGCTCTAAGTTCAATCGGATCGACAACGGGCCATTCAATTTGTCAACATGCAAATGTATTTCCAACAGAGAATTTCAATTAACTGACACTTGACTCGCTAATTAGAGTAAGCAAGCTGAAATCAATTCCCATGACCTGCTGCTTCTTCTATTTAAGTTTCCTATAAAACATTTATTTTGACAGCAATTTGACGTGTTTTCGTTTAAAATGAACTACGATTTACATAATAAATGTTCACAAATCGCACACACTAACACAACAGATACAAAGTTGAGTCTTAGTATTGGAGATGATTGACTTCACATTAATAAATTACTTGAATAGATACACAATCTCAGGATTGTAAGGTTTTAAGTAAGCTGATGCCACCATTAATGATTAATAATTAAATAATAAAAATGACATCCTGTGAATATCTTTCTGGCAAAACATCTGGCTACATTCAGGGCAATTTACTTCAGGTGGAAATCTTTCTTATTATAGATTTCAAAACGGTTGCAGTGATTGCCCAGAAGGGTTTGTCATTCTATTGATTCCGAAATGAGATGGTTATTAATGCAACGCTTAGACTTCCGTTCTCTTAAGAAGGTCATACAAACGAACAGCAAGGTGTCCCCCATCAGAATGAAGTCAGCAGCGTCGTCTTGCAATTCTATGACTCCACGCTAACGATACTTTGTTTAACCATCGCAGCTGATAGCATTGCAGCACTGGACAGTTTCATATTGATTCGTATTGATTGCGATCGATTACACATATAATGTCCAACCTTTGTACAGATAAATTCTATTGTATCAATCATTATTAACGTGAGCGCAATAATCTGTAGTATCCCTCGTACATGTGATGCACATATAAGTACATAAGGCAACAACAATTGCTCGAAATCGAGACCGTCGCTATGGCTCATTGCAGACATTCAATCTTACCAAAACAATCATAGCCTCGTTTATGATCGCGTGATAGTTTTAAATATTTAAATTACTTCACACATGGTTAACTGTATAAATAAACTAAAATAAACACCATCATCTAATTCAAATTGTTACTCTATTTTATTCTTGGCAACATTGCCAGAACTGAGAAAACATAATTGTAGCAATCGTGTATTCAAAGCGTGATCGAAATTCTTGAGCTGGCAGACCAGAAATGGAAATGGAGAATCCATAATGTTAACTTCAGATTCGAGAGAATTTCCCCCATCGTAATCGGAAAATCTGTTAAATCGTTGAATATGAAATGCAATCTTAGCCTCGCATACCAGATGCGGCCCCTTTTGGAAACTCGCTTTGCTCCCTAACAAGCGCCGCCGTGTGCGCATATCAACTTGCTCCGAATTGCAGTTCCCCCTCTCCGATAGACGCCAGCCACGCCTACGAAACTAGAAACATTTATGAGGCAGAGGCAAGAGACAGAGGCAAGAGGCAACAGCAAAGACACTTTATGAGCCCATCAAATCGGGCGCGGCAGCGGAGCAACAATTCAAGTTTGCATCTAAGCAATTTTGTGCGATTCTCGCGGATTCCTCATGGATGTCTCGGTTATCCGAGCTGGCGTTTGGCTTCAATGGGGCGCTGCCGCAGCCGCAGCTGAGAAATGTTTAAATTGTTGCAAATTGTATTTGATTGCTGGGAGCTAAGCAGACCGGACGTGCTATTTCAGAAGATGCGCGCCAGTTCAGGGGAACGCCCTGAAGGGGGCACAGACACAAATCTTGTAGGCAGTCGTGCCGCTGCATATGGGAATAAGTATCTGCGCATTTGCCCATTATATAGTTCGACACTTTAACGAGTTCAAATACAAATTACTCACGAGTGGTTTGCTTTCCTTTCCTTTGCTTTGCTTTGCTTTGCTTTGGTTGGTGTTCTGGACCGGGAAGAGAACGTTACGCAAAACCATAATTAACAAACATTCGTCGAATCGGTGAATTTTGTTTTACGAGCTGCCAGTGCCAGCGCTCTCTTCCTCTCCTCCTCTCCTTACTCCCCACCCCTTGCCACTACTAGTTTTTCCACACTTTGATTTATATGCCCAGCCCCCATAGAGCTCCCGAGCAGTAGAGATGCTTCAGGGTTCTCTCTCTCTCTCTCTCTCTCTTACTGTCTCTGTCCCTCCGCGTTGGTTCTTCAAGCAGGCACGTTTACACAGCTCGAAGTATTGGGAAGTGCTAGAAATTATAGGAAATCCTTTCGACAAGTCACATAACTCTGTCGGATCGTTAGTCCGACACACGGCTGATATATGTCCGCGTCTAATGAAGTCGTCAGGTCGTTGTCACCAGACATATGCCATTTGTCCGGCTTGGCAACTGCCGTTCTACGTGACTTCACCTACGAATGGCATCCAATGAGCAGCAGTGCATCCATCCCACTGACCACAGGTCTAGCAAACAGCTCGTGTTCACATGGCTATCGTAGGAATACAAGGGGAGGCAACTCATGTCTGGGCTCACGAAGGTGTTAGTTCAGTATAAGCAAATGCAATCACCGAAAGAAGGCAAGGCACATAAACAATTAATAATTATCGGCGGAGGAAAACTAATTTAGCTATTACAATACGAATTCAAGGTAGACAATCGTTTGGAAGTATTCGAGTTTTTATCCTTTAAGCATTGATAATGTAATGTACACCCAAAAAGAACGCAAAGATCTAAGTACTACAAAAGCTAAATGAAGTGAAGATTTCTGTATGTACATATATCCTACGTAGTTAAATTTTAAGCAAAGTAATTCTAAAATTTGCTGTTGGAAATTATAAGATTTTTTTTAAATTGAGCGAAGAGCTTGACTGTTTTTCGCACCCGATCTTTACAGTTGTTATACAATACAACTTCATTATATTCTTGTTTCTTAAAAATAATGTTAGGTTTAAAATAAAGATAGGTATTTCCAGAATTGATTAATATGCAGATTGATTAATATTCAATTCAAAATCAGTTAAATTTTGAGAATTTTTCGTATCAAACCTTTTCATAATTCTTGAAGTCAGTACAATATATATTTATCACTTTCTTTTTCAATATTTTATTATCATATTTAAACTCTTTGCCATTCAGCTTCTCACAGATTTATGCAAATTATATTTCAACTATTTTCCATTAACTTTCTCGCAGATTTGTTCAACTTTTCCTCTTATATTTTCTTCACTTTTCCGTTAATCAAATCACAGTGTGTACAAGAATAGAACTGACAATTTGATCCTTAACGGACGTAGGCAACACCTACCGAACTTGCCTGCCTACTCTGCCATAGAAAACGCATTTTTCGCACCAATGAAAACGAGCGCTTACCCCGCCCACTAGCAATAACAATGATGATCGCAGTTGCCTCTACTTGCACATCTATTGCTGTCTCTCTCTCTTTCCCATTTCGGGCATAGTTTATCGATTTGCAAATAGTTCGATTAGAGATGAAATTGCTCGCCGCCCTCGTCATCAGCAAGGACGCATTTGCACTGCTTGCTGCACTGCTTGACTGATAAGCAGCAAACTGGTTAGCTGCAGGGTTCAACAAATGGCAGCCAGGTGGCGCTGCTGCAGATGCGACGCTAATTGTCTTCAAAAGGACTTTCCTGCAGGAAAACTTGAAGTTTTTATTCTCGAAATTCTTTTCGTTGCACATTTGTTTATTCCGTTATCAGCTGTGCGCCTTAGAGAAGTCAGAGAGTGTGTGTGTGTGCGAGTGTGCGTGTTTGTCCCCGGACACCACTTGGCCATATTTTACCGCTTTTAAGCAGCGCGTAAATACTCACGCTTACTGCAAGAGTCCATTAAACGCTCGTAAAAACTTTACGATTCCCAATATGAGATTCTCTTAATACGATTTTTTATGATATTGAAATCTCCTTTCGCTGCCAGCCAGCCCGACATAGCCCGCCCCGTCATCCCCGCCAGTCATCGCAGCCCATCATCATTGCGGCAAAGTGAAGTCTTGAGCAACGGGCAACCACATCTGGGGCCCGAGCAAACAACAAACTTTGGCTGAGTTTGCCTTGCACTTTGCTTAAATTCTCTTTTCTCCTTACCACTGGGGAAATGCCGCTTCAGGTATGCTGTCCAACGCCCCCTGCCCCTCCCCTTGGAAAAGGGGGCGTGTGCTGCGTGCGTTTTAATGTCTTGTCGAGGCCTATAAAACACGCTCGTCACCGAGCGATGCGCAAATGATGTTTATGTTTGAAGCCCAACCAGACAACGTGACGACCTCTGGAAACATTTTTGGAAAAGCTTTAGCATCTGCGGGGTCTGTGTGAAAAAATATGTTGCATTGTAGAGAGATAGAGAGTGAGAAAGAGAGCGCATACCTTGCTGCGAGTGCTAAAATTAGATCTCTAAATTGGTATTCAATGGATAGAGCTGTATAAAGAGCGAGAATCTTTAGCTTAGGTAAATAAACAAAAGTTTTCAGACTAATGCAGTAGGAAATGAAAAGAGGAACACATTTTATGAATATTCTATATTTTAATTAAGGAACTCTCTGCACTATATAGTTTATCATAAAATAATAATCATAATAATATACATTACTCGTTTACTCATACAGAGCACATGATAGTAAGAAAATGGCACTGCTTGTTAACGTTGTAAGCTGCATACAAGCAGTGCATTTCAGAGGAGATGAATAAAGCAGTTCAGGATCTTTTCTTATTAAAATTAAATTAAATTAAAATAAAATGCATTGGAAAGGCTTTATTAGAGGAAACAGCGATTAAAATTCTTCGATTACTGCCTAACTTTAATTGGCACTGATAATTAATGCAAGGGTATACATACATATCTTTGTTAAATTAAAATTAATCATATTCACGCCACCAACATTAAGTGTAAAACTGACTGTAAGAAATTCTCTCAAACTTTTATAAAGAAAATTAATTCATCAAAAACAGAATTCAAATGGTTTTAAATAAATCATTCCTTGAAGAGTTTGTTCCTCCTGCTCGTATTATGCCATAAACAATGGTCCAACGAGTTAGATAAATAAATATCTCAGACACGAAGACTCCCTTAGCTAATGTGCTTAGCTCTCTTACAATTACTGAATGCATTATCAACTTGGTTCAATCGCGGAGAATTACAAATTGTTTGTGTTCTCAGCGTGTGTTCTTCGGCAGAGGTTTTACGACTCTGCTCTGCTCTCCCTGTTACGCGTTTAATTAGACTTGTGATTTATAATTTTCATTTGCGTAATTTACAAAAAACGGTACATCATTAGTGCAATTAAAATGCAATAAACGTGGTCGAGCAAAGACACAGAGAGAGAGAGAAAGAGACAGAGAGAGATGGAGGGACTCTGTGAGACACTTGGCGAGCACTCGTATAAATTTTATTGAGTCGTTTTGAGGAATGCCTTGAGGCGAGTGCTAGCAACTGCTGCACGCCTCAATGAGGCTGACACAGAGACCCACATCCCACACCCAGTCACACTCAGGGGCTGGTCCAGCTACGTGCAGGGGTGCCGGAGTAGGGGAAGAGTAACCATAAAACACGCGGCCATGTGAAGGATTAAAAAATGATTGCGTGACAAGGCATTTTATAATCGTCATCCGAATCACTTAAAAACACATTCATCCTCGTCGATTCTACTCTCTACGCAGTCGAGTGTGATCCGGGGCTGGGCTTAGGCGAACCGCAAAGGGCCAAACAAGCCATAAACTGACGCAATAAAAGTGTATCAAATTAAGGAATGAATTTCATGTGCAGCAGCAGCAACAGAGCGCCTTTTCTTTTTGAGTCTTTTCCAGCTGAGCTCAGTACTTTGAGTGTGACTTGGCAGAGACTTCACTCAATTTTCTGCAATCGATTGCTGAGTTTGAGTTAGTTATCCTCTGTTACATTGATTGCAGTTTGAGTTACTTTTTGAGCTACAACTCCTAGAGTGTCTCGAGAGGTTTATGTTCCTCTTTATGATTCTTTACTAGCGCGTTTAACGAGCGAACGCCAGAGAAACGAGAATTTTGCACTTCGAATGTGAGTTATGTGTGTGTAAAGATGATTTTGCAAGAGGTTTAAATGATATGCTATAAGTAGTATATGTGTTCGTGTCTATAGATATAAACCTTTATGTATTGAAATGAATTTCTGCACTTTTAATTGAGATCAGCTTAGTAAACCAGAAAAACTTTACTAAGTCAATTGAAAGATGATTCTGCAACTAATATAAATGTTATGGACTATATGGTAATATAAATATTACAGATAGGAGTGCATGAAATGATAATAAACTTCAATAACTTTACTTAAATGAAGTGGAAATCAATTTTAACAATTCCTTATTTGTAAGATGACATTAACCTAACTATGATCTAACTATTTCGTTCTTTATTTTTTATTTGATTACAATTCTTGTTTCATTGCATGTTCTCTTTGTACGCTTGTTTTACTTTTAGATGCAACCTGTCGCACGGGAATACGCCGTGACTGCGCTCAACCTGGAATCACTGGAACGGTTTTTATTAGTTGTTCCGCTCGAGCCCCAGGAGACACTGCACAGCACCCACTCGCACCCACCACACACACGCACACTCAGCAACATTCATACACACACTCGGATGCGGTTTACGATCCCTGCGGCACCTTCTGCCTGGTACCCGCTGTCCCTCCGATCCCCGAACCCCTTCACAGGCCTCGAATAGTGTTTTATTTTGATTTTGTTCGTTTTTATTATTATTCGCTGCTGCCTCTCACCCAGTTTCAATTTTATTAGTTTATTACGGTTATTATCTTTTAATGACACTCGCGAGCGCCGTCGCCGTCGCAGTCGACGTCAACGCTCGCTCTGACTCTGTTATTGTTGTTATTATTATTGTTGTTGGCTTTTATATCACACTCGAGTAGTTGCCAGTTGTTGTTGTTGCTGTTCGCATGCCCAGTTGTTCAGCAATAACGTGTGAAGTTGTTTTATTATTTGTTTTGATTATCAAAATGGCCGGTTTGCATTTTCCGGTCGTTGGGCGCCCCTTCTCCTTCTACCCCACCCCGCCACACAGTTCCACTCTGCCATGCTCCATTCTCCATGTTCCATGCAGGTGCCGTAAATCACAGCACAGTCGGGAACATCGCTGGCGGCTCGTATGACCCATAAACGCACAGCCGAAGTGTGGCAAAATGTTTAATTTGGAATTTATGAGCAATTAATTTTAAACACTTGCTGCCACCCGCTCTCCTCCTTCCCCCTCCTTCTTTTCGCACTCCCGCACAATGTCAGATCGATCAGGGGATGCCATAAAAACGTAACTTGGGCATCAAATTAATATGGTTTATCGCCAAATGATTGATCAATTACTCAGCTCTTTATTGCCAGTGTGAAGATGATGTTGGGACATGATGGGGGAGATTGTTGCAAAGGATATGGGATGATCAGAGACAAGAAACAAGTCTATACAGCAGAGGCAATGTATTACTGGATATTTGAGTATTTTCTCTATGTGATAAACTGTTCGGTATTTAATAAACAATTAGTTACTGCAACTGAGATATATTTTAATTTATTTATTAATGAATTCATGAATCACTATTATATTATAATTAATTCATTTATTATTTATCTATTTGTTTAATGTCCACAAAGAGCAGTCGACTCAAATATATTTTAATAAAAAAAATTATTTATAATAATATAGATTACAGGTTTAACCAGTTATTTTAAAATGTGTTAAGCCAATTAATTTAAATTTATGTTATGAAACAAAATGTGCATTGAATTGAATAATATTTTAAAATTCAATATTTAATTGCAATTAAATTTTCAGTAAGCAACAGTATTTCTAACATTTTAATTTAGTATGAATAATTTTCATTATTTTTTCAATTTTAAAACATTATTAATACATTTTTTGTAATAATAAGGACTAATTTATTTCTTGTATTGTAAAATATAAAACAACAAAATTATGTTCTAAAACATGCAAACAAAATTCCAAATAAAATTATAAAAGTTTTATTATAAATGTTAAATTCAACTTCTACTTTATTTGATATTATAAATACGCTACAATATTATTCATATTCAAGATCTAGTTGAAAGATTTTCCTTTTCATTTTCTATCCCTCCCACATATAAAAACCATTTCAGCTAATTATAAACACAATCCCAAAAAAATACTGTTTGTTTGATAAATGAGCACATATTTAAATTTATAAACCCAGCGTATTTTAGTATAATTTAAATTAAAATAACTAATTCATACGTATTTTTGAAATGTATACAAAATTCATTTGGAATTTGACAGCTGCAAAGAAAATAAAATAAACAACAAATGTGTATTTAAACTTTCAGCCAACGATGTTTAATTTATTTATCCAAAGTCAGCGAATCTAGTCGATTAGACATGCCACCCAGAACAAGTGAGCAAGTTGAGAAATTGCGAGTTTGTTACATTTCCGCATAAATTCAATGCAAACACAAAAAAAAAAGAAAACACAAAATGTTCTCATCGAAAATGTTCGCTTGTTGTCCAATCGTAAATTTCAAATTTTTCATAAAAATGTCATAACAGCAATTCCAGCAAAGAGAGGGCAGCAGCAGCAACAGCAACAACAATAGCAACACGATGGCAGCGACAACAGCAGGAACAACAAAATGTGAACTGACTTTGACTGTGTCGGCGTTTTTCATCTCTCGAATTTATGGATTTTTTTGTAATTTCGCTTAGGGGTAAAACAACATACAGGGTAAACTAGAGAGAGAGAGAGATGGCAAGACATGCGGCTTGCGAATTTTTTACGAGTCCAATAAAAATCAGCTATAAAAATTTGTAGTGACTAAATTTTGCACTAATTTATATTAGAAAACTGCACAGAGAGCAAACTAAAGGGTATATCCGCCTGCCGAAATAACGAATATATAATTCTACATAAAAAAGTCTCCAAATCCAGCAGTAGCAACAAAGTTTCTCGTGCTCTCGTTTGTGTTTTTTTATTATTTTGGCGCGCGCACAAGAAATACTTAGGTATAAACAACATGAATAATACAAAATAATTTAAGCAACAATAACATTTTGCCAAACAAAGCATAAAACACTTAAAAAGGCGTTTCACTCGCTCTCTCACACAGCGCCGCAACGCAGCAGCAGCGAAGACAGCAGCAGAGCGCACTTGCACTCAATGCGATAGTTTCGCTCATCAGTTGTTGTAGTTGCTGTTGTTGTTGTTGGCAATTGCTGTGCTCGACTGTGTCTGGTTGGTGTGGGTGCTTGGCGCATACGCATTCGCATTCTCACGTTATAAACATCAAAATTAAGCATCCATTGGGCGCGCACTAAAAAACCAGAAATCGTATAAGAAAATGCCACACAAAACGACTCAAGCAAACGCACTCCCACTCGCACTCTCACTCATTCTCTTGCACTCAGTCACGCTCTCACTCACTCACTCAACGAACGAACGAACGGCCATCATGCCTTAGCATACACACACACACTTGCAAGCACACACGCACGCATGCATACTCTCGCTCTCGCTCTCTCGAACAAGCAAGAGCGGCTGCTGCTGCTGCAAACGTCGCTGCTGCTGCTGAGCTGTTAACGTTTTATTGCGTTTGAATGAGTGGGAGCGAGACAAACAGACATGAGTAGCATGTTTCTTATTGCCAACGCTGCGACGTTCGCAGCGACGTCGACTGAGCATGGGACCATTGACTGCATATTTGCGTGTGAATTTGCTTGTATGCGTTTGGGTTCGTGTGCGTGTGTGTGCATGTGTGTGTGCACGTGTGCGTGTGTGTGTGTGTGAGAGACGACTAAGCGCAGCGCTTGAAATGAATTGCTGACTGGGCGACGGCGGCAACGGCGACACTGTCTCTGCGTGGCCAAAGCTGCGGCCTCAGCCTCGCATGGCTTTTGTATTGCGCCATAAACGTTTCGCTGCTCGTAACGCCACAACGGCCGACGCGGACACAACGCCAGCTCTCGCCATCGCCATCGCCAACAACGACAACGACATCGCCATCAGCAAAGACCCGCGCGCACCCACTCGTACCCGGCATCCCAACGAGAGATCCAACACACAACGCGCGCAGTGGCAGAGCTGCCCCAGACAGACAGACCCAGACCCAAACCCAAACCCAGACCAGGCAAGGCAAGGCAAAGCGAACACTCAACCTCAACCAACAGAAAAAAACTCTCCACTCGCCGTCGCAGTCGCCAAACGTTGCTGCGCTGCTAGCGCCGCTGCCCGCGTCGGCAGCAAAAATTACCAATTACACGAAATTTTTATACTCTTTTAAAAATTTCGTTTTATTATAATATTTATTATCGTGGCGCGCAGTAGTGTCTGCGGAACACATCGCTCGCTCGCAGCTCAACTCAACTCAGCGCAGCCCCAGCTCAGCTCAGCTCGACTTGACTTCGCCGATCTCTCCTATACGATTCGATACGTTTCGATTCAGCTCGCGCTCTGTTTCTGTTTATAATTTTGTTGCATTTTCTTATTGTCGGCTTTATCGCGTTGCGGTTTATAGTGGCACGAAGCGCGCATAAAAAACAACAACACCCCTTAAAAGAATAATCATAAGTATATAAACACAATTATATACTGCCAAATCAAGCAAAACTTCACACTAAAACTCCTCGTTAAACTGTGCGTGAAATACGAAGTAACCTCAAACTGTCGCAACGAGTGCGCACATAAAAATTAAAAAGTCATAAAGTTAACGCACTCAATTCGATTGTTCTTCACCTGTAAGTGGTTTAACGGCATTTAAAACAAAGTAATTAAAGCCAATTCGCCCTCCAACTACTTGTACATGTACTACATTTAGCCCGCACGCACTCAAAAGGTCGTAAAAAATAAAATAAAAAGAAGAAAACAGTGAGAAGTGAGACGCGAAGTGAGGAAGACGCGACGGAACTCCGAGACTCGAAGACCATACACCCACGCACTGCTGTGAACTCTCCTTCTCTGTGTGAGCTGTGAATCATAGCCAACAAGGAAATCCAAGGCCATAAAAATATATAACACGCCCCAGTTGACCCGGAGACCCAACTGACGGAACCCTATACAACACACAAGACAAGTGCCAAGTGCCGTCGCAGTCATTAAAAATCGCGCGCCTATAAATCAAGCGACGGCAGACCGCGCCTCGTGCATTTTCCCGTGTAATTGATGGCCGCAGTTTAATTACTTTTACAACAAATAAACGTCACACACACACCAAAACAACAACAACACACACTGTACAACAACAGCTGCAATATTTAACAAATTTCGTTGTGAATTCAAATTGCAAATGCTAAACAAGAAGCGAGAGAGAGAAAGGGAAACAGACAGACGAAGAGAAAACGCAGTTTTGTAAAAAAAAGGTAAAAACCGATTTCACAATTTTTCATCCATTTTCGAAATGCACAAACAGTTTGGAAATTCGAACATGGCAAAGCTAAAGCTTGGCACGCTATCCCTCTATCGTTAGCTCTGCTTCATCTCTCTAACAATATTAATTACTAACTTTCATGAACTAATCCCAGCTGCTACTTTCAACACCCCGTCCCCAACTTGTAGTACTAACCCTTTTGGCATTGTGCAAGAATTTTAATGGTTTTCAAGCAGACCGATTCTTTGCAGATTCGATAGTAAATAATATAGACAAGATATATATCAAGTTTGTCTGTTTTATATAAGATTTATAGCGCATTCATATGAATATATCCAATTTAGATAATGTGATTTTTATGACTTTTTTATGAAGACGCAAGAAAAACACATCCAACTCTCACACTCATCAATTTTTCGAGCACATTTTTGAAAATATTTTTCAACATATCCCCAGAGCTTATACTGTCAGACATTGTTTACGTAGATATACTTACTATATAAATACATGTACATATGTAGATTTCGATTGTTGTCTCCCGTTTTAGTGCATTTTAATTTGATTAATATCGAGATTACTTTTGAGTGGCAAATTTCAATTAGTTCTTAACGCAATTTATTCAACTTTCTTTGAGTTTAATTGACGCATGATTTATTTAATTAAGTTTTCTGAAATGGACAGAATTTCTAGGTCTTAATTACCGTCGCTAAAATCTGTGACAGAAATCTAATGCAAAATGTAAACTCTGTCCGATTGCTCATTAAGTTTATGATATTCTCGTCAATCATTGTTCGAACTGTAGATTGTAAGAAAAGTATTTGTTGTCCGGAGAATGCTCCTCCCTGAAAAGTGTATTATCCCGTCGAGAGATCCTGTCACTCTCCTGAAAGCCGTAGAAAAGAGAAAGCAAACTGTGTGGGAAAAGATTTCTCTCGCTCTGTCACATTCTGTTTATTACGAACACACTATTGTTGTCCCTTTTCGCAGTCAGGATCTGTTTGAAGAAGAAATTTAATTATTCTATAGTCCGAAAAGAAAGAAATCCAACGAATTCAAAACAAATTTGTTAAAGCGCAATCAGACATGGCACACACATATTGAAACCGTCAAGTTCTTTCCCAGCCATCGATGCAGATATACGTGTGAGACTAACCAGAGACCGAGATCCGATCACGAGACCACCCTGAGCTACATCTACATCTACATCCCGAGCATCCATCTGAAATAACAATAACAATAATAACAAACAAAACCAAAACCCAACGCAAACGCAAGCTAAATTATCCAACTAGTTACGAATCTGAATCCGAATCCGAATCCGTATCCGACTGCGAGGCAATTCGGCAATTCTCGGCCAGAGAAAAAAAATATGTGCAATGTCAAAATTTGTTTTCGATAGTATGCTGCCAAAGTACCCACAGTTTCAGCCATTTATCAGTTCGCACTTAACCACAACCTCCCCAAATTCGTCATCAGCAGCAGTTGCCGCCGCACTCGCCGCAGCCGCCGCCTCCGCATCGACTGCCTCCACATCCGTGGTCAACAGCCTTAGCAGCCACAACAGCAACCACCTGCAGACGTCCTCATTGTCACCCAGCTCCAGTGCCCTGCAACTGGGAAGTCAATTGAGCCAGCAGCACTTGAGCCAGTCTTCCAACTCGCCAGTGTCCTCCTCGTCGCCATCGTTGTCGTCCGTGCAGCAGCAGCAACAGCAACAACAGCAACAGCAGCATCACTCGCAGTATTCATCCCTCTCGGCCGCTCTACATCTGCAGCAGCAGCAACACATCAACAAGTTAGCCGCCGCCGCCGCTGCAGTCAGTTCACAGGGATCTGTTGCAGGACTTGGTGGCCATCAGTCGCTGGGCCACGCCCATCAACAGCTGTTGCTAACGCCACCCTCGGCAGGCAACTCACAGACCGGAGACAGCAGCTCCTCCCCTTCACCGGCGGCCAGCTCTTCCTTTGCCATACCCACCAGCAAGATGTATCCCTATGTGTCAAATCATCCCAGCAGCCATGGCGGTCTCTCCGGCATGCCAGGCTTCTCGGGCCTCGAAGACAAATCCTGCAGGTGAGTGAATGAATTAAATAAATATTGTAGATAAGAATTGTAGAAAAGTTAAGTGATTATTAGTAATCATATGCACAACTAAGGGTTTCATTCTAACGAATAGATCGGTCGTAGAATTATAGATCATGTTCAGATATATTTAGAATTAAAGAAACAAACGATATTAAACATATTTTTGCCATGTCAAGAACATCTTTACAGTGATCAACTTGGCTTAAAAATATAATATAATAAACAGAATGTACAACTTAGATTCTCTATTAGATATTGCAGTATTATTTTTAATAGAATTTAAAAAATATGTAATTTTTTCTTATGGCAAGATCAGCATAAAATATGAATAACTCTATTCTCTTCAGCATTATCATAAAGTAAACTACAATATTAAAGTCTTATATAATAGAACAGAGAATACAACTTACATTGTCTTGCAGCGATCTGAATCTTTTGAAATAATATATTAAAAATTTGGAAAGATATTTTTTTTGCTTTTATATATCAACATCTTCAAAAGATGTCTTCAGTGCAACAGTTTGGTTCTCTTCAGATTTATCATACAATAATCAGAATATTATATATTATATAGAGTAGAAGAAATAATCTTGGTGCGTTTGCAACGCACCTTAAGAGACATCATTCAAAATCAGAATCAGCAGAGGACTTAATCTAGCCCTGTCCATCTGTCTATCTGTTGAAACGCAAATCGGTCTCTCAGTTGTAGAACTATCTTGATTAAACTTGATACACAGAAAAGAGAAAAAAGACAATACATCATATACATCAAATACATCTTCAATCTCAACAAATTTTTAGTTGATCATTCTTAAAGATAGTTCTCAATAGATTATGAAACGATATTTTTCTATTGTCACTTACCAAGTTTTATGGCTGTACCGCCCATTCAGTTCTCAAATAAGGTATCAAAAGTAAACCAAAAGAACAACAAAGATTCGACCCTGAAACCATTATGGTGAATGGTCAATGGGCAACCGCAAATCCATTTGTAATGTGCTCTAATTATCGACTGCGGCCATTGGCCATTCATTGAGTGAGGCCATTAAGGACCACTGTGCGCAAATTAGAGCAGCCTGTAAGGTCTGCCCTGCCATGCTGTTGGCAATTTGTCGATGGCTGTAAGATTCGCACGCACATTGACCTTCTGCTGTGGCCATTTGCATACGCAGTGACGCCGCGGGTGCAACAGCATCGTGGTGTACGGAATTAGTACGCAATTAGAGGCAACCGCAGTGCAGAGCCTGGTACCGGGTACCCCTCTCGGACTGGGTCTGGTCAAGACGCGGCCACATGCCGCTGTGTGTGGTAGCTCATTAGCATTTGAGCGACTCAGTTGAGTCTTGAGGGCGGGATCGCAGTAACACACTATATGCTAATCATTTATCTCTCTCTTTCTCTCTCTCTTTGTCTCTCTCTTGCAGCAGGTACACAGACACCGTGATGAACAGTTATCAGTCGATGAGCGTACCTGCCTCGGCTTCAGCTAGCTTCGCACAGTTCTATCAGCACGCCGCTGCCGCATCGGCGGTATCGGCGGCCAGCGCAGGAGCCATTGGTGTTGATTCGCTGGGCAATGCCTGTACACAGCCCGCATCCGGCGTGGTGCCCGGCGCTGGCGGAGCAGGGCAAAGTATTGCCGATCTGCCGCGCTATCCGTGGATGACGCTCACAGGTGAGTCAGACGAGAGCAGCAGCAGGAGGTGAGGGTGGAGGAGTAGGTGCAAATACTGAACACTTACTTACACACACAGATACACACCCTCTCCCTCACACACACACACAGCTACAGTTGTATATTCCCTCGTTTATATAGACTTATTCTGTGAACAGTGGAGCAAGCACATAAAAAGTACTATTAAATTCTGCATAAATCAACGCGCCTCACAGCGGGTGGGAATGTGGGAGAGGGGAGAGTAGAGAGAAGGGGGGGGGGTGGAGGGGCAGCGAGCGCTCTTTAATTTATACCTTTATGGGCAATCGGGGCGTATAAACAATAGATAAACGCGCTCGTTTTGGGCCAATTCAAAATTCATAATGAACACTTTGCGGGGCATTTCCAAGTCGTTCGATTCGCATAAGTCTTACGCCAAATTCGAATGCTGAGCTACAAAATTGTTTCTTTGACGGCAACGTAGACATACAGACGGACAGACAGACATACAAGCAGACAGAGTCGAAGCGAAGAGCTAAAAAGTGGCGGCAGTAAATAAAAATGAAAATAGTTGAAAAATGTTTCTTTGGTTCATGTTTTTTTTTTTTTGGTTGAAGCAGCGCGTCGATTTGTAATTTAAATAGCTTCAAGGTTGCCACACACATACAAACACACATACACACACATACACATAGCCAAGCACACTTAGCTGTGCCCCCGCGCATACGAAAACTGGCAATCACTCAGCGTCAGATACTCGGCAGAAGATACAGATACATTTGTGTTGTTGCTTTTTGTTGCCTTGTTGGCTTTTTGAGTTGTTTCGATGGTGGTGCTGGTGGCTGGTGGGGCTGTTGCTGATCTCTTTTTTTATGCGTTAAACGTAGTACAAAATATATACGTGTATATTCGCGCGCGCAATTTATGTGGGTCAGTTTAATTTACGCGAACCTCGAACGCCTCGCCAGGCTGATTTATTTATTTATTTCGCTGCATTTTCAACTGCAAATTTTCTTGAGGTTTTCATTTTCCACTCTCGGGTTGAATGCCTTGTGAGTTATGGCACTCGAAATATGAATAGATTGCCAATTAGATTGAGTTATGAACTGGGGCCACTCTCCAAAGGAGGCCATTGACAGGCTAGCTAGAGAGACAATCGATATATATCGCACCGATAATATTTAGCATAATATATTCCGCAGACGGCGCATGTTTTGACATATTTTAAAGTATTCAATAAATCAATTGGCCCGACCCTATATATGGCATATAGTGCGACGACCTGGCAACGATACAAGTTTGTTGGGAGTTAGCTACGATCTATATCTGTTATGTTATTCATAAGTTGTCGGAGAAACAATACAAATCCAATCTAAAATTCGCAAATCCAGAGAAGAAGACGATGTATTTTGCATATCTCTCGCTGGCAGAGGCAGGCGATAAAATTGTCAACGAGATCATAGACGAAGACGACGACGGCGATGAAAGTAAATATGAGCATGACGCCATTATGGCAGCCAAGTGCGCGACACGTTGCCGCACCACACACACACAGATGCAAATACATGTACAACAAGCAGAAGGAGGAGGGGCAGTCAGAATCAACAACAAGACAGCACAAATAGCATCGCACTCGCCCCCTGCGCTGCTCTCTGTCAATGGAGTCGCAGACTTTTCCTGCGACTCTCTCTCTCTCCCTCTCCCTTTCTCTCTCCCGCTCTGTCTCTGTCTGTGTCTGGAGTCTCGCACCCGGACACGGACACGGCAGCGCTTTACAGCTGAATGCTTGCCAAATGCAATTTAACTAATGAATTTTAATATTTTACGCCAAGGCGTCTGAATGAATTTTCATTTTCACATCGTTGCACCAACGCAGCAGCAACAATGTTGCAGCCAGCCAGGCAAGCAGGGCCTTTGCCTGATTATGCTGATAAGACAGCAAGAAGGTTAACTTTTCTTAATTATACGGAAAAGCGCAACCTAAGAGAAATGCAATTTGCAGAGGGAAAAAGCAAAGATAGGAAACGGGTGCAGCCAACATTAAGGCGACAAATACCCTGCAAATATATCTGCACACACCCTGCAAATACTCTGCACTGTCACACACACATACTAGAGAGAGATTTTACCGTCTGCCTTGCTGTCTGTCGCCGTCGCACATAAAATTGCCAACGCAGCAGCAGCAGAAACTGCAGCGAAATTTGTGTATTTTAATTAAAAACGCGCGCTCGCTGGACTAGAAGCCGAGCAGCAGCTTCATCTGCTTATTAATTAGGCGTCGCTTTGTCGCTGTCGTCCCCAACTGGTCATTGGCCACGTTGCTGGTGGTCTCCAGTCTACAGTCTCCGGTCTTGGGCCTTGGAATTGGAATTGAAATTGCGATGGCTCTGCGCGTTTTATGCCATGGCGCTGACAACTTAGTTGAAAATGGGCTTGATTGAGTGGTTTGCACAGAGTAGAAGGAGTGAGGGAGAGAGGGAAAGAGAGAGGTAGAGCTAAAGATGAAGAGCAACTGTGGGACAGATCGCTGGTGAATGTCGTCGTTGGGTTATGCAAGCAAAAAACATAAGTGACAGATAATTAGCGTCACTCGTCTTTAGCGGAATGCGAAAAGGGAAAGAGAACTATGTCTGTATGAGAGTGTGTCTCTGTGTGTGTGTGTGTGTTGGCCATGTGTGTCCCAAGGCTAGGCAACTTGAGAAACCTTCACTAACTCCTTTATGACTTTTGGCATTGACAAAAAATGCAACTCAACTCGACAAAACTAATGTGATTTTCTATTTCTCTGTCTGCCTTTCAGATTGGATGGGAAGTCCCTTTGAGCGTGTCGTTTGTGGCGATTTCAATGGTAAGTACCGCGAAACCCTTGACCAAATGACCCTGAGGCAAATGGGTTATCCGTGAAATATGAAATATGAAAAATATTATGAAAAAAACGGCTGTACTATTAGCCTTTTTCTTTTTTTTAACTTCGCTACGGCCTTGAAAAGCAGCTAGTACCTGCCTCAGAACCCTTCTCTCTCTCGCAGCGTCGTGCAGCGCATTCGTCACATGGCTCACTCCTGCTGACTTCTGCGACCTGTCATAAATTTTACTGCTGCTGCTGCTGCTTTCTCTCTCCTGTTGCGATCGTTTGTCTGTTTATTAAAGTCATTTTCCTGGCAAAGACAATGGGGCGAGCAGACATCCGGCTAAGATACTGTGAAAGTTGGCAAAATGGAACTGAAGCTGATACTGAAACTGGGAGCGTGCATAAGGCATGCGAGTCAAGTGTCGATCGCGATCGTAAATCACTTTGATGGACTAAAAGGGGCTAAGTTGCTGAGGCACGTATTCACAAATTGAAGGCGCCAAATTGCTCAGCCAAAATGGGTGACTCCAACTCGACTCGCAGCAATTTGATGCGATTCAATCGATCAATTGATCGATTATATTGTGTGGCGTGTATCGTGATCGTGTGGCCCGTTACGGATCTGCTGCTGTTGTTGTTGCTGTCGTTAAATTGCTTTTACGAGCGTTTTATGATCTATTTACGGTTTTACGGATGGTCTTGCGCCTCGCATAACGATCGCCACTCTACCTATGACTACCGCAATGCGATGCCAGGCGATGCGATCTGCCAACTCTGATCGGAGCGCAACGCTTGCTGCGTTTTATATGCTCGATAATGGCGTCGCTTACGCTGTCCGATTGTTCCGGGGCAGCGCTCCATGCCATGCGGTCACTCAGTGGCTGGCCCCCTCTCTCCCCCCTCCCCTTTAATTACTTAGTTCGGCGATTCATTGTCCATAAAAAAGCATAAACTGCAGAGGAGAAGGAGAGACCTATCAACAACAAACACGGGTAGCCCGGGGCAGCCCCCGTCCCACGATCGTGCATACAATGTGAGTCGTAAAAAGATTAACGACTGCATTCGCAATTCGATGCGTTTAATGGGCGACACGTAACGATTTTGTTGCTCCGATTGCTTCAATTAGTCGATATTAGGAGCATCTGAAAGTGGAAAAACATCTTCATTGAGCTCGCACGCCGATTACATCTGTTTTCCGGAATCTGCAGATGCAGTTGATAGCGAGAAACTGTTAGAAAATATTATCAATAAATTAAAATGTATTATATGCAGTAAAACTCTTTTTACGGACACCTCTCTTAAGCGGACTGCCGTTTTAAGCAAAGACACTGTTTCTGCATTGTCTTTGAAACAATTTACCTCTCTTGAGCGGACACTCCTCTTAGTCGGACGACAAGGTGTCCGGCCAAGAGAGTTTTTAGTGTATTTTTAAAGATACTCCATTTATTTTCACTTATAATTCTAGCTAATCTTTCCTTTCAAGTTTCATATTAAAATCGTTTTCTCCTATTTCCGTCCCACTGTGCGAGCATGGTAAATGTTGTTGCGCGCTGTCTGCGCGTCAACAGTTTTGCCCAGTGGAACCATTAATTGGAATTAAATGCGCCTTGGACACATGCGACTTGTGGCTTGTGGCTGACGCCCACATTGCGCATACGCACAGTAGTCCCACAGACCTTCCTGCTCCTGCTGTGGCGCGTGTAATTGCCAGCCGTTTAATTGGCGCTGCACAAACAAATCTGTCCAGTCCCAGCTCAGAAGGGGGCTGGGGCAGAGGGCGGTGGCAGAGACGGCGGGAGTTACCCAAGCTCGCCTCGCACGCTGTACGTGCCGTTGCTTCGATTTCAGCTTCACAGATCGTTTGCTACAGTCCTCAGTGCGATCACCCCCGTTTGTTTGCTTTGTAAATAAATCATCGCTATGCAAGAGTGTTGGCCAAACCATTCGCGCCATTTTACAACACTAACAGCGGCCGTTTGACAAGCAATTAACTCGCTTTTCTTTGCCTCTTTTTGTTGCTTTTCTTGTCACTCGTCTTGCATGCCTCATGTCACTGCAACTGTGCTGACAATGGAGACCAGCAGATCAGAGAAAGTATGTTCGATATATTGCAAAATATTTGGGCTAAAGATGGCATAAGTATTTAGGGTTTTCTCAACTTTTACTTGAAGTTATTTGGAGTTTAAATCATTTTATAAACTAAAGTTAGTAATTAATGTGATTACAACCTAGAAAAGAATAATATTTGTACAAATTGTATTATGACATGGAAAACATTATCTTGAATACCTTCTGTTTTTATAAGACGATTTGCTGGAGTAGTGGGCGTGGCACTCAACATTTGAAATAAACTTGATCGCCGTAGAATATACAGCAACCTTCATGCCAAATTTGTTGTCTACATCTCATAGAATAGCTGAGATCTCAGCGACCATGTTTGTGAATACAAAACCAACGGTTGTCAAAAGTCAAACAGCATGTTGTGATTTATTACTTATCAGCCTAAGTTATTTATATATCAAGCTGATCAATAGCTATATAGTCATTATTTATAGTCAACGATCTGCAGCCTCCGACAGAGCATTCCACTTGATTCCGCCTCCACACTCTCTCTCCCTTCACCTTTAGTGCGATAATAATGCGCATAGCGAGCGCGCTAAACAATAATATTCATTATTTTTATTAATTTAACATGCGCCATTATCATAACTCATGATAACGGCCGTCGGGGTTCATAAAGTCACAGTCACAGTCACAGTTTCACATTTTTATAGTCCGCATCTCAATTCCGATGCTCAGTTTCAGTTTCAGTTTTCAGTTTTCAATTCTACACAAGGCGTTCGTCTCAATTTCAATTACAAGTCGATCGACGGACGGACGCCGAATGGCGGCAATGTCAATGACAGCGCAACAGATCGGACAGACCCGGAGACGCGTCGACTATATGCGGCAGATTGGAGCGTGGAGAGTGTGGAGCGGGTCTAGTCGGGTGCAGATAAACGATGCTGCAGGCCGCGGCCCGTCGACCCCAGCAACCACTTAACACACAGTCTCTGCCTCTGCCTCCCTCTATCTCTGTCTCTCTCTGTCTCCGTCTCTATCTCTGTCGCTGTGGCAGCAGCAGCAGCTCATCCACTGTCACTGTCCGCAGTCCGGACGCTGCAAGGGTTAATTTATGAGGCGCGATAAGGCGAATTCCATTTCGTTTCGGTTTTGTTTAATTTCCGATTTTCTGTTGTTGTTTTCTGTTTTCTGCTTTCAGTATTTCGTTTTTCGTTTTGTATTTACATTTGCCGCGCTCTCTCTCTCCTGCTATCTCGCTTCCTCTGCCTCACTTGAGGGCGTGTCGCAGGCTGTGGCAGGGAGGGCGGAGTTGGGGTAAATGTGCGACACCGTGTTATCGGCACGTTTCGTGGCGAATATATTTTTTTTTTGCTTTCCACGGCAACGGAAAATTCGAAATGACACGTTTGCGAGTGCCTGGCAATGGCAGCAGTCCCCCTCTGCCCGCTCACCACCCCCTCTGTCCGCTTACCCCTCTCTGCCGCAGAGTTTTTAACTACCCCGTGTGGCTGTTAATCTGCGGTTTTAATGCCCAAGTGGCGCAAATTGGCGAAAGGGTTTGAATTACACGCGGCACAGAGCACAGTCTGATGGGGTCAAAATGGCAACCAGACAGACAAGGAGAGAGAGAAGAAGAGAGAGTGGGAGAGAGTGAAGCAGACTGACTGTGGCGCCTCATGCGCCGCCTCCACTTGCGGCACTGGGAACAAACATGTAAATTTGCAGACGAAATCAAATTAAAAGCGCACACGTTCCACGCAGACAATCGCCGAGTTGTCGCAGGGCTTCCACACTCTCTCCTGCCCTGTCTCCTACTTACCCACTCTACTGTCCTGCTCCCCTCCCTCCCCCCTCTGTGTGCGCACATTTGAAGTTTATTCATCCTCATCGCACATGTCTCACAAATCCTCAACGTAAACTTCTGCGCATTTTCATTAATTTTAATTTTAATTTACGTTAAATCCGCATTCAAGTTTTATTTCTAGTTAATGTTTAAGCAAATTCTTGTTGTTCTTTTAGTTAGTGTTGTTTGTTGTTTGTTTGTTGCTTTAGTTTCTATTTGCGTCGAGTCGTTTTTCACGCCTCGCGTGCTTGCACTGCATTTTCCCCCCACAGACCATTTTCCGCATTCCGCACTCTGCGTGACGATTTCCATTTCAACTCTGCTTTTGTTGTTGTTCCTGTTGTTGTTGTTGTTGTCGCCATCGTTCTTTTCGTTCATTAATTAATGCAAGTAGTCATTAATATTAATTTCATTGCGGAATTATACGCGCCGGTTAATGCACCCTGCAATTGTTTTAGTTTAGTTTGTTCTCCCCTTGGCAGCCTAATCTGCCAGATAAACTTTTATTATGTGTGCCTGAGCTGCGATTGTGCCCATTATCGTTAGCAATATGAGCCATATACAATATATATAGTACACAATATAGGCGAAGTGTAGTCTGCCATAGAGTGAAAGAGCGAAAGAGAGCGGCGGCTAATGGATAATTTCAGTCGCAATTGATCAAAGCGATTGCGGCACTTGAAGGCGAATCGATTAGGAAACAAATAGATAGTCGACTAAGCGCATACTCTGCAGTGAATATAGTGTATAATACTATAACATATATAAAACTTAAGACAAGGAGACACATACATATATTCTCTAATATAGAAAAAAGTTTCCTTTATGAGGTAATAGATAATGTTCTATTATTAATTAATTTGTTCAAGACATTCTTCCAAAAAGACTTAAGATAATTGATACTTTTAAACTAAGTATTTTCAACAAAGTATTGTTATTAAATCTCAAGCATCAGATAACTTTGAAGAGTTTGAAAATAATAAATATTATACTACTTATTAATTGTTATTCTCTTCTAAATCGCCGCTTATCAATAATTAAAAGATCTTAGGTGTTCCATTGTAAATATATATTTATCATTTCCACTTAAGAAAATGTGTAAATAATTTAACTCTTTTTAAATTCAAATATTCATCGTTTAATCAGACTTTGAGCTGTTATAATATCCTATGCTAAATCAGTTTATATCTAAATAAATAAAATGATGCCATATTTTGAAGTGCTCATCAGAGCAACTGAAATTAATAATCAGTTCATAAGCGATCCTGTTTTATATATTTAACGACATATTTTTTACGAGATTGTCATCTTTTGTTATATTTCTAATTGGTTTGAAATATTATAGAAATTCTTTACATATTCATTGTGCGACTTTCTCGACTCATGTTCCAGTAATAACCGGTTCGGGCTGTTCGAAATCCTCTTTCCCTTAAGAAACACGTTATACTCTACACCTCTGTCGCTCTCTTTCTCTCTCTATCTCTCTCTTACTCTCTCCCTCTCTCTCTTGCTATACCGATTGAAAAAATCTTTTGTCACTGAAAAGAAGTGCTGCAACTTTTCTCTTGGCTTTAATGAAGCCATTCAGCACTTTCGTAAATGTACACACGCACACACATACATACATGCACGCACTCGTTACTCATGTGTGTGTGTGTGTACGAAATCTGAGCTTGAGCTGCGGAAAGAAGAACGAGGACTTGCAAAGGGTTCCATAACTTGTCGATAACAAAAGGTTCAGTCGCCATTTTTAGTATATGCTGCCATTAACAAAGAAATGAATGCAGTCAGAAAACGCACACTCAAACACACTCGCTCACACACACACATACATACATTCACAAAGTCATTAATCAAGTTTGTCAGCTGAGGAAAATGAGAAAATGGGTAACAAGTCGCTGCGTTGCTTGTGGTCTGCGGTCGTCGCCGTAGTCGGAGGAGCCAATCAGCCCAGCTATCAATTTGGTTGCCTTTCCTTAGATATATATATAAATGTGAGTGTGTGTGTGTATGTCTGTGTGTGATTGAGCCTTAGGAGCGCACAGGACCACACCTCAAAAAAGGCACAATGCTAGACAGGAAAGACGCGGCAATATGAAATTACGAGTATTGTGTGCGCCGCGGGAAGTCAGCCCGTGCATATTGAAATTCAGCACGAATGAGGGGGATGAGGTAGTGGAGCCGGAGGGGGGGAGTTGGAATGAGAATAGAAGCTAAGAATGAATTATGCGCGCGGTTAGGTAAATATAGAACCCGCAGCAAATGCTTCGTCGATCGATCGATGCTTTTTATACGAATTTAAATGTCACGTTTGTCTAGGATAGCGGGGGAGTGGGGGTGACTCTCCCTCCTCCGCCCTCGCTTCCCCCTCTGTGCTGTGGGCAATGGCATTTTAATACGTCATCGTTTCAAGCCGCCGTCGGCCCACGCAACTTAAATAATGAGTGACATCTGCTCGACGTTGCTTCAAGTCGAAATAGAAATTCGTATAGAAATTTGTGTTTGTTTTTACCAACTTGGTGAGGGGAGAGAAGAGTGAGGGGAGAGAAGTGTGGACTGTGTCGTCGTCGTGTGCAGTGGGCCGTAAAGGCAATGGGAAAACTCGAGGCTGCACTCTCTCCACTCTCCTCTCTCTCTTCCCTCTCTCTTTCGTTCAGTCGAATTTATATGTGTTTTCAATAAAAGTCGATATAATGTTGCCAAGGTTCATAGAACGCACAAATGAACTTGGCAACAATGGCAGAGACCCAATGAAGGCAATCAATTTCAATTCAGTTGGCTCGCCGCCTTTGCCGGCAGCCAATGAGGCGTCTAAAGGGCAAGACGAGGCCAATTACAGTTGCTGCTGAACCTTTTTCTTGTGCTCTGCCAGACAAAGGCGCCCCAAAAGTGTTGATGACCCGAGCAACGTACACAGTCACATGCTCGCACACACACTGTAACATACACACACACACTCACTTCATTGTCATCATCGCATTTGCCGCCGTTGATTGTCGCCTCGATTCGCAGCGATTTTAATCGCAACTGGCGGCGCATTAAACGCCTTTCATTTGCAATTAAATTGAGGCAAACACACATACTAACACACACAGACAGACAGACTGAAGTGCGGTCAGTTGGCGACGCGTGGCCGGAAGCTGTGGCTACAACAACAACAACAAACAACAGAAGCAGCAGCAGAAGCCTTCTGCAGTTACGACAGCTGTCAAACACAGGCGCCCATGGGTCGTTGGCAAAAATCTTGCGGATTACCAATTCTAGACGCCTAATACCATTTATAGGCCATCGTTACAAATGTTCCAGCTGTCCGGGTCTGTCCGTACGGTCAGCATTCGTTACGTTTGCCAGCCCCAAAATTAGTTCGCACTCCCCCTGCCCAGACTGCGACGAGGCTGGCCAACAAATTTATCGAAACTTTTAGGAAGTTGGGCGCGGGCTGCCTTTGCCTCTGCCTCTGCCTGTGCCTGTGCCCTCTGATTTCGCTCTGTGCGCTTTTCTCTCTTCCGTTTTCCCTTTCCCAAAGTCTGGCCATATATTTTTCACATTTATGGCAAGTATTTTGTCTTATCACACCCTCGTGTCTGCAGTGCGTGCAAAAAATTCCCGACTTGGACTCCTGCCTGGCGCTGCCTGACAGCGTCTGTGGCTCATTGCGGGCAAGTGGTTGTGGATGTGAATGTGGCAGAGGATGAGGATGGTATCGTGTAGCTCTGGCTGTAGCTTTGGCTCTGGCTGTGGGTGGGTGGTGCAGGCGCAGAACGGGGGCAACCACCCACGAGATTAAAAATGCCATAAAGACAGTAAGGGTGAATGGCTCTAATGGCTGCCGTTTCTCTCCTTGTTGTTGTAGCTGCTGCCACTGTTGTTGGTGTTGTTGTAGCTGCTGCTGCTTCTGTTTGTTGTTGTTGCTGTCGTTATGCGCTGTTATCCTCGCTCTCTTTCGCACCCATTTCCTGCGCCATTTGCCTGTGTTACTGTTGCCATGACACACACACACATGCCAAGTTATTTTTGGGCACTGCGTGTATGTGTATGTGTGTGTATGTGTGTATAACAGCCCCTGTTTAGATAGTGGAGACAAAGGTGATCATATCCGTTTTATCTTGTAGAAGATGCCTGGCAACATATGCGCGATAGAGACTGTTGACAGACGATAGTATCGGGAGAAACTAATAACGATTCGTCTGCATTCTAAGATGAAAGAAGTCTTTAATTTATTTGGAGCAACAAATTATAATATTCTACTTTGCTCTGTAATATTATAATATAGGATAGTCCTAAAGGGGGTTTTAAGTAATTTAAAAATGAATGAAAGATAACTACTAAAGATCAATTTGCACTGTAAAAAGATAAACATTAAGAGATACACAAGGTTTAAAATGGATTAAAGGAATTTATTATGTTATACTAGAAATACCTTATAAGGCATATGTTTTATATCATATAAGAGTCTATTATAATGTATACTAGACATATTTAAAGGTATTTCTAGTAAACTGTTAACTAAAGTAGCAAAACTAATGGAAATTAATTATTTGTATTGAATAAAACGAGAAATACTATAATATAGATATTAAATATAAATATTATGACATACTACAAATACTCTCTACCTATATATGATACTCTGTTAAATATTCTAGTATTTTCTAGTATTCTATAAACCATTGTAGCAAAACTAATGTCAATTACTTTGCACATTATAAGCCATGAACTGAAAAGAAACTCAAACTCATTTGGCTTGTACAAAGTTATTAACATACAAATGCGATTCTCAGCCATACTATGCATAAGTTCTTTAGTTCAGTTATTTTGCTCTATACACACTACTCGCGTCCTACCTTCTTTTTTCAATTACAACTCTTTTGTTCAGTTAACAAAGTCTTTATGTTATCGTTTATGCGCGCCTTTAATACGTTTTTGCACGTTGCGCTGTCTTCATTTTCAACTTAATTTGCCTCTACATAAACTTAAGCTGCCTCCTGCCACTCTTTTCTCCCTCTTCCACGTTTTATTCGCTTGAATTTAGCAACTGCCAGCGAGCAGTAGCAACAGCAATTCCAATAATGGCGCGAAATATTTGATGAGAATATATTAATCCCCCAGGAACGGGCAGAGCCTAACGTTGCTGCCAGGAAGAGCACGCAGGGCAGATACAGGCAAAGAGATAGCAGCGACACCCTGCCGTATATACTCCAAGATTAAGCACACAATTAGCAATTTATGCCCATGGTGCTGCGTGGGGGCGTGGCTGTGCAGATAGCAGCAACAAAACAACAACATTGGCAACGCGTTGCACATAAATTGCACAAAAAGCATCCCCACCCCGCCCTGCTCTGCTCTGCCTGTCGCTGTCAGGTTGTGCCACCCCTCAGTGAGTGAGCTCGCAACTTCCCACTCAGCAGCCTCCCTTTCTCTTTACCTCCCTCTTCGTCCTTACTTCCGCTTACCTTCCACAGAATGCTGCGCGTCTGATTAAATTTAAATAAATTTAATAAACATAAATTATTTGCAGCAGCAGCACTTTTCTTTGCTTGCCACCCTCTGCATGCTGGCAAACTAATGGCGGCGCTTACCTGCCCCACCTCCCCTCGCCAAAATGCCTGCTCTTGGCTAAAAGCAGCCAGATGTTGCCACACGAAGAGAAAGAGAGAGAGAGAGTCACAGTAAACTCCAAGCGGCTTTCGCTTGAAACTTTAATTAGTCCACGCGATTTGCATATCCCCCTGAATTTGTATGGTCCCTAAGGAGCAAGAAAGAGAGAGAGACAGAGAGAGACGGGGAGACGATGGGCCCATTTGGTGTCGTGCATTCACCAAAGAACACTGCAATTTGCGCTAAATGCGCAAAAGATCGTCCTCCTACGCCCAGTTTCAGCTACATGTCGAATCTAGTAACAATGGCGGCGAATTGGGAGCCAACTTGGAGCCAGCAGGGGAATTGTTGAGGCATCTCATCTTTTTTTCTTTTCGGGGCGGGCATTGTAGATGTTCGTCTGTCTCTCTGCCTGTCTGTCCGTCTGTGGGCATGTTGAATGTCTGCTGTTTGTTTATATATCTCTCAACATGCCATCCGGGAAGTTCGTTTCGAAAATGCATACCACAAATACTTATAAACAAATCAGCATAAAACATGCAAACGAAGACTCCGCTGAGAAGTGAAATTTCCACAAAATGAAAAGGAAAGTGCGGACAAGCCCAAGTGAAGCTGTGTGAATGAAAAAGAAATCTGCTAAATATCCTATAATATTCAAGCTACACAACAAACTGATAATATTTCCAAAGAGGCCTAAGAACTCAAGCGTGTGTCTTGAATTCATAATGTTGCTGAAGACTTCTTCTTTACATTCTGATAATTTTACTTTTACTAACAATTTGTAAGAGTCCAAAGGTTTATTGAGAATGCGGCACACGTGTGTCAGCAATTTGCATATAAATTTGACTTACACTTCATTCGGTTAATTTTAGTCTTATTATTATTATGTGCAATGATTAACATAGTTTCAATTTTAACTATTTAATAAAAGAGCGTTTTATCTAGGGTATGCACACTTAGAAAGATAATCTATTCAAAAAGCCTTTCCATTTAATAATTACGTATATGAGCCTCCCACAAACTGACGAAATTCTTTAGTAAGATCAACCAACAATGTTGACCAATGCAAAAATCTCATTGTGCTTGCTTGACAACACGCTGAGGCAAGTCAATTCCAGCCAAAAAAAAAAGATAAAAATGCAACAACTGCAAACTTTGAAAACAGCAACAAACATTTTTGTAAGCGCAAACTTCTTCAATTGTCGGAAACTCAGTTGAAAGAGTAACAAAATCAAGGAATTTATATGCGTTCAACATGCAAATGATTCGAATTAATTACAAACATAGCAAGCAACAACAACAGCAGCAACAATGGCCACAATGTTTCAAAGTTTGTGTCAAACGATATGTAAATTTGTTTATTATTTATCGAAACAAAAAGCGAGAGAGAGAAAATAGAAACAAAATGTTTGTTTATTGTACAACAATTTTGTGTCGTCGCTCGATAAACAAACGAAACAGTTGATGTCGCCGTCCCCACGGACAACAGAACACACACACACTCGATGTGTGTAGATACAGATACACTCTCTACGAGTCTAGATACATATTTACACTAACACTTTCGGTTATACAAACTAAACAGTTCGCTATCCGTCGGACTGTCTGCCAGGCATATACACTACACGCCTGAGTCAGTGTGTGTATAGGTCTGCATGTGTGTGTGTGTATCTTTATTGTACGCTTTGAATTGTTTTTATGATTTTAATGTCATCATAAGTTTCAGTCTGCTATTTCTCGACCGATTGAGGCTTGTTTATACGCGTCGCTGTTTATTGAACAATTACGTTTATTATTATGAATATTTTTAATTGTTAATTGTTAATGTTATTGTTATAGACCCGCCTTGCTCGCTCACAATGCACAGAGCGTCGTCTTAAATCCCCTTAAGTCTTCCATTTCCCTCGGTTGCCAATTGCACCTTAGCCACCTTTGTTTACGCTACCTAGACCCGCTAGCATTGGTCACTCGGTCAATCGAAGATGAAGACGCCCCAAATGGGCGCATGAATCATGCGAACTTGTTAATCTTCTTGTTGTTGTTGTTGATTTCTGGCCAAGAACAGCCGCATCGTCGTCAGTCAATCGCAATCGGCAGTTTATGGCGCGCTAATTGATTTTTAATTGGAAAATGAAAATTGATTTTGCACGGAATTGAATTGTGTAATCAACCGGTTCAACGCCTGAGCTTAAGCCTGAGCTACACTCTGGCTAGGCTAAACTGGAATTACTAGTCAGCTGTAATTAAATGCGCTATAAATTCATTGAGCTTAATCTGCACAACGGGGATGTAACTTATGCGTAGCCTCAGATAAATTTCGAATCAATTGAAAACGGTTGGCAATCAAAACTTATCGTGAGAAATCAATTGGGCAAATGCATCTTGTTGCATCAAATTGTGCATTACGAAATCAGGAAATGTGGTATATGATAATAAATGTAGCTAGAAATAGCTAGAAAACGGCGCGAAAGCTTGTCATTAACTAGTTTTTAACTGTTTTTAAGCCAAATAAATTTCCATCATGTTGAATTAAATTTGTAGGATTATTTTGTAACTATATAAATAAATTTTAATGTGAAACATGATGTTAAATAAGGAATATTGATCGAAAATGGTTAGAAAGCTTGTCTCGATTAATATCTTCGAGACTCTAAAAAATATATTTAAGAAATGTATTATTTTAACTACAGTTGAGTATTATTTAACAGTATATTAAGTATTATTTGAAAATCAATAGATTTATTATTAATACACATTTTATATGACTGTCTATAAAAACCCCGTCGGGCACTCAAATTGCATTGAGTGCATTCCTGAAAGATTTGTGCAACAAGAAGGAGGGTGGTAGGGGGAGCTGAGGTTGCACGACGTGTCGTCCATCGTCGTGACGGCCATTACAAAAATCTGCCATAGACTAGAATGAAAAATCAATAAGTCTCAGTGATTTGACTCCGTCTACCACTCTGGCTCAAACTGCGCTCTGCGCTCTCTCTCTCTCTCGCTCTCTCTCAAAATTCCGGTTTTGCTTGGCTCGCTCAATTTTATGCGCCGACTCACCACTCTCCTGCACTCACCACCACCACCACAGGCAGCAGCAGCAACAACAAACGTTTTGAGTTTATCCGTGGTTGCCATGACAACGCTGCCTCTCCCTTACCCTCTCTCACTCACTCTCTCTGTGTGTGTGTGCGAGAGAGTGTGAGCGTATCTACCTGTCTGTGGCTGTGCGGCAGCCATATTGGATTCCAGCACTCCTGTGCGCAGTGTGTCCAATATCTATCTCGCTCCCACCTGTGCGCAAAGCCATTGCTTGGCTCGTAAATCTCTTTTAGGGGCGCGTGTGTCCTGGGAGTCGTGATTTATGGGACGAATTGTAGCTGCTCATTGTAGCGTGTAAATAATTTAGATTAGTTTGGCATTTCTGGGTCCTGTCTGCTCCAGCTACCCCCCAGCTGGGCTTGATTACAGTTGGAGTTGAAGCTTTAATGTATTTTATGCTCGTTTTCCACTTTCAAATTAAACAGTTCTTCAGATATAATTATTCGAGCGCAAATTATACCATTTTATATAATAGTATTCTATAGTATAGTAGTATAGTATATACTGCATTTTTTTGTATAGTATATAATTCATTCTTTATGTACTCAATTAAGTTGTAAAAGAGTTGAACTATTTTCTTTTGTGCTCCCTTCCCATTATTGAATTTAACAGTTCTTTTCCTATAATTGTATAAGCACAAACTATAATATTATATTAACAGTAATATATATGTATGTATAATTAATATATACATATATATAATGTAATCGTATTTTATGTTATAATAGACGAGAATATTTAAAATAGTATCCTACATTATAATAGTTCTTTCCGTATTAAATTTAAGAGTTCAACTCTCAACTTCCTTTCTGTGCAGAAACCCCTGCAAAAAACGTACTCTAATGATTTACAACTGCCATGGAAATGGGCACAAAATGCACCTTTCAAAATATTACGCAAAATTTGTCCCTTGTTTTGTTGTCGGCAACTTGCAACTTGTCAAACCATAAAAAATTTGCGACAAACTGAAAACCTTTTACGTAAAAAAAATGCGCAGACTGAGACAGAAAAGAAAAAAAAACGAAAGGTAGGCCATAAAACAGCGAGCGGGAAAAGTGAGGCCTGGCCTGCAATTTGCAGATAGCGAAATTTTGATTTCCGAAACATAAACACGAAGCCAGCGCCCGCGCCCCTTGCTCGTTGCATCATCCACGCACCGTCGCGCAAAAAATTTGCACAGGTAGCGTGGAAAATTGCTAAAAAAATAAAACAACAGGAAAACTACGGAAAAAAGAAAGCCAAAAACAAAAATAAAGACAAAGACTAGACAGGAAAATGCTGAAAATTGCTGTAGACCACAGCGGGAGCTGCCGCGCTGCCATAGCCGCTGCCTGTTTCACCCTTTGCCATAGAAATCGGAGGAATCAGAGTCCAACCAGGCAGCCAGCCGGCGGTAGACCCCCAGGGCGCTGATGTCCTGCCGCGATTTGGCTCGCATTGTGTGGCGTTGCCGGCTGACGTCAGAGCAGAGCAGAGCGAGCTCATCGTTTGGTTGAGACAACTGTTTGTTTGCCTCATTATTTGCAACAGACATTTGGAGTGCATTCACTTTCCCCGTAACTCGTCGTACCCTTTTCCCTGGCAGTTGCAATTAAACAACTGCCGAAGCAGTCCTCGCCATTTCTGGCTGTCTGACAGCATCTTCACAGCTCGTTAAGAGTTGCCAAAAACGGCCACAGAACACGAACACCAACACGAACACGAATTCGATAAACGTGACTAATGCAAAACTCTCTTTGTTCACTCTACTCTTGCAGGGCCCAACGGCTGTCCGCGCCGACGCGGTCGACAGACTTACACCCGCTTCCAGACACTGGAGCTGGAGAAGGAGTTCCATTTCAATCACTACTTGACGCGGCGACGGCGCATCGAGATCGCGCACGCACTCTGCCTGACCGAGCGCCAGATAAAAATTTGGTTCCAGAATCGTCGCATGAAATTAAAGAAGGAACTCCGCGCGGTAAAGGAGATCAACGAGCAGGTACGTGTTCATTTGCATATCGGATCGATCGATCGATCGAATGCATTTGAAATACAGTCACGGATTAGTCACGTTACTTACAAATGCATTTTTGTCTCTTATCTCTGCAGGCACGACGCGATCGAGAGGAGCAAGAGAAAATGAAGGCTCAGGAGACGATGAAATCCGCCCAGCAGAATAAGCAAGTGCAGCAGCAGCAACAGCAACAACAGCAGCAGCAGCAACAGCAGCAGCAGCAACAACAGCAGCAGCAGCAACAGCAACAGCACCAACAGCAGCAGCAACAGGATCATCATTCGATCATTGCACACAATCCGGGCCACTTGCATCACTCCGTTGTGGGTCAGAACGATCTCAAGCTTGGCCTGGGCATGGGAGTCGGTGCCGGCATTGGTGTTGGTGCTGGCATTGGGCCCGGTGGTCTGGGCGCTGGGCTTGGCGGCAATTTGGGTATGATGAGCGCCCTCGACAAGAGCAATCACGATCTGCTCAAGGCGGTCAGTAAGGTCAATTCCTAAGCAGCCTCACGCATGAAGGCATGGAGGCATCATCTATATATTGGCCAACTTAAATCGTAATCGCCATTAGCACCACCCAACAACAACCACCATCCTCATCGTCGCTTGATGCCTTGAGTTGGGCGTTTTTTCGTCTCTCCAGCAGAGCAAAAGAAAACAAAAGTTGATAACTTAAATACGTAAAGTTTTACATAGTAAATAGTTGTCTAAGTCTAAATCTAACGGAACCCGTACCCGTACATAAATACATAGAATCGAGCAGATGCAACGACCCCACTGTGCACAGTGGGTCACGTTAAAGGGGGAATCAATTTACAAGGCTTTAACTAATTTCAACTGAAAATTCTTCACTATCTTCAGTATCTTCCTTTCCCTTTCTACGATTTGCATGTTCCCCCATCGTAAACCACTGTGCACAGTGTGCAAATACTGTCATCACTTGATCTACTTATATAGAATATAGCGGTAATTGCTTAAGTAGTGCTATCGAGAGAGCCAAACGCTGAATCGAAGAGAGAAAAAGTGAGAGAGAGAGAGAGAGAGTCCGCGATATTTGATAGTCAAATAGTCAGTTAGATAAAACAAACAAGTAACCCCCGTGACGTTGGCATTGGCCCACAATGGCAACGTAAAATGATTTGCGACTGCTGTAGGATTATATATACATAAACATATATATATATACTATATATACTAGTATGGTACAGATACACGTTTAACTATGTTTACGACTCTAATATGAATATGAAACTACATAAACGCATAGACATAATACCCCCCATCCCTACATCCCCTCCTCATCCAGTCCCTTACTTATAGCTATACTTATATAGTACTAGGATCATACAGTTTGTATTTATTGGAAATTCTGTTCAAAAAGAAACGATAAAATCTTCCAATCTTATTTTTTGTTTGTTGTGTTGTACATGTTGTATGCGAATGCTTTGAGATCTTACCCCTCCCCCTCCTCATTCTTCCCGCTACGACGAATCTAAGCACAATAGTTCCGTCAATGCCATATTAATATTAATTATAATACCAATGCAGAAAAGATAGAAAAACAAAAAAACACAAAAAAAGAACATAACGAAAAACCGAAAACATTTCCCTACTTAGGCGTTAAGTGTACTGTAACTGTAACTGTAATGAGTAACGAGAATGGTATGCAACATACCCAAAAGCATAATCACGATTTCAAATACGTAATAATAATAATGATAATACCGATTATAATATAAATAGTACTAGTGGAGGCCGGGAGAGAGTGTCGAAGAGAGTTTGCCAGTGACTAAAATTTATAAATGCATTCGCGCCGCGCACTCCACTCTATGTGTGTGTGTGTGTGCGTGTGTGTGTGCATGTGTGTGCCAGGCAATTGCCAGATATTACAAATATATTGAGAAGAATCCGAAATACGTATTAGCTTAAGGTTGCAACAACAACAACAACAAGACGAATAACAACAATAAATGTCAAAAAAATAAAAATTAAAATTAAAATAGTTTACAGAGAGAGACACTGAGGCGAGAAACCATATACGTAGAGAGTTTTAACTTCCCAGAATAAAATATACATGCAAACATACTTAGCGATAAACAATGCGAGAAAGAAAGAGAGAGAGAGCGAGAGCGAACATGCATAAGTAACATAAAGTAAAGTAAAGTAAAGTAAATCTATATTTATTTATTAACGAAGCGAAGCAAACATACACACGCATATTTACAAATACAAAAACAAATACAAAACGTAAATATATATTACAAATATATACAAATATGAAATTATACATCTATTTATATATATACACACTTGATATATATATGTAAATGTATGTGTTGTAGTTGGTTAACATTGAAAAACAAAGTCACAGTTTCCATTTGATTCCCATCCAAATCTTTTACTTGTTTCCCCCTTTCACCCCAATTGGTTCACGTGATATTGATGAATTAATTATTAATTTCTTTAAGGATTTGTTATGCACACACACACACACACACATATACACACACACAGACACAAAACCTTTGTTTTTTGTGAATTTCATCTTTGTATGTTTTGGATTAAGTTGAAAAAAAATGATCTAGCAAATTCTTCGCATTTTGTTAACCACACGCTAATTATCGATTATCGATTACCGATGATTTTGTTTGAGTAATTTAGTAATTTCTGTTAATTTTAGTTTAAGTTTAGTTGTGACAAATTGTGTATTATATAATTTTATGCGATTTCGAAAGTGAATACGAAAAACAATTAAAACAAAACACATTGACAAACTTGTTTTATTTCATCGAACAACCAACAACAACCGACAACAACAAAGCAAAATCATATAACAAGAGCCCATCCAAGACATGACGAGAGAATCGTTAGATTAACTAACTAACCTATATACGTAGAATACAAGAACAACAACAACAACTATTTACTAATAACTATTATGAAGCATAATTAACTCGAACGAAGGTGTCTCCAAAACCGGCAAATACGTAATTGAATGATATTCAGACTTTAAAATGGAGAAGGACCCAACATAAGCACATCCAACTCATACAACTGCATGCAACTGCAGCTCATTCTTGCCCAGTAGTATTTGTAAATAGAGCGCAGTGCATCAGTTGCATAAGTTGAACTAAAACTGAACTATAGAAAAGTTCATGGAAATTATAGCATCACATTGAGAACACTGTAACCGCTTTGTGGTTCGATGTGTGCTTGGGTTTTATGGAATTAGGCAAGCATTAAAACGGCGCTGTATGGGAAATTCTAATCTTAAGCAACAATGAAAATTAATAAATAAATTAAAAACCTAAATTGAAAACAGATCTTTCTTTCTTTCCCTTATTATATACGAATATTTCTAGAAGTTCCAGAGATCTGAAGAGAAAACCTTTTTCAAGCCAGTTATTCTGTTTGCTTAGGTTCCGAAATTATGAATATCCGATAACTTTGATATGTATATATTATAGAGTACATTCAAATATCTAGAAAGATTTTATTCAGCTGTATTCTGATTGTCGAATTATCTTATCGTTGTTCTACTTCTGGTTATCTTTTTAACGTTTTAACTCTGAAGTTTTACAAAACGCAGTTTAATATGCATAGATACCTGACAAATCTGATATACGAGTATGTATGGTGTATTGTGCATTCATATATCTAAATAGACTTTCTTCTGCTATATGCACTACTTTTCCTTTTGTACTGAATATAAATTACAATTTCAATTTTGAGCTGATAAAGTCGTGATGCCTGCTAAGTATATGTAGGAAATTCACTAGTAAAGTCTCCAAAAATGATACCAAGCTGGATTTTACTATTCAATTGCTGATATTACAACCAAAATTAATATAGCTACGTTCAATAAGTCTTTCGCCTTGTTTTCAGTTCATTTTAGGCTACAAATCTACACTCCCTACATTAAATTAATCTGCTTTTAAGGTATCTGTGAATTAGATCATCAAACCATTCAAACACAAAGTTTCCTAGTCATAAAGTTGAAGATCTATAGCTGCAGTTAGAGCTCGGCGATTCTTTCGATTGCTGTCCTGTCGGAGTCAGTGCAGGGCGTCAACTTTCCGAATGGCAAATTGATATTTGTGCGAGGCATAAATTGGTACTGGCTAATGCAGATGCTGCGAATATTAATTAAAGCATTGCGCATTATGGAAATGGGAAATGCGAATGGCAATGGCAAAGGGGGATGGCAAGGGAAAGGCAAATGAAGGCTGGGTAACTGGGGTTAGGTTCTTTGGGTCCATGTGCCAGATTTGCAATTTGCAACGTTTGCCACGTACAAGAGAAATGTTGCAAAACGCCTTTAATTAAATTTAATTAATGCGGCAACAACTCAACGGATTATGATAATAAGAGCACACATAACGACGCCTTTTATGGCGCACACATGTGCACCCAGAAGTAGAAGAGGCAGTGGCTGAGGCTGAAGGAAGGGAAAGAGGATGAGGGAGCTACAGCAGGACTTCCAAGCGAAGGGGAGACGGAAAGGGAGGCCGCCTCCGCCAGACGTTGTCCCGTTTGAAGCAACGACAGCGTAATGGCTGTGTCAACGAGCTGCGTCTCTGGTGGCAGCAGCAGCAGCAGCAGAAGCGGAAACGGAAGCACGAGCACACAAATGCCTCATGTATGCAATAAAAGAAACTTTCGAAAACGTCAAAATGGCGTTCCAAAGATTGCCCCATTGATGATGAGCGGCAAAAGGAGTGTGAGAAGGTACGGGAGTGAGAGTAGGTCTAACAGTGTGCTCCACTTGGGCGCAGGCATCGACTCCGACATTGCCATCGGCATGCGAGGCACGTATCCTGGCATAAGTTCACATTTGGATGCTGTTATTAGAAAAGTTTTGTGCGATAAACTGGCCCCGAAGGCGATCATCGACGCGATAAGGCAACGTTTCAAATATATTTTATTCCATATCATAAGTACGTACGGTATAGTCAGGCAGCATGGGGATTGCTCACATGGTCAGGTTTGTGCAGCAATCAACTCTGCCTAGAGGGAACACTTTGAAATATGTGAAATGATTTGTAAATGTACTGTATGAATTTGAATATATAATAGTAGATTATAATAGCCGATATTTAACGATAATATAATATAACTTTTAGCAGTCTTTGCGACACTTATCTCACTTAATATATAGTGGTAAACTTTATATTAGTTATAAATTAAAATTCGTACTTTCCTAAGAATGCTAGCTAATTAGCTTAGAGTAACCCAACTTTAAATGTTTTATTATCATTTCAATACACACACTCTGCTAAATTCCTATCACGCTTTTTACAACTAAACTTCTCCGTTCCCCTATCTTCTCCGTTTGTTCTTCATATCTCTTGCTGCTTTTCTGAATATAAATTATCTATTTCTCTTTGTCTCTGTTCTTTGTATGCATACAGAAAACTCTTGAAAATAGTTTTAAATTTCTTTCAAAAAGAAAGAAGGGTTTTCCGCCGAAAGAACTGAGACAGAAAACTAGTTTAAAAGACAATAGAACTATTTCGAAAAGAAAACCAAATTTATTGAACATGCTATTGAAACTTTGTGTTTAAGTTGATGGAGAACAATTTAATGAATGAGATTGTGTTATCTATATAATAAATAGAAAACAGTTGAATAGTATTATGTTATCTATAGTATAAATAAAAGGAATGCTAATATATTATATAGTTAGTATATGCATGCAATACATATATACCTTCTATTCTTGCTGCCCCTTGTGAATATATGCCTTCGTCCTGTGCAGTGCCTCCTCCCCTGGAGCAGTTTTAGTGAGCCGTGTAATTCTAATGCCAAATCGCACATAAAGTGCGACACTTTATGGCAGTCAAAGTCGCATTCAAATTCCAAATTCAAATTCGCTCGCAGGCAAAAGAATTACAATATTTTGACAGGGCAAACAAAGCCGCAAACGCAGCGCGTTGATCCTACTTTAAATTCAGATAATGTTCGGATGATGCTGCCTCTGTTGCGGCATATGCGCGGCCTAATTACAACGCATCGCAGCTGTGCGCCACGAGTCCTTTCACATAAAGGGGAGGAGCAGGAGAGGTGTGGCATGAAGGGGGCAACAGCAGCACAAAATGGCCGTCGTTGCGCGAATGTAATTTCTGGCAATTACAGCGCGTGTTTCGTTTAATTGAAACATAATTTTGCATAAATAAAACAAGGCATAAAACACCCTGTTCAATAGCGACCCCCGGAGCACAGCAGCCATTAATGCGCAAAGGGTGTTTTTAAAAAAATGCAAACAAACACGCCCCCCCTCCCCCTGCCATTGTGCCTTACTCTCTCTCCCTTCTTCCCTGCATGGCACTGTGCTGCAATATGTGCGAATAAAGAAAGGTTCCCCCAAATGCAAAGCTTGTCGCAGTTGCCCATTTTCAGCAAAATGACAACCTGTGCCCATTGTGTGGTCGTTGTTGTTGTTGTTCCATTGTAGTTGTTGTTGTTGTTATCCTGTTGTTGTTGTTGCGCTGATGCGTCCTGTGTATCTCGCAGCTCATTGCGAATGCACAGGTTGATTTTATCCCCTGGCACTTTTTTGATGCTGCCTTCGCAACATGTGTGTGTATGCGTGTGCGTGTGTGAGTGCGTATGTGTTTGAGAGTAGTTCACCCATAGGCCTGTCTATATGTCCTGTGTTTTTTTTTTTTGCGAAATTGCACATCCCGCGTTGTCGCTATATCATAATTTATTAACAAAATGAAATGAGTTTTTCCTTTTTTTCCCCATGCTGCGACACGCTCATTTAAAGTCCATGGCGCACATTTTTCACTTTTCCACTTTTCAATATGCCTGAGAGCTGTTCGAAAATTGAAAGTTACCAAATTGATGAGGGCACTGAAGAGTGGAAAATGACTAAATAGACGGGGAGTAGTTGGAAAGGTTTTAAGTAGTTTTAAGGCTGAGATAAATTAGAAGGGATTCTATTCTATAAGCATAACAGACTTATGACATGTGATATTTTGTTATATTTTTATACACGATACACATAGTTTGGGTTATAAGCAATAAAAGTCGAATTCCTAGAGTTATTTTTATGCAGTAATGTTCATTTTTAGTAAATACAATAACTATAAACTCGCAAATGTTTGCCGACAATTGAGATTGAATAATTAACATAGAAGTTATTTAAGAAATCATTTAAGTGATTTCCAAGCCACTCCCTGCAAAGTATGCAACACAAAATACGCTCAACATAGAATCGAGCACACTCGACTGTAGCTTTCTTGCTAGTACCTCTATATCGTTTACTCCTCTAGTTTACTCTTCCTCTCTCATTGTAAAGTTTTTATTCAAATCGACTCCTGCAATTATATTCTAGTTCCTTCTTTCCCCCATTCCCCTCCAGCTCCCCACCATGCTGCCAATTACACGCCGAAACACACATAAACATCCCCATAAAGCCAACTGTAATGCTTCGCTCTGGCCTAAGAGCGCGTCGCTGCCAACTCTGGCGCGCATTAACACTAAATTTCAACTAAGCGATCTTCAATATATTATCATAATCCAGCAAAGAAGCCAACCAACAAATGCGCACCGCATTCAAATGGAACACAATCTTTTTAATATCCTCAAGCCATTGCAACCCCCAACACCGAGAGAGGCCATTGCCAAGCACCCCTGCCCCCGCTTCCCTTGTTCTACGGCTACTTAGGACTTCTTCTTTGGGCCTGCCCCTGCTCCTCGTCCTCCTCCTGCGAGCAACCCCATAATCAAGGGGCGTACAACGGGACCAGGCAATGCGCGCTGCCAACATTGCAAATTTTTGTTGATTTAATAAAATTGCACCCACGAGACTAATTTATATGGAATGTTGGAAGTCGAGAGAGGCGCCGAATTGGTTTCAGTATCAGGTACGAAGCTGCCTGCTTTCCTGCCGTGCTTCCTTGTTAGCCCCTGCTGCAACAGTGGGACAAACTATAACAAATTTAGGGTATAAAGTTGTAAAGTCAACTATCGTTATACAATGTAGCTTACAGCACCCAAACTTCATACAGTATAGGGTATATCTTGTACCATACAGTATATCTAAAAAATTGTTGTATTATTTTATTATTTGTGGTTCTGACGGTCTATCTAGATATCTATCAATCTACATATAGATTACTATAATATCTATATCGGTCCCTCATTCGATTTATATTTCTGTTTGTCAACCTATTTATCTATATATTTATACAATATTTATATTTATTTCTACCCATCTTTTCAACTAGTAGCTGATGATATTTATTTGTCTCTCTGCTTACCACTCTATCTTTCTGCCAATTTATCTTTTATTATATCTATCTATCTCTAATTTAATTTGCTGTCTATCTTATCATGCAATTATTTGTCTATTTACTTATCTATCCACCTATCAATCTATCTATAAATATTTCTATTAATTTCTTTCTTTCTGTGTATTTATCTCAACACCTGACTTCATATTTATATATCTTTTAATCTACCTATTAATATATCTGTCTGTCTATATACTTACATAACATATTTCATATATATTACTATTTATATATCCATATAACTACACATCTATCTGTCATATATCCATGTTAACATCATTCTGTTTATCTATCAATCTCTCTATCTTCCTCACTACAATAATCCTCATCTGTAACTCTTCAACATTTCTCACTGCACACCCACTGTAAAAAGAAAAGAGGCACAACAAATTCGAGGGCAGGCACTGCCACTGCTTGTCACTCGCCGCGACTCTTTCACGCTTCTCTGCCGCCTTTTCAGAACTTCTGTTATCATTTCGAATTAAATTTGGCAACTTTGCTGGGCGGTTTGCAGCGACGAACAGCGGCGCGTTTGTTCTGGTCGCGCAATCACCTTTGCAGCGCACATGGCTGCGTGGGCTCATCCACCTCATCCAGCTCACACAGTGCCAGCTACCACCCCCTGCACACAGTGAGTGACTGTGTGTGTGTGTGACTGTGTATGTGTGTCTTTATAGTTGTGCTGCTGTTGAGCCCATTTGCTGATTTATATTGCATAATAACGTCGAGCACAAAATTGCCACCGCCATCTTGCCACGGTAGCAGCAGCAGCAGCAGCAGAAGGTGCGCCATGTGAGCTGAGACGGCCAATTTGCTAGCCAATAAACATGATGGGCCTGCCTGCACCGACTCCTATGCCAACTGCGTCAATTGTTTTGATCGGCAACAATTTACGAGGTTCTCTACCCAAGCGAAGCCACATCTAATCGCAAAGATGTGATCCGATAGCCATCTTGGCTTGTTGTACCAACTAACCCGTATTCATAACTTAAACGGCGAAGGCGCCTTTGAGCAGCCGCCTACGACAGCTCCTACTCCTGTTCCTACTCCTACTCCTACTTCTGCCACTTGAACAGATGTCAACGCTGGCGCGTAATGCAGCAATTTCTCTCGACTTTTGCACCATACAATCATATTTAATAAGGCAGAGAGAGAGTCAGAGAAAGGGAGAGAAGTATGAGCGGGACTGCTTACCTGGAACTGCCGTGACGTATCTGTCAGATTAAGGAAAGGCCATAAAGTGTGGTGAGCAGGGATGACAACAACTACAACTACAACAGGGAAAAGCAGCCCAGTCAAGCCAAGGCAACTAACATTGAGATACGGCCATTGTTTTGCCCTCTCTAGCCAGTTGGCCATGCCCTTTGCCTTTCCCTTTTTCTTTTTCTTTCCCAGCCCCCCCTCCTTCCCCTTCCCCTTGCCATGCCTTTTCCATTGGCCGCACGACCCGGTTATAATTTTAATCGTCTGCCCGTGGGCACTTTTCATTTCCACCATATCTATTGCTCTCTCCCCCCGTCCCCATCTCTGCTCATCTCATCACGATTTGTACGATTTGGATTTGGATTTCGTTTTCGTTGCCTTGTTGCCTCCTTTCGCAATTGAACACAACACATTTACGACTGTAAACAGACATAAAACTGTCTCCTGTAGCAGTGCAGCACTTTGAATTTGATCCTGTCGTGCTCTGCCTGCGCAGCTTCTGTGCGCGATGATCTCTCTCGGCACCTTCGACAATTTCCGCATAGCCCATCGCCGGCGACAGTTATGACTGCGGACGGCACATAAAACTGACTTTAACGGCAGTAAACAGTTCATAAAAACTTGCAACCACATGCTCCTCTCTCTCTCTCTCTCTCTCTCTAGGATGAGAGAGGACAGCGCTGGGCGCGTGTTAAGGGCCAGCGGGATCCGGAAATGAAAGAGGCACTTCCAAGTCCGTGAAACTTGAGAAAATGCGGTTAGAATTCGAGATAAACTCTACACTTTCCCATGGGGAACGTGGCATCCTTATGTCGAGCAAGAGGAAGTCCAACAACAATGGGAAATAATTCACTAAGAAACATACTTAACTAAATATGTTAACTTGTTCGGGCTATGCTAAGCTAATAACTGTGGTTATTGTATTTTAAAAGTAGAAATACGAAAAAACTAAGAGCAAATGTACAAGTTTTATTTTAAATTTTGGTCACGCCTCCTTTCGCTCCCCTTAATCGATAAAAACTAAATGCTAAGCGTAATTTTAATGTAGAACAATTCATTTTTAGTTAGCACAATAATTATAAACGCCCAAATGATTTCAGAAAATATGTATATTAAATTTTTTTAAGCTCCTTACATTACTTTTCCGATCTTCTAAGAGTCTAAAAGACAACTTAAGATAAACTACACAGCGACAAGAATTCTTTGGAATGTTCCAAAAGAAACTTAGAAAATATAAATGGATATGTATGACTCAATTCGGATGAAAAGATTTCTACGAACCTCAACAGGTGTGATATTAGTTGGAATATCAATGCAATTTATCGCAGGCATGGAATGCGCATGTTATTAAGATCATCAGGTGAAAACTATTAAAAGTTTCGTTTGATTTTTGTTATCGCATCTAAGGCACCTGTCAAGAAGAAGAACAACAAGAGGGAGAAGAACCAAAAAGAAACTCATTGCAATTGGTAATATAATCACAAGCTAAGCTTAGCTAAGAGTGGCACATCTCTTTCTGTTTCTCTATATATCTTTCCCTCTCTCTCCGTCTCTTTCCATCTCTCCATCTGTCTCTCTCTGCTGCTGTCAGCCTCTTGCTCGTCTTCATTCGACCGCCATTATGTGCATATTTTTATGGATCTGTAAGCGGGCGTAGAGCGGAGTTCAACTCAGCTCAGCTTCCACGCCATCTCCAACTGCTGCACGTTCTCCCCCTCTCAGCTTTCCCCTCTCTCTTTCTTCATCTCTCTGTCCATCTTTGTTACCTGCCTGTGCGTGTGATCCCAAATATGCAATTTATCTTTTTTGTTGCCCGCTTTATGGGCCATCGCGCTCTTTGTGTTATTCTTATTAGCAGCAACAACAACAGCACAAACAACAACAACAGCAACAGTCACAAGCACAACAACAGCAATAACAACAACAGAGACAGACGCATTCTCATCGTTCGATGCGTATTCGATTTCCTCGTTGCGTTCATTTTGTTTCAGCTTTGGCTTTTAGCCCTCTTCGTTGTCGAGTTTTAATTTAAAATGGAATTGTGATTCCAAAGATACGAGACGACCCTCTGCCTAAGCTGAAAACCCAAGCCTCAGCCTCAGTCTTAGCTCCCCTCGCAGCTCCCCTCGATGCTCCATCGCAGCCTGCAGCGTCGCGCGCGCGTTTCGCTTGAAATGGAACGAATGACTTTGTCTGTGATAATTTATGGCCGCAGCCCGAAAACCAAAAACCCAAAACCGAAAACTTGCACCAACGCCAACGTCGAGAAACTCGAACCCGGCACTGGCAACGGCAACCGGCACCCGGCACCAGCTCCAGCCCGGGGCACCGTGTGTGTCACTCACTGCCAGGCTGACTGGCTTCCCAACTGCCTTCCCTGCCTTGCCTTGCCTTGGCTGACTGCCTGCCTGCCTGGTTGGTTGCTTGTGCTGGCTTGGCTGAGGGTCTGCGGTTAGGTGGCTACCTCCACTCCCTCCCCTCTCTACTGCCTTCCCCTAGCCATCTACCCTTTCTCTCCCCTCTCTCTTCCACTGCCTCTCTGAACAAAAGTTTCCTTGCTCCTCTGCTGTCCTGCTGCTGCCGTCATGCCGCGCCTTGTGGTTTCGAATTACCATTTGCCCCTTTCGCGTGCACCTTCCCCCTTTGCCCCCTTGCCCCCTTATTCCTTGGAGCCAACAGCGACCACAATTTGTCTCAGCTTTTGGCCAACTTTGAAATGGCTACGCAATTCTGTTGAAAAAGCAAACTGAAAACTTTTCCCAAGTTCTCGCGCGCGTCACTTCGATTAATTAAAATTTTAAATCGCGTCTGTAACTGTTCTTGCCAGAACTGTAGAATGGAAAACAGTACAATATAGAATGGAGAACAGAGACCAGAGAATGGAGAACAAAAGAGGCAAGTGAAGGAGAGAGAAGATAAACAGGGAGAAGAGAAGAATTAAATTTAATTCAATTCCATATGCAAATGTCTCGCATGTTAGCTTGATTATGTGTTAATCTCATTGGGGTCCCCCCTTACTCCCCCTCGCTGCCCTCTTTGTTCGTTTTTATGGACCACAACATGTCGTAGTCGCAACTTTATCGCCGCCATTAATTGCAACATAAATTTGTTTTATTTTAACATTTCGCATCGGCGTCTTTATCGACGGGCGCATTTAACTTATAAGTCGGCGTTTAAAGAGAAACTGCAGCGAGCTCAGATCGAGCAGGCTGCTTAAACTCGTTAGCCCCCTAGTAGCCTCTCCTGAGCAGCAGCAACAACAACAACAATCGGTTCAACCAAAACCGCCAATTGAATCATTTTTATGGAGCCCATTCAAAGCATTAAAATACTCGCCCCACATCGAAAACTGTCAGCTCGATTGGCCGTTGTAATGCGGCAAACACACACACACAGACACGCACGCACACACGCATACAGACACACACACACTCTAAAGGAAACAAAATGTCGGCAGTGCCATTAGTTTTATCACGCCTGATAGATTCGCCGCATAATGCTGAGTAATCTCCGTCGACTTCCGTAGTAGCACCCGCCAGCACTTAATGCTATAAACTTTATAGCAGCTTACTAAGCATGTTTCAGCTAAGATAACGTCTTAATACAGTCAATATAAACAGTATATAGAGCTTCAACTTGTATATCAATTGAAATATGCCGCATTAAAGGAGCTAAAGCAAATAAAAATTCACTATAATTCATTTTTGTGGCTTTTTATATTTTCATGCATATATATTATAAGTCAAATTTTACATACGAATCCCAAGTGATGCAGCTGGCTAATGAATCCGCATCCGAATCTGTGTGTTTAAACCAGTTTATATTCAATATGGAATTCCAAATTTGGCTTATTATTTATTTATTCCACATTTATGTGCTCTTCGACGGCAATTATTGAGACTGTGCGTGTGTGTAGTTAAATTAAATTATTACATTCAACAGCAGATTTAAATTGGGATTATTAAAAGATGCATTTGCAACGTGTTTTAATCAGTTATTTAGATTACAATTTGCATATTTTATGTGCCTTACATGTAAAGTGAATAAGTCTTCAGCTTCTTGTTGCATCTATTTCTTTAAAAACATGCAAACAAGAATCGGCACTATGTTTATGTGTATAGTTTATATATATTTACGATGTAATAATAATGTGTATACATTCATATATACGTTCATTAGCCCAATTGACCATTAGGGATTATAAAGAAGTTTTCAAAAACACAGGCTTTTTTATTTTCTTCTTTTGATTATTGACTCGGACTGGAAAGTTTCTGGCTTTTCCTACCCTATCACCATTGAAAGTGGTCAAAAAAGGCTATACCAGCTTTGTGGATATGGCCCTGGTGGACCGGACATGAAACGATATCTTCGAGCTTTGAAAGAGCTGTTTGCTGAACAGTAAAACCAGTCCAAACTAATTCAAATAATGGTATCCCGACTTCGAATTCCGAAATCTAAACTATTGGTTTTTGTCAGCGATAAGTTTGAGAATACTTAACAGACTTCGTCAAATTTAAATGTCGTTCAATATGGATTGTGTATGTTCAGGTTGTGGTCCTCGCTAAGACAAGCGTGCCACAGCTACTAAGCAACAGACGGCGCTGTAGTATATTTTAAAGAAAATAAAACATTGGTGAACTTTTCTAAGTGTAACCCTCAACATAACCCTTAAGTTTTCTTTTGCAACGAGCTCCTATTTATATTTACAATGCTTCAACAATAAACGTTATTTACTTTACAAACCTACCAACTCTAATGCAAAAACAGCTAAACTGTCAACACTACCTCAACTAAATTGTGTCACGTTTCTCAACACTGCCACACGTGCACACATATCGATAATTTGAAAAACACCGCATTGCCAAACAATAATAGTTGCCTTTATTACCTCAACATTAGATTAAAGTAATTTTAGTAGTACTTTAAAATGGAATATACAATAGAAAATAGTGTTAGATGATAGAAACAACAATAGAAAGCCTTATACCATATATGTAGTAGCCTTAAGACACGTTTTATACCAAACAAACAAGCGAATCGATGTGCCGGAAATAACAACAAATACAAATATCAACAAACCAATTAAGCAATATGGGAAAAACCTCAAAGGATAAACGCGATATTTTTTATCGGCTGGCCAAGGAGCAGGGCTGGCGAGCCAGAAGTGCCTTTAAGCTGCTCCAAGCTGACGAGACATTCAATTTACTGGAGGGTAAAGTAACAGTAAACTGATATATCTAGATAACTTAGTCTTATTGCATAATCCTTTCTCTGGCAGGAGTCACGCGTGCTGTGGATTTATGCGCTGCACCTGGTGGCTGGTCACAGGTTCTCTCCAAACGCATGTACGAGCCACGATCGCCCGAGGAGCGGAAGAAGGTAAAGATCATTGCTGTCGATATGCAGGGCATGGCACCTATTGATGGCGTTACTCAGTTGCGTGCCGACATTACAGAGGAGTCCACGGCGACGGCAATCATTAATTTTTTTGACGGACAGAAAGCACAAATTGTAGTCAGTGATGGTGCGCCCGATGTGACGGGTCAGCACGATTGGGACGGCTATATGCAAGCACAGTTGCTGCTCTCGGCGCTAAGCATTGCCACGTACATGCTCGAGGAGGGCGGCTCCTTCATGGGCAAAGTGTATCGGGCGGCAAACACCAGCAGTGTCTACACTCAGCTATTGCGCTTCTTTAAGGATGTCTGCATCTTCAAACCATCCGCATGTCGCAATTCCAGCATTGAAGCATTCGTGGTGTGCCGCCAGTTCACCATGCCCGAGGGACATATACCCTGTAATCTGATCACGGAATGGCATCACAAACCCGATGAGATATTGAAAAATATAACGGGTAAAGAACCCGATCCTGTTGTGTGTCTGCCATTCATTGCCCACAAAAGTGATCTTGACTCGGATCTCAGTTATGAGCTAGACGAGGATTATATCTACAGAGAGGCGGTACAAAAGCCCCTAACTGCCGCCTACCAGGAAGTGGTAGAGAAGAGTCGTACCCTCAACATGAAATTCAAATCGTTTGTGATACATCATGACGAGGAGAAGACAGAAAAGGAGAAGAGTGGGGCAGACAGTTCCATTTACGAGGAGAAGCCAGATAAGGATGGCAATGAGCCAAGCAGTCCAATTGACAAGCCACTGAAGGATAAAAGCGAACCAAACACTCCAACCAACGATGCAGATGATAACAGATTCAAGCTTTAACATACATACAATCAGGATCCATTTAGTCTTTTAAGTCAAAAAGTGTTTTCATACCCGTTGCCCATTGGAAATTGTTCAAAAATGGGTACACTAGCTTTGTACAAATATAATATGTATATCAGGCAAAAGGCGACTGTCAATATGCTTGAACGCAGAGATCTCAGCTCTTACGAGCCCCAACCACTATTAATTCGAACAGCATGTGTTTTTGGCAGTGTGCAATGCTCAACACACGATATTTTCAATACTATTACAGATAACGTATGTCAGTGAATTTTGTCTAAAAGAGAATTTTATTCTCTTTACGATGACAAAAAAAAATTTCTTGTATTTCCAACAACAACAAAAATATGATTTATTTATTCAAAAGGTAGACTTAAGAGATAAGAAAAAAATGACCACTATTAATTCGAACGCTGCGTAATATAACAAATTAATTAATATTAGAATTGTGTAACCTCACCTCTGGCCTGTATTACACATTTAACACGTTTTGGCATTGTTTTTAAAAAATATTGGCAATGTTCTCGGGAAATTGAGTCCTGTATCTCTTGCAACTTAATTTTGAGGTCAGAAATGCTCCTTTGTGGCTCATTTCGAAGCTTTTTTTCATTAGCCACCAAAAATTTTCTATGGGACTTAGATCTGGACTATTTGATGGCCAATCTAAAACCATATGCTTATATTGCAGCCAATTTTTGGTTGTTTTGGCTGTGGGCGATGATGCTCCGTCCTGCTGAAAAGTGAATTCACCACAATCTGCCAGTTTTGGTATTGATGGCAGTACTATACACTTTCTTCCAAAATATTAATTTATTTTTCAGCATTATCCGTCCCTTCAATAAAATGCAGTTTTCTTAATCCTTTGGCAGTCATACATCCTCATACCATAGTGCTTGCAGGAAACTTTACTGTCCTTTTAAGGCAGTCTTTATGGTATGTTTCTGTCTTTGAACGGATGACGCGTTTTCTCGTATCACCGACACTTACATCAAATTTAGCTTCATCGCTAAATATGATGCTGTCCTATTACCTTTGAGTCCAAGACATCCTTTCCTGAGCCCATTGGAAATGCTTTTTATTTTTGACAAGCGTCAGCAAGGGTTTTTCCTTGGCCTACGAGTCAGTTACGTTATTGGGTATGGTACATAATTAATAACAATACATACTTTATAGAAACCAAATCCAATATTTTTTACCTGCAGTCGCGTCCACTTTCGCTTGACAGTTTTGCCAATTTTCTGCGACCACTCTGAAGCCAAATTTCTTAATGATTGGCGACGATCAGCCCTTACAGTTTTGGCCAGTTGCCTTTCGTCATGTGGTGTTATTGCTGATGTTCGGCCTCTATTTGCAATATTATTTTTAATGTTCGCAGTTTTCTTAAACAATTGGATCACCACATTCACGGACGATTTAGACAAATTTAATTGTTTGCTTATTTCAGTAATTGTCTTCCCAGATTTATCATAATCTCTAATCAATACTCTGATTTCTGTGCAAATAGGCTTACCACGTTGCATCGTTACTAAACTTTAATTTTTTTGCAGTAATTTAATTTTTTTTTGCATTCTGTAATGTGTTTTTATATTAAGATTATAACTAGATAGTGATTCCTTTACATTGGATGCTTTTGATTTGTTCTTCTTTTGAGATAACAGTAAACATGCGAAGTGTTCGAATTAATAGTGGTCATTTTTTTCGTATCTCTTAAGTCTACCTTTTGAATAAATAAATCATATTTTTGTTGTTGTTGGAAATACAAGAAATTTTTTTTTGTCATCGTAAAGAGAATAAAATTCTCTTTTAGACAAAATTCACTGACAAACGTTATCTGTAATAGTATTAAAAATATCGTGTGTTGAACATTGCACACTGCCAAAAACACATGCTGTTCGAATTAATAGTGGTTGGGGCTCGTATAAAAGATAGAGAAATCAAAATATCCTACGCGGATAGAGTTCATTTTAAATACTAGATGGCACGCTCACCGGCCATGTAAATTAATCTTTGCAATAACATATAGTTAGCTGACTATTATACCGATCTATCCTCCAAATTACAATCTGATCGGACAATTAACATATAAGTTATTGTAGTTAGTTTTGCATTAGTTTTAAAAGATGTCTGCGCCTAAAAGATGCTTTAGTTTTTGTGAGAGAATGAGAAAGTAATTAGCCGCGAGAATACTTTGTTGTTGGGAATTGAGAATTTGCAATGGTTAGAAGGGTATCTAACTTGTTTAAGTTCTCTATATTCTTCAATTTCAATAACAACTTTTATAGAATTCATATATACAATTGTGGCTCATAAATGCTGCATGCTCAGCTTCTCGGACGGCTTGACACCGTATTTATAAATTTTGTTAAGACTCTCTGGAAAGTCGGGCAGCAGATTATTGAAGTTCTCAACGTGATGTGTATGCAGCTCTGTCCAGATGCCATCGCCGGTGAAATGAAACTCCGATTCGATAAGATACAGAATGAGTGTTAGGATCTCATTGTTGCTCAACGCGTGCATATCGCGAACGGGCAGCTGCAGTTCCTCCATGGTATCCGTCACTTGCAACAGCAGTAGTTTTTCCTCAATGCGCTTGCTGAAAATGCACAGAACGATGCATAAGGCTCTCAAGGAGTTAACAGGGGTTACCTACATGGGATAGAGTAGCAGATGTATGTTTTTCAGAATATCCTCCTGCTTGAATTTCTTGCTTAGCAGATATTCCAGACACTGCTTCACATGCAGCACAGGTATGTGGCACCAGTTGGGATGGCGGGATAGCAGAAGGCGCAATTCCTGTTCATCTTTGCCAAATATGTTGCCAAGGAAGACGACAATGTCGCGACCCTTGGTGCGATCCGAACCATCTCGTGCAAATCTACAAAGAATAATAACATTTACATAAACGTTATGCTAGCTTTGGCTGCTGCACTCACTTGGCAAAGGCCTCAGACCCACAGGAGAGTATGTGAAGCGAGGCGCAGCGCACCTTGAGTTGATTCAAATAGTCCAGACGCAGTCGCGCCTTGTTCTGGTAGTGAACCAGACGCAACACGCGTGGATTACTGCCAAGCACTTGGAACTGTTCGATTTCATTGAGATCACGAAGTCGCTCCAGCACCGTGTCTGGGCCCAGAGTAAGCACCTCAAGGCAGCGCAGTATTGCATCCTCACTGATGCCGAACGCACGCACATGGTCAAGCGTCTGCTTCAGACCATCACAATTTGACATTAAAATCTTTGGGCGACGTACACCAATTTCACGAATATCTTGTTCACTGATTGTGGGTATCTCCTTCAGAATGCGACGCACATTGTCGGCATCGGCATGAAGGAGAAAACAGTTCTTAAGCAGCCTTTCCCTGGAAAACTTGAACTCTGCGCTAAGTAGCTCAATTATGTCCTGAACAGACCGAAAACTTTTGTGGCGGACACGCGAATAGACGCGCCACATCTTCTGCAGCGCAGCCTCGTCCATTTGGAGACGTTCACGCAGATACGCATTGAGCAGCGTTTGTCGAAGCTGTTTCAAGACGATGCTCTCGCCGGCGTTGTTTTCCGGCAGATTAGAATCGTCTGGCAATTGCACATCCTTGAAGCAGCCACGCAAACGTTGCGACACATCTACATCGTACGGTATGAGCTGCATTGCCTTCAACATGTTTATGGGTTTATTCATCACGGTAACATACTTAAACAGCGTTTGAATGGTGACGTCTTGAAATCCACACTCGAGCAGTACACTGTGACGATTCGATAGCGTTGAGGCACCATAGTATATGATCATGGGCTTCGTGATAATATCATCGACCGTATAATTCAATGATTTCAACGTCTTATAGGAACTGAGTAAGTCTTTTCGCTTCAGTGTTTTCAATTCCGGATGTTTTTCCAGGGCTGCAGTCCAAACTCGATAGTTACTGCCTGCGTAATTATATGTTAGCTTTAATTTATTATAATTTTCAATATCACTGACCTAACATCCGCGCCAAGTAGTTTGGATTTATAGAGTCCTCTACGGGCAGCTCTAAGTTTCCAATTTTTTTCGGCTTCACATTTTCCGGTTTACTGACAGTCTTTCTGGTTAAAGCCAATCTTCGTGTGAAGTGCACAAAACTGCGCATTAGCAGTTGCACCTGATTTTGACTATTTCGCAACATATTCATGTCATTTTAAATAATGTTTCTGAAAAACAGACGCAACAGGCAAACAGTTAAAAACAACCAGCTGTTGTGATGTAAAAAAGTATCGATATCTATTTTGTCTAAGGTATCGAATTTTAAATTAATAACTCGATCGACCAAACGTTTAATTTAATTTGTTATTTGTTAAGCACAACTACTATAGAATTTTTGATAATAATTGGAAAAACAAATCATATCTCAAATAAACATGTGTCATTTAGTATATATGCTAATTCCCGGGTTTTTACCAACAGCAATCGATTATTGAATGCAATGAAAACAGCTGACAGCGCTGCCAACCTGACTACATGATTCGTTTGTGCAGTGCATTAAGTTGGCAGTAACTGTACGACGCTACACGTGCGTATAGTGAATCGTTGAATACTGTATTGAATTAATAAATATCAATAAAAATGTCTCTCTTAAGAATCAGGTAAGTGTGTAATATATGCGAATAATCTTCACTTTGCTAATTCCCAACTTTAATTGAAGGAAACCGAAAACCCGCAAGGGAAAGAAAGTATTGCTGGCCCGCGAGCCGCAACTCATCGAGTCGGCACGTACCATGCTGTTTGTTGACGGACGCAAATGCGGTGGCAATGTAAAACTGTGCATGAAAGATCTGCAACAACTGAAGAAGCCGCTAGTGAAAGTTCTACATCGCAAGAACGACATAACACCCTTCGATGACCCATCTTCTTTGGAATTGTAAGTTTTCAGCATCCATAAATCGTATTTCTCTCATCTCTGCCATTTTCCTCTAGCTTGACAATGAAAAACGATGCTGCACTCTTCAGCTTTGGCTCCACGTCAAAGAAACGTCCCGACAACATACTCATTGGTCGCATTTTCGAAAACGAAGTGCTGGACATGTTTGAGTTGGGTATTAAGCGTTATCAGGCCATAGCCGAGTTCAAGAACGAAAAGATAGGCTCCTGCGTAAAGCCCTGTTTGGTTTTCAATGGACCGAAATGGGCCCAAACGGAGGAGCTGCGTCGTTTGCGCAACTTGTTTATTGACATGTTTAATCGCGAAAAAGTCGAGTCCATCAGATTGCAGGGTATCGAGCATGTGCTAAGCTTTACTGTGACCAACGATATGAGTGTGCTGATGCGTTCATACAAAATCCTATTGAAGAAGTCTGGCCAAAAGACTCCACGTATTGAGGTGGAAGAAATTGGACCCTCAGCTGATTTCTCCATTCGTCGTACCAAGATTGCCTCCGAGGATCTGTACAAACTATCTAGAAAGCAGCCCAAGCAACTGAGGGTGACAAAGAAGAAGAACGTGAGCACAGATGCTCTTGGAAACACCAAGGGTCGTGTGCATATGGGCAAGCAGCAAACAGGCTCCATACAGACTCGTCGTGTTAAGGCGCTTAAAAAGACACCGGAGGAGAAGCGCACGGATCGTCAGAGAAAGAAGGTCGCCCTTAAGGCAGCCGCAGCAGACGCTTTGGCGGCTAATGAATGAACGAGTTGCGCATAAACGAGTGGCTTTATATATTTCTAGTTAGTTATAGGTGTAATAAATTGGTCCAGCTTAAAATATAGTTAATATCTTGACTTAACAACTAGTATTTAACGTGTCTTTATCTAATGAATGGCATCTACAATGTTTTTAATACGACGAGTCTTTGACTCTGTTAGCGCATCCTCCAGGGATTTGATTAAGTGAATCAGGCTGCTGACATCGGTTTGCACCAGCAAATCCTTACGATGTCGTCGCTCATCCTCGTGCATGGCACTTAGTTCCTTCTCGGTGCGTTCGGACATGTCTGTCTCGAGCAGCTCGCGATTTTCGTTCTTTGGCTCCGTGTGCAGATACAGCTTCATGGTGATGACCACGTTCGACTGCTGCAGCAAACAGCGCGAGGCTGTGCGCACCTCCAGCCGCCAGTCGAGGTTGACCAATCGACAGGCTCGAATGTTGGCCGACTTAATGGATCCCTCCACAAAATTACGCTTACTACTCACAAACTGTTCCAGCACTTCGAGCACATCCTCGCTGAGTTGCGGAAACATGGACCGAATGTTAATCTGTTCGCCGTTCGTCCCCGTCTTTGTAGTCACATGAATGAGCAGCGATATCAGCGCCTCCACTGCCTGCTGCACTGCTCGGCTGCTCACATCGCCCGCATATTTCTTTGCCAGTGCTTCATAACGATCTGGATTGGGTCCATTGACAAGGTAATCGAAAGCCGACTTGCACAACTCCAGCACTTCACTGGGAGGACGTTGAAGCAGCGCTAAGTGATCCCGTTCCACTTGACTTAACCGCACGGACATTTTGAAAGTTTACAAATAAACCGATAATGTTTTACTTTAATCAATATAAATTAATGCAAAATGTAAACAACTCGGCTGACTTTTATTATTTTGTTTGCATCAATTTTGCTCGATGGTACGCAGCTCCAAGGCTGATAACAAGTTTTTCTCATGCCCTTATATTGCGCACCAAACTCTGACGTCATTTCATCTGCTTAATAAACTTAACGAGTCAGCAATTAATTTCTAAATTAGTTTATTAACAAATCTCCTATTTGTATATAGATACAGCCTTAAAACTTTGATTTGCAGTTTATTCGAATATTACATTATTTTTAGATTGATACATCGACTTTAGCACTCGATATATATCGATAGCATTATGTGTGTATATTGCTTTGTTTATTGATTGCCAGGCGTAAACATTAAAAGTTGTTTATTTATTGGAATAAATTGACAAAACATTATGGATTTCGACAGTCCGGAGGAGAAGGAGTTTCCCGGTCTGTTCGCGTCCGAAGCAGCCGATGGCAAGTCGAAGAAAAGCAAAGAGGAAAGCGACTGTAAGTAGACAAGGAGTGGCGCGGGCAAAAATGCGCAACAGGAAAATCAATTTTCACTACTTGAGCAGTTAGTGAGGGTGATCATGACAAGCACAGCAAGAAGGACCTGCTCATCGGGCGACGTAAGGACAAAAAAGAAAAGGGAAAAGATCGCGGTTATGCTGCACTAGAAGGGGACAGCTCGCCCGAAGAGGAGCTGGACACCAAGTAAGCATTATAAATGATATATAGAAAATGTTCTTAATAAATGCTACTCCCTTCCAGAAGTCCCTCCAAGTCGAAGAAGTCCAGAACCTTTAAATTTACAAGCTCCAAAAGTAAGGAAAAGCGAGAGAAGTCTCGTGACAAAGAGTCGAAGGGAGTTGAGGAAGAGCCTCCTCATAAGGCAAAAGATAAGGAGAAGGAGCGAGAGAAGGAGCGTCATCATGATGAAAAAGAGCAGAAAAAGAAGGAGAAGGAGCGCAAAGAAAAGGATAAAAAGGACAAGTCCGATAAGAAAGACAAAAAGGACAAGAAGGGAAAGCAAACCCAGCAGGAGGACACCTGTAGCGTCGACGACGTGCTGGCTCTGGGTTACCCCATCTTTGGTGTCTCCCTCAGTTTGGCCACAGAACGTTCGCGCTGCCATGACGGCATCGATCTGCCGCTAGTGGTGCGTGACTGCATTGACTATTTGCAACAGGAGCAGTCACTGCGATGCGAACAAATCTACAAGGTGGAGCCCTACAGACCGCGTCTGCTGCACTATAAACGTCTGTACAACAATCGCGAGTACGATGCTGCGAAGGATGAACTCAATGTAGCCACCGCTTGCAGTCTGCTTAAGTTGTTTATACGCGAGTTACCTGAACCGATGCTTACCACCGATTTGGTGGCACGTTTCGAAGAGGTGGCCTCGCATCCCAAGGTCTACGAACGGCAAAAGGAGCTGCAGCAACTGGTGGAACAGCTTCCGAAATGCAATCGCACTCTGCTGGCCTGGGTTATGTTGCACTTCGACTCAGTCATACAGGAGGAGATGTACAACAAGCTGAATGCTCAATCTCTGGCCATGCTGCTCAGTCCCACTCTACAGATGTCACACCGTCTGATGGTCGCTCTCTTGTTGCACTGCGAAGAGCTCTTTCCAGACGTCAAGCTGATAAAGTAAGTCAACATTGAGAGGGAGATTAGATTAAAGTACCGCATGATGGGCACAAACTCTAAGCTGATTCAGATCTCTGACACAGTTTGTTGTGATTATGAGTTTGGTGCCGCCGCGTAAACGTAAACAATTCCAGAGACTTGTCAGCTTTCTCCTCAGGCGATTAGACCTCTGTAAACGATTTTTCGACTATAGAACTAACTATTAACTTATTATTGCAGATATGTTCCACCACTTACAACCACTCGGCTGCCGGATCGGCCCGAGGATATACAGACAGAGCTACGCAAGCAGGACAGTCTGCTGACTCAAATACACAGCGAAATGAATGCGGGCTTCATTACCAAGAAACGCGAGGAGCAGCTCTGGGAGGTGCAACGTTTGATTACTCAACTCAAGCGAAAGTTGCGCAGCTTTGAGAAGAAGCAGGAGAAGTCCATCGATGAGCTCGACAGCTCAAACGCAACTCAACATGTTGCTGCAGCTTACCCAGTTGCATCAACATCAGCACAGGCAAAGGCGACATCAACCGACAATGTCAGCGAGGATATGACAGACTCCAAGTCTTCTGCATCGCACAACCTCGCCGCAGCCGAGCCACCGATCGAAGAGCCGAGTGCATCTAGTACGCCACCGACTCCACCATCGATCGATTACACATTGGACAGTCAGACAGGTTACCTGCTGTTGCCGAAGTCGAATCCGCAACGGGATGAGCTGCTTCGTCTGCAGATCGAGTATGACGAGCTAATGACCTGGCAAAACGAGCTCAAGGCACGAATACTTGCCGAACGCAACGAGATTTTTCGCCTCAAACAATTGTATGAGCAGGAGCAGCAGAGGCCACCGCCAGTTCCAGCTCATGGAGTAGCCCCCTCTACCAGCCAGCAACAGGAGCCATCGGTGGCAGAGCCCGATTACGAGCGGATTATTGAGCATTATGCGCGAGAGAATGCACTGTTGGAACACAAGAAGAAGATGCTGAGCAAGGAGCTGAAGGAGGAGCGACGCGCCTGCATTACGCTGCACGTCGAGCTGCGTATGAAGGACTTTTAAATATTTATGCATATTTATCTAATTGTATTTATGTGTATATCTATGTTATTCCATCGAACAAAATGAGTTACTATTCCAAATACAATAAAAACAACAAAAAGCTTTGTTTCAAACAAAAGCTGAGCGTCCGCGTTTTCTCACTTAATCGATTACCTGCAGAACAGTTGGCAGCACCAACTGAACAAAGCGCAGTGTGCCACCACCGTGAAAACAGCTGTTAGGCTCAAAAGCTTCACATTTAACCTTGCGGCAGGTTAGCCGAAAGCTTTTGCGAATATCTATTGGGATTTTGCAAGCTGTGCAGCTGCTTATTGTTTAGCATATCCATTTTTTAAATAAATAATTTAAAAACAAACCAAAAAAAAAAAATGTTGAAGCAGGTGACAAAACAATTGGCGCTGCAGGGCGTGCGCAACTTCTCGGTCAGCCAACAGGTGAGTGCAATGGGAAATCCAAATTGAATTGAGCATTTTCTTTCGACTGCAGCACGATAAGAGGTTTACGTAATAAAAAAAAAAACCGAAACAAACACAACGACAGTTCTGATCATAACTCTTTCGCTTAGCTCAACTGGAAGCTGAACTACCCAACTGTTATATGAATATATATATAATTTATGAATATTTTTTTGTAGAAAAACTACAAGGTGACCGTTTGCGGCGCCGCTGGCGGCATTGGTCAGCCCCTGTCGCTGCTGCTCAAGCAGAATCCCCTGGTCACGGAGCTCTCCCTGTACGATATTGTGCACACGCCCGGCGTGGCTGCCGATCTGTCGCACATTGACACCAAGAGCAAGACTGCCGGATTCATTGGCGCCGACCAGTTGGGTGACTCGCTGAAGGGTGAGTGGAGGAGGGCAATATGTGAGGTTAGGTTCGACTACTGCCAACAGTGGAAAGTTACCGCACTGTGATGATGCTTCCAGTAGTAATCTGGTTTTGCACAGTTACAAGTGAGGAGGGGAGGGCGAAGACAGGCCCATTTCATACATGAGATGTACAGATACATACAGAGTTACACACACATACATTACACACACATGTATGCTACACTATGTTACTGATAAGCGTAATTCACTTGAGCTATTCGAGGGAACTCAATTGCCCCTGCTGGCGTTTATAACTCGCCTCCTAATCAGTGCAGCCCGGCACTTATCATTCACAGTAGCATAGCGTACAATAGATCAAAGTGCTTGGGTACGCGAAAATATCATGGAAAGTTCATTATGATTGTCGTAAATGCTTCGATTAAGCTGCGAATGCTAGAAAATCAGTATTTTATACAGGGATTATAGTATACAACACACATACATACTTATAAATTATTTCTATACCCTGTACACTTATCTATTATTAACTTTTGCAATTATATGTATGTGTATAAGGAAGGAATATGTATATGAATGAAATACTGCATTGCACAATGCTATTCTGCATAATGGTATGTGCTATAAACATATCTAGTATTTAAAAGATGTTATGTTAGATCTGCAACAATTTTGAGGTATCTGTAGATGGGAGTCTTTAATCTCAATCTTGAGCAAGAATCTATGATTTAATAACTTGATTTTTATCATAGGTTCCGATGTCGTTGTCATCCCCGCTGGTGTGCCCCGCAAGCCTGGCATGACTCGCGATGATCTGTTCAACGTGAATGCCGGCATCATCAAGGACATTTCCAACTCAATTGCCAAGAACTGCCCCAAGGCACTGGTGGCCATCATCACGAATCCCGTGAACACCTGTGTGCCCATCGCTGCCGAAATTCTGAAGAAGGTAAGGACGATAAAATAATTCCCCATGATTTGTCATCAATGTCTCATGCTATACTTTACATTATCCTTATGCCAGGCTGGCGTCTACGATCCCAAGCGACTGTTTGGTGTCTCCACTTTGGATGTGGTGCGTGCTCGTGCCTTCATTGGTCATGCTCTCGGTGTGGATCCCCAGACCGTTCAGATTCCCGTGATTGGCGGCCACTCCGGTGTCACCATTCTGCCAGTGCTGTCCCAGAGCCAGCCTCAGTTCAAGGGCAACCAGGATGCCATTGAGAAGCTGACCGTGCGCATTCAGGAGGCCGGTACCGAGGTGGTTAAGGCTAAGGCTGGTGCTGGATCTGCCACACTGTCGATGGCCTATGCCGGTGCCCGTTTCGCTGGTTCCCTGCTCAAGGGTCTGAACGGCGAGAAGAACGTCATCGAGTGCTCGTACGTGCAATCGAACATCACCGAGGCTACATTCTTCTCGACACCCCTTGTCTTGGGCAAGAACGGTCTGCAAGAGAACCTGGGTCTGCCCAAGCTCAACGACTTCGAGAAGAAGCTGCTGGAGGCCGCTATTCCCGAGCTCAAGAAGAACATAGAGAAGGGTATCGACTTTGCCAACGCTTAAGCTGGCGGATCATGGATCAACTGTCTAGCCCATCAGCCCAGTCAATCAGCCCCAACTGTTTCCATCATTAGATATCATTTAGTTTTCATTTCATACCAGCTATGAACATTGGTTGTTTACTTAGAAAAATTCGTTCGATTTAAGTTGAAAAGTTTGTCCAAAGATTAAGCAGCAATGTGCTCCATTAAATAATGAAACCAATTGATACTTAAATTCTAAATATATTACCAACTTAGTACGAAAAAAACGTATCGAATTTTTGCTGCTTGTTAAGGACCACACAGTCATGGGGTTTGCTGTGTGTGTATGTGCGTGTGTGTTTTCGTGATGCTCATGTACACACCAAACACGCGCAATCAGTTAAGATCAATTAAAAACTTGCCCGCATGTTAAAGAAGCCCCTCTTTTCCCTCCACGGCTGCGGTATTCCTGTCCATTTGAACAGACGCATTTTGGAGTTTCTTGTCGTGTGACAAACAAAGTAACGTATGTTTGTACACATGAATACATAATTATATATGTATGCATCTCTGTTTATATGTATCCAGACGTCTCAATATAAATATTATCATATCTGTGGTATTCACTTAATCTGCCTGAAACTAACACACTTCTTAAGTATTGACTCTGAAATGGCATAAGTTTGTTTGCGTAAGATCAATTCGAGTCTTCTCACTAAGTAGCCTAGTCTATTGAAATAATATTTGCGCATCTATTAACAGCAATAAATAGGTATGTATGTATAAAGTACTATGTGAGAAATACATAGATTTATTTCCGATCATCATAAAGGATTAAGTCAGGTTAATCATAAAGGGAAAAAAGAAAAAAAAAGGTTAAGAAAAAGGAAAAACGAAAAAAGTTGAGTTAATACAAAAGGTAACAAAGCCATTAGCGATATTTCACAGTCAAGTTTCAAATCACATTGCTTACAGGGTGTTCATTATATACACATAATATATTGTAATCTTTAAATAAATTAAGCTGTACGAATAATAAAGCTGATAATTCCTGGAAAATACTATGCATTATCTGTCCAACAAGTTTGATGTCCCTGTATTTTGACCCAGCCAATATTTGGATTATTTTCAACAGTGATAAGAAAGACCTTAGAACTTAAGTTAATTATAACTTAAATAATACTATTAAATAAGTGTATTTCGCAGTAGAATTGTACATAAATATTGAGTGAGAGAAAATGAAATATTTTATTTTTCAGTTCATCAGTAGCTAGCGGGTTGGACGAGAATAATGTCGAAAACTTTTGGTAGTGCGTGTGCACAAATAGCAGTTCTATTAACGATATTCGGATCTATACAATGTTCATCTGTCACTTCGAAAATACCAACAGCCACAACAGAGGGTGAACTCTTCGACGATGTCGACGGATCTGACGAGGTCCTTAACAAGAAGGCAGCAAACCAATCAATCGAGGACTTCGACTACTATCGTAGTCTGTTGTATGTGAGCCAGGAGGAAACATCACAGATTTGGTCGCAGCTACGCCAGATGCCTGAGCATGATACTCTCTCGTCGTCGAATCGCCGCGCTTTTACTGTTAAACTAAAGTTCGATTTTCCGTTCTACGGACAGCACGTGCGCAATGTGACTGTGGCCACGGGTGGATTCATTTACACCGGGGATTACATTCACAGCTGGCTGGCAGCTACTCAGTATATTGCTCCGCTTATGGCCAACTTTGACTCGAATATGTCAAACGATTCGTTTGTACGGCTCCATGATAATGGCACCGCTTTCACAGTCGTCTGGGAGAATGTAATGCTACAGAATGAGCCTTATTATGGAAAGTTCACATTCAGCGCAACTCTGCATCAAAATGGCGACATCGTCTTCGTGTACTATCAGCTGCCGACGCTTGTCAAAAACATTCGGGACAGCGAGCATCCAATCAAGGTCGGACTCTCGGATGCCTACATCTTGGATAATGCGCTTTACTTTGCTCATCGCAAGACCATTTACGAGTATGACCGGGTTAGTCTCGACAAGCACAAAATAAACAACTCAACGATCATTAAACTCACGGCCCTGCCCACATGTCTGAGATACAATGATTGTCAGTCGTGCAATAATCACAATACCAAATTTGAGTGCGCCTGGTGTCCTGCAGTAAATCGCTGCTCTAGACGCTCTGGCATCGATCGCTTGCACCAAAATTGGCAGAAGAACGGTTGTAAACGCTCCTTAGTCACCACCAGTGATGACTGCCCAACGTTACCAACGTTGGCCACGTCTTAATTAATAAGGAATATATGCTTTGTCCAATTAAAGTGAGAGAATAAAAAAAAAGATATAATTATTGAGAGATAGAATAAAAATAGTTTCTCAATAGTTGTTCAAGTTTTTATTTATTTTGCACTTTCTCCATTCTTCAGTTACATTTCTCATAGTTGGCCACCAGCTTGCGATAGAGATCAGAGACACGTGAGCTCTTGTGGCAGACAGTGCCACCGCCTCGCTTATGCTGGGATTGCTGGCGATTGATGTCACCTACGCAGATCCAGTCACCACCACCAATGCGCCAACGGTGCAACTTGATGCCAGTCTCCTGGGAGACGGCCCACTTGGAGTGATCGCCCGTAGTCTTGAATTCCACAAAGAATTCTGGCTGAGCGATCTGCTCGACGTTGAAGACCTTGTTGGAGTTGTCGCAGCTATCGGGCAGGTTACCGGCACCATCACGCCACGCCTCCACGAACAGGTTGACGCCCAAAGTGGGCGCTACCAGGTCAGAGTATAGCTCGATATCGGCGCGCGGACTCTTGCCGAACAGATGGAATTGCTTGCCGCCCAGCGTGCGTAACTCAATATCCTTCTGGAAGGGCGCTTCGGTACGCCATTGACGCTTCAAAGCACGCTCCAGGCTGGGGAACTGCTCGCTGAGACGCAGCAGCGGATTGCGTTCGTAGTAGAAGTGCGGCTCGTTGAAAACCAGTAACTCACCCACCTTCTCTACGCCCTCGGCATTGAGTGTCATGCAGACCAAGCTCTGGCCATAATGCTCGCCCGTGGTGGGATAACTGTAGTCCGGTACGGTGGGGTAGCGCGGCACTGAGTGCACCAGCCACATGCCAGTTACGCCGTCGGTGGCAACCACGCCCTTCGCATGCCCGCCCGTCGCGGTCGTGGTACCGTTTGGGTACTCATCGTTGTATGCGGCCAGCAGCACTTGCGCGTCGGCGTACAGCGGCTTCAGCGTCTGTGCGGCCAGGGAGTTGGCGTCCCCAATGCGACGCCCGGACAGCTGCCAGTTGTCGTAGGCCTCGCTGGTCACATAGAAGTATCGCAGGCCACTTACGTCCGAGCCCTGCGGTCCGTTGTTATAGTGCTTGGGCAGCTTGTACATGTACCACCTGCAGACGATGGCCAGAATATAGTTAAGAAACTCATAGCACACATCATGTGGTACTCTGTTGGTTCTTTCTCTTACCAGTCCACATCGTGACCCTGTTCGTCCTTGCAGGACACTTTGTTTTCGGCCAGGCTGAGTTGCAGCGCGGCCACAGCCCAGAGGAAGAGAAATACGGTGCGCATTGTTTGATAGTTGAAATTATACTGAGCAGCTCTGGCAACTGAGAGGCACAAAGTGAACGCAGATTGAAGTGCGAATACAGGGTGCTCCCTGGAACTGTGGCTGCTGCATTATGAACTACCTGCAGTAAAAGGCAGCTGTGTATACAGCTTTGTGTATGTGTGTGTATGCATGAAGGTAGAAGATTCGGTGACAAGACTCAGGTAGTTATTCATCTCAGATCAACAGGAATCCCTGTATAGCGACCCGCTCGACCTTGTTCGGTTGTAGGCTTATCAGCGCACAGCTTGATGTGGCCACATCTGGTTAGGATGAGAGGCGTGGTGTGACGGCGCTGAAGGGAGGCTAAGCACTCAGTTCAGCGATTAGCAACTTGACCCATGGGATTTGCACTTTTAATTGATTAGCCTACGGATTGCGAATGCCGATGCGGGTGCTACAATCGACTGTAATCTAATAAGCATATAATAATAATATACAATACATAAAAACAAGTATTGTGCCTAGTGAGGAGAGACTAATATAGTGGTATTAATAGAATGGGGCTATCAGAAGAATTTACTAATTGAGACACTTCAGAGGTATTTCTTCTTAAAACACTTTCCATTGAAGTCTCAGCAGTAGTAACAAGTATTGTGCGTAGTGAGGAGAGACTACTATAGTGGTATTACTAGAATGGGGCTATCAGTAGAGACACTTCAGGGGTATTTCTTCTTAGAACACTTTCCATTGAAGTTTACTTCGTCCTAATACCATCCTACCCAATTAATTGCATTTTTGAAAGTTATCCTTTAGCATGCCTAAAGTTTTATACAATTATCTCGTACATTGTCAGGTTATATAATATTATGTTTACATGCGTAATAATATGATACATTGCCAATCAAATCCTCCCTTATGATTACTTCCAGTCAAGCAAACCACGATTATCCAACCACGGCAGAAGCTCCGTCATTACTTGAACATATTTTGGATTGGTATACATAGCGGTCTTCACTTTGGCGTCATCATTCTGATAACTGTCCGTGCTTCCGTTCTCGTTCTTCTCCAGCATAACTACGGGCAACACTTTGGAGACGACCATATAGGCTGAAAGCCACAAAAGCATTACAAACGAATTTATACGAGTTCAGTCTTGTTGACTTACCGGCTAATCCGTTGCGGAAGAGGGCTGCCTGAATGTTTTTCAACTTGGGTAGTGGACGGTGATATTGCAAAAGTTTTAAATTTTCAATCAAATTATCGAAATAGTATCTCACAAGATAATCAAACTTATTTATCTTTATATCTGGCGCGGCCGAGGAGAGAATTAGATAGTATAGATCATTCGCCGGCGAGCCATATTTGCCGACTTGAAAGTCCACAAAGAGAGTTTCCTTAATCTTGCCAAAGGCATCGTAGAGGAACATTATGTTAAAGTTCCAACAGTCACCATGATTGAGCACATTGAACTCCTTCATTGAGACCTGCTGATCTTGTAGTAGACGATCCACTAGATACTCGTCGCTAGTCGCCTGAAAAGAAAGAATCAATTTCGACAGCCATTACTTTTAAAAATGTTAAAAAAGAATCCATACTTACCAACTTCTCGTAAATCTTTTCGGCATTCTTCCATTTCTTAAGCTGCGCTAGAAATGCTCCCGATGCATTGAACTCCTGCAGTAATTGGCGGTTATCCTCACTGAATACGCCCACAGTGAAGTCCTCACTAAACATTCCAAAGTGCTCTACATAGCACGCAGAGGCAGCATGGAAGGCAGCCAACTTTGCCAGCACTTGCTGCATATGCTCTAGATCCAGACCAGTCAATCGATTGGCATTCTTGAAATTCTTCGTACGCAAATCCTCCAGTAGAACATAATCTACACCCAAATCCTGATCGATCTTAAAAGCCTTGGGGGCAAACTGCACGGTCTTGCCGGCATCAGCGTAGAGCTGCTGGAACTTGGGCAGTATCGTGTGATACATCTGTTCCTCCTTCTGCAAGAGCTTGAGCTTGTTGAGTATGGCAGCCATGACGTCGTTACTATGCTGAGCCTTCAGCACAAACGAAACATTCTTTGTGCTGTGATCTGCAGAAAGAGAGATCGTTCAGTTTCTACTGTTATACGAATATATGTTTGCTATACCAACCAATCAGCTCCACCTCGACCAGCAAGCGCACCATCAGTGTGGAATAGTTATCTCCAGCAGTGCTGCTCTGCGGAACTATGGAAAGTATCTTTTCAAAGTCGCCGATCTGAGCGCGAACCGCATTCTCCAGCGAGATCCTAGGCAGCCAGGATGGAAGGTTAATATCCGCAGTCACGGATTGTCCATTGGTTTTTGCCGACTCCGACATTTTACTTCTGAAACAAGTCGATGATAATCCAAAATTGAGTAGAATCGATTTAATCTCTTCCAATAAATTATTGTCTTCTAAGGTTGCGATAAGCGAACCCTTCAAGAGTTAAAAGTTGGCGTTAACAATGTGACAACATCAACAAATAGTTAGTTGGAAATCGTAATCAGACGTTGATAATTTGTGATAAGAATTTGCACCTTTCTTGACGTTTTTTCTGTCACTTGCTTGATCTCTTCGGGAGTATAAGAGTATATTTGAAGCTTGTGAAGCTTCAGTTTTCTATTCCACACCTATGTGGAATTTGGGTCGTACTGCCTCACCCAGTTCTACTATCTTTAAGAAACTATTCAGATATTTGCATACGTCAAAAACCTTGAGCCTATATGATACATATGTCCAATTTACTACTGTTAAGTTAACTTTAATTAAGGTTACCATTCTTATCACATGTGATAGGCAATCGTTTAGTAATAAATTAGTATTTGGCATTAAAAGGCCTTAGGTTCTATAATGCAATCATTATCAATGCAGAAATACAAAACTGAAAGTGGTTTTGATAATGTGGAATTTTTCTTAAAGGTAGTACCGATGAATCATTCTACATTCAATCGAAATTGAAAATCCATTAGTTTATTAAATTGTGCTTCAAAACTTAATCCAAACAACTTTTCTTCAAGATCTTACAATCTTGGCGAATTCGGTAACTTATATGGGGACAAATTATACTTATATGTTATGTATACTCGTGTTCTTCTATGTGTACATATAAGTATACATATGTGTACGTGTGTCATTTGATTAGGTTATTATCTCCACATAATTATTTCGAACACAAGGTATAAATCAGGTCACATGTCATTTTTTACAAAACTGATTTTACAGTTTTACCAAATTGAATTGAATTGTCTTTAATATCGTTTTATATATCACAAGTCCTTTTTTTTACATAATTGTAGCAATTATTTTTTTTGTCTTTTTACTATTTTTAAAGACATACCCCAATATGGGGACTATTTTATTTTTTTTTCACTCAATTTTCAACATTTCATTTTCGTTTCACAGGTTTTTTACAGACAACCGAACGGTTTGAATAAATTTTCAAAAATAGCCTCAGAGCCGTGAGTGAAGAACGAGTCAAACCTTTTTCCTTAATTAATTGAAAGAGTTCTTCGACCGGTGCTCGGTTTGATAAATTGCCAGAACGATTGAATGCAGTTCGGTGAACGGTTGATTTTAAATGACGGCACTGCTACACCTGTAGCTTTCTGTTCGCTCACTTTGGAATAAGCCGATTGAAAACTGTTATCGCTTGTGCTCAATTAAAGTTTATTTTGTAATTTTATTCGCCAAAACCGGCAAAAAGAAAGCGTCATTCACATACAAACTTGACGATCATAATTATACTCTGTAAGTTGAGCGGTATTCTAATTATATGATATCATTTAAACTTTGCAAAGTACTTTAAACTCCAAGCAATCTTTCTGATTGAACGTTCAGTTACATTATTATCATAAATTTAAAAAGGATTTAAATTTTTCGATACATTTTAAAATTCGAGCATTTAATTGATCATGTAAAAATAACATAAATTGAAATTTCTTTTCATTATAAGTTTTTTTTACTAAATTCGATTTTTAAATATGGCCAATATATCGTTTGGATATAAATGAAAAATATCAGTAACAAAATAATATTTCAAATAAAAGTTGTACGACGCTTAAAGGAACTTTAGTATTTCTTATCTGAATTGAATACTATATTATATGCACATGTGCACTTTAAATTCCAATTCGAGCAATCGGTCAACTTCTCTTTTACTGCAAGGGCATAAAATGTTCGACATATCAGAGATAATTTTTTTCTTGTTTTTGAATAAACATTTGATATGGGGCGTCGTCAATTGTTTCTTTGATAAGGCAAACCGGGTCTGTTCTTGTAGCCAACATGCCGTTTGTTTCTATTGCCATTTGCTTTGTGTTCTAATTATTAGGTGATTCTTTATTAATTGCTTCTGCTCGTGTCGGGGCTGTGATTCAGTTGGACATGTGATAGACAACAATCTATGTACTTGCCCATATATAGTACTATGTGTGAACTTTTCGATCTCTTATAAAGTTTTACGCACATTTAAATGTTCTTTTGCATTATTTTGAATTTTAATATATCTAAAACATGTTTATTTTGTAAATACTTATTATATATTATTAAAAGTATTAAATAATTTTCAAACAATTGGAAACTCTCAGTGCATTATAAAAGTTTGACAAAACGGATTTTTGTTTGATATTTTGACATTAGTTTTATTCCACCTCGAAATATAATCACAGCATGAAATTCTTAGTACTGCAATACTTCAGAAAACGCTTCTTTAGTCTAGTGGGGCTACGTCAGTCATACTTATGGCCCTTTTTATGATTTCGATTAATCGTTTTAATATTAATTTCAATTTTCTTATTATGAAATTCCTTTTTGTATGTGACTTTGTGTCTATTCCAAGGTACAGCTACAATGAAATTTTCTCTTGAACACTTTTCCAAAGCTTTTGAAAGCTCTGTAAATTTCTATCAGATTGTGTTGATGGTAACTGTAGTTATTACCTTAAGTTCCGTAAGTTGTCATATTAGTTTCTGTTCTATGATGATTCTATGATCCCAATTATATTCTGTACCCATAATTTTCGAGCCTTTGCAGATTGGTTACAATTAAAATGTCTTTCTTTATTCCCTTTTATTTACATAAATGGATGTAAGTTAAAAATTTATCGTAGACCATATTGTTTCATCCACTATCTTTTCTGTATCTAGTACTCCAGGGCTCCCCGATTGAATAGCCAGGGCAGAATTGCACTGACATGTTGTCTATACCGGGCATTTGAGTACATCTGTATTTTCAGGCCGTCCCCATCTTTGGTCTCAGTTACAAAATCGGTCAGATTAGCGTCATCAGTGCGATCAAGAAGAACTGGAGGGCAGAGTATCAGCGCAACATGGTAGCCTAAAGTAAAGAGAATTTAACATTATTAGAAGTCATCACACAATGAGAGAGAGATAGCGACAAAGAGTGAGCGAATTCTTACCAACAAATCCATATTTGAGCAGTTGCTGGTGCAGAGCTCGCAGTGATGGAATTTTCTCTTTAGGGTACTTGAGTAGGTTAAGGTGTTCGACAAGCTGATCATGATAATGCTTTATAAAGTAGTCGAAGTGACTCAACTTCAGGCCAAGCTGAGTGGAGGACAGCAAGAAGTAGTTTAGATCATATGCCACCGAGCAGTATTTGGGCAATTGAAAATCGACGAAGTACGTGGCGCTGGGCTCAGTTGACTCTGCCTTATGCTGAAAGAGTATATTGTTGGTCCACAAATCGCCGTGGGAGAGCGCATTAAAGTCTTCTGGATCGGGTTTGTTTAAACTGTACATGAGATCTACAATATTTGGCTGCATTTTATGCTAAACGAAGTGAAAATATAATGAAATAATGTAATGTAATTAATATTTTGAAAATTCCTCTTACCACCGCCTCGCTATAAGTTTCATAGTCATCGTATTTCGGCAAACATTTAAGAAAATATTTGCCCAAAGTATCTGCAACTTGTTGGATTTCATTCCGCATACTGTCGGCATATGTTGGTTTTAGGTAGTTCTGGGTAAATTCGCCCTTAAAGAGGATCCGAGCTGCGGAGACAGCATGCCATTGAGCGAGTTTTGTCAGCACCCCGAGAACGTGCGCTTTATCCAGCCCCAAAAGACGATCTACATTCGTGAAGCCACTTGGACGGAGATCCTCCAGCAGAACATACTCATCGGGTGCATTAATTTCATAGGCATCGGCACCGAACTTCACATTCACACCAACATCCTTATACATCTGTTCAAATTCTGGTTTTATATTGAGAAATACATCCCGTTCTACGGCAAACATGTTGTTCTTCTTAAGGATCTCTCTGTACATTTCGAAATCGTGCGGTGTTTTCAGCATATAACTGATTTCTTCAACCGAATTATCTAGTGAATATTAATATTAGTTTTGTATACTTTTTTACTTAAGTGTTGTTTTACCTTCTAGTTGCACTTCGAAATACAGTCGAAGCATTATGGTAGAGTAGTTTTCTCCCGGCTTAAGACCTGCCACCGGTTTGAAGCTCTTAATACTGTGAAACTTTGGAAAACGTTGTTTGAGTACATCTTCAAAAAGGTCTTGTTTCAGCCAAGCAGGAACTTGTACACTTGTCTCCTCAGTCATGATGAGTTTGCCTTTTTTACAATTATCTTTTCTTCTTTGTAGAGACGTGTTTATTTGGTTTCGCACTTGCCGGAACTTTTGTTAGACTAATCGGAGGCGCGTCTCTATCGGTCAACAGAACTCTGAAAAGCTTATGAAAGCTCGAATGAATCATAGATCTGTATTCAAAGCTTTTAAAAGTAAGATACAGAAAGAAATTTAAATTACTCTCGTAATGTCCAACTTTGCTTTTGTGCCTCTTTTGTTTGCTCTTCGTGTGGGAATTACCAACGAACCGGAATAATATTTACACACTGTATATACACGTATGTATATGGTGTATGTTTGTATCACAACAAACAATTTTATTTATGCTATGTGGGAGGCCGAGAAAATTGTACTAAAGAAGAAGAACCTTAGGTGAATCCAGTTTTACTACAAAGATACACAACATAAAAAGCATGGATATGTATAATAAATACCGCAACTCTCTTTTTAAACGAAGTTTCTAAAATTAAATGAAAATTGCAATTATTCAAAGACTTCGTTTACATTATTGTTTTTGACAGGAATATCGCCTCCAAGTGTCGTTGTTATTTATATACAAAGAACATATGGAAGTATCGTGATTGTATAAGCCATTACGACAGTGATTGTTATCTTTAGGGTGGCTTGAGTGACAACGAAACGAAAAATTTTCTATTATTTCCATAATGAGTACTGTAACAACTTTGACATTGACAACATCAGGGGAAATAATACCAAAGGTATTCTGTAAATAAAATCTGAACGGATATTATTGTAAATAGCAGATTGCAAATAAAGATTCCTTTTAATAGTTTTATTGTTAAAATTAAATTCAATTGTGTTCCTTTCCTTAGCTTATACCTTAAAAGTCAAGTCTTATTATTTAGAACTCTGAATTGGGTCACGCTTGATGTGGCATTTAAGTGCTCCGCGATTTTGAAGCCAGGGCATCACAACCTTGATATGCTTCTTGTAGAGCTCGCCGGAGAATAAAAGAGTTCTAAATGCCTCTCCCTCAGGAGTATCGCTAAATATGTTATCGAAGGTAGCAGACTCAGTAGATTCCAGTAAGCATCCCGTCATCACACCACACGCCCCGCAATACCCTGTAAAACAGTGTTAATTAGGGAGCTGTTATCTTTTAACAGTTACGTGCAATACTCACCCCAAATGCCGTGCTTCAAAAGCGATGTGTGTATATCGATGAGAGTCGGCAGTTTTTTGGTGTAACTCAAGAGCTTGAGGTGAGCTATCAACTGATCGAAATAGTACTTGATAAAGTAATCAAATTTGTTTACTTTGAGTTCCAGTTGGGGTGACGATATGAGGAAGTACAACAAGTCAATGGCAACTGTTCCGTATTTGGGCATTTGATAGTCAACCAAATAGGTGTCGATCAATTTTCCTGTGTTTTCATCGTGGTTAAACATAATGTTGCTCAGCCAGCAATCTCCGTGATTCAGAACATTGAATTCATCGGGATCAATTATACCGACATTCATTACATTATCTACAATGTGGCCCTCCATGTTTTTCACATCATCGTAGTAGGTCTCGTGTCCATCGATAGTTGACAAAGATTTCAGTACATATTTTACTAGGTTATCAGTCATTTTCTCCATCATTATATAACAATCTTGGCCAAAGAGTCCTTCCTGCAATTGGACGGGATAGGGACCTTTTGTGGCTACCCGCACAGCTGACGCGGCATGCCATTGGGCAAGTTTTTTTAGTACAGACTGAACGTGTTCCAAATCGAGGCCGGCTCGTCGATCAGTGGGTCGACAACCTTTTGCTTTCAGATCTTCCAATAGCACATGATCGTAGGGAATATCTAGTTTATAGCACTTGGCACCAAACTCAACGTCTAGGCCAACATCACTATAAAGAGTCTTAAACTCTTCCACATATTTCATGAACATTTCACGTTCCTTATCGAAGACATTGCTGCTTCCCAGAGTTTCATCAAATACCGCTGAGTTATGTGATATTTTCAGCATATATGAAACCGACTTTGATGTGTTGTCTGTCAATTTTAAATAGTTTTTTATATTATTTATTCACAGACTAATAGAGAAGTCTCACATACCTTTTAGTTCGATGTCTAACTCAACTCGAAGCATGACCGTGGCATAATTGTCTCCTGGTTTTGTACCCGGTAGGGCTCTAAAATTCTTTATTGCCTTGAAATCCTTAACGGTCTCTTTCAGAACTGGTTCAAAAATCTCTGGTTTTAGCCATTCCGGCAATGGGATTTTGGAATCACTTGTACTTTGCATTATTGCTTGGTCTTGAATAAATAAAGATTGAGTGTCGTCTATAATAATTCCGTTGTCTGACTATTCACATTTATGCTGTTAACCGGTTTATATACTAAAGTGAGTGAAAGCTTTAACAGCAAGTGGCTGTTGTCGAAAAGCTTTTCCTTCACATTGTATTTCATGATATTTCTTAATAAGCTAAATAGAAACGTTGTAGGGTGTTCTGACAATTTACACGACTCATTATCTAATATATTATAAAGATTATTCAGTCCTTGAATATTTTATAAACAATTTTCTTGTGTTTGCTCAATGTTTTATCAACATAGTTCGTTTTGCTGATATTTTGAATTCAATTATAGTCCAGATACTGCAATACCATGTGATGCAAAGTATTCCGTTTTATTTGTTTTTTCGATAATAGGGCAACTCGTTGGTCGACTACTTATGTACTTATTTACTACTTTATTTTGGTCGTTCATTCTTACTTACACATACAGAGGACAGTAAAATCACACACACCTACATTAGTAATATATACAATTTCTGTTCTTTTGTTTACACTTCTCTTCTTTCTTTTTTGTTTTCATACGCTCTTTCTGCATTATGCTTCGAATAAAACAAATAATAGAAGGACATGTTACCAACGAATATCCGTAGATTTTATACCCTTCCATTCTATTATTCAACAATTCCTATTGCAATTTGGCATCGTGTTATTGTTACAAATTTTGGTAAAGGATCGTGAAAAATTCTGAAAGTTGTCTCTGGCAGAAATTATAATTATTATTGTTATAATTGTAAACTTGTTTACAATTTTACTAACACAACTAAATAAATATTTAATATATTATTTATTTATTTTCTTTATTAAACTGTATAAAATAGTTTTTATAGAACAAGTAGTTTAAATTACTTGTCTACCCATTTCAGATTTAATTCAGAAATATTAAAAATCAATGAACTACCCATTTTATTCGATGGTATTGCCCCCTATGAATCAATCAGGTATTGCTGCCCACACAACATTAGTTTATTAATACTTGTAAAATAATCGCAAATTGATAAGAAATGTTACGATTACTGAGTGATAGCGGGAACCAAGGTTAAAATATAATACATAAGAGTCTTCAGGGCTCCAAAGCGCCGCGGTTCAACAGCCATGGAAGAACGGCCTGGATGTGCTTGCGATACCTGGGATTAGAGTAAAGCAAGGTCTTGAAATCGTTGCCCTCGGTGGTGTCGCTAAGAAAGTTTTCCACGTTGGCTGCTTCTGTGGGGTCCACTAGAATGCCGCTCATAACACTTGTTGCAGTTATGTAACCTATATAAATAAAAAAAAGAACAATCAAGTGGGTGTATTTGTATGAGACCCGGTTTTATACTTACCCCACAAACCGTTCTTGAAGAGTGACAGGTGTAAGTCACGCAGAGAAGGCAACGTTTTGGGATAGCTAAGAAGTTGAAGATTTTGAACGAGGTTTTCGTGATAGAACTTGATGTAGTAATCAAATTTAGTCAGCTTATCTTCGAATTTGGTCGACGACAAGAGGAAGTAGTATAAATCCTGAGCCACAGATCCAAATTTCGGCAATTGGAAGTCCACTAGATAGATCTCTTTGATTTTGCCAAAAGAGTCATGTGAAAACATCATATTATTGCTCCAAAAGTCACCATGATTCAAGGCGTTAAACTCATTTGGATCCAACTTGACCATTTTAAAGACTTGATCGCTTATCTTTGGCTGCAGCGCTTTCTGAACAAAGAGCGTAAAGATAAGTTTTTCGTCGGATTCTAAGAGATCTTTTCATTTATACTTACGACTTTCTCTATGTAGTCTTCGTTACCCTCATATGTCGCACAGCACTTGACGAAGATCTGAGCCATATGTTTGTTCATTTCGTTCATTAACACACGGTTCTCCTCTTTGTAGAAGCCAGTCATAATGTTCTCCGGATAGGCCCCCTTTTTGGCCACACGCACTGCAGACGCGGCGTGCCATTGCGATAACTTACGAAGGGCTGTTTCGGTATGGACCTGATCAAGACCTTCCAGGCGATTGGTGTTCTTGAAGCCTTTGGGTGCCAGATCTTCTAGGAGAATGTAATTAGACTTAGCTCCTTTCAGCTCGAAGGCCTTCGCACCGAATTTCACATCAACGCCAGCGTCCTTGTACAATGATTCCATCTCAGGAACCACTAAATCATACATGGTGCGTTCTGCTGCGAAAATATTGTTTTGCATTGCCATCATTGGGGGAATATCCAATTGATGTGGTATTTTCAGCATGTAGGAAACAGACTTCTCTTTGCCATCTGCAAGTACATATGTGTAATGAGAATTGTATTACTGCTTCACACTGCGCAGTTTATACACAGCTGCTACCTTCCAATTCGACTTCTATATTCACCCGCAACATGATCGTCGCATAGTTTTCGCCTGCAGCCGATCCGCTTTTGGCATTGAAACTCTTGATTTTGGAGAAGCCGCTAACGTTGTTTCGGAGCACATCGATAAATAAATCCCCCTGCAGCCATTCGGGCACCTTGCTGGGAGCGGACTCAGTTTTTGCTTCTGTCGCCATTGCTATATCTTTTATTTGCCAATTTAAATAAATAACACGAATTTTATTATCTGCGTACGGATCGGACGTTTCATGTGCTGACCAACAAGCTTCTAATGTGTTTCTAGCTTTTACAGCTTTATAAATTGCAATAGAAAAATGCGAAAGCTCTACGACTACTCTTCCAAAGTGCGTTAGTCTCTTTTTTAATTTATTTCTCTTTCATACAACGAAAATACCCAAAGCGAGCTTTGGCCAAAGAGCTTAGATCAAAACATAGACATAGTAACATAGAACGATACAAAAACTTGTATGTGCACTCAAATGTGAATGTGCCATACAAATTAAATAATTATGTACATATGTATAATTAACAATAATCAAGTAACATCCCATTTCAAGCAAGAATAACATGGTAGAATTGTATATAGAAAGTGAACTTAAATTGAAAATACATAATAAAGAAGAGACACCTGTTTTTAGAAAGTTAAGATTCTTTATTACCGACTCAACAAAAATATCTGGAATTAAATTAAGTACTGTACTATGAAATTAAGAAAACAAAGAATAAAATAAACAAATGAATTGTTTTTTTGTTTAATTTATTTGAAGTTCACTTAAGCTGATATTTACTTAGTACTGGATTTAAATTTGCCGCCGTTTAAGTGGGATGCCAGATTGGTATAAAAAGCATTGGCTGAGCTTGTTATCGAAAAAGTTGGTCACACTCTTATCGATATACAATCAGCTGTCCTACTATTAAAATGTGAATGGTCGAATACCACCTGTTGCCGTGATTTGTTGACATGGCCAAAAGAAAGTTTTCCGTCCAGTGCCCAGTAGCTTCGCTAATTGGCCAATGGTGAGTTCTATTTTGGGTTAGACTGAACATTTAAAACTTGTTATTTGTGTTTCTTTTCTAGCCCAATGTGTGGTTGAAGCAATGAACGCCAGTGCTTACCTAGGCATAGCCAGTGTCTTTATAGGATGCTGCTGCAGTGTTGTGTTCCTGGAGTCGCTAGTAAAACTAGATCCAGGAGCAGGTAATCTGATTACCGCTGCACAATTTGCATTTATCGCACTGGAAGGATTTATTTTTACATCGAAATTTGGATTCGCCAAGCGTGTTATAAGCCTGCGAGACTATGCCCTGCTTGTGGCCATGTTCTTCCTGACTAGCGTGTGTAACAACTACGTGTTCCATTTGAACGTGCCCATGACGCTGCATATGATAATACGCGGTGGCAGTCTGATATCGAACATGTGCCTTGGCACCATAGTACTTAAGCACAAGTATGAGCTTAGACAGTACATATCTGTTGTCATGATCACGCTGGGCATATTTATCTGCACCTATTTCTCCAGCCAGCAAGTGCATAGAGAGACAGAAAGGCACGTGAACGACATAGAACCGGAGGCAAATATGTTTTGGTGGCTTGTGGGTGTCTTACTCCTTGTGCTGGCACTTTTTGTCTCCTCGTACATGGGCATTACGCAGGAGCTTTTGTATCGACGGCATGGGAAACACGCCCGCGAGGCCCTTTACTACACACACCTTTTGCCACTGCCTGCATTTCTGTTTTTACACGACAATATCAAAGCCCATTGGACTTTGGCCCTTGACAGCGAGCCGTACACTGTACCTTTGCTGGGAGGTGTGGCCGTGCCACTGCTGCTCTTCTATTTGATCGGAAACGTACTGACGCAGCACATGTGTATTAGTTCTGTCTACTTTCTGACCACCGAGTGCAGCTCTCTGACGGTCACATTGATCTTGACGTTGCGAAAGTTCATCTCCCTGGTATTTTCGATCATATATTTTCGTAATCCGTTTACAATATATCACTGGCTGGGTACTGTACTCGTATTCGTGGGCACATTAATGTTTTCCAATGTTTTAAGTATGATTCCTAATCAATTGCAAAGATATTCCACGAAAAGAGATTAAGCATTCCACTTTACACAATCGAACAACAAAATGAACAGAATTTACGTATTTGAACAAAGAATGCATATTCAATTTACATTTAAGTACAAGTACATACAATGTATATACGAAATAAAAGTACAAGATTCTCATAGTTCTTATGAAAGTAGTTTAAAAGTAAGGGAAACTTTTTATAACTTTTACAGGCCTTGTTTCCAAGCTGGTTTCTGTGACCATCAAAGAGTTTATGTTTTTAAAAGCGTTGTTTAAGTTTTTCTTTGGCTTTGACTACGCGGGACACATGACATAGATACATACATACTTAAACATAAATGCACACAAATGTTAGAAATTATAGAAGCCATCAATGTTGCCCTATGCAAAATGGAATACTGCTGCAGCCTTGAACCAGTCAAGCCACCAGTCCGTGGAAACCTCCTTCTACACGGTTCCAGTTTCAATAATGCCTGCTTCGCGCTGCAGCCATTTGACAATTGTCTTGTAGTTGCGGTTCATCCAATCGACTCGGATGTACGCATGCTCCACCATCTGCTGTATAGGCCTATCGTTTCCCCAGTTGGCATCGCGTACAAAATCCTCCAGCTCGGTCAACTCGAATTTGGTGTTTATGCGACTCGTTGCAAACTTGAGCATTGAATGAATATTACTTATTTGAGAGCCCATGCTAAAGAAAAGGAATCGAGTTAGTAGCGTTCTTAGCCATTTCACTGTCAAATAAGGTAAACCTACTATGCGTTTATTTCCATCCAGTTATCGCGCAGAAAATCAAAGGCAATCTTTTGACCCACAACGCTGGTGGAGACTGCGGCAAACACTCGGAATATATCTTGCTTGCGAATGTGCTGACCAGCAACGGCGCGCCTCAGGTACCGAGCGAGCAGCCATGGCTCCTTGGAGCATCCCAGTGAGGTAAGCAGTATTTCCTTTTCGGAAGGCACATCCGTCTTTAGGTATCGTTGAAAGGCAAAGTCCCACTCGTGCTCCGTTCCGTATTGAATGGCAGAGCAGTACACTATGCCGCGCAAATTTGGATTGATGCTGTCCAGACCAAATAAACATTGCGGTAATTTTTAACCAATTTATGGCGTGATAATATTTTCAACTTACGGATTATAAGAATCAGGATTTGGAGTTTGTACCCAGTTCTGGAACTGTTTGGTGCTCTCTGAGATGCACTCCTGGTGGCCCAAGTGACAGGCCATGCCCATAATCTCGGAGCGCTTCAATAGCAGCGGAATGTTTTCGTTATCACTCTTCGAGTCCTTATCGACCACCTCAGCGTACACCCGACGCAGCAGTCTCAACAAGTAGTTCTATAAATAGGGTTGAGTTATGAGTTCCCATAATGTACTATTACTTTTTAATATTAGACATACCTTGAGTATATCGTAGTCGGCAGATTTAAGAAACATTGAGTCAATAAAGTAAAAGTTTGTGGTGGCCGCCTTCCAAGGGACATGGTTCGTCTCCTGTGCCAGGTATCGAGTTAGGTTCATGGCGGTATCATACGAGAGGTAGGAGCCACGGGCAAGATTCATGGCATCGTCAATCAGCTGGGCACGGTTGGCTGGAGCAATTTGTGTAAATTTCGAGGAATCCATAAGATGATCGGTAACTGCACGCCAGTTGTCCATGTCATAATTGACACGATAGTATCCAGTTTGTTGTATATTGAATATAAACCATTTGGCTTTCGAAAGACTTTGATTTTCAACCTCGTAATTCTGCGTGCGAGGTATCCACGTTGTGGGCCGTGTGTTCTCAAAGTTTAACTCAGCTGCCGTCGTGTAGGTAATAGGTATCCACCAGAGCAGGTTATCGTCTGTCTTACTTCTGTTGCCATAAACAAAGCGGACCTGCTCCAGACGCACAGCATTTGAGTTGGGATGGCGTGATATCTTTAGCACCGGATAGCCAGTTTGAAGTGTCCAGGTATCCATGATAGCCTTGACACTTGTGCTGCTATCCAGTAAGCCTGATGCCTTGGCTTCATCGGTCAAAAAGCGCCATAGATCATCTTGTGTGGCCGATTTGTAAGCCCTGCAAAAATGATCAAATTAGAATTTCAATACTTGTAAATTAATTGAATTTGGAATTGAATTCATTTTTCCAATTACACTTCCCAACCTACTACTTCAGTATTACATTACTTTATAGTATACTCACATTTCACGTAAATATTTGCTGAGACCAGCGCGAAAAACGGTATCTGTCAGAAAATGACTCATCATGCGGATTACTGCGGAGCCCTTGGCGTATGAGATACGATCGAAGAGTTCGAAAATTTCCTGTGGATTTCCGACCTCTTGGGAAATCTTGTGTGATGAAGTTAGCGCATCTAAATGGAAAACCGTCTGCAATTCGTTGACAACGAAATCATCGAGCAGCTTCCACTCGGGAGCAACGGCATTTGCTGTGAGATATTCCATGTAGCTGGCAAAGCCTTCGTTAAGCCAAATGTCTGACCACCAGCTGGGAGTGACAAGATTTCCGAACCACTGATGGGCCAATTCGTGTCCAACCACAGAGGCGATGCGCTGCTTATTGCTTGCTGTTGCCGTGCCCTCTTCATACAACATAGTCGTCTCACGGAATGTGATCAGGCCCCAGTTCTCCATAGCACCAGCCTGGAAGTCGGGCAGGGCAATCATATCAATCTTGGGCAGTGGAAAGGTGAGATTGAAGAAATCTTGCAGAAAATCTAAAATTTTAGGACCAACGCTCAGTGCATATTCAGCCGATCTGATGGCATCGGCTCGGGTCCAAACGGAGAAGTTTCCCGATGAGATGTGCGTGAAATCCGAAATGGCAAAGGCTACCAAGTAAGTAGACATGGGCAGCGATTCGGCAAAGTGATCCCACACATAATTGGGCAAAGTTTTGCTATTTCAAGCGAGAGAAAATAAATTACTAATTGAATCTAAAATAAGAGTGAATTAAAAGGAACTCACTGTTGGTTACTGGAGACAATTGGCATGTTGGATATGGCTGTCAGATGACTAGGACGGGCAATGTGCAGAGTAAAGTTGGCCTTGAGTGCCGGCTCGTCGAAGCAGGGAAAAGCACGACGTGCATCTGTTGCCTGAAACTGTGTGGAGGCGACCCATCTGCGTTTGTAAATGCTTGATTAGTTGTTGATCACAAGCCCAAAGTAATTAGCTCACCTGGTCTCCTTGTGCACCTGGTAGGAGCTGCGATAGAATCCCTGCAGGAAGTCCTGTATGATGCCCGAGAAGTGGATGTGCACCACGTATTCGCTGCCGCGCTGCAACTTGTCGTACAGCTCAATGATGAAGAACTGTTTGGCGGCAACGAGATACTGCTTGTGGATGCGAAGACCCTCCGGCTCCCATTCATCCTTGTTGCCATTAGACAAGGCTCGATAAACAGCCACATCGCTGCGCGTTATGTTTAGCTCCTCGGCGTGCATGGTAATGTTGTAGCAATCCTCGAGCACGCGAATCCGTATCTGCACTGCGCCCGTAAAGCTGAAATTGCCAGACATCTGAGGCACCAGCGTGATATTATACTTGAGCGGTTGTATGGATCTCGGCAGGCGAACATCCTGGTCATATTTGGGTCCGTCGTTGCCGTGCGGCTGCTTCGAATTACGTAGATGCACACTGGTGCACACGATTTCCTCGCCGGATGCGGGCTCCAACTGTGCGCAAGTTGCGAAATTGTACACAATGAAGCCGACGGCCAACAAAGTGCAAGCGAAGAAGGCGGCTACAAGCACCGCCGTCGTCAATGATACACTATACTGTCGGCCCGCTCCCGAGAATGTCGTCGTGGGTGTCTGCCTAGTGCTGCTGGCGGGCATGGCCAGAGGAGTGGCGTTGCCATGACGATTCTCCAGACTGAGACTCTCATTCGAATGGAGTGGCATATCCTTAACGACCATGTCGAGCCCTTAACCTGTACACAAAATGAAGTTACCGATTAGCAAGGAGAGCACCACATCCGCTTCCGTTTCCACTCCGAAGGCGATACCTAATTGATAGTGAATATTGTGGTGACGCTGGTGGTGGGTTGGGTAATTCGATATACAATTGCAGGTTGCACTTTCTTATACGTGATACCTATGTTAATTTCCTCTCAATCAATCTCAGTCTTCGCTACTAAGAGGTTTCAACCCCTACAACTTGTGCCGTCGATCAATTCAAATTACTTGAGGGGATTTTTCATGATTCATACTTTGATAGCTTTCTCAGGTTTCTTTACAATTCCCGTCTAATCGATATCCGACTTGACTGGCCCTCTTTCCCTCCCTTCGTACGAGCATTTATTCATTAAGTAATTTTAAAACAATCACATCTTCAGCTTAGCTAAAAAGGTTTTTGTATTATTATTAATTATACAATACCTTCGGTTATAGTATGAAAATGTACAAATATTTCACTTAGTTTTATGTGTTTAAAATTTAGTGGTCATCATTTGTTAGACATTTACGAGTGTCGTGTGGATTCTCGTCATCGCAAAATACAAGTTTTACTTGGGGTATCCAGAAAGCTACGTAATACCGCAGACAAACGCGGGGAGAGATAGGAGCGGACGAGACATTTTTCATCTCACATTAAGACCGCAAATTCAATGGGACGACGTCAATTTCCACTTAGGTGTTTCCCGACCACGTATAAGAATTTTCACAAAGCAAAACGATTTTAATTAATGATATGTTAATTCTTAAATTGCTGTTTTTCATGACGCCAGTACTGAATTTGTATCTGTCTGGTTTTGCCATCAAAGTGATGTAAATAAAGTTGAAGTATTTTATTTTTGTTCACATTTTTATGTAGATGAAAAACAGCTTCGGTTAGCCAAGTCAACGGCACCAAAAAGTGAGGCTATCGCTATCAAAAGGTCATTGTCAACTAGATTAATGGAATATATATTCACTCGAATATAGCTTATATGCTCATATGACGAAAGTTCTATAAAAAGGGAATAAAGAAGAGTAAAACAGAGTCCCTCATTACTTTCAATTAACAAAAGTTGACAAAGACGAACCTAATAATTAGGTTAACTGCTTTTGTTTCTCATTTTCCCACAGTATACAAATATAGATATTCTATATATTAATACTATATTCAATGTATGGTCGTATGGTTCCTACTTGTGACATATTAAAAGATAAGGTATTCCAAACTGTGTTGTCTGGAGGAGAGAGGCGGCCGTAAATAACTGAAAATGGATGAGGGCGGACAAAGTCTCCCATGATAATCCGTTTTCCGTTGAGTATGTTGTCACTTTATGCGAATATGTAAATCCATATGTCGTACGTACGGCGGGTAATTAAGTTATGGCATTAATTTGATCTGCCGACTATGGCAAATTGCAACAATTAAACGCCGGCCACAGCACACAGCTGCCGGGGCAGCGACGCGGCTGACCCCATGACCTTCGTTAAAAACTGAGATGATGTGACACCCTCGCTTGTGTCTCATTTATCCATGCCTCCCCAAGGGGCAAGGCTCCAATTTATAGAAATTCTTTTTATTTTATTGATCAAATGCGTAAGCCAGATGATGATGACGATAACGATGATGACGAATCTGGCTAGTGGGCAAATACTTCAGACAAGGACATGAACTGCAGAGCGCCTTTGGGTTATGTATGTGCATATACTAACACATATTTACTATATGTCTGTTTCTGCACATACGCTTTGTGCTCAAGTGTATTTTCTTGGTAGTCCACTTGATTAAAACATCAAAACACATTTAATCGGTTGCCTCCCCGCGGCTTGCTTTGAATCGAAATCTGTTTCTATTTGCGGCCCTCACACGCGTTTCCTGCGTACACACGAGACTATAAAAACTGAATTTATTACACGATGAAAGATTATGATAATAATGATGTTTCATATCGATATATGTATTTATGTATGTACATACATATGTATGTGCTGCGCTATGTGTCGTTTCTGTGTCCCCAGTTCTTTAGTGTCTCCAGACGCCATAAATGAAGAGGTGATCTTCGTCTGAGTTTGCCAATTTGCACTTGTGCTCTAATTAAATTTCGGCATCACTAAAGTCAAATAGACTTTTCTTTTCCTCCTCTTCTTTTTCTTGTATCTCTATTGATAAACAATTTATTATTGGCGGTCTATGACAATAAACTGCGGGCATTTAATAAAGGAAAATTTCAGCTGAAGATTTATAAATCCTTCGTGCGTTTGCCATAAATAATGAGTACATATGGAAGTGTATGTATTTATAAAGTGTGCGTACAGCAAGCAGAATAAATGTTTATGCAAACACACACACGCACGCATGTAAGGTAACTGGTTCGGGCCAAAAGCCGGCGCACAGAAACAGAAACAAAAGAAGAAGCCGAAAATAACATAATTTCTGTTTATCTTTAGCAGATGCAAATTGTTGAGCGAAAACGAAGATGTGCGCGAAAGAATCAACAAATCAAATGAACATTCTAAACAAAATAAACAAGTTTTAATTACACTGGAATAAAAACGAAATTAATTGAAGTGTTGATAAGTTTGCAGAGCGCACATGTGTTCATATAAACATGTGTACAAACAAACATACATACTATATAATTTATATGTATGTATTCATTAATGAACAAATACGAATTAAGTCTGCAATTAGGCACAATTATGTATTGAGCACAAGTAAAATGGAAACTGAAATTGCCAATTACACAGTGATAAATTCTGGATAACTGGATTTACGTTTTATAATATTCACCACCACCTGTGGCTCCTTTCAGTTCTTTGCTGCTCCTTTCCCCTTCTCGTTACAGTTATGCGGTTTCTGTGTTATGGTTTAACGGCGCAACTGCAGGCGCATATGGCAGTAAACATATATAACACTTTAACACGGACGCACACACACACGCGCACAATTATCGTATACAGTTGCAGTGTGGCCACTAATACAATAACAGGTGGCAATTCGCCAGGCTGTCTGGCGGTCAAGGCAACACTTTCACTTTCACTGGCGCGCTTTTATAATAATTGAATTTAAGTAAACAAACAAAGCGATAAGGTGAAGCCAGGAAGATGAATTTGATTTCTAGTCGTGCGAAACGAGCTCACACATATGCACATGCATGTGAACGGCGAACGTGTTTGTGCATGAGTGCAATTTATCCTAATGTGGCGAGAGGATACACAACCGCTGCCCGTAACGGCCGAGAATAGACTGAAAGCGCAGGCAAAAGCAAGAGCGCCAACATAATCGTAACAGCGTATAGATCGAAATCGAAGCCAAAGAGAGATAGAGAGGGAGATAGCTTCGGCCGGTGTGTTGCGCGGGCGTATGTGTGTTTGTGTCTGTGTTGGGGGTGAAAAAGCGAGAGTGAATGTAAATTATCATTTGGAAGAATCGCTTGAGTGGTGAATTACCGGTTGAAAAATAAGTAGCAAATAAAATTCTATTTATTTTTGATGTATGTATTTACAAATTAAAAAAATACATTATTTAACAAAAAGCCACACATAATCCCCGCTTTTTGATTAAACAATTAAATCTATATATAATTTACTTTAGCTCTTACACACCATTGCGAAAATGTAACGGACTAATCTTGTCGTATGAAATATCGATACCCAGCAATCTATTCATCGCGTTGGCCATAAGCTCGATAGCCAAAATATCGATATCAATGTGTCATTTCTATTTTGCTTTGTTATTGTTACGTTTACCTTGCAGATAAATTGAAAAATGCATTTAAAGGTTGTTTACGTGACTGTTGGAACGACAAAATTCGATGCACTTATCAACGCGATGACATCAGATCCTGTTCTGCGTGCATTGCAGAAGCGCAACTGCCAGAAACTTGTTTTGCAACACGGCAACTCTGAGCCGGCGGAGGAGAAGATGGTTCACCTTATCAATGAAGAGTACGGCATTCACGTGGAGCAATACAAATTTCGCCCTAACACCGAGGATATAAGGGAAGCTGATGTGATTATTGGGCATGCAGGTGCCGGCACGTGCATGGATATATTGAATAATGGCAAAGCCGGGTTGATCGTTGTCAATGATGATCTGATGGACAATCACCAGCTCGAATTGGCACGTCAACTTGCTTCCGAAGATTATTTGTATTACTGTAAAGTGAACGAAGTCAGCAGCAGTATCGCCACTTTGGACTTTGGAAGTCTCAAGCCTTACGTACCAGCCTCGGAGAATATGCAAAAGTTTGTGGACGCATTGAATGAACTGATGAGTCATTAGAATTTTTTTTTGGCCTGACCCCTAGAGTGGGTGCTAAGCTATTTATTTTAACATGAGAATATATAGAACATTGACAATATGCATAGGTTATACGATAGTAAATTCACGATTATTTAACATTAATAGAACGGTTACTAAGCATTTTGTTTAAATTTCTTTTAAATCTGTTGGTATTTGTATAGTTTTCTATAACTGCATTTATATAAGTATAATTTCAAAAGCGATGAGACTCGACGTGCTTTGGTGACTTTTGAAGATCTGTCAATTATTTATTCGGCCTCTCCGGCACCAGCGCTGCCATTTTCTATGATACTGTCAAATGAGAATGGCTGGAACGCATAGCCCTGTCCCAAGTAGAACTTGCTCTGGAATTCAACCCTGAAATAAAAAAAAAATATTATTAATTTACTGTCTTCACAATATTGGCAAGATGACATACCAGTGCAGACGCAGTGTATGCAGGAAAGCTGACAGACCCTCCATCAAGACCAATATTCCCACGGTTAGAATGGCCCAGAATGCAAATACAACGGTCAAAAAGATACCGCCAAGCCAACCTTCCTTATTTAAACCGATTGACAGAACCATAGTCCACAAGACTTCGGCAAGTTCTGAAATTAAATATCAATTCATATAGAAGCCGATTTTATGTTAAGATTAATATGAGCACTAAACCAACTTACGGGCGTGTGCCAGTGAGAGAGCCCATAGACGCAAATAGGATGCAGTATGGGAAACAGATCCAAGCACATACTCAATAGTGTGGATACCCTGGTGTATGAATATCTCCGACATCTCCTCCTCTTCATGGTGCCCGCCACCACCGCCGCCATTTGAAATACCGCCGACCTCTGCATCGGATGAGCCAGTTATGGGCTGTACCTGTTTGAAATGGAAGTTAGGATAGATTAGTGCCATTTATAGAAACTATTTTCCAGCTACGGGACAAAACAAACGACACGACTAACCTCTTCCTTTATCATTTGAATTGGTGTTAAGTTTATTGGATTGTTTCGTGTTTTTTTGGGTTGTTTGGTTGGTTAGTTAGGAGCAGAGGAAATGATAAATAAACAGAAGTGCAAACAAAGGTATATCTGTTAATGTATGCTCAAGATGCTAGACTTGAAATGTTAAGTGATGTGATGTTCGGTGATTCGTGAAGGGCTTTCTGCAGTCATATGAATTGTCAAAGTGCAATTTACTTACATTAGCGAGTTTTCGGGCCTGCATAATCTTGATGGGTTTGCCGAGCAACATAACCGGAATACAGCCGAGAGCCACTAGCACAAAGACAATCTGAATAAAGTGCTGTCCCCAGAACATGTAAACCTCACACCCTTTTGCAGGTGTCTTGGGCGTATTAAACAAGACCATGTCGATGAATGTAATGAGAATAGATGGCGCGCAGGATTCCGAATAGGGCACTAAAAATAAGAGTTGAACTTTTATGACTGGAAACAGAAGACAGATTGGAGATGTGAACTTACTGTCATTCGTTGCAGCATAACGATTCCACTTGATAAACATCAGTAGCACCATGTAGAAGAACAGCAGCAGAAGGAACACCAGCTGAGGAATGAACTCGTAGATCAGCGACAGACGATTGCGGAAATAGGTATGATTGTGCCAGCTCATGATGACTCCAAAGATCATGTGCAATACTCCGAAAATAATAGAGATTTTCATTTTGTAGGCATTCTGAAAGACTATCTTATTCGAACTGGCAACCTGCCAAATAGGATCCATGCCAAAGGGATACGGAGTACCCTCGTAGTCGCTGGTGGCAGGACTCAATTGCAACATCTTGTTATTCCAAACAGTCGACTTATTGTACGACAGATGCCAATGCGAACCAAATACATTCAGCGACTTGGAGAAAATATCGTTGTAGATCAAGCCCGTGTACATTGAGAAAACGCCCATAAGGAAGATGATGTAGCGTCCGCCAAAGAATATGTTCCAAATTTCATTATCCGTCTTCTGAGCTGCAAGGCCCTTTTCCTTTCGTATCATCCAGAGTCCAAAGAGCGCCATTATGGCACCGTGGCCAATGTCGCCAAACATTACAGCGAATAGAAACGGAAACGTTATGATAGTATAGGGTGCTGGATTCATTTCCCGATAGCTTGCCACGCCATACGCATCAATTAGCGCCTGAAAGGCCTTCGTAAACTTATTGGTGCGATTATAAGTCGGCGGATTCTCGAACGTCTGCATACGATTGAGAATCGGTGGCACCGATGAGCCAGAACGTTCAGTTCCACGTCGCAGCGCCAGCTGAATGGTCTCAATGTCCAGCAATGGCACCCAGCACTCGGCAATCAGACACTTTTGTGTCACATCCAAGTTGAAGAGATTCAATGTATGGTAAATCGCCTTGATCTTACGCACTTTGACGAACCAGTTTTTCAGGTTCTTTGCGGCAGCAACTAGCACGCGATGACGATGATCCTGTGTCTGGCCGAGCACAGTGTTCAGATCTTCAATGCGTGTCATAACGCCCATAGCCATTTCACGACGATCAGCTGGCGCCTCTGGGCATGGATAGAGAGTAGCGCGGAAACCCTCGCAAATCTTCTTAACACGCGTCTTTAGCTGATCTCCTTGGAAGAAGATGATGAACACCGATTTGTACACCTGGTCGCCCTGCAATGATTTATAGATATGTTAGACTGGATCGGTAATCTCTTCTGATTGTACTTACATTGGTGGGATCCTCCAGCGGCGACTCAATCATGGCCTGGCGCAGAAAGACATTGCCACGACAGGCACGCCAGAGCATGCGCTCAAATGCGGGCAGCTTTTCCCGTGAGATAACGCCAGCCACAAAGCTAAGGATAGAAGAGATTAGTGGACGACTCTTGTGCAGCGCGTTATTGCATTCACATCGGTTAATTACGTTAAAAAGGAAAACTAAACTCTCAAGCAGAATTACCAATGAAACGCAGCATGGAATGGAAAGTGACAACATATACATTTGGGGGACTTTTACTTTCTGTTTTGGTATGGATTCATTACAAAGGGGCGTATGCGGCGAGCGAAGCTAATGGACTATGACGTGTCACTATATACAGTTATGAGGGGCAAATCGCTTTGCATGAGAACGAATATTCCTAGACTAATTTTGAGGTGTGTGGAATACCAACCATGGCAGATAATCCTCACGTTCAATCGATTTTTCCATAAAACTATAAATTGATAATCATTTTGTTTTTCATATTCGTTCAATAGTCGAATGGTTTTGGTTTTGTTTTTGTAGTTGTTTTGTTTTTGGGAAGAGAGGAACAGAAGAGAACGTCGTTTGGTTTTAGTTCAATTTTCAATTTAGAAACTTTTTTGTTGCTTTCTTTTTTAGGGTACAGAAAATTATTGCTTGAATAATTAGATTAGATTCCAATAGACAATGTCTTGTAAGTATGGCGGGCGTAGACGCAGAGCATTTGATGCGGATATACGTTTGATATCTTCTAGGCATAAGCGTAGGCACAGCGTCTGTGGTTAGTTGGTAGCGGCAGTAAGCAATAATTTTTTGTTACATATTGGCACACACACACAGCCACACACACACACACACACAGGTACACTGTATGTGATATACGTGTAGCGCGCGTATGTATGTATGTACATTTGTGGTTCGATACATACCCAAGCTGTACTGGACCCATGGATGCACCGGCGGTGCGCACCTCATCGGTGATGAGGGCGCGCGTCATTGACTCGGTGGTGTGGTTCAGGCCGCCCTCTTGCTAAAAATTGTTGTAAAAATGTTCGAATGTGTTTTTGGCGACATTGATATAACACGAGTTTAACAATTTCTTATGCTGATTAGTATCTGACTGGTTATTTTAAGCTTCCCGCGTCCAATAGTAATTTTGAAAGGATAGAGAGGATTGTTGTTGGGGATCATGGGAATTGGGTAGAGTGAAATCACCATCACCAGTGGTAGAGTAACCTTTGACCATTTGCTTACACGCTATCGCTATACAGAGCCTTATGCATACACAGTCATACACATACACACACACAGACGCACAAGCACGGACAACGCACAATAATAATAATTTATACATTGATAGATAGAAAATAACTGTACACAGTAATGAAACCTAGCGTAGGCCATGGATGAATGAGAGCAAGAGAACGAGCGAGCGAGTCGGGTTTGGTATTTTATATTATGTACTTTAAGACTCTTTTGTCATTTTGGTTTTAATTTTTTGTTTGGTAACTGCATATGCTGAGTTTAGTTTTCCATTGCTGTATTTGGTTGGTTGTTCTGTTTGGTTGCTTGATTGCTGAGTGATCGACTAATTCATTGATTTTGAAATATTTACCCAAGCTTCAAATTTTGGCCCGGCTGCTGACTGGCGCGCACGCCCTCCTCGCCCAACAGCTGCGCTTGCTCATCCTCGTTCTGGTTGTCCGCCATCTGTAGATAGCGTCGAGATTTGTATGATGAGTGGGAGGTGGTCGATTTATAAACCATCGGCACCGACTGCCAACACAACCGAGCGTACGTAATATTGTGTTGTTGTTGTTGTCATTGTTGTTTTTGTTGTGGAGGTGGTGGTGTGTAGAAAATGGGTGTTGGTTTGGGGGTTTGTTGGTTTGGTTGGTTGGTTGTGCATTTTGCAGGGTTTTGCAGGGATGGGTTTCATATTCGTTTGTTTTGAGTATTTTGCATATTGCATTTGCATTGTTTTGTTTGATATGGAAAATAAATAAACGTAAAGAACAAATAATAAGATAACCAAAGGTATAAATACAGTCAATTATACATACAAGCATACATACTATAAAATCAATATCCACTCTATTTACATACGTACATACTTAAAATAATAGATATAGTAGAAGACCGAAAGATAAAAGAAAAGAAAGTACTAATCCAAACATTAAAGAAGAAACTGAATAAATTAGGGACTGCCCACGACAAGCCGAAGACCAAATACCCTTGCAGACCGAAAGAATAAGATATGGCATATTATCAAATCACAGCTCCATCTGCCAGGGTATATGTAGATATCAAAAGCACATAAAAACATATGTACATGTTTATGTTGTAATAGTCTTAGGTTGATAGTTCATATTTCGTAGGTAGGCGGAAGTGCTACGTGTTAGATGTTGTTCTGTTGTATTGCGAATAGAGAATAAAGAAAGACGTGGTTCGAAAGATTGCGAAATTAAAAACAAAAGCTGTTGTGCCATTAACTTGGATATTTGGTTAGCAAGTTTGTGCCGATTGTTAATTAGAGTTTCAGTTGTGACCGCTGATGGTTGAAAGGCCTCTGCCACGGAAAGTACCCCTTATCGGTTAGCTGACGACGCGCCTATATAGATAGATATGTTAGCCAAAACCGCATGCATACCTCATCGAAGAAGACCTGCGTCTTGCGCAGAATGTGCTTCAGTTCAGTCAGCTCCAGGAAGTTACGTTTCAAAGCCTCTGCATTCTGGTTGACTTCACGAAGCTCATTCTCCAGTTTCTCGAAAGTGGCCTGCAAGCAATTTAGGGAACCATGTGAGTTATGTTCTATGTGATGATGCTTATACACTTGCCTCCAAATCGATCATCTCTCGGGGCTGTGGAGCCTCTGGGCTCTCGCCTGTATCCAACATGGGAATACCATCCTTCTTGATCTCTTTTTCGAGATAGCGCAGTTTTCGTTCCATTTCATCACAGCGACGCACTTCGTTGACGAACTTCCGCTGGAATGCATTCACATCGGGATTGAGCTGATGCGAAGAAGTCATTCAAAATTATGTAATCGTTAGACCATGACTTGGGTAATTCGCACTTACATCACGGAACTGGACCAAGCCGAGTTCACCAAGTTCCGAAACGCAGGCGTATGCTGCTTCGCTCTGTAGGAAGAGTTGGCACAGGGCCATCTCCTCGCTACGGAATAGGGAACCCATTTCGACGATTCTGTTGCAGTCAACTCCAAGTAATCAATTACTGAAACAGCGAAAGCATGCTCATTAATTAAACTGTAAAACACAATTATTTAAATATATATACTATGTTCTTTGAATTAATAATAGAAACAAAGTGATTCATATGCATTGCAATTACTCTATGAAAAAATATGTTTTCTGCCTTTGTTTCGTTATTTTTTTGTGACTGATTTTTTTTTAAGTAACGCCTCTTTTCGCTAATGTATCACTTAAAATATATATTCGATGCGCCACGAAAATATTAATCTCTACACCGAATTATTGATTTTTCATCAGCGCAGCAGATAAAAGAAAGTGCTGCGTGGTATGTGACAGACGATTACGACAAGCAATGCGTCATTGTAATCTACTCCTTTATTATTATATATATAAAATATTCTTTTCTTTTTTTCTATATAATCCTTTCATTTATTAATATTAATTGACACTTTCAACACATACCAAATCTTTTAAATTACCAATATAGTTTAATTTTTTGTTTCTCAGCAGCGGTGTGACCAGTTGGAGAAATGGCAACAAAAACCTCAGTCCCAGCAACGTTATCGATAAGAGGTAAGTACAATAAAATACCATAGTAAAATACTAACTTCTTTCGACGATAACGGCCAACTGGTTTTAAGAACAATTTAAGCTGAAAAAAATAGGAATAGACGAAAATAAATAATTGAACTGCAACAGTGGTTTCTTCTAAGTAAATTTAATATTATAAATAACTTAAAAGTTTACTGTTAAAAGATTTAAGCGAACTTGATATGCTTTATATATAATATTTCATTTATTACGAGTATAAAAATGAATTAGCCGATCCAAAATTTGTACAAGACCATTGGCGAAAACTCAATTTTTACATGTTTTTATTAAATATTAAATACTAATTAAGGACTCACAAAAGAATGTAATTTAATCTAATGCTAACCCTGTTAAATATTGATATATTCATCATCAATTAAAAGCATACAAATTTAGAAACGTCAAAGCTTTGAAAAATTAAGCTGATTGCGTTGATTCTTTAATCTGTACTACTTATAACTGACTCTTGAATTGCACGTGTTATTGCAAGCCAATTACTGCGTCGTCAACGAATTGTTATGCACTTATTATATGAATTGCTCGCACTGCACTGCTCTCAAGTATTTAATCGGCATCACGTTTTCCGCTCTTAACTTGGTCAGTTCTAACACAGACTCTTAGCCCCATACAGAAAGAGAATGGGCGCCGGCGAGTCCTTGGCTTCATAATGACGACGAAGGCCGACGACAGCATCCGACGAAGCGAACTGCTAAGGTTTTCGTCCGAGCCCGAATCAGAGTTACGACGAGAGTCAGTGTGAAATTGTAACTCGAGAGCGACGGATCGATTGTGGCTTAGGGCTCGGTAAATGGTCCAGGAAAATACACAACCAGCAGCAGCAGCAGCAAACACAACAACACAAGCAGCAGAGGCAGCAGCAAGGAAAACAAGTGAATAGGCATAGCCAAGTGGAAAGTGGGGATGGTCAAACAGAAAATTTCGATGCTCGCTGCCGCTGTTTCTGCTGCTGCTACTGATTCTGCTTCTGCTGCTGCTGCTATTCAATGCTCACCTCGTGCTTGACTCTTTCTATGTGTGTGTTGTGTGTGTGTGTGTATGTGTTTGGGTCACTGTGCCATTTTGCGAAATGAATCAGACAACAAAGACAACATTTTTGTAATTGAAAAATTTACTGCTCGGTTACATATGCGCGAGTTCTTCTTGTTTTTCCCAGTTGTTGTTGTTGTCGGTTTGGCTCGGATTCTGGCAGGCGGGCGCAGCGCCGCACCGCAACCCCCAAAAGTATGCTATGTCACAGAGCGGAGCATAGCCGAGAAAAAGAAGAAAAAAAAAAAGAACAAGAACAAGAAAAACAATCCCCAAAAACACTCGCTCACAAAGTGGAAGTCAATTTTCGCACAAAGAACGCCCCAAAAAAGACAGTCCCGAGCCCTATAAGAGGTGTATAGTTTCCCGTAGTATTTGTATTTAAAATTTCAGTAAATAATTGGCCATAGCTGAAGAACAACACAACAAATGGAAAACGCAAAAGAGAAAAGATTTCTGGGCTTGGCCGCTCCCAAAAAAATACGAAATTCATATCAACAAAACGAAATGAGTCGAAGGAAAATCTTTCGAAATAGAAAAGTTAAGCATGCAAACTTGCAATATATGTCGGAGTATAGTAATGTTGATATCTGTAATGTACATTTCTAGAACAAATGCACAACTTGAGTTGAGTTTTTCTCTCCAGGGCGCGACCTACTTAAGCGACAGCTGAAGGTCTTTTTGTTTTGACTTTGCCCGCTTTACGAGCGCATAATTAGCCATGCGAATTATGTGGAAACGTTTTCCACGAATTCTCAATTGAATAAGCGCTAATCAAAGCGAGGACGACAAGTTGCCTCGCGGGGGCAACTGGCACGCCAGAGCTCCAAATAGTTGCACTAGTTGTGCTTACTAGATTTTTTGATTAGATCTTGTTAAGGTGTTCGAAAACTAAATTTAAAGTAGCGTTTTATTCGCCTCACTCTTGATTCAATCAAGCGGAAAGATATTATAATAAATTAAGGTTTATTGTGCGGCCAATTGAAGATTCTGTTCGTGGTAATGAGCGTGAATGTGCTTTCTGCGACTTGGCGTACCAAGATGCCTTTCAGTTGCGAATTCTCCTGCCTGGCTGCAAGATGTGAATGTGCTCGCAGCGTACACACACACTAATAGACACACACACACGTACACACACGCAGTTGAATCGTTATCGCGTGCGAGTGTCGCGAGTGCAGTGCAGCTAATCCTTTTCCCTAACGGTTTTATCCCCAACTAAGGATTTTCGCAAATAGTTGAGAGTGCAGCGAAGGCAAACAAAGTGCAACAACATCCACATTAACATCTACACCAACAACAACAACAACAAAAGTGTTCAGCAACATCAACAACAACTACAACAGCAACATCATCATCAACAGCAACCACAACAGAAAGGGATATTTAACTGGCGCTGCGTTGCCTCTAGGTGCGTATAACAACCACAACAACAACACCTGCAATAATAACAATATCTACAACAATAACAACAACAATGTTGTGGTAAATAATGTGTAATTAACAGACCGCAGCAATGTGCAACGAGAGAAAACTACTTAAAAGTGGCACAAAAAAAAAGAATTTATATAAAAAAAAATAATGAGAAATGCGAATACGAAAATCAAAAAGGGCGTGTTGTGTCTTCACTTTGCTGCTCTCAGCGTGCCAGTTTGTATGTGTGTGTGTGTTTGTGTGTGTGTACGGAGTGTTGGAGTATGCGTGAGTGTGCTTTGTTGTTGTTTTTACTGATGAGCCGCCGTCGCCGTTGCGCTACATCATCAAGTTGCTGCTGCTTCTGCTGCTAGCTTAGGCAGCGACAGCGACAGCGCTGCGACTGCGACGGCGACGGCGAACTTCGGTTGCGCCTCTTTACTTTGTGCGTAATAAAATTGATGATAAAATAAAAATGGATAATGGGCGATTTTCGGCTGCGGCTGTGGCAGGCAGAATGAAGTCGCAAGAATGTGTCGGCGGCGTGTCGACGGCCCAAAGAGACTGAAGAGTCAGAGTTAACTCAGTTCGCCGTGTGCAACCCGCGCAACGCTCCTCTCGCTTGCCTCTCTCTCGCTGCCCGTGGCCGTGCGAGCTGCGGCTTAAGACTTCTCTTTATCTCTTTGTGCCCCCCTCCCTTTGGCGCTCGCTCTTGCTGTGCTCGCTCTCTTTCTCTTTCACGTTCTTTGCTTTCACAGTGTATTGTGCTCTTTGTTGATAGCGCAGCACTTGCGGGTTTGCTGACTGGTCAGGGGTGGGGGTAGGGAGGCTGTCGCTGATAAGGAAGCTGCACAGTTGTTAATGTTAAATGACAACGCGGCGGCGACAGCGCCCGAAACTGTGCTAAAAATTGCAAAATTTTAATCACGATAATGCACGAAACAAATAAAAAAGGAACAACAACAAACACACAGACACATAGCAAGGCACACACATACAGTGTCGCTGCTGCGGGCATTGCGCTCGTCTCGTTGTTGTTGTTGTTGTCTATGCTGAGGCCATTAACATGGCTCACGTAGCCACACGGCCAAGTGGAGGGAACAGAAGACAGAAGACTGAAGCGAACTTTGTTGGCTTTGTCGTCTGCCTGGCAGCATAATTTGGCTATAGTAGCATAGCATTTAGCTAGGGTTAATTACCGAATATCGTGTTGATAGCTTAAGCGTTTCACGGCGCCACCTAACCCAATGTGCGTCCGGACTGTGTCTTTTTAAAACCGCCTGTGATAAGGTTAAATATTTAATGGCATCTTCTGGCTCCCTCAGCTCCAGCAATACGTTCGACTGACGGTCTATCTATATGTCAGTCTATCTGTCTTACTCTCTGCCTGCCAGTCTATCTGTCTTAGTGTCCCTTCGTCTGTCTGTCTGTTTGTCAGCTTCTTTGCCAGCTGTCTCTGTCAACGCTTTGGCAAACTTTGCGTCCTTGCCTCACTGCGTTGACTATTGTTTCTCGCCTAACTGTGGCAATAATGGCAGAAGCAGCAGCACAGTTTAGAAATAAATTAAAATTTCATTCAAGTGCTTTTCGAGACAAAACTTTCTTAATTACAAATGTATTGCTGTCTCTTCTGCCCGTTCTACAACTCCTCTTTCTTCATTCCCTTCCGTCCCACGGGGGATTTCCTTTGCTTGCGTCTTGTGTTTTGGGTTGCTGCGCGAAAGTATGCTACGAATTATTGAAGCGCACACAAATCGCAGCCTAAAAGTATGCAGCAGAATGTCAAGCGTTACATAACACTGCCTGCGAATTGTCATCACACACTCACAAACAGCCGGGGCCACATTTATCAGTCATGTGCAGCTGCCTCGGCTGCAACAGACAAATAAACATAACGAAACAAAAATAACCATGTTGGTGCTTGCCGCGTTTTGGCCAGCGGCTTTAAATGCTCGACCACACGCGCACACAGTGGCATGCAAAAGTAATCGACGCACACACAAATGACACAGCGGGGAAGACAACAAACGGCAGTGTACAAAAAGAATGAACCACATGACGCTGCAACAAAAGCAACAAGCAATGCACTCGAACAAATACCCTAAAAACGAGTCTGTGTGTGTCCCCTATGTGTGTGAGTGTGTGTGTGTGTCTCATGTGCAAACGAGCAGACACAAACAAATGCAGAGGGAACCTGGTCGCTTTTGGAGCGCACTTTGTGTGCACTTAGATGAAAATGACAGCAGAAGCAGCAGCAACAACAATGAGAGCAAAACTTACAACAGGCATGTCGAGTAATGACAGCAGCAACTGGAGCAACAGCAGCCGCATTTAACAATGGGGGCACTGGCTAAGCAGCGGCCACGCCCACCCACGTTGCCAGCGGGTATGCGTGTCTGTCTGGCTGTCATTCATTCACTCATTCGTTCATTCATTCATTCATGCGCTCCACTTATGCAGGCACTGGACGTGGCCAGCTGGTCGACAAAAAGGGGGGCGTGCTTGAGCAGGTCAGGCGGGGGGTGGACGTGCTGCATCGTCGTCGTGTTGTCATTGTCCCCCGTTGTAGCTGCTGCTGCTGCTGTTGTTGTTCTTGTTACTGTTGTTGGAGCAACACACACTTAAGTGGTCGCTTAGAGTGTGCCACGTTTTGTGTCTTCTTGTTGTCTTGTTTATGAATAAAAAATAGTTATTTGCAAAACGTTTAGCTGAAGGGCGGCAGGTCGACAGGTTGTTCAGACCAGAAGAAGGTTGCTGCTGCTGGCTATATAACAATTTCGCAGCTACACCCAGCATAGTTTTCTCTTTTTTAATTAAATGTCAAAAAATGGCACTGTACGCCATAAAGGAGCGTCTTTATTTTGCTGTGTGTCTGTGTGCGGCAATTCAATTGACGGCCTACGGCCCCACAGAAGCGCACCCGAGAGTGCCATAAAGGGCGTACTCCGATGAGCCTAGATAATTGTTACGTCATTAAGCGGCTGCGTCTGCCGAGCTGAATATAAAAAGTCTAAGCAAGCTTGACAAGCTCAGGCTAGGCAAACTAACGAAGGCGAGACAAAAGGAGTTCGCACTAAATGAGTATGAAAAAAGTGTAGTCTACTTTTATGCGGCTCGCAATTAAATACAAATTTGCAGCGACATATGCGCCTGTAAACAAGCGCCTAAGCGAAATGGCGAAAGGCGAACGACGCAATGGCGAATGGCAAAAGGTAAAAGTAAAAACAAAACCAACAACAACAAATGTTTGTGGTATGCGTGGAGAATATTATAAAAAAGGGCGACAGCAGCAGCAGCAGAAGAAGAAGCACCAGCAGAAGCAGCCAAATTGACTTCCTTTTCAACTCCGACTCTGTCGCGCTCTCTCGGGCTCTCTCTCTATCTCTCTCAGTTTGTGGTTCTCTTAGTTCTTGGTATACGTTGCTCGACGCAGGCGCAGTCAGTCTGCCTCTCACTCTCACACTCATGCTCTCTCTCCTGCGTCGGGTGTTGTGCTCGACTTCGTTTTGATACTTCGCACTTTGTCAGCTTGTGTGCGTGTGCAGTCGCTGTCGCAGCTGGCGTCGCTGTCGCAGTTGGCGGCGCTGTCAACGTTGCTTATTTGGCAATGTCAATGTAACTTTTATCCAACTGCCGCTTCAGTGGTTTCCTTTACTACAGCAGCAGCAGCAGCATCAGCTCAGCCTCAGCCTCAGCCTCGCTGCCACTGTCTGCGTCTCAGCTGGCGTCGCAGTCGTTTGGGGCGCTTGATTTAAATGCTGCTGATAAGGCGGCATTATGATTCGAACAGTTTGGCTACGCGTTGTCTTTCCTGTGTGCCTGTGTGTGTGTCAGTAGTTGTAGCTGATGCCCTGAGGCGCATAAGTTTACAATTGACTTTTAACGATATCACACACACACACACATACACACGTTTGTGTGCACGTATCTGTGTCGGTTTGTTGCCACTGCGTGCGTTGTGTTGCGCGCGAATTTATGTTTTATCATTTATTGTTAGTGGAACGTGCAGACGTCAGGGCGAGCCACGCCCCGTGTCGCCTGCTGCCGCCATTTTGTTGCCATGTTGCCTGTGATTGCCCCGTTGTAGCTGTTCCTTTTGTTGTAGTGTTGCTGTGATAATATGCTGCGCCTTTGTTTTCGCAGCAATAAAAATTGGTTGTAATTTGGTCGGCTCTGCCGCACGTCCTAAGCATGTGTGCGACTGGCTGTGTGTGTGAGAGAGTGTGTGTTGATTTTGTTGTTATGCTCGAGATTGATACGCGTTGCGCTGTAACTGTTACTGTTGTTGTTGTTGTTGTTGCTGTTGTTATGTTTTGCCAACGTCTGTCTATGGCTTACCAATTAATTCCATTGAGATGCGTGTTTCGATCGCTCTCTCTCGCTTGCACTCGTTGTCAGTTCTGTCTACATTTGTATTGTATACTTTGCGGCTGGCCGCAATTTGCATAGCCTTTTGGCAATTATTGTTTGCGACGTGAGCGGCATAATTGACCGGCCAATCGGCCAGAGACGACGACGGCGATTTAAGGCTAATGTCGTCTTGATGTAAGCACACACACACACACATAGATAGCATATATATATGTACACATATATGCATATATAAAATGTATTTACCTTATTTGCCAGACTCAAAGCAAACAGCATTGATAGTCTTTGGTTTGCAGTTACTGAAGTTTGTTTAATTTATGTAAATATTATATAGCTTTTATTCTGTGTATATTTGTATTATTATGCTAATGCACAGAGATATATCCTTGATGGACTTTTGCTATAACAGCGACTGCGCTTTGCCTTGAGCCTTGCTGCCCATCAGCAGCTGCTCTACATTGTTTCCACTGCCACTTTTTTCACTTTACCTACACTCTTCTCTTTCTCTCTCTCTCTCTCCGTTTTAGCCAGCACATTTTGCACATTGGAACAAAGGACTTTTTTGCTCGCCAACTGAAGCAATTAACTGAAAATGTAGCACTGCGAAAGGACATGGCCAAAGTGGAACAGCAGCAACTGATGCCATGCGATGCAACGAGCATAAATGTAAGTACAAAGAGGGAGTGTCTGCTTGTATGCCTGTGTGTATGTGTGTGCCTTGGCTAATTGCATTGCTTATGCGCAGCAACAAGAGTCAATAAAGCGGGAAAATGGCGCAGTGCAATGTGAAAACTCAGTGCGAAAGAGCAATTTCATTTCATTTACATTCAATTTTCTCGCAAAGGTTCAATCTACCCAAGCATTCATTCTCTGCCTGGCACTTTGCTTTGTTTGCAGCACTATAGATCGAAAGTTAGTCTGCTCTTCCATCAACTAATCTCGAATGTGACATAAAAGCAACCTTAACTCAATCGCTGGGAAAGTGGTAAACTGATAAACTTTGTCCTGCTTCTGACAACTATTTGCCGTTAAGTAGAACGAGTAGAACGAGCTCTTTGATGGCATACGAAATTAAATATTGTAGTTTAAGTACACACACAAAATTGTAAGCTGCTTTCGCCTTGGCTTAGCACGTCGTCAGCGAGGTAAACTCGAATTTGATTAGGTTTTTAGCTTTTTAATATCGCGTTCTGTCAGGTGCTTCGTCTGCGTCTCTGGAAATCATTTTAACAGCTTTTGTGTGTTGCATCCTTTGGCTGCACGGCAAGCATCAAGGACAATGGCGAAGCGAAGAGAATGGAGCCGGCTGGAGATGGTTAGTTTGCCGCACAGTGGGAGGCAGCAGGGGTGGGGGCTAACGGGATACTACAAGCAGCGCGACACAAAAGCCAAACACAAATGCATAACATTCTTTCCTACTGATGTCGGCAGCTGAATGGGCTAAACGACCGCACTGCCCGCTGGGAGGAGCTGCTCCCTCCCCCCCTCCCTGCACTGCCTGTGGCTGCTGCATTTGAAATGCCAAGCAATGATGCATTAAATCGGAACGAGCTAAGCAGCGACAAACTAGTGGGTGTGCCAGTGGGCGCAGGTTGTGTGCGTGTGTGTGTGGGTGTGTGTGGAGCAGGAGTAGGAGGAGGTGGAGGTGGACATTGACTGCTCAGCAGTAGGCGGAAGTGGAAACAAAGGCTGTTTTACAGCCGAGGCGTTGGCTGTCTTAAGCGACGTAACCAGCTCGCCTTTCGCTTGTGTATGTATGTGTGTGTGTGTGTATGTGCGTGTGTGTATGTGACCTTATTTGCATGTCACTCACGCCCCCAACATGCCAGGGATACCTGAGCAAACACAGCTTCGCCCAGCACACTGCTGCGGTTTCCCTGTGCTCGGTTAGCCTCTTCGCATGTTCCCATGTATTCGTGCAGGTGTATGTGTGTGTGTGTGTGTAGGTCGTTGTAAACCATGCATCATGTGACACGGCACGTAAATTCGTAATAAATTTGGAATTATGTGCACATTCCCTGGCTTGGCCTGCCCTGTTCTGGTTGTGGGCCCGAAGGCCAAGCAATTTGCAACTTGCACTTTGGAAATTTATGTTGCATGCCCCTGCGCCATGGGGAGAGTATGCCCCCGGCCAGTTGCAAGTATGAATCATATTCGTGTGCAGCAGCGTGTGCTTATCTCTTGTCACTTGCCATTGCGGCTCTTGTTTTTCAATTTGGCCGTGCAAATGGATTACTCTGCCTGTCACACGCGTGTCACGCCACGACACGGCGACAGACTGTGACAAGTGATGTCACGTGGGGGGGCAACTTATAGACTCCTCTTGCCTACCCTGCATGCACCTCCCCCTGTCATGTTGTCCGCAAACGCATAATCGGCGACCAATTGCCGCTAATTAATGGAACACTCAACGCTCAACGCGCTGCAACGTCAGCTTCCATTTGGGTGATTCGGCTGATTCAAACGATTTGTCGATTGCAACTGCAAAAGCCACTGACAGGCGACATCGATGCGGGGGCAGGCATATCGGACAGGCCGATTCAAAGACTAATTCGATTCACTTGTGCAAATTGATGCATCAGCTCGATATGCTTGCAGTGCACTGCAATGGGAGAAAGAGAACTGTAAAGTGAGATAGGCACAGGAGTGACAGGAGAGGGAATGATTGATAGAGGGTGGCTGAGAGGGGTAAAGAAAGAGTGAGAGAGGGAGCGAGAGAGAAAGAGAGAGAGAGAGAGAGAGAAAGGAGACGCAGATCGTGCAAAGATAAATTCAGACAAATAAAAATGCAGAGTGATTAAGTAAGTAACTAGTAGAAAAAGGTAAAGGTAAAGTTTGAAACGATTGAGATGGAGCAAATATCATAGAGTTCGATGAACAAAAGAGATGTAGAAATAATGGTTTATAGAGGGACAGAGGAAAGGAAAGTAGAGCAAAGAGAAAATGACACAGAGCTAAAGTGAGATGAGAGTTGAGATAGGATTCTTTGAACAACACAACTGAAGGAGTCTTTATGTTTAATCGTATTAATTAAATACATAAAACAAGGGAAATTAATGAAAAATTGCTTCAGTAATTGAACGATAACTTAAAGGGGAAATTCGTTGATCACTTTTCCAAGTGCCGCATCTAATTTATTAACAATTGAACAATTGAAGTCAGTAATTACGATTCTCAAATGCGTAAATTATTGAGAACAATCTTTACATGAAATATAAATGTTGGCAGAAGTTTGCAGGCTTTATTACAACGGATATTGTTGCATGCACCAATTTCTCAAAACACTAAATATCATGATAATTTGAAAGATCTTGCTGTAATATTCAGTATTAGTAAAATGACGAAAACTCAATTAAGATTCTATAAGGTGCGACAATGCAAAATTCACTTACTCATATATCATAAGTGACTAAGCACTTAGATCTTTATTTCACGCATTCCCAACAAAAAGAACATATGCAACATATGAGCAATATTGTAGTAGGAGGAGAATTATAGTGTAGAGAGAGAAAGTTCATTCGCTAATGTCAGCGCAATGTTTAATGCAATTTATTTCATGTGGAATGCAAACTGGCAGCTCTTTTCGGCCAGCAGACTTTCGCCCTTTTTCTCGCCTTCACATTATAACACCTCTGTCCTCTATCCCCTCTCCTTCCTCTCCCCCTTCTCCTTCCCCACCCACAGCTCATCAGCGTACAACGCCTGCCCGTACACATCTGCAGGGAAATTGATTTAATTTTGCGCTGGAATTGCATTAAATTTGCTGACTTGGCGTTGATTTCATTATCCGGCTATGATGGTAAATGGCATTATGGTGGAAATCAGTTCAAATGTTGGTCATAAAGAATACATTTGCGTGTGTGTGTGCCCCGCGTGTGTGTGTGTGTTGGATTTGGGCAACTTTGTTGTAATTATTTTGGGATACACAACGAATGCGGGTGCTCGCCATGTTCCATCGGTTTGCCACTGCATTGACGATGAGTCGACATGGGAAGGGGCAGGGCGAGGGGGAGTGCGAGAGAAAGAGAGGCGTTGTTACGGCTTTTTTTTTTTGGCAGCCACTGCATGGTATTGGATTTGGTTTTTATCCAAACAGAATAACAGACAAACAATGCCAGCAACAATTTTAAACAATTTCGTTTGGTGCACATGGAAAAAAAGCTTTGTGTGGCGCGGCGAGGAATGGGGGCAGGAGGTGGGGCATGTGGCATGGGGTCAGATGAGGCGGGCAAGTGGTAGGTAAATGGACCAAAGTGTGGCAGCGATGCGGGCTCGAATGGCATTCTAATCGGATTCTGTTGCAGCTGTGGCCAAAGCTGCCAGCGAAGCAAAAGCTTTGCCAGCAAATTGATATCGCGAGCAATTTGGCGCGCCACCGATAGAATCAAATGGGGGAGGAGGGAGGGGGAGATGACCTTATCGTTGCAGCAATTTGAATTCCAGCTGCATGCTGTCTGCCCTCTTATGTACTCTGTCATACACTGCGTATGCGCAATTGCATAATCTGTGCGGCACTTGAATTTGATCGCGTGGCATTTGTAAGTCGATGCGACCTCGCCTCGTGTCCTGCAGACGTTGATGAATACTGGCTACGGCGATAAATTCAATTACAGTGCTCAGGCAGCTGAAGCTATAAGTCAGCTTAAGCTTGACACGATAAGGGGACAGGGGGGATGGAGAAGGTAAAGAGACACGACTCTACGCTCAACGCTTCACTCTTTGTGCCTTCACTTTGCTTTTGGCTTTTTAAAGTGTTGTCTGGGAATTGTTAGAGAGCCGCAGACACGCACAATGAAATGGCACAAGAAAACAGTTAAAAAGCGAAACAGACGAGGCAGAAGAATACGAAGAAGAAGAATAGGGAAACAACATAAAATAAATGTAATAAATTTTAAACATAGAGATGATAAATTGCTCTGGGACTCGGGCTCAAAGTGCTGCCAATGCCAGCGAGCGCAGCAGTTGCCTGCGGGCGGTGCCAGCCTCCTCTCTCCCTCCCTCTCCCTCTCTCTCTCTTACTGCCTCCCTTCCTTGTCGCACCCTGCGCTTTCTCGCGTCCAGCTCAACATTTTAACAATTTGTTTGCGGCTTCACTTGTCTCCTGCTTGCCTCTGCCATCACTTTTGTCACACGTGTGTGTGTCTGTGTATGTGTGTTAGTGTGCATGTGTGTGTGTGGTTGTGCGCTTGTCTGTTTGGCATTTTTATCTATTTGGACGCACGCTTCGCTGTCGTTGCTTAATTCTCTCTTTCTCGTTTTCGAAATTGATTTGATGCTTTTGTTTTATTTACTTTGCCAGCAAGTTGGCATCCCCTGTCGCCCTCCCTCCCCTAACCACGCCAACTTTGACAGCAGCTTGTAAACTTCAGCGGGAAACTTGGCTAAAAAGAAAAACCTTGCAAATGTTTCGTTCCCCGTTGACTTGTACTCCGCTACTGGCACTGCAGCTTGCAACTTTATACAAACTATCATGCACCTGTGCCCCCTTTCCTTTCTCTCTCTCTCTTTGCAGAAACTTCGTGTCTTCCGTGATTAGGACGTGGTGTACCCAAGTGCTCTAAATGCAGACGATATGGTGAGTATCAGAACGATAGATCTTTGTAGTGTGTGTGTGTGTTTGTGTGGCAGACATAACTTCCACTTTGCACTGATTATGTAAGGTCTCGAAAAGCATTGCCTACTTTTTGGGGCACACCATCGCCAGGGGAGTAGATAAAGTTACAGAGTGCTGCATGATATGCAGCTGGCCTGCCCGTATACCCAACACACACACATACACTCACACACATGCGCACGCTTACGACAGAAATGCACACAGCACGCAGTGCGCAGAGCTCATATATTACGCATACGCCGCTTGTGCCCCGAACTATTAGCAAAAGCATTGCATATTTATGCCGCCGTAAAATATTGTGCATTTTTGAAATGTGCATTGCATAACGGGTCGAGCTTAAAGGCAGAGAGAAACAACAGACAGAGATGGCAAGCCGACAAAGGGAGCCGTGCCGTGCCGAAGTTTTCTAATTAAAAACTACAAATTATTTTTGAAGCATAATGAACGTTGCATGCGGCTTTAGACACACACACGCACACACACAGGCAATTAAGCCAATGTGTGTCAGTGTCAAAGTGTGTGTGTGTCTGTTTGTCTGGCAACAAAAGCCAAATTTAAATTACCATTTGTCATAAGGGCTGCAACAGCGGAAACACTGACAACAGGAGCAGCAGCAGCAGCAACAGAAGCAGCAGCAAACAGCAGCAACAATGGCAACAACAACGACAATCGCATTGCACACACACCCTCACACACAGACAGAAAGAAAGTACTGTGTGTTGGTGTTTTACTAATTTCCACAACCAGATGATGATGATGATGATGATGGTGATTATGATGCTGCTATTGCAGTTGCTGCTGCTGCTGTTGCTGAAGTTGCGCCCTGGCTTTGGTGTCCTCCTCTGCAGCCAGGTCATGCATATTGCATTTGCTTGCAGCCAGCAGGCAGCCAGTCTGGCATGCACTCATGCATGCCACGCCCACTTGCCAACGCCCACTCGTAATGCATTTTATTTGAGTTGTATGCGAACAAAAACTGAGAAAAAAACTCAAAAGGAATGAAACAAAAAAAAAGAAACGCGCTTGCAAAAAAAGCGCAAATATTTATGACACACTGTGACACAACAAACACACACACATATACATGTATGTAATATGCAGTTATCCCTGCATGTGCGTGTATATATATTTATATAGTCTGTTGTTGCATAATAAAACTGTTGATGAACATGCCACGCCCACATACAGCACACACTGCGCGAGACGAGCTGAAGCAGACACCGCAGCCGTAATCCGTTTAAGTAGCTAACGCCTTAACCGTTTGTCAGTTAGTCAGTCGGTTTAGCAGTCACTTTAACCACTGCACTCTGCCAGTTTGTCAGTCATTCAGTCAGTCAAGCAGTCAGTGGCTTCAATTTGTGCAAGCAACTCGCGCAGAGAAATCCTTGTCTTATTGTTCTTGTTGCTGCTGCTTCTGTTGTTTAGTGCACTCTTTTTTTCGCACCGCCGCCATTTGTTGCAGGCAGCCCATTTGGCACTTACCAACACTGCGTCAAGTATGTCGGCTTTTCTGCAATGTTTGTCACACTCGACCCACGCAAACAGCAACAGAAACAGTTCAAGGCGAGAAAACATTTATCGCTGTGTGTGTGTGTGTAAAGTGTGTTTTTAATTATTTTATTTATTTATAATAGTATTTGCATCGAGAGCCACATGCCCTTGGCGGACAGTTTTCAATTTGCTTGTTAAAACACCATAAAGGGCATTTTTCAATTAGCCAACATCAATTTGCAGTTGGCAGTTGTGGAGAGTGTCGAGTTCATTGTCACCACTAGTTTTCTATTGTATTAAATGGGTAATATTTATAGAAGAATAGTAGGCAAGTGAAAGAGTCTAAAACTTCTTTTAACAGCTGCTTCCATTTTCTCCTCTCTTGATTTATTGTTCTCCTTTTTATTCATATTTAACAGAGTATGGTTGCTTATAGATGTATAAAGAGTATGTTAATGTTATTTACAGATATGGTTTATAACGTTAATGTTAATGTTAAAAGGTTCATCTTTATATAAATCTTGTTAGAAAGTATTGTCTCAATATTAAAACTCAAATCTGTTTAAATTAATCATTCAAATTTGTCTTAGTTTTTATGTTTGATATTGTAAAAAAATATTTATTTATCAAATTTATCAAATTTTAAAAAAAATATTTATCTATCAAATTTATCAAATTTTTTATCAAGGATTTATCAAAGATTTTCATCATTTAAAGATTGATTTAGATAACAATTTGAAGTGTTAAATAAAGAAGTAATGCAAAGGAATAACAGAGCTCAACTAGATATCCAGACTTACATTCCAAACCCAAGCCTCTCGCACATTGCGTAGAACGAGTTCTCTTTAAAACGTCCTGCATATTCATGCACAATTCACAATTCGTCTGCATGCCTTAGTGAGTGTATTCAATGCTTTGGCTTGCAGTCAACTCACCGTTTTCTTCTTTTTCTTTCCATTTCTCATTCTGCTTCTGTTCGCAGTCTCATTCCCTCGCTGCGTTTTCTATTTTCTGCTCTTACTTTGAAGTGGTTTCTGCGCTTTGGTTGCCTCTAATTGGCTGTGGCTGGTTTTTAATTTTCCACAGTTTGGTTTCTTTTTTTTGTCTTTTGCCGCGTTCCTTTTGTTGAGTGGCAAATGCAGCTGCAACATCAGAAACATCAGCAGTTGCGCAGTTCAAGTCGCACCGATAAATTGCCCAACTGGACGGAATTGTAATTACACGGCAAATGTCTCTCGCTTTGTATGAGAGATGTAATTGCGAACGAGGCTAGACAGGGACAGCAATAGGCAAATGTGGGTTGTCTGATTTTGTATGTGTGTGTGTGTTTGAGTGTGTGTCAGCAGCACACCCAAAACAATATCCAGCGCAAGCATGCAAAGACACAAAATAAATGTCATTTCATTTGTCTGTTTTTTCTGCTCTTACCTGCAATTAAAATCAACAATTTCATAGAAATGTGTATGCGTGTGTGTGTGTAGGTGTGTGTGTGTACTGTGCTATCTGCATGAAAATAAAGCATTATGCGGTAACTGGATTTCTGCATTTACATCAACTGCCAGACACAAGCTGCTACCGTGCGCTTTCAGTTGCCGTCGTCGTCGTCGTCGTACTCTCAATTATTTAGCAGGACACAGCATGGTACAGGTGCACTTACACCTTCGCAGCCACACACACGCACACACTCCCCCCCATACACACACAAACAGAGACGAAATTAATGTGCGCCGTAGATATGTAGAAATGCTGCAGGAAGCAACCGCAAAGCTAGCAACAGATACTGCCAACTGAGTCGCAACTGGCATTTCCTTATGCCCCCTCGCTACCCCTTTGGCCCGCACACATTCACCTAGTTACGCGTATGTCCTGATGGCATTAGTGCAACATTGCAGACATTGCTAGGCAGCAGGGGCAGGCGGAGTCGGGGGGAAGGACGCACGCCAGGGCGGTGGCTGCGGTTTTCTGAATTTTTCGTTGCCAATTTCGGGGCTGGCCTCACGCAGCAAAGGACACTCAATGCGTTAACGGCAAGTGACATGTGTTTGAGTGTTTGTGTGAGTGTGTGCGTGAGTGTGTGGAATTTTACGTTGATTACAAGCACTTTATGTCTGCGTGCTACGTTTGGGCGATGGGGCGTGCCGCTTTCTGCTGCGGCTTTCTCTTCTGACATTTCTTACTGCGGTCTTACTGTCATTCTGTCTCCCTTTCCCACTGTGCCTCTTTGCCTCTGTCCCTCCTTTCATCTGTCACTCCTATCCTCTGTCCCCTGTTTGCTGACCATCAGCTGTGCCCCAACAAAGTCAACTCTGCCAGTTGTTGCAATATTTACACTATCCTGTCTGTCCGCCTTGTTAGATAACTCCCCGAAAGGCGTGAAGCCAAAATAGTGAGAAAAATGAGAAATGTTTGCTATTTTGCTCCTTCTATTTGATAAATGTGCGCCCCTGAGAATGTGGGCGTGGCACTCTGGACTCTAGCCTAATCTAGTGCATTTGAAGATAATTTATTATTATTCCGCAGCTGAGGCGTTTGAGAGATAGTCAAAGTATGCGCTCAAAAGCTTCTTTGATAATAAATACAATTTACAAACGCGCGTAAAGCTTTTCGGTTACATTGACCGCGTGTGTAAGAGCTTTTTCATGTAAGTTTACAATGCACAATTATGTGACTTAGCTGTAAGCTTTCGCGCTGCTAAAGCACTGACTAGTAAACTTCTGTAAACAAGCAAAAGCTCTGCTTGACTTGCTATAATTATGAGCCTTAAGGGTTAACAGGCGCTGTACGCGGAATGTTATGCTAAATGTTAACTAAAAAGAAAGAAAATTTAGGTTTTACCTTTGGAATTTATGTGCGTGTATGCCACGGGCAGGTAATACATTATATGTTTATTTGGAGTGTGCAGAGTATTTAACAAGATAAAAACTACTAGATAGACATGAGCATGGCTTATATTAAGTAAAATCCATTCTGTAACTGATCGAAGAATAAGCATGAAAGTTACTTTAGAACCACTTAACCTTAGTTTCGAAGTACTATGTGTAAAGCTCGATCATTCTATTAGAAACGATAAGGGCTCCAGGCAGTCTTGAGTGGATCAAAACAGACAAGAAATGCACAAAGGTGATCTCATAATATTAGAAATATCTCAATGATAGTTTAGATGCAAAGTACATTCATATTTGTGATGTAAAAACATTTAAGTAACAAAAGTATCTAAAAAATACAAAGTTCCTTTTAATACATGGCATATGGCACTACTTTTCAATTAATTGCATGCTACTATGCGTGTTGATCCAGTCTGGACTGTGTGGCGCAGTCTAAACCTCTTGTAGGCCTTCACTGACTTCAGTCCTCTTTGTTTTGATACAGTCCAGACTCCCTTTATGGTTGCCTGGCTCTATGATCTCGAGCCCTGCAACTGGGTACATGCTATGCTACTACGATAAGTTAGAACGTGACACTGAGTTGTTCCTCTTCTATTTTTCTCTCTCAAACTAACTTCTGCTTTAACTGTCAATGCCTTCTGTACAGAATCAGCATGCCCGCGCCATTTTTAATCGCACACTGGGTATCCCACTGTCACACTCCTTTGATTTACTTGCTTTAGTTCATTTCGAATGGGTACAAAAAGCCATCGGCAAACGGCAAAAAAAAAGGATTCGAAAGCAAACCCTCATTTGAGACGAGAAGTGGTTAACAAAACGTCAAAGGATTGCCCCGACGCCGTCGGCAATCGCCGATGGAAATTGATTAAAAAGTAGCGCAGATGGCGCAGATAACCTAAATACACAGACCATCAACGGAATGTTTTTGTGGCGCGTAATCTCCAGTAACGTGCAACAAAGGCAAAGGGATTCCCCGATTTGCCTCTAAATGGCTGGCGCATCGTTTATCCAAGTCGGACTCCGATTCCGACTCCAATTCCGAGTCCGAGTCCATCAAAAGTGGAATCATATGAGTTTTGTTAAAGTCCGAGATATTGTTTGTTTGCATTGGGTGGGCGGGTCGTGCACGGGGGGTGAAGAGGGTCGAGGTGGGTGCCTCATGCTGCTTGACGTTTTTTTCATCTCTCTGTTTCTTTTCCACCCTCTTTCTCTCTCTCACTCTCTCTCTCCCTCTCTGTCTGTCTCTTTCAGGGCACAACATGGCCTCAGCACAGATGCGACATTTCTATAACACACCAACAACAACAAACAAGTCTACTTCTATCACAACACGCCAACTCTTACAACAGCAGCAGCAGCAGCAACACACGGCCAACAGCAGCAACAGCAACAACAACAAACGGAAGCAATTTGACAGTGAAGCGTTTCTGTGTCGCACAACAACACAAAGAAAATTGGAAGCAACAGCAGCAGCCAACGCAGCGCCAACAACATGGCAGCAACACACGCCAGCAGCACTCGAGGCATCAGCAACAACAACAACTGTCGCAACAGCAGCAGCAGCAGCTACAACAGCAACAACAACAACAGCAGCAGCGGGAGATGATGAAAAAGGTGCGTCAAACTGGCCATGGACAATATGCAACAGCAGCAGCAGCGACAACAACAACAGCAGCTTCACTGGCAATGCTGACAAGCAGCAGCAGCAGCAGCAGCCACAACAACAGCAGCAGCTGCAACTGCATCCGCAATATCCTGTCGCAGGTGCACAAGGTGTTAATTTTAATTACGGCCACAACGTTATTGGCACTTGCGCTGCGGGATGGCAACATATTGCTGTTGTTTCTCTGGCTGCCTCTGCTGCTGCTGTTGCTGCTGCTGGGCATTGCCAGCAAGTTGCGCATGAAGGCGGCGACAGCACAGCACCAACAACAGCAACAACAACAACAACGAGAACAACAGCCATTAAACATAAGCCAGCAATACAATCACGCTTATCTTCCAAAATCAAACACGGCCAAGGTCAAGAGTCTGCAGCAGCAACAGCGACAACAAGTGCAACATCAGCAGAGCCGACACCAACAGCAACCACAAACCGACAACGAACTGTCTATCAACACTGCGCTAACGACACCTGGCTGGGCCCACGGACTGTCAAAATCTTTATGGATGTGCAAAGATTTGCACGCACTGTATTTCCGCTTGTTATTGTCTTCAATCTGCTACCTTTGTTCTATGCAGGTAAGTCAAGCAACTTATATATATTAACATACATATATGAATGCACATCCTTACTGCTCATTCTATACAAAACACGTAACTAATTGAGTGCACAGAGTGTGTGTTCTTTGTGGCAATTGTCCTTGCAAGGGCAATCAAGACAGCCAGTAGTTGTTGTTATTGTTCTTCTTCTCCTTCTTCTTCTTCTTCTTCTTCTCCATCTCGACTGCTGCCTAAATAACTCTGACAATACGTATTTGCAAATTGAGCCAAGACGAAGGCGCAGGCGGAGGCAGCAGCTCATTATTTCTATCGACATGAAAAGGGCACCAATTTAATGACCTACAAAACTGGCCATCGCCCCGGGAATCCTAACTGCCCCCCTACCCCCCTGCCCCGTATCCCTTGTGCCAACTTTTTGGCATTACTTTGTGTGTGCAACTTCTTCTCATTTTTCACAAGACAAAAAAAATGAAAACATTTTTACAAAGTTTGGGTCAAATGTGGAGACAATGGGCCACGACCTTTTTGCGAAAGCCGATTCCTTGGCATTGCTATTGTTGTGCTTGCTGCGACAAACTTATTAATTAATGCGAATATAATTGTTTAGGACAATTTCGCGCAAGTCGAGCAGCAGCAGCAGCTGCTTAGGCAAATGCAATTTGCGATCCTCGCTCGATAGCAGCAGCTGGGGAAGACGAAGGCCAGCAGACAAAGGAAAAGCGCTGATAATTATCATTGCTGCCAGCATCTTATTAACAATTATATTATATACTATATCGAGTTGGGTTTGGATTACGCATCAATAAATACTATAAACGATAATAATAATAATAATAATAATCGTTTGTTGTGTCTGAGCAGCGATTAAAGTTAACTCAAGAGCTCGGCTCGACAAGTTCTTATCAGTTGTGAAGGCATCCTTCAGATGCTGCTGCTCTCTCTCTCTCTCTCTCTGTCTCTCTTTCAAAGCTCGCGCTTGCGCACTGCGCAGCGGCGCTTCTTATCACCTGCAGCGTTTATCAATGAGTCCTGCAATTGTTTAATGCGCATTGTTTATTGACAATTCGAGTGGGGAATTTGAAAAGTGCTCAGATTGATTCGATAACAGTTGCAAGTACCTTGATAAAAAGCGAAACGACTCATAGACAGCGCACAAAGGAGAGAACTTAATGGCAGTTAAGCAGGTGCTTTTGTTTGTTTGAATCAAAGGAGATATAAAAAAGCATCATAAATTCAATTCAATTTGATTTAGGATTTGTTTCTTGAGAAACGAGCGACCCAAGCAAAGGATACCCGAAGTAACTGCAAAAGCTTACGAGCGCTCTCTCGCCCAGACTCTCACCCCCTCCCCTTCTCTCTCTCTCTCTCTCTGGCTGTCCTCGGTACTGTTCGACTCATTTAAATGCTGACTACAGGACCCGACTCGAGTCAGTCGATGACAGTCGGCCAAGCACGCCAGTCGCTTCAGCCAATCGCTTCGCAGCAGCAGTAAAATTTCAAACACAATTCAAATCGTAGTCGAAATCAGAAACGTATCGTGTGACAAGCAGATTTACCGTTATTTTTGGTGTTACCTAAAACTGGAAAGTAACAGTTGAAAGTCGCGTGGCGCGCGTTAAGTTTCTCCTATTTAGCATTCTTCAATTGCTTAATTTAAATCCAACTTTGCCTTTTAGTTAAAAAATAAAATAAACTTCGAACCGATAAGATTGAAAAAAGAGCTTAACTGAGAAAGAAATCAAACGACACAGCGACGATACAAAGGGATTTTGCGTAAATATATAAAATCTAATTGAAACATTATCACAAATGAGTCTGTGCACAATTGAGATGCCAATGGGGCAGGCAGCTGCAGCTTATAGTGAACTTTAATGCTTTGTAATCTAGCTTGAGATGAGTTAGAATCAGTGGAAGATTTGTCATTTAAGTTGTAAAATAGGAAATGAATTCAATTGAAATGTTTTGCTGAGCTAATCTCAAGCAAAAATAAATACGAGTAGATTCCCCATTGTTGCCAATGATTTCCATTAGTGCTAACCCAACAATGGCAGAGTCCACACATGCGAAAAATCTCCAATGTGAGATGACAGACAATACGAGTAATTGGAATTGGTTGGCGAGGAGGAGGAGGGGGAGGAGGCAACGCATTGTTAAGGGATTTCTAAGTTGATGTTGCATGTCAATGCAGCAAGTTAGTATAACGAGCAAGGCAAAAAGTGATTCTAAAGTCATCAGCTTGGGGAGCAAAGTAATTGGCTTCCATCCCGCAGGACTTGTGTGCAAGTTCCGAGAATCCCTGTGATAGTTAACAATGAAATTAGGTATTCAAGATGCCTCAGGAACCTGTGAGAGATACCTGTCTATTGTGAATGGATACCTAAAGTACGTGTAACGTTCTTAGTTGACTTTCAGCAATTGTTGTCAACTTGGTTGCGGCATTGAAACGTGCCGACTGTGCAAATAGTCAATCAATTGGCAATCGTTCGATGTTTTGCACTTGGCTTTTGTTTACCTGTCTGCCCAGGTGATAGGCAAACACTACGCAGATGGATTGATGGATGGTTATGGCTGGGAGAGACAACCCTTTGCATGCCAAGCAATGGCAATCGCAATCACTTCCACCTGTTTGGTCTTGAGTCCTTTGCTGCTGCGTGCTCGACCCTTGAGCTCTTCGGGTGCTTTGCCTTGTAGCTAATGAAGAGATAAAAGTTGCTACGTGTGGTAAATGTTAAGAGCAAGAAGTAAAGGTTGAGCGGGCGTATTTGATTGTGGCCTGGATCTATTTGTACAGCAAGTGAGGGGAAAGGGAGGGGGAGAAGGGCGTGGGTTAAACGCATAAATTATCTATTCATTTGCTGTCGCTTGCTTTTTGCGTGGCCCACATTAAAATTTTCATTGGCCCATTTTGTTTTTATACGTACGAAATTCCACCTACGGTTAACGCACTAAGTACTTCATAATGAGCTGCATTCGCTCAGCTTTAGTGTGGACTCCCGGCAAGTTACCACATACAGTATACAGAGTATGCACACACTAAATATTTATCGCCTGCTCTCGTAACTTTTTGCCACATGAATTACAAAGGAAAATTCTAAGCGGCAGGCGGCGACAGGTAAAAGGGGCGGGTAGGCGGTCGGGGCAGAGACCCTCTGCCAAGTTTCCGTTTTTGCTTTTTTCGTTTTTTTGATTATTTCCGGGGCTTTGGGTTTTTTGTTTATTCCTAGCAAGAAATTATTATAATGTTGCCCATTGGCATTGGTCGCACGTTGCGTATGCGCAACTTTTGAAGCCAAAACTCGAAATTAATTAGCGCCCCTCGCACACATGAGTGAATCCACTGTTCTCACTTGGTTTTTTCACTTTCCGGCCAGTTTCGCCCAGTTGCAGCTGGGCAACATTTGCTGCTGCTGTCGCTGCTGTTGCTGCTGCTGTCATGTGATATGAAAAATATAGAAAAATGTTGCAACTTTTTCATTATATCAACTTGATGGCTGCCAAGCAAAAAGTTTGTAGCTCGCCAACTTTAGCAGCTAACAGAGCGAGGAGGGGGATGAGAGAATGAATGGGGCTAGGCGTAGCTTTGGGGGCGTGGAGCGCAGAAAGACGCCACCTACTGCTTTAAATTATATTTGGTTTGTCGGTTCGTCGCTAATGAGTTAGCTGATTAAAGCATAATAAGCTGCCGTGCAGCAGACTTCGCGTTTGATGTTGTTCTCCGGCGCAAAGTTTTTAGATTCCGGCTGCAATTTGCAAAGTAGCCGTCGGAGTTTGTTGTTGAGCTTGTTAATTGGTGTCTTGACACTTTATTAATTCTGAGAAGCTTCAATTTCAGCTGCCAAATTGTTAAGTAATTGAATACTGATGCGAAGGGTGGGACCAAAGTGTTAAGTATACGCTCCGTTGATTTCAACAGACAGTTGTAATTGATTTATTTATTCAGTTAGTTGCAAGGTGACAAGAGTCAAACCTGACACATTTTCATTTTAAACTTTAGCGAACGAGATACCGATCAATTGTTCAAGACAATTCCTCTGGCTATTGACTACAGTTTGAATGTACTTAGGTAAATTGCAATGACATCACTTTTAACAAAGAACTTTATTTATTTACAACGAAAAGACACAAAGACTAGCTGCCACGTCGTTGCCAATATTTAGACAATCTAATCAATTAGCCATCGAGATGTTCTAGTCATTCTCACTTAGCTGCCAACGGTCAATCAAACAGAGACAGAACACAATCGATTGGCAAAACTTGACAGCATTACGGGGCATAAAATAGCGAAAAAATAAAGAGAAAGAAACTTTTCTTGCATTATGAATTTACGCCTGGAAATTGATGAGTCAAACGAGCTGAGCCTGCCTAGTTCGATAAGTAGCTACAGCGTGTAGTAGATTGTACTATAGATAGCAATGGGGTGGGGGGAACTATGCCACATTCAATAAAATCTGATAATGTGCGGTACCCGAAAAGTTTCTGCCACATTAAGTATTAATGGCGCATGATTATTGCAATAAACTGAGAAAGTCGCCGCAGGCCACAGGCGAGTGGATGAGCTAAGCAAAAGTGTAGCTAGAGTACTTGCCAGGCAGAAAACATAAAGTGCTGTTGACCTAAAAATATCTATAATAATAAATAACTAGATTGACCAGCTGCGCCTGAAGAGCAGCGTAGCCTTTTAACGGTGGCTTACGAGCCTGCTACTTGCTTTAGTTTTTTTTATTTATTTATTTATTTATTTATTTATTTATTTAAAGTCAACTAAGAGCAGTCGACTGTAAGTATGAAAAATATAAAAATAAAAATTAATATTACATTTTTGTATAATAAAATTAAATATGAATTAAAAGTAATATATGTATATGTAAAATTAAAGTTAAAGTTTACGTTAAACAGTAACATTTTAAAATGAAGTTAAATTTTAAATTTTGAAATTTTGAAACTGGGACTAACAAATTAGCCGAACCAACATTTGTTGCAGAGGATTGGGGAAACCCAGAAAAAACCCAATCAGATCGGTAGTTGTTAGTTAGGTTAGTTGTTAGAGTTAAATGTTAATGAGTTAATGATGGCATTTTTAATAGCTATTAGGGAACTCTCTGAGTTAATTACTCCAGAAAGTTTGTTGTAATCAGAGCAGAGAATTCGGAAAGGCTCATGCAGGCTATAATTGTTATTACAGAAATCAAGCAAAAGAGGTGCAAAATTTCGGGTTAATCTAGAGGGGATAGAGAAGTTAATTTGATTTAGCAAGATCGGGGAATCGATATCATACTTAATCAACTTAACAAGGAACATGACACCTAACATTAAACGGCGGTTAGCAAGAGAAGTTAAGTTTATTAGAAGTAGTCTACTAGAATAAGAGGGTAAATGAACTCCAGAGGCCCAGTTAAAACCACGAAGAGCAAAAAGTAAAAATTGTTTTTGCACAGACTCAATTCTGTCTTGGTGAACATGATATTGCGGTGACCAAATGCAAGAACCATATTCAAGAATCGGGCGAACAAGGGAGGTATAAAGCAACTTTGTTGTATAAGGGTCATTGAATTCCTTGGCCCACCTTTTAATGAAACCAAGGGTTCGAGAGGCCTTATTAACAATTTGCGTAATATGGGAATCAAATTTCAGTTTATGGTCAAAAAGAATGCCAAGGTCATTGACATTTGATATTCTAAGAAGAGGGGATAGATAAAGTGTATAGTTGACGACGTGGAAATTACTTCGGTAAAATGTCATTACTTTACACTTAGAACAATTTAAACTTAAAAAATTAAAGCTGCACCAATCACAAAAGGAGTCAATATCAACCTGTAGCGAACTCCAAGTCGGCTCCTTGTATGTAAAGCAAAGTTTCACATCGTCAGCATACATATAAATGTTAGAGAATTTCAAAATAGAGGGAAGATCGTTAATAAAGAGGTTAAAGAGTAAAGGACCCAAATGACTACCCTGAGGAACACCTGAGGTAACAAAGATTGGCTTAGATACAGAATGTTTGAAAAGAACTCTTTGGGACCTATTTTTTAAATAATTTGAAATCCAAAGCAGTAATTTGTAAGGAAACCCAATAAGATCCAACTTATGAATCAGAAGTGAGTGGTTTACAGAATCAAAAGCCTTACTAAAATCAGTGTAAATGACATCAGCTTGCATCTTCTTCTGAAACCCTTTTATAACAAGAGATGAGAATTCCAGAAGATTAGTCGTGGAGGATCTGGATTTCATGAAACCATGTTGACATGGTGAAATTACGGACCTACACATGTGGGTTAGCTGGGCCGTAACAAGTTTTTCAAATAATTTAGGTATAGAGGATAATTTGGAAATACACCTGTAATTCTTCACTTCCGATTTAGACCCATTTTTGTGAAGAGGAATGGAATATGATTCTTTCCAGACTGAAGGAAAATTACTAGTAGCTAAGGATAATTTGAATAACCTAAAAATGGGTCTATATAAGGAGAAAGCACAGTATCTAAGAACGCATCCTGGTACTCCGTCAGGGCCAGGTGAGTTAATGGGTTTAACCAAGTGCAGGTTAGTAAGAAGAGAATCTTCATCGATACTAGGGCAAGAAATTGAATTAGAGTTATGAATAGGATAAGGATAGGAAAGATTAGAATCATAGGTATTAGATGAATAGGTTGATTGAAAAAAATTCGCAAAAAGATCAGCACCGGCCTGATCATTATTTGCTTCATTATTTTCATAAAAGAGACGAGATGGGAATTCATTAGATCTACGTTTTAAGTTTACAAAATTATAAAACTGCTTAGGGTCACGTGCAAATTGAAGCCGACAGCGATGTATATAGTCATTATAACATTTATTATTAAAAGCAATAAAGTTAGCCTTTGCAAGAGTATAACGAGAAAAATCAGAAGGATTTCCCGTTTTTTTAAATTTCTTATAATACCGAGATTTTAAGTTTTTCACCGTGAGTAACTCACGTGTAAACCATGGAAGACTTTTAGTCTTGGCTGGATATACACGTGGGACACACTCGTCGAAAAATTTGTTCAAGGTATTATAAAAATATGAAGTACAAGTTGCTAAGTTTGAGCATGCATAAAAACAAGACCAATCGTGTTCTAGAATAAGATTATTAAGCCTCACAAAGTCAGTTTTGCGGAAGCAGCGTGACTTCGAAACACACTTAACAATTTCAGTTTGCACGGGGGACGGTAGTTCTAAAACAAGTTCTAAAGTAGGATGATAAGGATCTTCAGGAAAGACTAAGGGATTAGTTCTTGAAATGTTATTAATGTGAGTATCAGAAGTGAAAATTAAGTTTAGATATAACACAAGGTTTAGGGGCTTGAAGATAAACTATCTATAGACAAGTAAGAAAGTATAAACTCTACATGCTAAATTTGTATTCATTTCTTTGACATCTCCGATATTTTGCCAACTTTACCCACTGTAATGCTCACTCAGTTGATTGTTCATTTTGATTTCAATATTTTTGCAAGTTTAATTCGCAATGCACACACATACATAAGTATAAAACAAACATGCGATTTTGGGTTTGAATTCGAACTCATTCGCATGGAAATGTTCGCATAGCCTGCGGCCACTCGCAGCACTCAAAGTGAGCACTCAGTTGTAGCTGAATACGAGTGAGTACACGCACCTAAATGAGAATATGAATCAGTCGAGAATTTCATCAATCTTCGCTGGCAGTGCACAATGTGTCCAGGAAGGGGCGGGAACAGGAACACAGGGCCAGCACTTGGTGGTCTTTTGGAGGTGCCTTGACGTGGCATACAGCTATATCTTTTGTGACATAAAAAATGCCTTTGTGCCACATTTGCGTAATCTTTAAAGCGGCAGCTCAAAGCAAAATTGAAAGCGAGGCATGCAACAGGACAGCAGGAACGCAGCGAGAACACAATACAGTATCATGTTTTGTTGCGAGGCATGAGGCATACAAGGGCAAGTGTTGCCGAGGTTAGCTTACACACACACTCACACACTGGAACACCTACGCGACAGCTAGGAGGCACATAAATCTCGTTTCGCTTTAGTTTGTGCAACAATAAGCGGCAGACGCTTGTCTAAAATCTGAGACAATGGCGGCACAAGAATCATGTTTAAGTGTAGTCGCTGACGGAAGTATCCGCCCTCCCCCCGGGCACAGCATGTACACACCTGCCTAGCAAGTTTAGCATGTGCTTTAAAATCAGAACTGTTCGCTTAAGGCCGCCGCCGCCGCCAGCATAGCCCATTGCCAAGTGGGCCGACTGAAGCGAGTGCAATTATTTTAATGCACTTTTGACTTTTGACATTGCGTTCGCATGGCAAGACAACAGCTGCCGCCAAGCAGAGGCTGCACTGCAGCAGCAGCGAACAATCTTAAAGCACTTCTAAAGCATTTATGCGGCTATTGTTTGTCCTCATAGCCTCGTAGCCTCACAGCCAAAGCGCGCCACTTGAAGCCAGCGGCTCAAGGTCAACAGTCAGGCAAGTTGAACTTGGCCAGCGACAAGTCCTTAAACCCCTTCTGCCTTTGTTTTTTGTCATGTCAATGCAATATGCTTTAATGCAATCACCAACTGTATTTGATGTCGTTCGCTGATCACTTTAAATGGACGCACAAATTGAATTCGTCACAAATTTCACAAGCAAATTGCGGCAACGTCATGCACAGCCGACGCCGCTGTCGAAGATGACTGCGACAAACTGTGGCCTGTCATTTGGCTGGTCCTGTCATCCAGTTCGCAGAAACAGTTCAAGTTTCGAGTCCATTGACGGCGTCATGCTACACTCACACACACATACGCACACACACGCACACACAGCATAAGCAAAATTTGCAAATGTTCACATAAAACTTACGAAATTGCAAATTGTATTTTATTTCACACAGCATGCCAAGGAATGCGAAAGAAGTGTGTGAGAGAGAGACAGAAAAAAGAGAAGGAAGGTGCAGAATGAGGGGGAGTGGAGAGAGATATGTATGTGTGCTGTGCCTAGTTCCTTGCGGGGTCTTTTGGGTGACATGCTGTCATCTGGGCGCTGCCTTGCCTACTGTTCTGTCCTGTCGTTGCCAGCTGCTTCATTGTCTCGCCTCCAATGAGGGACTGAGGGAAGGTCGCTAATTTAATTAAGACCCATAGACAAAACCGACAGGCGATATGTGTCAGTGAAATGTGCTGAAAGTCTTTGAAGTGTCCCTATTCTTGGCAGTCTCTTTGCTGCTTCACATATTCTTTTGGCCACAGCTCAAGGCAGAAGCAGGAGTATAAAGGCTTTTGCAGTGGGCTTATTATCGTTTGTCATAAAACTCAAACAATGCATGCCATAAACAAGCAGAACGCACACGCACTGCTCAACCTTCAGATTTCATGTGTAAGCTGAAAATAAACTGATAAATTGACTTATTACAACACAATCGAGCGAACAAAGCGCTTTGATCAGCAACAGCAACAGCAACAGCCACAGCAGCAGGCAACTCCCTTCCTGTTGGCTTTATGACATTTTCGCTTTTATGATGCTGTTGAATTTCAACTCGACGGATCCAGACAATGGCGTATAAATAATACACAGCTTGCATTTATCAAAAAAAAAAGAAACACACGCACAGAGCAGAAAGTGAAGAGCATTTAGTTGGGTCTGTGCGCCGTCATTTCATTAATATTAATTGACCAATTCAAAGGGACAGCCAAAAGGGACACGGAAACAAAAACAAAAGCCAGTCTCGCCTCAAACTATGCCAGGTTTATTTACAACATTACCGCAAAAGCGAAAAGTGAAAAGCGGAAAGGAAATGAACAAAGCAACAACGAAGCATTTTGGCTCAAAAAAAAACAAGGGCATAAAAAAAGCTGACAGACATTAAAGCAGCGCCGGACCCGTCCAAATAAAATAACGTTAAAATATTCAAATAGCGGCGCCACGCAGAGCGCTTGTGCTGCCAGCAATGAGGAGAGGGGAAGTCGGGGGGGCAGGCCTGCAAATGATGAGTCAAATGCGGAATAACAAATTATATTCGCGGGCCCGGCTAATTAATACCAACTTGCCTATCGGAACCTTTTGAGTTACTCTATAAATAACCCAGTGGCCAAAGGGCACAAGGGGCGAGGGGCAGAGTGAGCTAAGAAAGTTCTTGAGGCAAGCTTCATGTGCCTGTGAAATGGACCAGAAACAAGTGCGGGTGCTTCCCCTTCTCCCTGCCCTTCCGCTTGCTGCTAAATGTCGCTGAAAATCGAAATTCAAATGTTAAACGAATCTGAATCTCTGTCTGCTTTCTCTCCTTCTCTCTCCTTCTCTCTTTGCTGCAGATTTTTTCCTCTTCAATGCTGAATTTCCACTTGCTTTTGCTTTAACAGCTGCGACCCATCGACGGGGTTGGAGGCTTTATTAGTTTTCATGTTCCAATTCCGGTCACCTTTCAGTCAAACAGAAGGTGGTGGTGCAAAGCTTATGAAAACTGTTTTCCCTGCCTCTTGCTGTTGTGTTTCGCAGTTCCTGCTGCTTTTCTTTTCTCTGGCCTTTTGAATTGGTCAACTGTCAAAGCTGATACGAAACCTTTTACACCCTGCCATTGATGGGCTTTGCTTTTACTAAGGAGCATTAAAAAGGATTTATAATAAAAAAAAGTTTAAGTTTAACATGTTCTCAAAGTTCTCTTTCAAATGGGGTTTTGTTTATATTTTGTTTTGTTTTGCGTTAATTGAATTTCTGTTTGCACAAAGCCACAGAACACAACGGTGAACTGCATTAGGTCGCATTATTCTCGGCTTGGCAGCGATTAGACAAGTTAATAGGCACTTGCAGTAGCACTAGCACTTGTCACACAGTGAGTGCAGCAAGTTGTCGCCCAGTGCACAGTGCATTAATCATCTCAGACCTGAACACAGAGACACTCACTCACTAATCGTCGCTTAGGGTCAGACAAGGCACACAGTAAAATTGCTTGTGATTTTTGGCTCAATTCCACTTGTGCGTTCCACAATACACACACAGACAGACACACACACACACATCTATGCCCAATCAGATTTGCTGCTGCACAATGCGAACGAGCCGACGTGTGACAAGTTTTGGGCTGTCCACAAGCTGTCAGAGCGAGCAACGGCAATGGAATGAGCTGCGGCAATCGATGGCGCCGGATGAAGCCGGCAACGGCAGCGGGAGCGGGAGCGGGAGTGTTTTACGCACAGTCGAGCGACTGATAGGCAGTTCTCACAATTTATGACTGGTAATTTGTTTCGGGTCGCCCGCAGCAAAAGGGCTGACAAGCGTGGGAGAAAGCAGGGTGGAGGATGGAGGTAGAGGGACCCCTAAATACATATATCAATGCCAGAGCTTGGGCTGGGATTTAGCAGGCTCCATTGAAGGCTGATCTCAATTGTGCACAGACATTTTGCTAGGCACGACTCGAAGAGCGAGAAAGGAATATGCAAATGCTTTGTATCCCATACAGCGCACGATTAACAGAAACTACAGCTCACTGATCACATCAAGCAGAGCACTGTAAAGGGGAAGAGGAGAGAGACAACTCACAGTCGCGGAGATGAGTAACAGCGCCATGGTGGCTGTGGCCATTTGCTGCATCCTGGTCCTGCTGGCGGTGTTCATTGTGATCATCATAGTGGTCGGGCAGCAATTCGAGGAGCCCAAATGAGACATGCTCCAGCTGGGACCTGGCAACTTCCCAGATGGATAACAAAGGAGCTCCAATTGTTAGTTGCCTTGCAACTAATATCTTGGGCTCAGATTCTATGCCAAATCAACCAGAGTACGCCGTCGTCGATGTCAAACTGTAAACCTAAGATAAATGTTAACCCAGCACCCAGTGTCACCAGAGCGAAATGAAGCGAAAGATTCGAAGGAGGAAGAGAGAAACGAGGAGCGCGATACCGAGTGTAAAGAAAGAGCATCCCATCGTCAGTACCCATTGGCTGTGATGTGAAATTATTAGCATACGTGAAACTATAGAAATGAAATCTATAACAAAATTTAGAAAATTTCTTCTCATGCCGATCACATCGAGCCATCGATATCCAGTATCCTTTCGTGTGTTTCTTCAGTGTTGTTACGATTTAATAATCATATTAAAAACTATATTAACTTTACATATATATCTGTGTGTATATACATGAATGTACTTATACTAATGTGTAACCCAACCGTCGAAATGATTCGCGATTTTATACAAGTGTTGTTATTACAATTTTATTGATGTTTTATTGATGTTGCATACAACTTATACACACGCAAAACGGCGCATAATACCAGAGCGATAGTTAAGAAAACAATAATGAATTAATTATTAACAACAACTGAACCTTTATGTCTCAACTGAGCCAAAGTCCAGGAATGCCAAAGATGCTGGAAACTGAAGCAGAAACTAATGGAAACGGACAATAGATAAGCGAACCCAACAGAGCTCAATAGTAGTAAAAGATAAACTTATACATAATCAAAAATATAACTTATATACCATATGAAAAATGAAAAGGAATGATTTAAGTAAATGGAATACGAAACGATGTTGTGGGCGAACTGCACTTGTTAGAATCAGCAACAGATTTATAGCAGATTCACAGACAGAATACAGGATGAGGAAAGTCAAGTCGAGTCGAATCGTCTCGAATCGTGTCGTTTCGTGTTGTTCAAGTTGTTGTTGTCATAGTTGTAGCCAAAAATGATATGCATTTTATATATCAAGAACATAACTTTTGGATAAGTTTTATGTGTAACATATTATAACAAACAGATACCACAAAGATGGGGTAACCTTTACGTAATTAATTGTCTATTCGGTGTATACTAACGCGTTAAAGCCAACGAGCTTATATAATCTACACACACACACATATAAACACACATACATATATGACTGTAACTCCTCGTGCCGAGCAACATAATTAAAAGTGACCTATGAATCCGTTTAATATAATCGAAAATGCAATTAAAATCAATGTAAAACGTGCGCGTGCTATAAGCAAAAGTATCTCTTAATTTAAAACAATAACAACAACAACAGCTATAATAATAATAACAATAACAACAATAACAAACCGATTTAACAAATAATATGAAAATCAACAACTTTTTGTGGGCAACAAAGCATCAGAGAAAGCAAAAGGTAAGAAAAATATGGAGTATGTTAAAAGGAAAACATTTAATTAAATGTTACAAGTGCTGTAAACGTTTTACCTGCAGTACTGTAACCACTTCCCTCCCGCCCCTCCTCCGCGTAGTCAAGGTGATGCCTCTTTGTGGCGCACTCGACACTCGTTCGACAACTTGCCAACAGATTCAATTTCAATTTCAATTTCAATACATGTTTCATCCCGCAATTTGCAGCAACAACTTTGCAGCACGTGTCCCAAGTTTGGCGTGCTGTCTGGCACCTAAGCTTCCAGACTGTCAGACTGTCTGGGGAGCTGCTGCTGCTGCAGCTCAGAGAGCACAGCTGCATTTGCATAGCGTGTGGTCAGGCAGGATAAAGTGCTCACACCTGAGCACGTGGCATCTGCAAATCCATGCAAATGCAAAACTGTCGCAGCTTCAGTCCTGTACTCAATATAAATTCCCAAGCAGTCGATATGGTGCCATAAAAAAGGGAACTATATAAACTGTGGCTGTGGCTGGCAATAAAGTTTTATTGGTTCAGGTCCTGTCAATGATGCTCGTCAGTTGATTAAAATTGAAATGTGGCTGTCTCCTCTCGTTAGTGTTGTAGATGTAGCTGGGTATATATGTTACATATGTACACGTATGTAGCTGTAGCTCCTGAGCATTAAAATGCAGCAAGTTTATTGGGCAGAGGGTGCTACTAGGTATATGTAAAGCTCGTGGTGATAGCACTATTTGTTGTTCGTCTCTGGGCAGCCTTGCGGAAAAAGGTCTCTTTGTTGAAGTCCTCACTCAAGTGAGGTGATGATATTTAAGGCTTTTCGACTACATAATACCCTAGATAAGTCAAATAGATGTTGTTTGTCAATAAAACTAATTTAGTTAACGATAAGCCATCTTTCGATAAACCTGTCAATATCACTATCGATAGAAAAGTGTTGAATAATGCTGAAAAAGAGCGACACCTGAGTGAACATTTAGATTGCAATTGTGCAAAGATATTTAAAATAAAGAAATAAAGAAAACAATGAAGTATTATCTCCACAATGAATAGCTCTATATTCTGATTATCTGCCTATACAATACCCAGTGGTCAGCAGAATATATTTGAATTTAACTTGCTTGAAGACACAGAGATTTTTGAAGGTCGCTCATGATGTATGTATGTTTGTATGTCTATCTTTATGTCTGTGGGAGCTTCGTCAACTTGATATGAAATTATGATTTTCCACTTGAGTGAAGACCGTCTCGACTCGCCTTTGTTTTGAGTCATCCCGAAACGGGATTCGATTTGAGTTTCTTTCGTGCCGACTCGACCAGACAGACCTTGTGGCACGTTATGCAAGTATTTCCGGCTGAGAGCGTCAAGTAATCATAAAGTGATGGAAATTCAATTTACACAATATTAAATATGGCAAGTGGGCACAGCGCACAGAACAGTCCCAACGATCAGAGTCGAGTGGAAGAAGAGAGGGGTGGGGGGTAAGCAAGCAATTCTGCTGCTCTGGTGACGATGTGGGGCGGCAATTTGGCACTTTTTATGTACCTTTGTGCGAGAGACTCTCGGTGTGTGTGTGTGTGTTTGTGTGTGTGGGTGTGGTTTATTATTATGCAGATTAGGCCAAGTCGCTTGGTTTACCTTTAGCTCCAGGTGGAGGCAAATACTGTGCGTATGTGTGAGTGCGCATAAAAGTCCACACTTTCTGAAGGCAGTGCTTCCTTTTCTATACAGCAGTTTGTATGTAGGTTACGTTTCATTTTGAATTTCGCTACCTTTTCGCAAGGTGTGTTTATATGCAGATATTTACGCAAACACACACTCGCACACACACACAGACACTCGCACACACGTATTTATGGAGCAAATTCGACCTCATGTCAGATGTCACGTTTTATGCCAACGCGTTTGCATATCAACAATTTGTGCAGTGCTCTCCCCCTGCCTCTCTAAGCCCCTCTCAATATCCTCTACGTGCCCGAGTGTTGTTAACTTAGTTAGCATTATGCAAATGTTCAGATTTTTCAATTTGCTCCTCCGGCACACACACACACACACAAATAGTGCAGGAGGCAACAGTGTGTACGACTGCAATTAGGTCTGTAGTCTGTCGATTAGTATTAGGCAGCCAATAAGTATGTCTGCATGTCTGTGGACCCCATGCGAGCCCACAGAGTTGCCAGCAGAAAGCAATTACCCAAAGGAAATTGCTCAATTAGCAAGCAAAATCGAAAGCAAACTAAATGCAGAAATGAATTTCAAATCACATAAGCAGTTGCCACGCCCTTTGCTGGCCAAAGCGACGCTAAACCGATTGAAAACTTGTTCATGGCCCCGTTTGTTTTGCCCCTATTTGCATCCATGGAATGCGGCCGTTAATTTGCATGCACAGATAGTGTCAATTGTTGCAGTCAGCGATGTGTAAACTGTAGATAGAAGTTGTCCAAGAAAATGGCATCGAGTCCGGGGAGCAAATGGAACAAATGTCGGGGCTGTCTAATCGACCGAAATTTAATGCACTTTCTTTCTTTCAAATGTGGCAAAAAGTCAATTTACTGAGAGCATTTTTCGCGCGTTTTTTTTCATTATTGACACATAAAATGCCGGACACAGAGCGACAGAGGGAAGGAGACTGGTAGAGGGAGGAAAAAAGAGAGGGAGAGACAGTCTGCCCTCGAAATTGGCGCTGAGTCAACTGTCAATTAATCGACGCGACTCGTCGGCAAATGTTGTTGCTGCTGCCTTTTGGGCCATCAATTTAATGTTTGCACGTTAAGGCCCCGGCGTGGGCGTGGCAGTACAACCTGCCTGCAGCATAGCCTCGAGCGTAACAAATGGTTGGACTTTAAAAACGAAACTGCGCTATGCCGCGAGAATAATACACAGATTTCTGATCATATTTCATATCTCGTTTGTGGCCTTTAGTCTCTTGCCTCCTCGTATATTTTAATGCCTCCTTCGTGCCGTGCCGTGCTCTGCCGTGTCGTATGCCCTGTATGGGCACTTATCGAGCATAAGTGTCGACAATTTACGGGGAACATCTGCACACTGCTTATAACAAGAGGCAATTTTAAAATAGACTCCGTTCTATTCGCACAGCATTCTAATGAGCAGGTCCTTTGTCAGCGCCCAAAATCCACTGCTGATGTCACTTGAAGTGCCTGTGTTTGTGTATGTGTGTATGTGTGTGTGCTGGTGTGCTGAAATTAAGATTTATAAACCCCTCAGCGCTGTTTTGCGGGCCCCTTCTCAAGCATTTTGCGGGCACAATATGTGGGTTCAGCAAACCCATAAATCTTGTGCAGAATCTTGTTTAGTTTATTGAATTATCAACGTTCGCGTGTGCTGTGCAAGCATGTGTGTGTGTTGGGTATGGCTGTATATGTATGTATGTTCGCGACATTGTCTGGCATAAAACTAAAAGAAATATCAAACACGTGCGGAGGCACTTATGTAAATAAAATCTTCTCAGTTGGTAGCTAACGGCAATAAGGAGGAAAGAAAACGAAAACGAGAACAACACCGTGGCGGGGCAGGGGCAGGGACAAAGGGCACATCCATATTTATAGTTTTATTTGTCTTACGCATTTGTGGCCTTGTGCTATCTACATCTCGCGGATTCGTTAAGCTACCCACGGCCCTAAACGTGACTACGACTGCCTGATGAGGTAGTTTTACTTAATTTTCATGACTCATTTGAATAAATTTATTGTGCTACGCCCCACACACACTCATAAACACACCTTACTATACTCTTAAACTTTAAAGCAAATAATATGCTAATACAATCAACGCGTTGCAACGGCACGGAAGTCGCGAAATGAACTTGGAATGTTTTTACCAATGAGAACGCTGTTTTTTGTTGCATACTTTGCGGCATCGGCAAAAAACAGCTTTAATACTTCGCGTGGTTTGTTATTTGTTGTTTTTCCTCTGAAATTTCCAGCAGGTAAAAGCTGAAAAGATAAGAAAAACAATCAAATAAATAAATATAAATTGTATTTACATGCAAACATGTATATTATACGTTCATATAATCAAAAGGTAGCTTCACTTGTTAAAAATAATAATCGTACAATATTTTTTTTTAAATTTATATGAATCAGATTAATCTTTACTACTTATCTGTTATCTATATTTAAATTAATCTGGTACTTGGGTATAAACTATTGGTTTTAGGTTCAAGAATTTTGTAAAATAAACGATTATTTTATTAAGTGGTTTCATTTAGTAGTATTTGAATGTAGTATACTTAAAATGAATTCTTTCTTTAGTGAAGTCTTTGGTTAATATTTAATTTAAATTTCATTAATTAATTGAGCATGCAGCCTTGCTCTTTCGCGTCTTATGAGAACTTGCTTTTCTCCTTCTTCTTACATAAATAAATAATAATATACTTCAAATTTTGTCATGGTTTTAACTCTGATAAAGCATTAAACATCTAATGGTCTTTAAAAAGAAACAACAAATTTACACCAAAATGGATTCTTGAACATTTTTAGATTCAAACGGGCAGGAATTACTAAACCATACATTAATAAACTCGTTGAGCGTATATAATAAAAACAAAATTAAAAATTATGAAGAATAAAATTATAAATGCAAAATTACATATTTTATATTTATGTGCTCTCAGTATATTTACTTGCAATAGTTCTGTGCTGACTTGGTAATATTTATTGGGAAAATCATCCGTCTTTTTACCCGACTTTTAGACAGCACAACAAACTAATACTTTAAGCCTTCACACCAGCCATTTTCAATGTCTAAAATCTTAACATTGACAGGCAGCTATAGTCGACTGCAGCGACAACAGGCGAGGCACAAGAACCCCCATAGAAGCTATACAAAAAGGCCACTAGATCAGGGTTAGAAGGTGGCCACTTAAAGAAGGATTCCCTCCCACCGTGCACTGCAGAGTGCCTTAGGGGCAAGGGGCAAGGCGCAAGGGGGAAGGGGGATAAATAGGCAAGCGTTGTGCACTTGCCATCAATCAATAATTGCCCATTGAGAGCAGCAGCTGGAAGAGCAGTTGCTGCGACTGCAGCGAAGGCATGATTGATTAGCAGCATGCAACATGAGTTGCTTCAGCACACACACTTACACCCCACCCGCCCCCATGCACACTTACAAACAGCGACAGCCACACGAGCAGAATGCATAATGGCGTCTATTGAGTAGATAGTTGCCAGCCGAGGTTGCTGTTGTTGTTGTAGGGGTGCGGCTGTTATTGCAGCATGTCTGTTGCAAATTCTTTTTGATGCCATGGTCACGGGCTGGCTGCGTCTCTTAAAGACGCCATTGCAAGCCTCTTGTGTGGCACCCCCTCTCGACACAGGCCACCCGAGCAAGATGGATGCCGAGCTGCAATCGAATCTGCATCTAATGATGCAGACAAGCACACATATCTATGAAATCACACTTCAATATCAATCGAACTTAAGCACAGTCCTTACGGCAGTCGCTCTTTATGCGATAGTCACGAGTTCTCTACTCACTTTAATTGACGTTTCTTTTTCTCTTCCCCCTCTCTCTCTCTCTCTGTCTCTCTCGTTGCAGGTACGTTCCAACAAGCCAGCCAAAAGCGTAAGTAATTTTCGCAATCACTTTTATTATTACCCACTTATCGATCAAGTCTCGCCTCGAACGTGCCTCAAAGTTGATAGTCCTCTTCAATGGTCTTTGCGAAAGTTGAAAGTTATTTAGACTCTGCCCTGGGAAAACAGTGAACGCAGCAATGCGATTTCAAGCATTTTGGAGTGCGCTATAACAGAAAGTATGCGAAAGTATGTCTGCGCTCGTGTGTATGTGTGTGTGTGTGCATAAATATACTCAATGCAAATTCAACTGCTGCCGACAAACTTTTCGACTGCGCTGCCCAACGTCGAGTGGCTTCGAGGATACATTTAAATAAAAATCAAAATCAAACTTAAAATGGAAATGGTAAAGGAAAAGTAACGAGATGGAAGGGAAATGGGAAAATGCCTTTTGAGCAATTCACTCGAGCGTTGACCAAGCCAAAGTTGGCTTCCACTTTGGCAAGTTGCCTGCCCCATTCACACCAAGGAATGAGTCAACATTTGTTGAAACATTGCGTGAACGGAAAGTTAATTAGCATGTCAGTCAAAAGGCAACTGCAATGATTTGCCCAGAACTGCGCACTGACATTACATATTTATTAAACGCCTGCGGGGCGTATACGTGATATTTTAGCAATTGACTGCATAAGGCATATTTCGACTAATTGCAATTTGCAGCCTAAGTGGCAATTAATCGAAGCTCATGATATGCCGGCTTCAATGTAATTAGCCAATAAATTCAGTCTGCCCCCTTTCCCCCCGCGCCGGGCACCCCTACCGACCTTGCACTATAATATGCATAATTATGGCGACCATCGAGATGAAGATAACCAGCACTAAGTGCCGCTGTGAGCCTGCTCTGGTTGCCTCTGGCCCGGCTCTGTCTCCATGGCAACCAGATGCCAAGCTTGCTCAGCTTCAGCTTATCACTGTCTGTATGCGTTGGCTTACCTGTATTTACCTGCCGCGCGTCGCTTAATCAACGCATTTTACCGTCACGATTTTATTTTCGAGCTAAATAAACTATTAGGAAAACTCATTTTCATGAAAATCCACTTTAATTGCTGTTGCTGCCGCAGTCGCTGCCTTTGCTGCACCTCCCCCACGGACTGTGCTTGCCAGCAACAGCAACAACAAGGGCAACACCAACAGCAACAAGGGCCATAACAATGAGAGCAGGCCGTAAAGCAGCAGCAGCAGCAGCAGCAGTCGGGGCGTGGGTATCTCGATGGTCGTCTTCGTCTATCTCGGCAGCAGGATTCGGCAAGCTGCGCTGCTTGTAAATTTAACGCAAATTGTCTGTAACACGAGCTGTTCGACTGAGGTGTTTGCGGGTGGCCAGAGAAGGGCAGGAGCACGGGGAGGAAGGAGGGAGCAGGCAGGCTGGCACAGCGGGCGGTGGCCCTCAAAGTGCCAACAGCAGTGGCGGCCATTAAATTTTCAAGAGGTGGGTGCGTGTGTGTGTGAGTGGGTGCCTATGTGTGGCTGTGTGTGCTGTGTGTGTGTGTGTGTGTTGCTGGGTCTGCTGGGTGTATCTTGAAGCAGCTAAGCGAATCGCAGACACTTTCAGCGGGTAGCAAGGCGAAACAGTCGGCGAAAACTGCAGAGCAGCAGGCAGCAGACATCGCAGCTGGAGATTAAAACGACCGACAAAAGTGTCAGAAACGAGTTGTACAACTTGTGAAATAAATTAGGCAAGCGACACGGCAGTTTTATAGGGATTTCCTCAACTTTCCCCGCCTTCAATTAAGCAATAAAACGCAGAGCAAATAAAATATTTAAAAAACTCAAAGCCTTAGCAAAAACGTCGCTGTCTGCGCTGTAGGGTAGCTGTGTGTGTGTGTGTGTACTTATACTTATTAGCGTAATGTAAGCTGCCACTCCCCTGCGCCTCTTCATGGCACCTATCGACAGCTTCGTCAAACTTTTGCCTACCGTTTCGCATTTAGTCTGAATGTTTCCTCCGAGAGCAATTTGTAAGGACACCAAAGCGGCGCCAGATGCTTCTCTACAGACTACACCTGTTCCACATGTACGTGTGTGCGTGTGGGTGGGTGTGTGTGCCATGTGTTTGGCACAGTTAACTTTGAATATATTTGGGAGACAGACAAGCTGTTTACACGACAGTTGCACGAGGATTATTGCTGCCATTTTGCGGTCTCTGATTGTTTTAGTCGCACAATGCGCAATTAAAAGCTGCATTTTTATGTAGCGCGCACATTCAAATGCCATAAATTAACATAATGCCGAGGCACGAAACAACAACAACAAAAGCAACGTCAACGGGTACAAAGGCAACAAGGATGCCAACAAAAATATTTATGCCAATGCAAATGGCGCCTGCATAAAATTTATTGACACTGCGCATTGTCATTGTCAGGGTTAGAGGAAGTACTCTCAGCCCGTGGGGAGAAAAAGGGGGGGGGGGAGGCAGAGTTGCTGTGTGGGTGTGGCCCATTGTGCAGTTGTTCCCTTCCGTTCCGTTTGCCAGATTTCGTTGCGGTTGACATTGCAATGCCATGGCCGCCCATGGTCACTGCTAGATCGTGTGCGCCCGAGGGCCGCGTTTACCACGCACTAATGCCGCGTATTTATCCCATTTAACCAAACCCCATTGCCCCACTTGCCCCCTTTGCCTCCTCCCCTAGGTATGCTGCACCAGTTTGCGTTTGCCGTGTTTGCATTTTAATGAGTAACCCGTCGGAGCAGCAAACGACACGCACCACGTTGCCCACAAATCCAAATAATTTGCGCAAAATGAATTAAAAATTGCATTCAATATGCAAGCAGAGCAAAAACACAGCAAGGATAATCAAATGTAGCAGCTTAATCGCATATTATAATACTCCATTAATAGATATTTCCAACTATAAGCGATAAGTACAGGAAACGCTCTTGATTGCTTTGGTTTCCACAGAGACCGAGCTGGAGCATGCTGCGGCAATCACGCCTGCCCCATATACCGTTCATATTATGCGAGCAAAATGGAATTTAATTAGAAGCCACAAACCGCATGCTGTCAGTGTGCCACGCGTTTCACTCCCCTCTCTCTCTATGTCACTCTCTAACTTCCTCTGGTTCTGACAGTGAAATTATAATCAAACGCCATTTACAGTTATGAAATCGAAAGATGCGCGTGAAGGCGCTTTGATCCAGCGAGCTGTCTGAAGGGGAAAAGCGGATTAAGTGCACTCGCAGTTGCAGCTGCAATTACCTTGAGAACTGTAACAGTGTGCGTGCGTGTGTGTGAGTTTGTTTGTGTGAGTGTGTGTGCTTAATAAAACTTTCTGAAAGCTGCTCACAATTTCCGTGCTTATAAACGGCGATATCTCTTGAGCAATCAATGCAACTCACACACATGTGCGTGTGTTTGTGTGTGTGTGACAGCTTAAGTGTGCTTGGGTGTGAGTAACTTTTGGGTGCAGCTTAGTTACAACAGTTTCCTATTTCCATTATGGAAAAATCATGTTGGCCCACACCTCAGCGTGGTGTGTGTCATAAACAGCGAAGCGTTTTTCCATGTTGCACGTCACACACTGATTTATTCATATACGTATAATACATATATATAGAGCATAAATAGAGTGACTGACAGACCAAGAAGTAGGCGTAACAAGTGACGAAACTGATGCGAATCCATCTCATTAACATCATGTATTTGTCTTTCGTCTATATACAATTCTCAACCTGCAAACATAACCTCAACCCGACTTCCGAACTCCGAACTGTAACCGAAATTCAAAATAACCTCAACCTCAACCTACACCTCTGCCCCGCCCTCCGCCCCGCCCCAACCCAAGCAAACCCCCTCATCCACCACTCAGTGGCCGACACCGCGCATTTGAAGTCGCCTGGCGTCGAGGGCGAGAGCGAGATGCCTTGGATGCAGCCGGTTGTGGCATATTTGGAGGCAGCGCCAGTGCGGCCCACAAAATCGCCAAGTAGGTGGCGCCACTAGCGAAACACACTCTTTCTCACTCTCTCGCTCTCTCGATGTACTTGTTTCTGTGTGTGCGTGTGCGTGTGCCGTGCGTACCACAGCGCAGCCCGTAGTTAACAGTTACATATAAGTGTCTATCTGTAGTTGAAAGTTGACTTAGTTGGAAATGAAACCGCTTACTAGTTTTACACCCACACACACAGCACACAATTAAACGAACAGCAGACACGCACACACACTCCCCCACTTCACACACACACACACACACTATGACTGCCAAAACAGTTCAACTCTTGTTTTACTGCTACGTTCTGTGTATGTGTTTGTATTGTTGTGTGTGGCTATGTATACCTAACCGATGCGAAGATGCCTAGTAACAACTCGACTTATCAAAGCCAAAACCGCACATTGCTCTTGTGCCGTTCTCCCTCTCTCTCTCCCCTTCTCTTTCTCCTTCTCTTTCTATTTGTCTTTGTCTGCCCCTGCCAGAATGTGATCAAACGTTCGTCTCACGAATCGGCGGGCCACAGAACGGCAGCTTCACGGCGCCCCTGCTGCACAACCATCGCAATCATTCTCGCCAATGCCTCTACACATTCCTAGCAGGACCTGGACAGCGTGTCGAAGTAGTTTTTAAATCCTTTAATTTAAGAGGAAGTCCGCCAGAGTGAGTACCCCACTGTCTATTCACATTTGTCTTTATACTCAACATATTTCTTTAACCTTTGCATAGCGGTTCGGCCGTTGGTGAATTACCAAGGTAAGTGTGAAGACACGACACGTCTCTGGACTGGATATTCACTAGAGTTCTCCCCTCCGTATTCTAGCTGTGTTCATGAGTACATGGATATCTACTCGGAGGTGCAATCATCCGAGCCGGCGGAGCTGATCAATTCCCCCTTTGGCGGTCGCTATTGTGGCACAATACCGCCGCGTCGTCGCATTTCCATGTACCGCGCCGTTGCCATTTCGTTTTTCAGCAACAAGAATGTGTCGACGGACTTGTTCGAGGGCACGTTTAGGTTTATAAATGCATGTAAGTGTAGTTTCCCCCTCCAGACAGACATCAATTCTAATTTAATATAAACCATAAAATGAAACTTAATCCCAAACTAAACGTATTTGCAGCGGAATATGAAATTGGCATACCCATTGCCGGGTCGCCATGTTCCTACACGATAACGCCTAGCATGAGTATCAATAAAACTGGCGCTCTCATATCGCCAACCTATCCAGGTGCCTATCCGAAGGATATGTCATGCACATATCAATTTCTTGGTGAATCGAATCAGAGAGTTAGATTAGAGTTTCGTGATTTTGATCTGTTTTTTGGTGGACCACAGTGAGTACCCCTAATGCTGTACAAATGCTACAACTGAACATACACGCACACACACACACACACTCACACAGCCACAAACACACGCACACAGGACAAGTCAAAATCAAAGCAAATTGCGTACAACAAATTGCTTTGACCTGCAGCTGACACACACACACACACTCATATCCACAGCAGCACACACATCTTCATACACACTTCGTACTATCTGTATTTAAATTGAAATTCATTTGAATTCTACCCCAAATTCTATTCTATGCTTATTCCCAAAATTCTATTACAATCTCTACCAAATTACTGCTATCTGTCAACAACAACTATCATTACAACAACAACAACTATTATTACTACTTCTACAACAACAACTACAACTACAACAAACAGCTGCCCATTTGACTTTGTGAAAGTGTACGATGGTCCCGACAATTCGTCAGCATTAATCGGTACATATTGCGGACAGCAAAGAAACTTAGTCTTGTATTCGAGCGAGTCGAGCCTTTTTGTTCATTTTTATACCCTACCGCGCACCGCCAATACGCAGAATCGTGGCTTTAAAGGAATTTATGAATTTAGCGAAAGTTTTGTTAAATTAGATTTTATACGTAAGTATCCTCCTGCCCACGGACAATGTGAATAATCTGTGTGTTTTGCTTTCAGTTCTTCTTTTTTCTGTTTGTTGTTGTCGTGCATTTGTCGCTATCATTTTATAGTGGACAATAAAAGTTTTTTACGCCACAAAATGGCCGTCAAATGCACGCACGTACATGCACACATATAAACACACGCATTCAAGGCATCAGTGTATGTGTTTGCAGCATTTCCGCTGTGCTTTTTGTTACTTTATGTTGCATTCTTTCTGTATTCTCTATTGTGTGTTCTGTATTCGTTTATCGCTCTTTTGCCTTCCACTAATCGCTGCTCTATTTTCTACGCAATTCTCTTTCTGTCTCTCTTCAACTCTGTGTGCAAATTCTTCGAAAACATAATCTTTAAAATTCTATGAAACTATCGACTATAATCGGATGATCTAACTAAAAATCTATGAACCTATCGACTGTAATCGGATTATCTTTGCAAACTTCCATCTATCGAAACTCTCTGCTGTAATCGGATGATCTGTCTAAATCTCTATGAAACTATCGACTGTAATCGAATGATCTTTTGCAAACTTCCACCTATCGAAACTATCAACTCTAATCGGATGATCTATCAAAAACTCTATGAAACTTTTGCCTCTAATTGGATGATCTATGCAAATTTCGATGTGCAACTTAAAATATCAAAAACAATAATCGCATCCATCAGGTGAAAATGATGGCATTCACATACGTGGCTCAGAATGTGATCAAAAGATTTTATCGAAGAAGGAATCAACTGGATTTGTGCTCTCACCCAACTATCCCTATCCATATATACCAAAAACTGTGTGTAGGTGAGTGTCAATGGAGATCGACCCCCAAGAGACAGGGAACACACACACATATGTATACAGAAACCTATCTTAACCGATGTTTTACCTTCACAGATATTTCATCTATGGCATGCAGGATGCACAGCATCTGGAGCGTGTGCGACTTGAGTTCACTGCCTTCAATATACCCAAAGTGGAGCACAAGGACAAGAGCGAGTGCGCATCTAAATTGTGTTCAAGCTGCCTCCAAGCACTAATCCATATCTCATCTTCTATCTCTTAGATCCAACTGTACTGACGGCTATCTAAAAATCTATCTGAAGGGACAGGAGACTGCGGACGCGTATGACAAGTTCGACTACGAGCTGTGCGGCAACGAAACGCAACGCGTGATTAGCGATGGGCCTCGGCTGGCGATGGTCTTCAGCTCGGGCGAGCTGCAGGGGCGTGGCTTCAAGGGCAAGTACACATTCGAGACGGAGTATAAGATACCCGGCACAGCGGCACCAGACGGCACTTGCAGCTTTACCTACGTGAGCAGCTCGAAGAAGCGTGGCGAACTGAACAGTCCGCGTTATCCCTCCAACTATCCGTCGGACACAAACTGTTCCTATTTGTTCTTGGCCGAGCACAACGAGCAGGTGACCATTGTTTTCGATCACTTCAAGATCAAGGCGGACAACAATGCCAACGCTACAGCGGGTTCCTATGGGTAGGTTCTAAGGAGAAAGGAGGAGATACCGATGTGATGATAATTCTAATTGCAGCTCTGGCGCATGCTTTGAGGATTGGCTGGAAATGTATGTTGTGTATCGGGATAACAACGATCGCCTGCTTGGTCGCTATTGTGGTTTGACAGCACCCGGACCCGTCGAGAGCCCACGGGGTGCGGTTGGTCTGCGCATCACGCTGCACACGGATCAGGAGAGTGTGGCCAGCGGCTTCAAGGCGCGCTACTTCTTCGAGTCGGCCAAGTCCGATGCCGGCGACTGCGGTGGCAATTTCAGCAACGAGGACTCGGGCATCATCACCTCGCCCAACTATCCGGCCGGCTACAAGGCACCCGGACGTGGCATGGCCTCCAATGCCTGCAATTGGGTTATGACTGCACGTGCCGGCTACAAGTTGTCCATTAACTTCGAGCAGTTTGGGCTGGAGGGTGATCCGGCGGGTATGACACAATCCATTTCAATCAATCTCAAAGTGAAATCAATTTATGGTTCACTCTATACATGTCTCGCTCTTACTTTATCTGCAGGTCGAGGCTGCCCGGCTGCTGTGCTGCGACTGTGGGTGAACGTTGACTCGGATCAGCCGCCTGTGGAGCTGTGTGGCGAGAAGCCTGCTATAGAACAGTGGCATTACATTTCCACAGGCCAAACGGCACGCATCAGTTTCACCACCAGCGACAAGACAGTGGGCGCACAGGTGAGTAAGAAGAACAAGTAAAAGGAGGAGGAGGGAGGCAGTTGGTGGCTTCGAGCAGGAGGAGCTCGCCTTGCACGGAAATGCAATCAATTATGCAATACTTGCAGGGCTTTCGCATCGTTTGGACTGAGATACAGGACTCCGGGCCGGGTCCACCATCCATTGGACTGCTCTGCGAGTCCACGTACCACTTCCAGTGCGCGGCGGGCTACTGCATATCGGACAAGCTGCGCTGCGATGGCGTCAAGAACTGTGGGCCCGGCGATGATAGTGACGAATTGCATTGTGAGTCGTGAGTGAGTCGAACGGTTCAGTTCAATTTTTATTTTCCTTTTGATCTACTTTAATGCGTCAAATTATCGTTTTATTATATACTTCTCTTTGGGTTCTTTCAGTCTCAGTTCACATTTCATTTGTGGTTTGTTTATGCGAGATCGACTTTCGACTCGAAAGTTATTTCATTCAGTCCATATTGTTGATTTCTTTACACCTTTCATTTGTTTATAATAATCACGTAAATCTGAACCCGACGAAAAACACTTGCTAAAAGAACTATATTTAATATATATATATATACTAACTAAACTGTAAACTAAACCAATTCAGAACTCAAATAATGTAAGCACCAGAATTTCATCAACTATCTATTATTTTATGAATATTTTGGTTTCATTTTCATAGCCAGAACTTTTTGAAATTCTATTTAAGAACTCTTAGTTAAGATTAACTTGCTGCGCTCCAACACTCAAGGCTTAAGAACTCTACTCTACTCTCTACTCAACCTATTTCACTCTCTCTAAACATCTTCAGTCCCAATCGTAGAACACCTCAAACAAACCAACGAACTCTCAGTAATACTAACTCTACAGCCACGCCCACACTAAAACTATCTCTTTTTCTCACTTGTCTTCTTCTATTTCTCTCTCTTCCTCTCTCTGTTCTCTATTCTTTGTCTTTTTTTGTAATATATCGATGTGATTTTCCACCTCTGAACTAACTTGCAACCTTAACTCAATTAAATGCAAAACAAACATTTAAAAATCCCTTCGATCTGATAAAATATGATACCCGTCAAACCATAACACCAGGCGACGCAAACTCAACGCATTCGCCCACATTTCTACAGACATTTGTTTTAGCAATTACGGCAATTGTGCTCAATACCTACTACTAAACACAAAAGAAAAGATAAACAAGATAAAAAAAGAAAAGAAATTGACATTTATTTCTAATTGGATTGCTAAATCAAGGGATTGCCACAAGAATCAAAAAAGTGATGAAAACTTTTACAATAAACGTTAAGAATACAACAAAAAAACAAAACAAAAGAAAACGAAACAAAACATACTCACGCAAGAATTTTGAATAATTTTCCCAACCATAAATTACACGCAAAGTAAAATGCTAATCTCTAAGAATAAAATCTAAAAAAAAAGAAAAACAAAAAGAAAAGTAAAGAAAACATAATACTTTTGGTCATAAACAACACGTGAGTCCTGCATAAACTTGTCTCAAATCGCTGCACACGCCCACAGCCACAGCCACAGCCCACAATCATGACTTGCACAGCCGCCACCCCCACCGTCACACACTCGAATACCCCCAATACCTTCACCCTTCAAATACAACTCTCGCTGTTCTCGACTCGTTTAACTCACGCATCGTAATTTGCGTAATGATGTTGCAAGATAAAATAGAAAAACCCAGAACCTCCTGTTTGGAGCTAGCCCCTAATTAGTTCTTATCTTGTGTTGCATATTTAAGTTTTCAGTAGAATTCGGAAGTTTTTTGAAAGCATGTCATGATAGGGAATGATGATTATTTATTTTTGTTTATTCTGGCTTTCTTATTTTGCGCACTCAACTGATTTCCCGCTAAATTATTGTGTGGTAAACTAAGATGAAAATCATCTACTAATACTATGCTAAAGATCAACTCTTTAACACACTAACACATCCAAAGCACAGTCAGCATACGTGATCAACAAAGACAGTACAAATCAAAACTTTATCTAGTAAACCATTAACACTACGTAGCCTTTGTCATGATAAGTTACAGATATAAAGATAATATAGATACATACATGCATATGTATATGTTTATCTGACTATCCGACTATCTATGCATTGACATATATTACATGGATATACGTATTTCGTACTTTTGTTTATTTACGTTTCTATTGCCCAATTTAGGTATATCGGAAGCGGCCCAGGAAGATCACGACGTCCTAATTATAATAACACTAGTCGTCGTCTTGTCCCTAATCTGTCTCCTATGCACACTCTGTCACTCCAGAAGAAAACGTAGGAATCACGTGCGTCAATTGGGTTTACATCGGAATGCACATTACGATTCTCAGACGAGCGCAACGGGTAAGCATCGCGGGGAAAAGGGGGATGTAACGGAAGAACCATGTTGGAGATGTTTTCAGTTCTGTTTGTTTTGTGTTTTAGGATTTCTTTGATTTGTATTATGTCAATTATTGTTTCGAGGTAAAGCTTGAATAATATTCGATTGTGAATTCGAAATTAAGCTGATATTTTTGTATTTACCTGGTAGCTGGTCTTAGCTCCAGCCGTCGGCACTTGCAAAGCGGCGGGGCAAGCATTGCGGGAAGCCTGCACGGCATCAATAGTGGCACTCTCATCATACCACCCGCTCCTCTGCCACCGACCAGTGTGCCGCCACCGCCGCATATATGCATAGCCGGTGTCGATATGGTGCACGGTCTGATGTCTAATGATGAAGATGACGACGAGGACGATGACGATCTCGAGCTGGACGAAGATCAACTGGCAGCAGACATATTCATCAACGATGTGCATTTTGACGAGGATAACATCGATCATGTAAACCAAATGGCAAATGTCTAACTACGTTCGTTGGGTTTCCAGGCAATTCTATAGTTAGTTTCAGTTGTAGTACGCTTTACGTTAAGGCCTATTGGTAGGGCGAGTGCAGTGCGTATTGTATGTAGTCCAATGTTTACAAACTACAGTAGAATATGATGAAGGAGATGAACAAGAGAACAAAAAAATTCAAAAGTTAACAATACCTAAAAGACGAGAAATTATGCAAAAGTGCGAATTGATTAAGATATACATTTAATAAGCTATAGCCGAGGCGCGTAAATAAACGTAATAAAAATGAAAAACAAAAAAAAAAACAGTACAGTAGGGCGTAAATATTGTAGTAGCGATTAACGATGAAAGATGAACGAAACGACGACAGGCAACAAATAATAATTACATTTAAATATACATACATGCATACATACTATATTATACACATAGCGACTACGGATGACCGGGAAAGATAACAAGTGCGGCAGCCAACCACGCGTATAGGAAGCAGGAGTCGGGATAGAATGAAATGGGATGGGTTAACCAAGCGGTGAATATGAAAAAAGCATTTTCTTAGCCACAAGAGACCGCAAAAAGTTGTTGATTTTTATATTTGATACGAGTAATATTTAGGTGAAGCATAAATTGAATTAATTATACAACAATACCAACAAAGAAAAAAGGGAAAAACTCAAAAAAAAAACATATATTAAAACAATACACATTCACATGAATAAATAAATTTGAAAGCAAAAACCAAGCAAAATATGAATATTTTCATTAAAGTAAACGGCATTAAACAATACAATAAATAACTACCTAGACCTACAGGCGCGGACAACTTTTATTTACACATTTTTTTACAATAAGCAAAACACACACAAACACATACAAAGACAATTACACATTTCACAAGCTCAAGTTGAATAAGCTCAAGTTTACAAATCAAAGTTTTTAACAATTACACACTGACACAAACACGCGTGCTAAGGGATGAACGCAAAAATAAATAAAAGAATTAGTGACTATCAAACCTGTATCTTCCAGCAAAAGTTAAACGCAAAAGCGAGATTCCTCAATTGAGAGTTTTGCACAAATAAATTAACGTAATTAATACAAAAAAAAACTAAATTTAGCAGCGCCGCACATCGCGCCCTGCCAACTTCATCATTGATAAATTCAAAGATTTTTGTCTATTTAAGCACATTTTTATAGACATTTAAAAAGAATGTTGCGGCGACATTAAAACTAAACAAACAAAAAACAAAAGACAACAACAAAAGAAAAACAAACTATTTATAAAAATGTACACGCTAAAGAGAACGATAATAAGAACTTTTACAGTAAATTAAAATCCCAAAAATTAATAGACAACTAATTAAGCAAAATATTATATCATTTATGCCAAAGTTAAGGAAAAAGTATTATGATTTTCTTTTCTTTACTGGTAAGGTTTATGTTTCTTATATGTATGTATATTATTATTAATTATATTCTAAGTTTTTGTTTGAGAATTTTAAAATCTTAAAAATCAAAACAATAATAGAACACGAGAAAAAATTTGAGAAAAACAATTATTGGTTTCATAGCGCTCGTACGTTTTGCATAAAAATATTAAATGCTTAAATAAATGAAGAATACTAAAAAAGTTCAACGTTAAACAAAACATAAATAATAAATAAAATAAAAATAATAATTGACATTATGTAGGTGTTAAATAAATCATAATATATATACATAAATTGAATACACTTAACAAGTAAAACGTTGTTAAATTGTTGCGAAATGCATAAAGATCAACTAATTCATAAGAAATAATAAATTATTTTTAAATATTTGCAAAACAAAATGGAAAAACCAAAACTGAAAGAAAAACAAAAAATGCATATTTAGTTTAAGTGTGTAAATTTTGTTGTTGTATGACATTAAAATGAACCCCAATTAAATTAGTTAATTAAAGAAATTTAATTTGTGTTCTAGCAATAAAAAAAGAAAATGCAACGTAACCTAAAAAGAACTATTTACTAAACACAAGAAAAATTAAATAAAAATGTTCAAGAAACACACGTCAAAATCCCCATAAAAAGTTCTAAGCGTTTACTAAACAAAACACAACGTTAAATTAAACAAGCAAGTGTTAAATTTACAATTAAAACTACAACTTAAGCAAAGCAAGAAAATACGATGCGAAAATTATGCTAAACAATATGTAAAGCCTATACCAAGAGAAAGTAAAGAATCCAAATCCAGAACCGAGCGCATGAATTGGCATAGAACGAGGCGCTTAAGCAAGAGATAGTTGACTAAATTGCAAAATTTTAAAATTGAACAAAAAACACCTACAAAAACAATTCCATGTTAACATTAAATATAAATAAAGGTAATTAAATAAATGAATACTAAACCAAATACTTACACGGGTTATTATTATTTAAAACCAAACACGGAAACTTTTTTATGAACTTTTGATAGTTTTATTGATAATAAAAGATTTTCAAAGTTTTTAAGGTTGTGTATTTATTCGATTTTTAAAAAACATTACAAGGATGATAAGCAACATTTGTGTTGGTATATATAAAAAACTAATTAAGGGACGGAAAGCTAGAAAATACAAATGTTTTACTTAATATTTAAACGATTCCGGATTTAGTTCTGCGAGTTCAATCGAAATTTTTCCAACATTTTATTGATTGCCTCCGTATTACCGTCGACTTGGGCTTTTTCCTGCTGCAATATATTCTCAAATGTTGTTTGTTTAGTACCCACCAGGTAGAAGTCCTCATCAGCGATGGTAACTCTGCCATCGGCATCGGGTGCTTTGCCCTCGTATATGTCCAGAGCTTTAAAATCAAAGACTATAGTCAGATGGTCAGCAAGTAATACAATTAAAATCGATGGCATAAACTCACCCATGCTCTTGATAAGTTTACCATCAGCATCTGTAAAATTGAACTGAAATGTGTTGACTACTGTCCGTTTATCTGGATCCGACTCCTTCAGCTTATTGCGAATTTTCTCGATTATTTCATCGCTTTTCATGATGACAGACAATTGCAGCTTAGTTGCGCGCACTACTGGATCGCTTGAAGACAGTTGATTGACTAATTCAAACGCAGAGACGCCAATTGAAACGTAGACAGCGGATTACAGCGGTCGCTTTTATTATGGCTTTGCATAATTCTTAATTAAAGTCAATTTGTTTGATACATGATTGACGATATCGCTGCTGGGCATGAGAAAATCTAAGATCTTATACGACTGGAAAAACACACAGTTAGTTTGGTTGGGTAGTTAAATTAAATATATTTTGATAGGTGGTAAAATGCTAGAGCTACTAAATAAAACTTAGTACGCAAGTAAATGAGAAACCTAGATGAAAATTATGGCTTCCATAACTTCAGCAGTCCGTCCTCGCTATAGCTAGCTAACAGATTCTGATGTGGATGATGCGTTAGGCCAATAACGTCCTTTTCATGGACCTACAAGTGAAAACAGTTTCAAGCGTTCATATCGATCCCAACAAAATTAATTATATATTCATTATACTCACATTGAGGGTACGCTCCAGCTTTCCTGATGAGACTGAGAAACAATAGAGCACCTGATCCTCACCAGCACAATAGATGAATTCGCCTCGTGGCGAAAGGGTTGCTGAAATGAATGCACCACCTTCACGCTTACCCGATGAGAATGATCGTACAATTTGTCCCTGCATATTCATGATGACAACCGTATTCGATCTATTGCAGACGATGAAGTGCTCCGGATTCTTGGGGAGCACGAGCACTGTGTTCACGGCCAGTTCATTGCCCAGTGGCTTATAGGTAGCAACACATTCAGTTGTTTTAAGTGACCAAACTTTGACAGTGCCATCGGATGATGCACTCAGTATGCTGTGGCCATCGGGAGTGAATGTAGCTTCATTGACGAATGACGTATGACCCTTAAACTCTTTTAGCATTTTACCCGACTTCAGGCCATGTAAACGTACAGTGTAATCAAAGGAAGCACTGAGAACTTGACTGTTGTCGCGGGAGAACTGTAGACAGGTAATTCCTTTGGTGTGTGCCTTTTCAAACTTGCGCAGACATTGCCCCGTTATGATTCGCCACACCTTGATCTGCCCATCTTGAGCTCCAGATGCAACCATCTCAGAGTCTCGTGAGAAATTCAATGCTAACACAGCCTGCTCCATCATCATAAACTGGTCCTGTGCTTGATATTTTAAATCCTTACGCACTTTGCCGGTAGTGAAATTCCACACTTCCAGAAAGCCATCTACACTGCCAGTGATCAGATACTGTCCGTCTGGGGAGAACTGTGCACACTCTACGTGGGACTTTTCACCAAATTTGATCTGTCGGAAGAGCTGCGTAGGATACATTTCTTCTTCTTGATCCTTCATCGCTGCTTTTCCGCGGAATAAATCGATCGTTGTGCCAGGCGGAAGGAGACCTTGGTGCTGCTGCCATTTGAGAGCCTGGCCGAGCAAAGCCAGGAGCCTAGAAGAAGGCACAACGTGAACTTCGCCACTCAATTCTTGTGCAATTGCTGTACGCCGCTTTTCCTTGCTGCTGCCCTCCGCATAAGCCTCACGTGGATCGAAATAGGCCCGCTGCAACATATTTTCTGCGATATGCGATTGATTAGCTTATTTATTTATAGGACTAGCACCTCCATACTCACCTAGATGTATGTAGCGCTCAGGCTCGTGCTGCTTTAACATGCTCATTGGATCAGTTTGACGCAGTAATGAACGCGCTGCGCCTAACTCTCGCAGTTCTATCAATTCCAAGACGATTTGTTCATAAAGATTGAGTAGTTTCTTATCTGGCAGCTTCAGTGATTGAGTTACCTTGAGTACCGTGTCCCAGTGCCCATTTGAAATATCCTGGACAAAACCGTCGACGCTATCTACTGTATTGAGCGAAACGCCAGTTTCCTCCTATTGAAGCAAATTGTTATTAACGTAATTGTTGCTATTCCACAACTTACTTGTAATGTTTGTAGTGTTTTTAGCAGATTCGACTCCTTCAGATATTGTTGTATCAGACGTATAACGCTAAAAATAAATGGGGAATATGGTTAACGTTGTTGTTAAGATGAATATACTATAATACATACTCAGCCGATTCAATTTCAATAGACATTTTTATTTAGCAAGATCTTTAAAATTGTTATTTTATTTAAAAACAATACCAAAATAACTCGGACTTATAAGAACGCGTCTTTTTAATACCGACTAGAGATGAGCTACCGGTACGCATAACCATGATTAATCGTAAGTATTTTTTCGTCTTTTTCCGTGACTGTTCATCAAACACTGCTAAATTGAAATTATTAAATTTGTTATTCAATTACTCAGAATTTATTCTATTATGAATACAATTTTCTTAAGATTTTTAAAATAACAAACTGTATAACTGTAAATAAGTCAATAAAGGGTTTTATTTTCATTATTTTTAAAATTGGTGAGAGCAGTGTTATCGATAATAATTTTGCCGATAACTCAATAAGATTGAATACACCACCAGCTGTTTTGTCTTCTTCTTCCGCCTCGCCGTACTCTCCTTTGCATAACATCTACACTTTCAACTTGTTTGCGAATTAAATCAATTAAAATGTCAAAAGCTGCCGGTAAATTAAAATCTTTGAAGAAGACTGTAGAGCGAGTGACGCATACAACTAAATTAAAAACAAATATACCGGCCGGAATGGCGGCAGCGGGTCCGCCACTTGGTCCTATGTTGGGTCAGGTGCGTTTAATAAAATGTATTATATTTCTGTTCTTAATTAGTATACTTTCTTTTGTAGCGTGCTATTAACATAGCTGCGTTTTGCAAGGACTTTAACATGAAAACTGCAGAAATGAAGGAGGGCGTACCACTGCCATGCCGGATCTCAATGAACAGCGATCGGAGCTACGACCTGGTCATACATAACCCGCCAGCAACGTTTTTCCTCAAACAGGCGGCAGGTATTCAACGAGGCACAATGACACCTGGTCGGGAAGTTGCCGGCATGATTACTCTGAAGCACTTGTATGAAATTGCCGCTATCAAGATACAAGATCCCCCAAATGCAATGCTCACAATGCAGGTAAGCCGGGGAAAGACTTCTTTGCACTCTCTATTAATAATCTCTCACTCTTTCCATAGCAAATGTGTGAAATGCTTGTCGGAATTGCAAGAACCTGCGGTATTAAAGTTGTACGAGATCTGGACGCAGTCGAATATGCGCAGTTCCTGGAAGAGCGCAAAGTTATTGTCGAGGAGCAGCGACGCGAACTGCAAGAGAAGCGGGAGGCCAAAATGTTGCGAACAGGCTAATTATTCATTTTCGAGAGTGTTTTAATTGTTAATAATATACATTTATACAAAACTAAGATATCTATTCTATGCTAATACGCTTGCGATCCTTGGCAGCATTCTTTTTGCGCCGTTTCTCTAGATGTTTGTTAAGTTTTCCAGTGTCCTTCAAACGTTCAAACTGAGCAACCAACTCCTTGGCTTGCCGTTCCTCTGAAACATAATATGCCATTAGATCGGCTTTTTTCTAAAATGGTGCTAACCAACTTACTCTTTGTTAAGTAGTGGGGCTGCAGTCCCTTGTCATGGGCTTTCTGTATTACTTGATGCTCCTTCTTCAATATGTTCTGCTTAATTTGCCACTTTTTGTCCTCTACGTTCTTGTTAATGAGCCTTTGCATTGTATGTTTGATAGTCTCCTTTTCCTCCTTATCCTGAACCTCATCCAATTGCTTCTTCAGCTGTCCCACCTCTTTATCGCGTATTTTGGTTAAGAATTTGTAGTTTTTCTTGAAGTTCTCAACGTTATAGCTTCCTGCCCGTTCATCGAATCGAGGATCGCGGAGCTCAACATCCTTCTTACGCTCTGTGCGCAGCTCTGCACCCAGAAATGGAACTTGTCGTTTGGCACTTAATTCACGGGGTCGATTCTTGTTCAGCCGTTTGAGTTCTACTTTTTCTTTAGGTTTCTTTACTTTGGTACTTTTAGTGCCCAGCACTGCTTCTTTGTAGACCTTTGCTCCCAGCTGTTCCTTCAGCTTCATTATCTCTTCGAAAGTCATTCCCTTCAGATCTTCACGAATCGCAGTCTGAAAGCAAAACAATGATATTTATTGTGCTTGGCATTTTGAAGAAGGTCTTTTACTTGAGTTTCATCATCACTGCTTGAATCATGCTCCGATGCCACTGAAGACTCATCTGAAGATGCCATAATTAACAGATTATTCAAGAAAATACAATTTTAATATAATTTCACGTGTTTTGTTTTGATTCAGGTAGTAAACGCTTGTCGATAAGTTACGTCGATATAATAAGTATTCACGACTATCGATTATCGACAACAGGCAAGATATCTAGTATTTTTATTTTATTGTCAAAATAAATTAGATGTCTGGCAACGCTAACCCTTGCATTCAAATTGCCGCTTGTTTTAAATTATAAATGTCATCGGAGTCATTTACGTGGATCGAACTATACGAAGTTAATATTGGGCTTTCAACAGTTGGTCGCATGTTGCCGTCGCATTACCCGCTTTAGTGTCTTCACGTGCACAAAAGCATTGACCTAACTCCTGACATATAAGCCAGTACATCAGTACCATCACTGTGGGTGGTTAATGACAACTATAACTTACAGCGCTTTTGATTGCCAAGGTTTGTAGCTCTTACACCCGCGATTTGTTTGCATTGCAATTGTGGGTCGTCTCGGGCAGGTAAGTCTCAGTCATCGGCCAGCTAAAAGACAGCTAAAGCCAAGGTATTTAACGGTCGTCTGACCTATAGTACGTAAGCATGCATGGCTGTGTGTGCTATAGTGGCACGCGTGTGTTCGGCGTAGTTTGAACAGTCATGAACAGGGCTGTTTCTATCTGAAACAGGGCGCCCAAAGGGATCACTGACTAGGTCAGAATAAATTAATATACATATACTTTTAAATACACGTTATCATTTAAATACTCGGAAATGAATTGGATCACTTTCAGTTTAATGATGAGTACATTTTTGCTATACATTCCCTGATTAAATAAAATGTATTCCGCAGACAAATTTGCCAATATGAAGCACTCATACAGAGCCACAGGCACACGCACATACATACACACATGGACGTAACGTGGGAGTATTTGGTTTCAGCGAAGAGCGACAGCACCACGCGACTGCGTTCATTCACCAATTACTCGCCTTTATGTTATGTATCGCCGCACTATCCGCTGCGTTGTCCTTAATTTCTTAAAAAGCGTTTAAACATCTAATGAAAGCATTTGACCTGCGATTTTCGCTGTCAGTCAATTTAGTCCTGCTTGGCACATCGTCGCGTGCAGTTCGATTGGACGACTGCTCAGGTCGTGCTGGAATTTGGTATCTAGTGGTCGTTGGTGGCTAGAGTGACTGCGCCGGATGATGTGATCATGGCCAAGATAATATCAACGATTAAGGCCATTCTCACGCGCATCATATTCAGCGCGCACAGTTTGCTGGCCATTTGGCAGGTGACAACCTTCAAGAACGACATCATCTATTGGACACTATGTGGACCACTGCTGCTGCTGCTGCTCGAGGGCATTTTCACGATAATGATCAAGAAGACACAGGAATGGCGCTGGTAAGAGAACAAATCTGTAGCATTGCTCTGTATTCTATATTAGCAATATATTGCCGGGTGAGTACCTTATCCCTGCGGAGTTTGGGCTAATGTAAACAAAAATCGGCTGATGCTGACGTCATGTTCGAGTTTTGATTTTCAATTAAAAGTGAAATCATGTGTTTAATGTGTCTGTGTGTATGTGTGTGTGTGGCAGCAAAACCACCCCAAAGAAAGACCTGTCCAGCGCAGCGTATCCATCTACATCCATATCCACACAATGACCACTCCTCCGGGCACCCCCATCCACACACGCTGTCGTAGTAAAAACTTTAATGGAATTTCACTTTGGGCCATTGGCGAAAGCACCAGGTTGTTAGTCTGGGTCTTTCACTAGTTGTTTACCTTTTGGCGGCGCTGGACAAGGGGCAGGGGAGAGGCCACATTACTTTGACTCTGACTTGTTGTTTGCTCATGCCCATCGCTTCCTCTCCTGCTGCAGGTTCTGTCCCTCGGTCTTTCTCTACCTTAGCAGCATTGTGCCGGCGATTTGGTTGCTCGAACTGGACAAGATTGAGCGACGCTTGCAGCAGATGAATGGCTCGATGACCAATGTCAACGTCAGCAGTGCGATCAACGATAGCAGAAGTGTTGTCGCCGGCGTCGGTAGCAGCAGCGTCACTGGCAGCAGCGCCGTCAACAACAGCGCCATTGCGCCAATGGCTGATTTACTGGACGATGCCGGCATCACGCTGCCAGTAATTAGTCCCGATACCTGGACAACGCTCATCGAGCAGTTCCTCATGCTTATACTGATTGTCGGACGTTGGCTGCTCCCCAAGGGCGACCTCACGCGCGATCAGCTCAGCCAGCTGCTGTTAGTCTACATTGGCACAGCGGCGGATATAATCGAATTCTTTGACTCCTACAAGGATGATTCGATTGCCCGCATAGGTTTTCTGGTATTTCTAACACTGGGCATCTGGTCCTGGAGTCTGATGCAGTTCACCATTGTGCTGTCGGCCACAAGAGGGCGACGACCACGAGGCAGTGGCTCACACCACAAGGAAGAGTGAGTGACAGTCAATAAAAATAAAGAGATCGTATATGTATAAGCCCCTCTATTCCCTTTCTTGCAGGCACACGGACTGCTGCCAGAACTGCTGTTGCGGAATCGATGTTTGGGGTACAGTAGCATTAGCATATCTGACTAGTATTACACAGATCTTATGACTATATCTTTTCCTAGGAATTGTACTCAATGTAATACTGCAAGATGCGCCTTTCCTTACCTTCCGTTTGCTGATCATATTCCAGTACAAGATTATTAACTATATGAACGTGTTCTTCACTTGTAAGAGATACGATAAGGAAACATACGATTGGATACGGAATTTGCTAATCTTATCCTCCCTTAGGCAAGAACTCTTTGGTCATTATTCTCCAACTGTATCGTCTGTATGTGGTCAATGCTGAGTTCTGGAAGAATCGACGCGAGAGTCGCATGGAGAAGGCGCGTCAGTATCAGTCGCGGCGACGTGTGCATGATGCGGATCACAACAGCATCTACATGATATCCAATGAGCGAGGTGGAGATGTCAAAAAGAAGATTAAGAAGTAAGTAAAGAATGTAAGTGGCAATACTTGGCGCTATCAAGCTATTTACTCTATCTCCAGAGCTAAGGACAAAGAATTTGTGGAACCTGAAGCAAGTTACAGCAAAAAGAAGAAAGACAAGAAAGAGAAGTAAGTGAGGGAATGAGAGAGTGTTCCTATAAGTATTCGTAATGCAATTTGTGCTTTATCATTACGTAGGAAGAAACGCAAACGTAAGGACACGGGCTACTCTACTGCCAGCTCACAGAATCTCTACTCGACCAAGGCAGGCGGAAAGGACAAAAAGGCCAAGAAGTCAAAACGCAACATCAGCAGCTCGCCCAGCGATTGCGATCTGGCGAATGCCAAGAAACAGAAACGCGTCAAAAATGCCGAAAAGGCTGAGAAAAAGTAGGTGCAATTCAGCGATTGGTTTGCTTGTGAACATCTCATGTCATTTTCCCAGGAAGTCACGCAAGATCGAGGCCGTAATCGAGGAGTCAACCAGCTCGTCGAGCAGCAGCAGCTCGGACTCGAGCAACTCGACTTTGCCCAGCTATGAAGTTATCGATGAGAAAAAGACACGTCGCCGCAAACGCAGCAGCGATTCAAGTTCCAGTGACAGCAGCTCGAGCTCTTCGTCATCATCATCATCATCATCATCCTGAGCTGTGTGTTTATGTGTGGACATTTTTGGAACTAACGGCATTTTGCAGCGGACTCCGCGCTGAGTGCAACGTTAGGATAGCAAACAATTTTGTTACAGCCAACAAAATGTTGTTGGGCTGAGACGCCGGGACGAACATTGTAACCCGTCGCGTCCTTATTTGTATGACCCACTATTGTGGTGAGGTTCGAAAATTTGTCATAAACATATATTTTCATATGTTTACAGTAGAGTACTGCATGCATAGATTGAAAAGAAAAGAATCATGCACTGTTAAAATGGGTACATTATTTTGAGTGTGAATGAATGTTGCAGTTTCGTCTGTTTTGATAGCTAGAGTACTCATTCATTTCAATATTGTATAGTATAAAATGAGTACAATATTTTTGTGCGCAGTACACACACGTACAATACTGTCAAGTAAAAATTTAATGTATTCATGCAGGACTCTATTTTGTACCTATGTATTTTAGCTAAGAAACAAAATCTAAATTTTAAATAAATATTTAAACTGGCGCCCAAACTTACAAACAGATTGGCAGCGCTGCCAACTTAATGAACAGCTCTCTCACTCTCTCTCTCTCTCTGACACTTGACATTTACAGCACTGCGTAGATATCGCCTCTCTTAGTGTCTCTCTCAATTGCTCTCTCAGCGCACACGGCAACGGCAGCAGCAGCAGCTGTTGGTGGTTACTATAGCGTAAAACTTTTGTTGACACTCACAGAGAGCGTGTGTTAATCTTTTTGTTGAGTGTGTATGTGCGTGTGCGGGCGAGAGACATGTGTGTAGTGTTTGTAACACTCTGAATAGTTGCTGTCGAGCGTTGGAGCGCTGCGGTCGCACTGTGGTCGGTTACGCTGCGGAGAAGATTTTTTGTTATTCGTCGAGTTTGAGTCTAGTGTGAGTGTCAGTGTTATTGTTGTAGCAACTATATATAGTATACATATGCAAAAGTACCTACACTCTTGCACGCATAAGTTCAGATTTACATACAAACATGTGTATGCAAGCTAATAATGTCGCCGTGCGAAACGAATCTTATTAAAATCTTATGCGAATCGCTGCTCTGGTTCCTCCCCCACATGTATGACAATAACAGCGCTAAAAACAACAACAACAACAGTGACACCGACGCGTGCTTTGCGCAGCCAAAAAAGATTCCATTTGTTTGCCAAGAGTTTTGAGAGCTGATAAAAAGATTGAAAAACGATTATCACAAACAGGTGTTAAAGTTTTAATTAAAACTTTGTCTACAGTGATTAAATTTGTGTTACAAATTTGCGAAAATACTCGGTTGAACGACACTTGAACCGCAGCCAAATCAATTTACGTATTTGTGTGCGCGTGTGAAAACTTATGTACATATGTATGTAACAGCGAGTGCATTATATCGTAAACAACGAGCACAGTTACAGTTCACGCTGCTTGACTTGTGCTTCTATACAACTGACCCGCGGTGTGCAGGCATGCAATATCGTATAATCGTACAGTGAAGTTGTACCCAGCTGTTCGCTGGCAAACAAATATTATTATCGTGCAAAACACGTTTCCACCATACAGCAAACAATATTGTACCAGTCCCAGGTCGATGGTTATTTCATTTCTTTTGCTCGAGCTTGTCTCTTTGTGAACGCCCAGCACGCTTGCTGAAGGTTATGACAAAGAGTAAAGTCCCTCAACCCGAAGCAGCTTCACCCACCCCCGCCCACAAAGGCCAACAAAAGCTGTGCCGCCCCAAACATTCCAGGCAATTTGCCGGTTTGCCACCATAGGCAGAGTATCATAGGCTCAATTACGCGCAGATTTGTACAATAACTCAGTGAAGTGTTTACTCTTTTGTAGAACGTGGATCGCCTTATGCTGCTCGAGCTGTCTGCATACATACTCGTACATATACTTACCCGATCAGGGAATCAATTAATTATACACAATATCACGCCATCATCGTGTGGCTAAACTCAACTTCATTAGGAAGTCTGGCGCCGTTCTTCAGTTGGCCAAGGCAGCAAACAAAAAATAAATAAAAAGAATAAATTTTGTTGATCTGGTGATCTGATGTTGTGGCTACATATGTATATAGCTATAGATACATATGTTCGTGTATACGTATGTACACAGACAGGCCTATATGTTTGCTCATCGGTTGGCAGGTTTTTCTACAACTCGTTTGACTTTTGTTGCCGGGCAGCTTGTCTGAAAAACATGAAATGATTTCTATAGATTTGAATACATTGAGGCGGTATACCATGAAAATATGATTGCAAATTGGCAAAGTAATTTACATTCTCCTGAATACGGATTATGTTCTTAAATACAGATTAAAACAATCGAAATATATAATAACTAGTATTGATATTCGACCTTAAATGCGATACTTCCTAGTATAAAGAAACTGATGTTGCTAAAATCCATCGACAATAATTATAATTACCCATAATTGTTAAGAGATTTATGCTTATGCCCTTTTTGAATTATTGTAAATGTTAGATTGCCAATTGAAATATTTTATTGGACTCACTTATGGATGCATACATTTGAATACAATTACTATACGATCGTACTGTACCTTACTAATTTATATGCAAATTCAAATCGTGTTCAATTTGGCGATGTCAATCCAAGCGTGTGAATAAATTCTGTCTGCGTGTAGATAGTTTTGGCACTTTGGGCACCGATTCAATGTTGTTCCAGTTTACTGCACACATGATTCCTGTCGCGGGGGATGGGCAGGCGTGGTAGGCAGAGAGGGTAGTCGAGTCAATAGCCGCAATTGGCAGGTGAACTTGATGGGTATGCTGGCATGCAATCTGCCTTACATTATACGAGTACCCTCCATTATTCGGTACTCACGTGGCTGCCACATGCGACAATTCAATTGCCACTCAACCGTATTAGCTGCCTTTCGTGTCGATGCCAATGCCGTAGCGTATTCATGATGCCAGCTTGTAGTAGCTTGTTGCTGCCAGCAATTATGCAAAAGTCTCATTGAAATAAAAGTGAATTAACCGAAAGCAACGCAGGCGCCGATGACTTGTCGCCTGCAAGTGCAGTTGGCTGCAGTTGGCCTTATTACGCAGTAAATTGTGATAAAAGAAAGAGGAAAAACAACAACTGCATTTACAACTGGCGATAAAGCTGCAGACAACGTTGATCGACAAAGGTCCAAAGTCCACATGGCGCATGAGTAACACGTCTGAGTGCCCATTCACGTATACGCCCCGTTGCCGACACAAACGAATGCCACTAAGGCGCCTGTCTACAGCATTCACTGCTCACTGTCCAGGTAATGCAAATGGATCGTAAAATATATACACAATGTTGTGATATATATTTATATATAGTAGTCTACTATATATACTCTGAATTATTTTATTATAATTTGCGCTGAGAGTCTTTGAACTCGCGCATCTTCAACGATCGCAGCCAGTTTCTTTTATCAAATTATAGATATTGCAATGACAGAATGAATTCCATTTAGCATAGTTATTGGTAATAAAGATATTGAACACACAGAAGTAGGTTTTACTTTATACATCGCCACTTGATATTGATAAGAACAAAGTGTCATTGTTATTGGTCTCTGCTTCTGTCTCTCGCTCTTTCGCTCTTTTTCTCTTTTATCACCCAAGTTGTTGCTCAAAAGCACAACACAAAAAATAAACATACACTTGAGTAAACCGATAATGGTTTAACAGTCTTTTGTGTGTTTTGTTACAATAATCAAAGTGGGTTTAGTTGGGAAACGGGGCTAAAGTGCAACAGCAAAGAATCTTCACTCTATTTAAGCTGTTTCCCGTTGCGTAGAATTTATTTGATATTAATTGGCCCTAAATGACACCTGTGGGTCAGTGACATTCCCTTATCGGACACTGTTAAAAGTAAAGATAAATTGTATGCGGGTTGCAAGTCGCCTGTTAAATACGCTTTGAATAAATAAATTCGAAACATTTCCATGGGTATTCCATTGCTTAGCAACATAAATAAATAATACTCATGAATATTGTACGAGAGACGATGAATTGCAAATGAATTTATATAGGAACTGAACACGACTCAAACATTAGACATGGCAAACAGCAATGTTTAGGCAAATCTCAAGGCTACGATGTTTGCAAGAGGAAATAAAAAATTGTTGGAAAGAAGAAATGTTATATAAATATAAAAATGTTTACCCAATGTCTGGAAGCCCGCTTAGAGGTATTATTTAGCTGTTTATTTTGTTGACATATTCTATAAATAAAGAGTGAAAAAAGAGTACAAACGTTCATAGAAATGTCAGGCAGACGCATTTAAATTCACTTGAGTGTGTGTGTGTGTTATCTTTGATAACTTTTTGCTATGCATGCGTGTGCTGCAGTTGTCATTGCTTCTTGACGCAGAGAACTCGAGTAAGTGCTGTAATTGTATTAGTACTTTATGGCAATTGAATGGGAATGTATTCGCATTTTATATTCACATGCTCGTGTCTGTTCTACAAAGGCACTCGAGCAATTGCGAGGTGGCGGGGCACTCATCCATTGCTGTCGTAACTGCCGCCACAAAGAGGCCTTGCGTCTGGCGTCGGTTTACTTGCATTGATTTGATAAACAAAAACAAAAAACTCAAAGTAAACTAGCCGAGCCTAAACAAGCAGCCCAACTGTCTTCTTCCCACTTGATTCAATCAGCTTTCTTACTGTTGCAATGCAGCTTTTCAATGATGCCATTATAATTACCATTTGCATGCAAATGCCAAGAAGATAGTGCGATGTGTTCTGAAAATAGAACTACAGTTGCTGCATATAGACAAGATGGCCTTTCTTTCTGTTGCCTAGAAGAGCCTGCCACGTGCGGCATGCAACAAGCTTTGGCCTTCATGTCGAGCAGTGTCGTGTCGTGCTATGACTGGCCCTCAACTTGAACCTTTGCTGGTGCCAAGCGACATAACAAGCAACGTAGGACGTACGTAACGTAACGGAATGTAACGGTATACCATTATTATGCGGCAGCTCTGACGTCTATGGCTAAGTTATCTAATTGGATTTAAGAGAATAAATCATAAATTCTAGAGACAATGTAACCCGAGCACAAGTTAATGGACGCTTGTTTACTCTGCCCAGCGGGATATCGAATGTGTTATGTAAACCGATAGGCTATACGATAGAGTAAGCTATCAGAATCATATTTACTTCTTGTGGTTTTGTTTGCACAAAGTAGCGACTCTCTGTGGGGTAAGCAGCGGGGCGTATACGCGATGTAGCGCCAATGCGCTGCTATTCTTAGCCAGCTTTTGCTTTTGATGAGCAGAACAACAAAGCAATGAATTTATTGTGATTTAGCATTGACATTGGCATTCTCGATTCTCTCCGAGCATATGTATATGATTTATAAAAGGTAAGCTCTCATTTAATTGCAGTTCTTGGTCGGCAACATGTTGAATATCTGCTAATTGGCAGCTGGCCAGGCAGCACCAGCAGCAGCAGCAACAGATCCCTCAGTTATTGTCTGAATAGAATACAGAGAAAACGATTTGGCAATGCTTACGAGAGCGGAAGCCAGAACTCATCCCAGCGCCCAGAGCCCAGTCAGCAATGATATATGCCCCAATAATGGTGACAAAGCGGACCGTAAGCACAAAGAAGGCAACGTCAACGTGGACAACGACAACGACGACAACGGCTTATTTCAAGAACCGATCGATGAGCATTACGTCTGCGACATTGCGATGATGAGAATCGGCGAGGAGGTTGCCGCGAGCAGAGATGCGATGCCTTCAGCAGTTCACAATGGGGACGAGCTGGAAATCGATCGCCAAGAGGAGGAGCAGACTATTAGTGATCTGGTGCGTGCCTCCAGCACCGGAGCACTCATGGAGTCGTAAGTCGAAGTGGAGACTACTATTATCCAGTGTTGAGTAACCTTCTTTCTTATTCCATTTCTCAGGAGCGACAGGAACAGCGGCAGCATGCGCGTAGTCTTTGGTATTCTGGTGCGTCTGGTGCTTCCACTGGCCAATGGTGTGGCCCGTGGCATAAAGGGTATACGCGATGTGCGCGTTCTGCGTGTGCTGCAGAATCTGGCCTCAAGTCGTCAGGCCTTGACTAATTTAGTAGCCTTTGCTGCGAATACCATATCACTGAACTTATCCTCCGTACAGGGTGAGTAATATTCGAGAGAAGTCAATCAGTTCACATTGATCACTCGCACAGCCTAATCCCACAGCGTTGCACATGAAATACTTTACACTTTCCTCTCGAACTCTTCCATTGACAGTCTCCAATCGTTTGGGACCGTTGCTTAACGTGCTCAAGTTGCGCAAATCCCAAGATGGCTTGGAAAGTCTCTCAGACACGCTGGGCACAAGTGTGCCCACAACACCACTGACTCCACTCACACCCACAATGCCCTTGACGTCCAGCATAGCTATGCAAAATCCACCTGTCTACAGCTTGGGCAGCTCATCGCCCTCCAGCTGTGTCACTCTCAACATCCTGGCCGAGCCCCCGCCGGGCACACCCATTCGGGCGGACATTGTACTGATTCATGGGCTACACGGTTCACTGATAAACACATGGAAGCAAGGACTCTGGCAGAACGAACGTCATCCGGTCGAGTTCGATCGTCCGCCTCGGCCGCCAGTACGTCCGCCCAAGCGTCCGCGTCATTCACGCAGCGCAGCAATTCATCCGGCGCCACGCGAGAAACGTGCCAAGTTCACCTCCTGCAGGCGGGAAACAGAAAAGGAGGATGAGCCGCATAATGACAGCGCCTGGGAGCTGCCCCAGATGCAACAGGCTTTCGAACAGAAGCCTCCTCACTCAAATGCGTCCGATACGGACGATGCCGAGGGGTGAGTTGATACAGTGCCCCCTTCAAGCTGTTATTTTACTTGAGAATTCCTTGCAGTTACACCTACGTGTGTGGCGATCCGCAGGACATCCAAATTTGCGAGGGTGTCGAGTACAGTTTTCCCACATTCCGTCTGCGCATGCACGACAGCAATCGCGGGCTGCAAGTCGAACTGGAGTCCATGTTGCAGGATGAGGGAATTGATGGCACCCAGACGGAATCCGAATCGAAGCCACGCAAACAGAGCGGCAAGGCCAAGCCATCGGCCAATGATCCCAACTATTCCAAATGCTGGCCCGGTGACTGGCTGCCACTCGACTGTCCGGGCGTGCGAGTCATCGCTGTCAACTACACAACTGACCAGTATCTGTGGCGTCCGCTCTGGAAACGCAAGGAGCCGCGTTCCAGTCTCATTCAGCGTTCGCGTGAAATGGCCGAACTGCTCATTCAACACGGCGTGGGCCATGGCCATCCCATCATTTATGTGGGCCACTCCAAGGGTGGCCTGTTCATTAAGCAGCTCATGGTCGATGCTTGGGAGTGTGGGCGTCCAGCCATGAGGCCACTTTGGCGCTCGGCACGAGGCTGTTTCTTCTACTCGGTGCCACATCGTGGCTCTCATTTGGCATCTATTAAGGCGCCACTCCTCTCGCGATCCGTGGAGTTGCTAGAGATAGAAAAAAGTGAGTTGAGGGTGAAACACTTTTGGTTATCTTAACTGAAGTTCATATTCCTCTTTCAGATAACAAATACTTGCTGGATCTGCATAGACGCTTTGCCGGTCTGTATCACATGGGGCACCTAAAGATCGAAGTCTTCAGTTTTGTGGAGACAGCTCTAACACTCATGTCTGTTTTGTATTTGCGAATTGTGGGCGTGGATTCCGCAGGTGAGTAGCATTGTATACCCATGTCTAGCATCCATTAAAATGTTATTTCTCATAGATCCCGGTTTCGGTGAGGTGTGCGGCATTCGGCTCGATCATCGTGAAATCTGCAAGCCACGCAGTCGGGACTGTATTCTCTACAAGGAGCTGGTGAAAATGATTAAAAAGGTCTGCTGAGTCACCGCCTTGATCGGATAATTGGAATAGATATGTGAATAGCAAAGCAACTCACAGTTGCCCAATAATTACTATGCGTACCTAAAGAAATTGCCGATTTATTTTTATTGTTACGGTGCATAGCATATGGAACTTCAACTCCTTCTTATCAGCATCTTACGTTAAAACTTTACTTGCTTTAAGACACTCATGAAGATGCGTTTAAGCATGCCATTTAGCACATAAACTTAAGCTTATGCGTAGATATTATATATGATATGATATTAATAACCTTCAATCTTCGCATTGTGATCATTTGTTCAGTTAATTGTAATGTGATCATTGCAAATTGCAGATATACAAACTTTAAGTTTAAACAAACAGAAACCCCCCTACCATGTAAATATACAATATATATTATAAAAACAACAAGTACATATGTCTGTATACACCGCTGTTAAATGTTACCAACGAAACTAGCTCCAGAAAACTTGAGACAAAAATTAAGATATTGACCATTTGATAATTATGTGTATAGTAACAACCTGTAATGTACTGACAGTTACTAGAGATCTTAAAGATAAATGCTAAATAATTGTGTATTTGAAATCCACGTTTGACGTTTTCCAAATAAAAATGCAGATTATTTCATTAAGTTTGTCATCATAACTTAGTTTTAATGTGTGTATTTCTTTCTTTTTCTTTTATTTTATTTTTTTTTCCAATAGTTAAGGTTGCTTCTCTAGCCTTGTGTACCTTTTACTTATATCATTTTCGATACATTTTACATGTATTAGTCTCTAATGCCGCGCTAATTGCTGGAATTCTTGGTTTGCCGAATTACTTGCACCGAAAACTTTAACACGAACCTACATATAGGTATATATCTATATATATATGTGTGTGTACGTATGTGTGTGTCTATGTAGGTATTTGCCAGCTTACTGTCTACGTACATTATATTATAATATGAATTTCATTTGCATATACGATTTATGTATATAAATTACATAAAAAATACATTCAATTTTTTGTGTTTCTCATTTCATTCAAATTTTTTCTTCAGCTTTTAAGGAATTTTGCGTACAATCTTGTCTCGAATATCATATTTTATCATATCGGGCAACCAACTAAAATAGGATCTTGCTTGGTTTTCTTTTTTGTTTAAATTTAGTTACATTATATACTTGCCACTCTACTAATGAGGTATACAGAGAATGTGAACTTAGAACTGGAAACTAAAATTACGTATGAAACTGCACTTAGTCGAATGAAATTTTAGGATCAGCTTTACCGAAGAGTTAAAGAACATATATGATATACATATGTAATTTACTTACAGATTTAGTGGACTCTTTAGTTATTTATTGGCCAAAAATCAATGCAAAAGTCGCATTATGCATTTCCATGCCATCAAATTAATATATTTGTAATTTATTGTTGGTTTTGCGCTTAAATAATTTAAACATTTATCACATCCACTTACATAGCGATCACAATCGCAGCTATTTTTCTTAATTTCACGTCGTCGTCCATTTTCATTTTCAAACATTTATTCCTTACTCACTAATTTCATTTATATTTTTCGTAATACATATATTTCCATATATCAGTTTTTTGTGTATCTATTTTTACTGGATGTGGCTTTCTCTTGTAACGCTTAAAGTGTGTATTTTCTTTTTCTTTCTTTTAGGAATTTCGAGTTCATTTGCGGAATATATTGCTTGAAATAAATGCAAAGCTTATGCGTTCATCAAAATGCTAAGCCTAATGTACGTTGTATAAATAAATGTTTGGTCTGTCTACCCTTGCAGTCGGTTTATAATTTATTTTTCTCCGATTTAAGACACTATTGCCCCAGAAAAGTATCCAAAACAAAAGGTGACATAGTTTATAAAAACAAACTACTATGGAGTAATGATTTCTTACCAAATCAGACGAAAAGCGGAATATTCGGGAATTATATTTTGATCAATGTCATTATACACATGCATATGATATATGGGACACTAAACCTTTTTGCAAGGGTATCTAGGCCTCGGCAGACCGAAGACAACCGTTCTACTTTCCTTTTGTAGTATGTTTTGTATGATATAAATCTATGATCGTTAAATGCAGTTAAATGCGCGAAATCGTGGCTTACTATGGAGAGTGAACACAAGTTGATTGGTATTGAATTTAGGTCGAGTGCGAAGTATGCCCCGAGGAAGTATTCGCTTAGGGAACATATGGTAGACAGCGGATTGGCAATTACCGTCAACATGCCTCATAACATAGATATATTATTCAGCAAGTGGAATACATTAGTGCACAATGTACCCAGTGTAATCTATGCTTAGGTGGAAAGGTACTATTGTTTTATTTTATTTCGATTTCATTTGCAATTATGATTATTGTTTAGCTTGGTTTCTTCATGCTTGTTTGGTTGACGGTTGTTTTGTGGATTGTATTGGTTTAGTGTATAAGGTGTGTTTTTGTGTTTGTTATTGCACTTATGTCTAAATACGTATACAGTTACAGTTCTTTAACGTATCCGCTTTTCATTGGATTCATACATACAATATATAATATTCTCAATTTTCAATTTGTCTCTAATTCGATTTCCATTTTCACAAATTTGTGTCTCTTGCATTTTATATCTATGTGTATTAGTTTATATGTATGTCTATAGAGATGGAATGTTTGTGAGTGTGTGTGTGAGTTTGTAATTATCTGTGTATTTCATAACAACTTTTCACCTCTTGCTTCACACCGAACAACAATCAATGCTCAAAACACATTTCATAGCTGAGCCAATTTTAAATATTATAGAAAAATAATATCTGTGGTTGACTGTGTGCTGCTGACTGTGTGTGTGTGTAGGTGTGGGTGTCAGTATGGGTGTGGCGTAGCTAGAGGTTCTGTTGTTTGTACAAACAAGGTACTGCCGGTAATGGGGATAGACTCGTACAATACGACTGCGGTACATGCGTGTGGAATGCGAGTTAGGCATAAACAAAGGATCTGGATAGATTGTTTATTGCAGGTGCCGGTTCGGTTCGGTTCGGTTTCGGTTTCGGTTTCGGTGTTGAAAATAAGCGCTTAACGAAATGCAAAATGATTATAATCAGGTACATTTGATATATCGGTTTAATAAAATCATTATAAACGAGCAAACAAACAAAATGCAGGCAAATAAGTTAAAATAATTATTGATTGTAACTATGGAAATATTATCGGATATTTGCATTATATAGATATGAACACTTCTGACTATTGTGGTTGCGTATGGATGGTTTGTGTGTGTGTGTGTGTGAGTTGGGCTATTGCATTGCTTTGTTTGGCTATGTGTGAGTGCTTAATAAATAGTACATTACTGCAGTTTGATTGATGTTGGAAATGAATAACTTATTTCAAATAATATTTAGCCTCAATTAATAAATGAAAACAAACAGAAAGTAAACAAAACTATCGTAGATCGTATAAAATGGTCGTAGCTTAACTTAAATACGCTTCTACCGCTATGCATGTATATGTGTGTATGTATGTATATAAATATGCTGCTTACTCTAAACTTCTAATTATAGTTCACCTTCAGTTATTGAAGTCGAAAACATTTATAAAATGTAACTCGCTTATGTATCCTAATCGCGAATGTGCTTAGAATGTTTCGAGCGGGGAATGTGTGTGAGTGTGTGTGTCTGTGTGTGTGTGTGAGAGGGGGAGTGCAATAGTAGCTTCATAGAATACTTTTGCTTGGCGAGGCGACGACGGAAATGGCTGCAAACTCATCGATCGAACTCAGACTCGACCTCAACCATTCGGATCCACCTGAGCACGTCGATGCACAGCCGTCGGCGGAACTGGCCAAGTCTGTTTGGCCACTGTCGATTTAGTCGCTTTGTGGTTAACGGACACAGGATGCGCCTGTGGTCCATTGGCAGGAACTATGGATACATGTGGATGCTGCTGCTGCTGCTGCTGCTGGCGATCCTTGAGCTGCACAGCAATCGGTTGCTGCTGCTGCTTGTTGTTGCCTCCGCTGCTGTTGTTGTTGTTGCTGTAATTGGAATTCGCAGACATTTGCTTGCTGGTCATGTCAGAGGGCAGCTTGAAACCATTTGTGAGACTGGCGCATGCATATTCATGCTCCGAAGTCGGGGTCAGCGTGGCAGCAGACTCCTCCTCGGCCAGCAAACAGATGCCATCGTTGGAATTGGAGTGTCGTGCGAAATTCGTGTGGAATTGCTTTTTGCTGCCGTTGCTGCTGCTGCTGGCACTGCTGCTGCTCAGGCTGCCGCTGCGCCGCGTTGCTCCAACGTGCCCCAAACCCGGCACAGTGGCCACCAGTGGCAGTGAGTTGGGCGGCACAGCTACCTCCAAGCCAGCAGCAACGCCGCCCGCATGCTCCCCATGCTTGCCAGCATTGGCAGGCATAGCAACAGCATTGGGTGGCGTATGGCGATAGGGTATATAGAAGGCGGTCTTGCCCTCATGCATACCCTCCTGCTGCTGCTGCATGCCCCTGCCCTTGTTCTCTGGCGTGCCAGCGCACAGCGGCAACTGTGACAAGTTGTGCACTCCCGCAATACTCATCTCCAGGGGCACATCCTGTTCGCCGGCTCGCCGTGCAACCGCAACATTGCCATTGCCATTGGGCAATGAGGCAGCCGTGGCGCTGCTCGTCTGATACTCCAACGTGTGCTCCGGCAGCAGCTCGATGTGATAGCGTGAACGTGGAATTAGCGTCTGCATCTCGTGGCAATCCTGCTGCAGTGTGCTGCCACTGAGGCCACCGGCACTGTCGCCGGGCATGCCCGAGGCGCAGCTCAGATTCCCGAAATTAATGTCTGTGGGCGTGGTCAAGTGGGTGGGCCCTTGGGCGCGTGCCTTGAAGCGGCGTCGCTGGAACACAATGAACAGCGCAAAGCCAAGAACGCACATCATCGAGAGCAGCGAACCGATGGCGATGCCACTGTAGACCTCGTGATTGGAACTGTTCGTCTCCAGTATGCGATGATTCACAAGATCAAAGTACAAGGGGGCACCCACGCCAGTTTCACCCACAACACGCACAGCAACATGAATTTTATCCGTCTCCGAGACGTTGGGGAACTGCAAAGGAAGAATGAATGACATTGGTAAAGTTCTTGGAGTTGGAATTGAGGTCATCAGACCTTGAAGATGCACGGCCGACACTCGAACACGTTCGCCTCGTGCGTGACATTGCCCAGCGTCCAGAGTATGTTGTAATGATGCACACGCCCATTGGGATGCACTGGCGGATCCCACAACAGCTTCAGTCCGTTGTCCTTGACTATGCGAGAGTTGTTAATGGTGCCGGGAGCTGCAAGGGAAATGCACAGAGATTAGCTTCGAAATACATGTACGAGTATTGTATGGAGTCTTCTTACGATCCGGCAGCGTCTGGACATCCATTTCGCCATAGAATATCTGCGGCTTGCAGTTGTAGAAGTGGAAATTGTAGTGCTCATTGGCGCTGAGCCCGCTGACCAGCAGCACAGAGTTGACTATGGTGCGCTCCTTGCACTTGGGCTCGTGCTTGCGCAGCGGCAGCTTGATGTGCAGATGACACTCGTAGACGCACGTGTCGTTGAGGCTGTCGAGGAACTGAAATGCCAGCATGCGTGACTCGACTGTGATCAGGCGAAACGACATGTTCGACTGGTCCGAGGTGCCGTTCTCGATCTAAGTGTGAAGAGGGAAACACGAATGCAAATATTAGAGCAGGCCAAGAACTGTGAGATCTCCAATTGCCAGCGTGGGTGGGGGGGGATGGACTATGTGTTCTACAGTACAGTCTACTCACAATCTTCCACTGTACGTAGCGAAAGTCCTGGGCGAGGAATTCATTCTCGCTGGTAATGATGAGCACACGCATCTTGATGCGACTGAAGTGCTGCAGCAGCAGACCCGTTGCACTCTCGTCCAGCACCAGACTGTAGATATCCTCCTCCATCTCCAGTGTGACGTCGTCCACCTCGTTGTCCAGCACCTCGTGCTCGGCATTGCGCAGCACAGTCGCTGCAGCCGATTGATTTAGCGGCCGTAAAACGGTTAATTTGCGCCGTATCTCGTCCGGTTTCTCCTCGACGGGCGTGACAGTGCCACGCAGCGGGCCATCGAGTAATTGAGCCGGATGTGGGTGTGTGTGATTGATGGAGAACTGCACTATAAAGTACTTCTTGTTCTCCAGATCTCCCTGCGACCACTTCACGTACGTATCGTTGCCCAGATGCACCAAACGCAGCAGCACTGCAAGGGAAGGAGGCACATGATTAAATCAGTCAACTGTGGCTAAGCTGCCGGAGCCTGGTGTAACTTACTGCCTTGGGTGCAGCAGACGACAGCGGGACTGCGCAACGAGCTGAGTATCATCTGCTGCGGCACAACGCCGCCGGACCGCACATCGGAGGTGGGCGTAAGGAAGCGCGTGATTAGCGCAAAGGGACGATAGACGGGCAGGCCAGTTGAGATGACCACGAACGAGGTGTGATTCAGTTTCATGGGGGCGAACGAGCTCCACTGGTGCGGATTACTCTGCACAATGTGCACCACGAACATGGACTGCAACGTTAAGAGATCATCCTGATAATTAGAATACAGCATGAGAATGGGAGAGAAGCCACAGGCACATTACCTCCAGGGTGCGGCTGTCGAAGGTGACGTTAATGGTGTGGAAGCTGTGCGGATAGCAGCGTATGTTCTGCAGCGGATTAGGCTGCTCCGGCTGACGCTTGAAGCGCAGCTCTCCCGTCGCCGAATCCTCGCCAGCCACGTTCCGTGCAAAGCACTGATAGATGCCCTCCTCCTCGGGGTCGAAGGAGTGTATGTGCAGCTCGTTGCCGCTGATGTAACGTGTGTAGGAACTGTTGAGCTGCACCCCATTGTGGTACCAGCTGAGTGCCGGCACCGGGTTGCCCTCGGCACGGCAGGACAGCGTTGTCGACAGACTCACATAGCCCAGCTCCACGGGCAGCGTGTTCACGATCCTCGGCGGGCTGGTGACCACCACACGAAACGTCTGTCTGTCGCTTGGTGTGGTGCAGAAGTAGTAGCCCTGATGCAGTGCCTGGCTGACATTGGATATCTCCAGGGCGACGCTGTCGTTGCGCAGCTGGGTGAACGTGTTGTTGGGATGCTGCAGCCACCAGTCTATGGGCACGTAGTCGGCCACAGCGCGACACTGTAGCAACAGTTGGCCACCGCTGGGCACATACAGCGTGGCATTCTGCAGGGCTGGCAGCAGCTGCGTCTCTCGTCCGGTGACGCTTGCCGCGACATCGACGTGCACCTGCCACACGAACTGGCGATGGCTTCGGTTCGCATATTGGTTCTGGGCAACGCATCTGCAAAGGAGGAGAAGACAGTTTCACACATACGTTTATCGACATGGACAGTGGGCACAGCCAGGGCGAGGGCGATGGCGAGGGCGATGGCGAAGGCGAAGGTGACGGCGCAGGCTGTCGGCGGTGCGTGGTGTTAATTAATGCATATCTGCTAGTCTAGCAGCGAGGGTGCTGTTGATGGATTGTGGCCAAGGTGTTGATACACAACATCAGCGGCTAAATGAAAAAGCTGCCCGCAGGCAGCTGTAAATTACCTGGCACACAGGTATTTCTTATAATGAATATGAATGTACTAAAGAAATTAAAGACCATTAAAGAATGTTACAGTCGAATGCTCTTGACTGCTGCATACCCTGCACTAGATTTCGAAAAATCCTGTTAGAACTGCATTAATCAACACAGCATTCAGCAATGGGAAGACCTTACTGCTTTCTAGCAAGTAAAGTAACAAACGAAACGTACGCTACAGTCGGGCATGTCCGACAGTCAGACACCCTACACACAGTTTTGTAAAATCTTTACAAATTCTCTTTCATTCATTCACTCATTCATTCTCTTTCTCACACACATGTGCAGTCAGTTACTTCAATAACTTCTGTGTGTAATGCCGAATTGAATTGAAATTTAAAGGAGAGGTAGATATTATAGTCAGCTAAGTATATGTCAAAGTCGTAAAGTTGTATCTTTTATACGTGCCTTTCAAATCGACTTGCAAAATTAAATTATTGATTTCTGCAGGCGGTGGGCGTGGCATCCAATATTTGAATTAAACTTCATCTACACATAGTATACAGTAAGCTTCTTGCCAAATTTGGTGTCTCTAGGTTTAATAATAGTTAAGATCTGTGTGGTCACACAGACAGACAGATGAACATGACTCGGCTAGTGAGCCTGAGCATGAATATATATACTTAATGGGATCTACCATGCCTCCTTTTGCCTCTTATATACATTTTCAAAAAGTTGGTAAACCCTTTTTTGGCCATTTTTAATAGTATTATATAATAAACTTCATCTGCGTGCAGAATACTAAATTTCATGTAACTAACTCGCAAAGTTACCGAGTTTATATTGTTCTATTCGTTGTTCACATTTATACAACCTAATATACCCCTCAGCATGCATTTGGTGCAGGGTAAGATAACTGAAAGGCAATATAGATGTCTGCAACACAATGTAAACTTAACATCGTCTCCACGGAGTAGATTGTTATCTTATGTTTTCGATTCTTCAGACTGCCAACTTACTTGTACTTTCCTGCCTGATCCGCACGCAGTTGACGTAGCACAAGTGTTCCATTCGATAGTATAAGAGCACTGCGAAAGAAACGAGAGAATAGAAAGAGACAGATTAAAACCGATGGCACATTGCTCGATCGATGGAACTGTCAGGATCAGAACTAAGGTAAGTCGGATCAAGGTGGATGTGGCATTCCAGTGCAGTTCGCTCGATGGAACTGAACACTGATCTTTACTCGCCTATTGTCATTCGCCAGGGAATCGTTGCCAAAGTACCAACTAATCCGCGCAGCCGGCACGCTGACAAAGGGACAGGCAAGCACCAAGGGCTGATGCTCTGGGGCGCTGATGTTGGCGATCTGCTGCTGGCCGGGAAACAAGCGCTTCAGAACTGCAGGCAAAGAGAAGAAGTTGTAGTTATGGCCAGGGAATAACAGGGGAATAAAGTCAGTCAACTCACTTGGATACTCCACAACTATGCTGTCGGATATGACTTTCGTGTAATCTGCATCGATTTGGCAGTGATAAACTCCGCTGGCTCGCTCATTGGGTGGCAACCGGAGTGTGCCGTTCTTGAAGATGAAGAACTCGCTCTTTCGTATTGCCAAATGCTCGATTTGCTCATCGTTGCGAAACCAGGTGCAATAGACGGGAATGCCATCTACAGAAGGAGGGGAGAAGCAGAAGCCGAGAAAGGTGTCACTTGATTCTCTGTTAGCTCCACAACTGTCAACTGGCACTGCCACTTACCCTGATAGTATTCATAGGAATTTATTATGGGAACACATTCCAGAAAGTGCAAAATATGTGGATTGGTTATGGTCAGTCTTGTAATAGCGTGCTTCTTTATCTGCAGATATGGCTTCAGTGTGCTTGTGTTCTTCGTCTGCGTGGCGGCAGCAACTGCAACAAATCAAGTGAAGAAATATTTAAATATTTAAGTATATTATACCAAGAAATAACTTATCTAGCAAGGCAAGACAAGGAAGAATGAGGATGCTAAATAGATTTATGCTTATGTATGTAAAATGAAGGAGAAGGCATGGCAGATCCACTCATGATGAATTCTATGTACAGCCTTGTAGCGAGGTATGTGCAGCATGTGTGGTGTTTTTGTATACAGAGGACTACATGTCAAATACGTTATACCCTTTATACCCATTAAAAATGGTCAAAAAGTGTATACTAACTTTATTGTTTTTATTTATTTTAATAGCTTAGATCTCGACGTTAAAACGAGTTCTAGTTGAGTTCTAATAAACATGAAATGTGTATATATACTTTAGGGGTCTGTCACGCCTCCTTATGCCTGTAAGAGGTATAATATATAATAATTGCCAACTACAAGGGGGAAGAATGATTGCATGGATTATCAAGGGTCCCCCAAACTGTCGCAACGTTCCTGCTTATGTAATATTCAGTTTTCTAGAGATACAAAGTTTGTGGTATTATATTTCAAATGTTGTGTGTCAAGTCGGTAATTAATTAATTAAATTATAAATTAGTAGTAAAGATATAATTTGGTACTGTAAACAGCAGAATACATTATAAAGTTATCCTCCAAAATACAATTTCTGTGTAGGAATCATTTATGATTTTAATACTTTTATTATTAGGCTACAGAATGTGATATACAGCAAAAAAGTTTGCGTGTTTGCAGATGCTTTTTATAATTGTTCGAAGAAACGGAGGGAGCTTTCATTATTAATTTAAATGATATAACTCATATAAAACGCTATGAATAAACATGATGTATAATACTCTACTCAGCACATTTTATAACATCTTTATATCCAAAGACTTCATAGTCTACTTTATAGTGCAATACAAACTAATACAAAATGGTATTTAAACTTAGATAAAATGCAAGCTTGCTATAAAAGCTATGCGTGTTTTATCTATTCCCCTCTCTGATACAGATTTAGATATTTGATATTTGGTGCGTATGCGTAATATGAGCACGAAAGTGCTGCTTGGCATTTGTATGTAACTTGTACTGTCGCATTATCTATTAGCTGGATGGCTGTTGCATTTGCAGCAGCGACAGCTGTACATGGAAACAGAATGCAGAGTGAAAAATAGCCGAAAAGAAGAGCGAGCAGCGAAGAGCAGCGCAGTGCACAATAACAAATAGCCAAACATTAGTCAAATGCGTTGAAATTTATGCTAAAAATGCAATCAACTTGCGTTCCGCTCCAGCTATGGCCACCCAAGTGGCAGTGGCAGCAGTCGGGCTGGGTGCACTCACTTGTGGCCAAGTCAAGTTGGCTAACGAGCCAGACGAATGGCAATTGTGTAGTCGTAACTAAAGTAGGTACCGAAGACGAAGACGCCTCTTGAGTTCCGAGGAAACTGTGAATTTTTTAGGTTTTTGATAAATTAACTGAAATAAATAAGATAATTGCTGGACAGGCTTAGGCTATGGCTTGCTGTTGTTGTTGTTGTTAGTTGTTGTGTTCGGCTGTGTTGTGTTTATGTTGCATGTTTGTACGCAATGTGTTGCAATTTTTATTGCAGTAATTACACGCAATGCACATGCGGCAATTTGACGCATGAAAATTCCTTTGACTTGCCCGCTGCTGCCTCAAAAACCAAATGCCATGTCAGCGGCAGCTAAATGCTGCAAATTTGCAGTACGCGCACAAACACACGAGCACACAGACACACACGAACACACACACACAGTGTCGCACACATGTCAGTTCAGGGGTTGGAGACGAGTTTGCATGTGCCGGCAAAGTGTAATTGTTATGGCATAATTGTTTCAATGGCACTGGGCGTTTAATTGCGCTTTGCCAACTACACCCCCAAAAACAATGTTGGCAAGCTTGGATTGAATTCTACCCCACCGAATTGTCCGCCACAATCTGCCATAACTAACTTGATCTTGAGTAACTGCGCTGCTCTGTGGCCTATCAACAGGCAGACATAATTCATTCTCCCTCCCCATCTCTTTCTACAATAGATCGACAATCTTAGTGATTGAACTGTCATGACATTTAACTTTCAACTCGATCGATCGCCCTACCGTTATTTGCAATCTTCAACATAATTTCAGCTCATTTATTCTGTAATCTGCTCTGCATCAAAGTCAAAGCTAAAGTCGAAGCTGAAGCTGAAGCCAAAGGAAAGGCAATGCAAAACTGAAGTCAACCAGTCACTGGGGAAGAATGTTTCTCAGAATCGTGCTTGAATGCTGTTTGACAACAAGCAGAGGCACACACACACACATACACACACACAGTCAGTTACTAAGTTGTAGCAAGTTGCAAGTCAATGCGGCACTCTGCAGTGGCAGGGTGTGGGGGGGGGGGGGTTTGCAACTTGCACAAATTTGCATAGTTGAACGCACGTCGACGGCAACAGCGCGCATTCCTTGCAGCAACTGTTGCTGCAGTCGATGATGAATGCAACTGCAACTACAACTGCTGCAGCAGCAGCAGTAGCGGCGGCGGCGGCACATAAATTGCTGCGCTGCGCTGCATTGCGCTTATCAAACGGCAACATCTTGCACATAGATAAGGCAGCCCCGGCTGCAACTGCAACTGCTGCTGCTGCTGCCTAGACTAGGCCCCCCTTTAATGGAATTTCACAAATTCAAATTGCCTGGCATCCTTTTAGCGCGCACCAGATTCAGATTCAGGTCCAGCAGCAGCCGCGGGGCAAGTCGATTCCCGGTCAACAGCTGTGGCACACTTTCAGCCCAGCCAGGGGCAGCCGTGTGGCAAGCAGGCAGCAGGGAGTCAAGGCAGGCAACGGCAGCAACATTTTATGCAAAATGCAGCGTGCACAAGATAATTTATCGCCTAATGACGTGCTGTTCTAAGGTTGCGCGCGTTGTTATAAAATGCGGTAATAAAACGCGGCAGCAAAAAGAAACCCACGTATGATAATAAAAGTAGAAAAACCAAAAACAAAAACAAAAAGAAGAAGAAGAAAATAAAACTAAAATTTAACTGAAATTTAAATGGCACAGGAGCACGAGCGGGAGATGAAGCTGCAAGCAGCAGAACAAACTAACACACAACAAACTATGCGGCATTCTATTCCACTTGCATCTGTCTCTCTCTCTCTCTCTCACTTGCCACAGGCATGGGGCATTCTTTGGCGCTGCGGCTGTCGCTTTGGGGGCGCTCAACGAGAATTTATGAATGTGCAAATGTGTACGACAATTTCGCGCATAAATGTAAGCTACTGCCCCGAACACCCCCTGCCCCTGCCCCTTGTCGACCCTGTGGCACTCGCGCTTGGCCAACTGGTACCAGCTGGGTTGCACACCCACCGCAGCTCTGCGGCAAGCCAAGTGAGAGGCGAAGAGGCAGAGAAACCGAGTCGAAGATGCGTGTGCACATTCTCCATGGCATTCCGCACAAGCATCATGTGGGAAGTTCCTCTCTCCCTCTCTCTACACACACACAAACACACACACACACTCAGGCACACGCAGAGTATCTTGTATCTCAAGTTGCAGCCGCATCTATTGATTGCGCCTGCTGCCACAGTTCATTGCAGCGTGCACTGTGCACATTTTACAATTTTCTCTTCATACATTTCCGCACACACACACACACACACAGTGCAGCAGAGAATTGTGTGCCCGCTTTGGTATTTACAGTGTTTTATTGTTGCGGGCATCTTCGGTCGACGATATTTGGGTTAGCAGCTCGAATAGTTTTACGTGCGTTTGCAATGCAATTTCTACCAAAATACCGCGAGAAATTTATGAGCAAATCCCTTGAACTGCGCACCGCTGCCCCTCCCCTCCTCCCACGTAATACCCATTGTTTGGCGCATGCTGGCTCAATTGATTACTTCGCTGGTATATAACGTATATCCACACAGCGGTTGCAGTCGTGTAATTGAGTGGTTGAGTATGCTCGAAATTTGCTGCCAGCGTTGCGAACTAGTTAAGAGCGCTTACCACAAAAACACACACACACACACACACAATGGCAACACCCACCCGCCATAGACATGCAAAGAGCAAGCGGAATTAAGTTTGGCTAGAGCCAATTGAAGCACTTTAAACAATGGCGGGGCATTTACTTTGCAAAAGTCAAAGATAAATTGCCTTTTAAACTGCAGGCTCTGTTTGGTTAGTTCCTTGCCAAAAGTCCTGAGCTTTGTTTGTTTGCAACTCCCACACACTCACACAACACACACACATAAAGTTATCTCCCCCCATTCAATTGGCATATTTGTTTAACTTTTGGCGCTACAGAAATTCCGAATAAATTGTCTTTGGCAATTTGCATTGCAAGCGGCCATAGAAATTGGCTAGGCAAAGAACTGTTTGTTATCTATAGAGAGAGATGAAGAGAGAAAGAGAGAGGGAGACAGAGAACAACCCCAAGGGGCATTCGATTAAGTTGTAAAAGTTTATGGAGTAATGCCAAGCCTCGATTATATATGCACACGATGTTAATTCGGAATTAGTTCGCAGGCAAATTCCTTTGTCATAAAGCCAAATCGATTTTAAAGCTTCTGTTGATGAACTTTCCACCCATTAGAGACATTCCAATTCCCATTCCCATTGTTCGTATAGCAAACACCAAAGTGCCGTTACAAATACCTTCCGCTGGCAAATCATAACTGCACTCTGCGATTGTCATAACAGCGGATAACCAAAATACAATATGCTACGCCATAAACGAATTCATTTCCGTTCAAATTTGGCAGGAACTTGCAGTGCAAACACAGCTGCCCCTGTCTGCCCCTCCCTCCCTGCTCCTCTGCTGACTGCTCGTTCTCGCACTCCCTCAATAAATCATATTGCAAAATTTCCGTGCAATATTTTTCGATGGCGACGTAAACAAACAATAACAAATTGAAACACAGACAGTGCCACAATTCCCAGTATATAATTCAGGCGCTTTCATCTGCTCCTCCTTTCTCGCTGTTCTCTGTTCTCTGTTCGTTTTGTTTGCATCGTCATTTTCTGTTCTTGTTTTACGCTTTCTGTTCCGTTTTGTTTTCGACCACATTGTATGCTAAATGGCGCTGGCGAATTGCGGAATGTGGAAAATGCGTTTACCAACTCTGTCGGCAGCTTCGCGTCGCTTGCATTTTTAAATGGTTTAAACGTAAACCAATTTACCAATGACTCAATACAACTTCCCGGAATCCCGGAGCAAGCAACTCATGCTGCAGTAGGAGGAGCCAGTTAAAAGGGGAGGGAGAGCTGCCTGCAGGCAACAACATGACATGAACATGGAACAGTTGGAGCAGAGAGCAGCAGGACAGAGTCGTGTGGAGTCAGCTTGCATTAAACCGAAATAAATAAATAAACCGCTGAAAAGCGCTGAGCACTCGCCACGGGTTTGCTTTGGTTGGTCAATAGTCAATGGCCAAATAGCAGAAAATAACAATGTTGCCAATAGCCAACGAACCAAACATCAACAACTACAACAGCAACAAGAACGAACAACGACAACAATAAGAAAACCCACAAGCAGTGAACCCGATGAAAAAGGCAAACCGAAAAGAAATTATAAAAATGTTTCATTTCAAGCTGAGTAAATATTGAGAGCCACACACACACGTGCTATAAGTTTCGGTGGCTTATGGCCACGACCAACTTGGGCAACCTGGGCCCAGAACTCTTGGGCCAAAACGGAAGCCAGGCGAATTTTCATCAGCCGCAACCACATCAAGTGACCAACGTCGTCATCGTCATCGTCGTTGGCTGCGTCCAGCTGCAGTCAGCAGATTTTCTGCACAAGGTGGGCGTGCGCCACGTGGGTGTGGGCGTTGAGGAGTATAATGACTGAGGGACAGACTGACAGACCGACTGACGGACCGACTGTATGCGGGCGCACCGTGCAACGCACAAGTGCTGAGTATGGAGTATGCGTCCGGCAATCATCAACACAATCGCATGGCCCACCGACTGGCACAGTGAGGCAAAAGCATAAGTTCAGTGGGTAATTTGATGAAATTATACCATGGATAAACCTTTAATCAGGAAGAAGGAGGCGTGGCTGACGACACAAAGTATATGCAAAAAACATACTATACTACATAATATATTAGGGCCTTAAAAAGGTCACATGATTATGATATAATTATTTTGTGAGAGATATTTGCTTTGCTAACAATTGTTATTATTATTGTTAAGTTGTTTTTATCATTATAAAGTCAAACATGTAAAATAAATATAATATTATCAACTAAATAAACTAAAGTAAAAATAATGAAATGCTTGAATTTTTATTTATAAATATTTTATGGCTTCAACTAACTAATGAATAAATATAAAATATATAAAATTATATCCGTCGATTATCATGTCCTTTTCTAATGTCATCTATCACCTTAGAAAAGTTAGTTAGTTCTTTTGTTATTCTAACTAAAGAATATAAGACCCACAAAATGACAAACTCAACTCAAATATCTTAACATGATATCAGCCATAAGCAAACATATTTAATTACAATTTGTACCCATGCAGCCCACTGTGCGCTACTCGCTCTCTCTCTCTCTCGCTCGCTCTTTCCCTGAGGACTACAGCTATGATTTCTTAACCAACGCTCGGCATTGCCGTTGGCCCATCGGAATGTTGTCCCACATCCCATCCAGCAGCAGAGTATCGTATCGTACCGTAGTGCTGGGCTGCCTCCTCGCCTGCCTCAGCTCAAAACTCAGCAAAGCGCGCTCTCGCTCCCGATTATTATGCATCATTTAACAGGCAACATTGTTGCAGTCAACGACTGTGAGTAGGAGCAGGAGGTGGAGGAGGAGAAGGAGGAGCAGAAGGAGAGAGATGGCCCGCGCCTCGACCTGTGCGCCCGTGGCCGGGGGAGCAGCGCCTCCAACTGAGCGACTACGACGACGCTGATGGGTGAAAGAGGCAACGTCACGAACATCGACAACGTCGTCAGCAACGAACGTGCCGCAAAATGTTTTACTGAATGCGAATTGCAAGAAAAATTATTGTTATTATGAGTTGCTAATTGAATGGAGTTGATGTGGACACACAGCCAGGGGTGGAGGAGGGGAAAAGGGGCAGAGAAAGAGAGAGAGAGCGAAGGAGGAGGCAGCGAAACGAAATGTTATTGTTGCTGCTGCTGCTGAGGCATGTAGCATGTACACTGAAACAAATGGTTGGGGCGGAAATGCTGCTCTGATTGATGTATTCAATGATTCGCCATTAGACGCGCTGACAATAATGCGATATTAGAATCCTTTGATATGGGGGCTCTTCGGCTCTTTGTGTCGATGTGTCAGTTCCGTGAGCGAACCCTCGTCAAGTCTCGCTCTTGATGCCTTTCTCGCTGTGCAGTCCCCACTTAACTGTGCAAAAGTAAATAATCGTAAAATGTACGAATACAATTGCCATGTGCTGCTGCTGCTGCTGTGCCGCCACGCCCCCCACTTTCGCCCCCTACAGGGTATGTTTTTGTAATCTCAGGTACGCGCTGCGCTGCTGGGAGCGTGTCCTGCTGACGCTACAGTCATGTTATCCATGTCAAACTCATACATGATTCTCGATATTCAACATGCCAAAGCCAAAAGCGAACAGCGATTGCAGCAGAGGCAACAACAACGACTACGAATACAACAACAACAAGAACGTTGGTGGTGGAAGAAAAGTTGCCAGGAAAATGCCATGCGCATAATTTATTAAAAGATTCTCGAAAATGTTGGACAAACAACGTCCGCAGGTGAAATCTATTTGCATTTATCGTTGAGCTGGAAAATTGCAAAACTAACTGCCAAACTGGCAGTCGATGGGAGCTTGGGCAGATGGAAAATTTGGGGAAAATTCGCAAACAAGTTGGAAAAAGTGCGTTACATGGCAATCGAATCGAGCGATCGATGAAGAAGAATCTTTTATTATTCCTTGCAGCTTGAACGTCAAGCACAGCGAACGAGTGCATTGGATAATTAATTTGTACAGTGCAACGCCTGCAACAATCCCTTCCCCTCTGCATGCCTGGCCACCCGCTGTTGTTGCCACAAAAGTGCGGCAGTCAACACGTCACAACTTGAAGGGGCATTAGTGCGTAAGCATGCTGTAATCTAGAACTGCATCGAGGGGAGCCTGACAGCAGACAGCAGCCAGCAGCCACAGCCAAGCTGGTTAAGCTTGATGAGTGACCGAGCCAGGGCAGGACAAGACAGGCCAACCAGTGAACCGACCGACCGACCAGCCAACTAACCGACCAGACACTTGGACAGTCAGTCAGCCAGTCAGGCAGTCAGTGAGCCAGTCAGGCAGTCGGGCTGGTCAAGTGGCGCTGTACTTGTTAATTGCAGCGGAAGCACTCAATTAAAAGCGCGTGAAACGTGAAACGCCACCTGCGTTTGCATCTGTGTGCGAGAGAGTCATATGTGTGTGTCTGTGTGTGTGTGTCTCGCTTTGTTTATATTGCGCCTGTCATTTAACGACTGCGAATGCAATGTGCAAATTAAGGCCACAGGAAACAAACAAATGCGGCGTAATCAAAAAGCGGTAAATATCCGATGCTGCAAATAGTTTGTAGCCCATGCATAAAGTTGCCAATTGCCGCAGAGCCCAACTACAAACTAAACCCAACTAAAGCTAACGTGTTTAACGTGGCTAATTGCAGTTTGGCAAATAAATTCGCAATGAATTTCATTAGCTATGGAATGGATGTGGGCTAAGTCAACAGATACAAATGTATCTCAAGAGTGCGCGGCTGCAAAGTCTAGCGACCTCATGGATTAGTCATGGGTATATACTACATTATTTACTAAGTATCTGCAGACTTTATTTGCCAAGTATCTGTAATCGAAGGGACATTTCTCTGTATAATGAACCCTAAGTAGATTCGCTACGCAGTTCATCAACCTCAGCATGGTGTGTGTCGATAAAGCTATTAAATATGTATATACGTAGTATTTATATATATGTAAGTGTGGTAAGTATAGCTAGTAGTATTATCTATAAGCCGAAATCTAAAGTGCGCAATTGATTGATCACTTGTTGGCTCATTCATCAATGTTGCTGGTCTACTGCCAGTTATAGGCCAGTCACAGGCCACAGCTCAGACTGACAGACAGACAGACACTTAGACTGTCAGAGTGCAAAGAGAACAGCGAAATGAAAGCCAGACGAACGCTTCAATCGACAGTAAGATACCCTTCGCTCAGTATTACAATAATAACGTTACAAATTTACGAACAATTCCACAGACAAAGTGTTCTGCCTTCTATTGCTTTCTCATTCTCACACAATACATTGCGCAGGCACTCAAGCAACTTCAATAACTTCTGTGTTTATTGTCCGATCGAAATGAAATTTAGAGAAAAGGTAGATATTAAAATTAGCTAAGTAGATGCCAAAGTCAAGAAAGTTCTATATTTTATACCTGGCTTAAAATCAACTTGAAAAACTAAATTATTGATTTGCGGAGGCGGTGAGCGTGGCACTCAACATTTGAAATAAACTTCATCTTAACATAGTAAACAGGAACCTGCATGGCAAATTCTAAATTAATTAAAATTATTCTTAGTTTTATATTTCAATTTAAAATTTATTAAATTAAACTGTCGACTGAAATTAAAAAATTAAATTGTGTGTTCACATAGACAAAGATGACTCAATCGAATCGGCTAGTGATCCTGAGCATGAATATATAAACTTTATGGCGTCTACCACGCCTCCTTCTGCCTGTTACATACATTTGCATAAAGTTAGTATGCCCTTTTTTGATCTTTTTCAATGAGTGAAGGGTATAAGAAGCACTGAAGGACGCTGGGCGTGACGTGTACTGACAACATAAGGCTGAAGTGTCAGCACTTTCATTATCACACGCACACACGCACAAATTGTGCGCTTTGTTGCTGCTTTTGGGGGGTGTTGCATTGTTGCAGAGTTGCATGAGTTATTCGCACAGTGTGCCGCATAAATAATGCAGTTCATTATGTCATTTAGCAGCGCTGCTGCCTGCGGATGCAGCTCAGCTGCAAGTTCCACGATCTTAAGTGGATCACATGTCACAGCAGCAGTAGCAGCAACAGCAGGTTACATATGTTGTTGTTGTTTGCAACAACTGCTGCTGCTGCTGCTGTGGCCTGGTGCTGCACGGAAATGAAGTTGTCAATGAGCCACTTCCACAATTTATAAGCGATGCTGCCGCTGTGGTCGCAGCGCCTGCCAAGATCTTAATTATGACTTGAGTAATGTGGAATAAACGATAAAGCGTGCACACGCAAATACACTGCAAGAAACGGGCACGAACACAGACAGACAAACATACAGAGAGGCAGACAGACTGAGACTGAGACTGGCTTCAGCGTGGAGCCAGCTGACTGTCAGTTGGACAATCAACTTCATAAATCAAGCAGATTCCCAGTATGGACATGGAAGTATTGCCAATGGAATGGGAATGGGCATGAGGCATGAGGCCTGAAGCTGTGAGAGGGGCAGAGGGGGAATGGTAACTGGCCAAACGACGACTCGTAAAACTGTCAAATAAAATGTGCAAATATTTTTGTGCATTTGCCAAATTTGCACAATTTAATTGTGGCAAAAGCATAAAAACCAAATTCACAAATTTATGATTATTTTTCTTTATTCTCTCTCTCGTTTTTTTTGATATTTTTTATTATTATTGCAGTCCATGTTCGTGTGTCTTGGCTTGTGACCAATGTGCCCCAAAAATGTTTGCCGAATTGCCGTTTACGTCGCATTTCTACAGATTTATGAATTGTTTTCAGTTTGCCCAAATCAATTTTACACCCGAGCAGAGTGTGCAGAGTATTAAGAAACTTTTTCAGATTCTACTATATTTCATCACCAGATTTTGTGTGGAAATTTCATTGTAAGAAATCAATTAATTGCTTAAAGCAGACACCAGACGGGGAGAAGTGAGGAGGCGAGGAGGTGGAACTCGACCCGGCTCCGTCGGAGGTCTGATTCCTGCCATTTGGCGCGTTGTTTGCTCTCAGGCAATCAGCAGTAATCAACGTGTCCATTGAAGTGGGCGGTGCCAGGTGGCTTCGCGAAGAGAGTGGGGAAGGGGGGGAGTTGGTAAAGGGTCTGTGCACTGCCGTACTGCACAGCACGGGCCATAGTTGTTAGCTGGTGGCTATTAGTCGGGCCAGACATTGCGTCGCACGTCTCACTGCGCAGGGCGATGTCGCAGCAAATGGCGAGGCACGTGAGGCGACGTCGCTGCTGCTGCTGTCGATGGGACTTAATCGATTATACGATTTAATTGAACTAAAAACGCTTAATAAGCAATAAAAGAACACAATCACACACACACACACACATGCACAGCATGAAACTGAGCTGTGCTATGCAAGCAAACAAATTAAAAGTAACACTTAAAATTACACCACGTAGACGTTGGCTAATGAAAGCAACCAACCAATACCCAGACTACCCCCTCTCCTCTCCCCACCTTCCCACAACACATAACCGACTCCAATCTTTCTCTCTCTGTCAGGTCACTCCCTTGTCCTGACCCCGCCCTCGCTGCCCTCGCTGTACCTTTGCAATTACACAATGGTAATAAAATTTTATTTTTCACGGAATGAAATTTTGTGAGCCGTTGAAAACCACTCGCCACTTGCCACTCGCAACTTGCCACACGCTTTGCCAACCCGCAATCAGTACAAATACGAGAACATAAGTAGAAAAATAAAAAAAAATAATAGGGAAAATTGGAATCAAGGAAAATCATGAGGAAAACAAGTAAGCAGAACTATTTGAGACAAGTAGAAACGGAAAATACCCTAAAGGATATGAATATACTAAATATATGGCAATTACTCAATATGGTGCATACAAGACAAAGTATCGGTTAGTAGTTTAAAAATACTAGAATTTTGTTATCGATGAAACCGATAATAAGAAGTTGCTGTGCAACACCATAATAAAGAAATTATAAATAAATAAATACTTTATTTGTTTTTTGTTCATTTGTTTATATCATAATTTCATGGTATTGATAAACAGTTCAAAAGAAAGAAAAGTATTATATTTTGTATTACAATGGCGTGTTATAAATAAAGCCAGAAACAGCGCAAAACCTCTGGTAGCGGGGGCACTTGTGCAAAGCAACTTTGAAGGCTCCTAAGCTACTTGCCTGGGTTTAAAATATAAAATGTATTTCATTCATAAATCTTTTCACAGAGTGAAGCAATGATATATTGGATAAATAGTCAATAGTTAACGATAAGTCTATATTTCGGAGCCTCTTCTACCCCATTGATACTATTCTCAAACCGTTCACTCATGTTTGCCCTATTGTGCTTCTTAATTATTATAACCATTACCCAAATGCAGTATGTAACAGGCATAAGGAGATGACTCAAGTACTTTTTTTAACCTGGGACCCTTGTGCATCGCACACCCTGCACACTCGCCTTACAACGGGCCTGGCCAGAACATACTTTTTTATAAATGCAGTAAGAATTATATTATATCTTATTTAAGATATTGAGCTGAAGCGAAAATGCCATAAACTATGTGTTTTAATATACTTAGGAACTTTTATTCCCAGTCGACAGATTTTAGTTGACATTAAATAAATATACAATGATATCTTACCATTTTTGTAATTACACCAATATAATTTTCCATTATCTGACATGCTTTATTGAGCTCAGCACAGAGTTTCCTTTAGAAATATCCCCAAATTGGGCACACTAAAACCTCTCACATTTCATTACGTTACACACTTAATGGGCAATTCATAATAACCCATAATAGTGTAGAGCCAGGCAGTCTATGCTGCATGGCCAAGAGCGGCGTGTTTGGTCAAAGTTTAAATGCTTTTAAACGCATTCATTTATCAAATTTTTAATTTTATTATGTAACTCATATTTTATGTACAGCGTGCGTGGGTATATGGTAAGCTTTAATGTTTTGTGTGTGTGTGTTTATACGCTGATGTGTGTATGTATGTGTGTGTTTTGTTGATGGTTTTATGGCAAGGCAAACTAGAGAGTTTTGATGGACAGTATTAAGAGATTAAAACGGAATCGCTTGCAAATGGCCAGGGTAATTATGAGTGTGTTGCCATGGTAGCTAACCACAACATCCATTGATGTACCCACCCACACACGTGTACTGCTCGTCTAGAGATTTATTCGAGCAGTAAAATCAACTTAATTGCAATTTAAGCACTCACTTGGCATCTCCCACCGAGCTTAACTGTGCAAATAATCTAATCGAAATCAAATAGACAGCAATTAATTATCAACTTTAAATATTTACAAGCTTATTAAATACACTAATTTTTAGCCGTAGGAAGGTCAACAAAGCGCAAGTTTATTGCTTGTAATTCTAAACTAAGGTTGGCATACCTTAAGTTAACAAATGTCGTTGCAAACACTTGTGTATTTACTCAACACTTGCCGTTGGCTATAAAATTTCCATTAAACAGAACACAATGCAATTCCTTGTAAAATCTATTTCAATTTGACATAGTAATAGTACACACAAACACACACAAACACAACCACAGAGTAGCACTAACCTAACACATGTCCAGTAGACTTTGTTAAAAAAAGCGTACAAAAGTAAAGTTCAATGAACGTGATGCGTGTGCGTAGATTTATAGACGATGACGATAGCAATTGCCACCGAGAGTACTTTAAATTTAGACAAACAAACATAGCACACACACACATACAGCAGCACAGCGTGCTGACTAACAAATAATTCCGGTGTATGTGTGGGTGGTTTCTAACGTCTGGCATATGTGAAATTTTGTACGATGCGGCGTATGCGTAATATGCAATTTGTTCTACAGCTGCTGGCAAATTGCAATGCAAACAAACAAACTAACACAATCAGGCAAACACACACACACATATGTGTGCTCAGCATATGACAGGCGACATATTGCCTGGCTTGCAATTTGTTGTTGCTGTTGCTGTTGTTGCTGTTGTTAATATACACTTGCAAAGGGTTTGACAGCTCTTTCGGAAAGTGTGTAACGTGTTGAAGTTGTTAGACAGATAGTATGTTGGTATATGCATATATATTCTTGATTAGCATGACAAATTGTCAACAATTTCTGTGTCCATGACAGAATTATATTAAAGTTAAGGAATTCTCTCTATGTTCACTGCAGTTTGCTTAATTGAATACGTCAGTTTAGTTATATATTGTATATTGTACATATGTTATATGTTTTCTTATGCTTTGACAATATATTTTGCTGCACTTGCATTTCATATTAATCTCTGCACAATATCATATCATATAACTGATTCGTGAGCGTATATAGGCAATTGATACTTGGGCTGCCTTTCGCTTTTGCAGACTTCTTTGTTGTTGCTGATTATATCTGTCGTTACTCTGTTTTCACTGGTAATGCGATATTCGATGCGACAGTTGCGACAAAAACACCTTTATTTGGTGCCTTTAATGGCGTTCATTAACCGTTCGTAATTGGAATTGCTGCAGCAGCAGCAGCATTGACAGCAGCAACGAATAATCCTCGCAGCAGTCAAGCGTTGTATAAACAAATTAATGTTAAATAATATAAAACAACAAGAGCACGAAAATTGCATTTATGCGACCGTCTGCCAGTGTGTGTGTGTGTGTGTGAGTGCCTGTTATAATGTTATTATAGGTCCGAGCCGCAGCCACAAGTAAATAATGCAATAATACAAATAATTCAATAATAATATCGTCAACATAATGAAAGGCCAAAAGCCCAGCATAAAGCAAGTGATAGCAAGAGGGACAGCGAGAGGAAGAGGAAGAAGGGGGCAGAGCAGAGGAGGCACATGAAGAGGAGCCCGCAACAATGGAACGAAAGGCTTAATGTGCACACATAATTGAACGCGATAGGAGACGCAGCAGCAGCGCAGTAGCAAGAATGTAGACTGATGATGACTGGCAAGGGAAGAAGTCCTTACACTCACACACATACACACACACAGACACACGCATATACATTATTAAATGCACATGAGTTAAAACAGTAAAAATCAATAAAACTGACTAACGATGAAGTTCCATGTAGATAGCAGTGAGTTACATCGAATCGTTTAGGCTAGATTCATCGAGCATGGCAAAGGAGGGTGTGGGGGAAGGGCTGTGGGAGGGGCAAAGGGGCAATAGATAGCGATTGACGTGGAGCCTGGCAACTTGTTCCGAGGCGGAAATGGCGTGCAAAGTGAAGCGGATGCGAGCGTTTGCAAAATGGGAGTAAAACGCACCATCGCATCGCCCTCTGACACCGCCAACGCCCCTCCCCCGTCTCCCGGTCTGCAGCTCCTCCTTTCCTCTCAAGCTGCAACCCGATTGCAGTTGAATAACCTCGACGATGTGTGTGTCTCTCCCCATTGCGCTAGGATCGCATACACGGCCGTAAGCACCCACACAGACGCGCCAAGTCGAGCCGAGCACACTCGTACACACACACACACACACGGGAGCTGGCTGGGGGTAGCAGGCAGTGTGAGAGGGAGATGTGGAGGGAGTGTGGCAGTGCGAGAGCGACAGCCTGCGAGAGATTATTAAGTATGAGACTCAGTCAGGCATTGCCATTACGCCGGTTCGGTGGAGGCTACTTCATTACGGTGCGTGTTGGGTTAACACACACACACACGCACACACACACACACACACAGAGAGAGAGACACACAGACACACATATGTGGCACTGTGGAACGCCCAGGCGGCAACCTATATCACACAGCGCCAACGTAAACACAGTTAAGGGCAAACGGGGGGCGTGGCAGTAAGTCAGTTAATATAGCAGCAGCTAGCCCGTTGGTTTGGCAGACAGTATGGAGAAGAAACAAAAAAATAACAGCACTCACACACACACACAGACCCAAACACACACACAGATGGGCAGCGTGCTGGAAAAACAACTCGCAGCTATGCGAAATAAAAGTCAACTTAAGCGCCTTTCAGGCTTTTTAGTTCAGCAAAAGCAGCAGCAAAAAGCAACACCAACAACGGCAACAATAACAGCAACAACAACAGACCATTGGCTGCAGCACAACATGGGCAATAAGCAGGCAGGCAACCAGGCAGGCAAAGAGTGTGGGGGGGGGCAGGGGCATGGGTAAAGGAGCACAATTAACACGTGGTTTGAGGTTGACACTCGCCCGATTTGCCACTGAGCTGGCAGGGCTTTTGCTTTTGTATATATCTCATTATGGCCTTAACTGCGTGCGTACGTGTCTGCATGCGTATGCGTGTGTGTGTATGTGTTTGTGTGTGTGTGTGCATGTGATATTTACGCATTTTCGCCCTGTTTGTGTCGCCGTTGAGCTAATGAAAAGCGGAAATGAAACTTTTGTATTAAACAAGCAGACGCTGTCGCGCTCTTCTGCCCGCCCCTAGCCACGTAAAGCCTCTGCCCGCCGCGTAATGCCCCCCCCTGCCCACGCCCTCACTCTGCTTGTTGTACATGTATATAAGGGCGTGTTTGTTGTTTGTTTTCTTCATGGCAGCCTAACTGTCTTTCATCTGTCGTGCAGTTTACATTTTAAAAACAACACACACACCCACACAGGCAGACAAAAGCGCAGATTGCGTATACGCAGCGTGCGCTGCGCACAAAATGAATACCCAACCAAATTGCCTACCCCACAGAACGTTTTATAATGTGCGCGGATTAAATGAAGTCCTATTAAAATAAAGTAATTTCTAGCGCTCGACTACAGAAACACACTGCCAGCACCCACACACACACACTCAGACACTCGCACACACACACCTCCATGGTGTGGCCAAGTTGGGCTACGCTTGCCTTCGCCCGCGGCTGAAAACTAAATTGTAAAATTGTAAAAGGCGCTGCGGCATTAACTGCTGCCTGGTGAATCTGAATCTGAATGCGAATCAGTGTGTGCGTGTGTGTGTGTGTGAATGTGTGAAATGCGCTTAGTCTTGTGGCCCCAAAAAAATGAGAATAAATAAGGGAAAAAATGAAGGAAAACCAACAACCAACTGCGTGTTAATGTGCACACCAAAAATAATAGAAAAAGGCACAAGCAAGTCAGCAAGTAATCGACTGTCAGATACCCTACAAATGACCATATTGTTATGGGAATAACTCTTAAACAGTAAGGCAGAGCTTGACGAGAGAGAGTGAGGCAAGAGTTTCAAACAAGAAGCTGCAGTGGTGTATTAAAGCAAAACAGATATAAGAGGATCTATGTCAGTATTGAAAGAGCTTTTCTGTATATATCTTCAATGTATTTTTTATATTTTATATCTATGATATATGTATATATATATAAAAAGGAAAAATAATAACATACGATAAAGATTGCCCTAGTCTGGTAAACCAAATCAGTTTCGGTATTCCTTCTAAAGTTATTCGTAATTTTCACTCACTTTGCTCTTTTCTTTTAACAATTATAGGTTGCATGATCCATTTCGAGTTCTCTGTGATGATTTCAATAGACTCTTTACATTATCAAACTCAAAATGCTCTCTTTATTCTCACAAACTGTCTATCCTTAATTACTTTACACTTCACCAACTAACAACTCATACGAATCGACAGATTTCATTGGGTTTTACTGGGCTATTGCCAAATGTTGCATCGGCTACATTTGTTATTCAGGTTTAAATAAATTTAATAATAATTGCATGTAAACATGTATCATATTTTAATGATTTACATATTTAGAATAACTCAAGAGTCCAATCAACAGGACTGATATGCTTTGCCTAGTTTACTAGGCTTACTAAGCTGCAAAGTATACCGCACAAAGATAAAGAAAGAGGTGCTTCTTTATCTTAAATCCCTCCTCTCTCTCCATCTCTCCCTCTCTCTCTCTCTCTCTCTCTCTCTCTCTCTCCCCGTCTCCACTGCTTTGTTTTCACAATGATCCAGAGCATTATCAACTAACAAACCAACTAACTCTTCTAACCCCTTGCAAGGGTATTCCCCTAAACACACACACACCCAGGGAGACACCAAAGAGATAGAAACGTGCGTTGAGTAGAACGAGCACTTGTGGGTGAGCTGGCATAACAAAAGACCCCGAAAATATGAAGAATAAAAGAAGAAGAGAGAAGAGAAAGAAAGAAATTGTGAAATTTTTATGCAAATAACATTTCATTTAGTTAGCTGGGGATATTTGCTTAAAAATGTGCAGAGCGAGCAAATATTAAACGAAAACTAAATAAAAATTAATTGAATTAAGCGACCCGTCGCGTTGGATGCGCCAGCAGCAGCAGAAAAAAGAAAAACCTGAACAAAAAAAGTGAGAAAAAAAGAAAACTTTTGTAATAATGTGCAGCAGAGTGAAAATGCTTCGCTTCTCGTACGAGAATAATAAAATACCGCAAAGGATGTGCAGCAGCTGAAAGTTGATAAGATTGCGAGACAAATAAGACAATTGGAAATCCGATTTAAATGCTGTATACAAATTCATGAATATGCCAAGTTTGTTTAAGCATTCATTAGCATATTTCGCAAATAGTTTAAATCATCTATGCAAACAACATTTGATATTAACTTACAATGAATTCTTGTTAAATTTTGATTACATTTACTTATTGCAAATTGCAAATCCTTTTTGCAACATAATCTTTAAGATGTTTGATTTAAGAGTCGAGCATGTAAAATAAAACTTGATAAACTAAAACAAATTATGCCCACGTCATTGCAATCTCAACAGCTTGTTATCCAGTTCCACAGAACGTAGAGGCAAAAGCAAATCCAGCCAGAGGCAGTGGCGCAGCTCATGTTGCCATTGCAAATGACGCCATCTTGACAGAGACAACAGCATCGCACAGCCACATAAACAACAGCAACAGCAACAACAACAACTGCACAAGTTGTCTACCTGATATGTATATCTGTGTAGATGTATATTATGCCTGCTTGTAGGTTTGGGCAGACGCATTGCCAGACAAATGCGCGTCAAGTTGACTGCATGTCTCGAGGCAAGTCATTCACATTCGTCATCAGGCAGGCAGTGAGGCAGGCCAAGAGCCAGACAGCCGCATACTCTCTGCAGTCACTGTAGTCACTGCTGCTGCTGTTGCTGCCAAGGTGCCAAACGGCAACACCCACATGCGCCCCTATGTGGCGTCTGTGTGTGTGCCTCATTCGCAGCTGGAGTCGTTCACCGGCAGCATTTGGGGGCCAGCCTGCAAGTCAGCCTGTTCCCAGTAGCAACATCATCGCTGTTATTAATTTAACGCAATGCACACACTCACACACACATGCACACACACATACATGCTTCACATAGACTTGACGCAGCCCACGCCTCTGTTTCCAGGTGGCAGTTGCAGCTTAAAGTTGCTGCTGCTGCTGTTGCTGTAGTTGTTGTTGTCGCTGTTGCGCGTATTTTGGTAGCCGCTGCTCGTGTTCGGCAAATGAGTTTTTGGCCAAATGAGTCTATGGCCAATAAATCGGGGTTGGGAAAGAGAAGGAGGACTGTGGAAAAAATACACTACGTGTAACTTTGGGCGTACTTAAATTGCCGTTTAACCATTTTTTATGAGCATAATTTATCAAAGTTACGTTAATAATTTTATAAGCACACACACACACAGACACACATAGTGTGCGCAACATTTTTATGTGGGCTGCTGTGAGCGTTATTACCATTGTTGTTGCTGCTATTACTGTTGCTGGTGACATAAAAGAAGAAGTAGAAGTGGAGAGAGAGGAAAATAAAGCATTGCAATTTAATTTGCATAAATTGAGCTGGGCAAACCCAGCCGCAGGGGGTGCCAGGGCACGACAAAAAATACCAGAAAAATACCGTAAAGCTAAAATAATTTCCGAGCTTAGTTTCCTAAAACTGCAGCCGACACACTGCCAACAAGCAAAGCAGAGCAGCCGCAACAACAACAACAGCAACACTAGGAAGAACAACAGCAACAAGGAGAGCAAGAAAGGGTTCTCCGTGGCAATTTCGAAGCTCTGCTCATTTTGCTGGCATTACATTTTGCATGCCACGAAGAAGAGAAAAGTCGAGATAGTGGCAGAAAGAGAGTGAGAGAGGAATGGGGGAAGGGGAAGGGGAGTATGGCAAGCACATCATTTGAAGAATTATGTTAAAATATGCGACTCGTCCTTTTTCTGCTTATGCTGCAAAGGGTTGCGATGTGAGAGAGACGAGAGGAGAGCAATGAGCAGAGGCTGCTGGAGGCGTTACCATACCGCATTTTGCAAGGAATTTTGCTTTCGAAAGTTCTGTGAGAAATTTCATTATTAACCAAAAGAAAACTAGTAAAAAAGCTACAGTCGAGCGTGCCCGACTGTGATATACCCGCTACACACCTGACCAAAAAGATTTCTTACATATTTAACTTGTATGTTATATGTATTTTGTGTTGCATACCTCAGGGAGCGGTTTGGAAATCAGTAACACTTAAATTATTTCTTAAATTACTTCTATACTCATTGTCCGATCGCAACCAAATTTACAGAAATCATTTGGGCGTTGATAGTTATTTTGTTAACCGAAAGTGAACTGTGCTGCATTTAAATTACGATTGAGAATCGGTTTTTATCAATTTATGGGGGCGGAATCAATCTTAAGCCAAACTTGATCTGCGTGCAATAATAATACATATTGGCACCAAATTTGGTAGTCCTAGATCTTTTAGTCTCTTAGGTCTAGATTTTAATACGGTCCGACAGACAGACAGACAGAGAGACAGACAGACAGATAGAGAGACAGACAGTCACGCCTCCTTCTGTCTGTTACATACATTTTCGGTTGTCACAAAATTATAATACCCTTCTACCCAATGGGTAGCGGGTATAAAAAGAATGAGTAAAGAAAGAGCCGGAAAAAACATCATGTTTCGTGGGCATGTCGAGTGCAGCAAGCTGATAAGGAGAACAGCGGCAGCAGCAGCAGCAGCAGCAGGAGGCAGAGCCAGTGCCAGAGCAGGCAACACCAGTATCGTTGTTATTAACTCCAGCATAAACAGTTAAATCAAGCTCATTTCAGTCTTATCATATTTATAGTCATAATACGTTCAGTTTTCCCACCCGCAATTGCCGCAGCTCATCTGCATAAGGCGAAAGCAGCTTAGAAAGCCAAGAAGACACGCCAGAAAAGGGCAGGGCAAAGTTGAGATTCGCCTTTGCGAAGGTTAAACGACTTCCAAGTTGCATTTACATTTTCGGTTTCGGTTTCTGTTTCGGTTATGGCGTTTAAAGGCAACCACTGCTGGCTTATCCTTTTCGCATGCCTAATCCCTAATTAAGTCGTGCACTGTTGAATCCAATTAAGATGATAACAATACTTGATTAGTTTCGGTCCAGGCATTAATCGCCTTGACACCTCTGCCCTCTCTTCTGTGTGTGAGTGTGAGTGTGCTTGGCATCTATTGGTTATTAATCTGGACAGCATCTTAATTAGCAACATGTCAAATTTATCTACTGCATCTGGCTCGAGAGCAAAGAGACAAATTGCACACGCTGGAGCAGACTCCTTCTGGTGGCAATTTGATGCTGATTTTTCTCAGCAGTTTACAGTTGCATTACAAGCTCTCTCTCTCTTCTTTTTTACCGCTGCTGCCAGGCAATTGAGCTGAACTGTGAACTGCGAATCGAGAGAGGGGGAGGGGGGAGAGAGCAACTGGATTCGAGTGTTGTTTTTTCGGTTGGTTCGTTAGGGTCGTTCGTATGGCCTCAGCAACGTAAGGTTCATTGGCCTACAGACACACACACATACAGGCACACACACACTGACACACTCTGGCAAGGCGCAGCACTTATGAGCACATCAAAATGCAAGCATTCAACGAAACCTATCCTAATAAATTTGTGCTTGATGCGCTTTCATGATGTTACCTGCGCCTGCAGCTCGCGCTATCTCGCTCGCTCGCCCTCGTCCGTCCGCTGTGCGTGAGTGTGTTCTACCCCTGTGCGCACACACACAGACACACACACAGTGAGAGAGGCTAAAGTTTATTGCATTGCGACATTTGAGCTTCAACACTCGACTCGACGTCTGAAGTCTGCTACGTTGCGGCTGCTGTTGCTATTCCTGCTGCGGTTCCAGCAGCTCTTCCTGCCCCCATCTACCCTCTACCCCCTATGCTTGTTATACCAAAGCGAAGGGTTGCAAAGCTCGCATTGCATTTGGCTGAAGCCCGCAGCACCAGCGGGCGAATAACAATGGTGCTTATGTAATATATAACCTTCTCTATGTGCGTCTATAGGTGTCTGCGTGTACAACTGCGTGCGTCTCTCTGTCTCTGTATGCGAGTGTGTGTGCGAGTGTGTGTGTATGTTGTATATTGGTGCGTACGATCCGGAATCCTTATGAATCCTTTTCGCACTGACAATTTTTGTGTGCCTGCTGCGTTGTTTAACTTAATAAACAAGCAACGACGCGCCAGACAAACAAATGTAAAAGCAGCAACAAGAACAGAAAGAGAAACAGAAACAACAAGAACAACAACAGTACTAAGCCCTGCCATCTGTCATAGATACTGTCAGTTTATATTGATTTTCATTCTGTCTCTCTACTCGGAGAACCATTTGGCATTCATGCGACCCGCAAAAGCAAATGACAACCAGGACGAACGGACAACGACGTTGACAATGGCGGACAATTGGCAACAATGAAGTTGTCATTGTCAGTGCGAGTGCTCCTGCTACTGCCACTGCCACTGTCCCTGCCACATCCCTGTCCATGGGTTTACCTGAATGTTTACGTTCGACTTGTAAATAATACAGAATGCAAATAGCAATGTGGATGAGCCGAGCCAAACCAAACCAAACCACTTTTAACGCATTAACGTCACTTTAGTTGCACACAGACACACACAGCCACGCAAGCACTTAGGCACAGGCGGCGTATACGTGATATGGGCAAGCAGCCAATATAAGCAGCAGTGGCAGCCAGCACGGCAGCTCCATTTCAATGCAAACAATGGCTAATAGTGCTAAAACTTACTCCCACAACATACACACACAAACGAACGCATACACACTCGCAGACACGCACACTCAACCGCACATTGGCATTGTCAATATTTGCAACAGTCAACGATGACGCTGCCACCGACGACGTCACTCAGTGGCAACTTAAGCTAACAACAGTGAAACAACACTAACAACAACAAAGCGAACCACACGAACAACAGCAAGCACAACATTAGCAACATTCGCAGACACACACACACAGACACACACAGGCACACAACATGTTCAACAACATATTGATCAATGCATTTCAATAAGCCAACGACAGCCGCTGACGCCAGGCAGCCAGAGCAAACTACAGCAACAACAACAGCAACAGCAACAAAAACAACAGGCAACAATCGAGAATCGAGAACCGACAACCACGAACCGCATCAACAACAACAACAACAGCAACAACAGCAACAATCAACACAGCAACCACAAAGTGAGTGCCAGGCAAAGATAGACAGAGAGGGAAGCAGAGCGAGTGGGACAGACCTATTGCCTCAGTCCGGGAACAGCACCTCAAGTCGCAGTCACAGCAAGATCGCGTCTAGGGCCCTTGCTTGGAGCCCTTCTACTACTTCTTCTTCTTCTCATGCGCCGTCGCTCTGCACGCTTCAACTTCAATTGTTTGCATTAAAATTGCACTTGAAGTTCGACAAGTGCAGCCAGCTAAAAAGCAGTCGCAAAACTCAACCGTAGCTAAAATAGCTGGGTAAAAATTGTTTGATAACATGAAAGCGAGTGAGAGAGTGCGAGAGAGAGACGCAAACCAAGCAAAATGCCAAGCAGAACGCAGCATCTCCCTCCGTCCCTCGCCACTAAACGGGCTTCAATCCTAGCCCTAGTCTAGGCTTCAGCTTCGACTGTGGTTGTGGTGGCTGCTGTTGCTGATGTTAAGTAAATATGCAAATAAAAATAACAACAAGACGACAACTTGGCAGCACAACAAGAGCACAAACAACAACAACTGCAAGAGCAGCAACAGCAGCAGCAGCAACATCAAGTTGACTGGTTCAGTCAAGTCAGTGTGACATGATGAGTAAATGATACAAAAACTATGAGCACAGCAGCTCTTCAAGTTGCCCAAAGAGCTAAGAGAGAGAGAGAGTGAGACAGAGTGAGAGGGAAACAGAAAGAACGAGAGATTGAAATTGTCACAAAGACTACAAAATGTGGAGCAGCAGTTGCAATTTCAATCTGTCATTTCAGAACCAACAACCCCAGCGTTTTTGCAGGTTTATTACGAAGGAAATCCCATAAAGAGTGACACATGCTAGCCATATAGACGTAGTGTGAGCCAGTCTAAAAACCACCAAATAAAAGAAGTACCTGCACAATGTCATAACTCTCAAACTCAGTACTTTAAGAGGCCAAGAGAAGCGTAGTAATTGCAATAACAAACTTGAAGGTTACAAAGTGAAAGGAGTAGGAACACGAGACTTTATACACGAATAATCCATACAAATATATTGTAGGTCCTATGGATAGGTTCTATGAAAAGTCATAATATGGTAAGGTTAGAAAACAAAAATAGTAAACTCATTATTTAACAAAATTAAACTTGACTAAAAATTTAAAATTTCATTTATTTTCAAATTAAACATTTACACCTTTGCTGGACTGTGATATACCCGCTGGGCACCTAAACTAAACTATTTAATTTATATAGAACTTTTAATTTTATGAGCGTATTTTGTGTTGCATAATTAAGGGAGGGGTTTGAAAATCGGTAACACTTAAAGTATTTTCTAAATTAATTCTATACTCATTGTCCGATCGCAACCAAATTTTCAGGAATAATTTGGACGTTGATAATTATTGTGTTTAATACAAATGAACTGTCCTGCATTAAAATGATGCTTGGACTGTGGTTATTATCAATTTAGTTGATCTGCGTGCAATAATATCACATATTGGCACCAAATTTGGTAGCCCTAGCTCTTATAATCATTCAAAAGTTCGTTTTCATACGGACAGACAGACAAACAAACAGACGCACATGGATATATCGACGAGGTTGTTGATGCTGATTCAGAATATATAATATATAGTTTGTAGGATCTGCTACATTTTCAGTGGGCGCAGAGCTAAAATACCCCTTTACTCTTTGGGAAGCAGATATAGAAACGAACTGCCATTTGAGATAGGATATATTTATATAGAATAGAATAGAAGTGAAGTCAAATTATTGTCTTAGTGGAGTTTTGGGCAAATATACGTGAGTATTGGAAGTGCAACAAATTTGTAAGTGATCTTCTATTCTTATTCCTTCTGCCCTAAAAATATATTTAACTATTCTGCCTGAGTTGGTCAGGGCTTACCTAAAGCAGGTTCAACTGCACGGGGGAGTCTCTAATTGATATCATTACAAATGCGACACTGCTGATGGTTGTTCTTCCTTTTCAATCCTCTGCCTTTTAGTGCATCCATTATTCATTGGCTTTCTTGCATTTGTCATGGGCTGCCGCAATGATTTCAACTTTAAATATCAAGCAAACATTGTCGACTTTTTCTTCACACACAAGCCAAATGCATTAGCATGAAAATAAACATTCTGATTGCGAGCGAGAAAGAGTGAGTGAGTGAATGAGTGCGAGAGAAAAATTGAAAATGGAAATGCTATAAGGAAAATGGGAAATGGTTCGGCATGTTGTTGATGTTGTGAATGTTTTTCCAAACGGTCATTTATCATGCTCAAACTCTTGGCACTGCCAAACAACTGGCAACTGATTTCTAGAATTGACTTTCCCTCTCGCTCGCTCTGCCACTCAACGTTCCTCTCTCTCTCTCTCTTTCTTTGCAAGAATAGGAAACACTTCGCCAAAATCCAAAAGGAAGTCAATGTATAAAATGTTAAGCGTTTCATAGAGGCAAAAACTTTTGGTCATGACAACTTCCACTGGTTCCGGCTTCGGCTACGGCTTCGGCATCGAGCTCTGTCTGCGGCATCTCTGACAGCCTGTCCGTACATCTGTCCCTCTCTCAGTCTCTTTGTCTGCCTGTCTGTCCCTCTGACCCCATAGAGCAGAGGAACTTTTGCTAACTGCTTGAAATTATGAAAGTTTTTGTTACTGCTGTTGCTGTTGTTGCTGTTGCTGTTGTTGTTGCTGTTGCACAAATGCATTTGGCCATGGCCAAGATGTTGCTGCACAGTGTTAACGTTTTGCATTCTGTGTTCGCTGCAATGTAATCCAATCAAACTTCATTATTATAATGCCATCAACTGAAGCGCACACAATGCAAGCCCCACTCAAATAGATGCAGACAGGAAGAAAGACAGACAGAGATACTGAGAGTGAGAGGGAGTGACAGAGAGAGGGAGAGAGACCCACAATGATAGAGCGAGAAAGGGATAGGGAGGTAGTGAGTGTAAGTGGCATTCTCGCTGGCAAAGTTAAAGAAAATATTGCGTTACATTGCAAATCGAATTTGTGATGTTGTCTCTCGCACGCTTTATGGCCAAGTGGCTTAAGCAACAGTAACAACAACAGCAACAACAACAATAAAAGTAGCAAGAACCACTCTCATAACAATAACAACTGCAACAATAGGCAGCAAAGTGGCAGGCAGGGCCGGGGCAGGCTTTAAACAAAAGCAAAATGTGTGACACGCTGAGGATGTGACGAGGATGACATCGACATGGCTCGACCATGGCCTACGACAACGTGATTTTCAGTAAGTTTCGCTCTGCATTTGTGTGTGTGTGTGTGTGTGTGTGGCTGTATTGGTGGTCGTCTGTCAATTGAGCGTCGGCTGCGACAGCGACGTCATCAACAACAATAACAACAACAATGCAGCAAGGCAACTGCGACTGCCTTGTCTACGTTGCAACTCCATTAACCCTAAGCAGCCGTATAAAACACTGCTGTCCCGGCCCTCTTACTTGCACTCGCTTCTTCTCTACCTCCCTCTCTATCTCTCTCTCTACCTCTGTCTCTCCTTCTCTCTCTCTTTCTTTTACGCAGTTTGCTTCTTGCTTTGCGCTCCCTTGATTTACGTTACTTTGAAGCATGACGTCAAATTGTAGCTGACACATGCATACAACAACAACAACTGTAGCCCGACAAAAATACTTAACAAATAAACCCGAAACGTAGTTTGCCACTGCCTGTGTGTGTGTGTGTGTGTGGGAGTTGCTGTGGCCTCTTACTGAGACGCAGTTTACAGCGAACTCGAAGTCGACTTTTTGGCAGCCTTTTCTTATGGCTTTTGCTCCACCTCCCCCTCTGCCTCCCGTGCCGCTCTAAGGGGGTAGCCGGGCTGGTGGGAGGGGGCAAAGGGGTTTTATTGCCTTATCGAATTTTATGGCTTTATTGAGCCTTGTAATGGGTGGGCGTGGCTAAGTAACGTAGTTTCCATTGGAAATTGACAAAGCACTGACTATTAAGTGCTTCTTCAGTTCGCAGCAGACAAAAAGTTGAAAATGGAACTCGAAAGCAACTTAAAATGCTCTCCAAGAAAAGGACACACAAGCAAAAGGACACAGCACAAGTCATCACAAGTTTCGCTTCGCATCTTGAAAGTAAATTAAATAAAAGTTAAGCTGCATTACGTCAACAAGCTTATAAGAATCTTATACAGCAACGAATGCGTTGTTATGCTTACAAGTTGAAAGAATTCTTCGATTGCAAAGCTAATCGAGTTAACTAAATATTGCAATTAATTATGCGAATGTTGAAGAGAGAGAGAGAGAGATAAAAAAAGAGGAACACTTGAGCTTGGCAAACAAAGACAAGTTCGCCTGCAACAGAGCCGGGAAGCAGCCAGACAAATGCCATTTGCATGCAAGGACAACATGCACAGGGACTCGGCTTGGACTATGGCAATGACTATGGCTCCAGCTCCAGGACACTCGCTTGGCATTTTGGCAACGCAATAACAGCATTTTGTTTTCGCTCTGCTTTGCTGCCGCCGTTGCCTTTGTTCGCTCCTCTCCTGCAGGAGACCGGAACAGAGAGGCAAATACAGAAAAATACAGAAAGAAAGGTTGCCTTTGGCATGCCGAGGGTTAAATACCCTTGCAGGTGCTTATCTTCTCCGAATTTTCCTATACTAAATATATGTATATAATGGTGCAGAATTGCATAATGCTTTATGTATTCAGCTATAACAACTCCATTTTCCGGATAGAATGGAAATAGTAATAAAGTAATAATATATAATAGTAATATACAATAAATATTACTGTATTAATTTGTTTGGCTCTGTTAAGTTAGGTTATTTTGAAAATCAAAACGAAAAACTCTCATTTATTCCGATTGTTCCTATGGCAGCTATATGTTATTCTGATGAAATTTTATATGCATATTATTAATAAAGAAAAAATCTGATATAGCAAAATTGGTTGCAATATTTTGGCAAATAACAAAAATTTGCCGATAGTTTGTATGACAGCTATGCGATATATCGGTCCCACCCGGCTTGTTCTGATTTATTAGCAGCGTGTAGCAATAAGAAGCATGTGTGCTAAGTTGCATCAAATTAGCTCTTAAACTGAGTGACTAGTTTGCATTTCAACGGACAGACAGACGGACAGATGGACAAGCAGATGAACGAACAGACGGATGGACGGATAGACAGACAGACAGACATGAGTCAGAATATATGTATATAAAGGCTCGGGTCTACTAAGGTGCGTTGCAAACTGCTGGCCAGAGTTGATATACCCTCTGCAAGGGTATAATAGACGGACAAAAAAGAAGCACAGTGGGCCGGGCCGGGTTGGGCTACGCTTAATGAAGCAACCCTTAAAATTTGGCACGTTTCGTTGACTGCCAACGAAAAGGAAAACGAAAACGAAAAGAGTGCAATGAACTCGGCCCATTTAAACAGATTATTTGCCATGGTTGTTGTTGTTTCTCCTCTTGTTGTTGTAGTTGCTGTTCCTGTTGCTGCTAATGTTGTTGTTGCTGCTGTTGTTGCTGTTGTTGTTGTTGATTTCATCTGGTTTTATGCATTATCAATGTGTTGAAACGTTGCAAAATTAAATCATTCGGATTGCCATTAATTTCATGCACACACACACACACACACTCACACACACATGCTTGTTTATATACACATCTGTATATAGCGGCATACATTATATATTACGCTGAGAAGCGGCAATTAAATTTGCATAAATACAATTCAAACTTTTTGAATGCAAAAGTCTTGCGCAATCAGCATTGCCGCATTTCTTCCTGTCTGAGGCTGAGTTTGAGGCAGAGGCCTGAACCTGTTTCTAATGGTGGGAACTCTCTCATTACCACAGCCTCAGCAGCGAAATACCCCTCGCAACCCGCACCGACCCGAGGGGTCCCTCTGCCTATGGCAACGCCGAAAACCGGCCGGCAAATGGTGCTTCAAATTTGTTTATGCAACCCATGCCACACTGGCCAATGAGGGTGGCACAGAGGGGGGCAAAGAGGCACGAGAAAGAGTGCAAGGGGGCAAGGGGGGGGCTCAACCGGACGCCGGCAATTTGACCGAGTTAAAATATGCCCCGCCTGACGCTTATGTTAATTTCCTCGCAATACGTTAACAAAACGCAAAACCAACTGCAAAAAAAGGAGTTGTAAAAATTCTATAAAAATAAAAACCAAAAACAAAACAAAAACACACGCCAAAATGCTCGTCACGTTCGCCAAAGCACAGAGCGGCGCGGCGCGGCAGCTGCTGCACAAAGCACAAAGTTCAAAACGAAAACAAAACCGGCCAAAACCCAAAACCCAAAAAACCATTTTGTCGTTTTGCGTTTCAGTTTCATTTCTTTATTTTCTGTTCAACTCTGTTAATTGCAGTTGCAGGGCGAACCAAGCGAGCAGAGGCTATGGAAATGGCCTAATATTGTCGAATTTACGTTTGTACCGCCAGAGCGACGAAGCGACAGTGCCGCCACAAGCCCGACAAGCCCCTGGAAAGGGCCGTCCCTGTGCTGCGTTTATTCATTAACATTATCTACCCTTTGTAATCTTAGAAGTTCTTTTTGGCGTTTCCAGTTTCCCTGTCGCGTGTGCGAGTGTGTGTGTGTGCATGATGAAATTCATTTCATTAAAATCAAATTAACTTGTGATAAATGTTGCGAAATATATCATAAGATAATATAATACACAAATGTATGTATACGTATGTGTCTCTGTCTATCTCTCTCTGTGTCTCTCTCCTTCTCTCTCTCTCGTGCTCTGTGCAAGCCCCTAAAAGAGGGCTGCTCTGCCGGAGCCAAACAATGAACGTTCTATTTGATATTTATCTGAATTTCAGTTTTGCCACGCAAAACGAACCCAAACCGCACTTCGCCCTTTCTCCCCTTCTTCTCAACCATTCAGTCCCTACTTCGCCTTCCTCTCGGCTGAGCAAATAAAATGCCATATCTGATTATGTAGAGCACATAAAACGAAAGGGCAGTCGTTTTCGTGGGCAGCAGGGGGCGTGGCAATAGACCAAAATATAAAAAAGAAAGAGAGAAAGAGAAAGAAAAGGAATCGGTTTCAATGGAAGGAGCATCTCCTCTGCGCCGAGATGAGAAGACATCACGAAGTTGATGGCGATAATGTAATGGCCGGTGGTACTTGCAAGCAGTTTCACATGAAGATAATCCCTTGAATTGTCATGTTCGGGTCAAATGTTAACCGAAAGCGCCTTTTGTTTTGCCAAGCAATCAAATCCGTGTGCGGAAAAAACATTGATATAATCATTGACTCACACACACACACACACACATGAAACCACAAGCAGTGCAACTGTGGCGTACTTGATGTCTTCACACCTTAACTTCTGCTGCTGCTTCATAGCTGGAGTCATTTGCAGATCTCTCTGCCCGATTCGACTCAAAGCAGCTGTCAGCGCTCATATCATCTTCGGCTACGTTTCGGTCGAACTTTTTCGACAAACTTTCGCAAAACTCGTCCATGGCAAAAGTTGTCGTCATGCCCCCTTCCTCCCACCTATCACTGCTCAACCCCCCTTGGAGTCTTGTGTTCCTGTTTCCTGTCACAGCTCAGAAAAATGTAATTGAAATGATTTATAAACTTTGCTAGCTTGCGAAATGAACACTTTGCCACACGACAGACAGACTGAGAGAGAGAGACAGAGAGAGAGAGACAGTGAGACAGACAGAAGACAGAAAGACAGACAGACAGAAAGGATGACAGACCACAGAAGTGTCAAGCCGAGGGAATACTTCAAACTCTGCTGCTGCTACCGAAGAAGACATTATCTACAGCCTCCGGTTACGCATACGGCGCGTTGTACGCAGCAGGCATGCCACAAATGACAGGCAGATAGACAGAGAAGGATTGTGACAGCAAAGGAGCGAGACAGAGAGAGAAGAAGACAGACAGGCAGCACCCCTTTTGGCGGGTCCGGCTGCTTAAAATGCAATTGCCGAAATGCAAAAATGCAAAAATTGCCAGGCATTTGGCTTGTCTGCTCTGTACCCTGCACCCCTTCCCTACTTCCCCCTGACTTATCATATCAATTTCAATTTGGCTCAAGGCAAAAGGGATAAAAAGAAGCTAAATAAACAGCTAAAGGCTGCACAGGATGCGGCATAACTACGACAAATAGCTGCAGACGCAAAAGTATAATTACAATTTGGGAAACACTTAGCGCAGTTCACGAAAATTTAAGACCAACTAGGGTCGCGTCTTTGGCAACAGGGTGCAGATACTGCGCCCCCCCCCTCCTCGCCCTACATTCCTGTCAATATCAGGCGACAGACAACAACGACAACGACGACGACGATGGCGTGAAGTAAAACTGCCAGTTGCGACAGCTGAGCCCGTTCCCCCTCTGGCTGAACGAACCGGAGCGAAGCGGAGCTGAGCTGAGCCTCGTGCCATGAGCACAACTTGAATTATGTGCGTCCTGTCTGTGCCACTCAGCTGCGTGTGTGTGTGTGCGTGCTGCGAGATGAATGAGCCAAGGGAAGTGGCGTTGAGTACTGCCATAAGGAAGCATAAGCAGCGGCAACCGAGCGAGCTGTCCACGTTCCAGCTCGAGCTTATGCAAAGTGGCAGCCAGGCCAGCTGTAGCTGCTGCAGTGACTGCTGCTGTTGCTACTGTTGTTGTTGTTCCTGTTGTTGTTGTTGTAGATATAGTTGTAGTTGTGCTTGTAGCTGGTAGGAAGCGCTAATGATGACGATGATGTACTGCAGGACGTGTTGGTTTTTGCTCTTTGCTCAGTTCAAAACAAATTAAAATCAACCAGCAAGACGGAGAGGGGGTAACAGCAGAGACAGAGAGGAAGAAGATAGAGAGACAGTGAATGCAATGGCAGGATACGACATGATAATTTTATGTTTTTACGTAATTATTTTAATGGATGGATGCTGGCTTTCGGCTCAACTTCGACTTGGCCAAACTGTAAAATTTTATCAAAGTGTTAATTACGTTTATAGAGAGAGACCAAGCAAGAGGGAGAGAGGTGGAGAGGGGGACAAAAATCGAGGGTCGTCGTGGATAACTTTTTGAATTTATGCCGCTGCTGGCAGCTGCCACGAGCAACCAACCAACTTGGTAGGCACACACACAAAAAAAAAACAGAAAAGAAAAAATTGAAATAAAGTAAGCTTGAGTGTGACAGAAGTTGGGCGCCATCACCTGAGCCACATGTGTGCGCATAAATTTAGCACCACATGCGGCATGACAAACACACAAACAGCACACACGTACACACACTCCGGGGAGAGTAAAAAATAATGCAAAAAAAATATACCTTTATGATTTGTCGCAAATTACTTTAGAAAAACTTTGGCGTTCGACAAACAATAATAAATCATTGCACACATGCACACAGACACACACACACACACATAGACACCTATATGTGCACGTGGCATAAATTTAATTAACAAATGCACCCAAAGTGCGCAAATCAAACGGCTCATTTAACCCGCCAACAGGTGGGCCCAGATACTTGTCCTAAACATGTGTCTTCATGTCAATCGATTTTCGGTTAGTTTGATTTATGGCAAGGGCCCCTAAACGCTGACAACGTGTTCGCTTTATTTGCTGCAGATTGATTAATTACGTTGCCAGCTTTGGTAACCCCCCTACCCTCTCCATCGATAGACAGTTTATAATCTCCAGTTTCCAGTTAATTCTCGACAATTTTCGCTTTGATCGCTTAACGCTCTTTTGTGCGTTTGAAAGCCCAAAAAAAAATAGAAAACAAAAATAAATAATAAGAAAACAAAGTCAGTAAACAAAGCAATGCCTCAGGCAGTCGCAAGTGCGTGTGTGCGTGTGTATTCTCATAATCACTTATAATTATAAGTATCTTTCTATTTTATAATCGAAATTCTTTGCAACGATCGACAGCGAGAGAGAGAGGGAGAAGTTTGGGGATGGCGTCACCACGCATAAAAATAAATAATACCACAATTAATAGTTCGATAGGTAACGCAAATTATTGATATATAGCTATATAAATATCTCTGGAGATTATAATAAATTACGAGCTGAAAGACAAGTTTACAACTTGTTTCTAAGCGGACGAGCCCAGTGAGGGAACAAACTTACAGGGTATTAATTCTCGAAATTCTTTTATACATTATCAGCAATACTTGGCGAACAGTTCTCGTTCCCCTCTTGTGTGTGTGCTTCAATTTGTGCCAGCCAAATGGGCTACTTGAGACAAATAGCCAAGCGATTTATATGATTCCGTTGCCAGGACACATATTAACTGCCGGCCGCATCTTTAGTTTCTATGGCAATTAAATTGAGCTTTGCCCTGAAGATGATGTGACAATGTTACGCAAAGTATTTCATGGAACTGAGCAGCAGCCAGAGGGTATAATAGATGCATGAATAAGATGTAAGTGATTTGATTCGAGGGAATTTGCTAGAGAATGATAGCTATCTATCGATTCTATCCATAAACTTGAACTTAAATTAAATATATACAAATATATATATGTCGAAGAAGAGTGTAAAAGTCTTAATGTTTTAGAAGTTTTACAGAGCTCCAGTGGTAGGTTGAAAAGATGACAGGCAGAAGTTGATTTTGTGGAAATAAGTTGAAAATACCGAGACCTTAGCATCTGCTTCTTGTACATATTGGTAAAATAATTAAAAATGAGAGTGAAATGACTGCGAGTCATTTAACTAACAACGAAAACTAAATAATAATAATATTTTATATTTTAAGTCCATACATTCTATTGATTGATTCAATAGAATTTGCCTGTCGAGTCATTCAATTAATTTCTTTTTTTTTTCACAGTTAAAATCTTACTTTCAACTTAAAATTATTCTTAGTTTAATATTTCAATTTAAAACTTAAATTATTATTATTAATTGTTCTTTTACTTTTAAAGCAGTCGACTGACCATAGTGCGACAATAAATAAATAAAAAATGCTTCGAGCTGTTGCTTTTCTTTTCTAGGCTATGTTGTTCTGTTAGCTCAGACGTTTGCCCTTCTAAACTTGTAGTAAGTTGTTTAAAAATACTATAACCTTTATTCGAAATACCATTTTATGCATGGTTTTGATCTCCTTAAAGACTCTGCAATATTCTTAATTTCAGTTTCGATTAGTTGATGCCTGAATGGACTCAACAAGTGTCTTCAATGTAGTGTGGCCTTAACTTAAGGTAATTAATTGCCACGAATGCTGTGCAAAAGGAACACACACACACACCCACACACAGCCACATACGTTGCGCTGTCTGGGAGAGCTGGGTTATTAAATAAGAGGACATTTAACTGCTTGCATAAATCAATGCTATGCCCAGATCGTAGGTCATTAATTATTGCAAGGGATGGCGAATGTGTGGCAAATTCTGTGGTCTTTTCATTGCGCCGCGTTTTCAATTATTGCTGGTATGTTGCAAAAAGAATAAAAAAAACGAGAACAAAGAGAGAAAACAGACAGACTGAAAACAGAACAAAAAGACAACAGTTCAATGCGCAAACAAAGTAAAATTGAATCATGTACACACAAAGTGCCGCTGCCGGTGGCGATGCCTGTGCCACAGCCACAGCAGAGTCCCTTAGCGCTTTTTTTGGGCCATGCCAGGCAGCAGGAGGCGGGTGTATCTCTCTCTCTCTCTCTCTCTGTTTGAGTGTGTCTGTGTGTCTGTGTCGCTTTCAGCACTCTCCGGGGGCAATATGACAATTAGTTACCAAAGCAACAACAGAAATACCTACAAATGACAGCAAATACACAGGAGAGATACTCCAGCTACAGCTCCAGTTGCCTCTCCCTCTCACTCACTCCCACACACTCGCACACCGCAGCACAACATGGCCGCATGGCAGCCATTTTGGTATAAAGGACTACACAGGCGACAGCGTGCTGTGTGGGCAGGTGGCGAGGCCATTTCAAAGTGCGAGCATCTCCATCACAATGGCACGTGCAGTTGATTTTTCAGCTCGCTGCCGACTGTTGACGTCGAGCAGCAGCAGAAGCAGCAGCAGCGAGCCGCTGGCAGCGTGAGCCTAGCGTTTAATTAGAAAATACGTATACGCCGCCTGTTACGTGCCAAGCTACAGGCAACGCAATTCCTGTCAGCCAATTCATCAATTTTACTCTTACTCTTTTCAGTTTCACTGTTTCAGCCCGATTTCGATTATGACTACAGCACTCAGCGCAGCTGGTGGCCGCGACGCGCAGCATATACCCAGCATGCAAATGTCGAAAGGGTGTCTCTATTTCACATATTCATAATAGATTCCTTGAAGAATTCATCCATGTTGCAAGCTGAAAATCTCCACTAAAAATCTTGTGTGGTATCTCAATCTTGGCTTCAGATCTTGTAGGGTATCTCAGCGTCTTCTTTAGCCTCTTTTGCTGTTCGTTTCTCGTTTCTCATTTTGAGTGCCGCAACATGTTTCAGCGAACTAATGATTTGACATTTGTTCGAGCTTAAAATTTTCCTAATACACACATAAATTTGCGATAACTTTGAAACTAATTAGTCGTGTTATTTATTACAATTACCTGTCAAAACAGTTGGAATTGAGTTGGCAGTGGGTCGCACGCAGCTCGACAAATCGTGCACTCTCTCAGCTCGACTTGTAACTATCGGCAACGACACTATGCTAATTCGTGCCACCTTCGTCTGTCTCAACTTTAAATGTCACCCCGACAGTGCTGGCACAGTGGGGCAAAACACATATCAGCGCAGCGTAGGGCGGGGCAGTGAAAAAGTTTGCAAACTTCTATATGAGTATGAATAACATTATCGGGCAGAACTTTTGCGCAACTCTTTTTGCTTATTTCTGATCTACTTAGGCTGCTTCTTCTTTGAATAGAGTTTTTCTCTCTCTCTGCTAACTTTACATCCCACGGGTTTACTTATTATTCAGGTGTCGCTTGTGTTTCAGACCATTAAACTCGGGCAGTTAAAGGCAAACATTTAGAAAAGACAAGTTCGACTTGGCAATTGAAATGAAAAAGATAAGCTCGAACTAAACTAAGCTGCAAATGTTAATTAAAACTTTGTCGCTATCTATCTCTCTCTCTCTCTCTCTCTCTCGTTCCCACTGTCTTTATCGGCAGCTGTTTATCCGCAGAGCGTGAGTTCTTGTTGCCAACTAATTTGCGACAAACTTAATTACATTATTCAAATGAAATCCGATCCAGATAATAATAACAATAATAATAACGTATTCAATTGCACTTGGCTACGATATCGCGTATTATGCAAATGAACTCAGAAGGCAAACTAATTGTGTATTAATGAAATGAGCATTGCCACAACATGTGTAAGAAAGGGGATTACGACTGTGTCGCCTCGTACAACGGCAACAATTGAATCGAGAACTGATTTAATTGCAATGAAGTCGATAAATGACGAAACTCCTCAAGTGCTGCAAGTATTCGCTCTCTCTCTCCCTCTCTCTCTTACGCCCTCTCTTTCTAGATTTGTTGCTCTTTACTTGTCTTTTCTCTCGTGCCTTATAAGCAAACATCAATTTCCATAAACAATTAATCATGCAAAGCGTGAAACGTGCACAAAATTCCAAAGACGAAGCCAAGCCAGCTGAAACTGAAGAATTAAGACAAAGAGTCAGAAACTGTAACGGGCATGGTATCGATACCACAAATCGCACTCAAAACTACTCATAGAAATTACGTATTTTTATTTTATTTATTTCATTTTGTTTTTTGGGCTGCCATTGGCGCATATGATTCAATTTTGTTTTCAGCCAAAACAACTTGGCAAAACTGCGAGGAGCTGAGCTCAGTTCAACTGAGCTGAGCTGTGCTGGCTTGCTGGCTGGCTGACTGGCTGGCAACCAGGCTAGTTGGCTATAAACGTGGCCCCAAAGAATGCAGTCCGAAAACCAGTTTGGCGTATAGCCTGTGGACGCAGCAGCAATGTCTCGAGTACAACAACGTGCAGCGGATTTTTTTCTGCTTCGGTTTTTAAAATTTTTTTTTTTTTGTATTTGGTTTTCTGTTTGCAGCTACAACAACAAGTGAACCAAATTCTTTTTAACGAGCTTGCGCCAACATTTGATCCCCTTCCCCTCCCTTTCTCCCCATTACCTCTCGCGCTACTGACACGCCTCCGCTGCGCCCTGTAGCAGCAGCCAGGGGCGGGCGGTGGCAGGGGTGCTCGTTTGGTCTGCCAAAAAATACAGAGATAGGAAGAGAGAGAGAGAGCAGTGCAGGCAAGGTAACATGACATGTGGATACCCTTAAAAGAAATGCATGATGATCAATATCATTTACTATATTCATTCATTATAATCATTCACTTTATCAGTTCTCACTCGGTTCTTTCCTCATCAAATTCATAAGAGCTTATCCAATCGTCTGTTCTTTGCTCCGCGCCTCCTTTAATGTTCTACAAAATTAGGCAAGCAACTCGGCATACCCCTGCCAGCAGGGTATCTCAACAAATACCATTGGCAATGCAAGCCAAGAAGTGTTAAAACCAAGCCAAGTTGCTTCATTTTTTGCCCGTCCGTATCCATGTCCGTGTTCATATCTCGTGTCAATTTGCAAGCTGACGAATTTTTTTTTTCGTTTCGTTTCCTTTTTTTTCGTGTTTTTCTTCTTTGTTCGCCATTTATTTAATGCCTTTTTTAATGCTGTTTTAGTTGAGTTTTGGCTTTTGTTATGCCCACATTTTTTTTTATTCAGCACATTTAATTGCAACCGGGCACACCCTTTGCACACACCTTGAAGGGGATTTTCTTTTCATATTTCCATTCCTTTTTCCCCGCGGTTTGCTTTTCTTTTATGCTTTTTTTTTGGCTGGTTTCTACGGTTGGTTAGGTCTCTAAAAAATACTCAAGATGCATGCAATGTGTGCAAAGCTCGACGAGCACTTAAAAATATATGTAATTATATATTTATGAAATTAACTTAATGATGCTAAATGCATTTTATTATGTATTTAGTTGTCCGTCGCCTCCTACGGACTATCAGACTATCAACTATCAGTTCCTTTGTCAGTCCCTCCGTCCCGAAGTTCGTCCGGCATGGCATACAAATTAATTAATTATATGTATACGCTATGCAGCTTACTTTGTTTTCGGTCTTTTGCATTAATTAATTTCAGCAGAGGGCGCATGTATAGGAAAATACCCACACACACACACACACACATAGACTAACACACACAGACCGCAGATTTCAGGCAGTAATCCTATAGTTTACTGCCGCCAAGTTACCGCAAGATACAACAAGTAATTCGTCATCGCTTGAGCTTAGAATCAAGTATTTATAGAAAAGGGCATAGACGTAGGCATTGGTATAGACATAGGCATAGGTATAGGTATAGGCATAGGTATAGGCATAGGTATAGGCAAAGGTACTTTTCGGATAAGTATGATATCTGAGCGTTAGTGCCATCAGCTTTATTGACCCTATTAAATACAGTACTAAGTTAGGCACAGGGTATCTTACTCTCGTGCATGCAACCTTTGTATCTGCTTTAATTCATATGTCTCCAAGATTTCCGCTTGCAATAAAAATTAATTATCTTTCTGATGTTCTGAATTAGTTAGAAATATATTAAATGGCGAATGCCTCATTAAATAAAGATGATTAATTACTTGATGAAATCTTTTTCGTATGTCAAGTTGAGTTAAGGTTATCATACGTTATTTAACTCTGACTTTTAGCTTGATTTCTTCTGATCTTCTACAATGTTGTCTGAATAACATCTCTGTAAGTATTCCCAATCATTCCTATTCGTTCCATTTCTACCTTTCAGGTACCTATGAAAAATGCACCTACATAGATGCCCAAAAAAGGTACACAAGAATGCTGGCAAATTGTTGTTATTTGTAAGTGTATTTTTATTTTGATTTTCTTTAGAATTTTTTGGTCTTTTCATGGTTTCACGAACAAATGTGGCACTCCATTTCTATCAATTGATTCGCCTGTCTGGCTCTTTCAAATACGCATTAATTTCATTTATTGCAATCACCATTGTCGCAGCGACATGGCAACCATGGAGAGTAGAGTAAACACCAGTGCGAAAGTTAGAACGAACACAAAAACTGTCATCGGGTGTCTGTGGTGAGTACTGCAGGGAGGGTAGCGTAGGGTGTCTGTCTCAGTCTTTCTGTGTGTGGGTGTGTGCTTTGTCAAGTTACTGGCAAGGAGCAGCAATCGGCAGGGGCATCCCAGAGCCATACCCGATGGCAGTCAGTGCATGCCTAGGCACTGATTGTCTTGATTACGCTGACCCACTTTACCCACTTCCCAAGGTTCTCCGCCCGGGTGGGACGTAGTCGAATTCAATGAACTCGAAACCTGCTGATAATACGCGCAATAAAAAATCATAATAATAATAGAAATAATAATAATATTAGTAATAATGTTGTTTTCCAATGACACCCAAAGGAGCTGCCGAGCTGCCGAGCTGCTCAAAGCTATCAGAGCTGTCCGTCTCCGACTGTCACTCAAACTCGCCAAACGACGGGCCATCCATGCTAACTACGTCTATTCCTGCATAGATAGTATATCATATATCTTCCCATTCAGACATGCAGACGCAAAACAAGTGCGAGCGTGTGATAGGTAGGGCAAGTACAATGGCATATATCAGCTATATATCTGTAATATCTTGTGGCACATAATGACAATAACAAACTACTTGAAAGTCGCGCCTATTTTTAGTGGAATAAGTATGAAAACACAGAACGTACAGACACCCAAATTGCTTTGTTGACCTCAGACCACAATGACCGCAGTACGTAGAACATGGTGAAGAACACGAGAAGAGTAAAACCGGGAGAGCTTTAGAGAAGAACAACCAACAAGAAAAAAACAAAGTACTCTACGACACGTTTTGCTTCGATCATGCGAAGTAGTTCGGTTATTGGCCAATGGGAATTTGATGGCTAAAGTGCCTACTGCCTCTGGCTCTGAATCAATTATTAACGTCTACGTCTTCGAGTTGCTCCCCCCTCTCTCTCTCTCTCTCGCACTCTACTACTGTGCTGTACATGTCAATAACGTGCGTCATTCTAATGTGTCCAACAACAACAAGAAACAATATGAAACTACTCAAAGTCGGCTTACATGTGGCTCTACTTTTAATGGATTTTATTTGTACTTGCCAACCCCTCAACCCCGCGTAAGAGGGGGAGGTACGCCAGGCGTTTCATTGGATTGTTTTGTCAACGTTTTTGCCATGGAAAATAACTCTTGGCCTACAATATGAAACTAATTAGCTCTGATTCATGTTTATTTGAAAATAATTCAATTCAGATCGAATGCCATGCATGATGTGCAGGGTGTTAAAAATCAATTGATTAATTGAATTTCAATACATATAGAAATTCATATATTTGTTCTGTAGAGATGTCAACTGTAGTTTGTTTAGTTTAGTATTTAATCAAATTAAATTCACATTTCATTGGAATTTAATTAAATTATAATTATGAACATATTTCCCCACTCTTTAAAAGAACTCCCATTAATATTTCCAAACATAATCCTCTGTACAACTGTTTCGACTGTTTGGAAAGTCCCTTAATCTCGTTGCCCAAGTGAATTACTTTTGTTGTCTGCAAACCAATTGGAAGCTTTAAAACAACTCGAATAAAATTATTCGAAATAGGGCTTTATGTTATGGTAGGCAAGTTAATTGAGGGTGCCGCTCTACTAATTTCAAAAACTTTGCTTAACTTTTCTCCCCGTGCCACGAGCAAACACTTGAATTTCTGCCAACTAACTTATAATAATAATAATAATTTTAATTGCCAAACGACGACGGCAATTGCGCAAACTCAATGCGGAGTTTTTGAGCATTTTATAAATAAGTTCATATTCTGGAGAAGTTAACGCCGCACATGTTGGCAATGGGGCAGATGTAAGAAAAGGAAAAAAATGGAAATAGAAAATAGATGAAAAGCAAAAGCAAAACATCATGCTGACTAAGGGAGATTTTTTCTGTGCCTTTTTTCATCTTCTTCTACTTCTTTTTCTGCTCTGCCACTTTGCCTACTACCCAAGTAGATGAAAAAAAATATAAAAAATGAAACTTTCCATAGAGCGGGCGTCAAAGTGCGTCGTTCCAAACGGAGATGATGAAGGCCGGCACAAGAGCCTGAGACCCAGAGAGACGGAACCAGATCCAGTAGCAGACCCAGTGAGCGTCTAATGGGCTTACGAGCGAACTAAAGTACCAAAATTATAAGCAGCCTACTTGTCCCCTCTGATGACAGCACATAAATATACAATTTATAGACTGGGGAATGAGCTGGCACTGATCAACTAGCGGATATCCTGCAGTCATGTAGCAAATTGCTTTTTTCAATTTGATCTGTGACATTGCGATAAAGTCTTTAGTCAAGTTTTGCTGTCATCAGGGAGTTGAGCTAGAACTATTATAAGGAAAACACCTTTCAATTTTGACATTACATGAAATAATCTAGAATTTATACTGATTAACATATTAGTTATGTATATGACAACCTAACTTATATTCGATATTTATTTTATTTAACCATTTCGCAAATAAGAAACCAACACAAGAAGAGACTTCAAAAGGGGCAACTTTGTCTTTCCTCCTACAAACTATCCTCAAATAAGATAGTTTTAATGCGATTCCCATGACAAAATACCCATTGGAATTGTTCAAGAAGCGGCAACTTTGATGAAGTCTGAGATGCCTGAAGCTTTCTAAATAATTGCAAATTGCAGATGATCTTTGACGAGCGTCAGCGTCAAAGGAAATTATGACAAGGCCAATCGCGCAACGTTCCACAAAGTTGCTGCCATGGGAAATGTCAGTTGCGGGCCGTGGTAAATAAGTTCAATAAGATGGCAATACACGTTCGTGTTGCCACCGTGCCCCATTGTGGGGCATCCTTAAAGCTCTTAATGCTCCAGTTTTGGCCGCGATGCGAGTGTTTAAATTGAAATTAAATAATATCCCCCACACAGTGTGGCCTGTCAGAACTGTCAGGGCAATGTAGGGAGGAAGGGGACATGAAGGCAAGAAGGAAGGAGGGAGGATGACCTGAAGGGGGCCAACGCAGCTGTCTAATTGAACTAATAGAATTTGTTTTTTATTCACGCCCGCACGCGTCAGATAAGAAAAGTCTTTTCTGAGGGAGGGAGAAGCGGAATGGGGCATTAATGATGAGGGGTGGTCCGAGCCTGTCAGAAAAAAGAAAATATGTTTTAAATGGGCTTTGCTCTTGCCATAACTTTACCTCAACCCCCCCCCCTCTCTCTGCCAACCCCCCGCTGGCATTAAAAATTATGATTTTTCTTGCAACATTTTTCAGGACTGTGGCGAAAAGCTGCCAAATGTAATCATTGCTGCTCTTAGCCGGGTGCCAAATGCCCGAGGCGCAGTTCCGTGCTGTACTTAACTGATTTCCGGGAAACGCTGCACGTCCACACACACACACACAGTGACGGGAAACGGGCACAGGATGTTGCCAGGACGACCAGCACAGCGAGCAATCAGTTTAAAGCTGTCGAGAATTTTCAATGAGCTCTATAAAACGCAAAATTGCTTTCGATGCTGTCGTGCAGACTCCACATGCTCCGACTTTAAACAGAGCGTAGACGAAGACTAATACTAAAACACACTCACACGCACACACACGCACACACTCAATGGTTTAGGGGTGCTAAGAAAACCTCGTTGAACCTCGGGGCGAGGCTTAAAAACCGCAAAGGCGCCACAAGGCAAGGCAGGGCAAGGCAAGGCCCAAAATCGCAAAACCAAACCAAACGGCAATCTTTCGCATAACCCCAGCAGAACACAGACCACTTGGTGCCGGCGCCTCGAGCTCCGTTTCACAGTCGCAGCTTGGTCTACCCCCGCCCCGTCCAGTTCAGCTCAGGCTTGCCTTCCTGCCTGGTTGTAGGCAACACACTCATCCAGTCAAGAGCTGCCCCGCCTGCCTCCGCAGCATTTGTGACCAGAATAGAGCCGATTTGCTCTTTGTGTGTATGTAGTTAGTGGCAGACGCTGCCCCAGAGAGAGAGAGAGAGAGCGAGAGAGGGAGGGAGTTGGGAATGGGCACTCAGCTTGTTATTGCTGCTGCCACTTGTTGTTGTTGTTTCAGCTCTTCGGCAGCTAGTTGTTGCTGTTGTTGTTGTTGCGGCAGCCAAGTAACGCTGCTTGAGATGTCAAATAGCAAAGCGGCGGCCGCCTGCAACAACAACAACAACAGCAACAGCAACAAGAACAATTGCAAAAACAGGAAGCACTTGAAAATTGAAATCAAGCGTTGGGCGCCACCAACGCAACAGTAACAAGCACAACAACAAACCAAAGAGCAACAACAACAACAACAACTGTGCCAAAGAAAACAAAACAAAATCAAGCCCAACACACACACACACACACAGCTCAGCCAAAAGGTCCTACAACGCAAATTTGCATATGAATATTGAGGGAGCTCTGGGGCAGCTCTTGTGGGTTGCTACGCGCAGCACGCGGCACGCGGCACACGGCTTGCAACAACAACAAAAACAACAACAACACAAGATGATATGCTGCTTTCTATATATGGAAAATAAGAAATGATGATGTGAGAGCTGCTTTTCCAATAGCTTATGTTGTAGTTATTTGCCGCCGTTGAAATAAAAAATAAAAACAGCATTAGCACGAGTCACATTGAGAGTGCCGCTGCAGCAGATACCCTGTAAAGGGGGGTGTCAGAAACCTCTTATCCTTATATAGAATACCTTCACAGAGGCGAGAATGTTAACAAAAACATTCCCGTTAGCCTAATAGGGACAACTCAATGACAGATTGAAATATCGCTGGGTATTTCCTGTTCGTTTGTGTTGCCCCCCGAAATTGTTTTGCATATTGCAGGGTATTGTGAATGAAATGTTAAATGTATTTTTCGTGTGTAGTACAACTCGTGTATTTGCTTTTGTTGCCATGTTGCTTGTTTGGCTGTCACTGGTGGGCGCTAGATGGCGCCACACGCCAGTGCTAAATTGAATAAGCGGCCTCCCAGGACAGACAGGAAGCACAACAACATACGAGCAACACACACTCACTCACACACACACCTAGACACACACCCACACACGCAGGCACAGCCACATACACACACACACATACAGACACACATGAGTGTTCGCCAGCAAAAGTTATGTAGTGTACTCGACGCTACCTTCCTTTATGGGCCGCTTGTTTTCTTGCCTTTTTCCCCATTTTCAGTTTGGTTTTTTCTCTCCTCCTTCTTTTTTTTTGCTTTTTTGGCTTGCTTTGAATTTAATGGAAAATTTATTGACGACATGCCGCTTAGTCGTTTGACTTGGACTTGGACTTTTGCCACACAGTCCTTCCTTGCCCTGCGCCTGTCCCTGCTCTCTCCTTTGCTTTGCTGCTGCTCTATCGTGTGTGCAAAAGTTTTCGAATCAGGGTTTTATGAACTTGCCCATGCCCTGCACTGTTGCCTGGGTTAAATAGTTAATGATTGTCTGCGGGTTGAAGTCGCTGAAGGTGAAGAGTTTTCCCTGGAAATTGTTTGCATTGATTGATTGCTGGATACACTCAACAAATTAGAACCATGTGCCCTGTTTGACAACGGTTCAGCGGAATCTCTTCAAAGCGCATAAAAAAGGGTCGTGAGAATCGCACAGACTGCGCCGACTGTTGCCAACTTGTTCACTTACACGTAATGCACATAAATTAGAATTATAATTTCGCTTAGCCAAATCAACGACGCAATAAGCTCTCTCTCTCTCCTTCAATGGCACATACACATGCGAAGTGAAGCAACCCCTTAAGGAAGCGAAGCACTTCCCCCAGCGAGGGTTGCCTGCAATGTTAAGCTGCTGCTTCTGTCGGGCCAAAAAGTTTCGCTTCTTGTGCGTGTTTTACCAACTTTAATATTTTATATTACTGATTTTCTTTATGGCTTTGACCTCCCTTACCCTCCTCTTCCTCCTCTGCCCCCTCTCTACCCTCTTCGACATGGTACAATCTTCGGCAGTTCAACAAGTTTCTGGCTAAGGACACGCCCGCACGTTTGGCCATTTGGTCTATGATTATCGTAAAATTTGGCAAAGGGTTTTTGGCCGCAGGATGCGGTTTTCACTCACCTGTTGTCGGCAACTTGGTCAGCGTTGGTTGTCCATTGTCATCGGTCAGCAGCAGCAGCAGAATTTCAATTATTATAATGACAAAAATGCGTTGATTGTAAAACAAAAACATTGCAATCTTTGCTTGAATTTTGAATTTCCCACGATGTTCTCCACTTTCCGGTGACGGCAGCTTCTGCTTCTGCTTCTGCGTCTTGTCTTGTTCACTTCGTTATTATTATTATTATTATTCTATTATTATATTTATTATGATTTTTTTATGTTGTCTTTGAGTGCATTTTGCTCACACACACACACGCATCTCATTGTTTATGTGCGCGCTTACACAGCGTTTCTTTTAACTGGAATCAAGAATAAACGAATTAAGATGTCTTAGCTCTCTCTCTTTCTCTCTCTCTCTCTTATACACACACACACACAGATGCTGACAGCGATATAAATATAACAAATGGCGACACGCACACAAAAGTATGCTAATATATATTTCAGCTACGCTTACAAACGGGGCATAAATATTTTACGCGCCCAACGGTGCGTATACGTAATTTGCTTAATAGGCCGCAAAACTCTGGCGCCGCCATCAAAATGTCATTTAAGAAGCCTTGCAAAGGCATTGTGAAATTTATGAAAATGGTCAGCAGTCGGCACTGGACGAGTTGTCCCAGTCAGCAGAGTTGGCAGTAAAAATCAGTTAGAGAGCGCGAGCATTATAATAATAAAAAGCCAAAGTTTAATAACTGCCACAGAGCGCGCGCACAGGCAGTTGATGACCTACACAATACAACATAATTGAGTGCAGCAGAGAGAGGTCATTGTTCTCGAGATGGCCAGTAATTTGCCATACGTATTGTGTGTGAAGAGAACTGATTAATTGTTCTATTAGAAAACTTAATTTCCTTCACGAATAGTCTCGAACTAATTTGGATTATTATATTCAAGGCCATAGCGAAGGTTTTGGAGCTATTGAAATAGCCTTGCTGATAATATAGTGGGTACAAATGAACGTTGTTGGTTCATAAAACATTTCAAAAATGAATCAATTTAATATTAATTACATTGAATTTGTTCACTATTTTAAATTGTAAAATTTAGTTAACAGTTTTTGACAAATATATATTCTTGATCCGTATTAATAGCAGTCAATTTTGTCATTTCTGTTCGTTTGAACGTCAAGATATCAACTATTACAGAAACTAAGAACACCACATTTGATTTGAAACTTTCTGCAGGACATAACTTTGGCAACTTTTTCCATTGTTTCAGCTGGCTTGGGAGCCCTGGAAGTCAGGAGCACTCCCGAGCACACCCTGCACATGCCTAGCTACGGGCCTGATTATATGAAGTACTCTTCACTCTCTCCTACTCGATCCTTTGCCTCTCTGATTTAATTGCCGAATCTAACATGTAATAGGTATGGAGAGAACTTTATCATTGTTCTATTAGAAATCCTTATTAAATTATTTTTCTATTCGTGAAAAACTCTTCACACTCTATTCTATATCCAATATAATAATTGCTCCTTTTGCGAATTTGACATGTAACTTGATGTTTGATAATTTGATACATTTAGTATTCTATATAGAACTGAAACATTGTTATGTATATTATAATATTAAATGTATTTGCTTATTCTTTACGAACTATCTCGATTAATATGTGAAGACCTTCTCCGTCTTCCATATTCATCTATTAATTTGCTGATTCAATATTGTGTTGTGTGGAGAGGTCTAAATCATTGTTTTACTAGGAAAATCCTATTTCCTTTTTCATTCACCAAGAATCCCCAACTAATTTCAATTATCATGTGAAGTACTCTTCACTTCTTGTTCTCTTTCATTTATTGTTCTCGTTTCCCACTCGATCCTTTGCGATAATTGCCCCCTATATGTTGCTGACTTAATTTCCGAATCTCAGATGTATTTTGATGATTGTTTATTCCATTCTATTTTCGGTCAGAGCGTCGCCCACTCCTGGCGTTATCACACAATGACGCGACGTGTCTAACGATGATGATGATGATGAGATGATGCCATAACGGGGCCAGAGCGGAGCTCATTTCAATTTCACAACAAGTACTCGATGTGCGCGTGTATCTATAAGATACATTTCTAGCTTGAATGCACGAAATCGCGCGAAACAGAAAACCGTCGCATAAATGAATGCTCAAATATATTTCGGCAGCGCCGGCGTCGCCATTGTTGTTGTTGTTACTGTTGATACTGTTGTTGTTTTTGCTCTGAGTACTATCAAAGGCTTTTGGGCAAAGAGAGAGCAAAAAGTGCAAATAAAGCAGATGGCGAAGTCAGCAGCGACGGCAACGACAACGGCGACTGCAGCAGCGTAGCTGACGTAGCATCGCACAAACACACGCACACACACAGAGTGGAACACACGCTGTGCCTGTGACAATATTTGATATTGCAACGGCATTTGGTGAATTCTTTTGTTTGACGCTCTTGCACATGCACAACAAGCAAGAACGACAACAACAACAACAACAAAATATAATTTATAAATCAAAGGAAATATGCAAAAAACGAAACTTTGCCATTTTATCTTGTTTTGTGTTTGTGTGGTGTGAAAATTTAATATGCTTCTGCGGCATTGTGCTAAAGTTTTTGCCTCAGCTTTGTTCGGCATTTTGTATTTATTGCATTTGTGCTACGCATGTTTTGTTTATTTTGCTTGGCAAAGTTTTTAACAATAAGCAAACATTGTTTTTCTTTTCTCTCTCTCTCTCTGTCTCTCTCTTTCAATTGAGAGATAAGGAAGAAAGAAAGAAGCGCAACGGAAATCATATCGGGGTAGTTGAGAATTATATAAAACAAATTTGACTACACGCACACAGGCAAACACACACGAACACACACACACGCACGCACGCACACACACACACTCACGCAGAGTTTGTTTTGTGCTGCGACTGCGGCTGCGGATGATGCCGGTCGAAATTGAACAACGACGCAAATTTCGATTTCCTCGAAATTCTACCTTGTTGTGCCTTCTTCTATTATGCATATTCTTCTTTTCTTCTTCGTCTTCGTCTTCACCATCAACATCATCATCATCGTCATCTGCGTGTGTACGCTAAGCGTCATATACATTTTGTACTTTTGTTTGCAAAACGACAACGACAACGGTGACGGTGACGGCGACGGTAACAGCGACAGCAGCAGAAGCATCGCAGCAGCAGCGGCCGTAGCAGCGCAGCTTACTAAGCTTTTTCTGAGCATCCACACACACATTGGCAATAGCAGCATCAGCAAGAACCACAACAACAGCAACAAGAGCTGCCCACTCTCACTTAGGCACAACTTCGCAGCCTCTGCCTCTGCCGCCGCCGACGCTGCACATTGTTTAGCAAGCGCCAAAAAGGAATCAGCTTGGTATTCATCATGTAATTACAAACTGAATAATAGCATAATGTTACGCTATATTATGATTAGGGTGACCATATATGTGAGCCTGTTTACTGATAACATATAATATTTTGTGAAGAATTTACTGGTTTTTCATAAAAACAAAAGCAATTTTTATGCTTGTGCAGATTCTACAAATAATTCAAGCTTTTCGTTCAAATGAATTGAACTTTTTGTAATATGCAATGAACAAGAAAACCCGAATATGTGCTTTCAATGGCAATAAGCTGATTTCATTTAAATGAATTTGATAACTATGTTTTAATATAATAAAAGCAGTCTTTATCATTAAGCTATGGAGTTCATAGTGGTAGAAATAGTGAACAATTTCTTGTTTTGTACAAAATAAACCATTTTCTATAACATAACACTGTATAACAATCGAATTATTTATCCAAATTAGTAGAAAATATATAATTTAGCACCCTATGGTTGAACCCAAGGAATAATGATAATTTAATAGTACAAGAATTGTATTCACAAAGTCATATTGGTTGAGCTGGGTAAGCTAACTTCTGGTTTTACGTATGACCCTATACATATTGATGATGCTATTATTCAGTTTATAGTTTCCAATTTGTAATAATTTTATTATTAATTCCCAAAATGGAATGCATGTGAAATTGCAATAATTTGCAATTTCAACTATCGAATACAAACAGAATATTATTAATATATATAGATATAGTATGCTATTATTCAGTTTGTAATAATTTTATTGTTAATTTTCAAAATGGAATGCATGTAAAATATGCAATAATCATTTAGAATTATTAACAATTTCAACTATCGCAATCTAAACACGTATTGCAATTTAATGCGTGTTGTTGTTCTCGCTAATTTCGTTACACTGTGCACGCTGTCGCTGCCTTCGCTGCTGCTGCTGTTTTGCTCCTTGTTTTTGCTACGCTTTCGCTTTGTGTTTGTGCGCCGAGCTTTGGCTTTGGCTTTGGTATTGCCTTTGCCCCTTGTTGTTGTTGTTGTGGTTGCTGTTGCCTTTGCCTGCTTGCTATAACTGCCGCTGTTGCTTTCATGGCCTTGTGATTGTTGTTGTTCGTGTGTTGCTGCTGCTGTTGTTGTCATTGTGTGCGTGCGTGTGCTGCTGCTGCTTGGCTGCCTTTGTGGCCAGGCCGAACTAACACACTGTACTTGGCGGCTTTCGACAGCGCCGTCTACTTTATTGCGTTTTATATCCTTTTTTGTTTGGCATCTTCGCCGTGCCGCACTCAGCCTCCGTTCGTCCGTCCGTTGCCCTTGTTTGTTTGCATGGAATTTCTCATTTTAAAATATTCATTTCATATTTATGTCTATTGGCCTATCCCCCTCCCTCCCCACACACACACACACACACACATACACACACACAGTAAACAAGAGAACAGGAGAGAGAGAGAGAGAGAGAGAGAGAGTGAGGAGCAGCAGCGAAGTCGACATCGGCACGCACTTGATTTCTTTGTTGTTGTGCCTCTTATTATGTCATAATTCATTTGCAACAGGACACAGCAATAACAACAACAACAGCAGCAGCAACAGCAACAACAAAAATGCCGGAATTTGCAGCAACATCGGCCAATAAAGAATCAGATTTCATTTGATTTGCGGCATAAAAACATTGCTCATCTGTGTGAGTGTCTCTCTCTCTCCCTCTCACAGTCTCCCTGTCTCTCTGTGTACGTGATCTGCTCCCGCTCTCTTTCGCTGTCTTTCTCCACTCTCTTTCCGTCGCTCTGTCTCTATTTCTCTGTGTACGCATTGCACCGGCTTTTGTTGCCGCCATCGCCGCTGCCGTCGCTGTCGCTGCCACTGCCGGCGTTGCCTGCGCCCCCGCGCTCTGCTGACGCCATCGCCTTTGCTTTGTTACTACCTTTGTTGTATTTTTTGCATTTCCGCTTTATGTTTGTATTTCGCTGGCTCAGCCTATCAATTTTTTTTAATTTGTATTTTTTGCACACATTCGCACACACACACACAAACACACGCACACACCCGCGACATCAACATCGACTTAAATCAACAAATTACGAGTATATTCACTGTTGTTGGTTGTTGTTGTTGCTGTTGTTGCTGTTGTCACTTGACATTTTTGTTTGTCGCTTTTGTTGCGTACATTAATGCGATGCGAGACGCGAAGAAACGAGCGCAGGCAGCGCTGGGAAATGAATGATGCGAACTCGAACTCGCGACGTCGCCAGCGAGCAGCAAACACGTCCAAACAGTTTGTACGCCATTCGTGTACTGGGAGCTTTGGTACAAGCTGGCGCTGCTGACACTAACGTGCTCACACACACACACACTCACGGTGCTAGGCAGAGATAGAGAGAGAGAGAGAGCAAGCAGTCACACAGATACTACTCGCGCAAAGCTTGCGTTTGCCGGTGACGTCGACGTCGACGCTGACGACGACGCCAACGCTGACGGCAACTTTTGTTTTTGTTTGCGCCGCAAAAAGAAGAAACAAATTTCAATGGCAGCGTCAAAAGCTCGCCACCATGAATGAAAGTTTGCCATAAGCGAAACGAGAGGAAAAACGATGTACAAAACAAACGAGGCAGAAATTTAAAAGCGCCCCTTGGCGTTGCCAGATTAATTATGGTAATTGTTGAGAACATGCAAAGCATTGTTAAAGCGAAAATGTTGAGATACGAATCTGTTAATTGAAAGATTGGCAACATATTGACATGTCAACACACTGGCGATAACTTATCGATATCGATCATATGAGCGAGAAGTTAGTCCCAATTAAAATGTAAGCAAACTATATTAAATAATGCAACATCTTAGTATATCAATTGTTATTTTACAGATGCCGTCACTATATATATATTGTATATTGGTTCTTATTTGTATATTTCTAAGCAAACGCTCGATAAGTTGCTGACCTGATTTACGTTTTACAGCACTGCACTTAAAAAGATAGCAGCTAGCTTCTGTCACGCATTAATTGGGCGGTCCTTTCAAACAATAGAGAAATCGTTGGCGAAGCAATTCTTGTTGAATTCAAAAGAAAACAATACTTAATAGACCTTTCTGTGTGGAAATATGTTTTGTTTATTGGGGGAACCATTTCTAGAATTCACGAACAGTTTTTACAGTTGATTTATGTGTAATTTATATAGATTGCTTGACTTGTGTAAATCAAAGAATTGATTTTGATTGAGGTGAGTTGATTCATTTCTCATTCTTTGTGTGTTTAGGAAACTAATCCGTGTCCGAACGTGGGGAGCGTGTCGATTGCTTCTTCGATTTCTTCTGCTTGCGCTGTTTGCGACCCTCATGACTGCTGCCACGACTCTCGCGGCGTGCGCGACTGTTCGATGGCTCAGAGGTGCCTGCGCCGGGATTATTATCGTGGTCCTCCTCCTGCAGTTTCTTCAGCGTCTCCGCCTTGAGGCGCTCCAGTTCGTTCAGTTCCTGCGTCGTACGTTCCTTTTCGAGCTCATCCTGACGCTGCTTCTCTGCCCGCCGCTCCTCCTCCTTGGCGATTTCCTTGCGCATGTGCTCCTTCAGCAGCAGCGCCGCCTCCGCACGCTTCTGCATCTTCTCGCGTGCCGCCTTATCTTTATCCTTATCCTCAAACTCCGAGCTCGGCACAGCCGTTGATGTCTTCTCCGGAGTGCGCTCCCGTGAACGTTGACTGCGCCGTGGTCGACTGGGACTACGTGATGCGGAATGACGTCGTGGCCCATGGCTGCGACTGCGTCTGTGCTCTGGCGATGCTTGGCGCCTTCGACTGGGCGGCGAGTCACGTCTCTTGCGCTCGGGCGGCGATTCACGTCGCTTGCGTGCAGGTGATTCTCGTCGCTTGCGATCGGCAGAGTCCTGACGCTTCCTGCCCGGCGACTCTTGACGTCTTCGCTCGAACGAGTCTTGTCGCTTGCGTCCAGATGATTCGGCGCGTCTGCGATTTGGAGTCTCCTGACGTCTGCGTTCGGGAGATTCCTGCCGGCGGCCACGACTGCGTGAGCGCTGGCGCTGACGCTCCCGCGAGCGACGTCGATCGACTGGCGAGCTGGGAGGGCGTATGGGCGAGAGGGGAAAACGATTGCGATACTCGTTGTCCGGCGATCGCTGACGACCTCCACCTCCACCTCCACCGCCTCCGCGATCGGCAAACGGATTGCGACGGTTGCGGTTGCCTCCCTGTGCCTGATAACCCTGACCTGATCCGGGATTGTTGTTGTTATTGTTGTTGTTGTTGCCTTGACGACGCACTGGCGACGCACGCTGCTGCTGCTGCTGTCGTCGTTGCTGCTGCTGTTGCTGTGGCGAACGACGCCGTTGAGCAGATCGCGAGCGACTCCTGTGACGATTGCGAGAACCAGAACGTTCCCGGCTGCGTTTCGCTGGCTTCTCCTTCTCCTTCTCTTTCTCTCTCTCACGCTCTCTCTTCTCCTCGGGCTTGTTGCGTTCCTCACGCCTGTTGCGATTGCTCTCTGCAGCTGCAGCTGACTCCGAAGCCTTTCTGACCCGCTCCTGCTCCTTGGGTGTCTTTTGTTGCACGGACTTGCTAACCTCCGGTTCGGACTCACTGTCCGTCTGCTGCTCATAGTCCAAGGCATTCATATCGACGGATTTACGTCGCTTTGGTGCAACTTCCTCTTTGAGTTTCTCCTGCTCCAGCGATTCCTTTCGTTTGCCGCGCTCTGTGTCCTTTTGTGAAAACGACTCACTTCGTTTGCCTCCGCCGCCGCCGCCGCCGCCGCTGCTGCTGCTGCTGGTCTGTGGCTTCTGTTTGGTTGGCGACTTGTCGGGCGTCACTTTGCCGCCGTAGGTGCTGGCATGCGAGAGTTCGAAGAACGATTTCTTCGGGTCTTTGGAGGCCTCCTCGTGGCGCTTCTTGCGCTCCTGTTCACGTCGCTTCACCTCCTCGTCGCGCATCTTATTCTCCTCCTCCATGCGCTCCAGATCCGACAGCTTTATGGTGCGTTTCTGTGCATGCTTCCAGTGCGGCGGCGTGATGCTCTTCGAACGGCTACGCGAAGGTGTGCGGAAGCGCTGCAAGAACGTATTAAACAGATTAGTTAGGACTTGAAGGGCTTGAGGGAACAGTGGGAATGTTGCTTACAAAGACGCCACGCCCCTTGACAATGCGTCCACTACGCGAGGTGGGCACTTGCTTCTTCGACCAGCCAAATGCATTTCGATTGCGATCTCTGCCCCTGTCGCGCTCATCCCTATCCCGATCCCGTTCACGTTCACGCTCTCGATCTCGCTCACGACGTGCATCGCGAGAAACATCACCACCTGCTCCACGATTGTCACGCTCACGAGAACGTGATTTCTCTGCGCGCATAAGGAATTTGTTGGAGACCTGCAACAGAGAGAGAGAGAGAGAGAGAGAAAGAGAGACGAGTCTCCACTGAGCACAATAGTTGCCAATAGTTTGAGCCTTTGACTTTACCTCGGGTATCTCGCTAGGATCAATTTTGGTCAAGGTGACCAGTGGATGTATCTCGCCCTCTTCATCATCATCCTCATTACGTTGCTCCTGTCGTCCATTGCCACGTACAGCACGTCCCGAGTCACTGCTGGAGGGGGATAAGAGAAGTGTTATAGGAATGTTTTGAAAGGCTGTTCAATGTAGCTACTTTTCACTGTCGCTGGACTTGGACTGCTTGCGCGAACGCTTCTTCTTGGCTTTCTCTTTCTCCTTGCGCTGCTTCTCCTTGGTCTCCTGCTCCTGAGTGTCGCTTGCGGTTCCCTCAGAGGCTGTCGAACGCTTTCGACGTTTCTTGTCTTTTTTGGCTGCAAAATGAAGGAAGATCAGATCAAATAAAGGAATAGGTAATGAGGATGATGATGTGCCGTGACATACCCTTTGTTGCCTTGACCAACTCGCCACAGCTGGCAATGGCCGCATCCTGCAGCGGTCGCGAATTGCGATCAATGGGCAGATCCTCTAATTGACGCACCAAATCCTGGCCGGATAAAACTTGACCGAATACAACATGGATACTGCAAGCGAGGGAGAGAGAGAGAGGGGTTGATTAGTATGGAATCATATAGAGTAGGAGCTCAAGTTAGCTAGTACAGTGAACACTCGAAAGCTATAAGGAATATGAATCATTTACAGATCTTTAGTGAGAGTCACTTTCCAGAGACTTTTCTAGAAGGTGAGATGATTCCCAGTTAATTCTACACTGTTTATCTTATCGAGTGTTCACTGTAGTATGCACAGCGGAGGAGGGGGTCTACTTACTTGTCCAAGTGTGGCGCAGGCTGTGTTGTACTACAATGAAAAACAGAAGAGAAGAAAAATATTCTTTACACATTGCAAACTTGTTGGGTTTGTTGTTTGGTTGTTGTTGCGATTGTTGTAGTTTGTTGTTCTTTCAGTAGCAGTAGTAGTACTAGTAGTAGTAGTTCTTGTTGTTGTAGTTGTAGTAGCTGGCAAAGTTGTTTGTGCAAACAAACTAAAAGATTTCGACTGGAAGACGACGCCAGGCACAGCGAGGCACAGCACGGCACGGCACGGCACGAGGCAGAGGCGACTGCAACTGCAACTACAACCCTGAGTGGAGCGAGATCAGTGGCATCTTCAACGTCCGTCTGTCCCATTCCCGGATGGGGCTGCAGCTCAACTCAACTCTGGGCCACATGCTGGCGGCACGGGGGTAAGGCAGAACGAACCGCAGGGCTGCAGAAGGGGGGCGGGGCAAACCATAGTTGACCAAGTAGGCGCACCCACCACCAAAATAGACACGCAGAGGGACACACTTCACCATGGGCGTGTCGGGGTGGCAGTGGGGTGGCTCGCTCCGCTGGTCAGAGATACGCAACGCAATACCCTTTACGATACGCTATACGGCAATAGAGATCAATGGAACAACAACAGAACTTTAAATATATATTATATATGCAAAGTACAAAGAAAGTAGTATATGATGATTATGTATGAGATCATGTTGAGATCACATGTTGAGCCTGCAAGAGAAACTTCAAAAATATACACATTGCAAGCTGGGGGGGATTAAAAGACGCACACATACAGAGATGGAACTTCTTGAACAACCCACTTACATAAAGAACTGCGAGCCGTTTGTGTTTTTACCGCGATTCGCCATGGACAGCAGGAAGGGACGATCGTGCTTTTTGTCAAAGCTTTCGTCTGAAAAATATTTATTATATTATTAATTATTAATTTTCTCACAATTTGACTTAAGTAATTGGTTTGTTAAACTGTTTAATTATCCTCTCACATGCGCATACCTAACGAATTTTAAGAAGTAACTTGGAAACTAGATAAGATCTTAACTGGATTCATTACTTACTGCACTTTGTTTGGCCTTGGTAACAAAACTACTTTAAACAATAAATCAATAAAATCTTTAACTCTACTAAGGGATTTACTCTTGTGAAATTAGTTCTAGGAACCTTAATCTTATCAGAATTATGCTATAATGTCTAGGAATAAGATGGGGCCTACGAAGATTTGTGCTGTATTAAAGTTAAGGTTCTACCTAGAGTATTTAAGATAAGGTTTTAAGAATGGTCTACTTAGTAAGATTAACATTATGAATGCCGAATATATTTGGAACCACCCACCCACTCTGTTCTGCACTGTATAATCTAATTATCTTCGGCTAAATAGCATAATAATATTACATATAAATTTTAACTTAATTTAAGCATATCAAATTGGATAATCTGCCAAACAAACCGCAACTGTTTATTGCATTTTGTTGGCACCAGACGCAGATTTGCTTATCTCCTCAGTGTGTGTGTGTGTATATACGTGTACACACACATATTCGCACGTACAGTGGCAGGCACATGTATGTATTCGCTAGGCAGAACTTACCCTCGAATGTACCGCCATAAATTGATTCGCCGCCGGTTCCATTGCCTGCACTAAAATCACCCGCCTGCACCATAAAGTCCTTGACCACACGATGGAATATTACACCTTTGTAGTGTAAACGTTTGCCGGTGACCAGACCGATGCCTTTTTCGCCCGTACAGAGAGCACGAAAATTCTCAACAGTTTTGGGGGCAACATCGCTAAACAATTCGAAGACGATGCGACCGACGCCCAGGCCGCCGAGCGTGATATCGAAAAAACAACGCGGACGCGTTACACTCGCGTCGCGTTTATTTACCGTCATTGTTGCCAGTTAAATTTTATTGATTTTTCTTGTTTTTATTGATAAGTATTTTCACGTTGCACAACTTTTTTTCTCCTTACTGCGATAAGCTCTGCATTTGCACTCCTACAGGGCTGGCGAAATGACAAAGATAGTTTTCATTTCATGTACCAGGGTAGCAAGAGCTGTTGCCGCCATCTGACGCAACGATTTGGGCGCGCAGTGCGGCAGCCCTCGTTGTTCTAGTGCAAGACCGTGCATAAAAAAAAATAAGACATTAATAATAATAATACATTTTTTAAATTTCAGCATTTAATTATTCATTATATATATGTGCATTATTTTTTGTTTTCAAATGATAAAAATTTAAGTACTATCTGACAGCAGCTCTGCGAATCCTTTGCAAATAAAAAGGGCTGCCAGACTTTTCTGCGAATCGTCTGTTAAGTGAAATTAAAAAATTTCAAAAATCTAATTTTTATCAAGACAAGCAAAAATAAAAAAATTGCTGAATATTATATACGCTATCTGTGATGTTTTCAGTAACTTAAAGATTAATATATGTTTTTTCTATAATCCCATATTAGCAGATCTCAACTGTCATTTAACATGCCAATAATTTGTTATTCATTGTAGAACAAAAGTAAAGTTTCCATGGCTGTGAAAAATGAATATTTGTATAATGTTTATAAACAATTCTCCCTGTTGTTGATTAAATAATATTCAGGTGAGTGAGCTCATATATTTACGATGCTACTTGTTGAATCAGCTTGAGATAAGTGAGTTTATAACCATGCAGATGGCAAGATAATGCCCTCTGCCGGAGCAATGATATTTCTTTGTGAAGTTTGTAACACAAAAGATCGCACGTATTTAAAATTATATATCTATATGTCGTTCTGAAAACATTAAAATACATATGTTCTTGGTAAGCCCATGGGAAAACATAAACAGCATGTATATCGAAACCTTTAGATCATATTTCCGAAGATCTTTTGGTATAGAAACATCAATATATTTCGTACGAACATACATATAGGGTTAATATACATATTTGACGGCACAAGATATCTAATCCGAGTCTAAGAAATGCAATGGGTACCAGGGGGGAAGGGGTATATATGGCATATGGTAATTGTTCGACTTAAGGCTAAAAACATATTTCATGAAGTGGGATTACAAATATCGCTCTGGCGGTCAGTAAAATGGAATTCATCTCGAAAGGAGCGGGAGAGCAGGGCTTCTACTCGACAGTCACCGACTTGGCCAGGTTACGTGGGCAATCCACATCGCAGCCACGGAGCACGGCAATGTGATACGAGAGCAGCTGCAAGGGGATGACAGTCAATATGCCCTGCAGGCAGTCCACAGTGCGGGGTATTTGCAGGGAACGCGTCGAGAAGGACATTGTCTCCTCGTCTCCCTCCTCGCAGATGAGAATGGGGCGTCCCTTGCGCGCCGTCACCTGCTGCAGTGCGCTCATGCACTTGCTATAGACAGGATCGCGTAGCACGATCATCAGCACAGGCATCTCGTCGTCCACCAGTGCCAGCGGTCCATGCTTCAGCTCGCCCGCCAGAATGCCCTCGCTGTGCATGTAGGTGAGCTCCTTGACCTTCAGGGCTCCCTCCAGGCAGGTGGCAAAGTTGAAGCCGCGTCCCATGATCAGCAGTGACTTGTGCTGGTACAGCTCCTTGGCCAGCTGCTGCACCTGTGAGTTGAGCTCCAGCACGGAACGAATGTGCTGATCCAGCTGCGCCAAGCCGGCAATAATATCCAGACGGCGCTGCTGCAGCGACAGACGATCCTCGGACATGACCAGGGCGAACATAACCAGCGAAATGAACTGCGAGGTGTAGGCCTTGGTGGAGGCCACACCGATCTCGGGCCCGGCATTGATGTGCACGCCACAGTGCGACTCCCGGCAGATGCTGCTGCCCACAGTGTTGGTGATGCCCACGATGAGTGCTCCACGCTGCTTGCAGTAGCGCAGTGACATCAATGTGTCCGCCGTCTCGCCCGACTGCGAGATAAAGAAGCACACATCGTCCCTATAGATGGGCGTGTTGCGATCCAGGAAGTCCGAGGCCAGTTCCACCATAACGGGCAGCTCGGTGAGCTCCTCGAGCAGTTGACGCGTGGCAACCGCGCTGTGGTACGATGTGCCACAGGCGATGAGCATGAGGCGACGGCAACGCTTTATCTCCGGTATGTACTCCTTGATGCCTCCCAGCACGACAGTCTGCGTGTCGAAGCGCACGCGACCGCGCATGGTGTTTACCACCGACTCGGGCTGCTCGAAGATCTCCTTGAGCATGAAGTAATCGTAGTTGCCCTTCATGATCTGCTGTATCTCCATTTTCAGTGTGATAATCTCGCGCGCATGCGGATCATCCGAAGACTTGTTCAGCCGATGAATGCTCAGTGTGCCGTCTTGCTTTACTGCAGCCACATCATCGTCCTCCAGGTAGATGACACGATTCGTGTGCTCAATCACTGCCGATGCGTCTGAGGCGAAGAAGTACTCCACCTCCTTGTGCTCCAGTGGCTCAAACTTGGCACTGATGTCTCCCACGTTGCGGGCACCGCCTGGCAGCAGTTGGAACTGCGGCTGGCCATGTGGACGATGCGCCTTGGTATACAGAATGGGCACATGATCGGTGGCCAGCTTGGTCTTGGCCTTGATGCCCACCAGCAGAGGCGAGCCACGTCGCGAGGCAACGCACTCGCCTGGAAAGTGCTTGGACTTGAAGGCGATGGCGAAGGCGCCCTCGATCTGCTGTATGGCCTGCTCGACAAGCTCGCCAAAGGTGTAGCCCGGATGCGTTACCCAGAGATGATGCACCAACTTGGCAATCACCTCGGTGTCCGTGTCCGACTCGAAGACATAGCCACGCTTCTCCAGCAGCGTCTTCACATCCTTGTAGTTGGTAATGATGCCATTGTGCACTACCACAAAAGCGTTGGCCTCATCCGAGCGCTGTGGATGCGAGTTCAGCTCCGAGGGCACACCGTGTGTGGCCCAACGGGTGTGCGCAATGCCAATGTGCACGTCCACTGGCTGGTCGTACCCGGCGCCCTGGCACTGCTCTGCAATGGCATCCTCCAGAACCTTGACCTTGCCCGTGCGCTTTAACAACAGAATCTCGTTGCTGGCATCCCCCCCATCGACGGGTGCATCGATGGCCAATCCAGTGGAATCGTAGCCACGGTACTCGAGACGCTTCAGGCCCTGCACTAGCAGCTCCAGCACCTGCTGACGCGACTTGGGGGTTAGATAGTTGAGATAAGCAAAGATCCCGCACATTGTTGTTGCTGCTTTGGTTATTCCTTGATTATGTTTGCTGCGCTTGGGCCACGTCGACTTCGTTCTGCTTCTTAGTGTAAACTGCGGCACGTAAACACACACAATCCCGTGGAATATTTTCTGCGAGTGATAAATTGGGGCCCTCACACACACACTCGCAAACACACCCTCACGTATGCGCGTCAGTAATTAACTGTCAGCTGACGTGCGCAATGTAAACAAAAAAGAATCGCGATGCATTCTTTCTAAGAGAGCGACCCTCAGTGTGGGCACTTAGTGTAGATTTGATGAGTTGGTAATACGTGTTCTTCTCCATGAGAGAGCGCTGCTGATAGCGTCGTTTTTTAGGAGAATAAAAAAGTGTGTTTAAAAAACAACGCTAAGAACAACGGCGTCGGTTGACAGCGTTGCCATCGTGTTGTAGTCATCGTGTAGGCGTTACAATGTGAATGCCGCTCGTTGGGTTTTCCAACAACTATCGATTGTTCGGGCACGCGTACGATAGCAACAACAACCCTGCTCTTTTCCTTTTCGACCGCGACGGGTAAAAAACCACATGTCTTGCTCGGTATCCGAGATTTTATGAAATTATGCTGCATAGTGCTGTGAAAACATAAACAAGTGCTTACCGTGTTAACAAGTAACTGAATATAATTGCAATTTGTAACAATCTGTGCGAATTAATTGCATTTAAGCTTATTCGTAACCAAAAAACGTTCTAACTACACACCAACCCACCAGCGCGTGAGTGAGCGAGCGAGAACGAGTTAGTGCGTGCGAGTAGTGCGAAAACCGCAAAGCAAAGCATACGAAATAAAAACAACAACGTGAATACGTGAAACGTTAGCAAAGCAAAGAGCAAATCAAAACCTCGAATTGTGTATCAATTTTTTGTTCTTGTTGCTCTCGTGTTGTTTTCATCGTCGTCGTCTTGCCGAAGATCCGATCCACACACTTGCACACATATTGTGATTTCGAATTCTTGGTGCGTAATATTTGTTTATTCGCTATAATTAAAAACTAAAGAAAAATAAATGTGTTTCTGACAATGTGAGTTTGTGGGAGTTTGTGTGTGTGTATATATATTGTCTGTGTGTGTGTGTATGTATGCGAGTGTTACAGTGCCCATTTGAAATATGAGATTAGAGACGATAGTGCAGCAGGCACCCAGGCAGGCTGCAGAAACAGCTGTTCGGCTGCCAGGGATGCACACGATGCAAGCGTTGCTATTGCATAACCACGCTACTTGGCTTTCATTCCACTGATTCTATGTCAAGAACTGTGTATAATCATAATAAAAACACCCTGACCATTATTAGACATTTTGTTTGTCATCTGCTTTCTATTTGCTATTGCGTCGCATTCAAATTTTCGTTCCAAAATGTTGTCGTCTGGCAACTTTGAGGCAGGTTGGCAGCGCCGTAACAACGACCAATCGCTTGTTGCTTTTTGTTCTGCTGTTTCGTACTAGTGTGGGGGGCATTTGCTGCTGCTTCGCCGCGCCTTAACCTCACTTGCGACTCTTCTGTGTGTGGCTGCATAATATTATACTTCAGTTGCCTTTGATACTACAATTTATCGTGGTTCATTTGAGGCGTATAATGCACCATTTCTGAAACGCATATTACGCTGTATACAATAAAGTGAAGTTAGCGTGATAATTACAATATCTTTCGTACGTTATGTGTCCGAATTTTTAAGCCACAATTGAAAAGTCACCAAAGCAAACCTAAGAAGCCACAGACCACGCTCGCCGTGGGGAGAGGAGTGTGCGATATGGCCCAGTGCTAATGCATAAGTAAGCTCGCCCGTTTTGCCGTTAGTTTCTTGCAAAGGTCGAGGTGCAACGTTGTTTCACAGTCTCACTGCATCGCTGTGTGCGTTTATGTGTGTGTGTGCGTGTGAGTGTGTTTGTTTGTGACTGTATTTCATAAATAAAGTAAATGGAACCACAAAATTGTTCATTTTAATAAAACTATTTACTACTTTACAGTTACAGCAACTCGTTTGTTTGATCTCGTTGAAACAATTGTCTGGCAAGGAAGCACCAAAGAGTTTCCCCATCCACCCACGACAACGAAACCAGAACAAAACAGAGCAGCCGCTGCAGCAGAGCCAAAATCTGGAGTAGCCTAACGACTGCTGCCTGCCTACTCAGAGAATTGCAGCAGCAGCAGCAGCCGAACAACAGCAGCAGCAGCATCAAAACACCAACAACAACATGTCAAGCAGCAAGGAGGAGGCCACTTCGTCGACTGGCGGCGTTGGCGCTTCTACCGCTGTCACTGCCCCTGCACCCACTGGCACCGCATCATACGCCAATGTTGTGCAGAATTTGGACACTAAGAAGGCAGTTGCCGCTGCCGTAGCCGCTGTGGACAACAAGGAGAACCAACCGAATTTGAAGACTCTCAAATCATGGAGTGAGGAGGCTGCTGCCGCCGAGGCCGCTGTTGAGGATCTGCCCAATGTGGGTGAGAAGCGAGCAGCTGCCGGTGGCGATAATACCGCTGAGAATTCATCTGAATTGGACGATAATAATGACTTTCTGCCTGTGCTGTCGCATCATCGACGCGATCGCAAAAAAGCCCGCAAGGACAAACCGACGACGACACGTGAATATCGCGGCGACAAGCAGCAACATCAGCAGCCAACCGGAGGCAGTGGCCCGGGTCCGGGACAGGGACAAAAGCTAGCGTCTGGTCGGCGTTCAGCTGGCGGCAATGGCAACGGAGGTAACGGTGGTGGCGAAGCCGATGGACGCAAGCAATCGACGCGTTCCCGGGCGCCACGCGGTAACAGTCCACGCAAGAATCCGCCAAATCCTGGCAACAATGGAGGTAACGGCAACGGAGGAGGCAACAGCAGCAACAACAGCCACAATAACAGCGGAAATTCTGGAAAGTCCAACAAGGAACGCAAGTCTGATACCTCGCCCAGTGCCAGCGTGGAGGCTCCTAACAGCGGCAATGAAGCAAAGTCCAACGAAACTGATCCTCAGGCCGTGTCCTCCACCAGCGGCGCTGCAGCCGCTGCACCACAGCCCAAACGCTTTGTAGCAGCTCCTCCGCCAAAGGTCAACGCCTGGAAGGTGAGTTGAAACATAGATCTTAAGTTAGTCTTGGAATAGGATTCATACTTAGATACTGAGGAAAATTGAATAATGTATTGGAACTACGATCTCAAATATGTATTCTTCCATGATTGGTCAGTGAATTTTCCAATTTATTCTGCAATTAGAACGGGTGCATCATTGAGGAAAAACAAAATAATGTCCTCTGCCTTTCTCCCAACACTTTTGCACCACGTGAACCTATTTCGAGGGCTGTATATCCTAAGTTTTCTACTGTTATTACGATTCTACGTTTTGTTTCATACTGTCTTTCCCAGTTACTCTCTATTTTTAAGATGGGTTTTTCAACCAAGCAACACGAGATAGTCACGTATTCTTCTCACATAACTTGTTTAGTCCTTGTAGACCTACTTCTTCAATGTGTTAATCGTAGTTATGTATGTGAAATTACGGTTCCAAATTTTGTTCCATACTTGTTTACTACATTTCCCAGTTTCCAGCATAATTAAGACGGGTTTTTCGTTTATGCAAAACAAAATGGTGACCTCTTCTCTTCTCACACAACTCGTTTAGACCTCGGAGACCTGATTCGTGGTGTCTGATGGTAAACCTCTTAGAGGCAATCAAAATAAAGAGTGTATGCCCATATACGACGTTGTTATTGTTTTTTTTTTGTTTGTTTTTGTGGAATTGTTGGTAAACAAATGTGCGTAGAATGGCGTGTACGGAGCAAGAGTGCAAAGCGTAACAGCCGATAAACACAAGCTGAAAGCGAAAAGACAACAAATAGACAATGTACAACACAAACATGGGGAAACACGCCCCTGTCTGACTGAGTTATCAATCTCAATCGCATGTCCCAAAACCTCATAAAAGAACTTTCGACCGATTTTATCTGTTCAACGTGTATATATGTATATGTATATGTATATAGTATAGACCAGTATGAGAAGGCTCTTTATTGGTGGATGCACTCTTGTGTTATTGCATAATATCAAATAGAAGCGATTTGTCAAAACAAAGCGAACAAACCGAGAATGGTGAAAAGAAAATTGAAAGCAAAAACAAAAACAAACGAACTTTGTCTCTTTTTCTTCGTGTTTTTATCTGTATTATGCAATACTATATAAATAAAAGCTACCAAAAAACAGAAAAAGAAAAGAGTACGCCCACCCCGATGACATGAGGAAAACAAAAGCAAAAAAGAATCGGCTAAATAGAACAAGAAATTGAATAATTCGTTTGTTTATTGCGCTTTACCTTCGTCTTCTTCTAGTGCTTCTTGTTAAATGTCAATTTCGATGTTTGTCTCGCACTTTTTTCGATCTAATTAATCGGATTTATGCACTGCCGCAAAGCTTAGTTGGTTTTCTCATTTTCTTTTCTCCCCGTTTTTTTTTTGCATTTATCGCACGACGACAAGTGAGAGAAAAAGTAAAATTATATAGTTAAAAATAAATGTCAAGGTCAGCTTCGTTCGTTTGTTCGTTCATTGTTTGCCATTAGTTGTTGTCGCTCTTCTTCTCGTTGCTCTTGTTTATCTGAAACGAATATAGGAAGAGAGCGAGAGAGAGAGGAAGAGTAAACGGCGAATTTATGATGATTTGTCATCGGCGAAAGTACGAAAGAAGTGCAAGGGGGCACGGCAAATTATTAAAAAAAAAGGTGTGGCACATTTTTTACTGTCTGCGCTTCTTCTGTACATAGTCGGAAATCTCCGATGATATAATATGTACTATATATTATACACATAGAATAGACTGAGTAAAAAAACTGATAGACAAGAGGAAAAAATTAAAAAAATCAGGATAATTGAATTTTAAATAAAAAATGTACAAATGTTATAATTTTATGTAGTTTAATCTGATAATGTTGTAATGGTTCTTGATATGTTGAAAATTGTCCTAATCGAAATAAGGCCATATTAACTAATATTTCTGAAATATTTGTTTCTTTGATTTGTATACAAAAATACGTTTTATTTGAGCAATAGAAATGATTTTCGATTGTTTCTGGCCTTACAAAAAGAAATAAAAGGACAGATTTGTCCGAAAAAACGCTGACCTGGCAGAACTGCTGCATACGCCTCCCAACGGACCTAAGTGTAGTTCAGTGTCATTTAATCACATGCAATGGGGTTACTGCACTTGCTCATGATGTGCTGCTTGTTAGGTCAAGTAATTAGTTGAACCACCCTCGCTGACACTTCGAGTTGGCCTACATTATGCAAATTATATCATGCAAATTTGTCTAATTAAGAATCGAGCGGATTCTTTTCACAATTTTTAGCACTGTTGCCGAGGTGAACGAGGCGAGACGAGCAGCTCTCGACTAAGACAACAATAACAAAAGTAACTCTCGCTTTTGCTTCCGTTTTGTTGATGTTGTTGTTGTTGTTGTTTTTGATGGGGCTGTCACACGGGTTTCGACTTGTCGCGTTATGGCGCTGTTCTTGCTTTAACTACCGACGCGACGACGGCCACGACGACGCTGCTGCTGCTTCTACAACTGCATCACACCGCAACGAAACGCGGCGGCACAAGGCAAGGCAGCAGCGCAGCGGCGCCGCAACGGATTCAAATCACAAAGCAAAGCAGCAACAACCAGTTGACGTGTGGCGTTTCAGACGTTCGCAACGTGCGCGCCATCATCATCACCTTCATCATCTTCCTCATCGAAGAAGCATTATTAAACCTGCAGCTGCATTTCGCCATAGAGTATTCATTTCGTATATCGTATAACGAATATCGTAATCGTGCAAGCAGAGGCAATACTAGTTGGTTAATCACAGATCAGTTAATCCAACATGTGTGCCTAGTGTGTGTGTGTTTGTCTCCATGTATTGTGTTCACGGTAAAACTCACCACACTACGGTGTTGTGGTGAATTATGCATTCGTTCTCTGGCGCTGTGCGTTCAGTAATAAATGCAAATTAGAACAAACTAAAAGAAGACGACAAAATTCTCATCACGATATTCCGGCACACAAACAAAAACACATATTCTTGCGTTATTTTTGTTGTTGTTATTATCAACAAGGTGTTGAATATGTTCTCGCGTCTTTTGCCTTCTCTTCAGCTCTCCCGTTGAAATATTACGTATGCCATACCGTAAACGAGACTTGCCGTTACCGTGATACGAGGCATACCCGTGCGAGTGCGAATATATCGACAATAAAAACAACTACAGCGTGATATTACAAGAGCGAACATGAAGACGAAAGTAAATATGCCATCAATTTAATAGTTTACACAATATAGCGAGCTCATTTCGTACTTGTTGAATGTGCAATAAACGTTGAGGGGGGAACACATCAATCATTGATAATTATTGTGCAATTAGAGGCTTGGTCACGTGTACTTGAAAATTGCAACTGTGCGTTACGTTACATATACCGATAGGGTTGCCACATCTTCTGGTTTATCAGTAATTCTAATAATTTACAGAGTTACACATCAGTGTAGTAGTTAAATATACCTCGTATACCTCAACACTGTTTAACTACTGATTTCACACGAGACCCTTTTTACAACTCTATAAACAACACATTTACAAGCAATTTCAAGAGCCTCACACACGTTTCAATTGAGTGTATGTCCATTTAGTATTGATTATTCATGCAATCGCATGATAGACTGGCACTAAGCCAAAGGGCAATGGTTAAATACGGTAACTAATCAGCTTACAGAGGAAATGTAGAAATGCAGTAGATTCCATTAAGTCGCCTGTAAAGCGTGTAAATCAGAGCTTACTATGTAGGCTTTGAGTGGGTTGAAGCCTTTTGTGTGCATTAAAATTGTTTCTTATTGTCGCTTCGTGTAAATAAAGAGCTACGGATTATTTCCACGCACATACACAATTAAACATGTCTATTTATCATATACATATGTACAGCTATGGGCGGATAATTGGCACAAAAAATTTTACGTATAAAAAACAATTTTTTTTTATTAAATGTTGATGAAAAGAAACAAACTGAAATGACATTTTTAAGCCTATGCTGTGGGCTCTTAAATAAGAAAGAAAAATTTCAAATTAACGTAAAATTTCAAAAGATATTTTCAAAATATTCAAAAAAAATCAAAAGTTGCCTGCTCATATAATTGGCACAGATTCATTTAAATTGTTATAAAATTAAAACTATTATTATTTTTAATTGGTAATTTGTTATTGGTATTAGTACTTGGTACTGTAACCATTATTTCGGAGTACTGCTTCACATCTGCTGCTCATACTCTCCACCAGCTTTTGGCACCGATCCTTGGGGATAGAATTCCAGGCTTCTTGAACACCCTCCCACAAATCATCAAAATTTTTAAATTTTTTTTGAGAAATGGCCACTTTAACATCGTTCCAAAGGTTTTCGATTGGGTTCAAGTCTGGACTTTGTGCTGGCCAATCTAAAACCTTTATTTTCTCCTCCTGCAACCACTTCTTCACAATTTTTGAGGAATGCTTTGGGTCGTTATCATGCATAAATGTCCACTTAACAGGCATGTTTTCAAATGCATACGGCTCCATTGTGTTTTTTAAAATATCTAAATATTGGAATCGATCCATTATTCCATTGATTCGGAAGATCGGACCCACACCGTGCCAGGAAAATGCTCCCCAACAATGTATACTGCCTCCTCCATGCTTTATGGACTTCATTGTGTACTTTGGATTGAGAGCTTGACCTTTTGGACGACGCACAAATGTTTTTCCATCGGGTCCCATCCTATTTATTTTTGTTTCGTCGCTCCACAATACGTTCCTCCAAAATAACGGATCTTTGTCCTTGTTGGTCTTAGCAAAGTGCAAGCGTTTTGCTATATTTTTCTTTGAAAGCAGTGGTTTTCGTCTGCTGTAGCGTCCAAAGAGCGAGGCTTCATTTAATCTTCTTGCTACAAGTGTCCTGGACAAGTTCACGCCATAATCAGCATTTATTTCCACACAGATTTCGCGAGCAGACTTAAAAGGGTCACCTCTGCTCTTTAGAACTATTGCCCTGTCCATGGCAAGATCGGTTTTTCGTGGCCTTTGCTTCCGAATCTTATTTTTTTCCAAAAATATGCGATTCTTCTCGACCAGTGCAAGTGCATTGTATACCTTCTTTCGGGAGCATTCCATGATTTTCGCAATTTCACCTGGTTTTTTACCTGATTGCTTCAGTTTGTAAATTACTTTACGTTCCTCCACAGTGCAACTTTTTCCACTACCCATTTTAGCTAAATCTGCTTCAAATTAATGTAAACTCAGTAAATAATAGCAAAATGTGACCAAACATGTGCTCTGTACAAAAGAATCTGCGTTAATAGGAATGTGTGCCAATTATGTGAGCATTACAAATTGTCTGTGTTCGAACAAAAACGAATGCCAAAAAAGAAACGAAAACTGTAACGGGACAAATAACGGTTATTTGTATTGCGCATTTGTACAGTCATCAGCTGCATCCAACATTTCGAGTCTTAGCGTCGAACTTTTTGTGCAATACGCAAATAAAAAAAAAAATTTTTTTTGTGCCAATTATACGCCCATAGCTGTATGTATGTATACTTGCTTTTTGTTCTCTTGGGCTTTACTTTATCTATGCCAATGCGTATGTACATTGTTTACGCGTTTCTTGCCCCTTGTTTTCTTTTTTGTTGCCATTTTTTCCGACCTTCGTATAGCTTTACTTTGTCTTCCGCTTCTTTTTCTTATAATCAACTAAAAGAGATCCTATACCTGGTTTGACAGTTGGTTTCTTTTAAAAAAACCTTGTGAGATCCATAACCTAGCACAATATTATCTGGTAAAATGGCGTTTTAAGGTCAGTTCTATAGTCCTGATTCATACAAATACTACAAACAGGTTTTATTAAAGTTGTTTTGCTGGTTTTTATAAATTATATATACATATGTAAATACTTATTGTATATTATAGTTAAACATTAATTGAATGTACGTTAAACTTTTTCTTATCATTTCTTCCTTTGGTAACAATAATGCAATGTTTTGATGTTGAATCAGTTTTATTTTATTACCCTCTTTTACTTCTATACGCTGTTTGCAAATAATGTTTTAAGATTTGCGGTCATTAATCCCAGCTATACTTTCTTTTCATTTGTTTTCTGATAAGGCTTCATTTAAAATTAAATTTATGATATCAAATTTCCGATGTCGAATATGAAATACACGAGTAAATATTGTTATATTGCGTAGTTAAGTAAATGTTTACGAAATGCAGCTGAAAGTATATTAGAAACGTTATTATTTTCTATAAATATAATGCTATCTACATACCATACACCCGTAATACTTATACTTCTAATTATAATGTTTTCATCAGTGTTGGTCATATTTTTGCATTAATTGACATGGGCATTAAAACCACGCGTTGGATATCTATAAAATGTTGCGTATTAAAAATGTTTTCAATTAACATCTAGAATCGTTCGTTCTTTCTACACTTGCCAACAATACACATACCTCCTTCTTGGGCACTTAACTAGATATAGACGAGCTACGCAGTTATTCGGAGCCATGTAGAAAACAACAACTCGTTTCCACTCACCAGCCCCCACGCACACAAAGTAGCGATAGCAAACAAATTAGCAATCCGAGGGCGTGGCACAGTGGTACCAGCAAGTGAATATATGCAAAAAAATTATCAATATTGGAAGTTTTAAAGAAAGATCATTGAACTGATTTAAATTGATTCTTTCATTCAGTCTTCATACAGTAAAAACTTTACCAATGAATGCAAATGTTGATAAAAGTAATATTCAAATAATTTATAATGTAAAATATTGTATAATCGCCTAATTTGTTCCGTATTTGTCACACTGTGCATTGTTATTGGAGTCGCCACTTGGGCCGACGGCACCGGCTCCAGTTTGTCAGCTTGTTGTTGTCATTTTGATTACGTCCAATGCAATGAAAATATAAAAATAGCTAAAAGTAAAACGAATAATGCTCGTAAATTTGTTTGCGCTCAAGTGCTGACCTCTTTCTTAGTATATGTACATATAGTATAGTATTTACTATAAGTGGTTCTTCTATTCTGTATTCTCCTCTGTTAATTGATAAGACACGTTTTCTATTGGCCCGGCAAGTCACCATAATCAGTGCAAAAACCTGTTTAGCTATGGTCAAGGGGGGCCCTCTTTATATAGCAATACACCCGCCCCCTTAAAGATACGTAGATTTGATTTCGAGCACGTTGACTTGTCGCTGCTTTAGTTGTTGTGGTTGTTTCTTTTACATAATGACATTTGCGGCCGGCTTCTTTTGCCGCTTGATTGGTCACTGACAATCTATTCAATTCTCTAAAGCGTAGAAAGATTCGTCGCACCCTGCCCTGCCCTGCTTTGGCTGATTACGAACGCCTCCTCCACCTGTAGCAAAGAGAGGAGAGATAGTGTAAAGAAGACTAGAGAATTTGAAAATGTGGGGCTTTTTGCACGTTTCTACATTTGTTTTTTGTTGTCACTTTTCTTATTCTTATTTTTATTTTTGTATATTTTTATACGATTTCATGTATGTTAAACCTGCCCTCGCGGCTCTTGAGGTGGGGTATTCGCGACGTCGAGGTTGACTGCGCAGCTTACTGCCGACTGCGAACTGCTTTGGGGCATTTAAAAATGTTATTTTGCATTAGAATCGCCTCAGTTGGCTTTCAGCGATCGTTCGTTGTGGAACTCTGAACATTAATGTAAAATTAGCATTCGCACTCTACAAAAGAGTAGACCGACTGTATATAGAAAAAGTGTTAAAAAAGCAACAACTCTATTGCGTTTTTGCAAATTGCGAATCTCCAGATCAACGAAAGAGAGAGAGAAAGGCAAGTTCAAGTTCTTGATTGCATTAGATTTCAAGGTTCTTTTTCAGTCGTGACTTGATCGTATTGCGTGTTAGCGAAAGCGATCTATGTTTATTTTAGATTTTACGAATAAATGTAATGTGTTTTTATAGCTCCCCTCCATCTGCTTATCGATAACCTTGAATAATCGAAATTACTATGTACTTTATTGCCGAAAACGTATGTTATTTTTGAACATTTTATTTTTATACTGGCAAATATGTCAGTGTGGCGTGGGGGATCAAAATGTCTCGGGAACAGATAAGAGGGCAATAAATAAATAAAATTTTAAAATTTTAACTAAACGTACAAGCAAATTGACAAATATGTGTGTACATGTAGTGGACATCACGTTGATAGCACGTGTGTGCGCCTTAGGAAAAATGTTTCCATGTTTCCCCTTGTTTGAGTGGAAAATTACTGGCTTCTGATACCGTTTTGGAGTGTGTGTAACATGATTCACAATGCGCGAGTCTTCTATTGAGGGTTCTGCAAAAGAGAAACTCAAGTGAAGGTGATTCGAATCACTTTTTAGATATTGATTACGTGATTTCAGGCGCATTGCCCAGAGATATGATGCTGTGCAATACAGAAAAATTGTCACTGAGAACATAAGAAGAATTTTATTCATTTCCTTTTTATATTTAAATGACCAGGAAGGGTCTGATAAAAAAACAACAATGCGCAGCTCGTTTCGCTCTTTCTTAGGCTCTCTCTTCTCTCCTTTTCTCTCCCTCTCAGTTACTTGCATATCGAGTTTTTCCACCACCCGCGGGTGCTGCTGCCTGCGTCTGTGGCCTACGTGCCGAAAATCACATGTTGTTTGTTTTGTTTGTTGCTGCTGTTTTCCATGTTACACTTACAACATGTTGGAAGCGAACAGAGAAAGAGACAACAAATGTTTACAATCATTTACAGGTTGTTTTCGTCGTGGGCCTTTGGTTATTGTTTGTTTACCAAAAATATCAACAATCTTTGCAGAAATCTAATAATAATATCAAAAGGTAACATAATAGTTTAGAAAATGCGTATAAAAACACGTAATGAAAAGGCACGTAGTGCTCCTGCTCACACATAAAAACCTGTATACACCATTTACAATACAGGGTGCTCTCTCTCTGTGTCATTCTGTGTATGCTGCGCTGTCTCTCGCCGCCTTGGCCTGAACACAAATTGCGCCGCTCTCTCAATGTGCTATGCTAGCTAGCTCTCTTTTTCTCTCTTTCTCTGTCTCTCACACATAATCGTGCAACCGGCGCATCGGCTGATTTTGTTTTTATTTTGAATTGCTTCTTCGTTGTGTGTGTGTATGTGTTTGCGAGAGTGGCTACGTGTTCACTGTTGTTGCTTTGTCAAACCAGTTGTTGTTGTTGCTGTTGCCTGTTCCTCTTTGTCCGCGTCGTTGTTGTCCCCGCCTTGTTTTACTGTATTCGTTTTTGCTCACGTAGCCAACGCGTGCACAACAGAGTAGCGTCAGCAGCGACGCCAGCAGAGGCAGAGGCTGAGTTGTTTTCGTTGCCTTTCGTACGTTGGTCTTGCACAGAATTCATCGAGCAGTTAAAGAGAACGGACGCGTGTTTTAAAGTGCTCTACAAACCACAATCTACAATAATTTGTTTAAACAATTTGTGAACTAAGAGAAAGGGAAAGAGAGCGAGCAGAATAGCCGCAACAGCAATTGAATAATTACACATGTATTTGTGCTTGTTTTATGTGATCAACAAAACAAACAAAAGTGATAAGATAAAGCAAAGCTCTTCTCACTGAATGCTGCAAAACTAAAGTGTTTTATAAATTGCCTTTTTGATTAATGGCAACTTTAGAGAATTTGTGAAAAGAACTTAAGGTAATTTTCCGAATAATATATCGTACTTTGTTTTTGGGTATACAGAATGATGATGCGTGTCACGAGTCGCGAAAGTGGGTTAGGGACACTCCCCGAACACCGATTGGTGGCCTCCTGCTTTTGTTTGCAGTTGTTGTTGCTGTTGTTGTGGGATGTGACGCATTATTTTGTAGGTTATGTTGAAGCTGGAAGGCGTGCAGTAAGAACGAAGTTCAATTGGTTTTTCCAGTCAGAGTCGGCCAGTTTAGGAGGTTGGGGTGTATCATAAAAAAGAAAACTACTTTACTATATAAAATAAACTCACATTGTACATTTGTAATTTGTGGAAATTTTCGACGTCCGTTCTAATCCATTCTCTCATTCTTTCATGCAGATATCAACAAAGCAAGCGGGCAGTCCCAAAGCTGGCACATCGCCATTGGACAAACGCGTATTGCAACCAAAGGCGCAACAGCAACAGCAGCAGCAGCAACCGAAACAGACTGTCAGCAACAACAATAATAACAATCAAAGCGCACAGAATAGCAATAAAAAGACACAGCAGCCAGCAGTAGCAGCAGCACAGACAGCAACAAAAACCACAGCAGCAACAACAGCGGCAGCAGCATCATCAACAACAACTACATCGGCGGCAACAACAACAGTAGCAGCGGGGGCAGCAGCACCGACAGCAGCGGCAGCCACCTCAAGCACAACAGTCGACGCCGTCTCAACGAATGGTGAGTAAAAGTTCTCTTTCTCTCTCTCTCTCTATCTTTGTCTCTCACTTTTTACTTTGCTCTCTCTGCGTCGATGTTTTTGTATGACGCGATGTGATTGGCCTGGTTCTTACTAATTCCTAAATCTATATATATTTACACTTTCCAGTTGATGCATCTACTGCAGACACACTTGCCAGTGCAGTGGTAAAGGACAAAAAGAAGGTCAACCAGAAGGTAAGAGATATATTCTTCGGTCAGTTGTATTACAATCTGGATTCTCATTGTTTTCTCGGTTTTGTCATTCTTTCTCTGTGCAGGCCAGTGATTTTAGCAACGTTGGGGAGTGGCCAACACTAATTGGAGGAGTTTCTGGCAGTGGCAAAGCCACCGTCAACGAAACCAAACGCAGTTCCGCTAAAAAGCACCCAGTGTCGAAAGCGGCAGCTACAACAGCCCAGCAGCAGGCAGCAGGAGTAGGAGCAGCTGGAACAACCGGTGCCACAGTAACAGCTACAGCAACTGGAGCAGGAGCAGCAACAGCAGCGGCAACTAACGAAGTCAGTTCGGAGAGTAACGTTGCAACACCAAGTGCCACAACTAGCAGCAGCAGCAATAGCAGCAGCCAAGCAGGAGCTAACGCCACAGCCAGCACGAGTCATGACGCCAAAAGCCAGCGAGAAGCCGAGCAACCCACTGGCAGCACAACTGTCTCAGCTCCTGGCGCCCTTGCCGGCGCTGCCATCAACAAGAAGATACCCAAGCACAAGTGGCGTCCGCTGCAAATCGATCTGGCCAAGTCTAGCCGTCCAAAACTCATTGGCGGTCGGCCCAATCGTCGCTTCAGTGACGAGGCCTTCGAGCAGCGGCGTCCGCCGCGTACTTACAACGAGCGCGGCTCAGCTACTGCGGCAGCAGCAGCCCGAACTGACGGTCAAGCCGTTGGTGGTGCTGGAGCAGCAGCAGCAGCCGGAGGTGCAGCAGCGGAGTCGCGGCCACACGGCGGCCGTTATGCGTACAGCTCACGCACGTCTGCTGCGCCCGAGCGCGTGGATTCCTGGCGTAGCAGCGGCGCCAGTGCCGCTGGCAACGAGGAGCAACGCTCAGGTGCGACAACAGAAGGAGGAGCAGCAGGTGCCGGGACAGCGACAGGGGTGCGTGGTCCACGCCGCTTCCGGACGCCGTATAGGGGCGGCCGGCAAGGCCGGGGTGGATTCACAAGACCGGGACCAGGTCGTCCAACTAATCGCATACCACGCCATCTGTTAGCTTCCGGCGAGTATATCAACTATTTACCGGCGGACGCAGCCGGTGCAGATTCCTCGCAATCCTATGTGCTCATGGGCACACACTACTTTGGCAACGTTCCGGCTGCATACATTGAAATGGACGCCGCTAGCGTCAAGGAGGCCATCAAGAAGCAAGTGTAAGTACAACGTCCACTAAATCCAATGATATTACCTTCGTATTATAATATATAATGTTATGGTAGTCCGAGTTAACATTAAATACCTTTGCTAAGTCTCGCCATAGATTTTTATCGATTCCCTTCCTCACTTCCTTCGCAGTGAATACTATTTTAGCGCCGATAACTTAACCGGCGACTTCTTTTTGCGCCGCAAAATGGACCCTGAGGGCTATATACCAGTCACACTGATCGCCTCGTTCCATCGCGTGCTGGCGCTCACCACAGACGTGGCACTGATTGTGACAGCCATCAAGGAATCGGACAAGCTGGAACTGTTCGAAGGCTACAAGGTGCGCCCAAAGACAACTCCAACAATTTGGCCCATTAGCGATGGGCTGGACCCCAAGGGTCAACCCGTCATAAGCGAAGCAACAGACGCCGAAGAAGCGGGCACTGCAGCACAACCTGCTGTGGAGAAGCAGCAGCAGCAGCCGAAGAACCAAGAAAATCAGACTGAAACTAAGACAGAGGCTGTGGATTCGGCGGTGGCATCAACATCGCCACCACAGGCTATATTGACGTCTGCGATGGCTGCCAAGCCATTGAGCAGCATACCGCCACCGCCGGTGCCGCGCAACTCGCAGAATCTGGTGCCCAAGATGCTGCTGGAGAAGCAGCGACCCACTGTATCGGGTATGAATTCGGTTAATGCCATCAGTGCGCTGACGCAGCGTGTCGAGGGAGTTGTTGGCCAGAAGGCCGGTGCTGGCGCTGCTGCCGAGTTGGCCGATCATCTGAGCGGACTGGCCGAGAGTGTCAAGCCTAAGAGTAGCTCGACGCCGGAGAAGCGTAGTGCTTCAAAGGCTGTGACTGGTACTGGTGAAGGGGTAGCAGCTGCTTTGGTGGCGGAGCCAGAGGGCATGTGGAAAGAGGTAAAGAGACGCTCCAAAACAAACAATGCTTTAAAAGAAAACGCTACTAAATCTATCAACAACAACAACACCACCACGTCCACGTCAACACAACAACAACAAACGCTTTCACAAACGCTCAATAAGAATAACAACAATAACAATGTCAATGTCAAAAATGTTGTTAAGCAAAATAAGAGCAACAGTAACAGCAACAACAACAACAACAACACTACCACCGTCACCGCAAATGCCTCCACGTCCACTTCAGTGTCAACCACAACGTCCTCGTCCACGTCCAAGTCCTCGTCTGCATCCAACGCCTCATCAAAAATCAGCAACACAATCATAGCTGACTCTGTCACCACCAACAATGCCACCACTACAGCCACCACCACCACTACCACCACCAACTCAAACAACAGCAATAAGATAAAATCATCATCTGGCAACGCTGCTTACACGACCAACTCCCAATCCTCCTCCAAAACAGCTGCTGCTGCGTCATCCGCTCAGTGCCATGCCGAAAAGGAAGAATTAGACTTTCAATTTGACGAGGAGCTAATGGACCCCATACCCGCCACCGGACGCATCAATAACTTTACAGAAAACTTCTCCGACGATGACGAATCTGATTATGAATTTGCCGATCGTGACATCAATAAGCTGCTCATTGTCGCCCAAGTGGGACGTGCGCCCAAACATGATGGCTACGATCGCACCGCTGACTTCACCTCACGCACGAAAATCACACAGGATCTGGAGAACATCATCAACGATGGTCTGGTCAACTATGAGGAGGATCTATGGACAACAACAAATGTTGTGCCCAACACTGACTATCGCACCGTGAATGTTATCTCTCAGGCTGATTTTGAAAAACTTGCTGGCAAGAAACAAGCTGCAGGACTGACGCAACATCAACAGCCACCACCGCCGCCGCCAAGCTATGTGGATGATCATGAGCAAGATGCAGATGATACTTTAGTGGGAGCTGATACCACACTTAACTCCACACTGAACTCAACACTGAAATCGCGTCGTGCTCGCTTCTATGCTGCACCCAATTCGCATTCAATTGATCCTCGTACTCCACGTAAGCGTAAGCTACGTCACACTGCCAATCCGCCAGTGGAGGCTCACGTGGGATGGCTGCTGGACACTGTGGAGCATAGACCACGTACCACATCGATGGGCTCGTCGGCTGGTACTTCGCCGACCACATCGTCATATGGTTCGTTCGGCTCTTCGGTGCCGCAATCATTGCCCGTTTTCCAGCATCCATCACATGCGCTGCTCAAGGAGAACAACTTCACACAGCAGGCGTATCACAAGTATCATTCGCGTTGCCTAAAGGAGCGCCGCCGTCTGGGCTATGGACAGTCGCAGGAAATGAATACCCTGTATCGGTTCTGGTCCTTCTTCCTGCGCGAGAACTTCAACAAGAATATGTACAATGAGTTCCGAACGCTGGCGTTGGAGGATGCCGGCAATGGCTTCCGTTACGGTCTGGAGTGCCTGTTCCGATTCTTCTCGTATGGACTGGAGCGGAAATTCAGACCCAATGTGTATGAGGATTTCCAGGATGAAACTATTGCCGATTATGAAACAGGTATAGTAATTTTTTTTGTTTACTTCAATCCAGCATCTAATTGTGATTCTTTTCTAGGTCAACTGTACGGCCTCGAGAAATTCTGGGCCTTCCTGAAGTACTACAAGAATGGCGAAAAGTTGGATGTGCAGCCAAAGTTGGCTGAATATCTGAAGAGCTTTAAGAACATCGAAGACTTCCGCGTAGTGGAGCCAGAGATCAATGAGATGCTACAGGGTGTTGGCAGCCTGAATCCGGGCCGTCAATTGAACAGACATCGCAGCGTATCGGAGAGTGATGGCACCGCAGTCGTCACTTCTGGTGGACGTCGTCTAAACACGACAATCACCAATCGCAGTGACTATGTGGGTCGCCTGCTGCAACAGCAGCAACAACAACAGCAGCAACAACAACATCAGAACCATCAGCATCATCAGCAAGGCGGCTATGGTGGCTATCAGAATCGCCGTCGCACTGGCTCATTTGGTAGCACCACTGTGCGCATTCGCAGCGGTTCTCTGGGCAACAAGCCACAGGTGGCAAATCGCAACTATCAGCAGGGATCACAGCATGAGCTACGTCGTGGTGGCAGCAATTCTGGCCTGGCGCCACACAAGCGTCAGCAGCACAAAGGAAAACCACAGGCGCCGGCACAAATTGGTGCACAGCTGAGTGCAGCTCGTGCCAGCAACAGTAACTTGGCAGCAGCAACAGCTCCGATAGCAACGTCGACGCAGGCAGCGACAACTTCGGGAGCAGCAGCAGCTGCAGCAGCGTCATCTTCATCGTCATCGTCGCAGAAGTAATTTGTTTACACAACCAGAGAATTTGGTTTTAGATTACTTTTGACTTAAGATTAGCACAGAGCGTGGCGTTGTACACATTTGCTCTTCTCTCTTTTGTTCTTATTATTCTTTATTATTCTTTAGTAGTATTCGAGTCAAGCGTAATGTGGGGACATCCGTTAGCGTTAACCTAATTAAGTTAAATTTGAAATTTTGTTTATTGCAATTGCTTAGCGTTGATTTAGTAGATATTTTTGATAATTGTTTCCGTTGTATTTCTCTCCCAAAAGATCGAAATGAAACATTTTCATATGAAATGCTCAATGTTTGTTGTGAGCAGACAGGCCACAAAAGCAAACACACACACACACAGACGGCTGCAGACACAGACAGATGCACAGACAGACAGACAGACTGTTGTCCGCACCCAGTGCCAATCGACTAAACCACAACACATATATTATTTTCTCTTCAATTTTCATTATTACTTGAATATTATTATTATTTGTCGAAATACATATATTTTCTACACAAAGCAAGCAAATTTCCTACTAAAGCAGCGTTATTAATTGAACGTAATGCCATGAACTGTTGTACTATACGATAACTATAAACAAATAACGTACAATAACGATAAAGATAAATAATAACCCTATAAAATAAATACCAAACGACAAAGTAAACGAAATTAATATACAGAAACCAAATGATCTTAATGCAAATCAATTTTGTACATTTAATACATACATACAAACACACACACACGCACACACATATACGAAATGTGCAAACGCAACTAAGATATAGCGTGAAAATACGATAATACATTTCATACAAAGCGACCACACACGGTGCAACAACTATATAACTTTATATGTTTTTATAGATCTTGTGTGTGTGTGTGTGTGTGTGTGTGGGCGCAATGTAATGTTATTGTTTAAGAGGCAGCGTTTGTTCGGTTTCCTTATAAAACCTATCGAGGCATGCGGGGCGCGTACTGCCAAGCGAATTTTAGTTATTTAAGCATTTAAAATATAACCAAGAAATGCAACTAAGCGAGAGAACTGAAACATTTGCTTTGAGTGAGAGACAAGAGGACACACACATTCTCTGCACTGCTCCTCCTCTACACATACACCTACACCCCCTTCCCCCCGCCCAGTTCCCTTCCAGTTGGCATTATCCAGTCTTTTTTTATGAAGCTATCTTTCGATTGGCCAAACAAGTTTCGAAACCCGCCAAGCATTTACAAATTTCATGTCCACTAATCAAAAATCCCTTTTACTTTTAAGTTATTGCACTTGTTACACTTTAATTTGAATAACATGCGAGAAAATTGAAAAACAAATCAAAACAAAACAAAAAAAACCATAAAAATATTTGAAAAACACAATGTCATGTCCAAAAAAAAAGTTTAAAACTTGCAAAAAAACGGCAGAAAGATGCATACGAAAAAAAAGAAATATAAATATACAAAAACGAAATGTGTTTTGCATAGCTATAATAGACTTTAGTTTTAAATATATGTGAGAAATCAAACGTAAGCTTACTACTGATAATGATTACCTATATACGATATATACATACATATGACTCTACAGCGTAATTACAATTTGAAAGCGATACATAAGCGAGACAGGATCCATGATGAACTCTTGGTTTTGAGCTGCTCAGTTTGGAAAACTGATGAGATCAAATTCGTATGCAAATACATATACTATATATATATATAGAGAGAGAGAAGTCCCAATATATCGTACACTACTAACCCGAATCAAATCAAATCCATTAGCTTCTTGGTTCTTCGCTTATCTGAAATACACAAACACACACACATACACATATGTCCACTATAAGCAACCAAAAAGAAAAGAAAAAAGTGCAAAAATTGTCTTTACATACTTTGTAATTATTTTGTTTTTTTTAACATTAGTTATTTGTAAATATTTTTTCTGCTTTTAAATTGTCGCCTCCTAATTGTACACATGCACACGCACACACACAGGCAGACACACATACAGACACACACACACTCGGACTCACGCAACCTTAAACAGTATAACCAATAATTTGGCAATATTCAATGACATTTTCGACCAGAATTTGTCTGTTGCGTAATTGTATAATAATTTGCGGTCAGTGTAGCTGTTATCTTAATTCTCTCACACACATACAGACACACGCACACACATTCACATACATATACAGATTGACTTTGCATTGTGCGTGTTTGTGCCCTTTTAGGTCTTCATACATTTTTTTATACATAATATACATATTACGATTAATATCTATGATACCTTTATATACAAAAGAAGAAAAAAAACTACGAAAACGATGCGAAGAAGCCCTAGTAAACGGAAAAATCTAATAATTACATTTGTAAGCTACTTAAATGAGAATTCGAGAAGAATGGAAAGAAGCAAGAAAAACGAAAATAAAAGAAAAAAAGATTATTGTGAAAAACGTGATAGTTTAAACCATAAAGATTAATATTTACTACTATTATTATATGAATAATTAATTATAAAGTATAATGCAGAGAAAAAAAGGAAAATTTATTAACTAACGTAACAAAAAAAGTATAAAAGTTTTTTAAAATTAAACAAAAAAATGTTAAAAATAATTGAGTAGAAAAACTAAAACACAAAAAAAATGAATAAAAAAACTTGAAAAAACTCAAAACTTTCGACTTTTTAATTGGGAATGCAAACTTGGGAAATCAATTTGCGCAGTGTACGTTGTGTTTGAAAGTCTAACGGCAATTGCGAGTGCAACAGAGAGTTGCGCAAAGTTAACGTTAGAGGGCGCCAAGCGAAATGTTGCCAACAGAAGATATGGAAAGGACAATTATCAAACAGAGCAACATGAAAATGTGGCAATGCCCAGCAAGCTGTGTTGCATGTGTTAAATGTTGCAAGCAAAAATGAAAATGTTGCAAGCAGTGACAATCAATTGTCTATAGGGAATTATATTACATTAATTAAAACCTTTGCACTTTTATTAATTTTTATACCCTTCGACCATTAAAAAAAGATAAAAAAAGGGTATACTAACTTTGTGCAAATTTGCGATTTTTAAACAAAGTATTTATGTAAGTCATAACTTTCTGCTTCGACTCTTCTTTATATAAATGAATACTATATAACGCAGAAGTTATTAAGGTTGACATTTTCTATAGCTCCGAGCAGCGCCTTAAACTCGAATGTACTAATATTGCTGACTGTTGTTTTCCGACGAAGGGGTATCCCAAAAATATGCAAGTTATGTTTAATTTTAAATTGGATTATTATATTTGTTTGTCAGTTGGCGCTTTTTCTCAATTATTTTACAGTAGAGAAATAGCATAAAAGGAGAAGTTGCTGTGGAAAGAATCTCTTCTATCAGACTGAGCATAAAAGTAAACTTAATAAACGTGACACATAAATTGACCTTTTGAGTAATTAACCCCTTTGAAGTTATGCGCCATTTGTCAACCCACAACAAAGTGCACACCAAGGACACCAATACACACACAGACACACAAACACACACACGCTCTCAGCCGAGCTCAGCCTCCTGTATCGCATGTGCAGCATGTTGCCCTCGCCTCGTCGCCTGGCTGTGCTAGCTTGGCTTTGACTTGGTTTGGGTGTCACAGATTATCGCCTTACTTGAATTATTGGCTGGCTCCAAAGCCCGGCGAGGCGACCCCGAGCGGAGCAAACTACTCCATACAAATCCGAGTGGGGAAAAAAGGCGACGCGTGGAGGAATCATGTATAAAACATCAGAGCAGCAAACACGCACAGCAGCAGCGCGACTGCTGCGACTCTCGGGGTGAGTAGGGCGGAGCCAGGCGGGCGGGGTGTCGGGTTGAGAGGCACGCAAGGCCCTAACACCTACACACAGATGCCGGCAGAAGTTCTGGCCCCAAAACAGCGTGAGGCGTTTAAAAATTGAAAACCAATTTCGAAGCGATTTAAAAGGACGTTGCCACTCGACTGGGTGGAGTTCGGTGTCCACAACACACACACACACACATGCACGCATATATGTAAGTGTGTGTCTGTGTGTGTGTGTGCAGCCTCATTGTGTGACTTTTCACACTTGCTTGGCCCGCCACTTGGGCTCAGTGTTTAGATTGTGTTACCAATATTTATGGCTCAGTGGGGATACGTCGCCGACGTCGCGCGACTTTTGGCTGGCGTGACCGCAGTCCTGGATCAGGATTGGGGATCGGGGCAAGTCTAATCGCCTGACCTGGAGCTGCATCATGCGAGCAGCGATTGGCAAGGAGAGGGAAGGAAGGTATTACGAGGGCGTACATATCCAAGTTGAATTTAATGGGCGTTTAACCTGTGACTTCCCTCTAAACTTTGGTCTCCCTTAAAGCACGCACACCCTCTCTTGATCCCAGGGGTGTAACGCTGTGGCAGAAGGGTGTGAACGAGTAACCCCCTTCGCCTTGATGAATATAAATATGATGCCGTGTTGCAATTTATTGATACTTCGTTTTATAATCAGCGCTGTGCAGACAAGAGGGAGCTATTTGTCAATCCCCATTTGAAGAATAGCTGCAACAGTGACGGCGCTGGGTTTTTTGGTTCTTCAGGAGAAGTGGGAATCTTATATAATAGTATATTATTATTTTCAATACAAAGCAAAGAAGTTATAAAAAGGTTGAACGTTTTTTTATTTTATCTTATCTAAATTTGTTGAAAATTGTAAAAATATTTTATCCGGTTGTTTTAACCGATTTGTGTAACTGGATTCTGAAGAAGGCAAGATCAATGTGACGGTCTGACGGACGCACATAGACTCAATAGACTCGGTCTCCTACGCCTCATAAATTTGCATAATGTTAGTATTCCGACCGAAAGTCGTAGGGGTTTATTTATTAAGCAAAAACCATTAATTAATTCAAGGATTAAGAAAAAAATTAAATATATATAATCATATGATAATATATATTTCATCAAGCTAATGTCGTTCAATAAGTAACATTAGATCGCAGCGAGTAATATCAGGATGAAAGAGACTCGTGGTTGGTGTGTACATGTTTATCTGTGGCAAGAGATATTTTAAAGTTAATCTTTCTTTATATTACTTTATAGAAGTATATACAAATTAGATCGATTGTTTCAATGTGATATAGTTGTCGGATTTCTTACATTTTGGTTTTCTTAAGAGTTCTTCCTTCAGAATATCACTTAACGCTTGATGTGAAATTGGGAACAGCAAAAATCAACAGTCAGACCGAAATCGCAATCACCTCGGCCGCATCTGTTATGCGATTGGCCCCAAACAACCAACCACAACGTTGAAAAATTGCACGGCATCGGCTTAGCGCAATTATTGGCACGACCAGACCCGGACTGGGGAAAATGTTTTTGACCGTTCGCATTTTAATACGAAAATTTTCGCTTTGCCGCATCGCATAATTACTCTGGCTGATGTTTGGGTTGCGAATATTTGTCACCGCAGCAAATCGGCAGAGGGTGCAGTCCCCCCACCCTTCTCTCAATCACGGATGCATTGGATTTTTGGCTGCATCTACGATGCTTCAAATAATTAAATTAAATATTTCATAAAATTGTTTCAGATGCGCCGTCAAGTCTTCTCTGTGTGTGTGTGTGTGTGTCAATGTGTGCTTCTATGCATGTGTGTGTGTTTGCCCGAAAACTAATTATATTTTAGGTTTTCGAATCTTGCGGCTTGTGCATTGATTCTGCCTCGGTAAATAACCAATGCACCCAATAATATTGGCAATAATTGGCCTTCGCTTTGACTAGCGCATTTCCATTGAGATTGGCCCCCAAATATTAATAATTTATATCGAAATAAAAACAGCTACTATATGTGAGATTTATATTTGCAGAGCCTAACACTTTATCTGTTTTAACGCAAGGGTTTAATATCATTTATTTTTTATAAATTAGCTGACACCATATATATCTATTAACACTAATTAATACTAAAATAACATATCACATGTGGAGTTACAGTTAATTTAAAGCACTAAAATATTATATATCCAATTCATGGTCTCCCCCTTGCAACATATATAGAAGAATAGGGCAAAGAAATATATTTTCAAAATGCATAAACATTTAAATTCTTATTAAAATCGCAGTTTGCTTATTCAAAATAGTTAAGCAAACCGAAGATTAGCAAAGTTAGACAAAGGTAAAGAGAAGGGAAAGAGAAGGACATCGAGCTGCATTTTGGCTGTATTCAAATTAATGATACGATTTGCCAAGTTAGGGACATTAACGCAAGTCCTTCTGATAACCGTGTGCCCATTGACAATAACAACAATGATGAGCTCACAAAATGGGGCCCAGCAGCAGCAGCGTAACAGGAAACGGAAGTGCGTCACAGTTTGCTTATTGCTCTCTCTGTTGCTCCTCAGTGGAATGTGTGTCCACGATGCCAATGTGCATGTGAGCCATGTATGCTGACCAGCCTTATGTTATAAATAAATCCCTAGACTCGCATACACACACACACACACACGTATACGCACACGCACTTGCAATTAGACTTATACAAATGCCGCATTATTTCCACATTTTTGTTGTTCACATTTATCTGGCTGTCGAGAAATGCAGAAATTGCGTTAAAGCATTTACCCGGCAGCAGTATCTGTGTGTGACAATTAGATAAATACCAAGACACAAGGCACGCACACTGCCACATAGCTCGAGGATGTGAGAGGAGTCTCCCCATTCCTCTCCATTCTGCTTTTCCCGTTTGTGCCTCGTTGGCATTTTTCTACACTTTGGCCCCTTGGTCAGCTAAGCTGGTCATTCTTTGTGCTTTCCCCTGTGCGTGTGTGCGTTCGTATATCTCTCTGTGAGGTTGTGTGTGTATCTAAGTCCTGTCAGCTTGCTGCCATTGTTGTCGCTGCGGCAACAGCCCCTCTGCTCTTGTCTGATAGTTGTAATTGGCCAACTAAAATCATGTGACAAATTAACAGCGCAAAATTTATTGCCTGCCCGCCGCCTTAAGCTGTTGATGAAGAAATATTGTCTTCTGGACCATTGTACTGTTCCTGGGTACCCAACTCGACTACGCGGCATCCCCTTCTTTCCTCTGACTCCTCTCCCCATCTAAGCTAGCATGAGACAGCGTTTTCGTATTGACATCTGCCAAGGCAAGGATTGCCTCGCTTTGTACCTGTGCACACTGCTTGGAGATGGTTGCGTGCCGTGCTCGATTGTCGTGACACGCATGGGCACTCAAGGGTCAAACGGTGAACGTGATTTTTGCTGTAATTGGAAACTTTATTAACAGATTTTTCTTTACTTTTTCACAATTTTACTCATTTAAGTTTACTTAAACGATTAAAAGTATAAGCAACAAATTCAACATCAATAAAAAGGATTTAATACTCTGTACGAGTAGATATGAAAAAAAAACTAAATATGTCCTTTCATAACAAGCGCGAAAGCAACGATTGTGCTGGACTATGATATTCCCGATATCCACATGACTAAATTAATGTCCTTTAAAAAATTAACTTCTTTGTCTAGCATATCCCAATAAATCGTCTTAAAACAAGACATTTTCAAAGACTAACCAACATACCCTGTAAACATATTTGTAGCATAAAATACATCATAGGAACACACACTTAATTAGAATAAAACACTATAACAACCTTGATGTAGTCTTGGTGAAGCAACTACACGAGATACTCATGCCAAATAAAATAATAAAAATTCCTAGCATATTTTGTGTTGCATACTTAGCAGGGTTCGCCTTGGAAATTTTGTAATACCTTCTATATTAATTATGCGTTGGTAACTAAACTTTTAGAAATAATTTAAAGTTATATAGTTTTAGTTGTTATGCCAACAAATTATTAATCGATTTTCCATATTACTAGTATAAAACAAATGTGCAATTAGTATTGATGTTTTTATAATCTATGAGATCTAGATTTTCATACCGGTTGAAAGACAGATAGACGGACAGACGAACATGGCTTGATCGACTCGTCTGTTCAAGAGTATGTATACATTGTGGGGTCTGCCACGTCGCCTTTTGCCACAAAGTTACAGATTCTTAGTTTCCTATGGGTACGGGGTAAAAATGAGTGTAGTACTGATGAAAAAATAAGAAAACAAGAGTTTATAATTTTCAGATAAATTATAAAATCTTTTCAAGAGTTATTCATGGAGAAGAAAAATAAATTTAGACAAAAACCTATAATCAGATATTGTATAATTGTTGGAAGTCAAAAAGAAGCTTGGCTCGCTGAAAGTCTTGGTTAATGTATGGCAATTTTGTATTACTCAATCGATTTAAGCCTTAAACAAAAGTTTTGTATGTATATATTATATATACACACACACATAAACTGTGCCCACACATCGTTAGCTTGGCAATCGCAACAGTTCTTATCGCTGTTGCTGTTGTCCCCAAGTAGATATTATGTTGCTCTTGTGTCACATACAACGTTGCGTTATGTATTCTATATGTGTGTGTGTGTGCTCAGCTGAACACAAATGTATTAGTTATATGAGCAAACAAGCTATGCACATATACACACAGACACACACACACATAAACGCACACATGTATTAAGAATGAATGTGTTGTTGCGGCTCAAAACATTAATTAATGCGCCTGCAGCCAAATGATGTCATTTTATGCTAGTGTGAGTGCAGAGCCAGGTGTGTGTGTGTGCGCCTTTTTAGGTGGCGTAGCAGGCGGAGAAGGCGTTGCCCGCAGGCGTGCCGGAAATGCAGTCGAGCGTTCTGAATGCGTGCATGTCTTATGAACAATGGCATTTAAGATGTATGTATGTGCTTGTCCGTTTGTGTGTGCCTGTATGTGTGTCTATGTGTGTGCGTGTGTGCTGGCCAAAAAACATTTCGCACACGCACACCTGGCTGAGCAACATGTTCCTGTTTCAATTGCTGCAGGCGGCGCCAGCGCCAGCGACAGAGCAAACAAAAATGACATACACCAAAACTAAAAGCGTCATGTTTTTGCACGCTCCACTGCGAAACGGTAAAACAGCAGCAGCAGTATCAGCAGCAGCAGTAAAAGCAACAACAACAACAATAGCAAAAACAACAAATGGACAAACAACAGAATCTGCAGCAGTTGCCGCAATTAAGCACACAAAACCAACGAAGCTGCGAGCATTTCCGCTTGACCCACGGTCTGCCTGCCTGCCTGTTCTATCTTCACCTCGTACCCCCCCTCTTTGTCTCCTACCCATCTCGGTACTTTGCTCCAAGCTGACTTCCGCAATTACATTAAAAGCGAAGAACAACAACAAATACGGCATGCACCATGTGACGTCACAGATTTGACGCGGATTTGCTGCATTTTAATTATGCTGCGGCCTTGGCCAAACACTGATAGAGTTGTAGGGAGGGGGAAGAAGAAAAGAAGAGGAGGGCCAGACTGCATCTTCAATCCAATCCAGGCTGATTTGCCTGCTGCGCTGCTTGCCTTGACTGCGTTGCATTTGTAATGCAAGTGGTGCTCCAGCAAAATGGAAAATTTATTGCGCTGACAGTTATGGCTCCATAACAATAATAAAAAATAGTGGAAGGGGATGCGAAGGGGAAGGGAGAGGGAGATTGGAAAGAAGCACTACTAGCAAGGCAACTCCGTGTCCCGGCGTTGATGATGATGATGGCAATGATGACGCTGATAGCCTGCGCAGCTACTTCAAAGTCAACTTCAATTGCTGCGCCTGGCGCACACCCCTCTTGCCCTGCCAGCCCTGCTCCGCGAGCCTGGCTGCAGGCATTGGCCACAGCCTTTGCCGCGTGAAGGTCTCCGCCTGCACAGCCTGCAAGTTTTGTCCTGCTGGCGTTAAGTGCGTTTCGCAGTGTCCTTTTTGCACTGCGCTCATCAGCGTCGCATTTGGTTAATGGGGGGAAAAATGAGATGCAGAGGACATTCCGAAGTTCAGATACTCTTGCTAGTGGTGCGACAATGTGCCCAATCTAAGGTGTATTGAGATGAAGAGTAGTATGGATTACAAGAAAGAATTGAACATCAAATCTAATGGGCAATAGCATGCCCGGTATGCCAAGATCTCTACCAACTATCATTTTATCTACAAGCTAACGAACACTCTCGGTTAGGGCACACAAAGAAGGAGCGCCTGTCATAAATGTGTAGTGAGTGCCATGGAGCTGACAGCCCAATGGTTTCCATATTGACAGGCTGTCCGCTATTAGCTTCATGCTAAATAGGCAACTGGCTGTGCCGTCGTTGTCTGCAGTGAGTGTTGCGTATACGCCGCTTGTGCCATGTTTATTAACACTTGCCCAGCTGCATTTAGTTTGAATTTAAAGTTGTGAACTGAAAAATACATAAGACGCAGCACAAATTCATATATGCTCGACACATAAACACACACATACACACACAGAGATAAACTTTACTGCAAATGCTCAACCAATGCTCGAAATTGTAGTTGGTCTGAGTAGGTCTGAGTTTAATAGGGAATGAGATTAGAGATTAAGTTAAAATTATTTTATAGTACACCCATATTTATAGTGTCCCTTTTGAACAAATTGAAACAAAGTTAGTATCAATTTAATTAAATTGTATATACTATTATTTTGCTAGGCGTTTAGTTAGAAGAATTGTATCATTCGGTTGCCTTTATATTTTAAAGTTATCTTGACATTTATGTTTACGGCTTAGTGTCTTAGTTCCGATTGCTTGATCTTCAATATCGGCTTACCGCCACACTTTCGATAACATGTTCATTTAAGCAAGTGCTAGTGTTGAGTAAGTTCAAAGTATAAGCAAATTAAACTATCAGTTACAATTAATGATAATAAAATATATAAACCAGTTATAAATAAAGTGACTTACAATTTATTAATATAATGTTTAAATTTTGTACTATTTTATGTAATATTGTATTTAAATATCCCTTAAACACTTTCTTTCTTATTTTGCTGGTTATGGAAAGGACATTTTGGCATACACTTTGCCGACTTCAATCGGATTGTTGCCCTATTTTCTTCATACACATTGCTTTATATAGTATTTTAAACATTTTTATTGTGCAACCTAATGGGTGTTTTGTTGTTTGCGTGGGGGCGCTTTGACTGAGCACAAACAGGCACGCACACACACACACACATTCACACTCGCAGTTTACTTGTACATATCGCTTTCTTTACGGCGCAAACATGTACTGTTAATGCATACCACTCCGACGTTATTGTTGATGCTGCGTTGTTGTTGTTGTGGTTGTTCAAAGGTAAACTAGCCAAAACACACATACACACATAGGGGCGCAGCTTAAGCAATATCTGTGTGTGTTAGTTTAGCGCTTAAATTGAATTCTTAAGTGTTGCCCAATGTGCGCACAATTCTTTAGCTAAGGCACGCACAGCCGCCAACACACACACATTCACATAGAACTAAGGCCCACTCGAATGGCCATAAAATACTGTAGTTTAGGATTTTTAAACATGTTTCGCTTTAAACGGACGTCGACTGTTAAATAAATGTTTGTAAGTGTGTGATAGCGAGCGTGTGTGTATGTAGTAGTTGTGCGTGTGAGTGAAAGAGAGAGTAGGGTGAAAAAGGGGTTTAGGGTGTTTATGCCATGTTTATTGCTCGCTGATCTTTGTTCTACTCGGCGGGCATTGAGAAATCATTGCCACGTCCACAGCATACGAGATTATGAATTATAGTTTCCTTGCGCTGTGCTCCTACTTGCCTTCATTTTATTTATTCTCCTTTGTGCTGCTCTTCTGCTGGGCAAGTCTCAGGATTTACGAGTTCGCCTAATTGCATACGACAATAAATTTTCCAACTGTTGAAATTATGCTTAAAATGTTTCGCACAGTGCGACGCCAGCTTCATTTTCCTTCATCTTGTTGTACCCAGTAATCTTTTGGGCTAGAAGATTCTTATAGACTAGTTACAGTAATGCTAAATAAACTAGATCAGTATCAATTTATATGAGGGATATATAAATATCTTGCCATGTGCTTGTACAGTTTTTAAATAATTTAAATAAATGGAATAGATATTTTCAAGTTTGTTTCATAGATATCTCAGTTGTATAAAATTCAAAGCGAAATGTTATTACTTACAGCCAGTTTGGTAAGGTATTTGTGTGAAAGTACACCTGCTGATGCAGTCAAGTAGTGCGTACTGGATACCTTACAGTCCAGTGCGCTCAACTGCAGCGTTTCCAACTTGTTTCATTCGTTTTTCTACAGTTGCTTTTTTTTTGCTGTGCTGTGGCGCCTTCGTTTCAGTCGGCATCGAATATCTGATTTTATTTATGCCCCGTAATACGGAATAAAGTGCTGTGCAATATCGAAACGGATATTAAGCAATGACCCTGGCTCTGGCTGAAAAAGTTTTGTGCGTATAACGCATTCTGATCCTTGTGGTATGGCAATGTATGCAATTGGTCGGGGAGTCCAGTCCAGTCCAGTCGAGTCGATAAATCCTGCAATATCCTTTCATTTCACACACCGTTTCAGTGAGTTCATTAAGAGTTTTCAACCAATTTATGCAATTAAAGTTTTATAATTGATATGCAGCTACGATATTCGCAACATTTTGTCCCGTTATTTATTTGAAAAGCACTCGAGCGCACTCTGCCACAGAACATTTCCATTGACAGTCAATTATTATTTTCCAGTGTTTACCTTATGGCAAGAATGTTTAAATATATAAATAATAATGATCTGCCAATAATATCAACTCCATGTTTACTCAGTGTCTACAACGATTGGTGAAGTTTGTAGCGGTAGTAAAGAGATCATATAACACAACTCACAGTCTCGAATCGACTCTGCGCTTTCTTATAGTTTTAATAAAACGTTCGATTACAGGGTTGCATGTTACAAACGATATTAATCTAAATAATGTACAACTTAGTATGTGTAGTCAAACTCAGCCAAGCCATAAACAGCTCATCTCACATGCGATGTTTATGTTTTGCAGCCAATAGAAATTGAAAAAGGAATATTCTCCAAGGTTTCCCAAGATATCGAATTAGAGTTTTCACATATATTTTGATATTGAACTGAATATTGAAAGTTTACATTATACAAGTACTATCGGATAGCATCTCTCTATCTTCTTCTGCTACCTTTTCTCATTTCATTTAGCTTCCCTTTTCTTACAGCTGTTTTGCACGGTCGAGTGCAGCTCGAACTGTCGCATCGCATTTGCATTTGCAGATATACGCACAAATTTCCTTTGAAGCTGAGTGTGCCACAGCTCGCAACCTGCAACTTCCACCCCGCACTGTAACCTCCTTCTACCGTCAACCCCTTGGCATATCCTGCGAGAGTTTTAAATGCTTGCAACACGTTTAAGTGTCAAATGCGCAACGCTAAACACAATTTCTAAGGCAAATCGCAGACAGAGAGAGACACATAAAAATGTCAAAGTTGTGCCGCAGCTTTCGGGTTGCGCCACCCCTTTTGGTTGCCATTGTTTGTGAGAGAAATGTAAATTTTATCTTTGGTAAAGTAACTTTTACAATTTCATTATGTTTCATTTGCATCAAATGCGTGTGCAGTGCGCGTTGCTGTTGCATGCAAATGTGCCACGCCCTGTTCGCCATTTAGATATGCATGTGTGTGTGTGTGCGTGGGCGTGGGCGTGGCCCACTCACAATGTACGAGTTGCCGATGATCCTTTTGGTTGCCAGAGCAACTTTTTGATTGTCCGCCTCGTTACGCGAACTGACTGCAACAGTTAACGGTTGTTGCCGTCGTTGCTGTTGCAGCGCTTGTTGTTGTCTTTCTGCTGTTGTTCTTTTGGGCAGCTGCAGTTGAAGCATTTCTGCTGCTGCTCTTTACCCCCCGTAAGTGGAGTTGGAGCACACAGTGCTCGCCAGAAGTTTTACTCCTACTCCCCTTAACAGCATCTTGTGCTGTTTTTGCCAAACATTTAATAGAATTAACATTCGTATAAAAATAAGACTTGGGACAGCTCAGTTCTTCTTTGTCGTTGTTGTTGTTTTTGTGATTTCTTGAAGCGGCAATCGTATATTTACCTAATGGCAAAGTTGCGTAGCTTCTGGTTGCTTTGTAAATTACGTATACGCCGCGTTCAAAAATTCCCTTTCAAGTTGGCAGCCCCAACGCCCTAATGAGCGACCCCACTAAATATAATTAACATATGCTTTTTGAGCCTCGGGCAACATTTGAAGACGTCGTATTCCATTTCAACAGTGCACACTTTTGCACCCCTCCTCCCCCCCTCGTCATTCTCCATCGCCGCCTTAGTGCTGTGCTCTGCTCTGCTTTCCCATTCCTTGGCTAATAATTTAATTGGACCATGCGCAGTGCGTGTGCGTCAGCCAGATAATGCGACTGTGCGCCAAAGGCGGCAAAAAACTAACACAGTTTTTCTTCATTTCGCATAATGAGAATCTAGTGCCAGGACACACCGGCAAAGGGACTAAGCGAATAGGACATCGAAACTTTTGAGCTGCGAGGCAGCTAGCGAAAAACTCGCGCTTTTTTGGTTAATTAAAACGTGAAGCTCACGACAAATATAGCCGCAGAAAAGCAGTAAATTCAAGCTAGTTATGTGCTCGCAGATACGCATGCTATATAGTACGATTGTACATAAACTGACTCTATGTAGAGGGGCTCGGGCATATCGCTGAAGCACGTGCATAATCATGTTCATTAAGCTTACGCTCCAGCCAACGAAGCGAAGCGAAGGAGTTGAAGCCAGGCGCGTGCCGAGACGGGTGCAGGGTGTGCGGTGCACAAGGGCGCCTGACTTCCTGGGCCCCGTGCTACCGTATAAATGGATAAAGTAGCCAAAGCCAAAATATAAAGCAGGAAAATTTTCAGTCCTTATTTTCTGTAATAGCTGAGATCTAAACGTTCAAATAGACAGAAATGCCTAAATTGACCGCCTATAATACTGAATAGGAATATTTATTTCTTAAAAACTGTTAATGATGCTGCCAATATAAAATAGAGAAGAGAATCTATATAATTAAAATTCCATTTCATTAGTTTTTGATATGTTTATTGAATTACAATTAATACTATATTTTAAACCACGAAAATTGGAATAAGGCCCCGAGATGTTTCGCCCCCGAGACCATCGCTACGGCCCTGGTTGGATGAGTAAGTGTGGAACTGGTAAAAATCTTGAACTTAATTTGTACACGAAGCGAGCAACTGCCTGTGTTTGTCTCCCTCACTCTCTCTTTAGCTGTCTCTCTTGCTGTCTCTCTTGCTCTGCTTCTTTGGCAGCCATTGTAAATTCTGTCTTTCACACCTGTTACACGCAATTACCCGGCCGCATGCAAAGAAACTTTCGAGCGGACTGCACTTGAGGCCAATCCTTGACAGCGCTTCATTTCCGCCGAGCCAAAGTGAAGCTGGCACGGAAGGAAATGAGTTTAGGATTAGGACACCAATCGCAAGACTGTGAGTGCGTGAGGCGAGGCGAGACGGGGCGCAGTGTGGCGAGGCAGTAAGATGAAAGGCAACCTTGCGGGTGACCAGGCAGGCGACGGCTGTGAGAGAGTGCTGCATAAGTAGTTTGGGGCTAAGTGCCATCGCCCCCTGCCCCGCTGCCCCTTTCCCCAAGTGCCACACGCACTGATTGCCACTGAAATGCATGTGAAATTAACCCCGAGCGCTGCTCGGTTTAATTTGCACTCGACGCCACCGGCGGAAAAAGTTGTGCGCGCTTGTAATGCATGCCAATGGCAGAGCGATGCCAGCTCAGCCAGCACTGGCAGCGCGTCTCAAATGGAATTTTCTTTTGCTTATTTGCCGGCTGGGTGACGGCTGATGGCCTGGACCGGCACGTGGACACGCCACCTGCCTGCATCACCAGTCTGCATCAGCAGCCTGCCCCCTCTCTCCAGCTCTCTCTCTCTCTCTCGCTTCGCGCAGTCAACTTTGTGTGCATTTTGTTGCGGAAGTTGCAAGCTGTCAAATGTGCCACGACCGACAGTGCGCGGTAATCGCATTTGATGTGTTTGTGTGCGTGTGTGTTTGTGTGTGTGGATGGCCCGCAAAAGTTCTGAGAGCACTGAGCGCTACTCGTGTTGCAGTATGTTAATGTGGTATATACCGCAAGTGCCTGCCGGCCGATCGCAGTTGCAACTCACATACGATATGTGTGTGAGTATACTATATATGCATGTTACGCATGTATGTGTGGGTGTTTGTGTTGAAAAGCTACGTAATTATAAACTGCGTACTTTTTTTTTCCGCGGAGTTACTCGAGGGCGCGAAATTAGCCATATGAAGTCAGCAAACAACAATTAAAGACTGCATTTTATACAAGGTTTGTTCTTCATTCTTTATCAGGTTATACCATAAAGAATCTCTTTAAGTTCAACATTTTATATAACATTTTTTGATTTTTTTCTTACATTGTATTCTTTTTTTAAAGAGCGAGTTTTGTAGTGTGTGTATACCCTCGCAGAGAGTGTATTAATTAAGGAGACATCTCCGAATATTTAAAGTATATATATTCTGACTCAGCATTAACAGAGAAGTCCAACTAGCCATGTCTGACCGTCTGTCTGTTGCAAAGCAAACTAGTCTCTCAATTTGAAAGCTATCTTCATGAAACGTGGCATATTTTTGTATGATGACAAGTTTTGATTTTAGAAATAACTTAACTTAAAGAAGTGAGAAATAATATTGATACAACATAATCCCATTCAATTCAATCAGAACTAGATTATGATCGATGGAAGAAGATATAAACCCAGGTAACCATTCATTCTGGTTTTTCATAAATAGTTAAGTGGACGAGCTACTAACGGTAAAGTTTTTAATTTAAGGTAACCACTTAAAATAAGCTGTACACTTGCCAGATTAATTTACACAAATTACATACAGATGCAATTGAATCTACATTTGTACAAGCATATCACATTATATTGTATTCTATATGTGTTTCTGTTTGTTCATTACGACCGCAATTGGTAGTCGCACGGTAAGCTGCTTATCAGGCAATTAAGATCGATGTACATATGTAGTATATAAAAGATTTGCAGTGCATTCTTGATAGGAATATGATTTATCACCAGAAAAAAGTGAATGGCGTCGCCTATGCTTTTTACAATGCAAACGAAAGAATATTCAACAAGTAAAGCAAGAGAAGATTCTAATCGTGTAGCACGACCTTTGCCAAGGTACTTGTCTTAACATTACATTTTCAGATGATATCTTAAGATTAATATTGAATTGTTTTGACTTGAACCCTGTATATCAACTATAAATAAAAAAGAGGAGTTGAAACTTGAATTTCTGTTTGTATTTAAGATTAATTTCAATTATACTTTCTACCTTTATGCAGTCCTTATCTTACAGGGTATTTTATAGCAGTTTCCCTTTCTGCTAACACATTCTTATTAACCAACTGCGAATGCACAAAACGTAAGCGCTATAAAAATACAAAATCCAATTCGATGTGATTACGCTCTCACACACACATTCACACACACACACACATTAATAGATACGGGTAAAAATGACAAAAAATTATTCATTAACACATGCGTAAAACGCAGAAGAACACTGCCATAAATAAATAATTGATGAATTGCAGATGAATTTTCATATTTTATGACATTTAAGTAGTGGGCGGGCATCATCGGAAAATGGAGAAGGGCGTGAGGTTTGTAGGAGGAGTAGGGCAGGCTTCGTCTGCTCCAGTCACAGCCGTACTGCTGTGCAAAAATATTATGTTAAAATATACGATTTCCATTCGGTATTTTTTACGACTCGCTGCTCGCTGCACGCTGCGCCGCACGTTAGCCCACAATCGGCGCTACTTTGTCGTACAACGGTGCGTATGAAAATTGATTGTTGCTTTATTTATGATGCTCGCTCGCACTCGCAAAGTAGACATAAAAAATTAACACAAACATAAAATGCAATCATGCAGCGCAGTTGGATCACAGTCGACAGTCGACCCACACACACACACACACAGTCGCACACTGGCACATACGTCCATGTCCATTTGCTTGATTTGCTTTTACGTGCACCCTGAGACATGCGCTGATGGGGTTCTGGTCCTGGCCCTGGTGCTGGCCTAGCAATAAAATGCGTCAAACTTTGCCCCTAACGAGCGCCGATTTTACGATCTTCAGGCTGGTGACAGGCGCCGAAGCCTCTCACTCCCTCCCCCCCCATTGCCCAAGTCACAGCTGCTGCTTGCTGTCTAGCAGGGGGAGGAGCCTCCTGAGCATTTGCTGCGGTCGCTTAATGATTTGTTATGCGGTTTTTATGCGCCTTTTGTGCTGGATGGAAAGAGTTGACTGGTGCTCGGATTGAATTGAGCCAAAACTGCGTGAATTTAAACTTGAATTTTGAGATTGACTGCATGCGAGCTTCATCTCAGAGTTCGCTCGCCTGAAGCAAACTAATCTACGTTTAATTCGATTCAGAAAATATGAAGTGCATTGCGAATGCGAATCGAGATGTTCAGTGCATGCAAAATATGCAATCAAACTTAATGAGTGTGAAATGCCTTTGAATGCTGCCTCTGCGTTTGCTGTTGCTGTTGCTGTTGATGATGTCGGACAACGAGTGCATTCACAGCATTCAGAATGCCAGATGCAAGTGCCAGAAATGCCGTCAAGTAAATCATCTCATTCATTTGTCAATAAGTGGACAATGGACAGGCTCCAAGCAGTGCCTTGCCGAGTGCACTGGGGAAACAAATTGTGAACTGGGCAGCATGGTTAATTTAATTGCTCTCGCATCATTATGAACTCAAGCCTCGGGCCGAATGGCATCCCTGGCGACAGGCCAATTTCCGAATTTCCAGAGAAGACCTTTCGAGCATTGCAAGAACTTCCATTTTATCTTTGCTTTGCTTGACAAGCTGCTTTTATACACTGAAAATTTTGAACATTGAGATGCATTCACATTTGCTTTAGATAGAGAAAGTTCGAATTTATAGTGAAGAGAAAGGCAAAAGTTCACTGCATCAAGTGGAGGACGAGATGGCCATAAAGAAGGCACGCAATGCCGTCTATTGCTGCAGGACATTGACGTCAGTTACTCCGATCACTCGAACGAGTACGAGTTGGAATCAAATGTTGTTCTCTTTATACAGCAAAAGAAACGTCCTCTATTGCGCCGACAATTAAAATAAGTTCCACAAGGATTTAATCGATGCGTGTATTAAGTAAAGAAGTAATGCAGCCTGTTTTAATTATGCTTTATCAAATACTTATTTAAGTTTTTAATAAAATTTTATGTACACTGCAGCAACATCCTCTTTGTTTTTAGTGGGCAGAGTGTATGTTTGTATAAGTGTATGTGTGCGTACATTTTGTTTCGCATAGCACTCGACGCTAATTTTGTTTTTGTGTGCACGATTTGTGTAGTAAAACGATTATGATTGTTGTTGTTGTTGCAGCGTGAAGTGCATTTGATATCGTTCTGTTCTACGCAATTGTAAAACATGTAATGCACGCACACATACAAAAACACACATGAACACTCTAACACACCCGCCTAAAGAAGAGGAACACACATGGTTGGTTGCATGTAATCACAACGAGCATGTTGTTAGAGCACTACAGTGTGATACCCTGTAAAATGTAGATATATATGTTTCAATCTGTGGTTTCGAATCTTTCGCAAATAATAGTAATAATAATAATACTAAATAATAGACTAAAAAGATAATTTAACTAAGCTTATAGTATGTTGTTAGTTGTCGATTGTTATTTTCTTTAATGAGAATAAATTTTCAGTTCTTTTGGATTGATGAGGTTTCATAAAATAGGTTAGCTATTTATATTTGAGATATATAGAATGTTTTATGTGATAGTATAATCGGTTTAAAAGTAGTTTATATTCTCCTGATGTTTACCACGCTTTAAAGGAGAGTCAGCTCTGACTATATAATATATATATATATATTATACATCTCCGTCTTCTTGCTGTAGGATAACTCTAAGTCGTGTTCATTTAATCATTTATCCATTCCCTCTTTTCCCCTACGCATATGCTTTGATTATTCCATTTTCATATTATTTTAATAAATTTTGCAAATTCTTTTGGTTTAAATTATGGACAAAAGAAGCATAAACTACATTGATTTCTCCTCCATCCCCTCCTCCCCTGAGGGTTATATGCAATAATATTAGCGCTGCGGATGAGTCTGATGTGTTTCAAATGGCGTTTTCGGTGTATTAACCTCTGGATGTCAGCATTGTAAAAATATTATTTTGCCATCAACGATTTATGACACGATGTTGAATTATTCAAACAGAATTCAATTAGGCCACGAGATTGTGGGGGAAAAAGTCTGTTGTGTGTGTGCGTGTGTGCTCGGAAGGTTTTAATAGAGTTTGAAAATATTTTTGTGTGTTTCGCTAGCGTTGTTTAATATTCAATCAAATATGCTAATTAAAGGAAACAATTTAAGGGAAATTTGTCTAGAAATTGAATACGATAAAATTTTAAAATATATCTGCTAGTTATAGTACCAATATTCTCTTTAGATACTAATTTCATTTCATCTCTTTAGATACATAAATGAAATAACATTTCATTTTCATTTAAAGTTTTTATTAAATTACGTTACGCTTTAAAGCGTCCCCCAAATAAATGTGATCACATTAAAGCGTAGCCAGATATGGACGGAAAACCCTATCAAGAACTCGCAACTCGTCCTGCCGCTAATCTAAATTAACGCTTCTCATTCACAATGGACGCGACCGTCGCTTTATCATTCAATTAAAAAAAGGAAACGCGCACGCATACGAAATGTATGCGAAAATAAAACTAGGCGGCTTTAGGCCGCCTCGCTTCGAGGTGAGCCCAGCAATTTCCCATCCATGGCTAAAACACAGAAAGAGAGAAATAAACGAATAGAGTGGAGAACAGGAAAAGCAAACGCATTGGCGAAACAATTTGCGCTGCCGCCGACGAAATAATGAAGTGTTTAGTTGATTATCTAAACGCATGGGCTGGGTTCCGGACCAGGACCAGGACCCGGACCCGTAGCCACACTCGGTCCCAGATTCGGATACTGAAATGTTGGGGATTTGTACTTTTGGATTGCGAAAGCCTATTCATATAAAATGGGCAAGCAAAGGCGAATGCAATCAGACAACGTTTGTTAGGTTGGATTGGGTTGCCAGGGTTGCCAGCCTTTGCCGACCGTTCGCTCTGTCTGTCTATTATGCGCAAATAAACAGTCAACAACTTGGCTGGGTAGAACTCTAAAAATTACCTCGAGTTGGTTTTCGGGCACGCAACTTGTTATCGCAGCGGGGGCTGTGTGGGTGTAGCAGGGGTAGGCAGGACGCATTCTGCATTGTGCGCTTTTTGCGGTGCATACTTTCAGGCGCAACGCAATTTCATTGATAACCCGAAATGTTGCTGTACTTTTAAAGTGTGCGTGTGTGTGTGCGTATGTGTGTGTGGTGTGTGCTTTCACGTTTCGTGCATTGCTCACATATTTCAACAGCAAATCAAACACATGCCAACCTAAAGAGTAGGCGTGACCCGGCAAAGGAGGGGCGTGTAGGCTTAGGATTCGAGCAAGTGCCTCCGCCTACGCTGCCGTCGATGGCTTAATTAAATTTGATTAGACGTGTTTTGCGCGTTACGTTGCGCGTAATTAGTTACTTTCACATGGAAATTGATGAGCAAGTTTCCCTAATTGGCTAATTGATTGATGACGGCGCGATATACGCGGTGCGAGTTGCCATTGCCATTGCTGTTGCTGTTGCTATTGCCATTGCATTGCAAGTTGAAGTTGCTGCCAAACTGTTGGACAGTTTATGAAAAACACATAAACTTTGCTTCAGCTTTGTGCTGTTGTTGTTCGGCTGCTGTCACCCCATCGACTTGGCTACTTTCGGGCACGCAGATTGCCGTCGGCGTTGGCGTTGCACAGTGTGCCACAAGCCCGTGCTAGCTCGATTGAATTCTACATTTCTTATTGAGATTTTTGTGAACATTTTAATGAGAAGCGAACAAAAAACACTCCACACTTTGTTCGGGGATTTATGCGATATTTTTTAAGCACATGGTGGAAATGCTAAGTTGCTTAAAACGGAGCCAGAGAATTGTATGCCGACTTTGAAATTTCATAGTAAAAGTGAAAGTATTCCGATGAAACACCAGCTCTTTTTACAAGTACAAGAGGGAGTTTCGCTAATTTGACATGCAATTTGATGCAAATTGATGGAGTAAAGGTTAAATGGTGCAGATGTCTCTAACACTGTAGCCGAAATTCCTCTATAATTCTTGGTTGAGAAAAAATTCCTTCAGGATTGTAGAAGCGTGTCCGGATAGCATCCGAAAATATAAATATTATTTTGAGATGAAGATTTACTAATAGGATATAAACATTAAAATAATAAAAAGTAATTCAAATTAAGTCTATTTTTATCTTATTAGATATAAGTTACAAATCCTAATTAAATGAAAATGTGTACGAGCAATTTATAGTCTGAAAATCGAACTAAATACGTTTTTGTGAAAATAAAACTTAAGATTTCCATCCAACGAAAGTTCATAAAATACGGGTAGATAGGGTTATTGCCCCACTGTGCGTTGGCTTTGGAGTCAGCAGCATCGTCCATCAGGTTGGCAGCAAGGCGCTGCATAATGCATATAGAACTAACCTTGGTCCGAGCCAAGCGCCAAAAGAATAACTCGGCATTGTTTGGCAAAGAGCAACTTTTGCCCGGCGTCCCTTGGCGGCTGCCTTGGCTGCCTGCACTGCAAAAGTGCTAAAGTTTTCGACTGCGCGCATGAAATTTCTACTTAACTCTGTGTGTACTCTATAATATTTTCTCCTCTACATTCTGTTGTTGTTGTTTCTGTTGTTGTTAACACAAGTCGAGGCCCCTTTCCACGTCCGGGCCTGGGCTACTTTAGCCCTTGGCGCGTGCTCGTTTCGAGTAGTTGAAATTATTTTATAGTATAAAACTTTAGTTTTTTAACTTCTGCCAGCAGTGAGAGGGATATGGAAGAAGAAGGGGTGTACTGTGCGTCTCTATCCGCTTGCATTTGGCATTCGCGCTTTTTGCTCTTGCATATTTATATTTTAATAAGCATTCTTGCAGCTGCGCTCTGGCGCGTTGCAATTTTACTGCAATTTCTGACAGGCTTAGCAAAATCATGGTGAGCAGAACTTATGAACAGTGAGAGAAAGACAGCAAGAGAGGTAGACAGAGAGAGAAAGAGACCAGCCCGTAACTGCGTCTGTCAGCTGCAACTGGCAGCAGGGGCAGCGTCAAGAGGCACGCGCGCATTTGCTGGCAGTCAACGTGGCGTATGATTGTTATTAATTTCTTATTATGTACAAGCACAAGCGGTACTTGTTTTTGCAATATGCAATAAGTGTCATCTCAAATGATATTTAGCGTCAAGCAGCATTCTACATCAAACCAAAGAAAAAGGCAGCAGTGCTCGACGGGCCCAATGATGTTAGCCTTAAACAAGAAATAGGAATCTTTCATCTTATAAACATAAGTAATACATGTATTCCAATGTGCAGACTAGTTTAGGATTTAACGATCTTATAAATATTAATGTAAGTCATAATCCTTGACGTTAGTTTCCATTTACAGGGTATATAAGCAGTGTATTATATTCATATTTAGCTATAACTGGCACTCAACGCCATTTTACCTCAAGAGATTGTAAAAGATGTTGATGTTGAGCTCCATTGAAGCCTATTATGTATTGCGGCTTATTATCTTGTGACAATAAAGGTGAAGATTAATATTTATAAGAATCATAACTTCTCAGTCCTGCTCAGGAAATAAGTTAGAAATGTTTATGCTAAATAAAATATGATTAGCCAGAATGCAACGTGTTACTGTTAACAAATCAAACAACAAATTGGGTCACCGGTCCTATATAATCTATTTACATCTTACGTGTCTTAGGCACCTTACTTGAGAATGGTCGCGTTGATTTAGCTTACATTTGTTTTCTGTTATTTATAATTATCATGAGAATGTTTTTTTAAAGTTAACCCTGAAAGTCAATAATAGGAGATCATTATATGCTTGTGCTCTTCAGAGTATATTAATTTTGGCCAGATATTTGCTATGCACCTTACAAGACAACTTTAACCCCATAAAGTATAGATATTTTTAATCATCAACAGGGGAGTCTATCTAGACATCTGTCTAACTGTCAGTTTGTTGCAACGCAAACGAGTCTTACAGTTTTAGAGCTAGTTGTCTATATTTATGAAACTTGTCAGACAAACTTCTTATTTCTGCACGCTGAAAGGAAGTCGACCCGGATCGGACTGATTTATCATATAGTTATCATATAAACTATCGGCACGGGAAGGGTCTGTCTGGTTCTTAATAACTTAATGTTTACACTGTTAGCTTTACAAAGTATCAACAGAATATTCAGAGCTTCAATATAAATGGAAAGTATTCTACAATATCAGGTTTTTCATTGTTGTACGCAGGGCATCTAAAGGTCAGCTAAAGTTTCCCTACTCGTCCTATTTTTCTAAACACACAATTCAGAGTTTCCAACGCTCGTTTCAACGCAATGAAAATGCAATTAAAACGATTTCGCGCACTGTGAATATTTTAGCTAAAATGGAACAATGACAGAGCGTCACAAACACTCGCGTTGCTTCATTCTGTGTCGCTTTGTTGTTGTTCTTGTTGTTGTTGATGCTGTTGTTATTGTTGTTGTTGCTGTTGTTGTTCTATGTTAGTTGCCACAATTGTTAACCATTTACAGTTCAATACATTGTGGCTGGCAGCCGGAGAAGAGATTCATTTGTGTGCAAGTGTCTGCGTGTCTGTGCGTGTTCGAGCGTTTGTTTATGGTGTCAGTGTGTGTGTTGGTGTGTGAACGCATTGTGCGACAATGTGTATGTGAGAGTGTGTGTGTGTGTTTTTGTAACAAAATATAATCATAAACGTAATTTAATCGCGCCAAACCGCGTCTGTCACGTACTTGCCAACAACAGCCGCACACAGACAAGCGCACACACACACACCTCCCACACACACACTCACACGCCACACACTCACCCGCACACACAGATAACACGCTAACAAGGTTGATAGCAGAAAGCGTTATAATAATTCAATAGACAGCCATTTCGCAATAATGTCGATTCACTAAAGTAAATTCGCCTGCGACCTGCCAAATGTAATGATCACCTGTGTCTGTGTGTGATTGTGAGTGTGTTTGTGTGCGTGTATCTGTGTGAATGTGTGCGATGCCAAGAAATTGATTTTGTTATCCAAGCACGTCATGGAGCATAGAAAACTATTGTCTATTGAATTAAATTGTTTTCATTACAATTGGCAGCCGAAAATGAAATCGTCGTGCCAAACTGACGTTGGAACTAAGGACGGAGAGAGGTGTACGTTATTATTTGTGTGTGTGGGGAGGGTTGGCAGAGAAACCTCTGCATTTGCCACCTCAAAGTGTTGAGCTTCAATTACAAATGTGTTAAGCAACGCAGCTTTCAGAAGGTCCTGGAAGATGTGCTAGGTTGTAAATTGACAGGGGGTACTCAATTGTTTTGTAATATTAGTTATTACTCTCGGGTATAAAAAACCGCACTATATTATTTGGTATATTGATAGGTACTAATGAAGATTATTTATTAAGTTGGTGTCTTGAATAATTTGATTTAATTAAATGAGAGGTAGATAATATAATGAGCTATATATCAAAGCCAAAGTTTTATAATTTTTCCGTCGCTTACAAATCGAATTCAAAAATATAATTATGTATCCATTACAGATATAAAGACAGATAGATAGACAAACTGATCCTATAGACTTGAAAACTGAGTTCTATGTATATTATACACCTACATAGATAAGTGATAAAGCATAGTTCAAATAATATGCGCTCTTTTTTATTACTTTTTCCACTTCAATCTGAGGTTGATTAACATGTTTCATCGCTCTAACAGCATTTCTTCTAGTCAAGTTCTTGCAGCTTAAGCTGACCCCAGTCACGTGTGTGTGTGTGTGTGCATGCCAAGTCAAACCTCAGCGAGTGTGTTGTCTGAATCTTTTGTTTGCTACGCAGCGTTGTGAATGCGCGTAAATTACGCTTGACAAGCGTTGTCTATGCCCGCCTTACCTGATTGATGTGGCGCCGTGCCAAGCCACAATACACTCCCCTACCTTCCCTTCCTCGTTTCCCTTTGTCCTACTCTGCCTTGCCTATGCAGCAATGTGCAACTTTTGCCATTTTCGCCAGACGTAAGCCAAAGTTCCAGAATCAGAATCAGGAGCAGCGCTGGCACGCATGACAGCTGCCATGTGCAGGGCAGGATGCTTGAACGTTGCCTGCTAAACCGCAGCAGCACAGCAGATGCAGTTGCTCCGCTGACATGTGTGTGCAATGCCAGCGCGTGTCATGGAGTGCGTTTATCCCTGTCACCTTTTAGTTTTCGGCGTTGACAAGCGCGCACAGTTGACAAGCCAGAGCTGAGCGCAGTGCAGCGTAGCCGGCCGTGGAACAGTGTGCAGTGCGCAGCAAATGCATTTATCTCCGCCGTCCCGGACGCGGTTGCTCGCGGCTGGTGGAACACGCGCGCGCCTACAGTGAATGCCTTTTGAATAACTTACCATATTAGCGTTTCCGTTTCCGTCTCCCTTTAGCTCGGCTCAGTTCAGTTCAGTTCAGTTCAGTTGCAACGCAGCTCGGCTTGGACGGGAAGCAGGCAGCATGGAGTGCGGGGTGTGGCTCAGCGCCAGCTCAGTGTGTCCCTGTGTGGGTATTTGTCAAAAGGATTTCGCAGTGATTTAGCAACTGGCCCAAATTTCACGCCCGCCAAAGCGAAGCAACCGGCGAACGCCTCTCTGACGGACAGCCTGCCTGACAAGGGGACTCGCGCTGTGTCTCTCAGTGTGTTCTAATCCTGTCGCTCACACACACTCGCACACACACGCATACTCACACTGACACTGCCTGAGCCGCTGCAAATTAGCTGCCTAATTGTTTGCCAAAGCCGCAACTTTGGGGCGCTTCTTAGCGAGCGCGGCGCGCCCTCCCCTTGCAGCTTGCCAAATGACAGCTGAATAATGTGCGCCCCATAAGCAATTAACGCGCCTACTGGGCTTACACACACACAGATAGAGAGAGAGAGAGGAAAGATTTGTGTGCTTGTGTGCGTACAAATTGAGTCAATAATTTGACTCTGTCGCATTCTATGGTCGGAGGCGCATTGTGCATAATAAATAAGCGCCATGAAATACGCGACTTAACACACAGTGCGCTGTCTCCGTCTCTGTGTCTCTGTGTGTGTGCGTGCCTTGGTGCACACGTGTGTGCGTGAGAGAGTGTGTATGCGCCATGTGACACCACCTTGACTCATTAATTACGCACTGGCATTTTTATTTTCATTGCATACTTTCATACAATTTATTATTACAATGGGACAACAACAACAAAATGTTGAAATACAAATTGCCTTCTCGCTTTTTTTTTGCTGTTTAAATTTTTCTGCATTTGTGTGAGTTATTGACAGAGAGACACACATGGCACTGTGGCGAACGGGACAAGCCGCAAATGAAACGTGCATTGCGTCCATTCAGCCTGCTTTCTTCCTACTCTTCTCGGCTCCACCTTGCCTCTCTCTCTCTCTTCTCTTTCCTTGCCTCTACTATTGCAGCTTGTTTGCATAGTTGCCGCAGCATCATCTGTTTTGCCACTGGCCTTCGATTCATTCGGTAATTGAACGTGTATCGGGTATCGCAAATTCAACATTCATTTAGCCTGCAATTGTATCGATATTAATTTGCCGAGCTCTGGCCTCTGATTTCTCCCTCCCACAGCACTTTAGAGAGAATCACTTGTCGTGAGCAGGGATCTATATAATTAGTGTTTCAGTCTCAAAATGATTTGAAAGTATTCTTGCACGGCATTTGATTTGTCTATAGTAAATTTATAAGAGAGCAGAACTTGACTTTATTTAACAAAGATATTTTGAATTCCATAAATAAGTAGAATAATTAATAACTCTGAAGTGACGAGTCTTAGAAAGTAGTAAGGGAAATGTTCTAGAAACTATATCGATAGTTTTTGCTTATGCACGAGCCTCGAAACCTAATAGGATTACATTATATGTAGAGCTGTAATTAATTGTTGTAACTTTAGAAAATATGTTAAATGATATTCCATTATTCTCGTCGAATTCAATAAGACAGAGCAATACATAGGGAAAAAATTACATTTAAATTTCAGAATATATATTGACTTGTTTTTCCTTTTCAAGTTTCAAGTGGAAATACAAAAACGTATTAAATACAAACGTTGATGATGATTGAATTACCTCATTTTGCGCTTTCCATGGTAAAAGAGACGTCTCCAATTCCATGTGAAAAATGCAAAAAAAAAGGAACTCATTTCCAAGGAGCGCATTCCAGTTTCGTTCAAACTGCACTTGCATTATATAAATTTTCACTTTTTACTTTGCTTTTTCTGCTGTTGTTGTTGTTGTTATTATTGTTGTTGTTGTTGCTTTTGCTTCTGTTCTGTGTGGTCGAATTTTCCCCAAAGAATCTGACGCACTTATCGCAAATTACTTTGGCAGTTGCAACTGCGCTGCTTTTGTATATAAATTTAACAATTTACCCATACACATGCATGCATGCGTACACAGCATACACTTGGGATTGTAAATTACACACACACACACACACACAGGCACACAGAGAGCAAGGGATGCTGCTGCTGTGGCTGCAGGCAAATGAATTGAATTTGTAGATGGTACTCGTACTTTGAGAACCCAAAATGAGACGTCAGTGGCCACGCAACGAACGGAGACAACAGAAATGTGTAAAGTTTTTAGCAAGAGAAGCGAAACAGAGTGTGCTACGAGGCGTATGTGCAATATGCGAGTTGCCTTTAACAACTTTCATCAACACATCAAGCAGGCCTTGACTACAAACTGTTTACCAGGCACACGCAAAGTAAATCTGCTTCTCATTTTATTTTCGATTTTCATTGTATTCACAACTCAAATAATTGCTTTATTTATTTGTTTAACGGAAACACATAAATGTATTTTAGGGTTAGCTTAGTGTGGTAATTGACACGCAGATAAATGTGTAAGTGTTGTTGACTATGGCAACAACACGAATATTCAAACTAATCCACTTTTTTTCTTAATTGTTCAATAGATACTTCAATGTAGAGGATAATGGCCGTTATACGACGTCAACGGGTCAGCTGGAAGAGGCATTGTAAAGCTGACGAACGCATGCGATTGCTTAATGTGTGCGTTAAGAGCGGAGTTATCAGGTATCCCATTTGCGATCAAACTTGCTGCGTAGAATTCAAACAAAAACGTGCTGTAACTGAAACGGGGCAGTTCTGTGGACAGCGCTTTGCTTGACTCTACGCCCAGGTTCTTAAACTCAGCGTTGGGATATAAGGACGCGATGATGAAGAATTGTGGAGAGATAACAGACACCCTTGAGAGGCCGAAAAGACTGCATGATAAGGGGCATCATGCTGCCATGCCATACAAACTCATCGCCTAGCCGCACCTTCGCATGGTTGCGTATCCAGTTGATTTTGAACACAACCATCCAGACGTTCACGGTTGAGCACGAGGCGAATCATGCGTACAGCATGCTCACGAAGAAATGTGAATATCTAGTTACCTAGACATTTACTCGACTTGATATTAATTAAACACTGTGCAGATAATATTATTTAACTTGTTTTCTTTTGATTTGAAATGACTTTGCACATTTTTGTTCTGTCCTTTCGACTTTCTCAAATGTCATTGAGACATAGAGATATTGAGTGTACAGCGTCACTCTTTTCTCGTTTTCGAACAATTAAATTTAGGCACATCGGGTTGACGTAGATTAACTAAAGAATCTGTGCAAATTTTCGATTATATATAATGTGGAGATGATACTATTGACTCTCTTGTTTTATTAACTGTATTATTTTTCACAATTTGTTTCTGTCTTTTGGGTTTCTCAAATGACGGTGACGATGTTCACTCTTGTCGCGTTATCCAACACTCTTTTATCGATATGGCTATCGACAGACTTGTTAACTGAATCAACTTGCGATAGTGTATGGACTAGAGCTGGAAAAACATCGATACTTACGTACATCGATGTTTCGATATTTATCTTTAAAACATCGACATTTACGTACATCGATGTTTCGATATTTAAAAAAACATCGATGTATCGATATATCGAAGTTTTTTATAGCACTAGCTGTTAATTTATATGGTATATAAAATTGATTAATCAAAAGAGGGATTGCAGGTTCCGAGGCGTCAAGATCTGATGATTGATCCTTATAAATGTCGACGAGTTATGACGAAAATATCAAGTAATAATTTTTTGTTTTCGGCTTAGTTTGGAAGATATAGCCTTCGAAAAGTCCTGATTTCCCATATAAAATTCTCAGCTGAATATCGAACATCGATGTTGTAAAATGTCGATATTTCCAAAAATTGGAAAATATCGATGTATCGATATATAGTCGATATTCTTTCCAGCTCTAGAATGGACGTCACACTTTAATAACGTAGGACAACATAACATATAATTTAAGAAGACATCCATACATCACGTAATAAAGTATACGAACACCCCGCAGATAAGGACAATCTTATGCGCTTCTACCTGCTGTTGTCTTTTATATCCGAGCATTCCAAATGCAACAGCCAGGGCCGTAGCAATAAGGGGCCTTGTGAAAAACTTGCCGGGATATATCGATTATAGTATTCTCGTTAGCAGGGAAAGGCGGAGTCACCATTGTTTGCAATTGCCACCAAGATCCGCCGCAATTAGTCGTGACGGGCTCATTAAGGGTTACAAGGCACAAATTTTTCGCTCAGCCCCCAGCTCGATTGTCAATTAACCGTTGTTCTGTTTCAGTTGCTGCCGCTGTTGCTGCTGTTGCACTACTCATAAGTCATTGCGGCGTCGGCTTGTGTAAGATGTTAACGCGCACTTAATGCCACTTAAAAATACACATAAATCGCGCGAATTATACAAGAGTGAACGGTGCTTGCGTGTGTGTGTGTGTGTGTGTGTGCGTGTGGCAACTGTTGCCAGCCGAGCGCACTTGTCCACCGTGTCCTCGTTGTCCACTTACATGGCTACTTACAGTGTTGCTCAAGCATATGCAGATGGCAACGTGAAAGCGCAGCAGCTGCACCGCCCAGCCCCCCGTGCCTGTCGACAGCAGCTGCATTTTCAGGCCAACTGCTGCTGCAACAGCGACTGCGGCACGCAATTAAGTGCATTTAATTAATTATTGTTGATAAAATAATATTTTCGCAATTTATTGTGCATTCGTCGAGCGTCGAGCGTCGTCGTCGTCGTCGTCGACGTGTCGTTCCATTTTTATTTTATTTATGCATATGCGAGCGTCCCATAAATAACGCAAACGGCCCGTTTGCATTTTTGCATCCCGGCTGCAGCCAGATGCAAATTGCAAATACCCAATGCATACTTTTTGCGCTGACGTTATCAGCGCGCTGCCAGCAGCAGCAGCAGCCGATGCCGACGTGGATGCAGCGCGATATCGCTATAGTTGCGTGGCAGCATCATTGCCTATCCATGCCGGCGACATCGGCCATGGCAGATCAATTCGAATAACAATAATTTCTTCCGGTCGACTGCCAACAAACGACGATGCACATACATAGATAGACAGGCAGACAGACGGACAATCAGACAAACAGACGGACGGGCAGGCAGACAGTGTTGCAGCAGAGCGGGACAGCGATGACGATAGGCGGCTGCATTTGCATACCGGATGCGCATAAGTATACAAGGATTGACAGGATGTGCGGGCCGTGCACTCGCTTTGTTTGCCACCAGCTCAGTTTGATGGTCGGCAAGGGATCAGGGGAGGTGCAAGGCAGAGAGGCAGTTGCATTTTAAATTGCGCAATTTGTGTGATAGAATTTAACCAAAACTTTTACACTGTTGAAAGGGAAAAACTTAACAACGCTGGATGAGGGTGAATCATAAAATTGTATTGGGCATAGGTATTAAAAATAAACCAAATCTTTATTCGTCGGAAAGTGACTTTAATTTTTGTGTGGAATGTCATTTCACATACAAGTAGTTGTCTTGTATCATGCCCAAGCTCGTGTAAGACCATCAATAGAAGCTGAAATTAAAAAAAGCTAAACACTTATTTCCCTGTTTAAATATTGAATATAGTAAGTAATAATGGGGTAAATATCTTCTTTAGTAAATCAAAATGGAAGCATAACAAAATTAAGATAAAAGAGTTAAAATCAATCATATATACACAATGATAATTTCGCTAAGAGTTCCTATCAAGTAAGTATAAGACATTTCTATACTTTTCAAGTCAGAATAGAATCAAAACAAGAAGCATTTCTCTACGACAATAAGAAAGCGTTATCAAAGATTGTATACTGCTCCCTCTGTACTCAATTAGTTGGAACAGATAGTGAAATGAATGCATATATCATGCTATGATACGATACTCAGCAGTCACCTGCATAACAGCCCATTAATAAGTATAAATAATTATGTTTTGCTGCGTATCATAAATAATATTTAATGCCGCACTAAAAAGCAAACCAATATTAATAAAGCTTTATTGTATGGCCAATAAAATTCTTGGTCAAAACTGCATTTTATCGTGTTATGATTTATCTCAATTGCATAGCTCTATACACAAGTACAGACAAACACATGCACATATCTCGCATGTTGTGTAAACTTAAAATATATATATCTATATATGTATATAAAGTAAATTTACCGATATGGTATTGAGAGTTGAGCATGCCGAATCCTTTTACATTCTTCATCTCTTTTGTAAAGCAGATTGGCTTTTTTCTCTGAGTTTCAATGGAAAAAACTGTGATTTACGAAAAAACTGTAGCCTAGCTGAGCAACAATTTTTTTATAGTTTTTTCTTTTTTTTTAAATGTATTTTGTTGTCGTCGTTTAATAAAATGTCAGCGGGAAAAAAGCTTTGCTCTCTGTCGGCTGAGGAATGAATCACAGCCTTCGTGGGTGGTCAATGCTTTGTGCATGTCAAAAATCCGTCAGCAACAATGTTAAAAAATACTATCAATGAGAGTTTGTATCTGCTGACAAACACCCTGGAGTGAGCGTAGTATTAGGAATCATACGTTGTGTTATTAGAAAAGAAATATAGAAAGGATAAACACAATTTTAAAAACGATTAATGTTTCATCTGTTCCAAAAATTAATTCAAAGATTGACCCTATACTAAGTATCATTTAATAATAATATCTAGTAAAAATAACGTACAACATTGTTAGTAGCAGGGAAAGGATTCAGCTAAAACAATATCAGAGACCATAACAAAACGAAAAATCAAATGTGTCAAAGCAGAAACAAGTACAACAACTTTGATGGCTTTCAACAAATTACAAATGTTTCCTTGGTAAATTGCATGTAACCTTGGCAGTTTGTGGATAATTAAAGTTTTGGGTCTGAAATTTACCTATTATCCATTGATTTGGGTAGCACAGCTTAATGTTGGCCAACAATCTCGGCCTGAAATAACAAGACTAACCTTGGGATGGGGATTATGCAAGAGAAACAGCAAGTGCTTAGCCCGGAGGCTTATCAGACGATGGCTCAACAGCTGCTTCAGTTGCGGCCGCTGCTTTGCCACCACTTGAGAACCTTCTCCACTTGGTTTTGCTTACAAACAAAGCGTCGGCTAATCCTCCTGCAGCTGGAAGGAGTTCCTCAAAAATTGTCAGCTAATAATGCAAACAATGAGCACGACAGAGATATAGACAGACAAAGAGAGAGAGAGAGAGTCAGAGAAAGAGGCAGAGACCTCTGCGAGATGAGGCGCAAATTGTACATAATTATGGAGGCGTGTCGAGTGGTGGAGAAGGGAGATGGTGGCACGTCCGGATACTCGTCTAAAGCGACGCAATTAGCGGACTTAGTGGGGCAAACTTTGCGGCCCGGGCATAAATTGGCAGCTACAATGCCTGCAGGCGCCCAGATAGAGCGCCAAATGTCAGCTGTCAGTTGTTGTCCTGTTGCTCTTGCTGCTTTCCTTGTTCCAGTTGTTGTTGTTGTTGTTATTGTTGTTGTTGTTGTTGCTGTTGCTATATGGCTTGCTGCTGCCATTTTGTGGTTATGCTTGTTCAAGCCAGGCCAATTTCGTTTCGTTTCGCGCTGCTTTTATTCCGCTTGATGTCGCTTGCCGGGCATATTTCTTTAATGAATTTAATCGCGCGTAATAAACCGTCGCAGACCTTAACGTACAAGCCTCTTCTGGCAGCAGGGACATGCACACACACCCCAAGCACACTCACACACTACAAATTCTGCTGGCTGCCTCGATATATTGTTTGCTTCGAGTCTTTGTGGTCGCCTGACGTTGATAAGCATTCTGATTTATTAACAAACAAACTGTGTGTGCCTGTATCTGTGTGTGTGTGTGTGTGTGCGAGAGTGTGTGCACGCCCGTCATTTATTTAAATTTATTTGTTTTTATTTTTATATTTGGCTGCTGAATACACAAATACCCAGAACGGACCATGGCCCGGTCGAGTCCCTCTTTAAACACACTTTTCAGTTTGGCATTTTTGTATGCTTTCGCTTGCCTGCATTTCCGCTTCAATTCAATAATTTAAACTTCCGGCAAAAACCGGAAGTGACAAATAAAATACACCGCCTCACGGCATACACTGTGCAAAATTGAAAATGAATGAAACATGAAATGAGATGAAAATTGTGTAAAACTTGCTGCGCCATTGCAATTTGCATTACATAATGTGCCAACAACGCACAACATATTTCTTGCAGTGTAGCTCGCATGACTGATAGAACAACTACATATGAAATGTGAAAGCAAATAAACGTTTCTCTAGATGCTATTGGCATTATCATTTAATGTGGCAACGTTTGTTCATGACTCAAGAATTCTTTCCGTTTTCTAACACGGGCAATGCCGGTCAGCACTTTTGGTATTGCTTGTATTAAAATTCCATTCCACTGCAATCATATTGTACATATATCGATGTTGTTGATGTTTAAATCGCTTGATTTGGCTGCTTAAGTCGAGGCTTATTGCAAATTTATCGCTTTCGGTTTTCTTTCTGACACTTGACAGAGCCTGCTAGCGCATGTGTGTGTGTGTGTGGGCAGGCTTTAATTGCATCATGCGTTATTCGACTGCAACTGCACGGAAATCACATAAATTACGTGATTTTCGCGTACGGTTCTTTGGCCAAATCCGAGTACAAAAGTTGCAAAAAATGCGATGCATATTTTTTGTACACACAGCAACACATAACACAGGCGGGCACACCCATTGAATGACCATGAATTACATAAAAAGCCGCAAATACCGAAGTCAAAACGCGTTGTGCTCCAAAGCATTGCTGTTGTTGCTGCTGCTGCTGCTGGTTGCGAGTGCAAAGCATACCAATGCATGCGAAGCCGTTGTAACTGTTACCCATTGCCCATGTCGGCCTTGCAGCAAAAGTCCAGAAAAAAGCAGGCAGGCAGGCAGCAGCAGCAGCTGAAAATAAATGCAAATATATATTGCAATCCTTTAGGCGCACGGAACATAATGAAACGAAAATGCTACTGTGGCAGCTACAGCTACAATCCAGGCGAGGACAGCGGGCGACGACGGTGACGGCGACCCCAAATGCACAATGCGACGTCCGCAACCGAAGCCATCCGCCGCCTACCAGCTGCCGTTCCGCCGGTCATCCTCCCTCTCCCTCTCTCTCTCCCTCTCTCCCTCTCTGCTCGACCGCTTTCCGAATAAGGAAAATAAATAAAAACATGCAAATGTTTCTTTGGCCAACATTTTAACAGCCTCTCTCTCTTTCTTCCCCACTCTGTTTCCCAGTTCCTCCTCCTTCTCGGCCTGTTATCCCCTTTGCCAGCAGAGCATTGGCAATTCGCAGCAATTTTCATACAAAAATGTTTTTATTTATTCTTGTTGGGCATCTGGCAACGGCATCTCGTAGTCCAGGCCGGGATCCTGTGCCTGCGCCTCTGCCTCTGCCACTGGCTCCGCGCCTGGGCCTGATCCTTGTGGTCGCTGCTTGATTTATATTGATGAATGTCCGTTTGTTCGTTAGTTCCGTCTTCACAGACTGCCAAAGAGATTTACTCGATGTAATGCAAGGCAGGCGGGGCAGGCAGTTACTTTACACATTGCCTTTGTTGTTGCACTCGCACACACACAGGCACACACTGGCACAGCCACATGCAGTGCGCGTGTACTCACGTACAGTTGTGAACACACACGCGCGCACACTTGCTTATGCTGAGCGCCAGAAATTATTGCATACTTTACGGAAATTAACCGCATTTCCATTTCTTGCACGCATGCAGAACAACCGCATCGCCACGTCTCGCGCCGTTCTCCGCCTTACCTCACCTCACCTCACCATACCCGTATCCGTACCGTACCGTACCGCTGCGTACCATTCCGTTTCGTTTTGCTCCTCTGCACTCCTCTCCTCTGCGAACTGTCCAGAAGTTTTACATTCTCGTTTTACATATTACAACTTGGAATGACTTTATTTCTGTGCCGCCGTACAATATCATTTATACACTTGCCACGGATTGTTATTGTTTTGTCGATACGCTTGATTCCTTTTGACTTGATTCCTTTGATTTCACTTAATCAATTTTTCAGCATGTATTCCAATTTAAGATATTGTTTTTACTTTTGTAAGACAATTCCCAAAGTATTTGAAAGACTTATAGAATTAGGTGTTAATTTAATATTATCTTCAGTTAAAGCTTATATTAATTATATGTTCTCATATGTTCTCTATTTATAGTCCGATCTTAATGGAATTTTCCTATAATTACCGTGCTAAGGTTTTTGTTAACGTTGTTTATTAAGTTTATATTGCAGCTGTAATGTAGCTTCAAAAAACATTTAACTTATTTACATAGACGGAAAGCGGCGTGGCCAAATTATAAATAAAACCTTAATATACTGAAATACCAACTTATGGTCTAGATCTAGATCTTTTATTTTATGAGATACATATATGCGCTCATATAGACAGACGGATAGAGGGACAGACAGACGGACAGACATGAGTCTATTGACTCGGACTTGTTGATGCTGAATTAGAATATATTTACTTTATGGTGTCAGAGATGGTTCCAACTGTTTCAGATTCCGACTTACATAGATTAATGAATATATGTATATAAATCCATGGCATAACAATATTCAATGCAAAAAACTTAATATAAATAAAACGCTTATATCTACAAATATATAACAGTGAAACTCAAAAAGAATATATTAAAAAAATAAATAAATATACAAAATATGTTCTTACTTTCCCTCTAGTCTATACTTATAATATTAATAGAGTATTCACTTGTCAGTCTGGCAACATTGCAATTCATATCTTAATACTTTTGCCGTACTTTTCCCCTCTTTCTCTTTTGCCCAGAACCCACCGAGGGATGTGAAGTGCGTGGAGGTTGGGCGCGGGCATTCGTACAATTTTTCTTTGTGACATTTTTGCTGTACATTATTAATCAAGTGCGCGTATTTATAATTTATGTTGACATGCACTTATTTATAAAATTCACAACATACCGAAAGTACGCCCAATGGCAACATCATTAACGGCGCCGCTTTACTTGACGAGGGGCGTGGCATTTCCGTACCACGCGGGCGCTTGACGTCAGCAAAATGTGTTGAATATGCAATGTAAATTGCAGATTAGGCGGGGAGAAAGTCACGCAATTGCAACTCGATTGGAATTCTTTAGATTGTCTTCCTTTGACTTTGGATTATATGTCTTGAATTGCTGCAAATACATATGTATTCTACACTTCTGAAAACTTTGCCCCATCATTTATTTTGTAAAGTGGTTTTATTTCTTGAACCGAAACTATTTTTGTGCTTTGGTTGCGTGAAGCACGTAGCAAATGGCATCTCATTTCCGAGGAGCCAAGAAATTCGTATGCAAATCAGAGAAAGGTGAAAGAAACCAAACTGAAAATGAAAACAAAAAGAATCCAAAGAGCAGAGGCTATTTTATGTGCCTAATACGCAGTATACTATATCCTAATTTAATGTCATTTTCTATATATATCATTTGACCGTGTTCCGTAGCAATTTCCCGTCATTGAAAAGACACCTGTCCGGAAATGCAATTTGATGGCACTGACTGCAATTTTGTATCATTGCATCATTGTATCACTGACAGAGTGCAATCGCTGCGAGCAGATTGCAAATAGAAGAACCATTCTGTCAGTCAATCATGGGACGGAACTATTTTGATTGGACATTGCGCGTACAAAATGCTCAATTTTGATGGCAATTTTTCATAAAGTTCAAGCGAGATACTACGCAAAGCGGATGCGAATGCGGATGAGGATGAGAATGGTGATGAGGATGAGTATGAGGATGAGAATGCAGCACCATCATGCCAATTGGCACGCCCGGGTGCAACATGTGCCATGTGCGTAACCTATTTCAAACCGAACTGAACCGAACAAAAACCATGCAAATCGAGCTGTCGCCTGTCGGCTGCACAATACAAAACAATTTGCTGGCGCTGCGCTAACGCGATGCTGCTACTGCTGCTTCGACTACTGTCAGCTCGTCCGTCCGCCTGTCAGTCTGTCTATAAAATACACATAGAGCAATTGCATATAAAATGCAGTTCGCAATACTCGTTACTTGCGCGTCTAATATTAACAATGCCGGAGAGAGAACTATCGAGTCAGAGGAAGACTGAGAGAGAGCGAGGAGGGAAGAGAGAGGGAGCGCGAGTGAGAGCTGCAGCAGCAGCCAGCTGGCAATTTAATGTAACAAGCACATTGACTGCTGACAAATAGCATTGCCTGTCAATTCATCAAAAAACTAGAAAGAATATCTGCCTTGATGTATGTAGCACGCAGCAAAAATACCCTAGCTGTTCGAAAAGGCTCAGAGCAAAGAAGATATATTTGCAGTATTAAGCAACTATTTATGTATTCCAAAGAATTCGATTACAAATAATCATAAAAAAGGGGAATGACAGGATAATAGTAGTCCAACAAAAAATAAGAAATCTTTCTGTTATGTATGTTCGATAATAATGTTTGCTGATTTATCAATTAAAAATACTACTAATAATTTGTATAGGTCAAGAATATATACATAACTAACATCTATACAAAGTGTTTTCTAACTACTTTACAAACCCGGACTACCCGTTCAAAGGGTATCCATACGCGGCATCTAGTGCAAAACTATTGACATGCATGCATCACAGAGACGCAAGGCCAGGAAGGGGCTTGTGGGTCGCTTGTGGCAAGAGGAGCAACTGGAGTAACTGGAGGCCAAGAGCTCTGATCCTGACACGCACTTGGCATTGCTGGCTCAGCAGGAGCCGGCGGCTGCGAATTTGCTTAGCTGCCAAACAAACTTCGATTACATTTCAATGAATGTGTAAGTGTGCGTGTGTTTCTGGTGTGTGTGTGTATGTTTCAGACTTTTACAAATTGTTTTGAAATGAAATTCAAGTGCCGCACTGAACCGATGGGTCTCGTCTTGTGGTCCATCTCCGGTTTCCACTTGATGTCGAACTGTTAACTGCAATTCAATTGGAGTGTTTGATGAGTATTGGGAATGAAGTTGTAAGTACTATTATGAATATTATTGCTATTACACTACCCTAATTACATTTGCTAAGCAACTGAAGATCAGTTTCCAATTTGTAATCAAATTCTGGAGAACAGTTAATAAATACTAAAAAAAAATTTGTACAAATTGAAAAAGAACAGAAAGTTTTTATAAAAAGTTATTAATGCAATTCACCTTTCATCTCAAATACTTAGAATCAAAATTGTTCATAGCAGAAGTAAAATATTTAACAAATATTCAACTGTTCGTAAAACATTTAACAAAGTGTTCCATGTTCTTCGTTCCTAATCCAAGTAGTCTAAAAGTCTTCCTAGCCCCAACTTCGTTGAGCATTCAGGTCCATGACTCTATTCCCTTTGCAGCAAATTGACTCAATTATTTTCGTTTACACCTACCTCGCACCAGTTCCCCTTGGCAAGGTATAAAAACTTTATTAAAAACTTTCCGCCCAAGCCTTTTCGGCGGCACCATCCCCGTTTTTATTGCATACGGCTGTCTCGGCAGAGGTCTTTGGCCCGCTTTGTATTTCAGATAGATATTTATAAAATATACACGCACATTTAGGCGGCACACTGCACTCCAGGGTCGTTGGAAAAATCAAATTAAGAAAATTTCCTTTTGCCAAAACTTTTGCGCCTGTTTAGAGTTTTGTAATACTTCAACGCGTCTCAATCCCCTTTCGCATCCCATCTCCCACCTCTCTGTCTCCATCTTCGGCTAGATGCTGTCCCATGTTGCTTGTTCTTGGCGCTTTCTGCCATTACGAGTGAACTGCTGCCGCTTGGCTTTAGCCCCATGTGGTTACTTCAAAAATGCTAAATGGTCCCAAAGCAATTGCAAACCACAACAGCCGAAGCAACTGGCAACTGACTACAAGGCAAGACATCAGTTGGCTTTAAAATTATGGCCAGAAACGCGCTCGCTTGTCTAATAAAACAAGCCAACCGAAGTCGTCCATAAGTTCTTGTTTCTTTTTTTTCGCTGCTTTCATTTTTTTTTTGTTTTAGACTTCCGCCGTAGACTTTGGTTAAAGTTAATTTTTGTCTATGTTTTTCTTGCCGCCCACAACATTTTGTTGCTCGTTCGGGTTGTTTCTTTTTTTTCGCTGTTTTGTCTTGTTGAGGCTTATGCAAACTTTGGTCCTGGCTTTGTTTACTCGCCACGTGCCATTGATAAACGCAACTGGCTGGAAAAGTTGAAGAGTTGTGTCAGCACCCAGGTTAGCTACACGATTAACTTATGAATACATTAACCTACAGATACGACTCAGAACATCCAATTTCGGCAGGTAAGACTTCTTTTGGGTATGTGAAAAACTGATAATCTTATGATTACATCATTTCATCTGAGGACCAATTGCATGATTTGATGTCACGGTGTTATTTGCAACATCAAAAGTGAAGGAAGGGACGATTGCAGTTTGTTAACTCTATATAGAATGTGCTAAGATTAATTTTGTTTAACTATAACGTGTAGTCATCGAACCAATCTACCTAAATTTTTTTATATTTATTTTATTATACGTTACCGCACCCAAATTATCAATTTTATCATAACAAATTATTGCAATATATTTAATACAATACATTTCATTTATACTTTTCAAAAATAAATAAATATAAATATAAGACTTCGATCACAAGCTTTCTTGCTTTATTGTTTTAAAATTCAATTTGGGCACTTTTAGAAAATCTATTTTCAGGCAAAGCACACAACTCGCTGTTTATTTTCTTCGCCGTGTTACACACACATTTTCAAGGTCAACTAGTTGGCTTTTGAGCCTTTTGGCCGCTTGGCCATTTGGCTGTTGCTGCTGCTGTTGGCTGTTGCCTCCATTTTTGTTTGACCATATCCCCTTTCAGGTTCAATAATGTCAAAGAGCGTGTCGCAGGCCAGGCGCCAAAATTTATGGCCAAATTGTTGACCTGCAGAGCCCCATGTGGCGGAGCCATTGAGTATGGGGCCCGTGCAGCACGTGCCGAGGCCAGGAAAATAATTTAGACAAAAACATGTGAAGCTCGCTGTATAAATTATGCAGACAGCAACAGCAAGAACAACAACAACAACAACAACAGCAGCAAGAACAACGCGATGCTTGAAGGTATTGTCTAAGCGTCCTGCCCACAAATGCAGCGCAGGCCACAACAGCGGCAACAACAAAGCACAAGCAACAACAGCAACAAGAAGCAGAACAATAACAATAGCGGCAACAACAACAGACATTACTCACCGCCTCGGTCTTCTATTTTATTGTATTTTATCTCTGGATTAGTTTTTGCCATGACCACTACAAATAAACTCGAGCATCTTGGTCGAAAGAAAGGAAAATATCGAAGCTATTGTTGTTGCCACAGCTCAGCTCAGTTCTTGGCTTGGTCTGGCCTAGCCTGGCCTGGCATTTGGCAGAGCTTCGCCACGCTTTGCCTTGGCAAGTTTCGCCTTACCCAGGCCCCTTCAGCTTGCCCCGCTTCCCCTTAGGGGCTACAACGGGTCTAACAATTGCGCATGTTAACATACTTGTAAGTAGTTTTTCCACTTTGCCATGTTATTCTTCCATCACAGTTCCAGCCACCACCGACCGCCCATCACCCTGCACCTTTGTGGTGCTCCTTGTATCGCTTCTTTCTCTCTCTCCCTTTCACTCTCTTTCACTCTGGTTGCCCTATCGCGTTACACCCACAACAAAGATTACTTGCACATTTGTTTTGGCCACTAACTAGCCGCCAGCAATTGCCATTGTTTTTGTAATTATCTGCACGTTATTTGTGGGTCAATAAAACTTGATATTCGTGGTTTGACCGGCGTTTAACGCTCTTCCGCCCCACTCCCTTTCTCTGTCTCTCTCACGATTTATGGCATAAGCGGGGGGTGCGCTTTCAACGGCACTCGGCATGCAAACAGATTAATGTTCCTTTTCATTATTATTCTTTTTTTCATAGAGCTGCAGAAGCGTTTCCAGGGAGTTTAAGTCTTAAAGAACTGCAAAGGCTCCAGGTGGTTTGTAAGACCTTGAACTAAGCTCTAATTATCCTGCAGCTGTACTCAAATCAGGACTAGGAAAAATCCAAAAAAGAATATTTCTATTGTGTACATTTCTACCTAAATAAATGTATTTGAAAAAAACAAGGCACTAATATATAAAAAACTTGTTCCCTATGCTATCTGCTATTCCATGACAGAAATATATATACTATACATATATGTGGGAATGATCTGGCAACGCTGAGTCAGATGGCCTTAGTTACAGTCGACGGACTAGCAACAACATAGATGTAAAAGAAGACGACGCGAAGAGAGAAGACGCGAAAGAGCAAGACTGACGCTCAATCAATTAATAAACGACAATAGCACAAAGTTAGTTAACCCCTTTGACCATTTTCAATGCACTAAGGATATACAAATTAGTTAGTGTTGAAGAGCAACGGCACCTGAGAATTCCTTTCACTTCAGTTCCGTATTCGAATTTATATGATTACTGCTAACCTGCTTTCTTGCTGGTCGTAGAAGTTCTACTTAGCTTTTCACTATTGTATCGACCATTACACTTTCTTTTTTGCTACTAGGTATAAATTCCCTTCTAGTACAAGCTCAAATATAAGTAAATATTACACCCAATTTGCATTTGGCAAACAACAATTTATGGCTTTCCCTGAAAAATGTTAATGTTCTGCAGCCCGTCTGTGGCCGTCTGGTACCGTCTTCTGGATAATTAACACATGTCCAAAGCTGATTTATTTATGTGAGCTGCTTCCTTGTTTATTCATGGCCTGCTAGTCAAATTGTTCTGCCTCTCCCGGTAATTGTAGCCGCTGTCAATGGCTCGCATGACACCAAATTTATAAGTAATTTGCCTAGACCGATGTGGTACCTTGTTAATACCTAGCTGGCTATTGACTGTAGGATCAGGTTAACTTTAGGACAACTTCGACTCAGCTCTGTGTAGAGAATGTTCTGGTAAAAAGTGGTATCTATCAGAACAATGTAAGACCTCAAGGTAGCAGGAAGGCTGATGAGTTGTAGAATAAGGTTTCTCTTTCTTTAACCGCTACAGGGTAGCAAAGTATCGAGCATGCCCTGTTGGCTAGCCAGTGTTGGCTGTTGTTTTCTTTTATTTTCATGGCAAGGCAATCATTCATGATAAATTGCCAGAATTTGGTGTTCAATTATTTAATGAAGTGGCCAGCGCGTTAGTGTTGGCTTTATTGCCTTCTTCGCCGTCGCTGACTGCTCAGGTTTCAAGCAATTTAATTTTATTGTTAAATGGGTGCTCTAGTTGCAAGCAATTTAACTTTATTGTTTAATAGACGCTTGTTCCACTAAGCGTAATTGGGGTTTGATGGAGTCCTTTCGCTTTTCCTCAAATACAGATGTACTTGTCCATATAAATTAGGAACAGATCTACATTTGCACATCGCTTAATACCCTGCAAAAAATTAAATTTCCCTTTGCCCAACTCGTATTCAATTGCTTTATTGCCTTGCCAATTTTATTCAGCCATAAAATAAATACAAAATGTTCACACACACTCCATTTTATGTTTATACATGATCTGTTTGTTCTGGCTTTTAACGAATTTCCTTTGATTTGAACTGTCATGATTAAAAACACATTTTTGGTTTTTAATTACTGCTCAACATTTGATCGATTCCGAATTGGAAAGTGTATGCATTGCAAAAGACCGAGGAGAAAGGTGGGCTCACAAAGGGTGCAGCTGCGCAAGCCAAGAATTAAGCTGAGCGAGGCAAAAACAAAGAGCAAACAACAAATTGAAAGGCATGAAATACGAATTGAACAACAATAAGAGAGGACAACGACTAAAAAGCGAGTCAACGCCATGTTGTGCTCTGCATATGTGTGTGTGTGCTCACTTCAATTGTTTAAAAGTGAAAATTCGATTTTGTGGTAAGGCAGAGTCAAAAGAAAAAGCAGAAAAAGAACATGCAACAGAGAATGGTGTGCAAAATCAAAATAAGGAAAAAGGAATGAGAAAAAAAAGACGAAAATTCTTTTTACTTGTTTGTGCAGCTAAAGTTGTGCTTCCTTTTAGTTTGAAATGCCAGTTATTGTTGTAGTTGTTGCTGCTGGCCATGTTGATGCTTTGTGTCAATGGATGGACAGTTACTCTATGTGTCTGCCATAGTTTGTGTATGTGTATGTGTGTCCCTGTTGATGTGACCAAAAAATATACAACAAACGTGCAAACAACATGAAAAAACGAGAAAATGAACCGGAGACGAGTGCGGTGGGCTCCAAGACATGAACAGCATTTTGAAGCTGGATGAGGAACCATCCACGCTGCATGTGCAAAAAAGAAAAAGAGAAGAAGAAAATTTCAGCAACGAACGGCAGAAGGAGCCGCAGCAGTAAGACTAACAAGAAACGTAACGATAACGAAAAACAAACTTTAAAAATTGGATTCTTCATTTGCATCGGCAAATCCAATCAAGCCAACGTAAAGACCCCGACCAGACACATGCACAACATAAAGCCGACGCAGAGACATCCAGCCGACTCCCGACTACCGACTGCCGGTTACCAGACGTGTGGCTGCCCAATGCGGATCGCTGTGTTGCTGAAAGTTCGCCACGTTACGTATACGCCAGGTACAGACATGCAGTGAGAGAGAGAGAGAGAGGGGGCGAGAGCAAGCAAGGAAGAGGCGTGTATAAAGCGAACAATAAATGAAAGGTGTGCGCCGCATGTTTGGCCATATAGTTGACCGTTGCTTATGGCTTGTGTTGCTCCGACTGCTCTCTGCCGTGTCCGGTTGAAAATTGGTAACGATTTGTATTGCAATGGGCCTGGCTGGCATAAAGGCGGCAGCCTATTGTGCCCCGGCGTGCCATGGCCATGGAGTGGCTGTTCAAAAGTTTTGCCGCTAGCTTTGCTTCTCGCCTCTCCTTGGCATTGCGAAATTTTCTTATTTGTATGCCCGGCTTACCTGGCCGTTATCCATCTGTCTTGTGTCTTCATCAACTGGGGCTGTATTAAGTCGCTTGTTGGCAGCCGCCAATCCTCTCCTGTCCGTCTATGCCAGCCTTCCCCTCCCATACTACTCATACTGCCACCCACTGCTGTTGCTCACTTCTTTTATCTTTGTCACAGTACCAGCTGTTGCAGTTGTTGTTGCTCTTGCTGTTGTAGTGGTTTTCCTGTGAGTACATGAGAGAAAAGCAAATGTGTAGCATACTTTTTGGGGCCGCTCGTTTTTGTTATTGATTGCAGGCATACGTTTGCCATTTTATTACCAGCCCAAAAATGGCAAACAAAAAACAACGCCAGCAGCAGTGGCAGCATTGTTTTTATTTTTTTGCCACGTTAATTGCCAGCGAAACCAAACATTTGCGTCAGTCCAACCGCAGGCTGGAGTCGAGTCAACGTCGTCCCCGACATGGACAGGCACGACAACATCAACCGCCACTTAAATTGCCCAAACCGCGACAAGTGTCCTGCTGGCGCTGCTGCCATGGCTGCGGCCAGCCATAGACACGGCCCATTGAAGCGCACAAGAAAACCATTCATTAGCGCTTATCAAGCCTCCGACCTCAATGGCACTTTGATTTTGCGCTTAACCTAAACTACACGAGGTTTTTGCGACTTTTTCTGTTTGCTGTTTCTATGTTTTTTTTTTCTCTTTCCGCAAATTTTGCAAGAGCATTGGCTAGGCAATCGCTGACGTTTATTGTAAATGGCTGTCCAATGAAAATTGTTGTGGCCTATCAACGTCAACGCCGGCTTCACGCGCCTCACGCCTCGCGTCTCGATGTCCTGTGTCATTAGTGCGCAGTGCGAGCGAGTGACTGTGCGAGAGTGAGAGAGAGAGGTAGAGGGAGAGGCCGAGCCAGTCAGGGGAAAAAATAACAGGCATTTTTATCGGCCTATACATGAACGACGTCGTCCTTGCCGCACATATCGCTTGTTGCCTGTTGCCGCGTTTTAGTTTAATTGGCACTTGACAGCGCGGTCAACAGGCTGGCTACTCTGCCGGTGCTATCAATCAAATTGGCTCCTTCGACTGCAAAGGAACTATGCTGGGTAGAAGGTCTGGTACTGCTTTGTGTCTTTACTATCTATGTTAATTGCTGAGGAAATTTCTTATACTACACAATGATACTATCGAACCTTATGGAAAAAGGAAAAACTTATTAAGTTGTAGATTTTGTGCGGTTTTCTAAAGAAAAAACTCGCAGGGTTGCTGATTCAAATTAAACTGTTCCTGAATTACTTTTGTGAGAAATGCATTAACCTCAAATAATTATAAGTGAATATATAAAAATACTATTTCTTCATGTAACATATTTACTTTCTTTCACTCAACTAAACTAAAAGCAACTACATTAGATTGAGCAGTATTAAAACTATAATGGCAACCGAAATATAGCCTTAGAATACTGTCGTGTTGTACTTATTATAAATTAATTCATTTCATCTGCTTCTATTCCTGGCACAATCCTAATTATTCATTAGCTCATAATTTGTAGCTGCCTGATAGAATTAATCATGGAAGCTGCATGCTAGACAACTTTTATTGCCATAATTTTCAGCCATAAGGTAATTGCCTTACATCCGCTCGCTCTCCCTCTCTAAACTCTTTGCCTTTCTCTCTCTCTCTGTGCTTTACTTTCTCCTTCTCGCTGCATCTATCTCCCCTTAATTCGTTCCCTCACTCTCTCTCTCTCTCTCTCTGTGCTGCTTTGATTCCCTTATTCCAGTACAGCGGTTAAGTAAACAGTAAAGCTCCGCTAAGCTGGCCAAAGATGGTCTGGCAACTCTGGATCGTTCGGTTTGCAAAGGGTTCGACTGTACCTGAATATTTGCATACGTATTTGCCTGGCACATTTCGCTGGGCATTTGCGGCACTTGTGTGTTTGCTTTGCCTTAGCCTGATGACAACGAATGTGGTTCGTTTTGCAGTTGCTGTGGCTGTTGCTGTTGTTGTTGTTGTTGTCAATGTGTGTGCAGGGCGCTTTCAGTTGCCGTGCAAACAATAAAATTTATGCTCGCACACTCTCTTCCCCTCCCTCTCTCACTGTGCACATTCACTTGACTGATGTTTCTAGTTGAGGCGCTTATTGTTTCCGTTGTTGTTGCTGTTGTTGTTGCTGTTGCTGTTGCTGCTGCTGTTGCTATTGTTGTTGTAGTCTAGCAGATAATGTTTCATTAGATTGCACCAGCCAGGCAGACAGCCCAACGGGCGGGCGGACATCGTCATCGTGATTTCAAATAATAATTAAAACCCGACGAATGTTGTTTGATGTTTTCATGCTGTGTGTATGTGTGTGGGTGTGTCTGTCTGCATACATATGCATTTTCCAGGCAATAGATTAAAGTCGGCGCATGGTAAGCCCCAAAGCGTATACTAATGGGCCAGTCATGCAGGTCCCATGACTGACCAGACCGACTGTGTGTGCGAGTTGTCTGACGATCTAAATGAGCGTTGCCTATCGCGCTGTGTGATGGGTGGAAGGGTAGTGGATGGAAGGGGGTGGGCAGGAGTAAGGTCAGAGCAGTTGGGTATACTGTGACTGAGCACTCAGAGACCCGACCGACTGCACGTTGCCATGAATACCGTCCGAGCTGATGTCGCAGCCCAAAATGCTGTTTTATTTGAATAATTGAAAGGCTTGCACACACACACTTACACCAACACAGACTCACTTGCAGTTGGAAATACACACACACACACACGGCAAAGGGAATTACGCATACATATTTGTATGTTTAATGTCCTGCTGTGCGCCGCCCAACGGATTTATAACTGATTTCTGGTGATTTAGTTGGCTTGCAATGAGACGCAGCCGCCGTACACCGTAGCACTGCCTGCCCCCTCCCTACCCCTTCCCATCTTACTGACATTTGTGCAAACTCGATGCTGCGCCGTGGTACACCATGATAAAATGAATCTCATTTGCATACACGTCGCCCAGGCAACGGACGGCCAAAGGCCCAGGCGAAGCACGGCCGCAGGTTGCACCTTGAGTGCATGTTGCAAATTCATCTAAAACTACAAGTCGCACTCTCTATAAAGTACACACTATGCAGAGGTATTTCGCGCAAGGCCAGTCGAAAGTTAATTGAAACGCTATCGAAGCATATTCAATCAATTTAAATTAGTTCAGCGACACGACCGCACAAAGGACTCCAAGTGCACCTCGGGGGCACGAATGGGCGGCGATGCCACAGCGATGCCACAGCGTGCGCTATGTTGGCCCTGTTAATTAGACACGCCGCCCAAATGGCAAAAGTTTTCGCTTAACGGTTTTCGGTTTGCTCTTCTTGCTGGTTTCCTTCTTCGTTTACCCGCTGTCCGCTTTCCCTTTTCCAGTTTGCCTTTGCCTGTCAACGAAACAAAGCAGCGATAAGAAATTGGCTGACAATAACATTCTCCCTGTCCAATCTCTCTGTTTCCCCCCTACCCCCGCATTAATCAATTATAATTTATTGTGTTCTTATTGGCGCTACTGTCAGTTAACTGTTTATTGAAAAATTCAAACGAGACGCGGATATTGAGTGGCGAAAGACTGGCAGAGTCTCGAGGCGTTCTCCAGTTTCATCCTTGTAATTGCCTGCGTAATTTGCTCATCTCACATGTCAACAGATGTCAGCACAGTTGACATTATCAGAATCTAATCAAAATGCAAATTAATAATAAACAAAAATGGTTTGACATTTGCCTAAACTTCAAATTGATTAAATTGCATTCAAGATGTGCGGCATATTTCGAGTCGAACGCTTGACATTAACCCAACACATTGCTCAAATAATTTACACACACACACACACACAGAGATACATGACTTACTGTATATTAAAATGTGAAAATATTTTCGTTGGGAAAAGCTTTCGTGCCATCGCATTTGTCTGCAGTAAAACTAATGAGAAATTAATAATTAAAATGTTACTTATTTTCTCATGATTTTTGTCGCTTTTGACGAACTGCAAAAACATTTTAATAATTCACTTGCATATGTTTTATCAAGGATGTTCGAAAAGGCTTAGGGCGGTTTGCCTGCAGTCACTGCAAAAGGGCTTGAAGATCCTCTGGGTGTGGGAAATATTTTCTATTATTTTTAATAATTAGTCAAACTGGTTTGTTATTCAATAATTAAACAACATTGAAATGTTTTTATTTGATTAAATGTCACATTATTAATTGAAAATAAACGTTTTGCCAAAATGATTGTTAACAAAACTATAATTAATTTTTGAAAGTGCCTTAACTAAATTCCAAAGAAAACAAACAGACAGCTCTTAAAAAACGGCGGTTTATTTTTATATATATTTACAATTTGTTTCAGGAAATATTGTTACGCTTTATTTAATAAAAACAAAACTTTAATTTTAAGTTCTTGTGGAATGATGAAATAAAGAAAAAATATTAGAATTGGACAATCAATTTAGAAACATAAAACAAATATAGCAAGTGAAAGGGTTGCCGATGGATTTATACTCTTGCTGGTTTCTCTTTCGCTCGTTCCTCTAATAATTGAATTGAATTTTTATTTTATATTAAAGTTAATTATAGTATAAAACTAACAATTAGCTTATTATTGAAGCACTGGCTGCTAAGGTCTTCGGCTTGGAGTGCTGTTAAGTTATTTAACTAATTTTAATATTTACAGTTGTGTTTATAGAATTGAATTATATTGTGCGTTTTCATTGACAGATATACTTAATAACTAAAATCTCTATTTCTAACTGATTCTTCCTATGAAAGCTGTATGATTTAGTTGTCCTACTTTAATGGAAGGAAAATGGATTACTGTTAGATCGATTCCCCTGTTATTGCTGATTCCTAAAATACATACCTAATGGCATTGGAGATGTTTCCTTCTGACTAAAATTAATATACCCTCTGTGAGGGTAATGAAAGCAACCTGCTAAGGACAGGCGAATGGACGGACACACCTTATACGTGAAAATTGAATGATTCTCTTAAAATTAAATACTACTTTTTGAGAACAAACAGCATGTTGTTTTTGCCTAAAGACTTCGTTAAGCTTGGCTTATGTTTTCAGGCTGCTGCTCATTTAGGCTGCAATTGGTGAAGTTTGCCACACACATGTTTTCATTTCACGAGGCGGCGAATTGTTGTTGGCAGCGCCGCGAACCCAGGCGGCTTATTAACATTGCGCTTAACATAAAAACTGAGTGAATTGTTGGCCAACAACTGGTCAGCCACAGCCACAGGCTGCAGTCTGACTCGGATGGGATGTGGTTGGGGGCGGGGCATAACTAAATTATTTAGTTGCTGTGTGGCCAACTGCAGCAACAACAACAAGTGCGGCACGGAAAGGCTGCATCCCACGCGGCTCAAGCAGAAAGAGATGCGAGAAAAAGAGAGAGAGAGGGGGGAAGGGGGAGAGGGGCAGTGCATGTTCTGGCAACGCGATTCACTCAGACAAACAGTGCACGACGGTCAGGCTGGGGCATCAAATGATTGGCCAGACACTTTATTATGTATGAGGCAGCAACAGCAGCCGACAACAACAACAACAACAACAACAACAACAGCAACAATAAATGAGGATGAACAATGAGCATGAACATGAGTAAACAAATTATTTATATTTAAATTGTTTGTGCGCCTGCATTGTTGCTGCTATTAAGTTTTCCATGTCCATTTGCTCCACACACACACACATACATACAAATGTGTGTTTGGTTGCACACACGGTCTGTCGTTGAAACTCGTTCGTGAACATGATTATGTTGCGGGTGCAGCGACTTTTTGTGCCTTTGACTGCGCTACAGACGGACAGACACAAAGAGAGGGAGTGAGGGGGGAGAGAGTAAGGGGGGGGAGATGGCAGGACAACGTGAATTCTGCTTATGCTGGAGTTCTCTCAGCAAAAGTTTATTTATGCATTTCATTTGGGGCCGCGCGAGGCAAAGCGCTGCCTCTGCCCCCTGTGGACTGCGTGTGTGTGTGTGTGTGTGGGTGTGGCATTGTGGTTCTCCTTTGAGTTGATGTATTAAAAATTTTCACACATGGCAGTTGGTTATACCATACTGCTTGCTCTCCTGCTTTCCTCCTGGTCGCTTGTCAGTCGCCAAAACGACGATGCGTCGCAGTTTGCTGTCGTCAGCGCCACCGATGCTGCTGCTGCTGCTGCTGCGTTAGCGTAAAGTGAAATTTGATTTTCCCTTTGCTGTGCAACGTGTTGCCGACAAATTCCACACGGTCATAGCTCAATTTATCCCCTTTTGCCTTTGACTGTGAGGTTTTCCAGACTTTCATTTGCATTGACCCCCCGCGTTGAATGTTTCAAGAGTTATCTAGAAAGAGAGATGGCGGGTGGGGAAAAGTGATGGAAGTGGTTAGGGGGTGGGGTTTGAAGGGTCACAGCTTACCACGTTCGCTCTAGGATACAACTAATAAAGCTGACTGCGGTCTTGCTTAACCACGGCAGTTTTAATAACCTCCTTGAATTGCACTCTGAAACCAACAATAAACCTTCAGTTAGTTATAAAGTGGGGAATGCAATATGTGTGATATTTACAAAGTTTTAAATGTGAGTTACATATTATTATTATTTCTAGTATACATACATACATATATGTTCTGTAATTTTCATTATACAGATTCTGCAAATTTCAAAAATACTTCGAAGTAATTGCAAATTTGCAGTCATTTCAGAAATATTATTACAGGCTTGGAGTCTGAGTTGATGCTCTCTTTCCAACTTTCTCCTTCTCTTTCCATTTCCCTCTCACTCCTTCTCTCAATCCTTCTTTCTATGTGAGTCTCCGGCAACATTTATCATATTTATTACAGACTTTTGCAAGGCTCATATTCATTTTCAAAGCACTTTTTTGCAGTTCTATTTTGTATTTTTGCACTTTGACATGGCGTTATGAGTCTATTGCGTGTTCCCCATTCCCACTTACACACACACACACACACATAAGACCAGAAGTATCTGACACTGTCGTGCTGCTGCTGGTTGCTGCACAAGCGTCATTGTCTGATGGCTTCCGGTGTTGCTGCCGCCGCTGCAAGTGGCGCACATTCCCGTTACTTAGGTTGCCCATATACAGCTGCTTCCTGTTTGCCGTCTCACAATTTCTGAATAAACTTAACATTTATTCGCCTTTGTTGCTGCTGTCCTTGCTGCTGCTAAATGTAACGCATTGTTGTCAGCCTTTTTGTGAGCTGCCCTCGCAAATGCAAACATGAAAATTGCATAATCCACGCATTGCGATTTATGACTTTTGCACAGCACGCGAGAGGGAAGTGAAGAGAGAGAGCAAGAGAAAGAGAGGCAGTGCGAGGGAGACTGCGAGCTGAGTGATGGCAGGACAAGCGAATGTTAAGGAAATAACGCAAAGGAACTGCCAGCTGCGTGCAACATGCAGCAAGGAGTTGTCTGTCATTTCGTATACGATTTTTTATGAAAATACATTTTTCATGTGCTCGAACGTCGCTGCAACGCGCTTCCATCGTTTCTTTTTTCTCACATTTGGATGGCCCAATATAATGGCTGCTGCATGCCACACTAGCAACACAGACGCGACGCGGCGCTGCGACCACAATCCATTATCGGTAACATTAAGCAGCATCTCCTGAGGTCAATCAGCAATTAACTGTGCAAATTGATAGATGCCAAAGCGTTTGCGACCGCAAAGCGAAGCTGCTGTTGCCGCCTGCCACTGCCACTGAAGTTGGGACTCGTCCTGTGATTGGCGCAGTTGCTCAATTAGCGCGTCATGGTGGTTGGGTGGCTGGTGCCGCCAACAATGGCGCGACCACAAACAGCTTTCATTAGGCAGAGAACCGTCGCCGTCGCCGTTGCCGTCGCCTTGGCAAGTGCATAATTAATTTGATATCCGCGAGTGCGCGGAAAACTGCGAGCTGCTGCTGCCACGAGTGCAGTTTGAGTGGCACTCAAACTCACACTCGAATTCGATTTTGCACTTCACTTTAGTTCATTTCACTTCAATCCATTCTCTGGCATTTCACTCGCTTCCATTTCGTGCCATTTTGGGTCGGCTGTCCCTCTTGGCATTGCTTTGTTTAAGAATTTGCGGCTCTTTATGGAGCGCATAAATTTCGGGCGCATTTTTTTGTGCCATTTTACGAGGCAGTCCATTAAAATGGGCACACACACACGCACACACATGCAGGAGCAGGCTTTGGCTTCGAGTTCGGGTTCAGGCACCCATGTGGCACATGTGGCAGCACACTAAGACACAGGCGACACAGGCGACGCGGACGCGGACACGGACGCGCAGCAAATAAAATGAAATACATAAATTTTGCAACGATTTGAGAGACCGCATTTTATAATTGAATCACGTACGACATTTTCACAGCGGCGCGGAAATAGGAAATAAGTTTGCCACTGATATAAATTAGAATCTTAAGGGATTGCCAATGCTGACTGCAAACTGTTGCCCCCCCCCCTCCTTTTACCACCATCCCTTTACTTGACACCCTCTCGCACAGTTGTATGTCCTTCTTCTGGCATCGAGAGTTAGTCAATAACCGAGCCCAAGCTCCTGTTCAGTGCTTAGAGCTCTGGCTTGGGCTCTGGTTTGGACTTTAAGCGCACATGGCGCTGCTCTTGAAATTTATGTGCCTTTACATACCCTGCACGCGTTGGCAGTGGGGAAGGGGTGTCTTAGAAATATGGAATATAATTTGAGCGGGATGTGTGCAAGTGCTTTTCGAGATAGGATAAGATTTAAAAAGTTTAAGGAAATGTGAGATGAGTAAATAGACAAAGTACATATTTAGTAGAAGAAGAACTTGCAATAGTGTGTAGTCAATAGTAGTAGCAGAAAGTAATTAGTAGTAATACAGTACTTAGAAACAAGTAGTTATGCAGTAGATTGTAGAAGAAAAATTGTACTAGTAAATATTGTAGAAGTAGTTGAAAGTATTGTAGTATTTAATAATATAGTGAAAAATAGAATGTTAATAGCAATAGTAGTTGTCTACTGAAATAGTAGAAGACAGTAATAGTAGTAAAATGTTATAGTAGAAGATAGAAGATTAGAATGAATTAGGCGTGAGAAGACATCATAATATTACTATGATTAGTTGTAATAGGTGCAATTATGTGTAGATAGTAGAAGTAATTAAGGTAGAAATAGAAGAACTTGTAGTAGTAGTAGTAGAAAACAGTAGTATATATTAGAATAGTAGTAGTAGTAGTTGGCAATAATATTAGTATTAGAGTATGTGTGATCCTAGTAATATTAGAAGTTGTAGTAGTAGTAAGTAGTTGAAGTAGTAGTAATATTAGAAGTAGTAGAAGGAGTATTACTATAAGATGTCTTTGTATTTTAACGTAGTTGTAGTATTAGTGGTAGTTGTAGTAGTAGTAGTAGTAGAATAAGTAGTGGTAGTAGTAATAGGAGTAGTAGTAGCAGAAGTAGTAGTTGTAGTAGTAGTAGTAGTAGCAGTAGTAGTAGTTGTAGTAGTAGTAGTAATATTAGTAAAATAAGTAGTAGTAGAATAAGTAGTAGTACTAGTAGTAGTAGTAGTAGTAGTAATAGTAGTAGGAGTAGTAGTAGTAGTAATAGTAAAAGGAGTGCAGAAGTAGTACTAGTAGTAGTAGTAACAGTAGTAATAGTAGTAGTAGTAGTAGTAGTAGAAGTAGTAGTTGTAGTAGTAGTAGTAGTAGCAGTAGTAGTAGTAGTAGTAATATTAGTAAAATAAGTAGTAGTAGAATAAGTAGTAGTACTAGTAGTAGTAGTAGTAGTAGTAGTAGTTGTAGTAGCAGTAGTAGTAGTAGTAATAGTAAAAGGAGTGCAGAAGTAGTACTAGTAGTAGTAGTAACAGTAGTAATAGTAGTAGTAGTAGTAGTAGTAAAAGGAATAGTAGTAGTAGTAATAGTAGTAATATGAGTACTATCAAGTAGTTGTATTACTAGAAGTAGGTGTTGTAGTATTAGAAACGACTTATGTAATATCTGCTGAGGTATTTTCGAAGGTATCTTCCAGTCGAGTGCACTCCAATGTCGCTTACTTAACTTGATCCTCTTGCCTTTGCTTTGCTTGTTAGTAGTTTGAGGTGGCGCAAAAAAAGTTGCTGCGCATTTCTCTGGTGTCACACTGCCAAAAGCTGCATGTGCGCATTTCCGTTTCCGTTTATTAGAGCAACCTTTTTGATTTACTTTGCAAGTGGCGAAACAATTGGCAAACAAGAACAACAAGAACAACAAAAGCAACGCCAAAACTCTTGCCCCGGCCGAGAGCCAATAAAGAAAGTACACAAGGCACGCGCGAGTCGAGCGCATTCAAACTTTCTGTCCACACACACGAACAAACACATACACACTCACTTGCGGCTTGTGTACGTGTGAGAGTGTGTGTGTGTACATGGCCAGCCGCCATTTTGTATCAGTGTGTGCACACTCCATTGAGCCTCAATGATGCGTGCAAAATGCAACGGCAACAATTTTTTGGCATTTTTTTTAAATGGTAATTTTTTGGCTTCCTCATCTCTGCTCTCTTGCTCGCTGGTTGTTGTTGTTTTACGGCACTGCCATGTTTCATTGTAAACTCTAGCACTGCCTGTCTCTCTCTCTCTCTTTTCTATTCCTTCCCTGTATCTCATTTGTTTCCTTTCGGGTTTTGCTTTTTTATTATTGTTCTCGATGGGAAAAAAAGGCATTGATTTTAACAAGTGCAAGAATCAAACTTATTGACATATCCGATTTCCGCAATAATTATGCATGTTTGTACGGGGTTGTGCATGTCTGCACATGTTTGTAACTGACAAAAGGCTGTACATGTGTTGCACTATCAAGAGTTACGCTAGGTTACCTTCTACTTAAATTTGTAGACTCTGCATTGCAAGGGAGAATCATAGTTAAGGCCAAGTCTGAATAGTTATACGATGCTTATTAACCGACACTGTCAGTGACAAAATATCCCAGCGCTGTGATTAACTAGCTAATAAATAACTCGATTATCTACACCGCTGGCCAAGCCGACAAGTCAATTAACTGGCAAACTCTCAACATATTCTCGAACACTTTCAATACGCGTCGCCTTGCCATGTCCTGTAACTGCACGTGCATGTGTGTGTATGTGTGTATGTTTGTTCATATATTTAACTAAATAAATAAATTGTAATGCCTGGCTGTCTTGCAGGGAAAGTCAAACAGTCGTTGACTAAGCTAAACAGGCCAACTTACGTTGTTGTCTGCTGGCAATGTTGCTGCGTCTGCTGCTGCTCTGTCCTCGGTACACCTCCCCTCCCCCAATTCGTTCTGGCGCCTGTCTGAGGTTAGGGGCTGCTTTGCGGCATTTTGCCGAGATTTGTCGAAAATTTATGCGCTACCTTAGAGAATTTATGAGTTGCAGTCGAGTGAATTATTTTATCATACGCATGCAGCAACAAACACACTCACACACACTCATTTGCAGCTTGGTACATGTTGCGGGGCATGCCACAAACAAGCTGCAGCTTCAGCTACTACAGCACCACCCCCACCACCCCCGTCCCCTTGAACGCTGCACTCAGTTTAAGCCTCTAATTTCACATGCAAAAGTCTGCACTAAGCTGGCATTTTAATCTTGGCCAAGTGGCGTGCCACCCCTTCGCCACGGCCTGTGCCGAAAGTGGGCATGGCCATGGGTATGTAAGTAATTAAGCACTCGCAGTGCCGAATTGCCTACGCACTAAATAACAGCAGGGGCCGTTGCCACGCCCACACAGCCAGGGCAGTCGGACTAGACTCGGTAAGTGCAGCTCGCCAGAAGCCAAAAGATTTTTGCCAGTGCAGGGAATTAAGTTGTTGCCAGTCTCGAAAATTGTTCCTACTGTTGCCTTAGTTGTTGCTGCTGTTCTGCTGCTCTGCTGCTGCTAATGCTGTTGCACTAAGTCGCTCTTGAATCTTGCCAAACAGCTGCTGCATTTGCCTTTGTGCTGAGGCCTAATACGTAGCTGTTGTTTGCGGCTTGCAAGGGGATAACAACAACAGGCAGGTGCCAGCTGCACTGTCCCCTTCCCCCCTCCCCCCCTCTCCACTCGCTGCCTCTGACTGCACTCAGCGTGTTCGAGTGGGCTCGAGGTGGATACGTAGGCGGAGCAGGCTTTCATTTGCGTCCATGTTCGGTTTAAAGCTAATCGATTTGCACACACCAAACACATTCGCACATTGTGGGCCTCCAATTGGCTTTTAATTTAATTGCAATCCTCGAGCAACGTGCAGCATGCAGCACTTCAGCACCTCGGCATCTTGGTTGAGCTAAGATTAAAAGGAATGTCTTCAAAAATAAAAAAATGCTTGCCATTGTTCTGCTCTTGTCGCTTGGCAACTGATTTTAATTAAAAGTTGTCGTCGGTTGAACGAGGCTGCAGAAGAGCTTATCTGGCTGCTCAAACCTATTTTGATGCAATGGACCTGAAGGGATAGGGCAGGGCAAGAGAACATGAAGTAGAACAAAAATAAAATGTGTTTCAATTAACTGTATTAAAAAAAGTAATAAAAATAAAAATTATGATAAATTTTCAAAATAATGTAAATACAAATAAAACAACTCATTATTTAATTCCAAATAAACTTTTAGCCACTGTACGCAGGCAGCAAAAATGTTTAATTTAAACCTTTACCAAACCAACCTCAATTCTAAATGTCACGACAAATGATCTAATGTGTGTGCACATCACAGAGCGGTGTGTGTGTGTGTGCTGGTATTGTGTATCTGTATTTGTGTAAGCCGACTACTTTGACGCATTTGCTTACATAATTGGCTTCATTACCCATTCATCGCAGCATTCATTCATTAGAAAGCAATGGACAGTTTAATTAAGGACCTGAACACTCGCACTCGACCTCAGACTCCAGCATTCACTTTACAGTTTGTCTTTGGCTGAAGTAATGACACAACAAAAACTAGCTGGAGGCCGAATAAATGCCACACTAATTGTAAGGAGTCTAACTATTTTGATGAGTCTGCCAAGCATTGTAAATAGTTCGCATGTTTTGGATTTATTTAATTATGAAATTTATGCATTATCCAGTTTGAATGCGTTGGAATTTGAACTACAATATTTTCAAGAGAATAGTTTACTATATCAGCCCTAGTTCAGTTGTGTACTATAAATAAATCACTAGTGACCTTTTCAGTTGTTTCTTCAGTTTCTTGACTTAAGCGCTGCTGATGCGATTCGAACACCATCTAATCCAAATTTATGTTTCTACTTGCGCAATCGGTGAGTGGAAAAGTGACTGCCAAAGTTGGCCGCAGTCAGCCACATTGTTAACGCAAGCCATTAAGGCCGGCGGCGCTGCTGGCTTGTTACTTACAGTTCCTGCTGCCATATTTAATGAAATAAGCCGCACCATGTGTGGCAAGTGAGGCACGAGCAGCAGCAGTAGCAGCAGCAGCAACAGAACGGCAGCATCAGCCACAGCTTACCACGCCGCGTATTGTCAGTTCAAGTTGGCAAATTCCCGCGGGCCAAGCAAAAGCTACATGTGCTCTTCCATTACATGTAGGTGGATCAGGACTCCCACGAAGAGTTGGCTGCAGCTATGGTAGCGTTCAGCTTGCCCCGTGCCTCTGACAATGATGTACATCAATCTGCGGCATGTTTCGCTGTTGCTGCTGCTGTTGCCGCCATGCTGCAGGTATTGCTTGTTTGTAGTTCATTAAATCTGCCTCATTAGCCAAAAACTTGTGCTGCTTGCTTTGCTCGAAGGATGATGCGGCTATAAGCTCTTACTTTCATAATTCGAAAGAAGTTTTTTAGCTAAAAGTCATCCAGTCTCTTTGTCTCTTTATCTATCTTTGGTAAACAAGGTGTAGTGAACAGTGTGACATCAGCGTAAGATTTGTGTGGAATTAGTACGAGTAGCAATGAAATTATGAGTTTAATTATTATTTGAACAATCATATAACCAGTGTTGACTTTTTTGGAACTATCGTTAAAGTTAACGTGATACCATCGACCAGTGTGGAACTATGGTTTAATCAGATATGAATAATTGTAATTAATACCATTGTGAAAACAGGTTGGAGCTACTATGAAACAATGAACCAAGCATCTGAACATGGTTGGAATTAGTTTGGAGTTTACAATAAGTGTAAAACCTGAAACCCTAGATTTGAAATGATAATTGACTGCATGCGTTTAACGTATGAATCAATTTATGAAATGCATGTGATAGCTATCAGTTATTGAAATGATACTTAGACTATTTCTGCTTGACAGTTGAGTTCTATTTAAAATAAATTTCAGTACTCGGACCGAGCTGACACCGTTATTCTGTTTGCCTTGTCAGCTGTCCTCTGCCTTGTGGTAGCAACTTGCAAGGATTTACTTGAATACCAAGCGAACTGTGTTTGTTTTTACAGGTCGCATCACATTTCGATGGCAAGAATCACATCAAATAGTATTATGTTTACGCTGGAGCAGAGGACAAGCCTCAATCAAATAATGACAGATACCATGCACAGACGAAAGCAGCACGAAGACGAATATATTAAATGACCAATGGCAACGAATGCAATGTTTGTTGTATCTTTTTGCCAAGCTGAGATCAACAAATTCCCCAAAGCAGCAGAATTTATGTGCGTCTGTGTGTGTGTGTTGGACAGACAAACAGCTTAGGGTTTTAATGAACATTGCGAATTACAAAATAACCATGCAACACAAATGCCAATCATCATCAGCAGAAGCAACAGTAGCAGCAGCAGCAGCAACATCAGAGATGAAAGCATATTTGATCCGGGAAGCAGTTGCAGGCAGTTGCAATAGCAGCGGGAGTTGAAATGGGAGTTGTAGAAGGATTGGGTGCTGGACCCACTGCCACCACACACGACGAAATGAAAACAAACAGTGCGCTTTGAAGGGCCTCAGTCGCTTGCAGATTACCATTGGCCATGGTAGGCAGCAATTACTGTTTGTTGATGCTTTTGGTAACATGGCTAGCTCGTTGTTGTTGCCCGATTGTTGTTGTGGTTGTTGTTGGCTCTGAAGTAAAATTGAAATTCATAATTCAATTGGACTTTTGCTTCGCAGCACAAAATCAAACAACAAACGAAATTTTTGCTGCGGAATGAGGTAGAAACGGGAGGAGAGGGGAGCGAGGAAGTGAGGAGCCTGCTGCTTGTGTGGTTGGCTCAAGGTAAATACGGCTCAGGGCAGTGCATGCATGGTCCAATGTGTGCGTTAATTGAAAGCAATTCCATCGTTCCGCCCGAAAGTATGCAACGCATTCGATGCAAATTTCCATTCCGCTTCCTTTGACGCTGCCTTTTGTCTTATTGGAGTGAGAGAGAGAAAGAGAGAAAACTGCAGGAGTTCCTGCTTCCTGGTCCGAGCTGAAATTCGACTCTTTTGCTGACATTTTGTGGAAAATGCATAAATCATCGATTGCTGCAGTGTCATAAGCGCAACTAAACACACAGAGCGACAAGTGCAAGTACAAAGACAGCAACAACGAAAATCAGCAAGGCTTGATCCAGTGTTTCCCTCTCCTCCCCCCCCCCCTATTCCTCTGTCTCTCCATCTCTCTCTCTCTGTCTGCGAAAATCAAAGAAAAGGATATTATTATTTTGTGAGTGCTGCAAAAAGCGACGACAGTCGGCAAAAAGATTCCAACGAGCCAACGTGCAAATCAATGACAGCAGCAACACGAACAGCTTCCCATTGCTCACATGCTGCCTCCACTCCCACGCCCACACTGTCTCCTACTACTTCCCACTCTTCCTCTGTCTCTTTCTCTATCATCTGTACTCCCTTCTCCCCACTCTACCCCTTGCTGGCTATGTGCAAGCTGCAATAAATCTGCTTCGGTAGTCATAAATATTGATTTCGAAATTGTCTGCATGTGTGCGTTACCTATCTCAACGACCCCGTCCCCGATACTGATACCATCCCGCCCCCCCCTCATCTCCTTTCTCAGCTGGCTTTGGTTAGATTTGTCGCTTATATTAGCTGCAGAAATGAAAATCGTTTTCCAATCACATTCTTGCCTTTTACCTTTTGCAATTGCTTTGGCTTTGCTTTCTGCACTTCTTGTTGTTGTAGTTATGCCAGCTGTGTGCGTATGTGTGTGTGTGCTCCACTGAAGTCTAATTTGCAGCTGCTCCGCTTGTCGTTGTTATTGTGCTGCTGACAAATGTTCCTCGTTCGCACACGCAGAGCAGGACACACTAGGACACACAGGGTAGCCCTGTCAGGATACCCTTTCCCTTTGGATTTGAGTGTGTAGTAAGTAAGTATTAGCTGTGGTCAGGAAGGACTACATACAATGCTGCTCTAGCTAAATGGCAGGCATTTTAATTTGGTAAGCTCAGCATCAGCATCGCATGATGTAAGTTTTCTCAGTGAGTTTCCGTTCCATGTTCGGGTGGCATCCAACTCCCTTTTGGAGTATAACATCCACAGCCATCGGCAACTGCATTCGTGATGACTTCATCTGATTCCCCCCAGTTGCCCTCTCCGTTTCGTCACTGCTGGCTGGCAGCTTGATTTCAATTTATGATCTCTCTTGCAGTGAGCTTAGAGTTATGACCAATAGGTTTCGGTCTGCGACGAAGAAAAGGAATACAAATATCTATCCGGGCTGAAATTGAAATTAAACTCATAACTCAAGCCGAGGCGCAGTTCAAATGCTCCAGAATTGACACAATCAAGTTGAGCTCTTGTGCTCTTAAAGCGGCAAACACAGCCCTCACATTATGATGTAGTTGCCGTCGTTGCCCTAGTCGTAGTAGTGGTTCTTTGAGCTATGCCCCGGAATAGGCTTCTTATGTGCCATGACAATGGGACAGCGCGCCTAATCTTGCCCATTGGGACGGCAGCAGCAGACCCATTAATATGCCTTTGTCTCTGCCACAGTCTGGTTTTGATCTCGTTCCTCGTTCCTCGTTCCTGCGCAGCTGTTCTGAAATTGAACTACTTTCAGTGAGTGGGTGTGAGTGTGTGTGAGTGTGTGCGAGTGTGTTAGTTATAAAAATGTCATCATTCTCATCACTGTACGTTGTCTCGTTGCGTATTCCATTCGGGACACTTCGCTCGTCGAGCTGTCCAGCCCGTTGCCGTTGGCATGATAAGTTGTCGCTTATTTAATGGAATTTTATTGCTCCCAAAAATGAAAAGAAGCTTGCTGCAACTTTTATCTATGACTTTGAAATCAACTCGTAAGTGTGAACATCAGCATTATTTTATGGCCCATTGTATCGGACCGACAGCAGCAGGGTGTGACCCAATTTGGTAATCCTGATTTGGTTGCCCTACGGAAATTGAAAAGTGGGTATGATGCTAAGTAAAGTGACTGATTCATGTTGTTTGATTGATGTTTTTTCTTCTACATACTACTACTACTACTTCATCGAACTCTATCTGTCATTTCTATTTTAATATTAATATTTTTGTATAGTCAGTTATATGATTTCCACTTGCCGCTGCATGGATTATCAAATTTCGGAAACCATTTCAAACAGTCGAAAGCATCGCATTGCTTCATCATATTGTTTTTATGTTTAACCTGAAATGGTATATAGACACAGCCATATCGGTTGTATCCCCACTTTGCATGTATGTGTGTGTGTGCTGTATTGTTTAAATATTGGCACAATATCAAATTATCTGCCATTTGTCAATAAATAACTCTGGCACAAAGGCGAGCGAACTTTATTAAAATTCGCCACAAAACGTTGTAGTTTCCGGTTTCAATTACGCCATAAATTTTCGGTGCTGCACCCGCACGGGCACAGACACAAAGAATGAGAGGAATATGTGCAGAGGGCCTGGTGGAGGAGTAGAATAAGGATTGTGGGGGTTGGATGCATGTTATACAGAGAGTCATTGCAGCATGATGACATGCAGCTGCACGCGAGCATATTGAAATTTAGGGCCCCATTGGCAACTTGTCACAACTCACAACCTGTCCAGCAGGACAACGTGTCTGTCCGAGTCCGACGAGCTGGCTATCCATACGTCTGACTGCACAAAATATGAGCCAATATCAGACCAATAAAGTACGACTAGCAAATACCCAGAAGCAACAACAAATACACACAACAGGAACAATGTGAAAGGGCAGGCAAGCTTATAGTGCGTACAAATTGAGCTCCGACAATTTGCATGAGCCACAGATACGACTACGACAATTTGTCTGGAATATTAAGACTAAACCTTTTTTTAGTTTTAAATATTATATATATAAATACAATAACAGAGGATTTAAAGATTTCTCTACTGTGTTCGTTACATTTGAAGGGACTTTTTTAAGATATAATCTATGAGGACTTTAAGAAGTCTCTGCTCTAGTTAACATACTTAAAGAGACTTTGTTAAGATACCATGACCAGATGTTGGCTAAGGTAAAGAAGTTATCTTTGTCAAGTATTAAATAGTATTCATATTTATGCAAGCAAAGTTGGGCACTTCTGACTCAGCCTAGTTAAGGTCAATCATTATACAATATTTTGCAAATCGAATAAATTTAAATTAAAGCTAAATTAAAGAAAGTTTAAAGTGCAATTGTATGTTTAATGAAATTTGCACTTACTTAAATTATTTAAATTATATTATTATGTAAAATCTTATGATTATTGAGAATAAACATCTCGTATTGGACTCCAGATTAGGATTAGAGTTACATATCCCATAGCCCAGCACCATATCTCGATTAGATATCCAACATCCCAGTAAAATATTTCGATTAGCTCATTCAATAAGATTTCGTAGTTGAAACTCTCATGTTGCACTACAACTTGACATCACGTAGATATATTTTTCAGTTCGATCCAATAATAACTTCCCCGATGAGTGACTAACTCGACGCGTAAGTTAATTTTGAATAATATCGGGCAATCCACGTCCGCAGACAGGTTTGCTGCCTTTTCCGTCAGTCATAGGCATTAATAACCAATATGGCAGGAGTCGAGCTGGAAAAATCAGTGGCAAAGGAGTGGGGGGAGGTGGAGAGAAGTAGGGGGAAGCAGAAAAGACAAGCGTGTGAAGCGTATAAACAAGCCGTGAAAGGTTACGGCCGTGGGCTTTGTGTGTGTGTGTGTGTAGTCCACGAAGCCTTGATTCTAGGGATTGCAGCCAGGGATTCTATGTAGTTTGCCAGCTAAAGCGACTTTTGCGATTTATGGCAACTGCCGGCAAAGGGAGAGGCAAAGTTAACGCCGTTTGGTATATTTTTTCCCTCTTCTACCTCCTCTTGCACTTTGGTAGTAACTTGGCAAACGCTGTGGCGATGATGCATTGAAGCGGGATTTAAAGTTTAAAAGGTTTCGCGGCTCGCCTCGCCGCGGCCCAGCACTGACAGCCATTTGGCGTTTTGGCGCATAATAAATTCGAGCTGTAGACACATGGCTTAATTTATCATCAAACGGCTGCAATCAGAGAGGGACAGCGAGAAGGGCGGCGTGCAATTTATTGGCCTGAGTTATGGATGGATCGGTGTAGAATTTGTGCGGCTCGTGTTGTGTAGTTTATTTGCTTTTGCATTTTGCTTTGGCATTTGCAAGAACTTTTAATTACCGTCTCGATTGACGCACACACATCTGTTGACTTGGCCGGCCTTTTAAAAATTCAATTATTCGTTTGTGAGCTCTCTCTGGAATATTTTCGTTTAATTGGTTATTTATTGGCAATTACTCGTGCATACATACGTGTACATTGCCCATGCAAAGGCATTCATTGTGTATTGAGTTTGCTTTCCTGTTGCCCGTTTCGTTCGCTTCTTCCCTCTGCCATCATCTGCATCGGCTTGGAAATGCAATTCATAAGAATAGTAATTGAATTACATACTTCATACATATATGTACTATGTATGTGCGTTTGTGCATGTATTTTTAAAAGTATAGCGCAATCAATTTGCACAAGCTTATCACTCAGACTCGAACTCGGACTCGAACTCGAACTTTGCGTTGTATGTTGAGTAAACACGAGCTTGGGCTTAATTGAATTTTATTACCGAACACAAAGCAAAATCTCTCTCGTTTCGGAGGCCACAAAGTTGATGAAATCAACGCAAATACTGCGTATGTCGTATACATAATACACGAGTGAAAAAACAATACACACAACGCACAACACATAATTTTGCAGCTGCTTGAAATTGGCCATGACTTGGCGGGAAAAAGCAAGAAAGAAAGGCAAGAAACTGCCAGTCTCGGCAAGCACATTCATAATTTGGAGTATTAGATAAACACATGAGGGGTGACGGAGAAGTAAGTGGGGGGGGGTGTACCATGACGCTGGCTCTCTGCTGATAATCATAAAAGGATACGCTTCGATGGGCAGCGACGGCAACGTCGCTTTCAAATCAGGCAGAAAAACGCTGCCGTGTCTGACTAGCTATATTCCTAGTATGTGTGTGTGTGAGTGTGTATGTGTGCGCCACATTTCATTACGTTCGACATGACGCTGCTTGGGTACTTGGAGCACGTAACAAGTTTAAATTGCGCTCGTTGACTGTTGACTGCCGTGCGGAAGATGCCGATGCTGCTACTGCTGCTGCTGCTACTGCTGCTGCTGCTCCTGCTGCTGGTTCTCGGCTGGAGCGCCGGCCAAGTCATGGCCCAGTCTCAATTGAAGCAGAAAAGTGTATTTATATGTAACGGAAATGATGCTGCACTTGTGCGCCGCCTTTTAGCAAATGATCAGTAATGCGATATGGCTCAAGCAGAGAGAGTGAGAGGGAGGGTGGTCGGGGTCGCTGGCGAGGTCAAACGGGTTGCCTGCCCGTTGCCAGGCAATGAGCATTCGATTTCATCTGGGTTATCGATGTGCTCTGATTTGCCTGCCCAATAAATGCACATGATAGTCCCAGTCCCGCTCCCTAGACCAAGTCCCGAGTAGGGCCCATTCAATCGGGCCAATTGTGGCTGGCGATAAGCGCTATTTTATCGCTAATTGTAAGTGAAGCGTAAACTGAGTGGGACAGGGGAGTAGGGAGGGGGCAAGTAAATAAAGATATGTGTAACGTGCACGAGTGCCAATTGCCGATTGCCGTCAGCCGATTGCCAAGCATTAGCATTACTTTTTATGTACTCGAATTGATGTAAGTGCGATGCGAGTGCGAAGTGAATGCGAGGTGAGTGCGAGGCCCATGCCAGGTGAGTGTTTGCTGTGATTTGCCTGCTCACAAGATATTCTCCTCGACTTTGTTGCTTTATCTCACAAATGAAATTATTATCTATGGCATTTCTAGCGGTATTTTTAGCCATAAATAAATTCCAGCGCGGAGAGTCTGCGCTTGGCTTGGCACACGTCATTTGCATTTATTGTAATAGCTGAAAGTTTGCCCATATCAAAGTCATGCACGCTGTCAAGCGTTAAAGGTGTGCACACCTGCACACACACACTCGGCACTCGGCATACACATGCATATTAATGCTGCGTATACGTTATATTTTCAGCTGCTGCAAATGGTGTAATGCGAGCGCGTTGCTCAAGCCAAATATTTGAGCAGCGGGCACACACAAATGTGTAACCAACACGCTATTTGCTTGAGGCAAGCTACACTCACACACCCACACACTTCCACACACACACACAGCTGGCAGACACAGTCACAGGCACAGTCTGAGTGAGGGGCAGACACATGTGACGCAGTGCAAATAAAAATCTTGGCAAAAAGGTGAAACGTGCATTAAATAATTCCTTTGTCGAGCACATTTTAATCGTGCCGCAGCAACAGCAAACAAAGCGGCAGCAGCGACAGCAGCGCAGCCAACCAAACTGCCCAGCGGGCAAAACAAATAAGCCCAAGCCGCATGTGAAGAGCGCCTCCACCTTGTCAGCGGCTCACTAAAAACCCAAAAGAGGTAGCAAAACCAAGCGACAACAAAAAGTGCAAACCTTGTAAAAATTCATCGCTGCGTCCAGAGCAAAATTTGTTGTGTCCACGTACGCGAATCCTTGAAGCGCAGTCCCACGAACATTTCGGTCTATGGCGGCGCATGACAACTAAGCGCAGCAGCAGAGGGGGGGAGCGGAAGTGAGAGCTGGGGGAAGTCGGAACTGGAAGGTGGAACTAAGCGCGGGGCGTATGGATGACAGCAGTGCAACATGGTTTGACAAGCGCGTGAAGAAAAATTTCTGCATGTATGTGCATGTATATGCATGTGTGTGCATGTTTGTGCATGTGTGTGAGGGAGATAGGATACCGAAGGATAACACAAACACAAGCAGAAATTGTTGAAATTGTGAAAACAAATAAAACAAGCAGATTACTCCTTTTGCCTGTTCCCCATGCATATATGACTGTCTCACTCTTTTGCTCCCTCTCCATCTCCATCTCTCTTTCTCTCCCCCCGCCTTCCCTTTCTCTACCACTGTGCTTTATAACTGCTACGTGTGCTGTGCGCTTGTTGCGGCTTTTTGGGGCTGAGGCAGCGCCATCTTTTTATTTATTTATTGTTTTTGTCTGTGTTGCTGCATTGGTGTTATTAGTGGACATTGTTGCTGTTGCTGTTGTTGTTATTGTTGATGTTGCTGCTGTCATAAAGTACTGTACATGCCTGCGACACAGCTGGCATCACTCAACGTTTTTTGTTGTTGCTGCTTGAATTTTTATGTGCCTGCAGGTGTTCGGAATGCGATCAAGCGGCAAAGGATTTCGATTTCTTTTTTGTGCCAAGTTATGTTGTAAAACATTAGAATAGACTTGCCACACAGCTTACCCCCTCCCCCCCAAACACAGTTGCCTTTACTTCAAAGTTTATCCCCAAGAGAGGAAGAGTGCTGGTTCTTCAGAGAGATGAAACATCAGCAGGGACAGTGAAATGATTGAGAAATGTGAATCACATTTAATATTTATATATATATACCATATGTATTCCATATGCAGTATTATTGTTGACTGCTGTGCCCAATTATCAGCTTACTTTACATTCACTCAACCAAAACAAGACTCAATCGAGTTGAAGTCTAGTTAAGATTCTGTTCATTGCGTTAATTAGTTGCCAGTTATGAGGGATTTCCATTTACGCTCAATTGAAGCACACACACATATGCACATTTTATAGATCACATTAGATATAATCATATATAGCCTATCTATAATCGGATGTCTTTCTGTCTGGCAAATGATTGCAATTAACTCCTAGTATAAAGTGTAATTCAATATCGAAAACTATTCAAAGAGTTTCATGTCTGATTGAGCAGGCGGCTATTTGTTTAAATAAATACAACATGTGCGTTGATTGTTGTTGTTGTTGTTGTTGTTATTGTTGCTGTGTAATTTTCATATTTGCCAAAATGTAATAAATTTAATGAAAATGCTGAAGCTGTAACTGTAACTGTGGCTGTAACTGTAAAATGCAATTGGAATAATTACAACAATGGGCGCTTGTCTGTGTCTGTCTGTGTGTGTGTGTGTGTTGCTGTGTGGTTTGTCGAAACATTTGCTAATTCTTCAAAACTGCAACAACAAATGCCACATTAGCACTAACACAATAAGTATGCGTGTGTGTGTGTGTGTGGATGCGTTGAGGGAAATCTTTGCATAACAAATTAAATGTAAGTGCCACAAAACCAAATAAAATAGTTATAAGCCGAGTTGGCCGAGTGATGAAGGGATGAAGGGAGCGACTCGACACCTGAGCTTGTTCGAGTTGCCTCTGCTGCCCCTGCAACAAAAAGCAACCACAACAATCAGCACCAGAGGCAGCCGTACAACGCCACAACGCAACAAGGAGCACAAAGTGGAGAATGGCCAACACTTTTGTTGGCTTCTCATTAAAGATTCAGTTTGGTTTCATGGGAGAATTAAGTCTTGACATGCCCAGTTGCCACGCCCCTCGTCCCGCCTCACGGCACAAGTAACATAATTTTATGGGAATTTATGCACATTTATCCCTTGCAGTCAGAGAGAGAGAGAGAGAGAGAGAGAGGGAGAGAGAAGCACACGATTCAATTCAATCAGCCTCGCCTTGAAGGCGACTTTAAACTGCTGGCGTGTGCACACACTTTCGCAACCCACTGTTGCGTTTCACTAATGTTAAGTGGCTGCCGTTAGTTTGCTGCCTCAATGCATATTTTATGCGACATCCAGTGATTTCTTGCTCGTCCTCGGTCTCTCTCTCTCTCTGTCTCTCTCTGTGCTTTGTCTGTGGTCAATCGGCAACCGATGACTCACCATCGGCTTGATTTGCCAAACTGTTGCATGTTGCCACATTGGCCGCAAGTCAAAGGCTCCCACTGTGTTTGTTTTCCTGCCACTCTCCATTATTAATGTGCCTCTGTCTGTGTGTATTGTGTGTATGTGTGTGAGTTTATCTCAGCTTGCTGCGCTTGGAATTTTAATAAATCATTTCGCATGAAATGCGTAAGACGAGGCGCCTCAAATGTTATCAAATCAAATGAATGAACGAACGAATGCCTGACTGCCTGCCTGCCTGCCTGCCTGCCTGCCTGTCTAGCTGAGTGAGTGACTCAAAATATGCCTCAATTGCAACGCACTCTCGCTCCTCAGTTCCATCTCCAACTCCAACTCCAGCTCATTTCCAAATAAAAATAATTTCCAAATGCTGCTGGGTGCGCTGTAAATCAAAAATGCCAGCGCATGGGTAAAATATTAAAGCTCCACGGCTCCCCCTCTCGGCTGAGGGGGGGTGGACATTTCGTGTGCACGCAGGCAGGCTCATGGGGTGACGTTTAAGACAGCATCAAATATGCAAATTGTGTATTGTAAATTGTAAATTGTTTGCTCTTGTTGCGTAGTATTTGTTGTTGCGTGCCCGGTCATAACTTTTTTCATTCCTCTCTCTCTTTCTCTCCCTCTCCCTCTTCCTCTCTCTGTCTCCGTTGCTCATCATTACATAGATGCTATTGGAGCTGATTATCAGCTCGCACACAGGAGCACTTATCGGAGCGCATAAATCAGCCAAATCACGTTGGAACAAATGTTTTACAAACTCACCATGCTGAAAAGAGCAGTGAAGAAGCACGAGGGGAGGAGATGGAGGATGAGTAGGCACAATGAATTGGAAGATGCGTATTTAGTTTCCGCTCTCAGGTTTTATCGCGCTTGTTTGGGGACATTGTCGAGCCTTCGCTTCGCAACGCATCATTTGTCAGATGAGCTGCGCAATATGAAAATTTAACGCTGCGTCAGCAATTTCTCTTTGATAAGTAATAAAATTGGCAAAGTGTTGAGAGGGAAGGGAGGCAGAAAGAGTTGCGTAAGGGGTAACGGAAGAATGTGGAAGATTCATTGGAAAACAAGCTGTTATTTAGCGCCTTCACCTCACGGTCGCACATACAGCTCACTTAGCTGGGGGCTGTAATTTAGCGCATTACGTAGCCGCAGCGTTGGCGCACGAGTTGAAGAAAAAAGGTTTGCTTCGCTTGGCCTGCGCGTCGACGCCTGCAGTTTGTTTAATTTACAATTTTGCGCATTAACTTTGTCACATAATTCTAATTAGCGCTTTTAATTTGTTTATGGGCCACTTTGCAGCGTTACCTAAAATTATTGCCGGCTAAAATTGCGCTGGGAACAGCTTAAATATCACCCAACGCTGGACAACGTTGTGCCAAGTGGCCCATTAGCAGCGGCAGCAGAGACTGCGGCAGCATCAGAGGCGCACCTCCTATTCGCCCAGGCCAAGTCAGCTGGCAGAAAAGTCGACCTGGCCGCGCTGCCATGACAAAGTCATTAAATGCGACGCAAATTAGATTTATTGTACGCCACTGCACCTGCCAGCAGGCAGGCAGTTGGGCAGTGGAAGAGGTGAAGGGGGCACTGTGGGGTCAGCGCTGGGCTGTCCGGCCATGTGGGTGTAGGCAACGGCTGCCCCCCTCTCCCAGTCTGGTTCTCTGTGCCACTGCCCTGGCCACTGTGGTTGTCCGCGTGACCTGCGGCGACATCGTTAAGGGTTTTTTTCTAGTACCCCCCCCTTGCAGCGCTGCCCTCTTGATCCTTGCTTAACAATAAATTTACATTAGAGCGTTACATATTTGCACTGTTTGCCACGCTTGTGAAAAGCAGCCTGCCCCTGGCAGTCGGACAGCACGACAGCTTGCCAGCGCTGCCACTAATGCGCATTACACACACAGAGAGAGAAAGATAGAGAGAGAGAGAGTGGTAGAGACAGACAACCTCGCACACATGTGAGTGGCCGTGGCAGGTCGCGCTACGCATTCACCGTTAACTTTGCAAAATGATATGCAAATAAGGATAAATCCGTCACTCGTTGTCAGCCCCCACTCGGCTCACTCAGTTCACGGTGTCGCCCATTGTTCGTATGCCATTGTTTTTGTTCCGCGTTTACCGCCTGCCCCACCACTGTCAACGCCTGGATCAAGCGAATATCGCTTGTTCGCTAGGCTACGCTCAGCGGGCGCATTTAAATATGTGAATATTTAATGCGAAAGTTAAATGAAACAAATGAAGCGAAGATTAGAATTAATAAATTATCATTGAAATTGCTTTTCATCTGCATAATTTGTCGTTAATTCGTTAGATGGTGATTAAAAAACCACTTGCTAAAGTTCCATGCATGATTTACTGTGATATTGGAAGCAATAGAAGTATACATAATATGTTAATATTATGTATATCGATTTAATCAAAAACATTTATTCAGTTTCATGTTAGTTTAATCAAGCAAATTGCCTAAATTACTTTTTATTTCAATATAACATAACATAATAACATAACATAACCTAACATAACCTAACACAACCTAACATAACCTAACATAACCTAACATAACCTTACATAACCTAACATTACCTAACATAACCTAACATAACCAAACATAACCTAACATAACCTAACATAACCTAACATAACCTAACATAACCTAACATAACCTAACATAACCTAACATAACCTAACATGACCTTACATAAACTAACATAACCTAACATAACCTAACATAACCTAACATAACATAACCTAACATAACCTAACATAACCTAATATAACCTAACATAACCTAACATAACTTAACATAACCTGCCATAAACTAACATAACCTCACATAAACCAACATAAAAAAACCGTACATAACCTGACATAACCCACAAAACCTTAATTAACCTGTAGAAATCTAACATAACATATTTAACCTAACATAACCTAAAATAATATTAAATAAGGAAACATATCCTAATCCATAATCTAACATAATCTTGTTATAAGAAATAATTCCACATTACTGTAAAGCTCCCCTATCTAAGCTAACCAAACCTTTTCTTACATAACACAACCTAAGCTAATCAATGTCAACCTAACCCAACAAAACTTGAAATTGATCAATGCAGTATTTGAGCTGAATGCTCGTATGAGTCCTTGACTTGCATTTGCATTGGGAATTCAGTTGTCGGTCTCGCTTTGGGGTTGGCCACGCACAGTTGAGGCCAGTGCTGGAATCTAATTTCATAACTCACGTCATTTAATTTTAGCAAATATCACGACCTGAACAAAAGCAATTGGATGCAACTGCTGCTCGTTGGTTCCGTGGCAGGCGCTGGCTAATGGGCGGACGTTGGCTTTTTGGGGGCTGGGCCCCACGACAGAGGCAGAGTTCGTAATGAACGAAGAAGAAACAGCAGCAGCAGCAGCAGGCAAAAGCTAACACAAAGCACATACACACAGAGGGTCACATACACTAACACACACTCACAGTGGGACACACTTCGAGTGTGGAACGTGCAGAGCGAGACAAATGGCTGAAACCGTCTGCTGCTGCAACGACTTTGCTGAGTCGCCTTTCCGTTTCGGTTGGGCAGGTGTCAGGCGCAGGAGGCGGTCTCCGGTTGCGGCTCCAGCAACAACAACGTCGACTTCTTTCGGCAGCGACGCTGAAGTTTTCGCATAAACAAAAGCAAATATTGCGCACTTGTGCAATTTATATTGCAAAACAATTGTCATTAGAAAATGCCGCACGAACAAAAACGGTGCAGACAAAAGGAGCCCAGGGCTCAGGCCGAATCTCGCCAAGGACTCGCACCCTCCATACCCCTAACCCCTGGCCCGTGGCCCGAGGCTCGAGCTCAAGCCCAGGCACAACTGCAACTGTCACATGTGAGTCAGGCAGCAACATCAGCAGCAGCATTTTATGGCACAGCTTAAGTGTTTCAAAAATTCCACGTAATGCACTCAAAGCAACGTCTGTCGAGCCCCCAGAGATCTGTCTCTCCCCTCTCCTTCCTTTGTCCTCTTCCTCTAGCCCCGTCCAAAAAGCAGAGGGCAAATAAGAAAACGTGCTAGCTGTGGTGCAAATTAAAGTTGCTGCGCAGGAGAAGAGAAGAGCGCCGATTCTGTGCACTGACTCCTCTGCCACTGCTGACAGAGCAATGTGTTTCGAGTGAGTTTCGCTGCAGTCCCCCTCGCTTCTTCCCCTTCCCCATTGCTTCTCTCTCTGTGCCTTGCACCCTTGCCTGGCGCTGTCATTCGTCGCCAGTCGTCGCCGCTTTTTCATCTTTGTGCGCCGTGCGGCATTTTCTTCATTTAGGTTTTGTGTGTGCGATTTCACACACACACTCGAACACTAACACACGCACACTCTCACACTTTTTGTTCATTAGTGGATAACACAGGCCCACAAAAAAAAAAAAAGTTTCATGATCTGGGTAAGCAGCATATGCAGTTATATGTATTTTGGGTCGCTAAATCCGAATCCGAGGTCAGAATTTCGCCATCACGTCTAGACTTCGACATAACCTCACAAAACTGAAAAACCTTAAAATATCCCCCAAAAGATATAGAATCGTGATCTGGGCATGCGATATATGTTTTAACATGTATTTTGTCCTTCTTAGTCCAAATCCGAAGTCAAAATTAACATAGCACGTCTGAGTTTCGACATAACCTCAAAAAACTCAAAAAATTTTTGAAGCCCCAAAAAATAATGGGGGGTCATGATCAGGTCATGCGATATATGTTTCTATATGTTTTTAGACCTTCCAAATCCGAATCCAATGTCAAAATCAGTCAATCACGTCTGAAATTCAACCTAACCTAACAAATTTTTGAAAAAATTCGAAAATTTTAAATTTTTTTGATAATGTATTACTGCATTTGTGCTAATATGTGGAATTACGTATTTAGTTTATGTTTTTTATAAGTTAAAATACAGTTTTGAAGTAATAAATCATTAGTCATATGAACCTATTCCGAATACTGATAAAATAATGCTCAAAAGGGGGTATATTCAAAAAGAAAGCTAGTTTTATATTAAATTTGAATACACCCTAATACAATATTAAAAAAAGTCGAAAATTTTGGAAGTTTTTAAAAAAATTTTAAGGTTAGGTTAAAATTCTGAGGTGATAGGTTGGTTTTTTTCTCGGATTCGGATTCGGAAGGTCCAAAAACATATAGAAACATATATCGCATGACCCGATCATGATCCCCCATTATTTTTTGGGGCTTCAAAAATTTTTCGAGTTTTTTGAGGTTAAGTCGAAATTCAGACGTGCTATGTTAATTTTGACTTCGGATTCGGACTTAGAAGGACAAAATACATGTTAAAACATATATCGCATGCCCATATCACGATTCTATATCTTTAGGGGGATATTTTAAGGTTTTTCAGTTTTGTGAGGTTATGTCGAAGTCCAGACGTGATGGCGAAATCCTGACCTCGGATTCGGATTCAGCGACCCAAAATACATATAACTGCATATGCCGCTTACCCAGATCATGAAACTTTTTTTTTTTTGTGGGCCTGTGTAATGAACAATTGCAGCATTATGACAGCAGCAGCAGCAGCAGCCCGTTGCAACAGTAGCAGCAGCTCGTTGCAGCAGTTGGCCAGTTTTTTGCTCACACCTCTAGCTATCTAGTCACAAGCATTTTTATTAAAATTCCTTGCGAGGACCATTAATTTTCCTGCTCTTGCATTTTGTTTTCTTTTCTTTCCTTTCTTTTCTACACTTCTACCTCCTCTTTCACTTTAGTGCAGCTGTTTTGCCCACCGTTTGCGTTTATTGCAGTTAATTCTTGGCAGTTTTGACGTTCCCAACGTTTACCTGGGGGCTGATTTCGGGTTTAATTAACTTGGACATTCTCTCGCCACTGTGGTCGTTGTTGTTGTTGCTATTGATGCTTCTTGTCGGGCTTGTCATGAATCACTGCCTATAATTTTGTTTTATATGCGTAACTGGTAGTCGGACGAATGGAATAGAAAAACATTTCCCCGAGTTCATTTCGTTGAGAATCGGCAATGTGATTGTGTTTCAACTTAATTGTTATACATTTATCGCTGTTCACAACATTATTAAAGTCGTTGCTAGGGTTGTCATTGCATACAAATTGTGTTAGTTATGACTTTGTAAAGTTGCTTATTCTAAACAATGACTGTGAGTTAAGTATTGCTTAAATCAAAGATTAGAATAACGTAATTAAAAGTAAACCACTTCAAATTTGTTCTATGTATTACTAACTAGTAAACCTTCACTTGTGTATCTTATGCTGCAGTTAGATCTTGTATGTTTGGGGCAAAGTACTCCTAACTCTTAACAATATAAGACACATTAACATTTGCAACATCGTAGATAAAGTTATCAAATTTGATGTAATACAACTAACTTTGGTCTAACATCTCTCTTCTTAATATAATAAATATCGTTAGCCTGTTGAAGACGGTACAGTTTGGTTCAGTCCATACAATGAACAGGGTAGCACATGTGCCAGCAGTCCTCACTGACCGTTTTTTTGTATAGAGAGAGCTGTGGCAAAACCAAAGTTGCATTGGCACATTAAACAAACTCTGCAGCTGGCAATTAATTTGGCTTAGTTTAGTTTAGTGCACTTCCGTTGCACACGGCGGCCATTTTGTCGCACCGCCGGATGAACAACGGACAGGCAGACAGACGGCAGCCAGCTGCGAATTCATGAGTGCTCGAAAGCAGCTTTAGTTTTTATTACCATTCAAATCGGATGCAGCACCCCGACGAACCAAAAACAAAATGTCGCACATAACTCAAATACATAAACACAAGACTGTGTGTGTGTGTCTGGTCTCTTGCTACGTAGCCATTGTGTTCGCTGTCTAAGTGTGAGTGTGCAATTTTGGCAATGCTCTTTACCGGCATCACCTGAAATGAAATCCAACCCTATTGACCCCGTTGAGCCAGCCCGAGGGTGTGGCAGCCCCAACGACGAACAATAGCACGAACAATGACAAGGACAACAACTGTTTTGAAAGGCAAAACTGAAATCAACTAACAACATTAACAGAGCAGAGCGGAATTTTAGCGAGCGATAAGTTCGAAGCGTTAGTTTCGGGCCAGAAATTGGTACGGTTCGCACTGCAGGGACTTCACAGCACGGCACTGCACGGCACAGCTCAGAACAGCACAGCAGTCTGTCTGGCAGACAATGACTGGCCCAGGGCTGGTCAGGCTGGTGGTGGGGAGGTTGCTCTGTGGCGGCTCTGTTGGTTATTGCATATGCACACACGAATGCAGGCGACAGGGTTAAAGAGACGAAATGCTGCACGCAGCGTGCGTCAAAAGGAGCCGTTGCCATGGCACGGGATGGATTCTCATCCATGTGCAGGATCTGTGGCTGCATTTGGGTACTCAGGTCAGCCCATTGGAAGGGGCGGCCAGCCAGCCAGCCAAGTTGGGCCTTTGGCGTTTTAACGGCGTCACATATGCTCCTAACGATAATAGTTTTCTGCGTAATTTGTTCGCTATTTTCGAGAAGCGACGTGGATAACGCTGCCCCAAAACTTGGACCGTGCTCACTCCGCTCACTGGCGAGGCGTCGTAGCAGTATTGTGTATAATTTAGTGCGCTCTTTTGGTCGGATGAGTTAGAGTTAGAGGGGCCTTGGGTAGGGGAGGTAGAAGGGACTCCCTTTTGCTTGCTGACACTTTTCGCTTTGACTCGTTAAAATTCATTTTAATTTCTAGTTGTAGTTGTTGCTGCCTGGTCATAAAGACAGTCGACAGTCAGATAGAGAGAGAGACAGTATGGAAGCGAGATGGCAGCACGACGCGAGCGCACAGGATGCCGCACGTGTCTCTGCAGCCGCATCCTGCGTAGCTTTATAAACAATTTTGAATTTTGCGGTTGCGCGAAAATTAATGGATGCCTCGCTTTTGTGCGGTTTTCGGTTGCGCTGCCAGACTGAGTGGCACATTGCTATGGCGAGTGGACGGGGCAAGGAGTGGGGGAAGGGGAATGGGCAATGGGGGCACTGTGTGCACAGTGGGGCGAGACGCACAGCGGGTATTGCCAGCCGCATCGTTTGCTTTTAGCGCTGGCGACGATGGCGGCTAAATTTTAGCATTTTGTCATTAGTGTTTGCATTCGAGAAACGAGATTGTTGTTTGTCGTTGGCGGCCGCAGCAAGAAATTGCAGCTTAATGCCGACAAAGAGACAGTAGACACAGCGGTGGGGAGGGGTGGGTGCAAGGAGCAGATCGGTGGCAACTGCGTGCTGCATGTTGCGCGCATATCAAGCAGCTGGTTTATTTATGGCTGCCAACGCATGCAGCAATCAATTAAATACACAGCAGCCAGCCAACAAACCGCTAAACAAAATCGCGCGCAAAAAAGAATGCGAAAAAAAGGCTAAAAGTTGCCGCAAGTTGCTGCAACTTGCCGATGATTGTCAGCCAGTCGCATGTGTGTTATGAATAAGCCAAGAAACTTTTGCCTCGCACACAAGAAGGCAGGGAAAGGAGCAGGAGAGGGAGCCGAGGAGGGAGCCGAGGAGGGAGCAGGAGAGGGAGCAGGAGATGGCGCAGAGGAGGGCACAGAAGAGCGAAGCTGGAGTTGAACGTAGAGTAAGAGCAGAAGGCGAATTGAGTGTCGTAGAAGGAGTCACAGCAGAATGGGCAGCTGAAGATGGGGCAGAAGGCAAAGTGGGAGCTGGCGCTGTAGCTGTGGCTGTTGCTGTTGCCGTTGTCAGCGAGTGAGCGCGGTTAATAAAACAGACAAACACTCAAACTTTTGCTATAAAAATATATGGGTGGGGGAGTGAACGAGTTTTTTGCTGTTGTGCTGTGTTTTTTTTGAAGTTGTTCGCGTTGTTTGCTTGCTAAACAAGTGCTATTAAAAGAGCATAAAGGTGGGCAGGCGTGCAGGTGGGCGTGGGCGTGACTGCAAGTGCTGCGTAGTCGTAAAGGGCCCCCAGTTCGCAGCAGCTCTGTAATAAGCTCGGCTCAAGCTATGTGCATTTTGAACAATGCAAAGAAGTTGGCTGCCTTGATACCCTGTAATGGAAACGGCAAGCAGAACTTAATAAGCAGTTTGGACAGAAAACGCTCTACTTATCCATTTGAAGTCCAGAAAAGCACGAAAATGTTAATGCAGACTAAACTAAGGTTTGTTTTTTAGCAAATAAGCTGATTATATGGATACCAAGATCTTAAACATGGTTGACAGATTAAATCCAGAGCTGTACAGCCGTTTGTTGGTTTGCTTCTCTTACTCAAAGTTAAATAGACTGATCAACAATTGAGCCTTGTTGATATAAAATACAGTATAGGAATTGCTATATATGGATTTTCAGGAGAATCTTGGTCATCATATTGCTAGCTTAGAGCTTTCAAACCCGTCAGCATTGCATCCTTTGCAAGTTTTATTCTTCTCCATAAAAGATAATGAAAAAAGACTCAATTTTGTATGTATTCGCTTCCATTGTATATACAGATTTATGCAATACTAAAATAAATTACTCAAGACTGTCAATAAATAAAGTGCCAGTCATTACATATTGTTTATATATTATTATATTTTATTATATTTTATTTATTATATTTTTGGTTATTTTATGTTATTATTATATCATATTATTAATTATATTTATATATATAATATTATAATATATCTTCCTTCAAAATGTAATCCCTCTTCTGACTTGCACGGTATTTGCAAGTTGGGTAACCCGCGTCTGTTTCCACTTTTAGTGTTTTCTTTTTACTTGTTTGAGGATACATATTTATATATATATATAAAGAAGCTTAGGTGCACTTTTGTAGTTGGCCTTTTGACGTGCTTTTTAATGCGCAACAAAACAAAACAAAGGTAGAAAGAAAACAAAAGCAGAAGCTGAACACAAGCAAAATATGCAAAGCAGTCAAATTTTATATGTTGAGTTTTTTTATTGCATTGTACTCTGCATTATATCGCAGTCGTAGCAAATATTAGCTACTAAAACTGCTGCTGCTCGAAACTTGGCAAAAGTGGAAACTCTACGCTCCTTTCGAAATGAGATTTGCACTGCTCGTTAGCGGCGCAAGCAGTTAAGACGCTGCACGAAAGAGATTTCTATTTATTTGCAAGTTCAGTTGAAAGAAAACATGATGCCACTGTACCAAAAGGTGATTCCAATTGAAAAAATATGATAAATTTTTTTCGTTTTATGTCAAAAGTTTCTAAAAAACAAAAAACAATGATATTTGTATTTTTTGTATTCATTTCAAATTTTAACTGTATGAAAATTGCTTATATTTTCTCTGTGGCAAGCACACTTTTCTTCTGCTACTATCGCCATCGAATGGCACTTGCAAGAAGCTGAATCACTTCCCTCACACACATGTTTCCCAAGAGATACGTGACCAGCGTGAAGTAGCTGCAAGTCGAGTCAGGACGCAGCAAATCGCGACAGTGCCGACGCAGCATATGCAGCGAAAGAAGCTTAGTTGCCACTGGCAACCATGTGAGCCTGATTGTTATAAACAATTAATATGCTTACCCTTATTTGAAATCACTAATTGCAATTGGCTCAAGGCGCTGTTGCCATGCGAGGTAATTTAAATGTGTTGCCTCCTTAGAGGCGCCCTTCTTCACTTACCTTACTTACTTCTACAATAACTCAGTTCACTCAATTGCGTAGAGCATCCATTCATTCTCAAAAGAAACAACAAGATCTTCTTCTTTTTGTTTTTACTTTTGATTAACACTTTTCCATTTTATTTGATTATTTCTCTCCTGCTTTTCCACACTTTTCTATGCATGTATTAACGTGTACGCGCCTGCACAGCTGCGTGCAGTGCCTTTGTGTCTGTGAGTGTGTCTGTGTCTGTGTGTGTGTCTGTGTTGGTGTGCGAGTGTGTGCTTGTTGTTGGGCTGGCTGTGGGGCGGTTCGTTCAATTTGATTGGATTCGAAGGGCTTTGAAAGGTTTTGATAGGCTCTTAACATAATTATGGCGCTCAGCTTGTAATTGTTTTGGGTGTTTTGTTCAACACTTTTTACTCGTATCGCACGTAAATTCAATTGCGGTAGTTACATGTGGGTGTAGGGGTGTGTTAGTGTGTATGCGTGGTGTGTACTCTGCGCATTTAAAACATATTTCAATGTTTTATGCAGCTTTGTTTAATCTCTGGCATTTTTTACATATAATTTTATACTTTTATTTGCTCGTGTGTGTGTTGCTGTGTTTGTTGGTGTGTGTATTTGTGTGTGTTGGTGTGTAGTTGTGTATTTTATTTGCTTTTATCTAGCACACATACATTCAAAGACGTTCTTTAATTATATTATGCATTTTCGTTATGCTTTCCGTATATTAATATGTCTGTACATACACAACATTGAATCGCTTATTGTTTGTTTGGTTTTTGGTATTTGTTTTTGGTATTTTTCTTTTTTTTGCTTTACGGTTTTTGTTGTTTACTGTTTTTCTGCATTGTTGCTCTGTTGCTGTATTTCTGCATTTAGCTTAAACCGTTACTATGTATACATAATCAAACATAGTCATGCTTAGTACATATGCACGTATTATATTACTGTTAGTCGCTATTATGAGTGTTCTCGCTCTATGTGAATATCATTGCACACATACACACGCAAACTTCATATACATGCATGCATGTCTGTCTACACAATCAATGGTATTTTCTTTTCTCTGCTTTGTTTGCGTATTTGTATTTTATTTGGTATTTGTTTAAAATAATGCATAGCTTTTTGCTCTGGTAAGCAGACAGTTTTGTTCTTGTTCTTTGCTCAAATAACATTTAGTATATATTTATATATAAGTATATACGTATATATATATATCTATGTATATATAGATTTGTATATATATGTGTAAAGTTATGCAGACAGCGCTGCCGACAGTTGGCTGCCTCTGTCTCTGTTGGCTCTCAAAAATCTCGTTTCGCCAAGTTTTAAAAAATAAATCAGTTTACTTTGTCAATAGCATTGTGTTGTTTTTTTTTTGTTTTTGTTTTTGGTTTCTTCTCTCATCGCATAAAATCACAACTTATAGAATATTAGGCGCACTTCTCTATCGGCATTTCATCCAAAGTGTGCTAATTTTATCGCCTCTCATTACTTTTCAGTTTCGGGTTTTTATTTTTCTTTTTTTGTTATGTAAAAAATAGTTTACAATTTTGATGATTTTTATTTTGTTTCCTCTTTGGGTTTTTTTTCATTTTTTGCTTCGCTTTCGTCTTCGTAACTTCTTGTAAATACCATAAATAATTGTGTCTCGTTAACATTTAGTATATAGTTTTTGTTTTATATAGTTACAATTACAGTCTTAACTTAAACATTGACTAAACTTTGTAATTTGCTTTTGCTACACGTTGCAGATGACGTCATGGACGCTGCATATACATATATATATATATATATATATTTATATATTCGGGTCTCGATCGCCGTTTATCGGGTTGTCGAAATTATGTTTTTCTTTCTTTCTCTAAATATTTCACTATATTCATATTTTTGCCTCGTTCAGCTCGTTTCGTTTATAGATTCTCATAGATTTATTTCACATTTACATTACACAGATACAATAATAAGTTTCTAAATGTGTGTGTGTGTGTGTGAGTGAGTGAGGGTGTGTGCTACCCCAGGCGGTAGATACATACGAGTGTGTGTGTGCTCCTTAGTAGTTGCTTAGGGTATCGCTCTCTCTCTCTCCCCTTCTCTCTGTCCCTCATCGTACTACGCACTCTCTTCGAGTAGTGTTGATTTATCACTATATTTACCTATGTGCACAGTTCCTACTTGCATTTTGACATGTGTGTACACTTAACTAACTGTAGGTATTTTGCATATTTTATAATATATTATTATATATATTTTAATCTCCCTTTTGCTGTATGTATCTGATTCGATATTATTTACGTTTCCTTTTTGTCATAGAATTTCATTTTGGTTCCTTGCAAACTAAACAATTTTGACCTTCTTTAAGCTAAACTTTAAATTAGACACATCTATTGAACGAACTCGGATTATGGGTAGACTTCTATATATGTTTTTATTTGTGCTGAACTGATTTAGAAGCGAATCAAACAGTTTTAGAAATTCAGTCAATAGGATACAAATATCAATTGCGTTTCTAACATCAAATACACTTTCTCTTCTCTCTCCCGCTCTTTCACTCTCTTTCTCTTCTGTTCTTGCTCTCTGTCTGTCTTTTCTCTATCTGTTTCACTCCCTACGATTTAAAGCGATTTGCAGTAAGATTTCTGCTCTTGCTTGGACTGTCGATCAGCTGAAGGATCTTTGACGACCTTTGACCTGCGAAAATAGACACAAATAACACGCATACACATATACATATATATATATTTATAGTTTGTTTCACTTATTTGGTTTTCAGTTTAATTTATTATTTTGTTTCTGCTTTTACGGTAATTACGGCTATAGCTATTGCACATTTTGGCTGTATTGTGGCTGCTCTTATTTCTCTTTTTCTGCCAATGAATTAATATCTAGTAATTGGGCCTGCTCGTTCTCGTTCTCTTTCTCTTTCTCCTTCTTTCACTTATTCTGGCTTGCACCTTGCTCTATGCTCATTTATGTTTCACAGATACCCTGTAAATCACTCGAAATATACAAAGATAACTCAGCTGAAATCTGTCTCTGCTCTTTTTACTTTTCTCTCTCTCTCTTCACACTTCATTCTTTGTACAATTCAACCATTCCATAGCCTGCTTGTGGTGCTGTCAGCTGCTGCTGCTGCTGCTGCTGCTGCTCGCTGTGGGGCACCTGTTGGTGTATCCAGTGTGGTTGTGTGTAGTGCAGCTGCGGTGCATAATGCGCTTGCTGCAGTTCGAATGGTTGCGCCAACTGTTGCTGCTGTTGGTGGTGGTGGAGTTGCTGCTGCACATGTTGTTGCTGCTGCTGTTGCTGCTGCTGTGGTTGCTGTTGTAGCTGGTAACGCGGCTCCTTCACATAATCTCCGCACGGTGGCTGCTCCTGCTGCTGTTGCTGCAACTGATGCTGCTGCTGTTGCTGCTGCTGCTGCTGCTGATGTTGCTGCTGCTGTGTGGGATACATGGCCACCGCTCATGGCAGCTACACCAGCAAACTGGGCGCCAGCCACTCTTCCTCCGCCAGCTGTAAAGGGAAGTCAGTCAGACATCGCGCAGACACTACGCACCTTGGCGTGGCATGCGTGGCACTCACCTGCGGACTGACCTGAAACTGTTGCATCGGATAGGCAACCACACCCGCTGCCTGAGGCAGAGCGCCGCCCACGCTCTGTGTGATCTGCGGCGCAGCAGCAGCCGCAGCGCTTGCCAGCTGTGGCTGCGGCGGCACACTCTGCCAAGTGCCTGGCAGTTGAACGCCCATCCTGGTGAGGAGAAGAGAAGCGAATATGCACAGACATTCATAGCAGGTGGTTAGACTTGGTTGCTTACCCCATGTAGCTGGCCTGCTGATAGCCCGCAAATTGACCGTAGGTGAAGCCCTGCATGCCCTGCAGGAACTGGCCCGGCTGCAAGGAGCTGGCCGGTGCCGCTGTGGGATATGTTGGTGCCGGTGGATACCAATAGCCCGCCACTTGCTGTCCATAGGCGGCGGCAGCGGCGGCTGCTGCTGCTGCCGATCCGAAGGGGAATCCCTGCGCGAGTGCTTGACCCGCTATGGCGGACATGTGATTCGGATCGCCGCTCTCCTTGCCCCACGCACACTTCACCGGCTGTTGGTTGATTTCCGTATTGTTGACGGCCACGATGGCATGTGTGGCCGCCTCTTTGGTGGAGAATCTAATGGTGAAATCAGAGTGTGTGTGTGTGTGTAGCAGAGTGTTATGTTAAAGCAGGCGAATACCCTGGGGAAGGCAATGAGGCAAGTGTTGGGAACTTGGACTGGGGGATACTGCAGATTGACCTGCTTAAATTTCCATTTAACCTGCAGCAACAAAATCCACTCGACAACAACAACAACAGCAACAACAAAAACAAGAGCAAGTTGTGTTAGCAGAACAAAGCGTAAAAGTGGTACAAGCGTCTGTGGAATTGTTTGGCTCTTATTGTACTTGTAGCGGGTAGCAGGCTGGCCTAGGGGGAAAGGGGTGTGCCTGGCTGCTGGATAAAACTGCAGCGAGGGCAGCAACGCAGCGCCAGCAGAGACTACTTGTAGTCCCCAAGCTCATTATGTTACAAAACGCCAAACAATGCCAATGCGGCTCTTTCACGCTCCCTCTCTCTCTCCCCTTCTGCCTCTCTCATTCTTCCCCTCTCTCTCCCTTTCTCTGCCCTTTCTTTTGCTCTGCAAATGAGTTTTGGACAGCGCACAAAAGGCGCACATGAACCTGGCCGGCAACTGCAGTCTGCATTGCGTTTCCCCTGCCCGGCGACCCTTGCCGGGGCGACCAGGGCGACCGCTGCCATTAAAACCCTATCAGCATTCGTGGCGGCAGCTGCGATCCCCACTCTGCCCCGGCTCCGGCTCAGCTTCTACTGCACACGACGTTCACACCCGTCCGCCAGCGTTTTTGCCTTGTTTGTTGTCGGCTCTCTCGTTTTTTTCGCCATGGACGTTGCTGCTATTGCATTTCATTGTTTCGCTGCCTGCCTCGAATTTGCCTCTTGTTGTTGCTGTTGTTGTAGTTGCTGTGCTGCTGCTGTTGTTGGTGAGTGCAAAAGTGTAGTTGATTTATTAACGGTGCGGCAAACCCCAAGCTGAATGGAGGCACATTGAAATGGCGTGCACTCAATTGCAACGACAACACAACATGGAAAGCGGGATTGAAGAGCACGATATGCCCCGCTGGGGGAGGGAGGGAGGTGGGGAGGTGAATGGGCTGGCTGGCATGCACTGGGTGTTACCCACATGCCTCAACGTTTTATCGGGACGGCGGCAAACAATGGGTTAATGTGGTACAAGCAACCGATTTCTTTATTTTTTACTCCACTCGAGTTGAGGCACTCGCTGCGTATACGCAACATGTCAGAGCACGGTTACTTACCGCACAAATGCATAGCCCTTGTCCTTGAACACGCGTATCTCCTGTATTGTGCCATAGGGCGAGAAGGTCTTCTGCAAGATGTCCTCATTGAGAAAGCCAGATAGGGCGCCATTGATGCCGCCACAGTAGACGGTGCAATTTGTGGGACTGCTCTGGTTGTACACCTCGTCGAAGGTCAACGGTTTGAGATTAACTGCAAGCAAAGGGCAAAAATATTATACATATCATATCATATAGAACGATTATCCTCCACCTGTGTGGGCTACTCACCATCTGCCTTGGTGGCCGGCGGTTTTCGTGTGGCCCAGTTTGTGCGTATCGAACGCGAACCCAACCATTGTCCGTTCATGGCCGTAATGGCGGTTTCCGCTTCCTGCAAGAGTGGCCAAATTAAATGGACTGCAATTAGCTAAAAGCTCAACGCCATTTGCCATGGTTTGTCTAGCCGCGCTTAAGCCGCTTACAGCAAACCCACCAAAGCCCCGCAAGATTCGCCCCCGTCGAGGCCAAGTGGAAATATCAACAAAACCAGCTGAGAAAGTGTTGAGAAAAACAACAATTGCCGCCTCCGAAAAGTTGCTCCTTTGTCGCCATGCGACATTGTTGCAGCCAGTCAAGTTGCTGCTGCTCTTTGATTTAGTTTGTCTTAAAGCAAATCCACTTGCCTCCCTTCATCCCTTCAAGCCATTCCTAGCAGGGCGCACACAAATTATAATTTCAATTTGGCTAAAAAGGTATTTCGTGCGTATCAAACGTGATTCATGCCCCAAATGATTGCAACTTGCTGAAAAACTTGAATGTACACGCGAATCCGTGAATGCATGTTACAGTATGTGTGTGTGTGTGGAGTGTATGTGTTTGTGTGTGTGTCATGTGGGCGTTGCAGTGCAATTTACTTGCGGTAAACCAAAGTTGAAACTGGAACCAAGTGGCAGGCCAATGAACGTTAGCTCTTGATACCCTGTAATTGTTGGCAATTCTTAAAATATCAAGAGAGAGTTAAGCTAACGCAGTGTAGAGCTTGATTTCAAAAGGGATCAATAAAGTTTCGTCTCATTTATATGCAATTAATATAGAGAAAATACGAAGCTAAAGCCGTCAATTTATAACTTTGAAGTGAGGTTTTCGTTTTTTGTTTTCGATTGTTCATTACACATTTAGATTTTGTTGAAATGCTATAAATTAAAGTAATTTTTAAATATCTGCCTAATTTACAGCTAAATAAAAAAGAACTTCCCCTTAAACTGTTTATTTCCAGCCGTGGCAAGAGGTCTTGGTGACTTTAAGTTGTGCCACTTGAAGTAATGTATACAGTCGGCGGGGCTGGGCACAGCGATAAACCAAGCAACTGTCGCGCAACTTTGTCCATAATTTAAATTGAGTGTGTGTATTGGAGAGTGTGTGTATTATAGTGTGTATTTGTGTGTGTGTGTGTGCGTACGTGTGTGTGCTGCCGCGGTTAAGTCACGCAGTTTGCGTGCGTGCGCATTTTTATGCATTGCCAGTTGCATTTTTCATATTTGCATAAACTATAAATTTTACATTTTTTAACCGATACGCATCGTTGATTGCGACGCAGCGCGGCAGCAGTACCAACAACAGTAGCAACAACAGCAGCAGCAACAGTGGCTGCAACAACAAGTGGAAGCAGCGCAGTGCAGCACAGTAGGGCGAGGCCCCCAAGCAATGCCAGGCAGGGCCCCCAAGGGGCAACAAAAGCTATTTAAATATTTTACATTTATTTATCAGCCGCACACGTCGACGGCGCCTGCAACTTAAAGCTGCAACAGCAACATGCCATATTTAATTTTCCGCCATTTGTTGTTATTGCTGTCCACGCTGATTGCGCCGTGCAGCATTTCACTTGACAGCCGCCTCAAGTGCACTGTGCTGTAACAAATGCAACTGCAACTGCAACTGCAACTGCAGTTGGTCTGCTCTTGTGCTGCTTGCCAATTGCAATTCCATGTGTCAACGCGAAATTGTCTTAACAAACGGTCAGCTTAGACAACAGACTGACAGAGGGGGGATGAGGAGCAAGACGAAGGGGAAAACTTTTGCCACAGCTAATGCAATGGCAGTGACAGCGAACTTTTTGGCCAAAAGTTGCCTTCACTAGTTGTAGTTTTTTGCCGTCAGTCTGGGGCAAAGTTTATCAATCATTTTGGTGGTAAATTGCTTAGAAAACATTTGGTGAACATGAACTTAGGGTGTATAGACTGTTCCATATACGTTTAGTTCGTTGAATGGTAGTTGTGCGCGCTTTGAAGTGAAAATTTGTTGGGAATATTTATGAGCTTGCCTTTTGCTCATTCAAATGCCTCATCGGTTGTACAGTTCAAGAGCCTTCGAGTAATTTGGCAATTCATTTGGTTCAAGTATCTGTAAAATACCACAATACGACACCATACAACGCCCACCAATCTTATGGGTAAAACTTGTAAAACTATTTATGAAAGTCCAACCGAATCTAACTCCAAGTTTCATTCCATTTATGTCCAAGCGAACAATGCCAAGCACAGGCAGCGCTTGTCTCAAAAAATGTCTAAAACTAATTGCAAAGTTTTTGGACAAAAACATGAGGCGGAATAACAACTGAATGGTTTGGTTTGCTTGCGTTTGCTTTGCTCTAGACAGGGGGGGGGAGAGTTTCGTCTCGGCTTCGGCTCATTGGCAATGGCAAATGGCACTTTTGGAGTAAGCAATTTTCTGGGCATGGTTAAGATGTTAGCTATGGCTCGTGTTTTTGTCGCTGTTGTTGTTGTTGCGGGCAGGCAAAATTAATTAATTGTGTATGGCAAATTTGCAGCTAATAGCTGGAAAACTTGGCCCGTTTGCGGCCTGCTGCGGTTGTGACAACTCGTTCGAGCGCGCAGACAAAAACTGTTGCCTACTTTTGCGCAGTCGCAAAAAACATTTGTAAATTAATTAAATTTGCTCTAAGCTCGATCACGCTGCGTTGACTGTGTTGAGCATAATGGAAATTTCATAAATTCAAAGTTTCAGTTACAGTCAACAAATTCGTGTAAGTTAATTTAAGAGACGAAAACGGCGACGACGACGACAACTTCCGCATTGAGCCAAGTTAATTAATTTGCCGAATAAGTTTCTGCCTGACTGGACTTGACAAATTTAAAGAAAGAACATTTTGTGTAAATTCAATTTGATGTTCAACTTGCTGTAAGTCATTTTGCTGCAACTGGCTTTGTAAATATTGATTACTTGATAAGCGAATCCTTTAATGCCCCCGCATGGTCTCAAAAAGGAAATGAAACTGCCAGACGCAGCAGAGCGGGCAAGCCAGAGCGAGCAGCCGAATGGGCATCCTGGAGCAGGAGCAGAAGCATTGTGGATAGTGGTGGTGGTGGCTCATGGTGGTTGTTGCTGTTTGCTGCTGCTGTTGGTGGCGGGCATGGGGGTCACAGTAAGTCACAAAAAACTTTGTTGCCGAGGCAGCAGAGGCAGCAACAAAACCAAAAAGGCGAAATACCTTCATTAAGCGAATGAAGAAAAGCAAAGTAAGTTGAAGAATTTTTAAGTGGTTTAAAAGGGTTTTGTCATACTTTTCATCTGTATCTTGGCATGCCCGTCCTCCACCTCCCCCACTCCATTCGCTGCCACAAATGGGCGGGCTGGTGCTGGTTGTGGCTGACATTTTGTGTATACAACGTGCATAAGTTGGGAGCAAGACATTTTAAATGTTTATTAAAACAATAAGGAAATGGTTTGTGCCAAACGGAAAAAGGACTCCGACACAAGAAGAAACAAGAAAAACTCGAACGGCAAAAGGTGAAAAAAGGCAAAGTCAAATACAAAAAGGGGATAATCCCCTCCACACACCCACAGCCCCCACAGCCCGGACACAAATACACTCCAAAGAATAAGAATTTGTTGCCTTTTCTTTTTTTGTCTTGTGCAAAAAGGTAACAGACACACACACACACACTTACGAACATACAGAGCAGTATTTAGTGCAGCCCATTGCCAACATTCCTTAGCCCCTTCCGGTGCCGCCTAACTGCTCATCATGCGGCTAAAAGGTTTGGCAGGCCAGTCCCTAAGCCGGTTTTGCGTTGTTCTTCGGTCAGATTCATTAACGTGGCTATTTAGATAAGCGTCAGAGCGTCAGCTCGTCAGGGGTTTTACGGGCTTAAAGGGCGCCCATTATGCAAGTCGAATATTAAAGTCACAACCCTCAAAGCAAAGCAAAGCAAACCAAACCGGACTCAAGCAATTGCATGAATTCTGGATATTTTTGATGATTTCTTGATATGTATAGAACAACTGAAGTGGCAAATCGTTTACACACTTGAAATGCTGTCCCATTTGTCGCATTCGAAAGCATCAAACAGATACCGACGAGAGCCGTCCACAGTCTGCCTGTGTGTCTGTGCAAAATGTTTTCGATTTTTGACCATTGCCTGGTCACACATCCCAGGCCCATCGTGGAGTGTGGGCGGGGGCGTAGGCGTTTGCCAGAAATCAGTATTTCACGCAAGAGCGCACTTTTGTCAAGACATAATTCCATGGGATTTATTTGTGTATGCCATTTTTTGTTGTTGCTTTCCCTCAACTTCTCCTCTTGTTGCTGTTATTTTTCATTTCGATTTTTCTCTCCCCCTCCTCCCTCTCAATTTTTTTATAGTTGCCAACCCCGAGGCCAGTCGAGAGCTGTCGCTGCTGGTCAACTGCGTCCAGAGGGGCAGCTTATGCGTGTGTAGGCAGTTTGGGGCCTCAAATCACTAGTTTCTGAATTATTATGGAAAACATAAAATGAATGTCCCGGTCATTTATATTTATAACCAAGTTGTGTTCGCTTCACCAGATTTATTACACACAACTTGAGCATTTTGCTCTCTTTGTTCGATATTAGCTTTCAACCCCAATGCGAACGAACTGAATCTTTAAAAGGGGCAGTTTAAATTGAATTGAACTTTAAAGACTTGTGTATTATCAATAAATTCATGCGCTTTTTCTGTTATTGAATTTCCGAATATAAAATAAACAATACGAACATTTCATTTGTACTTCTATTACTCGTTATGGTGTTGTTAAAAATCAACTGATAGTTGCTTGCAATTTAATTGCATCTATGCACCTTTGCATCAATATTAAATTGCTTTCAAAATGTGTGTTTTGTTGGCCAGAAGTTTTAATAATAAATTATTTTCCTTAGCAACAGAAATGAGGTATACCAATAAAGCAAAATCAGACAAACTCACGCCCAAAAGTAAGATACCTTTTGCCCAGTTTTGAAAGTCGTTACAACTACAGTAACAATTCCAAAGTCTACTGCCACCTTTTGCTAATAATAATGGTATTTCATTTTTATATATAACCCAACATACATAGTCGACAATTGAGAGAAACCGCAGGCTTTTAATGGAGCTACAGCGAGTGCAGCAAATTCAACAATGCGCTGTGCAAATATTTCATGAAAAGAAACGGTGATGTAGTCTGGATGCATTATTAGCACACTGAGAGATGGCGAGTGAGGGAGGGAGTGGAAGAGAAAGAGAGAGTTGGGGGAGACAACGGCATTATGCGCTGTTGGCTGCACACATTGTGGAATTTCTTGCCGGGGAAATAAAACGTTGCGAAACAGTAAAATTTAAACAGCTTTTGCGGCTCACAACGCACTGACAGACGGCGGGCGATAATGTGATTAAGCAGAAACTTGCTTTGATGCGCAGCTTGCAACTTGCGGGCAACGCAGGCGAACTCGTTGAATTATTGCTCACACGACACGTTGCCGCATTGGCGTGCAATAATATGTTAATGTTATGTGCGACAATAACTGATGCCGCCAGCGATGGCAGACATTAGCATTTTCAAGTAGCCCCATGGAGCCAGAGCAACAGCAGCAGCAGGAGCAAGAGGCGTGGCATGGCGTGACGAGGCGAGGCGGGGCGGGGCAAGCAGTGGCTGTGCTTGTCTCCGGCATCGACATGTTTATTGCGCTTAATGTTTGCGGGAATTTGTTGTTATTTTTCAGTGCTGCTGCTGCTGCTCTGACTCTACTTCTTGTTATTGTTGTTGTTGCTGATGTTGTTGTTGATGTTGTTGTGATTTATGATGCTAATGACACGCAGGCAGGCAGGCTGTCGTGGCGCGCAGCGGCTCCTGTCTTGATGGTTATTAAATTATGGCAATTTGCGTACATCGTCAGCGTCGTCGTTGTCGCGCGGCTGCCACTAGCGCTGGTGTGTTTATTTAAAGCATGTTGCCAAACAGTTTACGCAATATATATTCAGCAGAGTATTCGGCAGTGCGCCTTATGCAAAGCGAGCCATGCGATTGGCAAAATATTCATGCGCAGGCGGAAGTGCAAAATGAAGAAAATGTTTCTTCCTTTTCCGCCTGCAGTTGCAATCGAAATGCACACACACACACACACGAACGCAAGCAGACAGATACAGTGTGAGTGTGTGAGGAGTAAGCCATTCGAAAAATAACTTTTCAATTTCCGCAAAACCACAGAAAATATATAAACTTTGCACAAAAATTTAATAAAACTTTTCGCATAAATAAAATTTGCATTAAATCAGCTGCAAGCGACGCCAGCGCCGGCTTAGGGCAACGCATATGAGTGTGTGCACTCTGTGTGTGTGTGTGTGTGTGCGTGTTTGTGTTTGTGTGCAGAACTCATGTCGAGAAACTTAATTTGAAATATTTGAGTTTGCCATTTGCGGCGCGTTTGTTTTTCTTTCATTTGCCTTTGCCGAGCATCGAAACTAATCGAGAAAGTTCGAAAATTTGTCATTGCGCCCCCTTTGGCCCCCTTAGCCGAACACTCGGAGAAACGCAACGCATCGATGCAACCGAAAAAGTTAACTAGTTAGTGCGCTGGCAACGCTTTTGACACGTCAGCCGCATATTGCCTGGAATTGTGCACACAAACCGCATTGCGTATACGCCCCGTGTACTCAGATATTGCTACGTTTCGACAAAGCTTAGACTTGGCTTAAACATTTGACTGACAGCCTCACTGATTGTGTGCGTGGGCGTGGCAGTGTCTAAGTGTCAGGGATTATGTTATTTGGGATTTGCTTAATTTACAAGCAGACGTCTCTCTTTCTGTCTCTCTCTATCTCTCAGTCTCTCTCATTCTCTTTGTTGATATTGGTACTAAAATTTAATTAATAATTTTCAACATTTGCTGCATAATTGACTTGTATCGCCTTCGGCTGCGACGTCATCTGCCTGACTGACTTAAGCGTTGATTCGACTTTGACTTCGGCTTTGATTTCCAACCAACGTCTCCGTCCGTTCATCTGTCTTGCTGCTAAGCTTGCGCATTTTTTCTGCTTGGCTGCCTGGCACGCACTGCCTTTGATCCCGACCACGCCCACATGTGGGGGGAGGCGTCCACTTTCAGCTTTGTCGAATTTTCTACCTATTAAGCACACGAAATTCAATCACAACCGACAAACCCGCAACGTTAAAGCCACACACACACACCTTCCTACACACACAAGCACACACATCTGGCTGTGAATATCCCCGTGAGTTATTTGTACCCTTATCAATTGCGGTTTTAACATATTGAATATGATGTGCGAATGTATTCGTTGCCGTGCGACTTGCTGCATCTGTGCGTAAAAAGCTGCCCTCGTGCGTGACTCCAAGCGATATCTTTGTATCTGTATCTGTATCGCTGTATCTGTATCTCCCGTTAAGTATATCAAATCTGTGTGCCAGAAAGTGCATAAATCTCCCATTTGCCCACTTCAGTTACGCATCCAGCCGTAAGCCCGAGGGCGCTCTTCCGATATGCCAACTGCTTATCGGGCGACTGCTAATGAAGTGCTTAATGGCAGCTTAACCCGCCGGCTGAGTAATTACAGCTAACTGTAATTGTGAGCTTTGCAGACAGTATATTGTATATGCCACAATACATATTTCTGTATATATATCTGGACTATGTTCACTTACCGATTTCTTAACGAAGCTGACAAAGCCATAGCCCTTTGATTTCAGCGTCTGCGGATCGCGCACAACTCGACAGTCTCTGCAAGTGAAAGATTTGCAAATTAAAAAGTTGATATAATAATTAAAAAGTCTTAATTGTCTAGATTAAATGTAATAAATAATATTAATACTTATTCCATAGAGTATGTTAGTGTTAATGTTTACAGAGTATGGTTGCTTACAGATATATACATACAAATATATACAGAGTACTTTTTGTTTATGTTATTAACAGATATAGTTTTTTAAGTTCTGCTGCTTATCTGCTGCATTTGCTTATTTATTTATTTCGTGGGGAAATTCACAAAATTAACTTAGTTTTTTCTTCGTTCTTAAGGCCGCAAGAAATTCCATTAAATAAAGCGCAGAATGAGTCAAGAAAAGTCGAAATCCAACGACGACGTCACGAATGTCCTTTGCCAAAGACAGAAAAAACCTCCAATAGAATTGCATGTGTGAAAATATGAGAAGAGAATAAAAGCGCAGAGGGAGAGAGTGAAGAATAGATAAGGGAGAAGAGAAGGGCTGGCTGGCTAGTTTGGCGGATAGCATTGCAGATAGAATACGTAAAGCCGAATCGTAAAAGCTGCTTCTTAAGAACGACAGTGAGCAGCTTATGCATGGGGCGTGGCAACCGCCCACCAGCCCACTGGCAGTCAAGTGAAAAGGATTTCAGTGGCGAATACCACAGAAAGTGTTAGACCACGTGTCGGACGTTGGGCGTCGCTCTCTCACTCTTACACTACCCCTGTCTCTCTCTTGCACTCGCCCAATCTCAATCTCTCTCTTTTTCTCTCCCTTCCTCTGTCTCCCCGTCTCAACTCCTCTCACTCAGTGCAGCTTTAAATATGCGCCCGTCTTGCTTAAGCCCGCCAAGAAATATTTTTCGCTACCCACTGATGAGTGTGTGGCTAACGTATGTGTGTGCAGCCACAACACCAACACTTACACACACAGCAACACTAACGGCAAATGGCAGGAGGAGGGGGCAGGGGATAGGGGGGAGTCAGGCAACCCGCATGTCGACCGCGGCATTTAAAAAAGGCCAACTTGATTGTAAATCACGATAAAAGTCAATTTTTAATATGAGTTTTAGTTTAGCCCATGCTAAGCCCACAGTCGTTGCTCCCTCGTTCCTCTTTCCCCTCCCGTATCCCAAGTGCCATGTAAAGTTGCCGACAAAAAAAGTATTTTAATGGCCTCTGGCTCTGGCTTCGTCGGCGTTCGGCTTCGGCTTCAGCTTGCGCGCTTCAAGGTTGCAATTTATGGCGCTGACCAACAGCGAAATTGCATTGCTGCAGCGTCAAGGGAGCAGCAGGAGGGGGGGGGGGGGCTGCACTGTAATCGATACGCACATAAATATTGAACGGAGTGTGAGGGGGGGGAGGTAGGAAATAGCATATTTAATTAAACTTTAATATTTATTAGCTACCAAAGGAATTTAGCTGCAATTGCTGCGGGCCCCGGCCAAAAATTGGGCCTGGCACTGCGAATGCAATGAAGCTTTGGTTTGGCAAGGGGTGTGCGAGGAGTAGTAGTGCCAGTGCAGGTTGGGTAGGGCTTGGCTTGGGTTGAGTTCGGGTGCAGGTTGAGCTGGGTAGAGTTGGGTTCAGTTGGGTTCTCTGGTATGTTACTGGTCTGGTCTTGTCTGGTTCCGCTGGCGCTTTTGTGGTCTGGCTGGCATGCAAACAAACAAACGAACACGATATGAAAACATGTAGACAAACGCAGACAGAGTCAACTCACACACCACACACACGCACACACACACGCGTTCATCTGCACACAAATAATGCAGCCTCCCCTTTGCGGCAGACTTTGATTGTGGCAACAAATTAAACTCCATGCAAATGTATGCATGCCACACACACGTCTCTCTCTCTCTCTCTCTCTGTCTCTGTCTCTCTTTCTCTCTGTGTGTGTCAGGCCCCAAAGCGAACCCCCAACTTGATCATATTTCACAATCGATAAGCATCAGTTCATATTTTCATAACATTTTTGTTTGAATATTTCAACATGCAGCAGACACAACAACAGCAACTGCAACTTGCAGCCAACAAGAAAGAGAGAGAGAGAGTGAGAGTGGGAGGGAAGCAAACAAATACGCAAAATGTCGATAAGTACTCGCCCGAGCATCGTGTTGCAATAATATGTTTGAACATTTAACATAAAACAAAGCAAACATGACCTTTGCCATGACTCGAGATGGAAATGCGAATGTGGATGCGCTGCCACTGCGAAGGCACTTCCAACACATACACAGATATACGTGTGCGTGTGTGTGTGTGGCTGCCACTTCGCTTCAATGACTCTCAAACTGTTGCCATAGTTGTTATCATGCACGAAAAACTCAAAAATTTGACTACGTCTACGTCGAGCATCGGCAACAACTGTGGCAATTTATCCGCTGACGTTTACTTATGCAGCAGTCAACTGTGCCAGGGGTGGGGGGGAGGTATAAGGGAAAGGGGGGTCTACGTGTCGAGGGCGTTTCAGCTGTGTGCACACGCCGCTCTGTTTGCCCAAAGAATTGAGCAGTGCTCGGCGAGTTGAGCTGCCTGAAGGGAGACAGAGAGAGAGGGAGAAGGACAGAGGGGGAGAGCTAGAGAACCTGCATGTCTTATTGAAAGGATAAATTTATGTGCATAAGCAGGAGCTGCATGCCAGCTGCGTCTGTATGTGTGTGTGTGTGTGCAGCTCAGGCCAATCAATATCTTTTTTACAAATATTGGCAAAAGTTTTGCGTTTGCTTTTACTTTGGCTTTGGCTTTAGCTTTGGCGCTAGCTTTGGCTTTGGCTGCTCGAAAATAAATTTCCAAAAAATATTTTCGTATCTTAAGTGCATAAAACTATAAACGTTAAACAAAATATTTTGCACACACACACACACATATGCTCGCATGCATGGATAGAGGAGGGAGCGGGGGGGAGAGAGTGCGAGGGAGACACAAATGCGGTTATTTAGACTAGATATTTTGGCTTTATTCCCAAGCCTTTGGCCCGTGCTTCGAGTAGGTTTTGGCCTAGACTCGAGGGAGCAACTTCTCATGCCACATGCCACCTGCTGCCCCTGCCACAGCCCCTGCCATCGTGCCACATGTTATTGCCTCTTGTGTGTATCTTTGGGGCGCGTTGAGCGCATTAGTTGTGGGGTTGTCGCTATTTTGGCTTTAACAATTGGTTTATGCTAACAATGCCCCCACCCCTCCACGTCTCTGTGTGTGTCCCACTCTCGCCCTATATCCTTCTCTCTCTGGCTCTTTCTGTGCCGGCTTATTGTGCGGCATGTGTGCTGGAATTTCTTTTGTGTTTGAATTAAAATTGCATAGATGATTTATAGAGAAGTTCGAGATCGTGCCGATTCACTTGCAGTTTGGCTCGAGCTGTGACCCCCCGCCCCCCACCCTTGCCACTCCCACGAGTAAATAAGATGAAAACTTATGCATGAGATTTCCGAATGCAGCACGAGACAGCAAAAGTGAAATGCAATCGAGTTGGGCAACGAAGGAAGGAATGGAACCCATCGAAGTGCTGTGAAATATCACACAGGCCACACACATACTTCACTATAAATTGGCAAAGGTGGACAGCACACACACACACACACACATGCACATGCACATACATGCGTAACTCTTCGGGGCAGCTCTTATCGGGTGAGTCAATATTTGTTTAGAGAAACTAAACTATCATTACACTTGCTCAAGGCATAAACAAAGTACACGTATCGATAGTCGACTGTCTCCCTCCACCCTCCTCGCAGTGCTTTGTTCAACCTAACCTGCAATTTGCAATTTCCTGGCCCGTTTTATCGATACTTCATCGCACTCACATAACGGTCTCTTGAAGACATGTAATTTTCAACTCGTATTGAAGCAAATCGCAGTAAACACAAATTACTCAGCTGGGCAAACAAATGTAAGCCGATAATATCATGCAAGAGAGTGGGGTGGGGAAAGGAGAGGGAGAGGGAGAGAGGGAGAAGAGCAGTCAATATCCATCACTAAGTCAATGAATTGTGTCTGTACTTCAATTTCCTTTAGCCAATTTTTGTTATTGGCCAAACATGTAGCCAGGACTTCTATTTCATTATTATCTGCATCTCCATCCGCATCCGCACTCTCATCATCATCATCCCCATCATCCCCATCATCATCATCATCATGGTGAATTTTTGAAATATTTTTCGGTCCTGTTTGCATATCGACTAGGCGAATTTTGTTCTCGGGCACTGTATGAATTTTTAGCTGAAATTCCAGCGCATTTTTATATGATTTGCTTGCTGATAGCTCCCTCCCTGGCCCTCCTTGCACCCTCCTGGCCCTCTTTGCCTATCGTTTTGCCGTTTTATTGGCCTGCTTGATGATTTCCTTAGCTATTTGTGTAGGCGGTGCCGGGCGGGGCAGGGCTGGAGGGGGGCGTGGTTTACTGTTACTTCGATCAGTCAAATACAGTTGTAAATTCAAATGAAATGCAAGTGGGCGCATTGTTTGATTGGATTTGCAGGCACTGCCAGTGGGCGTGGCTGAATTTCAAGTTGGCCAAATATTCAAGTGGGGTGGGGGGGATTTTCTATAGAGAACTTTTTTCGCTGCGAGTGCATTTTATGACCGAAACTGCGATGCGATTATCCCGGTCGGAGAATTAAGTAATAAAATGTCGAAAAGAAAATGCGTGAGAATTAACGAAAGAAAAACTTGAACTTAAAGCTAGGCGAGAAGGGGGAGGGGGTGGAGAGGGGGAGGAATGGAAGGGGGTGGCCTACTGGGAACCCTTTGCATTTAAGCTGCTGTCACGTGCCCCGTTGCGAGGGGCATGCAACATTTATTTACACGAGAACATGCTAAACTCGCATTTCGCATTGAGCGAGTGAAAAGGAGAGAGAGAATTTCCTTGCTCATCTGCATAAAATCAATTCCATTTTGGAGACAATTTGAAGATTGGAATACAAATTTCGAATTATCAACGTGGGACACAAGAAGCCAAAATAGAAGCATAGGGGCGGGGGCAGTGGCAGCAGAAGCAGAAGTCGCTTGCTTGACTCTTTCTGGCCAGCGATCGCAATCAGCATTGAACTGGCCAATTGGAGTGGGAGGTGGAACAAGCGAGGGGGATGTGCAGGGGTAAAGGGCAACAGCATCAACGATGCTGCTTGACTTGTGCCGGCTTCCACTCCTCCTCCTCCTCCTTCTCCTCCTGCAACACTGCTGCCTGCCACGTTTTTCATTCCGTTCAAGCATTTACGCCATAGACACTGCTCGACTGTGCCGCAGCCAGCAACGGCGTCAGCGTCAGCGCCAACGTCATGCATACGTAATGCGGTCGGGGACGCTGGCAACGCAGCAGCAGCAGCGGCAGTGGCAGTGGATGAGTCGACTGCGGGGCCAAGCAGCTGCTTTGCTAATTCCACAGCAGTCGTGCCTGGGTGTCGCTGTCTCTGACTGTGTCTGTGTCTGTCTGTGTGTGTGCTACAATTGCTTTTGTATTGGTGTGCGCAGTGCAGCGGCAAATTATGTGGTGTGTGTGATTTGCCACAGACGCTGCGCCCAGTTTTGGTTTTCCCCCGCTTCCCTTAGCAGCCTTAACACGCTCAGGCTGAGGCGATGTGCGAGTAAAACGTCACAAAAGAAAGCCGGAAAAAGCTAAACTAAAGAAACAAAAAAAAGGAAAGAAACAGAAGGGAAGAAGCAGAGAACAGAAGAGAAAAACGAGGGGGAGAAAGGGAAGAAATAAAGCGAACGAATTTGCATGCAACTCGTTACGGCGCTGGCACTTGTGTGTTAAGCCCGAGTGGCGCCTCATCCTCGAGTCACGGCACTGACACTCACACACACACTTACACACACACACTCAGTTGAAAAAAACCATATCGATTTTGCAGTAAATAAAACATTCAAAGATTGAAGTTGCTGCTTTTGAGCTTAGCCGAATGGTGTGTGGCCTCTTTTTTTATGGAGTGCGCCGGCTCCCGCTGCCTGATCCCGCTGCCTGCTGCCGCTGACTGCTGCCTGCCCCATGGCTGCTGCCCGCTGACGGTGGCTGCTGCTCGGTTTGCCTCGATGGCGCTTCCTTTTATGGCTTCCGCTTTTTTACAGTCCGGGCATGAGGAGCAGCTGCTGGCTGGCTTTTGGGATTGTGGACAGGGGGAGAAGGGGTGGGGGGCCGCGCTGGTGATAGGAAGAGGGGGAACGGAGGCTGCCAAATTGTAAATATTTTTGTCGGCCACGTAGCGGCACAGGAGAAAATATTGCATTTTTCGCTTGGCATAATAAACGATGTGCTGAAAAAACCGCCAAAACCTCCAAACGAAAATATTGCACAAGAAAAAAAAACACACGCGAGAACGCTCAAAAATACCAACAGCTGCAGCGCATATGAATAACTGTGCAGGCACACACACGCACACACACTCATACGCAAGTATTTTTGTAGCGGAAAGTTGGCTTTAATTATAGCGGAACAGAGAGAAAAGCGCACAAGCAAAGATCGTGTTAAGCAGGAAAACTTTAGCTTTTAAATTCAAAATTCATAATCTGAAAATATACAATAAATGTAAAATGCAGCCCTCAAAACGGTAAGATCGTGTGACTATTCATTGCTTTACAATATTTCTTTTAAATCTGGCAAATTTACGGCTAAAAAGAAAAGAACCTTCTTTTAAGTTTCGCCCACCCCTCTCCCCTCTACAAATATCTGCTGTATTTGCGCTGCATATTTTCAATTTATAACTGTCAGCTCTGTAAACTCTTTGCATCAGCTAAAAATCGGCTAAACGGTCAACCAACTGTCACACATGGCCAAAACGACGCCGACAAACAACAAAAAAACTGCCAAAAATCAAATTAAATTGGCGCCGCTGCCAGACACAACTGTCTTGCGAGTGTGAGTGTGTGTGGGTAAGTGCTAGAGTGTGTGTGTGTTACGCAAGAGTTGCTCGATAAATTACGCGTTGCCTTTCGCATTGATTTGGCATGAATTATGGAAAACATTTGTCCAGCCAAACTTCTGCATATGCTGAGCTGAGTTTCCACTTGCTTGACTTAAAGTATAGAGTATCCTACATGTGTGACTATATCTAACATATATAAATATATATAGTATATACATTTCCACTAAATGCTGCTCTGCTCTGGCTAAACGTCGAAACATGTGAGCGAACGAGTTGAGTTTTATTTATAACGCAACAACCACAAACCTCCTCACGAGGGAGAAGGAGGCTACGGAGGCTACTCTGGCACTGGCCACGCCCGGGACACACGTCAATAAAACTGCTTCAAACTGTCCACATTGAAGTTGTAGTCATAGCAGGCAGGGGGGTGGGGGAGGTAGGGGTAGACAGTGCTGGGAGGGGGGGCAGGTAAAGCTGATGCGATGCATGGCCAGGCGATAAGGCTACTTTAACGCTGTCCCCGTTTTGTGCATGATACCGGGCACACGAGCTCTACGTGGACCAGCCCCTTTCGTGTTCTAGCCAAGGGAGAGAGAGAGGGTAAGGGGGCAGGGGAATAGTGGCCATGGCGCTGCATGGCGTTTCAAACATGCAAATTGCTTGCGGTTCGCTTCGGTTTTTCGCTTTCAATGAGTCCCCGCTTACAGTACACACGAGTTGGGTGTGTGAGAGAGTGTGAGTGTGTGTACGACTGTGTGTGTGCGACTGTGTGTGAGTGTGTGTATGTATAACTGTGTATGTGTTTGGTTTTTATGTGCGCATTGCAACAACAAAAAATCCATTTAGATTAATTAGTTTTTAAGCGAAACAAGCGGGAAGAGGGAAAGAGAGAAAGTAAGGAAAAAGGGAAGCAAGGCGCAGAGCGGGAGCAGGCAGCAAGGAGTGTGATGGGTAAAATGAAGGGAAGGGGAAGCAAGGGGCAGTCTGTGGGTGAGGACTCTTAAATGCTGCCTGCGGCAGCTTAAATGACTCGAAACTCTCTTGAATCCCAGCCTGGTGGGCAATGCACGCGTTGCGTATTCATAAAAAGCTCAATAGCAGCAGCTGACACACACACACACACAGATACACACACGCACATAGAGAGCCAGTGAAATGCATAATAAAAGTGAATTACTCGTTTTGTATCTTCGAGTCGAGAACGAGACTCACTTTCTGCTCGACTACACTTGGGCAACTTTGTTGGCCAAATCTCAGCAGCAGTCGCCAGTTGCCAGTGTTGCCAGTGTTGCCACCTGCCCGCTGTTCGTAGCGCACTGCAAAATGGCGCTTAATGATGCCAGAGATGAGCGACCGCAGCTAGAGTGGGAGGAGGGCGGCAGCCGGCTGGGTGTGTGTGTGTCAATGGACTTTGCTCCGCTTGGCTGGCAGTTGTCGACCTGGCCATCTACATAACTAACTAAGCGTGCCATGTTGCAGTCGTCTGCGGGTGTTAAACTTGTCGTACACGGACTGCAAGACGAGAAAAAAAGGAGCAGGGCAAATATGCAGAGGAAAAAAGACCGAAAAAGTAGTGAAATAAACTTTGCTCGAAAGTTTGTTTATTACGCGCCGACAACCGACAAAGAAGTGAGTAGCTCACTGGGCAAGGGGAAAGGGGAATGGGGGCAACTTTATAGAGTCGCCGTTGTGTGCTGAAAATTCATCATCTTTTTAGCAGTTTATGCGGTAGTTGCCCGCCTATGCCACGTCAGACAGGCCAGCCAGGAAGCTGCCGAGGAGTCTGTCTGTCTTCAGACTCTTTTGTGCGGCTCTTCAGCTTTTTTGTACCCTGCACTCAAGGAATTGGTTCAAGGGCTCTCGAAAATGAAGTTTGGTATGTGCCAGAAATCGCATTAAATTCACAAATTCGCAGTCATGTTGAAAGGGTATCTGCGGGTCGTGCACTTAAGTGTTTCCTTTGCTTTGCTCCATTAAAAACTTGTAGCAACTTGGCTCGTTATCCCTTTCATAGTTGTCTCCTGCGAAAAACAATGCCTCGACTCGGCCATAATTTCATTTACATATCACCCTATCATACTGCACACATATATAGTTCTATAGCACCATCGATAGGGAATATTAGTAAGGTGCGCTTTGTGCGAAACTTCGATTACAACGCGCACAAAAGTCGAAGGTAAATGCCGCCAGGAATGGCAAACTTTTTTGCCTTTGCTTCGTGGGGAGAACAAGAGAGTGAGAGGGGGAGACAGGGGGGAGGGGAGATATAAGAAGGAAAAATACATTTTACTGCATCATTAAGGATAAGCATCAAACTGGCTTTGAATTTGTTTGTAGCCATGCGGCGCTTTGTGCGCAACTTCCGGCAGATAAGTGCAGCTCCGCCGCGCCAGACCAACCGACAAAGGATGACAATAAAATAAAGCCCTGTGCCTTAAGTCGAATGCTTTAAGTTTTACGATTATAATGCCTTGAATTCAGAGGCACAGATGTGGCATGTCGATAAGCAGTTCGCATTGCGAGACAGTAAATCAAGCAGTTCTAATTAGGAAATAATTTAGATCGCCAACAAGTGAGTAAATTGCAAAGAGCAGAGCATGACCCCCCATTCCTACATTCCCCCTTGCTACCCACTCCAACTGCTGCAACTAGTTGCCACCTTCAAGTGGATGGGATGCAGCGCCAACGCCATCGCATCGTGTGCAGGGACGTCATTGGAAATCCGAGTGAAATCCTTAGAAATGTTTTATTAGCCCTACCTACGCTTGAATAAGCTAGCTTAGCGGAAGCTATCGGATTTTATGCTTCTGACTTTTGCCAACGTCGAGAGGCGACTCGATCCGGCAAGCCAAAAGCCAGCTGCAGCCCAGTTCTGCCCTGGCTCTGCTCGTTTTGCGGTCCGCTCGGCTCCGGTTGCCCCTCTGCCCTGTCTGCCTTGTCTGTCTGTCCGACGTGGCGTGGGTCAGTCGTCGGTTCGTTCATCGTTGCTTAAGCCGTGTGCATTGCAGATGCTGCTTCTCCCTTTTTTTTGCTCTTGTTCCCCTCGTTTTCTTTTTGCAGCTTTCGGTATTGTTTGACTGCCGGACACGGCGCACTCAAACTCGTATTCCGGCTGTGGCTCCCGCTCCGACTCCTGCTTCCACTGCACTCCCAGCACGTTCGGGCGCTGATTATCTGCACGCGGCTATTATCTTTGCCTCTGTGTGTGTCTCTGTGTGTGTACCTGGCCTGGCCTGGCCTGGCTTATTGTCTAATGAACGACTGCAGCTGTCAGTCGGGCCCAGTTTCAGTTGCCTTCTCTTGCGACTTGTGCGTTCATTAACTGCGAGGCTTAGTTCGGAGAATTCCACACGCGCTGCGCTGCGCTGCTTCATAATTTGCCAGCAAGTATTATTGTATTGGCAAAATATTTATGTAATGCCTGCAATCGCATTCCTTGCCTTGTTCGGCCAAGTTTGGCAGCCATTTTTGGTATTTCGTATTTATAGGAATTTCCACCATGGCCAGCAGCAGCTTCAGTATCAGCTTCAGCTATGGCTTCGCCTGCTGCCTGGGCTTCGGCTTCAGCTTTAGCTGTAATTCTACTCTCACAGCACACACACACTCGTGTCTCCCTCTTCCCCTTGCGCACCCACACACAATAGAGAACCTGTTAATCCAGCAACAACAATGGCGACGGCTGAGCTCCAATTCCCCCTTTGTGCCAGGTTAGAAATATTGAAAAATGTTTATTGAACAACGATATATGCGATGTTCGCATGTGCCGACAGACCTTTCCCTTCAGTTGTCTACCCCCACCTGCCCGCACTCTACTGAAAGGATTCTACGAGCTGCTCGAAATCAAAACAAACTCTGAAATCACATTCCATATTCAACAGCCATGAATTGTCTGCATCCCTTTCCAGATTCACCTCTAAGAGTAGAAATCTTTTCGGATTCTCAACAGATGTTCTCACTCGTTTGTAAGCTGATTTTGAGAAATATTCTCTGCAACATCGATTTACATAATACGACGCGTGGGTGGGCAATGAAAGCAGCGCAAATTCTGAATTGTTTTTGCTGTAATAATTCAAAATACAGTTCGCAAGTACCGCGTGTTTTTCAATAGTACTTCGACAGTGTTGTCATCGTTGGAGTATCAATTATCAAGCATGGCAGAAACAATCAACATGCGGGCACTGAACCACAGCACCACCACAGACCCTTCTCTGTTCATCTCAAGAGCATCCTTATGCTTCGCTTTGTATCCTTAAAACAACAACAACGATGGAACTTCCGTTGGCTATAATTGATGATGCGTTCTAGAAATGGGCGGAGAGTAAATTGAGATCCATACTAAGCCCGTCTAGATTGATTTTTTCTCGAGCAATGAAAATCTTTAATTTATATATGTATATCTATACAGAGTTAAGTTGATGAGTTTATGCAATGATAGCTTGCTTATTTTTTTCAATTGTAACGAAAGAATTTCGCTTTAAGTTTAATCTTAAATTATTCATATACACATTTTTATGAGGAACAACATCCTCACACCGAGCAGGCTTGCAATCCATTGCTCCATCCAGAACCAAACAGGAAGCACAGTCTGCAGAGCTTATAAATATTCCACAGCCAATAACGCACGAAGCGTAGACTTCCGTTCTGTTTTGGGGGAAATGTAAAGTTGTCTAGTTCGAGTTGAGATGGATCCGGGTGGGGGCGCGGGTTCGTGTTTGGGTTGATTGACTGCTTTGGATGCTTAGGTAAGCGTGTCTGGAGTCGTCGTGTGTCGTAGCGTGTGAGCGAAACGATAAACTTCATTATATTCATATATTAAACGTCATCAATACGACCCGAAAACGAACAGGAAAGGAGCAGCAGGAGCAATGGGGATGCTGTGCGTGTCGATTGTGTTTGCTTGCCAGACCATTAAAAACGTGAAGAAGGAAATCGAAAGAAAAACTGAACCCTGAAATATTTATCTCACCGCAGACAAACAATGCGAATGCGACGTGCGTCAGTGTTTTTGGCTATTTGTCAAACTGACGATTTCTGGCAATCAGCGACGAAAATTGACAAATATATGAGTTGTACGAGGGGGTGGCTCTTCCTTAGTCAATGCCCTTGCTCTCTTCTTCTTTCTCTCGCTATCTCTCTCTTTCTGCTACTCCTGTTCTGTTACTCCTAGTTTCAGTTAAAGCAACCTGTCTGAATTCTTAAAAGTTGGCATTGATATATTTATATAATAATAAATAATGAATATTGTGGGAAAGATCTGGTAAGGCCATATCAGATGACCTTAGTTAACAGTCTACGGACTGGCAAAGATGAAGAATAAGAAAAAGCATTGGTAACTAAATATCTAACTAAATTTAATTTAACTCCCAATTGTAAATAAAACCATTTCTTTTAAGAATAAATTATCAGTGTATTGAACACAGCAAAGGTGACCTGAACCTTAAACCAATAATTTAAACCCAAGTCCCATAATATTATATATTTAATTATTCATGTAAAATTTTTTGATATACTATGTAATAATTTATTGATAATTAATATAGTTGGTAGTTATTTTAGATATAACAATAAGTCAACGTTCAGTTTTACTCTAACAAACAGCGATTGATTTATGGACCACAACTTCTACTTCCCACAAAGTCCGACTTGACCGATCGACGATTCCAAAAGACAGACCGACTTATCCTCTTTTTCAGCAACATCTTTTTTACTTCTTTTACGATTCTCAATCTCAACTCTAAACTTCAACTGACTGCAACTTATTAACTTCAACTCTTAACATTGACAGACTTCACCAGACTTCTTGCCAACTGCAACACTGATGCTATCGATAGTTGCTTGTAGCGTTGCCACCTGTTTATTATTTATCATTGTTTACATCTCTGTAGATATTTGCGTAATATTTCTCAGTCCTCGCTATGTCTTAATTCTTGCAGAGATGCGTCTAATTAAAAATAGATAAAATATACAACCTAAATATATGTATATCATATAGATCGGGCATTTTATAGGCCAGTTAGCTTGTTACATACCGCTTGGGGCGTTTGCAGCTTTGCTTCATTTATTTAAAAGCGTTTACCAATTTATTTTTTATATTTGTGCGAGCACCAAAAAATTCCTTGTACCAATTTCGAGTTTTGTCATAAAAAATTGAAAATGTCAAAAACAACGTAAAGCATGTTGCCAGCTGGGAAAGCCCTGCGCACTTGTGTGTGTGTGTTTGCTGTTGTTGTTGTTGTGTGTTGCTATTGTATGTGTGTGTGTGTGTGGCTGTTGTGTGTGTCGCACAAAACGTGGAAATAAACATGGAGTGAGCTTGTTGTGTGTTTGCCTATGCTGCGCTGTGTGCGTATGTATGTGTGAGTATGACTGTGTGTGTGTGTGTGTTTGAGGGGGGTGTGTGTGTGTTTATGTGTTTGGTTTGGCCGTTGTCGGCATGTAGTTGACATCATTGATTGATTTAGCTGTCAATTGCATAATCACTCAAGCGTTATTGTTCAGCTGCTCAGTCGGCGCCTCGGCTTGTGCCCCGCCCACTTACCTTGACTACGCCCACTATACTGTAGACTGTAGCCGCTGCCAGTGACTTGCTCGATGAGGGGGGGAGGGGGATCTCTGGTTGTGTGTGTGCGCTGTCCACGTGTGTGGCAAATAAACCAGCAAGCTGCCGAGTATCAGGCAATTGTCAGCAGGCTGTTGTTGCTATTACTTCCCCCTCTCCCCCCTCACACACCCCACGCTGCTGTTGTTGTTGTTGTTGCTGTTGTTAATGTTGTTGATGTTACTGTTGTTGTTGTTGTGATAGTTGTAGCTGGCAACCGCAACAGCATCAGCTGTCTGTGAGGTTGTTACACAGACAGGCAGGAGAGCTGACACAGACACACTCACAAAGCCATCCCACATAGGCATTCTGTGCATGGCTATGTATAGGTGAGTGAGTGTGTGCGTGTGTGTGCTTCGATGTGCCTCGCATATTGGTAAGAGCAATTGATGTGGCAACAAATTAACATGCCGCAAATGGAAGTAATGGCCAAGTGTTAATTGTTGTGTGAGTGCTGACGAGCCTCACACATGCTATCACGCCCCCAATCCCCGCCCTCCCAGGCATACGCAGACAACTACACACACGCACATACACACATTCAAAGAGGTGAAATTGTACAATGACGTCACTGAAAATTGATTCGCTTTGAGGCAAAGTTATAATAAATCACCTTTGCCTGCTGCTCTTTGTGGCCACTTTCGGTTGTATTTGTGCAGCACACACACACACAGCAGGCTGGTAAAAAATGGATATGTCAATGTCCTTTATGTCAACAAGATAATAGCAAAGTGAGTTGACCAGCGCTGAGAAGGAGAGCAGATAAAAAAAGAAACGAAACGAAAGTTCAAATCAACAAAGGCAAAAGTCAACTAGCAATGGCAGAGAGAGAGAGAGAGAGAGAGAGAGAGAGAGAGCAACAATTGTGAATGAAGAAAATTAAGTTGAGAAATAAACATCTCCAACTCGATGTATAAACTTTGCCAGCCATAAATAGCTCAACATTTTAAATATTTAGCCATATTTTTGGCAGTTTTTGGCTTCGACTGGAGAATGAAGCTCTTGACTAATGGAAAAGGTTCCTTTATTATGGAAGTTTGTGTGTATTGAATTCCATCAAAGTTGTGTGTGTGCCATTGACTTTGCCATTCGAAGTTAATAAAGCCTTTGCTCAGCATTTAGATTTTATTACAATCTTTTTCTTTTGACTATTTTGAATTTATTTTCTGATTGGGTTTTCTCTCTTTAGTTTTTCTTTGGCTTGTTTTAATTTAATTTTCGATTTAAATAAATCATCAAAAATAATCTAAGATGTGCTGTGAAATGCACAACTGACTCGCCGAGCTGAAGGACAATTTCCTACATGTGCATGTGCAGAGGCCAAAATTGTTGTTATTGTTGTTGCTTTTGTTGCTTCTGTTGCTGTTGTGGCTGTTGTTGTTGCTGCATTTTGGCTGCTTGGCGTGTCAACGCCGGACATCCGCAATGTTGGCCAGTTTTTGGTAGTTTCACAGAGTGCTATAAATCTTCAGTCAAGTCAAAATGGAAAATGCCACAGCAACAACAACGATCAGTACGTCAGCCCAATGCAGGCATTCTCAAGCATAGAAACAACAACAACAACAGCAATAACAACAACAGAAAGTCATAAAAGTTTCGACTGCTTTCGGCGACGCTTTTCTTACTTGCGTCAAAGCGTTTGATTTGCCTCGTTTTTCCATTGCTGCTGCTGTTGTTTTTTTTAGTGTTGCTGCTGCTGCTGCAGTGCTAGACGGAAGTGCCTAACTAGCCGGCATTTGTATGCCCTGCCGTTTAGGGCCAAATTTGCTGCACATTCGCATTCGTGTTGATTTTTAACTGCCAAACGCAGGCAAAACAAATTTGGACTCGCACAGCGCGCGAACAGGCAATGGGCGTAGAGAGCTGCTGCTGTGCGGGGCCGTGAGTGATGGAGGGGGGAGGGGGTACTGCAATTGTAGCCAATGAAGGCAGAGGGGGAGAGAGAGAGACGACGACGTTACTGCAATTGCACGTCAGCGACATGTTTGCACTTGACAATTCATTTCATTGTTTGTAGATTGCATTTGTCGCCCCTTATCCCCCCACAACCATTCCCCTCTCACTCGCCCAGCTTCAACTGCTGCAATTTCTTTGCCCAGCACGATACCCGCATGGAGTACAGGGTGTTGCTGTTGTTGTTGTTCTTGTTGCTGTTGTCGTTTGCGGGCTGGCTCCAAAATTGCATTCGCGGCACGCGATGAGCGCATTTCACTTGCGCCTCTCCTCGCCACGCCCTCCCTCCCTCGACAATCGCCTGTCGAGCACAAAACGCTCGAGTTTATTTCTCAGCAGCCTTTTGCTACCTTTTTCGCATTGCCCTCGCTGTATGTGTGTGTGTGTGTGTGTGAGTTTTCTTCTTGCCTTTTTTTTGTTTTTCTTGGCATACGAAAATGCAATTTTCTTGGCACTTTTGCCGAAAACTTGCTGCGAGTGTGTTTGTGTTTGCCTGTCGGTTGTTTGAATTGCAGTATGCACGTGGTCAACAGGTTATCCTGTGGGCAGGTCACCTACTCTACCTCGCACCCCGCTCCCTCCTCCCTTCCCACTTCCGCTTACTTGCCTGCTGCACTTATTTCCGCTTTTGTACCTTTTTGGCATTTTCTTTTCCTTGGTCTCTGCTTGCCTTTTCCTTTTTGTGCAATCCTTTTTCTTCTTTTTCTTTGGATTTGTTGTTGTTTCTGTTGCTGCACCTTGCGGTTTTCTCATTTATTTGGTGCCGTTGCACAAACGTCCAACGTATTGCCATTACCTGGCAGGCTCCTTGTTGTTGTTGCCACAGGAAATGACTTCAATTTGCTGTTAACAAGTTTAAAATTTCGAAATTGCAACGGAAATACACAACATGATTTCGACCCGAGCATTGGCGCACATAATTACTCAAGAAGTGCCAACGGCTTTGACATTAGAGAAGGAGAGCGCAGAGCGCAGAGCACAGAGGGGGGCAGACAGAATCAACTCGAATTTGAAAGCAAGTCGAGGTGAACAAAAGGCGCACAGAAGGCGACGAGGCGACAAGTCTACGCTGGCTCTGGCACTGTGCAGAGCTTACAGCTTGGACAAGCTCATGCTCATCCGCTTAGGCAGCGAGCAGCAATGAAGGCTCTGCTTGAACAGCTGCTGCAAGATGCCAATGAACTGTTGCCTCCCTCCCCTGCTCTGCTGCGCAACGTGGGCGAAATAAATCTGCTGCCATTTGGCAGAAATCTTCACTCGACTCATGCTGGCATGCTTCTTATTCATATGCTCCATTCACTTCGTCATGAATCCACTCACTCTCCGGCTTGCTGCTGCTGCTGCTTATAAATGCGAGTGCGTATACGTGATATGCCTAAGTCGGGCTGCCGTCTGTATAAATGTTTGCGATAAATCAACAATTAATCAAACATCATCTGGCCAACGGCACTTGCCAGCTGACTTGACAACTGTGACAACAACAACAACAGCAACAAGAATAGCTCCAGATAGCATAGAGCACCATATATCACTGAGGTAGGTGACTTTTAAGTTTGCATGCCATTTGCATGGCCGGGAAAGTATTTGATCGTTCACAGTTGCACAGTGTGTAAAATACCCTGTAATAGATACAGACACTTCTATATAGACTGTCGTATAGTTTAGTGACACCCAGTTAATTATGATGAACATAAAGTGAAATTCCCATTAAAAAGCAAGTACGAGACTACAGTCGAGTGTGATAGACTGTCAATATACCAGCCACTTAATTTGCAAACGATAGTTGTTCTGTTTAATGAAATGTGCTGCATTAAAATTAGAATTCTGTTTTTTATCGATTGACGGGGGCGGAACTGGGGGAAAGACAAAAATCTAAAACAAACTTAAGTTGCTTGCAATATTTAGACATTTTTCATTATTTTTTGTAGTCCTAGCTCTTATAGTCTTGGAGATATAGTTGCTCATACGGACTGACAGACTATATCGACTTGGCCGTTGATGCTGAGTAAGAATATATATAGTTTGTGGGGACTTACATACATGTTACATATTATTTCAATAGGCACAAAAGTTTAATGCCCTTCTACGCTATAAATAGCGGGTATAAAAACATAGCGTGGAAAATATAGTGTATGAAATTTGCAGGAATGAATTTCATTTAGCATTTTATTATATATATTTTATTTATATTACGTGAGTTTTTTGGAAAAGTCTGTTTTCTGTTTGAACTCGTATCAAATTGTGCTGCGACAAATTTGTGTAATAAGCTTTCTGCGGAAGTCTTCGAGACAATGCAACGAAATTAAATTTGCTAATTACAATAAAAGGGGCGACCTCATTATATGTCAAGCAGTGCTGGGAGTGTGAGAAAGTGCTATCAGAGTGGGGGTGGGGGGTAGATTTCAGTGGAATCACTCAACAAATTGTTGAGGCTTTTATTAAATTTGATGTGTTTCGTTGTTGTTACTTTATGTTTTTTGTTTTGCTTAATTAATTTGAGTACTCGACGCAATAACAAGTACACAAGAGAACACACACGTACCACACACACACTCACACACACACACTCACACTTGAACAGTTATTTTAATCATAAAAGCGCGTGGCCATGTGATAGAGACGAAAAACGACATTATCTTTTAAGGGCAGAGGCAGTGGGCGGGGGGCGTGGCGCTCTTTAGCATATACAGATGTGTAAGTTGATTATTAACCAGCCATATTCAGTAGGCGTTGCAAGCGCAGAGAGAAGTGGGGCAGCTGCTGCTGCTCGCATGTCTGTAATTACGGTCATGCTCGGAGACAGAGCAAGTGCGAGAGAGAGTGAGAGGGAGGATGAGAGAGAGGCACAGTTCATGCCCAGTTGAATACAGACATTAGGCATGCATAGCTATTTAGTCGAACAAACACGCACTCACACACACACTCACACACACAGAGCCTAATTTCCATTTTGCCACGGACAACGGATGATTTCATTAGAGCGCGTGCGCTTGAGGATTTTGCTGCTGCTGCTGCTGCTGCTCGATTATAATTTCATTCCATGTGCCCTGCCATGTTCACTGTGTGTCCTGCGTGTGTTTTGCAATAACAACGAAGAAATGAAATTAACTCAAAGCACATATTAAGCGAGTGCCTCTGTGTGTGTATGTGTGTGTAAGCTTCTCTCTCTCTCTCTTGTTCTCTCTCTCTCTCTCTCTGTGTGCGTGTGCTGGGCGAGTAATCTAACGCAATTAATCGGTTCGTCAGTGTTTTGACAAAGTACAAACATGTCTCTGTCGTTATGACTGTTTCAGTTGTTGCTCAACTCACTTCGCTACTGTTGTTGTTGTTGTTGTTGTTGCTGTGTCATGTCAAGGCTTTCAGTATGCAAATTAATCTAAAATTACACTGCAATACAAAGCGACAGCGCGGAATTCATTTCAATTCACAGACAGAGAAATAGCTGCAATTAAATTGAATGAGTCAAGGTGGATATTTATTTATAGTGCCACCTCAAGGGAATTCACAGGCGCTTCTTTTTAGTTTATCTGGTATAATTAAGTATTTCAGTATTTCACATTGCAAGGTCACATTCTTGCATTCACATTTCCACTCGATACAATTGGAAATCAAAAAGCCATTATGCAAATGCTGCTGCCAGCAACACATCAAATTGATATCAATCTACAAGAAAATAATTTAAATATATTAAGTGCCTGTCTGCCTGCCTTCTCTCTCTCTCTCTCTCTCTCTCTCTCTCTCTCTGTGTGTGTGTGCACCTATTGTTTGAGGGCCTAGGCCAGTCGAAATCCCAGACAAATTCAATCAATCAAAACTGGAGAACGGCATTGCGCCAATGCCCCGTTACGTGCCCGTAATGAAGTCCTGTCCAAATTTGCCTTTTCCTAAATTAGCACAAATGTTCATTTTACGACTTTGACAGCGGCCAGCGGGGGAAGGTGGATGAAGATGGCAATGGCAGCGTTGCTGCCTCTCATTCTGTAACATCTCTGCTCTGCCTTGTGCCCTGCTTCATTCTTCTCTGTTCTCTTTTCCCTGCCCTGTTCAGCTCTGGTTTGCCCTGCCGTTGTCTCTAATTTCTCATTAATTTGCAAGTGAAATCAGTGAACACGGATGCCCTGCGCCCTTCCCTCCCTCGCCGCTCAGCACTCACCTTTCCTCTTGGCAAATGACAACGAGCAAAGCGTACAGCGCACAAAACGTAACGACAAACGAAGCGAGGCAACGGGGCGTATGAGTGCTGCATGCAAAACCAGCGACAGAGAGGCAGTAGCGCAAGGGGGGGCGCAGCGTGGTTGGCTGCTGTTGAATGAATGCTCGCTAGGTGTTTGCGGTGGTTTTTCGAGTATTTTGCCAGAGAGACCAATGGCAAGCAACGTAAGCGTTGTCAACGCCACTGCAAAGTCAATAGGAGACGTTGGCAGAGCAAGAGATGGAAATGGAGGCAGAGACGGAGCAGCAGAATGCGGACCATGGCCCGGCAAATGGATGCCTGGTGGGGGCGGGAGAGGGACTCGCGACTGTGGCTGACGCTCGGACTTAATTGAAAGGCGTTTATTTGGCTTTAAAAACGTAAATCAAATTCATTTAAATCTCTCTCTGTCGACTCCCTGCCTCCCTCCCTTCCACTTCACCTTTGTGCAGCAATTACACGGCACTCGACAGCAGCCAAGGGATGAGGCAAGAGGCAGCAGCAGCAGCAGCTCATTTTATAGCTTGTATTTTAAATAAATGTCGCGCTGCGTAGTTACCGCGCCGCAGCTGTGCAAATTTCAGCGCTCACGCCACTTGGGGCAAACAAAAGGCTCTTGACATTGGCCGTCATTCGCTCTTGTTGGATTAGCTTTGATTAGATTTTTTGCCCAGCTGCCAGGCAACACTCGCTCTGCCCACAGAGTGTCACTCAATGGCCAGTCTCCCCTCCATGCCACACCTGCCATGTCAGGACTCTATTGGCCCATGATTACATTAGATTCAGCTCCTCCTTTGTGCGCTCGCTAATTTTTTCTGGCTTTGGCTTTGGCTTTGGCTTTGTTGCGCTCTTCTCTCTTTTTTCGTCAACCTTCAGCCTGAGTGCTTTAAAATTACATTTCCGTGTCGAAATTGCACCTGCGGCACGGCCTGTGCCCTGAGTGGGCTCCCCATTCTGGCCCTGGCCCATCATAAAGTGTGCCACTCAATCTGTGTGACTCATTGTGTCAAATTATTTTGGGGATTTATGCGTTGGCAGCCATTTTTTATGCCTTGCCTCGAGTCGAGTCGAGTCGAGTCGAGGCTGGCACTTACTTTAATGGCAGTCAATTTATTGCCAATAAATTTGTAGCCAAAAAGTTTAGAGCAAGGCCAGAAAATTTCCAAACATTTTTATTTGCTTCAGTGATAAACTTGCAACATATGTGCGGACGCAGGACGCAGCAGGCTCGCAGGCGGCTCGAGATCGAGATCCGGTTGGGGGCCGCGTCGCTTTTGGCAGCCGCTCAACTTCTAGCCGAGTCGAGTCGAGTCGAGCCGACCGAGGCTCGCAGGCTGCTGCGAGCAAAGCCAAAACTGCACTTAAATTCAATTTGTGCCAGCCGCCTGGCAAATGACAGGCGCAAGGGGGGTGCGAAGTGCGGAGGAGGGGGGGAGGGAGTGGAGTTGTTGGGCGAAAAGTGCCATTTTAAACGGCAGCCAAAAATTGTCGTCTTCATTGCAGCATAATTTCAGTCGGCATTGCTGCTGCTTTGTTGGCGCGATAAAAAAGTTGCTCCAGCCGCAGAGCACACTTCACCCCCTCCTGTCTAACTCCTCCCCCACTCTACTTCCCCCCTTGCAGCCTTTGCTGTTGATTTAATTTTAAATGCTGACGGCGCCCATCGTCAGGCTCTTCATTGCGCAGCGAAGTGCTTTTATTTATATATATTCCTGTCTGTTTGCTGCAGCAGACAGGGGGTGGGGTAAGGGGAGGGGTAAGAGGGACAAAGGCGCCTTGCGAATTGTTTGGCTTGCCAACTGAGAGCCGTTTAGTTGGCCCCTGACGCAACACAAAGCCAGAGCCAGATCAACTACGCCTCGACTCCCTTTCCCACTCTCTTCGCCTCTCTATCTCTCTTTCTCTCTCTCTCTCTCTCTCTAGTCGCACTGTCCACGCTGCTGTCCGTCAGTCAAGCAGTCACTCAGTGTGCAGAAGTTGGCACAGTGCTAACCAAAAGGCAGTCGACCATGTTTGGCACTCGTGTTTAGCCTTTTTGTCAATTTTAATGAAATAATGCGTATTTTATGTGAAAAGTTGTTGTCCCTACTGCCTATGTGTCTGTGTGTGTGTGTATGTAAGAGCCAGCTTTGTGGCTGCCACACACAAAGTAAATTAAATAAATTTATGCTGCAGCCAAACCCATAGCGTATCCCCTTCAACTCCCTCTCCCCTCCTCCTTCTGCTGTTGTCTATTATGCGCGCATTAGGAGAAGCTCTGTGAGGCTTGGAGCTCGTCGGATCTCGCTGGGTTATTGATACAAAATTGTGTACAAATTGAAAATGGGAAATTGTTTGGCATTTAATGAATTTGCCGTTCGGGTAAAACTTTTCAACGAGCCGCCATTAAAATGATATTAAAAAGTTTACACGGCAGCCGCTTGGCCTATTTCAATTTGTATTTTGAGAGTGGGCTCAATTTGGCTTTAATTTGGCTTTTATAAAGTGTTGGATATACAGGAATATACACAAAGTTATGCATTGCATATCGTATATATATCTGTGTATTTGCTTGATATGTCGCCTAACTTTCGGCACTTGCCTGGGGTTATAAATTGCTGCAGGCGGCGTGAAAAAGCGCTCGGCTTTTGCGGTTGCAGCAACAAAAGTCACAAGAGCAATTTTTTACGCCGCACAAAGATTTTGTTAGTGGTAACGAGGGGTAGGGGGAACTCTGTCATCCCCTTACCCGACTGACTGATTGTGGGGCAAAAGTTTTTCGCATTAACTTCCGCTGCACGCCGCGTCGCATTTGAATGCGATTTTGATTTGTCATTCGCCGCGTCTCGTGACAAAAGCCCACGCCTACTTAGCAAGGGAGTGAAGGCGATAGAGAGTGGAAGATGGGAAGAGGGGAAGCACAAGTTTTTCTTCAACTTCGACTTACACTTGCGTTTCCATTTCCGCTGCACAAGTGCCAAGCACGCGGGCGGGCAGGCAAGCAGGGGGCAGCAGCTCCATCAGTCGCCGCTTGGCGCCCACTTGTCGCCGATCATTGGTTTCCTGCCTGCCACTTTCTCTCTCTCTTTCCTTCTCTTTTGACTCACTCTCTTTGCTGCAAGTTGGCGACGTGCACAAGCGCATTTTGAAGTTTATGAAGCAGCAGCATCAACGGCAGCAGCGCGCGGCATCTGAATCGGCGGCGACAAAGCGAACTTTTTGAATAGATTAAGTTGAAAGTTTTGCTCATTTTCAGCATCGTCTCAATTGAGCTGAGGGGGAGCTGAGCTGAGCTGTGTGGCCTAAGCCACATCGAACGCCAAAGGCGGCACCTACGTAAGAAAAATCAACGTAATGATGTTAAGAGCAGCGCAGTCGCCGTCGCCGTCGCCATAGCGTGGCCAAAATCAAAACTTTCGCCAAGTATCATTAAAACTAGCCAAAAATATCAGTATGTGTGTGTGTTGAACTGTTATCTTGTTCATTTGGTCTCTCAAGGTTTACTCAGCTTGTCTTGGCGAATTTTTTCCGCAATTCGAATTCGAAATATGTTTCAAACTTTTAACAAAAGTCAAGTAAAGCCTTTTGTTGCCAACAATAAGTGGGGCAAGCAGCAGAAGCAGCACCAGCAGCAGCTGCAACATCCAATTACGAAGAATTTTCCCAGGCGCACAAAAGTATGCTACAAAAATTGTGATTCAATTAGAGAACCAAGAAAGTGGGGTTATAATGCTGAATGCTGATAGGAATGTGCCGAGCTGCTGCTAATCAGCTGTTCCATTGTGTTCACCATTAGCATCCTCTGCTTATTTATGACACGCTGCTAATATGAGTGCTATACGGCCCTAAGAGCGCCATAAATATATTGCATGTAATTAATCAGCAGCGAGGCTTGTCGATAACTGCGCCACGCATTGCATCAATCTGAAGCACGCGCAAGCACGCACAGACATGCACGCACAGAGAGAGGGAGAGAGATGAAGAGAGAGAGAGAGAGAGACATAGAGGAGGCTATTGTAATTTGGCCAAGAATAGCCACAGTCGAATAATTGAATTCCAGTTTTATACCCAACACAGGCAAGCATGGTGGTGCCTGAGGAGGGGAGAGGGGGCGGGGTTGTTGTGGGAGCCTGCCGTCGATTGGTTTGCCTAATTGTTGAACTCGGTTTCATGTGGTCTGCGGATCCACTCAAGTTTCATTGCATGCCCTAATTATTTATTAAGCATATCGAAGCGCGCCCATCTTGGCCGAATACAAAGCTCTAATCGGGCTTTGTGCTTTATGGCCATTACATGCCAGTCTGGCTGATCAGCGAGATAGTGCTGAATAGTGAGTGGTCTTTGTAAGGGTCTTAGCTGCCGCAAAACATATCGCATTGTCTCAGGCAATTAGAGAAGCAAGGGATAATAATAAGCTGATGCGCTTTATGCACACAATCATAATAGTTGCCCAATTACTTGGACCATATCGAACAGTAGGCAGTACTATGCCAATTATATTATACTCGTATATATATAGTAAATAGTATTTATAAATTTAAGTTGATTAAGCTGCATTTGAAATTGAATATGTGATATCCACTCCAAGGGTTTCCCTAATGGCTTCCATGGTGACGAAAAGCCGCAGAAACTTGAAGATATTATAAATTAACATGAGAACTTCTAACCTCACACACACACCCACATATATCTATCAAGTTTGGTTGTTGTTGCAAAGTGTATGCAAAGAAACTTTCAGTTAATTAAAAAAGAAAGAAGAGCGCGGAAGAGCAAGAGAGCAACAGAGAGGGAGGGGAAGTGAGAGAGCGTGCACAGGGTGAAATTGTTGTATAAATTTCCCTCTTTATGTGCGACTAAATGAAAAATCTACCCATGAGTGTTGTTAACCTTATGAAAAGTAGGTAAAACGTAAGCAGCGCAGTCGACGCCAGTAGCACCAGCAGCACATTTGCGATTATTTCCCACGCGGGCACTCAAAACATAAAGAGCAATAAATTAAAAGCTAAAGCCGGAGAGAAGACGAAGACGACGAAGATGATGACAGAGCGAACGACGATGACGACGACGTCGACAAGGATTCTGATGAAGCAGCCGGCCGTCCTTCAAGATGCTAAAAAGCAAATAACAGTGCAGCCCCAGCCCCAGCTCCAGTTCCAGCATGGCATGGTACACTGGCCCCAGGCATCCACTTCAGGTGCAAATGAAAAATGTAATTATTTCGTAGATTTGCGTTCACAAAAATAAACACGCGGAAAATTTCACTATTTGCTGGCCTCGAGGCCTGTTGCCAAGCAGCTCTTTAAGGCACTGGAGAAGGAGTCCGCAGGGGGAGGGTTCCTGCAGCCTAATGAGCAAGCAGCAGCAGGAGGAGCCCTGGCAACGGTAGCTCAGCTCAGCGAGAAACTTAAAAAGGCCCGACCCATAAAATGTTAAATAAATAAATAGTGGCTGACAGAGAATTGGCCCAAACGAGTCCAACTTTTGTAGCTGCCGTTTGCAAAATCTCAAAGAAATTAGCGCAAACAACTTGGGGGCACATCTGATGGCCAGGTAGGCAAGGGGCGTGGCTGGACCAGAAGCAGCAGCAGCAGCAGCCAAGCAAGCTGGGCCGGGCTGCCGCTCATTAATTAAGAAAGTGGCAAATGAAAAGCCAGCAAAACACGCTTCAAATTAAGGGGTGGAGCGGAACGGGGGTGGAGGGCGTTCCAGTGCGACGACAACGAGCGACGACGACTGACGACTGACCTATGAGGCCGACGAGGAAGAAGAGGGGGCGCGGGGAGAGAAGACTTGGGCAAATATTCGCCCCACTCGGCGGGAATAAATCAAGTTTTATTTGCTTTCACTTGTTCCGCTCTGATATTATTTCCCTCATTTTTGGGGGCCACATTTGGCTCGTCTTGTTTGCTGCCGCGTCGCCGCTTGCGGTTTTCATCTCGCTCGAGTCCGGCTGCAGTTTGTTCTTGTTGTTGTTGTTGTCGCCGGCTCAAACAAAAAGTCGAAAATTAAATTATTAATTTATTGCTCGCCATTCTATGGCCGAACCAGGGCGGACCTGGTTCGCTTCTCTCTGCTCTTTATGCCTTTTGCAAAAAAGAAACGGGCAAAAACAAAGCAAAGGAAAACAAAAATGACCTGACTTTCGTTTCTGTGGTGCCGCATTCAACGCAGACCCCCCAACAATCCCTGCTCCCCTCTCGATGCGGGGCCCACGGCTTGCTAATTATTCATAAATAAAGCTGCCGCCGCTACTGACGGGCCTCAACTGGAGCACTTCATTCGCCGGCTGTTTGTTTATTTCATAATTTGCACAAGTGCCACAAACTGTGCTTTGATTGAAGTTAATGTGCGATCGATGTTGGCCCCAAAAACCGAACAGTTGACTAGCCCCTTGTCGCATATTTACTTGGCCTCTTTCCCCTCTCTGCACCTCTTTAACGGTGGCTATAAAAAAGCAATTAACAGGGGTAAACGGGAGTTGAAGACTACAAGGGAATCGCGTACAGTGAGTGCGCGGTTGGGTCGCCCTACTGCTGCAAGGAAGTATCTAATTGCTTGAGAGATAAATAATAATCATAGTACATATATTTAATATGACATATGGTAGTTAAACATAATATATATAGTTAGCACTGTTTAAGGTAAGCGCGAAAGAATGAAGTATATGTCAGAAAGAATACACTTGCCGAAGGAATAAATTGATTTGAATATATGATGGTTCATGAATATATATAGTATATTTTTATAACTCATTTAGGCGCTTATTTCCAAAAATCTTGATATACTTAGTACCTTTGTTTTTTGGTAATATAATAATATAATATAATTTAAAATATAATAATAAATATACTTTTTGCACAATTTTGATCTGTTCTCTTGGCTTTCTCAAACGATAGTAACGCTGTTCCGTTCATTTCGCACCATCCAGCACTTTTTTATCGATAGAGATCTCAACAGGGTTATCTTAATCGAAAGTGCATCCACTAAGGTCACATTTTAATATTACTTAATATAACAAAACACTTAACAATATATATTTCCTCATGTATTTTCTATGTATTCTTAACTTAATCTGTCTCATTTATATTCATTATCGAGATATTTTATGATTATTAGCATAACAGTCTCACTTGTTTACTTCCCATATAATTCACTCATTTGCATACCAATTTATATGCATACTTTGACTTATCTTCGTTCATGTAATCCTTCATTCTTAACTATATTTCAATCAATTTGCTCTACTTACGATATTTCTCCGAATGGCGTGAAAGCATCCTTCAGCTGTTGCGTCTCGATTTCGGCGCTCAAATCGCCCACAAAGATGTGAAACTGTTCTGTAATGAGTAGAAGAAAGACGCAAATGCGAGGAGGCAATTAAAAAGCGCTCACAAGTTCAACTTGGCTAAAACTAATTAGACTACGACTCCGGCTCAGGCAAGCTGATACCCAGACAGAGGACAGAGCTCAAGCCTAAGGACAAAACCCTTGACGTGCACTTGAAACCCACACGAGATGCGACTCGGCAACAGTTGCCGCTTGCCAGTTGCCAACTGGATGAGTTGAAATCGCAACGTGCAATTGTGTAGGCAGAGTCGAGGATGCGACGCTGCAAGGATGCCCAGACGAGCGTCGCGTGGCCGTCGGGTGTGTCTGTTGCTGATTTTCGGTCTGACATTATCAAATGCCGCTTGTCAGGCTGCCTGCTGCCAGCCTGCCCCGACTTGGCACTTCGGGGCTTGTTGCTACGGCTACTTTAGGTGGGGGGTGGGGCGGACGAACAGTCAGTTATAGATACTGCTGCAGCACCCAGTCGGAGCTATGTCGCAGGTGGACTGTCGAGTGTGGTGCCGCCCAAGTGTGGCGACGTGTCATGTTTGTATGCAGACGCCCAGGCGTTCGCTTCTATTCCTATCTCGACTGGCCCATTCGTTTTCTGACCCACTGTTGATGTTGTTGCTGTTGTTGTTGCTGTTGATGTTGCTGCTGCAACTCGCAGCGCGTCCGTGCCAAAATGACATAGTTTCGCATTACAAGGAAATTGCACTTGAATGTGTCCAGTCTAGGGGCTGATGCTGTCGATGTGGGCGTGGCCAGCGAGTTACAGTGGGAAACGCCGTTGACAAATATGCCAGAAAAACGAATCCTCCATGAGTTGTAGAATGCCCGCGTTGACCAGCAGCTCGCACTCCACAGCTGTCCCTCCTCCAGTTCCCCCCCCCCTACTCTGTGCCACGTTTTCGGCACGGCCACGGCACGCGCTCGTCCATGTCGGTCTGCCGTCGCGTCGTCCGAACGACAGGAAGTTGTGCTAAGCGTCATTTCCGTTGTTTTGAGTGATTGCAATTGAGATACGGTTTTTGTGGTTTCTTTTTTTGGCCCTGCAGAGTCCGCCTGGCAGGGATAAGTGGTTGACTCTCTGCGCTTCACCCGCTTGGCTCTCGTATTTGCTGCGAGCACGTGTACCAGAAATCAGGGATACTTAACGGTTTAACTTCTGGCTAATCGTGCCAATTGAAGCATTCCAGTCATTCATTCTCTCGCTCTCTCACGGGTTACTTCATATTTGAATTTCCTTCATTCGAATTGAACAATAAATTCGCATTGTAAATCCAAATCAATCGTTGAACAATTCATTTTATGCTATCTCCACATCGGACATTCTCCAGCTGCAACTAAATCAGATTCAACCTACGATTTATTGCAGCCGACCAAAACAAACTGCAGCCGGGCGGGGCAAGCAAGAGAGAGAGAGATATAGACGAAGTGAGAAAGAGAGCGAGAGAGAGTGTATATGTTAACATAGCCCTCACGGCAACAACAACAACAATGAGAGCGGCCATAAACAACTGGCCATAAACCCAACTCTGCGATGTATTCACACAGCAACAGCGAAAGGGGCTGAAATTTAGTCAATTGGTCAGGCGAAAACAATTTAATCAGCGCGTTTCATTTAACTGCAACCGCGATGCGAAAGGTTTTTTCTTTGTCGGAATGGGATCACATCGGATCGCAGCTGTTGGCCAATTAAGTTCCAGTAGATAAAACTGCATAATCCCCACCCCCTTGACAGAGGCGGCCACTGACCCCTCGATCTGGCCGGGGCAATTAATCGTGGCTGCAATCCGCGCAAACATATTGTCCGCAAACAGGAAGTGGCAGCGAGCGGCAGGGGGAGGGGGCAGGGGAGTCTACCATAAAAAAGTCATGGGCCAACTTCAAAACGGAGCATAAAGCACCGCGGAAGCCAAATGAATTTGCAGCCAAACACCAGCAAACGAAAATGAGCGAACATCAGGCAGAACATGCTGACTAGATGAGGCTATGGCTTGCCAATGGGGAGCAGGGAGTGGGGGATGGGAGGAGGTGAATGTAATTCAACATAAAAATATCGTAAATCTTAAATTAGAAATTTCGCACATTAAAAACTTGGAAATTGCATTTGGCTTCTTGTGGCCGCGGCTCATTCATGGAATCCAAGCGCGGCAAACAGAGCACAAAATCCAACAAAATTCCCAAAAGCAAAGGCAACGCTGGGTGTGTGGCCGAACAGAGGGGGTTTGGTTGGTGAGTGGAAGGGGGAGGGGGTGAGTGCGAGGGGTTGGCATCAAGTCCATTGCCGCACATTTTTAATGAGTTGGACATAAAAAAGTTTTAGCTTTTCAAAAGCTGGCGTTGAAATGAAGCCAATGAAATATACCAACACACGCACAAGCACACAAACACATACACACACACACACATACACAGAGAGCCTTCGCAATACATACAGACGGCACTGGGCTGCTGGGTATTGTCTCTGGTCTCTGGTCTCTGGTCCCATCCATTCTCATTCAACGCGCTGTTGTCCTCCGTTTGCTGTTTTATTGCATAATCGTGAGTCAATCAGCGACCTGGCATAGTGTCGCAGGGAGGGAGAGAGAGAGAGATATAGAGAGAGAGAGAGAGATACTGATAAAGAGAGAGAGAGAGAGAGAGAGAGAGAGGTGCTGCGACGACCTTCATCAATGCAAGTCAGCTAATAAATACGTGCTGCACTCCGCCTCTCTTTCTCTCTGGGGAGTATTGACAGTGCCACAGGGGGCGTGGCATGCGGCCCCTCTCCATCAATTAAATTTCGGTTCAGTGATTGCAGTTTCGCTTTAATTTGGCACTGCAATTTGGCGCATTTAATTGAATTGCGAGCACATCACGCAATCGCGCATACGCCCCGTGTGACGTCAAAGTTTTGTGAGCACCAGTCGAATTGTTGTTATAATTTGCATCAATTTAGCCAGCATTATCGCTTTTCGGCCATCCACACTCACACACACACACACACACACACAGCATCAATTAGCCCGAGTTACGATGGCAATTCAAATTCAATAAAACAGCGCAATGTGAAGCTTGTCCATGCGTGTGTGTTGAAACAATGGATTAAACAACAATTTGTACAGTGCTCTACAACTGCAGGGTTGCCACAGCAATGGTATTAGTTGGCAGCACTTGCAGCCTGGCAGAGCGAGGCTTAAGCGAATTTCACCAATTGGAAATATGTATATTTATACCAGCTATCCATAAGGCTATTATAACATTGTAACAACTGAAATAGAATCTATGTGACTGGCAGAGGGACGCGTGGTACACCCCACAAAGTGTATATATTCTTAATCATCTCCGTCTATCAGTCTGTCCGCTCGCCTGCCTGTCTGTCCGTATGAAAGCCTAGATATGAGAGACTATAAGAGCTAGGGCTACCTAAATAATATGACGAGAAAATAATGCACACAGATAATGTTTGTTTAAGATTTTATCCACGCAAGAAACAGAATTGCAAGCGTAACTTAAATGCAGCAGAGTTCATTTGAAAATTTGGTTGCTATTGGATAATAAACATAGAAGTTATTTAAGTTATAATTTCAAAGAGGTACAGATTTCGTGCGCTGCAAAGTATGCAACACAAAATACACTAAACAGCTGGGTAGCGGGTATAGCACAGTCGAGCATACTCGACTATAGGTTTCGTGCTTGCTGCCTTGCGTTTAGGCGCAGCGAGTGAAAAGTAGACTCAAGTGAAGCATGTGGTATTAGTTTGTTGTGGCCATGCTGCAGGCAGGTGGGGAGGTTGTTGTGGGCAGGCTAGTCATATTTTGGCATGTGTCCAATGCGCGAACCGAAACCGGACTGACTACAAATGTGGTTGAAATGTACGCGAAAAGCGGCAAACCGCAAAAGTAGCTGAATAAACACAAATGCGACGGGCCAAATCGTCGGCCATAAAAAAAACGAGCCAAAGCACACACTCCACACACAAATACATCGAAAGAGACACACACACAGAGAGAGAGACCACTCGAATCGGTGGTGGCAGAGGCAAACACATGCCAAAGTGATGGATGCAAGTGTGTGTCTGTGTGTGTGTACACACTTTATTCCTGCTAATGTCTGTGTATTAGTGAGAGGGTGCCAACAAATGCAAGCACAAATATAAACACAGATGCTAACTAACCACAGCAATTGTGCGTGTGTGTGTGTGTGTGTGGGAGTGACTGTGTGTGTGTGTGTGCCCACTCACCGTGTCCCCGGTTGGCGAACAAACACATGCAAGGCTGGATTACATTTTGATGTATTTTCAACGGAAATTATGTTACAATGCCACTTGTACCTCCGACGGCGGCGACAACAACATCAACAATAACTACAGCAACAACAACAACAACAACTGCATTGGCAAAACGAAAAACAGCAACGAAAAGCGAGTCCATTGTTGGTCCAAGTGCAGCCGGACTTGGCGAACTCCCCATTCCCCAATGCAGCCCCGTACCCCGTGTTCCTCCCTTCGAAAACAACAATGGAGCTGATAAAAAGGATAACAGCATAAGTGGGCAGAAGTCCTGGTTCGAATTGCTGTACATTTTTCATACGAACACTCGACTGTAAAATGCATTGCCCCTTGAATTAAATCAACAACTACTCAAGCTGAAAATGCTTCGCAGCAACAACAATGCCAACGAAAATATTCAACATTATTCGTGCTTGCACTCGCATTCACATTGGCCACATCTCGTCTACTTTTGCCTGGCATTGCGACTGATCTGCCGGAACAAGACAAGCTTCCTTGAGGTTGAGGTTGGGGAAGGAGCAACACAGACATGGCAAACTATGCAACAGGCCTTTTGTGCGCAACGAAATGAATACCGAATATGAGTACAGTGAATAATGAATCGTTTGACAGAGCTACAGCAAGTGCCCGGAGCTATGAAAGTTGTTTGTTCCCTCAAACTGAAGCATATACCTGCAAACTTAACTGCATACTCGGTACGATATGACAGAGAATACTATAGAAGTGAAACCCGAATGGTTGCATTCGGCATGCTGAAGATTTTCTACCCTTGCGGATTTTGACCTTCTTTTATATTTCCTATACTACGTATGTATGTATATGTAATGGTGCAGAATTGAATAATTATACGTGGATTACTGTCTAACTTTGATTGCTACTGATAAATTAATTTCTGCAATTATTCCTATGACAGTTCTATGTTACAGTAATCCGATTTTGATGATATTTAATATGCAAAATATATATAAAAAAGGTCCGATGGAGAAAATTCACAAGTATTATTATATTATAAATTCACAATTAATAAAAATCTGTTGATAGTTTGTATGACAGCTGCTAAGAAGAAGCATATGAAGTTTCATCAAGAAAGTTTCATAATTGATTGCTGAGCTTGCGACGGACGGATAGACAATAGGACAAATTGATTGACAGAATATATATATATATATATATCTACATTATAAACTCAAAGATGTGTCCTTAGGTGCGTGGCAAACTCTTCGCCAAAACTAATATACCCTCTGCAAGGGTATACTAATAATGTTCCATATTTTCTTTTATTATAAAGCGTGAGTTGGTTTCATGAATAGAATCTCTTCATTGTTTCCCGTGCATTCCTTATTGCCTATTAGCTGCATCTACCCAAATTAACTAAGGCTTATCTCATATTACCAGCTGTCAAACCTGAGTTCTATTCTATTAATATGATCTTTAATTAGCAGATTACTCATGTCTTACGTCAGTTATCATCATGTGGATGCCATATCTCATTTCCCCATTTGTCTATAGACAATACTAACTCAAATATCACATACATACATATATCTTATTACACAGGGTAGTCTTTAGTCTTGCTGCAGCCAGTTACGCGCCAAGTGCCTGCAGTAAAAGGGCGCAAAGTGACAGCGAGTAAATGCGCGGATTGAAATGCCGTGAAGCGCGCGACCTCAAAGCGCATTAGTTGTTGTAAAAAAGTATTACTTTCTCTGCTAGCCACACACACAAACACGCGAAAAAAGAGTGCAGAAACAGTGGGGGAGAGAGAGAGAGAGAGAAAGAGTGAGAGGAACCTAATAAGCTTTTGTGCAATTGCAGTCGCAGTCGTGCTTTTTTCCGCCAACCAGCTAAAAGCTAATTCAAACACATGGCACAATAGGTGGCAAAAACTGACTGACTGAGAGTGTGCGACACTCTTTATGCTATGTGTGTGTGTGTGTGGTTGTATGCATACGTCGAATGTGGTGTGCGACACAATGCGGCACAATAACAAGAAGAACAACAATGAAAGCAAAAGCAAAAGCAGCAGCAGCAAATGGAAAAGCAAAAGGAAAAAGGTTTTCAGCAGCCGCAACTGCACACGGCGTGGAACATTTAGCCTGCGGCATGAATAGCTTGCGGGTTGCTGCGCCCATTGGGCGTGTGTGTGTGGTGAATGTGTGTGTGAGCGAGTGCTGTGGATGGTGGTGGTGCATTAACACACGGGCCAATAAGTATGCAATGCGCTGTGACATTTTTAACGCCGCCAACAAAGGCGACTGCAACAACAATGCGAGCTATCTAACCAAAGCAGCAACTGCTTTGCCTGCAACACTCCCTCTCCCCCCAACCCCACTCACTATTACAACCCTCAATCTTCCTGTCCCCCGTTTCCCCCTATTGTGAGCTACCTCTTGTAAATGTCGGCTCTGCCTGCACTGATGCTGACGCCGTCTGTTGCGCAGGAAATCACGATTACAACGAGTCAAACGCGACCACCTTCTTCGCCCCCTTCCCCAACCCACATGAGTAGGAGCAACTGTGACTGCAACTGCAGCATGGCATGGTATCAGTAGGAGGAGCTCGTGTGTCTTTGGCGCGTAAACGTGCCGTTATTTGCATGGTGACAAAATTAGATTTAAATATGGCGCACCCGCAGGCCTTGCACCTGTCCCACCTCCATGTGACGCCATTGCTGTGAGCGAAATGTCAGCGCATGTCCTGCTGATGAAAATGAGCTGTCGTCGTCGAGCTGCGGTGTCATTAGCTGACACACACACACACACACATGCACATCCTCACACGAACACTTGCTGGCATACTTATCGATGATTCGCGTCTGCTGTTTTTAATTGGCATTAAAAGTGAGTTTGCAAAGGGATAAGAGGAGAGATCGCAGGCAACTGAAGTTAGTTTGCTAATGCAATTCTAAGTTCCGTAAACACTCGACACAGAAAATATTCCTTAACTTTCGCTGCACATCGCATTCATTTAAATGGCACAGCTCTGTTGAAGCAGAAAGCGAGCGAGAGGTAGCGAACTGTCGCTAAATGTAATTGGAAAAACTCTATCAATCGTTGCGAGGATTTAACTGGATTCCATAGAACTTCATAGTACTCCAGTCAGCACTCACACTCCACTCCTCCTCCTGCTCATCATCAAACCAAAATCAATTCAATTTCATATTTACGCTTATGTGAAAAGTTTTTCAATGAAACTCGAGCCAGCTCAGGCGAAAACTGAATCGGGTATAATGGCAAGTGACGAAAGAAATGCAAACGAAAAAGAAAAGTGTCGCATTTATGTGAAAAGAAAACTGTATCTACTTGTTAAGAGTTTAAGTTGATAAAGCGCATAAATGCGAGTAAGACATTGCGATTATCAAGCAGAAAGATCGCAAGGAGTTCAAGCTTTGTCTATAGGAATTATGGTATCGATAGCACATTCATTTGTAGCAACTGCTGCACCTTCAACTTGATAAAGAGAATAAATGCGAGTATATCATTGGAAATGTAAAGAAGAAAGATCGCAAAGAGTTCAACAGTGTGTCATGTAATTATGGTATTGATAGCACATCCACTTTTTGTATGTGGTATCAACGGCTTCACCTGCTGTTCGCGCCCACTGTCGATGGCAACGTCGCTGCTGTCTTCATCATTATGAAACGTAAAACGAAAGCGATTTACAGTAATGCCAACACTTTGCCACCCCCTCTCCCGGCCCCTTTCCATTTTGCAGCTTCTCCTCATCCACTTGAAGACATTGTTGTTAAATGAAGAAAGTATTTTTCAAATGCGAATTTCCGTTATGCGCGTCGCGTTGAGCATGAAGACATTTTTGACTATTGTCTGCCGCGTGGCAATGCGACAGAGGCGAAGCGAGCTCAAAACAGCAACAATGTCGCTGCGAAACTATTGCCAATGACAACGACAACGACAACGATGGCGACGACGACGACGACGATGAGAACGACAACGACAACGACGACAAGGACAACAACAGAACGACAGCGACAACAGCGATGAGGAAGACGTTGATGATGGCAAGCGCTTCCGCTTTTGTTGCTGCTGCCGCTGCTCTTCTTCGCTCGGTGTGTGCACGACACACAAAACATTGAATGACATTATCCTTTATTGCTTATCCTATGCTCTTGCTTGCTCTACGCTTCGAGCTGAGCTCGCTGCTCTGCTGGCTCTGTGTTCTCTGCTCTAGAATCGTCGACAGCTGTGCACGCAAATGGCAGGAGTCAAAGAGAGAGAAAGAGAGAGAGAAAAAGAGAGAGAGACAACATGAGCAGCTATTTCGCTTGGGCTTGGGCGACAGAAAGTCAAAAGGGCAACGCGGCGTATGCGTTATATTAACTATGACACTATTGGGTAGTGAAGTTTTCTGAAATCGGCTGGGTAAGTTGTGGGTGAGTGTGTGTGTGGGGGGGGGGAGGGGCGGTAAGCCGGGAAACGCGGCCAGCCGCATTGTGTCCGCCAGGACAAACTTTTTCATTTCCCCGCGGAAAAATTTTCAAAAATTTCATTTCACAAGCGTCTAAAGAAAAACTTTGCGCCAAAGACATAGAAACTAGTTAGAAGTGGGTACAGTGGGACGAGGTCAACAAAGCTGAAAGTCGTGTCGTTCTTTTGGCTACTCTTCTACATCTCTCTCCCCCACACACACACACAGCGTACTGATAATATCGCACACAGACACACACACACACAGTGGCTGAAAGAGACGCAGACAAACGCATTTCAGCGAAATAAAGTATTCAAATAAAATATGCTAAAATCTTTGAAGTACTTCAAATAGCAAAAAGTGGCAAAAAGAAACAAGTAGAGAATGTAGAATAGAGCAGGGAGTGGAGGGGGGAAAGGAGAGGAAAATGCCTCGCAGTTGAAAAGTTTTCGGTTCGAGTTCCAGTTCGACTAGAACGGCAAAGCCTCAGTAAAACGCGCATAAAAACCATTGAGTGGCATCAAGAAATGTTTGGCAGAGAAGAAAGCCAGAGAGGAACGCCAGGGGAAGGGCAGGGCAAGGGGAATACAAGAACGAGAACGAGGCAAAGGCAAACCAAAAAGTAAATATCGTTTATGTTGTCATAACGCGCTATGCCCAGCAGCCTGCAGCAGCGGCCACGCCCCCTCTTGCCTTATCATTTGACTTGCCCGACGTGTTTGTCGATGCCGAAGCTGAAGCCGAATCTGAAGCGATAAAGATGCGATAAAGTGCGAACAAGTTTGCGATATGCCCCGACAAACTTTTGACCAAATTTTGCATTTTACGACGCACTCGACCGATTGTTGACGGACGTTGCTCGCCCGGCCAAATTGGCAATTTGTGTAAATTATTAGTTCAAGTTGTTCCAACCGACGAGCGACAACTGACAACTGATTCGGGGTAGAGTACGGAGTGGAGGGGGGAATTAGAAAATGAGCAAACTGGCGGAAAATCTAGAGAGACGTGGAGGAAGAGAAGTTTCACTTGGTCGCTTTGTGGTCGCTTTTCCAACTTTATTTGCGTAGTTTAATATAAATAATCTAATTTGGTTGACACTGCAAATGATTGTGTGCATATGTGTGTGCGCATACGTGAGTGTGTGTGAATGTGTGTGGGGTGTGTCACCCTGTGATACGCCCACTTTTAGCATACCTAATTAAGCAGAAATATTGCTGGGAAAAAGTTTCAATGCGCAAAAAGTTGAGGAACAGCGACCAAACAGAGCTTGCACAAAATTGTATTAAAAATTCATATTTGCCTAAATGTGTTTTCACAAGTGTAAAGGGGTGGCAGCAGGGGAGGGGGAGGAGGAGAGCGAGAAGGGGGGTGTACAGTGAGAAAGTCCTAGTTGGGACGCACATATGTAAAATTCACAGCTGTTAGATTTAATTTGACTGCAAATAATATATAAGCTGTGTGTGTGTGTGAGTCTGTGTGTATTTGTCTTGTGTGCTATTGTTGGCTTTCAGCTGCTGCTGCCGGGAAACTCAAACACGCAACACTTTTGTGTTGGCCCAGAAAATTGTTAACCAAATTTCTGGCTAGCCCGCCAGGCGACAAAATTTATGCATGTTAAATTATATATGCCAACATGCTGCATTTTACAACGGCACGCCGCGCACAGCTCCAACAAAAACAAAGCCATTGCAGCTCATGATGTGTTAGACACACACACAGGCACACACAGACAGTCAGGCACACACATTCGCACAGTCGCGCCCGCATTTTCATTTGCGATTTGTGTTCACGCAGCGTAGCAGACTTTTAGGCGCAAACTGCATGCAGATTATGACATTTATTGCGTGCCTCTCCATGTATGTGTGCATGTGTGCGCGTGTGAGCATTAATTGAGCTGCAAGTGTTGTTGCGAAATCATGACTATATTTGGATTGTGCTGCAAGCAGCTTTTGGCACACACACACACACACACACACAGGGAGAGCGCGCTTTCTGACAGCTGCTGCTATTTCAATTATTATTGTTATCTTTGTAATTGCTCGCGGTGATTGTCGCACAGCTTTTGTCATTGTTGTTGCTCTTGTGGTTGGTGAAGTCGCAATTTCTGTTATGAGTGCGGGAAATATTTAACACATATTTCGGTTAAATACACGCCGCCAGTGAAGGGCTTTGCTGTATCATTTTGACGTGCTTATTTCCCCTAATTGAAAACGGACTAAAAGAGAGGAATATAACTTGTATGGCATATATTCCATATAACACTGCATAACAATGTTATAAGCTTTATATACTATTATATTATATTTAACTAACATGTTCATATTCTACTGCACTACTTCAAAATAGACAGGACAGAAGCAGAGGTAAATTCACTCAAAAGCTGATCTGTGTTCATTTGTTCACAGTTTTTTTGTAACAGAAGATTTACTCCCTAGCTTGACAGAGATGTTCTGCTTCCCTAATAAAACAGGGCAGATCTTTTGTCGAGAAAAAAGCGATATGCGCAGAAACTGCGGTGTCTATGTGGAGATGTTTTCTTCTCAACCATACCAAGGCTAGACAGTTGCAGAGAATGTGCTTGGTAGTTTTGACTTTTTCTTTGCAGAGTCTCCACTTCCGAAAGTGAACGCATACGAGGCAGAGATACCTCCTGCAGAGCAAACTGGTTTATCGTTAAGCCAGGCGAATAGTCTTTTTTCTCTTTCCTATTCCGAAAATTCAGTATTAATTGGGCATTCTATCGGTCCAAGCTTCCACAAGAGATGAGACGATGCCTTGGATACCAGAATTATCAAGAAAGAGCGACTCTATTCACTGTAAGCAGTTCAAACAATCTTTGAGGAATGAGCTTGTATGGCTGCTTGACTATCAGGGAAGAGTTAAATGCTAGCTCCCCACATTCCCTTCTCTAGGATTAGATAGTTTGTAAAGTGTGCAATTAAAGTTAGTCTGCGATCTTCTATCTATTAATTCTTTTCTTCTTCTATCGACTAACCTTTTCTTTAAAATTTCCATCCGCTTTTGTCTTCTTCAACACATTTTCTATTCCGCAATTGTTTCCATTTCATTTGCACGCTTTGCTTCATGTGACTCTTTGCGGTTCTACACTGACTGCAAATTGTACGTGCACATATGTATTTGCAGTGTTTTTGTCCAGTCTGGTTCTCTGTACTCTTTCGCATCGATTGTACTCGATTTGGACAGCAGTTTGAAGCTTGAAAGCAAGCTTTGACATAGAATTGTCCGACTCATTGTCAGTGACAAACATTTGATATTGTTGTTGTTATTGCTTTGTTCTCAGCACGGCGCCTGATCGAATCGCCAGATCAAATTTAAGTGGCCTCGTTGATTTGGTTGCCACAGGGCGAGTACTGCGAGGACATTGTGCAATAACGTTCAATTTGCTCGCCACATAACCGACACAGGGAAAGAGAGAGAGAGAGGAAGAAACTCGTTAAAGGCAATCGGCACAGGAAAATGGGATCACCAAAGCATTTCCCTGCTGGCAACTGGTGATGGGAATGAGAACTGTGACAAGAACAAGACAAGCTGTGCCGCCAAAGCACTCAGCCAGAAGTATTTCAAGTCAATTAGTGAGCTAAGACTGTGAAGTCAATGGCAACAAGGCAACAAGGCAACAACAAAGGGCAATAACGTCAACACATGTGGCTGGCAATATACGCATATTCTGCATACTTTTCTGCAATGCTTGTTTTTTACTCCTTCTGCCTGCACACACACTCTTGCATGCAAACATACGTGCACACACTGACGGCAGAAGCCAAGTTGAACGAGCCCGGGCAAGCCACATTTATTGATGTCTCAATTTCCTTTGGCAAATCACCTATTAGGAATCGACAGACTCTCTCCCTCTCTCTCTCTCTCTCTCTCTCTCTCTACTTCTCTCCTCCTCTTCTCGTCTCTGCTTTGCTGCTTGTTGTTGTTGTTATTGATATTGGTAGCTGGTGCTCTTTGATGGCTTTGTTGGTTCTTACAACTGCCAGTGCAATTCGTACAAATTTGGCTGGCAAATAAAGCGCCTGGGAAAAGCTGCAAAGTAAAAATTACCCTTCAGCTGGTAATGGCTGACAATTTGTTTGGCCATGTGGCATGTGGCACTGCAGCAGCAGCAGTGGCAGACCGGGCGTATGCGCAACGTACAAACCATTTGAGCGCACCGATAAACGTAGCAGCGGCAGATACTGAGCCAATTGTCAGTGCGACTGCTTGAATGATTTTACGTCTCATTTCTTGGCAGCGCTTGATCATGGCACGCCCCCTTCTCAGTGCACTGCCCAGAGCATGGTGGGGGAAGGGGGGGGAGGTAGCAGCAGCAAAGTGCAGCTGCAAGCAATACGCCACAAATTTCAATCAAACGTGCTCACCAAAAGTTGCCACAACTTTTAAGCCAGGTAGCCGCGAGTCAAGCCAAGGTAAGGCACCCCTTCGTGCCAAGCCCCTCCCTCACCACCACACGCTGGCAACGTTAACAAACTTTTGCATTAAGACATTAGCGCAAAGTTTTTTCCTGTTGCTGCTTTTGCTCTTACGCGCGCTGCACGGCTGCAGCTGCAACAATTTCTCAACAACTAATTTCTTATTTGTTTGGCTCTACTGCAAGTACACACAGATAGAGAGAGGGGGAGGGAGAAAAGGAAGAGAGAAAGCGTGGGCAGCAAATGGAGTTTTCCATTTTCATTTCGCTGCCAGCGGTTTTTATTGCGGCCAGCATGTTGCACATGAAAAGTTTTTGGCATTTTCATTCGTTGTGATTCGCCAAAGAGCCAGCAGGGTGGAGGGGGAGATGACAGGGGCAGGAGGCTGGCTTAAGACTGGCAGCCATGATATTTGATGATGCCGTGAAATGAGCTCTCAAGACACGGATACGTGTGTGTGTGTGAGTGCAGGCTAAGTGCGCGCGATTGCATTGCTTTTCGCAGATTTTCCCCTCTAATAATAATGCCGTGGCACATCGTATGTTGCCATAATGTGTGTGCTTAAGCCCGTTCCTGCTGGCGAGTGTAACCTTGACATTTTCCGCACAGGTTGTAAAACACTTTGCAGTTGCCCCCTTGCGCGTTAATGCAGCCAGCTGTGTTCCACTGTGCACGGTGGGGAAAGTGAATGGAGATGTGGAAAGGATATGGACAGAGCTTGAGTTGGTGAAGGGGCAGGGCCTGGGTCAGGGGCTGGAGTAGGGACAGAAGCAGGAGCAGGAGCAGGAGCCTGCTGTTATGGTTATGGTCACGGCGCTTTGCAACGGTCTATGGTCTACGCGCTACGCAATTTCCGTTTCCGGTTGCTGCTTGTCGCACAGCGCAGCGCAGACAACTGCAGCAGTCGTTCCAAAAATAGAGCACACCCCCGCTGTCAGAACCTGCCCCTCCCAGCCTTCTGGGTGCGCAAACAAACCGTTAACACTTTGCCGTATAGCCACCCCCCCCACCCCCGCTCTGCCCGCTATTCACTCAACTGCAACTGCAACTTTGTGGCACTTCTTATAGTGTTGCTGCTGCTGTTGCTGCTTTTGTTTTGTGGCTGCTGCTGCTGCTGCTGCCTTTGACGCGACTGCAGGTAGTAAATTTCCATTAAATGTGCATTTTTGTACAAGTTTTTGAATTAAACTTTTCGCCTTGGCCGTAGCTGAGCTTAACTCAGTCCAGCCCCGTGCCGGCTGCAGCTTCCTGTGGTGCCGTTCACTATTTACCGTTCAGCGTGCCTTTTGGCTTTGGTTTGTAATTTTGCAATCTTGTCTAACAGCAAAAGATGGAAAGGAAGAGGGGTGAGGAAGGGACACTGCGGGGCAGGCAGCTCAAAGTTCGCCTTGTGCCTTCACATGAAAATGGAACAAGTTCATTTTTGAAGGCATCATTATTTTGCCAGTTTCAGTCGCGAAACCTGCTTCCGCTACAACCTTCTCTCTACTCCACTTTTCTTTTTATTCCTTCTCCCTTCTCCCTCCTTTCTTTATTCCTTTTCCCTTTGCTGCACATAAATTGCATCGCATTTTTTTCTAATCTTTGCTGCATATTTGTTAAGCTTTCCTTTTCACTTGCAGCCCAGTGACATTATTTAGCCAAATGTTATAATTTCACATACCCAGCAACAGCAGCAGCAGCTCGCTCTGCTGCCCCTCTTGCTTCTTCCCCCTTCCTGCAGACAGTCGAGTCTGGTCTCGCTCTCGTGTCGCTGGCACGACGAAGTCGTAAAAAGCTCAGTACCGGGTCAACCAAGTGGGTCGCTTGACCAGGCTGCTTTATATATGCAAATGCGAACATACCGACATGCACTTGCATCGGTTCGTGTGTGTCTGTGTGTGTGTGTGTGTATAAGTGTGAGTGTGTGCTATTATTTTTAGAATATGACCGAAACATGCAAAAGATTTCTCGGCTGCCGCAGTTTGACTTTGAGAAATGTGAAAATTATGCAGCAAACATTAAAGAAACTATGTAAATTGGATGCTGCGCAGCCAGCACAGCACCTCCCTTCTCCCTTCCCCTCTCCACTGTGTGGGCGGTGGCAGAGCATCGAATTTAATTCGGCCAAGAACTTTGGGTCGCGTCTAAATGGTTTTAATTAAGCGACTCGTCGCGCGTCGCATGTCATGCATGAAATTCATTAGGTTGCCCGGTCCCCGGTCTACTTAGTTAGTGGGCATTCCAGTGCGTCCCTCCTTTTTTGATGTACTTATACACCACTGCTGTATATGGTATATACGAGTAGTGTGCTATAGCTTTGCTGTACACTTTTCTTGGGCGAAACTTTTCTGGCAACTAAAACCAAACTTGACATAGTTCTTGCCAAAAATTGCAGCTACAAACTTGGTTAATTTCTGCCAACTGCACTTACCCGGTGCCAACTGTCGTTGAGTCAAATGTGGAGACAGTGCGGGGGGAGAGGGGAGCTGGTGAGTGGACTGGCTAAGACTGGGCGTGGCTTGTGCAGACTGGCTGCCAGGCAGCCAAGCACACATGCCGCACTTATTTGCATAGTTAGTCAAGTTTTCTCAGTACACTCTCCCTATTTGTGTGTGTGCATGTGAGCGTGTGTGTGTGTGAAGAGACACTCACTATGACACTATTTCCACAGGAAAAATAAATACTTTAGCCTCAGAGCTGTGGACGGGTGTGAGAGAGGGGGGATGTACATAGTTCTAGCGACAGTTGCGTTTTATTTATCTTTGACACTTGCTAATTTTTCTAGACTTGCTGATAGGTATAATAAGTGTGTGTGTGAGTGTGAGTGTGCACATGTGTCTCTGCTCGTGTCAGCTTCTTAAGTTGTTTAGCCAGTAAATACCAAAGTGAAACTTGCCTAAGAAGAAGCAGTAGAGGAATTAGTCAGGAAAGGAAATGCTCTTCCTGCTCGATGAAATAATAAACAGCAATTAAGAAGTGTGTGAAGAAAAAGAAAGAGTATTCATATATGATGGAATTAATATAATATTTTCAGTTTGGAAATCATGAGGGGATCTGTCTTCTTATCTTCTAATCTTTATCAAGAGTCTGTGCAAGAGAGGACAATAACTAGATTGTATTAGTTTTACATTGCAGATGGGTTACAATAATGCAAATAAATGCTTAAAGTAGTGCAACCTGTTAAGTCTTCTCCAATGATTGCTGTTGTCGAGTAGTATTCAGACAGTGCATTCACATAATACTTCAAATAGAAAGGCAATAATCAAAAAGTCTATACACAATGCTGGTAAGTCAGCAGTGAATAAGGTATAAGAAAAGGCGCAAGCAGACCGCCTTGAATTAATTTGGCTTTGATAAGGTATTGTTAAAATAAAATAGATTTAACATAGTTAACAAAATGGGCTCGCTTTACATTACACTTTCTATCCTGTGCGGTATTTCCCTAGCTATGAGGTGGGAAAACTTCCACAGCTCTCTTTTTACATTATATACTTTTCCTACTTTTTTTCTCTAACCAGCTGTTGACTCAAGTTTTCATTTCTGACCTTTTCTACGTTCATTGGCACAAGTTGAGTGAGTGGGAAACCAATTTGGACAGGATGAATGAAATCGTGCTGAAATCTGTGCCGGCTCCTAATGATTGTTCATGTCAACAATTTGCAAAACTAAATGAACACATTTTGCAATCATAAATTATGCAAACGCGTCGAGTGAGCTGAAACTAGTTGCCAGCTGGTCAGGAGCAGCAACAGCAGACGGAGCAGCAGTTTCCTTTACATACATGTGTGTATGTATCTCTGTGTGTGTGTGAAGTGATGTGAAAGGTGTGTGGAGAAGGGGGAGGGGGAGAAGCAGCCTAGCCCATGGCAGGTGTCAAGCGGCAGCGGCAGCTTGTTAGCCAAACTGCCAACGCAACTATTACAGTGGGCAACTCATAAAGCAGCAGCAGCAACAGCAGCAACAAAAAAGGCACAAGAGAGGAACAGTGAAAGCGTGATGGGAGAGGGGAGTGGGGACTGGGGAGGAAGTAGTGACATGGCATGCTGACAACATGTGTTTTGAGGTGAAGCTTATAAATAAATTATTGATAAGCATCTGGCATAGAGAGCGAACGTCAAAAGTTATATGCTAAAATAAGCAGCAGGCAACAAAGTTTGAGCAGTAAGGGATGGTGCGACGGGGGTTGCGAGGGGTTGTTTAATTTGCCATGCTGTTTTTGTTGTTCTTGTTGTTGTTGCTCAGTGGTCGAATGAATATTTAAATGCAGCTAAATTACGAAAAGTGCAAATTGCAAAGCAGTCGAACACCTGCCGGGAACATTGCTCCCTCAAGCCATTTTTATATTTTGTAGTTGGGTCAACTGAAAATGTATTTTACAGGCAGAAGGGGGCGTGGCAGAGCACACAAATTATGCACTTAATCAGCCTCAACTGTCGTGTCGATATAGCCATGCATGTCTGTCTGCCAGATCTCTGAGAGTAGCTACAACTACGGAAAAAAAAAGAAGATCTAAATATTGCACGCAGATCAAGTTTGTTTTAGAATTTGGACACGACTAGCTTCCACCCCGTATATTGATTAAAACCGTATTTCAAGCGTAATTTGTATGCAGAAGAGTTCAGTTCTTGGTAAACACAATAACTAACTTGCAATGAAAACATTAACATAGGAGACCAAATTAACTTCCACAGCAGCAGATATGCCGACAGGCTTGTCACCCGAACACGTTGGCGAATGATCTCATCCTCATGACCTCCATACTCGTAAGATAGCATAATCCTTCATTTGTACTTTGTATATATTATTTAAGGCACTTTATCCAAATTATTTTTTAAGCCAAACATTAGGTTAAGTTCAGAAGGAACTGATCGATTCATTGTGACTATAATATTAATAAATAATAATAATACTAAAAAGAAAGAGTTCCTGATTTCCAAAACGGTCCCCAATGTATGCAACACAAAATACGAAAAACATAAAAGTTATATATATTTTTTATATCGTTTTGGTCAGCTGGATAGCGGGAATATTCGAGCATTCTCGTGCTTGTTTACACAAATACTAAATTGAAATTTAACAAGCAGGTTAGTGGGTATATCACAGTCGGGCACACTCTAATGTAGCATTGTTGCTTGTTTTCCTCTTGCTTAATTATTTTCTATTATTTTTACCACAAACTGGCACATATATCGTATGTTGTATGTGAATGTGCGTGTGTGGGTGTGTTGGGTATTTATGGCAGATATTTAGCTGTGCAACTTCCGTCGGTGCATTGACAGCTAAGTGAAATATAGAAGTGTGTCTGCCTTATCGTTGTTGTTGTTGTTGCAATTAACATATCAAGACAAATTAAAAACGCACACACACACATGCGTAATGCACACACACACATATTGCTAATGCGGAACGAAGTGCGCAGTGCAGTGAGAAAGTCGCATTGCACTTGGCTGCTGGTTGCAAGTCACTAACACTTGCCTGCCCCTTTGCCACGCCCCCCGCTGCAACTCAACTTGAGTTCTCAACTTGACATTTATGTCGGAATCGAAGCCAGCAGGCTGGCCTGCACAATTGACTGTGCCTGCGTGGTGTGTGCCGACAGCCAGGCGACAAACGTTGCGTACACGCCATGTTGCCCTGCTGCTGCTGCTGCGCAGCCAAGCAAAAGTTTGATTGCGCGACGCATTTGCGCAACTTTTAATTAATTTATTTTGCCCTACTCCGCTCTGCCTGCGCCGCGCTGTTTGTGTCCGCGAACCTCAATAAATGTTTTCGCTCTGACCATAAATGATTTATTTGTTATTTATGCGTACAACAAGCGTCTGTGTCCCCACTGTGCTGCAAATTAAAAAAAATCGCTGCCGGCCAAACAACTTTATTTAATGTCAAAGTAAACAGAACAGCGCCAACTTTCGCTGCAGCCACTGCAGCTTGTCGCTGCAATCGCTCTCTCTCTCTCTCTCTCTGTCTCTCTTTCTCTCTCCTCTCATGTATTTTTCATTTGCATGCTGCGACAGGCCTGGTGCGACTCACGTTGGTGCACTTAAACGATTTTCGGTTAATTATGCGCAGTTACATAATGACATTTGCACAGCACACAGCCACGCCCACTTGAAGCACTCGACATCATCAACGGAATGCGGTTGACTGACTGCAGCCACATTTGATTATCTTGCCGCCAATGCCACGCATGCCTCGTGGTGGCATCTCCTCTCTGCTGCAGCACAAGCTTATTACAATGATGACCCAGCAAGTCGAGCTATCATGGAACTTGCAGAAGGTATTCGTTCATAAAGAGAGGGAAGTAGGAATTCGATTCAAGAACTAAACGGACTCCTATTTAAAAATGCAAGTATGGGAATGTAATTAAGAAATTTGAAGATTGGATCAAGACTGACTTGTGCGTGATACGACAAATGATTAACAATATGTGGGAATGTATTGGTAAGACTTTGGAAATAATAAAAGGGATTGTGCGTTTTTTTATTTTTGATTTATCTATTATCTATTAATGTAGAGAGTCTTAAATACACATAAAATACCTAAAATGCTGATGACACACTTGATGAAGTGGAACGCTGTTCTTGCCATCTTGTCTTATCATATTTCAATATGAATCATATAAAACATTACAACAAAGTGTTACAGTGAATAACGCCCATATAAATATGCATACTAACGTTATTCACTGTGTATTATTAGTATTATTACTATTATGCAACTTTCACAATTCAGAAGAAACCTACTGCAGTCTTCAAGCTATGAAGTTCTGTGGAAACTTTCTGCTATAATCTATAACAGGTAAATTTCTACCCTATCAAAAATATATTTCAATTAAATTGAATAAGCTTTATTGCTTTAAATACACTCCCCATCCCCCACTGATTTTTTCTGCTTTGCTGCTCAGCAGTTTGCGGCGCTGTGCCAATTGATTGGCAACACGCTGCCAATGTGACCGCAAATACCAAACAAATAATAATAATTTAAGTTAAATAAAACTCGATAGAGTGAGAGAGAGACAAAGAGAGTGATAGAGAGAGAGAGAGAGAGAGAACACGCAAGTGAATATTATATGCTAACGGGTGGAATTTTTTTTTAGCACGTAATGGCATTATAAATATTTTAAGTCGGGGCAGAAAAAATGGCAAACAGCAAACTGAATAGTGAAAAGGACAATTTACAGAGAAGGCAACAGCAACAACAAAAGGGCATTTATGAAGGATCCTGCGACTACAACATACGCTATATGTGTGCGTATTTATATATATTAAATCGCGGCTTTATATGCGCCACGCAAGAGGCGACGAGATGCGCCTGCGTCTGTGTGTGTGTGTGCCACAATTTGCGCTGTGTATTTATGTATTTAAATTCAATTAATAATTAAGGTGTAAATGCATTTGTATTCTGGTTAATTAAATTTGTGCGGCTTTATTAAAGAAATTTACGTATTTTTATACCCGCTTTCGCTCTGCTTACCACAGCAGCAACCACAGGGAAGCAACAACAGCAACAGCCACACAGAGTAGAAGAAGCAGATGCAACACTAGATCATTAAGCGCGCCCTGATATGCCGCATATGAATGATATTCAAAAATCAACATTAAAGTGAAAGCAACCCCGAGTTGGACAAGGAGGAGAAGGAGGAGGAGGCTGAACCGGTCCTGCAACGGCCCTGGCCTGGGCTGGCCTGCCCTGACTGCTCGTATCCATTCACATCTATAAATATTTCATGCGTTGCATTGCAGTCATTATGGCATTCATTAAATATAGAGCAAAGAACAGGGTGCAACCAAGGCGTGGGGCAAGTGCAGCAAGATGGGCGACAGCGCTGTGGGAGATGAGCGTCAACTAAAAACCGTTGCCGTTCATAAATCTCCTGCATATGTATTGCCAGTGTGCGAGTGCTGCCTGCGTGTGTGCGTCAGTGTGCTGCCTTGTGGCGCATTATAGAGCATGCTGGGTATGCTCACGGCCATGTTGCCACGCTTGACAATAGTTATGCATATAAGACAGAGAGGGAGAGAGAGAGGACACTAGACAGACAGACAGACGTGGCGTTAGTGTATTTCTGATTTGTGGTCTGACAGTTTAACCAAAATGCATGCATGGAAATTTATTTGTGCTCATTTTTGTAGCTTCTGCTGTTGTTGTTGCTGCTGCTGCTGCTGCTGCGCTTACATATGTCAAAATATTAAATTTATGCAGCGGCAAAAACAAAATGAGCGCAAAGACAGCGACTACAGAAACTATTACACACACTTGCATCTCGTGGAGCCGGAGAGGCGTGGCAGGGAGGCGTAGTGTGGCATTTCAGTTGAGTGGACAAAGCGTCGCAGGCGGACAGAGATGAGCACAGCATGTCAGCTACTATGAATGCACTATCTATGTGGGCGGACGTACGCCCACTGGGCACGCCCAACTGGCACTAACAGTGCAGCCAACACGCATAGCTCATGCAGTTTGTCACAGTTTGGGGGAAAGAGTAATTGGAAAAGTGTAGAATAGAAAGGAGACTGGACTGTGATGAGATCAGAGAGAGAGAGAGAGAGAGAGAGAGAGGTGTGATATTGGCAGAGGAAGTGAGCACAGAAAGGGACCCGCTCAATGGTAACTGACTAGCTCCGTCATCAGCTGCAGTTGCAGTTGCAGTGTTGCACATGCAGCTGCTGCTCATTTCAATTCTATTTACTCAGCCAGTGTAACGTTTATTTTTACATGCTGCCCCTCCTCAATGACAATGTGGCAGACTCGTGTCCACTGACCAGTTACCAGTTACCAGTTTCTACTCTCCCCAGCTCGTCTGACCTCCTTCCCTCCCTCTCTCCCTCTCTCCATCTCCTGTTGTCTGTCTGTCTATTGTTGTTGTTGTTGTTGGCTCAACCGCTGACCGTTTTGTGTGTTGGCGGGTTGACATTTCTGACATTTGCAACATTTATGGTTCATTGCAATTTTGTTGCCCCTGCGCCCCTCGTTGGCGACCCCAATTCGCAGCTGCGTCCCGTCTCGGCACAGTCGAGTAACCACGCATAAATGCAATGCAATTTGCAGCTTTTATGGCAATTTGTAAAGCGTTGCGAGTCGATAATTTCTTAAAGCTGATGAGACCGCCTTCCACTAAGTTGAATTGTGTTGCTCAAGGGCCGCGGGATATGATACTGATCCAGCTGATGCCGTTGATGCCGTTGATCCGCCTGCTCAGCTGTTGCATTCAAATGGCGGACAATGCAAACACTGTTGCATACTTTCAGGGCGCAGCCCGAGCCTGTCCTGTCCTGTCCTGGGCTGTGACTACTTAATGCCTTTCTGTTGTGAAGCTTTTTACAGCGGCCATATTTTTATAGTGGTCATATCTTTTTATGGATACTTACTTTATTAAACCGACAGCCCTGCGAGGCAGCGTTGCAGCGCCTCGAGTCGAGAACCTAACGTGATGCTGCTGCTATTTCAACTTATTTACTTGGGCCTCCGTCTGCGACTCGGACGCCAGTTTCGTCTGCATCTGAGCTTAGTGGCGACTTGCAGCTGCGGCTACGACTTTGGCTATGTAGATGCAGTTATTATTTGAAATTTCATAATACTTTCACAACTTTATGCAACTGTTCTGCCTGCTGGCGCTGCCTTAACGCGGATTTCATTCTTTATTTTGTGGCACAACTCCCTTCATGCCAGTGCCGCCCACTGACCTTCCAATCTGCCTGACTGCAGACCATCCCCATCCCCCTCCCCCCCTCTATTCCTACTCATCCGCCCTCCCTCTGTAAACCATCCTTAGTTATTTACTTTTGCAATTTTCAACGCTCCAACTGCATGCCATTTGTTCTAGCGCTCTCTTTGTTTATTTTTCGCCCTGCGCTGCGCTGTTTGTTGTTGTTTCCACTGCTTCTTCTTCTACTTGCTGTTTTCTTTCTTCGTTTTCCTTTTCGCCTTTTCTTGTTCGTTCGCCCTTGCGCCAGCAAAAGTTTATGTAAAACATATTTTTCTTAAATAATTTATTTTTGGTTTTTTTTTTTTGGTTTTTGTTTTCCTTACAGCGCTGCTTTTCTGCTGCTTGAACAACCTAAAATGAAGCTTTTATTGAGTTCAGGTGTGCTGCCGCCTGCCTGTTTCCCTCTCTCCCCACTCTTCTTCCACACGGCGCTTTCTTCGCTGATTTTCCTGCTTGTTTCCCGCTACTTTTACTGTTCTTTTTCAATTTGTGGCCACATTAACGTTAGAAAAAATATGAAAGCACACGAAAAGTGTAAAGAAATGGCTCGGCATGCTTTGCAACTGCAGTTATAGCCACCCCTTATCCCCCTTATCGCCCTTATTCCCCTCTCCCCTCCTGCCCTCCTGCCCTTGCACATGCAAAGCAGGCGAAGCGAAGTCTTGCGAGTTTTCGCGTGCACGGAAACGTTTAGCCGCCGTCTACGGCTGCAAGCGTGCTCCGCAAGGAGCTGCAGCTTACCGGTAACTGGTAACTGCTATTCGAGTAGCGTCTGTTTTTATTTTTAGAAAATATTGGCACAGCCTTTTCCCTCTCATCCCTCCCCCTCCCCTCATGGTCGTGTGCTTGAGATTTACCGTGCATTATACGCTACTTTAGCGAAGTTGAGCTGGCGCGGGGCACTCAGAGCAAGCCCTGCGAAATGGATACCATAAATGTACGAACTAGTCTCACCTTGGGTCACAGCTAATGGCTGCAACATTGTGTTGTCGAGTGTTGCGTGTGCTGCTTACCTGAAAAGATACGAGAGAGAGAGGGGGAGAGAGTGAGACAAGGCGATTTAATTAATTAGGGCAAACAGTTTGTAGATGGTATCGATTAATTTTAGGCTTGTCTAGTTTCAAACAAAAGTGAAAATTCAATAGATATAGGTAAACTAATGGTATCATCTGTCTGCAGATGAGTAGTTGGTTAAGCGATGTTCATATTTGGAGGGAAACAGAGGGAGAGAGTGGACAGAGAAAACTTCATTTATTATTTTCGCCTAATGCAAACACATCAATTTGTCGCAAGTAAACACTTCAAGTGTCTTTCGTTATCTCTGCCAAAACACTGACAGCAGCTTGGTCGCCTCAACAGCAGCAACTGAGTAGGCGGGGCAGCTATGGGGGAGGGTTGAAATTCATTAGATATCTTAGAGCAAATAGAAAAATATATTTCGCCCATTTGGCGGGCCACACAAATTGTTTGCTTAGGATGTGAAAGAATCTATCCCCTCTCTCCCACTACCCTTCTCTCTCTCTCTCTCTCTCTCTCTCTCTGCATCCCCCGTTCTCTTTCTTTTTCTCCCTCTGCCTTCAAGCAGCCCTTTAATAATTTCTCAATAAATTCAAATGACTTTCAGGTCGATGCGGGGCTTCGTATTCAATGACGAGCAGCTCACATTTGCCTCAACTAGTTGGGCATGTGGCAGCGTCGCATCCGCCTTGCCACTTGCCACTTTGCCACTTTGCTACTTTTCTACTTGGCTGCTGTTTAACCGCAATTGAAATTACGCGCTCGCTTCCGTGTCGGCGAGGCGAGGCAAGGCAAGGCAAGGCTGCTTCAAATTTATGTAAATTGCGTCACGTGCCCCAATGATTTCTTTGTCGTTGCACGAACCAACTTGATGACGAGCCTGACGACGAAGGATGACGACGCCGCTCGCCTGCTACCTTTTTCGGTACGGCGCATTGGCAAAGTGTATCATTATTTAATTTAATGTAAAATAATTAGCGTCTGCAGCGGTCTTCGTCCCTGACATTGATGTATCCCTGAAGCCGCTGAACGTGCCACCACATCGAATCGACAGGGGGGAACTGTGAGGTGCGGGGTGGAAGTTGCTGCCTGTCAGTGTGGAGCATCTTGCGATCCATTTGCGGTCACTCGATGATATATTACGCACGCAGTTGCGATTACAATTGAATTCGAGCATTTGTCCCTCGCAAAGGCGAAGAAGATGAAGCAAAAACAAGAAAGACATAAAAAAAGTTTTCCTTTTTGCTGTTAACATAATTTCCGGAGTTGATTGATTCAGTTCGGTTCGACGGGGCCGCACATGCCGCACTGGGCTGGGACAACACTTAAGCTGCCCCCAGTGTGTCCCTCTCCCTCTTTATCTCTCTCTCTCTCTTTCTGTTACTTAGACAAATTGTGCTTTAATTTTATTGCAAAACTTTTCAATTTACATACGACAGAACGCAACCTTAGAGGCCTCCCTCGACATATGTTTTGTCAGAGCAGAAGTGGAATTTCTTATGAAGTAACTTGACATTTAATTGCACATCCTTAAGATAGATTTTATACATATTCAGCTAGTTCCTGTACCCTTTAAAACTGCTGCGAACAGAGGGAGAGGGACAGAGAGAATCCTCGAAATTGATGCGGGCAGGTCAACCTCTGCGCCATCGATGCGATTGCTTAGTCAAGTGACAGTCGAGCTTAACTTTGGCATTAGCTCGAATTGCCAAAGGGCACGGACAGGCGCCCAGCTCGAAAGGGTACTCATTTTTTATTAGTACACATTCATATTTTGCGCAGCTGTGTCCTCCTGTCCGTTCCCATGCCACACTTTGTGTTGATTGATAAGCCAAAACTTTGCGAATCCCCACACACACACACATAGTCAGCTAGTGTGCATGTAAGAGGCTGTCAAAGGGTCTCCTCAAGCTACAGCGTGAACAATGCTCCGCAGCAATCAGTTGTATTAGCCACAAAGTGGACTTATATGTCTGCCAGGGACTGTAGGGCGCAGCTAAGTCCATTCGGATTTCACTAATTAAATGCATATAGAGCAGGCCCTGCTACCTGCTATTGAGCCTCTTTTAATCGCTGTTAATTGTGTCTGTTTGCTTGTGAGTGTGGACCACGCCCCCCACCCCCCGCTGTCGCCATAGTCCACTCACTCAGCACGCCTAGTCCGCACGCCCGACTGCCATTCATTACGTCTACAGCGACAACTTCAAATTGCACGCCTCGCCGGCTGCTTGGTTTGTATTTGCTGTAGGGTCGCACCAGGTCGAAAGAGAGAGAGCGAGAGAGAGAGAGAGAGAGAGAGAGAGAGAGGGAGGGAGAAACGACGACGCACTTCACTCGACGTGCTCCAGTGGCTCTATATAATTAGACAGACGCCAGTCGGGTCTGGCCGGGCACCAGTCGAGCCGTCAGGTAATACATGTGCTACGTGTGTGTGTGTGTGTGAGGCAGAGATGTTGTTTTTGCTACAATTATGTACACAGTTGGCCAATAGACATTTTCATAAATTGTTAACAATCGGAGTCGGTGCAGACTTCCCTCCTTCGCCGGGCAGTTTCAATATTTACCAGGCCAACATGGCGTATGCGTTATGCGTACAAGCAACACAGTCGCGGCTGCACTTAAGTCTGATTAAATTAAATTTACAATTCATACGAGTTGCAATCGAAGAGGCTTCGCCAGCTGCAGACAGAGTCCCACTAATTGCAGGCTACACTGGGACAGGCCACTGCCTGCTGCAGTTAATTAGAGGCTGCCAAGGTTTTCATATATAATATGAGAATTAGTGCAGTTATATTTTTTGCCAAACCTTGAAGAGGCTACCAACTGCACAGCAAGCTGAGATATATATAGTTGCAGCTACCTAAACAGAACACTTCAATTACCGCAAGGCGACCAAGGCGACTTGCCCCCTCGAGTATCCTCATCGACGAATAACAATGGGAAATTGCTGGAGAGACTATTACAACAAACACTCACTAATGGTCCGACATTAGTAAGAACACGCTTTACATTTTCCAGCAGCAGTGGCAGCAGAGGCAGCAGCAGCAGTGGCATCTGTGGCTAGCGTCGACTGCGCTGCTGGCTGCGCATAATTGCATTTGCGTTAAAACGCAAGCAAACAATTCACTTAAAGTGTAAATAAATGCAAAGAGGGACAGCGAGGGAGGGAGAACTGCAGCTGGAGCAGATTCCTCACTCAATTCAACTTGCGGGCTGTCTCGCTTGCTCTCTCTCTCTCGCCCTCTTTCCGCCTCACTCTTGTCCGGTCGGAGTCAAAACCGAAATGGCCAAACTGACAAACGTAGACAACGGAAGTCAATCAGACAAGCGGACAGACTTTGATACGCAAGCGCACCGGAAGTTCTGCTGCAATGAGCCGGCGACGTTGCGAACGACAGACAAGCAGCAGCAGGCAAGGGAAGGGGAGGAGAAGAAGAAAGAGGGTAGAGAATGGGCAACGACGAGGAGCGAATGTCCTGGCGACAGACGGCGACTGACAGGCATACAACAGCTGGTGATTAGGTGCTGCACGGACAGCTGGGGTCGAGTTGGGGTTGAGCTGGGGTCGAGACGGGGCTGTCGACCACGACAAACGTTGTTTAACTAAATTCAATAATCGTTGGCAATTGCAATTTACGGCCTGGCAACGCCGGTCCGGACATTTGTGCAAATACAGAAATTATAATAATGACGTGCAGCCCGACAGGCCAGAACCCCATCGAGCACTACTTGCATTGCACAGCGCCTCGCCCTGCCTCGCCTGACCGGCATAGAGAGTAGGAAGCGTGCAGAGGGGAGGAGGCAAGACGGGGTCATCAGAGAGAGTAGGGGCAACGTCAATGTCCTTCACTTGTCGCCAGCCGCAATGGGATGCAAATAGCATTAAGTGGTTCAAAGTCATGCGAAGGCGATTTAATGACGCATTTAGCAGTGCCCAGCGACGGATCCTCCTTCCTCCCCTCATCTACCCCCTGTGCTGGGGGTTGCAGCGAGTTTTTGCGGTTCAGTTTGGCAATTACCTGACAGGCAACCTGACGCTGGCAGTCGAGATTGAAGATGTCGACAGTGTCAAAGTCGTACGTGACATTTGGTCAAGTGAGAGAGAGAGAGAGAGAGAGAGAGAGAAATTGACGTTTCTATTTACCAACTAACTATTTAAGTAATTTTCAATTAATTCCATATTCGTGCCAGCTGCAAAGCCGCAACAGCAGCTCATATATTACCCACGTTGCAAGTTAATTCTGCCTGGCACTGGAGGAACCACACGCTGAACTCCCTTGAACATATGAAATTAACCAACACATGGGAAGAATCACCAGCACCGAAATAACAATTGCGGTTTGAATCGTAAAGTGTGTTGTGAACCACAAATGCCTTCAACAATTTTCATTGGTCACAGAGTGTGATTACAGTTATTTTCTGTACTATATAACAACTTTGTTTAGTTTCCAATTTCTAGGGTTTTTCACCTTCGTTTTGGGGTTTTCTGCTTATTCACTCAAAGTGTGCGCGTAATTAAAATAATTGTCGCATTGCCAGCTCTTATAGTTAATTATGCAACACTCACGAACACACACACACACAAATGCATACGCCCATTTATTAATAAAACATAAGTCGATACTCTGAGGCACTTAGCGGCAATGTGGGCGAGGCACGCTTTGTTTGGACTACGCGACACGCGCCACATATTCAATTTGGATTTTGGGTTAGTATCTTGGGATAAGCCCACTTATACCCTGTAAGCGGAAACTGGGTATTACCAGTAATAGAAAGCATACGTTTATATTAATAAATGATTTGGATAAATATTGATGGACAACTCAAGAAGCAACTGATCTCAACGTAATAGAACAGATAAGTTTAGATATGCCCTGCATGACCCATTTCGTTGCTATTACGAGTTCTGTATCTACCTTGTACTTCTCCTCGTAATAACCCACCTATCTATTTAGTTATATTATTAGTAGTAGTAGTTTCCACTTCTGAACCACATTCTCGTGAATTCCGCTCGCGATTTAGTGTTGTTTCCTTACTATTATGAACAATCCTGATCTGCTTGGATTTTTTTATTATTATAATAAAATAAGACAGCGAACTTACAGCGTATAGTAAGGAGTTTAAATAAATTGGATATACTAAGTATCTTAGTATTAGATTCACTTTGATAGAGAGCATTCTGGGTATCCTATTCAGTACATTTCGGCTTTTATGCAATTTAATTTAGATTTAATATTTCTTCGCCTTTCTACAGAAAAGTTCTTCATAAGTTTTTATTTTGCATTAATATTAATCATCTTCTTTATAATCAATTATTAATTTACAACTTAATAATGCGAGAGGCTTAGAAAAATTGTACTTTAATTTATTGTACTGCAATAAACAAATATATAATCAAAGTACAAATATCTATTAAACAATTCAGTTTATTTATACTTGAAGAATGATTCCTCCAGCATTCTTGTCGTATTGGCCCAACGAAATATGTTTTCCAACTGCTTCGCTCAACTTGCCTCCTGGTCAGGATATTATTATGAGACTATTCGAACCATACGCTTTTTGGTAGGCATATTTCGAGAATATTGCCATCGCTTTTGCTGTCGCCGTCCTTGGATACTTTAACAATAAATTTATGAGCCATTTTTAATGATTTAAAAATGAAAATCTCGACGCGTGCAAAAAAACGAAAAGCGAATCTGGCCAGGGCGCAATAAAACTGCGTCATTTTGGTGGCATAAAAAATCGTTTTGTCCCCTGACAGTGAACATCAGCATTGGCCAAGGCAATGGAAAGAAAAGAAAGCAAGACATGCTTAGAGAAGGAGAAAACATCAAAAAAAAAGAGAAGCCAAGAAAAAAGGCAAAAAAAGCGAAAAGCAGAAAACGAAAAAAATCATGTCATGTCATTGTCGGCATCGTAAAAATGTTATCAGCCATAATAACGAGCCACGATTTTGGGCTACCGAGCTCAGGGGTGTGGCTGAACGAGAGGTGGGGAGGGGGGAGGGGGGAGGTACATGAAGGTGGGAAAAGGGACGGGGGCGGGAGTGGGTTGGTTGGGTGTCTTGCTCGCTTGACTGTCGCCGGCGCTAATGGTGCGCAGCTAATGACTGGAGAGCCGAGTCTAGAGCCAAGCCGAGCCGATTCTATTCCATGATGGAGAAGCGAGTACCAGGCCGGGTCTACGTAACACTGTCGAGCAAGCTTTAAATTTCAACGCACTGCACATTAAATCGCCAGCGAACTGCGGCCCTGACGGCAACGATGGCGGCATTTTGTCAACTTATACTTAATGGTAATAAAAAGTATATCAAATCAGTGTCCTTAATCCCAGAATTGATGTTGGGGCGCAGACGTTGGCGTACGGCACGGCCTGCGCTGCGACTGGGGCTTCTTGGCTGCCATTTGAGCGGGTCATAGTTTATGCTTTTTATTTGCCATCGTATTTATGCGACGGCATTGCCAGCCTTACTTACAATTCAATTTCTGTGCAGACGTCGACTGTGGCCACAAAGAGTGAGCTGCGCATTGAATTGAAGGCACTCACAGAAGGGGCTGAGGTACATTCGAGCTCTTAAAGTATTGGCATTGAAGTCGAGACAGATATATAAAGTAGACTCCGCAAATAAACGATATATACGCAACATATATATAAAGCCAAGAGATGTGGTTACTCTTGCTACTTGGTTTGGTTTTAATACATTTTCCTGTTGTGCCACAACCAGCTGAGCATGTTTAGCAACCAACGGCATCGATGATGGCATAATTGCCGTAGTATCTCCCAGTGCAGAGTGTCGTCGCGCTAAGCTTAAGCTGAGCTCACAGAGGGAACTGGCTTGAAATGAACTGCCAGCGCGTTGTGCACTCATTAATCAAATGTTAAGGAAGCGCAGACAACGAAACAAAAAAAAAGGAATGCAGCAGCGAATATGGTAAAAAAAACCCTTTTGGCAAGATTTTTTGTTGGCCCGAAAGTATGCAACATTTTCAGGCACTTCGTGTATGTGTGTGACTGTGTACGTGTATTTGTGCTTGTTGAAAATGCATTTAAAATAAACAAAAATCCACAGCGAGCAGCTAAGTGAAAAGCGGTCAAACAGACAGGGCCAAGAGGCACGGTCAGCGAGAGAGGAAGGGAAGGGGGAAGGGTGCAACGGAGAGGGGTGCAATGAATGAGGAGCTTGAGCAGGCGCTTCGGCATTGTATTTTATGCTATTTGCATTTTTTCGTCCCTCTTTTTTTTGGCAAGGCACATGAAAGAGAAGTTGAGAGGGTCCGCAAACACACACTCACACTTGCAGTTGGTGCAAAAAATGGGCGTGTCTCGCCCTACGAAACACGAGCTTCGAGCAGAGCGCAAAAAAATGCATTTTATATGCAGATTCAGGGCGTAAATTGCAGTTGCGTACTAAATAAGTAAAATTGCGCTGAGTATTTTTCACTTAAAAACCCGAAAAAGACGATGAAGAGAGAGAGAGAGAGATAAGAGAAAGTGGAGAGGGGAGAGGAAGGTGCTGCAGAGGGCAAATCTTTTAATTGGGTGCATGCAGGCAAAATAACATGCGAGCTGGGCGCAAAGAAGAGCTGCAAATGCACTTGACGCAATCCGAAGTGATAAGGAAGGCAGTAGAGAGAGAGAGAGTGGAGAAGAGTGGGAGAGAGAGAGAGGGGCCTGGGAGTTGAAGAGGGCAAGTTAACTAGCCAGCAGCTAATTAAACCTGAAAACTTGGTCACTCACACACACTCACACACACACACACACACAAACGCACTTGCACACTTGAGGCTATAGTTCTCTGTGAATGGAATTTATTTTGCATTGGGAATTAGACTAAGATGAGAGAGAGATAGTGAGAGAGGGAGGGGGGGGGTACAGGGAAAGAAAGAGAGGAGTAGATACTTGCGTTGAGCTGAGCTGAGCTGGGACAAGGGCCTCCGTTGTGCTGCAATCCCAGTTCTTGTGCAACTTGTAAGCGCCTAATTGGCATGCCCCGAGAACAGTTGCCCTCGACTACGGCTCAGAAGGAGCCAGAGGAGAAGCAGGAGGAGGGGCAGGAGGCAGGAGGACGTAGCACTCGTCGTTGTTGGCACATGAATTAACACATGCTCGATGGAAATGTCGTTTGGCTTTCATTTCCCGCACACTGCTTCTGCACATGTCCGCAGTGGGACAGACCGAGAGACAGCATCAAAATTAAACACAATCAGAGCAGAAACTCATTTAAGGCGCTAAGAACTCGCAACAAATTCGCAAACAAACAACGGCAACAACAAAAGCAACAGCAACAATGACAATGACAAGGACAGCAACAGCATGTTTTGTATTGCTCGCTCGTCTTAAGCCTTTTGCCACAAAAGCTTTCCCGAACATAAATTGCAGAGTTGCCTTTTTTCTCTCGTCTCTCGTCGGCAACAAAAGAATTGCCGCAAATTTTCGAGCCTAATGAGTGTTTTTTGACTCGGGGATTAGGCTCCGAAAAGGATTTCGTATGGCATAGAACACTGGAGGGGGCAGGCAGCCAGCTAAGCCGAAGGTGCACCCAGTGATTGGCAGTCTAGGGATAAGGTATGCAAATTTCAGCTACTTCTCGTCGGGCTGCGGAGGCATAAAAAATCACAGCGGTGCGCTGCGACTTTGGCCAGGCTTTCATTTATTTATTTATTATTATTGTTTTATTCTCTTCTCCTTTTTTCCTTTTTAATTTTATGCAACTGAAGGACGCTCGCTGCTTGGGCTCTGCTCATTTTGTCAAGTTAATGGAGAATAATAAAGCGCAAAAGTAAATAAGTAAACAGAGACAATGGCAGTAGCAGCGCAGCTGGCGTAGGCAAAACTACAACAATAAATGGCGCCGGCAGAGCTAGAGGCAGCGGCAGCGACGCAAAAGCCAAGACGGCAAACGGCCGGAAAATAAAGAGGCTGGCCCAAGGCTTTGCAAACGAGCAGCCCAGCAGGAGCAGCAGCGCTGCCCTGCGAGGGTCGTAGATGGAAAAGGAGAAGTGAACGGGGATGGGGACTGGGGACGAATGGCAGTTAGCAGGAGAAGTAGCAACGCTGCGAGGCATCTTTTTGTTTTATGCGAAATGCACTAAAAATATATTTAAATTTATTTCATTTTTCCTCAAATGAACTGCGCAGCTCGCGCAGCGGGACGAACATGGCCAAAGTGCAGCCCAGCCTGACTGGCAAAGGCTTTCAGCGAGAGAAGGGTCGGGAAGGGGCAGGGAGTCCGAGTCTGTGGCGCCAACGGGGCGACTACAACGAGTACGTAATAAACTTGATTGCGCATCTCCTATGTACATAGACGCATATATATACACACACATATTTATATATATACTTGTATATTTATCTTTGCGTCTGTGTATTTTCATTTTGCTTTGCCTTTGTTTCATTCGCATTTGGCTTGTCGCCTTTGTTGCTGTCTTTTAAATAAAAATTTTATGAAATTTTTGGCAATTGAACTCAAGTTTTAATGGAACGCTATAAATTAGTCTCGTCCTTCGTTCTCAACTTCTGCTTCATCTCGGCCACTTGAGCCCTGCTACGAAATAGAATACGCTATGCGCTTAGTGAAACACTCAAGAGGCTACCCCAGAAGCGACCCTCGAAAGCATCGTCTGCGCAGTCTGTCCCAACTCAACTCAACCCGACCCGACCCAAAACTCATGCCCCCCCCCATGCTCACTTGGCAACGACATCAATTCATTTTGATCGCAATTAGATTGCTGTTGTCTCATTCAAACGAGTCCCAAGTCGAAGACTTTAAACTGTTTTCCCTACTTTAGTGGATTGCATTCGCTCTGCCTTGTGCTGAACAGAAATATTTTATACTCATCTCGAGAATGAGAGATATTAATGAAATCTCAGTTCACATTCTTCGCATTGCTTTCGCATTGATTTGCTTCTCAGTTGACAGTTTTTCTTCGCTCTTAATTAAATTTTTCGCTTTATTAATGCATTCTCTCTCATTTTCCTTCTCGTGTTCTCTCTTACATTTGCACTTCAGCATCGTCTCACTTGCACTTCGAACTGAGTTGAGCAAGGGGTCAGCACAACGAGAGTTCATCTAATTGAGTTGGTAACTTCAAGTTTGTCATTTCAATACATCGCAAAATAAATTCTCATTGGTTATTTTATGAATTCCATGGGAAACAATAAAGCTAAACAATGTACCATCAAATTTTATCAATATTTTCCTTCTACTTTCCACAATTCAAATGATAAAACTGTTAAATTTAACTATTTCTATTAGAACTCTAGTTTAAAGAGGCAACCACAATGGAAACTCTTATTGAAAAACAGCACGTGAAGCCTTTGCTGTGAATGTTTCATGCGGAAACGTATGTGTACTTAGGTACACCAGACGTGACTGAAACTTTCTGATGCTGGCAATTAATTTATGTGGCAAGCGGCTTAAAGAGTTTAATCCCCAAGGTGAAGTGGAACAATTCGACGTAGCTGCCGCTAAGAAGATGCTTGAAATGGGTCGCTAAAATAAACATATTATTGCTTACAATTATAGAACAGTTAAAGCAACAAGAAAGATACCCAATAAAACATGAAGACAGCAAGGGGAAACTATTGTTAAAAGCGCTGGAGCAAAGTTTTGGCTAGCTTCAAAAATTTGAAGCAATCAACAGTGATGAAATTTATTATACAACTTGAAAGTTGCGAGGCAAAGTTTCCACAATCAGCTGCAATGGGAAGAACCGGGAATAGAGGATGGCAAATCGTTGAGTTATGTATTAATAAAAAGCAGGCGATAGAGAAGACAAAGAATGAGAGCAAGACAGAACAGAAAGTGAGCAGAGAAAGAAGAAAGCGATGGCCAAGGCGAAGGCGAGGCGAAGAAAACGTTGAGGCCACATTACGAAATCCTTCTTGCATTATCCAGTTTGTGGATTAAAATGAACTATTGCACGGCAACAACGACAGCAGCAACGACAATGGCAACAACTGTGGGAACAACAATAACAACGAGAGTGAACAATGGCAACGGCAATCATAATACAAGCAAACGATAAGCAACACGAACGTGCACAGGCAACAAAGGGAAGGAGACGGAGCTGGAGACTTGGACGAAGTCGAAGAAGGATAAAGAGACAAGTGCTGAGGAACAAGCGACCATATAAAAGAGGAAGCTTCACAGCAAAAAAGAAAAACCTATACATATCCAAATATAGTACTATATACGAGTATGGTATACGTGTCGGTAGCTGAAAGAAATCTGTGAGAGACGACAACAGAAACGGCAACAATAATAATAATGCCCGGGATAATAATAAGAATTAAGCAAGAAAACACATAACAGACATGGGTAGACAGGCCTCGTGCTTTGCTAGGCAAAGTGGAGGGAGGGTGGGACACGACGGACTGCAGATTGGGCTACAGTTCCTGGGGTAAAAACAGAAATGAAGAGAGTGAAGAGTGGGAAGAGAGTGTAGAGAGGAGAACAGAACAGAACAGAACACACGGCTTCCGTTTCCGCAGCCATTTTCGTGGGGATTTATTAGTTTTTGCTCGTTAGAATTGCGCACAGCTGCCGTGCCCAAGTCGAAGCCCAAGCTGAAGTGTTTAAGCGAGCGGGGCCAGAGTCCAGCAACAACAACAACAACAGCAAGAACAGCTCCAGCTCGAGTCGACTTCATAAACCAACAAAAATTAACACCATGCGCAAAGATGGAGCCAAAGCGAGCGAATGACGTTGAGAATGAGGAGCCAGCGACTAAAACACATAAGCTGCTTGTTTATAGTTACAGCTTATGCTCCCAGGCAGCACCCCACCTCCCTCGCCATCTCTTTTCCCCCCGAGTGCCATTTCTGCCACAGCCCGTTGGCAGTTTCTTTAGCTGAAACTGCAGCAGGAGCTGAGGCAGCTTCTGTTGCTGATGTGCATCAAAGTGAGAATGATTGATTCAATTTTAAAGTTGTGTGTGCAAGTGTGTGTGTGTGTGTGCGAGTCGACAGCTGTGTGTGCGTGTGTGTGCTCTAACAAATAATCCCAGCCAGCGTCCATTCGTTATGGAGGGGAGTGTGCAACGGTGGGCGGGTCAGCGCCCCCTTTTCCGACTGACTTTTCGCATTGCCAGCACCTCAGCTGAGCTGAGGGAAGTCGGTTCCTAATGCGAGAAATAATTACAAAAGTGAATTTATGTTGCTGCTGCGATAACAAATGCTTTTTAGCACCGATTCGCCCCGATTCAAGCTCAGTGCTGCTGCTGCTGCTGCACTCGATGCGAACTGAACTCAAAAAGATTTATATATTTTTTGTGTTTTGAGTGTGTTTTTTTTTTATTACGTTAGCCAAATCACGCGTAACTTTTGCCAATGACGCGAGTGAATTTTCAGCAGGGGTGCAGTGAGTGTGGGTGACTGCGAGTGAGTGTGTGTGAGTGAGTGTTTGAATGAACTATGGCTTGCAAAATGCATGGCGAACAGGCAACTGCGATTCCGGGGTGTGATGTGTGTGCATACAAATCTCTCCCTCTGCCCTTCACACATGCTCTCTCTCCCTCACTCTTGCTCTCTCTCTCTCTCTCTCGTACTTGTGTGTGCAGTCGTAACCTCGCAAGCTCGACTCAACTTTCTTCATCAACTTTTGCCACATCACAGATTAAAATTTGACTTTTTGGCACTGCAAGAGAGACTTTGCCTTGACTTGCTAGTGTGTGTGTGTGTGTGTGTGTGCACAGTGGGCGTGGCTGACGGCAGATTAAGCTGAGTGACTTTCAAATTAGTAGATGCGCATTGGAGTTCATTAGCAAGGGGCAAAAGTTGCTTGATTGATGCACTGACTGCATCGACCGGCAACTTGTTTGCTACTTTTCAATTTCTGAGCAAAGCTCTGCCAGACTTAAGCGGACTAGTCTATTCAATTAGCATGAAAGCAGTGTCTAACCTATGTACGAGAACACTGGGCAGACCTGGCTGAAATAAAAACCATATAGTAATAACCCAAGCAGAGCCAACTCGAATTCAATCACTTAAGCAGTTCAAAGTGTTTCCGGAACATGGCCAAGACAATCGATGCAAGTGGCCCTTTAATTGGCCTCGATTGATACTTGAGCGCCGCATAATCGTCTTAATTACTTTGCAAACTAACTTTAATTGGGCGACGCGCTGGACGAGATAAAGGCGGCAATTACATTCGCCTGCCAGAGATTCAAAGCCACTTGCATGTCTGCCCGCAATTCCGAGCTGCCAGGAGAGATAGAGAAAAAAGTGCAGCCAGTTGGCGCTTTTTTCTGTTCTCTCTCCCTTGCTAAGAACCTTCTGCGCTACGGCAGCGTCTCAATAAATAATAAAATAATAATAATCCAATCATTTCGTTACATCCGCGAACGGCGTTGCCCGCGATCTCACGACCTGTTCACGGCCAAGAATGCAGGACGAAGCGGGGCAGGTCAGGGGGCTAATATGCGTCCCGGCGGCGCAGCGGAAATTGCATCACGACGCCTTGGGATAGCCAAAGGCAAAGGCAGGGGGAAGCAGGGCAGGCAAGGAATGGCAGCTAAGCAGCTGAAAGCGGCATCATCGACAGAAGATTTATTGTTCTGTTTCGCTGTTGCTTTTGTTTTACTTTTTTACAGTTTAGCTGGGGGTACAGAATGGGAAAAGGAGGAGAAGGGGAACTCATCTGAAGCTCACTGTTGGCACTTAAACAGCAGCCGGGGTTGCGTTTGTCCGCTTTGCAATTCGGTGCCAGGCACTTGAGCAGCCCAAAATGCTGCAGCCGAGGCAAAGAAGCAGGCAAAGGGAGCGGGGGCATCAGGGCTAACAACAACAGACACAGCTGAATGGAATGTCCTTCGGAGCATGACTTGCACTTGATCTAATTGGCAGGCTAACCGCAATTGTTTGTGCCAATCAGCAGCTTGTGCAATATTAATTTCGCCTATTTGCATGCGAGGCAAGGCGAGGCAAGAAGTAACCAAGCAAGGCAAGTCCTTGTGCCTTACTGCCTGCACCAAGCTAACCACAACTGGATAGGCGCAATTACTGGCAACCTCATTTCAGATAGCGATCGCACTTGGGATGGCAGAGGGTGAGGCATAATGAGCAGCAGCCTCCATTAAATATTTATTTATGCCTGGCAGAAATATCAGATTTACGACTCAAGTCAAACTCTTGCCAAATTGCACTTGCTGCTCAGGCCTGCAGCCGTCTCCAGCCAAGCATTGCGAGCCAAAAAGGAAGATTAAGGAATGAGAGCAGGAGCTGCAAATGGGACTGGGATTGTGGAAGGGAAAGCGAAAGGGACTAGGAGTCGTTCGGCAAATGGCTTGGGATCTAGGGCTGGGCTGCCTCCACTTGCAGGGCTCTGCTGCTGATTTGTCAACTCTCAGTTCGCTACGCCAGCAGCCGCTGATAATGGCCTCGCACTCAACAATTTCCTTGCTGCGAGGAAGGTGAAAATTGCAAATTACATCAAAGCAAATAAAGAAACGACGTAGACCTACGTTCGTACTTTGTATTCCGTGGAAATTGCCAAAGGAAGCAGCGGCTAAAACCAAATTGAATTCGCTGCGCAAGCAGAGACACGCCCCCCGCCCGTCTTGTCGCTGCTACTCAAAGAAAATTGTCATGACAAATTGAAACAATTTCTTTGGCTTTTGTGGCTTGCCAGAAACCCCAACATTTTATGCAATAAATTAAAAAATTTGCTTACAAACATTGCAAAGGCAAAGTGAGGAGGGCGAAGGAGTGGAGAGGGGCGACATTTGTTTGCCGTTTAATGGAGCGTGCAGTGGTTACAGGGCAAAAGCAAAGCAGAAATGGTAAATTGAGTGATTCTTGATACGTGCGCCCACGAAAAGGGATCGACGGACCAAGCGACCTCTGTGTCTAATTGAATTACTCGGTTCAATTTGAGAAATACATCAGTTTTGGAATTTCTTGCAATATGTGGTTAGGCTTTCCCACGTTTTCAGTTCGTTCTGATTAATTAACTCGAACCGAAGGCAAATGGCAATTTAAAATGCCTTTGAAGCCGTTAAAGAAATTACACATGAAATTCAGACGAAAAATTCTTGAGTTTTTTATTAAATTGCAAATCATACAAGATACGAGCTGAAGTATGTAAATGGAATAGCCAGTGCGGGGGAAACTGAAACCGAAAACACTTGTCAACGCCAATGTCTCAACTTGAGCATCAATCCTCCCCCACTTCGCATTCCCCCATCCTTCATCTGGTTGTCACAATATTCTCTACTCTACTGGCTGCCATTGCCCCAGCAATGCGCACAATTTCAGGAATGTCGCCGTAGACAGGCGAAGACATTGGGAACAGGACCAGCGGACCAGGACTACAAATGTCTGGTGAAGCAAAGGAGAGAAAGCAAAGAAATGGCAAAACATTTAATGTAAACGTTTTGTCGACAAATGTCAAATGACCAGTCGTCCTCGTCCACGTCTTTGTCCTGCCACGGCACGGGCCAAAAACAAAACACAGAAAAGGCGCGTCGAGGGTCAGCCTGGGGGGGAGGAGGACTTACGAGGCTAAAATACACCTCAAATTAATTCGATTTAATGCTCCACTCGACTCCAAAGGTAAGCAACTGGTCAACTGTTCAACTGTTCAACTGGTCAACTGGTCACTTGGCCAACTTGGCAATTGGCCTTGGCTAAGCAGATTAAGCAACAACAAAATCAATGACAAAACAAAGCATCCTCTTTGGGCCTAAACAAATTCACTTCATTACCAAAGCGAAAGAGAAAACGAAAGCGAAAATGAAAATGAAAATGGTCTAATTAAATGTTAATGAGATCGTCAATGTCGTCAGTGTCGCCACTGCGGGTGCATCCACGTGCCAGAATAATCTGATTGTGATTTCGATTCCGATTCGAATTTGCCTGCTGTTAATGCGCACGGCAGAGACCTTCATGGACTTTGGCAACTCACGGCCCCAAGCGACGCCAACAATTCATAATTTGCCACAAAGAAAAGGAAACTCATGCGGGGATCGCGGAGCGCATGGCGACTTTTGCTAACCTGTAAATAAAATGAGCAGTAAATGAGTATTAAATGTTACTTAAAAGTAACGAGCCGCCTCCGTCGGCGAAGAACACAACGTTTCATTAGCCGCATTCAAGATGACGGCGGGGTATCAATTTTCTGCTGTTGCTGCTTGTTCTTCTTCTTCTTCTTCTACATAAACACCCCAGAGTGTGCTACATGTGGGTGGGGCAGGGGGCATGCCGTGGCACGTTGGGTAAATAGAAAAATATGAAGCACGAAAATTAAAAAGTCTGCCAGCGTCAGGTCATTAAAGTGAAAATTTTGCGACGGCATCGAAAGTAAAGTAAAGAAATTCCCAGCGGACGCCTCATTCGTTGCTTTGCAACATTATGATCATCATCCTGCCCCACACACCCACACCCACACCTACACACGGTACACATATTCATGTGTGTGTATGTGTGTGCATTATGTGTATGTGTGATGAAATAATTTTTATGATTATTTCTTCCTTCCGCTGAGCTCATTCGTAGTGCGAGGCTTTTATGCTGCTGCTTCTGCTGCTGCTGCTCTACCTTCACCCTCCCCCATTCTGCCCCCCCTCTTCCTGCACATTTTTCTCTTGCCACTGCTCCTAAAAGTCTGCGCGCATTTGGCGGCATCGTTTCTGGTGCGCTTTTCTATTTTCCCGGGCGCAATTTAAGTGCGCCCGAGTCGACTCGCAGCCCGGCTCCGACTTGTGTCCTGGCTCAGGCCAGATAAGCACAGTGGAAATAAACATTATGTTGCAGCAGGCGGATAGAGGGTGTGGGGGGGGGGGCGGTGCCCATTGCAATGATCATCCAAGCATTAGCAATGAGAGAGCAATTGTGCAGGCAGCCCAGCATCTTGTAGCACCTTGCAACGGGATTACTAACTGTGATTAAAGTTGCCATTGCCTGCACTTAGCACGCAGTTGAGGTTATGTTGCACTTGATATTCTTGATATTACTGAAATCGGATAACAAGGATGATATTTTAAGCAACCATAGATGAATATATGAAATGTCTTAGGGCTTTCTGCGAACTAACTAGATTTCTATCCAGTTATCAGTCGACTTTTTTCCACTGTGCAGGCGTCTTTTTTCTTGCCATGTTGTTGTTGTTGTCACAGCTTCCCCACTGACTACGATATGGAATTTCTTGGATTAAATGTTATGTTGGTATTATATTTCTTTCTCCCTGCCGTGGCCATGTCCTGTCCATGTGCGCGTGTCTATGTGTGTGTGCTTGTATGTGTGTGTATGTGTGTGTGTGTAAGTGAGTGTGTTCTGGTTTCAGTAAGTAACGCATGCTGTGTCTTAATGTCTTCTTCATGGTCTTCTTCGCTGCCAGCTGCGCTGCCGGCGTCGCAGCTGCACTAATAGCTGCCGCACGAAAGTAGACTTTGACTTTTTGGAGCGGCAAAAATAGAGCAGCGAGTTAAGTAAATAATGCCAACACATGTAATACATCAAGCCCGGCAGGCGGTGTCTGTATCTGTGTGGGTGTGTACGTGTGTGGGTGTGTATGCGTGTGTGACTGCCGCTCTGTTTATTTATGATTCTTGTGGTAGGCAGCGCTTTAAGCGCGACTGTAGTCAATTTGTATTGCCTGTTTGGGTGGAGAGAAGATGGTAGAGGGGAAGGGAATTTCTGTGTCTCTCATTTAATTTCATTTCATTCAGCAGCTCAAAGAGAAAAGCCAGCCAGTGAATCCTGTTGGGGTAACTGCAAATTCAAGTGCATAGAAAAGAAAATATAATAATATTAAAGCGTTTTTTGCGACATAGAACTAAGCACTTGTAAATCCCCACAGAGGATGTGCCGTCAAGTTAGTCTCATATACAAACACAGCCAGTCATACATACAGACAGAGACACACACACACTGACACACACAGCGACACACACTCGCACTCTCAGCTGGGACGTGTGTGTCGTCCTCGTTGCACTTATCCGCAAGCAAACACGAGCGAACTCCCTGCTGGATTTGGATGCCAGTGCGACTGTGTGTGTGTGGACAAACTCATAGGAACTTATGCATAAGTGACATTAAGAAAAAGCTCTTCAAATGCAAGAAGAGAAACACTTTGGCAGGACGCTGGCACGGCTGCCTCGACAGCCCCAGCTGCCGGATCCGCCAAGGAAGATGCGAAAAAACCCCAGCAAAGGAAAACTTTTGCCAGTTGAAATCGAGAAAAAGAAACGAAGCAAAATACACGCTGAGCCAACCAAATGAACGCAAAGTTTCGGCTCTCGGCAGCGTCGACGGAATTAGGGATATGGCTGCTGCTGCTGCGTCCCCGTTTCCATGCACCCAAGGATATGCAATCATCATACGGATTTCCATAAGCATTCAGCGTGCGGCTTGCGAGGCGAGTCGCAAATAGAAAAGCGAGCCAAGCGAACGAGCTGCATGGAAAGAAAGCGTGAAGAAGCTGCAGGAAGTGCAAGTGCTGCACACAGGGAAATGTAGACAGAGTGGGACACGCATAGAAAGAGAGATAGAACTGAGAGAAGGAGAGAGGAAGAGGGAAAGGGATAGAGGTAGTTATTCAGCTGGCCCCCTGCTAAGCTGCTGTGCGCAACTGGCTTAGTTCAATATCCCTTTTGCTGCAATTTTAAACTATTTTCAATGCGGCTTCCGGCAGCATTGCGTCTTTGACTTGCCGCCATCCCGATGGCCAAATGTTTGCACATCTTTTTGCTGCGGCTTGCAGCATGTGTGGCATGTGACGAACAAAATATACACGTGTACACAGACTTATTGCCACGCAACTCCTTTGTGCTCTAATGGGTTTGTGTCACGGCTAGGTGTGTGTCTCAGGCAGTAATTGAGATCATTAATTGCAATTACTTTCAACGAATGAAAATTTGTTGTATTTAATAACTTTTTATACATTTATAATATTAAATTTAGTATTGAATCTCTTAAATAATTTTAAATATTAAATATATATTAATATATAAATATATTAAAGGAATGAAAATATATTTAACAACTTTTTTACACGTTTATAATATTAAATTTAGTAAGATATTTTTACTCTTCTCTCAACAGTTTATTCTTTTATGATGTGTGATAAGTGCTTACTGCACTGTGTCAGCTGATAACAAGCGGTTTTTGTATGCATTCGGGCAGAAACAACGCATACACACAGTACGCAGACAGACAGACACGCGGACAGACAGACAGATCCGCTGGCAGTGCGTCGTTGTCCGATGACGAAAACGCAATCATTGTGCTTTTCGCTGGCTACCATTTTGTGTGCTGCAATTGGCAGCAGTTAGCGACCGTACAAACACACACCGTACACACAGACTCTCTCTCTCTGGAACACACACAGCAATACAATTACAGCAACAGAGCGGCACTTGTCGCCGTTTATTGATTCAATGGATGGATTTGTGTGAACCTTTTTAAAGTACAAAAATTTGCAGTCGAAATGCTTGAAGTTCTTGCAACTGTTCCCCACTCCACCACGACCTGCTCCACAACTCTACATCCGCACCCGTAGCACAGAGCACTCCCCCCATGCCACAGTACATGCCCCTCTCGGTCTGCTGACCCTTGGCTTGTGTTTTTTGGTTTCTCTTTTCATTCTTTTTTTGGTGAGTTGCCTTTTTTGCAGTGTTTGTTTTTTGTTTGTTTGCTTTTTGTTCGAGCTTTTGACTGTTTGCTTTGCGTTGCTTTAACGCTATTTTTGCTTTGTTTTGTTTCAGCTTTTTTTGCCTCGTACATTTGGCTTCTCTCACTTACGCGCCCCTTCCCCCTCTCGACCCTTCTGGCTGTTATTGTAGGCTTACAGTTCGTTTGGCCCAAGTCGCCCACGTCTCAGGCCCCCTTCCCTCCGCACTGCCAGAACTGTTACTGTTTTGTTGTTGGCTTGGCTCTTCTTTTTCCCTTTTTTTTGGGCCGTAAATTTATGCTAACAGTTCTCCATTGAAAATGCATAAATTTATGTGTTTACACTATGTGCAGGCATTCGCTTTCCCGCCCCGAGGGCCAGTCGTGGGTGGGGGAGGAGTCGCACATGTGTTTACTTAGCACTTTTTATGGCCTGTGTCCGTGTCCATGTTCATGGCTGGACACTCCATATTCGAGCATAGTCCGTAGTCGGCATGTTTTATTTACCTACTCGCTCAGTGTTTTTATTTAGCATTATATTTGTATATTTGGCCGTTTTGTGTTTACTCGACCCGGCGATGCTGCCTTTAAAAACTATTTGGATTTTCATAAATTATTATTTGCATTTGTGCATGTATTTGCCGAGCGTTGATCGTCGTTTTGTCGATGCTGCAGCATCGCCCGCAATTAAGGCGAAAATAAATGCCGACGCTCAGAGCTCATAAAATGTGTGTGGCGAGGGTTTTTATCACGACAGACAATCCGGCCGGAACTCAGTGTCAGCTCTAAAATTCCATATTAAAATGGCAAGAAGAGTATCATGAAGCAAAGAACTATGCAGTGTGAATCGACTGCGTTTGCTTGAAAGATACCCTGAAAATATTATGAAAATAATAATATACCATACTTCAAATTTATTTAGCCTTTAACAGAATTAGTTCCACTTTAATGTAAGCCAGATAGTTTCTATTTAGTGTGATTATAATGCATATCTTTATAAACCGATATTCTCTCCAATACTTTGTCTTTGTTTCTTTCTTTATCGATATCTTATTCTTTTTCTTTTACTCTCTCTCTGAATAACTCGCTTTAAAATGCCACACGTAGCTCGAGAATTGTCTTCGCTTCTTGCTGAAAATGCATTAAAACGTGCCAAAGTCAGCGCGAAATCGGGTCTCAACTCTGTGTACACATATGTGTACACATATGTACTTGTATTTACAAATGTGTATTGGTGTCCGTGCTCGTAAATGCGAAATAAAAGGCATTTGAATGGCAGGCGACACTCAAAATCGATACAAATACTGCAGACTGATGCGATGGATGATGCAGCCGCATGAAGGGGAAGGGGAAGGTGCCAACTAGCTGAGATGGGGTGGATGGCGTAGACTACCCAAGCTGACCATGCAACGAAATACGTAAATGGAACCCAACACTCAAGTCGTATGTTTGTTTATGGAAGGCTGTAAAATAGATGGGCATTTAAGATGAGCAAAGGCGGCGGACTGACTGTCTCTCGAGTAGGGGAGCTCTATACTCAATGCTCGTATGGGGCCATCAAATGGCTGCTCTCCTCTCTCTCTGCATCACACTTCTGCTCTTTCTCTCTCTCGCTTCACTCTCTCTGTCTTTGGCTCTGAAATGGTCACTCTTTTCGGGGCGTTAATGAAAAATGCATGAAATTTAAATTGTGCCAAAGTGTTGACCAGCATGAGGCATGTGATGTGGGGGCGGCGACGGTGGTGCACATCGGTCCCCACAGTGAGCGCAATCTGTAAATCGACACTTTTATTGGGGGCCAGCAATAGCGACAAACGACTGGCAGGCAGGCAGACAGACAGTGAGACAGACAGACAAAGGGCGACAAATGCAGCGACGCCGCTGTCAAATGTCTAAATTTTTTGGAATCGAGTTCATGTTGTTCGTATTGTTGTTGTTGTTGCTCTTGTTGTTGGCCCACAGCAAAAACAGTTGAGCCAAATTGTGAAGCTCATTTTCTATGCGAATGCGACTGCCAAATGTCAACCGAATTGAGCAATGAAACGTTAACATTCGACAGGAGAACGCAGAATATACGCAAAGCAAAAAAGAAGAATATTTTTTTGAAATGATTTTTTTTGCCAACATGAAATCAAAAGGAAAATAGCTGCCAAACATCGCACGGGAAATTAAACAGAAAACAATTCAAATGGCATTGTTGGCAATGGGTTTATAAAGGCATTGATATATTATAAATTTTTATTTTGCAAATCTAATTGTATTTGGATTATTTGGGTTTCCCAAGCTTCTAAATTAAAGATATAATATATATTAAGATACAAAGTTATTATATTAAATTACATATAATTAATTCAAAATAATAAATGTAATATGCTTTATTTAAAGAATATATAATATACATGTCTATATATTGTATTTAAATATAAAATAAATACATATTAAATATATTTATAGTTAAATGTAAATAGTTATCATTCTACCCTTGAAGAGGGTATTATGATTTATGACAGGAGTTTGCAACGCAGTTAAGGAGACATATCAGACTTTAGGCATGTGTGTCAGTCTATTCGTCTGTCCGTGAGTCCGTCTGTTGCAATGCAAACAAACAAATATAGACATAATATTCAATAATATATATACAAATCAATTCAATTTTGCACCATTACATATAACTAGTATTGGCACGATAAGAAGAGATAGAACCTTTGACATGCCGAAGGTAGGCTTTCTTCTATTAAATTGAAGGTATTTTAATTTACTATTATTATGTAGTGTACTGTAAGTAAATTCTAAATACATTATGTGTGATATTACATGAATCTTTAAGTTAACAGCTTTAAATTGTCATTAAAAATGTAAATAAAAATCCAAATAAAATAAATGCATAAATAAATAATACAAATTTAGTAAAAATAAAGTTATATTTTATATGGCATATCATCAATCTCAGATGAATTGTTCTGTACATTTCCCATACTTGTTGAACCAAAGTAAGTGTCGAAATTAATTGCTACAACACTTTAACGGCTTCGAGTGCTTAACTCAGTCGGAATTTATCGTGTATCTTTAAGCGGCGGGTAGTGCCCCGGGCGGATGCCGATTTGAATGGCCGCCCGCACACAGAATGGCACACGGAGCTACTGCGAGGCAGTCAGTCAAGTCAGGCAAGGCCATTGCCACGCCCACCAGCACCTTTTTTTATGCGTTTTCATTTGGCGAACGTAGGAAATATCTTGCCCACGGGGCGTATTAAAATCAATTCATTTAATTTTGATCAAAGCGAAATAAATCTTTGCGCTTTTTGCTTAATTTCCTTCTCTTCGTTTGCCACTCGCTTTGCCATCGTCGTTTGTGGTGTTGTTGCTGCTGCTGCCGTTGCTGAGCAAAGCGAGCGAAATGAGGAAAATCCACAACAAGGGCTGTGAGTAATTTGGCTCCAGTTTCAGGGCGTACAAAGTGGGCGAGCAAGCGGGTGAAGGAGGAGTGGGCAGCGGAGGCGGCGTTGGGTTCGTTGGCGTTGCAAAGCGCAGAGTAAGACAAAAAGCGCAAATAACACAGAGAAATACCGTAAGCGAAATGAGAAATCATTAGTAAGTAAAAAGCGCACACACACAGACTCCCACACACACACTAGTGCGCTCGCTTTCTCGCTCACGTACACAAGATAAAGACACATGAACTGAGCGCGGCGTGTAAAGTTTTCTTTCTTCTGCGCACACTTATCGACGCCAGCGACAGCAACTGAATTAATTTTTCAATTGGCAAACGAATTCATTGACTTTTTGTGTTCGCCTGCCAGTCGCTGCCTGCCCTACAAGCACACACACACACACACACGCCGCCCTACACAGAGCTGACACTCACACACTGACAGCACGTTCGCAAGGGTATTAAAATCCCTTAAACAGATTTCATTTCGAACGCTTTGCGGTCGATAAATGCATTTCACTTTAGTGGTTTTTACACCACCTCCTCTCGCACTCACACACACACACACACACCCACATGAGCATGCAAGTATTTATGTATCACATTTGCCATTGCATACTTTTCGGCTGCCCCGCATCATTTGCCGCCTCTCGCTGGCTCCCTGGCATCGCATTTCCAATGATTTGCTGGCAAATTACGTTTAGGTGCTGCTCGCTGTCTCCCAACCCGATTGGTTTCGGCTTTCTCTTGCTTTCTCTCGCTATTCTCCGCCTTCTCGCCCACGCCCAGCACCAAATTTTCCAAATTCATTTCCAAAACAAACATTTTACAAGCAACGTTCCCTCTCTGCCTCCCCCCGCCTTTTTCTCTCTGTCTGTCTGTGTGTTGTGAGTGTCATTGTGTGTGCCACTGGGTGTGTGTGTGTGTGTGTGTGAGGTGGTGTGTATGTGTTGCTCTGTGGCAAGTGTTGCCAACCAATTTAAAAGTTTTGCTGTCGCCGTCTCCACCGAACGAAAGTGAAGCACCAGCAGCAGTAGCAGCTTCCCTTCGCTTGTTCACGCCGTTTCGCATGCTGCCAAAGAAACACAGCGAACTGCAGCGTGCTCTACGCGCGAAATACAGCAAAAACTGACTAAGTTGACCAGCGGAAGTGAAGGTGTTAAGCGCAAGATGCCATGTGAAAACACTCAGGAGAAGCGATTGTAGTCGGAGTATTCTCAATTAAATTGTCAACTTGATTGGCAACAATGCAATGTGATCTTGTATTATAATATAATATGTTAATATATATTGGAGTGAATAATATAATCGATAATAATTCCTAATGCAGGAAAAGTTAAAGTTTACCAATATCTATTTTTTACTTCCCACTATCACAAAGGTAAATCTTTGCCAGTCTTTAATATAAGGGGTGTGCACTGTAGTTAGTTTTTGCAGTTTTCATAGTTGTTTTTGTTGTTGTTGCTTTTGCTTTTGTCGGTTAGTGTCTCTTACTAGAGTCGACGAAGGTGGCACTTGTTGGCTTGGCTCGACGGCTTCTACTTGCAGGCTGCACTTCAAATCTCGCAGTTTGCTTTGGCTGCTCTCGCAGGTGTAACTGCTGTCTGTTAGCAAGTGTGTGTATGTGTCTGTGTATCTGTGTGTGTGCGCGCGGGGAAGGTGTGTTTGCAAGTGCTGCTTAAAAGTTCATGCACCGCGCACTGCTGCGCACATGTAGACAGTTTGTTAGTATGTTTGAATGAATATAAATGTAACTATTTGTGAGCCCGTGGGTGTATGTGTGTGTGGGTATATGTGCATGTGTGACAAGGATCTCTGGCAAGCTTGCCGTAGCTGCTTTGTCCTTTGGCCCACTCGCTCGCATTTGAATTGGAAATGTGCAGTGTGCTTAATTTTCAATTTGCAATCATTTGGAGCAGCTGCTAATCAATGTGTGTCCCGCTCGAGAGTTGTCCGCTAATTAGCGAATAAGTGTGCCGCATTGTAAAGTCAATTGTCGCACTGCTGGCAACAATGAAAGCAAAACCTAATCAACAAAACCCTCCTCACTTGGCTTACTTTTCATTCTTACTTCTCGAATATTGTAGACTGGTACTTCAGTTTTTCTCCCTCTCTCTCCTTCTCTCATTCACTGCTTCTGTTATTTATGCCTTGTGTTGTCTTACAATTCTCACACTTCTTGCTCATCAACGCCTGTCGGCTGTCTGGCTGTCTGCCTGTCTGGCTGGCTGGTTGCATTGCTGCTTCGGCAAAGGAAAAACTTCGCAGACTCAAGTGTGGAAATTTTCACTTTTTTGCCATAATTAAATTCATTTTCAAGTTGCCTCTCGCTGTCGAGGCTGAACGAGCTGAACGTCGTCCTCGTCGTCGTCGTCGTCGTCTTACTTTGCACTATTTTCCCTATACAACTCTCCATTTTTCATTTTCATTACAGTCTTAAGTCGGTCGGCAACACGATGCGACGCCTCCCACAACTGGCAGGGCAAACGTTTCATTTTCATGCAGCTTCCTGAGCCGTTATTTCCGGCTTTTCCGCCTGCCTCTGTCTATTTGTGTACGAGTAGTTGTTGGGCGGGAATGAAGAATGCAAGAGAGTGAAGAGTGTGAGAAGGCACACGGCAAAGGAATACGAATTGGCCAAGCAATTGAAGTCGCACCCGCCTTGCTTTGCTTCGCCTCGTCCTGCTCTTTGTTATCAAGTTTTGGCTTAAGTTGTTTTTAAGTTGTAAATCCCTCCCTCAACTCTCCCCCTTCATCGCCCAACTTCGAGTCCCAACTTCAGACCGCTCTCTAGTCAGTATCAAAATGTAGTCTTGCGGTTGGGAATATGAAAATTGCAACTGATATTTATGCTTGTAATGCCAGCACTTGACATTTAGGCCTGCCTGCCTGCCAGTCCATCCTTCTTCCCACTTATCCCTCTTTCTCCCCTCCTCCTCCTTGATCTGTGGTCTGTCCACAATAATTCATTTTAGAAATGCGTGCACAATTTTTGTTATTTCCCTGGCATGACGTGTGCGAATTCAAGTGTCGGAATCGTTGAAACAGACCAGAATAAAATAGAATAGAAAATAACAGTACAGAATATAATGGAATGAAATGAAAGAGAGCACAGTGAGAGCCAAAAATGTCTGGTGGAATTATGACTTATTGGTGAATTCCCAGCTCTAACAGCCCGCAGCCCTCGGCCCTTAGTCAGACTTGCTTGTGGTTGTTGCCCTGACAAAAATTCTAATTGAATGTGTTGCCTGATTACATCCACTTCTACTCTGGCTGCATACAAATTCTCTTCAAATTATTTTTATATTCATTTCAGCCTGAATATGCGAGCAACGCTCTGCAGTTGCCATAACTGTAATCGTTTGTTAAAAGTAATTGTGCTGCTCTGTCTGATGAGACAATGAAAGAACTACAAATTTCATAACCTAAATTGTGCGCTTAAAATAAGCTGGGGGCTTTCATTTTGCAGAAAAGTCTTTTAGAATATATTTAGAATATTTAAATATAGCTTTTCACGAAGTATTGTATTTAACTTTATAAAAGAACTGAACATGAATTTAAATGAATAGATGTTTTGAAATATAGTATACGGAAACCAGTTCTTGGTATCATCTTAGCTTTCAAGGTTCGGCTTTTTTGTACATTAATTTTCATTTAAAATAAATTTACAATAAATTTAATTTTGGTCCATGCCAAATATGTTTGTTCAGGTTATTATTGGCTATATGAATCATCATAACATATGAAAGAGAAAAGAATAGTTTAAACTGAAGAAAACGGATAGATAAGTGGAAAAAAAGATAAGAAAAGGTTTTTAATTAAAAAAAGGCGAAATTTTTTAATGAATATATATTTTTGAGGGGGTTAGGTCGTTAATACAAATTCTGTCATTGGCGAGGAATGTTTCATAGGGAAATTGTGCCTATTTGTTTAAGAAAATCTTTGGGTGGTTTTGAATAATGGCACCACTTTCATATATGTTGTAAGCCACTATTCTCTAAGTTTTTACCTATAAACTTCTTCTGGTATGTTAATTTCACAACTTATTAAAACATGTTAGCCAGCGAGTCGATAGCCGGGAATTTTACATAAAAAATGTAGATTTTAGAACAATTCTTTACTTATACAATAACTTTATTGTTTTGTGTTTATTGTGCTGTATACTTTAGAGAACGGTTTTAAATTCAGTTACTCTTAACATTTTTTCATTTTTCTTTCAGAAATCATTTGAGCGTCGATAGTTATTGTGGTTAAAAAAAATAATTAGTCCTGCATTAAAATTATGCTTGGTAGCGGGCTTGCCCAAAATCTGAAGCAAACTTGATCTGCTAAAAATAAAAAAACATATTGTCTCAAAATGTGGTAGCTCTACCAGTTATAGTATCTGGGATCAAGATTTTCATATGGACGGACAGACAATTGGCACAATGTTATAATACACTTCTACCATATGGTTAGCGGTAAGTAAGACAGTAAGATTTAGAAAATTATTTAGGCAAGACGAAAAAGAAAGACAGATCCGTCCAGAAAAAGGCTGACCTGGCAGGAGGAAGGAACATGAATTCAAAAATTGAAATATGAATACTAAAATATTAATCTTTTCTTTTACTTCAAGTAAAGAAAAGTTGCTAGATAAATAAAATAAATATTTATATATAAACTGTGTGTCTGTACAATATTTACTCCTTTTAAATAATTTATACCTGAACAACGCAAGAATCATTTGTACTTTTTATATCACATTTAATATTGTGTATTATTTCACATGGTGGGGAGTATGAATCTCACCTGGCTTGGAGTTGCTGGCAACAAGCTGTTGTTGCTGCTGCTGTGGGTTCGTCTGTTGTTGCTGCAGCTGCTGCTGTTGCTGCTGCTGTTGGGCATGTTGCTGCTGGCCGTTGTGCTGCAGATGGGCAGCATTAACTGACTGCTGTTGCTGCTGTTGTTGCTGCTGGGCGGCAGCGGCTGCTGCGGCAGCTGGATGTATGGCTAGCAGTTTCGTTTCCGGTGGCTTGTGGGGGCCCATCGTGATTTGCGGGGCCCCCATGGCTATAGTCGGCGCGGGCATCATTAGGGTCGACATGGCCAGCATAATTTGCGAATGAATTTTGGTAGCTTGCTTAAAGCGGCTGCTGCTGCTGCTGCCGGTTCTATTTGTTTTTATTGCTGTTGTTTCTCTTGTTGTTCCTTCAACTGGCGGCCAATTGGTTGCTTGCTATGTATGCTTTGTTTCTATTGATTTGTTGACCTCGCAACGCTGTGTCCAATGTCCGCGCTCGTGTCCTCAGCTGCAGTTGCTGAACTCTGTGCCAAAGGTCGTGCGTTAGCCTTTGTCGCCCCCGTCGTTGTCGGCGTCTCTCACATGCGACTTTCCTCTGACTGGCTCCGGGCGCAATGCTATATGGCTCTATATATAGCAAGTGTGTGTGTGTGTGTATGTGTGTGTGTGTCGGCGCTTGTGTAAACTTATGAAATATGCTCGCCGCTCTATGCAACTTTTCTCCGTGTATTTTCACTTTTCTTACTGTGACTTCGTGCGGCTCCCTTGCGCTATATACTCGATGCTGTATGAGTGTGTCTGTGTATGGTATAGTGTGGTGGTTTTTTTATTATTATTTTTATAATTTTTGCTGGCTTTTCTTTTGCGTTTTGCTTATGTGTTTGTTCAACCGGAAATTCACGAACACGAGCGCACTTGCCTTGTAATTTTTTCTCGTTGTCCTTACCGACTGCCGTCTGCTTGTCTTTCGCAACGTTACATTCGACTGTGGATATGGGATTTGGGATATGGGATATGCTTCACTATATATATGTATATGTGTACATCGGTATATATCCGACTGCCTGCCTGCCTGCCTGCTCGTAATCGCAAATTATTTTCCCGGCTGCTTATCGTTCCCGTTGCTGCAGTAGCAACAAGAGCGGAAATTATAAATATTTCTGTCATATGTTGTACACATCGGTGCATATATACCATATATATATATGAACATATATATGTGCCAGACAGCCCCGAACTTCTTCAATGTCTACTACAATAAATAAATAAAAGGCGTCAACAGACAGTCGCAGAGTTCCGGCTCAATATCGCATCCAAAGTTTTCACTGAAGAAGGAATGGAGGGAGAACAAGAGCAACAACAATGCGGAGAATGGGTAGAAGAGTTTGCAAATTATTTCGCTAGCTGCTCTGATGAGTTTGCAGTAAACTTTGAAAGTCAGCGAATGTCGCCTAAGACTACGAGCAAAAGTGTAAAAACGGCAAACAGAATCAACAAACATTAGTTCAACTTAAATGAATCTCAAGAAAGTTTTGTAGAACAGATCGACTGAGATCAACAAACAAGGGAACTTTCCATATACACAGGCTGTTCTGTAACGTTGCTTACTACATACTAAATGAACATTGTACTATAATAATAACATTAATAATAATAACATCAATTGAAATTACTTTCGCCAAAGACTGTTCTGATCTGTTTCGAGGCAACGAATCGCGAGTCAAGAGACGAGCGCAACGCACACACTATACGACTGTACGACTGATTCGATTCGACTTTACGACTATTCGTCGCTGTAGACCCCAAAGAACAGAAAGAACTCAAAAAGCGTACGGTACGAGTTCGTACTAGACCGTTGGGCGACGCTTTTCTTACTGAACGCCAGCAGCGCACGCATTGGCTACAACTGAAAAGCGCTGCCGCTACGACGATGACGATGACGACGACGACGGCGCCGTGTTGTTCTAGTCCAGGACATGCCAGGCAGGCGGACAAACGCTGCTGCTGCTGCTGCTGTGGCTGCCGACGCTGCTGCTACGGCTCCGCTGGTGCTGCTGCTGCTGGCAGCGAACGATCCGCATAGGCAGCGGGATACAACGACGGAGCCGATGGGGATGGCGACGACGACGACGAGGACAACGACGGGATGCGTTTCCCGATATTTCTCTCCGACGAAGCGTTACGACAGCGACTTATGTATGTGAACGAGGACGAGGATGTGTCCGACGCTGCCAATTACCACAGTCCCGTTATTTGTGTCGCCTAAGCGAGCGAGCGAGCCCCCAGTAACATGCTCGTTCATGAAATATTCACGAATTGTTCGCTCTCGTTCTCACTTGTGACGTCGACGACGTTCTGCTGCTCCGCTCTCTCTCTCTCTCTCTCTCTCTGCTTCGTCAATGTTCGTCGCCGTCCTAGTCGTCGTCGTCGACGTCGCCATCGTGCCTGGTTGCCTCGTTCCTTGGTAAAAGTTTTCAACTTCGTCCTCTGGCATCGATTCGTGCCACTGCGCCGAATCACAAACGAGTTGGGCGCAAAACCCTCTACGAGCCATAATAGAAATTTGAAATTACAATGTTCATTTCAGAAATAGAAATTTATAAATTTCAATTACCTTTTACATTCAAAGAATATTTAATAATTATAAATAAATGAAATTATATAAAGTTATTATAAATTAAATATCGTTTTCTCTCACTGATTGCCATCACATTAGACTTGGGTTTCGAAACATTTACTGTGAGTGTTCGACTCAGTCGAATTCCCAGTATTTTTGTGCCCTGCAAACAAAACTGTTATACTGCAAAAGAAATGCATTTGGCAACGCAGATGAAAAAAATTGGAAAATTATATGAATGAATATGAATTCCACAAAGTTTGTTTGTTAATAAAACTAAACTAAAATATTAAGTGCAATTTTGTGTTTTATTTTGTATTACATCTTTATATAAATCTATGCATATATACCTATGCCATAAACTGTTTATCTTAGTGCTTCTCTTTAATTTATTTCTTGACTTAGTTGTGAGCAAATTAATGTTTCTTTTTCTACAAAATTCATTTGAAAACCAATGAAATTCAAGGAGATTTATATTAATAACTATAATCCTGATGATTTGCATTATGATTTTATATATGCAGTTATTGTTTACAGTTCTTATATATAGTTGATTTATACTAACTGCCTGTTTGTTTATTTATTTAAGAAATCTCAGAACACTTCGCCTTGCGCTGCAGTTGGGAGACAACAAAGTGTCACACCTTATAGAGCTATGTGTGCGCTAATATTGGCAGAGCTGGGGTATTTTGCTTGCCCCCAACATACACGCACACACACGAACACATGCACACAGATATGCGCACATACAGTGGCATGAAGAGCCGTACTCATTTCCAGCATTTTCAAGTCATAATTACTAAAGAACGCAGCGTGAAAAAGTGAAGAGAAAACAAAACGAGCACCACAACAAGAGTTCACTCTGATTTCGTTGTTGTTGCAGGGGTCGAGGATGGGGGATAGGGAAGGGTAATGAGTGTTGAGGTAGCTGCAAATTGCACAATGAGAGAAAGAGACAGGACCAAAAGAGGGAGAGAGAGCGAGCTCGGTCGTCATGGTGTACAGCAAAAAGTGTCAACAAAAATAAGAAAAATACATAATTGCATGCAATTTAGCATGCGACATTATCATTGTTCTGCTTAGCATAAGAATCAGCGCCATTGAAACAATATACCCACTCACACATACACCTACAGCTACACATGCACGTTCACATGAACATGCACATGTGCGTGTACGTGTGCTGGGGAAGGCAACGAAATGCAGACGGTGCTGAGCAGCTTTTGTCCAGGAGACAGCTCACTGTGGGCGCAATGGCTGCGTGTTGCATGTGTTTTAATGTAACTGCAACAACAGCAACAACAACTGCAACAACGGCAACAAAAGAATCAAGTGTATATAATAACAAAAGTGACGTAAACAATGACAGAGCCATGCAAGTTCTCAGCGAGCCAAAGACGAGCCAAGGGCCGTTTTTCTTTGCAGCTCATAAGGACAGCTTCTTGCTGTGCCCTCTCCCTTGCGTGCGTGTGTGTGTGTGTGAGTACGTGTGTGTATGATGTGTGTCTTTGTGAACACAATTGCCCTTTGAATTTTTAAAATCACTTTAAATGAAAATAAAAACAGGACTCGTCGTTGTTGTCCTCCTCGCTGGCAGACTTTGTCTTTTGTTTGCCGGGCTGCGCTTGTTAGGTAAATCAGCGTCAAATTGGACTGTGCAGCGACAGAAACAGCAACCTCAATGAAGACAACAGCAGTGGCAGCAGCAACAACAACTACAAGGGAGAGTGGCCTGGCTGGGGCAGAGTTATAACGTGCTTAAGCGTCTTTAACTGAAATGAGGCTAAAAATATTCCCTGCCGTAATGAAGTGCAGGCATGTGTGGGTGTGTCTTAGCCCCTGAGTTGTGTGTGTGTGTGTCTGAGGACACACAACAATACCGCATTGTTGTTATTATGGCTGGAATATGAGCAGAAAATTAGAGCATTGTTTGGCCAATTAGAGTATTTAGTTAAGTGCCTTCACGCGGGCGACGGAGCGTATGAGTAATCCGCTTCGAGTGCGAGCCAACGATATGTATTCACTGCTGTATTCGAAGTTAGGTCAAGCAGCTTCTGCCAAGCGCCAATTGAGTCTAGGCCCCACAAAGGGAGAACCAAATTAAGCGGATATCTTATACACCAGGCTGCTCAAGCCTTCTCCAAGACGAGCCAATCTTCAAGTAGCACCTGCTAGTGCCAACGCGCGCGTTGAAGGCGAGTCCCGAGATGTCGAGACAAAGGACCATCTGATGATAAGTCGTAATGACGATGCGATGGCGTTGCTTTAAAACAAACACTCGGGCGACGACACAGCGTGGAGTCCTCGGACGGGTCGACCAAGTGCCCCATTCGCATCCGGAATGTGCAAATTTTCGGTTCGCACTAAATAAATTGATGTCCACATGCTCAAGACGAGTCAAGCACCCAACGCAGCGGCAGCAGCAGCAGCAGCAAAACCAACAACACTGAGCCACAACAACACCCCGAGGCATTCCCGTAAAAACGAAATAAGTGAAATATTTATGCACATTCTGGGGCGAGTTTCTCTCGGTTAGGTGTCGCCTAATGGGGGTCACACTCGGCGCTTTAAATGTTTAAATAGGTGTGTCAGATAATGGAAATAAGTACCCGACCGGGGACTTTCACTCCGCCTCTCGCCTGATGAGCCAAAGCCGCTGCTGCTGCCGAACGAGTACGAGCATATAAAATTTACAGCAGAACGTGTCCACCAGCTCCAACTGGAGTCATTTTCATTTCCACTTCTGCTGCTGCTGCCTCCATTTTCAATTCCATTTGCACTTCCACTTTTTATCTCTCTCTCACTCTCTCTCTCTCTCTCTCTCTGTCGCTCACACTTACTCCCAGTGTGTTTGTTCTAAATGCTTTGGATCAACGATTTGTGCTGCGGCGAGTTTAAGTGTTGTTGTTTTCATTCTCTCTCACTCTCTGTCTCTGTCTCCATCTCCCTCTTGGTTTCTAAGCTCTCCCTTCAGGCTGCAGTGCGACATTTTCATTTGCTGTTCTTGTCGACGGTGTTGTAGGCCGTTTTGGCTTTTAACTTGGCTAACGATAATTTGTTTGGCAACTGCCGCCATCGTTGCCATCGCCATCGGCTGCGTAATGAATTTTTATGCGCCTTCACACAGATATGAAGTGATGCGTGAGGCCTGCCACGCCCAGCTTACCAGTTTGCTTTGTGCTTATTCATACTAATATATTTTTTAATTAAAATGTGCTCTTACCGAAAACAACAAAAACAAACAAACAAGCTCGTTAGGCAAATATAATATGAAATACAAGTGCAAATAAACACGAGAGTCGACCGGAAAAGGAAAGGGGTTAACCCTGTCGTAAAATTCCACTCCTCGTAGTGCAGTTAACCACAACAAAAACTCAAAATGAATCATTGGAATAACGTAAAGTAAATATTCATAAAATACAAAATAAATTTACTCTCATTTTTAATTACATGTGTGTGTGTTCAACTCAAGGCTTAGTAACTTGATCTAGTACTCAACGTTTTACGAAGTGGCTGATAAATGATTCATGTAAAAAAGCAAACATGATAAAGAACAAATATGATGAAGTTTTTCATATTCCTGTCTCTCTCTCTCTCTCTCTCTCTCTCTTTTACTTTGTTTTCTCCGCACTCTCGCCAGACTCTAAACGTATAATTAATCCTTCAGTCGAACTTTAATTTTTGCCAAATTTACGACATGTTGGATAAAAAAAAAGCATTTCGAACTGCAGCTGGGTAGGCGACTCGGCCGAGTCACAGTTACTGCACATAACTATATAATTTATATTGCCCATTTCGCTTTTAGTCACATACACACACACACACACATACATGCACACGCACACAGAGACATGCGCGCAAGCGGCAAAGTGCTTTTGCGACAAAGTAAATTGTAAAATGTCACCCATAAAGCGTAAATTGTAACAAAAAGCACTCGAGGCCACGCAGTGATTTAAATTTTGTACTCCGTAGGCTCTGCTGCTGCTGCTGGCTCTGGGTTGTGCTGGCTGCAAAGTTATGTGTCCCTTCTCGCGCTGGGGTTACCCTGGCCAAACGCAGCTCAGCGCAACGCACAGCTGGCGCGGCGGTTTGGCCTACACGCCACTTGGCAACTCTGGCGACAAGTTACGTACCCCGTGCCCAGTGCACGCACAACTTCGGTCCCAGTCCCGCAGTCACTGTCGCTGTCGCTGTCTCTTTCTCTGTGTGTGTGTGTGTGTGCACAATTTACACAATTCATAATTCATGCAAAAATATTGTAGAATGTACACACACGCAGACACATACACGTACGATGTATAGATACAGTTATATACACAGACATCGCCGATACGCTGCGTATAAATCTGTGCATTTTGTAGCCGCGATGGTCGCAGCTGCAGGCGGCAAGCCCAGCCTGCAAACTCCAACTGTAATTGCAGCCATGTAAATGCAACTGTAACACTTTGTATGTGTGTGTGTGCGCCCGATTTAATTGAGTTTTGGTATGCAAAACACTGGGCCAAAGTGACAAATTGATTATCAGCGGCTGCATAAAGCATGAGAACTTTAAATGCAATGCAAATTACAGATACACGTACAAATATAGCATACATACACACACATGTATAGGATACATATTCTCCTATAATATCAGCTTAAAGGCAGCATTCGGTGCGACATCGTTCTGCGGTATATTAAAAGCGGAAACAATTTATTATACGCACTATTGAACTTTAGAATGAACGATTTTTCTTTGCCGCAATTTGAACAAATATTAAATTTTTTCCTTCTCTATCTTTTCTTTCTTTCGATCTCTTCCTTGGCTGCTGCTAGTGGTGGCGCTGCCGTTTGTCGTCCTTCGACTTCGACTTGTCCTATTCATGAATCTGCTTGGCGATGTCCCGGAGTTTCTTTTATTTTACAACTGTCGAGGTGTTTGTTTTCTCTTTTTCTCTATTCCCTCTCTCTCTCTTTCTCTCTCTTCACTTGACGACAATCAATTTTTCTTCATCACAAAATTGCATTCTTCAAACGGAGGGAGACAGAGCGTAAGATGGAAGGGCGCTGGCAATGAAAACACAAAAATTCGCACTTTATTCATTTCCGTCTCTTCTGTCGGCTTTTAAAACGTCTGTCTGCCTGTCTGTGCGATTGTCTGACCGGTTGGTCATCTTGGACAAGCCACGCTGCAGGCTTTTCCTCTGTTTCCTTATTCATTAATCAACTTTCAAATCTTGCAACAACAAATGGCACACGTTGTGCATCGCAGCAGGGTGGACAGGCGTGGGCAGGAGAGTCACCACAGTAGGGGGCACTTAGCACTAATTTGCGGCCGCCGATGCTAACGAGGAGGTTGCAACAGGCAACGCGTTGCTGCAGCTTCCAATCGCCAGTTGTCACACGGAGGCAGCAGCCACGTCACAGTTGCTGTCGCTGTCGCAGAGATTTGTCTACGCGACTGTGCGACCAGTGCGTCAATTGTTTGCAGTTGGTTAAAGTCTGAAAGAGCTTGAGTCTGTGTGACGTATCTCCTTCCACTCACTCTGCCACTCTCCGCACACTGACACTGCCTCGTCATGGCGGGTGCTGAAGGGTCTTTCTCTCGCACTCAGCGAGTCATTAACAACCGGAGATGAGTTTGGTTTAATGCGGTTGCCGTTTACAAATGGAATTTTTTAGTGGCCTCAGCCTCTGCTCCGACTCTGACTCTGGCTCTGACTCTGAATACGGCACCAACTGCCAGGCTGCCATGCCCGGCAAGCACAGCAAGCAGTCAAAACTCAAGCCAGCCTGAGAGTTTTGTTCGAGGATTTGGGCAACGGAAGTTACTGAATGTGTTTGCCTTGGCAGTGTGTAAGTAGGTGTGTGTGTGTGTGTGTGTGCGTGCAGGAAGTATAAGGATGTGTGTCAGCCGAATTTGTGCATTTCTCACATTTAATCCTTCTCGGCCATTATGAAACCGTCTCAAAAGCCAATGGAATCTCGCAGAGTAATCAACATCACTCACATTCCGCATCAAGAATTACTGCTCCAGGATTGTCTGCTGCTGTGGACTGAACGGCATATACGGAAAGTCTTTTTGTAGGAAACTTCATTTTCCATAATTCTGAAATGATTTCGCAGTCAAAACTGCTCAACGAACATGAGAATACAAATAAAGATCTAAAAGCATTTCAAAACCAACTAAGAAGAGTTACTTTCGTCATGCCAAAGTAGTAAACCTTTGAAACTTTAGAATGAACAATAATAGTAATACGATAACGATAGCATTAATAATAATAATAATAGATATACGGAAGAACACTTATACAGACAGGGCTATATCGAATCGACTGTTGATGGTGACTCAGAATATATATTGTTTGTCTCCTTCTGTCCTTTTAATTGGCACAAAGTTATAATCACTTATATCCTATGGTTAGGGAAAAATAAAGATGATTTCAAAAAATTTTCAGCTATTTCTAATCTTATTATAATTCCATTTTATAAACAAAAATTCCATGTCAGAAAATCTAAACCTAATCCAAAATCTTATTGTTTATTTTCTCGACTTATGGCAAAATAAAAACTTTTACCCTACCAAAATTCTCCTGAGAATTAGTTCAACTGCTTTTGAACAGCTTCTTTTTCTTGGTCTCGATTCGCACAAGTTTTCATTAGCCACATTTGCAAGGTGGAAAAGTGGGGGGAAAAGTTAAAGGCGAATCTTTTACAGTTGCATAGCAAGCATCGTCGCCTACTTATGACAAATTTTTGGTCAACTATTTATGCAGTGCGCAAACTTTATGCAGGCCATGTGATATGTCCTCAGGACGCCACCGCGCACTCTGCCGCCGCCACTGTGTGCCACCTGCACCACCATCCCTGTTCGAATGCTCAAAAATTTATGTAGCGACTGCAAAGCGTAGCCGAGACCAATGAAATTTTCTAAAATGCTTGCGACAACGTGCAAAGTGCACTTGCCCCGTTCATAAGTGCTGCCTCCCCCCCTGCCCCCACTACCTGGCCTTCTCTGCGAGTGGGTGTGGGTGGGGCAGGGGCGTGGAACGGCATACACTCTGACTTTAGTTAGTTGGCTTTTACCTTAAGTTTAGACCGATTTCGCAAACTGGCGCACAGACAGGCAGCCCGCCCGCCAGCCAGCATATTTTTCTTAGCTTAACTGGAAGCAGTTGCTCGGCTTTTATGCGGGTTGAGGCGGCTGTGGCAGAGAGAGGCGTGTATGTGTGTGTGCATATTTCTCAAAGCATGACCTCTTTGAGAGCGAAGGAAGTGCGTTTAACGGACGAGTCGGCTGGGCGAAAGTTTTCGACTTTTGCGGAGACTTTGTGGAGAAAGTCAACGGTCAATTTGTTGGAGATTTCGAACACAGTTACGTTGCCTCGGGACTGTGCCTAATTAAAATGACATTAAAGCCAAAGCTTTTGTTTTGAACAGGCAGCGAGGGAAGGGGGTTTGTCAGCTGGTAAATAGACCAGAGTCACATTTGGCCTTCGCCCGATCTGGGCTGAGCTAAGTTCAGTTGGCGAGGAGGCAGGCTAACCAAGCGAGACACGAACTGGACTCCATACAAATTGCAGTCAACATGCCGCGCAAGTCAAGCGGAACTGGCAAAGACAAAATGGAATACACATGAGCCAGAACAGCGCACAGACGGCAAGTGGCAAGTAGAAAGTGGCAAGTGGCACTAGGCAGATGGAAGACGGAAAGCAGCAGAAGGAGCGCAGTCAGCGCAGGCGACGCATTAGGCCAGGCAATGACAAATAAACAGCGGAACGAAGTAGAAATGGCAAAGAGAGAAAGGAAGAAGTGAAACAAGCGAAGAAGACAAACACTGGCAAACGAGGATATGTGAGCCGCAGTGGCATCAGCTCATCGCCAGGACGAGGACAATTCGTCGTCATCAGCAGCTTCATTTTGGATTTAATGTAATACGCAGCGACGAGTCGAGGGACAGCGACGAGCAACGGAGACCTAGAAAATCATTGCAGACATATGAAATATTAATAATGTATGGCCGTACACACACACACACAGAAAAAGAGAGAGAGACAGACACATAAACAATCATTTGGCCCCCGAATAACTAAGGCTCTGTGTAGTGAAGCAGAGCGCAAGGAAATGGCAGGCTGATGATCCCATTTCCGAGCGGTAAGTGATGCCAAAAGTCAGTCAGTCACAACAGGACCAGCAGCAGCAGCAGCAGCATCAGTAGCAACAACTGCGCACAGTCCAGCAAAAAGTAAATGTATAGCATCGCCTCGCATGGCCTGGCCTGCTCTGGCAGCCTTCAATGAGACCGAATCGACTTGTGCATTCGTTTTGCACGGCCCTCCTGGCATCTCCTGTGTAAAATAAGGCAGCACAAAAAAGCCATGCCTATGTGTGTGTGTGTGAGTGTCTCTCTGTGTGTGTGTATTTGTGTGTGACTTAAAGCAAGCGACAACAGCAGGGCGCATCCAGGAGCAGCTAGTCGAGTCCTTTTCATTATAATTTAAGCATGGCAACATGACAACGTGGTTAACTTTTGCTTTTTTTCTTATTTGGCTACATTGTTGCTCCCCTTGTTGTTGCTGTTCTGGTAACTGTCGTTGTTGTTGTTGTTGTTATTGTGATCAGTCTGCGGGGAGTTTTTGTGGCTGCTCTTCGGTCTGGCAATATAAAATTGCCTCAAAATGTTTGCCACTCTCAAGCGTTGATGCTGCTGCCTCCACCTCCTCCCCTTCACTCACCATCTTGTCCCTCTTTCTGCCACCATCTCTTTCATTGCCATCGCCTTCGCCTGCTTGGTTCTTCATCTTTTTTTTGTGCCCTTTGACATGTTTGCGCGCTTGTGTGGCAAAGGTTGAAGCATTTAATGAGCTCAAATTTGAAGCGTGTGTCCTCGAGCAGCAGCAATTGCTGTAGAAATCTGCTCGCAGCAGAAACTGTGTCAATATGCGAAAGTGTGCGAAAGTTCGCACAGGGTGCTTCATGAGTTTTTAACTTCCTTGTGTAATATTGTTGGTATATTAATCAGGAACAAATTGTCAGATACAACAATTCGTGTATTTTGTTTCCATTTTAAATAAGAGAATTTAACTCTTTGTTAAGATAAAATGTAAACATATTAATATAAAAAAAACGAAGAAGAAACATCTGCATATATTTTCTAAATATTTGTATTTTTTTATTAATTTGAATTTCTATGCAAAACAAAATAATGAATATATAATATGTTAGTTACCTAATTAATACTAATGTGGGACTTGGGTATAAACTGTTTGCTCAAGGTTGAAGCCGCAGTTATTGTTTAAAATTCAGAATTGTATTATTATTAAAAAAAAATGGTTTTATTTCGTAATATTTCAAGAAGGTTAGTTCTTTAGTTAGTCCTTAAGTTTTCGTTTGATCTATAATATTTAATTTAACTCCTGCTCTATTCAGTCTTCATTCTTCGCATCGTGCACGAGAACTCTTCCTTCCTCTTCTTCTTCCTTAATATAGTTACCAGACCGTCGGTGTTGCCATATCATTTCCACAGTGATATTCAAATTATTATATTTACAAGTGCTTGGCAAACTGTATATGGCCTGCAAAATATATATACATATTTATTAAAATTGTAAATAAAATAAATCTCATATTGTAGTAAAGTTTTCACAAATTGATCAAATTAAGTTTTCATTTTTGTAGATCTAGAAATAAATTTTAACTAATTATAAAAATTTTAATTTAAATCTGATGAGCTGAGAAAATACAGTGCGGTTTCTTTGCACATTCTATATAAAACTTAATGCAAACATAATTGGGCTTATTAATCAACACACCACACCCTCAAAAATATAAAAACGTAATTAAATTTCCCAATCGCCTCACCCCAAAGGTAAATATGATAATTGAATCCCCAGTGCGTATTCTTAAAGCGGAAGACAAACAGAAACAGAAATTTGCTGCCATGAAGGAGAAGAGAAAGAGGATAAAGCGGGAGACGGACACTCCGCAGAACCGCAAGAAAATCTGATTTCACATCAGTCTGAAGTTCCCCTCTCCCTCTCTCGATTTCTTCCCCACACAGACTTTTCAATGAGAGCGACATGTGTTCACAATTTGTATGCATAAAACAAACGAACACATACTCACACATACACATACTCACATACACACACTGGCATTATTATTTATTTTTATGCTTTACGATATTTATGCTTTTTGTCAGCGTTTCGCATACGAAGCAGCCACAGCGATGGGCAATGCATTTAATTAATGAAGAAACCGCCGGACTCGCACTGTCACCCTCTCTCTCTCTCTCTGTGGAAGGGGTGTACTTTTAATAAGGCTGAGCAAATAGGATGCCGGGATACAGCTGGCTGGCTGGCTGGCTGGACATACAGATACCAATACCCTGAACGGGCTGGGCTGTGTGCGCGCATTAAGCCTTTGACATGCGCCAATCGTAAATCTTGACCAACATATCTGAGCAATGTTTGCGCAGAGATCCCCCGCGGGGTATGCGCCTGGGAGCCTGGAGCTGCCAGTTGACTGGAAAAAATGGCCGGCGGTCGCATCGGCGTCGGCGTTGGCATTGGCATCGGCGTCGCTTTGTCCTTTGACACCAGCACTAACAAGGCCTATGCAAATATTTAGTAAATGAATCAGCGCTTTGTGACTGTTATCATTTATGTCCGTGCCCGTCTCTATGACAGACTCACACACGAGTACGCAGCATGTTCACTCCCTCCCTCTCTCTCTCTCTCTTCCTCTTTGACAGGCGACAGCGAATTTGTCAATTTGTAGCAATGACTGTAAACAGACAGGCGGCTGGCAGTGAAGGCTTCAGCTTCAGCTTCGGCTCTGGTTTCGGTTTCATGGCAACACTTTCCCAGGGAGGGAGGCAAGGGAGAAGCTGCGATTTCGAATTGGTATCTGTGGGGGGTACGCTGCGAGACTGTTCGAACTGTCTCCCTACTGCACGCCCAATGAAATTTATGGGCCACCTCTCGGGCCAGCTCGGAGCTCGGAGCTCGTGACGCACTTGTCCAGCCATTGCCCGAGAGCTGCCAGCGGCTATGCATACAAAACGCTGCGGCAATTATCTCAAATGCAAATGCTCTGCTATGCACAAGGGGGAAGTGAAGGAAGCAAAGGGCGTGGCAATGGCTAAGCACGTAATGAATTGTCTTTTTGGCCATTCGATAAATTTTCGACTCTATGATGCTGCTGCAGCTTAAGCTTTCGTTCGCTTCGTGTGCAATCCAATTCCGGCAAGCAACCCGTTCCCCTTGCCACTGTTGCCAGTGTTGCCACTTCACCCACTCGGTCTGGCGCAGCGTGTTGTTGCCTGCAGCGGAATGCGCTGTAAAGTATGCTACGTTTTATGGCGCGCGTGAAATACGAATCGCGAGCGTAATTAAAAATCATAAGAAATGAAACACAAACAGAAATAAACATGTCATAGCCGGCAGCCTGCAATTGCATCAGCCCTGCAACCTCTTCACGCTTCTCTCCTCTGCCCCCAGGCCCTGCAAATCTTTATAGTTATACCCGTATATACCGTATTTGTATCTCTGAGTCGGGCGTGCAAGTGCGCTATAAAAATATGCCAAAGGAATACGGGGCGAATGAGAGGAAATAAAAATAAAAGCGTTGAAATAAAATAAATTGCACTCAAAAATCCTTTTCCGTGCCTGCAACTCATTACAAATTTTATTACAGATACTTGCCGGCACACAGATGCAGATACTCACACACATACACACACTCGCACTCGCACTCACATACAGTACGGCAAGAGAGACTCGCACTCAGTGCCAGATAGCTGCATATAAACACAGACTGACATTTAATACAACACTTGATGTCGCTCATTAAGAAGAATTCAGTGCACGAACGCGCTCCATGGCGGACACGCCCACTGGCCACCGGAGCTGCACCACTCGAGCAAGGCCCTCGAGGCTGAGGGGGGAAGAGAGGGTGCAAAGCACGGCGAAGGAAAAAAAGCAGCGAAAATGCCAAGCAAAAGTGGAACTTGTTGCCGAATAAACAGCAGCTACACACACCAACACACACGCACACCCACACACACCCCGCACATGTGCGAAAGAGAGGGATGGTCTAAGAGGCCGGCCATAATGAGCATACATAGCCAGAAACAAGGATACAAGGCGAACGCCTGCGGACGGCCGAGCGTGTCTGTCTGCGTGCGTCTGTGTGCGTTACTCAAACACTCGCCAAGTGTATGATGGGTTGTTATTGCAGTTGTTGTTGTTGCTGTTGTTGCTGTTGTCGCTGCTGCAAGCACCGCCTGCCACGCTGCTACTCACGAGGCTGTCACCTGCAGCTGGCGACGCAAAGCGGCAAACTGCAAACGGCTACATGACTACAACTTGTCTACATTTCGTCTTCTGTCTGCCGTCTTCTGTCTGTCCTGTTCTTATGACTAAAGCTGCAGTCCTACAAGTATCACAGTGTGTGCGCTCGTCTCTGCGTGTGCGTGTGTGTGTGTGTGTGTACGCATGTGTGTTTGTTATGTGTGCGACTCTAACTGGCTTGTAAGCATGTCTTGTCGTGCGTGTGTGTGTGTGCCGCGTTTTGCATACACTTTTTCCACTTGCTTAACGTATTAGAGAGAAAGCGAGCTTGAGCGAGGGGAGCAAGATGAGTTCCTGCAGTAAGGTGAGAAATAGTGTAGTATGAGTAGATACTGTGAAGAAAAGAGAGGAGGATTCAGAGAGATAGAGAGTGAATAGACTAGAGAAAGCTGCATTGGGAAAGAAACAGTAGAATATAAAGCAGAAGGGAGAGGTAAACCAAAGGGAAAAGTGAGAGCTAGAGGAAAAGAAAGAGGATTCTTGCAAAGAGAAAATATGGAAATTGAGTAAAAGATCTTGAGAGGGGTCAAGGGAAAAAGAGATACATAAGATAGGGATAAAAAGGGAGCAGAAAACAGAAAAACAAATGTAAATTTGAAAAATACATTTATACACTCTATTAATTGCCAGCGATATATTGATAATGATAATACTCTAAAATAATTTTTCAATATTTTCTTTTCTCTTTAATATGGTACTTAAATTTGTAGTCTAAAAGTATTTAGACAATAAGATTTTATTTTAGATTAGTTTAATGAAAAGTACTTTAAATGAACTTCCCTCTCTCTGTAAGTCTGCTTGCGAAATTCCTTCCAAAGATCCATTTGTGTTTTTTGTTTAGTGCGTGATTTTTTACTATTTTGTTGTCCTGGTTTTGTACCTTAGTTTCAAAATATAGCCTGATATAGGCATATAAACAGTAAACGAAAAAAAAAACAATTAGAGATGGAAAGTTATAAAAAGGAAGGCAGAAAACAATGAGAAAAGAGGCAGAGGAGCGACAGAGATCTTGTGAAAAGAGAGCAAGCATAAGAGAAGAAGAATAAATTAAAGTTTAAAGATCAAAACGGAGGGACAGATAGTTGGGAAATAAGCAATCTATTCAGGCAATACGATTACGAAAAGTTACTTAACGTACCCATTCTTTACCCACTCCTAGCCCTAACATACCCCGTCCTTAGCCCGTTAACCATATACCATTAATAGTTAGAGACTTTCTGGCAACTTTGGCGTGCAAAACTGTCAGAGTTGCCCTTCAGGCGGTTGACAAATCATTTCAATACTCGCAATTTTGCTTGGGCATTCTTCTTCATGAATCGCAATGATTACGCTCTTTTGATATGCCATTTATGTGGGATATACTCGTATATGGACTGGGAGCGGAGGATGATGGTGGTTGCTGGGGCCTGTCAAACTTATCATTATGATTGTGCTGCGCACTACAAAAACTTTTTATTCACATTTTATACATTCCTTTTATGCGGCAATCAAGGCCTACGACATCAAGTCAAGCGCCACACAAGAGCAGCAACACAGCAACACAGCAGCAACAGAACGGCAACAACGGCAACAAAAAGAAACCCAAGTATGTCAAATTAACAATGTCATCAAAGAGATTTAACATGTTGGCGCTCCATGTCCTGCCTGCCTGCCTGCTGCCCCCTACACTCCCACTCTGCACCTCCTTCACTCTTCGCCTTTCCTCCTCGCCCACCGACTGCCAACCCGTGTCCTTCTTGTGCAGGCGATTACAAGGCAAATCTTTTCAAAGCTTTTAACAAACACGCTCAACCGCACACAAAATGGCGCCTCACACACTTCTACACGAGCACATACCAATACACACACACACACTCTCCATTTGCATGGGGGTGCTGCACGGGGAGAAATCCAAAAAACTTTGAATTAAAATGCGTTTATTTGGGCTCTTAACACGCTGAGAAGAGGTGGGGGGGGAGGGTGCCGGCCTCCTCCAATTGCGACTATGAGATGCGAAATATCTTAACCCAAATAACTTTGAAAACTATTCAAAACATTTGCTTAATATTCGCATGCTCGGCCGGCGCCTGCCCGAAGCACTCGCGCGTTGTGTCGCCTGCCTCCCCCCCACGGCGCCTCAAACACGCGCCGGCAAAATGAAAGCATTGGGTAATCCCTTGTTATCTTGATATCCTACTCGGTCACACAAGGAAAAGAAAACGAAGAGAGAGAGAGTGAGAGAGAGAAGGAGAGGCAGAGTCATAGTGATGTTTAATATTAAATCATATTAAAATATTCAAAGGCTGCTGCCGTGCAGCCCCAGCTCCATCTCCAGCTCCAGCTCCAGCCTCCCAGTCTGTGTCGCAGTCTGACGGAGTCTGAGCTTGCTAAGCATTTATAAACATTAGCACGCAAACATGGACGCGACCAAAAACGCGTTGGCAAACATAAGCGACCAACCTCCGCTTTCCGCCCACTCCTACTGCGGCGAACGTGAGCGCCTAAATGTATGCAATGACAAAACCCAAAAAGCATCACCCAGCGAGTCAGCAAGTCGGCAAACACAAGCAAGCCCTTCGCACACACACGCACACAGAGACACATCTAAATACACACACATACACTCACAAACATTCACACACTTACATAAACACACACAGTTACCACACGCCCCTTTCACTTGGTAAATTGCTTGCAAGCATTTTTGAATAATTTTTTGCCTCCCTTCCTGTTTCTCCCTTCCTCTCCTTTTCCCCGCTGCTTTCGACGCATAAACTGCATGAGTTGTGCTTAGAGAGTGTTTAGAGCTTGCTTAAAAATTTATCAACGGCATGACAAGTGTGACCGCAGGGCGTCAGCGTCGCCGTCGTCTGCTTGTGCTCTGCGCCGCCTCTGGGTGCAAATAATTTGGCGCCCGCATCGTTTTTCAAGCATTTTTACGATTATCGATTCCTAATGGCTCCGCTCAGCGGCAACTTTAGCCGAAAGTCATCCAAAGACAAATAGTTTTGTTTGTCAAAGCATTTTGCTCGACATACTTGACACGCCCCTCTATGTGTGTGTGGCTGTGTGTGTGCGAGGCAAAGAGTTGTGTATACGCCATGTAGGCCCTGCAGGTGGCAGGGCAGAAGCAAAGGCAGCACAGGCGGAGCACAGGCAGCTTGTGGCGTGTCAAGTTGTTGTGGCAAATGACTCGGAAAGATTGCAAAAATGCCACAGCAGCAGTTAAGCTGCTAAAGACGAAAGAGAGAGAGAGAGAGAGAGAGAGAGAAAGAGAGACCAGGAAATGAACACGAAAGGCGGAGAGCGAAAGCCAAAGAAAAGGTGCGATTATGTTTCAAAGACTTGACTTGACTGGCTGCTCAACTTAAGCGGACTTGCAGACGCGCTTGTGGCGAGCTGCACGTGCATTAAGTGATGCATTAAGGTATAATTCTTCGACGCGAGTGAGGCACCAAAGAGTTGTGTGTGCTGCCTTGTCACCGGCGCCCAAAATGAACTGCTGCAATTAGCTGCGCTGCGAGTTGTTGCAAGCTGCAAGCGAGGCAACTTTTTGATTGCGCCACACACAGAAAACAAGGCGGATCTGGTAAATCCAAAGCACATTTAACACTTTCCGAATGAAAACAAGCTACATAAATTTCAAAGGCACTGCAGATGTAGTTGGGGAGGGAGGGGGAGGAGAATACTAGTGGCAAAACGAGGAAAAACTTGCAGTCACACACACGGAACAGAACACGGCCAAGATGGCAGCTTTAGTCTTCGCTTTAGCTGCGACACGAGCATCAGGTGCGGCAAGACACACAACAAGACAGAACACAAGAAGGCAGTGCACAAGACAACACACACACACACACACACAGTCACGGCACTCCATACGTACTCGCAACAATATGGACTAGTCGAGCAAGAGCCAGAGAAAGAAGAAAGCAGAAAGCCGAAAGAAAGCAGTGAGCGCGAGTTGCATTTAATTAAACTTAAACATTTTCATTGTCAAGCGAAAAATAATTAGTTGTGCGGCAGGGAACGGAACGAAGCGCGGCGCGGGGCAGAGGAATGAAACGGAACGCAGAGCGGAAACAAGCTGTGCGCCATATGCGGCGTATACGTAACGTACGTAACGTACGTTCAACGGAAGTTATATGGCGCAGACACAAATTGAGCCCATATTCACGTGTGTGTGTGTGTGTGAGTGCTGCCTGCTCGTGTGTGGAAGCTGGCGTACAAGTTTCAAAATTAAAATGAATGCGCCGCTGTCGAGGCGAGCGCAGCTAAAAAGGATACAAGACTTTTGCACCAACAGACACTTACAAGCGCCAGCGCACACACACACACACACACGAACACTCGCACACACATTCTATAGACACCGGATGGCAGTTATAAACGACGAAGTCACATGCATGAGCTTGTCAAAAAACGTAGTTAGTCCTGTTGCCAGCGAAAAACGAAGGCGGCTGTCGTAGTTGTTGTTGTTCTTCCTCTTCTTCTTGCTGCTGCTGCTGCTGTCGAAATAATGTGCAACATTAACTAACTGCGCCTGCAAGCGACAGCCGGACAGTGGCAGAGCCAAGCAGAGTCTGTGCCGAGCGGCAGACAAACTTCATGCAAGTTCGCCATGCCTGAGCTGCCTGTAACATTATATATTTAGTTAAGGTATTAACAGCAAAGGCAGCCCCAAGTGCCTGACACTGTGCAGCAAAAGGAGCGCAACACTTTCAGGCGCCTCAAATAGGATAAGCTGCCGAACGAGTTGGCAATGTGCCTGGCACTTCTCTCCTGCAGCACAGTATAATCTGAGCACAGCCACTGCCTGCTCGCCTGCCTGCATAGATTAATTAAATTAGAGGGAGCGCAGCGTGTCAAACAGTTTCGACACTTCGCGCAAGGTGCCTCCCTCCCCCTCCTGCTCTCCTTGGCAGGCAACTAAAGTGGCTGGCTGGCTGCATTGCTGGCTAATAAATTCGCACTAATTATGTTTTCAATTACGCAACAAAGGCCAATTTAATATTTCACAATGCCGCGCGCGACGTGCCGCGGCCCCTGATTGATGTGTGTCGCAGTTTTTCGCGCGATTGCCAATTGCAAAAACATGACACGCTGCTAGCATCAGTATGGTGGGCCTCGTTGCTGTGGTCAGGGGGGGGAGTGTGTTCATTGTGCGGCTCATCGTGCGCCTTCTAATGGCAAATGCCTGTAGATATATTTGGTTCGTTTTTTTCGCCGACTGCCGCACAAATTTAATGGAAATTCTCGACATAGCGGGGCATCAAATCAATATGTCATGAGACGGCTACTGCTGCCAGAGCAGAGTTGCTGCCTGCCAGTGTTGCTGCTGTGCTGCTGTTACTGTGGCAACAATAGCAACAACAGCAGCAACAGCAGCAACGGCGATGGCAACGTGCAGATGTGTTGACGGTTGGCGCGACAAAGGCGACGGGGTGCGTGCACGAAAATGACGCGTTATTGCGTATACGCAGTGTCGTCCATTTTGCAAATTTCCCAGCTTGTCAGCATGCTGCACCGACTACAGCATACGCTGCCAGCAAGTGGAGAGAAACTGAACAAATTTAATACATTAAATTAAATTAGAATTAAATTCAAATTAAATTCAAATTGAATTCAAATTAAATTAAATTAAATTAACTTAAGTTCAAACAAATTATATTAATTTTAAATTCAATTACCTTAATTTTGTAAACTTAAACTTAATGTTTAATTATTTTAAATTGAGTTTTTAAATAATTCCTTGTATCTAATTCAGTCGACTGTATTTAGTCGACTTTAAATTAAATTAAATAAATAAAATGTTCTATTTGAAAAGATAAATGAATGAGGTTGTTAGGCACACGGATCAGTTTCCTAAACAAAGAAATACATAAAGAAGCTCTCTCTTTTGTAGAGCATTCAACAACTTAGGCAACTCGCATTGCTGCCTTGCTGGAAAATGTCAAATGGCAACAGAATTGAACCAAAAAACGCAGGAAGGGGAAGAGAAATGAAGAAAAAAGCGTCACTTGCTGCATGCGCCTAAATCGTTGATTTACGATTCACGCCACACTGAGAAGCCGCCGAATTCGCACAGCGATGCTAGCAGCAGCAGCAACAGCAGCAACAACAACAACAGCAACAGCAGCAGCAAAGCGACAAGTGCGACGAGTATGTGGCAATGCACGCATGACAGACACGCAGGCAGCCGTGCAAACCACTTTGGCGGCAATGCGTCGACCTTCCCCTTCCCTTCGCCTCACATTTCCCCGCATGCCATCAATCCCTCTGCTGCTGCTGCCACACACCTCTTAGTCCGCCAATATCACTCTCATTCTCATTCTCTGTCGCATTTTTTGCATTCTCTTCTTCTTTTTTATTTCTTGTTGCTCTGCAGGGCATAAAAAATATTTTAAAATTTATTACGTGTCTCCAGCCAATATTTCACTTTGACATGCCGCGTCGCGAAATGAAGCTGTCCAGTTGTGGCTGCCATGCCCCCCTGCCCACCCTCCTTATTCAGCTCCTCTCCTTTCCCTCCCCTCCAGCTTGCTGCTCCTTTGATTACACTCTCGTCGCTGGAGTCCATTTGCTGTGCGGGCCGCAATGAAGTGCGTCGCATTTTTGTTCGGCTGCTTTGACGGTCAATTAAAATCGCGCATACGCCGCATCAGCCAGTCAGTGCTGCTGCTGCTCCTCATCGTCGTCAGCGACTGCATCTTCAATCAATATTGCAGTTTGGCCGTTTAATTAATTTAAAATACGAGCAGTAGCTGCCACTTGGCCGCCTTGGCCACGCCCACTCGAGCAGGGCGGGGCAGGGCAGGGCGTGCTGTGCGTGCGCAAATGAAAAGGAAATGTTTTCGTTTAATTTTATTTTCGCCAGCGGCAACTGCGAATAATAACAGCAACAGCAGTGGGGTCCGCCTGGGCTCGGCTTGAGGCTCGGCATCTTGGCTGGCTCAGGCCAAAGGCATATGCAGGGGTATGCCAGCCTGCGCGTGTGTGTGTGTGCCCATAAGTAGTTTCGGTTCAGTGCAGTGCAAAAATGGCAACGCTCACAAACATAATTAAAGACAAACAATTGTTGTTGCTGTCGCATGAGCAGCAGCAGCAGCAACGCACGAGAGCAAATAACTCAATGGCCGCAGCAGACAGCAGATACACACACACACACACGCACAACGAGCTGCTGCTAATGGAGGCTATTGTGGCCTGCTTCCTTTGAGGAGGCTCGCCCGAAAAGTTATTATTAAATAAGAGCAACGGGAGAAGGTGGAAGGGGGGAAGGAAAAGAAATGTAACCGAAAATGTTGCGGCATATTTTTGTGCAATTAATTTTCAGAAAGAAAGCGAGAAGGCGAGAGAGAGAGGGACAGAGAGGGGCAAGGTAGAGACAAGGTAGAGAAAGGCAGCGTCGATGTTTTTGCAATTATGCCTGCAATAAAAGCAGCAGCCAACTCTGACTCTCAAACTTGAATAAAATATGTGTGTGCGTGTGGATGTGTGTGTGTACAGCAAGCACACCTGCTGCTCGAACATGCGTACACACACACACAAACACATGCACAGCAGCCGGAAAATTGCATTCGCCGAGGCAACTGCAACGCCATCGTGCAAAAGCGGCTGCCATTTTGTTCATCATTTTACTTTCATTATGGTTAACCTTGCAGTTTGATAGCGTCACAGCACAGCCGACCCCCCCAACCCCCTTGCTGACGCACCTGCCTTGCAACCAGCTTTGCTGCACACACTTTGTGCCCCTTCCGGTGGCAGGAAAGGAAAACATTGCGTGGTCTTGGGTGGCAGCTGCAAACAGCGCTTGGGCGAGGTAAAGGGGTAAAGAGGGGGAGCTGGCATAGAGGGGAAGCGGCATGAACTGAGGGATGCTCTGCAGCTTCCGCTCGCTCGGGCAGCAAAGCGAGCAGAAGTTGTTGTTCAATTTCCCATTTTTAGTTTGCAGCATAAAGCTAAAAAAACACACACACACACACGCATGTAAGATAATGGCAGGCACCTATGAGAGTGCGTGTGAATGTGTGTGTGTGTATGTGTGAGAGTGTGTGTAGTGTGAGCTATGCAAAAACTGTAAACAAACAGCGAGCAGCTAAACGCAAACACCTTTGAAAGATGCTAACGTATGCGGCAGTTTGCGACTGTATGCGTGTGTCTGTGTCTGTGTGCAAAAGTGTTTATTAAAGCCAGGCAGAGGCACCGACACTGGCACAGGCAGAGGCACAAGCAACGGCACTGGCGAAGGCGCACACAAAACACTTGGCGCGCCCTGAATACGCCAACTTGAACAACGGCAGCTGCCGCCTCCCGCCTCGACCGGACCTGCCCCCTCCCTTCCCCCACACCACTGCCTTCTCTCGTTCACTCAAAGTGAAAATTATAAACCATGTTCTCATGCTCTCCCGCTCTCACATGGAACTGTGCCAGTTACACATAATTAATATGCAATTTTTTGTTCGCCTGTTTTGTGTTTTTCTTTTGCTGCCTTTGCCAGCGTATTTTGTATTTTTGTTCCCGCTTGCCAAGAGGAACTGCCCTCCCCCTCCACCCACTCCCCGTCACTTTGTATGTGCGCTGACAGCAAAATCCGTTAAATCCATAGGTATACAATGGATTCCATTTCGTTTTGCTGTTAATTATGTCAGACGACACGAGACGAGAATGAGAAAAGGAAACAGAGACAGAGACTGAGAGAGAAAGAGACAGAGAGCGGGAGAAGAAGCGAGAACGAGGTAGATAAAGCTAAAGGGGTGAGAGAGAAGAAGAAAGAGGGCAGGAGAGAGACAGCGAGTGGCGCAAAGTGAACTGCTTTAGGCTTAACTTGCGCTAAATGAACGTGTCTTTTGGAGCGTGCTTAATGCGCGTTTGTGTTGCTGTTGCTGCTGCCATTGTTGCCCCAACTTAATCGAATCGGTCATGCTGCATTTACTGTTATTCAAATTCACCTACCAATTACAAATGACAACGAAAGCGAAATATGCAAATTGCCAGCAATGTTGAAAACACTGAAAGAAAATGTTACCTTGCTAGCTCCTCCGATCGTTGCCATAATAGTTATAAATAATAGTGAAGAATGGAATAATATTGTATGTTTCCATTGACAGCTATAATAACTCCAATTGCTGGACATAGTTATACAACTTATTTAAAATGTATTTGTTGTCTTGGTCATTCTTCCAATGAAAGCTTTTGAATATTGTTGTCCAACTTTAATCAAATGAAAAGTGATTACTGTTTAGTTTTGATTGGCACTGATAAGTTAAGTTATTTCGAAAATCAAAACTAGTCTTCATATACTGTTCACGACTTATAGCAGCTATATGCTATAGTAGTCAGATTTTATTAAAATTAAATTAGCATATTATATATATAGAAAAAGTTCGATGTATTTAATTTGGTTGCAATAACTTGGCAATTAACAAAAATCGGCCGATAGTTTGTATGGCAGCCATACGATATATTGGTCTGACTTATTTACAGCTTACAGCAACGAAACCTAGAATCTGGTTTTGATTGAAACAGACAGACAGACAGACAGACAGACATACAAGGTGGGTTGGAAACTCCTCTGCAATTATCAGAAAGCACACTTCAGGTTGCAAGCCGTTGCATATCGATAGACAGATATATATCGCATAAACAGATAGCTATATTGCTTCCTCTCAGCTTCTCTCTCTCTCTCTCTCACTATACATAAATACAAAGAGCTTACTAAGTCGAGCGGTTATAAGTAAAACACACATACGCCCTGTGAACTGTGGCCTGGCCTCCGGCAGCGTGGCAGCTTGCGGTGCTTGCCGCAATCGTGCAGAATTTTGTGTACAGCAAACATAGCAGCGTGGTAGCTGCAATGAAAAAAAGCGTTGCATACGCGAAGGCGCTGAACGCAAATGAAAGACAAACAGCGCAGCGCAGCCGCAACCCAAGCCGGACATCAACTTTGGCGCTGGCCCTGCGTAAGCGCGGCAAACACATGCAGCAAAGTCAACAAGCGCCAGCAACAACAACGACAGCAGCAGCAACAAACAAGCAAACAGCAACATACATGGGTGTGCGTGTGTGTGTGTGTGTGTGTGTGGTTGAGCGAGGGGACACAGAAAGTGAAGTGCATGCGAAACAAGCGCAAATAAAGTTGTGAGCTCCGCGTGGAAACGCCAACGTCAGCAGCGTCGTCAGAGGGACAACAACAATTGTTGCAGCTGCAGCACCAGCAACAACAACAACAACAATTGTTGCAACAACGTTGAGTGACCTTTGCACGTTGCGCACGTAAATTGCGCTGGGTAATTTTCAATGCTGGCCACAGACAGCAACGGCGACAGCGACAGCGACAGCGACGTCGACTGCAACTGCGAATGCAGCAGCAATGCAGCCGACAACAATAACAATAATTTAGAATTTTTATTGAGCCAGCGCTGGCATCAAATCATAAATAACACTGCAGGGCAGCGCAGGGAAGCGACGTCGGCTACTTAAAATGGCTTACATATGCGTATGTCATACATAATCAAGAGATTAGGCAGGGTTGCCACCCTGTTCGCCGAGCTGGTTGGCAATAAAAGAGCAGCAACGGCAACAACAGCGACAAGAAGGGGAAGTGCAAAAGCAGCGCAAGGAATGCTCCACTTGGACAGGCATCAAGAAAGAATTCAAAAGGAAGTCAGCTGCCTGTGTGAGTGAGTGTGCGCTTCTCGCAGTGTGTGCGTGTGTGCCACAAAGTGATGCAGCAATAAAATTTGAAACAATAAAAGCAACGCAGACGCAAGGCGAGAGTGGAAATTGCTTCGCATGGGGCGAGCTGCAGCAGCAGCAGCAGCAGGGTGCACCTAGAGGTCGTTGCAATAGCAGTAGCAGCCAGTGGCAATGGCAGAATCTATGCGTATTCTGAGCAAGACATTATCACACACACACACACGTACACTTCTCCCATGTGTCTGCACAGCGGTCACTTTCCTGTGCGCTGCCAAATGTTGCATTTATTCTGTGAGTTTCCGTTTGGAATTCTCCCAATCTGGTTCAACGCTGGACAGACAAATGTCTTGAGGTATAAGGCATAGGGTATATCTTACATTTACAGTTAATGCATGATATTTACTCTATATACTATAAATACTCCATACTCTATAAATCTGAGTCAAATAAAAGAACTCAGCTCAGTTAATATCATTCGATCGCTTGACTTATAAAGTATTTTGTTCTTTCTTTCTTTATAAGTTTGCTCTTTTGATCTCTTGACATGATCAATTATCCTTAAACACTTTCTATTTATTAGAAATAGGCAATAAACCTTTCCATACTAAAATTTCTGTGTACAGAGTCTCAGTAAAGTTGTTTTTTTTTATAGAAAAAAGGTTCCACCTTCATCACAATCAAATGCTCGACATCGACTTGGAGTTCTCTCATTTGTTTTCTCTCAACTCGACGCGTTGCCCTATAAAGACATTTAAAGAGCACAACTCAACGAGTTGAAAAGAGCGGAAAGCAATGAAAATTCCACTACGAAAAACTCGAAGAAGAACGAAACTTTTTCGGGGTGCAGCAAATTGACGGCCAAATTTTGACGCGAACTGTGCGAAATTTATGTCGTGAACGCGGGACGAGAACAGTGAAATAAACTTCAGTCTTGAAGCTAGTAGTTGTCTACCCCTCTCCTCTCTCTCTCCTCTCTTTCTCTCTCTCTCTCTCTACAGTTACGTTTCCAATTGGCGTTTCTAGCTGGTTGGGCTGCTGCATCTCATCTACAGACAGGGGGCGAATTGACACAGTCTGCTAAAATAAATGGTCGCCTCGCGAACAGGAAGAAGCAGTGGAAGAAGTAGAAGAAGCAGTGGGGGAGGGAGGCGACAGTGCAATTGTTTTCTTGACTGGCAGGCGACACGTGTCGAAATGGAAGCACACAAACTGACGCACACAGATAGAGTGCGTCCAATAAAACTGTAAACTTACGGCGTATATTTTGGCAAACTTATGTCGGGCAGACAGGCGAGCAGACGCCAGCACAGTCTTCTCTCTTCAGTCCTACGCAAGTTCATCAAATGGAACGCCTTAACCCTGGCTGGGAGGGGAAACATTACTAAGAAACACACTTACTCACTCTCCCCCCCTCCACTATTTGCTTTCCCCTTCCGCTTCTAGTCTAATCGCCTTCTGCACTTAATTTGGACTAACCCCAAGCCCAGCCCCTTGGGCAGCGACAATTACGGTAAGTGGGCGCAGCGAGAAGCAGTTGGCAACTCCGACACTCTCTCCACCTCCATCTGCAACTTGTGCTCGTTGTCCAGCTCTGCCCAGTCGCCACCTTAACCCTTCGGGCCTGGTCCCCTTAACCACATGTGCTGCGGACTCGAGGCAGGTCTATGCTGCAGCCCCTCTCCCCTCTCCCCCGACTGCCGCTGCTGTTGGCCAAGTTAACTGGCAGCAGCTGGCCCAAATGACTTTGTTAAGAGTTTTCGAAACGCAATTTTCTTCATTTCGGCTCCCCAAAGTTGACATTGTCTCTATATAGGGTATACTGCCTGTCTGCCTGCCCGCCTACCCGCCCGTCCCCCCCGGGCTGAAGCACAATGCCGGCAGGCGGAGAATGAATAAAAGTGTCACTTTCTATGGCAATTTCATAATTGCATAAGTGTAAGTGGTCAAGTGCTTGCCCTGTGTGTGTGTCCCTTTCTCCCCCTCCCTCTCAATCTCCTACTCTCTCTCTCTCTCTCTCTTGCTCTCTCTGTATCACTTGAAGGCGACTTTAGTGTAAGTTTGCTGAGCATAAATTTTTATTTAGTTGTACACTTGCTGGACTTGGGCCACAAGTTACTTACAAAGTGAAGTTGCTTATACCACTGTGCACAGTGGCCACAGCTGTCGACTGCCTGCAGTATCGTTTGCTAGCCTTGATGTGCCGCTAGACAGTTAGACACACAGATCTGTTACTGCTGCGCTGGCTTGTCATATTTCACACGCAGATTGAATCGCGATTCACCTGGCAAGGCTTGGCAGCTGCACCTCTCACACACGCACACGCATACGCATGCATATCCATCAACTGACCGAGCTGAGCGTGTGTAATTCAATGCCAAACTGTGCTTCAATTTCGACTAATTGCCAATCTAACCCGCAATCAATGTCGTCGCTGCTGCATTGACGCATTGACAGAGCGTCGTTGCCACCTTGTGTGGCAGTGTGCCTGTTGCGGTCGCTGTGGCGCATTTGATTGCGCCTTTTAGCCAACACTTATGAAATATTTCAGCGCGCTAACATTTCGTATTCAGCCAAAAAGTCATTTGCCACCTTTGAAAATGTCGTCCGAACTGACCGAAGCCAAATTGCAATTGACGTGTGTGTGTGTGAGAGGGTGTGAGTGTACCTGTGTATGTGTGTGTGTGTGTGTGTGTGCTTTGCAATTGCGTTGCCCTTTTTTTTGTGGCCAATCTGCCAAAAGTGCGCACTCATCGTCAAAGTCAAAGGACTTTGACTCCTCCAACACGCCTGACTGCGCTGTCAGCGCTGAAAGCGATAAGGCAATTAGAAGCCCCGGCCCCAGCACAGGGTGTTTGTGTCTGTACACCCTGTTGCTGTCATTGCTGTCGCTGCTGATATTGTTGGTTTTTGCAGTGCGCCGCTGCCGCTGCTGCTGCTGGCGTTGTCAATTATTTAGATTTTTTTGCCAATATGCCGCGAGTTAATGGCCAGCGTGCACTGAAGATGACTTGCTGCCACGCCCATTGCAGCGTGCACTGCCTGCACTCTCCGCCCCCTCCGCACTGTGGTCATTAGACTGCCGCTGCTCCTCGTGCCTAGACCAGCTCAGCGTTCTTAGCGCATCCTCCTGCAAATGTTCTTTCTTTTTTTCTCTCTCTCTCTCTCTCTCTCTTTTTGTTTGCCTTTTGCTTTAGCCATTTGTCCCAGCGCGGGAAGTTGGCGGTTTGTTTAGATGAATATGCAAATATTTTTTTGGATGCGGCTAAAGAAAAAAGAAGAAGAAAACAAAGGGGGCCATTTTGCGGGCAGGATGTGCCGCCGCAGGACGCGCATCATTTCCGCTTAAAATGCAGCACAATTCGCCGTGAAAAGGATTTTACTGCCCGCTGCAAATTGAAAAACTTAGCAGGCGTGCATAATGACAACTGCAGCCAGGATGGGGAGGAGTCTGCAGCCCTGGCCAGGCCTGGCCTGCATCAGTAAACCGAAAATCGATAAAAGTGCAAAATATTTCAAATCCAATCGAAGTTCTCCCCTCCCCTGCAGCCCGTCAACACAGCTGCGGCTCAGGCCGTCCACTTTTATGGCTGCAAGGCAAGTGAAGTGCTTGCGCTGACCAAGCAGCTGCTCTGCCGCCTTGATCCTGCATCCTGATGCTGCTGCTCCTCCGACGGTTTCGGTTTCGCTGTTGTTGGCGGGTGAATTAAATGGGCGCTTTGAATTTTTTACGACGCGCACTAAAAATCCAATTTAATGAACATTTAAGAGACACACTTGGCGGCGGCAGTAGTAGGGCCAGCAGCGGCCATAAGTGAGCATTGCGATTACGTATACGTAGCGTATACGTAACGTGAGCGCGCAGACAGCCGCAGCCCAGGCAAAAGGGCTGCTGCCATATCCTTTTTAATGTAATTGCTTTTTTAAGAAATGCTACGATGCTGCCGATGCTGCTCATGATGGTGGCACACACTGGCACACCCCTTAGCGCAAATCAGACACACCAGCGAAAAGACGAAAGAACACAAGTAGAAAACTTTTGATGATGATAATGGAAATGAATTGCCCAAATGGCAGCGGGGTCAGGGGTCAGCAGGCAAACAGCTGCGCATGAAAATCACAATTTGATGGCCCCTGATTGCACTCGCACTCGCGTTGCAGCCATATGCGGCCATTTTATCAGCACGCAGCGTTGCCAATTAGTTACAATAATTGTGAATGCCCTTCGCCCTTACTAGAAATCTAAAACTTTCTACTTAAAGTGCAGCAAATTAGTGCGAAAATGGCAAATTGCAGCCGCAAATTGTGTTTGCCCAGGGCCAGAGAAAGTGCCAACAAGGCAGGGAGACGGGTCATGAAGCGGGGAGGGGGGGGGATGTGTGGTAATAGCTTGCACTTGCTTTCTCAGCGTAGGCCAGTTAATTAGCAGCTGCATTTCTGTTTGCCTGCAAATGCAACAAGAACAACAAATTCGCCTCTAAAATGTGATAAAATAAAACGTAAATTGCATCTGCCACACCCACACACACACACACATGCACAGTCGACTGCAACTGTGCCTTGTATTTACATGCAAATACACATGCGAAGCGGACTAAAGTGAAAGCCAAAGCCAAATGCCAACTGTGTGTGCCTTTCCCAGCTCTTGTCAATACTTAGTCTTTCCTTTCTCTTTCCCTTTCCCTTTCTCTTCCTCTGCTTCTTCCCCATCTGCCTCTGCTGCCGCTTCTGTCCCTTCCTGTCCCACTGCAGTGCAAACTCAAGCAGCAACGTCAGCTGACCTTTAAAGCTCTTCCACAAAAGGGGCTGAAGGTCGTTTCCGGGCAGCTGAGACCGCTTGAGAGAGATGGAAACAATGTGATATGGGGTACAGCATTTAATGGAAACACCTTATCTAAAGTTCTAATTTATTGCCATCTATTGAGAGCTTCAACTGTCTCTTCGTATTGGGTTTCAGTGTGTGTTTTTTAATAAACTAAGCACAGGTAATCATAGGAATACCTTGGTATTGTTTTTTTTTTTTTTTTTTTTATTTATTTATTTATTTATTTAATTAGTTTATAGTCGACTAAGGTCAGTCGACTGTTTAAAAGTAAGAAAAAACAATTAATTAATAATTTTAAATTTAAGGTAAAATTTAAAGTAATTTTAAATTTAAAAAAGTTTAAAAAGAAAAAATAATTTAATTGAATTAAATTTAAATTAAATTTGACTCTGGGACTCTTATTTATTTAATGTAGGCTAATGGCAGTCGACTGCCAAAAGAGTTTACAATACAAATTAAGAATTAAAATTGTTACATTAATAATAATTTTTTAAATGAACGAATGTAATGAAATGTAAATGAATTAATAAATTATTAATATTTTATATTATTTAAGTTAAATTTAAATTTAGAAATTAAAATTTAAAATTTAAACTGGATGAATAAAATGAAACCGATCCAACATTTTTATGCAAAGGGATTGGGAAAAACCCAGTAAGACCCAATCAGATCGGTGTTCGAGACAGAAGTTTAATATTCGCACCAAGGATTCTAAAATGTCCTGATCTGAGTTCTGCAGGAAAAAACTCTCTCCTAAGGAAGATCGGAGGGACTCCTGCATGAGCAATTACGATATTTAGAGCATATTATAACTTTGTAACACATTCGCCATTCGAACAGTTAACAAAAGGCAACTCAGCCCATTCCTACCCCATTAATCTCTTGCCTTAGGCTGGCCAATACACAGCCCTTCTCTTTCATTCCCATTTCCCTTGGGACAACAAAGGCTGAAATTAGCGTGAGTTGCTTTGCATATCCTTTGCGCAAATTTTGACAGGTCGCGCTGACGTCGTTGCCGTATCAATGCCGAAGGAGTACATATTGTGCCCACAAATGTTGCCATAGAGGTTTTGTGCCCCGCCCCCCCCGCACTGCCTCTTCTGCTGCTGCTCGCCAATCCTTCACCTTTCTCAGTCCATTAAGAGTTCTGTTCGGTAAGTAGAGTCAACACACAAGAAGCGGCGCGGATGTTCAGGTTGAATGTGCTGTAGCTTGGCTTCTGTCAGCGTAGTGTGTGTGCGAGTGACTTTGCATGTGTGTGTGTGTGTGTGTTTTGGTGTGCGTGTGTGTATTCTCGCGTAATTTAAAACCTCGTAATGCACACTTTCGCCTCAGGCATTTTACTGACAATACACTTGCCAGCCAACACACTCACACACATACACACAGACACATACAGACACACACAGTACATAGCTCAGTCCGAGACGGATAGCAGGGCAGGCAGCTCGCTGGCGTAATGTACACAAGGTGTCAGGCAACGGTTAAGCTTTACTTACCGTGCCGAATTAAAACGCAGCACAGCAGCAGCAGCAGAGCAGAGCAGCTGAGCAGAGGCGCGACAGCGACGCCACGTCAAGCCAAGTAATGTAAATTGTTGAGATTTCAGCTGCTGCCTTTTTTTTTTTGTTGCAGCAACTCACTGAGAGAAATTTGGGCAGGCATTGAGTGAAGTTCAGAAGAGTGCGAGGAACGAAGTCTGGCTGGATTTCTTCATGTGCAGCTCCCCCTGCTGCCGTGTGGTGCGGGGTAATTCGCCACCATTTCGCTTAGCCAAACACTGGCAGCGACATTGACACCAGCCAGCAACGAATACACTTGTACCCCTTCCATTCTCCGCCCTTCTGGCTGAAAGCAAAGTGACGGCAAATATTCAAATATGTTTTTGATGTGATTTCCTGCTTTCCCACTCGATTCGTTGCGACACTTTTAGGCGCTTCGCTTCCCCCTTTTTTTTTTATACTTTATTGTTGTTGTCATCGGCAACACTCCAACTGCTAATGGCAACAACTGTTGTTGTTGCTGTTGCTGGGGAATGGCAGCAACGCAAAACACTTTGAAATCGAACACTTTTTGCTAGTCCCTTCGGCTAGCCGCGTGTTGCTTTTTACTTTTCCTAACCGTAAATTGCCAGCGGGATAATTCGCGGTTTGCTTTTGTTGTGCAGCGTAATAAGTGTGTGCAAATGTGTGTACATCTGTGTGTATGTGTGATTATGTATGTATTGCAGCTATCTACTATGGCTCCATCTGCTGCTCCAGTTGCCAGCTCAACTTCTCTGCCAGCCTCTGCTGTTGCTGCTGTTCCTGTCAATGTTTACACAATTCTCGTATTCTTTCGCTTCTGCTTGCCTGCCTCGCTCCGCTTCTTCGCTTTTGTTTTGGTTTTGGTTTCGGTTTATTTTCGAGCTCACTTTCAAAGTGTTCCGTTTGTTTTCCTCAACTTTTTCCACACGCTTTCTTTTTGTGCTCGCCGCCTTTTAATTTGCACGCCACAATTACCATGGCCACCCCGAAATGCAACGGCCGCAATTAATTACAGCTCTGATATCATGCTGCCACTGCCGCTGCCTTTGCCCCTGACTGGTCTGATGCCTCTGCACTCTGCACTCTGCCACAGCCACTGCAGCAGTCTCAGTCGCAGTCAGAGCCACAGTCACAGCCACTGGCACCGCGTTGCCGCAGCTGCGATAAAACTTTGCCAAATGTAATTTTAACAAAACCGCAACGCAGTCTGCTTGAGACAGTCGTCTACGACCTGCGACCTCAGTCCGACCTCTGTTAAAGATCCTGGCAAATTTGGAACAGGTTAGTTTAATTACTGCAATCCTCACGCGCACATGCATCGTGGCAACGAAGCAGTTTGCGTACTTATTGGGAAAAAAGGGAGAATGTTACCTTCGGCATAGTGGAGTTTTATACCCTTGCAGTTTCTTCTATCCTCCGATTGCTCCTATACTATTTGTTACAATAGTATTTAATGGTACCCTGATAAGTTTAATATCTCAAAAATCAATACTGATCTTTATACAGGAACCTTCATTTCGGTTGACTATTCCTATGGCAGCTATATGTTATAGTGGTTTTAATTTTAAATGTTTAATTTTGATTAAAGATGTATATGCATATTATGTTTATTAAAAAAAGTTCTATGTAGTGATGGCAATATCTTAGTAAATAACAAAAATCGGCCGATAGTTTGTATCACAGCTATACAATATATCGATTCATTTCGACTTAATAACAGCGTGCAGCAATAAAAGGATTTTGTGCCAAGTTTTATTAAGATCGCTCTAAAACTGAGAGAATAGTTTGCTTTGCAACAGATGAACAGACGGAGAGATGTGGCGGACACCCCTTTAGTTGCTGACTTTTTATGGGGTCAGAAATGTCTCCTTAGTAACCTTGCAAACTCCTGGCCAATATTAATATTCCTTCTGCAAGGGTATAAACATGTAAGAAAACATTAATAAGTTTGCATTGAAATTTGATTAATTTAAAAAGACACAATGGGTATAAACCCGTGTACAGACAGACCCCACAAAGTACCCATATTCTTGATCTTATTCACAAGTGATCATTTAGCTATTTCCCTCTGTTCGTCTGTCTGTGTGAACACACTGATCTCAGCTTATTTAAAAGCTAGAGACACCAAATTTGGCAGGCTGGTTTCTGTATATTTTTTGTGCATACTGTTCTCAAAAATTAGTAATGTTGCCATTACATTTGTTTTGTAAGCGCAGAACTGACTTGCTGCTTTGGCTTAAAGCTGTCCCAGTACAGTATTTATATATTCTGCAAATGTTAAACTGATTGGACAATAAACTTATATTTATTGAAGTAAACTCTTTCATGGTTGCAAGCTGCGCCTGCTGGTATGCTGTAGTATTTACACACGTGTCTATAGAGTGAGGAAGCATTATTTGGCAGAAGATATTGTTGCTGGGAATAGAAAGAGTATTTCTAATGGTTTTTAATAAGATAACTCCTTAGTGCTTCCATCTCTGAGTCCGACACTTTTCTTTTTTCCAGTAACTGCTGCGAATTTCACAATAATCCAGCTGATAATTGAAAGTCCCGAATGGCGCTTTGAAAACCACTCAGGATGCTTTTAGAATTCACCTGTCGTTTCCAAGTAGATTTCGCCCATCAATTTGCGGGCATTTCGAATTGCGGTCACTTCTTCACACGCACACACACACACAGCCGTCCACATGACAGTCCCCTAAGTCGGCTAAAATCTTGCCAACTTAATACACTTTTTGCAATATTTTATGCTCGAATGGTCGAGCTAAGTCCCGGCTTAACCGGGGTCAAGGATCTGACTCGACTAATGGGCGAGTGCAGTGAGCGTGTTTGGGTTGTGTGTTTTATTGCAAATATGTTTATTACAGTTATTTTAAAGCTCTGACACTAAATCCTTGAGAGCTGGCAACAACACGGACAACACCAGCACCAACACCAACACCGAACACGAACTAAACGAACGACAACGAGAGAGAGAGCTACAACGATGTCAACGTGTCGGGCAACTGCGTCAGGGGACAATGGGGAATCCGTTATGTTCATAATAATGAAAACACGTTTAGCTTTAAACTTGTTATTAGCTTCATTTTGCTGCTGCTGAAGCGACGCCCAAGCATTCGTAGCAACTACAGGCTCCAACTATATTCCTGCCACCACCCCCCGCCCGGTCCCTTGTTGGACAGCTCACATTTTGTTGTACCTTATGAAGGTGTGTTTGCCGTTCTGTTGTGTGTGTGTGTGTGCGAGCCACGCCCACTTTTTACTGCATTTAATTCTCCAGTGAAGTATTTAATTTTATGATACGATATACTTGTGTGCGTATTCTGAGCAATGGCGGCAGCAGCAGCAGCAGCAGCAACAACCGAGCGCAGCCCGTTGAGTACAACAAATATGAAATGACTGTCATTTCTTGCATTTAGGGGCACTTTGGGGAGTACTTTGCAGCATGTAACACCCAATACTTACACCCTCACACACACACACACGCAGCCGGTGGCACACACCTTTGTGCTGTCGTCTGCTGTTGCTGGTGCTGTTGTCTGTTGTCGGTTATGACTCTGCTTCTGCTGGCATCATTAGCGTTAACGTTATGTAGCATTATATTATGATGTTCAGTTATGTTCTCCTACTCAAGCAGAGACTGACTGAAAGGGGTAGCCAGCAGGGTGTCTGCATGCCACATGCCATGGTTATCGCATAATTATGCAGCATATTAATGTTCTCTTTATGCTCCCGCCCCCTTCTGTTCCCCTTTTACTTCTTTCGTTTGTAAAGTTTTCACCTTCCCCTTCATGGTTCTCTTGCTGATAAGCAACTCACTCTATCTTGCCTATTAAGCCCCAATTTAATTTCGTATTTTCCATTTAACATCAGCAAAATTATTTCGAAGTCAACTGGAATCGATGAATCTAAACTATTTGCAAGTAGAGCAGCAGCTCTCTCCCTCTCTCTCTATCTCTCTCTCTCTCTTGTTTGTTCTTTTTCACTTTTATAATTTGCACTTAATTAAAACTGGAAACTGCGCTGAAAAAGAATCAACGCGCCAAATTAAGATTCACTCAAAAACTGAAACGGGCGCATTGCAAATGCTCAAATAGAATTTCATTGCTTTTGGCCGCCATCCAAAATGGAGCTGCCGATGCCGTTGCCGATGCCGATGCCGTTGCTGGGCTGCTGCTGTGCCATGCTAGACTTACCGGCCGCCACTTAGCGCCACGCCCCCAGCACTATTGCGCCCTTCGTGCTCGTCATAAATATTTATGCGCTGGCGAGTTGCGCGAGTTGCCAAATGCAGCGCGCAAGAAGGAAAGTGACAGAGAGAAGCTTGCTGCAGGCGCGGGGCGGGGAAGGAGAACAGGAAACGTAAATGAAACTAAAATCAATTTGGGGCCTGCTGATAGCCATCATTGAGATCGAGATAAACGGAACATTGTTTTGCAGTCATTTCGGAAAGAATTTTACAAACCAGAAAAGTATTTACCAAAAAAGGCAACCCGAAAAACAGAAAAAAGCTGCCCGTCAATGAAGCTTAATTTAGTATTTTCCAAAAAGTGTGCGCACTGAAGATGTTTCTCCACATTTCTCCCGGATGCTGGGGGTTGTTGGCCGTCGGGTATAATGCATAAAATTATGTAAATATTCAGAAATTATCATTTAATTTCTAAAATTGTTTATGTTTATGCACGGTAATAAGCAACCGACAGTCGCAGTAGCAGCAGCACGAGAGGGGCACGGCCACGCCCACCGAAAACCCATCAGCAACGCGCCACTTCAGCGCACTTCAACTTAATTAAAAATTACTTTACAGACGCCAAATACTTTTAATTATTTTGGGTTCGGCGGTCGAATGCAAAGAAGTTGCTGCGTCCTTCTCACTCTCACTTTCCCACCTCTCTCCCTCTCACTCTCTCTCTCTCTCTCTCTGTGCTGCTCTCTCTCTTTCTCTCGCTAATTGTTGGGGCAAGCAGATTGGTTTTAGTCGCTAGTTGTTATTTTTGCATTAAGCTGTCGAAAATATGAATATTTTTAAATTGAATTAGCCGTGAGGGGGTGAGAAGAGAGAGATAAAGAGAAAGAGAAAGAGAGGGAGAGAATCGTTGTCGTCGTGGTGGCGGGGCACCCGAACTCTTTTGTATTATTCGAGCAATAAAACAATTTATACAAACCGCGGGCGATGCCATCAACACAGTTGATGGTTGGCTCCATTGATTTTCCATTTGATTTTATACATTTGTTTTTATGATTTGCCTGCAAATCGAAACACTCAACGGGAATCGCGCTCGGTAATGGTTGATTGCGCGATATCGAGTGCCGGGGCAGGGTGAGGGGAGGAGGCGAAAGCGGGAGAGAGTGAGAGAGAGAGAGTGAAAGAGCAGAGAGCGACGCCCGCAATGTGCACCTTCGACCCCCCCAACCACAAAACATTCCCTCATTTACGTCTGCTTGTTGGTGGTTTTCCCTGCAAGGGGTCCCCCTGCCGCCCCCCTCCAGCTACGAGTGCGCCACGTGATTCGCATTATTTGCAATTTTGGCTTTTTACTTGTTTCCCTTTTTACGCGCTCACTCATAAAGTAAGTGTTTTTTCACGGAACTAAGCTGCAAAGCCCCCAATACGAAGGTAACTATGAAACTGCGCTTTATGCAAAGCGATTCCGATGCCAACAGAAAAAGACGTTCGACTTTCGGCAGATAAAGAACGACTCTTCATAAATATGAAATGAAACTTTTTATAAACTAAACTGAAATAAATAGAAGTTGCACTTAAGTATCTAATCAAAGGATGTGTCTCTCCTACTTGGCCAACTCTTTCGGCGATAAGAACTCGTCTTTAATAAAATGATTTTTCAATTTCTTTTATTACGCTGCCTGGGAAATACTTTGGCAGCGCAGAGAAATGAATTACTTTTTCAATAGTTTTTCGCACTCTTTGTCAGTGAGGCAAGTATGCTGCTGCAGCAATAAAGCTGGGCACACAATGCTTTGTAATTCAATAAGAATGAGAGCCCATTCGAAGATGAGATAGGGCAGACGCACAAGCAGTGGAATTTTGCTCACTTCTAAACCTTTATATACCCTGCAATTGTTTGGAGGTTACGATGGAAACTGAAGGCAATATGAAATATATTCCAATTGTTTGAAAATACAACTCAAAGAAAGCTTAGATAACAGAAAGGAAACAGATTGAATTGAGAACATGATTGAACTGCGGCAATGATATGTCCAATAAAAAACGAAACATGGGATGGAAATATATTTTGCACACCTATTGTACAAATATAAATTTTAAGTTTTTTAAAAAATAAATCATAAAATTTCTCGAGCTCTGAAAGGAATTCTCTCCCTCGATGATGTTTGCTATATTTGTAGTATTTGCATGAAATTATTTTAAAAACCAAACTACTGAAGCTAAGTAAATTGATTAGAATGGTAGCTGGTGCTATAAACCACCATAAAAGAGTAACTACCAGTCTAGTACTGTTCTCTTTTTCCACCATGTACCTGCAGATCATGAGGCAACGCAACTCACTTTGTCTCTTTGCCTCTTTCATATTGTTTTGTTCCGTGCTCTCTGCGATTGTTTGATGTCAAGTGTGCGATTGAATTGTATGCGATTTCCGCACTTGTCATTAGATTTAATACAACTGATAAGGTACACACAGTGTGGCAGTATGGGTGAGAGTGTATGTGTAACAACACAGTGGGTCATCTTTATGAGCTTAGAAGCAAGCTGAGTGCCTGCTTAAGCCTTGCTGCCTTCCTCTGGCTGGTTGAAAAGGAACATTTCACACATTGCGAACACCTGCCAAAAAGATGCACACACACACACAAAGAGAGAAGCCGCAGACCAAGGGCTCACTCCCCGACCCGCTCCTGTCCCTCACTGGCCAGCAAAATGTCGAGCACTTTTAATTAAAAGTAATGTCATACAATTCCATTACACTCGGCCCGAAATGTGTGCGAAACGCATTTACATATCAAACTGCTCGACTACAATCTCTCGCCTGTCCCGCTCTAGTCACTGTCTTGCTATCTCCCTCCAACTCTCTCTATCTCTCTCTTGGTCTATCTCTTTGCACTCCCTCTGTCATTGCCCGTGCTTTGTCATTTGTATTTGTTTTATTTCCCTGCCGGCAGCGCACTTCAAATGTGGCCCACTGGCAAAGTGACAACAAAAGTAAATTAATGTGCGTGCATATACATGTGACCCACCCCTGCCCCTTCTCCTACTCCTTCTCCTTCTCCTTAGCCACAACCCCAATTCAACCCCCGGCACAGTCCCCGTTTCAGTCTTCTCCCCATTTCATTTGGTGTGTGGTTTTTGTCGTTGCCTTTACAGGTAATTTATTGCATTCTAACATAATGGAAAACATTTCTGCTAGACGAGCTTCGAGGCGAGGTGAATCGAGGCGAGTCAAGTCGAGTGGGGCGACAAGGCGGACTGGCAAGGCACATTAACATTAGCTTTATGTCCGCACATCAGCTGTCGTCGTCGGGCTGATCACCTGACCCAGTTCGAGCTCCACTTTCGGCTATATTAGTCGCATCAAATATAAACAAATCGCCTGCTCATACGTTTTCATTTCACCTGATGCGTTCTCTCTACCTGCCTCCTCCCCCCCTGCTCCTCCTTCTCGGTCACACATCGCACCACAGCACGTGGCTTTGCTGGCTGCCATCGATAGCTTACTTAAAAACGAATTGACATTAATTGAAGGCAGCCGACGGCAAACACAACTAAATAAATACGCCTGATGACAACTGGCCGAGGCAGAGGCTGAGATCGAAGGCTGGTCGCGGCTGCAGGAGGCTGAAGACCGGAGACTGGAGGCTGTGCCCGGTCAGGGTCGCCAAAAGGCAAGTCGAAGTTTCAAACATGGCAAATTCAATTGTCGTTTGTCGTTTGATGCGACCACAGCGACTGGGCCTTGTTCTGGGCAGCGCATATTTGCGCAATGCTTCGGCATTCACCTGATGAATTTATCGCAATGTGTGCCAGCAGCAGTGGCAGCAGTAACAGAGACACAAGCTTTGCCAGAGAATCTGCTACAGCTGTGGCAATCCGACTGGCACCTCCCCATCGCCTTGTTGCTGTCGTTGTCTGCTAAATTGGTTTTCTTTTTGTCAATTGGGGATTCGATTGTAGCAAGAGGCCAGGACAGGACAGGCGAGGCCAGGCCACGGCGACGACATCGAAGGTGGCCGGCAAAGAAAAAATGCCAACATAAGTATTAAGTTAAATAAAATACGAAGAATAACGGCGCAGGCAGCGCAGCTCGCAGTGCCAACATGCCGTGGCGTTTGCTCCTTATCGCAGCCGCCGGCACTGGCGATGGTCCGTTGAGACAAACTGCCGGCGCAAAGTTAAGCGCAGCAACATCAATGGGGTCAGCTAATGCTGCACGAGGACTGAAGCCGAAGACGGCGATGGAGCAAGAACCGTCTCAATTGACTATTGATAAAGTTGAAAAGCAGAGAAAATTTTTGTGCCACCCCTTGTGTTGTCCCTTATTCTGCCTCCCTCTCTCTTTCCCTCTATCTCTCTCTCGGGGCAATGAGTAAACAATGACATAATGACAAGTGGCGGAGAGTTTAAGTGATAAATAATTAATTGATTTTTGTTGCAACAAAAGCGAGCTGAGCTGAGCAGAGCGCGCTCGAGTGTTGTCGCCGAGGAGGCGAAGTTCAGATCCAGCAACGAGATAAGTTAAAAGGTAGATTAAGATAAATGGCGACTCGTTCTCTGTCTCCGTCTCCCTCTTCTTCTCTCTGTTTCCCAACTGTCCTTGTGCTATTTCTAATGCCTTTGTTTCTGCTCTTGTTGCTGTTATTTTTAAGAACAAATTTTGCTGGTTGCGCCTCTTGTTTGTTCCTCGCTTGTTTCGCATAATAAAGCAGCAGGCTGGCGCGGGCGCGGGGTTTGTCAGGCTGTCCAAGTGGGAATTGAGAAGTAAAGGCGTCCGGCTTGTCCGGCCCCTGGGGTGCGTTTGGCCAGTTGTGTCCCCCATTTTATTTTTATTGGCTCGCAAGTTGCGCCATTTATTTTCGGCCGCATTTGATTTTCCAATTGCCATTTTTATGAGGCGCGCCGGAGGATTAAACCCATCGATGCTGCAGTTAATTTCTTCAGCCCCTTTCTTCTTCAAATTGATAGAGAAGATCAGCACAACCCCTTCACATTTCTGTCGTGAATTACTTAATGTTTCCGCTCTCGATTCTTGTTTTATTAGCGTCCTTCAATTTGGTAATTGTATTTGCTTTGCCGATGTAGTTGACTGCTCTGACTCTGGCCGTCGATCGATGCATCGATTTGCCAGCGATTCAACAGCGAGTTCAGTGCGCCCACTTAACCTTTGGGGACAATGTGTTTGCTGCTGTCGTACATGGCGTATGCGTAATATTCTATGTAATGCCACTAAACAGACGCTGATTGTAATCTCTCATATACTAATAAAGTCGGGGCAAAGGGCATAAAAAATGCAGGTGACATAGCAAATAGGCAAAGTCGCCGTCGACGACTTTTCATTAATTTTGGACACGCAGCGCCGCAGCTCGAGGCCCCAAGCGGCCGTAGATGGAGGCGTGTGTGTGTGCTTAGGATGTCTGCTTCTTCTGCCTATGCCTAATGTTTTCATGTAAGCCAGACACACACAGGTGGGCGTGTGTGTGTATGTGTGTGTGGGTATTGGTTGGAGTCGGCTCCCAAGTGAATAATTTGTTATCAGCGCATAATCAACGAGACAACAACGAAACCCAGCCCGCTACATGGCACCTGGATACCACAGGGCAATGCTAGAGCAGCACAAAAGGTAAACAGAGACACCGAAAGCCACACACACCAACACACACACACAGGTGCGAACACACACAGGCTTAGGGGCAGGCAGGCACACTTGAACCGCAAAAAAAAGGTGAGTTCGGGCGCTTTTACTTAACGCATTTCGGGTATCTACAGCCCATCGCACTCACTCACTCACACACACACACACATATATATATATGTATATGTAGAGTGTGTATGTGTGCGTGCATGTAAGTAGATATGGAAGTGTATTTGTTGTGTAGCAAAAAGGCTGCCGCCATCAAAATAATTACGATACAAGTCGACATGCATGTACATGTTCCCTGCCTCCCTCCCTGCCCTGTTCCCGCCTGGCTTGTTGCCGCTCTGAGTGCGTTTGTGTGTAGCAATGCGTGTGCACAACAACAAAAAGTCATTTAGTTAAAAACCTGACTTTTTATTTGCGCTGCGGGCAGCCCCCAAAGTTGAGCATGCACCCGGCTCAACCCATCAACAACGACGACCCCGACGAGGGGCACTGTGAGGTGGTAAGGGGTGGCTCGGGTGGGTGCACGGACTGGCGGGCTGGCGGGCGTTGAACACTTCATCAACTCATCAGAGCGCGCCCTTTTTTGCATGTCCTTAACCGTTTATCGTCGCCCGCTTCCACTCATGAGCTGCCATTTGTTGTTGCCACTTTGGCTGTGGCTTTCTCTCTGTGCGCTCGTGGCTCAGGTAGCGAGCCAAGATCAACAAAGGGGGAGAGAGGGAGAGGCAGAGGAGAAGAAAGAGAGAGCGAGAGGAAGGGAGAGAGGAAAAGAGAGAGAGAAAGAGGGAAGGAAGCTCGTCGACGGCGCCGACCAAACATAAAATACACAAAATTACTCTTATGAAAATTAATAAGTTAACTTTTTTTGCTCTTGCTCGGCAGCGTTAAAAAAACTGAGTATGTAAATAAAAATGTACGTGTGTCTGTGTGAGTGTCTATGTGCGTGCGCGTGTGTGTGTGTGTGTGGGAAATAACCTTTTTTTGTGCTTCATTTGAACGCATTTGCTGGGTGTAATAAAAGTAATTGAAATTAAAAGTAAAGAAACGTGTTGCGTGTGTGTGTGAGTGTATGTCTGTGTGTGTGTGTGTGCACTTCATTTGCTTCTTCAAATTAATCCCTAAAGTAATTAGAAAAAATATGAATACACACACACACACGCACACACCGAGACAGACTTGCTAGTCGAAATTGTGTTTGGGGCGGGCAAAATGAGCAAAAGGTTCGTGCTAAGTGCATATTTTGTACGCGGTTCGAAATGTAAGCACCCTGGCAGCCCTGGCAACCCTGGCAATCCCCCAAGCAAACCAATGCGACCCTGAAATGGGTGAGCAACAGCAAGGGAAGGCAAGCGGAGAGGGGGTGCTGCAATATCAAATGTGATTTGCGGAAAATGTGTCAAGCGAAAGGACTAAAATATCACAATGGGAAACATGAAACGCTTTCAAAGTGACACTGAAAATAATTAAAATACGCAATACGAAAATGCGAAAATAAAATATAAGCACAGATTAAATTCTTATTGCAGCATTTGCTTTGTTTTGCGCCCTGCCTTGCCCTGCTTCGCCTTGTTCGACATTCGTCGCTCGTGGCGACATTTGCTCAATTAGCAAATGAAGCAAATTGCGGGCGTGCCAAGTAAGGAAGGGGAAGGGAGGTAGTCAGCATATGGCTGGGATTTAATTGCCGCGAATCGGGGCACATCTCGTCGGGTCATTTGCATACAGTGCGACTGCGACACAACAATAAAACTTGCGTAGCCAAAGCGAGCAGCAAACATCAAGTGCTCGCCAAATAAAAAACGAGGAGGACAGAAGGCACTTCGCAGATTTTATACCCTTGCAGGTTATATGTCTGCTTATCGTTCCAATACTAGTTATATATAATAGTGCAGAATATGATGGAATTAATATGCATATTCAATACTAAGTCACACTTTGATTGGCATTGAAAAGTTCAGTTATTTCTAATATCAAAATTGGTCTTCTTACAAAATCCTTTATTTCGGTCGATTTTTGCTATGGCAGCTATATGTTATAGTGGTTCGATTTTGTTAAAATTCGTAATCTATATTTTATATGTATATAGAATAAGTCCGATGTAGTCAATTTGGTTGCAATATTTTAACAAATAACAAATATTGGCCGATAGTTTGTATGAAATTTATACGATATATCGGTCCGATCCGGCTCGTTCCGACTTCGTGCAGCGTTAAGAAGCATTCGTACCAAGTTTCATCAATATAACTCTAAACAGACGAACAGACAGACTGACAGACAGACGGACAAACAGACGTACAAAAAGACGGACGGACAAACATGGCAAGATCGGCTCCTCTGGTGATGCTGACTCAGAATATATATACTTAATAGTGCGTTGCACAGTCCTGGCTAAAATGAATATACCCTCTGCAAGGGTATAACAAACCGCACACACACAGACGCAGCTAAACAGTGGGCCGTTGTCGCATGGTGTTGCCGCCTGTTTCCGGTTTATTTACCTTCGCTATGTTGGCCATGCTGTCCGTGGTTCAGCTGACAGTTTAAGTTGCATTGGCGGCACCCGGCAAATTTCTGGCACCTTCCTCTGCCTCTCTCTCTTTCTCTTCACGATCTCCCTCTCTCTCTCTCTCTCTCTCTCTCACCGTCTCTCTCTGTTTTCGGCATGTTCGTAACTTTTGAGCAGCGACAAAAAGAAGAGAAGCTGAAAAAATGGTGGCAAAAAGTTATGACTGGCAGCGGAAGCGGAAACGTTTTGGCAGCGTGTGAAATGCCGAGCAGCCGAAAACTAAAATGTCGCGTTGAAAAAGTTATGACTGTCGTTAATTTTGCACCCGTCGTATGCGAGTTGAGTTGAGATTGCGAAATGCAAAATGAAAATGCGAAAGAGTTTGCTTCTCTTCTATTTTTGCTGCAATTTGTGTTTGCGTTTTAATTCAATTTCCCCTGCAGGCCAGCGATATGCGAACACCCCTTACCCCCATTACGTATACGCAGCAACATTCAGCTGTCGTTGGGCTTGGACAAATAATGAAAGGTTCTCTCTGGCACATGCCACATGTTTATCTGCTGCATTAGGCAGCGCATACACCGTCAGAATAGACATACGCCCCGTGGGTTGCAGTCTCCACACTTGCACGCCTTCGCACAATGCAACTGCTGCCTGGTTAGGCCAGGCCACATGCTCTGTCCCAAAGCCGCTGCTTATGCTCGCAGGAATTCGATGGTGCGCATATTCGCAAATTGACGGCAGTCGAAGTGCAGCAGACAGGGGGGAGGAGGAGAAGGGGTGGATTGTCTGGTACGGGCAGGTCGCTGGCACTGGGTGCGCCGCAATGTCAGTCGCCAAATTCCGCACAACATTTATCATATTTGGGTTAGGCCAGCGCGAGTTCTCGCGCCAGTTCAAAGTCCAACATTAAGTTCCAGGTATTTGCAACTTTTCGACAAAGGATTTTTGGCTGCAATCGCGGCCATAAATTATAAGCTCACCTTGCTTCCTAACAACCTTCTCCCCTCTTCCTAATTCTCGGTCTATGGTTGTTGTTGTTGTTGTTGCTGCTGCTGTTGTTGTGTTTGCCGTGTAGCGCGTCTACTTAGCGCATAATTAGCTGCATGAAGCCTGATAACGAACGCAGTGCGCAACGTGGCGGAGTGCGAGAGCAAACTGTGGGTTGCCTGTGGGCGTGGCACGGCAGGTATAAAAGCATTCAAGGTGCCGCAAAAACTGTACAATGATGAATGTTGAAATAATGAACCAATAGTAAGTGCAGCGCATTTATCTCTCTCTGTATCTCCCTCCCCGTCTTTCTTTCGCCACACGGAATATCGTGGAATTTCGAGTATTAATTGTGAAAATCGTTCGGCACTTAATGCAATTATTTCTAAGCCGAAAAATCACTTTGAAATGCCACAAATCTCACGTGTACTTTGACTTTGAATTCTGTTGTATATATAATCTATATTAATTACGCTCGAATTTTTTGTAATTATGTTGACCTCAAATTGGTTAAGAATTTAAATTTGGAATTTGAAAGAAATGCTATGAATTGAATAGAACTTTCCTACACAGAATTGTATTTGAAAAGTGAGATCTGTACTGAGAACTAATAGCTCTGTTATCGTATAATATATCCCTGCTTCACTTATATGTAGTTATGACCACACCAAGCATTGTTCTACGGTTAGCTAAGGAAGGTTTTTTAAGTTAAGTAACTTTTCTAGAATAAGGAGGAAGTTTAAAGTCAAGTCAAGTCTTTGTGTTGTAGTAGCCTAGGGGGATCTTCGATTGGTGCAGGCCTGCTGTTGGTGTTCAGGCCGTTTGCCTTATATTAATCGTCTTAGTGCTCATCAATTCCTCATCAATTCCTCTGCTCTCATTTTCGCCAGTATATCTGAATCCTTTTTTCAAAGTGTGTCGTTATGCGTCATTATGTGAATAAATGTGAGGTTATTATTCTCCCCTAACATAACGATCTTAGTTCTAGTTTCAACTTGATCTTTATGAGTAGTTACTGAGTACATTTATCGCTGACTGGCTCGGATATCTTTCCTCAAGTATGCACCTTCCAATGGCTCATTCATCAGCCTGGAATATGCAGTAGTAATGCTCTAGTGGTTCGTGCAGCCTATATCTTGCACCTTCCACCCTCAGTCTAGGGAACCGGTAGGTGAGATATCCATAATTTCACCTCTCTTCCTTCAAAAAAACACTCACTCTCATTCTCTCACATCTCTCCCATTCAACAAACTCCCCACTTAACCTCCAACTGAAAACACTTTGTTAATCATAGCACGCTCAATTAAATTACAGCTTCTCGTTCTACAGAATCTGAATGCCATATACGAGCTATATTTATGAGCTTGCGATGTCGAGCGTGCTTATTATGCCGCACTGCAATAAAAATTCCTTCTCAGCTTATCTCTCTTATGTCATGGCTGCCTCCGCCTCCGCCTCCGCCTCCGCCAAGGGGAGGCAAACTTTTTAACAGTCGCATATCCATAACGAGAACAAATAAATCGGCAAGCATTGGGAAAATAAATATAAGATCATTTAAGCAAATATGAAGCGGCAAGAAGAAGAAGTCGAGGCGAGATGGAAAGATGGAAACATGGAATGAAATGAAAAGGCAACCGAGAACGACGGAATGAATGAGCTGAGTTCGAAAATAAATGTATGAGTGTGTAACTGCGCACAGATACGTGAATGTAGCACTTTGAATGAGTGTGAGTGGCAGTGTGTGTGTGAGTGTGAATGTGTGTGCGCTTTGTTTGCACTTGAAGGCATTAAAAAGTTTTTTCTTTGAATAAACGTGAATGAAGTCGTGTGAAATCAATTGTAAACAAGGTATCAATACAATTGCAAGCACGCACACACACACACACCATTGCCACACAACTGTGAATGCGTGTGTGTGTGTGTGTGAGGAGGGACATCTGTAAGTAAATGTTGCATTGAAGAGAGATAATCATAATCAGCTTTCGCTGCGTGTTGCTTCGATTGGCGCACGAGCGCTTGAAAAGAAGAAGCTATAAGTAATGACTAGGGCTGTTAGCTGCCCCTCCTCCGCTTGCCACCTGCTACTCGCCACTTTCCACTTGCCACCTGACTGTGCAGCGCGCAAACCATGGAATGCAATTGCCAAGCGACGAGTCACATAAATAAAACGCATGCGACATTCATTTAAAAGCCAAAGACCATGCACCATGCCCACATGGGGGCGGCACTCCTCCCCCCTTACGCCCTCTGGCCACCATGTGGAAGATGCAGTGCGACATAAATATTGTAATCATAAATTTTCATAAACAATTTCGCTTGCTTGCAACCAGAAAATATTTTGGTGCCTTTGTGTCCGCGTTTGCGTCCGGAATCGGACTGTATATCCGGCTACCGGGTCCGGGTCCGGGTCCGGGTCGGGGTCGGGGTCCATGCCGGGGTCAGGGTGCCGGGACCACGACATTTATAATAATTAATTGTGCGCAAATATATGCCGCAAGCGGTCAGCCGGACCCCAAGCGGGACGCAGTGCGGACTGTGAGTTATTTGTGTCGCCTCTCGCACAGGGAAACATAGGAATCACATGCACATTGCAATAGAATTTATAACACAATTACGCCGGCCAGCCAGTGTTGCCACCACACCCAGAGCCTGGCAGTGTGAAGGTGCGCGCAAAGGTCCAGTCTAAATGGTCTAAAATGTTTGGCGCAACCGGAAACTGCACTCGGACTATCTTAGGCGCCATCTTTTCGCAGGCCTCGCGAAGCCAACAAATTGCAACATTTATTCAGCAAGACGAATGGCGCTTGACAATTTATATGTGTGCCCATAATTCTGGCGGGCAGGACACCCTGGCGGGTATGAAGAGCAGGGGTCACCTCATAATGGCCTAAAATTAAAAACAGTCATCGCCACAAGATACCGAGTACACAAACAGCTTCCCTTAGTCTGTGGCCGAGGTCGAGAACGAGACTGAGACTGAGAGCGGGCCACGTAGGCACACTTTGGTTGCACGAATGGAATGGAATGCCTCGTCGGATGGTAACGTGTGAAATAAATTACTAAATAAAATAAACGACCAGCGACACACACTTGCACACGCGGCGACAAATGAGTCGGCCGCAGAAAAAAAATACAACACCAAAAAACGAGGCACAAAAAAACTGCAATTAAAAACGATAAAAGTAAACGGAAGTCACTTTAATGGCGGCAGCTCCTAATGGTTGCAAAGGAGTGCGCCAAACTTGAGGAAAAACAGCCATAAATAGGCCAGCGCCAAGTTCAATAATAATGATGCTACCGGTATCTGTTAAACATCAATTTAACTGGTCGATGAAAAGAATTCTGCTTGGGCTGTTCAGCAATCGATTCTCATTGATCAGTCTCCATCATCTATATGATTGGAATTCGACTTAAAAGTAAATGTTCTCGTTGTTCACTGTTATCTACTCCTTGGTGCTTTCTCTCCTTGAAAGGGAGTTCTCTCTGTTTCTCTCGCTTTTGCTTACTTATATATTTATATATGGAGGAAACATAAAACAGCAGTAGAGAAGGAGGAGTAAGACCTTTTATATAGTTCTCTTAATTCAATTCTCTTTGTTTAGATATCAAATATAGATCTCATTGGTATGTTTTCTTTGATTTGTTATTTGTAAGTAGTTTTAATTTATTGTTTATTAAAGGTCACTTTCAAATAGTCAGTTATCAATCAGTTCTGTTCAGTCCACCCATTTGCTCCATCCAAGTTCTCCTTATTATGGTCCCATTCAATTCTTTCCAGGCTTTTGTCATGGTATCCTTTGTTAGTTCTTGTAAGTCAATTCTTCTTAGTCAGTTCTTCTTAGTTAGTTCTTCTCAGTCTATGGTATTATCTTCATGCATTACCAGTCAATTCTACTAACCCAATTCTTCTCCGTGCGTCATCGACAGTCAATTCTCTTAAGTTTCTTCTTATCAATCAGTTTACATAGATTTCTCCACTGGCTACTATGTCGGCTTTCTTCACAGAGTCTACAGAATACCTTCAGAACATACAGTGCAACCTCTGTTTCCTTCTATCTAAACTAATCGGTATGCTTTAACCTAGCACAGCCCACTCACTAGCTGCATAGTTGTTGCCATTGTTTATGTGCCGCAAGTTGGTTTTATTATGTGTTGCCGTTTGCCGCTGCTTACTGCGGCCAATTCGGCAGTTAATTTTGAATTGTCAGCGAACACGTTAGGCGTCCGCCCGCCGCGTGGACGTAGCTCGGCCTCAGCTCTGCAGGAGCTTAGCGAGTGCTTCGTATTATCGCCGTGGCAGCCACATTCCTCGACAATTAACACGCGAGCCACTTTAACAAACTGCGACGACGATGGCGACGGCAATGGCGATGGCAATGGCGATGGCGAATTGGCTGCGTAAATGTTGACCACTTCGATAGCAGACTTCGATACAGATATGTGCTGGTGTGGGTGTGTGTGTGTGTGTGGCTTTTCGTAGGTTGCTGTTGTTGTTGCTATTCCTTTTGTAGTTCCATTTGTCTGCCAACAATTTGATTTATTCAGTTTTTCGTTCTGTTTTCTTTTTTTGGTCGTTTTCCTCGTCAACCCCGTGGAACTCAGAACACCTGTTGTCCTGTGCCTGGGCGAGGGAGTAGCGAGTGCTGAGTCCCCAAACGACTTGCGTGAGCCGGCGACTTTATTTTCGTCTCGAATATAATTGCCATTTGTTTTCGTCATCGCGTCGTTTGTACGCAACATTTATTTACATTTTGTTAACATAAACAATGCGTTAAAGTTCGATGGTTTTGGCCAGCGGGCAGTAGACCAGGAATGGGGTAGGCGGAGTAGGGTGGATAATTTTGATTGCCAGCACTTGTTTCGGTTCTTGCGTGTGCGAGCCTGTTAATAAGCTGCTCAGCTCAGTCCGACTTGACTCGACTTGCCTGCGGCTCTTTCATGGAACTTGCCAGGAAATTGGCCATTGTTGTGCCTAATGCGTGCGCCTAAGTATGTCTGGCTGTGTGTGTATGTGTGTGTGTGCCCATAATTAATGTGTAGCATGTAAATATTGACAGGCTCGGGCAGTTTGCCCGCAGCAACCACGGAAAGTTGCCAGTCCGCCTTGTTGTTCTCTTGTTTTGCGTCGCCGACGAAAGTCAATTAAAATATAAATTAATTTTCATTGGCACACTGAAAAGCCCCGTGGATATAACTTTAAAGGTGCGATTTCTGCCAAAAGGAAGTGCCCAGTGGCGCGTGAACAGCACGAGCTCGTGCTCGAAAACAATGAACAGAAAGCAATGCGAAAAAAGCACAGAAAAGAAGAACTCAATCTTTGATTCCTGGGCGAATCTGATGCGGTGTGAAAGCGTCTAGAAAATTGCGCAATTTCCTGTGCCTGCAGACATACTCCAAGGTTGCACACTGTATTCATTAAAAGTATTCCGTTGTGCACTTTGAATATCAATAAAATATGAATGCTAAAAATAAATGCAAAGAACTTTTAGGAAATTTGAAACCTCTGAAAAATGAAAGATTTACAACAAGCAAATCGGATGTGAGTTTTGCAAAACAGTTCAAGAATAAAATCGATTGATTTAAGTTTTGTTTTCAATTCGACAGCTCAGGCTGAGCAGTTCAAGCTGCTGCAATTAAAGCGCTTTGACCTATGCCAGTAAAAATGGAAAATATCTGGAAATATTTAAGCTGCCTTAAGAAATAAGTTTCTATATACCCAACTTGATGCTTGGGTTTGGCTTGTTTCTTTTTGCTAACGAAATATTCATAAAAATGGAGAAAATATGGCAATAGTCGCTGTGTCGCCGGCACAGGCAACCGCAGCAGTAGCAGCAGCAAATGAACTCAGAGCGAGACAGAGAGAGAGAGAGAGCGCTGCGTAGTGCCCTTTCGCGTTCTCGACGCCATCGTCGTCGTCGTCGTCGTCAATAAGTCAAAAGTTGGAATTTCATTATGCCAGCCTAAAAGTAGGCAACGCATTTGGCAGCGGCCCCAGAGCATCCGACAAGCCTCACGCGTTGCGTTGCCTCGCGTCGCGTCGCATATCAGCAGCGCAGCTAAAGCCAAACGACGCGCCATTGGCTCTCCGTCCCTCACCCCAATCCACCGCACCCCATCTGCAACCACGCCCACAGCTCAGCCCCTTTTGAGCGACAGTATGCTCGGCAAATTTGTCATTTTGCCAAATTTCAGTTGCGGTGTGAGTCGGGGCGGGGCAACCAGCGCGATCCAGTTCGCGAGGCCAACGACAAGAATCAACTGCTCGACGACGAAGTGAATGAATGTGACTAACAGTACAATATGCGAGGCGAGCAAAACTTACAAATTTAACAGTAAATTGAATTACACTGCGGAAAACTAGTCGAGCGAGAATTATATTAAATTTATTTAGTATATTTAACCCTTTTTCTTTTGTATTCCAAATTCTTTTTTACCCTTGCTTTGGATGTATTAATTATGTACAGCAGTTTGCAACGCATCTTAAGAGATATCTCCGGCCCTATAAAGTATACATTTTCTTAATCAGCATCAATAGAGAAGGCGATCATCCGTTCGGCTTCTGTTCCAACGCAAATAAGCAAATAATCAATGCCAATCAAAATCAGACAGTAATCGAAGTATTATGACAGGATTCTGCAGCATTATATGTAACTAATATAGGAACGATCGGAGAAGATTAGAACCTGCAAGAGTATAAAGCCTTCGGCATGTCGTAAGTAGCCTTTTTCCGCTTCTTATTTTTTTTTCACTTGTATATGCTTGAAGGTTGAAGAAAAGTGAATTTCACGGACAGAAAATGAAATTCTTGTTTCGCACATCATTTAAATGTTACAGTGACAATCTGAGGGTCTATCTGTGTGTGTGTGTGTGCAGAGCATAACGGCAAGTGCGACAGAGGGAAAACAATTAATTAGATTTACATCGTCGATGTCGATCGAGCTATTGACTCGACACTCGTGGTTATTGCCTTCGCTTTGGAATCGAGCATGGACTTGGCCTCGCTATTTGCTATTTGCACTTGTTATTGAGCGACAGAGATAGAAATAGACGTAAACAACGCGTAATATGGTCTAGAAAATGTCTAATAGCCTGCTTTGTAAGTGAAAGCGACGAGAGACAAGTGGAACTTCGAGGGGGACAGCCGGAAACCGCGTCGAGTATGCAACGCGCTTGCCACAAAATCGAAGCATTATTTTCGCATAAGCAGGAGGGCAGTGGGGAGGGGGAAGGCGGGGCTGACTGACAATGATATGCGTGGGTTTATGGTGTGCTCTGTCTCTGCCCCGAATTGGATTCGGTCACTGGCAATGGAGTCGTAAAGTCGTAAAAATTATTTTGTGACAAATCGTCCGCGTACGTGAGCCTCATTTAAATGCGTGTATCCCAAAATGATATTTACAATTCAACGAGCAGTGCATGCATAGGGAGAGCGTCTGTAGAGAGGTACAAGCAGAGCGGGGCACTCCCTCATCCCCCTTGTACTTTGTGCAGGGTTCAAAGGCCAAACCCAAGTTGTAGCCGCTGAAAAGTGCGCATCAAACTATTTCAACTATTTGGCCACGCACATGTCGTTTGCCAAACCTCCCTCCCCCTACTCCGAGTTGTAGAATGCTAACAACAACGTGACATGGCAGCGACAACCAGTGGAGGAGGGGGCGGTGCCGAGCAAGTGATGTAATATGCGACTAAGTATGACGGGGACTGAGACTTGGACTTGCTTAACATTAGCATTAGCTAAGCTGTCGCCTGGTTGCTGTTCCGCATGTCATATGAGCATCGACAGCTCGACAGGGTTGGCATGTTGAAAGGGAGATGGGGGAAGGCTGTGGGAGTGAGAAGGGTGCGTGGTGGTTTTAAAGTCCGTTTACGCCGCAAAGGCTGCTACACTTTTGCACCCTAAACGGCAAATTGCGTGCAGTGTAAAATTGTGCGTGAAATGTAAAATACCCCGACTGCCAGCACAGATAGACACAGCAAGCCCACTACCCCAGCTACCCAACTCCACTCTGCTTCATTCCCCTCACCTCCCTCTCTACTTGTATTGCATTGCGTGTCTGTGCGGTGCTGTTCAATTGCGAGTCTCTGCCTCTTTTTGTCTCACTCTCTCTAATTGCGCCTGCTCATAACAGTTTGGCGCGCCCGCTTGTGAGGGCATGCATGTGTGTGTAGTGCATTGTTGGGGCCGTCAGTGCAGCACCCTTTTAAGCAAATTAAGCATAAGGACACAAAGTGGACGCCATTATGTCGCAGTGCGTCGTCATCGTCATCACCATCGCCATCGCCATCGACGAGCGACAGCGACAGCGAGAGCGTTTTTCGCGTTTGCGACTTTCTAATTTATTTATCGTCCACTCAAAAATGCGCACACACACGCGCTAATAAACACGCACACACACATACATACACACGTATGGCAGGCGAGTGCTTTATTTGTATTTGAAGTGCGTGTAAAAGTACTTTTGGTTTTTATTGTTATTGCCACTCTTGTTGGGCCCCAGTTGTTGTAGCTGTTGTTGCTGCTGTTGTTGTTGTTGCTATTGTTGGCTTTAGCACTCTCTTAGCCGTTGTAGTTTTAAGCGCAATGGAATATGGCTTCCGTTTATTTATGCTAAGTACATAACCCAAAAGTGCTGCACGCTGAGCTCGGCCTGAACAGAAAGACAAACATCAAATGCTGCTCACACTACACAGAGTACATGTGTGTGTGTGCGTGTGTGTGCTTGTGATTGCATTAACAATAGCAGCAACATACAATATAAAGTACTTATGCTTATGTTTATATTCATATTGTAAATCCCAACAAGTTCGATAATTGAATGGAATTATTAACTCGGCCTATTCATTATCCTACTCTCATCTCGTTTTGTATTCCGTCTATTATCATGTTTCGGCTCGAATTTGATTTAATTGATTGAACATTATAGGCTTGGCAGCCATCAATCAAATGCTTATGTTCTGCTTGATGTAATATAATTCTAAAATTATTACCTTTTGCTCTCAACAAAGCGAGTGCTCATTAAATCGTCTAATGGCCACAGAACATTTTCCACTCTCTCAAGTCAGTTCATTTGATTTCGGCAACACGCTGTGCTGCTGTATTACCATATCGTGGCTGGAGACTATTAGACAGAGGTCTCGGCTTGTCTGTCTGCCCGTTTGACTGGTGTAACGATGCGTAATGGAAGTGGAAATTCGAGAAGGTCGCATTGATTAGCGCGTGCCATTTGCCTATCAAGAATGTCATAAATTGACTGAGCGCATCAAGCAGGCATTTTACAGTCACTAAAAAAGTCTGTGCACGACAAGGCGGATACAGTGCAGTGCTGTACTGTATACGCTCGATGAAAGGGTAAGGCAATCGATGAGAAATGGGCGTGGCAACACGTCGTATACGCAATTTAATAGCCACAAATAAACGTGCGACGTTTATGGCTGTTGTCGTGCAAATAGCGACGTAGGGTAGGTGGGAGAGGGTGTGTGCAGGGTAGTGGAGTGCGAGGTGAGAATATACTATATAATAAAAGTAAAATAATAATCGACACCTTGCATAGGTGACAACATTTCAAATTGTCACCAAAGCTGTCACGCTAATTGTTTTCCCCGTACGTGTACATAGGCATTTTGTTGATTGACGCCAGGCGAGACGAGTGAAGGAGACAGAGCTAGACTGCTGTGCTCTCTTTCCTTCTATGTTATGTAAAATATATTTCGTGATTGCAAAAGGCGAAAGGTGTCAGACAACTTCACTGACGAGCTCTGACACTGTTCGTAATTGATTAACTTTGATTCGCAATTGCAGTAACTGTCGCACACCTTCCCCTGGCTGTCCCCTTTCTCCCGATGCAGGCCGACACGTGTAAGCACCTGGTAAGCACACGGCTTAACATTTGCTGAACAAAAAGTTCAATTAAACAATTGGCCGCAGCACGCTTGATTGCATTCGCCTTGCCTGCCTGCCTGCCTGCCAGCGCATTTGGCAATAAATTATTTATGCATAAAAAATGTCGGTGAGCTCAGATACGAAGTGTGCCCGAGGTGAATGGGGGCCAGAGGGCAGAGGCAAAACTTCTTATCCGAAGGCATTTTATTAATGAATGTATTACTGAGTGCTTGTGCCAGTGACTATGCGAGTGTGCGAGCGAGCATGTGTGTGTATTCAAGTTTGCCACTTGACTGCTCACACTGCCGAGAGCTCGGTCTTGAATGTGCTTACATATTCATAAATGCATAAATTGAAGGTAAATTCGCAAAGAAAACATTTCACATCACTTTACATTAAAAGTTTGCGCTGCTCTCGCTCGCACTCGTAGTCGCAATCCGTCTCTCTTGCTCTGCTCCTCTGCTGCTGCTGCTGCTGCTCGAGTATTTTCTTATGGCCACCTGCCGCCTGCTGCCTGCCACGCCCCAGTGCACCTCGGAATACCTCTGCTCTATGTTGTTTGCTTTTAATTTTCGAATTTTTGAAATAATGCCTGCAGTTATTTGCTTAAGTGTGCGTATAAAAATCAAGTATACGTACTGATAACGTACCATTGTATCCCATTGTACGAGTCTATCTACTGCTCGCACTCGGCACTGTATGCATGCGTGCACATGTGTGCGTGTCTGTGCGTGTGTGCGTGTCTATACATAACTGTTTGCAGTTGCGCCAGTGGCGTAGACAGAACTTATACGAGGGCTCTTTATCAGAACTTTGTCTAGCCATGTTCGCGTCTCTAAAGAGAAAACTGTTTCACTCTTTATCTCTCTCTCTCTCTCTCTGTGTCTCTGCTTTGTACAGCTAGCTACCCCTTACCAAAGAAACGCTTGTCTTAGATGAACAAAATGGTTGGACTTAACATAAGGAAATAAAGACAAAACACAGGACAATAGGTTGTTAATACAAAAAGGTTAACTTTTTAACAATTTGTAAATTTATGTAAATTCTCAAGTCTTATCGATAATATTCGAATGGTTGGCCTAATTCAATATGCCAATATTTTTAAAATATTTGTTCCATTTTATGAGGAAAAATCGAATCGAAAAAAGGGATAAAGATTTGTATGCAAGTCATGTGGCTGTACGTCGATTTAAATATATTTATCTGATTAAAGATGTGTTTTAAATTATATAAGTTGCATTTCAATAGTTTTTAGATAAAGAAAATTAGATTATAATACAGTTTTGAATTAGATAATTTGCGTACTTAATATTTGTGCTGCTATGTTCGGCTTCAGCTTTTGACTTTCCAAACAGTTTTTCGCACTTCTTGACGAATTCCCGCATTGACTCTGACTATCGATTATTGTGTTAGTTTTAAAAGGGATATCCACTCGATCGATACCGACAGGGTTGCCAGATTACAAATATATTAGATATATTATATATTATTTTTATACCGAAAATACGATTTGTTTAAGCAAAAAGAGGACAAAGAGAAGGAAAGATTTGCTAACCTGACGGCGCTGTTGCCAACCCTTTCAGTTTGTGAATGCGCATTCTCTGCCCGTCTATGCCTAATTGGGCATTGTGTAGTTTTTGTGGTAATTGATCCTGGTATTTGTCGAACCGAACGACAAGACCAGCAAGAGATGCTGCCACTGTTGCTGCCATATCAATTTAATTAACGCACACTGCACATGCATATGGACAATTTGGCTAACTAGTTCGAAGAGCATAAAAGCAACGCATCGAGAAAGTATTGCCAAGAGCCATTTGGCTTGGTGCAAATCAAACTGGCAGATACAAGCAGAAACAGATCCTTGCCTCGAATACTTGCGCTATGACAAGCGAGAAAAACACACACAGAATAAGTGAGAGAGAGGGAAACAGAGAGAGAGAGAGCGAGAAGGAGAAAACAATCAGCAAGCAAAGCAGTTGGAAGAATGCGAAATGCGCAGCTAACTAATCTAATTAGGCAAACACTGAGACACACTCTGTCATGTGTGTGTGTGTGTAGGAGTGTATCTATTCATGTGCATGTATATGTGCTTGTGGGCATCGTAAAATTAGTTTTATGACAATGCATAAAAATGTTGCATGAAATTAATGAGCAAAAATTAGAAGCGAGAGTCTTGGGCAACGCACACACACTGGCACAGACACACACACAAGCGCACACACTCATACACAGATAGTAGCTCAATGACCACAATTGACATTTATGGCGGAGCGCGAAGAGGTTCTTCGAATAATCGAAATAAAATGCAATTAATTGAATTTATTGTTGCATTTGCTGCGCATGTCGCATTAATGTCAAGGCAAATGACAAAACAGAGAGCAGAGCGGCAATCACACGATATCGAGCTCGTAATAATTGAATAGTCAATAGTGAGAGGGAGCCAAAGAGGTGGAGAGAGAGAGGCAGCGAGTGGGAGCAAGCAAAGTCGCTGCAAAAGTTGAAAAGTTGCAAAATTGGAGAAAACTGTCAACTTGGCGGACAACGGCAACGGCGACAGCGACAGAGACAGAGACAGAGCCAGAGACAGCTCTTGCATGGTGCAACGACAAATTTATGAGCTTTAAAATACACATGTCCTATCATCATAAATCATGGCGGGCCAAGCAGCTCGAGGCACAGCTGGACAGGCGGACAGGCAGGGCCGGGCATGAGATGAATGTTCTTTTTGCCACGCACTGCAATTTTCAAATGTATTTCAAATATTGCACTGCACTGGTAACTGTTTGGCATCATTGGGGCCAATACACACACACAAGTACATACAGTGACTGTCATCTGTATTAACTGCACTGTCCGATTGCCACAACCCCCCTCGCACTCTCTCTTCTGGACACAGTTGGCATATTTGCATCGGCTTTTAGATTTTTCTGTTCTGGTTTTTCACTCCCATCGAGCCCTCATCCGGCTTGTCCACTCGCTCGTCGTATTTATTTCCATGCAAGCCTGGCACATTGTCACCGGAAATGCCACACACACACACACAGACACACAACCACACTGCACAGCTGCAGTTAGCCAACGTCTTGGCAGCCAGGTCTGCAACGGCTTTTGGCTATGAGCAGCTGCTGCCGCTTTTTACTGCATTGACTGCTGTGACCACCACAGTCCCCTCTCTATATACATATATCGTGTGTGTCTTTACCACATTCACAATATACATATATTTATTGCATATTTCCTATGGTTTTCTTTTCTCTGTGCCTTGTTGCAACTTGTGCGTGTGGCACATGCCACAGACAAGTCGAGCAACTGGACAGCGCTTATGTGACCAGCCTCATGTCCCGACCATGGTGGTTTCTCTGTGCAGTAATCATTTCTAGATCTACATCTGCATGTTGAGGTTGCCTTTGATGAGATGGCAACAAATGTTTGAGGTCGCCGTCAGTTGCAATCATCAGCTCGCATTCCTGCTGACATTCCAGCTGCTTCAGCATTATGAATATGTTTTCGGGAATTTGTGGTCTTTTAACGCTAAATAATGTGATTTATTGCTTTAGCACTTCTTCTTCCTCCTCTTCTTCTTCTTCTTCTTCTTGTTCAGGTATTCAATGACAGCCATATCAGCTGACCGACTGCAACGCCCCAGGGCTCGCTCGGTCTCGCGTCCATGAATGCCATCGGTTAAATCCAACAAATGACACAAAACTGCCAAACGAAATCACAATGAATGTCACTTGGGTTTCGTCATTCGACCGCATTTGCCGGATGTCTTTTCGCCCGCCTCCCTGCGCACACACACACACCTGCGGGGCAAGGAATTTTGACATGTGCCATTATTAGTTCAGCACTCTGGACATTTTTTTGCTCCGCTGCAGAATCCAATTGGGGTTTTTTTGGCTTTGTTTCTGTGCCCGCTTGCTCGGTAGCTCGCAATGGGTTCTAGAGTTTTATGACCATAAGAGTTTTACTTCTCAGATGGATGACAGCAATAAAAGCAGACACACTCACGCACACACACAGACACACATATACACATGCTCGCAGGGGCACACAACCTTGACGTGGCGTGGCGTGGCGTGGCTTGGCTATTTTATCACACGAACACACATTGCTCATACGCAACGTTGGCCACAGGCTTCCTTCGCTTCCTCTGGCCTCGTTGGCTGCACTAATTAAACTTGTGCTCGGCTGTTATTATGGCTGCATTGCATGGCATCGGTTAATGTGTGTTACACGCCGAACCCAGCAGCCCCTTCCCACCCCCTTCCCCTTTGTGCTGCCCCAGGCAAGCTACCCACCTGTCAGGCAGCTGTTTTTATGTCATTGTCGCATTGTCTTCTGCTGTTGGGGAGGCCTTCTTCAAGTCTGCGGCACATAAAAAAGGTCTGCGGCGAGCGCGTTAAGCATTTATGTGTGCGCATCTAATTAAAATAAGTTCGCATGGCGATGGCACTTCAAAGTCTAAATTGTCCTTATAGCTTAGTTCGTTTTGCAGCCGGCAGCCCCCAAGGCGCTGCGGCCTGGCGACCAGGTGCGTCCCACTCGCACAGACACACACACACAACATCAAGGGACAACATTAAAGGCGCGTGTAACGCACAACGCAGTCAACTATCTGCGGCACAATGGCCGAGTGCCTGCATTGCCTTCGTGCGGCCTTCTGTCCTGCTCGACAGATATGTAATTATAATATTTTTTATTAGCTTATCTGATACGCCAACAACAACAACAGCAACAGCAATAACAACAAAAAGAGCAGCAACAACAAGGAAATAACATAAATTCACTTGCCGCTGTTGCTGCCTTTTGCCAGGTCCAGGTCCCTTTGATACGCCTGTGTTGTCTCTATGGCAGACAAGCACCACCGAGATTGAATGTTTGCAGCGATAGCACCAATGTTTTGATGCTCTACAGCAGCACTAAGTTTAAGAATATAATAGCTAATGTCACTATATATAAATATATATGTTATATATATATTAGATTCATTTCGATCTGTAGCTAGATTTGAGTTCACACAATTGTCAAAAGATTTATGTATGGAATATCTTCAAGCCCATCATCAAATCATCATGCTCGACCGTGTAGAGCAAAACGTTGTTCACTTTAATGCACCCAAACCCCGCCGCAAGCACATCTCCCCCTGCCCCATTGGTCGCACTCTGTTGTTGCTGCATTGTTTATTATAAATTTTAATATATGTAGGTGCGTTGCAGGCAGGTCGCCGGCACAGGTAAAAGATACCAGAACAACCACTATGAGTGGCGTGTGGGGCAGGGGAGGCAGCACAGTGAGCAGAGGACAACAACAAGGCAACTTTTTTTTTGCGCTCAAAGCTGGCCAAGGTAAGCAAGGTGTTTGCCCGTCGCCCGTCTCCCGTCGTCCATCGCCCGCCTCCTCTCGCAGTTGATAATATAAATGGAAAAACGAAAGGTCGACATTTATTATGAGGCTTTATCAGCAAAGGACATTTGTTCTGTTTCGTGTTATGAACTGGGGATATTTGGCTACTTGTACGACAGCAGCAGAGCATGCAGTCTCCGTCTCTCTCTCCCTCCTTCCCCAGCCCCTTCTCTTTGCCTTTGCCCTCCTGGCATAGCTTGTTTCATTAGGTCCCGTTGTGCTTGTGCCGGGCGCGTGTTTTCCTTGGGGTGGCATCTGTATCAGTTAGTGGACATAAGCGTCCGGTAATATGCCATTTGGTAATGGGACTCCAATGGGTCCCTCCCACCTCAGGTCAGTCAGAACATTCTGACAGTATTCACGCGCTATTAATATCCTACGCTCATCGAAACACCAGAGAGATGTCTAATTAGTGAGCTACATTTCGGGGCTATTGTCGGGCTACCTCGCATATCGCATTACCTTTTCGTCAGCCTGTCAATTAGCAGAAGGCGCTGAACAAATGAATCCAACTCATCCAATGTGCTCAATGGTCTTGCAGTCATTGTTTTGCCAGCCTCCACCTGCCTCCACCTGTCATGCTCAATTTCCAATCCCACTCTCTCTCTCTCTCTGCCTCTCTCTATCCCTCTCTCTCCGACTGCTAAGCGTATCTTATCTTCCACTCTGACTGGAAGCTGCAACTCCACCGGCAACGCTGCATGTGGTCGTCCTCGTTGTCAGCCATTCTGGGCAAAAAAATCTTCAGTGCTTTGCTATTTGCGCATTTCCGGTTTCCGTTGCAGTTGCACGTTCTCAGACGCGCAGCTCATCCCCCTCGTTCACCATGCACTGTTCTCGCTCACAGATACGTTCTTTATATGCAGCAAATATCCCGTTATGCACAGAATGCTTCTTATGCTGCGCTGCACTGTCGCTGTCGCTGCCGCTGTCAGCTCGACGGAGCCGGGCCATGCATGGGAATTATTAACTAAACAGACAGCGGAGGCAAGGACAGCATGCCCCGCAAAGGTAATGCACGTTATGGCGTCTGCATGCCACAGCGCATCGGCATTGGCCGGATCGCGCACACGGCACAGTCGGGTGTCTGTTGATGGCGCCCACAGACCGAGACAATATATTATGATGTGTGCATTGTTTGAAGTGCCCGGCGTGTCGTGCTGGCAGCCAGGAGACTTGTGTGGGGCTGTGCAGGGCGGCCGGTAAGTAAGCCACTCATGGCATTTTATGTGGTTAGCTTGATCCTCTATTTTTGCTTGATTCCATTTGTGAGCGCAACCGAATCCGGCAAAAGTCTGGCAACAGTCCAATCTGGCCCTGTTAGCGTCTCCTATAATGCATGAGTCAATCATGATGGAAAAATTAAAGGTATCTTACATATTAAACCACGATTGATTGACTTGATTGACTTACCAATGGATTGACTGACTAATTCACTACTGACTACAATATAAAGAATTGGACTTTAAGCTAAGATAATATTGTATTTAATTTATAATAGCGATGTCTTTATTAAATTACTTATGGGATAATTGATTCTGGTTTTTAAGTATTTGCTTTGATAATTAGTTGCCCGACTAAGAGTCATTGATTGATTAAACGATTTTTTGACTGACTGACTAATTAATTTTACAATAATTTGAACATAGTTCTGAAATCAAGATTTAGTCTTCAAGCTGTTCCTGATTCACTTGATAAATAAATCGATTGTTTGGCTGGCTGAACCACCAATACTAGTTTGATGGTACAGCTGAGCATTATAATTATTACTTATAACCCTTCTTAGCTGATTGACTGACCGATTGCATTGATTGACCAGCTAAACTTCTACTGAAATTCCACAGATTGACGAAAGTTAATGATATATTAACAAAGTAAATAATCTATTTTGGGCACTATTATAACTTTGATGATTACGATTGATAAATCCAAATTTCAATTTTAAATAAAGGAGAAAAGTTGCAACTAGAAAAGAATGATTCCAAATGATATAAAAGAAATGTAACGCCAGTTTACTAGCTTGCTTCCCGTTCTGAAAGTAACACGAAGCTCCACAGCCCTTAATCATTATCAGTAAAAACATAAAATGGATTGAATACTTTATGATATCTTTACATGTATTTCTGCGCTGGTTCTGCCTCAGTGCGTGTACAAAGTGATTTTTTCCTTTAAATTCTCACTCGTAAATAAAACAAAGCCAATGAGAGAAAGAGAACGCACTCTGCTCACGCCTTCGTACAGACAGTGGAAAGAGAGTCGGCGAAATCAAAGTCAAATGTAAGTAAATAAAACATATTGTTTCTTATATAGGAAGACATTTTGCAAAATTGCCACGATTTGCAATGCAAATCAAACATAGCGCCATTACTTCACTCGCATGCACGCACACACGCAAGCTCACTCACTCACACATACAAACACGCTCTTAGATATGCCTGCAAAGAAATGGGGAAATGAAAGTGAAACCTCGACGCATATGTTGTTTCAGAAGCACACGACCATCTGTCTGCCGTGTTGTGCGTTCGTTGTACGCAGTGCTTGAAATCATTGCGATAATAACGCACACTGACACAGACATACACACACACACACACACACTCACACGGGTATGTCGCGCTGTGTGCCTGTCTTAACCTGCGGCAAAGAGCAGACAAAAAGAACTACAGCAAAACGACAACAGCCGCGGTACCAAAACAACAACAAGAACAACATAAAACTGAGGAAGAAAAAAAAAAAATTGGCAAAAAATATGTTTAAAACATTTTCCTCCACTTTGCATTTGCGCTGCGCTGCTCGTCCTGCGTTGCCGGCAGTCATGCCACGCCTCCACCACCGTCGCCGCCTTAACTGTGCGTGTTTTCATTTTCTCGTCTTTTTTGTTGTTTTTTAAATTTTTGATTTGTTATTGTTGCACGTGTTGTCTTTTGCCTTTGTTATGACAATTTATGCTTGGCGGGTAACTGAGCCGCCATCGGGCACGGCCACGCAGACACACGCCCTCACTTACACACGCACACACACACAGGCCGACCATACGCTTGAAATGGTTTCCAGGAACTCACCTTGGAGTGAGCCAAGCGAGCAAGTGCAAATGAAAATCTCTGCGAAAACAGAAGCTAAAACAACAGCAAAAATTCATTCCACCAATGAATGAGTGAAGCCTTTCCCACAGTAAAAATAATATTGTTTTAAGCAGAACTGAGAACTGCTGTTCATATTCCTTCCCCTTTTCCTTACTCCCCCTCCCCACTGGGATCTCCATCATCATACCCTTGGCAAAGTAATAGAAAGCAATTCACCTTGTTATTTTTACAAAATTTTTTTGCTTGTTTTTATTTGTTTTCTTTCAATATATTTATGTATACATAATATAAGTTTTTTTGTTTTGTTTTTTGTTTTCCGTTTATCCATTAATTTTTACTTCTTGTTATATTTACGTTTTACTTATATTCGTCATTTATATGTTGCAATTGTTCTGCTTCATCATCATCATGTTCATCATTCTCCTCGTCGCTTTCTTGGTTTAGCTTTGTATATTTTCTTAATGCTTCTCGCTGGCAACTTGTCGACTATATCTCTAGATTCTGCGCTGGCCATTTATAACTATGTATATTTCGAACCTCATTTTTTATAAGTATATTTTTATTTCTTACTTCATTTTTCTTCTTTGTATTTTTGTATATAATTTGTATAATATTTCGCTTGCTTTTGGTTGTGTTTTTTTATTTTTTTGGTTTTCATTTTGTTGGTTTTTGATTTTGGCGCGTTGGTATACAAAACACGCGACCAAATTGTGTTAATTTTGTGTTTTTTTTCTCGTTTTTCATTTTTAACTATAAATATTTTGGTTTACGTGTTATTTTTGCTTTTGCTTTGTTTCAATTTGGGCTGTCGGTCTTGATTTGATTAACCTTTTAATATTCGTTACGTTGTTTCACATGATTTCTTATGTAAACGCTATTTGTGTGTGCATGTGTGGGTGTGTGATGGATGTGTGTGTGTGTGAGAGAGAGTGTTTGCTTGTTTATGCTTCACGTTGCCATTTTTGTATTGCATATTTATGTATACGATTTATATTTATGCATATATTTATATATATGTATATATATATATATGTATATGTATATGTTATCGCTCTATATTTAAAACATAGCTTATGCCTTTGATTTCGGTATTTCATTTTTTGGTTTCTCGTTTTCATTGAATTTGTTTTGTTGCCTCAGATTTAGCCATAATGTTCGTACTGTTTGCATTTGGATTGTGTGTGTGTGTGAGTGTCTCTGTGTCTATGTGTGTGTTCTCTAGTTCTGACGGCTGTTTCTTCGTAGACACACTTCAACATTCTTAAACTTCTACAAAATATTTGCAATACTGCAGTCGATATCTATACTTTGTTTATTTTATTCACTATTCACTTAACATATTTTACGCTTCTCATTTATGGTATATGGATACACTCGGCACACACACACACACGCACACACACATTCATATAAGGGCATGACTGCTTTTTAGCCGTATGCTGCATTGGTGTGCGTGTGAGTGTGTTTTTGAGTGTTTGTAGGGGAGTGTTTGCACAGTTTGTCTGCGCCTTAGTTTGATGCTTTGTCAGTGTCTCAGTTTGTGTGTGTGAGTGTGTGTGTGTTTGCTTGGTATTTGTATTAGTTCTCTTAGCAGCTTTTGGTTGTTTGCTCATCGTTTTGATTTCTTCTACATTTGCATAGCGATTTGTTTACAAACTCGCCATGATTTTAAATGCATAAATTGCTTATGCCCTCTCGGATTATTGCACAAAAATATTATGGATCGTTCTGCGTCGCACTCTCTCTTGTCTAGGGTTCTAGCTTTACGTTTACTTACTCTTCTATTACATCTAGTTAGCTAGTTTAACGTTAAATATTTCGCATGCTTGCCTCATATATACCTTACATGTAATGTATATATATATATATATATATATAATATATATAATATATCTCATATGTTTGTATATCGAAGCACACAAAACGACAAATAACATTCGGTTGATGAGTTGCTGGAATAGTTGTCTTATGGCTCTGGTTGCTGTTGTTAATGTTTTGAGTCTGTTGTATAATTAAACATTCATAGGGGGGACAAAAAACCCAGAACGCACACATACAACCACATTGCAGTTGCATGTTAATTACGCAGCAATCGCAATGTTCGCTCTCGCCTGCGTGTGTGTGTGCGCTTGGGTGTGGATGTGCGTGAGTGAGCTGCTCTATATAACTACATACACATATGTGTGTGTATGGTCTCGTATGTTTATGTAATTATTTATACTCGTATTGTATTGTATTGTTGCTTAAATAATACTTTTATTTGATTGATTTTAGGTTTTCTCTGCGTTTGCTTTTGTAATTCTTTTTGTTGTAATTCGATTTTCGGTTTCTCTCGATTAATTTTATTATATTCACTACATGTCCTCAGCCTAATGTTGCTCCTCATTCTGCTGTCTCTGTCAGTGTGTGCTTGTGAGTAAGTGTGAGTGTGTGTGTCATAAAATTTTGCTAACTGCTTCAGTTTCAGCTTTTCCATACTTACACTTCCCAAATTGACTAATTTGTAATTGCAGCATTTCATTATTATGGACTACAATTGGTATTAAAATTCTCTCCCTAATTTCGGTTTACCATAACTTTCATTCGAAACTAAAGTCGCATCGACGGATGAGTGTAAATGCAAAACATATATGCGATTCTGGAAATAGTAGTAGGTAGTAGTATCAACAAATGATGAGCTTATAGACGAATTTCAATTGAGCTATGATTCTATCTTGAAGGAAATACAAGATTCAAATAATAGTCGAGTTACTCTGCAGGAATTCTTCCTTGATTTGTATGTACGTTAGATACCTGGTCCAGGCTGTCTGTCTGTCGATTTGAGTGGAGTTTAGTTTAGTTGAGTTGAGTTGAGTTGCTGTTATCTGCTGTATAGATGCCTATAAATATGTTTCATTTGGTTTTGTGTTCTGTTTCTGTTTCTCTCACTGTATATATATAAATATTTGTATATGTATGTATATGTAGGTAGACGTTTATAAATGTCTTAGCACATTCAATAGTTGCACAACATTAATACTTTTTTTTGTCATATTTTCTTGTTTTTGTTTGTGTTTCATTATTTTCACTAGTTCTTAATAACATAGGGTTCTCGTTACTTTATGTTTAGATTAGGTTCCCAACTGTTTGGTTAGCTTCTATGTGGAAACTACACGTTTAACTCTTTACTGATATGTTGCGCAAACATTAACAAACAAACCAATAATATTAATATATAATTTCTCATTTTCAGTGTATTATTATAGTATTTTTTTTTTGTTAGTTTTCTTTTGTTTTTTGTTTAAATATAAAGTTTGCTTTTTATAAATGTGCTGTGTTTTCTTATAGCCAAATTTCCATAACTCTCTTTTCGTTTTCAATAGGTTGGTCAACAATGTTTTAAATTTTTATCTGCCTAAGTTCTCGTTTACGTAACAAAAATCTTTAGTTTGGTTTTGTTTCATTTCGTTTTCACTAAAATTCATCATACTCTCTTTTTAGTTTTGTTCTTTTACAAACAGAATAACAACGGAAAAGAATGCAAAAATCGCATCAGCTTCATCAGCATCTCTCTTAGTCGATCCAAGGGTTTGCTCTGGTTTAAAATCACATCTACATCTAAGTCGTTTGCTGTTCTCGTGAACATGCAATGCCTCTTCAAAGGCCCCCAGCTACTTGTTAGTTCTAGTGCTAAAAACATCTTAATGTACATTACAACTCTCTAGTTACCTAAGCTACATATGCTCACAAATATCTGGTTCTATCGATCCCCGATACTGAGCCCTAATACACGACACGATACACCAGTTTTGTATTATATAGAGTTCAGAGCTCTACGAATTACACGAACTACACTAAACTTGCCACGCCCCTTGTTGCTTGCATTGCCAGTTTGTATAAAATTCAACTATATTTTCGTGTATACACAAATATCAAAAAAAGGAGAGGAAACAATAAATACGAGTAGAACCCAAAATATAGATGTAAATACAGTTAAATATCGCCACATGCCGACCAGCCTCCCCGAGCCTCATCTCCGGCTTCGATGACGACTCTGCCTATCGAACAGAAACATCTAACCGAAATGATTTCGAAATTTAATTGCTCGATACATACTTGAACTACATATACGTGTACTTGCTGTCTGTATGTGTGTGTATGTATGCGTACGGCACTATTACATGTTACTCGGGTTTTTTTATCATTTTAATTGGTTTTCGTTTTGAACATTTATTTGTAATTTATCATCCAAGACATACTCGGCTATATATGTATCGTATGTGTGTATGTATGTATATGCTTGTATAAATCTATATACAATCCGTAAATATTATATTCTTCTGTCTCCCCTGCATGTGTTAGTGTGTCTGTCTGTCTGTGTGTGTATTATGTATTTATGCAGATTTATTCTGTTTACTTTGCACTCAGCTATATACGTATATCCGAAGATATATATATGTATATGCACGGGTCCACTATCGCTAAGTATGCATGTATCATATGTATTGATGAACGTTATATAAGCAAGTCTCCATATAATACCAGCTACATAAACCATTTTACATATATATCTTAATCTGTCTGTCTGCTTGGGTGTGTGTGAGTGAGTGTGTACTATAACTAATTCTTGTTTTGAATTCGTCAAACCAACACACATTCAGATAGTTGTCAATTAACGGATCGGCTTCAATCCCCAGATCCCTGGCTCTAAGTCCAGCTAATCTCTACGTACACGTATATTCTCTATATATATTTTGTTGCTATATGTGAGTGTGTGTCTGTGTGTATAGGTTTGAGTATTGGCTATTGTTGTTGCTGGCTTAACTGTACGTGAGTTCCTACACTCGTTATACTAATCTCTAACTGTGTGTTCGGCTTTGGACATTCATAAAATCAGATAAGATCGCTTTACGCTTGCATGTTGCTGGATGTATGTATGTATATTAGTATTATATATTATTGCTAACATCAATTAATATCATTCGATGGCATATTTTTATTGCTGTAAATATATGCAAGAGAACCGTGTACATATATTGTTTATGCAATGGGCTCTTAATTGTGTGTACTGTATGTCGATCTTTGTTCCAGAAAATCTTTTGTAATCGTCTTTGCTATACTCAAATCCAAAGGGAATCAAATTTAAACGGGGTAAGTGGACAACGAGGTAGACTGAAACTGAGCTTTACGAATGGACTCTTCTCCTCTTCCCCCCTCTCCCTCTCCCACTCTTTTTGCACACTGTGGCATAGCAAAGTACGAGTTCAAAAGAGTGTGTGAAACTCACATGGGTACGATCTGAATTCTTCACACTAACACAACAAATTTGCAGCTAACCATTCATCTTCTGGCAACTGAAATAAAAACACAAAACACACGTTTGAAACGCTTTAGAAGTTGGAAAAGTTCAAAAAGGAATTTACAATGTTTATATTGAGAATTTTGTAATGTTGCTTTGTACATGTCTTCAGAACATAATTGCGAAAAGAAAGACTGGATGAACTCAATGACAAGATGAAATCATAACGAAATAAAATTGAAAACAAGAAAGTTCAGGTGTACCAGGGGGGGGGAGGTAATATCTTGCTGCGATTAATTACAAAGCCAGTGAATGTCGAGTTTGAGTTTGAGTTAAGCTTGTGGCTGGATTGCATTGGACTTTGAGTTCATATTCTTTAACACATATAGTATATTGTATTACTAATGCCGTAGGTTCTTTTAGATACTATTAACTGCGAGTGCTCTTGTCTGTGTCTGAGTTTGATTTTGAGTTTGTGGGTGGCGAGTTTAGCGATGTTTGTAGGAACATGTCTTTCGATTTGCTGATCAATCACAAAATAAAGTACTATATAGTCAAGTGAGTTGCAATGGGCCAACAACATTGTTTGTAACTTTCAGTTGCATACGATAGGAAAACAATAGCAGGAAATGTCGAGTGCGCCAATTCTTTGACTTGGCTTGGCAGTTCTCTATATTTAAAAGGTGTCCGTTTATGTATGTGTGTTTGCGTGTGTGAGTGTGAGGGTCGCTCAGACGTGCGTAGACCCTAATTGGCGGCGTTCGCATCTAAATTTACACATATAACTACGATAGTAATAGGCACTAGTGCTGTGTGTGTGTGTGTGTGTTTGTGTGGTCTCTTCTAAGCTGTGGCTATGTTAAAGCGTAGGCTGCAATTGGAGCTAGTGTGGGCGGTACAGGGCAGGACAGTTTAAATAGGGCGGGGTCGGGAAGTTTGTGTAAAGCGCTTCTGGGGGAGGTTGTCTACATACATATTTCTGCCTTGTCTGCACGCATGTCACGCCGCATACGGACGTAAAAATTTATATAAATAAGAACGCATATGTATGTTACTGCATGTGTGTGTGTGTGTGCGCGTAATTAATTTTAACGCATTTTTAATTATGTTTATTTTAATTTAATTCAGCGCTCGCATATGAGGTTGGGATGCTCCTGGGAGATGCGTGTCTGTGTGGCTCTGGGTATGTGTGGGTGCTGCAGTATAACTTTATGAGTAACTGCGTTTGTGTGTGTGTGTGTGCTAGGCCGCAGTGCACAATACACACTGAAAACGGCATACTTAATTTATGGCTTTCCCTTTTGCTAGCAAATTACTTTTTATTTAAGTTCGCAAAATTTGTTTCGATTTTTTTTTTAATCTTTCTCAAATTATTTCAACTCTTTTTCATACGCGGCAAGCTTGACACATTTATATAAAGCATAAATTATATACGTGTGTGTGTGTGTGTGGGATGTGGTCACGATCTGGCTGTGTGTGTTTGTGTGTGATATAAGCAACTAGGATTTCAAATGTATTTTATTTGCTCATTATTTTTCGTTCTTATTCGTTTTTCGTTTTACATTTAAGGCTTATTTAGAGCCGCTCGCAACTGTCTATGAATAACGGGATCATAAACAATTGCAAATACGTGTGCTTTAGCATATCATAATGTTGCTACTTTTTTTGTTTTTCTTAGGTTTTGTTTTTTGTTGCGCTCGTGGAACGCCAACTCCGTCGTCAATTGTAAATTTCTCGGCGCATCGCATTTATTTACAGCTGACTTTGGTTTGGTTTCTGTTCAGAACATCTGCTGTCTGTACTTAAAAATTTCGATTCGGTTTGGCTTTATGTTTTTTATCTTTTCATTTTATTTTTTTCTGTTTACTGTGCCTGCAAAAGTAAAGGATAAACCTTAAAAAATAATATGGGTGTTAGTAAAAATTGGAAAAAAATAGTAGTCGGAATAAAATTATTTATAATGCATAGAGAACGAGAGAGAGAGAGAGAGAGATAGAGAGAGAAAAAAAGAAAAAATGCTATGCGTATTGTTCGTGTGCTTCTAGGAAATGATGAACAGAACATAAAAACCGAAACGAAAATGAATTGTCATCTAATCTAGGGTGGAGCATCATGAAGCGAATGCACGAGATTATCAAATAAAATAACAGATAAATAATTCTGTGCATTTTCAGAGTGCATGTAAATATGCAGAGCACATGCTTTGAGGCGGGGATTACGAGTGTAAATGCAAACAAAACCCATATGTGTGTGTGTGCGTATGAATGTGAATAATCTTTGTTTATGTTGGTATTTTTCACTGCACTCAGATCTCTTGTGTAAATCGCACTTGGATTGCACTTTGATGGCGATGAAATGGAAACTGTAAATCGTTCGTTATTCGAACATGTGTCTATGTTTGTGTATCATGTGTCTGTGTGTGTGTGTGTAAGAGTGTTCTGCTCTATCTCGCACATTATTTTAACAATTGCACCTTGTGTGCCACTCGTATTTATATTCCATACTATTTTGATGTTCTTAAAAAAACTCTACAACATGCGCAAAAGGGGGAAAGTAAATAAATAAATTTTTATGAAAACATATACCGTATGGGAGTGCATAAAAATACTAGAAATTTGCATAGAATATTAAGGAGAACCCATAAATAAATAAGCAAACTAACGAATTCAATGCGAATGCATTCGAAATAGAATTCAATGAGCATTCTAGAAACGTACGAAAGTTTCACACATGAGAGTGTTCGGGTGTGTCTGTGTGTGTGTTTGGCAACACAACATGTATGTGCCTGTGTGTGCGTGTGTGTTAGTTGATACATACCTGTGGGCTCACTTGGAACTGCTGTATCGGGTAGGCAACGACGCCGGTGGCCTGCGGAATTGCTGTGCCGGCCACGCCCGTAGCCAATTGCTGGGCCGGCGAGATCTGGGCCTGGGTGACGCCTTGCCAGGTGGCTGGAATCTGGACGCCCATGCTGTGAATATGAATGTGGAGCAGAGAATGCGCAGAAGCATTAGCAACGAGTTGCAAACCTCGAGATCTGCCGCCGGCCAGGCCAGACTGAGTGCGAGTGTGTTCCCAGAAGGCAATGCGTTGTTCGACAGAGGACGGCGGGGGTGCTGGGGAGCCAGTGCAATTACCATGGACAGAATGGGCTGTAACTACGTGGCTGCTGCACAGCCACACACCCACACACGCACGCACAAACACGGAACTTGTACTGCGGCATTGTATGCGCCGCAAATACGTGTGCGAACGTATTCCGTACGCCAGGTGGGCCGTCGCGCAAAACTTTAGCAATTAGCAAATGAATTCACTCATCCGTCATGCTGTCATTGCCCATCCCCCGGTGGCGGCTCAATCATTTTGCAACAAGCGAGGACAAAGTGCAGCAAGTGTGGGCACGGACGGACAATGGGTGGTGCGGGGTGGGGGGAACACACTCGCATCAGCTAATGAAATAATTATGCATACATCGATGGGAACGTGGCCAACTTACCCCATGTAGCCCTGCTGATAGCCGCCGTACTGGCCGAAATGATAGCCCTGGATGCCCTGCAGGAATTGATTCTGAACTGCCGCAGCGCTGGCCGCGGCAGCCGGTGTGACGGCGGCTGCGGTGGCCGACGAGGCCGGATAGGTGGGCGTCGGCGAGTACCAGCACCCGGTGGCGGCCAGTTGTTGCCCGTACGCAGCAGCGGCGGCAGCAGCGGCACTCACTCCATACGGATACCCAGCGGCAGCAGCGGCAGCGCTGTTCAGCGCCTGGCTGGCCATGGTCTGCGAGTTGTTCGGATCGCCGCTCTCCTTGCCCCACGAGCACTTCACCGGCTGAGCATTGATTTCGGTATTGTGCACGCCCACAATGGCATGGGTGGCCGCCTCCTTGGTTGAGAAGCTAAGAATACAAGAGAGAAATGTGTAGACAGCTAAAGATTATAGACGCCAATTGTGGGCGCGGCATTTCTTCTGTGACTTACCGCACAAAGGCGTATCCCTTGTCCTTGAAGACGCGTATTTCCTGTATCGCGCCGTATGGCGCAAAGGTCTTCTGCAGCACCTCCTCGCTGAGGGCGGTCAACGCGCTGTTCACGCCGCCCACATACACGGTGCAATTGGAGGGACTGCTCTGGTTGTAGACCTCATCAAAGGTCAGCGGCTTGATGTTCTCTGCAAAAAGAAAACGAACCGATTGTCAGCGAATGCCTTTTTCATCGCATGGAAATTTATTTCGATATCGCAATTTGTCCTGCAACGGCCTCAGGCCGCAATTAATGACTGCAGTTTTTTGTGCCTGTTCCGTGCAGACATCGCTTTTATTTTGCCAGCCAGCTGCATGATTAATATGCAAATTAATTAAGGGTTTTGCCCGCAGCAGCAGCAGCGGCAACTAAAGCAACAACAACAGCAGCAGCAACAATGGCATTGCCTACGTTTTGGTAATTAAAATAACCGCATACACTTAGTAAATGTGCCTGTCCCTGTCTCTCTCTCCCCCCCCTGTCTCCCTCTCCCTCTTTTGCGACACCATTTACCGTTGCTCCATTTGTTGTTGCTGCATTTTTGTAAATTGTTGCTCTTGTTATTGCATTTTTTATTACATTTCCTCTCGCTCCTCCTTTTTTCGTATGCATTTCACGTATTTTTCAACCCCCACAGTGCAGTTTGCAGACAGCCCACATAGTCGGTCAGAATGCGGTTGCTGTTGTTGTTACTATTGCAGCTAGTACAGTTACGACTATAACGGTGGTGTATGCCACGATGGGGGCACGTAGTATTCGTAGGCAAAAGTTACACTAATTACTTCCTCTGAGGTTAAAGCAAAATTTGCACTTTTAAAAATAATGTCAGCTTTGCGTGTTTATGTCTTTGTTTAGTTTTCAACAGTTTGCAGGCATTGTATGCGCCCTGCAACACCGGTTAATGCGATTCACCCGTACCTTTTGTGCACACTTTACAGTATATATGGTACATTAACTGAACCATGCCTGGCTCCAAGCTTTTGTTGAAATTGAAAGGGAAACAGGGAATCCATTTGAATGTTTTGCTGTTTTATGCCATAAATATTGATCTGAATAAATGCACATAATGCCGTATCGATTCGTGTTTACCGCAGCTGCGTCAACCGCATCAGCCTAACGAATTCCCGGGCACAATTTCAACTTCCTTTCCCCTCTCACCGTGTGTTGCAACCCCAATCAAAATGCCTGTGCATGCCACACTCTCTCTCTCTCTCTCTCTCTCTCTCTCTCGGTCAGGTTTCCTTGCTTCCATGTAACGAGCATGCCAAACAAAACACGAAAATATGGCTCAATAGCATGCAACAGGACAGCACACACACACGCGTACACATACTAGAAGAAATGCCTGCCACGACGAGGGTGCACTGCCGTATAAACTAACAAGCTGGCAAATATTTTTGAAAGCTTTTGCCGCAAATGTATGCGACACAAATGTAGACTGTACACACGCACACACACACACACACACACTTACAAATACACTCAAACACATACAGGTGCACGGAGCAGGGTCGTGCCTGCCGCCCTGTGGGGCGCACACAAACGGCATAGCATACTTTCGAGCGCAATGTTTCACTAATTTGCACTTTGCTTTGTGTTCGTTTCGTGACGTTTCTGTGCTGCTTGTGTTCTTCTCTTTACACCTTTAAAGACGTGTAATTAAATTGTCATGCATATGTATAGCTTTATATATGTATGTGTGCGTGTGAGGGAGGGGGAAAGGGGGGTTGTTAGTGGCACTGCCAGGTTGGACAAGCCCGCAACTGTCATTTCATGTCTGCATCAAATTAAAGCTTAGTGTGGATGTAATTATGACGACTGGCTAAATTATTAACGTATCGGGCTCTCCGTCTGTCCCACCGTCTGTCTGTTTGCCATTTAACACTGTTTTTCCCCGCCAGAGCTGAAAATTTAATGCGCCATTACAGCTGCATGTAGAGGCGAATTGTAAAATAATCACCCAATCGTTAGCATGAATAATTCAATCACACTCCCACACACAGCCAGGGATAAATACTAGCACACACTGGAGCTAATTAATATGCATGAGGTGGGCGTGGCTGTGTGAGTTTTAATGCTGCTTGTTAACCGAAAATCAAATTACGCGTTAAATAGTTTAACTTCTGCTACGAGCCAAGGCAACATGTTGACCAGGTGGGTGCCCACTTTGAAGCTGTGTCTGAGCACATAACTCACCTGCAGCTGAAACTTTCTTTGCGAAGGCATTTCAACTTTTACTTAATTGTGCGCAACTCTGCATAAAATGTTGATTTATTGCGACAACTCGAAGACTGCCAGGTAAGTGGGCTTCCTTATGCCCCCACACACAGGCAAATAATTCGTGCCCGCTCCCTCCTGCCTGCTCAGTCAAAAGTCAAATAGTTTCGGCAGAGAAATTTGTCATACGACTTCATCGTCGTCGTCGTCGTGCTTTGTGCTGCCGTTGGCATATTGTTTCAGGTTAATTAAGTTATTACCATAATGAGCTTGTAAGTATTTTGGGCCGTTATTTATGGCATGCATTGAGACTCCATGCGCCATTCGAAACGGGTTGAAGCGCCCAAACAAAAGGCGAACAACTTGACGAAAACTTTCGACCATAAAAAAAACAAACGAAACTGCCAAAATGCGTTTGTTATAAACTCGGGTACAAAAGAAAAAGAGAGCAGAGCTGAACGGAAAATTGCAAAACGACGCCAAAATTGTCACAACTGTAAAATGCGCAATTGCGTCGGCTCGTAAATCTTGTGCGCGACAAAAGGAGAGACGACACAGTCTTCGGCAAGGAGGAGGAGAGAGAGGAGCAGCAGCAGGAGCACAAGTGGCACTAGCCAACCCATCGGGGGCATCCATTGCGCGAGTGGCTCACTAAACGCTACAACAGCGGACTGATTGCTGGGGCCATAAAATGTGCAGCCTGCTTAAAACATAAAAGTGCCAGGCTGCCCTGAATATGCCTGAGTATACCCAGTAACCCCTTGAATACTCTCAGTATCCTCTGGCAAAGTGGCAGCGTAAAACATCAAGTAATGCCCAAATTCCAAATGCGAAATGCGAAATGAGTTGAGTGCTAGAAATCGTAAAGGCTGCTGCTGCTGCCAGCAGGCGTCTCCCAAACAACTAGACAGGCCATAAAATGTGTACGTATGTGCGTGTGTGTGTGTGTGTTCACATATGTGTACCCTTTTAGAGAGCGGGGCTCGACAACTTAGCGCCAGCTCGTAATTGTGTAAAGTCTTTGCCAGCGTCTTTGATTTGCGTTGCTGAGTCAGCAGCGGCCGTTCGAGTTGAGCCCCGGTTCAGTTCGTCAACCATCAAAATATCCAAATTGTTTTGCTGCCAAATTGCTAATAATAACTTGTATTACAACTACCAGGCCCAGCCTCGTCCTCGGCGCACACAAGACAACTGCGGGAAAAGCCGTGACAAAGGCAAATAAACAATGGGACCAATAAAAATCCGCTTAAGCTTTCATAGGCGTTTTTTATGACAACAATATAAATGCAAAAGCAAAAATTCATGCTGCTTGTAGTTTTTGTTGCTATCCAGAGGAAAAAAAAAAAGAAAACACGAACTGAAATGGAACCCTTCAACATGTCAGACCTTGCTTCGCACGATAAATTCCACCTTGTGTGAGGGTGTGTGTGTGTGTCCCGAAGAATGCCAAATGTTTGTTCTATAACCATGAAAATTTCTATCCTGTCTGACTGGGTGTGTGTCTGTATGTGTGTCTGTGTCTGTGTGTGCGCCTTTTATGATAATAGTTTCGTGTTGGAAAAATTTATTTATCTGATTTGCACCCTCTCTCGTTTACTTCCCCACCCTCTGTGTGTGTGTGTGTGCGTGAGGCAAATAAAAATTATGTTAAAACATGCAAATATGCGTTAACTTTTGATTTATGATTGACAAACGATACGCCCCTCGCGCATGTTCGCCAACTGTTAATAATGATTACGCTAGTTACAGTTAGTTTTGTGGTTAACAATGGCCTCGTTGGCCCCCCCCCCCCAGGCAGGGGGTGGGAACTGAGCCCAAATGAAAATTGATTCGCTGCGCCTAATAGAATATGTCTCATTGCTTTTATTTTTGGGTCGCCGTCGCCGTTGTCAACTAATTGAAAAAGTTTAAACCGAATTTTGTCCGGGCCATTACGGAAATTAAGCGCGTGCGGTTTTTCATTGTGTTTGGCAGAGCAAGAAGAAGGCGGGAGGAACAGCAAAAATATTAAGAAAACATAATCTGGTAGAAAATTTGCTGCGACACGTTTATAAATAGCAGCAGCAGGCGGCATGCGGTTGCCACTCCCTGGCATCGCCTTTGACCCGTGTCAGGCTGCTGTTACCTTTGGCATTCATTGCCATAATTTCCTGTAATAAGGACGACGCGTCGACTGGCAACAACGAGGACAACGAGCAGAGGCAGTGGCAGTGGCAGTGCCACCTGGCACGCTGACCTGACTGTAGTCGTCGTCGTCTCAGTCGTACGCATGGCCGGAAACCCCGGCCAGGCCCGGGTGACAGTCATGATTTCCTTACCTTTACTCGCCGGCGGTTTCCGCGTGGCCCAATTCGTGCGAATTGAACGGGAGCCAAGCCACTGCCCGTTCATGGCTGTAATGGCGCTCTCAGCTTCCTGTGTGTCGATAGCCCAAAAGAGACAGAGAGAGAGAGGGAAAGAGAGAGAGAGAGAGAGAGTTAAGTGTGTGTTTAATAAGCTTGTGACTGCAAGCATTGCACCTACCGATTTCTTGATGAAGGACACGAATCCGTAGCCCTTTGACTTTAAGGTTTGTGGATCGCGCACCACACGGCAGTCCCTGCAAGAGAGAGAAAGAGAGAGTACAGTAAATATCGATGTTACAGTGCGGCTCATAAATCATCATCCACTTTAAGTTTTGTCAACAAGTTTAAATTTTATGCAAATTCGTAATGAACACGAAAATCACAACAGCTGGCGGTAGATGGGTGAGGTTCTTTGGGAGATTGTTGGGGAGTTTCCGTCTTCTCATCGTATTTATTTATGGCTCGTCTGGGGGTGGCTTGCCTGTTCAGTTGCTGTGCTGTTTCGGAAATTAGAAATCTGACCTCATCTGCTGGAAACTTTGTATTTATTCTGCAGTTGACTTTGCATCATGTGCGTGGGCCGAGGCTGACAAACTGACCCCTAATCCCCGAGGGGGAATGAACTGCTCGTTAAATCACTGGACTCAGGTCAAACGTTTTTAATCGCGGTCACATACGCAAGTCAAGGTCTTAATAGGTCGCTTTAATCTCGTCACTTTTAGAGCAATTTACTTGATTGCCAAGCTTCCGCCCTTCAAATTGATTTCCCACAGCAATTGTAAGTGTACAACAAGCTGGAGGGGAAGTGGAGTAAAGAAGGGGGGCGGGGGTCTCCGATACCAGGGCAACAACTAAGCTAAGCTGCCAGCAAACTTTGGCAATTACCCCCGATCCCGATGCCGATCCGGCAGTTTACTTAGCACAGTGGGTCAGAGCAGAAGGAGGCGATGGCCAGCAACTTTTTTACGATTATTATAAGTAAAATGCCGGCAGGGCCGTCAGGCTGGCAGACGACTTATTAAATATTCACACGCGCCGCGCATTTAACAAAATGGAGCCAGAAAAAAAGAAGAAGAAGAAGAAGAAGAAGGAAACCAGGCAACGGCGCGACAAAGGGCACGCAGTAAAAACCTCAGACGCGCCGCGAGAAGGAAAAATCAAGAAAGCAGGCAGGCTGGCAAAAAAAAGGGACCAAACAACGAGGCACGCATAAAACTTTTGACAAAGAAATCGTTGCCCCCTGCCCCCGTTTGCACTCGCGAGAAGGCTGCTGATCCCAGCGAGCCGCACGACCGAATCCGTATCCGTTACCAGGAATCTGTAACCAAGTTCGGCTCGGCATTCGCCGGTTTGCATTAAGCGTTTTGACATGTTGCCTAACAGCACACACGACAAATACATGAGAGGGGGGTGGGGTAGACGTTTGGCAAAGTTATTTAAGTCCGTGACGCGTTGCCAGCTGCCAGCAGACAACTCAATGCGGACGCAGACAGACAGACAGGCACAGACTGAGACTGAGACTGAGACTCAGACTCAGCTTCGGCTCGAAGTCAGATAATCAGCACGCGACGTGGGCTTTGTCGTTTCCGGTTGCCTGCGTTTTGATGGGCAGGAGGCGGAAGGGGAGGGGGGTTGGTATCAATGATAATCATGTCAGGCGATATGTATCTCAAAGGTGCCAATCGATTGCTCAATAAGGCGTCAAGGCAGCGGCTCAACTGCTGATTGAGGCAAATGTTTTCATCGCTCTCGTCCGCATGAAAGAGAAGAAGAAGCACGAGAAGATGGAGGAGAAGAAGGGCTACGGGCCGTGGCCTGGCAACCATCAAAGGACATGCGCCGCTCATTAGCACAACGCCAAACGAATGGAGACTAAAAGCCTCTCGGCCAAATCAAAGCCATAATCATTTTAATGAGTTTTGAATTATTAACATGCCAAATTGCCCCCGATAATGAGAGAAAAGTAGGAGAGGGGGGCACTGAAATTAACAAGCGCGTAATCCAAGCAACAAAAATACTTTAGGCAACATTTCTGATAGGCCTGTTGGGTAGAACTGCCTGTCAGTCAGTGATTTCACTCAAAAGTTTTCGACTCGACAGAAGTTAATTAAGTCAAGTTTATGTTGTTGTTGCTGACCAGCTTCTTTCAAGCTGAAAAACAGCAACTTAAAAACTTAACTTAATGCTGCCTTCGAGGGGGAACGTGGAGGCACATTGGCTTACTTTACTTTAAGCAACGACGCTGCACAGTGGCAGCGAAAAGAGTTCGCTTAAGTGAAATTTACATAAATGTACTTTTCGGCGACGTTATGAATCTTTTATGCGGCCCACCAAGCGGCTTATGGCACAGTCAGGTAGCCTGGGGGAAGGTACTTCACATGCGCCTGCCAATAATCACGGAGTGTGTGCCCATTTGCATGGCCAGGAGTGTGCCAAGACAGCAGAGGACACTCTTCGCAAACAGTTAACAGCCAAAAAATGAGAAATTTGCATTTTAATACTTACGAGATTTCGCCGAATGGTGTGAACGCTTCGCGCAATTGCTGAGTTTCAATTTCTGAACTTAAGTCGCCCACAAAGATGTGGAATTGTTCTGCAAAGAGAGAAAGAGAGAGAGAGAGAAATAGATTAAGTGTGGGTACTGTAAGTAGATTAAAGTGAGGCACAAATGTGTTGGTGCAACATTAAAAAGAAAACTTTAATTGTAACTTTAAATTATTGAAGCTGTAAGCCACAATCAAAGTAGAAGGACACTTAAGGTAGCCTTATTGTTAGGAAACACTGTCAATAGCAATTTGTAACTATTTATTTATATGTAGGACTTCGATAATATCATTTTATAACAGTGCATCCCCTCATTGCAGCATCATGGAAACAAAAAATAGTTCTTCTTTTAATTATTGATTATTTATTTTGGATGCAAAGAGAACCAGACGTACGCTGTACTCGGGCACTCGAATATACTTGAATATCTTCTGTGTTTAACATCCGATCGTATTGAAATTTAAAAGAATAGCTAACATTTCAGTCAACTAAGTGTGTATAAAAGTCAAAGAGATATATCTTTTCAATGTCGCTTACAAATCGTAGATTTGCGGAGGCAGTAAACCAATATTTGAAATAAACTTATTCTACGCACAGTGTACACAATTCATCATGCCAATATTGGTGTCTCAGTCGTTTATAATAGATGAGATCTCTGTGTTTATACAGACAGACGGACAGACATGGCTTAATTGACTCAGCTAATGAACATGAGCAAGAGCATGTAAGCTAAGTGGGCTGTGCCACGCCTCCTTTTGCCTATTAAAATCCATTTTCAATGATCAAAGAGTATACGGGATTGCGCATAATAGAAATAAAGAGCCAAGTAAGGGGGCGTGGCATAATTTTAATACAAACTTTATCATCACGCAATAATAAGCAATGCTGTCACCAATTTTGGCTTGTCTCGCTTTTATTATCACTGAGATTAAAGTGTTCATACGAACAGATAAAGAAATATCATAAGATATATCTCTTGATCAGTATATATATAATTGTGGTCGAAAATGTCTCGTACTCTCTGTTAGCTTTTTTATTATTACGAATTTCATTATGTCAAACGTAAGAACTTCCCCGAGATTAGGTCAAACTAATTAAACATTATTTAATATTGAATGGCAAATATTCAATTTCTGTTGGCCTTTTCAAGTCTGTCAACAAACCGATCTCAAAGGCTGCGCAGCATGTGCAACTGTCAAGTAATTTCCACACTAATCCAATGTGATCAAAGGATAACTCTGAGTGCATTTGCTGCTGGCTGAGGGCAGGGGAAGAGGGTAGAGAGGGTGCTGTGAATGTGTTACTTGCATTTTTAATTCATTTCGGTAATTAAAGGTCTCCACTGGCAGCGTGAAATTGCAGGGAAATGTGCGCCGCATTTATTGCTAATTAGCCTAATCTAATTGCAAGTAGACTCGGAACATGCACTTACTGCGCCGACAACCCCCCTCCCCCACACCCCTGACAACGCCAGTGCATCGGGCCAAATGTCAGCCTTGCATAATGTACACAGAAGGGGGACAGTAGTGCACACACACACACACACATAGACTATTACAGTGTGTATTCGCATGTACATCAAATTCAGCGAGTGCACAAATTGAAAGGGTCGCGCTGTCATGCAGGCTGCACAAACACAAATCCAGAGACCAAGATGCACAATGCTCAAGCAGACACATACACACAAGACACACACACAAGACACACACACAAGGCATACACACACACACATGTCAGTACACTCAAAACGCAATCATTTATTATTATTTTTGTGTGCATTGTCTCTTTGGCGCAGAAAAAGTCGCAACTTTTCAGGCACTGTCGCTGTCGCCGTCGCCGTCGACGTCGACGTTGACGTTGGCGCAAAAGGATGTTGCCGTTGTCCTTCGTACGCTTTTGTGTCAGCTCAGCTCGGTACGGCTCGACGCTGAGCAAAAGCAAAGGGGGCGGCAATGGGTTAAGAGGCCAGTGCGCAGTGCCTTTTTTGGGGGTCGTCAGTAGCCCACACCAACACACACCCCACACACACATACATTCAAAGGGAGGCAGCAGTCTTACCCTAAATAATTAGCACTATTCAACTGGGGCATGACGACGACGTCGTCGTCGACGACAGCGACAGCGACGCAGACTATGGCGACGTTGATGGGCGCGGCTTTGACTGCCAGTCCCAGCTGTGTTTGTGTGTGTGTTTGTGTGTGTCCTGCGTGCCATGTGTCCTTGTCAGCGTCGCCTTCGCCGTCGTCTGCTGCACGTGCAGAAATTAACATTTCCGGTAATTTTGCGAAAATGAAAAGCAAAGCGAAAAATTAACGGCAGCGAGAGAAACGTAATGCGGAAAGCTTTTGTGTTAAATAAATATTAAAAGCAATTCGCGCAGGCAACCACACGACGGCCAGGCAAGCAGCAAGATAGGCAGAGAGAAAGAGAGAATGCGAGAGAGAGAGAGAGAGAGAAATAAAGCTACAGTGAGCTGTAAAGTCGCTGATGCTGATGTTGGCTTTTAACAACAAGCCAAAACGAGTAAATCACACTTGCTGTGCAGTTATCTGTCTGCCTGTCGGTGAGTGTGTGTCTATGTGTGTGTGTGTGCAGTTTTTATTTAATTGGAAATTGACGAGCCCATTGTGCAGGCTGTCATTTTGCCTGGCTGAGATTGAGGATTGCCCGCGGGCCACACTCCAACTTAGACTCGCACCTCAAGTAGTTGTCATTATTGTGAGTCAATTGCGTGCTCTGCTGCCCTGCTGCCCTCCCATTCGTCGTTGTTGTTGCCACGCACTCAAAGGAGACAATTGAAGCATGCACGCAAGTTGCGAGTGGATTCGCATTCGATGGTTGCCTGGTTGACTGGCTGCCAGGCAGACACGGCTTATTGGAGCCGTCGAATGTAATATTCATGAACCGGAACGAAGCGCAAAAGTTCGCAAAGAGCGAAGGAGTGTGCGAGGGGCAGGGGGAGAGCCAGAGAGTGAGTAGGAGAAGGCAATAGCAACGTGTGTGTGGAGCAGACAGACAAACGTGGCACGCTAATTGCAGTCAAAGGGGAGCTTTAAATTCACGCCGGATTCCCGCCAGTATTGGTGGCTCGTTGCTGGCAAGCAGCAACCACGCGCAGCAACCACTTCGACTGCCTTCGGGTGTGTCAAGGGGAGATTCCTTCGCTGTGGCTCGTCAACTCGTTTGCCTGATTAAAACTGTGCGTATGTAATGAGTTAATTAAGTTTTTGGCAGCCCTCTCCTATCTGCCTTACTGCCTCCCTCTCTCTCACTTCCACTTCCTGCTCTGCTGCTCTTTGATCCACCTGCACACGTGCACATAAATTAATCATAAATCCTCGCCAGCAGCGAGCAGCGAACAAGTGTTTTGTATATTTGCTAAGGACGCGTCTGCTCAGGCATGGTAAAGGGAGAGACGGGGGGGGGGGAAGAGGGCGAGGGCAACAGGATACAGGATGCGTAGTATGTGCCGACTAAGTGTGTCAGTAGTGCGCCGCCTGCCACGCCCACTTGTACCTTTTGATTAAGGACATAGTCAGTGACTCCCTCTCCCTCTCTCTCTCTCTTTCCTTCTCTTTTCCTCAAGAATGTGTATGTGTGTGTGTGTGTGTTTTACAGCTCTTAGTTGGCCTTACTAGAAGTTGTTGTAAATTTTATGTTATCCGCTTTCATTGTTTGCCTGCCTCGATTTATGTGTGTGCCAGTGCGTGCCTGTCCGTGCGTGCTATTGCGTGTGTGTGTGTGCGTGTGTGTGTGCCACTGTTATTTATGCATTTGTGCTAAGCCTTATTTCCTGTTTGCCTTACATAAGCTGCAATCCTTAATTACACGCACAAAGCAAAAAGGGTTGCCAAAAAAGAGGAAAGCTCTATCGATTTGTCCGCAATCGATTAGCGACACACACACACACACACATTCACTATCGATCCGGTATATATTTCGGCATATGCATATTATGAAAAGTGCATTCCAAAAATGCCATCCGGCCACGCGACCACACGGCGTATGCGTAATGGCAATTATGCACTTGCCGAGCTAAATGGCACACACTGCATTAAAGCTAAAAGCGTTTAGCGGCCTGTGGCTGACCGACTGCTGCGACTGCCCGCTGTCACATAAAAGCCCAAAATAAGCAAACAATTTGACGCCAACAACCGCAAAACGTGCAGAGAGGAGGGGGGGGAGGGGAGGCCCAAAAAGACCAAAGCGACCGATGAAGCAACCCACAATTTAAGCCAGCAAAAAATTGATGAATATGTAAGCAAATACACAAGCCCCACAGCGGGTGAGCGGGTGTGTGTGTGCGTGTGTGTGTGTGTGTGTGTGTGTGTGTAAAAGGGATCAAAGTGCGAAGGAGCGTTAATTTCGGGCGAACGTCAGCAGAAAAGCAAATCGCAGCCCAAGAAAATATGAATACGATGGGGCAGAGTGGATTGAAAGGAGGGTAGGAGAGGAGTGGAGGCAGAAGGAAAAGGCAGGCAGGCAGCCCACAAATTATATTGAAATGTTAATAATCCAGTTGGATAGACGTGCTGTGCCCCAGAAAAGGACAAGCAGTAAAGGCGCTCGAAGGATATTTACATGGAGATTTGGAGCTGACTTATGACTTTGATCAGTAGCAGCAGCCAATCAATTTGGGCCGCTACGCAGTTGAGAGTCACTTATGCCCGCAATTTGCCACTGCGGGTATCTAACTCTCTCTGGGGAATGTGCCCCTTGCTCCCTTTCCCCTTTCCCCTTTCTCTGTCTCTGTTTGCTTTTCTACTTTGATATATGAGACACAATTCAACTTCATTGCGGAGGCTGCTTTGGGTCAGCTGATAAGTTGGCTCTGCAAATCTTTAAATGAAATTTGCTCGACTCAAATCAGCGCGTATTATAAAGTATAATGTGCTACTAATTTCATTCATTTGCATGCTGGCAAGTGGCAGATCCCAAATGAAACTAAGAGATCCAATTAGCGAGAGAGTGCGAGTGAGAGGCGCCTGAGGCAGCAGCGTCAACTTAAGGCAAACTTTTGCGCTTTAATGCTCAACTTAATTACGCGCTGCTCTTGCTGCTATCTTGAAAGGGGGGTTGCCCTTTCTATCTCACTTTCTCTTTAGTCACGACTTGCCTGCAATCCAATCAAGCCAATTGCATTAGATCGAACTGCAGTTGCTTTAAAACGTGTGTCTGGTTAAGGTTGCTTTAAGAGCTTCCTCTCTGGTATACCCCTATTCTACACTTATCTCTTATACCATTTTAAGATTGCTTAAAGAACTTTCCCCATGCACCAAATATGTCTTCTTAAGGTAGCTTATTCATTCAGCTATTTCTGACTGAGTTCAGCTAAAGTTCTTTGTGCAATTTCCACTTAAAGTGCGACTATGTTGTTATTTAAGTCAATTCAAGTTGTGGAAACTCTCGCGCTCTCTTTTTCTTTGTCATGAAAATAACGTGCAGCATTATTAAAGTTTTCCATGGCAAAGGAGGGAGGGGCAGGGGCAGGGGCAGGGGCAGCACCAGCAGCCGTAGCAGGTCCCATCAAGTTGTCGCGTTTTGCAGATCAAATGAAATTTTCATTGTGTTGTGCGTCGCTTCGCCAAGCTTTGAGTGTCTTTTGCATATACACAAAGAGCTTGTTTATTTGTTGCCTCCTCACTGTCTGAGTATGTGTGTCTGTGTGTGTATTGGTTTGCTGCTGTGCTGGGGGTTGCTGACATCGACGGGCATTTCTACCTTTTCGCAGAAAACTTTTTGGGTTATGCACTATTCTTAGCTAGTTGTGTGTGTGTGTAAGTATTACTGTATGTGTGTGTGCTCCTTGTTGTTGTTGTTGTTGCCACTGCTACTGGCGTCGTCGTCTCGCTCTCGTCGTCGTCTAACGTGTAAAACAATGACTCATTAAGACTCATCTAAATTCTAATGAGATTCAGCAACTATTAAAAACAAAACATGCCAGAGCAACGCCAGCAACAACAACAACAACAACGGCAATGAGAGCAGTAACTGTGGCAAAGGGTTGCTGCCCTCAAGCGAACGTCTCTCGCACCCCTCCCCCCCCACACAGCAGAGCCTTATCAGGACGCCCTTTTGCCTGCAAGGCTTGTGTCCATTTTGTGCTGATTTGGCTTTAAGTTGTGGCCAAAAAATTGAAGTCATTTGTATGCGAGTCGCCTGCGTTGCCTTTAAACAAATGTCAATAATTTGATTTAAATTTGGCGCGCAGCTGTAGGCCAAGAGAGGGAGAGAAAGACAGAGAGGGAGATGGAAAGAAGGGAGGGGAAAATACAGTTGGGTGCTGCTTATAAAGTCATCAGCAAAGGAACGGAAAAGGGCAGAGTAGCAAGGGAAATAGAGCAAAGAGAAACAGAAAGCGAAAGAGAGAGAGAGATAGACATAATGAGAAAGAGATGGCATTAAAAGGAGAGAGAGAGAAGGCAAGAGCAGGAGTCTTCTCTGCTTGCTGCTCGCGTGCAAATTTCGCATTTAAATGCTAGTCATAGGCGTCATTGTTTGCCTATTGAAAGGGGGTCGGCACAGAGTGCGGGGGAGGGGAGTGCACAATGTCGACGGGGATTGCCATTTGCATTTGCTGTGTGTGTGTGTGTGTGAGTGTGTTGACAATTGTGTAAAAAGACAGTGCAACAACAGGCACGCACTGGCAAGAGAGTGGGAGATGGAGAAGAAATAGAAATAGAAAGAGAGATAAGAATGAAGAAAGAAAGAAAGAGAGAGAAAGATAGAGAGAGAGGGAGAGATTGGGAGGGAGACAAGCAGTGAAAGGGAGCGAGTAAAAGCAAATTTGCGTACTAGAAATCGAAAAGAGGCCGTCCAGGAATGCATTAAAGTGCTCCCAAGGCGAGTAACTGAACATGTTGCCTTATAAATTACAAAATACGCTCGCACACACTATCACACACACACTGGCACACACACTGTGGAGTGTCGAGTACATGGCAAGCGAAATAGAAATTGCGTATGTTTGCTTTTTAAGGGCAGCAACAACAAAACCTAACTGGCACAACCTCAACGAGAACAGCAACAACAACAGCAACAACAGCAACAAGAACTATGGGATGAACAAGCCAAAGCGCTCGTTCAACACACACTCACTGAAAAAAAGGGTACACAGATTGAATGCGAGGCCAAGCCGTGTGTCCCCATGTGTGTTTGCATTGGATTTTAGGTAGTTATACCAGGCGCACATCTAACACTCCACAGACAGACAGCACCGTCCCCCCCCCCACAACAACAACAACAACAATGCACATTAAACGCCGTTTGTTATAGCATTTGCAAGGTGTGTGCGAGGGGTGGAAGGGGGGCAAGGGTAGCAGGCGTGGCCCACAGACAAACACCCCCTGACTGCTGCTGCTGCTGCTGGCAGCACATGTTAAAGGTAAACGCGACGCAGGCAACACACTCGAACACACACACACCCAACCCGCACACACACACACACCCTGACAAAGTCTGCTCGATTCATGCAATCTGCATATTTGTCGGGCGCCAAGTAAAAACCTGGGTCAAATTGCGGTTACCGCTTTAGTTTTGCTTTCTGCTTTGCTCTCCTTTTTTTCGACCATTTTTCCATTTGCCCTTTCCCTTTCCCTTTCAGGGCCTGTGTTCCTGTCGTGTCGTAGCGTAGGTGTTGATATAAGCACACTCACACACGCAGACACATTACTGGTTCCAGTGCCATTTGTGGCTCAGTCACACACACACACACACACACTGCGTTGGATCTGTGGCCCCGTAAGGCGTCTCGGATCTTTTTCAGGCTGTCGGCCTCGTGACATGACTGTTACATATGCCCCTCCCTCCTACGGCTCGCATTGTTAATTGTAAAGAGTTTCCAGTTTGCCTGCGGTCTACAGCTATTTTTTAGCCACACCTCGCCAGGGTAACTAACCCCGCGCCCCCTCCTTGCCGCCACACCCGCTTGGCAAGTGGCTTCATTTAGTTTCGCACATTTGCAGTTAATTAATTTTGTTGCCCCAGCGGAAAGGGGGCACCAAATGAAATGTGTAGTGAGGTAATTTTCACGCCATCCTAGTGTAGAGATATAGCCTTTAAATGCAGATACCCTACATAGATTGGACATTAAGCGAAGGTTTTCTTTCAAAATTTTAATAAATTTTATGTTTGATTTTAATAAAATCGAAGCTTTATATTTGTAGAATATGCGTGTAAAGCTAAAAACCTTAAAAAAAACCTTCTCTTAAAGTGCAGCTTGCTTAAGCCGATAAATAGATTTCAATTGCAGGTACCCCAAATCGTATTCAAAGCAATTACAAAGTTTTTAATTTTGACAAATTTCGAGGGAACAAAAGTTCCATTTTGTTTTGTCTGCCAACAGCTCAACCTCTGCATATGTCCAACAAATGCCAACAATAACCTAAAGCGAATGCTGAAAAAATGGCCAAAACAAAGCGAGTTAGCTTTATGTAAAAAAAAGAGGCTAAAATCAAATTCAAAACCCGCTGAATGAAATGTTGAAATTGCTGGACAAGCATCGCGACGCGAAGCCATCCACATTTGTCAGGACAGGCTGTCCCTCCTCACCACCTCCCCCCTTCCCCCTCGTCACCTCTTCACCTTTTCCTCTGCCACTCTTCTGTTCTGCATGCTGCATCCTGCTCGCACACCAGCAGCAGGAGCAGCAGCAGCAGCTGCCCTTTATTGCAGGCTCCCTTTGGGGCTACGCAGCTGCTGCACTTTATTTCAGTCAGTCAACCCCCTCCCACTCCCCCTCTTCTATTTTTTCAGTGAGTGGCTTGTTTTTGCCATGTACCATGTCTGTCTGTCTATGTGTGAGTGTCTGTGTGTGTGTGAATCGCGCTTTTGTGTGCAAGTGCGGTCATTTAATTTCGATTTGTGTTTTAGATTGTTTTGCGTTGCATTTGTTGATTTTTGCCATTTAAATAGAAATTTTTATTTTCCACACGTTTCTCGACACGCTCAGACTCCGCAGCAGCAGCAGCCGTCGCCAGTTTTTGTTCTGCCTGCTCTTTTTCTCGGCACTGTTTTTATGAACGCATGTCCTGAGGGGGGCATTGGCAACCGGCGAGCGCGTCTGGCAAATTGGATTTCTTTTTTGCCGGACGAACATTTGAAACTGACGAGCACCCAGCCTGGCCTAGTGCTCCTCCTAGTCCGGGTAGTCTGGCCTGCTCTTCTACTGCCATTAGCTACACACGCAATCATAAGAGCGGAAATTTAATCTGTGCGCCCGCGACGACCAATTTAAAGCTGCCCGGCAAATGCTCGTTGAATATTTAAATTGATGCAGAAATGAAATCAAAAGCGCGACGAGTACACATCTATGTGAGTGTGAGTCAGCATTGCTGAGATTCGATTCGAGTTCATTTATGCTGCTTGCTTCGTTGACTTGGAGACGCCACAGCTGGCAGAGGTCGATTTGCTTTGACGTCACGACTTTAATGGCTTGATATGATTCAGTGATTCAAAGTATATTCATATTTTTAAGGCCTTAAATGCGAGAAAATACTTTAAAACCTCAACTATGTCTAAAGAAGAGACAGATACATATACACACGACACACACACAATATTGGCATAAATAAGTAAAAGCCACAGCGGCCTCTGTTCGCCATATTGTCAGTGGAGCTTTTCGTATGTGCCAGTGTGTGTGCGAGTGTGTGCGTGTATATATTTACTCAACTACTTGCTATACCCAAAGCGCACTTGAGTGTGTATCATCATCAACATCAGCTGCTCTTCAGCCAGCACAATTCAGACTGAGAGAGAGAGTCCCAGTCCCAGTCCCAGTCCCCCAGCAAACGCTACCGTTGGCCCCTGGCACAGTGTTCCCTTTTGCCGCTGCTGCCTGCCGAGTGTGCTTGCCCTTGCCCAAAGATACAGAGCTGCAGATACAGCAGAGGCGAGTGCGAGTGCGCCCTCTACAGTGACAGTATCTTTGCCCGCTTAACAGCATTACAAGCAGACTTATGAAGCAGCAGCTTTCAGCTTGGGGTAGCCACTGTCTCCTGCCCTCTGCTGCTCCCCTCTCTCCTCTCTGCTCTCGCCCTGTCTGCAATTTGACTTGACTTTTACGTATCGTCAAGTACTTTTCTGGTTTTGCCCACTCGGGAGACATTTGTCAGTCAAGAGACAAATTTAATTTTTTCCGGCAGACAAGGCAAAGGGAGAGGCAGAGGCAGAGGGAAATGGACTGCGATTAGATATGAATGGCAATGAAAGTCATGGCAGGCATGTATAGCCAACTATGGCTCAGTTCCGAGAGCGACTGTCTCTTATTGTGTTACGCAGCACTCGTTTGTGTGTGTGTGTGGGGGCCTCGTCTGGGCTCGTCTGCAAGGGCCAACTCGTTTTTCATATGCAGCCATCAGTCGTTGCACGCTGCGTATACGTAATTTTATTACAGCTACCCATTGCAGTTGCCAATGCTGGCGCCAGTGCAGTCGAAATGAACGAGCCGCAGCTATTTTTAAGAGTGAAGGGTGGAGGGACAGTGAAGGGGCGGATTCCCATTCCCTTTGCACAGAATTCATTTCGCATTGAAATGACTGTTCAGAGAGCAATTAGCTGAAATTATTGTTGCTACGTGTGCGTCGACACTTCACTGGCAAAGGGGAGCAGGGTAAGGCAGGGAAGGATGGTAGTTGAGCTGCTGTCGAACGGGGCGTATGCTTAATGCGTGCGAGGCTGGGTCATTATTTAGGGTTCGTTCGTAGCGTAAGCACAAAAAAACTGCTGATTTGCGGTTTGCCATTGCCAACCGCACACACAGAGACAGCAGGCAACTTATATACATACACACACACACACTCGCACACAACCCCAAGCCAAGTCAAGGCGAAATTATGCCAAAACAAATCAAGCAAATGAAAATATCACAGCCTCAAAATCAAGTCAAGACGCACAGACAAATTGTGCGGGTGATGGCGGGTGTGGAGCAGGGAGAGGGGGCAGCAGCTTCGACTGTGGTGTGAGTGCCACAAATGCTGTGCTTAATAGGCATCAGCTGGGTATTAAGTTGTTGTTCTTTGGCAACGCTCGACGTCGTCTTCGTCTTCGTCTGCGTCTTGGCAGCATGACAACCTTTTTTTGTGCACTGCCCCCCCCCTTTCCCCCCTTCCGTCTGCCGCCGTGCCAGAAATAGAGTAAAGCCCAGGCGGACCCTGGAGCCAGAAGTCGGGCATTTTAACAAGCAGCAGCAACCCGCCGTCACTTGGCTTTCTTTTCCTCACTTTTGTTCGGCAAACAATTTGCGGAATGCCATTAGGTGACGCCTACAGACGAAATTATCTCAGCCAGCAGGGGCAAACGATGCCAGCAGTGGCAAGAGGGGAAGAGTGGGGAAGGGGACGGGGGAATAAGGTAGCAAATTCAATCACATCATCTTTTGTTAAGGCTCCTCGCCACAACAAACGAACGATAATAATAACTTGGGCAACGCGAAAAATGTCTAAATAAAAATTGAAATCGATTCGAATTAGGCCGCAAGTTGCAGGGATGCTAACTTTGTCGACAGGGCATAAACGATAACGGTTCACGCCTTTACCACATCAAGAGGAAAACCCTTTAACGAGCTGCCAAATCGCATTACCAACTTTAAATTGTCGAACCTTGCAGCGGCAGCCGCAAAATGCTTCACACGACAACGGCAACAAAACTGTGCAGAAGTGCAGCGCAAAACTTCTCAAAAACCAACAGCAACAACAAAAATTAAAAATTAATAGTTGCAACTAGCGAGTGTCAATGGAAACCGCAACAACAACAACAACAACAACAACAACAGCAGCAACAGCAACAGCAAACAAAAACTAACCAACTAACAAAGTATATAACAAAAACATAAAAAAACTATTGAGTGCCGGGCGGGGGCGGGGGCGGGGGTTCGGTCTGCTCATTGCCCGCGCTCCCCACGGTGCCGACACATCTCCCCTCTTACTCCAACCCCCTCCCTCCCTTCCACACTCACTGAGTCTCTCACTCAGTTGCCACTAACAAAAATTTCTAATTTAAAAGTTTTGCGCCCAACCGACGACGACGACGAGTGGAGCAGCCGAAACGGCAAATACTCGTAGAAAGCAACAACAGCTGCAAATAAAAACGCAACAGCGACCCACACACACATGCACGCATACAATCGCAGATAATGCAACCCCCACCCACTATGGAAAAAGGAAAAGCGAAAGAAAAACGCCAGAGCGAAGGTGGAGAAAAACTTTGGACAACTGCAGGCTGCAGCTTTGTAGTTGCTGCTGCTGTTGTTGTTGCTGCTGCTGTTGTTGTTGCTGCTGTAGCTGCCTCCGACGTAGGCGTTTGCATTGCGTTGTTTTTGCCCACATCGTTAGCAAAGCGCATCGGCAACATTTCGTCAGCTTCCGCCTGGCGCTTGCCCGGTTCGCCCGCCAGTCAGACAGCCAGTGGTGCCTCGTCTGTCCGTCTCTCCATCCCCCCCCCCTCCGTCTGTCTGCCTACTCGGCTGTCGCGTCATGCGCGTTGCACCGCCACCGCCTTACTTTGCAGTCAGAAATCGAGCATGCACCCACCCCCCTCAACTCCCCTCCTGCATCCTTCACATGCCAACTATCTCGTTTGGGGGCGTTCGTCTTTGCTTCGCTTCGCGTCGTCCTCGTTCTCGGCGGCATTCGTTGGCACAAGCTATTTTTATACGCCGCTTTGCTTCGTGTGTGCGTGTGTGTTTGTATGTGTGTGTGTGTGAGGCTGGTGCTATTGGGGGTGGGGGATGGAGGCAGCGTTTGTCATTGTGCATTACGTTTAGCATGCATCGTGGTTAGTTCAGCTCAGCTCGCTTCAAACAATGTTGTCCTGCAGCTCGCGCCCTCCTCCCCCCTGCATGCTCCTGCCGCCCCTTTTTGCTAGTTTCTTGTAATTTGCTTCGTTTCGTTTCATTTTCATTTTGTTTTGTTTGCTTGGTTCGTTGGCTTCACCGGTTTTCGGGGCAGCATTATACGATGATTTTCATATTCGCATCGTGTGCCTGGGCTGGCAAATCGAATTATTTCTCTGCTACCTTCTGTCACAAAGTCGACAATAGACAAGGCCGCATTACAATGCAGTTGGCCCCCTCTCCCAATCTCCCTCGAGTGACCTGTATGCACTTTTGGCAACAACGAAAGAGCGCAATGCCTTTCCCACTCCTTAGATTAGCTGACAAAAAGTATTGGGCACATTCTTATTGCCCGCTTGCTTATGTGGGTAACTGGGTGTGTGTGTGTCGGTGTGTGAGGGTGTGTGTATTATTTAATGTCGCGCATACATACTTCATATTATTTCATATTCCCTTTAATGCGTATTCTTTCATGCATAATGTTGACATTTTGACGCGCTAATAAACATAATTCGCTCATAAAATACTTTTTATTGCCCGCGCCCTTATCACACTCGTATCTCGCTCATTTATGGCAGGTGAACAGCACACACATACACACAAATACACACACATAGCAAAGTATATATTTTATTTATTTCTGTTTGTCAGTGTAAACTTGACTGCCAAGATGAGCTGAGCTCATTTCCAGATAGCGTCGAGTGAAACATAAACTTGAAATTGATCTGATAAGCCTGCGTCGAGGCGGAGCATTGAAATCATTTCTAATTACATGATTTTCGAGGGGGTTGCTCTGTCAGTTCTGGAACGCGTATCCAGTGAGCAGAGATAAGGCTTCATACTTTATGCACTTTATGGGACATTAAAACAATGAGCTCAGCAGTTCGGAAATGAGATTCATTTTTCATTATTGTTGAAGGGAAAACTAAATTAAATTAGCAACTTGGAATTGTACTAAAGTTGTGTATGAGTAGGGTACAACTGAAATCATATTTGCTATTCATAAATTCAAACTTACTAAAAAAGTTTATATTCATGTCTTTCCTATTGTTTAGGGTGACCATAATGGGGACAAACTAATTACAATTATTGTGTTATGAACTTGGGATCGGGGCTTGTATACTATGAGTTGCTTACTAAGGATAAAGCTGAAATCAAGTTTTATTTGCAGATATCTTTTGCAGCAAGGTGACCATAGCTATTTCATAAACCTCTTATAGAGATATACAAATTGTACAGCAACTTAAAACTCAAGTTTTCAGGCATATTTCTATAAAATGAAAAATGTACAATATCTTGTCTTGTCCATCATAAAGGGTGACCATAACTACGACAAACTGCCAAACTCTTAGGGAAAATTAAATACAGTTTTTATCTTATTAACTAAGGATTGGGGATTGTCTAATAAATGTTGGGAATTGTCTAATAAATGTTGCTTTCTAAGGATATAATTTAAATCATGTTTTGTTTTTTGCTTTTATCTTTTGCAGTAGGATGACCATAGCTATCTCACCAATTTAACTCATTAAACTGAAAGCATAAAACTATTAAGTAAATTAAACTTAAGATATTATTGATATAGATAATATAAAAGACAAAAAGTACGATATTCTTGCTAATTCGTCAATTTAGGGAGACCAGATCTGCGTCTCTTACTAATCTAGGATCGGGTATTGTTCACTTAGAATTACATATTAGGAATAGAACTGTAACCAAGTTGTTCCAGATATATTTTAATGTAGGGTGACCATAAATATGTCAAAGTGCCCAACTATCAAGGAATAACTAAATTTAATCTTTGTCTTTGGTTCATGGGACTGAACTGTGTTGCATAATAAGGAAACAGTTAAAAGTCAAGTTTTTTTTTGCATTAGGATGACCATATTTGTGCCAATAACCTCTGCCAGGCAATTCTGCCTCAAGTTGATTATAGTCTATATGAGTTTTATCAGATTACTCGCCGCCATTTGCTGGTTAATTGCGCAATTTATGCTAATTATCAACTCGAATTTCTCTCTGCGTGGTTCATTGTCCTGCCGTGGCACTTCTGAGCAACGGGTAGCTCGTTTCAAGCCAACTTGCGTACCTCGCACGTGTGCTGGTTCTGCCTTCGGTCCCTTCTCCGATTACATAATTAATCGCTTGTTCACACTTTACTCAGCCAGCGGTAAAGAGAGAGAGAGAGAGAGAGAGAGAGAGAGAGAGAGAGATAGACAGAGAGAGCTCTGATTTCCACTCCACTGTGCATGGCAATCAACGAGCTAGCGGGACGGCTACAAATCACATTTTCTCATTTTCTCATTCTCCACAAACACACACACACACACACACACACGACAGTGACACACACACACAAACACAGACAAGGGCTACCACTTGTTTTTCTTCATGTGGAACGAGAAGCACCAAAACATTTTTAAATATTTATTAGCAACAGCTTACAAGCATCATCTTATTTTGCTGTTGTTGTAGTCATTGTTGCTGTTGTTGTTGTTGTTGTTGCTGTTGTTGTTGTTGAAGCTGCCTTTTGGTCTCGCCTCGTGCAATAAGTAATTTCGTTATTTGCCAAGCATGCGACCAACGCCCCCAAAAGAAGCAGCAGCGCGCCCCGGTCTCGACTCCGATCCCTGTCCCATCTTCATCTCCCCCTTCTTCTCCTCTACCCTCGCGTTAAGTCTACGCCTTTTCGGTGCTCGCGCCATTTGTCTGCTCATCCCATGCCAGGCAGCTGCTTGTTGATGCCATTATCTTATTCAGCATCCTTGTCATCTCATAAAGGATGCCTATTATAAATTAATTTTTACCATCCACGGCTGCCGGTTGCCTTCTGCCTTTAGCCTTCAGTCTGCTGCTGGTTCTCAGTAAGCTGCCACTTCTCTGCCTCCCTTTCCTACCACTCTCCTTCTCTTTCTCTTTCGCTTTGATTCGCCCTCTTTGCTATCATTTTTATCACTTGCAGCCCCAATACCCACACCCTAATGGGGCAAACATGTTGCTCCTAGTCAGCACACGTGTGTGTGTGCCTCTGTGTGTGTGTTTTGTGAGGGGGGTGAGGGGCTTTGTTTGACTGCCTATATGACAATATAATTTTTTGATTTAAGGCTCCCGCTGCTGTCGCAATTTTTCAAAGCGACAACAACAACAGGAAGGAGCAACACAACACATGCCCAACATATTTACAGGTTTCCCTCATGGGGCTCAGGAAAAGTTGCTGGTTGCCAACGCAGGCAACACACACACACAGACACACACACAGTCACACGTGCACACACGGGACCCACTCGTGACATTGATGCCCTTCGCTGTGCGCGCTGTTTTATTGTTATCATTAAACCGAAACACCTCCCACATTGCCTGTCCCCGTCCCTGCCCTCTCCCCCGCCCGTTCAGTGTGCGCGACACATGTTGCCTTGTTTGCTTGTCGCTGCTGGGAAGCTTGATGCGGGTCCTCAAGACGCCTCAACAAGTTTGACATGGCATCGCTCCCGGTTCGGGCCCGGCTCGATCCCGATATGATTAAAAATTGTACGCTTGGCTTATCTCTGGGTCCTGCTATACAGTCTTGTACGCTGCTGGCCATGATTAATTGCAACGCACAAGCTGTAGCTGGCGGGTGGCAGAAGGGACAGGGAGGGAGGGGTAGACAAATCAAAAGCATCGTCGTCGGTTGTTTCGGGTGTTAACTGCACTTCATTCATCAACGCTTTCTAACCGCAACCGAGCAACAATAACAACACGCTGAAGAGAGCCAAAAGGAGAATGAAGCAGGGCATAGAGGAGGGCAGGGGGATAGGGAAAAGAAAGGGGTGGACAACAGCAGCTGCATTGGAAATTCAAATAAAATTTACCACAGTTTCGTAACTTTGTCAACGATGCGCAATGTGCGACAGGCAGCCAGGCGGCGTCTTTGCCAACAGGAGCGGTTCAGTGGTGCTGCGGGCAGCAGAAGAGGTGAGACAGGGACGGGGGGACGGGGGGACAGTGTCAGGCAACGAGTCATGGCGACGAATTGCAATTTGCAATTTTATGGCAGCGTCGCTAGAAACAGAAGGAGCACAGGAGCAAGCAACTAAGCAAGCAGGAGCGCAACCAAAGGATCAGGGTAAACAGGGTGGGGGAAGCAGTAGCAGCAGCAGCAGGAGCCGAAACAGGAGCAGAGAGACAGCCACAGACATAGCCGCAATACAAAACAAACCAATTTAAATTTTTAGCGCTGCTGGAGACACGCAGACAGAGAACGCTGAAAAGTGGAAGTTGCAGAGCAGATGAAGGAGGTGAGGTGTGTGTGGGGGGGGGAGGAGACCGAGAGGTGCCAAAGAGAAGCAGAACGTAGTAAACAGCGCTGGCGAAGAGCTGGCGAAAAGCGCAACAAAGCGAAGCTGACAAAATCAAACCAAATGCAGAAAGTGCTGGCGAAAAAACCGCGCGCTGAAAAATATTCGCAGTGACAATAGAAAATTGAAAGAGCGAGAGAGAGGAGAAGGAGAGGGAAGCTGGCCAAACACTCAATCAATAAATTATGCTGCCACGAAATATACAAATCAACGAACGGGAAAACGGGGCCAAGAGGAGCATGAGAAAGGAGAAAGGTTCATCCCCCCCTTGGTAACCCTTTGTCGCTGCTGCTGCTACTGGTGCTGCTGCTGCGGTCTGTCGGTCTGTGGGGGTCGCTTGTTTGGCTGGTCACGCGGCAAACAAACGAGCTGCGACGGCAACAGCGGTGATGGCGACAGCGACGGCGACAGCGATGGCAGCTGCGAAACAAAGGCCATGGCCCGATGCGATCCAAGCTGGGCGCACAGACGGATGTGGCTTTGTGGGTTTCTCTGTGTGCGACCGCTGCCCGCTACCGCAGCTGCCGTTAGTCATTTTTAAAACTGCCACTGCTGACGATGGCCACGGCAATGAGATTCGATAGAGCAGGGAGTGGGGGGGGGGGGGGAGCCTGACCGAGCGTCAGGCAGCAATGACAATGTCATATGCGGAGCATTGTGCAAATGTGGCCAGTGGCAGTCGGTAACCACTAGGGGGGCAGCAGGCAGAGGAGGGTGCACTGGCAAAGAGGGGCAGCGGTGGCTGTGCACACTGGAGACGCTGGTGTCGGTTTGTTGCTCCGTCAACGCCAAAGACAAAGGCGCAGTGCGACCAAATGTCAAAATGGTTTCAAGGCGTCTCTGTCTCTCTCTCTCGGCGGCGACTGCCTCTGCGGCTGCGGCAACGGCTGCTGTCACTGTTATTGTTGTTGTTGTTGTTATTGTTGCTGTTGTTGTTGGTGCTGCATGACCCCAAGTTGACCTCGAGCGCAGCGGCTTTAAAGCATCCGCTAGACCGTGGCCAGCATCGATTTTTCGCTGCCAGGCGCAGATTTGCATGTATGTGAGATATGTATATGGCTGTGTATATGTGTATGTGCGCTGGCTGACATTTAAAATTTGTACGAGCATATAAAATATTGATCAGCACTGACGATTGCCAACACAGACGGAAACGGGCAATAAGCCCGCAGGGCAGTCAAACATAATATCAGCTAACTGTGTATGTGTGTGTGAGTGTGTGTGTCCCAGGGTGTGTGTTTGTCTGTGGTTGTGTATCTGTCGTGTATGTTTCATACCCGCTTGTTGTGTATTTGTGTGTGTGTGTGTTACACGGCCCACACAAAAGTTTTTATCTTCGACCACAGCGCTGAAAAGTATGCAACGTTTTTTATGCTTCCGTTCTTTTTGGGGTCTGTTCCCAGCAGCTGCTGGGCAACTGTTCCCACCTGCTGGCCCTCCACAAAATACATCAATGACTTAAAAGTTTAAAGCGTGCTCAAGCAACTTGATCGATTTTCGTAATTTAGCAAAACATGAAGCAACCTGAAGCACGCACCTGACACGCACACGCATGCACAGACGTGCAAGGACAAGTACAGTGACACTGTGTGTGTGTGTGTGAAGCATCATTGTCTCTGCGATGCAACAAAGCGGAAGCTGTTGGAATTTACCAACGTTTAAACTTTAATACTGTCTACATGAGTTTTTTACTCCGCTTTCTCTGTTGCTGCTGTGTTTTCTTTTTTATCTACGCTGCTCTACACAAATCTCCCTCTCCCCGACTCCCTCTCTTCCCCTCCTTCTCCCTTTATACCTATCTAAGTGTCTCTCATGTTCGCTGCTTCGCTTTAGTTTCCACTTTTTTGTTGTGCTGCCCGCTGTCCGCTGGCTGCTGCTGCTTCCCGCTCCAATTGAACCTAATCCTGCTGCTCAAGTATTAGCTACGTAGTTGTATGCTCATCCCGGCTGTCCAAACTGCCTTATGCTGCTTTTGTTGTTTGCAGGCATTTAAAAAACAAGAAAAGAGAAAAAAAAAGAGAATGGAACGAGGCAAACGAGCCCTGCAAGTCCAGCAGGACGGAGGAGCGGAAGGAAGGTCTGTAAAAACTTTTACCTCTGTCTGGGCCCGCCTCACTTAATAACAAGGCGTCACAACTGCAGTGCCTCTGTATGTGTCTTTGTGTGTGTGTGTGTCACCCTGTCGACTGCAGAAAATGAACGGCCATCACTTGTCCCCGGCCAGGACAAGCACACTAATCTGTTTCTCTCTGACTTTCTCTCCCACTCCCGTTTGCATCACACTCTCATTCTCTGTCTCAGTCTCTGCCTGTTCCGCCGAGACAGACGCCCGATCATTGTGTTTGGCAATCAGCCGTGCTTGTGGCACTTCCTGAGGCACGCTGTCACACACAGGCACAACTAATACCCTAACCAGGAATGGGCTAAGCAGACAGAGAACTCGATATCAATGAATGTCAATCGGCGCTATTAAAAAATTAACACAAGGCGACAGATGCGACGCGATGTGTCAGTTGTCAGGTGAGTGCACTAAGGTTTACTGTTCTATTTCCACCTCTTTCCCTTCTATGCGTCAATATGGCGTATGATTGATTTTCTAGTCATAAAGCATTGGAAAGGAGGGCGGGCGAGCAAGCGGGTTCAGCTGCGCGGAACGTGCCCAGATAAATGCGGCGAATATTAAACGGAGAGTAAGCTTCAATAATAATAAAAGTTATAAATCTTAGCAGTGCCTGTCGTCGAGCAGGGCATAGAGATGGAAATAGAGCAGGAGATGAGGATGAGCTTGAGCTTGAGGAGCAGGACAGGCGAGAAGCAGAAGAGGAAGACGACGACGACGACGACGACATGCTGCATCGTGGCGATAATAACAATTTATTGCACGCACACAAAGCAGCGCAAAAGACACACAGACACGTACACACACACACAGATACACATGTGCATAGTTGCCAAGTGCGGGAAAATGCCGCGAGACACAAGTGCAACAACAACAACAAACGGGCAGACGAGCATAAAAACCGCACAATAATAAAAATGAACAATGACAGGTTAATAGCAAATAAATGAAAGCCCATAAGAAAGACACAACAAAGAGAGAGAGAGAGAGAGAGTGAGATAGAAAGAGAGAGAGAGTGAAAGAGAGAAAGCAGCAAGGAAACAACATGAACCTTGCAGCCAGACAACAACAGCAACAACAACATCAGAGTGTTGAAGGCGACAATGGCCAACATGGCTCGCTGCAGTAAGCTCCTCTTTCTTTCCTCTTCCCACTTCTCCGCCACTCTTCTCCCCCCGTCTAGGCCAATTGATATATGGTTTTCAATTTTCAAAACCATTGACCACTTGCACAGCACAAGCACAGCTTCAGCAGGGCTGCAAAAATGCTGTGGCAAGTCTCTGCGCGTCGTTGCTGGCATATTTAAAGCATAACTGGCGGGCATTAGAGCTCCATTTGGACGATGGCATAGCGTGGGCAGACTGTGCCAAGATAATGGCTGCAAACGTACTTAACGGCGTCAATAATGACGATAATGGCCAACGACTTGGCTCCTGCTGCTCCTTCTCTCGCCCCTCAACAGCAAACAGGTTGACAAAATGCAATCGGTTTGAGGCAATACGCAAACGGCAACGGCAACGGCAATCGGCATGCAGGCCGCATGCGCTTCCTGCCAATAAAAGTCATCATCATTATCGCTGTGTGTGTGTATATGTTGAGGGTGTGTACGCGTTCAAGTTTCTGGGGAATAGTCAACCCACGCAAGCATTGTTGAGCCATCACGTGAGCAGCGGCAGCTGAGCTGTTTAGTTGGCTGCGAATGGGCTGCTTATGCAATCATTTGAACGGGAGACGTTCACTTAATTAATTGCAGCCTCGAGGGGAAAGCTGCTACTGCTCATGCAACAACTTTCTCTGCTCCTCTTATTGCTACAATTATAAAGGAAACTACCAAGCTGACAAGTATTTGCACTACAGAACAATGCAAGTACAGAAGTTAAGTTTAGTTAAAAGGAACTGCTAATAAATTCCGCTTAAAATAAATATTTAAACAATACAAAAAAAAGCTAGAAAATTATTAAATGCAAATTAACATAGGCACTCAAATAATTTGCATTAACTGTTCCCGTTATGTTCTTCGCTAATGGCAATAAATTTAATTATTTTTAGGTGTCGCCTGCTGCCCGCAAGCGCAATTCATTCAATTCAATTTGGCCGCAAAGTTTAAAGCCAAAATGACAAAGAGAAAAGAAAAATCGATCACCTGCTTAAAGTGCAGAGTCGCCCACGACGACAGGGGTGGGAGAAGGGAGGCTACTTGGCAGCTGTGCCAATGCCTGCACTGGGCCGGGGCGGGCGAATGCATCAGTCAACGTCCTTAGAGCTTAACAAAGAAGGACAATGCGAGTACATTGCAGGAAGCAGACACCGGGCCACTTTATAAGCCAAACTCGTGTCGTTGTTGTTGTCGTCATTTTTGTTGTTGTTGTCGTCAGCACAGTGCGTTCGTCTGTTTGCGTACGAGGAGTGGAGAATTGCTGCTGCTCTGCCAGTTCCATTTTGGCAATTCGCTGCTGCATCTTACGACGAATTCAATTGAAAATTTGAGCAGACACTCAACGAGTGACGGGCGACGACTGACACGGCCGGGGAGAAAAGTAAATGGGGGGGCGACACTCGAAGAGCATCGCAAATTTAAAAACAAATTTGCCGCAAAGCAACAGCAAAGCAAAGGAGAGAGGAGAATGGGGAGTGGGGGAAACACAGCGAAACTTTCTCAAAGAAAACTTCGATTCAATTCGTTTGAATTCGTCTCTCTATCTCTCTTTCTCTGTCTCCCTGCTTCTCTCTCGCTCTCTCACTCTGTCTTGGCGCTGGTCAAGTGTGAACGTGCGTTTAAACGTTACGTTACGTATGCGCCACGTTGTCCGCTGCACTTCAACTTGGCACAATTGGCAGCGTCTCGTACATTCGTCTGTCTCTCCCTCTGTCCCTCTGTCCCGCTGTCCCTTTCTCTCGCTTTCCCCCTGTCTGTCTGTGCACCTTCCTCCCCCGCTGTCTGGGCAACTTTTGCCGGGATGTCGTCAGCTGTTTGCCTAGTGCAGTTTTCACTTTGTGGGCGCTACACAAAAAACAACAGACGCACACCCCAAGTGTGCAGCGCCCTCCCTCGATTGCTTGACTTGCTTGCTGGTGTGTGTATTTACTTTTGCCTTCTACTGTCTGCCACGACAGTCGCTCTCTGTTTGCTTTCCTGTATGTTTGCCGTTCGTTTAGTCGTCGTCGTTGGCTATGACAAAATCAAAATCCAAATCAAATCGTTGACTCGATGCCAAAGTGGAAATTGTCAATAATTTCAAATTGATTTCTGTTTGATTTAACACACAGCAACAACCACAACAACACCCCCAACAACAACAACAACAACTATGACAACTGAAAGTAAACATCGAGCACTACACGTATAATTGTGCCAAGACGAAGACGGATACGGATACCTGGCTAGCCTGACACTTGCCACTTGCCACCACTTTGCCAGCTCTGTTTTTGGGGGCGTAAGTGAAAAAGCAAACTTGGACGCGGCGCGCAAAGGGCATTAGACAGCCATTAGGGGCACGGCCTGCTTTTACGAGCTGGCTCATAAAAAGCATTACTTGAACTGCGCCTGTCTCGTAAAACTCGTGAAATTCCCGTTGCCCGTTGCCCAATAAAGGCAAATCGATAAGTGTGCTCGAAGTGTCGGAATGGCCCGTAAACTAATAGAAATCTTAACAATACGCGCGAAATAAAACTATAGTATACATGTAGGCGCGTATAAACTTTACGAGTTATGCGCTAATTAGCTTTACGAGCCCAACTCCCCAGCGGAAACAGACATATATATATATATATATACACGATATATAGATGAGAAGAGTATCTCTTACCCTGCTTGGGCGAAACGCTGAGCACCTGCTGCGGCGACTGTTGCTGCGAGTGAATCTGGTATTGCTGCTGTTGCTGCTGCTGCTGCTGCACAGCCACTGCCTGCTGCTGGGCAGCGCAGACTGCGGCAGCAACTGCGGCTTGCTGCTGCTGATGATGAGCGGCTGCTGCAGCAGCTGCTGCGGCGGCAGCGACGGCCTGTTGCTGCGACTGCTGCTGCTGGTGCGGCGACTGAGACTGCGGATGCTGCTGCTGCTGCTGTTGCTGCTGCTGCTGCTGCGTGGTGATAATAGACATTTGCTGCGATGGCTGCTGCGACTGCTTGGCCTGATGCTGCTGCTGCTGTTGTTGCTGCTGCTGCTGTGGTGCAGGCGCCTGTTGCTGCTGTTGTTGCTGCTGCAGGTGCGTCTGGTGTATGGCCAGCAATTTGGTCTCGTAGGGCTTGGCGCCCACCGACAGGGGCTGACTGCTGAGCGTCATCTGTGCTGTTGCTGGCATCATTAGCGTGGGCATTGCCAACATCTTTTCAATTGCACTTTAATGTGCTGTTGCTGCTGCTCCTGCTGTTGCTGTTGTTGCTGCTGCTGCTGCTGCTGTTGCTGCTGCACGTTCTGCGGTTAAACGCGATTCGCTTTGATGTTTAATGAAGTGCCGCCTCACAGTTGATGTGTCTCATCAATTCGTGCTATAATTCTACTAAACAATTTTCGGAGCTGCCTTTTTTTTACGTTTGTGGTGAAACCGCACTTTTAATTGCTCTGTTGCTGTTGCTGTTGCTGTTTGTTTTGTGTTTGTTCGGTGTGTTTTTTCTCGTTTTGTTTGCTTGCTTTTAATGTTATGTGCAAATCATTCGAAGCGTTAAATGATTTCTACAATTTTATTTGTTTTTTCTCGTTTTCAAAAGTTTCCTTTTGCGGTTTGCGCTCGCATTTATTTTACGTGTTTCGCTTTTTTATTTCGGTTTGTTTGTTTTTCGTATTTCGTTTTTTGTTTTTTTTTTTTCGTTCAATTTAGCTTTACCTTCACTTATCACAGGCCAATGAGAATTTGGTTGAAAAAGTTCATGTGGTTTTTGTGTTTAAGTCGCACGCTAAAATCACAAATATTTCGCAAATAAATAACGAGGCAAACTTAAAGTGCGTAACAGCTTAAACATAATAGAAAAGTAATAGATATATGTACTTATACATATCATTCACATAATAAACATAATAAATAACGTATACATCATTTCTGAACTCTCTCAGGGAGTATCCTAAACAGCCCTCAGCAGTTTTATGTACCCAATCTGGACATAAAAGACGTAATCCCTAATTCCCAATTATGTCTGATCCAGCGATCTCTGCAACACTAATAACCCTTTCTTCCTCTGTCTCTCTCTATCTCTTTCTGCCCCTCTGCCTGTCTCTTTCAGTTGAGTTCATGTAAGCTCTGCACACGCAGCTCCTTGCGGTAATTGGACATTTTATGCCTCGTCTTTTATGATGTTGCCCCAGCGAACATTGCCAAACATTAAGGGGCAGCAACAACATTATCGTATATCAGGCCTAAGCCATTCACACATCATTTGAAAAATTAAATTTAATATTTTACGATTTGTGTGCGCTGTACTGTTCTGTTCTGTTCTGTTCTGCTCTGTTTTGTTGCGTGTTTGCTCGGCATATTTGGGGCGCATACAAAGCAAGGAAGCGTGAGCGAAAAGAAAATAAAATATAAAAAATTATGCGAGAGACGCGCTGCCAAAGTGCCGAAAACAGAAGTACAAACACACACAAGTACACACACGCACACGCACACACAGCAAAACAACAAAAAATTATAACAATAATAATAAAAACAGAACTGAATACAAGCAGAAAGCTGCTTTTTACGAGTGACGCGCCCCAGAGACAACAACCAGAGACAGACAGAGACAGCGAAAGGCAGGAAGAGCGAAAGGCAGAATCGAAACTCTGAAACTCCAAAAATCGCACGCCCCAAGTGTTGGCAAGTGTCAGGATCAGACGCTGTCACAGCCACAGCCACAGTCGCAGCCTCTGTCGACGTCAGTCTAACGTTTCCGGTTTTTATAGCGCAACGCGCACAGAGCAGACGAACAAATGTTATGTATAAATATAAACTTATATTTTTATTTTTAAAAGCCAAGACACACACACTAACACACACACATGCACATACACATACAGCACACAGACGTAAAAACAGCGACGAATGCTAACCAAAAAAAAAGATTGTACAACTCACAGCATTCGCTGTCATCTAACTGCTTTATGCATGTGTGTGTGTGTGGGTATGTAAGTGTGTGATTGTAAGAGTGTGTGTGATTCATACACACAAATGCACTGGCCTTTTTTATATGGCCGCACTGTGTCGGCGGCAGTCGGCGTTGGCTTTCTGAAAGCATTTATTGGCTGCGCGTTGTCGGTTTATATGCCACATAAGCCGAAGTGCCATTCTGTGTGTGTGTGAGTGTTTTGTTGTTCTTGCTGTACATAATGTAGCTAAAAAACACACACAAAAAATATGCAGAAGCCGATTCGTTGCATTCCATGTTAATACAAGCGAAATCGATTCTTAGATCTGAGAAAGAAGTTCTCAGAGAAAGTAAAAAAGAATTGAATTGTTTTTTTATTCAGCACAAATGTTCAGTATTTGTCTTCCGAATGCACTTCCCAACACTGCTATGACTTAATCAGCTACCACACTCTGCACTTTAATACACAATCTCACTTTCTGAACACCCTGCGAATCGAAAGTCAAAGTTAAAGTTCTTGCCAAGAATCGAACTGTCTCTCTCACTCACTTAAAACACTGTCTACAAAAAAGAGAATCCCACACTGAAGAATAAAACTGAGAAGAATTCAGAGAACTTTCAAAACACTAATTTCAAATATATGTAAATAATAAATGTATATATTGTATATTTCATTTTATATTATATTTTTGTTTATATTCTTTTCAAGTCTTTGTTTACTTTTCTTCGATTTTTATAACACACGATGCCAGTTTGGGCTTTGTTTTGCGTTTATAGTTTATTCTGTTTTCTCTTTTATGTTTTCCGTGAAGTGTTAAGTACCGTCTTCTTTAAGTTGTTGCGTGTGCAGATGCAGATTTTCCGTTTTGCTTTGGTCTGTTTCTGTTTCAGTTTCAGTTTCTTAGTTTGTTTGGAAATTATAATAACAACTTAACAACAATGTAACGAATATCCTTTCTTTACGAGGACACAATTCAAACTGAATGCGAAGCACGCTCGTCGGCCTCACAAATAGTCAAAGCATCGTCGTCAGCGTCTTTCGAGCGTACCGTTATTCTGCCGGCGTCGCAGTCGTGCTGCCAACGCGCCGAGTCCTTGCACGCCAACGAGCGCAGCGTTCGTCAGCCTCATCAACTTCGGCTCGCAACATGCTCAGGCATGCGCGTCGCTCCAGTTCGAAATGGTTTGTGTCCCCGCTAAGTGAGTGTACCATTTCCCGTTTATGGCACATTTCCCGCTGTTTGTGGGGATATTTATGGTACAGGCAGCTGTTATACAGCGCAGTGTTGCTGCAGCTTCCTTTGCTGTTAACGTCTCTAAGAGGATTGACAGGATTTTGGGGCTTTCGGTACTTTTGAATTCCTCAGCAGCAGCACAAAAGGCTTGTGCACTGTGCATTGTTCCAAGGAGAACGCGACCACAATTTGGGCTTGCATCGACTGCTTTGCAAGACGACAGCAACGATAAAAACTTGGAATTGAAAAAGACAAACAAATGAGGGCGTCATAGATAGCACACATACACATCTCCATGCACACACACACACACACACGCACACTCAGAGACAGAGACAGCACATGCTATTGTTTATGCGCTCAAGAGCCAATAATCCACTTTTGTTTTGTTATCATTCGCGCGCCCCGTAACCAAACGCCTTGAACCACCCTTCTGTGCCTGCTACTCCCTCCCTCCCTTCTCCCGCACTGCTGCCTCTATCTCTACTCAAGGAGCTAAGCGCCTTTGCCTTCTCCTTTCTCCACTTAATTTCTACTTGATTTGTCGCTTAAGAAAACTAATTGTCTGCCTTTTGTTGAGCGTGAAAACAATAGAAAACATTTTAGCAACTGTTACTTTGGCCAAAAGCGTGTTAGAAACATGCTGGAAGGCACTGTGGAAAGGGGCAAGGGGTGGAGGGCAGCGCGTGGCAAATGTGCCGAAGAAGAAATTCTGCGGCAAAGAGCAAGTGGCTAAAGAAGTGGCTGGCGGCCTTAATGGTTTTGGGGCTCTTTTGGTCATGCGAAAGTTGATGGCTTTGCTGGGCCGTCTGATGATTGGACTTTAGCTGTGGCTGTGGCTGCGGCTCAAGGTCGTTTCCCAATGGCGGAAATGCAACTGTAATTTCGCCAGCAAAATAATTTACATAGACAAAAGTCGAACAGTTTTTTCGATCTTTAAGTTGTTTCTGTTGCACTTATGTCAGCGAACGATCTGCAATGGAATGAGAAAACCTCTAACAATAAAGAATGCAATTAATTTGCGATTTAAATTTCAGTTTTGACAGCTTGTTAACACATAAAAAATTAAAATGAAATTAAAACAAAATATCAGTTATGCTCACATCAATTTTACCGTGTGAAATCAATTTTCTATAGCAATTGATATATTCCCTTATATATTGTATTTCAATTTCATTTTTATGAAATACGTTGATTTTGTGTTGAATGCTTTTAATGAGCACAATTTATTTAAATTGAAACTAGACGACGCAGCAACGATATTGTTTTTGACAGCTTTCATTCGTTGTTGAGAGACAGAACACAGAATTATCATACACGTGGTAAATGCAATGTGCCAGAAGGTTCTATTTCAGCTGTCGAAGCATTTAATTAACAGCTTACCTGATTACCTACGTTGCGGTTGTCGATAGAAGCGCCCAAATTCGCCCCTGGCTGCCAGAAGCCCATCACAATTCGAATGTAACATATTTTAAACTGCATTTTCATGGTAATATAACGTTTTTTTATCTTTTTACTATACACCACAGTATGGATACTTTATTTTGTAGAATGTGTAAAAGCTAATAACTAATAATAATATAAATAATGAATTTGATACATTTAGTTAGTTTTGATATGTGAATGAATGGACTTCCTCGGGAAAAAAGCGCGTGAAGTTTATTATTTGATGATGTACGCAAAAACATTAGCAACATTATAATTAAAGTCGTATAATTGCGATAACAGGCACTTAAACATACTATTATACTAAAAATATAAATTATAAATAAACTAAATGTATTTCAATGTAATTGATTTTAGGTGTTTTTACCATTCGATTATTAAAAAAAGTCAAGAAGGGTAATTTCCTGCAACAGGCAGGAGGAGGCGTGACAGACTCGACAAAGTACATATATTCTTGATCGGGATCACTAACTAAGTGGATTGAGCCATGTCTGTCTGTCTCTATGTCTGTCCATCTGTCCGTCTGTCTATCTATAAAAACAAACAATTAGATTACAGCTATTATAAAAGCTAGAGACACATAATTTGGCATGAAGATTCCTGTCTTTCCTGACCAAATCAAGTTTATTTTAAGTATTAGGTGCCACGCCCACCGCCCAGTAAATCAATAATTAAATTTTTCAAGTCGATTTGTAAGTGACGTTCAAAAGATACAACTTTAGCATTTACCTAGCTGACTATATTATCCACTTCTCCTCCACTTTTCAAAGATTCGATCAGCGCTGCACTTTATTTTAATTAGTTTTTAATAGCTATACTCTACAGAACTCTAATTCGAGACTAGCGCCATCAATAAATATTAACTTATCACGCTTAAAATAATATCAGCCTGAGCAAATTTGTTGATAGTATAATTCATATAAAAGATTTTGTAAATTGAGTTATGCCAGAACCAAAGATATTTCATAGGAAAATGTGTAATAATGAATAACATACAAAAGTCTCTTTCTCATTATTGCGTTGTCCATACTAAAGACAGTTAAGCTAGAAGTCTTTATACCTTCCATTATGACAGCAATTGAATTTGCCAGTTCAAAGGGGAAGTAATCGGGACATCTCGCCACGTAGATTGGCTAGCAAAGTGTTTATCAGGCTGCATTGGCAGTAGACATTCACGGCACATACCGTTTCCCAATATCTTTGGTGCCTTCTCGGGACGGGCACTTCTATAGGGCAGCAGGGTGCACATACGAGAGGGTGAGGAAGAGTGGACGGGGGTAGGGGCATGGTAGCATTAAAATGCGAAAGTCCTCGAAGTTCCGCGCCAGCGTTGACGGCCACAACAATCGCGATGGAAACATGGCGACACATTATCCGCTGCGCTGCTAACTACATACATATGCATGCGCACACACACACACACTCAGGCACATTGGCATGCACAGGTGTGTGTGTGTGTGTGTGTGTACACACAGGCGCATGGCATGTAAAGAAATCACGTGAGCGATTAAAATCTGAAGGAAAGTATTTCTGTTTTTCCTTTCCCCTTCTCCATCGTCCTGCTCCCACCTCCCTCTCCCCCTCCTGCTCTTTGTGCTGCTGCAGCAACATCGAGGGTTGTTGCCAAGCGCTCCCCATGCCCACCCCTCTGCCCATCTCACGCTGCCAGCTGAGGTGTAAATGAGTAGAGTTGAGTCGAGCCGAGTAGAAGGGTTGCTCGCTGCAGCAGGCAGCAGGCAGCGGACTGCGACGCCGGCAGAGCAACAGTAGCGCGTGTAATTGGAGGCGAGTGTCGTGTAAAATGTAAAACTTGCGCCGTAAATAAATCAAAACTTTCTGACTGAACAAACATTCAGGTGAGCGAAAAAATGCAGCGTGTGACGGCAACAGCCGCCAGCAGCGAGAGGCAGCGAGCAGCAGCAGCGCCAGCCGAGGCAGACAGCCAAGCTGAGCTAAATGCGGGCCTGCAAGGGAGAGGGGAGGAAGGGGGTGTTGGCGGAGGCACAGTCCGTGCACAGTTTCTCGTATTGACAAGTGCGCTCGAGGGGTGCAGGCCGTAGATGCTGTGGATGTGGATGTGGAGCAGGCACAAGTACGCGGCGTACGGTGGATTATTTATGCTAAAAATTGGAACAGCTGCCGCCGTTGGGCTTGAGCAAGCGCACGGCCTCTGCTGGTGTCGCTGCGTGCGGCGACTGCGCTGCCAGCGCTGTGTGTTGTGTGTTTTTTCTTGCTGACGATAACCCAACAAAGCTTCCCAATTATAAGAGAATTTCAATACTGAATTCATATTGAGGTTCCCTCTCACTCTCTCTCTCTCTCTCTTTCACTCTTTCTTCGTTCAGCTGTCTCTCTCTTTCTCTCTACTAAGTTGTATAGATCTCCTTGTATGACGCATTTTATTGATTTATTGCATAATGCCCGAGTAAGTATGCTAAACAGTTTGACCCTCACTTGGGGGCTCGCCGCAAAGTTTCTTGATTTATATATTCATTATATTCCTGCCGCGCACAAAGTGAAATGTAAATGGTGCATTAATACAGTAACAGCAGATACGGCTACACACACACACACACACAAATACATATTTATGCATTCTATATAGACGTGTATCTGGAGAGCATTAAAGTTGCGAGCAAGAAAAGTTTCGCACGGAAATCTTTGCAAAATGTGCTCAGCGCGCTGTCACAGCACACACACACACACACACACAGAGATAGCCTGCACATTTGTAGTTTGTGCTAGTAATAATAAAATCATAAAATTATTATTATAAATAAACAGCGGAATAAAAGAGATCTTAAAACCATTTGCGGGCTTCCGTAGCCAAGTAAACTTTTTGATATCTTGAGCAAAAAACTCGAGAGTAAGTTGACAGGCTTTTTTCTCGATACCCTGTGCCGCCATAGAGTGGGGTATATGCCACCACAAGTTAACAACTCGCTCTGGTATACATAACAAACTGCAACATACACATACTCAGCATATTAAATTCAATTGAAATACTTTCACAATTCACTTGAAATTTAGATTAAAGGGTATCTCACAGTCGATCCTCTACATTATAGTGCCTCTTTCTTTTTTTGCCATAAATATATTAAGCCGCAAAACTTTGCCCATTGCCAGTAGGTGCTCAGCTGGCGCCTCTAGCAGCCTGCAGCCTCCAGGAGAATTGATGACCAGAGTTTAAGTTAATTGTATGTGGTGGGGGGGAGTATGCTGGACAGGCAGGGGGGAGGGGGAATCGGAACGACATTGCGGCATGCTGATTGTGTCAAGATTCCGTTTCAATTTGCGCCGCGATAAGGCAAACGAGACATAAAAGTAAATTGAAATGCCTGTCGCTCGCATCAGTCTCATCAACCTGATGGACCTGCCCGATGCCCATTGCCCGTTGCCCGTTGCCCGCTGCCCGTTGCACGTGCAGATGGCAGAGTTTCCAAAAATTTTTAATTGAATTTCACACTGGACACTCGGGACCATTGTCTGGTGACAAAGGGGGGGGAGGGCATTCCCATTCCCATTCCCCACTCCCACTCTACATAATGCGGTGCTACTCACTGTGCAGCGGTATCATGTACTCCATTTCCGAGTCATCGCTGTCGTCCGCTGCCGCCGTCGCCTGCTGCATGCTCAGTTGACCGCCTCCGCCTCCGGCTGTGGGCGTGGCTGTGGCAAACGAGTTGGTGCGCTGTGCCATTTCCATGGCACGCAGCGCGGGCAGATTGCGGGGTAATTTGCCAGTCTGCAAGAAAGAACAAGGCGAGAGCATATTCAAATTAGACTTGTGTGAGTGTGTGTGGAACACGTACGCAGGACGGGTTTATTTGGCAATAGCAATTATTAATTGACAGAGATTGCTAGCAGGGGTAGGTAGGAGCGGGGTAGGGGAGTGGGCAGCTGCGGGTCTCGTTGCCACTTTAAGGGCCCCCAAAAGGAAGACAAATGTTCCTTTTGCTGTGCTAGACAAATCATGAAAAAGGATAACACGTTGTAAGCTGAGCAATGGAAACAAATGCGTTAGCTGCGTTGTGCACCTTGCTGGAGATGCCATTCTTTTCTTTCTCTCTCTCTCTCTCTCTCTCTCCTTCTCTCTTCCACACGAAACTAAAAAGAACAACAGCAACAACAATAACTACAGCAGACAGAGCGAACGTACAACTAGAAGCTGCCAGAAATCCAATTTCAGCAAGTAGCACGACATAAATTTGTTTGTGCCGCACACACACACACAGAGACACGCATTACAGGTTGTCCTGCAAGGGAATTGGGCACGGTCAGCAATGAAGGGGAAGTGTGGTGGATAGGGGTGAAGTGGGGCAGCAAAAAGGGGGGAGCAAATGAATTCTGTTAATGCAGACATTACTCGAGCATATTAAAAGTCCAAATGGTCATTTCGTACAGAATTTTATAGCGACTAGCCACACACACCAACACACACACACCAGCACACACACAGCTAGACAGACAATCGAGCTGGAGGTGGGAGGGCCACAAATAGGCACATTTGTTCCGCCCACCTCCTCCCACGTGGGCTGCAGCCAATGGGCAATGTAGTTAGCAGTTCCGTGTCCGCTCTCTGTTTACCTTGCCACGACAATTGCGGTCGACAACAACAATAACAGCACTGCATACATGTATTATCCACACACATACACATATGTGTGTATATGTATGTACATTTATATATTTACTTTTTTTTTGCACGCATTCCTCCCCAGCCGCAAGTAGCCCCAACTGAGACACCCTTCCCCCCCCCCCGTGCCCGCAAGCACATTTAGTTTATTTGATGTTACGAAATGAAAATTGTGACATAAAAGGGACTAACAACATAATTAAGTAGTGTCCAAATGTGCAAATCCAAAGGCATAAAAAACATTTCGAAAAAAAAACGAGAAGGCCGCAAAACCAGCAAAGCAAGAGGAAGAAAGGCAGAGGGGGAAGGGGCCTGAACTGCGTTTATGTTCGGCTGCTGTTCAACGAAATGACACTTAAAGGATTTGACTCAGAGCCAGGCTTCAAGTAGGCAAGTAAGTGCGAGACAGAGAGAGAGAGAGGGCCTGCTCACTGGGCGCACATTATGCTGCGATGCCGTCGCCGTTTTCCGGTTTTGCTTCGCATAATTTTTAGTTTTTGCTGGCCACGTGTCGACCACAAAGGGTCATGATTAGTTTGCTCAATAAAGGATGTGCCCAATGGGAGAGGAAGGGCAACAAATAAACAACGGCCAGAGAGTGGGAGAGAGATAGCAAGTGTTCAGTCTCACGCATAACTATCACACTCCTTGCTCGGAGTCGACACGTTTTCGGCTTAGTCAAGGCGCAACGACTCAGAAATTATGCCACATTTATTCATGTACAGCAAGCAAATGGCGCTTAAACAAAGATTATCCTAAGCAACAACAAAAAATATGTATAAAATAATAAAAAACAGTTCAACTTATTTATGCAAAAATGGAATTCAAGATCCGCAAGAAGTTTTATCCAAGAATTTCTGCTGACGTTGCGCGGCAATCAGCGAAATTAAAAAATTGACTTACTAAGACTTTGCTGCCTTTGTATTGTATTATATACAGTGTGTACTACATGTATATGCATGTCTATGTATATAATATAGGTCTGTATGTATGTGTATTTCTGCATAAGTCTTGCGGAGCCGTCGGCGCAGCGTTCTGCGGTTTGTGTCGGCTCAATTTAGTTGTTCATTCTTTGAGTATTTGATTTCATTTCTGGCTTTGCCACTGTTTGCTCGCTCTGTGTGAGTGTGCGTGTGTATGTGTGTGTGTGTGTGGCGTGTACAGTTTTTTAATAAAAACAAATTCAGCGGACAGCCTGCGGCGCACATGGCAAGTGAAATTAAATTATTTCGTTGTGTTTTGTGCCAGTCGTGCTCGCCTTGTGCCGCGATCTGGACGCTAACGCTTTATCATTTCTTGCTTGCCGTTGACAGGAATATGTGGAGCAGCACAGCAGGGGCAGGGAGCTGTGGGAGAAAGGGGGTGCCGGCTGCCATTTGACGGGCCTGTCAGGGCAACAGCGCCAGCAGAATCCGCTGCCTTGTTTGTAATTTTGTAATTTAATGACCAACAGACATATCAAATATGCATGTCGTGCCTGACGGACAGACAGACAGATGGACAGACTGTGGACAGTGGTAGGTCTTATCCTTGCTGTGCTGAAATGGACTCGCTAAAGTCCCGTTTGAGTTTCGGCTTACAGCAAGTCGCCAGCCAGGACTCCAACTTTGAACTGCCTTTGCCACGTGGCAATTGTATTAAATTGCATTCGAGAAAACGCATTCCGCATGGCACAGCGCATTCTCCCAATTGGATGCACTCATTAAGAGTCGTCCCATTCGGATTGTATGCAAATGATTCGTTACAATGCCGAGCTTTAATCACACACATCGTCATCCTGCTGCTGCTGCTGCTGCTGCGACCTTCGGCAAATGCGCCATGCAAATATTGCAAATTGGCTGTCAATAATATGGAAATCGCAGAAATTGCAGCCATCAAAGGATTAAAGTTTTTATAAAAATGCCGTCGATGTATTGCAAACACAGCACACTCACAGACACACACAGACACGCGCTGCCGTGTATTGTATTCATATTTATATATGCAAGTTTGTCCAACTGTCGAGGCGTCCACTTGTCCGTCCGCTGCTGCGAGGGCATGACATGTGACGTGATTTCCACGCTGCGTGTTGCTGCTGTTGCTATTTTGCTGTTGTTGTTGCCCGGGTTGCATATTGCGGCGCACTTCCGTTTCCTGCCGGCACTGCGTTTCTTTTGCATAATAGACGTTGATTAATGACGGACCAGCGGACAGGTAAAAGTGAATGCAATACATTATTTATGAGCCGCAGCCCATCAGGCTGCATAATTAGCGACGACGCGTCAAAATATCCAGTAAAATTATAAACGCACACCAGGCTGCATCTCAAGGCGCAATCGATGGGGCCAAACTGCAATTGCTTTTGCTTTGACAGTTGCCAGTTGTGATGTGGGGGGGAGAGAGAGAGAGAGAGAGAGAGAGAGCGGAGGCACCTACTGGTAGTGCTGCCTCATAAATTAGCCGCCTCTCTTACTCTCTACTACTGCTGGCACATCAGTCAGTCAGCGCACAGCTTGGTAGCCCGAAAAACAGAAAGACATGCCAACGGCATCAATCGACAAAAGTGCAGGGCAATGAAGGACATTACTAGCATGGAGCAGGAGCAGGAGCAGGAGCGGAGAGAAGGCATGGGGCATAGGGCATGGGGCATGGAGCACGGAAGTGCCATAGCAGAGTTGGGCCGGAAAGACACGCAACATTGCATATTGGGAGCACACGGGGCGTATGAGCAATGCCAAATGTTGCCAGCAAGAATGAACTAAGCTCGGCCCAAAGCGACGACCTGACGTCTGTCTCCGTCTCCACCTCGCACCCCTTGCCCCTCTCTCTCTTTCTCACTCTGCCGCCTCTCGTTGCTTGCTGGCAACTGGCAACGATATCGCTCATAATTTCCAATTCGCATATTGCGGCTTGCAGGCGGCCAAACAAACACAAACTCAAACGCACATGCAGACACACACACGCACACACTTACACGCACATACAGATGCATGCCCATCTGCATTGTCTCTGCTAAATTCTGCATATCCTGACATTGCGTGCCCCACAATGTCCTGGTCTGTTTGCTCAGTTCCAGTTAAGTATACGCACGGTATGCCAATGCCGTTGCTCCACCTCCTTCTCCTCCTCCTTGCTGGTGCTCGACTAGAACGACGACGACGATGACTACGACAACGGCCCGTTATTTTATAGGCCCATAAAAACTTCATATACAACTTTCGCATATCGTTTCCCCAGGAATTTATTGGGCACAGGTAAACAAACAAAAGCAGTTCGCCTTGCCACGCCACGCCTTGAAATCAGACTCAAGCCTAAGTTTTTAATGGCAGACAGTTTTTTGAGAACTTCCAAGCTTATTAAATTCACTATTTTTATGCGATTTAACGAGCACAACTTTATTTATATGTCAAGGCGTCATAAGGATCATTCCGTCTTTCTCTTGTTAAATATTCCGTTTTTCTATGAAATGAAATTTGAAATTAATTTAGAAATTCGTTACTATAATTAATAGAAATATTAAACTGCACTCTTCATATTTCATATTCCTCTGTAAGATAATTTAAAAGTTGATATCGTGACAAGCCTGACCGCTGCAAGCACAACGCACATTCAACTAATTGCTCAATAATTGACAGCTTGACGCTTTGGCTAATTTGCTTATGCATGTAATGCTGTCAAGAAGTTTTGCAACAATTTTTTGCTTGGTCGCCACAGCGAGTAAAATTATCTGCACACATAAAAGTTGAGGTTATGTACACGAGTTGGGTGTACAAAGGCACCAGCCACAGCTCGTTATAAAAATATACCAGAAATAAAGGATATTTTAGGTATGGTGAAAGGTTCTGTAGCAAGTTCTTATATTCTCCGATCGTCTTTAGCTAGTGATTTACTATATAATGGTTGCAGAATTGAGTAAAATTGTTTGTTTTTATTATTTATGAAAATCTCTATTTCTAACTGATTTTTGATATGAAATAGTTGTCCGGCTTTAAAGAAATGATGACTAGCTAACTTTCATTGGCAATGATTAGTTAAGTTATTTCAAAAATCAATACTGTTGTTTATTTAAAAATCCTAATTTAAGCCGATTGTTCCTATGGCAGTTATATTGGTCCGATTTTAATAAATAATAATATAATAAATTTCATATGCATATTCTATTTAAATATATAGAAAAAGTCCGATGTATTTGGGTTCAATATCTTGATAGTTAATAAAAATGGTCAATAGTTTGTTTGACAGCTATAAGAAATATCGATCCTCTCTGGCTTCTTTCAACTTATTCACAACGTGCAACACTTAGAAGCAAATGTGCCAAGTTCCATCAAAATAGCTCTAAAACTAGTTTACGTTGCAACAGTCAGACAGATATGTCTAGATCGACTCCCCTGTTGATACAGATTCAGAATATATATTTATACTTTATGGGGTCAAAAATATCTCTCAAGGTGCGTTGCAAACTCCTAGTCAAAATTAATTTTGCCTCTGCAAGTGTTTAAAAACTGAAACATTGAAATGAAACATCAACAGTTGAGCTGTCAAAGGTTAAAGGTCATTCACATTTTGTGCCTTAAATAAATATAGACAATATTTGAGAAGAAATAAATGCCCTTTTTATTGGAAGAAGTGCTTAGGCAGATATCGAATTTCACACCAAACTGTCTCCTTTTAAATAAAAGCATTATCTCCCTTAATCGATAAACAATCGGTCAATTAGCACAGTCGAAACAACATTTATTCCAACTAATTTCTTTCTTACGCGAATCCAAGGCGAATATTCTTTCACGTACTTGTGTTTCTTTTCCCCGTGTCCGTATTGCTTTATTAATTAGCCAAACTATGTGCGTATGTTCTTCCCACTTCTAATAGCGAAACCACTCCATGTAACCGAATATCTGGCAGGCAGGCAGGCAGAGTCTAATTTATGTAAAAGGCAAATAAATCAATTAATGTCAAACAACCTGTAGACAACACGGCGGACAAACAACAAAGATACAAACGCTGTTGTTGTGGTTGGACGGAAAAAGGTAGTGAAGGGGGGGAAGGGAGCACGGGTAGGGAGGAGTTTCTGCTTCGTTAGACTAATAATAATTAGAAGCCCACTGACATTTTGAGTCGAAGGCAAATACAATTAATTACCACAAAATACAAGTAAACACAATACGAATTTATAAAGACGCACACACACACACTGACGTACACACACACACACACATACACACAGAGTGTGGGCAGTCGAATATCAAAAGCCTTCGCCAGGCGCCAAATCAATAGTTGAGCAAAAGAAAACTTGGCCATTTCTGGCGGGCAACATTTTCAAATGTAGCTACAAACACATACAAAGTAATGAGTTAGTATCCAGAGGAAAAGAGCAGGGAGGAGTGAAAGGGATAGGGAGATTGAGGGAAATGGAATGAGAGTGAGTACCAAGAAACAAGCCAGCAACAAAAACAACAACAACAACAACAAGGGGCACAACAAATATGCCAATCAATTATACGGCCAATTAAATACTGAAAAAGCAACGAGAAATGCCGAAAAATATAATGGAGTTGAATCAAGTCGCTGCCCTGAGCAGGGCAAGAATAACAACAACAACAAGAGCACAACTGACTCGTGACTTCAATTTACGTTAGTTTAGTGGTGAAAACATTTTTATTTGTTATTGAAAATAAAGACGTGCACGTTGCCAAAGATAAACAAAACTGTTTGCGGCCAACTGAAACTCGCTAAGGTTCTCCGCTCCAAGCAGCACGTGCAGGACGCGTTTTTGTAATGAGCCTGCGCCCGTGTGGCAGAGAGCTGCCTCCAGTTAAAGTTGTCAAAGAACCACAAATTAAATTACACAATTTCCACAGAGATCAGCTAAGGGGAAACTGGAAAAGTCTCCCTCGATTTGCTTCCACATTTTGCTCGTCATTCACCTTTGCAACTCATGACAGGCAGAAGAGGAGCAACCGGGAATGGGCTCATTTCGGCAGAGTTATTTAAGCTATTTTCCATTCAATACAACATTCTCGAACAACATCCCCCCAAAAGAATTTCGAGAAATAATTCCATGCAGACAGCAAGCAGCACCAGGAGCAGCAGCTGCAGCAACGCAACGCAACGAGACCAAACCAAACAGAGCAAAAGTTATTTCATGTATCGAATGCCTTTTGAGCTGGCAATGAAAAGACAGTTACTGGAAGCACCAAAACAAAAATACCCTGTATAACATGGTACTCATGAAATGAAGGCAATATTGAAGTGATCTTCTAAATGTAACAAACTAGCTGAGTGTGATTTCTGTCTCTAAATAAAGTGAGATACACAAGTAAGAAGACAAATAGAGAAAGATCCCCTTAGCTAATCAAGAATATATACGTAGTATATATCTTTCCCTCATATATTGTTATACTGCTGTATACACCCCTTTGCATCTATTTAACTAAGCGGCAATATGTTACTCCACTTGAAATGCAACAAATTTGTGGTGAAAACAACTGTAACTAATATATTGCAATTACAACAACAAGTGGTAGGCAGACAGGTGCACATTAGTCGCTAGTTGTTGTTGCAGTATCTTATTGTTCTTTGAGCATTACGAGCAAATTGCAATGCACAATATATATGAGTATGTTGCACTAACTCAGGACTAAGCGGGCACTCGAGCTCAGCTTCAATTTATACAATGCACAAACATTTCAATAACGCAGACGAGGTGTGCACACCACACGCACACACACAAAGATATTGCTCGGTTGAGTTGGTAAATTTCTTGCATTTATAGTTGAGCATATGTTGGAGCGATATAAGCAGACACCTTTAACACGCATATTTGGTTTATTTAATTAACCCTACCTAATGGGCAGCAGCAGCTATTCAACTATTAAATTGCTTACGAGGGCATTGGGGGAAGAAGAAATTATCTCCAGCTTGAATTGGGTGATTGAGATGCATCGAATATCGGTAATATGTTTGTAATATATATGTATGTGTAGCTAATGTGTTGCATAATTGAATGTAATAGGTAGAGGAGGAGAGAGAAGACGCTGAGGCAAAGGAAGAGGTAGATGTGGAAGTAGAGGTAGAGGTAGAGGTAGAGGTAGAGGTAGAGGTAGAGGTAGAGGTAGAGGTAGAGGTAGAGGTAGAGGTAGAGGTAGAGGTAGAGGTAGAGGTAGAGGTAGAGGTGAGGGAGGTAGAGGTAGAGGTGGAGGTAGAGGTAGAGGTAGGGGTAGAGGTGGAGGTGGAGGTGGAGGTAGGGGTGGAGGTGGAGGTAGAGGTGGAGGTAGAGGTAGAGGTAGGGGTGGGGGTGGAGGTAGAGGTAGAGGTAGGGGTGGAGGTGGGGGTAGAGGTAGAGGTAGAGGTGGAGGTAGAGGTAGAGGTAGAGGTAGAGGTAGAGGTAGAGGTAGAGGTAGAGGTAGAGGTAGAGGTAGAGGTAGAGGTAGAGGTAGAGGTAGAGGTAGAGGTAGAGGTAGAGGTAGAGGTAGAGGTAGAGGTAGAGGTAGAGGTAGAGGTAGAGGTAGAGGTAGAGGTAGAGGTAGAGGTAGAGGTAGAGGTAGAGGTAGAGGTAGAGGTAGAGGTAGTGCTAGACGCAGTGCTTTACGTAGAGGTTAGAGCTTGAGGTAGAATTCAAGGGAGTGCTACAGTGAAAGAGGGAGTAGAAGTAGAACACCAACATACTTCATCATATATGATCTGGATCAAGATCTGCAATAAGCAGGAAAATAGGAAGAAAATGAAGAATGCACCTGCATCATGGTCTTGAAGATCTTGCGGTTTGTGTATTGGAACTCTTGCAATCCCTTTGGCTTCAGAAGGGAATGCTGCAACCACCGCTTGGTTGCGCTTCGCTTGACTGGCTGCCTTTAATTTGACAGCCGTGGCCTGGCATTGTCGTTCTGTTCGTTTACGTGTTGTCTATCTTTGCTAGCGACACGCCCCGTTGTTGCGCTGCAACTGCTGCTCCTCCCCTGCACGAGCGCGTTGCTGTCCCACATTAGGAAACATTTTCTTTGTCAGTTAAGGTTGCATTTTATTGTGTTACAACAGAGTTTGGCCATAGTTGCCCGTGCCTCCTCCAGCTCCTACTGCTCTGTTCTATGTTTTGTGTTTTCTTGCACGCTTGCCACGCCTCCCTCCCCCTGGTTTTTCCATTGGGTGAGCGGCAGTTTGGGATTTGGCATGACAGCTCGCTTGAAATTGCGACTGTCAATTGCATTTAATTCGCTTTACAGTTGGCGGTTTGACCTTAGCTTAACAACAAATGGAGAGACAGAGAAGAAAGAAAAGACAGAGAGAGGGAGACAGAGAAGAAAAGCGCAAAACCTACAATTGACAGCTGGGGCAGAAAAAAGTTAGCTGTAAATTCTATTTCACAGCACTGTGAACGATAAGTTGATCAGTCGATTCAGCTGCCCATGAGAAATGTCTTTAAACTGTTCGTTCAATATTTTTGTGTCACATTTGAGTTTTGCATTCGTTAAGCATACGCCGTGTTTGCCGCGCTACACTGAAAGTGAAGCTGCTGCCGTCGTTTACAGTTACAAAGGGACGACGATTGCTGTTGTGCGTCGAGGGTCATGCAAAATAAACCGTTAAAACAAAAAGCTTTTGCGAGACTGCTTTTGAAATTTGGCGCCACAGCAAACTCTCACACACACACACAGGCACACATACAACAGACACACTCAGCATCCGTGGGCGCAACGAAGGCAAGCGAGCAGCTTCAACAAAGAAGCACTTGACAGACTCACACACACTCATACACACACACACGCATTGGTACGCACACAACGGCATTGTGGTAAAAGCTTTCAAGTACCAGCAGCGAAAATAAAATGAAAACGAAGCTGCAGCTGCTCGGCTGCTGCTCGCGTCGTCCTCTTTATCTGAGCAACAGCAGCAGCAGCGTTTAAGGGACTTTTGGTAACCCAACGCGTGCGTGTCTATGTGAGTCTTGCTGTGTGTGTGTGTGTGCGTTCGCCTGTAGATGTAGATGCGGTGAAATTCACGCTATTCAACACCAGCAGCCATCGACTTTCACTAACGCCACCTCGCGGCCACTGCACAGATTAAATTAACAGCGCTCTGTGAGCCAAGGATGTCCATGGTGGGATCAGGCCGAGCACGTCGACAAGAGGCGCAACTTTGCGAGTCCTTCAGCGCAGTGAAGCGTTCGTTGCGACAGTCTCGCAATCGCCATCTCTCTTTCTCTGTGTCTCTCTCAATGTCTCTGTGAAATGCGAGAAAGTCACCACACTCCGCAGCAACTGTTAATGCCGGCAACGCGCTCTGGCTCTGGCGCTCATAAGTATGCTACAGTTTTGTTCGCTGGCTGCTCTAGAAGCCAAATGGGTGGGAAGTAAGGGAAAGGGGAAGGGGAACTGCCAGCTGAAGGCGAGGTTTTGCTTTACGCGGTTGACATCGTTTTTGTCACATTGTCGCATTGTCGTTTGTCCAATTTGCCATTTTAGCTGTCAACATTTCGCACGCCTTTCAGCTGCCGCTGTTGTTGCTGTTGCTGTTGTCGCCGGCCACAAAGCGTCCTTTGATATTGCATCCTTTGGCGCAACTATCGGATTTCTTTTGGCTGAAATATCAACTTCACTGCTTGCATTACTTCAGCCTGCCTGCCTGTGCGACAAGGACATGACGCACTTGCACCCACACCCGCTCCCCCCTCCGCCCTGTCACTACGCTGCGCATTGTAATGACAACAACAGTTAACGATGCACTTCTTTTTGACTCCATAGTTTCTGGGGTATACCATCCACTGCGCCCACTCGGTGTGCCCTACAGGCTTGCGCATATGTTGTGCGTTGGCTTTTTGTTGGCAAGTTAACGGTTTATAAAATATGAATCCGTTTGCGAGCATGCATCACGCATCAGCCTGCAGCCATTAAGCCCCAACTCCAACTCCCAACCCAAACTCCAACTCTGTGTCCAGCCAAAAAAGTGCACTCCATCCTTCTGACTCACTTTTTTGGCGTGTTTTTCATATCTGCCTCCATTTGCTGGCAGAGTGATTCTGTTCCTGTTGTTGTTTTTTCCTTGTGTCTGCCCTCTTGCTTTTTGGCATACACAATGATCGGCAAAAAATAAAAAGGAAATCAAAGATAGCTTTACATAACTGTGAAGTGCTGTTTGCCCTTTCGTCTTCTGAGCAAAATGCATATTTGGTTGACCTAAGTAACCAGTTGTTAAGAGCGCATACTGAAAGTTTCTTAAAAATAATTTGAATGACAAAACAGTTAAAGCGGCAACATTCGAATTAAAAAGTTATCGCAGTCGTTCTTTACTTTTTGACAGGCGCAAATTATATTGATACAATACATTTTATAATTGAAGATAGTCTAGTTTTTAATGTTTTGCCTTGTTCTCGTACAAGGGTGGAGGACGCGACATCTTATATTTCAATTCAAGTTGTTCTGAAAACTCTAATGCCATATTTGGTATCTATAATTGTCATAGTTGCTTAGATTGGAGCAAATAAAAGGACATCGAATTGACCATTGAAAAAAGCTAATGTGCTCTTATACTCTTGTTTGACAATTTTAAATGATCTTTTAAAAGCGATTTATGTACTGTTCTTGAAATGTCAAATATTTTCATTTAATAACCAGGCGAAACCTGCAGTCAGGCTATGACTGCATAAGGGCATGGATGTTTTTAATATATTTTTTTACCTTTATCGGCTAAATTGCATTGTGTTTGCAAATAAATAATAGCACTAAAATGTGTCTGATACTGGACTTAAATAAAATACAAGTCATGCTATGGTAAAGCTTTAAGATCCTTAATATGTTTGTTGTTGACTGTTCAATCTTAATGAAATAATCACAAATCGTTTACAATGAAGTATATCTTATGTGTGTTATAAAACTTTGGTAGTTAAGCTTATATTGCAGCTGTAATGCAGTTCTCAAGTAGATTTTACTGATTTACGAAGGCGAAAAGGGGCGTAACATAGTTTTCTAAATCAATTTTATTAATTGCAATGCATTCCAGTCTTTTAGCAAAATTTAGTCGCTGCAACTTTCATAGTTTCTGATATATAAGCGCTCATACAAACAGACGGACAACAAAGTTCTTATTTATTTTTGTTATTCATATAGAATACACTTTTTTAATTAATTCACTTCCAAGTTAATAAATAAAATGTGTAAATGGATGAACGGATTAGATTCGACAAAAATTGAGAATTCTAAAAGTTATAAATTAAAAATCCAACGAAGAAAACAACCTAGTCATATGAATCTTTACATTAAGCAAATACTTCATAAGAGAGTTTATCTGCTTTTTTGCGTCGTGTTTGCTTCATTTGCAATCTTAAACAATGAAATGCAGAATCAGCTTACCTGTGGTGTAGAGAGCGTTGCCTGTTCCTACTTTAGACTACTTAAATATGTAAATGCTAAAACCAAATGGGGTATTTTCGGCCACGCCCACCCAAAACTAACACCAAAAGCCGATTTAGAACACTCCGCAACGACATATGGAAAGTGGAGAGAACAATTATTGTTTTTCCACCGAGTGTTATTCCAGCACAACAACACACGGCGGTCGGTCAACTGGCAGAGGAGAGATGGGGGGAGAAGCGAAGAAGGGGCAGAGAGCATTGCAAAGTGATAGGAAAACACAGAAGGAGAAGCTCTCTGTCCGATTTTGAATGCAGAATTCAGAAACAAGAACTAAACTTGTGAATGCAGCTGCAACCTTGCGCACACACAGAGTCTTCAACCGAATAACATTTCTGTTGGGGGCTTACCAAGCATACACATACACACACGAGCACTCACACACACACACACACGGAGAGTACATTATAGCAATGAGCGAGTGCAAACATTAAAGCGAGTACGAGTACATAAAACGCTTGCTTTGTGCACGATAGTCCGCCTGGTTTTTTGAGGGAAAACTATAAGTGCGGGGAGGAGCAAGGGGGTAAGGGGATAAAGGGTATAAAGAGTATAAGGTGGAGTACAGGAAAAACAAACGAATCAAGAGAGAGTGCATGCAGGATGAAGAAAAGGCATTGTTAAGTTGAATCCAGACCGCAAGGCACTCACACTAATACACTCGCCCGGTAAATATGTCTCTTGCCGGACCGTTATGGATATGTTACAAAAGAATACACAAACGGACTGGCAGCCGGATAGACGGACAGATGGACGGACAAACACCCGAAACCAAAACAGAAAATAACTGAAAATAACACACACATTTCATGAAAGATTTAACATTCAAATGTGCAGAAAAAAGGCGCGGGGTGGCGAGGGAAAACCTGATGCTGCTCCCCTGGAAAAGCTTGCTGGTGCTGCTGTGGCTGCTGATGATTCGAGTGCTCCTTAAGATCGTGTGTGCTGTAGCGTGCATTTTGAGGGCAAAATAAAACTACTTAGACGAGTGAATGAGCAGCAGAAGCAGCGGCAAACGGTAAACGAGTTTGCAACGATGAAACATTTTTGAAATTGTGAAATAAATGCAAAGCATCTACAAAGAAAGTTGTGTGAATGGAGGGGGGCAGAAAATTCAAGTTGTCAACTGACTTGGCAAAGAGAAAATTGCTGCATTTTGTGCGCTTTAATAGCTCGCCTGTCTGTGCGCAGTGTAAGCTACACATACATATACATATCCCTGTGTGTGTGCTGGTGCGTGGTGCTGTAGGTGTGGCTGATTCTTAATCAGCGCAAACTGATCTGATATGCATAGCGAAAGCAGCAGCAAAAGGCAGACGAAACGTTGGACATGGCAAACAGAAAGAATACGGTGAGTAGACACTATCTTCACCGTTGTATCTTAGCGAGTCCGTGCCGTGTACCGTTAAACCAGACAGCAACAGCAGCAGTAGCAACGTTATTTATAAGGCGCGTTTGCATGTCGCTGGACAGGACTCAGCCTGAGCTGGAGCCCTTCAAACGTAGCCCAACCCTAGCCGAAACTGAGCTGAGGATTTAGTTTCGTTTTTTAGCTGTTTCTCTTGTTGTTCTTCCCCTCTCTCTCGTTGCCTCCCCGCTCTCATATTAAATGCAAAAGTCATTGAGCGCAGGACACCAGCAGAGTAAGGGACCTGGCGAAGGTGGTGGGACGAGGGGAAGGCCTTGCAGGACATGCTGCAAAACAACAAGTTTATTTCCATATCCTTGGACATGAGTTTGCTGTAAAATTTCGTGTTGATGATCTTACTAGGTTATGCATTAGTTTTTCCGAGCGTGCACAGCAACGTGCTGCTTCTTCCCTTCCCCTCCCCCTTACTTGTTCTCTCTCTGTCGCCCTCTCATGCTATCTTGTTTGCTATATCACTGTTACCTGTTCTTTCACTTCCGCTTGCAGCATTTGTATTTCCTGTCCATGTAACTTTGATTTTTTGTGTACTCTCTCTGCGTGAAATCTCACCGGCAGCAGCAGCAGCAACAACAACTCGCACTCGAATCCGGCTCTCGACTGCAGTTGTTGTTGCTGCTGCTGCTGTTGTTCGTCTTTTATGTTTATGCAAATTGAAGTTTTCTGCTGCTGTGTTGGCTGGCAACTAATAAATATTAAGTATACGCGCCCTGGTCCCACTACACAAATTGCAACATTTTGCAATCCCCGCTGGATTTGTAGTCATTGAGCGAGTGTCTCATGCTGAGCACAGAGATTTGCCATTTCATAGTATGGGGATTATCAGCGAAGGCTCCTATTGTCAGCAGGATGTGGATGGGGTATCTTGACCCAGTTGATCTTTAGTACCCCCAACTCACCTGCTGATGTGCACGAATGGCCGCTGCAGCGACTAGCTTGAGAGGCAACACTTGCCTTGGCGGCAACGGCGTGGGAGGCGCATGTGCAGGCAGCGGTCCAGCAACTGCAGTGGCCGCTGTCAGCTGTTGCAGGTGACACTGCAGCGTGAAGGGCAGCAGCAATGGCGGCGGCTGTGGCGGAGGCGGTGCGGGAGTTTGACCATAAGAAGGCTTCAATTTACTCAGAGACAAGGCAGGCAGTTGTTGCTGAAGGTGCTGTTGTTGCCGCTGCTGTTGCTGCTGTGTTTGCTGATGATGTTGCTGCTGCAGAAAGTGTTGTTGATTGGACAGTGGCATGCTAAAGGGCACAAAAAACATGGGCGTGGCACTGTTGCCACCAGTCGACGCGTTATTGAGATCATTGTTGCTGCAATTGTTGCTGCTGCCGCAGTGTCTGCAGTTGCAGTTGGCATGGCAGTGTTGTGTTGCTGGTGGCAGCGTATTGCTCAAGTACCCAGCAGCTGCTGTTGTGGCCAATCGTTGACAGCTGGCGGTGTCGCCTTGTGGTGCAATCTGACAAGACATTGGCTGTGTTGTTGTTGTTTGCTGCAGTGTTGTTATGCAGCTGACTTGATGATGTTGCTGACGTGTTTGTTGCTGATGGAACTGCATCTGCTGCTGTGCCTGTTGCAGGCGCGGCATGGGCAAATGCTCATAGCTTTGCCGACAGCACTGGCATTCCGCGCAGCAACTGGTTGTTGCCGACGGCAGACTGTTGCCGCTGCTGTTGCTGCAGCAATTGTGGCTGGCCGTGGGCGGCAGCACGTAAGGATTGCCGCTGGCTCTGGGCGTGCTGGAGTAGCTCATCTTGGGTGCCTTGCCGCCAACTGCTGCAGCTGTTGCTGTTGAGGGCGGCCACGGCAGCGTATACGGCAGAATGCCCACAAAGCGCAGTCCCACGGCGGGACTGGCTGCTTGTCTCTCGTCGAATTCCGTTATCTTGGCGAGCTAGCCTAAGGGCAAAGAACAAAAAAAGAACATAAAGTTAGGGTGACTATATAAATTCAAGGGAATTCTACTTAAATTAGACAGAAATATTTATTTATATTTATTTAAATTAGTTTATAGTCGACTAAGGTCAGTCGACTATTTAAAAGTAAGAAGAAACAATTAATTAATAATTTTTTTCAACAACTTCCTGTCGTTGTTTGTCCCTTTCCGTCTCCTCATACCTCTTCCTACTTCCGGTTATTCATGAATTATTTTAGGTTCGCGGAAACAAACCTTCAGCATGCTTGATTACAATTTTGGCTTCTCGCAACAAATTTGCAAAAACAAAGCAACGTTTTTCCGCCTACTTCCCTTGCACGATACAGTTTCTCTCAAATTTTCGAGGCATAAAGAAAACATTTTCTGTGTTTTTTTTTTGTCCCAAGTCTTTTCCGTCCGTCCCAGCACCTGCTCTGGCAACAGTCTTTCGTTGTGGGGTGCCGGCACTCGTTAGAGGCTTTCAGAAATCACTCAAAGTTTGTCAAGAACGAGAAAACCAATTTTTCAGCTGAGTGCATTTTAATTTCGTATACGCCCGGTGAGCGCCTGTTGAGTTTTGCACTTCTGCAGCACAGTCACGGCCACAGCAGCACCAGGAGGAGCAGCAGTAGCAGCAAAATAGCCGAGTGTATAGGCTGCCAAACGTGTGTGTGTGTTAAAAAGGTTTGCTTTTCATTGCAGCACGCCTGAAATGGCAACATTGACAAACAGCAGCAGCAGCAGCAGCAGCACCAAGAACAGCAGCAGCAACAACACCCATCTCCCGGAACAAGGCAAATTCTTCTTCATTTTGCTTTGCCTCTCGGCCTTCTTCAGGTGCCGCCTGCATTTGCACGTAGCAAAATTGGCAGTACCCATTTCCTGCAACGCCAGCAACCTTTTTCTGCCATTATTGTTGACTTCTCGTGCGTTCTGCCTCCACATCTGCCTCTGCCAGCCCACTCGCAGTTACTCCAAATAGAGCAGCAGTTGTTGCTGCTGTGCCACCAACATAAACAATGGAATTTCAAATGTGACAACCTTCTGCAGAGTAGCTCATCCGGTGGCCTTTTCCCTCCTCTCCTGTCCAACCTTGCCCCCCATCATGTTGTCCATCAATGCGCCGCACGCTGCATCAATCCCTTGCACTTGCAGCTTTACTAGAGTCTTTCTGATAGTTGACAGACCCTGCCATAGTAGCTACATCTGCTTTTTAATGATTAACTATCAAGGGATACACACCCTTTTTATGAATTGTACAGAATCTTTGTCAGTATTATTGTTAAATTACTTTCTATTCATCAACTGAGTTGCAACATGATCACAATGTCAATTTCCAATACATTGATCACTCGTGTGTACAATCGTGTCATTGAATTGTTTAATCTGCAATACAATGGTAATCCCTTGAAAAACTCCAAAGTTATTGAGGGATTGCCTGCAATGTTGCCCTTTCAACTGACAAAGCAAGCAGGAAACAAAAACATCTTAAGCCTCGTATCGAAGGCATCTCTGCAGGCAGCACGAAATTGTTTGGGGGCATTCGAAATATTCTCTAAATAAATTATCATAATTCCATAAATACTTCAAACGCTCAATGGAAAGTATTTTGTTCGAAAAGCAACAACAACAACAGCAAAACAGAAGAAGAACAAGAGGCAAACTTGCTGCTTGAGATCAAAAGTTTTGGAGTACTGCACACAAGCAGGCACATATCAAATAGTTTTAGATACAAACAATAACAACAAAGCTATGAAAATAGGTTGGCATGTGTATAAGTGTGTGTGTGTGCATTAACTTTTTGCGATTAAGTTGGCAGCGTCGTAAACTTTTGTTTGCCCAACAATTTTCGCTTTCAATTTTTATTTCATTTTTATTATTTTGTGCAAATTTGTTTTGCATAAGCGACTTATCTGGCCACAAGGAAATCCAGCGTGGGAATTTGCCATAATTACAAGCGGGAAAATAATTGAGAGTGAGAGAGCAAGGGAGAGAGACAGAGAGAGAGAGCCATGCAGCAGGATATATGTGGTAGTCGGCAGAAAATACAGAGAAAACTTTGAAATAGAATTCGGAAACATCAAAGCAAAAATTTTTAATGAATTTCTTGGCCGATCCCGAAAGCCAGCTGAGAGAGAGAGAGAGAGAAAGGGAGGGGGAGAGAGAATACAACACATACAGAGCAAACTCGTAGTCAGAAAGGGACAAAAGAATCGCCCAGAGATGCTGCCAACCGACCGGGGTCACAAGTCCGGCCGGCATAAAAGAGCTCTCTCTCTCTTTCTCTCTGTCTTTGTATCTGTCTGTCTCGCTTGCACTCTCTTTGACCGTGGCACGGAAATCGTGTTGCTCGTTGGTGGCCTTAATTAAATTTAAATATTTTATCACCGAAAAATTGCCAGGCGGCAGCAACTGCACAACAACAACAGCAGCGGCAGCTTCTGAAAAGGGTGCGGAAATGTGTGTGTGTACTGCGTGTGAGTTGCTGCCTCTGTTTGTCTTTGTGTGTGCGAGTGTGTGTGTGTGTCTCTGTGTGTGCGAGTGCAGACAGCTAAAAAACACTGTGATGTGGGTGTATTTTTCATTATTTGCCAAGCGCTGCAACTTTTTTCAGTTGCCTCCCTTCGATGCCGCCCAACCTCATGCCGGGACTGACTGCGCTGCCTTTGCCACACTTCATATTCAATTGTGTTGAATAATTGCCATACGGTTTTTTGACCAACGGTTTTTGACACTTGCCTAAAAGGACACACGCGCTCAAGTGCCGCAGCCCATTCACAGTGCCCCGCACCGCACCTCGCCCCTCTTCGCCCTTATTGCCAGCAACAGGGCAGCCCTCATGCCGCATTTGAAGTTGAACTTCCCTTTCGGCCGCTCGACCAAAAAATGAGCAAAACATTCGACAAAAAGCGAATGCCTGCGAAACTGTAGACCTCTGGACACGGCGGCAGAGAAGGGGCGTGGGGTATGTGGATGGACACGGCGGCAACAGCAACAAAACATGCCAAGAGCGTTTTTTGAAATATCTTTGTAAATATTTAAAATGTTCCGCACATGCGGGTACTTCAATCATGCGCCAAACGGAATCGCCAACTCAGTGAGGGGCCCCTTCCTCGGCAACTGCTGGAGACAGTGGTGTAGACGGGGAGAGGGGGCAGTACTCAGTGCGGGGCTGCCCTTTTCATTTCAGTTTTGGCTTATGGAAAAGCTGCTCCGTGTTTTGGGGCAAGGCGTAAGTTTTAAATAGTTTTTGTTGACCGATGTCAGCACAAAATTTGCTATTCATAAATTAATGAAGCCTCCGATGCAAAAAATCCCTCTACGGGTTATAGAGTTTTTACATAAATTATCTACGAGTAAAGGGAACGGGACTTAAGTAAGCTATTTAATTCATGTAATCTGCTGGCGATTATAAAATCTATTGTTCTTAGATTGGACTCCAGTCTGCCAGGCTGACATTCTAGCAAATGTTTATTCAATTGTTTTTGCCCAGCACATTAGTTTACATATTAAACGATGGTTGCATATGTTTCGGAAGTTGTTGCTTCATTTGGTCCGAAATTTGTAACAAACAAAGTTTCAATAATAAACTTAATTTTGTATATTCATAAACATTGCTAAACTAGCGCATGTTTCACAGTTTTAAGACTTTCCAATTGAATGAATAAATATTTTACTCATGCTTCATTTGAATAAAATACTTTAGGTAATTGGCCCATTCGTATTTAATTGACAGTATTTTTGGTAAATAATTCCCAAAGTTTTAAATTACACATAGAATCGAGAATCGATTAATAATACCCAATTAGCTTTAAACGTTTAAAAATAGTTTTAAACGCGTGCCATTCGTTTATTAAATATAAAATGCATATTAATTATATACATAACATTTATATATAATATCTACATACGTATTATGTATCTACATATGGATAGATATATTCAACTCGGCACACATGTTGCACGCAATAAATACGTCATATAGCTTCCATAGAACCTATTGGCATATTTTCGCTATATTGTAGATTTTGCAACGAAGTTTTCTACATCAGTAGTTTTCTATGTTAACAATATTCTTGTAAAATTTGATTAAAATTCAATAGCTATATCTCATAGCAGCCCCAAGAATAATAAGCCGAATGGCAGTATTCTTTTTCAAAATAAATTAACTTATCATTACACAGGCCCACAAAAATTGTCATAGTCTGAGGCATATGCAGTTATGTACTTATATGTATAAAGCCAGATCTTGGGAATTTCCCCATCACGTCTGAATTTCGACTCAAAAATTGATTAACCTTTGAATATACGACAATAGATTTTGAGTTCTGATATCTCTTTGAAATATGTCTTAAAATGTAATTTGATCCGTTTGAGATTCGAATTAACCTCAAAAAACTCGAATAGTTTTTAAATTTGGGCCGCCAATTAATAATGGGCTGTCATCTTTGAGTCATGCGATTGGTGTTTCAATATATTTGCAGATCCTTTAAGTCCGAATCCGAAGTCTATACCTGCTAATCATTTCTAAGTTTTGAACTAACCAATCAGCAAAATATTTATATCTAAGTTTATTTAAATGACCGATTTTATATAGACAAACGACAAATGTTCTTTTGCTCTTTCACTTTAATTTTAATTAAGCAATTAAATAATACTAATTAAAATATTAATTAAAGCGATCAAAAGAAAGAAGGAATTCTTGCTATATGCACATATAGTATGTTATATACATTTTGCACTTTCTGATCATTGCAGAGTATTGAAAGGGAGTAACACCATCCATAGTTCAATTGAAACCCTATTTCTCTACTTTCTTTTTTATAGATATAGCACTTGATATGTATAGATATAATTAGTAATGTTAATGATAATCATATAATTCATTCGGAACAACAAATAATTCAAAACAAATAAAATTCTTGCTCAGCCTTCTTTATTTGCTCTCTATTGCAAGGTCTATGTATGATTCATGGAGATCAATTATTGGTATTACTTTTCACACGTTATTTCTTTGGCATGGTCAGTGTGGGCCATAAGAAATAAGGTACCAGGCCGAGCGACGGCAAATGAGTAAACGGCGAGCAGAAAACTCGGTAGAAAAAGGCACGCGCTAAGCGTGTGCTTACTCACACTCTGCTGCTGCAGCGGAGGAACGTGAAACGTGGCTGCCGAGCCGAAGCGGCTCTCAGTGGCCTACACCAATACGACGATACACAACGATACACAACGATACACAGCGCCACACAACGATGCACACGCACACAAACACGCACAGCAAGCCGGCTGAGCAGCGTGACACACTTTGAGTTGTATCGAACTTTGTCGTTCGTGTTCTTTTTCACCGAGAAACACAACAAGACTCGCGACGAGGACAACAAACAACAAGAGCAACAACTGAAGGCAGCTCGAAGATGCACGCACTGAAAATCTCACGATCCACTCGCTGGCTCACTCGGCTCGGGACAATTGCCTGTGTGGAGCACGTTGACGACGTGGCGAAACGCAGCGTCTCGTGTCGACGAATTAACACTGAAGAGCCAAGTCGGTGGTCGGCGTACAGCGCTGCTGCCTGAGCTGTAACTGCACTACCACGAGCACGTGTCGCACACACACACACACACACAGACAGACAGGCTGAGACTATGACCAACCCAAGCAGGCAAGGAACAACGAAAAAAATGCAGCCAGGCAGCTCCAAAAGGCGTACTGTGGTTGACATTATCGTGTGCAACTAAATCACACACACACAGACAAACCAGCACAAGCACACGCACACAAATGCATTGAGTTCTATGTGTGTGTGTGTGTGTCTGTTTGAACGCAAAAGGAAAGCTAAGTGAATGCCTCGTCCTTACACAGGGCGTACACTGTCGCACCGCCCCTTCGTGCGCTCATTCGCTCGTGCAATGCGGCGTATGAGTAACAATAACACAGACACATACATAGACACACACACACATAGACACACACGAACACACACGAACGCACACACGTTTCGCCCGCCACTTGCTGGCTTCAGTTATGGCATTTGATATGCTAATTTGCACGATTTCATAGAAAATTCCGTGCCAGAGAGTCGCCAGAGCCAACGTCACAGCCAGCACACGAGCCAAGAGCGAAGCCACCACCAGCTGCTGCTCTGCTAAGCTCCGTCTCTGGCTCATCTCGCCCACGTCATTTGCAACTCAAGTGTCGCCTGAGAGTGGCTCGTTGACTGAGTTATGCCCGCTCTGTTTTGATAGCCTTTCACTTGGAAGGGCAACAGCGAAACGAGCTGCCAGGATGACTTTATAACAATATTGAATTACAATGAAACAAAACTATTGAATGAATAAAAATCAATAAATAACATATTTAATAATTAAATAAGTACTATCACATAACGTATTGTTTATCAATTCTTTTGTAAACTTTTGTCCTTTGCGATCTATTCATATTTCACACAGAGATAGATTTTCTGCACTCTACAACCAACTGTAGCGCATTCCGCGTGTCCAGCATATCGATAACATGCACTAAAGTATCTCTCCTTCACACACACATACTCAAACAAATCAACCACCGCTGCACACGAAACCAGAGCTCTCTCAGCTTTCACTCTCTCTCTCTCTTGCTCACCAACACAATTGCAAGCACCAGTAGAACGTCAGCCAGCTGCACATATAGCACAGAGGCGGAGTCTGAATGCGCTGCATATACTCTCTGCACTAGCTTATGTACCAAAAAGGGAGGTGGCTTCACAATGCGATATATACTCCGACTTATTTGGACTTACTAGACAAAATGGCGACATTCAAGTAGCGATAAAATTGTTCAACAATTAGTTCTGTTTGCGGAATCCCCGTGGAAAGCGACGCCACTGCACTTTGTTTACCACTTGTTTAGGGCTACGATACAACGGCAACAACAACGGCAAGAACAACAGGCCGTAAGGCTAAGCACGATACGGAACGACGCTCGGCGAAAGAGCGCAAGTTGTTGTTACGTTGTATCGCAATTTAACGAGAACGATACAATTTCGTGCACTCTCGCTCTCTGAATTGCGCTCTCTCTCGGTTGTGGAAAATACGATACAATGCAACAACAAGAGCAACAACAGGCAGTCGGCACACGCTGCAGCTCAGCATCCTGTTGAGCGCGAGCCTCACCAGCTGACACCTGCTCGCCCAGCCTAGCCTGCCTGGCTCACAGGCAACCGGCGTCCAGTTTGACAGCTTTTGGACACTATCGCCAGACCCTCGTCCGACATATGTAACATTATCGCCCGGCTGGCCCACGGGCAAGTACAATGCCTGCACTCCAGCAGCAAAAAGCCATGAATAATATTTGGGACTTATCTACGCAGACTGCCAGTCCGACAGCCAGTCGCTGTTTCCCCTCGTTGGCAAATTATGCAAATTTCAGATTTCTCAATGTAAACATTTACTTTACTTTTCAGCGCGGCGAGCAGACGCTGTCCGGCTGCTTCACAGCCACGGCGAAGGCGTCTTCCCAGTTTGACATTCGTTAAAATTTCTTATCGCGGACTTTCATTAACGACCGTCTGCTTCGGGCCGGAAACCTTCTAATTGTCTTGCAAATTAGTCGCCGGCATGTAAAAAATGTGACCCAAAGTGTGCTCCAAAAAAAATCGTTAGCATCGTCTGGCACTTGCCATGTTTATTTGCCATCCAATGCCGCCGGCTGTGGCTGTTGCTGCTGCCGATCTCGAAGTTCCATTGATAAACAGAACGACGACCGTGTGGCAGCTGTTGAGGGAAATGAAAAGCAAACAAAATCGCATATGAGTCAAGTGGCCTTCTACAACTTTAATTTTCAAGCACGTGCCCTGTCGAGGATTAGCCTCAGACGCAGCACCAGAAAGCCCCTCAGCGACAGTTGTTGAATGTCAGCTGCGCCACCGGAAACGTAGGCCGCACATTGCAATGTGTTTTTCTAGACTTTTCACTTAATCTCCAAGCGGACGGCAGGCAGACGAAACGAGTATTAATCGATTAGCCTTGGCTGGGTTCCATCAAATTACTAGTCATAGTCCAGAGGTGGATTAAGGTTTTATGTGCTCAATAATGTCTGTTCCCCTGCATAGTTATTCTTCTTATCAGTTTCTCAAAGGCGGGCCGATAGCTTGTTACACAACTATACGATATATGGGTTCGATGCGGCTCTTTCTGAATTATTTACAGAGTGCAGCAAAAATAAGAAGCATGTGTGACAATTTTCATCAACATAAGTAACTTTAAAACTGAGGAGTTGTACGGACATGTGCTGATTCAGAATTTATACACTTTACAGTGTCAGAAATGGCATTGCAAACTGCAGATATACCCTCTGAAAGGGTATACAAATTTAAGGATTTTTGTTTGGAATATTCGTTTAAATGAAATGAAATGAAATGATTAATTGAATTAAATTTTCTTGATTATAAGATAATTATTATTTAGAATAGAATAGTATTAAAATGAGAAGAGTATTAACTTTGGGCATATCTTTGTTCAAAATTTATTACACTGACAATTCAAATGCTACTCTGCCTGTAAGTACAATTTCCCGCTATTATAGTGCTATCTTCAGTTGTGGTTGCAGGGTATGTAACAGTCGAGTGGCTTTCATACCTTATGTACATATTGTCACTGCAATAAATTGCTCCGCCTGGAGAACCAACTCTCCAGGGTTCCCATGGTTGTATTACTCCAACTCAGTATATAACTCATTCGCTAAATTTTCATCATCTCAGTTTATGTTCCCCCCGGCCAAAGCAGCATCTTCTCTTGACTTTGGTCATAATAAAGTCAATGTGCTGTCATTAACATAATTTACAAATACTTTCGGGCAGACCCACCATCGGCAACCCCTTCACCTCCCACGCCCCTTTGGCAGTCTGTTAATTTAGAGCGCAGTCAAGATAGCTCGGAGGGCCATTGCAACATTTCATTTATTGCTGCGCGGAGTAGACAAAACGGTTCTTGCTCTAATTGAAAAATTATTGTGCCATAAAAAATGTAAGACGCATAAAAAATATGTTTGTTGCCTTCGACGCAAAACGGGAAGCGGAAACGGAAACAGCAACAGCAACAGAATGGGAAAGAGAAACGAGGCAACTTTTGGGGGGAGGCGAGTTAAACGCGAGTTTAATTAACTGTCGAGTTTTTAAGTACTTTTCGGAATTAAATTCAAATTTTAAATAGTTGTGTGAATTAGTACTGGGAATGGCACATAAAATATGAGACATTAAAGGACACTTTGGCTCTGGGCGCGGTAAATCTGAGCACATTTGGCGAGCCAACTTTAGTGCAAGTCGGTTGCCATTTTGTTGCAAATCTTTTGTGTCTTTGCGTAAAAATAGGAAAACTTTTTTCTATGCTTATTTTATAATGAAATTCCCCAAAGTCTGCAGAGATGAAACAAACGTAGAACCCAAACGAGACAGAGACCTGCAGGGGGCGAGACAGAGTCAGAGAGAGAGAGATAGAGAGACAGAGGCGGAGCACAGCGGAAAAAGCATTTTGCAAAATTACCCTTAAAACAAAAATGCATTATTGTCATCTAAAATGCAAGCATGCATTATCCTGTCACAGGTCCTTTGAGAGTTTGCTTTTTGTGTTGCCATCGTCGCTCGCTACTCGCTTCTTCTTCTTGCAGTTGGCTTGCTCTGGTTTTTCCTCTCTTATTTTTGTACAGTAACGTTTATTATCTAACCCCCTAAGCCCAGCAACCATCTTGGCTTCACCCCCCACTCCGTACATTACACTGTGTCCACCCGCAACGACTGCAGTGGCAAGCTACTCATGCCGTGTGCCGTGTCCTTCATAAGCCAGGGACTTGGGATCAATTTGCCTGCAGCAAGAAACCTTTTTACTTGCACATGCAAATATGACAAACACACTGGCAACTCTACTCGATACATTTGCCACACCCCTTGCAGGGCTGGCCAAGGGCCAACAGCAGCTCGTGTTAATGCTGCGTTCTTGAGGGAAATTATCACAGCTCGGTAGCAGTTGGAACACAACTGGCACTAGAATTTGCCAAATTACATATTGAAATATTATTGCAGTGTGCCGAAAATGGTATTATGTATATCTCCCTGCAGTCCGTTGTCCCCCCCTCGCTCCCTCTTGTTCTCGCTCTTCATCCCATTGCGAAGTGCGAATTTGACAATTTTTGCAACACCACTGACTGGGGACATTTGGCGCTCGAAATTGCTTTCAAATTATTTTGTCAGCTGCGGCAATGTGGCGGCTCAGAGATCTGGTGACTTGGAGACTCACTGGCTTGGCCAGCCAGGCGCTGGCTTCGGTTATTTGCGTGCGATTTGCGGCCAAGGCGCATGGAAATTGAAAAGAAATTATTGGTTAGTTTTGCATGCGTTGCAAGTTCCGGCAACGGGGATTACAGTCATAACTGTAGGGCCAAGCAAATTATAGACTACATGCTAATACAGCCAGGCGAGGGAGAGGAAACCTGTTTTACACCCTGTGCTTACGCGCAACACCCTGTTCTCATAAAATACCCAAGCACAAGCTTTGAAACTCTTGCAACATTTATGAACTTCAGTTAATATAACCATTCTAAAGAGAGTGAAGCAGAAACAGAAGTAAGATGGGAATAAACTAAAAAGAGAGAAAGAGAAATATAAATAGCGAAAAAGAGACGGAGACAGTTAGACAATTCATGGCCGCAAATTGAAAGACAATAAATGTGCGCAGTCATATGGAAAATTGTGATATTCACACAATTTAATTAACATGAATAAATATTGTTACAAGCGGGCGGGCCAGACTAGTACAACAATAACAACAGCAGCAGTAGCAGCAGCAACAGTAAGCGAAGCGGCTAACCAGCTAACGAGCGGGCAACATGGCGTATGAGCGACAACGAACGTTTGATTGTCTGTATGCAGAAGGCATCGGCAAACAAAGCGCAAACAAATTGAGAGAAACGCCAAGTTTAGAGAGATGACAATAGGAAAGGCCTGACACACAGACATGCCAGTCACACCCACACAGACTCACTCAGAGTGACGGACAGACTGCGCATCACCTCCCACTCCTCCACCTCCTTTCGAGTTGTTGCCCCAGCGTCGACATCATAAATCCCTAAAATCTCGCTTGTTATTGTTTGAAACTCGACCTCATCAGCGGAAGAGGAAGCTCCACGCCCCAAGCACGCCTCCCCTACTGACAACCACTTCAATTCCAACCCAGGATTTTGGCTAATCAGAGCATTTTCCAGGAGTTAAGCGCGAATGTCGCGACTTTGCTACTACCCCGCTCCCTTGGTAGCCCGCACAGCTCTCGCTGGCTCTTCTCATTTGTCGTTCTGCACTGAGATTTTGCTGTGAGTCGAGCGCCGTGTCAGAATGTGTGTTGGGATGCGCTGGTTTTGGCTTGTAATACGGCTTTATTAGAGCTTCAGTTTCATTTTCGTTCAACTGGTTGCCTGCCAAGTACCTGCGCGTGTTGCCGTTGCAATTTGTTTGTGTTCTGCTCAGCTCAGGATATTTTCGTACTAGTCGCAAAAGGGGTAACTAAAATAGGGTCATATTTTAAAGAAGCTCAAACCAGAGCTAGATACTTAAGCGCCAATTACAGCTGCAGACTCAAGCAGCAAAAGGAGATTTCACGTTTTAATATAATTTATTTATTTATTTACTTTACGTCAACTAACACAACTTTCTTAAAATTAAATCTGTTTGTTTTAGGTTCTAGTTGTCATTATTGTGTAAAATATGTTACACTATAGTTTTATTATTAAATTAAATGCTTTTATTTCGCAAAATTTCAATGAAAGTTTCTTAAAATTAGTTAGTTTATTAGTTTAGTCGTAGTTTAGTTGCTCTATTATCTTTAATTTAATCGTTAATTGATTGAACGTCAGCCCTGCTGTTTTACGTTTTCACTCTTTGGTTCGTCAACGAGAAGTCTCTCATCTTCATCTTTTACATCGTTGCTAGTTCATTGACTATAAGCTTAGGCCATCTGACTCGATGTTGCCAGATCTTTCCCACATTATTTATAATTAAATTAAATTAAAAAAAAATTGAATACAATCAGATAAAGAGAAACAATATTTAATCTAATCACCCCTGAATATATCACATATCATAATATGTCAGGTATTCTATAAAAACTTAACATTCAAAACATCCCAACGATTCTAAAATCATAAATATTTGACAATCGAAGTCCCCTGCAAACCTTACGAAAACCCAAAGAAAAACAGCTGAAAATTATTTCTAATTTTCTCAACAATTTCATTAGCTAATTTTCAATTAGTTGCACGATTGAATCGACAAGATATTTACAACTTTTCGCTACTTTACTTTGTCCAAGTTTGCTTCTCTCTCTTTCCTTCTCTCCCCCTCTGCCCTGCTCACTTTTTGTTTTAAAATCAATTGTAAAATCAGAAGAAATAAACTCGCAACAGCAGCGTAAACTTTCACGATTCATGATTGAAATCTTTTACAGCCAAATTATGAGCATTTTCATTTTTCCCTTATTCCCGTGGAGGACTGCGCAACAGAGCGTGACACAAAGGCAAAAAGTAAAGTAAACTTTGCCAAGCAGGCAGCAATCGCTGCTCTCTCTGCTTTGGAAGACGTCGATTTGCTACAACAACAACAACAACAGAAGCAACAAACAGGAGCCATAACAATAACAATAACTTGACTGCAAACATTTCAATAGCCAGAAACGCAACCACGTTCCAATTGTGCTCAGATAGATGAGGCAGCAACCAGTTGGTGGGTTCAGCACAGCTCACCAGTCAAGTGTCCTTGTGCTGGGCGTCGTGGGCAGCAGCAGGAACAGCAGCCAGGAGCAGCGGCAGCCAGAACATTCATGGGGGGATCAGAGAAAAAAGTCAATTGTTCAAGTTAAAGTGAAACTTTTTGAAGAACTTTTGCCAGACGTTCTTTCAGGTTGCCCCGGCGATTTGCTTTCTTTTCATGCCTTTATCGCGCTGACTGCTTTCCGCCCTCAGCCCCACCCCCTCAAGCTATGCTGTGTATTCAGCTGCGAAACGCGCCTCCAGGTTTGCCCCTTGGCCCCCGCATCAAATTGCCATTGACACGTTAAGTTTGCAATTGTAGACAAGCACCGCTTTAGCTTCACCTCTTCCCCACTCTATCTCTCTCTCTCACACTCTCTAACGCTGTCTCTGTCTGCTGCTAAACGCAGTTTTTCCGCACATTTTGCCAGCTGCGAGTCCAGTGCTTGGTCCTGTGTAGACAAGGCCTGTCGTGCCGTGTCTTATCTACAAATTCGTGCGACTTACAACTTTTCCAAGTGACTTTAAAATTGAAGCAACCCACGAACTGTTCCCCTCTCCCTTCTACACCCCCCCCCCTTCCTAAATCTATTTATTTCTCTCTCTCGCACCTCGCGCAATGCACACTCATATTTCAAATGTAAAGTTCATGTTTATATTTTGGCTAATGTTTTTTCTAGTTGCACAGCAAAAACGGACTCGCAAAAAACTAGAAAGCAAACCACTTTTGAGTTTGACACCAGCTGGTGCCGCCTGCGGTCATCCTGGGTGCCACGACCCACCGACTGGCTGACCAACTAGTCCGCCCTGCCCCCTTCCCCCTCCCCAGCTGCCTGAAGTGACCGTAAAAGCTTTCAGCATTAATAGCTTGAGTGAGTTTCAATACATATTGACAATATGGCCATTGGCCAAACTACACACTCGCACACACACACGCTAAATTGATGACAGTTTGCCAGTTGCAAAGCCGCATGGGGTGCACGAAGGGTGCTCGAAGGGCGTCAATGCGGGGGGTATGCATATGTGAACCGACCATGGATAAATACATTGAAATAGCTTTGGCTATTTGTTTTTGCCACCGCCAAGGCAAGGGGTAGAGGTTAGCAAAAGGGAGGGGGGAGGATAAGGGGGGAATCAGGAGTAGCAAGCGCGGCCTGCAGAAAACGTCGCTGTTATGGCTTGTGCCATTTTGGCACTATGTAATTGCCTTGTTTGCCCCGATGTTTTTTGGCCTATTGCCGTCGTTGCTGTTGTTGTTGTTGTTGTCGTCGAGCTTTGTGTTGTTATTGCAATGTTGGCAACGCATTTGGTTGGCTTTCTTTTTTCCCGTTTGCTGCAGAGAGTGAAGAGGTCTCTGGCTTTCTGCTAAATCCGTGCCCATGAGCCATGTTTTTATATATCAATATTTGCGCGTCGGCTAAAACATATATGTAAAGGAATTACGGGAACATGCTGTTGAAATAGGCGACCATGAAAAACTTGGGATTAAGTTCCCAATCGCCTCGCAGTCAAATTAAATAACGATGGCTATTAAAGTGTCTTCATTTGGTTTGGACAACGTGTTTATTATGCCTTCTAGGCAGTAAGAAACGGAGTTTGGAAGCGACTAATAGATAGGAGAGTGGTATCTTACGGCAAGAAGGAGAATAATGATATTATAGGTGTGTAATGAATTAAGTAAAATCATTCGATTGAGGAAAGACATCACACGCCAAGAAGTTAAGCACACTCGATTGTAGCTTACTTAATTGTTTTTAATATAATTTATTATTTATAAAATTACATCAATTGTAGTTCTAAAAGAGTTATGAGTTCGATACAATTAAGACATAAGAGAGAAGAAATGAAGACTAAACAATCTTTTAGGTTATGACGTCGAGCTCCTGGAGTTTTTGTTAATATCAGGTCACTCAATATACAGAAATAATTTTCCAATTTCACTGCCATTCCATAGATGTAATATTTATCAATATTTTGATTTTTATTTAATTGCAAAACTGATCCCATCGATAGTTGCTTGCAGCGTTGCCACCTTTGCCATCACGCTGCCACTACCTTCATTGTTAACACAAATTGTACTGTAGATTCGCTTGCTTATATTAATTGCAATGTTTGTCGCAGTTTTTTCTCTATATCAATAAGTTGTTGTTTATGTCCGACTTAGCTGAATGAAAGCTTAATAGCGACTTCATTGATTTATCTTATGCAAGCCACAAATTATTTTATTCACATTCTGCTCGAGAGAAAACATTGCCAAACAATTTCACGACAACATTTCTGCAATTGAAATCCCCACAGAGTTTTATTCATGGCCTGCAGGGCGATAGAGTTAGACACACATACACATACTTTATATGTGTGTGTGTGTGTAAGTGCCGCCTGCTGCACGGACAGCGGACATTGGCAGCATGGCCGGCAAATGCATTTGGAATTTATGTGGCACTTGTCGTCGAAAAGCGTCGCGAATTTATTTCTTGTATGCGGTTACCGCTGACCGCTGACCACTGACCATGGCCACCGGGCCGAGTCCAGCCGAGTCCAGTTAGCCGGTTCGCTATTGTTTCTTCCAGTCTCTAAGAATATTTTGTGGTGTGGCATAGGAGAGAGAGAGAGAGCTGACGGGGGCAGACCGCGACTTGCTCTTGTTTTATTGTTATTGTGCAGTCATGACTTCAAAATTTGTCACAGCGCGGGGGGAGGAGGCGCAGTAGCTGCAACAATTACAGCTAGCAGAACAAACCGTATGCAATTTGCCCCTTTTATTTGGCTATTTGTTGGGCCCGCGATGAGTTTTCGTTCTCGTTCTTCTCTCGCTTCACTGCGAAGCTCTCTGGGAAACACTTTCAAGCCGCGACGGCTTGATGCATGCGGATTTGTCGCTGTTCCTCGCGCTCTTCGCATGCAGCGCGAATTTATCGTTTTTAATTTGCCGCAAAAAAGAGGCGAATGAACAACAAGACAAAAGGGGCATAAAAAACGGCAAACGGGTGCAGTGCAGGCCCTGGGACTGGGGAAGAGGGCAGCCGCTTGGCGACTCGAGAAAAATGGCAACCGCGTAATGCCTTTAATGGGTTTCGCGTGCCTCTCGCGCTCGACTCAATCTGCCGCAGCTATCCCGACGTTGGTTTTGCGTCGACTTATTGAAAGCGATAAATAAAGATTTCGTTTGATGTGTTGCCGCATACGCGAGCACAACAAGACACCGCCCAAGGCGTGCATGGGGCGTATGAGCAATGCGCCTGCATCAACTGGCTGTCTGTCTGCCTGCCTGCCTGTCTGTCGATTGCAGTTGCAGGCGCATTGATTATGTGGTTAACATAAATTTGTTTTCTCAATTTGATTAACTGTTATGCGAGGCGGCAGCACGAGCTAATAAGCAACTCTCTTGTTCTCTCGTAGAAAATTGCGCATAAAAATTATCCGGGGAAAATATATGAGCCTGTAGCGAGCATCAAGTGCCGCTGAATGACTGCAGTTGCTCGACTTAACTGCCTCGATGTTGCAGGTTGCGGGCAGGGGAGCCGCATACTTAATGCAATTTATAAACAGCGGTTGCAAATAGCCAAATAAATTTTACTGGAAAAAAGCTGCAACGAGAAGCAAGAACTGTGAAATGAAATAGAAAACGAGAGCAACAGTTGACCGCACTCGACTGTAAGATATTCTGTAAGGAGTACTTGACTTTACGACAATAACAGATCAGATGGAGCTCATGCACTGCGCTCGCCTGCCTACCTAGTTAACTATGAGCTATGCTCAAACTTTCTCAAATTTATTGTGAGATCGAATTGAAATTTGAAAGAAATATTGATATTATACTCAGCTAAGAATCTGTTGAAGGTTGTATCTTTTATACTTCGTTTACAAATCGAGTTGAAAACTTAACTAATTGTGCCTAGTATACAGGAAGCTTCATGCCAAATTTGGTATGGTTTATGGTATGGTTCCTAATGCTGTGTGTTCGTACTAACAGACAGACGGACAGACAGACAGACACGGCTTTATCGATTCGGCTATTGATGCAGATTTAGAATGTATATAGTTCGTGGGGTCTGCCACGCCTCCTTCTGCCTGTTACATACATTTGAACAAAGTTAGTCTACCCTTTTCTGACCATTTCCAATGGTCGAAGGGTATAAAATATCTGCGAGTCCCTCAAAGAAATACAACTATTAAAATTACTTGTGTTTCCATAATAATTATTATTATTATATTAAAAACAAGTTTAATAAAAACAAAAAATAATTTAAAATAAATTGCACTTGACCCACCCGAAGCCCTAGAGCAGCTATATAACCTGACTATGCAGCCCTGGCATTCCGTTGCCTGCACAACAATTTGAATTTATGTTATAGCCAAAACTTTACAAAACTCAATTAATTAACTTTTGTTCAACAACAACAAAAATAGCAAATAACAAACGGCGAACTGTGCGCAAATAAAGCGAGCGCACTCGTGCTGCAGCAAAAGCAACAACAACAACTAGTAGAGAAATAACAATAAGTAATATAAATATTTGGTTAGCAACAAATATGGAAAAAACCAACAAACATATATGAAACAAGTCGAATATGAGAATCGCCAGAAAAAAAGCAACAGTGAAACATTTGCTACTGTCAAATTGGATGGTAAGGAAAGGGGTAACGTGTGGGGTTTATGGGGAGGGGGGGTTGTCGGCGCGAGGTTTGTTTGGTCAGCTAAAAACAATTCCCAAAACTCAACTATTTCGGCCAAAGGACCGCAGGAAATCAGTGCAGCAATTGTTGTTATTTCTCGTAATACCGTGGGTATGAGAGGAAGAGGGTAGCTTAGCATGTACAATATCATAAACTAGTATGTATGTATTGTACTCCCTATATACATAAATGAATGAACAATAATCCATTTCTATTTCTATCTATCTACACGTGTATCTCAACTGTTTATCTCTCTAATCCTTTTTCTATCTATGATATGTAGATTATCTATGCATCGATCACAGTTCACAGTGCTTTGCTAGTTGCAATTGCAGTTGCGCATACGCCCCGTGGACGCGCGTTAATGCCCGGCCATCGCTCATACGCCCCATGCGCAGGCCGCCGTTCATCATTTGGTCGCTCCCTTCGGCATCTCCATTGTATCATTTACTATTGCTGGTATTGTTGTTGTTCTTGTGTGTTTTGTTTTAAAATCATTGCTGTGGCTGTTGCTGTTGCTGTTCCTTTTGCCGTTGCAATTGTTGTTGATGTTGTACTTGCAATGTTTTTTCAACGCGTGTGTAATTGCAGTGTATTAAAACATCAAAAGTTAACAACAACAGCGAAAGCTGAAAAAATAAAAGTGCTGGAAAATAATTAAAAGTTTTGATTGCCAGCGCATGCAACTAGAGAGAGAAGGGAACAATTAATCGAGTCAAATTGCGTTTTGTTTTTCTCTTTCACAACTATTTGTGAGAATATAAGAAGCAGTACAAGCAAATATATGTATATGCAACAATTAGACAGTTTAGTTAAGTCTTGTCATGTCTTCACTGTTTCGATATGAGAAAATCAAATTGATCTCTTTTGTTTCGTTGTGAATGGACGAGCAACGAGCTGTGCTTGAAACTTCATGGAAACTCAATTTCTCCAAGAAGTACTTTCAATCCTTTAGTGTTTCCCTGCAGAAGCAAAGGTATAGAGGAGGGGGTGGCCATGTGGCGAGCAACTTTCACACGCACACACACGCAAATGTTTGTGTTGTGCTCGGCATGCGTGGGAGGTGGTGTGTGTGTGTGTTGGGGAGCGTTAATTTTCACAATATGTTGTATCCTGCAGCCAAAAGTTAATTAAAAACCAACAAAACTCGACACTGCACTAACACACACATACACACACACCTACAGCGACTCTCCCTCTCAGGAGTAACCTGGGCAGCCACTTGGCAAATTTTGCTAGCAGCAACAACAAGTTGCACGCGCTGCTCCTCGAAGCCAAAAATGTTCAACCAATATTGTGTGCGTTCACTGCGCCCCGTTTCACAAAATGTGTAGCCAAGAAAATGTGTGAAGGGCTCCCCCCTCGAGGGCTGTGTCCAATTTTCCTTTCATTTTCCCAGCCACATTCCCCTTTTTTGCCATGTTTTTTTTTTTTTGCATACGAAAACGCAATTTGCACAATTTTGATTAGCCGCATAGCCAATTTCGGCAGCTCGATTCGATATTTGATTTGGACACGCCGCCGTGGCACGTACAGCGCGTGTGTGGCAGTGCTGCAGGGTATGCAATGAGCGGCCAATTTGCGCAAACATTTTTGACGCATGTGGCAAACAAACAAACAGGCAAACAAGCCACTTCTCGAATATGCTTTTGTAAGAAAATGGAATTTTTAATCCACTTTAATTGGCAACCGGCTGCAAAGTGGCAGCAAACGGAACAGAGCGAACTGCTTCGCGTACTGGCGCCAGCAGTGCCAGCAGTGAAATCGCAGCTGCAGAATATTAATAAATAAATTGGCCAACAGTGGATATATATATTTATCTATATCTATACTATATCCATGATATTGCGCAGTGTCGAAAGACACTCGCGACACAGAGAGCTGCGAGCTTCGACCTGCTTCTGCTGCATTAAAGCGTGGCACGCGGGCGACACATATTTTTAGTTCACTTGCCACAGCAACACTCAACAACAACAACAAGAGCAGAAACAACGGCAACGAGCGATGAACAAAAGTGAAGAGCTCACAAAAAGCGCTGCACTTTGTTGATTAAATTTCATCCTCGACTTCACCTTACTCCGACTGGGTTAGGGGACGGTGGTGCAGCAAGGAGAGGGGGACAGGACGTCTGCGTGCGACAAAGACAAAATTGCTTTTAAATCTAAATCTAAATTTCTAGTGCTCAGGCGGAAAGACAACGGAGTATTAAAGAGAAGATTGAACCATATAAGACACACAAGTCTGGAAGATGTTCGTTTCTTATAGTAACTATAACATGTATTATATGATAAAATATTTCATCAAATAACATTCTATTATATTGCGGAGATAATATTTTATTAACTGTCTTGTTTTCTTTTACTTTTAAATGTCAATCTTGCACAATTTTGCTTTGCCCTTTTGGCTTCCTCAAACGCTTCCCACGCTCTTTTAGTGTTATCCAACACTCATTAATCGATAGGGGTATCCACAGGGTTATTGTTAACTAAATCGACTTGCATCCGATAGTATTTCGACTAAGGTCACACTTAAATAAATATGTTATTTACTTAACGTAACATATAACTTAACAATATTGTCATTCTAAGGATTTCTTGATTTTCAAATCCTTCTTATCATTTGTCTTTAAACTGTAAAGTCAAAGTGCAAATTTCAACATTCAGTCAAGTTCATTGAACGATCTTCAGCGCGTACTGTTGTTGTCGTTGTTGTTTATGGCCCACTCCCATAAGGCACACTCTACGATTACCATATGCAAAAGCGAATCTCGTAAATCAGTGCAAATATATCCCCAGCTCAGGCTTATTGCGCCAGCTTATCTGCTTATGACAGCTTTCCGACTGGGGCTAAAAAAAATAAAGAGAAAGGAAGAAGCAGTCAGGGTTAAGCAGAGAGGGAGGGGACAACTAGGCGAGAAGTGCTAACCAAAAATGAAGCCACACATAGACAGACAACATAAAACACGCGTCCAGAACGAGTCGCGACGAAACCAAAAGGACAAAACCAAAAGAACCGCAAAAAAAAGAAGCAGAAGACGAGGAAACAAGCATAAAACATAAAAAATAAAGCTGCGCAAGGTTAAAAAAGTGAAAACTTCCAACGGACAGTTGACAGGAGGAAGAGAGAGAGAGAGAGAAGGGAAGAGGGAGAAAGAGAGAGAGAGGGAGTGACAACACAAGGCAATGGAAAAGATTTCATTGTCAGCTCACCGTCTCGTCGCAGCCAAAACCCTTAACCCATGCCGCCCTGCACGCGCATGGGTTAACTGTCAACGACATCTTATTATGAATTAGTGTTAAATGTCGCGCTGATAGCGCTGCCGTTGGCACTTTGCGGCGAATTCGCCTTAAATTCCTTAAATATTTCCCTTGCATGGCGAGCGAAGTTTGCCGGATTTATTTTTATGAGACGAGAAATCAAAGCCAGTGCACAAACTTGTTAATAATGTGGAACGGCTAACCAAGGCTGAGGCAGATAGAGAGAGAAAAAGGGAGGGAAAGAGAGGGCGACAGCGGACTGTAGCTTGCTCGCGTGCCGCATTTTCGACACTTTCCAAAACAGTCACGTAACCACGTTAGTAATAATCACTAAAGTTTCTGCCAGCCACCCACGAATCACCTTCCTGTCAGACTGACGTAGTGCCTTGCCCCTCAACCCCCTTTCCCATTCTGCAGGCTGTGCTCATAAATATTTGAGAGGCGGCAACTCTAAACAGCCGCCCAAGGTGTGTGTCGGCCCAAGCTGGGCTGCAGTTGCTCTAAATTATTGAGCACTGCTCATCATCACCAGCCTTGTGTGATCACCCTCGCCTGCCGCCCCGCGTACCCCTGCCCCATTCCCCATCCCCACTTTGAGCTTATTTACATTTCGTGCGCATCGCGTGCTGTGATTTACTTTTGCGGCTTAATTTCATCTCCAGACATTATTTGTGCCCCGTGCGCCGTTTATCTTGCCCGTTAAGCACAGCGCGTCGCTGCGCCCTGCCCCGTCCTCAGCTCAGCTGACTTCTTGGCTGCTACACGTGGATTTTTTGTTGTTGTTGTTGCTCCCGTTGTTGTTGTCGCTGTTGATAAACTTATGCAACTGCACGTGCCGTTCTAGTCGAGCCGTGAGGTGCCGCTTTATGGCACTGGCTGCCAACAAAGTTCTGTGCCACGACTCCCAATCTCTCTTGCTCAGACTCGCACTTGACCCCTGACCCCTCTGCCCCAGCCCACACACTGTGGGCAGTAAATTAACATGAATTTATAGTTAATGTGTCTGCGAGCATCTCAACTCGCCTCGCCTCGCCTTGTTACTCCTTGCTCGACCCCAGCCAAGTGTCGTCATCAACTGGCGGAAGGCGGCAGGTTACCCCCAACATTCGCTAATTGATTATGGAGCCGGTACTTGCTGCTCCATTGAAGCGTCATCAACTGGCGCATAAATCAAGCATACGTCAGTCCGCCGGCTGTGGCTGCCCGCTTTTTGCTGCCTGCCCAGGGAAAAGCTATGTATAAATTTACATTTTTAAACAACAAAAGCTGGAGATGTAATAAAAGCAAAGAATAGAAAAACAGCGCAAAAAACCCAAATCATAATAAAGAGAGAGAGAGAGAGAGAAGGTATGTTTGGTTCCGCTTTTATGATTGCTGCATGGCAATAAAATTGATTAAATGCGACAGCTCGTCTGGCAATTTTAATGCATAAATTTGTTGGGCAAAACCTTTAGCAGGTGCCCCGCAAATTGAATGAATGACAAATCCACTAACTGAGTAGCTGACAAACCAAATGTGCCTCCTTTTTTTCTCTGGCTAAAACAGCTAAATAGCAAGCAAGCATTCGAGTGCAAGGGACGCCCTCTGGTCAACTGTGCTTAATTGTATCACTGATGGGCAGTGTAGCACACTTGCACTTGCACTCGCAGCTCAGTGAAACAAAGGCCACAAATGGAAAAAAGCTTCAAATGCTCTTATTGTCAGTGCTGAAAGCGGCGACGACTTTCGGCAGCAGCCCCGCCCCCCTTCAGTTCTAGTTGAGACTCCGACTCCAGCTATGGCTCCATGTGCAGCTTCACATGTCCATTATAAGCTGCCGCTGCTGCCTTGGACAATGGCTGCGGGAAGCAAAACTCGGATGCCAATGTGCAAAAGTTGGAAAAATCTGAAAGGCCGTCAACGGCACACCACGAGCTGCAACTGCAACAACTGAAGCTGCAACAACAACAACAGCAACAGCAGTGGCATATAAAAAAAATTTGAAAAACGGAATTGCGCGCAGTTGTTGCTGAAAACAAAGATTCGCGGCGCTAAGCAGTCGTGCGTGAAGTGCGTGAGTGTGTGCATGAAGTGTGTATCTGTGTGTCTGCAAGTGTGTGTGTGCACGAGTGTGTGTGCCGGAAACCATTAGACAAAAACGTGCAGCTGCAGCGAGAGCACAGGATATGCGCATTGTTGCCACTGCCCAAAAGTGGACACAATGTGGGCACCCATGATTTCATATTGTGATTTCAATACCCTTTCCCTACAAGGGGTGCAACAGCTAAGTTAAACAAGTGAGGGATGATGTAGCATTCTACAAAGTACATATTGATTGCAAATAGAAATGTGAATAATAATGTGCAGTAATTACTTCATTTATTTACATCATTATTTACTTTATTTAATTTATTTACTTTACTTTATGTAAATTGAAACCAGACGAGTTCAAGACCAGGAATAAATATGTTTTTATATTTATGTAAATTAATAAAGGTAATATTAAAAAAAAAGATATTTGTTTAAGATGCATTAACAAGAAACTTTACATATCTTGTAGTATAATTGAAAAGCATTTTTAAAACCATTTTATTAATCAACTCTTTAAAGTTTTACATACGATATACTATATCTATAATGTTTTCGAAATTGTGTAAGAAAATATAACTTAAATTAATTAGTTTGAACCTGCATTAAGTTCTCAATAAAGAAAGCCATTAGGAGCCTATAAAGATTTCACAATAACGAGTGAAAGTAAGAAAATTACTTGAACATAAATACTATTTAAGCTGATAAAGAACAAGAAGATTGTAATGATAACTAAAATTAAGCCTTTGCTCAGCTCAATCTATTACAAACCGAACTTAGTTGCCATCTTTCCCATAGTAATTGCTAAGGATCTATTCTACTTACTTATACATCAGAAATACAAATACTTAACCATGATTACTATTGTTGACATTGTGTAAGCAAATGTTAATGCAGCAGTGCTGACAAACCACTGCGATTAATTGATTATTAGGCTTACATACGATGTAGTGTCGATAATATAGACGGTTCTCTCTTAGCTCTTTAAATAGCGAAAAAAAAAGAAGAACATGTTGCTGCAGAGCCAATAAGTTTCTCTAGCCTCCAACGATGATTTGAGATTACAATAACTGAACCTTTTCTCAGCACAGCACATGAATATGACTTTTCTTCACTTCTTTTTCATTCAATTGAAAAGACTTTCTTACTAATTCTTCTTTTGTATTTTCTTCCTTTCTTCTACTGATCTCTCAAAGTCTAGTGCTTCTTACCTTTCTGAAAGTGTATTTTGAAGTCGTTGTTCACTCTCGCCCGCTGCATACCTCGCGGATTTCAACCAAAAAATACTTTAGCAGCTGTACTCTTGCACTTCCGCCCTGGGCTGTTGCCGCTGATGTGGGCTGCCGTCTGGCGGCAATAGAGAAAGAGAGACGGACAGACAGATGGATAGACAGACGGACTGTCGGTTGTCGGCTGTCAGTTGTCTGTGCAGGGAATTCAGGGAATCATGTCAGTTGCCAATACTCGCAGCTGATGCAGCTGTAAGCCGCAGCAGGCGAATTCGAATCATGAGTAAGATAGAGATGGATAGAGAGCCTTGAGGCAGCTCAAAGATCTGATGAATTACAGCCGACAAGGAACACAGCATATCGATGGATTAATGTCACTATCGCTACTAATGAATTTAGACTCATTTGAATCATTTGATGGCCTCATGAATTAACAATGAGTGTTTTGGTAATTAAAACATTTCGGTTTTTGTTTATTAGCTTTTTTTATTTCCCATTTAATTGTTACATTTTTAATCAAGACCTAATGAGCTAATCGATGTAGCGAAAAATCTAATATCCGGGGGAGGACACGCAGAATACGTGGTAAAAAAACTAAAGCATTTTAATTAAAATTGTTGTTCGCTCTGCTCGCCGATAATTGAACAACAAATGTTTCATTAATAATCTAATTGCGCATAATGCGTGCAAAATTAGCACTAAATTAGTCACAGCTATTGCGATTGCATTCTTGTTGGCTGGTCAAAAATTAAATTTGCAAATAGCAAACAGGCGAACGGGCACACACACTAGCCACGCCCCTGCCCCTGCCTTTGCCTCTGCCTCTGCTCCCCCCTCCATTCTACTGTGCTGTGCATAATTCAGCAAAGTTAAATTAACCAAAATACATGTTGAACAACAAGCCGGGACAGGCCAGCCGGAAACTCGCACAAACAACGCACACACACACACACACAGGAGCAACAACAAAATGCAATTACATGCACTGCATACTTTGGGGCTGACTCTGGAGCTGGAGCTGGCAGCAAGTTGCCAAGGCAACCACAAAAAGCTCAAAGGTTTATTAGATTTGCGCTTTTATTAAGCGTTAAATTATTTCGCAAATTGTTTGCAACCGAAAACGCAAAGCAAATAAACACAGCAATAGCACCACCAGCAGCAGCAGCAGCAGCAGAGGTTGTTCCCCCCCCTCCTACAACTCTCTCCTCACTGGAAATTACTTCATTTTTGTTATCATTTGCATAGAGCAGACAAGCAGGCGGCGGCGCCCTGCAGCGCTTTAATTAATCATTGGAGTGCCTCCAGTGCCGCTGCTGCTGCTGTTGCTGCTTCTTGTTGCCGTCTCTATTCCCCCTTTCCTTCTGCTCTAACTACTTACGAGCTGTGTGCAAAGGAAAACAAAGGCGCTGGCAAATGGCAAACGCACAACAAAAAGCCGATTAGCTGATTTGGCCACGCCCACTTGTGTACCCCTTTTTTGCAATCGCCTTTCTGCAGTCCGAGCCCTTTTGTTGTCGCCGAGCACAAGTTGGGCAACTAAATGAATAAAATGCATACACACACAAGCATACTAGCACACACACACACTCACACATACATGCACACACAGACACACTCACTCACACTCACACACACTCGAGCACAATGAAAGCACTTGCCTTTGATGTCAGTCGCCCTTGTTGTCCTTTTAGCCAGCTAAAACAAAGCGTCAAACTTGGCACAAGCACTGCCAGCAGCCACTGTCCACTGTCGGATAAGGAACTTAAACCACTGCAAGCCTAAAAGAACTTTACTTTTCTGTCATAAATTTCAATTTCGCATTACATCGATGAGGTAAGTCGGGGTAAATAGTTGAGTTTTGTAGTGGTGTCTTCTAACCCCATTCTCCCTTTCATCACTTCTAGGAAAAATGATTTCCTGTCGAAAACAAAAGCAACTACATCAGAGATTGGAGCAGAGAGTGAATACGGGTAACGGTAACGGTAACGGCAACGGCACCGGATGTTCATCCATCGCCGGCCACTGCGTCTATTTTATAAGCTCTGGCAAATCTTTTCGAGTTGATTAAAAACAATAAAAACAGCATGTTTCTTATGGCCAAAAGCTGAGCCATAAATAAGCAATTTATTGTGCGCTTCCGCCGTGTGCTGGCATTGTAAGCGAGAGAGGCAGCTCGCAGCTGGATGAAGTCACTCTGCAGACCATGGTCCGCACCGTTGGGCCGCAACTGGACGCTGGCCTGTGTTCCTGTGTGCGGGCTCGGACCGCCCTGTTACCGATCCCAGTTTCGGTGTCCAGTTTCTAGTTTGGCATTCGGACGGCTTTCGATGTTTATTGCAGCATTTGGAGTGAAAGGCACGAAGCAATTTCCGCTGCCGTGAGAGCTTAGCAATATTAGCGAAACATCACACACACACACACTGACACACCATTCACCCACACTTGGGTCACACATATTTGTGGCATTTTGCTGCTTCCTCTGCGATAAGCCGGAGCCATTAGTTATTTAGGAGGTGTGAGAAGCATGTTGTAAGTTGGCGTGATTTGAGCTTGATTTAGAACTCCACTACGTACGGCGATTTCCTGTAACCTGTGACCTATGACCATGGCAGGAAAGGGTGGCGGGTGAAAAGGAAAGGATCTACTTAAAATCAACAAAACAAAGCCATCACTTTTAACCAAATAATTATGATATTTATTGCGGCCGTAAATAAGTAGTTAGTTTAGTGCAGAGTGGAAGCCGGAAAGATGAAAATTATTTATGATAAGAAGTTATAAAATTTTAAAATTAAAAACGGATAAAGAAGTTTAAACTGACAGTGAAATAAGCATTTGACTCGAAACTCGAGAAATAGAGAGATAAGAAAAAATGTACAGCGCTTTATCAATTTACAGAGGCAAAAAGGGGCGTGGTCAAATTCTAAAACAAATTTCATTTGCGTATTATTATATTATATTAACACCAAATTTTGTAGCCCTAGCTTTTATAGTTTCTGAGATCTATATTTTACAACAGACAGATGGTTGTTGTTGCTGATTCAGAATATAAAATATTTAGTTTGTGGGATCTGCCATGCCTCCTTCTGCCTGTTACATACATTTTTGGTTGGCACAAAGTTATTATGCCCTTCTTCTAAAATGCTGCACTCAGCTCAATGGAATCAACAATGCCTAATCTTCTGATTGCCACATATAAGATCATCCTTAGAATGGCCGGAAATAGCCAAATTCTGGCTGGCAACCATTTGCAATACACGCTGCAGTTGCAACCATAAAATGAAGTAAGAATTGTATTGTAAATGCAGCTGGGCAATTTTCACTGGGCTACTTATGATTACTTTTCACTAATCGCTGAGCATTATTTCCTTTCAATTTGTGGTCTTTTATTTACGTGCATTTGTGCGAAATGCTGACCACACTCATACATACTGGCACACACACATTGACACACTCTGATCACGTACTCGCCACACAGATGCGAATAAAACTGGCAGATAACGGAACATGGGCACGTAGCTAAAATTGTTTGGGTGTTACGGTTAGTACGATGCGATGTGGTGCCCGGTACAGTTATGGTATGAAAAATCTTTGGCTGCTCCCCACGCACGTGACAACACAAATAGTTGCTCAATAGTTTTGGCCATTTCGGGGCTTGGCATGCCGGAAACTTTTGTGCCATTGCATTTTTGACATTCTCCTCGGGCCACTAAATCCATTAGAATTATATTTTCGGCGTATGCTTTTGATGCGCTTCTCTAATTTCATTTCATACATGCACACGCAGTGTCCCTCCTCCTCCCCCTTCACATATATAGCCATATATATCTATCTGTATATTTAGTTATTTTATTTATACATTTTTCATGTCAAACGATGTCAAAATAAATTGAAGTTATTTTTCATTTTCGAGTTTAGCGCGCAAATTGGAATTGTGGCTGCCACTTGGAGCGGACTGCATGCTCACACACACATACACAGATACCCACATACATATAGTCTAGAAACGTGCAGATGCTGGGTTAGCTGGGTAGCTAGGCTGGGAGTCGTGTCGTCCGTCAGGCAGGCCGCAGCAATTTTCTAATTAAATTCGATTATTGCCATTGCATGCGGCATAAATTGTTTTGTCATTTTACCGTTATTGTGCGAGAGGGGGGAAAGAGAGAGGATAAGCACAGGAGAGCAGCAAATACATGCAGCACACACACACACGCACACACACACAGGCATACAGCAAGCCCAACACACAATGGCATTGGCAGCTTTTGGTTCGGTTTTGTCCCGCCTGGGGCATGGAACTTGTTTACTCGTTTCCAGATTAGCAGAAATTGAAAATCTTTGGCCCCGGGCAACGAAATTTGCGACATGCTTCTGCTCAATGTCTGCGTGCACGTGGCTGTGTGTTTGCGAGTGTGTGAGTGTGTGTGTGCACGTATAAGAAATATAACAAGCTGTATAATTGGTGTACATGCCCAACATACACGGGCAGCTCCCAATGCCATGTTTAAGACACTTAGAACACGACCCTCTCCCTGCACACTGACCCACCCACCCCATCGAAATCCAGCACATTTAAGTTTATATGCACGTGTACTATATACACTTTTATCTCCCCTTTGTGTGTGTGTGTGTATTGTTTTTGCTGTATAAATAACGAACAGGGAATTTTTCATGTTTTGACTCGCATGTCATTGGCATGTTTTATTTATAAGCAGACAGTCTCGCAGACAGACACAGTAAGAAGGACTGTGAGCACTGCGGGCCACACACCAGCACACCAGCTCCACCTGGTGGCGAGGTGGAGAGCACAGAAAACAGTTTCAATTACCCATTTGATTTGCCTGAACCCTTGTAATGCGCTTGTTCATTTATTTAACTTGCGATGACTCCGATTTCTCTGATCATTGGACATTATTTTATATATATGTTAAACGAAGACTATGTTAAGACTACTTCTAATTATGATATTTAACTTCTATAATCCCTTTACTAGTTTTATTCTTTCATGTCTTGAACTAACATATGTTGTTCCCGTTTCTCTTGTTGTCGTAAGCAGACTAATTTATTGTTATTATACTAATTTACAGAGTATGTTATGTTAATGTTTACAGAGTATGGTTAGTTACAGAGTATGATAGGTGTAAACAGACTGATTTACTGGTATTATACTAATTTACAGAGTATGTTAATGTTAATGGTTAGTTACAGATATACAGAGTATGTTAATGTTAATGTTTACAGAGTATGGTTAGTTACAGATATACAGAGTATGTAAATGTTATTGACAGATATGTTTTGGTGCTTATCTGTTACAACTGCCTTTTTTGCCGATATCTACACACTGTTCTCAGATATTTAAAGATATAATTTAATACATAACTACAAAGAAGACTACAAATATTTCATTCTAGCTATGATATAAAACGTTTATATTCCCTGTATCGCCATTTTCTTCCCCTGTCATGTTAATTAAAACTTTCTTTTCAATGCAACTCCTGCTCTCGCAAACCCTTTAAATCTGCACTCTGATCTCATCAAAGCTGTCACTATTTCACTCTGCTTGTATTCACTCTGAGCTGCATTCAATTCCATATTTCCTCCCCCCACATCTTGCCTTTGCTGCAGCACAACCTGCTGAGACGAGATTAAATTGAATATTGTAAAAATATGTTGGCCATAATGATGTTGCCTGGGCCATTGACAACGCTCGGCACAGACGGCAGACCAGACAGCGGCCCCTGCTGCTGCAGTGCATCCTCTGGCAGCCTTTACGAGTGCTATTAAATATTTGTTCTTGCAAAGCAGACGAGCAGCAGGAGGATCAGGAGCTGGAGAGGGAGCAGCAGGATGTCGATGCGTCTAGCTCGTTGCTAAATTTAAACGGAAACAACGGCAATGGCAACGGCAACGGCAATGGCAATGGCGACGGCGACAACATCTCACTCAATTCAATTACCCTAAGAGTGTCACCGTCAAGTGTCTGCCGGCAGCAGCTTGGAGGAGCATCGACAACGACGACGATGCGACAGCCAATTCTTGCTGTTGTTGTTGTTGTTGTCGAGAGTTTGGCATTTAAAATCCCACATTTGATGTGCTTAGAGCTGCACGCTGCGGCGCTGTCCCTGTCCCTGTCTTCGTCCTCGTCCCGTTTGTCCTACGTCGCCGTCTTCGTCGTCGCTTCCAGGCGACTGACAATTTTCGCTGGGTTTACCTGTAAACTCGACCTGATTTATTGCCTTACCTTGCCACTCCAAGTGGCCCCCCCTTCCATTCCCCTCCGCCTCCTCCGGCCATAGCGTGGCAGAGCATGGCGTGGCATGGCCCGCAGCCGACATGGCGTGTAATAAAATTTTAATCGATGTCGTACATTTGCATGCCAATTGCTGCCAGTTGAAGTCGCCTAGTCCCTATAGCCCCCCCTCCCCTTCGGTACTCCTTCCCCCCTGCTCTATTGTGGCTATCAGCCAATTACGTCCCAAGGCAGGCGAATGCGTCACATGTAATAAAACGCATGAGAGCCGTAGAAAGCCTTGGGAGAGTTGTTGGCCAGAGTTGCCCCATAGTTAATTGGCTGCACATTTGCATAAACAACGCAACGAAATGTGAGCAGAAAGTGCAACAACAACAACAACAGAACAACAACTTATAACTATTTCACTTCATGCGAATTTAGTTATAAATTTATTTTTGTTTTTCTTGAATTAGCAGCGGAAATGAAAAAGAAATTGCAAAGCCCTTTCTCCCAAGGGTAGAAAGGGGTGTGGCTACGACAGGTGTGCCAACGCGTTGACATCCTTCACGCAGGAGACAAAGCGAATTCCTTAGGCTGCAGAGTAATGAAGAAACTTAAATGGAAGCAAAATATGTATGCGAGTGAAAGCGACATAAACTCTTACTCATTATGCAAATAATAACAGCAGAGCAGATAGGCTTGGCAGTAGGAGATGGGGAGGGGGTTAAGTATATAGGGGTACTCATGTTCGTTCGTGTGTATGCGACATGTGTTTTACGCCATTCTCGCATTGAGCGCAAGATCCTTTTTAAGCGCTGCTCTAATTACGCATCGTGGCAAAATAAGCCATTAATTTCATACTTACTGACCATTAAGTCCATTTGTGTGTGCATGTGTGTGTGTGTTGTCTGCATGTGTGAGTGTGTTTGTGGCATTTTACGCTTTGCTGTCACAGCAATTACGCCTAAGCTCCATCAAGTGTCAAACATAATGCCAAACGTTCGACAGGCAGAGAGTGTGAGAGGGACAAAGAGAGGTAGAGTGTGTGTGTGAGAGCGAAAGAGAGAGAGAGAGGGAACAATAATCACAAACAGTTGGCCGGGCATTAAGTCGCCGCCAAATTGCTGAGTCTGTGCCACGCGCTGAAAGGGACAAATCTTTTTAATAACCTCGACGCGGCAACATGTGCATGGAATAGTTGACACCAGGCCTATGTGGCAGGCTCACTCGGGGCAGTTGATAAAGACATAATGGCATAGATTTATTTTTTATGTGCCAACATTTGCGGTTGATATTATTATCATCAGTCTGAGCCGGTGCAGAATACGAAGACGAAACCAGCTTGGCAGTGCCCACATGGGGTCCTTGGCCATTTATGCCATAATTTGCACAACAGTGTGTGTGTGTGTGTATTTGTGTGTGTGAGGGGAGAAGGAGAAGTAGTCTTTGCTTATTTGGCAAATCACCTGAGCTTCCTCAGCAGCTTCCTGCTTAGGCAAACTTAATACTTCCCCGCCAGGTAAGACAAGAGAAGCCCCAGGAACAACGCTAACAAGGCAGCTTGTTTTCTTTAAGACGCCAATGTCGGTAAACAAAATAAAGTACACACACACACACATACACCGACACACAATCCATATAATACGCAAGCAATTTGGCAGCAGGCTTTCCACCTCCCGCACCCTCCCACTGCTTACCCTAACAGTCCACTAGCTTTACATTTGATAAACAACACAGGCCCAACAACTGCATAGGCAGCTGGTTACCTGCATGTCTGTCTGCCTCTCTGTGCCCCTGTCTGCCCACCTGGCTGACTGACTGACTGCCTAACAAGCTGCTCGGCCTGCTTATATTGTTCCTAATGTGCTGGGCTCGCCTTGGCTGCCTCTGTCGCTGCTGCTGCTGCTGACGGCACTCAAGTGCCTTTTTCAATTTCCCTCGAGGCGCTTCCGATCAAACAGGAAGTGCTTAAGTTCAAACTGGAGTGTGCTACCGTTACCCTCGCCAAAATATCAACGGCAACAGCAACAGACAAGCAAGTTATTCTTTTGAAACGGCCAAAGTTTACACTGCTTCCGGCCAGGCAGGCTCATTTGTGCGCTGCACAAGGCGCAGGGCAAGTCAAGTAAGAAGAGTGGGAATTCAACTGGAAACTGGAGATGAGGTTGCATATCGATGTACCATTGATGTTTCTCCAGCTCTACTGGAAACAGACAATTGACTTGGAGATACTTCTTCCTCTATCACTGCCAATATGCCCGTTGCCTTGCTTGCACCCTACACAGCACACTCTACTACACCCCATTAGCCCCGGCCAGGCAAGACACACACTCTCTCACACACACCTGTAACTTCATTACTGCGTGCCGCGCCGCAAGGTATGCAACGAAAATATAAACTCAAAAAATATGCCATCTCTTTGGATGGGGGAGAGCTGAGGGTGCTGGTGTGCGCCCCAGCCCAGACATGAGCATCATATTTCATATAGCTAATAAAGCAGAGGCAGGCGACGTCGTCAGGCAGGCAGAAACTGCATGAATTTATTAATGAGCGGCAAATGAAGTTTGCCAGCCTGGCAATGTGGTGGCACAGCACATGGTGGCACGTGCTATCAGACCACAGAGAGAGAGAGGCATAAAGGGGGAGAAGCAACGTGGAAACAAAGCAAGCAAAGCTGCAATCTGAAGAATTTTTGGCCAGGCCTGCGTGATGCGACTAATTTACGCATATTTCCCACACATTTTTGGACAAAGCAATAACAGAAGCACACAACAACAAGAGGCAAAAACAACAACAAGTCGAACAACAACAAGTCAAACAAGAACAACAGCAATGAGAGTCGGCAACAAGCTCGATTCATTCAGCAATGCAAATTGAAAGAATCCAGTGCAATTTTTGCCTCAAACCGGAAATGAATCAAGCAGTGAATGGGGGGGGGGGAAAAATGGGAAAGAGCAGAAGAGAGCAGTAGAGGCTGAGGGTGTCGTTGAACTACGGGTTGGCTTGAAGAGCTAACAAACTTTGGTGATTGATAAATATTTAAAGCACAGCAACAAAGCGAAATAATTGAAATAAGTGAAGACGCAGCAAGAGAGAGCACGAGGGTTCATCTCTCTCTCTCTCTCTCTCTCTCTCCTCCTTGTCTCTCGTCCTGCCTCACTGGCAACCCTCGACTCGGTCTGGCGACTCTGGGGTGACTGCGTAGACGCTTGTGACAACAACAAGCTGGCATACTGGCGCTGGGGTTGGGGTTGGCTGCTGCTGCACCTTGCTTCAATCTAATTTCGCTGCTTATCGCCGGCACCGAAGCTTAGCTGCTTGGCAATGCGAATGACATGCCAAAGTACTCGAGATTCAAAAGATTGCCACAAGGGCAGCGACAGTTGTGCTGTCTCACTCTCCAGCTATGCCTTTCTGTTCTTTTCCCTCTTTCCCTGTCTCTCTATCCCTCGCAATGCAGGCTTTGTTTGCGGACGAGCAACGGCAGCTCGTCAAGTTGCTGCTTGATGGCGCGATTTTCGCTTCACGAAATGCTCTTTCATTTGGCTACACAACAGGTGGCAAGCGGGCGTATTATGTTTTAGATACATATGATATATTTAAGAGTTTTTTTAAAGATATTTATACAGAAATATGAATAGCCTTGCAGCATCAGACTAATTGTGATTTCTTTTGTTTGATTTAGTTTTGCAGTCACATTTTCTTTGCTCAGTAAAGGACATATAAAGTAGCTCAAGCTAATTCATTTCACATTTTACAGGGTATTCAAATCATCATCAATTAGATCTCTGACTGCAACTTCCTCAAGAGCTGCCACTGACTTTCATTTGCCTGGCAGATGCTGCGCTGTTTTTCTGCCTGTAAAATTGTCTAACTGCGTGAGATTGTATGTGTAGACAGTGTGTATAGTTGTCTGTGTGTGTGTGTGTGTGTCTGTGCCCACATAATGTCGACTGTGTCGTTATTTTTCGGCAGACAATGTTTGATTTGAATTCATTGTCACGTTGTTTGCACTGCACGCCTTTCGGGGGGGGCTTAATGTGCGCGACGCCTCGGTCTGCCTGCCCGCCCACATCTCAGGTGCTCGCCCATTTCGTGTCGCTAATTACACAGTAATTAAAATTGCTGTATTTGTAGATACACACACACACACACACACACAGGGGCAAGTGCGTGCAGAAATGTTAAAAAAGGAAGGAAAATAAAAAACAGAAAACATTGAAAACTGAAAACTGAACAATGTACACGGAACACAAACACAGATAAACACACACACACATATGTTTCACATTTGTGCACTGCTGCTGCTGCTGTTTGGGGGCATATTGCGCATACGCCGCGTATGCCGCAGTCGCTGCACGCCTTGCATGCGCTTTGCAAATTAACCAAATGGCAAAAACGAGGCAAAACGAAATCTAAAACAGGCGGCAAATCTAATGACGTTTGCGAGTGTGTGCTGTACGAATATGTACATATATCCATATTGTGCTCCACAACTGACTGAGTTCATATTTCGATGACTGTGTGTGTGTGTGCTTAACTTTTTTCGTTGCCCTCTTTCGAGGGCGTGGCCGACATTTAACACATTTCGCCCGTCGAAAACAAGCTGTAAATGCTCTGAACTGGACTGGAGAAGGAGAGGGGGGGGGGAAGTGGTAGTCAGAGTGCTGGTTAGCGGGGTGCGGCAAACAGTCAGTGCTTTTAACATATTTCTCGTATGGGCTGCGCCATTTTAATTGCATTTCGCCGACATTCCTCGGGCTGTCAGGCAAGCAGGTAACTAGGCAGGTGGCGGTGCACCCAAAAATAGGCTGAACCCGTGCAACCTAAGAGTGCTTTTGCGTGTTTCTATTTTCAACTTAATTAATAGCAAACACACGGCCAACAAATGCAGCACAACAGCAACAGCAACACGAACAACAAGAAGGGGGGAGGAAAAGGTTTAACAAATGGAAATATTTATAAGTTTTCGCTTCGCCTCTCACTTGATTTATATGGCGCACATATTTTATGCATAATGCAGCTCGTAATTAGTGCCTTGCCCCATGCCTGATGCCGATTGCGATTACCAGATTCAGATTCAGATTCAGTTGCTTAGCTGCCAGCTTGATTTAGCCATTAGCTTGCCATATAATATTTATTATCAGTAAATTACAATTGTCTTTTACATGCGTTCAGCCCGAGTCGATCGCCCGTTGGCAATGTTTGCCATGTTTGCCATGTTTGGCTCCTCCAGCCTTGGCAATAAATATTTATTTACAGCTTTGGCCAGCAAAAGCTGTCATTGCCAATGGCAAAATGTTTATTTAACTTTCGGCTTTGTTTCCGACTCTTCGGACTCTTTGTGCCGCAAAGATATTTGCCATTTTATTCTCCAATTTGCCATAGTCCATAGATTCTCTTGGTTAGCTGAAATGCCAGGCATTTTTCAATGACAACTGCAGCTTTAATTAAAAAAAACAAATATACTCTTTTGGCATGCCAATATACGAGAGAGTGGAAGTAAGCATAAATTCATAATGTCCAATCTAATCCAATCTCTGCTGCACTCAGCACTCTTTCACCTGCCATTCCCAGAGCTTTTGTCGATATTTTTCAACAGAAAGCACATGAAAACTTTAAGTAAACCGTAATTATGAAAACAAATGCTTTAATCTTCGTTTTATTCTCTTCCTGTTGCTCTTTTTTATTTAATTATAAAATAAATCAAGGCAAAAGACTATCAGTATAATTTGTATATATTTCTAGTGTAAATATGAAAAGCCATTGAGCTTGCCATACAAACTCCTTCAGATAATCAGTAAAATACTGAAGAAAGCTATTTCTACTCATTACTTCCAGTTCTCTTTAATTGTTGTCTTACGTTGACTTCTATAGATTTCCAACTGTGTAAACTTCTTTTAACATTATTTAATTTGCAATTCATATGCCAAATCGCAAAAACAATTGATAAAAGTATCTGTTTGTTAATTTGAAGGGTATTTTTATAAAAGAATAACTATGATAATTACTGGCATAGGATTCGAGGAGATTAGTTTAAATCACCAGGCATTACTAAAGACACTCAGCAGTTTCAGAATCAAACCAAAGCTGATGATAGAGAGTAGAACTAAGAAGGGAACTGAGAAGGGATAACAACCTAACTCTGGGAAGGATACCGGGACACACAATCATCATCATCTCCTTATTGCTTACAGAATCTTAGAATCCTTTAAAACGTGTGTTAATATGATTTATGAACATAATTTATAGTTCTCCTTCTGCCATATATAATATGTTTTTACTATATATGTATGTCACCCTCCTCAGTTTATTCAGCAAATGTTGGAAATTGCATTCGTCTGAATGGAAAACGGGAACAATAAGCGAAAGAGCAACGAAAAAACAATCTGTAAATTAACTTTATCACTTTTTGGCCATCACCATTTGGCCATGTGTGTGTGTGTGTGACTGTGTTTGCGCTAATGAAGCAAAAATTATCTGCTTAGCTGTGCCACAAACTGTTGCCACATGCTGCAACTGGCAAACTCTGACTCTGACCAAGCAGCAGGTGTGTACCCAGCGATAATGATTGTAATTAATTTAATTCCGTTATATTTTCATCTACCTTTACTGTTAAGATCCTCCGCAATGCGCTAAATGTTTCCCCGCTTTCATTTGTGGCTCCACGTTGTTGTTGTTGTTGTTGCTTTTCGGGGATTCTCTTTACGCCTCATTACGTTTCGTGTCATTTGCGTTGTTGTTGTTGTTGATGTTGTAAAAAGGCAACACTCGCAGTTAATGTAGCTGGCCTTCTGTGAAATCAGTTAACTCCTTTTGCTAATTACTAAAGTTTTATTTCTGCGGTCTCCCCCTAGCTCCGGCCCCCACCCGCCCTTGCCAGGCCCCTTACGCTATGCTGCAGTTCACAACCATCGCATTTACGACGCAGGTTCACAGCAATCTTGATGTTCGTGTCAGGAGCACACGCCGTTATAAGCCAACACACACATGTGCACACTCACACACACACATATGCAGCTCTCCTCGGCAGACAAAAGGGTTAATTAAAAGCCGTAAAAACTTGGCATTGGAATTGCGAAATATTGCCAGAGCGTTAAAGTTACTTTGACAGCTGCAGCTCAAATGTCAAGTGCACACACACACACACAAAAGTTAGAGGGAAAGAGGGTGTAGGTGTGGGGGTGGTGTCACGCCCACATGATAGTTCCTTTGTAATTGACGAAAACAATAACAAGTTACCAAGTGCGTTGCAAGAGGCAAATGCACACGCTGCACTTGAAACTTGCTGCAGCTCCACTTGCTGCTGCAACTCCTGCTACTGCTACTACTCCTCCTGCTGCCTCTGCTGCTGCTCCTTGTACTACTCCGGTTGCCTTTGGCAGCTGGGGTCGTCGGCAAAGTGCTGTCAGCGAAAGTGCATCATGCTCAAGTTCTCAAAAGGTAAATATTTTTGCCTTAGTTATGAAATTTCCAAGCAAGTGCACTTGACTTGCCAGCGAATGCCTTGTGTCTTGTGCTGCTCTGCCTGTTGCCGCTGCTGCCTCTTGTGCCTCTCGTGCCTGCCTGCAGTATCAGAATCAATCAAGTGCTCAAATTTTAATCAGTTGTTCGACAACAAGTTTCACGAACTCTTCAAGTTTGATGGCAACCGCAACCACAAGCTTACACCTTCCATTGGGGTTGGAGCTGCCATGGGGCAAAGAGATGGGTAACAGTGTTGGGTAAGGGGTTGGGTAATGGAGCGAGAAATGGTAAGCAACTGCAGGCTTTGCCATTATCAGAGCTACCGCTATTGGCACCGCAGCTCAACCACAAATTACACGTTCTTCGGACATGGATACGAACCCAAGTGTTACTGTCTAATGGTGTAACCCCGCCCCCATCCCTTCTCCTGTTCCCCCACTCCTGCAGCCACACTCATCCCACCCCACGTCAGCTTCATGTTATACTGAGTTTTGATGTCTTTGGCGGATTGATGAGCATTCCTTGTACAGGCAGCAGAGGCCCAAGCCACAGGCAGATTGTTGTTCTCCTTGTTGTTGTTCTCATTGTTATTGTTGTTGTTGTGCCTGTGTTGGAAAACAAATATAACAATAATTATCTTGACAACAATTTCCGGTATTTGTGCTTCAGTCGAGCGCAACGAAAGGCAAAATGAAACTCAACTCGAGCCTCGCAGACGGTACGAGACGAGACTTTGGCAGGCAGAGTAGGCTAAGGGGGGTGCTATTCAGGTGCGGGGTACGCAGTTTGGAATATTTTGTAATTCTTGTTGCCTTTGTTGTTGTCGCTGTTGTGTGGTTTGTATTCGGCTTGCCCTTTGGGAAAGGTTCTCCCTCTGCTCGGCCTGCACTCGTGGCTTGGCCCCCTCGTAAATATCATGTCAGAACTTTCGTCTGTAAATTTGATAAGGAACTCCCCAAAGTAAAGATGCAGCACCCTGAATGGTCTCTTCAACACTGCCAACAATCATTGTGAACGCAACTCAATCTCAGACCAGCTACCTGCCCTATTTGGCGTTTTATTAAATGTTAATTTGAGCATGAAATTAGACAATAATTTATACAGTTCCCGTTCGTTTTGGGGTTTTATTGCATGAATGATGTATTTGGGCAGTGTTTTCTTTCATTCCTTTTCTTGTAATTATACCTCCCCCTGCCCCCTTAAAGCATCTGCTCATGTTCACCTGCCACCTCTGCTTCCCTCCCTTCTGCCAGCCTAAAAATTCTAATTCGTGATTGCGTCGTTGGAATTTCGTTTGCGCCCAAAAACATTTCCAAGCAATTAAGCCCAAAACAGTTTGGACTAAAAATTTGCTTAATCCACACACACAAGCACACACACACACTGACGCACTGACACACATGTTTGCGTGTGTGCAAATATTTTAATTTGTATTTATTTTAATGCTTGAACGCCTGCCGCAGCACCCACATCAGAGGCCTCAGTTGGGGCGAGCAAACTGCAAGGAGATTCCTTTGAGAGAGCATGGTCAAATGATTCTCAGCAATTCTTTTAATGTTGACCACTCCCCCACCCCTGCAACGCCTCAAGCTATGCAGCTGACTTTCTTGTGCGACACGAAACAAGTAGAAGGAAGGTGGAGGGAGGGGAGCAATCCTCGCGAGCTGCAGGGAATAAACTTTAATGGGCGTGTTCATAATAATAATAAAATTTCATTAAATTACCCAGACGAGGGCGCAAAAATAACGGGAGGGTGCAACCAAATGAGGCATAGGCAAATTTTCAGCTTGAAAGGGAATTAAGACAAGTTACCAGAAGTGGAGGCACTTCACAGAGCGGAAGAGGGAGAGGCAGAAGCACTCGCTTCATGTCTCGGCTTGCAGCAAAACAATTCAATTACGCTGCAAAATGTGTAACTATGTAATGTGTGTGTGTGTGTGTGTGTGTGCGACGTGTAATAAAGTTTCATTTTATAGACCTGCCAGCACTTTGGGGGCAACAATTGGCGACGCCAGCACCGCAGCCGGTAGCCTTGTGAGGCATAACTCGTGCTCATCAGAGTGACCTCAGGCAACTATTTTAGCAGTTGTTGTTGCTCCTCCTGTTGTTGTTGTTGTTATTGCTGTTGCTGGCGCTGCTTGTGCATTTTGCTGCTGTTTGCCACACAAGTTTAGTAGAAAATTGAAAGCATTGCTGCGGTCAGAGTCTTTGTCGTTTTTCTGGCACAGGAAATTCTTCAGAATTACTTTTCCAGTTCGTGCGCTTATTGTGCGTCTCCCTCTCTGTCTTCCCATTCTTCTCCGCCTTCCTTCCTCTCTGTCTCTTTCGTGTGTGTGGCGACTGTCCGAAAAGGCGCACTAAACACTAAATAAAATTTCAGTTTTCAACTGCGTACGCACTCACACACACGCATAGGGGATGCCGCAATGTCCTTGGGCATATGTGCAGGCTGCGTCCGTGTGCCTCCCCTCCCCCCTGCCCGCTCCTCAGCACCTCAGTCATCAGCCTTCCCCTCCCTGCGACTCTGCCATATTGAACGAAGATTTATTGCAGTGCCAGTGTGTCCAAGTGGAAATAAATCAAATAATTTTCCATGTGGAAAAATTTCAAGCACTGAGAGAATGAGAGAGAGAGGGAGAGAGTGAGAGAGAGAGGACAAGCAAAAAAAAAACTGCAAATTAAAAATAAAAAGCCAAACACAGCAACGACAACAACAAAAGTCAAGTGAGCCGCAAATTCTGGCCAAAACGGGCGCAAAGCTGGTCGCAAGGCTCATTGTGTAATTTACTCATTATGCAAGCGCAAGGCACAAGTCTCTGTGTGTATGTGAGTGTTCGCTATGTATATGTGTGTGTGTATTCGTTATGTATGTGTGCGTGTGTGTGTGGGCTTGCGCTTGCAAATGCGCCATGCAAGTACCGTCTCGTCCCATCCTGACATGCTGGCAGCGCAGTGTTTGCTCATTTTAAACACATACAAAACAACAACAACAACACAAGCAACAACAACAACAACGACAACACGAGTCATTTAGCTTGGCTGGTTGCATATGCTGGCGCCTGGTACAGTCCCCTTACCCCTGCCTATGCGACCTGAACTCTGCACTGCGCCGCTGTATTTTTATATTAGCACACGTTGCGCATACGCCCCATGCACCCTGGCCACATTACCTAACTGTCATTGTCCAGAAATTAACGAAAATATATGTACGTGAGACTCTGCAACGAGTCTATGTGAGTGTGTATGAGGTGTGTGTGTGTGTGCACAACCAAGCAGACACTCAACGAGTTTTCAACTCGGCCCGAAATAAAAATGAGGAGAAAAGAGAAAAACTTTCGCATTTCCTCGTACTAATGTATGTTAATTACAGGGGGATTTTCCATGCAGAGGATTTGCATTTTAATTTATGCACCGAAAAATTTGCGTATTTCCAAAATAAAACGAGGAACAACAACAACAAGGCCATCAACACGAAAGCAGGCCAAAGTAGACGAGAGAAAACGAACCGAAAAAAGAAAATTATAATAAAATAAAAGAGAATTCCCTCAAATGGGAACTTGCAGGAGCGCAATCATCCGTGTGTTTAAGTGTGTGTGTGTGTGTGTGTAAGTCTCTGTATATGTACGAAAGGGCACTTCATTATATGGTTTGCAAGTGCAGCGGCCTCGAGAGCTGCTAAAGAAATTGCCTGAATGATATTCATTCAGCGCTGAAGTACTGCAAATAGGTCTAAGACGGAAATAGCTCAAGTACGGACCAATTACCCTAATAAAACTTTATTTTTTATGCCATAAAAATTCTTATAATAAACCAAATTGAGGAAACTGCTTAGGTGAGAAATAAACTTTATATATGTTATAAAATAATTAAGCAAAAGTCGGCATTTAGTTTTATACAACAATAACATTTTTATTCTGGTTTAATTTATACATTCATTCTTGTACTTAATTTATATAGCAAGAAAATATAAAATATAAATATTATAACTTTGAATGTGTGTAAAAAGGCAGAAGGAGGCGTGGCAGACTCCACAAACTATATATGTTCTTAATCAGTATCAACAGCCGAGTCGATATAAATGTCGATATGTCTGTCAGTCTCTCTGTCTGTCTGTCTATCTGTCTGTCTGCCTGTCTGTCTCTCTGTCTGTCTATCTGTCCTTGAGTTTAAAAACCTATATATCAGAGACTATAATATATATATATATATATATATATATATATTTGGTCACACCTACTTCCGCTTCTATAAATCCATAAAAACCGAATTCCAAGCCTAATTTTAATGCAGGTCAATTCATTTTTGTTTTTCACAATAATTAGCAACCCCTTAATGATTTCTGAATATTTGGTTGCGATCGGATAATGAATATATAGTAGAAGCTATTGAAGAAATAATTTGATGAGGTCCTGATTTCCATGCCGCCGCAAAGTATGCAGCACAAAATACGCTTAACGTAGAAACATCGGTCAGGTGGGTGGCGAATCGAGCACACTCGACTATATCTTTAGTGCTTTTTTATATAAAGTTTTTATGCAGTATTCCAATAATAAAATATTTAAAACACGTTCATTCAGTTTTACCAATAAAACAAAAACATTGATTACTTTCGCTTTAAGTACAATCAGTTCCAGCTCACTGAAAACGATATAATAAAATATATCAACAGTATATGTTTTTCCTAAAAGTTGTAGGGGTTATTGCAGAATTAATTTCATAGTTTCTTCGAATTAGCGTACTTCCGTCATTATATTTCAACTGCACGTAGCAATCAGTTCCTTTGAAGCTTTACTGCCACTCCATCTCACTCCGTATACATATCTCTCTCTATCTCTGCGGGCAATCAGAACAATGAATTGCAAACAATATTCAGTTTTGCTTTGCTTGTGAATACACTCTGTGGATCGGTCTACTGCCTCCTGGCCAGCAGCACCTCGCCTCGTGCACATCGGGATGGGGAACGAGCTGAGCTGCTTGTGCTGCTGCTGCTGCTTCTGTGTTGTTCAATTAAATTAATACAAAGCCCAAGTACACGCACTAATGCTAAGTAGGTGCACATACCACATGATGGTGTTGTGGCCAGAGGGGCGGGGTGGGGGCGTGGCAAGGCAATCTCTGTTAAGCCTATGAAGAGTAAGCAACTTAAGCAATGGAATTTCCGCACAAACACACTGCGAATCGGAGGTGGAAATAGAAGTGGAAGTGCGAGTGAGGTGTCTATATGTGTGTGTGTGTGTGTGCGTGTGCGCGTGTGTGGGCTAAGCGCCTTACTCAAGTATTTATATATTTACATTGTGAATATTTAATAGAGATATGCGACGGATTACAACAACTTGTAGGCGACGTGTAATTGTGTGTGTGCTGAGTGTGTGTTTATGTGTGTGTGCTAAGTGTGTGTGTGGGAGTAGAAAAATGACACACTCGCAGCTAACTAAAAGAGAATATTTAAACAGTCGACAAGAAGTCAGAGAAGGGAGAGCACAACACAGCGCACGCTTAGCGCTTTATTTCACTTTAATGAATATTGCATAGCCAAAAGGCGCGCTGCAACGCACCCGGCTAAAAGCGAACGGGCCAAAAGCAAATGGCAAACATAATATTCCTCCAGCTGGGCGCGCTGCGGCCTTAGGCTTAAGTCATTCAAGCGTTATTCTTATGTCCCGTCTTGCTCTTCCCGGCCTCTACCCCTCTCCCTCTCTCTCTCTCTCTCTCTCTGCCAACTATTTGAAAAAGCAATTTTTTAGTTAATTAAACGACAAAGCAACGCAAAGGGCGAATAATTTCCCCCAACGCTGCTGACGCAGACGTCGACGTCGGCTCTGATGCTGATGCTGACGCTGACGTTGGTAGCGCCTCAGGGGCTCGACTGCAGTCGGAGTAGCAGAGGCAGCAGCAGCAGAAGCAGTCAAAGTCAATTGCCAGTTGCAGATGCGAAAGAAACATGTTAAATAGACGAACAGTCAGGGCCGATGAACAAACGTGCAGAATGCTGAAATCGGGAATGCAAATGGTCAGGTTTGTGGAAGATATATGTCTGTTTGTGTGGTATTTGTTATGTTATTCGAAAACTATAACAATCAAACTATGAATGTTGATACAATGAATGTGGTCAAGTGGTCCATGCAATATCAAGCTGTTGATAGTAGATACGAAGTTCAAATCCCGCTGAAGTGACCGAGAGACTGTCGCATATGATATGACTTAAAAACACATGAGGAAAACGTAAGCATACAATAGAAAAGAGTATAGGAAAAGGCTTTCCAGGAAATTGACTCTAATTTCTAGAGAGGTGCGCCAAGGTTAAACGTTTTTAGGAGCCTACTGAGTTAGTAATAGAAACACTTAAGTAGAGTTGATTGTAGTCCGCACAAAATACCCAGAACGCTCGTGCAAGGCATAGTTCGATTATTCAATTAGTGTACTTGGTAATAATTGTCCCCATTAACCATTGTGTAGAGGGGATATTATGATTTGCTCGACTAAAGTGTATGTGGCAGACCGTACAAAGTATTATATATATATTCCGAATCAGTATCAATACCAGTCGATGTAGCCATATCCGTCCGCTTAAACGTCGAGATCTCAGCAGTCGACATCAAATTTTCTATATTTCCAAATTCTTTATTGTAGCAAGCGCCCGAACTTCCTGCACATGACTAGCTGCATCGATCTAACTCACTGCAACAACGTCATTGCACGCAAGTTGGACTTTGCATTACAACTTACCATCGCAGTGCATTTACTTGCCACGAACGTGCACAAACAAGTTCTCAGACATCCCGCTGCGATCGCCGCGTGCCATAAAGTTTGTAGACTTGCCCCATCGCAGTGCAATCAATGTTAATGAATTTTAATGGCCGTAATCAAAGAGCCAGACCCTTTTATCTGTGTGCTTTGGCCACACACTTTGGGCCAAGTTAATGAGGTCGAGCAATGCAAATGGACGAGTGACTGCAAGACGAGGCGAGGCGAGGCGAATGCGCAACATTGTTGTGCGATTTGTACTATTTTTGACCATTTGTCGCATTTGGGTTTATCCTCTTATTTATTTGCACTAATTTGCACTGTTTTTCAGCCAAGCTGCCTTGGCCATGGTTGTGTTATTAACAACACAACGTAATCATCTCGACCAGCTTGCAATGTTGGTTTGCTTTTTCTAGCCCCAAACGCTTTTCATGCTCTAATTAAGTGCATTTTACACTAATGAGCAAAAATGGGCAACAGCGATGGGAAAAAGAGAGAGAGAGAGAGAGCACAGCACAGAGAACTGTCACAGCTGCAGTCACAGTTGCAGTCGCAGTAGCAGTTACCGCTTCTCGAAAAATGCGACCGTGCGTGAAAACTTTATTCTTACAAGGGGAACAGGGGAAAGGGAAAAAGAGCAGCAAGGGAAAGACAAGCTGGTTGCACATTTTTTCGGCTCTGACCTCATTAAAGTGTTTTTCAGCTAAGACTATCATAAATTTAGGATGTCGTCGAGCTTGCTGCGCTTCCCTCTCCCTCTCTCTCGCACCCTCTCTCTCTGTCTGTGTGTACACACATATATATATATGCTATATAAGCTGCGATGTTTGGTCATCCATTTGGCTATGCAAAATTTGTGACGCTCATTAGTGCAATTTGCATGCATGAGAGCAAATCGGGGCCCGGTTGGGAGCCACAATTCGTGTCTATCAGTCCGCTTCATCCACAACAAAATGCCTGCTCGGATTTGGCTACAGATGCAGATACCGTGCTACAGATACGGATACAATTGCTACGTTCATCAAATGCAGCAGCAACAGCAGCAATGGCAATGGCAACAGCAACTCGACCGAATGCCGAATTCAAATATGTGTATTTTTATTTGACTATGCGCATACCAGGCGCACTCTAAGCGGCAATTGTTGTTGTCCCACCTACTCCACCCCTCCTCCTACTCCTCCTCCTTCTCCTCCTCCCTCTCTTGCCAGCTTAACCGATCCCATTCCATGCTGGCCAGATTCGGCGACACTAAGTAAACAATGGCGCAGCTGTGGTGCAGCATAACACACACACACACACACGCTGCCCATGGCCTGTCGGCGCTGCAGGCTTTTGCAAATATGCAAATGCAGCTGCAGCAGCACGACCCCCCTCAACCCCTTGGCACCCCTTGCCATGCGATAACATTCCGTTGGTTGCCAGCTTGGCGTCACATGCAGATAAAACACAAAACATTCCGAATTAGTAGTCGAAAAAAGGCAGCCACAACAACGAGACGGAGCTCGAGAGAAAGAGACAGGGATGGGGAAAGAGGAGGTAGGGGGGTGGAGCAGAGCATAGGGGAGAGCTAGCTGCAATTTTTCCAAAAACCAAATTCATTTTCAATTAAGGACATTTCTGCATATCGACAGAGTGCCCACCATGCCCACCTTCCCCCCCCCCTTGCAGTAGTATGTCGTCTAATGCTTTTTGTTCAGCGCAGCACTGGCTAAATATATTACGTATACGCACAGTTGTATGTAGAATAAACATACAGAGCAGAATGAATAGCGGCATAGATGCACACATACATACATGGACATATACATACATATGCATGCATGTATTGTATTTGAATATAGTTTTCGGCAATTTACAGTCGCCGCCGTTGACACTCGCCGGCCATATTGCCCGGGTGTCAGAATGTGGTCGAAATGCCAATTGCAAAACAATTGCATTTTGGTTACTTTGCTGTTAAATCCGGAATTTCGATGGCAGCCAACTAACCAACAGTGCGACGGCTTCCGTTGACACTCGGACTTGGCTAACTAGGCAGCGCAAAGGGCGGAAGGAGAAGACGAGGCGGCACGAGGGGAAACACAGGGTGTGTTGCCTGCTCAAAGCCAATAAAACGCTGCAAGCCCAAGCTTAAAAGCAAAATATTGTAGCCATGCACACTCACACATGCACACACACAGCATGCACTCGCACGCACCCACAATCACACACAGACTCGATGCGAGTGTGTGTAAATCTCCTGCTGCATTGCGTGAATTTCATTTCGCACTCGATTCGCCTTTCGTCTTTCGAAACGAATTTGTTTTTGTCGCTGCTGTTACAGTTGTTATTGTTCTTGCTCTTGTTCTGTTTGTTGTTGTTGTTGTTATTGTTGTTGTTGCAGCTAGGCAATGGTCAAATTTTTAGACGACAAGCATTTTTGACATATTCGCCAATGAAAAACTCGCACAGCCTGCAAAACAAAAACCCAAAAGCAATTAGATTGCACACTCTCAAATGCAAGAGAGAAAAAACAACACACACACACTCACTTATTCACTGGAATACACACGCACACACTAAGCAACAATATTAAACAGTTTGGAAAGTTCTACAAAAAAGGCAAATAAAAAATTGTCGGCACACAAATGCAAATGTGGCATGGCTAAATTGCATATGACATGCAAATACGTTTAATTTCGAAAACTAAACTAATAAAGCCAACTGGCACACACACTCGATACACACGCACACACACAGTGCACACTTGTCCTGCTGCCATCGTCTCATCCTTTTTGCGTATTGCATAAGCAATCGAAATGAATTTTTGCGCATTTCGCACAGTTAACGCAAATGCAAATTTGTTTTCGCAGCAATGCAATTATAGTCAGTTATATATCCATGCTATATAGTATCTGTTAAAATAGAGCACTCAGAAACAAATTTTATCTCAGTTTTAAATTAAATATGATGTCATCATATAGAACTTTCTGGTTGCCTCTTCAAGCGCACATTCCACATGATATGATGCGCTGCTTTGACGATTAAGAATATGTTGTGTCATTTCCATAGAAAACCTTTAAAGAACATCGCAATCCTACAAGCCAATAGAATGGAGTAAAATAAAAAAATATTTTACCAAACTTTCTCAACTCTTTACGATAAAGAAAAACTAGAAAGAAAGACTTTACCATTGCAGGTTCTGATGCCCTCCCAACATTCAATTATAAACTTAGAATAATGTCTAACTTCTATTGATCAGTTAAGTTATTGTTAAAAACAATACTGATCTTCATACAATAGCACTCTATTTGGCCGATTCTTCCTATGACAGCTATATTTTATAGTGGTCCGAAATTTTATATAGGGATCCCACAACATAATCATTATAATGATTTTAATTATAATCCGAACATGATATAAAATTTACATATAATTTATTGTGTTAAAAACGTTTCCTTGCGTGCGTATCAAACGTCTGGTTAAATTCAATATACCATATTCAAGGCCTTATCAATTATCAATAAAAAATGTGGCTTTTATATATCGCAAGAATTTTATGACTCACTCCAAATCAATTGACCGATAAGAATACGAAACCTACAACATACCCACACCATTTTAATTGAACATGTTTGTGATTTTAAATATCAAGAAAAAGAATGTCAAAATTCTTAGAAAAAGAATCTTTCTAAAGTAGGTATCCGTTAGGGAAGTTATTACATTATTAAACATTTGAAAGTCAACTTTCTACTCAGATGAATATTTTATATTTATTCTACAAGTTTAATATCTATTAAACTAAACTTAAATATACATACATATGTATATAAATTTATAAGCTAAGCTTCAGTAGATATTCTCCACCTTTAAGTACTTATTTTTTTATAGAGAAGTTGTGAAACATTTTTGCACACATACAGGCATACATAATATAATTATATAGGTATTACATATGTATGTACATACATAAATACATATATCGGCAGCACATTCAATGGCGCTTAAGTCGAAGAACTGAAAGGCGAACTTGCTACAGTCTGAGCAGATGCAGCTGACAGCAATGAGTTGGCAGATCGATTGCAGGGCAGCGTGTAGAAAATTACAACGAAATGATGCGCCAGATATTTCAATAGCTAATGATAGATATGGTGCGGAGCTTAACGAACAGAAGAGCTGAAACAGCTGTAAGTGGGGAGCGGGCAGTAAGCTGCATGAGTAACACAACAATTCCGTGCGTTCTGAATGGACGTGCCTCCTTGCCCGCAACTGTCCCGGCAACAACACTCGCGGGTATCATAGCAGCAGATATACATACTTGTACAGTCAAGCATACACAGATACTCACATACACACACAGAAACTCACGCACACACAACAAAAGAAATCGCACATTTCCAACGTTTTGAATTTGTAAAAGGATATTTTTCACATTATAATAAGAAATGAGGCTGAGAACGCGCGCCGCATGTTATGACCACACCCCCTGCCGCCTGCCTTAGCTAGCTGCCATTGCCTCTTCCCTTTCCACTCCCATTTCTCTGTCTCTCTCCCACTCTCTGCCACAAGCAGCCACTTTCAAATGCAGAACAGCTGAAAAATCATATAAACACAAATAATAAAATCGACAATTTCGCAAGAGGCGCACGCACATCTACATATAAAAGATATCCTTGTATCCATTCCAATCCTACACATGTGTGTGTGTGTGTGTCTATGTGTGTATGCATGTGTGTGTGTCTGTGTGCAATGAGCACATAACTGCAAATGTACTAGCAACAGAACGTGCGGCGATTTCATAAAGAGCTACATGGTCGAAAAAGGGGTTAATTTTGCTCGTACTTCACAAGATTTCTCACTGAAAACTTGCCGACTCTGCCTGTGCCCGCAATCTTGGCTGCAAATACCTTATGTTATGCTGTTATCGATTATTAATTGCATACACTGCTATCGCATAAGGTTAAAGAACTCATTTATATTAGAACTAATGAGAGTCAACTCATATGACAGACAACTCTAAGATGCTTTCCAAGTTGATCTTAAAAATCAACAAAGTTGTGGCAAAGATCAGTCAAACGTTTCTCAGGATGCAGCATAAATACTATACGGGCAATATGTATCTTAAAGATACAAACTTATTTCAAAATCATAGCATAAAGTTAACTTATGAATAATAAAGTATTTCAAAGATATAATCTAAAGATTTTTATAGATAGAAGAATATAAATTTATTTCACGCATACAAAAGTATCGTTAATCCACAAACATGTTACAAAATCACTGTCCTTAGGTACAAAGGTACCTTAAGGATTCAGAAGTGTAACAAGTAAAAAGAAAAGCGGAACCATGATCCGAATACCTTCATGACTATATATTCTACTATCAATGTTCATCAAGGAAACATTAAAGTAACTAGACAACTGAGTTAACGTTGAACAGATACAATTCTAACTCTAAATTTGTTAACAACTAGCAGAAACCGCTCTATAGTTGTCAACAAATCTAGATTAACATTATAAAAGTCGGAAAGTTCAATGAAACTCATTCGTTTGATGGATTTTAGTTGTATCTTAAATCAGAAGATCCATGTTTACAAAGCTATAAAACACTTTGTATTGTTATGTAATGGGAAACTTGAAGTTTGTGTGCTCTATCTAAGATCTACAGCCAAGGTTACGACTATTTGGTTGCGTGTTTCCCACCAAGAATACTAGATACCTGTTCTGTTAGGTAGAAAGTCGCGTCTTGCATACAAACCTAGACAAGCCCAACATTTTATATGCCTATTAAAACAGAAAAACCAGTTGTATACAAATATCATATTGTTTTATATCATGTTGTACACAACTAATTGTTGTTTTTCTGGTATTTAATTGAGCTTGCCTGATCTCCAGCTACTCCAACTCCAACTCTCTTTTAAATGGAACGCAAGCATTGTAAAGAATTTTCCACTTTGATTTGGTTCCGAATTCTCTACACTCGAACGCAACAACACGCCAAACTAGAAAGTCTCTTGCTGAGCATCAACTCGCTCTGCTTCTCTCTCTCTCCCATTCTGCGCTCTCTCTTAGCTGCGCTGTCAAGCGTGAAGAACGAGAGAGAGCGTCACAGCAGCAGCAGCAGCAGCAAACGAAGAAAGGCGCAAAAGGCAATGTGCAATGAAAACAAGTAACAACAAAATAACCGCAATACAAAGAGAAATACGAAATACGAATTTCTTAACCTGCTGCCGGCTTTACCTAATGTTGTTCTTGTTGTTGCTGTTGTTGTTCTTCTTCTTTTCGTTGCTGTTGATGTTGTTGTTTCTTCTTTCAGTGTGTCGCACATTGTCGTCGTCAGCGTTGCTTGCTGAGTGTTTTATCAGTTGCCGCAACTATTTGCACGCTCTCTCTCCGGCTCTCCCGCTCTGCCGCTCTCGCTCTCTCTCTCTCAGGCATGAAATGCCAAAGCACAACTAATGCTGACACAGCCCGCTCACCACCCCTCTCTCACTCTCTGCTCGCTCATCGCTGGGTCGGTGGGTCGCTCAGTCTCTGGCGCTGCGGCCGACTTTAGTGCACGTTGGATTCTCGACGCGAGCGCGCCGATCACTCACAGCATACGTAGTAATCGTACCTGAAGCAACGTACCGTACATTGTCCACCTCGTCTCCCTCGCCGTGCGTAGTTTGTGTGTGTGTGCGTGTGTGAATTAAACACTCTATCTCTCTCTCTCTCCGTCTGTATCAGTGCTAATAAAGTCAGTCAGTTGACCAGCGATCAAGCCTTGACACACCTCGAAAGATTTACCTGACCTTTGTCAAGCTCAAGCAATCGATATGCGGGAAATTGTGCACTTGCAGGCGGGCCAATGCGGCAATCAAATCGGTTCCAAGGTGCGTATAATTAATATGCCATTAGTGTGCCACATTCAACGCCCCCCGTAGCCGATTTGGTATTTTATATTTCTTCTTCGCTGCACATTGCTCCTAACCTCACATGTTTAATTATAAAACAGAACGAAATAAACGCGCTCTTTGCTTTGCACTATCTTTACATCGAGCGCTCTCTCGAGCGCGCACTCGCCTCTCTCACTCTCCCTCTCTCTGTTTGGTTTTGACTCAATTATCTTACCGTAGCTGGGGTGGGAGACACTTCTCGCTCTCCCTCTCCCCCTCTCTCTCTCTCTCTCTCTTGGCTCGGGAAACTGTAGAACTGCAACAACATTAACTGACGCAATCTCAGAGCGTTGCTAACACATTTAAAAGTTTTGGTATTATCTTATCGAACTGGTGATATCTCCAGTTGTCAGCACACTCTTTCTTTTTTAACGTATTACCCTGTCACAGGGTATTCGTTAGGTTTAAGTAAATTTTGGCAAATACTTGGAGGAAGCAAAACTCAAACCAAGGTAGGGAGGAACTTGAGCTTGATCCACAATTGTAATGGATACACAAGGCTTGATGAATTTCGAAACTTGTCTGAAGGTCGAGCCGATTTAAATGACACTTTAAGCACCTCTTGAAGTTAATGCTGAAAATGATTAGCGAGATTTCTTGAAGGTTTCCTCAATTTGCCTTCCACGCTCGACTTAATTTACTTTACGATCAGATCTCTCGCGTGTGGAAACGAGTTGCCAGACAATTAAGTTTCGTTGTCGTTATGTCTTTTGAGTATCGTGTACTTGCAACATTGACTGTACACAAACACACGTATGACGCATGGGGGAACAAGGTGCTCAACTACAAGTTCTTATCACTGTCGACTTGTAGCGAACACTTTGCTAACAGTTTGTTATTTCTGCATGTGTGCATGCGTGTGTGTGTGTGTGTGTGTATGTCCAATCAGCTCACTTGTTTAGCAAGCTTTGTACACGGGAACAACTCATAAATAGTTGACATGCCATATCGCTGCCGCAATGAACTCAGACAACCAAAAATAGGTATTACAGGCGATGATGTTATGCTGTACGCACAGTGCACTGACAGTGGCTGCCTGCTCTGGCACTCCAATTAAAGAGACTTGAAGTGTAAATGGCATACGGGCGCGCCGAGAGATGAACTCAACCCGAACCGTTGCCCATTCTAACCTAATTTAGCGCATTAATGTTAACTCGCACAATTTACCCCAGCATGGAAATTTCTCAAAATAAAAAAAGAGTGGGGGAAGCAACAGCAACAACAACAACAACCATCAACGCAGTCGTTGACATTTGACACAGTTTTTTTTTGCTACTGCTGCTGCTGTTGTTGTTGAGTTTTTCTTTCTGTTTCTTCGTTTCCCAGCGCCGTTTTCTCTCGTTTCACATACACACACACGCACACATTACCCCATCTGCATATTTGGTTTCATTTTTTTCCCGACTCTCTACACGCTTTTCCACTTCACAATTTGATGTAAACATATTTTAAAGCTCTTTTTGCGTGTTGCCCGCCCGCCTAATTAGGCCGCACTTCGCACTGACAAAGCCCAATCCCATCTGGCTCTGTATGTGTGCGAGTATAGCATAATTTTAAGTTTATTTAAATAATAAATGTAATCTACTTGAACAATCTGACATCTCGGCTGGCCGATAAAAACTCTCTCTCTCTCTCTTTCTCACGTGTTATTCCTTTCATAAAGAGTTTCCCGCCAGGGGCGTTGTTTGCGTAGTTTGCACTATAAATGTTGTCCATTTTTGCTCTATATTATTTTGTAATTTAATTGAATGTCCATTTCTGATTAATTGGCTGTCGGACTGAATTATTGTTTGTATGCGCTAAAATAAATAAATAATAAATTCACAAAATTTGCGTACGTCGCGCAAAATGAATACAAAAAAAAAAACAGCTTACTAAATAGACAAATTTATGCACGGCAGCAGAATCGTTTTTTATAACATACACCCCCATTAAGTTTTTATTTGTTAAATCAATTGATGTCGCGATAATACAGAAACGATAGATATGAGTGAAAAAACTGAACGTTTTTCGTTTGTAAAGTGTTTTTAATAGCAAATTTGTCGAAAGTTTTTTAAATCATAAATTTACCGACTAGAATGCTGAACAAATAGGGGGAATATGAAGGGGGTTGGGAGTGTTTGGGGTAGTGAAAGATTGTGGTGAAACTTGGTATAGAGTGTAATGCGCTTTGCAAATTTTGCTAGTTAGTTAGTTAAGAATAAGTCGCTGGGCAAGCACTTCTTCGGGTTTGAAGAGTTAAGGTCGACCAGTCCAGGCAAAACTAATGTTTCCTTAGACTGCATAGGCAGTTATAAGCTATGCAGTGTGTACTATAGATCTAGAAGGACGCAGTACATCTGCCCTTAAAAAATAATAATAAAACGTTTTGCTAATAAAGAACATTTTCATAAGGAACTGAAAGTAAATATTTCAATAAATGTGATTAACAAATTGAGAGAGTTGCCAGATCTCCATAAGTATTCAGTCGATTATGAGATTATTAATATTATAACTTTATGTTGCCATTCATTTGCTCTAAAGGTTCACTATGGTGTGCCTTAAAGTGTAGTCATATTTGCAATTGAGTTGCCTTTTCGAGCATTCTTCATTTTTCCCGGCTTTTCTCTGGTTGCATTATATATCAACTGCCGAGAAGCCATATATCTGCAGAGCACATTTTGCGATTTAATTTTGCAATATGACCCTAAGTCTTCCGGCGTTGAAATTGATCACACATACGAACACACACATACGCATGCACGCACACACAGACAGGCAGGCAGGCAGGGCATGCCGGGTTACTTCTTGGGGGCCTGCAGCTAACGCTTTCTTTCATTATTTACATAAACCTAATTTTCCCTAAATCATTTTGTGAACAATAACAGGGGAAAATCTATTTACGATGTGCCGTCTTCGTCCTTAATTCAAGCCGCCCCAAAAATAAAAAACACGACAACCATGTGCAGGCAAAGGAGGCATGTGTGCGGGGAAAAGTATGGGGAAAATTTATAGACAAGTGCAACGATGTCGTGTTTCCAGCAACAGCAACAGCAGCAACAACAAATGGAAAGTAGAGGAAAATGCCAAAACGCAAGCAGCGGACAATAAAATTAAAGAGCAACCGAAAGCAAAGGATATAACTTGGCTATGCCAGTGTTTACACGTGTGTGTATGTGTGTGTGTGTGCTGTGCTTCGCCTAAGGATACCGTTATGCAGCTTATAATGCCGAGGCGTCAGCGCACAGCACCCAAATAATGCACAAAATTGAATTATCGATAACGTTGCCAACTATCGCGACTATAATTTCTTTATGGCCACAGTTCGCTAAGCAGAGGTTACAAGCAAGGAAGGCAAGACGGGAGCTGTAGGGGAAGCCACCTACTGGCATGTGGCTCATGTTGCCAACGGGTTTTGTGTGGTCTTTCGTACGTCGACGTTGTCCTCGTTACGCCTGGCAATATGCAAATGCAATTTCGTTGTGGTCCTTGTCATGGCTTTTACCCGCGCCTTTGATGTCGCCGTCGCACAACAACAAGCGATTGATAACGTAGCCGGAGGAGACAGACGAGGCATGAGCACGACTATGAGCACAAGTGCGAGTATCGACACTCCAGTTGAACAAAGCATGCATGAATATCAATTAGGGCGCACAGCGGAAGTCGATGCACGTCCAAAAGAATCGATCCTTCAGCTCGTTTAGTCTGTACTAAGATACGAATTTTTAGTGTTAACTATTTAGATTTATTATAGAATGATGCACAAGATAAATGAATGAAATAGTGAACACATTAGAGAGACAATAAATCTTTGCGATATTTGCTCACAAAATATAAACTGAACGAAAGAAGCTACCTTTGGCATGCCGATAGTTTTATACCCTTGCAGGTTCTTATTTTCTGCGATCATTCCAAAAAGTGCAGAATTGTATATTAACACAGCGTCAATTACTCTCTAACTTTAATTGGTACTGATATGTTAAGTTATTTCAAAAATCAAACTGGTCTTCATACAAAAACCTTCATGCCGATTGTTCCTATGGCAGCTATATGTTAAAGTGGTCAAATTTTGATAAGATAAAGTCCGATGTAGTTAATTTAGCAGCAACATCTTAAAGAATAACAAATATCGGCCGATAGTTTGTATGGGAGCTATACAATATATCGTTTCGATCCGGCTTGTTCGACTTCTCTGTTAATCTTGACTTATGTAGAATGAATGTACTTTAAAGAGTCTGAGTTGTTTCCTAAAGTGTGTTGCATAGTTCTGGTCAAAAATAAAATATTCTTTGCAAGGGCATAAAATATATAGTTTCTATAATGTTTTACTATTATATGAATTTCAAACCGATCGAAAAGAAAAATGTTTACATAACATGAAAGAAATCAACACATCTTTTAAAATCTGAGACAAGTTTGCATTAAAAGTATAGATGGGAAAACCGAACTATCCTCAAATTATTCCTTGACATTATCTAATAAGTATCGCTCCTATAAGTTGTCTAACAATCGTCCGCATAGAATCAAAGTAAAAAACCCTTTTCGCGAGCGTATGTAAATAAATTGAAATATGAAACAAAAGCAAAAAAAACATTAAATATTTCCCGCGTTTTTTTTCAAAATATTTTTCAATTTACATAAAAATGCGTTTATGCATAGCAAATGAAGTTTACACAAAAGCCACACATACCAGGGCACTCCCCTACACACGCGCACACACACACATAGATAGATGTAAGCGTGCGCTCGCACACGCGCGCGGACTTGCGCCCTTGCGCCTAGCGCCATGCAGAATGCAGAAAGGGCGAACACGTTACCCGAGGCGCCACCACCCTGCGGGGGCGCAGCAGCGGCAGGCGGCACCGCTTCGTTGCACAAACTGATTATGAATAAACAAACGGAAATTTTTATAAATATTTTGCACATTGAGCGAGCGAGTGCGCGCATTTTGCACAAATTACATATTTATGCAATTCTTTGAGCTTCGATACACCGCTGTCCATGCAAATGTAGCCACTGAAATTATTAGAAGCAACTGAGAGCAGAGGCAGAGCATAGAGTATGGAGTAGCTTGGAGAACAGCCCACAGTCAGACTGCCCACAAAGCCACAGTCCACAAGTGCAGCACTTGGTGGCCATAGATAAGCCGATTGCAGGGCCCTCAAACCAGATGCAACGTCTCCCTGTACACCTCCTCACCTCCCCCTTAGAGGCAGACGTCGACAAATGGCTGGCAGGCTTTTTGTTGCTTATTTATTTAACACTTTTAAAAAGCATTCCACTCTTTTGCTCATTAATTTCTCATGCTGCCTCTTAATGCAACCTGCCCCTCACCGTTCCCTGCATATCTTCCGCAACTCGTACACCTTCCACACCCAGCTCACCTGCAATGCCCCCTGACATTCGACCCAAGCAGAGGAGAGTCGAGTTGCAGCGAGTCGAGGCGTGGCATCTGTTTCATTATCATTGTTATAAATGCCAATGGTTATTCCATTGTTGTTGTTGTTGCTGCTGCTGTTATTGTTTTTTCTGTTTTTCATTTTTGGTCTGGCTTTTTTTGTGCATTTTCAATTACTTTGGTAATTTTATATTATTGAAATTGCAAGCCACAAAGTGTAATTATGGCGCTGTCCTCTCGCTCTTCTCTTGTTCCCCTCACACTCTCTCTATCTGCTCGCCCTGCACCTGCCCGCCAACAACTGAAATATGTTGCGCTTTTGTAATCCGGTATTTGCGAAATAAATAATCCAATACGAACGCATGTGCTTTGACGGGGTGTACACGACAGGCAGTTATTCTGTGGAATAGATTAGCTAAGAATTTCTTTGTTGCTTATGTTTATGCTGTGCGTATTTCACTAAATAGCTATATACTACTGAATTAACATTTTCATAATATATATATATGAATAGTTGTATCAATTCTCGGTGGACCTTTTATTGTGACCAGCTGAATTTGATGTCAGATACTTATAAACGAGGTAGAGATAAAGGCCACCTTCGGCATGCCTAAAGTTGTATGCCCCTGCAGGTTCTTATCTGCTCCGATAGTTCCAATACGGAATTGAATGCAATGAATGTTTACATTCAATATTATTTTCACCTTGATTGGCATTGATAAGTTAAGTTTTTCTAAAATCTGACCAGTTCTTCCTATTTCCTATGGCAGCTATACACGTATGTTATAGTGGTCCAAAATGTGAAATCATATATGGTTATTATATAAATAGAAAGTGTCCGATGTAGTAAGATTCGTTGCAATATCTTCACAAATAACAAAACTGGGCCAATAGTTTATATGGCAGCTATACGATATTTCGGTCCGATCCGGCTCGTTCCGACTTATTTACAGTGTGCAGCAGAAAGAAGCATGTATGCCAAGTTTCATCAAGATAGCTTTAAAACTGAGAGCCTATGTTAGAAACGATCTCTTTTTATATACTTAAACATTGTTAATGTAACCTTCAGACACTTACCTTCTGCTAACTTTTGTCCGGCCACGAAAAAGTGTCCGCCCAAGAAATTATCATAAATTTTATTAAACATGCAGTGTAACCTTTCTACCACGGACACTCACAGTCCTAAATCTTTTTTCCGGCCCTGAGAAGATTCCACCCAGAAACTGCTAAATTATTGAAAAAAATACATGAAAGTTTCTTCTAAAGGCATTCCACTCAAGAAACTCGTCCGCTCTGGGAGTTTTTATTATAATCATATATTTTAAGGTATATTTATTACGGTAACCATGAAATCACTGTATTAACTCCACACCTAATCTATCATTCAAAAAGTAATCACATACCATATGCTATGCCATGCATCGACTGTCACCCCATCATAGCCGACTTCCTGATTTCACCTGTAGAGGGTATGCAAAGTAGGACTGCAGAGCACAAAGAACATCGGGACTGCCAATGCATTTAAAGCTTTCAGGTTTAATTCGCGCTGCATTCTCGTAATTGCGCACATCGCCCGAAGCTGTATGAGAGTGTAAATTATACATGCGATTGTATTGGTCATTACACATTAACACACACTTAAACGCACACTCACACACACACATGCAGTCTTGCAGTGCGGGGCGCCGATAAGTAGGCTACAGCAAATAACTCTGAGCCGACCCGGCACGACCAGGCGCGATAAGGCCGAACGAGATATCGTACGCATGCGATAGTTGCGCATAATTTATTGCCTAGCGAGAAATGGAATTAAAAAACAACTAGGGGGGAAAAATAATTGCAAAAAATAATAATAATATTCATTAAGATTTGTTTTCGGTTATCTGTTTTATTATTTTTTGACTTTATTCGCGTTGACAAATTGTGTAAACCAAACAGCGACCGAAATGAAATTCCCCAAATAAACAAGAGCCGCGCAAAATGGCGGAGAGAAAGAACGCAAAACCTCATTAAAAACCAAATGCGGTCAAAATATTTATCATTTATATATGCACAAATACATATGCAAGCTGTGTGTGCACGTACATATGTTCTCTATGTATGATATGTACGCACGTGTGGGGTTAGCATATGCGAGTGCATGTGCTGTGTCTGTTGAATATCCTTGAAAAACCGGTGTCGGTTTTATAATTTATAGCAGGTGAGCCATCGCATTCGGACCGAAAGATATGCACATAAAACCGCCAAACTAAACCACAAATAACCAAATGGCCAGGCCAAATAATTGATCGGCCATGGCATTAACAGTTGTTTAGTTGTTTAGAGCGCAAATCTATTTGCTCACCTATTGTATTTTATGCAATCAAAAGCAATCCCAATAATTTATGTTCACAGCTTGGCATGTGGCCTGGCAAATATGTCAATAGACGCAGGCAAATTTCCCCCTAACATGAAATGCATGAAAGCAATCTGAACCATTTGCCAAATAAATCTTCGAATCGTACAACCAATATAGATTATTATATTTTTGAAATCTGTAAAATACGTTAGCAGTTGCAATGTTGACTGTAAGACACCCTATCCTTGACTTCAGCTACATGAGTTAATCTCTATTATATTTATGAAATGTGTTCTTGTGTTCCTGAGATGTGCAGTTTACATATGGCATCTAGCAGTTGCTCTTCCTCCCTGTCAATCTTTCTGTATCTCTGTATATGTTTCTTTATGTTTCTGACCATCCATTTATTTATACATCCCTGGGGAGATACCATCTATCTTCTTATATCTCATAAAAATCTACATACATACATGCTGCAGAAAACTTTTCCCCAATCACTTGAGGCAGCTCATTGAAATATAAATTTATATTACGATTGGATTAAAAAATAAACACGGCGTTATCGGCAAATGCAGTGCGGCTCATTGTAGAGAAATTGCCTTTAAATAATGTGACCGATATTTGATATTCGACCCTTATCTGATGCACTTTCCGTTGATTTAATGACATTTTCAGTCATTAAACTGTTGAAAAATAACCATCATAAAAAAGACAACAAGAAAACCATCAACAACAACAACAATAACAATAACGAAAAATGTTGCAAATATATTTACGTTAATAGCTTGCTGTTATTTACTCTCACTCCACCACACTGAGCGAAACAAAAAACTGACTGAAAATCCAATTATGCAGAGAAAAACTCTTTACACGCCGCAACAACATACTTATTTACATGACACAGACAAAACCGCGTTGATATCATGACAATGGAATTAGGCAAAAGAAAAAACTCAAACAAAACCCTCAACAATGATGTCGGTATGCGGACACATCGATTGAAGCTTTAAACGACAACAAATAAACGAATTGTTTTGTGTGAGAACAAAGAATATTGAAAAATTGTTCATTTATTATTATAACTTAGGATGCACTAAATACATCGTTAAGTTCATTTCGATGTCAGTTCTGCTGCAGTTGATTCTTTTAAGAAATATCCAATCTACATATAATCATTTGTGCAAACGCTTTCCTTCCGAATAAATAAGAATAAATTCAATTGCAAGGGTTTTAAATTATTAATATGACTCAATTGTGTTATTTTCTGCTGCTGCGTTCAACTAGAGGTTAGATCGGAATGTAAACAATAACACATGCTTGATAGCTGCTGAGCATTAGAAATAACAGTTGCTTAGCATAAGACTTAACAGCATCTTAGCACTAGATCTATCAGTTCCTTAGCATACGACTTAACAGTTGCTTAGAACATAGATTCAAACAGCTGAGGCTAGTTGATATGGCAACCTTGAACATTGAAATAGTGACAAATATAAATAATAAATGTTTTAATTAAGCAGTTATCTGCCACGAACAACAAATTTTATCGAGGGAAATCCTAAAAATAGTCTGCAAAGAAATGTTTTCTATAACTGTGGCACTTGAGGTTTCCTTTAATTTCAGCCTTAATTTGCCAAACCATTCAGTACATTAACGCACACCGCATAATTTCATTAGTTTCTTTTCCATAATAAACATCAAATGATTCTAGCGACACTCCGTAGTACTCAATGTCTTTGATGGCATCTGTGGCTCACGTGTGCCAACTCCACAGTTAGTGGTTGGGGCTACCTCTTGCTGTCAAACACCATATGAGCCACCACTTTAGCCTGGCAATAAGTATGCATACAGAAGAGTGTATGTGCGTGTGTGTGTGTGGACTTCCTGAGAATGTTTATTTATTCAGAGCCTGCCGAAACAAGTACTCGAATGGAAGAACTTCATATCGCTCGCCACATAAATATTATTATTATGACTCTCCCGTTCCGTAACTCTGCCAGCCCATCTAAATAAGTACTCCACCTAGTACATACATATGTACATATATCAATGATAAAGTGCAAGGCAAGCCCTGGCCATTAGCAAATATTATTGTTGTTGTGTCCCAAGTCACTTGAAGACATCTCAACGCCTTCGTTCTGTCGGAATTAAAAGTCTCTTTTGGAATGTCAACAAATCCGAGACAATTTGCGCTGCAATCACAGGGTATGGAAATCGGAAATGGAAATTGTACTGACAACGAGATTGGACATGCAAATGGCCTGGTTATCCGCAATATTATTATTTACCACGGCACAGCCGACATGGTACAACAACAATCGAAGGGCGGCGTGGCAGACCACGCGGCACACGCAGCACATTAGTTAAATCAATAGCAGGGCGACCGACCAAATAAGTATAGCATCAATATTTACATATCAAAATCGACAATTATTGAAATCTCAATTGAAATTGTTTGTCAGTCGCGCGCGTACCGTATACCTGCTTATCGACGGCATGTGCGTGTGCGTGTATGTGTGAGAGTGTGCGTGTGTCGCCCTACACAATTACATTCGGTTGTTACAAAAACCAATCCACAAAACCAAATTCAGCCATTGTTTTTATTACGTTAAAGACAAAAAGCAAATTGCTTTACAGAATAAAAGATCTATGGCATGTTTAAATGAGTCTTGGCTGCTCCTTTAAAGTTAAGGAATTTTAGACTACTGTTATAGTTATTTTAAACTGGTTGGTAGATTCAGAAAGTTACGTTAGAAAGATACAAGATGTTTAGTTCATCTATTCAAACACTTAAAACTTTTGGCACGAAAGAGAACAATTATAAATCGGTTAATATTTTGACAAATCAAGTCGTACAGTCAGCACTAAAAATAAGTATCGTTTGATACTTTCAACTCTTTGCGAAACACTTTGCATAGGGATCTTTATAACAGTTTTGCCTATGTATTAATGGAATAAGAATTTAATTCATTTAATTTTAATTGCTTACAATATCTACCAATCTTAAGAACATTTTAAATGTATAAATTCTTAAATTCCCGATACCATGTTCCAGGCAAAAATCGCTTGACAAAGTTACGAGCCATGTGGGACTTCTCTGTCTGGCAACTGAAACAGCAAACTTTTCAAGTTCCCTATAGAGAACATCCCGTTGAAATTACACACCACTCTACATTCGCATTCTTCAAATGATATTCACGTATGCAGATGAATGGCGAACGAATAAATTTGGCTTCATTTCGGGCTCGCATTGAACCTTGATTGAATTATTGGCAATTGCATTCGTTGACAGATTGGCAAATGGCGAGTGAGTGTCGCCAACATGGACGATACCATTGCACATTTATGAAGCTTAACAACTTAAAAAACAATAATAATATAAACAGCAACAGCAACAAAGGCCATGAAAGAACAACAACAACGACGACGACGACGACAGCAGGAAAATCAAAAACAAAAGCGAACGCGAACGCGCTGATAATGACAATTAGTGGCCACATTTAAATTGATGCACTTGATGAGAAATGCAATTGCAAGTGCAGCTGCCACACACACAAATATAAGCACACGTGGACACACACACACACGTACACACACATAGAGAAACGGTAATTTACGAAAATGTGTTGGGGAAAAATTGCATTTTTTCTGGTGAACCGAGACCGAGGCCTCGAAATTCACACGTTCTGTCAAATTGAGAGCGTTTATCAGTGTGTGTGTGTGTATCTCACACACACGCACACACACATACATGCATTTAAATTGCAGCAGCATTGGCAATTGATTCATTGCGACGAGCGCATAATTATGCCTTGGCTCCGCCCCACCCACTTCACACTCGTGGCCCATCTATGGCAAGCAATCGTGCCAGATCCTTTTAGTGTTATTACAAAATATACTTATATACGGCGATATGTGGGCGTGACCCACGCACTGCCCTTGCGCCTGCCCCTTCCCTTCCTAGCTACAACAGCTCCACCTGTCGGCAGTTAGTGTAGTTTGGGGTACAATTCGTTATTGGCGACGAGTGCGCGCATATAAATTGCATTTTTGAGCAGCTCCAGGTGGGTCGGGGGGTTGGGTTTGTTTGCTCGGGTTGTGCGGGTTGGTCGCTTGCTTATAAAGGGTTTGCTTTTTTGTCGCATCAAAATGGTTTATGGCCAAACGCTTGCGGCTGCGACGGCTGCGGCTGCAAAGTGTCATCTATCGATGAGGGCGGCCGTTAAGCTTTGAGTGTGTTTGGCCATTTTTATTTTATTGCGGCTTATGATTGCCCCCGTTGCAGGATGCATGGTGGGCAGGGTCGGGGTCGGGTAGAAGGCTATTCGGTTTGTGCCCGGCAGCAAAGCTCATTACGCTAATGGATGCGGCACACAAATACTCCCTCACACACGCACAAACAGGTCACACTCACACACACACATTCGAATTGTCTGTTGTCCATGTGGAACAGGCTGAAATTAAAATAAATTGACTTAGTTCACATGTCGCGTTTTGCATTTTAAACGCACGCACAAATCGCATGATGCTCGCAAATTGGCCAAGCGTTTCAATCCTGTTTATTATTTAATAATTAGTTTAATGCCAACACCCTAACGAAATTCAATTTCAATTCGATTTGTCGCACACAAGTTGCACTTGCCGAAAAAAGGTGTAGGAAAACGATCAGAATTAAGCACTTTTCAAGCACATTGAAATGTGGGAATACAAATTAAAATATGTAGCAACTAAGCACCATAACATTATAAACCATATCTGTTAATAACATCAATAAACTCTGTGCATATCGATAATAAAACATACTTTACAAACATTAACATTAACATAATCTGTAAACATTAACATGAACATACTCTGTAGATAAACAATAAGAAGGAGAACAATAAAGTCAGTTTTTTTTCGACAACATTAAAAACGGGGCCCACATTCCTTTTGTTGATATTAACTTGTTAATATTTTGAAGGTTATATATAAAGCAAAAGATTTTGGCTTTTATGAAAAGTCTGAAAATCGACATATGAACTTTAAGCTAGAGATCTATAGAATTACATACATATTTGGATTGCATGGTTGAGTATAGATTGAAACGATTGCTTGATTAGATGCTAACAATAGTTACCCATTGTTCTGCAGATTTCTCATCTCTTCACGAATACAGCATAGTATTTATTTCGCAATTCGATTGAAATCGCGTAATTAATGCAAGCGCCGCCCATTAAATTGAACTCAATGCGTGGTTTGCCGTGTTAATGGCAGACTGCATATGGAATGTTAATTAGAAATATATATAAACGATATCGGGTAGTGTTTTTTCCATTCATTCTTTGTAGATAGCACACATATGCATGTAGACCTATTCGATAATCGTGTGCACATGGATAAATGTCGCTTATTTATTTAATTACATATTTTAATTGAATTTTATTCAATTTTTACATGTACATTCCGAGCACAATAATGCGTAAATAGAGGCACAATAAGCGAAACAATTAAATAACCAATTACATAATGCCTGATTGCAAGTGGAATAAAAAGCAAGAGACAGTAAGAGAAAAAGGGAAGGAGAGGAAGCAGATCCTTGGCTTAAGGAAATTAGCCGTCTAAGCCTGAAAGGGTCTTGGCCACGATTTATTATTGTTGCAATTGTTTGTTTATGCTCTGCGCATGCCGCCGCCAGCTTAGAGCTCAGTCAAATTCAATATTCCAACTCAGTTAGCCTGGCTCAACCCTAGCAAGCAGCAACCCTACGATATCCCGTGGTGCTCTCGCTCACATCCGGTGCGACATGCACTTCCGTTGCTTTGCGCTGCTCGCATCCTTTGCATCCTCTGCCAACACACGCACACACACAAACGTACCCAAACTAAAGTGTCCTTTTGTCTTGCAACTACAGCGCACATTTCTTTTCTGGCCGCAATTAATTTATGCTAGTTTTTTACCGCCGCGACTTTTCAGCGACTTTTGCCACTTGACTTTTGCTTGGCTGCCCGCGGTCGTCGTCGTCGTCGTATTTCGGTTTTTGTTTGAACGCTTTGAGAATTTTAATTTCGAGTTTCTTTCAAGCGAACGCACCAATGTGCCCCCATTCCCCCTCTCCCTCCCCTTGAGGAGCCATCATAAAAAGTCGGCGCCACAAAATGGCTGGCGAAATGGCGCCGCTTTGGTCAACGCACGTTGCCTTTTGTTTACTTTTAATTTGATCATCGCTTTTTTTTTTGTTTCTCGGTCTTTCTCTTCAAAAGTTCTCTCTAGTTTTTTAACTTGTGTGCAATTTTGTAATTAAGCAATTTGAGCGAGGCTACGAAAAGTTTGCACGCAAATGAAGGCCGGCATAATTATTATTCTCTCTTTTTATTGTCTCCCTCCTCCTCCTGCACTCGAAAAGGCGCCCAACTTAGGTCACAGAGAGACCCTCACCCTCTTCTCTCCAATACCCACCTCAAGCCACTGACGTTGCCGTGTCAGAAGCATGAGCTGATGTCCGATATCCGAAAAACAACAGACGGGCAGTCAGTCATCTCTATGCGCAGAGTCTGCCATCGTTTACAACGCTAAAAGTTTTCCTAATATACATACATAATGTGCTCTAAAAGAGCACCAAAAAAACAGAGATATAGAAAGCTTCTACAACTGCATCATGATTATTAAATACCCTATACAAATAGATAGATTCAACTATGGCTGAGGAATTATATCTGGGCTTAACTGTAGATAAATACACAACTTATGAACATTGATAACATTGAATGATAAGTATATGAAACTTAGGGTTCTTCGAGAAATTTCCAAATAAGTAAATGTTAAGTATTTTCCAACAATCTCACAATATATTTTAAAAAATCTTTAATACTTTATTCAGAACTTTTTGAGAACATAATGCTGAATATCTGGTGAGTTATATTGTAGTTACATAAGGTACATGTAGATCAAACTAAATTGATTACTACTACTACTACTATTACTATAACTCACTTATATATTCATCGTAAAGGGTATCTGCAGTCAGCGGAGCACCCTTTTTGCGAAGCAACAGAGCAGCTTTGCTAAGCTGAGCACTCAGTGCCAGGAGCAAACAAACAGCCCGAAAGTAGTCAAAAGAAAAACGCTTATCTGCAATTGGCTTGGCAAAATATACGAAACATATTTAAATTTCCCCGAAGGCAACAAGTGCCAGGGACAACAACAGCAGCAGCAGGAGAACTCTCCTCCCACTCCTGGGACAAGGGGTAGTCAGTCAACTTGTTGTCTGCCATGCGGGTAGCTAGCTAGTTGGCACACTCCCACCCGCAAACAAATACATGCACAAGTGGAAGCGTATGCAAATCAAAGTTATTGTCAGGCCAAAAGTGTCTACCGATGCGTACAATTGAGTGTCATATTTCCAGTTTGTTATGTATGCAAAAGGCGCTGCCCGGGGAAAGGGTAACTCCTCAGTTCATGTATGTATGTGAGGGACAAGTTTTGGGCCAGGGTCGCATCGAGTCAAAACTTTTTGGCCGGCAATTTTTCTTTTTCCTGCCTCCTGCTTCTCCTCCGTTCCGTCTCTGGCCATGCAAGTTGTTATCATTGTTGCGTGTCTAAAAGCCAATGGAGAAATGAAACTTTACCAACGAACAGTAGCAGCAGGAGCAGCAGAAATGCAAACGTTTACACTGCGACAGGATTAACATAACAACAACAACAACAATGATGAGGAGAGGGAGGAGGTAACATACGCGCAAAATCAAACAAGAGTGCATGCTTATGTTTGTATGAGTGTATGTTAAGTCTTGTGCATGCATGTGTGTGTGCAATCAATGAGTATCCAACTCGAATTTCCACGCGAAGAGTGCTCAGAACTTTTACATTTGACACTTGACAAATTCCCATTCTGAATTTCCGATGCTCTTGTGAAAAAGAATACATTTTCCAGCTTATGAAAGATACTGAAGTGCCACTTGCACATTTTAGGGTTCATTTAACTTACCTTTTATAATATTGCACATTATTTTACAAATATTCGCAATCAGATCGTCAGCATTTGTATTTTAATTGCAGCTGTCAAGTATTTTTATTGACAATAATATTTAATTTTTGTATTTGTATTTAATATATGTGTTAAACAAATATTATCCATATGTATAGGGAATGATTGTCTTTTAATTAGCAAATTATCACTTTGAATTTATTCTATATTTCACATCTTGTGAAATAATTAGAATTATGTACACACACATTTAAAATCTTCTTTAATTCTACTTCTCACACTGCTAATTGGTTCTGTTAATAAACAGCATTCTGTTAAATGTTAATTCTGTCAACTTTACGTGATCTCTCTGTTAAACTGCACTTGCTCTTTCTTTTAAACTGCTAACTCTATGTATCTGTTAAAATAATTAATTCTTTTAACTTCACATGTTGTCTCTGTTAAATTGCACTGTTAAACTTCATTCTGTTAAAAATCATTTGTTCTTTCTGTTAACTTGGCCTATTAAATTTAAATGCATCGATAGAAAATGATCGATCATGGATACATTTTTTCGATTTCTTGTTACACAGTTAAATATGTATTTGGCCTGATTGGAGTGGCTGTGCGAAAAATATAAATAAATGTGCATTAATACACGCGTTAAAATGTCAGAACTCTGGGGGTAATACATCGCACACAGTTCAAAACGTCGCGGTTCATGAATAATTTAGAAGAATTCTCGTGCCGTGACAGGCACTTAGAAGCAGCGCGGGTCGTGACACGGCACAAAGGCGACGATGACAAGATGGAGATGGGGAAGATGAAGATGGCAACAATCAAGTAATGACAGACAATATTCACAGTAAATGTTGAGGAATTTTCGAACAATTTCTAAATTGCCCTCTGGCGACGCAAGCGAAATAAAAAAGCAGCGAAGCCTTGTGAATTTTTCGAACTAGAAATAACTGTAAAATAATGTTGATACATAATAAGGGCACCTGTCGTGGGTTACCGTCCCAGAAGGCATAAATTATAACTTGTACCTGCTGCTGCTATTGCTGTTGCTGCTGCCCAAGCCAATCTCGGACAAACGCCAATACAAAATACATATACTATATATATAGAGAGTGCAGAGAAAAATAAATTAATTCATGTCCGCTGGCGCTTAAGTCCATTAAAAATCATTTCGATCAACGTGAGTGGCAAAGGATAAAGGGAGGGGGAAGAGACGGAGAGGGGCAGCGCACATTGCGATTTTCTCACAATTAGCATTTCGGCGTTCGCCTCCTGCCTTCGCCTGTGCCTGCCTCCGGCCTCCACACACACACACACATAGGGGGGGGACCCCACACACACACACCTGCACAACAAAAGCGAGCGAAACGATTGAAACATTTTTAAAAATTTGAAATTCATATGCGCAACAAACGTGAAATGCTTTACGAAGCGTATTGGGCAATAAAACCAAGCCGAAGCGAAAAAAAGCAACAAAAAAACAACATAACAGAGGAGAGAAACTGCAGGAAAGAGAAATAATAAAAACGAGCTACACGCAAGAAAAATATTCGTGCAAATAAATATGAGAGAGCGCTGTGTGAGGGGAGAAATAGAGTGAAAGGGTAGGGTAAGGTGCATGAACAGGAGAGCGAGAGGGGGGAGACAGAGGTGAAATGGCAAAATCGCTGAAATGCTCGAACCATAGAAAGCGGCGAAAAATAAATAAATATATGAAAACACCTAAAAGGATTCAATTATTCCCCCTCGTTACACAACAACAAAAAAGAAACACACCAAGCGAGCGTGTTCTCTCTCCCTCTCTCTCTCTCTCTTTCACGCGTGCTGTGCTGGCAAAAAGTGCGCCCATAAAAGTATGCAACAGAAATTGCTCACGGCATGTAAAGTGCTCCCGCTCGATGGGGTTGACTACGCGTAGGAGTGGTGTATCGGGAGTGTGTGTGTGTGATGGAGATGGGGCTGCGATGTTATAGCATATGTACGCGCATAAATCGCAACCAGATAGGAAGAAGAACGATGACGACGGCGATGGCGATGGCGATGCCGTTGTCGTTGGCATTGGCCATAAAAGCAAGCGGCATGCAAAAAGGACACTCATATTTATATGCACTGATTGCCAAAGCAATGCAGCACAAACACACAGCAGAACCGATATATATATTGATTGAAAAATAATATTTTAGCGGCGCTGCAGAAAAACGAAAGAGAGAAAAGTGCAGGGTTCTTTCAAATTTCATTGCACACAAAACGCTCGGTCGGGCGATGTCATGGCAGATCACGCATACGCCATGCATACATATTGAAATTTACACCAGTCCCTTGCTCTGCCCCCGCTGCTTGGTATTTGTGATTCAGTGTACTCATCTTTTCTCTTCTTCTCTCTCTCTCTCTCTTTCTCGCAGTTCTGGGAGGTCATCTCGGACGAGCACGGCATCGATCCCAATGGCTACTATCATGGCGAGTCGGATCTGCAGCACGAGCGCATCGATGTCTACTACAACGAGGCAAGCAGCGGCAAGTATGTGCCCCGCGCCGTGCTCATTGATCTGGAGCCAGGCACCATGGACTCGGTGCGTCAGTCTCCCATGGGTCAACTCTTCAGGCCCGATAACTTTGTCTACGGACAGTCGGGAGCAGGTAAGCAACTGTAGTGATTAGTTAAGATTGAAATAAGATTCAATAAAATATAAATATATATGAAGATAGAGATATCCTTAATGGATAGAATATAGATAAAGATAAAGATATTTTTAATGGGTCTAACTCTTCTTTATACAAACAAGATTCAAAAGCATAAAGCGTTATTTGATAACACAGATGTCTTTGTCTATATCAAACTATAATTAACTTGCCCATATAAGCGCGTCTCTTTCCCTGCACTACCTTATTGCTTGCCGAGCTGCCACCTTCTACATTTCCTTCTACCTTACCTCGTGAAACCCTCACCCTTGTGTCCGCCCTGTTTGAATTAATTTAGCTAATGCACAGCGCAGTTGTTGTTGCTCATCAATGCGACCGTGCTTTGATTGCATTTGCCACGCCCACTTGCGCCACACAATGCAGCCAATGGACGCATACTTCTTCGGCTCTAGGCCCCCCCCCCAAATCTCCTGTTTCGCCCTTTTCCCTTTTGCAGCGCTTTGTGCTTTTGTTTTTCCTCGCAAAATGCAGCCGGCAGCTGATCGACATTTTGCTCATCCTTTCGCCCTTTCGTCATGTTGGGATACTGTCAACGGAGTCTCTGTTGCTGTTGCTGTTGCTGTTGCTGTCTCTGTATCTGTTTCTGTTTCTCTGTGTGTTGCAGCAGCTGCAGCCACATGGGATGTTGTCATTGCTTTGATAAGTACAAACAAGATGACGTTGATGAAATTGCGGTTAGGTCGAACTTGTTGCAGGCCCAATGCAGGCCGCCCTGCCTGCTTATAAGCTGCACGGCCTGCTGATGCTGCTGCTGTTGTTGTCCTAGCGGAAATTGACGCTGCAAGAGAGACAGAGACAGACAAAGACAAAGAGAGGGATAGCTGTGTGGGCTGTCGGGATTGTTAATGTTAATTGCAATTATAAAATCGCCTGCGGATGACGATGAAAATTAATTTTGTAGCTGTCAGTAATCACAACGCATCATTGTTATCTTATCTTTGTGTGTCTGAGTGTGTGTGTGCGTGTGTGTGTATGTGTTGATTAGATAAATATGTTAATGCATCTGCTCTTGCTCTTTACAGGCAACAACTGGGCCAAGGGCCACTACACAGAGGGCGCCGAGTTGATTGACTCTGTGCTGGAGGTGCTCCGCAAGGAATCCGAGGGCTGCGACTGTCTGCAGGGCTTCCAGTTGGCCCACTCGCTGGGCGGCGGCACTGGCTCCGGTCTGGGCACACTGCTCATATCGAAGATACGCGAAGAGTATCCGGATCGCATCATGAACTCCTACTCCGTGGTGCCCTCACCCAAGGTAAGCAGCATCAGATCATTCCGGGCTACGTTCATGATCCCTGTGCAGGCTAATCGGCTTTGCAGCCAAAATCAGCTTAGGCTGCGCCGCACCGCCAACAGCAGCAGTGGCAGCAGCAGCAGCATTGGTGGTCGTAAGCCGACCCGCTTTACACCTGCACGCGTTTTAGCCAAATTAGCAGCATGCCCAGCGTCATGGCAACAAATGTGGCAACTAGTGTGGCAAAGCCCACACGTGTGTGCCTCACACACACGCCCATTAGTATGCCTAAAATGTTTCACATACACTGCACGAAAGCGAACTGAGAGATGTGGGAATATTTGGAATTTCCAGAACTTTATGTATTTGCCCCGATTCGTACAGTGTCTGGCAAATGGCAATTGACGACCTAACACAGATCTGCCAAAATAATTTTAATTAATTTACCCGCGAATTTTCGCTGGGCAGGAGCAGTTTAAATGGGTTCTTCGAACGGACATGCCTCAATTATGGCTTAATTAACCCAGTTGCATATTTTACACGCACGTCTCTGCCCCGCACCGCCACGTGAGACACCTTCATTTGCATTATAAGCATCATGAGCATTTTAATTACATTTCGCCATTTAATTAAATTAATTTAGTGCCAAATTGATTGTCAATAACAGGCGGCATCGGCAACGGCGGCGCACAATGTCCATCAAGCAGGTGCCACAGGGGAATTGCACAATAATTCATGCTCGAACAAACGACGGACGACTTTAATGGCTATTTAAAATAATTTAAATAAATGGCAAACCGTTCTGCATAAATGAAATCGATAGGAACTTAGCTTAGTTCGCTTCAAAACTCAGTTTCCAAACTGAAGAGAAGTTTGCAAACAAGTGTTGCCTGCTTTTAGGATGAGTGTGAAATTAAACTGACATTAGGTTTGTTTTGTGTAGTACTGAAGGGTATATGAATTGAAATTTAAATACACAACACTTTGGCTTGGATTAGTTATTGGGGTTGATTTAGAGTTGATGTATATGGCAAATCACATACGTATTCAAAATGAAATGAAGTTTGTAATGGAATTAAGTTGTAAATGAAATTAGGACTGCTTTGTTTGCTTAGGTTACGTTTCGTCTCTCATTAGCATATTAGGAATACATTTTGTTGTATTTGTTTAATTGACTAATACATACACACACACACGTATAAGTATTTTACACTGATACAACTGTAAATACACTCTTTTACAAGACGCTTGCGAAGAACTACAAAAAGTTTATTGAGGCGTGAAATTAGCATTTGACAAAGTGCTTATGTCGATATAGAATTCCCCCTTCCTCATTCCCACTTCCCCCACTCTCTCTCTGTCTATCTTTCTCTGTCTCGCATGCAGCTGAAATAAAACTAATGTGTTGCTGTGTGCAATTTATTACCGTTACGCTCGAGCAACAATGACCAAAACTACTCGCACTACTTGTGCTGCCCTCTGACCCTTTTCCCTTGGGTGCACGGAGGGTTGCAGAGGCAGCATTTAAATTTATGCCCCTCACAGCGATTTACCGCAATTTTCTGGCCATTTTGTTGCGGTTTACAGACTGACACTTGCCTGTCAACCTGCCAGACCAAATCAAATTTACGTAGATTTTTTGCTTTTTTTTGGAATTCAAATCCATTTGAACTGGCACAAGTAACATAATTAATAACTGCAGATATGAATCCTTTTGCAGTGTTCTCACTCTCAAATTACCTTAGCAAATATTAGTCGGAGCAAGCACACACACACACACTAACATGCACAGACAGTCATGTGTACATAAGTTAGTCATGTGCAGGCATAACTCATTATAATTAAATTCATGTAGCTGCCACTGGGCAGGTTCCAGGTGGGGGCCTGTCCCGTTATCGCTTCGCTCCGGCCGCATTAAATAATTGCCAGGATTTATGTGTAAACATTTTGCATTTGGCTAACCGAGAGTTGCATTCAGCACTTGTTGTTGTTGCTGCTGCTGCTGCAGCTCTTGTTACTTCCCTGGCCAGACAATGCATCTTTTGCAGGCAAATAGAGGTGCAACCAAAGTATTACACATAATTTTCATTTGCTGTACACAAACACAAGCATGCCATCTCTCTCACCCTACCTATATCCCTCTCTCTCTCTCTCTCTCATTTGTCTCCCTCATACACAGTAATGCAATTTGATATTGTATGCAGAGTGCAACTGAATTTGAGCAACAACTGTTGCCGCTGCAGGCAGCATCCAGACTGCTACACCCTTTCCTTACTCTCTCCCCTTTATTCTGCTTAGTTGTGTAGTAGAAATGCAATACTCTTGTACGCGCCCAGTCCAGTTGCCAAACAATGCCGATTATACATTTTCCACATTCAAATTTCGATTGATTTCACACACCATTATGCCTAAGCTTGGCTTCAAAATTAAATTCGTATGGGATATGATTTTATAAAGGTTATTTTTTAAGGGTTTCATTAAAATTGATTTAAAATATAAAGATAAATATTTGTCATTGAATTTATGTGTTTGAGAGTTAGTAAAGGGATTGTTGTATGCAAAATGAACAGAAGCAAATAGCAATATAATATTTCGAACACTGTAATTTGACAGAATTCAAAGAATAAATGAACAATCGTATTCCAAATAAAAATATAAAGCCTTTGCAATGATGAAATTACAATTAAATTATAAAAAATAAATAATAATTTCAACATGGCCTTTCCCATAGTTCACACACTAATCTATTGCAATAACACATTCCATTGTAGTCTTTAATCGTTGCAACAGAACAGAAAACATGCGCTAGTCTTGGCCATTAACCAAATATGTTTCCGCTTCTTCTTCTCGCTTACACTCGCCGCCCGCTGCTGTAGGTATCCGATACCGTTGTGGAGCCGTACAATGCAACGCTGTCTATCCACCAGCTGGTTGAGAACACCGACGATACATTCTGCATTGACAATGAGGCCTTGTATGACATCTGCTTCCGCACGCTGAAGCTATCGTCGCCCACCTATGGCGACCTAAATCATCTGGTTTCCGTAAGTGAATTTTAATCAACAGACCAAACTAAAGTCCCCCTTTCGGTTTTGTGTGCCCCCATCTGTCCCACCTTCCCCATCACTCCCCCGTCATCCCTGACTACGCCGACATGCACGCCGTGCTCGACTTCAGGTGTCGGAGGTGGTCGTTGAGCCATACAATGCGACGTTGTCGGTGCATCAGCTGTGCGTGGACACAGACCAGACCTTCTGCATTGACAATGAGGCCTTGTATGACATATGCTATCAACGACTGCGACTCGGTGCGCCCACCTACGAGGATCTCAATCATTTGGTGTCCGTAAGTAGAGATGAGATGCACAACAATCCCAGCAGGAACACAAATCCCATACGCATTGCTTCAGCTCGTTTCGGCAACTAACATGCTGTCTCTCTCTGTCTCTTCCTCTCTCCCTCACTCAACTAGGTCACTATGTCTGGCGTAACCACATGCCTGCGTTTCCCTGGCCAGCTGAATGCCGATCTGCGCAAACTGGCCGTCAACATGGTGCCCTTCCCACGGCTGCACTTCTTCATGCCCGGCTTTGCTCCGCTGACAGCCAAGGGATCGCAGCAGTATCGCGCCCTGACCGTGGCCGAGCTGACGCAGCAGATGTTCGATGCGAAGAACATGATGACCGCCTGTGATCCCAGGCATGGACGTTACCTCACGGTGGCCTGCATCTTCCGCGGTGAGTGCTGAGACAAATGGGGGAAGCTTGTGGGGCGCAACTTGGAGTTGGAGCTGTTAAGTGCTGTTGACATGACGCGACATGCGGTACCGTGACCCCTGAACCCTGACAGAGACCCCTGACTTCACCTACGCACATGCTGTTTAGACGCACCCACATTCCTGCGAAGCCACGCTGAACACGTGCAACAATGAGAGGCGGAAATGGCCGTGTGGCCATCCGTCAGCCAGTTGGGCTTAGGCTCGCCAGCTTAGACGGACAAACTTTGTCGCTTTGTCATAGCGCAGCTGACACACCTGCCCTGCCCAGTACCTGTCTCTCTCTCTCTCTCTCTTTCTCTCTTTCTCTGCGTGTCCTCTGTCCCGTCATAGGCTCAGCCGCAGGCACGTAGTGCTGCTCTGCGACTGTGACGGCGACAGCGACAATTTTATTAGCAAACGCAAAGCCTACTTATGGGCGCCACTAAAAATGATTAATGCACGCCGACTGGCGGCTAAAAAGGCTGCAATCCGTCAGCGCGCACGTAGCGCAAATTTGTTTGTGCCAGCGCCAACCCCCTGCCCCCTCTGAAACTACCCCTCTCATCCTCTCCCTGCTGCGGCACGCACACCTCATTGGCCTTGCGGGGAGGGAGAGTGCGCATTTTTTCGCGCTAATTTTTAAATTAATAAACTGCTGCGCTGCGGCACCCAAAAGTATGCCGCATAATATTTCATTTGTTATTCCTTGTGTGCACGCCGCCGCCCTCCCTCTCTCTCTCTCTCTCTCTGCCCCATCCCCTGCACTGCCTTTGACTGATGACTCGCAAAACGCGCGTAATTAGAAATTTACTTTCAAGATCCATTGGGGAATTGCGCGTTCCAGGCACTGGCACAGGCACCAATCCCAATCTCAATCCTTGTCCCGCTGCCAGTCCCAGTCCCGCGACCGCTGCCTGACATGGCTTTTGGGCCTTAACTAATCATGCTGAACGTGACTTAAGGCTGCAGCAGCAACAGTTCCTCGTCCTGGCCTGTCCTGTCCTTGTCTCCGGCCTGTAAAATAATTAATCACAAAAATGAGCGTTAACGAAAAGCGAAAAATGCGCGAAGAAGGAAGATGGAGGAGAAGCAACAAAGAGAAAAAAACAACAAAAACAGCAAGAACAACCGACAAGAATTTAAACAGCTTTTTTAGTTGCCTCCTGGGACTGTTTCTGTTAGTCTGCAACTTCCAACTCCAACTCCCACTCCAACTCCACCTCCAGCCACCGGCCCAGGTGGCCAAGTGCGTTGTCAGAGCTTGGCAAGCCGTTTAGTATTTCATATTCAGGGATTTGGGGACTTCAAAACCTGACGCATCAAAGCCAAAAGCGGCGGCGTTTGATGTAAATGCGTCAGGATTGCCTTCAAGTTGAAGTTGCGGCTCAAGCTAAAGTATTTTTATCTTTCTTTCCTTCGCGCACCCTAAATAATTAACAGGACCCATGTCCATGAAGGAGGTGGACACACAGATGCTCAACGTGCAGAGCAAGAACAGCAGCTACTTTGTCGAATGGATACCCAACAATGTCAAGGTGGCCGTCTGTGACATTCCGCCACGCGGCCTCAAGATGTCTGCTACCTTCATTGGCAACTCGACGGCCATTCAGGAGATCTTCAAGCGCATCTCCGAGCAATTTACCGCCATGTTCCGTCGCAAGGCTTTCCTGCATTGGTACACAGGCGAAGGCATGGACGAGATGGAGTTCACAGAGGCGGAGAGCAACATGAACGATCTGATATCCGAGTATCAGCAGTATCAAGTGCGTTCAACTCATGCATGCTTCACTGTCTGCTCCATGCTAATCTCTCTCTCTCTCACTTTCTCTCCCTCCCTCCCAACAGGAAGCCACCGCCGACGATGATGTGGAGTTCGATGACGAACAGGCCGAGAACGATGCCTACGAGTCGGAGGCATTGCAAAACGGCGACGGCGCCTAAGCCACTATTGCGTTATACTTGTTGCATGCTACATGGTTATCTTTTAGGATAAGGTATTTCACATGTGGACAAAAGCAAAGGCAGTTAATAAACGTTAAATCTAGTATTCAAGTCGCGCATAGTGTATTTTTATGTTGGTTTATTGGGGACATTAAATCTAGAGTGGATAATTGAGCAGCACATCCTGTCGCGCCAGTTCCAGCAACATGGGATCGTCGAAGAACTTGTTGATGGACACATCCTCCGAGAGGCCCTTGCGTCGACGAGTCTTGATCATGAATTCACGTGCCAAATGCGAAGCTTGCTGCGGTTCCAGTGGACGAATGACTATGCTCTTGTCCAGCGGATCTCCAGGCACAATCTGCCAGTGATGGAACACAGACAGGCAGAAGGCTTGACCCTGGGTGTGTGTGCGCAGATCTGTCTCGAAGCCAAACGAATCAATTGCGGGTATAAAGGCTTTGATAGTGTAGATTGGTGAGCCCGATACGGGGGCATCCTGTGTGACGTGACCTCTGGAAAGGGGAAAGTAGTATTAGATGATGCCAACTGTGAACTGTGCATCAATTCTTTACTCACCTACGCCGCGCCAGCACCGTGTACACGGCTGACACACAATCGGCTGGGGCCTGAACCTCGACAAACAGATAGGGCTCCATGAGACGCGGTGTGGCCATGAGGAAGGCCGAGTAGGCCACACGACGTGCAGTGGGAATGATTTGGCCGCCACCGCGATGCAGTGCTTCGTTGGCAATGACAGCATCGAGTATCTTGAACTTTACATTGCGTATGGGCTCCTCGCAAAGCGGTCCTTCACGTGTGCCCCACTGGAAGCCCTGCACAATGGAATCCTTGACAGCAGTCAGCAGATTCTTATCCACCTCCGAAGGCAGCGTATCGTCCACCAGAATATTGGGGCCAGTTGTGTCCGGACCAAAGGCCCAGATGGAACGTGCCGCCAGCAAATCCCAATCATAGTTGACCTGGAAGAATTCGCCAATGCGTTTCTTGTTCCAATTAATGCAGACCGTTTCGTTCTCGATGTCCTCGGCCAATCCCTTCTCCAGCGGCTCCGATATCATTGTTATCTTGTTCTTCTTGTTGGGCGTCTCGGCGAAACATTTAAGGGAACTAGTTTCCACGACAGTTTCACAGAATGCCACCACTGGGTCGGCCACCTTGATGTCAATCTCCGAGTACATCTTACGCAGATCGTGCATGACGCAGTCCAGATATAGTTCACCCGTACCAAGTATAACATGTTCGCCCGACTCCTCGACACGTGTGGAGAGCAGCGGATAAGATTTGTTCACCTTACGCAGACCGTCTAACATTTTGGGCAACTCTGAGGGATTCACCGGCTCCACAGCGATCTTTATAATACTCTGCGTATTGAACTTCAACGGTCGGAATATGTAAAGATCCTCGGGCACATTGATGTCCACAATGCTAGATGTTTTCACAATGCACTGATCAATGCCCTCGATGAGCACCCAATTGCCAGAGGGCACACGATTCAATTCCACCTTGTAACGTGCCTCATAGACCCAGAGCCTGCCCACCTGGAGAATGCGCGAGTCTTCCTCGTCCTGCAGCGTATAGTTCTCGCCCAGCACACGCACCTCCTGCCCGGCATGCAGTGTGCCCGACACAATGCGTGCCAGCACCTGGAAGAAGGTGCAGTCATCGTTGGGATACATCTTGGAGCTGTGCACCATCAGCGTGCCGTACTGGTTGCACGTGATCATGTCGCGGTAAATGTCGCCCTCCTTGGGGCCCGTGTAGATGTGATCCACCTTGCGTTTAGCATTCTCCAGTGGTGACTTGATGTGCTCCACACACATGTCAACGAATCCACTGCAGTCACCCATAAAACGATTGCAAACGACACGCAGCAGCGGACGTATGTTGGACTTCATCTCATCCTTCGACACGCGCACTTGCAACTCAGCTAGAGTGTCCGACAAGGTGGTGTCCACATCGCCCACCACCTGAGCAATCAGCTTGTACATGGGCTCCAATATGAACTCCACAAAGCTGCGCTGTGCCGAGCTATGAGGCGGCTTCTTGGTAAACTTGCGCCTGGCAAAGAAGACGAACATAAGCAACTATTTCTAGGAAGGCTCTTCAATGAGTTCTACTCACGACTTGCTGTGGAAGTACATGTCGCCCCAGAGACGCTTGGCGAACTCCGTATAGTTGACGCCCTCGTAGGTGTCTGCATAGAGCTTGGCAAAGGACTTCAAGGTAAAGCAGAATCCGTAGAGCGAGCTGGCAAAGCAAACGTTGCCCAGCACAGGCGATACCATCAGATTGTCTTCTGCGCTGCCATAAGTGCTGTAAGGGAGTGTTTTGAAAACGTTTTTCTTGCAGGGATTGTTGCGAGTCTCACCTTAGTAATCCATTGATTTCCTCCACAATGTGCTTGAGCTTGAAATAAGCATCTTGAGGCGGCAACTTCAGCTCCAAAATAAGACGATCAATCTGCAATGAGACGAGATGAACTTAAGAAGGTTCTCCATTTAAACCCAATGCGATGCACGCACCTTGTTGATGCACACGGTGATGGCCAGGCGCTCCTGCACGGCATGCTTGAGCAGCCGCTCGGTGTTTAGCATGACACCCTCGGAGGCATCAATGAAGAGCACAACGCCGTCACTCATGCGCATGGCAGCAGTTGCTTCGTCGGAGAAGTTGACATGACCGGGAGTATCGAAGATGTTCAGCAAGTAGCTCTTCTGCTTGACATCCTGCAGTACAAGGGTTACGGGTGTGGCCTTGATGCTGCAACCGCGCTCCTGCTCGGTGAAGAGTGTGTCTGTGTAGCGTAGGGATCGTTCCTCCATGTTCTCGAACTGCGGATGCGTCTGGCGTATCAAACAATCCACAAAGGTGGTTTTGCCGTGATGCAAATGCCCGACAAGCGCAACGTTCCGAATCAATGGGGGAGTGTCCATAAGATCTGCCATGAATTCCATGTCGTATGTAGTTTCAGGCAGATCCTGCTCCTTAATTTGAAACTTTAGCTTCTTTACGGGCTCAATGAGAGGCTTGTCCAACGGCTGTGCATCCTCTTCCTGCACAATTGTCTCCACGTCTGGTCCGTACACCTCAACAGCCGAGGGATAGTACCTTTTATCCTCGTGCAGCACGACAGCAGTCACCTCCTTGTCCTCGTCATCTTGCGGCTCAGCTTCATCCTCATCCATTGCGTCCTCCTGGGGGAAGAATGCAGACGAAACATGAGGAAAAAGTCACCATAGGAAGCAAGTTTACTTACATCTTGGTCATCTGGTACTTCTGGTTGACCGTAAATGCTCTGATCGTCATCTTCATCGCTGTCCAGATCGGGGCCTATATAGTTGCCGAACTCATCGTACAAATCGGAATCCATGCTGCAGCGATTCACTAAAATATATTAATAATCTATTATTCAAAGGATAAGGTAACAAGCGCGGTCCACCCTAATGAACACACGAACACACACACAAACACACGCATGCAAACATGCAAAATGTAAACGTTTAGCACACGATGCCGGCACAGCTAAATCAGCTTTTATTGGAGCAATATACACTGAACCACAACTTACCTCGTTTTCAAAGTAGTTAATAATAATAATTATTTAGTTTTTAGTTAATAAAACACTAGTTTTTAATATTTTCTACAAGAAAACGCGGAATGCGAGCACGCTACTCTTCTTCTTCCAAACCGACAGCTGACCGGCAAAAGTGTGACCAGAGCGGATGAAATCAAAGCAATTACCTGCCACTGTTGCCAACCACTCGTTAAAACGCCATATGGCGGCAATATTTAAATGAACGCTGAGTTTTAAATTGCCTGCTTTCTAATTACCCGTATGACATCTGGTGACAAATTTTGACCGTAATTAGCGCAGGTAAAACACCTGGCAGTTAGTTCAGGTAAACTGGAAAGTACTTAAATTGCAGGACAAACCGTTCAGTGAGCTCAGTTTACAGTGCCATCTAGAGCCTTACACATCGACATCGTCATGAAACTGTGGATAGTTTCTTTCTTTGTTCAGTTTTCATTTACCATTATTTCGTGCAAAGTGCCAGTCCTTGAGAATGCATATTCTGTGCACAATAACATAGGCAATCGAGAGCATTGGATCAACCAGGCTAAACTACAAATAGAAAATCACAAAACCTACACAGTGATGAAATACTCCCCGTATAGACCATCGAACAGTACTCAAGTCCCTGCAATGAGGCCGTTTATAACGTCAACAAGTTCTCCGTTTTCGGAGATAGACATGAACAACGTTTTAAATACAACCAGTTCACCAATCATCAATACAATCGATAGTGTGATGAGTGAATCGGCAATTCATGCAGAAACATCTTCGGAAGCCCCAACAGAAATATATTCAACCTCAACTGAAACGATTGAGTCTTCCACCTTGTTGCTGTCAATAATTGGAAAACCTCCTGGTTTCGAACCGTCTTCAACTGAAGGAAACTATCTTGTGGCAGAAATCCCGGAATCAACAACTGAAGAAGTAGATTCAGCATCAATGGAGTCTACTTCTGCATATGAAACTTCCGTTTCCACGACAACTCTTCAGCCAGAATCAACAACTGAACAAATAGATTCTACCACAGAATCTTATGAATCATATGATGAGGCTCGAGTTCAGTCAACAACCGAAGCGGAAGCATTAACTTCTACAACTGAACCTCCGGCAGTAACTACGGAGATATCCTTCGAGAAGGTTGAGGAAGATATCTCCACGTCAACATTTCAGCCAGATTCCACAACCGAACAAATAGATTCTATAATACGGTCAAATTATTATAACATATTATCAAATGAGGATCTAGATCAATCTACAAACGAAACGGAGGAGCCTGCGGCAACAAGTGAATACATACTAGATGTCTCAACGACAACATTTCAGCCAGAATCTACAACCGACACCGGAAATTCCACAACAGAAGCGTATTATAATAGTTTATTATCAAATACTTTGTTGGATGATTCTTCTTTTGACATTGAATCTTCTGTTTCAACAACGACCATCAAACCAGAATCTACAACCGAATCGAGCGATGCAACAACAAAATCAGATTATTATAATGGCTTAATTAATGAAAATGAGGAAGATTATGCTGATGTCTCTTCAACGACATACCAGCCCGAATCCACAACAGAACTGAATGATATCACAACTCCAGAGATTCCAACGACATCAGCCGAGCCAGGAACTACAACTGAAAATATAATATCTACAACCGAACTTCCTATATCTACAACACAAATTAGTCCTTTGGAGAATGAAAGTACTTCTAAGTTAGGATTGAGCACCACCGAAGATGGCGATGAATCAACTACAACAGATATTGTACCCACCACAACTGAGACTGTAATCACTACAACAGAGATTTTGCCGACCACAACTGAAACTGTACCCACTGTAACTACTGTTAGAAGTGCCATCTTGGTAGAAGATTTAATTCGCGAACAACCGAGGAAGTTCACCTATTCTTCGGATGTAATGCCAGAAACTGATTATTATAATTATTAAGAACAAACATTTTAATTAAAGAATAAAGAATTATTTTGAGCATGAGTATATGTATTTTATTGAATTGGGGCGTCTGTGACGTCATATTACTGTACACGATACCTGCACAACCAATAGACATGTGTGCAAAGAGTTGCCAGCCTCGCTCGTTTCAATTAGTTTTCCCAGCGTTGCCACTTAGCATTCTTGTAGCAGCTGCTCGCCGTAACAACCCGAGAAATAAATTTTATAAAATGCTGAAGTTTACTCAATTAGTAGCCCGAAATGGTGAGTTAAGCACGAATTGTATTGATAAAATCTAATTCGGTATATTGGTCAACAGTCACTGTTGCCAACCTTACGGGCAGATCACACATGCGTTCACGTTTGTTTGCCAATGCGGCCGCAGTGAATGAGAAGGAAAACACGACAGAAGCAACAACAAATCAGAATGCCGATGAACCCATCGAAATAGCAAATCCCTTCGAAAAGGATCCCCAGCAGTGCGTTTTGTGCAAGCACGACATAACGCCGCACTACAAGAACGTTAAGCTGCTCTCACAGTTCCAGTCCCCGTACACGGGTCGCATCTACGGTCGCCACATAACCGGATTATGCAAGCAGAAGCAGGAAGATGTGGAGAAGGCCATCTTGCGTGCCCAGCGCTGTCTCCTGATGCCGGGCTACCACAAGGACTTGGACTTCCTGCACGATCCCAAGCTGTTCGACCCAGAGAAGCCAGTGCGGCCACACAAATATTAGTTTGTTATTATTTTTATCGTTTTGCCAATTAACGCAGTTAAATACAGTTTAGATGTTGCTGCTAGTTACCATCGATTCTCGTAATTTTGCTAACCTTCAGTCAGTCTTCTTCACTCAAATATCGGAGCATTTCGAGCGGCAGTTTCAGCTGTTGCAGTACCGCCTCCTTCTTGCTAACTTCTGGCTCATTGCTAACTTGTGGCTCATTGCGAACTTGTGGTTCGAACAACGACTGTAAATCCTCAAAGGCTGCTTTGAATCCATTTTGCCAGGTTTCTATGTCCGCTTTCAGTTCAGTTATCTGGCGCTGCCTCCACAGGCTTATGCGTGGACTCATTGGCCGGTTCACTATCACAGGCTTCTTGGCCGGCTGAGTCTCAGCAAACTCCAGTCTCTTCTGGCTGGCATCATTCCGTAGACGAGACAATCCAGGACGTCGGCCATCTGTGGAGTTCGCCATTGCCTTCATTTGCTGTGGAACGGTGCGTGGAGTCTGGCCAGGCACCTTATCCGCTTCTGCTTGATTTGCTTCTGTTGATGGCACTTTCAGCTCAGCTATCTGGCGTTCCCTCCTAGGGCTTGTGCGTGGACTCTCTGGCCGGTCCACCTTCACAGGCTTCTTCGCCGGCGTAGTCTCGGCAAAATCCAGTCGCTTCTTGCTGACATCTTTCCGTAGACGAGACAATCCAATACGTCGACTACTTGTGGAGTTCGCCTTTGCCTTCTGTTGCTGTGGAACGGTGACTGGAGTTTGGTCAGACATCTTTTCCACTTTTGCTTTGATCGTTTCAGTTGATGGCGTTGTGGTGGGTGGACGACGTACACCAGGCATGGAGTAGGCTGCCTTGCGCAGTCTCGAACCTAAACGACGCCATGGCTGGGGAGTTGTGTCTGCAGCATCAGCCATTTTAGGGCGCAATCTTTTCAATTCTTTTTGCCACAGCGTTACCAGATTGTTAAATAATTCAACAGTTCACCAAATAAGCATTTGTGCGACTGTGTGTGCCTGCGATGAAAATAACTACGTTATTTATACAAAAACATTATTTAAATAAAATTGAAAATGCGAGATTAAACAACATAGGAATGAAAGAAAACTGAACATACCTAGATAAAAATACTTGAATTCAAGGATATTCTGATATTCAAATTTACCACAAACTTCATACTACAAAATGAGGGTTATCGCCGAAGACGGATCATTCTTCACCACGACAATACGTGTTCTCTAATCCCGAAATACGAGGGTCGTTTGATAAGTCCGTGACTTTTTGTATTTGCCGCGCACCTGCTCTAAATACAACACTGCTCCTGTCAGCAGTTATCGATTAACAGCTGACTGTAAAATTTTGAGAAAGCGGCGTTTTTTGGTTTGCGTTTTATAGGCATTGAAAGCAGACGATCTCGTGAATTTTAACGAAAATGGAAAAAAGTGAATTTCGTGTGCTAATTAAGCATTATTTTTTGCGTAAAAAATCCATCACCGAAACCAAGGAAAGACTTGATAAATATTATGGGGACTCTGCACCATCAATTTCAATGGTTAAGAAATGGTTTACTGAGTTCCGTTGTGGTCGTACCAGTACAAGTGATGCCGAACGTTCAGGTCGCCCAAAAGAGGTCGTCATGCCAGAAATCGTCGACAAAATCCATGGAATGATATTGGATGATCGGAGAATGAAAGTGCGTGAGGTAGCTGAGGCTGTAGGCATCTCAACTGAACGGGTACATCACATTTTACATGAATATTTGGACATGAAAAAGATTTCCGCGCAATGGGTGCCGCGATTGCTCACACACGACCATAAGCGCAACCGTGTGACCATTTCAAAGGAGTGTTTGGCGATGTTCAACCGCAATCCAAACGAATTTTTGCGCCGTTTCGTTACCGTAGACGAAACATGGATCCACCACACCACACCAGAGACCAAAGAACAATCAAGACGTGCACCAAAGAAGGCCAAGGTGGGTCTGTCGGCCAACAAGGTCATGGCCACAGTTTTTTGGGATGCACAAGGTATCATTCACATCGATTACCTTGAAAAGGGTAAAACGATCACCGGCGAATATTATTCAGAGCTTTTGGACAGATTCGATATTGATTTGAAGCAGAAACGACCGCATTTGGCGAAAAAAAAAGTGCTGTTCCATCAGGACAATGCACGGGTGCACACGTGTGTAGTCAGCATGGCAAAATTTCATAAATTGGGCTACGAACTGCTACCCCATCCAGCATATTCTCCAGATTTAGCCCCCTGTGACTATTTTTTGTTTCCAAACATGAAGAAATGGCTCGGCGGTAAGAGATTCGGGTCAAATGAAGAGGTCATCACAGAAACAAACGACTATTTTGAGGGCCTTGAGAAAACCTATTATTTGGAAGGAATAAAAAAATTGGAAAAACGCTGGACTAAATGTATAGAGCTAAAAGGAGATTATGTTGAGAAATAAAACGCTTCTTTGACGAAAAAAATATATTTTATTCAAAAAGTCACGGACTTATCAAACGACCCTCGTATAAAAGACAAAGGCGTGTTTTATTATTGTCCTTGTTCTTCAGTCCTGAGATATTAAACACCCGAGAATAAAAACAAATATTGTTGTTTTAAACTTTATTTTAGTTATGAATATATAAACTTTGCGCTTGATACTCTCCTGTCCTGTCAATGAGGCATGTATAAAGTCTACAAAAATTATGCGCGCGCTCTATATGATCTAGGATTATACATTATGTATGTATGCATGTATACGTATCTCTATATATGTATATAGTATATTTAATTTAATCGCATTGCCGACTAAGTGTGACCTGATACTGATAATTGGCGAATCAGAGTGACCGGATCCGCCATTCCAAGTGTGTTTTGGCTTCGAATAAAACTCTCAGCACTTGCTAAAATCGACGCTGATATGATTAGAAAAATGATTACTCTAATAACTAGGTTTACGATGATCTTACGAACTGAATAATCAAAATAAATGTATATATGTGTAAGAGTAGGACAAATCAAGAGAAACCGAACTCAACGCTTCGTCGTCCGAAGATTGGCAACAAAAGATCTTAAGTCGAACTTAGGTATATGTATGTATGTATGTATCTGTATATGTATATATTGAAGCACTAGAATACGAGACTATGCCACACCAGGGGCAGGCACGACTACGGCAGCTTGTGGTAGCGCTCCACATCGCCGCCACGGAAAGAGACCTTGCACACGCACTGCTGGGAGCTGGACAGCATGACGAGGCACTCGCGACAGACCAGATGCCGGCAGGTGCGAATCTCGTAGGCAAACTGTCCGCTGCGACAATTGATGCAGCTGGGCGGCTGCAATGGTGTGGCTGTGCTCACTTGGGTGAAGCGGGTGATCTTTTGCAGGGCCTGTTCGATGGCAATGGAAGACATTGTGCCCGGCGCAGCTGACGATGATGATGAGGTAGGCAGGGTGGTCTGGCCGACGCTGCTGGCTGTGACAGTAGCGCTGACCGCGTGCACCGAGTGGCTGTGCCGCGCCCGCTTGGCAGCCGGCGGAGATGTCGGTGACAAAGGACCTGGGAATGCCGATGTGGCCGTGGCAGTGACAGTCGACTTGGTCTTGCGGTGCTGATGCTGCTGTTTGTAGACGCTGCTCAGCGAGGAATAGGCGCCGACGGCTAAGCTGCCCTGTCCCTGCAGGCACATGTGGCTGGCGAACTGGGAGGCGTGGCGACGACGCGTGCGTGAGCTGCCCAGGGAACGAGGAACTGACTTGAAGTGCTCCGAGTTCTCCATTAGAAACTTTTCAATGCGCGCCTTGAGCGCCAGGTTTAATATTGCTTTGCGTTGTGAGGTATATTCAAGTCCCGTGAACGGATCGGACGGCAGGCGGCCCCACTTGGCCTCCTCCTCCGAGTGTTTATCGATTGTGGACTGATCGACCACCTTGCCGGATGGCAGCACAGTAGGAAAAATCTAAGAACAAAAAAAGAGAGCTGACATAAAACAGAGCTGCAGATGGGGGTAGTAATTGACTTGGTTACGCACCATTAGGTCCCAGGTGATGGAGTCAAGAAACTCCTCTGGTATCTCCAACCTTGACTGTTCGCGCAGTTCGGGAATGTGTCGCGATGGCGAACGTAGACCCGCCTGCTGCTGCTGTGCTTGGTCCCTAATGCCATATGGATCACTTATCTCGCTCCATATGGTTTTCATAAGCTCACGATCGGCCTTATCCAGGCAGCGTGCGGGTAGGCCCCACATTTGTATCTTACGAAGCACTGGCGGACAGCGTTCCGTAGCTCGGATCACAATCTTCACGCTGTTCGTTGTGGACAGTATCTTATGGGCAGTCTTAAAGAAGAACACCTTCTCGCTCTGCTGCTGTGCGGCTGCGGTGCTGCTGCGCGAGTTGTAGTCGCTCTGATAGCAAAAGGTCACCGAGTCCATACCCTTGGGTAGGTCACGCACATAGGCCACACGTTCCCAAATGCCATCGTGCTTGCCGTGCACCTCGAAGCCCGTGGAGCGGAGGGCACCAGAGCTAGGCCATAGCTTGATGACCTTCAGATCGATGGCTTTGGGAAAGTCAAAGACAATCTCAACGGGTGGCTTGCAGACGGCAAAGCACATGAACCCGCGTTCCAGCTGCTCCGTATCGTCCGCTATTAGGTTTGCGGCCGTGTAGCCATCCTCGCAGACAGCGTCGCATTCCACGGAGGGTTTGAGTTTCGGATTTAGAAAGTTGATTAAACTGCTCATTGAACGCGTGTGTATACTGGACTGTCTTGCTGTCTGTCTCGCCTGGTCTATGTTATTAGATATGCTGGTGCTGTCGGTCACGCGGCGTTGCCGTTGCGTCTGCTTGGCCCCACCTGCTCTGATTTTTTTCTCTGCTAATTCGCACAGAAAATGGCGTCACTGGCTCCTGTGTTTTCTATTGTCACTTCGATTACTCACGCCTCGAATGTACACCACAGTCGCAATCGAACACACACACACAAATATATCAAAAAATATTGCATTTATTATCACTGGTAATTATTTGTTATTTTCTCCTTGTTATATATTAATTATCCTTGCTTTTTCAGATATTTCCTGCTTTTTTCTCGTGTTTTTCTGGCTAATAACTCAGCTGTTTAGAATTATGAAGCCAGCTGCATAAAACAGGGTTGCCAGATACCACACAGTACGCAGCGTCGTTTGAGGGAGTGTGGTATTTTTTAATTAGATTTATTTTTAATTGTAAATGATTGTTAAAAACGTGTAACATTACAGTTTTTAGTCATATAACATATTGTATTTAATTTGAAGTATGAAAAGTCTATTTAGATAACTTAAATGTATTTACACTATTTATAATAGTATTTTTAAAAGAGTTGTCCATGTATATCGATAAGTATAAGTAGACAACAATCGTGTGTTACGCGCCAATTTGACTTTTAAATAATGACTCAAAACTTTTTTACCAATCAACAAAATTGTTAAATAGTGATTTTCCGCAAGTTTAAACGCCTTTATGAAACGATAAGCCAATTTTACTACCGACAATTGAAATTATCAATTGATTGAATATGTATTTTTAAAGATACTGCATTAAGCTGAAGCTATTCGTAACTATTTGTGTGTAAGTGTAGATCTATCTTTATCGACCACTTGAGCGCGTGAACACTTTTGTTGAATGGAACAGGTGCAGATAAAGTTCCGTTTATGGCCATCATAAGCCTATAAATTGAACCCCTGTGGAGGCAGCTGCTTCAGTAGCGCCGCCATTGCCATGAAGTGCTTGCTGGTCCTTCTGTGCGGCTTTTTAGCCGCATCCGCGTTTAATCTGCCAGGTGTCCCGGTTGACTTTGATCTGGACGACAAAGTGCTGTCCGCCATAGTTGATGATGTGGCTGAACGGTTGGAGAAGGAGTATATCACGTATCTGAAGACAGGAGTCGAAACTGCTGCGTTCAAGAAACTCACCTCTCAGCTCGCCAAGGCGCACAGCAAGAAGGACATATTCACCAAGAATTTACCCGAACTGGACACGCGCGATGGCTTCGTCGTCTGCACCTTGTGTCGGTCCGTTGTCAATATTTTCGCACGTACAATCCGTGAAGAGGACGGCGAACTTAATGGCGAAAACAGCTCTGTGATTATGAAGGAGTTCGCAATGGACGTGTGCCGCCGTCTCAACCTGCAGACTGAGGAGGTGTGCGGGGGTCTGATCGACTCGAATCTCGGATCCGTCGAGTACATCATGCGCAACTCGGAAATCGACTCTCAGAGCTTCTGCTCCCTCTTCATGGGCATCAGTTTCTGCAACACGGGCAGCAATGAGGCCTACAACTGGACCCTGACTTTGGACAACAACGGCCAGACCATGAGTGGCCCCAAGTCAGATACGCCGAAACACAGCGATAGCGACTTCAAAATCTGTCACTTCACGGACATTCATCATGATCCGCTGTACGAGGAAGGCAGCCGCGCCGACTGCGATGAGCCGATGTGTTGCCAGCGCGATAAGAGCACAACAGCGGGCACCAGTAGCGCGGCAGGTTTCTGGGGTGACTACCGTGACTGCGACTTGCCCTGGAGGGCATTTGAGTCGGCACTGGATCACGCCGTGAAAACGGAGGAATGCACCTACATCTATCAAACGGGCGACATTATCGATCACATGGTCTGGGGAACATCCGTGGAGAAGAACACTGAGGTGCTGACCAAGGTGAGCAGTCACTTCACGACAGTGTTTCCCAATGTGCCTGTGTATCCCTGCATTGGCAATCATGAACCGCATCCGCTCAACCTGTAAGTAGTGGCCACCTTTGTTTTCCAATCAATCATTGCAATCCATGCCTGGTCTCCTTTAGTTTCAGTCCCGAAGGAGTACCGGATGAGATCAATACCAAGTGGCTGTATGAGCATTTGTATAACGACTGGTCCAAGTGGCTGCCGGTCGAGACGAAGGAGACCATCCTCAAAGGCGGCTACTACACTGTGTCGCCCAAGAAGGGCTTCCGTATCATTGCGCTGAACAGCAACGGTTGCTACACGGACAACTTCTGGCTGTACCACAACGGAAGTGACAAGATCCCACAGCTGCAGTGGTTCCACGACACTTTGCTGGCCGCCGAAGCAGCTGGAGAGAAGGTGCACGTGCTCACGCACATCCCCTCGGGCGATGGCACCTGCTGGGCTGTCTGGGCCAGGGAGTACAATCGGTGCATAACACGCTTCCATGATACTATCTCTGCCATTTTCAATGGTCATTCGCACAAGGACGAGCTGGCTGTGCACTATTCGGAAGAGGGTTATGCCACAGCCGTGGCATGGAATGGTGGCGCTCTGACCACATACAGCAACAAGAACCCCAATTACCGCGTCTACGATGTCGATCAGGAGGAGTACCAGGTGACCAACCATCGCACCTACATCTACGACTTGAACGAGGCCAATGCGAAACCGGATGAGCAACCCAATTGGTTCCTGGAGTACGAGTTCATCAAGGAGTTTACTGAGGATACCAGCCCGGCAGGCATTGACAAGCTGCTGGAGCAGTTTGCTGACAATCCCGAGCTGATGCGCAAGGTGAGTGCCTAGTTGGTCCTGTGCGAGACCAGCTTGTAAAGTTCCATTCTCTTGCAGTACTGGCGATTCCGGGTTACCTCCGCGGAGCCACAGGTGAGCGGTGGCTGTGATCGCAACTGCCTGGCGGGTTCTCTGTGTCGTACCGTCGTCACTATCAACACGGAAACTGGACGTTGTGAGGAGCTGAGAGAGCGACTCTTTGCTGCCGTAAGTGCTTACTCCCCACATCCCTTGCAGTTTATATTAATATATATCTTCCATAGTTGGACAACGAGGAACCCATCATTCCAGATGATCCAGAAAAGCCAGATGGCGATGGAGCTGCCACCCTCAGCGTTCTGGGTGTGACTTCCCTGTTGGCTCTATCGTCCTTGCTGAGGTTGGGCTTTTAAAAGGGGATTTCCATCTTGTATATAGTAATAATTATAGTTTATATAATCGCACATTCCATTTCCAATTGCACGATCGAGTGCAAAATCCAAAATACATCTATAACTTATAAACACACTTACACATTCGCAATCGAGTTTGTTAATCTGCTTTGTGAAAACAACTTATCGCCCGAAATAGACTTTCCGAGTGCCTGTGGGGCCTGGCCAGCTCGAGTAGCGTTAACTCTGAGCGGGTTATCTCAGATTAGGTCCTACATCATATTAGCGCAAATTAGCCAATAAAACAGCAATAAATGCTACTCATGTCATATATAATCCCGATGCTATGAATACATTTCTTCGACACGATTGTTCAGTTTATAGTCCTGTTTGTTTTATGGCTGAACCGGCAAATGAATCGCCAAAAATGTATCGCACGTGAAAGTCGTGCGATAATCCATGTTGTTTTCACGTGCGTCGATTTGTCGTTTCTTGAGTGCTTTGATATTAGATCATTATGTGAAGTGGCTTCTTTCCGCCTTTGTTAGGGTGACTTTCTTGTTGTTGCTCTAAACAGTTGCGAGGCAATTTGTTTTTATGGATAATATGGTCGCAGGTGTTAACAACAAACTTAGTGTCTAGACGTCTACAAAATTCGTTAATAGTTTCCGAAATTACAAACTCTCCTCATGATGATGAGATGTTTTAGTATTTTATAGTCCTCTGTAAATGTTATTGAAACGATTTACCTTTCAATTTTCAATCAATTTGATTTGCAGGTAGACTATAGGATTAAGATAAATATAGCTATGTCTATATACCATAAACAATAAAAAGTTCATACGGAATATCATTCATATCTCTCAAACGTCGAAAGATTAGTTAAGCATAGTACGGAAAGGAGCAGGCAGGTATCTCAATTTATTTATCTTCACTTGATAACTATGATTTCTATATAAAGTATGTGCTATATACATATACTGGTATTACGAGTAAAATATCATTATGGAAGACTGGGAAGTCACAACCCTTGTGTGTCTCCTCACGGACCATAGTCAAAATTCTGGTTACAAAGTCAACTCAAGCAGGAACTACCGAGCAGCTGTAAACGAGCTAATCTCGAGCCGTAAAAATCTCGTGTACCGTTTATAGCGATTATAGCCTACCATATGTTATGGTGAGTGTAACATCAGTATGGTAGCTCATCGCCTGCTCGATAAGAATGGCCAAAGTGCTATATAATCGATCCGTTTGCAGTGCCCACAATCAGTAGCAAACGCCTCGTTGGGCTGTAATGAAGTGCGCGTGGAGTGTTGTATTTGTGGGCGTGGTCGCTCTGCTGGGCAGCTGTCGGCCGTACAGTGTGCCCGAGATGTCGAGCGAGGAGAAGCGACTGGCGGAAATGTCAGGTAGGCAAAGTGGTTATTGTTGTTTTTATTTCCACTTATCGCTGACAAGTTGAAGTGCATAAGCCAAGATGATCTCTACTCTCTCCCCCCTCATCCCTTACAGAGAGCGTAGCAAACGAGGTGGGTGTGGAGTTCGTGGAGTACATGCGCACTGGCTTGGCCTCGCCGCGATTGGAACAATTGGGCGCCGAGCTACGCGCGTCGCACAGCCAGAAGGACATCTTCACCCAGTCCTTGGTGGATGTGAGTGCAGCGGATCAGTATTTTGCCTGCACCATGTGCCGCTCCGCAGTCAAGGTGCTGGCCAAGACTTTCAGGGAGCCCAATGGTGAGCTAACCGGTCCGAACCGCGATGAGAAGGCGCGCCAGGCGGCACTTAGCTTCTGCGCTTACTTCGACATTCAGACAGCTGCCGTATGCGGGGGCCTCTTCGACCTGAACTGGCCCATCCTGGACTTCATTCTGAACGAAACAATCGCCGAGTCGAGATCGATTTGCGGCATGTTGCCCATTGCCATTTGTCAGCTGCAGCAGGAGGAGTACAAGTTGAATCTAAACATTGAGGGAGAGTCTCCCAGTGGTTCCAACTCCGAGCTGGCCGAGCGCAGTGACGATGATTTGTTGGTGCTCCACTTGACCGACATTCACTACGATCCCGACTACCGCAACGGCAGCTGGGCAGAGTGCAGCGAACCCATTTGTTGTCGCGATGACTTGCCAGCGGGATCGCAGTCAGTGGGTGCAGGCTATTGGAGCGACTATCGCACCTGCGACACTCCCCGCCATCTGATTGTGAACGCCTTCGATCACATTCGCAAGACACACAAGATCGACTGGATCTACCACACGGGCGATGTGCCACCCCACAATGTCTGGTCCACCACCAAGCAGGGCAACATGGACATGCTGACAGAGATTGATGGACTGCTCAATGAGTACTTTCCCGGCATTCCGGTCTACCCGTGTCTGGGCAACCACGAACCCCATCCCACAAATGTGTAAGTAGCTAACAGAAGATTGCTGATCGATCCCTTCTTATTCCTGCCTCCCTTTGTAGCTTTGGCAACAACGAGGTGCCCGCCGGCCTCAGCATCGACTGGTTGTACTCGCATCTCTGGAGTCTCTGGTCCAAGTGGCTGCCTGCCGATGCCGAGGCCACCATAGGCCGCGGTGGCTACTACACACTGTCGCCCAGCGCGGGACATCGCATCATTGCTCTGAATAGCATGGACTGCTACCTGTTCAACTGGTGGATCTATTACAATGGTTCCATAGTGCTGGAACAGCTGCAATGGTTCCACGACACTTTGCTGGCGGCTGAAGCGGCCGGCGAGAAGGTGCATGTGCTCACGCACATCCCGTCGGGCGACAGCGACTGTTGGGCAGATTGGTCAAGGGAATACAATCGTCTGTTGACTCGCTTCAGCCACTGCATCACGGGCATCTTCAATGGGCACACGCACAAGGACGAGATGAGTTTGCACTACTCGGATGCTGGTGATGCTGTGGCCGTGTCCTGGAACGGTGGCAGTCTCACGACTTACACCGACAAGAATCCCAATTATCGACTGTACCAGCTGAGCCCACAGACCTGGCAGGTACTCGACCATGAAACGTGGACCTTCAATCTGACCGAGGCTAATCTGCAGCCAGACGAATCACCCAAGTGGTACAAGGAGTACACCTTTGCGAAGGACTTTACCATGGACACAAGTCCTGCTGGCATTGATGGACTGCTGGAGGAGATGGCCAACCATCCGGACTTGCTGCGACAGTTCTGGCGCTACAAGGTAACCCATGCGGATCCCAAACTAGCTGAAGGCTGCGATGACAGTTGCTTGAGCACAACGCTCTGCCGCATCGCGACGAGCAACTATCGCAGCAAGCAGCAGTGCAAGGTGCTGCAGGAGATTCTGTGGGAAAGCGTGAGTAGTCTGTGAGGGATTGGGAATTGTGTTGCATGTCTAACTAACTCTTTATCCTATGCAGCTGGAAAAGGAAAAGGATGGTGACGGCAGTGGCGAGGACAATGGAGGAGGAGGAGAAGGTGGAGGTGATGACAACGGCGGAGCAGCTGCTCTGCTGGCCCAGAGTCTGCCCGCTTTGCTGGCGCTTCTCTGCCTGCTGCGTTATCTCTAACTGCAAGGGAGGCAGGGCAGCAGGGCTTATCTGTAGATTACAGCTGATTATTTATAGCATATTGTCGGGTTAATTAGCTCGATTAGCTGCGCGAACATAAAATGCGTCATAAAATACCAAACAAATGGAAAGTGGCGTTACTTGAAGTCCCCCCCTTTCCCCATTCCCCTTTATTTTCATTTCCATTTCCCAGCAAAAAAAAACAACGTGCAGTTTTAACATTCAGAATACCGTTATTTTGTTGATATACACATATAATTACATAGAGTTTATTTAAGTTGTCGCTACTTGCTGCTGCCTTGGCTGCGTTGAATACTTGTTGCGGGACTGTGCCGGAAGAGGGGCGGGGGGGCAGGACCGGATAAAAGCGCTACAGTAGAATCCCAATTGAATGACCTGTGGCGTGCTGAGGAAGGATGGATGCGGGTGTAGGGGGGAGGGTGGTGTGTCGGGTTGGTGTGTGAGAATTGCATTTCGTTGCCCATCTCTATCTGATCTTTGTACATACATATCCCAACCACATACATATTTACAAACGTGAAATTGTAATCATTGTGCCGGCCATGTCCCAATTATCTTCGTCTTCTTCATCGTCGTCGTCGTCGTCGTCTTTGTCAAGGAGTTGAGCTCCTTAGAGCGCGCACATGAGTGTGGCAATGTCCAGATCCCGCTCGTCCGCTTTGCGCAAGATGACGGCAGCCTGGTTCTGGTAGCGACCTGTCGAGACCAAGCGCACGTTGGTCACGCCACAGTAGATCGCCTGCTCGGGTCCCACTTCAGTGCTGGCGCCGCACACAGCGCTGGCCATTTCCATGTGGGTGTTGTCCAGACCGGCAGAGCCGCCAATCTCCAAGCGATCCTCAAGCTGGTGGCACTGCAAGGTAGAGTAGTAGAGTCTCTCTCTGTCTCACTAGTTTACTCTCTCTCTCTAGTCGCCATACTCACATCATAGTTGACCTTCTCTTGGGCACGCACGCTCTTGCTGCCAATGCGCAGATTGGCCAGGGAGATGGCAGCCGGGAAGAGGGCGGACAACGTGCAGTTGCGGGCGTGGCCGAAGTTTGACATCTTAAAGACAGCAGCGGTGTCCTGGACGAGTACGTTGCAGGCTAAAGGCGAGAAGAACATGTACTAAAAGTGCCTTCACCTGCTCAATAAGCGGAACCTACGCTGTGATATCTTGTGGAATCGCACATTGGCCACAAAGGAGCCACGCGTCGGGATGCGGTACTGCAGCAGTGCAGCATTTTGGCTGGAGCGGAAGAACTTCTTGTTGCTGAAGCGAGGCCTGAAAGGAGTCGCAAGAGCGGTTTTTGTGGCAGCTCTACAGCTGAAAGCGCATTTGGATGTGGGTGACCTACCATTGCTTGTTGTTGTTGCAGAACTCGTAGACACGATCCTCCAGCTGGCGATGGTGATCCTTCAGGGCTGGGAAGTATTCTCCATTAAGCTCCCAGCCATCGACAAACTGAGAAGAAAAGGAGGGTTAGAGAGAAACAAAAGATATAATTGTATAAATAAAATATGATGGGAATATGAAGTCAAGAGTATGAAGAAGGTGGTATTAAACAGAGAAAAGAACTGACAAAGATTAAACAAAGAGCGAAAAGAGACAGAGAGGGAAGAATTTAGAAACAAACAATAAACAATGCCTACAATGGTCGAGTACACCTGCCAGTAAGAAACCCTTTGCATAATTAGGAATAAAAACAGTTATGAAGTCACTAATAATTCCCAAAAACAATTTCTTCTCACATGGAATATGGAAAGCGTTCTCTCTCTCAGATTGAAATTTGCAGGTTAGGTAATATCAAAGGAAAAAGTAATATTTTCACTTACAACTTGCAATAAGATAATAATCGTTATTCGAATTGTTATTTGAAGTAAACTTTAGAAGCATATATATATTAATATACAGAAACCCTTATGCCAAATTTGGTGAGTCCATATTTTATAATAGAGGTCTGCAAGTTCACACAAACAGACAGTTTGAAGAGAAGTTAAAGAAGAGACGGATAAAGATGGCAAATAATCAAGACAGACAAACCGATAAACAAATGGAAACAGACTTAATTTTCGTGGTAGTCGCACTTACCGCCATGAGCCCACCCGACTCGCAGTTAACATCGTAGTGTTTCATGGTTATCTCTACAATTGTGTCCGGCTCACCAATCACATAGAGCCCACAGACCGTTTCAGGGGTAACTTCAGCGGCACCACCAGCTGCAGCTGCAGCAGCAGCGGCGGCGGCAGCTGCCTCTAGCTCTTCGACGCCCAGCGATTCCAGATCCAGATCGAGCAGGCCTCCTGCATTTCGCTTGAAGTTGAGGCCGGCCAAAGGTGCCACCGGGGGCGCAGGAGTTAGGGACTTCTTGAAGATGTAATCACCTGGCTCGGAGGCTACATGCATGCAATCTGTGGAGGGGGAAGAAGGGAGTTAGAGAGAGAGCACGCATGGAAATTCGATCAGAGCTCGCATCAGAGTGCCCGCTGGCTATGGCCAGATGAAACCAATTTGTTCAGCTAACCAAATTGCAACAACTTGACCGGGCCAATCTATTGTGTGCCAGTGTGTGTGCGTGTGTGTTTGGAGAATAATTGAAGCCGGCCTGGTTGACCTACAAAGAGCCGATGCCGATGCAAATTGTAGCCACGTTCTGACCTTCGTCCTTAGGCGGCATCCGGCAATTAATTTATCATACACAATCCAACAGGCTGCTCCTTGACCGATGCCAGTTAATGCTCGGCTCTTGCGACTGTTGCCTGATTTATGACTCGCATTATTAGTTAACCCACACACTTACGCCCACACATACACACACACACACTCACATGCATAGGCAATCGCATATTCAGTTGGTGGTTTTGCGGTGTGTCCTTTTATGACTTCTGGCCGAAAAACAATTAAACGTACGTCCTGCATGATATTTGAACTATTCCACTATTTCACATGCCTGTCACACACGCAGCTCCTGGCTGCGCACTTTTGCCACTCACTGTGTGCTCTTTGTAACCAACAAAATGACCATAAAATCTCTAACTGTGCAAACAGAACTGTGCGATTGATACACTTGGCTAGTAGGGGTCTCTGCATTGCTTCGATACGTTTGGTATGCTACAATGACTTTGAATTTGAGTGCTATAACCTTGAACGGGTCATTATATTGTATTCCCAAGATACTTACAAAAGGGCGTTATAGATTGTACAATAGGGGAAGGATACTTTGTTTTGATTTAACATTAAAAAGAACAGACTAAGAGAGGTATAGCTTATTTATTGCACACTTTGACTTTGGTTTCAGTGTAGATTTGTTATTTTAAAGTAAAAGACCCTATTCCGAGGCCTAATATGGTTCAAAATAGTTTTTTTCACTCATATTCTGTTTTTATTTCATATTATAACATAACATTTCTATCTCATATCGCAGTAACTGAAAAACTTAGTTAAGTGAGAGTTATATCCAATAGTATTTAACATGAATAAATGCACTCCTTTATAAGGGTATCTCAACTTCCGCATACTTCATATAACTACTTTAATATTCTAAATGATGTATAGACGACATTAGATTAAACGTGAAGAGTAATTGCAGCAAAGTTTCACAAAGTTGATAACTCAATTTCCAAGCTCTTGCAAGTGTATCAGAAATGCTCACGCCTCTTTCTCTCTGTCTCTTCTCCTCTCCTTCTGCTTCTGTGTGGGAGAGAGATTTCGGGCACTTGGCGCCTAATTGTTTATTATGTTGGCTAATTGCATTTTATTGTCGCTGCCGCGCCGCTTTTCGGGGCGCATTTAATATGTCAATTAATGCGCTTAAGACCAAATTGATATTGTGCACAATTGATAAGTAGCGCAGCCAGACGAGATTATATATATATACATATATATATACTAAATATAAGTATTAAATCGATGTGCTGCACTTAGTGTTTAGGAGATTTGTGCAAGTGAAACCGTTCTCTTTCCCTCCTTTCTGCAATGTAATTTCCCCTCTATTCCCCAGGGCGCTGGATGTCTTGGCGACCTGCTTGATAAGTGCGCACTCACTTGATAATTTTATAGTTATCAGAGTTGCCAGGCACGCTTAACAAACGTAATTATAAATGTGGCGGAAGGAGGAGGGCAAGGGAGGAGGTTGGCTACAGTTGTGGTTGCCTTGCCAATCGATGTCCTGTGGCCATCGCAAGTTAAATTACAAGCGCAGTATTTATAGATCGAATGTTCGCAGATATTCAGAGTGATGCTTGGGTTGGATGCTTGATGTCATAACTGTTTTCATTGGAATTTCAATATTCGACAGCTCAGTCTGTTTTTCCTTGCCAACTCAAGTGAAATTTTCCTTCGAATTTTCCGAGTTGGTCAATAAAAGTTGCTGCTTATGCAAATAAATTGCGCATATGTTGTGCGGTACAAGTGGCTGGGAGACAACATACACACACCCACACACACACACACGCACGGGAAAGACGCACTTGACAAGTCGTGAGGAAAAGCAATTTAAAAGACAATTTCGGCCAAACTGCAAGCATTTTGTAAGCGTCGTAAACTCGTCACTCGTAACTCGTAACTCCCTCAAAAGTGCAGCTCACTCAGCCAACGGCGGCGGCACTTGGCGCAAACTTTTCGCCAGCAATTTGTTAGCGCATTTTCTAACAGCCCGCCCCTTACACTTATCCCTCCCCTACCGCATGCATTCATGTGTTCCATGGAATATATCGAGGCAATCTTACCTGAGATTCTGTGCTCATTGTAGGGCATCGCTGCGCCAGGATAGAGCTCAAAAGTCCGCTTCACTGTGGGCCAGGCCTGCGGAGGAAAGAGAGAGTGAGAGAGATAGAGAAGGAGACAGCAATTGAGTGAGTGTATGTAGAGTTGCGTAGTGTCATCTTGAATGGTCGCTTTGATGGATGCTGTCGCTAGGGCTGCGACAAGAGGCGGGGTAGACTGCGAGACGGAGGCGGGTATCGTCCACAAAAGAGAGATATGCATTGAAAAACAGCCGCAAATATTGTTGACACAAGCGAGAGGCAAATGCGATAAAATCAGCGGGTTGTCGAGCAAATAACGGCATTTCAGTGGGCTGGCCCCGCTACAAGCGATAGGCGACAGTGCAAAAACAAGTCTGCAGTGCTAAAAGCGGCTATGCGCGACGTGCCAGATACGCTGTAATGGAGGCTTAGACACTCGGAATGGAAACTGTAAGATATCGATTGAACGATAAGTTGTATTTATTTAGTATTAAGTTATCGATTTGAGGCTGCCCTAATGTTAGCTGGTGAGAAGATGAGGGGGTAACACTTATTCAGTGTTGCCAATTTAGCTTTTTTCCTACTATATATATCGTGCTGTCATTTAGATATGCGGGATAAATGGTTATATTAGGGCTAGCAGGATTTATAGCTATTATTGGCAAAATATAAGCATTTTAAAAAGATTTGCTAGCTTTATTTTTATGCTTTACGATGTCACACAAAACATCGATTAGCCAAATGAGCATTAAATTGTATTTTTGTAAAGTATTATATATGTATAATTGTAAATTAGTGTTAATATACACTATTTTATAATATCATATGTCATTGCCATTTTGAATATTTTAAAATATTATCTGTTTTCATAAAAATTCATTTTGAAAAGTTAATGTGATCGATCATTGTTTATTTTGCTATTTAAAAGTAATTGATTAAGTAATTATATTTATAACTCAGATTAAACGATTCAAACAAATCGTTAATTCGATTTGATCGATGCATTACAAACCTGAGCACCGTAAGTTAATCAGATTATAGTGTAATTCATATAAGAAAAATGAAACTATTCACCGATTTGGAACCTAATTTATACACAATAAAGTAAAAGTAAAACCTGAAACAGACTGTTAACCACTTATAATAACCGATTAACTTGCTACTCACGTGGCCATATATGCCGGACGGCATAATGTTGTTGAGCTATACCCAATCAGTTTCATTTAAGCTTACAGGGTATTAAAAGAAGTTAACGTTGCTTCTGTGCGATGTACACGTAGCTGGGTCAGAGGCTAACAGCGGGCTGCTTGTTATTGACTCTGTGTCAAGTTAAATGGCCGCCGGCCTTGTTGGCCTCAATGCGCCAGGGCGGGGTGGGGTAAGTGCGGACTGTCTCGGCCGCTAATGTCGCCGCACTTAAAGGCCAATGCAGCTGCTGGACAATTGGCCGTTTTAATTAAACTCTGCACAATACCAACACACTCCCACACACCCACACACACAAAAACCATTTGCAGCGGTCGCTGTTGTTGTTGTTGCTGGTGCCTCTGTTGTTGCTGCTGCTGCTATTGCCGCTTGCTGTTGTTGTGGGGCATGCAACACAGTTGAGTGGCGATGCCGCCTGAATTTTAAGCGGGCTCAGAGCTAAAGTCAAAGCATCGCTGTAAACTTTATAAATAGCCCAAGGGCCAAAGGAAAACTGAAAACTTCAGCCTAATTCGGGTGAAAATTTGATTTTCCCTCGTTCTGTTCAATATTTTCAGCTTTTTGATTGATTCAAGCCAGAAGTTTTGCGTTGGAAATTAATTGAAATGGCTTTCGGGGCCGGCTCACGTATTGATAGATGAGGTCGTCCGTCTGACCGTCCTGTGTGTTCTAATTGTATTGTATTTGCGGCCAAGTTCGCGTCCTTTTGCGCTGATTGTTTGCGCAACACTTGGGAAAAGCCGCGCGCCTAACGAGATTGCGGGGTAGCTGCCCCCGTCAAAATCGCCTTATGAAACTGTCAATTAGCGGCGGCTTTTGCTGCGATAAATTTCTTCCATTCTTTTTTGTGGCACGCAAATAGAAAAGACTGCTTAAAAAAACCGCTTGGGAGAACAAAGACAAGCGTATTAAAAATACACACGCAGTCGCGTGACGTCATCAATCTTTGCTGCGTGTTGGCATGGGCCAAGTCAATCGTCCGTCAGTCAGTTCGACATTTGCGATGAAATTCGCAGTTTCACTCAAAACTGATGACAGTCGGTAAATAAATTATAAAGCGAATCCCTTTGAACACACACACACACACACACTTGTCGAACTGAGTTCATTTGCATAATGCCATTGTCGGCAGGGAAGACGGGAATACAAGGCAGGCAGACAATGCCAATATTTGGGACACCACTGTCGTCCTTTTGGGGTCTGGCTTTGTCAAAGTTCTCGACAGCAGCTGGCTGAGATTGTAGTAGTTTCTGGCCAACCCAACCACACACATTGTCATTCATTTCAATTCACCCGAAGCAGCTAAAAGTTTTTCAGTTTTGCATTTTCAAAATGATTTTTGATTTATTCGCACAGTTTGGACAGCAATGTCGCTTGCATATTGTAATTACTTTGTCATGCATACGAGAGGCGACTGCGGAATAATTTATTAACACTATAAAAGATTTGCATCTTCCGCGTCTGCGTCTTCCACGCACTTAAAATTGCAGATTTCAATCAGAATCAGCGTGCGGTAATTAGCTCGAATTATGCATATCGCGTGTCTCGCAAGGGTTGCCACGAAATTTTGACTTAATTAAAATGCTGCAGCAAGACAGCTCCAACAACAACAACAACAATGTAACACCTACTCACACTTGTCGGGGCAAGGCAGGGGGCGTGTGCGCAACGGAACTGCTTTAAAAGGTATTCGCAGCGTTCAAATATTTATTTTCCACCGGCAGCAGCAAAAGATTTCCGCGCTAATCCGTTAAGTTTTTTACAAATATTTACTTTAGGCACCATAAATAGCTACGCTCCGGCCAAGCAGCCCAAGGGAAGCGTATTATGACTTAATCATGAGACAGATGTTACGGTTACAATAACATTCAAGCTCGACGGGGTTCTGGAAAAGGGTTTCTATGAGGCCGGTAAAAAGCAACAGGCGGATGTCCGCGTTGTTGGACGAGCATAAACAGAAAAAAAGGCAGAAAACAAAGGCAAAGTGAATTTGTTTCCTTGGCATTTTTAAGGCTCATCAAAAATTAAATAAGCAAGTTGGCTTTTTGAGCGATCTGTTTGGAATTTTCGACAATATACTTGCAAACATGTATTGGGAAAGTTGGCGCACTTAAATATGCGCATAATGCGGGGAATGTTTGAAACAAAGCTACATCGATCTGAAATTTGCATATTGCTTATGTATTGTAATGAGTCTTATGTGGGTAAGTAAATCAATCAGACGGGAGACGATTGTGTGCACACAGAGAACAAGTTATACCAATTTGCTTAAATCATAAGGTTTAAATTACTTTAAAATCTTATTGCTTTTTATGCTTTGTTGATAATCAAAAAGTAGCAAATGCTTAAATATTAAATTGTTTCTCGCTTTAAAGATCTTACAAAGGTTTAATTCTTTTTTAGTTTTTGCAGTTGTGTGTTGATAATAAATTTAAACAAATACACATTTAAATATATATTCGAAATTAGAATATATTTTGAATTATCTGTATTAAACATGTTTATTTCTGGCCAAGAATTTTGTTAGTCGGAAATGAATATTTAATTTAATTTTAATTTATTCAGAATTCAAATCAGTTGCCTAATGCACACTTTATTAATTAGCCAAATGTGCGCTGCGAATTTCCGTCGCTAATCTGAATACAATTGTCAGTTTCAATTTTGAATAAAACGACAAAACTTTGTTTAAAGCGAATGAAGCGTTAATTTAATTACGCACACGCCTCGTTGCCCCGATGTATTATCGGCTTAGCTGGTCTGTGGCGCTTGCACGGGAAATAAAATATTAAATAAACGCATGCGAGAGCTGTGCCGCCGGCGATCCCCGAAAGTAGGCAACAGCTTGGCACGCGAGCGAATGAGATTCCAATTGCAGCGGAAAGTGCATCAGCAGCAGCAGCAGCTGAAGGAGCTGAAGGAGCCCAGTTGGAGGCGCCTAATTACCGCAGCGGGCACTTGCGAAATTACCCAAGCCACAGAGTGTCGCTGGGAAAAAGCTTCATTAACTTTGTGTCATGTCACTGCACGATGATGATGACACACACATTGCAAAGTGAGTTGTCGTGTTGCTTGCTTCGCCCTACGCTCGATTCGACGTGAATTTTATTACCCTGCCGGAAATTAGCTGCACACATAACCCACATACCCCATAGCAGCAGTGTGCCCCAGCAACGTGCAGACTGTGCATAGCTTAGAGAACATATTGTGCAGCGTGTTCTATGCAAAGTGCGCATCGGGCGTCATATTTCATAGGGGAATCTGACATCGAGTCGATTGGAAACAGGGAAAAGCCAAATGGCTGCTCAAAATATTGAATTTATTGCAACTGGCACTGGCGCAGCAGACAAATTTGAGCTGATTAAAAGTTTGGCAAACTCGTAAAAATACTTTAATACAGGACAGGAAGCGCCTGATAGATATGGGATAATTAGCAAAGTTTTTGGTAGAAACAAATGCGATGCGGGCGACAATCCTGAACTCCTTCAGGAATGGTTGGTCCCCACACTGTGCTCAACTGTAAATTAAAGTAGCAAGAGCGAACCAACGGCAACATTTTACTTTAATTGGCAGAGTGAAAACGAAGCTGTCACACACAGAGTAAGCCCAGCTGCCAAATACCAGAGTGTTGGTCGTGTCGGGCTGTTAACATGCCGCATTAAGCGAGCATCAAGTGCAGGATGCACTGTCGTGGGGGCAGCTTTAGTTGGGATTGAGAGCGGCTCCCCCGGCACCACTTGGAGCTTTCATCTGGTCTCGATTTAGCACCCAGCTTGAGAACGATTGCATTGGTCCGGGGACGGGACTGGACAGTGCAACAATGAATGGCCGTCATTTTCAGTTCCGTTCGGGCTTTTCCTGTTGCCTGATTGTTGATTTTTCACACTTTTCCATGGCCTCATGCAGCTGCACAATTTACATTTATTCCCAGCCTTCCCAGTGTGGCTTCCAGGCCTGTGCTATTTTAAAGCAAGCAAGCACGAGCGGCGACAAAAGAAGAGTGAAAACATATCAGAGAAAATGAAATTATTGATGGGATTACGCTGAAACAGGTGGCATTCATTTGCAATGCGTAGGTTGTGGGCTCCCTGGGTGTATCGATGCAAAAGTCAAGCACTTTTTCCGCATTTCTCATCTGGAGCTATAGATAAACCCGCTCTGAGCTGATTGATTAACCGGCTGAGTGATTGGCAGCGGGCTGCTGACGAGACATTTCATTTCAAATTTAATTTATAGCAGGAAGACCATATTATAATTGAAGTTGACACTGCAGATTATTATTTGCTTTAATTTTATTCGAATTTCTGTTTCGCACAACAAATTTGAATAAAATTGACAAATTCTAGTCGAATCTTTGTTTGATAAAATCTTTAATGTTCTCTAATCTTCAATATTATACATTGATAGTTGCGCGATTAATATTTCTAAAATATATTTATCTTAAAGCCAATTTTGATATTATTTGGGGGCAATTAACAATCTTAGCAAGTTTTGAGTGAATTTACTTAAACCTTTTTTACAAGTATGTATGCTTAAGGAATGTTTCATACAATTTAAGGAATAATCGAAACTTCAATAAACCATTTTTCAAAGTCAACATGTGCTCAAATGTAAAATAAATCAGTGAAGTAGTTTTAAAATGACAGTAAACCAACATTCAAAAACTTTTTTGTTAACAAACATTAACATTTAAAAGTTGTTTGTAATAGAACACGGCTAAAGTTAAGGGTGACACTTGTTTGGAAAGTATGTGTAGGATAATGTTGATATTTACACGGCAAAGTCAAATAAAGTTACATTCAATATATGCATTAAAAAGATTTCTTAGTCTAAAAGCGTAAAATCATCCCTCGAACTCAAATATCATACTTGCTTATCTCTCTTTAGTACATTAGTTTCAGCGTAGTCCAATTATCCAGCTAAAGAACTGACGTATTTTCCAAATTGGTTTAACCCAAACCCGCTTCATATTTAAATGTCCTAAGTGATTCCAATGAAATGCGGTTTCTGCGCATAACTGACGCAAACATGTTTTGTGGCTTAGCAAAGTGTTTTAGTTCAAACACGTATTTTATACATTAAAATTTAATAGATGAGAATACAAATCGTATTTATGGCTTACATACTGGAATATTCATGAATGTCTTTATTTCAATTGTGATATCAAAACGAAATTATATCATCAACTATATCGGTAGCAGACAGTAATAGTTTCTGCCCACACAAACGACTTGAACAAGCTAATTAGACTTTCCGCGTAGTTTGTCGATTCCAAATGAATCAGTTGGAAGCAACGTGTATCCTAATTACTCAATGGGGGAATGCTTCAAGTTGATAAGCCAAAAAGGAAAATGGATTCATAAGCCGCAGCTGTTGCACGGCCAAAAATAGCTCGAATCCGAATAACGATGACAGGGCAAGTGTAATAAAACATAAAATTGATTTCCAAACAAACGAAACGAAGCGCAGAGCAAGTGATATTCGAGTCGGAGCCCTCTAATCTCGCACACACGCTCAAGTTATGCCTATAATTTGAGCCTAATGAAAGCAATCTGTCCACACGGCCAAAAAAGTCAAAGGTTTCGAAAAGTTTGCTCATAAAGACGACAAGGCCTAGGCTCATCAATCTCCCCCCTCTCTCTTCTAGAGATGCGAAGGGGTCCTGGGGCTGCTTCCTAATCCCTAACAGAGTCACAACGCTCGATTGGAGCTGAAGTTAACCCAACTTGTTGATCGAAATCGAATTACAAGCGCATTAGACGCCCATCCACAACACTTTGTTTTAGCTACACTACTCTCCCCCTCCCTCCCTCTCTCTCTCTCTTTCTCCCTTCCTTACTCACTTACCTGCACGCCCAGCACAATCATGGATAGATAGACATAAACCACGAGCTTCATTCCGGCGGCGTTTTGGTGCACTAAGCTTGGGGCGTGAAATTGCCAATTGCCCTTCTTGCGGTTTGGTTACTGAGTTTCTCTCTAGGATTTGCCTACGTCGGTGAGTCCGCTCTGCTCTGCCAGACTTATTCGTGGAGTTCGTAATCTGATTAGAAGGATTTGCCGGCGGAAGGAAGCACGCAAGCAATATATTTATTAAAGTTCCGAATTGACGGCGAAAGTGTGCAAAGTGGACACGTAAATCGCACTTGGCTTAGTCGGCGAGCACTTTTTGAATGGCACCGGAACCGTTAGATGACGATGCCAGGCGATATGGCTTAGCTGGAGTACGAAACACTTTCACACGATGCGCAGGGCGAGACTTCCGTTGGTTGCTTTGCTTGCTTGCTGAGTTGCTTGGTTGGCCACGAGACGTCGATGCTGCCGTACAACGACAGAATGTTGCTCCTTATCAGCGGCGCATTTCCTTTTATAGTCCTCGACTCGTGTGGCAGCCACGCCTCCCCGCCCCAACCATACCTTAGGCAGGCATTCCACCACACTCCCCATTCCCTGCTGCCTCCTGCAGTCGTAGCACGCTGTGCGCAAAAGTTTTCAGGCAAAGGAAATTCAATTTATGATGGCTGCAAATCTGAAGGAAATTTTCCACTTTTCTTTAGCAATTTGTTATAATTTTCGGCAATTGTTTAAGCACTTTTGAAGAGTTTATTTGTTGCGGTTCATTTCGAAAGAGTTTCTCAACAAAGCGAAAGCTCTGCGAGAATAGGTCGAGTTGAGCTTGCAAGCAGCGCTGCCAACTTGTTGGAAAAAGTTGTTGGTGTTTGATTTGAATGGAGAAAAGCTTTTAAAGTAATATATTTAATAAGAGAAGAGAAGAGAAAAACCTTTATTAGATAATACATGCAGCTACAATTACTGACTAAGGTTCCTTCTGGTTGTATGTATGTCTCTTCACTTTCTTCTCACTCTACTTTAAGCTCAAGTCCAAGGAGGGCGCCACGGCCACGGGAATGGGTACATTACGTGGTTGATTCAAGTCGCCACGATCGTAATAGCCACCCAGATGCTCACCCGGCACATGGTACAGTCCATAGTGCAGACCCGTATTGGCCACCCGCTTCAGACCGTTGATGGAGGCCAACAGTAATGCCATCTTGGCCAGCAGCAGTGCCTTGCCACTGACTATGGAGAGCATCTGGAAGCCCATGGGCACCAGCACGGCACCCAGTGCGGTAACACCAAACATCATTGTGATAATCATGTTGAAGCGATGGCGCCGAAGACGTGCACTGCCCACTGCATCTGCCTGGGTCTCCGTTGTATCTACAGAGAGTGGGAACAAGCATTAGGGCACTTCTCTTGTGTCAGCTAGGGACGTGGGTCCTACCATGTCTAAGATATCGTTCTGTCAGCTTTGTCAGATTGATTTGCAGTGTGTGTGTGGTGAGTCCTTTGGCCAGACTGATGGCCAGTTGATCGAACCAGGTCAGATGCTTGAGATCCTTGCGTTCCTCTCCCGAACTCTGCTTCGCCTGATCAACAGTGGTATTCGGGTCAATGGTCAAGCGGATGCCATCATAGAGGGGTATCACATCGGCCGACATTAAGTTCTCGAAGATCTGCAGACTTCGCGCACGAAAACAGGACCACAGACCTGGACTGGGTGAGGAACCGCCTGCACCCGATCGCAGGCAGTTGTACAGCTGATGACGCAGCTGCTTCAGTTGCGTTATCCACGAGATACGCGTATCCGTTGCAGACTGCGGATGAACTGCGTCCGCTTGCAGCCACAGCAGACACAGCAGAAAGCACTTTGTAATGGTCACTTGCATTTTGTGTACAAACGCGTCGGATTCCGAAATGAAACTGCGGCTGCTACGACGATCTTCGTCAACTTTTTATACGGTTCGCAAATGGAAACGTCTTATGGGCACATACCAGATATATTGCAAGTGATCATTAGACTGGGCCCCGACGCATTGCGTGCACATGAATAAATAACTAACGGTCGCCCAGTCCAACTGACAGACGGTCATGGTCAGCGAGTAACTTTGTCAAAGGGGGCGTGGCGCGGCCCAGTAAACCACAATGTCTTCAAAACTGTTGAATTCGAAATTGAATTTCAGCTGACCTGCAAACCTGCACCGAACCCGACATTAACTTGTCATCGCCAGACGAGACTATTCTAATCGATCGTGCCATAGATCTGTCATCGATTCGCCATATAGCGCTTCATTGCGGAACTTTCTAAACAGCGAAAAACGTTGGGTGAATCGAGCTGATGACTTTCTAGTGCGATGCGGGTTAAGTGTGCATTGTAATTATAAATATATATAATGCCTTTTCGATTTCGTATATATCTTTAATTGTCTTCATTTAATTTTATTAGCTAAGAGGTAATTCATTGCATTTCCTTTATAACTTTTGAACAATTCGTACTAATATATTACAAGATTTTATGCTTAAATAGTTCATTGAGTGCAAAAGTTGACGATCAGTGATTTCTCTATGCATCTAGTTAAAAAAGTATACAAAGAACAGCTTTAAGTTTCCTGACTATCTTTCTCGATAAGTTCTCTATAAGTTCGTTTTGTTAAATTTGTTGTTTGTAGTGAAAACAGTTGTCCTCAATTATGTGTGCCATATATCAGCTGTATACACTGTCCACAACATATAGTGTGATAACGATTATCCGATTTGCGATTCTGCTAATGCTTCTTCCTTATTCATGTACGCTTCCTGGCCGGCAGCTGGCTGTGTAAAGGCGTTCTAGCATAAAAATATTCTTATGTACACGGAAACTGATCTCCAAGGAGTTTCTCCCTTTGCTCTCCTCCTCCTCTCTGTATGGCTACAACTGTACAAGCTGGGACCTAACTGGCGCACTGCAGGCGATGGCGCCAATACAATCATGAGCTTGCCGCCGCATTTGTCGTCGTCTGAGCGGCGGCAGAGCGGGCAAAGCGAGGCAGATACAGTCCGAACTTGGACTCAATGCCGGCCAGCAGGGGCACAGCTGCGTTGTAGCCACCAACATGATCAGGCTGCACCAGCGTGCTGTGCAGTGCAGGTTGCAGCTTAAGGCTTTGGCTGCCCTTGGGTTGATTGCCACCGAAGTCGACGTAGAAGAGTCGCTGCAGCACCTCGTAGGTGAACAAAGTGACACCGAACTGGGGTGAAGAGCGACACACACGAGCTGCACAAGCACAAGAAGAAGAAGTAATATGTCAGAGGTGAATCCACTAAGAAGGGAATCCAGTCAATGCTGCTACTCACCAGCTGTGCCCTTCCAGAAGGCACGAGGTCCCTCCTCGGCCATGATTTTCTTGGTGGCATCCCAGACGCCCGTGTACGTTGTCTGCCCCGTGCGAGCGGCAACCTGCAAACGCGTCTTGATCACATCTGCTGGCGTCACTAGCGAGGCAGCTGGAATACCCGCAATGGCACCAGCAGCCAACAGAGACACTGGACTATTGTAGCCATCCTTGTCGGCCAGTGCTGCCTTGGTGTGCGCATAAGTGGGGAAGTAGATGGCCGAGAAGTTCACATCACGTAGCAGACAAGCCTTGGCACCCTTGTACAGTCCAAAGAAGCCCAACTCCCTCACCACAGACAGAGCACTGATCTTGGAACCGCCGGCAATTTCGCCTGCCACTTGCAGTCGAATCTTGACAATTTCCAGGGGATTAGTGAAGATGACTTGCGCAGCACCACCACAACCACCTGCCATGATCTCACCCCAGACGGGAATGTTGCCTCGTTTATCCGTGCACTTGTCGCGCACGAAATCGTTGACCGTCAGCTTGATGGCTTTCTCGGGTGCCACGCCCATCAGCTGAGGCAGCAGACCGCGATAGAGACCCAGAACACCCTCGTGGCGTATAACCTAAGCGAATGTGAAGGTGAAATTTATTATTTCATAATATTGATTACCAACTTCACAATGCTTACCTTCTTGAAGCAATCCCAGGAGTTTCTGTAGGCTACCTCACCGATCATGGAGCCTGTGCGTTGATTCTGCATGCGCGTCTTCACGAGATCGATGGGATAAACCACAGTGGCACCAGTAGCTACGTAAGAGAGAAGATATTACAATAAATATACACAAGTCAAGTGTATTCCCTACTTACCACCCGCAAAGGAGGCCAAAGTAAAACGATATGTTGCCTCTAGGACTTGAATTAAGGCTCCTCGATCATGGGGACTATCCACTGCCTTGATCTCGGCCAGACGATGAGTGATATGTTTTGTATAATGCTCAGGTGCAATGTTGCTCAGGTCGCCGTAGTCGATGCGGCTGTTGAAGCAAATATTCATATAAGGTTAGTCGACGAAGTGACTATCTAAACAGTATATAACGATCTATGCTAACACACACATCGAAGGGGGGAGACTTTTTTCATTGGAAAGAAGGAGAAGGATAGCCATGCCCAACGAAAAAAAAAACATTCGTAAGGACAACAACACTTGCCTACTTGGAGAAATCTTTTTTCGTTTCCACCAGCTTCTAATTCTCATAAACATGTACAAATATTTTAACAATTTTAATATATGAGTGCATTGGAGAGAGATAAAGGAGAGAGAGAGAGGATAAGATAGAGAGAAAAGATACAAAAATGGGAGAAGTTATTACACACGGAGTGACAATACACGAAATTGTGAGTAAATCAACGAATCCATAATGTATATAGCGATAGTACTATTTTTGCAGCTTTCAACAGACGTGACAGGTCTATAAACTATAACAGACGAACGAATATATCTATACTATAAATATTCTACTAATATATTTTCATTTTTATATAAATTACAGCTTGAGTTTTTTTTAAATATCTGCTAAATTCATTGTATGAATCTTTTTCTAAAAGTACTAATAATAATTTAACACTGACTGTATACGCGTATGATCAGTATATGAAAGAATTCTTCAAAGTGAACTATACACCCCCCTCTCTGAAGTAAAATTGATATACCTAGTAATTTCAATATACATCATAAGCGACAATTCATTGAATTCGGATCACTATAACGTATATCTATAAATCATAACCCACGAATAGAAACCGAAGTCTGGTGATTATTAAATAAGCTTCGTTCCACCGAAGACCTTTCTGCTTTGTGGTTGCTTGTGCTTGTGGTGCAGAAATCACGGCAAAACTAACAAAAGTGTAGATTGTATTGTAGGAGACGTGTGGGGGACTAAGCACTCACCCTGGCTGATTGACGGCACCCGTTAACTGAAACAGTATATCGATCTCTAGGGGTGTGATCTGGCTCATAGTTTGAGCTGCGTAGAGTAGCTCATCCTTGGTGACGAACTCGGTGCGACTGCCCTTGGTGGCATGCAGATAGACCTGCTTGATCAGCTCCATGTTGTTGAGCAGCGAAGTAAATGCAATGAAATACGGGAAGCTCACTCGGTGACCCTCAGTGACCTATCAATAAGGAAGAAAGACCGTGGTAATTACGATTACTAGATCTAGTAGATCGAGTTATTCACACTCACCGCTACCAGGTTGTCCTTGACATCGGGGGTGAGTAAATGCCGCTTAACCTTAACGATTATATCCTGAAAATCTAGGGGGGATATGAATCCAGTTCCAGCTGGATCCTTGCTACGGAATGCCTCCATTGCATGCTCCTCGTGGAAGTCGTGCAGCAATTGCGTAAATTCAGCATAGTTGATAAGGCGTTGTTTTTTCTATTGTATAATTACAAATCGATATACAAAATGATCGATAGATAGTGCTTTGTTTGTTGACTTACCTCACCAAAGTAGCGTTTTATAAATGTGCCGTCTAAACTAAAAGGTATCTTTGAGTGTAGTTCCGTTTTTTGTACAACATCAGCGAAGTCCTCTGAAATTAGCAAAGATATCAAATTAGAATGGGTACTGAGGCAAGTTTCCATATCGCATGCTTACCATACGAGATGCTGCCATTGCCCTTGCGATCGAACAGCTGAAAGGCAGTTCTGTAGAGTGCATCTGGTGCGCAGAGCAAACCCTCGAAGGCCTGAAACTCTGAGAACGAGATGAGGCCATCTTTGCTGGTGTCCGCAATGCCGGCCAAGAGTCGCACCGATTCCTGGTAATGAGAACGGGGTTCAATGTTTAATTAATTATCGCTTATCGGTTAATCCAAAGGCAAAGAAAGTGCAGATCTTGGGTAGACTTCGGCACGACCGTACCGGCACCTGGAAATCAATTTTGAGTTCCAGTTTCGACTAGCCAAACAATTGATAAGACGGCGACTATTTAAATTGTGTGACGTTGAAGAAATTAGATTAGACATTTGGCTAGCACGAGGCAGTCAAGTGACAGCGGTCGTAGGAGTTCGCCATGAATCAGATGCCTCTCAGATGAGCGTGGAAGGGCGTGGCGGGGGTGGGTGAAATTTATGCTGCTTTCACTCAGGTATTCGCTATCTACAGACGCCTGATAAGAGCCCGACTAGCTGTGGGGTGTTTCAGCTACGTCAAGTTACTGTTGTTACTGTTGTTGTTGGTGTTGATTGCTTATCACAGTGTCGGGTGTACGGCGGCGACTGTGAATAACCTTGCAATGACCCGGTGATGCGCGCCGTTGTCTATGTATGACACCGGGCTGCTATGCTAATTCCCCAACTTACATCATTGAAGGCAGTGTCCACAAACAAGCCAAGGAACTTCCTCACGAAATCCTCGCTGGTCATGTAATGCTCTCCATCCTTCTGTAGTGAGGCGTACTTCTGGAAGACTTCACGCAGTTTATCGGTGCCGGCGCGCTTCAATAATGACGGAGTCTGCAAAAAGAGCAATGAAGAGAGCGAGTTATTTACATGGTATACAACACACACACACACAGACAGACTCTCTCTCAGTTAATCTCTCACTCTCGCTGCCTCTCTCTGTTCGTTGGCAAACAAAAGCAACACGTGTCACGTAGTCAACGTCGCACGTCACGTTCGCTCTCTCCTACAACAACAACTCACCGTGACGGTCGCATATGGCATTTTGTTGTTGTTGCTGTACTTGTTATTATTGTTGTTATTCTTGTTATGGTTTCAAGTTTACGGCAAGCAGTTTGTCCTCTTTACAGCGTATATCAATTAGCTCATCAAATTATAAACTGCATTAAACGAACCGCACCAAGCCCGTGGTACAACGCAACTGATTGCCCAAACTTTTCGCACTGTTCTATTGAACGACAAAGCAGAAGCATAAGAAGTGGGAGAGACCGAGAGAGAGAGCAACGGCAAGAGAGGTGAGAGAGCCGAACCGCGCCGAACAGATTCTTTTATCGAAGGGGTAAACTGTCAAAGTTGATCGCAACAGTTGCTCTCTTAAGCCCGCTCTCTCTCTCTCTCTTTTTCTTCCGCTCTCTTTGCATTGTTGTTGACATCATAAATAAATCGACAATCGTTTTATGGTTTGTTTGCAAACAATATTCATAAACAAGAGAGGACAGTTTCAAGTGGCAGCATAAATACTGCAACTATTAATAGTCACACACGCATAACCTCTGCAGGGTCATTGGGTCAGCCGTGTATTGTAATTCCGTCAACAAGTTCGCTTTCGTTGCTCTCTCTCGCTCGCCCGCATTTATCAATTAATCCATTGACGTAACGCGATTATCAACTGATGAAATTGTCTTTCTCTTCGTTCGTGCGTTCGTGCGTTGCTGGGGGCACTTACACGCACGCACACACATACCCATCTTCTCTGCATGTTGCGAATAAATAAACAAACAACAATTTTTTCGCACTTAAATCAGCAGAAAGAAAAAAACATTTGACTGCAATAAAACGCAAGCTTATCAGCTTGTTTATTGTTTGTGCACCGACACAAAAGTTGTAACAGATTTTCCACAAAAAAACAACAACAAACACTATCAGACTAATAAATAATGGATTTATTATGTGCATGTTGGACTATATTAATATTTGCTAACTAACTAAATATTCATGTGTGTATGTAAATATATTTATGTCCCTTCTGTGTAGAAACTGATGAGAGTGTTTAATTACATATTGGACAGGCCCGTAGCGAAGCATGTGCAGGGTGTGCGGTGCACAAGGGCCCCCAGCTGCCAAGGGGCCCCTGCTATCTTAGATAGCCCGATATATGGATTTTTCAATAACTACTGATGATTTTGCAAATAGAAATTTGTAAAAAATTAAGATGTAATTAGTTAGGATTGCCAGATAGGTATTTTATAAAATCAGTAGTAAAAATGGCAACTCTATAATTGTTTGTAGTACCATAAATAAAATATATTTATTTTGAAAAATGTTGTTGCACACATTCTATATTCTAAAACATAATTCTTACAAAGAGGTGCCGGGGAATTTTGCACAAGGGCCCCCGAGACTGTCACTACGGCCCTGATATATGGCTAACCATAAAATTGTATTGTTGTATAATGCAAGTCGGTATACATATATTAAATTTGTATTACAATACAAAACAAAACGTTAGCAAGTGCCATAAAAATGTTGTAATAAAATCAGATAAGCTATTACAATGTATTCTCAACTTAACTCGACGACAGCTGACTTTGTCATCGGTTTTTCCAATCAACTTTCAAATATATGTTTTCTTCGAAAGCCTTAACTGATCAATGACATCTACTTTAAAGATTTTGTTGTAATAGATTTCATACATAACCAGTTGGTTTTCAGAAGAAAAACAAAACTGGGACAGTACAAAATTTGTTTGTCGACCGTCACGCTACTTGAGCCAAATTACCCACTGTATAGCGTCAGCTGTCGACGTAATTGAAAAAAAATACTTGAATAATGAACATATGTTAGGCTGATCGTACTGTTATTTTATTGTGCGCACAAATATCTAAGTAACTTGAAGTATTTTGATTTTCCATGCGAACTTTGCAGTCTTTAGTTTCTACACAGAAGGCGATAAAAGATAAAAATGAGGATAAAAGGCAACATTCGGCATTCGGAATGTATTATACTCTTGCAGATTCTGATCTCCTACAATCGTTCCAATACTAGGTATATATAATGGTGCAAAATAAAATGGTATTGAGTATATTCAATATTATGTCTCACTTTAATTGGCACTAATAAGTTAAGTTATTTCTAAAATCAGAACCTTTATAAAAGAGCGGAAAGACAGACAGAGCTAGATCAACTCCCCTGCTGATTCAGTATATACTATATATACTTTATATGCTCAGAAATGAATCCTAAGGTGCGGTGCAAACTCTTGGCCAAAATTAATATACTCTCTGAAAGGGTATAATGAATTGGATTTCATTAATATAAGGAAACGCAGCAACAAAAAACTTTAGAATAACTTTTTACATTCACCTTTCTTGTAATTTCACAAGAGAAAAACTAATGAAAATGCGAAAATATCAAAATATAATAATCTTTAATAATTACTTTATATGGAATTCAATTCGAGGAACCGCAGCACAAGGTCGAGCCACAAAGCCATCAAAATAATGAAAAGCCTGGCAGAGCTTGTCGCTTGAATAATCGGAGCAAAGCACAGCCCCGACACTGCCATCCCCCGCCCTGCACCACCCCCAACAACAGCCCACACTGAACTTGAAGTCTGACAGGCAGACACACACAGAGGAGCAACGAGAGATGCATAAACCGGCGCACAGTTGAGTTTTGGGCGCGCTTGCAGCGGAAATCAAATGGGAGAATGTTGCACATACGCCCTGTATGCCGCCTGATAATTTTATTTACACGAAATCGTCTGTTTTGGATGTGCCTTGTTGGGTGGGGAGAGGGGTAGGAAATTATAATGAGGTCGTTTGTCTGCCGCCTTTTGACTGTTGCACAGGCAGGCAGGCAGACAGTCAGAGGTCGCGACTGCCTGCAGCAAGCGGCACGTGTAGCCATTTGCAGTCGTAGTTGTGTCTGTCTCTACTCGTATCTCCATGCAAATTTCGTGCAGGCGACTCTACTGAGAACCGACAAATACTGCAAAGTTTTCGCAATTCCTGTCAAGGTCAGGCGAGCTGGCTTCATTATCGCCCTTGCCACAGCCACAGAGCGTGCCACAATCGGCGAGGCATGAAACTGAGTTACTGGGAATAAATCACAGCAAATATTTGTCATTTCTCCCTCTCGAGGAAATCGAAATCGAATAAATCACACTAAGCGACGCTTGAGGACGCATTAAAATCTTATTTCCCGTCAGTTCTGACAATATTTCGTCTCGTTTGTTATTTACGCACATTAGCAACGTTGTTGTGAGTGCTATTAAGCCATATAAGCTAGCGTAGTATTGACGCCCAGATACTTGAGTGCAAAAATTGCAGATTACGTATACGCAGGGGCGACTGCTCGGCTAATTGACAATAGCAAAAGTTTAATGAAAACGGCAGTGGGAAAGCACAGAGAGAGGGAGAGATACAGAGAGGAAAAGAGACAGAGATTGAGGGAGAGGGAGAATGAATGAAAGAGACAGTGGGAAAGAGAAAGAGAGAAGAGAAAGAGACACTTGGGAGCACACACGCTGAGATAGAGAGAGAGATTTTCAATTGCAGTGCAGTTACACTGGTTGAAGCCGCGCTTAAATGAATGAAATTGGTCCAGTCATATCCGAGACATATATACACTATATATAAGACGACTTTTGCACAGACACAGCTTGGCATGTAATGTGCAAAACAAATGAAAACTGAGATAGCGCTGAGATAATTCAGCTTTTTGAATGAAGGTGATTCTGTTGCCGATGTTGTTGTTGCTCGAGTGGAAACTGAGAGACGACCGCCAAAAAACATATGATGCGTTGTCGAGCTTTTTCCTACAGCGATCATATAATCGCATGTGTATAAATCCGTGTGTGTTTTCATTATAAATTATATTGTTTCATTTATATACACTCGATGTGACAGACGATCGCTCAGTTCGCTCAGTTTGCGACACTTTTGAGGGAAAATAATTATTTTCTATGTGCGGCACATTTGAAAGTAATTAAAGATAAGTGATCTGCCATTATTTCATTTGTTTTTCAATGATATAATAGATTATATCATTATCACAGTCGTATCATTGTAGTTTAGTAGTTCACTGCAAATTAATTGGAATAATCCATTAATGTTACTTATGATGTTGTTATTATCAGTCTGTTATATAAAGTCGGACGAAAGGTCGTTCCTTCTAGACAAATAGAATTTCAAAATGTTCTGCTTTGTTTTGTTGATCAAGCACGAGTAAACTATAAAAAGTTAGTTTCATTTAATTTTAGATAAATAATTTCAGTTTCAATGTCAGTGAAAAACGGAAACAACTTAAGGTCAAACATTGATAACAATTCACATGTTTCGCGAGAGAGAGAGAGAGACAGAGATATATATTATGTGGCAGGTGGTGGCTTGATATGATACATAGAATACACTCTAACATACGCATATCTGGGTTGATTACCTCTTCCATTTTAAAACTATTTGAACACAATCGTAGAAGTCTTTTAAAAGCCGGAAATGTAACTAAACTGGTTAAATTCTTAGCTATTTTCCGCTAAGTTCTTCACTTTTGGAAATCGTTCCGCCGCGCGCTGTTTACGTCGATCCAACTGTTGCCGCGAGCGAAAAGCTAATGTGGCTATCGATGAGGATGGCGACGACGATGATGAGATGGTGAGGCCGCTGGGCTTCCAGGCTGGCCACTGAGCTATCTGAGTTTTCCGCCCTCGCAAAGTGTGAGCACAAACTTTTCTCTAGATATATTCACATATACACATGAACAGTGTATGTGTGCATATATTATCTATATATCTCACTTATGTGCGACTACGACGGCGCGACGAGGCATGTGAGGCGTATTTGAAATAATCTGAGAATCGCGCGATTCGCGATTCGTTTTGCGCTGCGATGATGTCCGTGTGCGTTTGAGACGCGTCACTTTTCCGTTCTGAATCAAAACTCGGAGGTGCTGGCAAAAAGCTTTTCCCCAGTAATGTTCGCTCAGCCAGCGTCGACGCTGGCAGCGACGTCGCGGACTGGGCTTACGTTTTGAATATGCATTTTATACCCTTCGACTATAGTTGCTTAAAATAGGGTATACTAATTTTGTGCAAATGTATGTAACAGACAGAAGAAGGCGTTGCCGACCCCACAAAGTATATATATATTCTTGCTCAGGATCACAAGCCGAGTCATAGAGCCATGAATGTCTGTCTGTTGTTTCAATTCGTTTTTTTTTCAATTCCATTTGAATACGATGTATAAAATATACAACTTTCTGACTTTGATATATACGAACCTAAAAGAAATATCTACAAGGCGTAGATATTTCTTTAAGGATATTTCTTTCTAAATTTCCGAAAAAAATAAAATCTGATCGGACAATAATAACAGAAATTATTCAAAAAGTATGAACATCAATCTAATCTATTTCATATAGCAGGCTGTAATTAAATCTATTAAAGGGAAGCGAGTAACATACTGTTAGATACTTTCTACGCCAACACAGGTCGAAAGTGTAGGTCTCGTCTCTCTCGCTTTACGTTCTAGACTGTCCTTTATTCTTCTTGTTCTTATTCTACTTTTACAGTGTAAGTTAATGTTAATGTTATGGCTAGTATTTACAAAGTGTTTATAGACATATGTATGTATAATATTTACAGAGTATGTTATTTAACAGATATGGTTATTGCAGTATGCTAGGGTGCTCAGCTGCTACAAAAGGTATCTCACTGTCGAGTGCGCTCGACTGTTGCTCTCGTTTTGCAGTTTGCTGTTGTCGTTGTTGTTGATTTCTTTTTGTGGCTTGTGTGTGCGTCACAAGCAGCGAGTAGCCGTTTCCAGTTTGCCATTGTGGCGTGCATTTCACGGACAACAAGAGCAGTAGCAACCACTACACAACAACAACACGATCCACAACATCCACAGCCGGGGCACATGCAGGCGTGGGTGGGTCGGGGAAGCTTTGCATTTTTTTATCTACAGCGTGCAAAATATCTAACACAAACAAAACATTGTTTTGTCAGTGTGTGTGTGCACTGCACAACAACCACCTGTGGCAGCACAGGCACAAACACACACTTGCACAGCACACATACAAAGCATTGAGAACAGGAAATCGTTGTAGCTTAGTTGGATTGCCCCGCTTGGAAGCTTTACTGGGTGCAAAAGCTTGGCAATTCAAACGGATTCAATACAATTGAGATTCGATTAGATCTCAGACATAGAGAGCAGCTTGACTGTGACATACGCTCAGTTGCAGCGCAGCTCGCAGGTTGGCAATAACGGGCAAACATTGCGTATACGCCGCAGTGGCCACGCACGTGAAGCGCGCATGGTTGGCGCTATAAATAGCCGAGGTAGAGAGGAGAATATTCAAAGAGAGAGAGAGAGAGGAGAGAGTGGAGAGCAAGCATAGAATAGCATAATACCGAGGGGAATATATCAGATGGGGGTGGCCACTTGGGAGGGCTGCAATTATGGTCAGGGAACTCCCCGTGTCGACAAGGTTAGCAAAATGTCAATGTTCAATGAGAATCGACACATACAGATACAGAGATACACATACATAGATAGTGCTGGGACCGTCAGCAGCTGATTGTTTCAGCTGTCGTTGTCGCGCTGCCAGGCACGACGAGCTCAGACGAGGACACGACAGACTATTTCCGTTTCCCCCTTGCCCTGCGGGGTGCTGGCAATCTAACATCTAAGGATAATCGTAAAAATAGGCACGTAAAAACAGTTGCTCGCGGGCTTAACACTCAAATGAATCCGATTAGCGGCTACATTGCCTGATTGAGGTGCGTTCATCGGGCATTATCCAATAACTCGTGAGTGTCTTGAGCAGCTGAGGCGCTGAGTTCGCCCCTCCCCCCCCCAGCTATTCTTAGCAACAAATGTACAATATGTCGGGACTAAGCACACATAATCCGCTTACGGTAACTTTGCACACACACACATACTCAAGTAGTTTGCTAATTAGCACAATAAATAGAGGTTTACACACACACACACATATCGCACTGCACTTACTTCTTGACATTGAACTCTTCGGAGCATGGGCATTATATGGCGGGCGTGAAGGCGTGTCGTGCCGCAGGGGGACGTAGGATGCCGAGCAGCTGAGCTGAGCCGGTGCAGCAGAGGGTATAGCTTATTATTCCAGTGACTTTCCCACACTTTCTACACAGTTTCCCTTTGGCAAGTTGGCAACTTTAATCAAGGGCAAAGGCCACACACGGCAACAGCAGAGGCAGCAACAGTGGCAGCTGGAATCGTCCCCCTTGCGGTTCGTCGGGCTGGTATAAATGATGTTACCGTCTTACTGCAAGACAGTCCCCTATCGATTATTTAGCACGCTACAAAATAATATTTGTTTTTTTACTTCACGCAATTAAAAGGGTTTTCCGTGTACGTGCACGATGGCGGTTCCTTCAGGGTGCTGCACTGCGCAAACCGCACGGGTCGAGAAGACGCAGAAAACTGTGCGCGGGAAATGTAAGTGCAAAGGGCACAAATGTAATTCGAGGAAATTTTAACAGCATGCATACATTCCCTCTGGTTCTCTGTTAAGTCCATCTTAAAAGAAATCACGAGCCATTACTCGAGCTACTAAAAATTTTGCATTAAAAAAAATACTAAAAATAAATATCTATTAGTACATTTCAAAATAAATCACATTGTTTTTATTCAATATTCAATTTTAAATTTAGTAAGCATGGGTAACAAGATTGCCCCCGAAACATCTCAATATGCTGAGTAATGTGTGTGTAAATATTATCAATATTGATCAAAGGTTTTTTTAGGCATTAGCTGAGTGAGTAGCGGTGTATGTTGAGTTCCCCCGCCGACAGACGTAGTATTGTATATAATAATTATAATCGTAATAAATAGATGCATACGTAAAATTAGTTTTAACAAATTATTTAAGCCACAATTGTAAATCACATTAAAGAATTGCGTAAAGTCGACCCCCAAAGAGAGGCTAATAAATAAACCGATATATAGATAAGGAGAGAGAGAGAGAGAGAGAAAGCCGGACAGACAATTTCACTCTATTCTAGTCTATCCAACAATCGTGTGATGTTTTGAATGCATCCCCTTTTCTTGAATAAATATATATCTCCCATCTCTATAGATTGCGTGCAAAAATACAACTACAGCTACAATCGCAAAATATAAGTTCGCTTTGCACTTTTGATTTCGTTATATTCTTCTATGCATCTTCTGTTCTCTTTGAATCTTAAGTTTCTATATAGTTGTCTCACGATTGGATTTGCTTGTGCTATCTCAATCAATGCCCCCCTTCCCAGTTACCCCCCCTCAAACTTAAATTTAGCTCCGGCTGCCTCGGGGTCTCTAAATTCTCTGCAGATTTTGGCTGTTGTTGTTGTAGTTGTTGTTGAGCTAGACTAGAAGCTCAGCATACTATCTACGCAAGTCGATCACCTTGATCTTGGCCTTCGAGTCCATCTTGATGTGCTGGGCCTCCATGAACAGTGGCGGATCGTTGGGATGCGGATGAAAGCCGCTTTGCCGGCACTGTGCAATGTAGTCCAGACCATAGTTAGGCGTGAGTATAAAGAAACCAGTGCTGCGAAGAGAGGGGAGGTCAAGAGGTACCAGAAATAGCGATACTGATTAATTCGATGACTCACGTATTGTACTTGGGCGCACAGACAATGGCGATTGCCTCCGGCATCATCATTTGGTACGAGCAGTGCGTGTGCAAGTCGACGGAGGACAGGAAAGCAGTCTGACTAGGATGTGTCTGTGGAGATAATGGAATGATTAGTCCAATGTGGTTTGTCTGCATTGGCAAGTGTACGCACATGTATCCAGCCGAGCGTAATCAGTTGCATCTGATCCTGCACATCGAAGATCTGCTCCTCGTGCATGGTGTTGCAGCTGTCGGGCGTGCCGTGCTGCTGGGGGGTTATGATGTGCGTGATGTAGAGCTCGTTCTGGGCCAGATGGCCGGCCAGCACGCCGCAAGTCTCAATGTTGCCAGAGGTGTTGGCGCGTGCCAGCTGTAGGAACACATCCATAGTGTCGGCAGGTACGTGGACAGTGCGCAACGAACCCGCCAGCAACGAATCAGAGCGATTGTATTGCGGCTTCTGGCTGCGATCGAAGGCGGGCTTCGTGGAGGTGCTACGGCAAAGAGAAGCAATTACTAACTGCAACAATGGAAAGAGACTCTACACTCACTTGGATGCGGCACTGGAACCGGCACTTGTATCTATCCCGGGCAGCAACAGGCCAGAGCTGGGCAAGTTGGAGCGATTGCTGGGCGTGGGAAAGTCATTGGGATACACCACCTGATCGAGCAGGCCCAGTTCGGGTGCCGACGGCAGATTGCTGCTGTCCATTTGCACATGCAGATTGGCGGGAATGAGCGAGGGCATACCACCAGATGCCGCTGCAGCCGCAGCTGCTCGTCTATTGGCCTCCTCGCGTTGCTTCTGACGCTCCCGCTCCATTTCACGCACACGCAACGCCTCCTTATGGGCCAGAAACTGTTCATATTCACGCTGGTACTGCGTCAACAGCTTGTTGCGTAGCTTCTCAGTCGTGGGCATGATCTCCTCCTTGATGCTCTTGTTGATTGCCTTCACCTGTACCTTGACGCTGGCGTAGTCGGGATGGCTGCGTATCTTCTCGATGAACAGTGTCATGTAGCGCATGTACAGTATGAAGGCGTTCTCGTGGTTGCCCTCGTTCAGATACACGTTCGCCATGCGCAGCATCTCAGTGCCGGAGCGATAATAGCTGCAAACGGAGCAAAACAAACATTTTTGTTAATGTTGTTCTTGTTCTTGTTGCTGTTTTCACACAGCTGCCAAAGGACTCACACCAATGCATGCATACACATGCATATGCATGCACAGCGAATGCCAAGGAGAATATCCTTCAAAGGCAAATGCGCGTGCAAGGTCTTCGCCAGTGGCCTGTGGGCAATGACATTGGAGCTGACGCTCCACTCCCCTCTTGTCCTGCGCTTTCACTTCTTTCTACCATCACTTACCGTGTTACGGGCATGTTTTTGTCCACGTCGATCTGATTGCCGTAGTGGGACAAGTGCTTCATGCGCTCCTGTGGTTCCACAGCTCCCATGTTCATATTATTGAGGGCCTTCGACATTTTTTGTGTATTTCAGATTCTGCTTTTTGCTTTTGCTCTTCCTCTTCTTTGCCTTGTTTTATCTTGCTTTGCTGTTTGATGTCTTGATTTATTTTCTATATTTCATCTGAAATTCAACGTGGCGCCAGGATCTGATTTGCCGCTGCTCTGCTGTTCCTATTTGGTAATAACTGTAAACGAATTACTCACTACGCGCAGGTGGCGGTGGTGGCGTCGCTGGAAAACTGCAAGAACAGCTGTTTGGCGCGACAAGCACAATAACATTGAAGCTAACACTGCGTAACATTGGCTTAACAGATGTTAGCTTTCGTGCCGATATACGAGAACTATCGATAAACGTGTTGGCGCAAAACAGAGCTCTGTTAACGCACTTTAAAAAATTCTGTTGACATTTGAATTGCTGTTGAATTAAAAACACTTTGAATTTAATACAAAAAGTGAATTATTGCAAATAAACGATGAATTCTTAATTATCAAAGATTTATAGTGTGTTTACAATGTGCATAGTTCTGTGCTACTAATCCTTATCGCTGCGAAATAATAACTTAGCTAATCTCCGGAATACACGAGCACTTATTGGTACTATCAGTTATCAGCTATTATTTATAAAGACCCCCACTTGACCAAACTTTGGCTAACGCCGAAACTGAACTTGGCATTAAGTTCAGAAGCCTGGCTGCGTCTTCAGGTGTGGCGAGCTGCAAGCGCATAAACTAATTTCAAGGTAAGTTAAACCATAACTGAGTAGTTATTTCATACATAATGTGTGTATAAAAATTAAAGTCAATAAACAAAAAGACCTTAGCAGTAATTCTCTAGTTCAAGTTTAAAGTATTTACACTGGGATTACGGAAATTCCTTGCATTTTTTTCCCAAACACGTTGCGAGTAAACTTCAAGTGGTCTATTTAGCTAATCTTAAGGTTTCGATCTGTTGCTGCACCTATAGCAGCGATATGATAAGCTATCATGGGGTATTCAAAGTATGAAAATGTGCTGACAGACTAACTTCGTCATAAACACACTCACAAAACGATAAATCTTCGAAAACCTTAAAAGATACAGGCAGGGAGGGAGAGGGAGAGAGAGAGAGAGAGAGAGAGGGAATGCTGTAGAGGGAGACAGTGATAAAGGGCTCCCCCAGGCAAACAAAGCACGTACAGCCGGAGGCCGCACAATGAGCCCGCACAGCCCGTTCCAAACCGATCCGAGCTTCGCGTATCTACAACGACACGGACTGTAGATACTTGTCCGACTGCGCTGCTGCGACTGCAATTGAGCAGTTGTTGAGCAGTTGGCGAATGACTAAGTGACTAAGTGAGCGAGCTGCGAAAAGACCGAACCGAAAGACCATTCAAAACAAACAACCGAAAACAGAGAGACGAGCTACAGTCGGAGGCAGAGACAGAGCCAGAGCCAGAGCCAGAGGTTTGCCAGAGAGCGCACGTCCATCTTGGTCAGCTGCGCAGTCGATTGGAGACTTGGGCGCATTGCGGGCGTCATTTCAAAAATCTCCGGCACGACGACAACAACGCGACCACGCGACCCAAAATTCCATTTCGGTTTTCAGTCTTCGGTTTCGTTTAGTTTCGTTTCTTTGCATTCGATTTGATTTCGAGTTTTCTTGGCCGGGTAGGCGGGGGCAAAGTCTTGTTTGAACTGTTTGCGAGATGAGATACCCATCGATGCGACGTGTTTTGCAATCTGTTTCGCATTCGAAGCCCTTTGGCAAGCGAATTGAAAACTGACCGATCGAAAAAAGCAACAATATATTGTCGTGTTCATGCGCTAATCGCGATTAAATTGTGCCATATTAATTGTGGAACACGACGAGCGTGAGATAAAGCCGAAAAAAATGAACAACATTTGTCTGAGCTGCAGCTAATTACGGCCCGGCAGAATTATTAATAACAATTATAAAGCGAACTGCGCTGAAATCTAATCAGTTTCCCTTTCGGGTCCCTCAGCAAAGGAGCTGCATTGCATAAGTCGACACCAAAGTGAAGTGAAGGCGCGTTTAACCTCGAAACCTCGCGCGATTTATCGGGCAAGAAGTGTAAGCTGCGGTACAGATACAGATACAAATACAGCTACAAATACAGCTACAGATACAGCAAAAGTTGAAAGTGCCTGCTGAAAAGGCTCATCAGGCAGATGAACCGAAATCTTCTGTAATTTGCTCAATTGGACGTCGTCACGAGCGTGCGAGGCAGCCTGCTGTATCCAAGAGATACATTTGAATCTTTTGTGTAAGTTGGCGCACAATGCGCCGCAGCAACAACAACAATAACACAATAGTAGAGCGGGAATTGGTCGACTGCGAATTAAAATCAGATAAAACCCAATTACAATTTGGATTCACGCTGAATTGTATCAATATATGAATGAAGCGAGAAACAAGTTCGCTGCGAAATTTTGCAAGCATAAAAAAACCCACAAAAAAAAGAAGAAATAAATAAAACATTAAAAATACGTAATATCATTTAATGAAACTGTGCATATTACAAATTACAAGTCTGAACTTGTATTCGAATGTATCTCAGTGATTGAGTATTTCTTTCTGCGCGTATCTGTGTAAGTTTTTATCTTTGTGTCTTTTGAGGGACCTGCAGCTGTTATCGTCGTCTGTCCACTCTCTCTATGTGTGTGTGCCCTGTGTGTGTGTGTCGCGTATTTATTTATTTAATTTTCGTTTTCAATGTCAGGTCGACGTCGACTGAATTATGCAAAGCGTGCGGACAGTGTGCGATGATTACATGGCAAACATACAAAGCAATTACTCACCCGATTTCCTACTCGATCTCCATCTGAATCACTGGATCAAGGGGCAGGGGAAAGGGGAAAGGGGGGTAGGAAGACTTTTGTTCTTTGTGCGAAAACGTGGCTCGAATAAACGAGAGCAATACCAAATGGAAGCGAGGGGCGAATAGGAATTAAATCCAACTAATTTTGGAACTATTATAGAGTAATATCCACTGTCCAGTAAAGCAGAAGAAGAAGAAGAAAAAGGAGAAGAATGAGAAGAAGAAGAAGAAGAAGAAGAAGAAGAAGACGAAGAAGAAGCAGCTAGGCAGGAGGCATCTGCGCTGTTTCGCAAGCTGATAAAAACCGGTTTGCTCCTCTGTGCGAGTCGCTCTTCCAGCTGATAACAGCATGTTGTGATTTGTTGTTGTCCTTGTTGTTGTTGTAGTCGTTTCTTGTTATTGTTGTTTCCATTAAATACGCACTTCTCTTTATTCATTGATGCAACTGCTGGAGGCCAAAGCGATTACCGACACCTCAATAAATTAGCATTTGTCGTCGACCGACGACCGCTTTGTCCATATAAAAACATATCTACATATTGTACATTGAGTATAGGCATGCATATCTTTACACACACACACACACATACATACCCTGTAGACAGTGGGAGCTTCGACTCGTTGCCCAACGATGTGCAACAATTGGCGGGCGATGTTTATAAATCGCTTAAGCGCGACTAACTGATTGATTGATTGAGCCAATTGGCAAATTTCTGGCAACTGCGATACGATTCACGCAGCGTAGAGAGATAGCTTGGGTAGTAGGTGATAATTGTTTCAGTAAGATATATGGGCTCTTGATCGGTTAGTCAGTATTTAAATGACAGAGAGTTGAATTGTAGAACTTAATTTGTGGTTCGATACAGTGGAACAACATCAGTTTCTGCTTGTGCATTGGTTCGAAACTCGGATAAAGTACATCGCATATTAACAGATTATAAGTATTTATAATTATAATAATATTTTAAACCCTTTGGCTTATTAAATTGTTCTTAAAAGTTTAGTTACTTCTCATCTGTTGGTTCTATCTAACTAGATATTCAAAATGACCAATTTTACCAATTTTATTAAAAAGGTTTCACATCGCTATAAATAATAATTGCATTTCAACAGTGCCTGTTATTATTACATATACATATTTTATATTATTATATACATATAAGTTTACATTATATTCTATACCTTTTAATCTTTACTATATATTATAAAGTCGTTTATCTACAATATTATTTTAAACACGAATCTAAATCGACTTTCATTCTCCCTCTCTCTCTCTCTTAATTTCCCTTTACAGTTAACTATACTAAAATTTCCCATAGAAAAATGAACAAGGGGAAATTCTCTCTTTATGCGCTGCTTGTGCTCTGCAGCATGTGCAGCCTGGCGAGCGCCGGCTACAAAGTGGGCGTGGGTAGGGCGGACATAACTGGACCACCCGTGGAAATCAATTTCGTAAGTGCAGAAGGAACTCAACTCATTGGACAGTTAAAGAGAACCCCTAACTAACCTATGTTCCTCCTCTCCCAGATGGGCTATGCGAGCATCAAGCAAGTCGGTCGAGGCCTTCACACACGCGTCTTCGCACGCGCCTTCGTCGTGGAGGACGAGCAAGGACAGCGCGTGGCCTTCATTAGCGCAGACTGCGGCATGATCGGCTACGGCTTGAAGCGGGAGGTGATCAAGCGCCTGCAGGCGCGCTATGGCAACATTTACAACTTGGAGAATGTGGCCATCAGTGGCACCCACACACACGGTGCACCTGGCGGATTCCTCATGCATCTGCTCTACGACATTTCCATTCTGGGCTTCGTGCCGCAGACCTTTGATGTGATGGCCACCGGACTCTACCTGGTAAGGCAGCTACAGTGAGTTCAATTCATACAGATCATTAATACAAGGGAATCCCTTGCAGAGTATCAAACGTGCCACGGACAACCTCGTCGAGGGCCGCATCTTGTTTGCCAAGACGACAGTGCTGAATGCAAATATCAATCGCTCACCCACTTCGTATCTGCGCAATCCCGCCGAGGAACGTGCCCAGTACGATCACGATGTGGACAAGATACTGACTCAACTGCGCTTCGTGGACAAGGAGAACAATCTGCTGGGTGCCTTTAACTGGTTCGCTGTGCACGCGACCTCGATGAACAACACCAACAAGTTGGTGACCAGCGACAACATGGGCTACGCTGCACTGCTGCTGGAGAAGGAATACAATCCCAACAAGATGCCGGGCAAGGGCAAGTTCGTGGGCGCCTTCTGCTCCTCCAATCTGGGTGATGTTTCGCCCAACATCATGGGTCCCAAGTGCTCCATTTCGGGCAACGATTGCGATCTGCTCTCCTCGCACTGTCCCGCTGGCGAGGGAGACTGTTTTGCCTCAGGGCCTGGACGCGACATGGTCGAGAGTACCCAGATCATTGGACAGCGACTGGCCGAGGGTGCACTCAGTCTGCTGAACGAGCAGAGTCAGGAGTCGACGGCACGGGAGGTCACCGGCGATGTGCGCTTCATTCATCAGTTCGTTGACATGCCCAACTACAATGGTAGCACCTACAATCCCCTCTCACGCAAGCTGGACAAGATTCGCGGTTGCCAGCCCGCCATGGGATACAGTTTCGCTGCGGGCACCACCGACGGACCTGGTGCATTCAGCTTTGAACAGGGCACCACCACGGACAATCCCATGTGGAACTTTGTGCGCGACTTCATTGTGCCTCCCACGCAGGAGGACATCAAGTGCCACGAGCCAAAGCCTATTCTGCTGGCCACGGGCAGGGTAAGTTGGAGTAGCAGCAGTCAGTTTCTGGGCATCATTGATACCCCTCCCTACTTGCTTTGCAGGCCACCTTCCCCTACGAGTGGCAACCGAAGATCGTGTCCAACCAAATACTGAAGATCGGAGATGTCATCCTTGCCGCTGTGCCCTGCGAGTTCACCACCATGGCCGGTCGACGACTGCGCAATCAGATTCGAGCAGCTGCCTCGGCTGCAGGTGGCATCGATACGGAGGTCATCATAGCGGGCCTCTCGAACATTTACTCCAGTTACACGGTCACTCCGGAGGAGTATCAAGCGCAGCGCTACGAAGCTGCCTCGACCATCTTCGGACCCAACACACACACCATCTACATGGACGTCTTCGAGCAGCTGACCAAGGCAATGATGCGCAATGAAACTGTGGACGCAGGACCAAGTCCGCCATACATGAACGATGTCATGTTGTCCCTGAACACGGGCGTGCTCTTCGATGGTCATCCCATTGGCACCGATTTCGGGTATGTGAAGACGCAGCCCAATAAGGAATACGGCATCAATGACACCGTCAAGGTTACCTACATCTCGGGTAATCCACGCAACAACCTCTTCACGGAGAAGACTTACTTCACCATCGAGCGCAAGATCAACGAGGATCGCTGGAAGATTACCTACACAGACGCCAGCTGGGAGACCAAGTGAGATGCTTAGGTTAATAATATTATACATTTGTCATTTTTCATGGGGGAATTTCATTGCAGAATGGTCTGGCATCGCACTAATACCATCTTGGGCTTCAGCGAGCTGGACATCTATTGGAACATTAGTCCGCAGACGTTACCCGGCGAGTATCGCATTCGGCATTCGGGCGAGTACAAGTACATTCTCGGTGGCAAATACCCCTACGAGGGACTGTCGCATTCCTTCACGGTCCATGAGGATTAGGGGCCGCAAGAAATCCATGTATTTATTTACCACCAAGAAAAGCTTTATTTTTAAAATACACATGAATGAATGCCAAATTTTATAGAACTTAAATAAAAACTATTGGAAAATAAAGCAGAGGAATTTTCTATGCTAGGGTATATATTAAGCAATTTATTTTTATTTATTAGTATAAATAAAGAGTCAAATTTAAATGAATAAGTCCAATTTCCGTTTAAATATAACTATACCAACTAAACAAAGCGAAATTCACCTACAATACACATTTAAAATTACGCGCCACTCTTAAAACGATCCACATGGTGCTGTCAGCTGTGCGAACAGAAACCACAGTAGAGGTGCCTGCATTGGCTGACTGTATGTGGATGCCATGTGGACTGCAAACGCACAGTTTACTCTCGCACTCTCACGCCACGAAGCAAAATACAAAACAAAACAAGAAAATAATGTGTTCCTCTGTGACTCTCTCGCATACAAATGCATGTGCTGTGTGGTGTGAGTGTGTGTGTGTGTGTCTTTAGCTACTTGCGGCTACGAGGCGGCAACAACATCAGTTTCAGTTCCATTCTGTGCTGCTGAGCGCGCGGTCGCACTGTGGACAAGATCCAACCTGAACGAATGTAAAACAAAAAGGCAAACGGCAAACAAATCAGGACTGCAACGAAAATCTCAACTGCGCCGCGTGTGTGTGTGTGACTGTGTCTGTTTGCAACAACAACTGTTTGTGTTTTTGTTCAGTGTACGATATAAATAAACAGATCAATTATTTATAAAGCACAATTCCATTCAGTGAGTGCAGCCAGTGAACACTTAAATCAGCTGCGCTGCCTGTATAAAGGGAGAACGTTAAAGCGTCACCAAAAGGTGAGGCCCGACAGGCAAGAGCGCAATAACAATAGCAGTGCAAAGAAGAAGAACAACAAGAAGAAGGAGAAGTGAATCGCCGCCGCCCACACATTCAGTTTAAATTCGCCGCGGCAGCAGGGGCAACAAGTTCCCTAGACAGAGTAAGTGCTATCAAAAGGGGAGAGGAGCAGGGAAGTTTAGTACATGCGGCAGGGCTGACAGGCTGACGTGTTCCTTGCGGGATCCATTCGTATACCCCATAGACGATTTGTTAGTGTGCAGTCTCAGCTTCCGCCCTGCACTGATAAGGCGCGTTTGCCCTGATAAAATGTGGGTCAATTGAATAGAATTCAATTTTGATTAGAAAGAAATTTCCAGAGGAAGATAGAGGGAGAGCAAGTGGGAGAGAAAGAGAGGGAAAGCCTACGTCATTACAGAAATATGATTTCCTTATGCTCTCATCTATCTTTATGTGCATTTTAATGCTGTGTCGTTATGGCTCCCGCCGCATTGTTGTTGTTGTTGTTATTGTTGTTGTGGACAGCGACATGTGTGGATTCAATTGAAATGATGCCGCTGTCGCTGCCACTGCCGCTGACTCTGCCCCAGCAACGTTGTTGTCGCTGACCGTCAGGGAACGCTCGCGTCAAATGTTCCCGGTCTGGCGATAAGTAAAGCATCTCTCACATCTGTATGGAGAAAAATCAAAATGGGCAGAGCAGGGGGAGCGGGTCATTGAGACGACGACAACGACGACGACGGCGGGCAGCATTGACGAAGTCACGTAGTCACTTGCCCGCTGCTTGTGCGTTTGTTTTGGTTTGTTCTCTTTCTGTTGCTTTGGCCCCTTGTTCGGTTGTGTTTATGTTCCGCGTGTTCGCTGGAAACCACCCCTAAAAATAATGGTAAGGAATAAGGAACTAGGAGTGGAACTGGAACAGAATGGCGAACAGCCACGGCGTTGCCAACTACATGAAATGTTAAAGGGAACAACAGTTTGGGGAAATTTGAATTTAGTCTTTGTCAAGTAACTTTCATCGCGTTGCCAACCACACGAAATGTGGGAAGGAGCAGCAATTTCACGTTAACCTTTATGAGCAATATCTCATCGCGTTGCCAACCACAATAACAATGAAAATGAGCAGCAGCTTGAAGCCATTTGAATTTAACCTTTCATTGCGTTGCCAATCTCGTAAAATGTGAAAAGGCGCAGCAATTTCAATTTAACCTCTACTATGCAATGTAATCTTTATTATGATTTTATCGCGTTGCCAACCACGCGATGAAGGCAAACAGGAGTCTCCAATGGGATTCTTATTAGATTTGCGTCTGCCTTTAAAAGGTCGTTAAGGCTGCACATTTTATATAGAGAATATTAATTGCAACAATTAATTATCGATTTATTTGAATTTATTCAGTTTCATAATTGACTTCCAAGTTTGTTGCACTGCAAAGCAACAACAAAAAGTCGTTGCTAAATAAAAAACAAATAAACTTCAAATGTTTTTTTTGTCGCGATGATTTTTCAATTCACAAGTCAGTTAGGCAAATCTGAAACCGGTCATTGAAATTGTGAATCGCGATTGGTGAATCGTGAATGTGAATTGCAAATGAATTGTAACGCACTCGCAGCGACACTTAACGTTATTCGCACTCATTTAAATGTCTAATTAGATTCCAGTTGGAGGAAGCGAGGCTGCTGCAAAAAGGAAAATGAAAGTAAGGCGCGTAGGCCAAAAGTGGAAATGAAATCAAACTCAATGAAAGTGCTGCTCCGATTTGCTGTCCCACTGTGCCCACTGTCCCCTACTTGACTCCATTTGAGGCAAGTGCAAACACTTCCTTACCAGTCGCGTCTCCACTTGCACTTCCACTTCGCGTTTGTTGTGCAATTAGCAACAGCAACAGTGGCAGCAGTGGCAGCAGTTGTGGCAGCTTCAGCTTTTTCCAACTTTGGTAGCAGCAGCTGCATCTGCTTGCTTAGCTATTTTACAACCGGTTTCATATGGATTTATGTTTACCGTTTTCAAGGTGAAGCGTGCAGCACACATATACACATACATAGACCAACTGCGTGTGTATCTGTATAAATTGTCATTCATAATTAGCAAACTTGTTTGATGCACTTGCGCACAGTTAAGCCTCCCCTGCTCCTGTAAATGCTTAATGCTTTTTCCTCATTGAATTGCCTTCAAGTTCAAGGAGGAGGAGGGTGAAGGTTGGGGAAAGGGTGTGCCCGCCTGCTGCGCATCATAAAAGTTATCGCAATTGAATTAACTTAACTTTTTTTGCCGTCAGCCAAAGCAGAAAATTGGCCAAATCAAAGTGCTCAAATACGCGTGGCGCAACACAGATAGAAAGACAGGAGACAGAGAAAGAGAGAAGAGAGAGAGAGAGGGGGAATAGAGATACAACTAAACTCATTGCTAACTTCTTTGGCTGACAGCCAAATTGGCAAGAAGGCAACAAGGCGCATCTAACAAGCATCGCGAATCGAATTTGCAAAATGCAAACGAAATTGCCCAAAATGCGCGTCAATTCGATTTTAATTATGGCCCAAAAAGAGCTAGACACATTCGTGACTCTGTGCCGTGCCAGCTTAAGGTCAGCTTGTAGCATTCAAATGCCGCCGTGTGGCATTTTAAAGCCAAGACAAAAGAATACAGCGGCAAATGTCAATTGAGGCTGCAATGAAAATGAAACGCCAGTCAAAAGTGTCAGCTACTGTTTGGGCAGAGTTATAACTCGGCATGGGTGAGAGACTAATGAACAGTGGCATAGCCCTTTACCCCCCTCTGCTCCCATGCGCACATGTGTGGCAAGTGCAACACGACATTTGCCCTTTGGCATTTGCACACCTAAACGAGTAGCAGCTTGATGATACTCCGACCTGCTGCAACTGAAATTGTCTTGTGGCAAGCGACATAAACAAACACCCTGTGAAAAGAGTCCAAGGGGTGTTTAAGGTTTATGCTTTAACTGCAAGCAAAGGTCTACTGTGTCATGAGTATACCCTGCATACCCTGCAATCCTATCTGCATTTCAAATGAATCATATTCCACAGCTACTGCTGTGTATATAAGGACAAGTGTGGGCGAGTTTTGCTCTCTTTGCTTGTTTTCTGCTCCTGGCTGACAGTTACATTCCAATTGCCTGTACGTTTGTATGCGTGTGTGTGTGTGTGTGTGTGTGCTCGTGCCACAGATCAGCAGGCGACCGTCAGGCAGGCAGGCAGGAAGGAAGGAAGCTGAGGAAACAGCAAAAATAAACGGGCTGTTTGGACTCCTCTCTTCACAATAAACATTGCAGAATTGTGGCAGCAGTAACAGCATCTGTGTGTGGTCGCTAGATTGCGTTGTTGCCCCTGAAAGATGTCACATAAAGAGTTGTTGCTGCTTGCAAGGGATACGGGTGGCTTCACTCGTGCAACGTTTCAACTGCAGTCAGCTGGAAAATTCTTGCATTCTCACACGATTTTCGCTGTTATCTGTAAGGAAATTTAAGCTGACTTAACGCGCACTTATCGCACAGACTGTCTCTCTGTCTGCCTGTCTGTCGTTCTGTCAGTGTGCCAGTCGCTTCATTTAGCTAATGAGCTTAGTCAGCGCTTTGTGCGAAGCATTTCATAACTTGATTGCAACGAAGCCAGCAGAGGAAGAAGCAGAAACAGAAAAAAAACAATTAAATTTTGTTGCCATGGCAAATGAATCGGCGAGAAGGAAGAAGCGTTCGCATACAGTAGGAAATTTGGTTGTTGCATAAAGCAAAGTGGCAGCAACACGCAAGCAAATGTGCTGAGGCGCGGCTCAATTGTGTGTATGTCTGTGTGTGTGTGTGTTGCATGTGGCATGTGGCGTGGCAAGTGCCGCAAACGAAAAGCGCAATTTGCTGTTTTGCAAGTTAATTCAATTTCAATTTGAACCAACGCATCTATTGGATTAACAAACTCACAGATACAAATGCATTTAATATTAATTTCATTTGGCACGCTCATTAATTTCCGCATGGAAATAATTTGATAAAGGGAAATCAAAGTTAATTCAGTTTGTAATAGTTGGAAAATGTTGAAATTCTCTTTAATTTTAAAGGAAATATAAATATTCATATGATATAATGTAATAATAGAAAGAGATATTGTGAGGTAATACTTTGCATGCTCTACAAAGTGACTGCCAGTCTATTTATAGACCTTATAAATAACAGAAGTGCTGAGCTTATCTTTCCTAGTTTAATCTACATCAAACTGCAGTCAGCTAAGAGTCAAAAGCAAGTTCTACAAAGTGATAAAGAAATATATTAATATAATTTAAAAAGAAACGTTTGGGATCAACACGAAGTTCTATAGACAGCTCAAGAATTTATAAACCCAAATACACAATGATGTTTTCTTTTCATTATTCAGCTTTTAATCTAAAACAAAATCGAACTTGTTCTGCACTGCTTATGGCACATTTAGCTCGACTCGAATTTATTAGTTTATTTATTGAGCTGCTTTTTGTTAAACATCAACAAAGTGTCAAATTAAATTTTATAATATCAGCAACAGCGGCATATCCTCTATACGATACATGCACGATATGTTAATTTCGGCTGCTGACATTTGGTTCGCTTGCAAATGCATATTAGAATATTCTAATTAGGGTTGCTCTGCGAGTAAAAACAAATAGTTGAATTTTTTGCATTTTTCGCTAATAAAATGAAGCGTAAAACTGAAAGCATCACAACGACGTGGCCAGAGGTTAATGCTGTCTATATATAACTATAGACACATGCAGTTTATACTATATATATATAGATGCATGTATATATGATATGTTTATATATTATATCAGGAACTGAGCCCTCGCTGCAGTTGCAACACTTTGCGGAAAAGTCGGAAAGAGAATTAAAGAATTTCGCTTCAATTTGTCTGCTCCACTTTGCGACGGTTCAAAGGTAAACTCGAAAGCGAAAGGTAAAATTATAAAAACTTTATAAAATTGTTGCCGTTACAAGCAGAAATTCTTTCCAACCTTTTACAATATTTTGTTTTTGTTGCTGTTGGTTTTTCTGTTTTGGTTTTGACTTCTGCAAGAATTTTCATACAATTCCATTACAGCAAAAAGCTGCTGCAAGCAGAGAGAGATAGGCAGGAGAAAGAAAGGGGGAGAGAAAGAGGGAAAGAGAGAAAGAGACGGCAGCCAATGGCCAACAAAATAAGGCCAAAAGGAAAGAGGGAAATGATCAACAAACGGTTCAGCGAACTCATTAAAAGAAACATTCCTCACGCATTTTTATACCATTTTTCGCAATATTTGCATGGATGGCAGCCGGCAGGCAAGGCAGAGGGGGGGCGTGGCACCCTCTTTATGGCATACCAAATATTATTTGCATTTCAATAGCTCTGATTGTGTAACGTTCTCGACGAATACCGTTAATGATTTAAATGTTTGCCCGAACAACAATGCGACTCTTGTTTAATGCAGCCCCGCTGCCGCGTTAGCCACGCGTATCCATCAGATACATTTACATATTAATGCCCCCCAACTGCCTTCAACAAACGATTTCCTCGTAACCCACAGAGTTCTTTGAACTTTTATCATTGATCGTCCGCCTCGAATGTGTTTTATGTGTTTTATGCTGCAATCGAGACTTATCCCAGATCCCGCATCACATCTCTGTCTCTCTCTCTCTGCCTCTCCTTCTCTTTCTCTGTCACAAACCGTTTGCTGCATCGATTAGTCGCCGCACTTTCTGTCGCCCCTTTCTAATCGTCCGTTAAGATCCACCGAGAACTGGAATTGGATTTCTATGCTAAACCGGTTCGACCAACCACCGTGATCGACTGATCAGCGTCCACTTTTTGTGGTGCGACACATTTTATGAATTTCCGACAGGCCTGCTTGTGCTCTTTAGCACATCTTTATGTGCTGGACCGCACAGAGTTCAGAGCGCCACGATCATTTATAATATTCAATTTGAAACAAAAGCAAAGTCATTGCTGACGTCTATGAAATTATGAAGCCAAGTTGCTGAATTTTTCTCATTTCAATCGATTAGCTTAGAGAAGAGATAAAATCTCTTTAGTTTTGACAATGAATGAGATAATTTAGGGCATTCTGGGAAGTTTGAGATGAATAAACTTGGGGTTATAAGAATATAACTTAACTTATCTGTAAGTTTCCTTTGCTGTATGCACATAATTTCTATTCTAGATACTTTTGTATAATAAATACCAGAAAGAAATGCTACCTTGGGCATGTCGAAGGTTCTATACCATTGCAGGTTCTTATAGCCCCCAATCATAACTATACTAGTTATATATAATGGTGCCGAATTGAATATTAGTTATCAGAAACTGAGAGATCAGAATATATACTGTATGGGGTCAGAGATGTATTGTAAAGTGCGTGGAAAACTCTTGGCCAAGTTTAATTAACCCTCTGCAAGGGTATATTAAAGTTTAACACAAGTTAAAGAAAAGATACACGAGATTCTTCTATCATTATAAAGTCGGGCATATCTTTATAATACTCTGCAGTGATAATGCTTTATTATCTGCCAAAAAGGTGTTAAAAGTTAGAGAGATAAATTAAAAATAAACTCTCAAAATATAAAACACATTGCACACTCCAAATAAGATGGATAATTATTGCAGATACACTCTGAACAAGATAGATAATTATAGCAGATATAAATCTACAAGATATTGATAAATTGCAAGCAACAACTTGACCTAATTTATGAGGTACAAGGATACTTTCTATAAGACTGTTATAATGTGTGCAAGCTGATACACAGACAGGTCGTGCTATCTGAATGTATCTCATAGTTGTCTGTTCTACGCAAGCGATTTGCATTTTAACTGTCGGATCGGCTGGCGCTGCCATAAAGCACAATGTGTTGTTGATAAAGTTTTCGTGAAACTTTTGCTGTTTGGTGTGAGCAAACATGACCGAGTTACCAGCAGGTTTGGGTGCACAAGCGAATGTCGCATCTTTAGCTTGAAAGAAGCCAAATTTACCACATTGATTAATGTGCGCAATTACGGGACGTCTGTCTCTGTCTGTCTGCCTGTCTCCCTGTCTGTCTGTCTGCCTGTCCTTCTGTCTGCCTGTCCCTCTGTCTGCTTGTCTCTCTCCCTGTCTGTCTGCCTGTCCCTCTGTCTGTCTGTCCCTTTGTCTGTCTGTCCGTCTGTACCTTCATCTGTACCTTCGTCTGTTCCTTCGTCAGCAAGCGTGATATGCTGTCATGTTACGTAGTGTGCGGTCTGTTTGCTGTGGTGTGTGTGGTGTGGATCTGTGGGAGTGTATGGGTGTCGTACGGATGAAATAATTAATGCTGATTAATTAAACCACACTTGTAAAGCAGGCGGCATTAACAACAACTGAGCACCAACTGGGAGTACCTTCTCGCGTGCAGCCAAGCAGAAGCTGCTCCGGGTCCAGGCCCGGGGGAAGCTTTACTAACAATCGAAATTAATCAATGAGTGCTCGAAATGCAAATTAAATTTCTGTCGGCAGCCATAAAACACGTTTAAGAGCGCATTCATCTTCGGCATGCGAATGGGGCAACGAGTCGCTAATTAACGGTAATAACAATTTATTCGCACTAAAGTCGAAATTATTAGCAGGCAAAGCCAATCGAATTTTGACAAAATTCAAATCTAACTTAGGTACAAATTTGCAGCGTATTCGCTAGTCGACTACAACTTCTCTCTCTTTCCTCTTTACTGTTATTGAAAAACGAGAAGCGTAAAAACGAATGCCATAAAGCAAAATCGTTATACGACAGGCAAATTAAAAAAAAAAAACAAACACAGAAGAAGCTCATTAAAATAAATTGCGAGGCCAAAAGTAAGCAAACTCCCGTGTCCCATATCCCGAATATAGAAACCCTTATACCTCTGCCCTTTCCTTCCCTGCTTTGCCCATGCCTTACCCCTCCCTTGCTCCTCCCACATCTGCGCTTTAAGTCTTTAAGGCCTGTGACTGCTTTTAATCAATGAGAAAGCCGATTTCGAGCTCAGTGAATACTCGCGCAGCTCCTTTGATTAGGTTGTTTCACACATGGCTGGCAGAGCTAATGCAAAATCGATGAGCTTGTTTGGTGGTTTGGTGGCTGCCTTGCCATCGCCAATTAAGCTGACTCCCCGTCTTAACTTTTCATTCAATTGCAGGTCAAAATGATGCACAAGTTGACGCTTGCTGGCGTCCTTGGGCTGCTGCTCCTCCTTGTGGGCGTGGCGAGGGTGCACGGCGAGGTGTACACAGCGCTGGCGGAGATGGAGGAGCTGCTGGAGACTGAATCCGTATTAATAAGCAATCTGGAGGGCTACATACGCGTCCAGGAGGACAAGCTGAGCTATCTCAAGAAGTGAGTACAAAGTAAATTTTAAGGGGGGGGGGGAAGGTGACACTAATTGCGGTGTCTCTTGCACTGTGTTTTGTCCACGTGCGTGTGGCAGCTGTTGCATCTGCAATTCATGCAGGCGCACACATGCAACGTGTATCTTTGTACCTTGTATCTTGTATTTTGTATCTATGCGGCGCCAAACACACACACATCGCGCTATTTACTCTGCATATCTTAAGCTACCCCTGGCACTAGGGGCCGTGGCTATATACGCGTCTTATATACGATACACGCAAATGTGGCACATAGCGAGCGACTGCAGCGGAAGGATGTAGATGCAGGATAAAGGAGAAGCAGCAGCAGACACAGCGGATGTGGCAAGGCAACTCCCCTAATCAAATATTGCCAGTCAGTCGAGGCAGCCAGGACGTTGCCTGGCAGGATCTATCTCATTTACTCGACTCGGCTCCCTCTGGGGCACACACAAAAAGGTTTCGGGGCGAGAGATCCTCACAACAGCTGACAGCTGTTTTGTCAGTCCGTCGGCGCTGTCATTGCAACGACGACGACGCTGCAGCCCATCTTCGTGTTCATCTTCATCATCATCTGCTTCATTATTGTTGTCATTCTTCTCTCTCTCTCTCTGGTCTCTGGTCTTTGTGTGGCGCGTGCCATTAGCAGCGTGTTGCAGCCTGCTGCCTGAAATTAAAGTTGAAAACTGAAGTTGAATTTCAGGCAATCTTTGAGATACTTTTTGCATAAATTTCACTGCGTTGCGACCTTGGGCACTGCCTTTGAGTTGGCATGCAAAGTTGATTCGATTCGATTTGATTTGCCTGGCGCCTGTTGGCTGTTGGCTGCTGCCTTTGGCAATCTGCCATGTGTCGCACACTGGGGCAAAATCCAATTAAGTTGGCCAACACAGACAAGCCGCAGACAAAGGCCAACACAACGTGGCGAATGCGGGCAACGTGTGTCCTAAATCAGAATGCAATATTGACTCTTGATAAGCCACACATGCAGCACACACCAGCAGAGATACACCTCACACACATACGCACACACACAGCTCGTGTATATCAGTCAAATGTAACGGTCGACGAAGCGAACGTGCCGCAGGCAGTTGCAAGTTCTGTACTCACCCCACGAGGGCATTGCCTCTCGCAGTCAGCGTCGCCTATTTCGCTGTTATGAGTTGGTAAACATAAATTCAAAATGCTGATAAAATGCTGTGCCGGCTGCGACTCTTTTGTGGCCGAAATTCGTTTCAACCCTCGCTATAAGCAGCAGCAACAACAACAACAGCTCGAGCAGGAACAGGAGCAGATGTTTCCAGCACAAACGGAACGCGCCAAAGGTCGCCGGTTGTCGTTCTACGGGTGTCTTGAGCACAATTATATATTACGTACGTGTGTGTGTGTGTAGTTGAGTAAATGCTTGCAGGGGGAAGGGGGGAGCACACCACACAATATAAGAACAACGCACGCGTCGCTGCCTCTGTCGACTGCGCTGCCACTGCGCTGCGATCCACTCGACTGCGCGCCTGCGCAGGAAATCGCAAGTCGAGGAGCGACAGCGAGCAAACGTCGCAGTTCAGTCGAGTCGCAGTTGTCGTGCCAAGCGCATCAGACAGTCAGCAAAGAGTGAGCCGTGACAGTGAACGTGAACGTGACAGTGAACTGTGACCGTGACAGTGAATAGATTGAGTACAGTGCGGCCTCGCCATGTCCAAGCACAACTACACGAATCCCGCGTTCTGCCAGAACAGCGAGTTCTATCCGGTGCCATCGTCGAGCAGCGCCCACGTCGAGTCCATCTACAATCGCAGCCTGCAGCTGAACTTCAGCGCAGTGCCCCAGCGACAGCACAATGCGCAGCCAAGTCGCGATCCGCGCGAGGGTCCGCTCCGCATGCAGCGTAGCATGTCGACGCGTTCGGTGACGCGTAAACAGTACCAGCAACAGCAGCAGCAGCAACTGCAGCAGCTGCAGCACCCACAAAAGCAACAACAGAAACAGGAACATAAACAGTCGGCCAGCGGTCGCTACGCTCTGGTGCCGCTGGAGGAGCTGGGCGGACCCGGCTTCATAGCCAGTCGCTATGCCATTGTGCCTGGCCAGGCAGCACAGCGTCTGGCCCGATCGCAAGATGATCTGGATAGATATAGCTCCCGCCATGGCCTGCAGTCGGATGAGGAGCCGCATTCGTTCCACGAGGAGCCACAGCAGCAGCAGCAGCAGGAGACGCAGTTCGCCAGCCTGCCGCCCACATTGAACACGGTGCTGCCTTCGTTGTCGTCGTCCAAGCCGGCGCCAAAGATCAAGCACGCCTTCTCTAGCGACTTTGGTAGCAAGACATTCCTCATTGTGGACAAGAACAGCAATCAGCGCTATCAGATGGTGCCGACGGCAGAGGATGAGGAACTGGTGGACGAGAATCAGGAGATTATACAGATGCACAATGGACGTGCACATCGCTATGCCGTCATACCCACCGAGGCGGACGACGACGAGCTGAACGAGGAGGAGGAGGAGTCGTTGGCGGCACAGGCAGCCCTGGAGCAGGAGACCTGCCTGAGCAACCTGGAGCTAAGCCAACAGCAGCAGCAGCAGCAGCAGCAGCACTACGGCATGCGGACCTCGACGCCGCAGCAGCAGCAGCAGCAGCAGAGAAATGCAGCAGCTGCAACGCGTGCGCTGCATGAACTACTCTCGACACCGCGCAAGATGCAACCACCCCCGCGTCTGGCACATTCCACACCCCGCAATGCGGCACACCACGAGCAGCTGCAACGCGAGCGCCGCCTGCAGCTCTACCAGAGTCAGCAGTTCATCAATATGAATCAGCAGACCACAATATCAGTGGCTCCCTCCCCCGCGCTGCCGCTGCGTCAGCAACGTTTGTCGCCACAGCGACTGCACTACGAGACTGTGAAGCCAGCAGCAGCAGCGCCGCCTCCACCCCCACAGGCACAGCAGCTGCCTGCAGATCGGAGCATGGCAGTGATTAGTCCACGGGTACAGCAGCAGCAGCAGCAGGAGCTGGACTTGAGCAGCCTGCAGGGCAAGTCGCAGCGCAATAACAACAATAACTCGTATCCACAGAAGCTAGCGAATGCCACCATCACGCTGGCCATTGTCTCGCTGATGCTCGTCGTGGGCAGCACCATGAATGCCGGCCTCATCATCTACATGATAGCACACGTGAGTGGATGCAACTGCGCCTCTATTGCTGCAGAGATTCTAATTAGCTCGCCTCTCATTTCAGTTTGGCAAGTCATTCTACCTGCAGTTCGGCCTGGTTGCCTCCTTCTGTGGCATTGGACTTGGCTTCCTTGGCTTTCGCTCGCGTCACTGCGAGTGGTTGCCCAATCGCAGCTACACCTCGGGCTACATACTGGTCACAATCTTTTGTCTATTCAAGTGCTGTGGCCTGCTGCTCATACTGGTGCTGGATCCCTTTCCCGGCCTGCCGTTGCACGATGTCACCACGGGCGTCATCCTGGGCCTATCCACCTTCACCATGTTCTTCATCGGACTGGGAGTCATCGGCAGCCTCTGGTGCTATCGCCCGCCACCAGACAACCGCGTCAATGTGGTCTAAGTTGGCATTCTATATAGATATCGTATATAGTCTTGTTTTAGTCTAGTTTGTAGTTCGTAGTTGTAGTTTAAGTTTCCTTTTCAGCGAGCGATACCCGGAACGGCTAAGAGACCAAAAAAATTGTATTAATCTTAAGAGAGGCGAAATTTGTGCTATCAAATTTCGTTTGCAAGACTGTAAATACCCTGTAGGTTGTGTACTTATGTTTAAGCTATTGTTGTGAGCACCCATTAATCATATATAGACATACGATATACGACATAAACATATATAAATTATTGTTCGATCTATAAGCTTAACCACGTTGCACCCTCGAGAGAAATAAAGATATTCAAGCACCAAGAGAAAAATGACAACTATTGTTTAACTTGTTTGCGATTTGTCTATTGACAAATCAACATGGGGAATAGTTATTTTGATATATTGATGAATGCGTGAATATTGCGGAGCATGATAAATTGTTATCTATTTTTCCTCTCCCCTTTATGCCTTTATTTATCTATTGCTTTATCTCTATGGGTATTTACTTGAAGGGGGCATACCTATTTGGCTACTAAGCTGAAATTTGTTATTCTATAAACAATATAATATTGTATATATAGTTTATGGCATATATATTCCTGTTAAACATACACAGTAAACTTCGATTATTTGTAATTTGTTCTTACATCTATGCTAAAATTTGGTAGACTCTTTAGACACTTTGATACATCACTATATAAAATGATATTTTGTATCGCTGTTGTAGAAACAATCTGCTTACTATTAATACACTTGCAGAGGGTATATTAATATCGCCAGGAGCTTGCAACGCAACTTAAGAGACATCTCCGATCCTATTATTTATATAAGTATATTCCGAATCAGCAACAACAGGAGAGTCAATCTAGCCATGTCTGTCTCTCCGTCCGTCTGTTTTAGAGCTATCTTGATAAAACTTGGAATACATGCTTTTTATACCCTTCGACCATTGAAAATGGTCAAAAAGGGTATACTAACTTTGTGCAAATGTATGTAACAGCCAGAAGGAGGCGTGGAAGACCCCATAAAGTATATATATTCTTGCTCAGGATAACAATCCGAGTCGATTGAGCCATGTCTGTCTGTCTGTCCGTCTGTCTGTGTGAACGCACAGATCTCAGCTATTATAAAAGTTAGAGTTACCAAATTTGACAGGAGGACTCCTGTGTACTATAAGCTGATCAAGTTTATTTCAAATGTTAGGTGCCACGCCCACCGCCCCCACAAATCAATAATTTAATTTTTGAACTCAATTTGTAAAACTACACGGGAACATAGGTCGAAGGGTATCCCACTGTCGCGTTTTGCGCGACTGTTGCTCTCGTCACAATTTAGAATTGTGATATTTTGACTTTAATTGATAAAGCTAGTCATAAGTAGTATAAAAAGACCCGCCAAAAGTGTTTGCGATGAAAATTGTGGAAAATATCGAAGAAATACCCTTAATTTAGATGTTTATTTTGACCAAAGGGTCCCCCCTTACAACATTTTTAGAATTTTTCAAAATTTAGAATTGTGATATTTTGATTTTAATTGAGAAAGCTATTCAAAAGTAGTATAAAAAGTCCCGCCAAAAGTGTTTGCGATGAAAATTGTGGAAAATATCGAAGAAATACCCTTAATTTAGGTGTTTATTTTTACCAAAGGGTCCCCCCTTACAACATTTTTAGAATTTTTCAAAATTTAGAATTGTGATATTTTGACTTTAATTGATAAAGCTAGTCATAAGTAGTATAAAAAGTCCCGCCAAAAGTGTTTGCGATGAAAATTGTGGAAAATATCGAAGAAATACCCTTATTTTAGGTGTTTATTTTGACCAAAGGGTCCCCCCTTACAACATTTTTAGAATTTTTCAAAATGTACAATTGTGATATTTTGATTTTAATTGATAAAGCTATTCAAAAGTAGTATAAAAAGTCCCGCCAAAACTGTTTGCGATGCAAATTGTGGAAAATATCGAAGAAATACCCTTAATTTAGGTGTTTATTTTTACCAAAGGGTCCCCCCTTACAACATTTTTAGAATTTTTCAAAATTTAGAATTGTGATATTTTGACTTTAATTGATAAAGCTAGTCATAAGTAGTATAAAAAGTCCCGCCAAAAGTGTTTGCGATGAAAATTGTGGAAAATATCGAAGAAATACCCTTAATTTAGATGTTTATTTTGACCAAAGGGTCCCCCCTTACAACATTTTTAGAATTTTTCAAAATTTAGAATTGTGATATTTTGACTTTAATTGATAAAGCTAGTCATAAGTAATATAAAAAGTCCCGCCAAAAGTGTTTGCGATGAAAATTGTGGAAAATATCGAAGAAATACCCTTAATTTAGATGTTTATTTTGACCAAAGGGTCCCCCCCTTACAACATTTTTAGAATTTTTCAAAATTTAGAATTGTGATATTTTGACTTTAATTGATAAAGCTAGTCATAAGTAGTATAAAAAGTCCCGCCAAAAGTGTTTGCGATGAAAATTGTGGAAAATATCGAAGAAATACCCTTAATTTAGGTGTTTATTTTGACCAAAGGGTCCCCCCCTTACAACATTTTTAGAATTTTTCAAAATTTGGAATTGTGATATTTTGATTTTAATTGATAAAGCTATTCAAAAGTAGTATAAAAAGTCCCGCCAAAAGTGTTTGCGATGCAAATTGTGGAAAATATCGAAGAAATACCCTTAATTTATATGTTTATTTTGACCAAAGGGTCCCCCCCTTACAACATTTTTAGAATTTTTCAAAATTTAGAATTGTGATATTTTGACTTTAATTGATAAAGCTAGTCATAAGTAGTATAAAAAGTCCCGCCAAAAGTGTTTGCGATGAAAATTGTGGAAAATATCGAAGAAATACCCTTAATTTAGATGTTTATTTTGACCAAAGGGTCCCCCCTTACAACATTTTTAGAATTTTTTAAAATTTAGAATTGTGATATTTTGATTTTAATTGATAAAGCTATTCAAAAATAGTATAAAAAGTCCCGCCAAAAGTGTTTGCGATGAAAATAGTGGAAAATATCGAAGAAATACCCTTAATTTAGGTGTTTATTTTTACCAAAGGGTCCCCCCTTACAACATTTTTAGAATTTTTCAAAATTTAGAATTGTGATATTTTGACTTTAATTGATAAAGCTAGTCATAAGTAATATAAAAAGTCCCGCCAAAAGTGTTTGCGATGAAAATTGTGGAAAATATCGAAGAAATACCCTTAATTTAGATGTTTATTTTGACCAAAGGGTCCCCCCTTACAACATTTTTAGAATTTTTCAAAATTTAGAATTGTGATATTTTGACTTTAATTGATAAAGCTAGTCATAAGTAGTATAAAAAGTCCCGCCAAAAGTGTTTGCGAGAAAATTGTGGAAAATATCGAAGAAATACCCTTAATTTAGTTGTTTATTTTGACCAAAGGGTCCCCCCTTACAACATTTTTAGAATTTTTCAAAATTTAGAATTGTGATATTTTGATTTTAATTGATAAAGCTATTCAAACGTAGTATAAAAAGTCCCGCCAAAAGTGTTTGCGATGCAAATTGTGGAAAATATCGAAGAAATACCCTTAATTTAGGTGTTTATTTTGACCAAAGGGTCCCCCCTTACAACATTTTTAGAATTTTTCAAAATTTGGAATTGTGATATTTTGATTTTAATTGATAAAGCTATTCAAAAGTAGTATAAAAAGTCCCGCCAAAAGTGTTTGCGATGCAAATTGTGGAAAATATCGAAGAAATACCCTTAATTTGTATGTTTATTTTGACCAAAGGGTCCCCCCTTACAACATTTTTAGAATTTTTCAAAATTTAGAATTGTGATATTTTGACTTTAATTGATAAAGCTAGTCATAAGTAGTATAAAAAGTCCCGCCAAAAGTGTTTGCGATGAAAATTGTGGAAAATATCGAAGAAATACCCTTAATTTAGATGTTTATTTTGACCAAAGGGTCCCCCCCTTACAACATTTTTAGAATTTTTTAAAATTTAGAATTGTGATATTTTGATTTTAATTGATAAAGCTATTCAAAAATAGTATAAAAAGTCCCGCCAAAAGTGTTTGCGATGAAAATAGTGGAAAATATCGAAGAAATACCCTTAATTTAGGTGTTTATTTTTACCAAAGGGTCCCCCCCTTACAACATTTTTAGAATTTTTCAAAATTTAGAATTGTGATATTTTGACTTTAATTGATAAAGCTAGTCATAAGTAATATAAAAACTCCCGCCAAAAGTGTTTGCGATGAAAATTGTGGAAAATATCGAAGAAATACCCTTAATTTAGATGTTTATTTTGACCAAAGGGTCCTCCCTTACAACATTTTTAGAATTTTTCAAAATGTACAATTGTGATATTTTGATTTTAATTGATAAAGCTATTCAAACGTAGTATAAAAAGTCCCGCCAAAAGTGTTTGCGATGCAAATTGTGGAAAATATCGAAGAAATACCCTTAATTTAGGTGTTTATTTTGACCAAAGGGTCCCCCCTTACAACATTTTTAGAATTTTTCAAAATTTAGAATTGTGATATTTTGACTTTAATTGATAAAGCTAGTCATAAGTAGTATAAAAAGTCCCGCCAAAAGTGTTTGCGATGAAAATTGTGGAAAATATCGAAGAAATACCCTTAATTTAGATGTTTATTTTGACCAAAGGGTCCCCCCTTACAACATTTTTAGAATTTTTCAAAATTTAGAATTGTGATATTTTGACTTTAATCGATAAAGCTAGTAATAAGTAGTATAAAAAGTCCCGCCAAAAGTGTTTGCGATGAAAATTGTGGAAAATATCGAAGAAATACCGTTAATTTAGATGTTTATTTTGACCAAAGGGTCCCCCCCTTACAACATTTTTAGAATTTTTCAAAATTTAGAATTGTGATATTTTGACTTTAATTGATAAAGCTAGTCATAAGTAGTATAAAAAGTCCCTCCAAAAGTGTTTGCGATGAAAATTGTGGAAAATATCGAAGAAATACCCTTAATTTAGATGTTTATTTTGACCAAAGGGTCCCCCCTTACAACATTTTTAGAATTTTTCAAAATTTAGAATTGTGATATTTAGACTTATACTTACTTATACTTATAAAGCTTGTCATAAGTAGTATAAAAAGTCCCTCCAAAAGTGTTTGCGATGAAAATTGTGGAAAATATCGAAGAAATACCCTTAATTTAGATGTTTATTTTGACCATCTGTCGGAATTAATTTCAAAGCATGTGCATATGCATATGTGTATGAATTTAACAAATTAAACTACACGGGAACATAGGTCGAAGGGTATCCCACTGTCGCGTTTTGCGCGACTGTTGCTCTCGTTATTATTGCACACTATTAACAAGTCGGAACATGCCGGATCGAACTAATATATCGTATGACTGTCATTAAAACTATCTCCGTTGTTTGTTGTTTGTCAAAACATTACAAATTTGCTACTTCAGACTTTTTCTATATAATTAATATGCATACAAAATTCCATCAAAATCGGATCACTATGACATATAACTGCCATGGGAACTATCGGCTGACATTATTATGTCAATGAATACATAACTGCTATAAAATTATATAACTAGTGTAGGAGGAGCTAAGAACCTTCAAGGGTATAGAACCTTCGGCATCCCCGCCTTTCTTTCTGGTTTTATTCTTCAAGATAACGCAACCAAACTTGTCATATCTAACATTTACTTTACCCTCTAAATGTCAACAATATTTGATTAAAATCCAACGAATGCAACGTATAGAATACATTGCTCGAAAACAGCCAGGCTACCCTCCCTTGCAAGGGTATAAAACTAAGGCTACTCTTTCTCTCTTTCCCATTTATTTAAGGATGCTACAAATTACTCAACTTGTTATCTGCCCGGGGGAATGTAATTTGCCTTAGCTTGCGCTAAAGTTTGCATAGTTTAAGTTCCTTAACCGAGAGAAATTCTCTAAGTTCCCTTGTTTCTTTTTGTACTCTCAACTTTAGCAAAATAGACGAATACCAAAGAGAGCACGCGGACGCCTCGAGCGATATAACCGCCTACGTGTCGAATCCCATCAATGCGTATCTGCTGACCAAACGCCTCACCACCGACTGGCGGCAAGTGGAGAATCTCATGGAGCACGATGTGGGCACGGGTAAGTCGACAGCTCAGACAGCTGCGCCAACAATTACTAATCCTCCTTGGCTCCTCTTGCCTTGTTTGCTCACACTTTCTATAGACTTTCTGCAGAACATAACGCAATATCGCAACGTGCTGAAGTTCCCCTCGGACGAGGATCTCAATGGGGCAGCGGTGGCACTGCTGCGACTGCAGGACACCTATCAGCTGGACACGTCCAGTGTGGCGCGTGGCAAGCTCAACGGCATTCAGTACAGGTAAGAAGGCATGCAAATGACTTTCAGCTGCCCATCTTGAGACTAATCAATCAATGATCCCCACTCGGCCACAGCACGGCCATGTCCTCGGATGACTGCTTCGAGCTGGGCAGGCAATCGTATGTTAATCGCGACTACTACCACACGGTGCTCTGGATGAACGAGGCAATGACTCGCATGCTGGAGGAGCCGCACAACCAGACGCAAACCTTCACGCGTGCCGATGTCCTGGAATATCTGGCCTTCTCCACCTACAAGCAGGGTAAGTGCGGACCAGACTACGTGCCCCGTTGTTTGCGGTACATCTTAGTGGGTCTCTGGGCTATTTAGGTGTGTGTTTGTATTTGTGTGTGTCTGTGTGTGTGTCTGTGTGTGGGCGCACTTGTTTACTGTTATTCTTGGCTACCATCGCACCCCTTCGACGCTTCTACACTGCGCCGTCTTGGCATGATACGCCGAGTCCCCTTGATGTCCTTGCTGGCAGCACTAAGTGCTCTACGCTGCTTGTCAACTGCCATTTGGCTGCAGGAAATTGCACTTTGCACTGGCGACCGACCTGGGCCCCTTCTGGTACCCCCTGGCCAGGTGAGTCAAGCTGCCAAGCTGCACTCGGGCGATTAAGCGCCGCTCGTTAAGTGCGAAAAATTGTTGCTCGTCTCCTCGAAACGACAATATTGTGACTGGCTTAGCCAGCAACTGAAACTTGGACTGGGGTGGAGTTGCAGCCGCCAGAGTTAACTGGGAAACACGTAGCAACTGCACAGAGGCAACAACTGCACGTAGTAAGCCGGCTACGGTTTATTAATGCCTTATTACCCCGACAGTTGCCCAAGGATATGGTCCCCAGCCTCCGCTTTAATCTCTCTCTCTCTCTCTCTCTTGTCTCCTCCTTCCTCTCTATCGGCATTAGTCCCTCCCTTGCCTTTTTGCAAGTGCTGTTTTTGCGCGTCGTAAACAGAATTTACGGTCGGCCCTCGACAAACGGAACTGACGCCATATTGCGCCATATACGTTGGAAAAAAGAGCAACTGCGCAGCGCCACCCACGTCACGCCGCAGCTGCCCCCGCGGGCAGCTAACATACATTTTGACACAAACACACACACACAGAGGCACGCAGGCACACACACGGGAACCCTTACAGCCCGCGCCGTGTGTCATTGCCATGCAAAATGCAGATTCAAGCGTCCTCAAAGGTTGAGACGACGAAATATTCAATGAAATCGAGAGCCCGCTTAAAGTGTCTGGCAAACTAATTAAGGCAAAAAGCCAAGGGGAACTTAGCCCGGACTGGGACTGGGATCTCCATTAACTACAGGCGGGACATGCATAAATGCAAATGAAAATATTTTCTGTGTACATTCTGTGAAAAGTTTTTGCAAGAAATTCAACAGGAAAAATGGGAAAACAGTTTGCTGGGGCAAGGACGGAAAAAGTTTGTCTTTGCTGCGGCTTCAGTTGCCGCAAATAAAACTTGTTTCTTGTTTTCCGTTTTAGCCATACATCGTACAATTCCGGGGGGGCAGTTAGTCAGCATTAAGAGTGGACATCAAAGAAGTTGTCCCAGGGACGTCTTGGAAATGAAGTATAAATAATTCAAGGGGAGGAGGGAATTCGTTTAATGTATTGCACATTTCAATTTAATTTCAATTCGAGTATCGCAAATGACAACTTTTAATTTAATCAGCTTTCTCGAGTGCCCACTGTATTCTTAAAGTGTGTGTGTGTGTGCCAGTGTTGCCAACTTGGGCAAACTTTTTCGACTGTGCCATAGAAGAAATGGGAAAGAAAAAAACTGTAGCATGCTTTTAGGCAGCAATTAATTTTATCTTCTCTCATTCTCCAACTGTGCAGGCAACGTGGAGAGCGCACTGACCATGACGAACGAGCTGCTGCAATTGCTGCCGAACCACGAGCGGGCGAATGGAAACAAAAAGTTCTACGAGAAGGAAATTGCACACCTCAAGCAGCTGCGGAAGATGAAGGGCGACGATGGCACAGACGAGATACCCGTCTCCGATTTGGTAGGTTCTCTATGGTAACCCTAAAGTTAAGCACGACACTTATTTTCTCTGCCACTCCAGCCCGTGGCCAAGAGCGATCCAGGCACCTTTGATATGACCGAACGTAAGGCCTACGAGATGCTCTGCCGAGGAGAGTTGAAGCCCTCGCCCTCTGATCTGCGTCCGCTGCGCTGTCGCTACGTGACCAACAACGTACCCTTCTTGCGCCTGGCACCACTCAAGCTGGAGGAGGCGTTTATGGATCCCTACATTGTCATCTATCACGACGCCATGTACGACAGTGAAATTGAGCTGATCAAGCGCATGGCACGTCCACGTTTCCGTCGTGCCACAGTGCAGAACTCTGTGACGGGCGCCCTCGAGACGGCCAACTATCGCATCAGCAAGTCTGCCTGGCTGAAGACCGCCGAGGATCAAGTTATTGCCAGAGTGGTGCAGCGTACTGCTGACATGACTGGCCTCGACATGGACTCCGCAGAGGAGCTGCAGGTGGTTAACTACGGCATTGGTGGTCACTACGAGCCGCACTTTGATTTCGCGCGGGTAAGTGCAGCAAGTGCCTCGAGAAAGTTTTAAAAGCTAACTGTTTGCTCTTTTATCTCTACCTTCTCTCTTCGCCCCTTCCCTTTTCCCATTCAGCGCGAGGAGAAACGTGCCTTCGAGGGTCTCAATCTTGGCAATCGCATTGCCACCATGTTGTTCTATGTAAGTGCAGAAAGTTAAATGTAAACTGAACTCTTGTTAAAGCTGTTTCCATTTTGTGCGAATTGCAGATGAGCGACGTGGAGCAGGGCGGAGCAACGGTCTTCACCTCGTTGTATGCAGCACTGTGGCCCAAAAAGGTCAGTTTAAAGCACTTCCAGTACTTAAAGTGAGCTCTAGCTAATTCAGTTTTTCTCCCCTGCAGGGCACGGCGGCCTTCTGGATGAATCTACATCGTTCGGGCGAGGGCGATGTGCGAACACGACATGCTGCATGTCCCGTGCTGACGGGCAGCAAGTGGGGTAGGTTAAACTGCGGCAGTACTCTTGGCTAATTGCCTGGCCTGTGCTAACTAACTGTTTACCATTCACAGTGTCTAACAAGTGGATACACGAACGTGGCCAAGAGTTCAGACGACCCTGTGCCCTGGAAGCGGATCACGGTGATTTTGCCATTTAGTGGAAATGCGACTGCCTCTGCCCCATGTGCTTACTTTCTCTACTTACTTTCGTGTAAGCGCCAGACGGAATCATCGACTCTATTCCTATTGTAAATATATAAAGAACGCATCTTAAACTGGAGGCCCCCCTGGCGCATACACAGCACACACTTCAACTTGGCATTAGTTTTATGTTAGGCATGATATTATTATTGAATTGATCGATATTTTGTATATGCATAGTTTAAAGACTAGAAAAAAATCTCACTGAAAACGAACAAATGATGAATCTAATTGCACTTAATCCGAGTGTAAATAAAATAATTGCAAATGACAATTTATTATGGTGAACCTCTGGGCAAGGAAGGGTGGAGGGGAATGGGACGTGAGCTTAGCATACGTTAAGCTGTGGCACATGATAGCTATTATCCTTGCTGACATACGCTGCGTGTGTGGGAGTGTGTGCATGTGTGTGTTTGCTTGCGTTGGCGGCGCATGCAAGAGCATAAATTGGTTTATGTTGGAAGGAGCGAAAAAAAGTTGCATACTTTTCAGCGCTAGCGGCAAATTCAATTAACGTGGCAGCAAAGTGCAGTCGTGTGTGTGTGTGGCTTATGCCAGTGTGGGTTGAGGGTGAATGCAATTGATTTACGCGATATTCGCACAGTGGTTATTGCATGCTACGCAGATAAAAAATGCTCCACACACGCGGCTTAACGAAAGCGAATGGGAACATTAGCAAAGTTGACAAGAGCGAGACCAAGAGAGAGCCACACTTGTTTACTTAGCTGCTCGACACAGCTGGTTTACGCTTTTCTGGATACGTTTAGGTTTTTTTTTGGGCCACTTGAAAGACAAACACTGAGCAAACGCTGAGCTGCTGCTACGACGAATCCAAATGGATGAGCTTAAGCGATCATTAGCCAACGGGTCGTTGGACAAGCAGCGTGTTACTTGCCCTCTACACAATGTCACCTCAAGGTTCAATTCGTTGCATTGGTTTCCCTCTGCTGATGCTGCTCTGTGCTAGCTGCTTGCTGGTCAACGCAGAGTTCTACTCGTCCGCCGATAAAGTGCAGGAATTGGAGCAAGTCGAAAAAGATTTGGTAACTGCCACGCGTCTCTTTCTGGAAGACCAACAGCTGCAACTCAACGTGTTTCAAAGGTGAGCAAGAAAAGTGATTGAAAAGTGTCGCACGTCGATGCTGATTGCTGTTCTTGACAGTTTCCTAGAGCAAGTGAAGCGTGAGCATGTCGCGGCCAAGGAGATGGAGGATGAGTACTGGGAACACCCGCTGCAGTCATTCAGACTACAGAAGCGCGTGGTCGAAGACTGGGAGAGTATTCATCAGCTGCTGAAGGCGAATGAGCCCAGTGAAAGTGCGTGCTGAATGACTTCTTAATATACTTAATCTATATAATTCATAATTCATCCGATATCGCAGCCTATCGTGAAATGGTTGATGCGCTTACTGAGGAGACGGGCTTGCCTAAGCTCGATGATCTGCAGGGCACTGCAAGGGGCATTATACGCCTGCAGAAGATCTACAACTTGACCGCAGATCAACTGGCGGATGGATACCTCAATGAGGTTTCTACCGGAGCTGTTTTGGTTTGGAGCGACTGCTTCGAGCTCGGTGTCCAGCTGTACGAGGCAGCCGATTACAGTCGTGCTCTGGAATGGTTGGTGCTGGCAAGCGACATGCTTAACGAGATTGAAGGGGAGGAGGTGCTAGAACTGAGCTCGCAGGTTTACGAGTATCTGGCACTGACCAACATTGAGTTGGGCGAAAAGAAGCGTGCCCTGAAGATTCTCGCTGACCTGCACAGCTGGGACCCCTCTCACCCATCACTGCATACAGCAACCTACCTGCAGCACACCATGCCCAAGTGTCAGGAGCCGATAAGCGAGATGCCTTGGTTCCACAACTACACGCAGTTGTGCCAGGGCAAGTTGTTGCCACAGCAGGAGAAGGCCGTAAAAGGAAGTCCATTGAGCTGTTATCGCGATTCAGAGCGGCATGCGATCTTCAAGCTGGCGCCACTCAAGGTGGAGGAAGCGCATCGTAATCCTGATATATTTGTGTTCCACAATGTGCTCACCGATGGCCAGATCGAAGCGATTCTTGAGGTCTCCGATGCGATTACCAAGTTCCGCTCTTCGGTGGTAGGTGGCAAAGTGAGCGACATTCGGGTTAGCCAACAGGTTTGGCTCAACTACAGCACGCCCATCATGCAGACCGTTAGTCAAAGGGTTGAAGCTATTTCCGGATTCAATATGATCAATTCCGAGCAGATGCAGGTCGCCAACTATGGAGTGGGCGGGCAGTATGTACCTCATCTAGATGCCATGAGTACAATTCCACCGGATTTTGTGCTTCGAGGCAATCGTATTGCCACGAACATGTTCTATGTGAGTGCAGTCTATGATGAGCTTGCAGGGGCAGTTCTTTTTAATATTATTAAACAATTTTCCAGCTGTCGGATGTACTACAGGGCGGCTACACAGTGTTCACCGAGCTCAACGTATTTCTTAAGCCCATCAAAGGCGCTTTGGTAATGTGGCACAATCTCTATCGGAATCTGGAACACGATCATCGCACAATGCATGCCGGCTGCCCTGTGCTGGAGGGCTCCAAGCGCAGTAAGCACACATATTTGTCATGCATATAGATGCATATATACGCTACTGATATATATCATTCTTCTTTTCAAGTCGGCAATGTCTGGATTCACACTACTCATCAAGAGTTTCGTCGCCCTTGCTCGCTAAATGAAAAGGAGTAAAGTTGTGGTAGGGGTTAGTATTGTAAAGAGCGGAAGCTAGAATTCAAGTGTTGGTTAACGCTAGTTAAGTCTTTGAAAATTCCATATTTAACCAACATTAGAATTAGATTTCATGTGTTCTATAAGCAAGCTTTCTTTGAAGGAAACGATCCGTTCTTTTATTTCCTTCTATCTTTTCCCCTCTCAATTCTTTTACACACTTTGTTCTTTCTCTATCAGACTGTAATACTTGATTTACTTTAATTAAATTACTCAGAAATTCACGTTTGATTCTTATCACAAATGGCAGACAATAAAATCAACCTTATAATATCTTTTAATCCTAATTATTTGTAGTCCTGATAGGGCAGCGAGATCTCATGATCGGGCTGCAGATCGCAGGGTCTCACAAGAAACTGATGACTGAGGCGTATCCACACGTTGCCAACTGGGAATAAAGAATTATATAGAATAACATTACATAGAATATGTAGATTATATCATATGAAGAGAGATGTAATCATTTGCTGTACTCACTCCACTTGCTGCCTTGGAGCACGGGACAGCCGGCGTGCTTGGTGCGATAGTCTTGCTCGCCGGAACGATGAAGATTGTACCAAAAGAGCAGACTGCCTCGCTTAGGTTTGACCAAAAGAGATAGAAAGGGAAACGCTGTGCCGCCTCCTGCCTCCACGTCGGAGAGCTAAAGAGAGAGATAGGAGTAGTACGAAAACAGTTTCAATTGCGAGCAGCACACACACTTACATAGTAGATCCCTGTGGCCATGCGGTTGGTCTGGTCGAGCTCCTGGCTGTAGTCGTGAGGCGCAACGAAGCTGTCCATGTGTGGTTCGTAGTGGCCACCGATGCCGTAGTTGGCTATTTGCAGAGCCTCCGCGGACATCATGTTGAGGTCGAAAAGATCAGCCAGGTGATCGCTCATTTTCTGCATTATTGGATGCTCACTGTACTCGAAGCTGGTGCCTTTGCTGGTACGGAAGCTGGCCGCAGTTTTCTCGCTGCCGCCCAAGCTGTAGACCTGGGAGCGCTGCAGTTCGGGTCGAGCGCGGCGCTGAAGCTCAACGGTATGCGCAAAGCTGACAACATCGTGGACCTGCACAATGTACGGATCCAGATGAAGCTCCTCCACTTTGTAGGGCTGGTAGCTGAAGCCAGCGCCGCTGCCACGCTGCAGACGACAACGCAGCGGACGTTGCGAGGATGCACTGGGAGTCAGTTCTCCACGGCACACCTGTTCATAGAGATGAAACTCCTTGCTGTTGTGGTAGTCCGCAGGATTGCGCAGCACCTCGTGCATCAGTCCCCGCTTGACGCCATCCGCAATGAGCTGTTCGAGCTGAGTGCGCGTCTCCAGCAGCTGCAAATGCCGCTCTGGCTGTACAGTGAGCACATGATTGATCAGATCCAGTGCGTTCTGGTAGTCACCCATTGCCTGGTGATAGCCCACAACACTCTCCATGAAATCCAAGGAGGCCGACTCGCTGCCATAGCTCTGTGCCTCCAGCAGCTGCATCGATTGCTGCAGCCAGGGCACCGTGTTGTTGTAGTCGCGCAGCGCGTACAAATGCTGGCCCAGCACAAAGCAGTCCTGCCACGACATGGGCGCTCTGTAACGAGGTGTCGCGTGTGATTTGTGGTGCCCGCCCCCTGCTGCAGCAAAACTTACCCATATTTGACACCATTCAGCATGCCGCTCGCCAGCTCTGCCACGTCCAGCTGATAGGTCTGCTGCAGTCGCGTCAGCGCCAACGCGGTGCCCACAAAGTCCTCGTGCGTTGGGTAGCTCAAGTTCTCTCTGTGGCTTGCCATCGCTTCGAGGTATCCTATTGTGTGGCCAAGCACAAGGCCAGAGCCAGAGACAAAGTGGGTTAGTTAGATGCAATGATAATGATAACAAGTCAATGTATATGTTATATATATGTGTGTGTGTGTGTCTGTGTGTGTGTGATACTAACTCGTGCGCGTCGCATCCTTTTCCACACTCTCCTCGAAGGTGTCCCAGTCGCTGTGCAGGCGCTTTATCAGTCGGAATGCATTCACCGGATTGTTGAGATACCCCTCGACGCTATCTGTCGCACTGGAGTGCTCCGCCTGAATGGCATTGATTTCGCTGCAATGAACGTGCAAAGAATTTGTCTATTTATTCAGCACATTCCATGTCTGTTTTTTATCCATCAGGCAATCAATCAGGATTGTTTAAATTGTTTCATATTTATCTGTTTTGCATAATCGCCAATTTATGCTAATTCTGTCGCATATCGGACTTGTGTCTGAACAAATTTCGATGCGTGGCAACAAATTTATCAACATTTGATACTCTGTCAAAGCAAAATTAATCAAGTGCCATTAAAAACAAGTAAAGAAAACTGCAACTGGGTGCACATGACTGCAGTATACCCTACGCAAGTCTCTATGAAACTGCCCATTCCAATAGGGTGTGATGGTACCCGTTAAATTGGATAGACTTTGAATATCTTTCTCAAATAGATTTATAAACTTCTTTAAAATCGATTTTCATGGTAATTTTGAGTTGGTTAATCGAAAAACTACATAGAAATAATACAAATAATACTAAGCTAATGGAGAAATAATACTAAGCTAATGGAGGAATACAAAAATTTAAAAATTAAATATTGAATGTAAAAACTAATTCAAAACTATTTAAGATACATAACCATTAACAATGAAACGTTCCAAGCAATAATCACAAGATTTTCAACAAAGTTAAAAATTATTCAGGGAATAAAAGGGTTAAGAATCAAGTCATATATGCTCTGTATGCATATGCCGACTTCTGCATCAACTCAGCATACCCTTTTCACCCATTCACAGTTGGAGGCTAGTATAAAATCACGAAGAAATCCCTGAGTTGCTCTACCCAATGCGAACATTAAATAATTAATGAATTTCTTTTTCTCGCTAACTTTTGTCATTTATCGAACATTTAAATAGCGTTATAACTTTAAACGGCAAATGCCGCAGCAACTGTCAAGCTGGATTGTTTCGGATTTAATCGATAGCATCCATTAAGAGGTAGCACTCGCATGTTCCAAGCGCCCCAGAGTCATAAATAAGAGGAACGATTGTCTATCGATGCGACAACTATTCAATTTGTTCTAAAGATTTGACTATAAGATACAGGACGTAAGTGAATTAGATAAAGAAACTAGTTTTAACAAAGTGAATAAGGATATAGAATGAGTGACTGAGAGAGAAGAGAAACGTGTTGCAGTCTCCACTTTCAAATGTTGTTTATCAAATATTTATCGAAATCTACATATGACTATTATTAATAATTTCGTAACGGTGCTTCTCCAGGCTGGACAGAACCAGCCGGTTTGCAAATGTGACAAACAACAAGCGAATAAAAGTGAAATGTGGCGATTGCGCCTCGAATTCAATGCAAACGCAAAAAAAACTTTGACAAGTCGTTGACACTGCATGGGCAACCGGGCATTTAATGGGTATCTAGTATATTAACCCAAAACAAAAAAAAAAAATACAAACGCTACAGTCAGGAGCTGACTGTATAAGGCCATGGATTACACAACCCCACAAAAAAAAAAGGTTGTCATGATCTGGGTATGCGGCATATGCAGTTATATGTATTTTGGGTCGCTGAATCCGAATCCGGGGTCAGAAATTCTCCATCACGTCTGGATTTCGACCTAACCTCAAAAAACCGAAAAACCTTTGGATATCCCCCAACAGATATAGAATCGTGATCTGGGCATGATTCGGATTCGGATTCGGAAGGTCCAAAAACATATAGAAACATATATCGCATGACCCGATCATGACCCCCCATTATTTTTTGGGCCTTCAAAAATTTTTCGAGTTTTTTGAGGTTAAGTCGAAACTCAGACGTGCTATGCAAATTTGGACTTCGGATTCGGACTAAAAAGGACAAAATACATATTAAAACATATATCGCATGCCCAGATCACGATTCTATATCTTTTGGGGGATATCCAAAGGTTTTTCAGTTTTTTGAGGTTAGGTCGAAATCCAGACGTGATGGAGAATTTCTGACCCCGGATTCGGATTCAGCGACCCAAAATACATATAACTGCATATGCCGCATACCCAGATCATGACAAACTTTTTTTTTGTGGGGTTGTGTAATCATAGTGTATATAGTTGTTATAGTTATTACTGATTTTCTAAGGCGGGAAGGGGCGTGTCCAAATTTCAAAAAAACTTTGAGACACTGCAATATATACGTATGTTGTCACAAAATTTCATGACTCTAGCTCTTATAGTTTCCGAGATCCAGGTGTTCATTCGGACGGACAGACGGACAGACAGACAGACGGACAGACGGACAGACGGACAGACGGACAGACAGACATGGCTCAATCGACTCGGCTACTGATACTGATTCATAATATATATAGTTTATGGGGTCGGAGATGCCTCCTTCTGCCTGTTACGCACATTTCCGTTCCGACAAACACAATAGTCCATGAATTTTTTTAAAATCCATGGCCTAATAATACTGAGACACAGCAGCAACTCTGCAGAAGTAGTATAAACCGATGACAATAGATAATAAAAACGCGAAGACACGAAAAAGTGTCGGGAAGTTGAGTAAGCAGACTGTAAATTAGCAGCTCATAAAGAGTTGAATGAATAAAGACATTTGATTATTGCAGAGTTATAACTATTATTGCAGCTCCATAAGAGTGCATTAGACAAAAGAAACTCCCTAATCAGCAAACAAATATAAACGCAGTATCCCCACCTACATATGTATGCAGATGTGTGTTATACTCGTATAGTACCTACATAATGTAAACCGGTCGAGTGGGAATGCGAAAATGAATTGTAATTAAATGAAATAAAATTGTTCAAAGCGGCCGTACAACAAGCTCAGCTCAGAAAGTTACTTTCCGAGACTGCTCGAGGCGCTTATACGAGTAAAGTAAGCAGATGATGATCGACAGTCTATTTTGACAGTCTGCAACAGAAAGACTAAGCAAACGATTTGCGGGGGCCTCACAATCAGGATCGTGGGCGTTTTGATTATTAATTTTTCAGATATTCATAAGGCCAAGTAGCAAAAGCTAACGAAGTTGTAGGAAAATATACGAGCTGACTAGACTTCGAATAAGGTGGCACAGTTGAAAAACTTCGGGCCAAAAGGGGAATCTCATTTAAATCCAATTAAATTACAAATTAGACTAGCTAATAAAACTAGAAATGGTCACTGAACTGCCGACAACATGCTGAGACTTTCGACTTTGAATTTAGTGCGGACTTTATCTTTATGTGTACTATATATTTATTTGGACTCACCTTTGCAGCATCTCAGCGTGTTCTCTAATCTCGTTGACATAACTCTGCAGTTCGGCCAGCAGAACCACCTCTGTGCGTAAAAGCTGCTCCAGACTGCTTGTCGAGCTGAAGAATTCTCCACTGCAGACAAGCGATTGTAGTAGAAGTATCAAAATTCCAATCCCGATTGCAGATTTCATAGCTGAGCCTTATTTTTTACGAAAGTTAGCGACTCTTCGCGATTCAGAATTCGTGCTATCTTCGCGGCGATTCGTTGGGAACTGTTCGGGTTCGTTTTGTTGTTGACAAAGCAAAAGTCTTAGCGGATCGTCAGTCTGGTAAAAAAAAGCTCGAGGCGTTGGTGGTGCCGAGCTTTGGCTTGCTGCTACTTACGTCCAATCGAGCGGGCCTTACTCGCTGTGCCTGAATAGCTCCCAAGCCTCTCGAGGGCTCAGTATCAGCCGAATGGACCACAAATGAGGTCAATAAACCCGACAGTGACCGGCAATTACTTTGCATAAGTGCCAGACTCTTCACAAACTGTACAATCTGCGTGTCTTTCTGTAGAACTGCTGCCAGAAGTTTCCTCTACTAACTAATTACTTTCACTTGGCTCGCCAAGCCTTCCAGTTCGAGTCTCGTCGCCTCTCTCAACATTTGTCACTTTGTGCCGCCAACCAAGATGCAAATGAGCCGCTGAAACTTTGCCCGTGAACTTGTTTATTCAAATAGCCGGCGAAATCTCGGCTCGACTCAACCAACCAACTCGACCGACTCATTTGCATCTTCATCTCGGTTTGTTTTGAGTGTAAGTCACCATCCTCAAAACTCACTCAAACTGAGCTTTAAACTCGACTCAAGTGGCTTAACCCTAGAACTACCATGTCATCAAAAGCGCCCAACACTGCGAAAGTTTATAATTAACAATAATGAACATTTATTTAATAATCTCATAATCCAGCGAAACTTCATTATCTCTGTGAACATCGCAAGGTCGCGCAAAGGTTTGTGTAGCTTCGTGTATCCAAATGTTGGCAACTGTAAATAGACACAAAAGTTTTAAAATATATTAATAATCTTGAAGAGAAAAGCTTGGAGATTTTAAAAAGTTGATTAGTAGTTGAGGCCAATAGATATTTTTAAAGTACGAGTATAGCTTTTCATATATAAAATAATGATAATATTTTAGGAATGCAGAATATATTGAGGAAAATTATAGATAGGCATCTATTAGATATGTATGTACATAGATGAACAAAATTAACAATATTTTGCTTAGTATGCATTTTTCAGAATTTGTTGATGATATTAACCACATTAAAGTGCCCTCGACTGAAGCTTCCCTTTCATTGAAATGTTGTACGTAAAAAACCACGTGTTGTTGATTATTATTTTTTAGAGTTCAGGCATGAATGAGAAGCATCCTCTATCAAAAGTTTCAATAAATTCAACAAAAAATATGCAATACAGTGAGCGTTGTATATGCATGCACATGGATTATGCTGCCAAAAGCCAAAGTTAAAACGTGAATGCGTGAATGTAACATACGATGCATGAGAATATAATACTTGAAAAGCGAACTTGACAGCACACGCCGGCAGCGCTGGCTTATAATAATCTCTGGGCGAATAAATATTGATGCATGTTTGACACGGGGAAACTTTTGCATGACGTTGCTGCTGGCAGGGGCTACTCACTCCACTTGCTGCCTTTGAGGACCGGACAACCCGCGTGCTTGGTGCGATAGTCCATGTCCGAGGAACGATGCAGATTATACCAAAACAATATGTTGCCTAGCTGCGGTCGCACTGCAAAGTTGAGGAAGGGGAACGCTGTGGCACCGCCCTGCTCCACATCCGACAGCTGCAGCAGGAAAGTTTCGAGTTATAAATGAGCTGCGCTCGGTGCGTACCACACGCGGATGTCAACTCACATAAAATATGGCTGTGGCTATGCGGTTACCCTCCTCGACGGGGTAGTGGCTGGTGTCGCGGAAGAAGTCCCAGTGCGGCTCATAGTGGCCGCCCACACCGTAGTTGGCCACCTGCAGTTGCTCGCAGTAGGTCATGTCCAGGCCGGTGGCATCGGCGAGATCACGCAACATGCGCCCCATTGTCGGATGCGTATTGTAGGCTAGCCAGGCATTTTTGCTGACGCGAAATGCTGATTTCATGCGCTGCCCACCGGACAGAGGATTCACTGTCGAGCGCTTCATGTGGGGCACCGCCATTTGACGCAACTCGGTGATTTTGCTTGGCCGCAACATGTCGTGGTAGGTGACCACAAGTGGGTCCAGGCTGTGCTCCTCCAGTTTGAGTGGCGCAAGCAATCGATATGCGTGACGGCCACGCGACATGCGGCAGCGCAGTGGACGCTGCTGTGCCGCCGAGGCACTGACCTCGCCGCGACACACCTTCTCGTAGTGCTCGAACTCCTGGGTGAGCTGTGAAGATCTAAATTTAGCCAGCAACTACAAAGATGAATCGACCTAATCGCATAGAGCGGACAGGGGGGGGGACTTACTCTGTAATCATCCGAATGCCTTGCTTGGTCCACATCCGTGTTATCCTGCTGCTGCTGGCCGTGTGGCACATTGGTGGCCTTCGCTCGCCCCAGTTGCCAGTTTCGTATGCGCGATGGATCGAGCTCGAGCACGCGCTGGCTCAGCTCGTATGCCGTGTCGAAGTCGCCTAAAAAAGAGGCTCAGTAAATATGCATGAAGTTGGCAGCTTGCTTGGCTTGGGCTGTGCTCACCCATTTGGAATAAACTCTTGGCCACCATCTCCATGCTGTTCAGTATGCCTGGCTCGGGCAGAGCGCTCTGCTGTGGCTGATGGCGCCTCAAACGCTCCATGGACTCGCGCAGCCACACTTTGGTGTTGTTGTAGTCCTCCATTTCAAAGAGTTGTTGACCCAGCACAAAGCAATCCTGCCAGCTCATGTCCGTGCTAAAAATAAAGGCAACAACAGCACGAAAATCGAAATGAATATGATTGGGGTTTAGCTGGCGACGATATCACCACCAGCACGTCACAACTACAACGTGTTCAATCCAGGGGCGCATTCAGGCCAAACGGGGGTGGGGGGGCGTTAGGCGTGTGCTAAGCTAATCGATATGCTGATTCTGTACAGAGTATGCGATACTTTGAATAGGAAAAGAGTCTCGAAAACTGGCGTATAAATAAATTGAATCTAGTTCGCTTGCCATAAGTTATGATTCTACATTATAAATCCACGCTGAGCGGGTATTTTGCTTGGTTTTATTAATATGCATGAACAACATAAACTACGCATATCAAATTGGAAAAATTTATAGCCGCAAATTGTTCGCAATTTCAGCGATTTGAATAAAAGTGTTGAATATGCATTCGCATTCGACGACGCTGAGGGCCGAACATTCTATTGGCCCGAATGAATCGCCCCTGGGATAGTTGGGGCCAACTTGTTTATAGTACTCGTGTATTTCAAGCCTGAATGGTTATTGCTTAGTTTGGTCAGGACCCTTACCCATATTTGACGCCATTGAGTATGCCAGCTGCCACCTGTGCCACATCCAGTTTATAGGTGCTCTGCAAGCGGACCAATGCCAGAGCGGCACCATCCACATCCTCCTGGCTGGGAAAGTTAAGCTCGTAATGATGTTGGCTGATGTTGAAGCCTGTGAAATGCAAATTAAATTGAAGTTTACATCTCTCCCAGTCGTATATTTCAGTGAATACCTACGGATTTGATTGTTCAGCTCTTGGCTGCGACTCTCCAGCTGTTCCCAGTCGGTGTGAAGGCGCTTCATCAGTCGATAAACATTGACCGGATTGGTCAAGTAGTTCTCGCGATCCCTGGCGGCCAACGCATGTTCCAGTTCGATGGCGGACAGCTTTCTGTGTGGAGCAGGTTATGGATTTTATTGGGGGGCTTAGGACGGGTTTCTCTAGAACTCTAATCATAAATTGGCCGCTACCAGTTTTGGGGTCTCTCTGTGACGTTGCTACCTAAGAACCCCACAGCGCACGTCTCTTAATTAATTCTAATTTATTTGTGAAGCCAAACAAAACACTTTTTTATGACCCAACCACAGCAGATGCAAACGAAAGCGAAATTCTAAATGTGAAACTATGTTAAAAGAACAATAGTTGGATAGAAAATTCTAGTTGACCAACTGCGTGCATATCTTAACTCGAATATTTGATTGGTCAAAGTTTACTTTTAAGGATAAATATTTGAATTGGTCAAATAGGTTGTCCCACTCGAGTTGCCCGACTTTTCTTTTCGTTTCCTACTCACTTTTCCAACTGTTGTAAAATTATGCGGGTCTCGCTCAGCTGTGAGCTCAGGTCGCGCATCAGCGTGTGCTCTGTATGGAGTAGCTGCTCCAGTCCCGTAATGGACGAGAAGTAATCCGAGGCGTGGCAGACGCAGCTCAGGCTGGCCAACACGAGCAGTTTTAACCGCATCTTGATTCCTACAATATGATTATTATGATAGTTCGCTTGGGTGCTCTGCTAGGCGTCTGCGGCTCAACGCGTCTCACAATGAACTGAGCGAGCAGGCCGAGCATCCCGAGAGATCAAGCACATAAAACCGGCGATGACAGACATTTTGGCACAATAGGTTTCGGAGATCAGACAGCTTAGACCGGGTGCTAACTACTTACTATCTGCGGACGCAGATAGGTGTTTGGTGTTTAGTATCTGGTATGGTGTATTCGGATATTTGCATAATCAATTGATGGTTGGCTGCCTTTGGCTACACGGGCTGGAGGCACTCTAATGAAGAGCATACGAGTTTCGTGGCGATTAAGCATGTTTTATGGCTTTGCCAAAGCTGATTTAGTGATGCTTATCAAGAGCTCGTTTCGCCATCTGACCAGCCCCAAGTTCTAGTTCTCCCTCTCTTGGTTCCTCAGTTCAACTCAGTTCCACGGTTCGATGTTCTTCGATGTTCAGTTTGCCATATTCGATGGCTTATTAATTCAGACTAATTAACCACACGCTGTTTGATATTTAATAATGCAGGCGTTGTTGGTGCTTTCCAGTGTTGGAAAATGCTAAGCTCGCTTAATGTAAACACATTTATCGAATAAAAATGTCGGGAGTTCGCATGTTACGAAATTAACCTGATTGATATTGAGTTAAGTAAAAAGAGGGTAGTTTTTATTGAGTTACTTTCAAATAAGAGAGAAAGTTGATGACCTTCTAAATTTTAAATTCTGTATTATAAAGCTGTATAAAAGTACAGATTCTAATAGTTCAGTTAATCTTGAAGATTTTTGTACCACAAGTCAGGCAAATAAACACAATTTAACCACTGTGGTAATATAAATATATTTATAAATATGAACGTATACAAAATATAAGTATATTTTGACATTTTTAGTACAACTTCTCGTGTTACATATAATAAACGCGAGTCGAGAGAAATTAATATTGAGAAATTTCTAAAAATATAGGGTATTTCGCCGTTGATCTCCAGCTTAGCCAATATTTTTATTGCGTTAATTAACGAGCAAGTAAAATTCATTATAACAGCTATTGTTTGTATTAATTCGCATTTGATTTACAGTTCGCCCCGTGTGTCGATGGTTGTTTAATGTTTCAACATTTATTCGACTTGTCACATTCGCATTGATGATTCTTCTTTGATGTTGTTGTTAATTTTTTTGGTTGGTTTTATGGTCTAATGTTTGCTTAAACTATTTCCTGCTGCCAAGTGAACAGCGATTGGCGAGTTGTGTTAATTATGTCGAGCCATGATGCACGAATATTCAAATTTGTTTGCTCTTCAATTACTGCAGACGGACCACGCCCAATGCGAAATGAGCATGAAATTAAAGATGAAAGTGCTGAGGGAATTGAATGAAATGTCAACATTCGAGTTCCGCTGCGGAAAGATAAAAAGATAGACGAATCCTGTTCTCGTTTGCCTTGACCCTTTATGGCAGCTCGGTCCAGGCAGCTGCAAGGAAGAGGAAGCGAAGACTGTAGACAACAAACATACAAACACCCACACACAGGCCTGCTCTACTTACACAACTGCGCACCGAGCAGCACTGGGCAGACAAGTTGGCGACTTCGGTAATCCGACCTGAAGTCTTCGGCGCTACGAACCCGCCAATAGAGAAGCGCTCCCTGCGGCACATTGACGCCCAGCTCCAACTGGGGAAAGATGAGAGCGCCGCCCAGCCGGGATGCTTGCAACTAATGGAATAAGGAGATAATAGGCAATTAGTGACATATATTAGCTAATCATTTCATTAGAATGACGCACGGTGAGCATCGCACGTGCAGCCTCTTCGCCTCTCTCCGATGGCACCAGGGGCGCCGTCACGTGCTCGTGACTGTGACGACGTGCCTGCCATGTGCTTGGCTCCCCTCGGCTTAGGCCGAGCTGATAATGGACGCCACGCAAAGTTTTCTCAATGCCCACATTAGTGAACCTCATGGGCGCAAAAGCGGCCTCTTCCGTCCACTGGTACAGCGCCTCCACTGTCAATGAGCCAATTAATTGCTCTGTCTGGCGGGAGCTGAGTACATCGTGGTACAGGGCTATATATGGATCCTCGCTCAGTAGTTCCTGGCGCAGCATGCGCAGATTGGAGGCATCCTGGCTACACATCTGTGCACGACTTCCTGTTGTGTGCTCTCGACTAACCGAGCGACATATCTCATTCATCAACGATTGTTCAACTGATTTTTCATCATTCTAAGTGGGAAGAAAGGAAATTCATTAGATAAGGATTGCAATATCTTTGTTATCTATAAGGTATATTACGGTCAGATTCATGGTTAGCGACATTCAATTTAGAATGAAGTTCTCTCAATATGAAAGTAGATTAACATTACTATATATATAATATCTACACATATATCAAAAGTTTAGGTATTTATCTACATAACCTCACCTTTTCATTACAATCAGATGTGAACAACAGTTTAAACTTTCTTACTTGCTTATCTTGTTCATATTATACTCCACATTCTGCACAATAAGTAATTGTTTACTAGTTTTTAGCTTTACCTTGGCTTTTCTCTTTGGCAAAAGTTTCTTTTGAGTTCCTTTCAGAGCGCGTTCAATGTTAGCCTTCTTCTTATGCACGCTTTGACTCTCGGGACGCAGAGCAAGCAACTCCTGAGCAGTAGTTAAGGCACTCCGAAGGTCGCCTGCAGTCGAGAGTTTCTTGAAAACAGATAAAGTTTTGTGTATTTCAAGGTGCCGCACCTGCGCGATAATCCATGTTCAGGGATGCCGCCAGTATCTGGACTTTTCCGTGCTCCTGCTCACTGCTCGTGCCGGTGGCATTGTTCGCATCTGGCAACTTTCCCAGCGCAGTCTCCATCCAGTATTTAGCTACCGCGTACTCTCCGTTGCGGTCCGAAGTACGCGCCATTTCCAAACAATCGCTCCAGGACATTGACGAACTGTGGCGAATGTAGAGTGGAAAATGTAATCATAATTATGGAAGTTGTGTTTACGCAACATTACCCAAGCTTGAGACCATTGACAATTCCGTGAGAGAGAGAAGCTGGTTCCAGATCGTACACTGACTGAAGTCGCAGCAGATTGAGCAACGCTGCCTCGTAATCTTCCTCGCTAGGCAGATCCAATTCCGTATCAAAGTCTGGGAGATTATCGGCCAGGTTATGAGTCACATTAGCCAGCTGTTCGATGAGCGGCCAAGTGCTTTGAAAACGATTAAGTATTGTCAGCACATTGAGTGGATTCCCCATATACTCCTCCACATTCTGCCCAACCTGTCCATGTATTTTCTCTATTTGTGCCGTCTCGCCTTTGATTAACTCCAGCTGGCTATCCAGAGCATCTATGTAGTCTCGCAGTGTATCAATCAGTGAAGTCTCACTGGCCACCAACTCCTGAAACAACTCCTCCCTGCTGGCACTCACATTCCCGGGCCAAATCAAAAGCAGCCCGAGCAGCCACAGCAATCTTTCTGCTCTCGGCATTTGCATAATTTTCTGTATTTCTTGTGGTATTTCTTTTTCCTATTCTTGACCGGGTCAATGCCTGAGTTTGGTTTGAGTTTAAATTCCGAATTTGTTGCTTTGCTTGTGCTGCTTGTGGCGCTCTTTTATGTATAATTCATCGAACAGAACACAATAACTAATTATTCAAAAGTCCGATTTATATATAAGAAAAGATTGCTGGATAGATGGAAAAAACTAACCAAACTGCTTGACTGCTGGGACTAAACTGAAGCCAAGAATCTTTACTAAAGTCGAGAAAGGTAACTCTCTTCGCAGCATCTTCTATGCGCCTCTCCAGCATTTACATTTATTAGCTTCTTATAACTCAATCAGAGAAACTTAGCGGATCAGAAGAAAGAATAAAGAGACGAAGAATGAAGCAAACAAATCGAAGCTTGCATATGTTATACAATTTATCTGGTTTCCAGAATCGTACTAGATTCAGCTGATCAAGCGCAAATGTACTTTTAATTTACATTTATCAAAGTCAAGTCTATCGAGACATACGTTCCTTTTGCCTGGTTTTACTCATGATGTTTATACTGTAAACTACAAAATATGTTATTTTGCTCTTGCTGTTATTTGTTAGCTGCATGCCAGACTCCTCATCTATTCTCGTGCCAGGCATTTTACTGGCACTTGCAAGAATATCTGAAGCCGGCAAATGGCTGCTGTCAACCTCGACTCAGTTGCATAATTCACCTGTCGGGGAAACTGAAAAGTCTGCTGGAAAATGTTCGAAAACTGTCGCTTTACACATTTTGATATCTTTTTTTCAGCAGTTGAAATAGTCAGGAGAGAACTTTGGTAAACATTTGAACAGTTGGCCAACAATTCTTTTTACGGATAAATACCAAATAAACAAATTTAATGTTAGATACGTTTATTAAGTTTTAAATGAATTTTATATTTTACAAAAATTACTCAACTAAGTTCAGGAGTCGGAATCTACTTCAACTCTTTGTAGTTCCGATAGCAGACTGACTTTGTTCACGCGCTCGAGTAATAGCAAGTTCTCTAGAAGAGGTTTGTTCTTTAGAGCATCTTCATCGTCGGGTTCTGCTTTGAGAATCTCATTGTTCAGCTTTCTGGCCAGCTTATAGTTTCCCAGTTTCAGTAGGCTTGGTGCCAGTTGCTTCAATATGTCAAGTTGCTCGACACTGGGAAAGTTTTCTGCCTCATGGAAAGCGAGTGAGCGCGCATGAAGCAGCCACTCGGCAGCGGATTCATATTGTTGTAACACATGGGAGTTTCTACCAAGTACGAAACACTCGCTGGCAGTAATGGTCACGTTCTTTTCGGTATCCGGATCATAAAAGACTACGGTCTCTACCAACTGTTCGGTTGGCATTCGACTTACCGCCTGAACTTCCAACACTTGACTTGTCGTCTTGAGTAGATCTTGCTGCGTTGGCAATTTAAATTCATTGTCTTCCAGAGTTTGTTCAAGCTTTTCTTTATAGTGCGTGAAATCGTTGTCTAGCAACACGGGAGTGATAATTTCACCTTTCCAGTTCTTAACGAAGCGACTCATGGTAGTGAAAGCATTAATCGGATTTCCATAGTAATCTTCCGTGCTTGCGATATCATCGTGCAAAACATCCACGTAGTCGAGAAATCTGTCAATCAATTTTAGCCCTAAGTAACATCGATTTGTAGTGTGGATGTCTCACCCACCTTTTGATTTCTTCCTGTTTCTTCAGCGACTTTTCTATATATTCTTCTAGTTGACTCATGAGAATGGTCTCTACTTCAAATAAAGTGTATATTTCGGATGCACTGGCCAATCCCAGGCATGTGTAAGCCATCATCAGAACCACACTCAACCGAGACATTGTTATACAGTCACTTTCCGTTCAGTACTGCCGGTTTTTTCTTTAACTTTGAGTCTAGATACCTTTATTTCCCTTTTCCACAGCTAAGCAAATATTTACACAGTTGTCTCTCCCCTTTTTTTAACCAAAATTTCGTTTTGAAAGAATGTTAAAACAACAATTGGGTCAATTAAGTTAAAACGTAACTCGGACCCAAAAAAGGTGAGTTAGCTCTTCAATTATTTAAATTCTTTTTGATTGTTGTACTTTCAACATTAAATTATATTATAAAGGTCGGTTATTAGACTAAAGATTCGTTCCCTTTTTTCGCTACTAAGGAAACTGAAACCTTTTGGGGAAAGCCTTAGTTCAAAAAGACTTAATTTCCTTTTTCTATTTGCCTTATCCTAGATTGGATGACCTGTAGGTAAGCTTTAACTCAGATTTGAAAAAAGCTTACTTATATGACAAATATTAACCTATACATAAAGCATTGCAGATTGATTAGTTACGCCCTCCGGCTACGTAACTCATTACATAGAAAGCCAGTTCTAGCTGGGATTCAAAACCTGTTGGTAGAAGGCACATTGAACTCTGCGTATTTCTCAATGAGGAACAGGTTATGTTTAATTAGGCGAGAGCGGCAGTTCTTATGGAGATTACATAAAACATTTGCATTGGCACAGAAGTCAGAGGTAGGCTGATGTCTATCGATGGGGTCAACGCAAAGAATCAGTTGACCACAAGCCGTACGTGCGTGCTGAGCCACAAGATGCTCTACATGAATAGTTTTTGTGTGGCACTTGCCTTAGTGCTGCTCTTTGGTGTCAGCCATGCCGAGTTTTACTCATCCATACACGAGATGTCCAAGGTCTTAGGCTACGAACAGAAAATGCTGCTGCATATACAGAGATTCATCGATGAGAATCAGAGCAAATTGGATTTTCTAAGAGCGTAAGTTGCAGCTGCAGTTAAACCGATGTTGAGGTTGAGGGTCACGACTAATCAACTTTTGGTACAACTCAATCGGCACAATCGACAGACGCCTGGACGAGTACGAGCGTGAGCGTAACGAGGCACTGCAGTGGGGCGAGGCATACTTCGAGAGTCCCCTGAACCAATATTTGCTGAGCAAACGCCTGACATTCGACTGGGAGCGTACGGTGAATCTAATGGCCGCAGCAACGGGCGAGAGTGGGTGCCAAATTCACTTATGTTGAAATGCCATTAAGCCTTCCCTTCCCTTCCCCTTTCCATCTCCATTCTGATCCATACTTATAGAGCCGCTGGCACGGCTGCTGCGATTACGCAAGGCGAAGTACATGCCCGACGCACGCGAGCTAGAGGGCGCCATCGATGGATTGCTGCGTTTGCAATCCATTTACAGGTTACCAACTAGGCACATTGCTGCCGGCATACTGGATGGAGTCTCCCATGGGTAAGATGATGATGGATGGAGGATAGTTTCACGCCTCAACTTCTTGTTTATTAAAGAACTCAACTGAACGCGCAACATTGTGTGGATATTGCACAACAGGCACTGCGGGATGGACACACGCAACTTTCCCATGCCTGGCTGAAGGAGGCATCGCATCGTCTATCAAGTGAGAGCCGCTCTGAGCTACAGCCACAAATCGAGGAGCTACTAGGCGAAGTCAGAGCCCGAGCAGTCAATGAGACCTTGAAAAATACAGTAGATCAAGATGAGTTTGACGAACATCCAGTAAGTAGCGAGTCTATTTTGTATTTTCAGTTATCATTTGATACTTTTTGCAGCCGTTGCCCGAGGATTATTCAAAGCTGAGCGAGTTCGATGAGTATCGCTTCACTTGCAGTGGCCACATACGACTCACAGCTGCCGAGCAGAGTCATCTGCGCTGTGGTTACCTCACTGAGACGCATCCATTCCTGCTACTAGCACCCCTGAAAGTGGAGGAACTGAGTCATGATCCACTATTGTTGCTCTATCATGAAGTTATTTATCAGAGTGAGATCGACATAATTGCGAATCTCACGAGAAACAAGATTGTCCGTGCCACTGTCATGGGCAAGAACTCAAGTGAGGTGTCCAACGTACGTACCAGCCAGTTCTCCTTTCTGCCAAAGACACGCCACAAAGTGTTGCAAACCATCGATGAGCGTGTGGCCGATATGACTGATCTGAACATGCGTAAGTGTATCTGAACTAGAGTTGTCTGTCCTATAGAGATTAAACTAGTTTTCTTACAGAGTACGCAGAAGATCATCAGTTTGCCAACTACGGCATTGGTGGGCATTATGCCCAGCACACAGACTGGTTCCATCCAAGAACCGTGAGTAATCAACTACCCAAATATGTGTAAACTCTTCTATATAGTCCACAACTTTATATTGTACCTTCCAGATCGAGAGCAATCAGGTTAAAAGTCTTGAGATGGGCAACCGCATTGCTACCGTCTTGTTCTATGTGAGTCAATTTGATTTTGGCATTAGGTCAAGCCACTTGAATTCATTGTTTCAACTACTTCTTCCCCCAATCCCCCTTCTCACTATAAACAGCTCTCCGATGTGGCGCAGGGTGGCGGCACTGCCTTTCCCGTGCTAAAGAAATTACTGAAACCCCAGAAATATGCGGGTACGTGACATGCGTCGAGAGTTGGCCGTGAGGCGTTGGACTTGTCCTAATAATATATTGTTCTCCCGTCATTTCAGCCGCATTTTGGTATAACCTACACGCCTCGGGCGTGGGCGATATGCGCACCGTACACGGCGCCTGCCCTATTATTGCCGGATCCAAGTGGGGTAAGCAAAAGGGGGTGGTGAGAACCCCAGATAATTGTTACAGTGGTGAACTAATAACTAAATCTCCTTTTATTTAGTGCTTAATCGATGGATACGCGAGTACACGCAAGGGGATCGCCGGCCCTGTTACATGTGGGACGATTCGCTCTTCAAGCTGACTGAACTGCAAGACCTGGCCAGGGCTGCAACATAGTGTAAGGGTTTCTGAAATTCCAAACTAAATAAATTGTGATGCTTTTAATGTAGGAAGTTGAAGGAACTTCCTGAAATAGTTGACTTTATTTTTGTTTACGTCGTTTTCTTACATTCATAATCCATCTAAGTTAAATTCAACATATATATTCGCATTATTCGAGCTACTTTGCCGACTCTCTAAAATATTCCATCATATGCTTCGGTTCAATATACGATAGTAATAATATGTGTGTATTTGAGTAAATTCAATATGAGTTTAAAACAAACATTTATATAAAGTATTTGATGCCAGCATAAGTTTGGTTTCGCTTTGTATTTGGATAATCGCATACTATATTATATGTTTTCTTTTCATTATGTTTTGTCTTTTGTATAACATTTGAGAACTGCATCACATCGATATTGAAACAACAATGCATCCAAACATTTATATATATTTTTTTGTAAATTTTCTTGTCTTTTATTCTTTTTTTTTAACTTTCTCTTTGAGTCTTTTATTGACTTTGGTATTTCATAATTAAAATAGTTGAGTTTATATAGTTTGTTGCAAAGGACACCGAGTGAAAGTTTTTTTCTCTTTGGTTTTTATTTTTTTGACTATGCAGTTTAACTTGTGTAAATTCGCTTTTGGTGTGAAGTTTTAAAATATACTTCAGTATTTCATTACAGAACGCTCTGCTGCTTTGCGTTTTATACGTTTATAGAACATACATATAGTATAAAGAGATGGTGGGCATTTTGCTGCTAGTTTCAGTGTACTAGAGATATAATACGTAAGTTCTTTCCGGTTTTTAGTGCACAGGTAAACACTTCCAAAGGGATTGTCGTATAGGGGACCACATGTTACATACATCGATATACAAATAGCTGTAGATAAATATACGTACATATATAATATATTGTATATATACTCGTATGTGTGTGCTCATAGGCATGTATTGTATAGTTAGACATTTACCGTTGAAAGCACACTTCAATTTTCGACTAATTTATTTCTTTCCTTTCAAATCTCTCCTTAGCCTAACCTAAAACTCATTTGTTGCCCTCTTGGGCTCTTAAAGTTCATTGAAATTACAGTTTCTTTTATATATAATAATTAATTACCATTTTCTCATTGTATTTTTTCGACTTTTTATACACCTATAAACATTCAATATAATTCGCAACATCAATAGACATACATAATATATAATTCATTATAGTTTGCATATATAGTATGCGGGTATACTTGTACTTCTATGTACTCTCATATGTAGCGTTAAGTTGTGTGTATATATGTATGTAAGTAGTATATTCTCGTAAATTTGATTAAACAATTCGCGTAGTAATAGTTCGCATTGATATATACTTCTCTTCTGGTTCTCCTTTTGATATACGCTTACGTTTTGCATTTGCATTTGCATTTTAAGTATTTTAAAGTGGAATATATGATTTTGTTTGCTGAAACTCACATCAAGATATACTGCCCATTAGGGGGCTATAAATATGCATTTACTTTACGACTCTACGACTCGCCGCGCATGTCATCTCCTTCAAAAAACATCGATACTACCCTTCAGCACGTTCGCCGATTCGCTCCCCTCTACTGCCGGCCATGTCGACATGCCGCTTAGATCTCGTAATTGCGAAATTTATTGGCCACATCGGTATTCTCGGTACCCCACTCGGCCTTGCGATTGCCATAGTACAGTGCAGCTCCGCCCTCCGAGGCGCGTCGATGGGCCGGATTGGGAGAGGCAGCGGTGAGGCCGCCGCTGCTACATCCGGCACCAGCTGGACCTCCAGCTCCAGCTGCGCCAGCCTCGGGCAACATACGATCCTTGGTTTTGGGCGTGGCCCAGTGCATGGACTTTGATTGAAGTGAAAATAATTAGACATTAATGTGAGTGCGTGTGCGTGTTCTGGGCAATTACACAACAGTTGCGGCAGCCAGTGCAACTACGAAATGTTCTCCAAATTTGGAGAGTAGCAGTTGCGCTAGCTCGCCGCATCTATGGGCATGCATGGTGTACACTTAGAATGGTATTGGATGAAGAGGCACATTCGGAAAAAAATACCAGAAAATACTTAAAGAGTGCAGGTTACTCGGGCGACCAGAATCAGGCTTATTAAGTTGGGAGTTTAAATTATACAGTAGTTCATAGTTGAAGTTAGAGTTGAATTTAGAAAGCATTTGCAGATTTATTGAGGTTGAGGTCTGGATTCGTGTGTGTGCCGCTTGTGCAGAGCTCGAAATGTCGTCTATAATGTATCACGGGTAGCCAAATTGCAGCCCCCATAATTGGCCAGGGCCGTGGGTTAGCTGGTACTGCACACTACGCAAGTTAAAACAGGCGCCGCACAAGTTCGTGCCTGTCAGTTTTGATGGATGCGTTGCCATTTTACGACGAAATTAGCGTAGAGAACGGACCGCGAGAACGGACGAGGAGTGTGAAGGCAGGGAGCTGTCGCGCTCTTAATCGAATTGAATATGCGCAAAATTCGTATCGGATTACTAATTTAATTTCAATACACCTGATTGACAGGTGTGCGAGCATGGAAAGCGGAAGCGTTTTCTGCACAAACGGCACACGGAATGCGCAGTTCCTCGGCGGCACAGGCACGTCTACAGTCTGTGGGTAAATTGTAAGTTTACTTCTCTGTGTTTGCCCATTTAGGGCTGTCTTTCGTCGTCGCTTGAGCATACCTCTTTATCCACCTTCTCGGCAATTGTGTATCTTCTCACCTGGCCGACGTGCTCCTTCATGCCCAGCCACTGCTTGTAGCTCATTGAGATGCCGCTGTTGCGCCACTTGTCGTAGACAGCGCGCTTCTCCGGGTCGCACAGCGTCTCCTTGGCCTCCTGCAATTCGAGTGTAAAACAATATGGGTGAATGAGGAAATGAGAGAGAAGGAAGTCAGCAATCAGAGGGTAGTCGCATAAACAGCAGGAAGGATTTAGCTTTCTTTTGTCTTGCTTTATAATCAATTTTCATAGCATACTTATTAGGAACCCTGTGATTTACACACACACACGCACAAACAGCAGACACATACACACACACACACACAGACACAGCCACACAGGCACATTCAGGCTTAGACAAACACATTTATACGCTCAAGTGAGTTTTGCAGCGTGCTCTACTACATATCTGTGTATATATATCAGATATCTGCTGTCCGCCTGCCTGTTTGATATTCAGAGCTCTCTCGTACATGCACATACACATTAACACCCCATACACACACACACATGTACGCACGTACACACACGTACTGCTGCTGAGATTCCATGGGCGTCTTTGTTGCTGTGATTCTTACATGATAATCAATTATTTTACTACTCATTGGCTATGTGGGTCAGCGGGTAGCGGGAGAGTTTTCCCATTTCCCGCTAACTGAGTGGCGTGGTTTATTTATCTTCAATTAGTTTTCCTCTATGGCTTAGCAGCTTAAAGTTTTGCCAGCTCGCAAGGTTATCGAAACCACAAGAAAGTCCAAACTAAGTTTGATGTATAGAATATAATGGAATAAAGGGAATATCAATTATCCGCTCAATTAGTTGCAACTCAAGCCGCTTAGCTGCTCTAATGCAGTTTGCAGCTATATTTCATGGCTATCTTAAGTCAATGTTGTATTGAATTCAAAGGGAATCCAAACATGCTTTGTCTCTCCACTTGAATCTGAATGATTCACTTGATATGTTTTATGGCCTCCATCTGCGTTTGTTTTATGGCTTGACGTTGAAACAGCCATAAATATGCTGGCAACCCAGCAAACATGGCGAGCAAAAGTGAGACATAGAGTGAGAGAGAGAGAGTGTGAGAGAGAGAGTGAAGGGAGCGAACTAACTTTACGAGCTGCAAATTGTATTTGTCGTTTTTTTATGTCAACTTCGACTGCACTGGCAACGGGTCCAGTCCCATAACTATCATTCACAAAGGGCGACTTCCGTTCGACTTGTTGCCCGGGTACCGTTAGCATTGACGCTGCCACAGCGTATAGCATGTTTTTATTGTCGATGGGGCTGACAGGACTCTAATGAGCAGCGACTCAACGCAAAGAGATGGGAGAAAGCTGTTTGGCAAAGTTTACGATTATGTCGTATGCCTTCTCACAGAAGTCGTCTGACAATAGTTACACACATATGTTATGCACACACACACACACCCACGCCCGCATGAAAACATGTGTGTTTTTATGCTTTTCGCCTGACACTGTAAAAAATCAATAATCCTTTTGCAAATAACGCACAGGAGCACAGCACTCAATGTACATATACTATATACTAAGCGCTATCGCATTGCAAAGTGCTCGCGATCTGTATTACTGAATGCGACGTGGTACCTCTCTCGCTCTCTCTCTCTCTCTCTCTCTTTACCCCGCACTCCTTTGCCGTTGACAGTTTTTGTTATTCTTTTGTTGTGCGTAAAATTCAATTTGAGGTTGGGTGTAAATGAGTTTAAATGGCTGTGTGTGCGTGCGTGCATGTGTGTGTGTGGGTGTGCAAGTGTGTGTACAAGTGTGTTTACAAGTGTGTGTGCCTGTGCTAGTGAGCGCTTTGTTTTCAGACAGCTCAAAAGTTTTGCCAGCTGACTGGCAGCCATTTTGCATGGCCAACTTTGCTCAGGCTGTATGTGTGTGCGTGTGTAGTTGTTAATTACGGCAACTGTCTACTCTGCTGGAAATTTATGTGCCATACAGTAGCAGATCAAGCGACGCCTTTAAGCCCACTTGTAGCCCCCAATAAAAACATGTTTTCTTTTCCCAATCCTCATCCTCTCCTTCTTTGCCAGCCCCTCTCAGTTCATAAGACAAACATATTGCCTCGGAGGCGAGCAAGTTGTGTGCCTTCCTCCCCACCCGAAACTGTATTAAATATGCAAAATACACAACGGTTGCCTTTTGTCTGCCGTTTGTTGCTTTAGCTTACCTTTAGCTGTTGAAACTTGGCCTCCGCCTCCTTGTCGCCGCTGTTCTTGTCCGGATGATACTGCAGCGCCAGTGCCTTGTACTCGGCCTGGATCTGCTCGGGCTGTAAGGTAAGAATGAAGGCAAGAATATGATGTAAATTAAGTGAATTGCAATAAAAAATTCCCTTTTTGCCTCAAATTAACTAAGCATTTTGTGGCATCAATTTTTCAAAGAGCGCCGCCCCTCAGCCTCAACAGATGCCTAACACATGATACACACTATACATAAGCTCTGGCTCTTCTCGGGCTCGAATGACATGCTGATTTCATGGTATCCCCCAGATAAAAAGCATATGTAGATGGATACGAAGAGATACGAGCTGAAAACGCAAAGAGAGAACGTAAACCACAAGGTGAAATTGTCGAAGGCGGGCGAAAGTCTCAGTTGACAAGACCTTATAGGGCCAGAAGGAATCAAAGGTAGGCAGGAGGGTCTCGGAAGTGGGCGTTTCACAAAAACAACAATCTCACAAACATACAGTTTGGCCGGGGGGAAAATACGCATCGGAAATTTGAGTGCGAAAAAGCACTCAAAGTTATAGGAAAGCAATAGTGTTAAAATGCCTCTGGGGTTTTAGATTTGATTTGTTTTCGGCTGATTTTTCGTTGAAATTGAAAAACTTTTTTGCGATGACAGACTGCTGTTTGACAGTGGGAGACACGCTGAAGAAGTGAAAACAATTGAAATTAATTAAGAACAAGTGTCTGCAGTGACAGCAGCAACAAGTTGTTGTTGCTCCAAGCGAAGGCGCCAGAACCAGGAAACCAACCCCCTTTGCCCCATTCAACGCACCCTTCACAGCTTGACAGTTGACTGTTGTGGGGTATGCGGCACAAAAGCGCATTAAATATCCTTTTGAATAGACGGACTCGGAGTCGGACTCGCTGCATGGGTCCCTGCTCGGCTGGAACACAAAGCCTCTTGTTGTTTGTTTTCCAAATGAAAATGGATTTTCGCGCACAATAAGAGTGCGCACAATAACCACAAAAGCCCAACTGCAATGGTGCGGAGTGGTTGTGTGTGTGTGTGTAGTTATACGACTGTCACTCCAACAGTTCGTCATTCCGTCACTTGAATATTTGCATAATTCTATTGTCAACGGCAAATTCCGTGTTTGACTGCAACTGAAGAGTTCAGAGAAATTGCCGACGGCATTAGGAATCTCTGTGCTTCATTAGCCATTTCGTCATTTCATATGCACAGCTCCTGCTGTGTTCTCTTTGTCGCGTTTGTGATGTTTGCCAAATGGCAACGAGTCGTATAATTAATTTCGACGCAATTAATATTACTCATACGACTCGCACGACGGTGACAGCACACAAACAAATAATATTGACTCAGACGAGAGGACACCACACTTAATACCACACGCAGGCACTCGCGCACGTTACCCACACACACACATACATAAACACACACACCAGCGCAGACAAACGCAATATACGCCTATAATTAACTAAATGAATCTCTGGCGCACACATCGGCTGCGGCTTCTGTTTGCACTTTGCCTGTGAGAGAGGGGCGAATGTGGTCGACTCCATTTCACCATTTCTGCAATGAAATCTGATATGGCGACAACATAGACACACCAACACACAGACACACTGACACAGATGTACAATTTGTGTATTAATGATGTGGGGCAGCAAATGATACGTTGAAGGTTCGAGAGTTTGACTATTCATGTGAAATTTCAAAGCATTTCCGCACAATTAACAAGCGCTTTCATCAGTGCTACCTACAAAGGCGCAGCAGGAGGGGTTGGCTATACGAGGGAGGTTTTAGAAATTGTCCATGTATGAAGAAAAATTTCATCTAAAGTTGAGAGTTTTGTTATAGAATCAATGTTACGTTAATTATTCCATAATACTACTAAGAGCTTCCCATTTAAACAATTCAATTGTAAATAATGTATCCGTTAAATAAAGAAAAACTCAATCTAAAGTTCTTTCGTTATAAGTTCTTTTTAATATAATCAATATAACTGTAAACTTAATCTTTAATAAATCGAAATACAAATGCAGTTTCTGTTACGACTTCTACGTGTTCCATCATAAACTTAATTCAAACAATGTGACTCATTAGAATGTCACACTATCTCGGAATATCCCTCGCCAATCGGAATTGCAATTGAACTGTAAAAGTTTTCTGCTGCAATCGAGTGTAATAATTGCATAATGCAAAGCAATTAACTAGCCAATTAAAGCCGTGCTGCTCGATTAATATGCATTGCCGTGAGATGAACTATGCCAGGTTTCCGGCTGATTATTCCGCACTCTGCATCGACTCTCTGTGCGAAACGCAAATGCAAATGAGACTCGATCCCGAAATCCAATTGTGCCACAGAGATTTCCCATTTGTTGTCGTCATACATTTGTGAATACATGTACATATATATCGCACATATATATTATTATATATGAATATATGTCAGCTGCAGTGCCGTGTGTCTACGACATATGTAAATTTGCAGCACACTATCGCAAAGGTTTATCTGAACACAATAGGCAGCGCATCCATTGGTGAATGTATGTGCATGCATACATATATGCGAGTAAGTATGTCTATCTGTGTGTATCTACTGAAAACAATTCAATTCATTTGCGCAGGAGACAATTGATCCATGCAAAAAGTGCCACAATAAAGTCGAGTTGTCAAGCCATTTAAATTGCTGCAATTTCATGAGATGAACCGCAAAAACGTTGGCCAATTAAAAAAGCTCTTGAGACAAACCTCAACTACATTGCAATGGAATAAGGTTCTAAGAAGAGGTAGAAATATTTGCATGTTTAGCTGACGTTTGACTGTAGATATGTTTCTCCTAAGCTTATTTCTATCCCAAGAAACGAGATATTCTCCGAATTTGTTGATTATTTGAAGTTAATATACTTATAAAGGCAACAGATTTATGCTCCCTAATACAAACCCAGCGCACAGCAGACAGACGGGCACTTACAACTCAAGTTTATTAACTGCCATATAAGTAAGACGTCTTTGCCAAGTTTCATAAGTAAACGTGCATTTCTTAAGCTTTATAATTTATGTGCACCTGAAATATTCATGACAGACTTTGGCAAATGTCTGTTGTCTGTACTGTACTATATCCCTGTTTGATTATTTATGCGGGCCCATTTCGCCATTTTCTGTTTGTTCTGCAGCAACAAGAAATACTGTCTGAATTTCAATAAAACTTAGTTCCAGTAATGATAAATATTTTGCATTCAGAAAAAAAGTCATTTCTGCTTAGCGACCCCTTGTCGACTACCCTTATCACGTGTGTATCTCTGTGAGTGTGTGTGTGTGTGTGTGAGAGAGCTCGTGCATAATTCAATATACGATAGAAGGCGATGCAATCGACAGCTTGAAAAATTGCCAACATTAATATGTTTACAGGTGGAAAATTGCGGCAACGTCAAACATTTTTCATGCCAATGAATTTGATTATGCCAGCGCAGGTGGGAAAGTGTGAGAGCGAGAGAGATAAGGAGAAAGAGACATGGCTTCCAGCTATGTGAGTGAGTGCTCTTAATTTTGTTATTGAAATTTCCTGAACCAGAAAATGTGATAAGCCCCGGGCGAATGTTGTGTGACAAGACATTATAAGCTGCACAGAGATTTTTGTAGCTCTTTCAGCGAGCTGGCAAAGTCAACAAAATGCCTTTAAAACCAGGCTGAAAGTGTTTTTTTGTGTGAGTTAACAGGATGACACGCACACTCATGCACACGCATGCACGTACATCAGGCTAATGCAAATTACATTGTGTCTGTTGCTGCCACAAAATGTGACACAACTTGAAATACAAAATAATTGCCCGGCTTAAGTTACGCCACACACACACTCACAAGCACACACAGCAGAGATTAGGAAGCTTAGCCCAAAAGTTTCAACTTAATTAAGGGACTTATGGACAAATGGGAAAGTTTTCAAGACTCTTTCCCCTTTCAATGTCGGCGAATCTTCACAAACTACTATAAATTTGAGCATTTAATTGCCACTTGTCAGTTCTGACTGCAGTTGAACGCAAGCTGGAAACGAGACGGAGAGAGAGTGAGAGAGTGGGACGGAGATAGTTGCGATTACTTGCAATTCTTTGCTTCAACCTCAGCCTGCCTCGACTCAACTGAGAGAGTCGTAATTGAAACTAATTCTTAAAGCAAATGCCCCGTCAGAGCGTGTCAGAGCCAAGTCAGGAGACGTCAAGATGAATTTGATTTCGTTTGTATCTCAATCTCAAACCTGCTCGCTGTTGTTAGCTTTATCTTTGTCTTTATCTGCTGCGGCAACGCCTGCGGTTGTCACCTCCACCTCCAACGCCTCTCACGCTTCCACGCTTTGTGGCAGCATCGCAAAAGTTGTGCTCAATTCAATTAAATCCTAATTAAATTTGCGTCAAAAGCCTCACGATGTCGGCTAATAGAGGCGTCGCTTCCACAAATATTTGGATTGGTTATGATCTTAGGCAATTATCGGGCTTAATTATTACTTAGAACTCTTATCTTACCGATGAGGTCTCATCGCAGTGCAGCAGCCCGTAGAAGTCCTCGTTGGGGCTGCGTTTATAATTGATTATGGCATCTACAGCGCTCATTTCGACGGAGTTTTTCTTTTATGGCAAGTTCAATTAACTGAGTTGCGAAAGAAAATTAGAGATTATCAAACTGGATTATGATATATACGAAAGTAATTTCATTAACTTGGATTTTTATTTGATCTCAAAGTTTAGTTCAGTTGTATTTCAACATCAGTTTTATACATATTGTTTTTCTTTTTATTTCACTTTAATTTGTTGATTGGAAACACGTTTTGGCTCTGATTCATTCGCGAACTAACTAAAGAACAACAAAAATGAATTCAAAACAGTTTGCAGGGCCTTTCGAAACTCTCAATCGAATCGAAATAAGTAAAAATGAAAGCAACAAAAACCACAACAAATGACCTTCAATAAACAAATAAAAAAAACGGTTTATAACAATTAACGGCTAAAAATAAGTCAAGTTAATGAGGCGCATTTAGAAAACCACACAAAAACAACAACAACAACAAGAAAAGACAAACACAAATCAGAACTCGATTCAATTTCGATTGCGGGTCACTTTCACTTAGCAGCTTCAGCCGAAGAGACTCTTCTGGCACTTAGTTAAGACAATAACAAAAGCAACAACAAGTAAATAAACAATGCGCCTCATTTACAACTTCTGTTTGTTTGTCGCCTCGCGCGCTCACAATCAAAACAAGTCAACGGAAGAGCACCGAATGTCACTTAGGAGGAGAAGACAGAGTCGCAGTCTCCGACTCAGTTTCAGTTTGAGTTTCAGTCACTACACATAAAGCTCACTCCCACTCTCTCTATCTCTCTCTCCGTCTCTCTCTCTTTCTGTCTCTATCACTCTCTGGCACTCTTCCACTCTCTCACACTCTCAGTCTCTATCTTATTGTGTTGGATCTGTGTGTTGTCTTGCTTATTACATTTGGAAGCGCTCACGATGTGGCTGGCGACGCGTCGAAATTGAAACTGCCAGAGGCTCAGAGCCGACTCGGCTTGGCTCGGCTCAGGCTCACGCACTGGAAGAGCTTGTCGCTCTGCCGAGAGAGCTTGCGTTCCCGAAAAGCACTCGCACTACGCAATGGATGAACTTTTAAGCACCTTTGACTTTGGTTTCGACCAGCTTCCAGTGAGAGATAAGAGAGCGCGCGCGTATTCAACTTTCGAATTGAGTTCTTCACACTTATGCTGACTCACTGCGGCTAAAGCGGCAGATCTGGGTTAAACCATAGCTGACTAAGCGCATATGGGTACTTTACCCAAGTAATCGGAACTCGTTTGCTGTAGAAGAACCCAAGACAAGGCGGCAGACAATTGCATTCGCTGAGCTTTCAAGTTTGTGGCCGCTTCCAGCTAAAGAGCTTTCGCATAAGAGTATGCATGCTGTGTGCGAAGCTCTGTTATGCCATAAAAGCGCAGCGGAGCTTTATTGTACTAACTTGCCATAAATACCGTATTTATGGCAAACCATCTTGGCTCGCACTTGTTGCATTGATTGATGAGGGCTTCGATTTGCCCTATCGTCAATCCCTAGCTCAATTTCCACACAAGGAAATGGCACATTTTCAGCTCTAGATGGTCATCGATCTGTGTGTGGTTAACGACGGGCGCGTGGGCGTGGGCGCGTGGCACGTTCCAATCGAATGACATAGAAACGCTTTTCAAATTAAAAGACGCAGCCAAGTGTGGAAAATGCCACGAAAGTTTGTGGCAAAGGGACTGGGACTGGCACTGGGACTGAGACAGAAATTGAAATTGTAATTTGTAAACTGTTGCATGCTTTCAGGCGGCCGGCAAATGTCAGACTCGAAAGTTGTTCTTAGACAGGCAGGACATCGAGTCTAGTCGAACGTTGTCGGCCCTTGCCCATAAATGGTGCGGCCCAAAAATAATTTCCGCCCATAAATCATCATAATGGCAAAGGCCCAGCATATGGTAGCTTGGCAGGCAAACGAAATGAAGATGAAACAGTTTGACAGCCAGCATAAAGTCCACGACAGACGCACTGACTGGAGTTCTCTGTGAATGTGTGTGGGTGTCTCATTGTGTGTGTGTGTGTTGGGCAGTTCAATTTGTAGATGTCACACACACGCACACATAGAGAACCCAACGAACGTTTTAATTAGACAAAAGAGCTAAGCAACTATTTATTTCCATTTTCTGTTGCCCGCAGGCCACAGCCAAAGACACCGACCAAATAGACCGAAGATATACACCAGCCATCAAGGTGGGACTAGGTCTGGCAACGAGGATTGCAAACAATTGCAGGGACATGTCGTGCCAGTCGTGTGTCCATTTGTCTGCACTTCTATTGCTTCAGCCATCTGGTTTAAAGTGAAAACACGCAACTCAAACAAATCGTTTGGGCAAGAGAAATAAACTTCCATTTGTCCTGCAGCTTGAAAATCTCTACCTCTCTCCCTCTCTCACTCTTCTCCCTCCTACTCTGTCCCTCTCTGTATCTGTGTCGCTGTCAGTTTGCGTGTAGCTGCAGTAGGAATGAAGCACATCGTTAAAATAGAACCAACTGCAGCTGAGGCAATATCTGGCAATAAATGAAGGTTTCCAATTTTCGGCAGTGCTGTTAAATGCTCTGAGGAACATGAATAAACTACTTTTTAAAGTCAGTCAAAATAAAATGGCTAACAAACATACTGAAAAGAAAATGCCTTACAGATATGTTCAATTAAAATGTCATGTAAATCAAAAATTCACTTTATATGACAAACTCTGCTCGGCACCCATACGCCATCTAGGGACCACTGAACCCCTTATTGGATATTGCAATTTCGTTTCAAAATTGACAGATCTACGAATGAACGAGTGCAGTGCAATAAATATTCCAAAAGTCGAGAAAAAATAAAAGGCAAACGGAAACTGAGTCGTTTTCTGATTTCTGTTTTGCATCTCTGCGTCAATTGGCAGCAGTTTGCAGCGCCGCAAGCTTTTCAATTGCAGCAAATTGACTTGGTAGAGCAACACATGAATCTGGTCGAGGCTAGCAAAACGCATTAAGGCGCCTGTCAGTCGGTATACCCCGTCATACCCCACACCCTCTGTCAAGGGGTCTATGGCTTATCCTAGGTCAGCGCGTAAGTCAACGACACTTCACAGAGAGAGGGGCAGAGAGAGAGAGAGAGAGAGAGAGAGAGAGAGAGAGAGAGACCTCGTTGAATGAAACGACAGCTTGTTGGTTTATAATAAAAAGTGCTTCAATTACTCTGTGCAATTCACAACTACCAGTGAAGGATGTGGGAGTAAATCGCAGGGTAATCAGGAAGGGAACTCGCTCTGTGTTCTTCCTTACTCTGCTTACTTGCTGGAGATTTTCTTTATGTCTTCGCGTTTCGCGACTGTCTTCGCTTTGTTTTATTACCCGTTGTGCGCTGTCTGCCCTGTAATTTATTTATGCACATATACATACGTGTTTATATATACATATGTATATGAGTGTGTGTGTTTATCCTATAAAAATTTCACATAGCCAGCTGACGCACAACCCGCAACGAGCTGTTGACAAAGAAATTACTTATTAATCACATTTGATATTTCGACACCCCAGAAGCCAGAGGATGTATGAGATTCTGCGCCTGTGTGCCCGTATATCCCTGTATGTGTGTGTAGGGGTGTGCCTGTGTGTGAGTGCTTATTATCCTTTGCTTGCTGGGCCTGTAATTTGCTCTCGGTCCTCCTTAATTGACTTCCGCGAGCTATCACAGAACGGCAATATAATCAGGCTGCCTCATCTACGTCCATAGAGACGCGTAGCTGCTTCTGTAGCTGAAACTGTCTCAGTATCTGTATCTATAGCTGTAGCTGCTGGCGTATCTATAGCTGTGTCTATGCAGATATTTGTGTCGTCTTGTATTGCGTTGCGTTGGGCAGCCAAAAACACATTTGTCGAGCATTAATTTTAGAATATTTTTCATGTCTTGCGTTTATCCGACTTTGCTTTGTTTGCACAACGCAGCACTTGTCGTTCATATATCTTGCTTGCAGTCGATGATCATACAGGAAGTTTGCACAGCCCGTCCGATGCAATATCATCTCAGCAACAGCAACAGCAGAGGCAGCAACAGCAGCAGCATCAGCGCATCATGAATGAAATCTTGAAATGCGCTCATACTGCACTATGCCATCGTTAGCTGTGCCAGACTAGCAGACACCCTGTATGCGTGTGTGTGTCTGGCAGTCTGACAGCCTGGCCGGGCATCATATGCCAACTGCAACGCGGCTCAGCTGTCGAACGTCGGCCAGAAGCAAATGCCAGACAGAGCAGGAATAGACAGGGAGAGACCCACACAGAGGGCAGTGAAGAGAGCGTAGAGATATTCCCCTCTCTCTTGCTCTTCATTCTAATTGCAGTCAGTTTCAATATGTTTAGTTTGCAATGCACTCACAGCGGATTTATTGACTATACTACAAGGTTGACTTCAAAATATTTATTTTATTTTATCATTTTCTAAACTCAGATATATTATGTAATATTAAATTTAAAAGGAACAATCTGGTGTGTATTATTCTTTTATTTGTATTATTTATATTGTTATAATTATAATAATATATTTAATTATTACATATATTTATTCATTGCTTGATAATATTTAACACTTTATTTATATTATCCATCGTGGGAGATGCAAGAAATACGTTGCGTGCTATAAAAATATATATTTCATCATACGTTAATTTAAAGTTTAAATACAATAAATAAAAAAGTATTTTAATATTTTGTATGTTTTTCTGATATTTTCCAGGCTAATTAGTAGTTAATTGCTTAAGAAAATTACCCCAATTAATTACATTTAGCTGAATATATGATTTCATTGAACAGATTAATTAGTTTGTAATTTGATAATTTGTTATGTGTACAATATTTTTATTTATTATATTTACCTCTCGATAGATAGCTTACCTTTACCTGTTTGGCCTTGATGTTTATAAAAACAACCTGCAAATATCTTTTGTAATAACAGTGCAATTCCACATGCCCCGTTGTAAATTGCCATACATGTCCACAGTCAAGTGCAAGGGTATTGCACAGTCGGTGCTCTGCCTAATGCGGTCTTCACTTGCTCTGCGTATTGTTTAGCAAGGGGGGTACGGGTGCGGGGTGCGTTCGAAAATAGCGCCAACAAGGCAGCACGTGGTGTGGGGGAGCAGTTACAGATTTGACATGCGTCACGGCTCACGCCCCCAGCAGCAAGCACTAATTGCAGTTTGTGCGGCATTTCGAATGTTTCAGTGTATTCAATTTTTCAGTTTCTTTTTCAAATGTTCAAATGTTGCCTTCCAATTTGGCTTCAAGCACTTGCAGCGCCAGTGGCAGCCGCAGCAACAATTAGCAAAACGACCGAGCGGCAGCTGCTCGCCCCAAAATATTGAATTGAACATCAACATCAACATCAAAATCCGAATTCTGAATTCAGAGCGAACAAAGAGAGCGGAGCAGAGGCTGCAGCCAGAGAGACTATGGCTGACCTGCTCGCACTTGTGGCTTAGCCGCGACTATTTTGGTGATCGCCAGCAAGTTGGGCATCTCGCTCGCCGGGAAAGCACACAGTCAGATGCAGAGGCAGAAGAAGAGGCAGCAGCAGCTGAGGCAGAAGAAGAGGCAGCAGCAGCAGCAGACGTAGACGCAGACTAATACCAGCACATGCACACAGACAGGGGCACAGATACATAGACAGTTTGTGTCCAACTAGTCGTATGTATTTGGTACATTTTGGTCGCTCTCCGGCGGCAGCGACGGCAACGGCGGCGGCGACGGCAGCGGCAACGGTTCCGGTGCCACAGGCCAGACGGCGAGCAGTGCCATCGATCGGGACAGAAGCCTCAGAATCGTGTAATTTGCCTCGTGCGTTGACGCTGGGCGCTGCTGCTGCTGCTGCCTTTGCTGCTTTTCTTATTTTCAAATTACAAATTTCTAAATTCAATTTTCAAATTTGCAATTTATTGCTGCACAAGTGAAACAAACTGAATTTTGTTCGCAATTTATGATTTTCATATTAAATGCGTACACAGAATTTCACTTTGTTTCACTTGTGTCCGCTTGTCGTGCTTCCGTTCCTCGTTGTTTGCATCACACGTTGTTTTCTTCGTTGTTGTCGTCGCTATCGCTGTCGTTGTCGTTGTTCCTTGTTTCGTTGTTTCGTTGTTTCGTTGTGTCGTTGTTCGTTGTTATCGCGTCTTTCGTTGTCGCTGGCCGAGCAGTTACTCTCTCAGTGTCGAGCACAGCCAGCGCCAGTGATCATCCCAAGGAGCAGCAGATCTACTCCAAGCATATCAGAGATATACGAGATTTATAGAGATATTCATTAGTCAAACGTGTCCGTGTCGTGATCGTGAACCGGAACGGGTTGGTGAACGGTGAACAGTGAAAAGTTTTCGAATTTCCAATGAATTTGATGCTCTTGTTTATATAATAACCCAAACCGCACACCAAAAGGAAAAGAAATAAGAGAGAGAGAGAAATCGAGAAGAATAAAAAATATTCATTTCTGGTTTGGTTTTTCTGGTTTTTCAGGCGAACCAAAGTTGAGAAATTTCCCATATTCTGTGAGTGTGCTTGTGCTGCTCTAGTGTGCGTGTCGGTGGGCCACTATAGTCGCTATATAGTATTGAATTTAGTGAACCAAGTGAAAGTGACTCGAAAGAAAGCAGCAAAACAAAGCAAGAGATAAAGATACAGATACACAGAAAACACACAAGAAATACAATACAGTTTATCAAACATGTCGGACATTGAGGATGTTTTCGGTGGCTCCGAGGATCAGACCGAGGAGCAGAGCAAAGCCCAGACGGATGCGGCACCCGCTGAGGATGCCGAAAGCAAAAGCAGCGTTGTCACGGAACGCACCGAGGAAGTGATTCCCGGCGAAAGTGAGAAAATGGTCACCGAGACAATCGACGAGGATGGCGACGTGGTCGAGGAGACCACCGAAGTGACCCGCAAGACCGTCAAGCGTACCATGAAAATTACCGAGGTAAGTTCAGAGTACATTCTAGAGTAAGATCTGCGCAAAAATACTGGAAAAATACCGACTTGTTGGGCTACACAACCAAAACATGTCAAAATAATTTATTTACTTATATGCGAAATATTATTTCTGTGGCTCTGTGGGAGTGTCTCTGTGTGTGTGCGTGTTTGTGTGCGCCTTAGCAAATTGTTTATATGGCTGCCGAAAAGCGGTAAATCATCGCATACATTATACGATTATTGTGCGACGCTCCGATCTACATAACATATCTCTGTGCATAGGATTTATATAGACATCATGCTATATGTACGCTGTCACACATTCTCTATGCACATGTGTATGTGCGTGTGTGTGTGTGTTGGTTTCTGGTTCAGCCACACTTTCTATAGGCGACGCCTGGCAGCAAATCTCGAAAATTTGCAGCTGTTTTATTTCGGCGCAAATTACGAATATCAAAAAACGCAAAATACCAAAAAATTATTGTTAAAAACAAATCACTTAATGCGTTGCGAGGCGCAGCAACAAAACACTAAACGAAAGCAGAAGCAAGAATAAATAGAAGTGGAGACGAGACTATAAAAAACAAATTGCAGATGAAGAAGAAGAGTGAAAGCAACTCATGATGAAATGCAATAAATCCGCAACGAGTGGCGCAGGAATTGAGGTTTCCGTGTCTTGCGATGAGACGACAACAGCAGGAATAGGAGGAGAAACGGCAGCAAGGGGAGCAGTGGGAGAATGGGGGCAGGCAACCACATTTGCAATTAATTGCTACAAATTTTGCTGTACAAATTACAAATTGCATTTCCGGTTTGGCTGCGCAGCGACGCGTGCGGTCCGTTTGTAACGATAAAGCATATAGGGGAAACGATATAACAGCTTCCCTGCCCCCTCCCCATGTCCTGCTCCCCTCTTCTCACACACCCCCAGACTATATTTTATGATCGTCTGTGCGTAAATGTTTCAGTTTTCCTTTTGTTTTTGTGTTGTTTTTTTTTTGTAAATTTTATGGTGCCCAAATTAAATTTGCATTGCGATTGCTCTGCGAGGAGTGAGTTGCCATTTCGCCAGTCTGCCCAACGTCCTTTGCCTGCTTGGCCATAAAAAATAGGCAGGCAAATTTATGCAGGGCAGAAACACACACATGCATGTGTATGTGTGTGTGTGTGAGCGTGTGGGACCGCTTTAATGCTGCCATGACATTGGCTTAAAGGCAAATTGCGAAATGGATTTTACGAACTTTGCAAATCGGTTGCTGCGTAGTTAATCAGGCTAATCAGCTTTGGCTGAACATTTGCCTGAATTTACTAAGCCAATATGTAGGAGAAGGGATGCATAATTCTACTCTGCCTCTCTCTCCTTCTCTCTTCGGATTAATCTCACATTATGAACTGCCTTTCAGCCAGTGTCGCCTAAGCCAGCAGCAGCTTCAGCTAATTGCGTTGCTGAGCCTGAGTTGGTTGAGCTGTCCCGGCTGCTGATGCTGATGCTGCTGCGGCTGCTCTTTAATGAGTCACGTAGCGTGTTTTGTCATTTTTATACCCGTTACCGCAGATGGGGTCAGCAGAGCAGTTGCCGCAAGTTTACGTGATGCGAGGCAAAGTTCAAATGAGACCGCAAAATCAGTTTAATGAGCAACATGAGCGAGAGATATGCGAAAGATATGCGACATGCCATAAATTTTACACTTGATTTAACAGTAGTTTTGCGTTTCTGCTGGAACGCGTCTTCTGTTGATTTTGCCTAATTTCCTAATGGGCCAAAACAGATTAACAGGAATGACCTGACAAAGGCAGCATGAAGGGGAGTTAACTGGACAGGACTGGTTGGATTCTCGCCTGGACAGGGCAGGGAACTGCGCCCAATGAGCCATGCCAATTAGTGTAACAGGGCGTGAAAGATCACACACAAACACACACACACACCTACACAACCCACCTCTCACACACACACAAAAACTCTCGACGCGGTTTTGGCTTGACATGAACATGCGGGCACGCACATAAGTACAGGGGAATTTGGGCAGCTCAAACCTCATGCACAAGCTTTGCGCTTAGCTAATTTGTGTGTGGGTGTGCCTGTGGGTGTGTGTAGGTGGATGTTTGTGCAACATTGTCGACAACTTTGCATTGTTTGTCCAGGCACACATGTCAGCAAAGTCAATGCAGTGTAGTGCGAACAATGCCAGCCCTGCCTTAGCTGTGCCCTCGCGTGCGTCACTCATTGTGGCAGCTGTCAACGGCGCCAGGCGCCTCTGCAGAGTCCAAGCGAATAACTCATGTCAGACACGCACGGACATGCATGTGATGTACGGCGTTCATTATGGCATTTAGGTGTGACAAAACAAGTCGAAAAGAATTCAATGTCACGCTGCGGCCACTTGGTTTTCATTCATTTGTTGCAGCTCCCTCCCTCTCGATCTCGCTCAAGGTAACAGCACCACCACCCGTTGCGTATACGACGCGTTGGGCCAGCCTGAACAAAATATTGACCGCACGCAGTTGATTTTCGGTCAGCGTTCAGTTTTTCTTTGCTTTGCTTTTATTTATTTGCGCAAACAATTTATAATTTTAATGCATACACGCATGCGGGTGTGCGCGCGTGTGTGTGTGCGTGTGTGTGTGTGAGTGTTAACTGAATACAATCTAAATATGTTTATATAATTGAAAAGCAAACCCGAAAACATCAAGCAAAACACAGCGCCTAAGTATGCCAGCACTATGTACGTCAGGCAGGAGGAGGCGCACAGTGGCCAGCGGGGCGTGGCATGTACAAACTGTTCATATGCCCGAACGATGCCCACATCATCACCAATATGCAGATGTATATGTGTGTGTGTTTGCAGTATATAAATACAGCTGCCAAATTGTTCGACGCACTGGGGCCCACTGGGCGTATGATAAACGTGCCATTTATTTTGGCAGTCGTCGGCGGCTGTTTGACTTTTTGAGGCAGCGCAATTTTTGCACGCTACGCGGCGGCGTGAACGTGCGAGCATTGTTTGTTGCTATTGTACTTGGCATAAATCAGTTTTATGAGTGGCATATCTCTTTCCCCTCACTCTCCGCTCCGCTCTCTCTCGTGTAATTTACAAGCACTTTTCATAACTTGCCTGGCATTTTATTTATTAGCCCAAATCGCTTTTGATTTCGACCTGCCGCAACGGAAATCTGCCCGCCAGCTTGTTGTTAAAGTCAGCTGAAGCAACAACAAAGAGTTTGAGTGCCTCAAGTACAAACGCACACACACACACGCACAGTGTGTGTATCAACTGGACAAAACAAAACAAAGCAAATAATTCCATTGGCTGCCATAAACTTCCGCCGCAGCCGCCGTCGCCGCCCGCTGGCGGATATTCAATTGATATTTACTTATTTCAATTACATTTCCTCCCTCCCCTGCAAACCCAAAACACAAATTCAATTTACAAAATGTTTTGCGTAGTTTTGCAAGTCCAACCCCGACCCTTGATCCCTCTGCCCGAGCAACTCTTAACCCAACAGCAGCCTCAGCTGTGTATCAATCTTCTGGCCAGCGCACAGAAAGGCAGAAGAAGAGCATAGCCAGCCAGCAGCGAAATCCCGCCATACCCCTCCCCGCCCCTTTCCTTGCCACAGCACTTCACCTCTTGCTGGCCTGGTCTTTGCGGCTCGCCTTCGTTGCCGTTGTCTGTTGGCAAATCAATGAGGAAATTTGCAAATTGAGTAAACTCAACGCATTGCAGGCAAATGCTCTGCCTGCCAGCTATCTCTCCATCTCTCTCCCTCTCTCTCTCTCTCTCTCTCTCTCTCTCTCTTTGGCATGGCTGGCACATGCAAATGTGCTAAAACACAATTAACCTGGCTAAATAACCAGGCAGAGTCGGCTTACAGTGCCGGATTGGTTAAATGGATACTGAATGGAAACGGAAACTGTGTTGGCAAAAGACAATGAGAGAGTAACACTTTAATACGTTGTGTTCTCTGTGATTTGGTTGCACAAGGACTGCACGACTGTAAGATACCCTACATTGTTAAATAAAACTTGTTTTCCTTTCATTTGATAGCAAACTCTAGACTTACTTTTCTTTTACTTGTTGAACTTTTTTCAAGTGTTCTGGCTTTGAATACCTCAAGCTACTTAAGGACTCAGCTTAAGTCCAGCATAACAATTCGATGCTGATAACAAAGCTGCAATTGGCTTTGCAAATAAGAAATTTGAATAGCAAATTATGCAGCGCGTTGAATGCAAATGAAACTGGCCAAGTCGGAGCAGGCAATTAGTAGTTAAGCCAGCCGAAGAGTGGCAATGTTTGGAGTGGAATAACAGACACATACATAGACACATTCAATAGAACTACTAGAATAGTATGGCATGTTTATCTTCACCTGTTTATTGCTGCTGCTCCCACTTTCCCCCTGTGGCATTTGCATAACCCAATTAATAATTTAACGGCAATTTGATGTCAGTTTGTCTGTTTATTTTCTCGCATCTCTCGCGTGATTTGCAGCAATGTTGTTGTGCGAAGAGTCATAAATAAATAATAATCGCAATTCATATTAATTTCCATTATTCTGACAAACGACAGACGGATGCGGAGGCGGACGGTGGGAGGGCCAGTCTGCTGCAATCGACATTTAATCTACCTCATAATTCAATGTTTTCCAGATGACACTCGCCTTGCGAAATATGAAATATGCTCCATGGTTTCCTTTCTCTTTCCCTTACCCCTTCCACTTTGCTCTCGTTGACTTATTTTCGGTTAGTTAACTACGAGAAGGAAAGCCCATCAACAACCACAACAAGTAGAACGGCAGCAACAACAATAAATGATGCAGAGCTGTCATTATCAGTTGCCACGATTCGTCAGTTTGCTCTTTCATTTCCATTGACTGCGATTTCCCTTTTTTGCCCTTTCTCTTTCGCTTTGTTTTCCCGCTCGTTTATATTCATTATGAGCATTTTTTATTGACTTGCCAAAAACATAATTGCTTTGCGCTTTTTGGGAAATATTCTTTAAAGTTATAGATTGTAAGTTTGACTGAGTGTTGTGTTTTTGCTGGGAATGAATAAAGTTGCCGATACAAAAAAAGAGAAAATAGATTCTTTTGTATATATTAAACTCAAGCAGTTTCAGTATCCGTTACGTAATATATCTAATGTAGGCTACTAATTGACTTTATTTATATCTTATTAATTGTAATTGATTTATTAATTGATTGTAACGGATTTCTTTATTATGTTAACGATATTTAATTTTCGAACCGATATTTGTAGTCCGCTTGCTTAAAACCGATATTTGTTACTTACTCAACACTTATTGTTAGGCTTGATCAATGAGTTATCGAAATGTGGCGGTACATCGATTATAATAAGGCTGAGGAGAACTTATCGAAACTTAGACGCCAAGCGCACAAACGTCGATTAAGAAAAGATATTTTTAAATAATCCAATCAAATTAATATTGAGATATAAAGTGTAAGAATATATATAATAAACGCCGAATACTAAATCCATTCCTTGTACATTTAGCTGCGCATATCCATCAAGAACATCTAAGCAAATGGACTCATTCTTAGAAGTGCACATTAAATTGTTTATCCCCCATGCAGTTTCTCTGTCATTGTTGCATTCTCACTTCCTCACCTGATTATCATTAACATTGTGAGTCGAGTTGAGTGGAATTGGCATGTCGGACATTCATTCGTAGCCCAACAATAGAAATGCCAAATAGTTACCTCAAAATATTAGAAAATATGCCAAAAATTTGTCAGCAACAAGACAAAAGCGCTTGAAATCGAAAGTTGTGCTGCACTTGACCCCCCGTCGTCAGCATTCCTCCCTTTCCCACTCACATATATATATTTATGTATATATATCTGTGCATGTTTGCATATTCTCCTCTGCAGCTGCAAGTTTATAGCAAGTGAATGTAATGCGCATTGCGCTTCGCCTGCTTTGGCATGAGGCGAGAACAAAAGGCACTCGAAATTCGAAAATTGCTGCGACTGCGATTGAACTGCAACAGTTTTTTTGATTGCATTTCGATGTTGCTTCGATTCGATCAGTTGCACTACAAGACTCAAAAACAAAAGAAGCATCGAGAGAGAGGCGAAAACGGACAAACGGAAGAACGGAAAAACCTAAAACGAAAATAAGCTAAGCCGAAATCGAATCGAATTGAAAAACTATTGATTTATTGCTGGAGTGGAATAAATAGATTAGTTTTTCCTCGATTCGTTTCCATTTGGAATTTGCGTAGTTTCTGACGTGCGGCATGTGTTCGATGAGTCTGTGCGTGTGTGTGCCTGTGTGTGTCTACTCGTGTGTGCGTGGGTGACCAGCTCGATGATATATTGTAAAATTACAATACACAAATAAATAGTGGACTCGTTTGATATCTACGTTGTAAAGGCAATTGCGCAACAGGCAGAGCAGCCCAGGAACGAGCAACTAAATCGTGCAACCAACTGGGGCAACTGGCACTTTCAAGCGTTTTTCTTAATACTGAAAGCGGATTAGGCAAAGTTCCAGTGGCAACTGTCGAACATGGCTATACTCGATGAGAAGGTAAGAGCTCTGGTCCCTCATCCCCTGATGCCCACCTGATCCCCTGCCCCAGGCTGCTCTTAAAAGGTAAATTAAAATCCTGCTAAGCTGCTGTGGCACATAGAACAACAACGAGCACAACAACAACGAGAACAACAACATTGCCACGTCCAAAATAAGCTTATTCACACATTTTACTTTGGCCTTTCGCTGGTCTTTTCTACTTAGTCTTTTCTTTTGTTGTTCCTCTCTTTGTTGTTGTTGTTGTCGTTGTTGTTTCTGCCTGCTGCTCACATGTTTTCCTGTGTAGCAGAGTGTAGGTGTGAAAATCACTTGTCAATCTTTTATGTAAAGATGCTGCCATACGAATCTGTCACCTGCCTTGCTCGTAAAATTTTGTCTCTTGCTTCCGTTTTCTTTGCACTTAATTGTGTCTGCTTCGCAGTCGCAGTCGCCGTCGCAGTTGGCGTCGCAGTCGACGCTGCTGTGCGTGTGGTTCAAGGTGAATTGACGTCGCCATCAGCGTCGCAGTCAACGCCAACACTTCAATGCATCTTTCAATCGTCTCTCCCCTGTCGCCCTCCCCTCGTTCCTCTTGCCCGCAACCCGTTGAGGGAAATAAAGAGAAAAGCGCACAGTGAGCGACGGCAGAGATTGAGCGACTAGCAGATGCGCTGTAAATATGCAAAACCAAATTAGATATAAAGGAATTTCAAGTTGTTTAAGGAATTGGATTAATGTATTCCCATTAAGTCATAGAACAACTTCCTTACTTACTTAGTTCATTTTTGACTGGGTCAGTCCCAATTGCAGCTACCCTCTTCGCTTCGCTGAGATATGCTCTATATATATAAATACTTACAACTTTTGCCACTGCCAAGGACTTTTGTTGCCTTCGCTTTGACTTTGCCTTGGGCGGTGTGTGAGGAAAGTGGTGGGCGTGGTGCGGTTGGTCTTCGCTGGGCCGTTGTCGATGTTGTTGTTTATTTTGGCTGGCGGGTTATTTTTCGCTTCGTATTTTTCACTTAATAAAATTGTTTTCATTCGCTGTGCTTGCTTTTTAGCAGCTTTTCAATATGCTTAAAAATAAACGATAGCCATGCCGAACCAACCTATTCATACCCTCCCTCCCCCCCTTCCCCTGCCAGCTTCCCTTAACTCTGATACCCAACACAATTCCCATTGTGCTGAAACTGCTATCGACACACTTTTTATCTGCCTCGTTGTTGGTTTTTGCTGTTGCTGTTGCTGTTGTGGATTGCGGCTTATTAGCAATCTCACTGAGCGGCTCCTGCTGCCACTGAATATGTCGTTTAAGCCTCAACCCTCTCCCATCCCCTCTCCTGACGTAGCCTTTCGTGCGCCTTCTGCGTTATGCTGATGCTGCAGAGCGACGCTGACTGAGGCTAAAACGTTTTGTTTCCTGCAATTGTTGCCATAGTTTTGCCACCCACGCCGCCTTCATTTATGGCCACAACAAATTGTTTTCCGGTAAGCGTCTTAGCAGCTCTTCGCCTGCGTCTTTTCAATTAATTCTGATGCCTGCAACTGGCAGCAGACTTGGCCGACGGCCGATTATTGTTGGAATCTGCAGGCTGCAATTTCATTTGTTGCGGCGTCTCTAATTTCATTGATTGAATTTCGTTTGCGGTTGCAATTTGCTTAATTAGCTGCAAATTGCCGGCAGTTCTGGTGCCACGATTAGCATGAGGTGTTGATTTGATGCACACTCTATATATTCTCGATAAATATGCGAATAGACCAGCATATGTACAGACATTGTATGTACATTGTATGTCCATGTCCACTTCAACTATTGCGACTGCTTCAGCTGCAGTTGTCAGCCACATTGGGCAGCCAGCTACCTCCCTTGCTGCCGTCCCCTTCTCTGTCTTGGGCTGCACTCATGTAATCAATCAAAACGTGGGCACAGCCAACAGCGAAACATGTTAAAAAACAAACAACACGACGCTGGCATCTGTTGCAGAAATGCTGCCGATGTTGCTGCTGCTGTGGCTGTTATTGCTGCTGCTGCTGCTGTCGGGCAAAGCACAACAGCAATTCGAAATCAGAGCAAATGCCAACGGGCAAAACAAACATCGCGCACACACACACACACGCGTATGCAGATCGCTATGTGTGTGTGCACGGACACCATACATCAAACCATGTTCCAAAGATTTTCAATTTATTTTCACTAAAACGTTTTTCTGTTGCCGCCTCCGCTTTGTCCCGCCCTCGTTCTCTTTGGCGCTCTCGCTCTGGTTTCCGTCTCGTTGTTATTGCTTTTGCAATGGCCAACGAAAATAAAACACTGCTCGTCCAACATGGCGTATGCACAACGAGGCGAACTCATTGAAATGGCCCAGCAACTGCAGCGCGAATTGATTGCCACATGCGTCTCTAATTAGTTGAGCGCACTGTGCCGCGTTCCGCATGTCGCCCTCCACTCTTCTCCCTTCTCATTCTCTCTTTCCTCTACGTCACTTCTAATCCCGGAAGTTCGCGCCGACATTTAAATTGAAATGCGAACAAGCTGCTGCAGTTTGATTGCTTAATCCGCAGGCAAGCAGCGCTGTCGCTCTGCCCGGTCACACAGTGCGTATGATTAATATGCAGCTTGTACACGCCCGTCGCCCTACGGCTCGCTCGACTATTAGTCGGGGGGGGTGCCCCATTAGAAATGCATATAAATCGAAACACACATAAAAATGTCGAGCGGCCAAGTCGATCCGTAAATCAACTGGCCATTAACAGCAACAACAACGCGTTGTAAAGTATTAATTTATACTATTTTATATCTAAATACGTGTGCAACGCGCTGAGCTAAAGGTGCAATAGCAGCGAGGCAAATTTAATAATAGCTCACTGAAATTAAATTCAGAAAATTCTCATTCTGATCGTACGACTTTGACTTTATTGGAAAGCTATTTTTGTGCGCTCTCTCAAGTGTTCCATTTGTTTGTTTTGAGTTTATGCTATAAATTATCGCATATTTATGACCTGTAAAATTTGCAAATTATAATAGATGCGCTTTCTATTTTCATATTTACGATTAAATTTGAATATTTTGTATATAATCTTGTGATTATATAGGTACAAATATATTTACATCTAATGCTGTAAACTGACAATATTGCATATTATTTCTTGTTGTAGTTTTTATATAGTCTTCCAGTACTTATTTCTTTGGGAAGTGAAAAGAATTTCCCTATAAAATATCATTTCATTTACATCTAAATTGATTTGACATAAACATTGTCATAACCATTTTACATAAACTTGTCACATAAAATCGAAAACATTCAATATTAATATTAAGTGCTGCCTTCAACTCCCATCGAATCGTTGGCTTCTTGACTTGGATTTATTTGCATTCAACTCATAATATTGCAAGCGCTTTGTACACAAAGCTTTTTATACAGCAAGTTCAATTAGTCTTGCATTTCATGAGAATTAACTTTCAAAGAACTTTTAATACCAACATTGCTTCACTTTGCCAACTTTTTAATCTTCAATCTTTCTTTAATTTAAATTGGAAATTAAATAAATTCCAATTGAGTTGCTCTCTAAATACCGTAGACATGCAATCTGCAATTCACTTTCCCAATGTTTACATATTGTTTCGTATTCATGCAAATGTGAATGATGCTTGTCAATTGCAAAAATAATAGAAAGTCAATAACGATAGTTGCATTGAGCGGATTTCCTTGGCCTCAAATGGGGTTTATCCTCCCCGTCCCGCTACCTGACAGCCAGTCAGCCAGCGTTTCATTCTTCTGCACGCCCTTAACTCATCCGCTTGTTTGTTTGCCTTTGCATATATAAATGTCTTGGCAACATTTTCTATAAATACATATTTCATATCTGTATGCTCTGTCTCTGTATATATCTCTCATCTGGCGACCCCAGTCGAGGCGAAATTCTTTAGCAGCATTTCTTCTTCTGTTTCTTCTTGTTGGTTCGCTTCGGTTCTTCTTTATATATACTATATACGTATTTGATGTTTTGATGTGCTGCCACTCTCTCCCTCACTCTCCCTCGCTCTCTCTCTTTGGTTATTTAAATTATAACCTACATAATGTTAATGGCTTAGAAAGAAATATATAATTTAATAATATTTATGGGGCGTGGACAGGCACATGGCCAAACATTCGCTTGGAGAGCAGGGCGACATGAGGAATCCTTAACGATATAATAAAATGGAATATATACAAATAACGACTTGGGGGGAAGCGTCGAAGTTTGAATACTCTTCTATATGCAGATTACTTCGTACTTTGAACTGCTGATAATGAAAAGAGTCCCAAGAATTTATGGATGATTGCTGTAGATATAAAATATATATAATTTAGACATAGCTAAAGTGCCCTGAGCTAGAGTATTCTGTATCGCTTTATACTATAACAAAGCATTAATAATTTGTTTAATTATCACTTCATGGGGAACAACACAGAAATATGTGTCTCCTTTGGCTATAGGTACACGGATTATACGGGTACCATGATTAATTTATCTACCCAAATAGTATATACCACACTTTGTACACAAATAGATTGCTAGTATATCTGCCTAGCTAGTGTAGTTGCTACTCTGTAAGTCATATTTCGCTCTGTACACATGCACTTTCAATTGCCAACTATTTTTAACTATTGCCTTTTAGAACGCGAGGCAAGTTCTTAATAATACACTAGAAAAAAAACAAAAATTACCTTGAAAGCGACGACGCCATTCAAAATGGAACTCTGAGCAGCACAGCAAGCAAAACAAGAGTCGCAGCAGCTTTTTCCCACCTACCAAGAGGGAGCAGCAGGTGTGCAAGAAAGAGAGAAGGAATGAGAGTGAGATTGAAGGAGAGCCAAAGAGCACTAGAAAGAGCAATTTGGAGAATGAAGCGCTCTTATTGCTCTTAGTCGACACCTGTGAGAGCTTCTTTGGCATCAGGTGTGCGTGTAATTATGTATGTGTGAGTAAGCAACACCTTCAGCGCGACAATGTCAATGATCATTTAGAACATGAACGCGTAGGCGTGGCGCAACTGCGGTCTAACTCACCTCGCTCAGCCAGTGCCTCTCAAACTGCGAGGTGAGTGCTAGCGTCTTACCTGCAAACCACAATAGATAAAATCAAATGAAATCACCATATCGCAGTCCCACAACACTCACACACACACACACACTCATGTAGACGAGGTCAAAGCACTTTCCCGTGCCAGTCTGCATTTGTTTACAAACATTGACTATTTTTACAACGAGTCACACAGCAGGCGGAAGAGGAGGTGGGGAGGAGGGGAGCGGTAGACCGCAGTCATCGATATCGATGCCGTTGCCCTCGGGGAAAAGTGATTTACTTGTAGAGTGGAAAAAAAACACACCTCGATTCTGGTTCGATTTGAGGCCAAACGCTTTTTTCCCCCATAATTGTTTCGGCATGCAGCTCTGACGCAAATGCATTGTGGCACATGGATCTGTTCAGATTGCAGAAAAAACAGAAGCACAAACAGAAACAATATCAGCAACAGACAAAAATCAGCGAAACCGAACTGAAACCAGTGCGTAAAAGCCAAATATCATTTATCTAGCCTGTTTTTTTCCCGTTACATCTGCGAGCTTTACATCAGCATCCGCAGAATTCAATTTTAGTGGCAGCAGTTGCAGCCACACACACATACATTCTGGACTCAAATTCAAAAATATTCCGACGCATATCGATTTTTTGTATGAGCTGCTGCTGCTGCTGCTGTCGTTATTGTTGCTGCTGCTACTTCTGTTGTTGTTGTATTGTTGCTTTGGCTATAAATAATATTTTAATTTCTTGCTTTTTTTGGAACAATTTTCAACGCGTTATATTTAGCAGGCGTTGAGCCTACAATTCGTTTGTTGTTGTTTATTTTTGTGCACCAGCCGGCGGCCCAATGAAGAATAGGAATAGAGCGAGTGGAGCCGGGGGGAGTGCGGAGGGTTCGAATTCCAGGCAGAGATCCTAACTTTTTCTTAGCCTCAGGGCTAGAAAAGAAACTTTTTCTGTAAAGCTGGCGAACGGAATGTAAACAATTAATAATAATGGCTAAAAGGGACTTGGCCCTTGTCGCAAGACACAAGCGGGCCTGAGAAGGGGATACACTTGTCAATACAATGCGAAATTGGTTTAATTGTAAATAAATAACCCTATATGAATAATTTAGCAAGCACTAAACAAAGTTAATTTAGTAATTTATTCTACGAGTATGCATAGCAATCACAATACAAAAGTGTTTCACTATTATACTCTCGTTAATCCCTCGCGCTTTTGTTATTTTATTTACTTTTTTTAATTATAAGATCTTATCATCAACAATCATCGGAACCAATTCAAAATAATCAAAAAGCTATTAGAAGAGTATTATAACTTTGTACAAAGCGAAAATGTATGTAACAGGCAGAAAGAGGCGTGATAGACCCCACAAACTATTGTATATATATTCCTATTCCGCATCAACAGCCGAGGCGATTTAGCCATGTCTGTCTGTCTTTCCGTTTGTCTGTCTATCTATCCGTTCTTATGAACACTTAGATCTCAGAATCTATAATAATAGCAGCAGCTACCAAATTTTGTACTGCTGTTAATCATTACAAATCGAATTCCAAGCGTAACACAATAACTATCAACGCCCAAATGATTTCTGAAAATTTGATGGCGATCGAATAATCAACCGAAAGTATGCAACAAAAAATACGCTAATTATTTTGCTCAGGTGGGTACCGGGTATCACACAGTCGATCACCCTGGACTGTAGCTTTTGTGCTTTGTATTTTATTCAATACATGATGAAGTGAAGCGACAAAAAACAATTGTTTTATATTAAAAAAATATGTAATTTACATTACAGTGTTAGACGCGATGCAAATCAAACCTTTACATATTAGTCTCTTGCTACTGGGAATAGCATTAAGGTTTTCCTATAATGTGCGTAATATACATATTTATTTATCGAATGTATTTTTAAATTCAAATTCTTGTCACTCTTAAGGATGCTGTTGTCTTTAAATTTACAAATTTTGTGTGTGAAAATTACAACAAATCATGGATGGATTTACACCAATGTCGCTTGAAGGCTGTGAATCGTAATAAGACGGTTTTAAATTTTGAACTCACTGCATTTTATCCGATTTACGATATAAGCATAGAGATGCAACTTTACAAAAAAGCCAACTGGTACAATCCGTGGCTTATGAAGACATCTCTGGATTGCTGCCAATTTCTTAGAAAACCATATAACGCAATTGCAATAATTGTCTATAAATTGTTCAGGGAATTTACAAACATTAATCACCCTTGCCCCATGGAAGTAAGTAGGAATTTGTGACTTTATATACGAACAGAGCTCATGAGATCATATATAATTTTCTAGGGAAATCTGTATGTAAAAGGATTTTACCTACAACCGAACCTGATGCCAATTCCCTTACCAACTGGAGATTATCTATTGGGAATTCAATGGTTCTTACACAAACGATTGCAGTTTGTTACGAATGCATCTTTTTCATTTGTTGAGGATTTTTAATGAGGAAAGACTCTGAGCAATAATATGGCAATGTTTCTGTGTGCAGAAGATGCACAGAGAGATTGGTAGAATTGCGACTATTTCTTTCTTGATTATATCCTAGCAGGTGCTGTATAATTCGAAATAATTTTATAGCGAAAATACATTAAAATTGCATCGGACTTGCAGTAAATAACAAAGGTTCCACATACGTTTTAAATGTACATCTACTCATACTTATGGTATATAGGTGTATTCTTGCTTTCGTCGTTGTCTGTCGCTGACATTTGTTTTGCCAGAGATGACAGTTTGACACGCTGCATTGACACACTCGTGTGCTTAACAAGGGACACGCCAGATTAGCTAGGGCAAATCGATGGGAACAATTAGCAGTGACCAGGGAAGCGACGCGACTCACGGGTCGCTCGATGCAATACGCAAATTGTTGGCAATTAGACTGACATGAAGACGCAGCCGGAACGATTTACGGCCCCAGAGAATTGGCAATAAATGATGATTATGGAGGCAGCCAGTATGTGTATGGTATATCTATAGCGTGCACAGATATAGATATAGATATAGATATAGATCTATACCATATATATGCTAATATATAGAGGTGAGCTAGCAGTTGATTTGCGCTATAAATACACCGTGTGACAAATAACGTAGCAGAGCAGCTCGCAACGCAATAAACTGTTCACGCGACAAGGTTGGCCCCGCCACGACCAGCGGCGCCTCGTGATTTACTTACAGCGCGAATTATAACGCCAGCTGCGCCGCAGCAGGCCACAAAGGTGCAAGACAAAGGAGGTAAAGCCGGAAGAAGAAGCCGGAGTGCAGGTCAGCAGCAGCAGCTACAGCAATGGGTCGACTGACTACTCCCGCCATCCATTCAGTTCAGTTCAGCTACGGTTCGGTTCAGTACGGATTGATTTGCCCGGGTTTCGGTTGCGTTGAGTGTTGAGTGCCACGCGCAGGGCGGGCAAGTCGAGACAAGTCGTGGCAGGTCTTTGCGGCCAGACAAATAAAAGCACAATCACATTTCGATAGCATTTCTATTTTTTATATGTTCGTATAAATTTGTTTTTCATGTTTTGCGCGCGGCCAGTCGAAAAGAATAAAACAGCAAGGCAAACAACAACAACAGCAAAGACAGCAACGAATCGCCTAAGGAATTTGCTATAATTTCTCTAGCGAGTGTGGTCAACAGAAAATTCACCTGTTTTCGTATTCGCAAGTTTGTTGAAAGCCAATTTTTTACTCGCTCTCTCTCTCTCTCTCTCTGTGGAGCGCACACAGACTTTGCGTGCCTGCCTCAGCATGTGTGTGTGTGTTTGAGTGTGCATATGTTCACATTACGCATACGTCGCGTTGACGGCCTGCAAATAACAAGCAGAACTCAAAATGTAAAACGGCAAATATTTTCGCGCACACACACACACTCACAAGTTTATAATTTAAAGTGGCCACACATGCGTATGTGTGTGTGTGTGTCGCTGTGAAGCATTTCATTTTTAAGATTATGAGCAAATTGTGCCGCTCCCCGCGGCAACATTAAGTGTTGATTGTGTGCGCCGCTCTATTAGCGGCTGCCTCTGCTGGCTCTCACCAGCAGCAACAGCAGCAGCAGCAGCGCAACACCCTCACCCCTTCCTTCCCTGGCATGCTTGTGCCACCCTACAGTGGTGAGTGCTGAGGCTGCTTGCTTGGCTGACTGGCGTGGCCAAAAATCAAGCGAACTCAGTACGTTGCGAGCGCGAGCACGTCTGCTGCCAGCCCGACTGCCAGCCTGCCTGCCTGATGGCCCCGTTGAATTTCTAGCGTTCGAAATTTGCATGCATATCGAGGCGATAAAACCACACAATAGCACTGCATATACCCTACTGGTATACACCACCAACAACACCAACACCACCATCAGCAACAACAACAACAACTACTACAACAACACCAAATCACATAACGCCCACGCGCTATCACAGAATAAAAAAAATGAAAGAACACACAAAAACCCAAAACGAAACACAAACAAAATACAATAAAAAAGTGCAATTTACCAACAAGTACAACAACAACAACAGGCCACACAAAATGAATACACAATCATAAATAATAACAGTGCAAAAAAGGCAAAAAAAGAACACGAAAACAAAGCAACAAATACACAAAACACAAAATACTCACACAAAAGAGACATCGAAATGCAATTGCAGCTTGTCAGCAAAATCCGACAAGGACAATGGCAACAGCAGCAAAAACAAACACAAAAGAATCACAAAAATCACAAAAAATATATTATAATAAAGTAAAAAATTTAGTTTTAATATTTAGTCAGGGAAAAATTGCTGCTTGCCACCTGCTCTAGGAAAGTTTTGCACGTTTTGTCGATAGTTGAATAGCAGCTGGGAATTTCGAGAAAATGAAACTGCTTTCAACTATGCCGTGCATGTGTGTGTGTGGGGGAGTGGGTTAGAGGCTGCACATATGTGTGTTTGTGTAGAACTGTATGTGCGTGTGTGTGAGTGGTTGTGTGTGTTAGTTGGGCCACAACGTCCGGTGCTTTAGAAGACACCAAGCAGCCCCGAACTCCCAAGTGTTCGTCGATTGCTTTGATTTGCTTAAGATTTGCCCATAAAGTTAGACCACAAGAGCCACTAAACTTCTCTCTACACTTTCCCGCAATACCCTTTGCTTTTTCTAGCATCAATTTAATTGGGAAAAGCGACAAATGTTGCCAAAAAAACGAGCAGAACTTGCTTTATTTGCGGTTGGATTTCGCTTTTTAAGTTTATGAGTTATTCACGAATTGAATAAATATGCATGTGCCGTGCTGCTATTATTATTTGTTTTTTTTTTCTTGTTTTTTTTCGTTAGTTGCCATAAATCTTTTTTCATTTATGCAGAAATAATAACCGCAATTCATTTGCTCGCACTTTGTTGAGCCAACCAGTTTTAATTAAATGTATTTATGCGAATCATACGAATAGAAGCCTTCCATTGTTGTTGTTGAGGTGTTGCTTTTGTTGTTGTTGAGGTATTGCTGTTGTTGTTGAGTGCGCGCTTCAAGGCAGCTGCAATAATAAATTATAGCAGTAGCGCATTATAATTGCCATAAAGAAAAATTATATCACATCTAATAAAAGTCCAAAATGCGTTTGCAGCATGTGAAAATGAGTGAAAGCGCGCAGAGAAAGAACGATACGAGAATCGCTTCCAAGTGAATACGCTGCCAGTGAGTGAGTGAGTGAGTAAGTGAGTGCTGTGAATACGCTGCAAATATTTGAAGCAGCTGCCCCCCTTCGAAAAGTTTATCTGTTCAAGTGCCAAACAAATTCCCCGGAGCCATGAAATAAACTCGCAAATTAACAAAAAACACAAAGAAAGAGAGCGAGAACGAGAGAGAAAGAGGGAGAGAGAGGGAGAGATAAGATAATAAGGATAACACTCGGAACGTCACCTCTCAGGATTAGAACACAAACATAAACACTCTGCAATATGGCAGACGCTGCCGGTGACAACAACAAGGAGGAGAACGACAATGACAATGACGTCATCGAGGAAGAGGAGACAACAACAACGACGAAAACTTCACAATGGCGCAAAACGCGCTCCACCAAGGTGAGGCAAGGCGACAAGCGAGGGTGGTTTATGAAGTTGATGCTGCATTTGATGAGCATCAAAAAGTTGATCATGCAAATTTGCCACACTGGGATTATAGCAGGGGGATTATGGCACAGTGCTATAACTTGTTGCATTTTATGGTGACAGACTGATTCGCTTGACTGCCCTCGCAGCAACTGTGTGTGTGTGTGAGTGTGTGTGAGTATGTGGGGCTATTTAGTCATGTCGCGCACTGAGAGACGGTCGCATGACCAGTCCGAGTGCGTACGCCCACTTCACTCAGAGCATTTTGAAGCTGACAAATGCGACAGATTGAAAGTTGCCAAAATGGACAGTCCGATAGATGGACAGGCAAACTGGCGGACAGGCGGACAAGCGGACAGCCGGACGAGGCTGTCGAAGACGATGTCGTCGCTTTTCTTTTTGGCGGTCAAATAAACAAAAGCGAAAGCTAAAAGAATTTTTGGGAATTTCAGCAGCAAGAAATAAATAAAAAAACGAAAAATATAAAGCAGATATATATAGCACGCATTAGCTATAGATATAGTACGTATGTATGTATCTGCAAGATACGTTGAGTTGTGGTTGCTAATTAAGCGAAGCATTTTGTTGCGCTTTGCACTTGATTAACTCTTAATGCGGCTAAAAATAAACACCGCACTGTGGACATTAATCAAAGCCGAACGAAGGGAGTACCCTTAATGTATGCGCACACATACAAACACAGACACACACACAGATACAGATACACTTACATACACTGTAAAGGATTGATGCTTAAAAAGGCGACGCGCTTAAAGCACTTTCAGCTCTTCTTGTGCAACTTGTCCGGGCGGGGCCGAGCACAGGCGACGTTAGAAAGTTTCCAGGTCAGTGAGTTTTCTCAGGCTAGTTGAGAGAGCAGAATGCAGAAGGGCAGGAGCAAAGGGATAAACATAAGCGCACAATGGGCGGGTGCCACATTGATTATATTCAGCCACATGGGACCCAATCTCAGTGGTGGCTCGTGCTGTTGCTGCCACTGCACGACGTGTTGCTGGGGCGCATAAATTACATTGACTAACAGCCACAGCCACAGCTACAGCTATAGCAGGAGCAACAGCTTCAGCTTGCCAGTGGGAATGGCAACGGCAAGGAGGTGGAGAGAGGAGCTACTTAGGCATCCTTAAGCCGCACTCACCTGTCGCAGGCGGGCGCAGCTGCAATCAATCAAGCTGTAAAGTATTTATTAAACGATATTATGAGGTTTACCAGCAAACACACGTACACGGCTTACAGAAGACTGAGCACACACTTACACACTCTCACACACACACACTCTTTCACACTCACACACATATTTTTTTAATAGCTTCATTGTTTCTCTTAACAGGATTTCATTTCACTTAATACACCAACACGCTGCTGGGGCATGCATTATGTTTAAGCGCCCACTCTCGAACACACACTCACACACAGTCAGGCACTCACACACAGTCATACAGACACGCTTGCCCCTCCCCTTCCCACCTCCCTTGCCGTGTATCATTACTGCCTTTTATTGATGCTGCTGGGACTCACTTGTTAACCCGACGTTTGCGCTCTGCCCGGCGGCATTTTGGCACGCTGCCTTCAAATGAAGCCGGGCCACGTTGACTGCCACGCCCCCATCCGAACTGTCACGCCCTCACTTTGGCACCAGCAACAGCAGCATCAGCCGTAAGGTAGTTTAGCTTTTCACAGGTTTTTCATAGCAGCAATCAAGGCGGCTACAAAAGCGATCTCAGTGCAAAGTTTCCGCTCCGGCGCCCCATTTCCCGTTCCGTGTTGTGTTGTGCTCACTTTTTTGCCTCTCTTTCCTAGCGAGTGCTTTTCCCACATTGCCATGCAACGTTTTTTTCCCTTCCCCATTTCCCATTTTCCTGTTTTCTCAATTTTTCTTTTTCTTTTCTTTTCTTTTCTTTTTTGTGGCTGTTATTATGTTCTACGACTTTAGCTGAAATTCCGACTTTAGCTGCGTTTATTTGTTGTTAATTTCATTGCCAGTTTTATTATTTCATGTGCTTGGAGAGTCGTTATTTGCGCCACTCTCTCTCTCTCTCTCTCTCTCTCAGCGTCTATCTCCCTCATTCTTTTACACTCTCCTTAGTTGTTGTTCTGTTTGTCCTACTCTGTTTCGCTTTTACTTTCTGTTTTGGCCAGGCAATTTTATCTTTTAATTAAAACTGACGCGTCTGCTACTTTTTGGGGATAACGTCCTCTCTTCTCTGACTCCTTCTACTCCTCCTCATCCACCTCTTCCTCTGGTCTGCCTCCTTCCACATCATTGCCATATGAGGTGCATTAATTAGGCATTTTATTTTTTATATGCCTCGGCCAACTAAAAAGCTAAAAAAGCTTCTTTTTGTTCAGCTGACAAGCATAAAATAAATGCCACGCCCCAAGTGGTCCCTCGGCCTCTTACTCTTGAGTGCCTCAAGAGCTGGGCGTGGCACTTTCAACCATTTCGCACAATTAAGTGGAAAGCCAGAGTAAGAGGGGAGTGCAGAGCACGCCGTGTTTGCGGTTCAACAAAGAGGCTAATTGATTTAGAGCGCTTTGGCCTTTGCCTGCGTAACGGGTGAGACGTTGGGAATCGGGTGAAACGGGTAACATTGAGGCAATCGGACGCCAGCTGAGGCAGAATTTTAGCCAACAATCAATGCTTAATTGGGTCACATTAAAGCGTTACTTGGGGACTTAGCACTGAAATCCCTCTAGATCTCACAGTGAATCACGCGATGAATCAACACAAATATTGCGCTGTCACAAAATGTCAAAAGTTATTATTCAAATACGTTTTCACAAATCTAAAACGCAAAAATATATACCCGTAACTGATGTTGTTGACTTCATAAAATATATTTTAAATATAATACCAGATAAACAACAAATATATTTGTCACAAATGGGGAATTTTTCAAAGCGGACAAACAACTTAAAGCAGAACTTGCACTAAGGCAGCAGACGTGCTTTTTCTGCTCCTTAACTAATTACTTAAGTTGGTTTATTTATAGCAAAGGCCATGAGAAAAGGGGAAAGTTCAAGTTAAAGAAAGACAAATGCAAAAGAAAACGGACCAAGCTCGTTTAGTTTACGTAGAACTGACTGCGACTATATAAAGTAATTTACTTTTAATGAAGAAACCAAAGTTTCTGGCATATTTATATAAATTGAATACCTTTTCAATGCCACAAGTTGTATAAATAAATGAATTAAAAAAATAAATACTTTAAGCTTATATATAAATACGGTTCTTCTACGAGTTGAATGTCTAAAGAGCTGTAACCGATTCAGTCGAACATCAACAATGATCCCTATATTCACCTCAGTCCGATGACTCAAATATCAATATTTACCAATAAATCAATTCATTGTGTTGCTATATGTTTATTTATCTATACACAAAAGATATATACATATGCTACAGATATAGATATAACTTTATATATAATTTTTGTTAACTTTGCTAACGTTTGTTCTCTCTTTCTCCGCTCTCTCTTTCAGGTAAGCAATGCGAATGAATAGATACGAGTGCGAGTACTACTCACACGCAGTGAATGAGTGTTAATACTCATTGACCCTTGACTCATCCCTAGTAAGTTATTTATTTATTACGAATTTCAACAAGAAAATCGCAAAAGTTCTTGGCCAAGCGTGTTGTGCTCTTTGTGTTTTGCTTTCTTTTCGCCCCACAAAGTTAACAATCGCGCAGAGAAGAGCGCGAATATATCAAGCATACGCACACACACACACGTATACACACGTCTCTGTGTATGTATAGTGTGTGTGTGTCTGTGAGTATATGAACAAGCAGTTATAAATAATTTCTGGCAAAAAATCAGCAATTTTTTCCGTTGATCTCCAAGTATAGCGCGTTGGCGCACTGCCAAAGCGAATTGCGCATACGCCGTGTGTTGCCGCCCGACATCTGTATGGGTAGTTACGCTTGTATGCGTATGCGTATGCTGGTATTGGTAGCAATATGTTCGCTCACTCTGGAGTGCTCTTGGCGCTTAAGAGTGCGAGCAAAGAGCGAAAATCCGACTGAAAATAAACAACAAAACAAAAGAGGAAAACAACAAAAAAATAAAATAAAACTTGAAGAAATTGTAGAAAGATTTCTTACTTTTGCTGTATGTTTATGTTTTCTATGAAGGTGTGTTGCATCAGAGGATCAGGCAACCCACTCTCTGACCCTCTCTCCCTCTCTCTCTCTATCTTTCTCTCTCTCTGGCTGTCATCAGCCTCGACAGCCTTGTGCACTAAATCAAAATCCAAGCTGTCGGAGCTGCCAAATTGTTTGTCATATTTGCACATTTTCACATCACATTTTCATCAGCTGAGAGCCTTTTGCCTTTTGCATTGTGTTGCTCTCTGGTCCATATTAATTTGCGTCTAATTAGTTTTGATTTTGCCAACATTCGCAACAAGGACGCGACTTTGGCAAAGAACTTGCCCACCCGCCGCCACTCGCAGATCAAAGCGAAAGATGTCGCAGATGAATATTAGATACATTCGGGAAATATATATCGAATATATCTGGGAAATTAGTTTACAGCTGCCGTGGCCAGTGAAAAATCGACTGTCAGGCCATTTAAGTGATTTTCAATTATACTCACACACACAAACACACAGAGAGCAAGACTTCTATACTGACACCCCCAATATGGCGCAGCTCCAAATTGCCACATTCGCTTGACCAAATTTGGTCGAGTTGGAGGCGCCTTGCGCCTTGCGTCGTGCAGTTGATTTTAATGCAATAAACAGAAAATGCGCAAAACAATAACAAAAAGCCATTTGGGGGCATTACAGCTGCTTGTTGTCGCTGTTGTTGTTGTTGCTGCCAGGCCTGCCGGCCTGTAAAGGCTCAGACAGCTTGGCATAATAAAACCAAAAGCAAGAGGCGACCCAAAGTTGCAGTCGGCAAGGGAACAGCAAATGCGTGCAGAGTATGGGGAGTAGAAAGAGTAAAGGCCAGCAGGCAAGTACGGGGCATGGAGAAGCAGCTCCCATATCGCCGTTTGTTGCATTGGCCCAATGCCAACGGGCTGCCAGAGCCAGAAAGCCGAAGCGCTGAGACCAGAGCTCTGCCTGAGACTGACACGTAGGCGTCGCAGTGCGAACAGACCCCCCTTCCTCTCAGTCTCTTCTCTCCCTCGTGTCCAATTTAAGCGCCTGCCTGCCACATAGCTTAAAAATCGAAAAATCGGAAAATTAATTCAACTTGTGCTGCCATTGTGGGGCACTTTAAATGACATTGGCCAACAATAATAAGACGCATATGCGGAAAATGGTTTTAATGGAAATGCTGCCACAATGATTGACGATTGCAGCGAAATTTTCAGATCGAGGTCAGTCAGCAAAAATATATACGATATATTGAATTTGCTGAAAATAAATTGAAACAAAGGGAAACTTAAGATTTCTAGCGATTTCTCACAGTAAATTTAAATAAATTTTAATAAACTAAATTTTAATAAAGTTATAAAAGTGGTTTATCATTCTGTAGGGTCTTTTGGATATTATAGCTGATAACTTAACTGAGTCTCAGATCATATTCTAAGCTTTTATTGCTGAGAATTTCTGCTTAATTGTTTGGCAAGCCAATTTACGATATCATCAACTATAAACTCAAAATATTCTTTATTGCCAGCAGACATAATCAAATAAAAATACCATATAAAATATTCATGTATTATAAAAATATATATATATATTTAAAGATGTACACTCAGCGACAGCAAAAAAGCCGCACTTCGAAAAATTTTGAATTTTTGACTTCTCTAACCTGGGGTTCCCCTAAATGTCTTTCTATGCATGCAAATATTTTTTTGGGAGTCCCCTTAAATGTTTTCTACAAAGTTTTGGTAGTTTAACAACACAGTTCACAGAATTCTTCAAAGGGATAATTTCTTTGCGCTGGTACGTCAGAAATCATGCCAAAGGGGAAACAGTTGACCGTGCAAGAAAAATCGAAAATTATTGCATTATCTGAGCAAAATGTGTCGAATCGCGAAATTGCAGCTCAAACACAATGCAATGAAAGCTCAGTGCGTCGATTTTTAAAAAAATATCGTGAGACCAGGGTGGTAGATCGAAAAGAAGGATCAGGAATGACCAGGTGCACCACTACTCGGGAAGATCGTCATATTGTGAAAATGAGTCTCCAGGATCGTTTTAAAACTGCTGTAGAAATAGCATCTGAGGTAAACCAAGAATTTGGAAGAGAAATATCGGCCCGAACTGTACAACGTCGGCTGAACGAAGTGGGCTTACTTTCAAGAACACCTGCAAAAAAACCATTTCTGAACAGTCGAATGAAGAAAAATCGGTTAAATTGGGCAAAGGAAAAGCAAAATTGGGGTGCATCTGAATGGTCAAGAGTGATGTTTTCAGATGAGTCCAAATTCAACCTTATTGGACACGATGGCTTCTGCAGAGTCAGGCGTAAAGTGGGTGAGCGATATGACGAAAAATGCTGTGTGGCCACCGTCAAGCATTCACCTTATATTATGATATGGGGGTGCATATCCAAATATAAATGTGAGTCAATTTTAATGCTTGAGGGTATGGTCAATGCAGAAAAATACAAGAAGATTATTTTGGATGGAGTCGTGCCTTCCATAGAATCAATTTCCGAGCACGAAAACGACCCAATTTTTCAGGACGATTCCGCACCTTGCCATAGGGCACGTTCTGTAAGTAACTCAATGAGATTTTGTTGTTCTAATGCATTATTTATAAAATTGAATAACAATTTAATAAAATTTCAATGTTTTTTTAAATGAAGGTAACCATTTTCAAGGATAATTTGGGAATTAAGTCGTTGAATTGGCCAGGAAACAGCCCTGACCTTAATCCAATAGAAAATGTATGGGCCCTTATGAGCAAAAAAAATAGCAAAGCGGAAGCCCAAAACTATGGTAGAATTACGGGAAATCATAGAAAAAGTATGGTACAAAGACATCACAAATGAATATTTGCAGAATTTATATGATTCGATACCAAGAAGAATAAATAGTGTTATAAGGGCCAAAGGCGGTACTACGAAGTACTAAAAAAAATAAAAAAATATTAATTTAATGTTCCTTCGCAAAGAACTTTGCATATGTAACTCACCTTTGAAGAATATCAATGGAAAAAATTATCATTTGTTGAATAAAAATTTTTGTATGATTTATAAAATTAATTTACTGAATATTGTCGTACTGGCAAAAACGTAGCAAACTAAAGAGAGCACGGGAAAAAAAATAATTTCCAATCATGTTACTTGTCTACCAAAATATTTGGTATGAAATTATGTTTAAAAATATACTAACTCATATATAAATTAAATATATATTGTTCATTTTTAGCTGCAAAGTAATAATATTTCTAACCAAAATTTGACAAATTCTTATCATTACAATAAAAAAACTTCAAGGTATATTCATGAACATTTATTTGATTCGCTTATGTATTTCGATATTGTATCGTTTATTCGGTTTATTCGTTATTCGTTATTTGATTCCATTGTTCAGCTCTAACTACAAAGTACAGTAAAACACTAAAGTTCGTCGCATGTCTTTTTCGTAAAACCTTATTTTGATGATCAGACACTTATGCCACAGCTAACGCGCTGTCTATATATATAATATCGTAAGTAGGTATGTGTATATGTATATGTATTATTTATCTTGTATAGAATATATAGCTAAAACTATTATTGTTCGAGTGTACGCGTTTACAGTTAATTGAATATAATTCGTAATTCGTGTGTAATATTTATTTTGATTATGTTTGATAATTCGATTTGAGATGTGCTTATATGATATATGTATGTTGTATGTAAGGGAATCTAGCTAGGCGGATTGCCAAGAAGTAAGAAAAAACTTTCACTTAAGAGGCACTTACGCACTTGCGCAAGCAATGCAAACTCAAGCAATTAATTTAATTTGAAATTCGGGTAAAATAACTTTTGCTAAACTCAGCTCGGGCTCATGTCCAAGTAAATATATCTATCTGTGTATACTGTATGTGCATAGTTCTTGACGACGAAACTTTCATTTCCATTTGGTCAAACAGCCAACCATCAATTAGGCACACACAAATACGCACACACAGACGCACACACGCACAAATATACTTAAACATCAACACTTTGCGAAATATTACGAAAATGTTGCCACACTTTGAAGTTTTTGAAATAAATGCCCCTCCTACTGCCACCCCTTTGGCCATGTCAATTTAAATGTTTGCCCAGGCCGAGGCCCACGTCCACTGGCCGTACGGCCTACGGAGGAGTCACTCAGCCAATGGGGTCAAGTGTGTATATGCTGCTCAAGTGCTCAAGGCGCTGGCAACAGTCGCCCCTCTCCGCCCCTGACTGCCTTCAAACTGAGCCGGCTCAAGCGGCGGCCAAAAGAAAACAATAAACTGTGTAGCACAAGTAGAAAAAAAACAGAAAAAAATCAACGAAAAGCAAAAAACAAAGAACAGCAGAAATGTACTTAAAAGGCGAGAAAGGAACTGCGAGAGCAGCAGAGCAACGGAGTGTGCTGGAAATCAATACGCAACTAAAGCCATTTGCCAACGGCCACGCCCCAACGCCCACTGCGCGTACTTGGCACATTTATTGCCGGCCCATTGACGCTGCATGCGCTGTGGCACGGTGGCACGGTGAGCTGAGCTGAACTGAGCTGTTGCTGAGCTGGGTTTATGGCAGGCGGCGCACAAAAGTAGGCAATGCAATTTTTTAAAGTAAATAATTATTTATGTTTGTATTAATATTACTTTACGTTATGCACACGCATATTTATCGGCATGCGAACAATTATTATTTTTTATATATGGCCACAAAGAGCACAGTCGCTGCGAGAGCGAAAGCGAGAGAGCGACTTAATTATGAATGCAAAATGAATGCGCCAACGAGACGCGTAAATGAATTAAAAAATTGTTCGGCTTCCTTTTTTTCCTTTTTGAATGCAGCGACGTGACGCCACGACTTTTTCGCCTCTGCATACGCTTGCTCTGTGTGTGTATGTGTGTGTAGGCGACTGTAATTCTCTATATGTATGTGTGTGTGTGTGCGCGCTTACCGCAGCCCAAGTCGCTCGGCTTATTGTTCAGCAAAGTTTCATTGTGCTCGAGTGTATTGTGCATTCATGACAGCACTCCCAAGACTACCGTTACTAATTAGCGCGCAACCTAGTTTATCAGTTCTTCAGTTCTTTGCGTGGCTTTATCTCGACGCCAGCAGGCGCCCAGTCAGCGCCTCGAGACGCCACCAAGCGCCCAGAAGGAGTCGGCTTTGATTTGAGCTTTAAGTTGCGCCAGCCCAGCCCAGCCCATTTCCCTCATTAAATGCGGCAATGCTTGACTTATGACCGCAGGGAAGAGGGAGGGAAGCATGAAGTGGGCGTGGCCCCTAGACAAATATAATTTCATTGCGCTCGGCCCGCTGGGCCGCCGTGGGCTGGCGCTGGAATGCGTAAACGTTGACGATTAGCTGCGCCATGAAAATAAAGCAAAATAAAACGATTAGAACTAAATATAGAAAGATATCTCGCAACATGACCGGGTCCCGAGCCCCTCTGCTCCAACTGTTTAGGGGATTGTGGCTGTGCCTGTGCTGCTGCTGCTGCTGTTGCTGCTGCTGCCGACTGTGGTCTCCTTCTGCAGCTGTGATCTGCGACTGTTCAGCCGAGGCTGAGCTCGAGCTGAGCTGCTTAGCAACTGCTTCCGGCTGTTGTTCTGTGTGTGAGGGAGCTGGCTACGTGGCACTCGGCCAAGAGGCGAGCTCACAGGTTTGCATCTGGGTTGCTATGGTTGTGGTACTGTTGCTTCAGGTTGAGCTCGTGGTTTGCTCATTGGTTTATTGCCGAGCCGTGCGTCGAGCCCGTGCCGAGGGCAGCAACTGCAAGAAGACCAGAGAGAGAAAATATTCAAGTTAAGCTCAGACATGAAATATTAGAAGGGTTGAGGTATGCAGAGGACCAGAGGGGGAAGCAGGGAATTGTGTAAGCTGGTTCTGGCGACTACATCAAGCATCTTCAGTGCGCTGTGACAGAAAATCGTTGAGATGCCAGTCCAACAGACCAGCCAACACATGCAACTCCCTCGGCGAGCTGCCAACAATACGTATACGACGCGTTTACTCGATGTCTGTCTGTCTGTCTCTGTCTGTCTGTCTGTCTGTCTATATGCTCGACTGGGATTTAAATTCCTCCAACAGCATCAGCTACTGAGGCATCGTGGCAAAGATTGCGTAGCGCGGCAGCGGCAGCGGCGGTGGCAGCGCACACATGTTGCATAATTGCGTTTCATGTTACCAGCTGCTGCTGCGTTTATAGACGCATTTGTGCTGCATGTTGGCCAATCTGTTCAGCCAGCGCATTCCGCTCTGCCAGTGTAAATCCCGTTGCAGACACCCAGGCAGGCAGTCAGGCAGGGGGCTACTCTACTTCGCTTGCATTGTCGAAGTGCAAACAAAGAGCAACAAGGAAAACATGCACATGAATCACTGCAAATGAAAACTGTGAAGAAAATCTACACAAACGAAATTTAAAACACATTTGCCATGCACAAAGCAGCGTCTCTCTTTCTCTCTCTCTCTCTCTCTGTTAAAAAAATCATATGTCTCGGATTATCTTGGTAAAGGGAAAGCTAAAAGAAAAGACAATTTAGCCACATGCTCAGAAGAGTTTACGAGTTCACTAGTCAAATTAAATTGTCTCCTGCAGTTTAAAGTTCTGTTTAACCTGCAGATATATTTGCACATTATTATTTAGCTGTCATAAAAACAATATAGATATTGTATAAATTGAAAAGCATACAAATTTATACATATATAATCATGAAATCTAATACACTTCATTTTCATTTAGAAATACTTTTACATTTGTTTTCATGATTGCACGAACTCGTGAAAATAAAATTGTTATAAATAATAATAAGTTTTAGTTAGTCTATATTTTAAACCTGTTGAAATTGAATGCCTTACGTCCTTCCTTTTTAAAGCATATGCATATCATATTTTCATTTGATTTTTATTTACTATAAAAACAAACAATCAAAATACTTGTCATATGCAACTCTGAGTAGAGCATCAATATTTCAGATAATAAACCTCAGCAAGCAACGATATTTCTCTAGCTCTAATTCTATGTTAAATCTAATTTATATTTACACAAAGAGGGAGATTCTTGCAGAATGTTTAACATTTTTACAATTTCTTTATATATTTTATATCTTTTCATTTACAAGACAGATTTAGAATTTTAATAAGCCTCTCGCAGACAATCTAATTATTCTATTTGCATTTATTTAGTTTTATCAAAATTATTAAATATGCTTTAATTTAATTATGATGTCCTCTTGTATTGCCCGTATTTATTAAAATATTCAAATTTTAAATTGAATATTTTATTTTCTATTTGATTAGCCGTGGATTTATTTGTAAATTTGTCACACATTCACATGGCGCGTGTGCATCAATTCGCAATCAACTCATTGAAATGAATTCGAATATTTGTCCTGCGAATCCTTTTGCCAACTGCCAATTGAATATAACAATTTAGGTAACGCTTCAAGGGATTTTCCGCATGATAGTCAAGGGTGCTACATGTGAATGCTTTGTGAATGCATTCAGAATTAAACTTAAATTGCAGCAACTAATTACTATATGTGACAAATTCAATTAAGAGCACTCGTAATTCAGCTCACATATTCACATTAAACGGCTAGCACTCGCAGCTGGCAGTCACTCAGAGCATTCGGAATGCTGCATGAGTGCATTTAACGACAGAAAAAAACCCTTTAGCGAGTGTATTGAAATTTATTTGAGCGAACACACACGGCTAAAGGGACGAGCGAGCAGCAAGAGGCACTCGAGCGGGGTCCTTAACGGCGTCCTTCCTATCAAGCGTTGCCCATGCGCCGCTCTCGAGTGTGTGTGGAGTGTGTGTGTGCGTTTGTGTGTGCATGCAACCGATCCTAACCCCAACCACAACCCACAATCCTCTGCACAACCACAGGCGCTATACAAATCGCGCTAGTTGTCGCCTCTATTCGCATAGAAATCCAATCGAGCACTCGGCCGGGTATTCAATTAAACGCTTATCGCGCGCGCTGCAGTTGCTTTGAGCCAAACGAAGCACAGCAAGAGGGTTGGGTAGAAGCAGAGTGAGGGAGGGGAACGAAATGCCGTTGCTGGAACAGCATTAGACAGCAGTGAAAGCGCAGTCAAGTTTATGGGAACTCATTAAAAACTTTTTCGGCTGAAAATTTGCAAAAGAATTTTTGTCGGCAAATGGGAAATAGGTTCAGGAAAAACGAGCAGACCTGCTACAGCGACAGTCTATTCAAAATAAGTTACAATGCAAGAAAAATAAACTAGAGAAAAGGGAAACTAAAAAAACAACGGCAAAGGCCAAGGCAAATAGCGCATGACACGAAAACAGCAGCACAGGACGCGTGTCTGGGCGGCTGAAAACATTCATAAATTAGACGCCTAAGCCCAGACTTTGACAGCAATAATACACACACCCGAGACACACACCCGAAAAACACATAGAGACACACACATAGCAACACACACAGAGGCACACTCAGACAGGCGCATGGAACCGTTCAAAAGGGTCAAAAATGAAAGCCAACTCAGCCAGCTGCGTCGCCCATCTAGTGATCGATTGGTCAGCCTGGGGTAGTCTATCTCTCTCTCTCTCTCTATGTCTTGCTTGCACACTTCAACTGCCTTCTCTCCTCCCCTACTCTGCTGCCTATTTTCGCCTTCATCTCTGTTCCTTGGCCAAATCTATTAGCAACTTTGCGGTCTGTCACAGCGCTTCGGCGCGTCATTAATTTAACTGTAAAAGTTGAGTTGAGTCGAGTAGAGTTTCCACTTTGCGGCGCACAAGTCAATGAAGTGTTGAATGTCCTGCGGCGCTGACGTCTAAATTTGATATGCATATCCTGCAGCTTTGGCTTGGCTATCCCGCTGGCCAATCCGCCGCTGTCCGTGTGCCAACTTTTTGTGGGGCACTTCCTTTTTATTTGCATTGCCTGCGTGCCTTGTTTCCATAATGCTCTCACACACACAGAGACACAGAGAGCAGCTAAAACAAACAATGATGACGACGCCGCACACACACACACACTTGCACACACACACATAATTAAAGCAACAAAGGCAGGCAAACTCGCGGCATAACATAAATCTCTGACAGCCGCCTCCAACTCGAGCAGTTTTCTCAGCCTCCTCCTCCTCTGTAACCTCCCTCCCCTTCCTGCCTCGCCACCCATCGCACCCGCATTCATTCATGGCGCGCATTTTCATTCATACGCACCGTTGTACGCTGTAGTCGCCACATGGTCATAGCCGGTTGCCCGGTTGCCTGTCGGATACACTTGCCGTTCGCCGTTTGGACAAATATTTTGGTAGCACGCACTTTTATGGCCGGCTTCAGGCTTGTCGTGTGTGTTGTCTGCTGATGCTGCTGCTGCTGCTGTCCAAATTATACGCCCGGCTGCTCGACAGTTTGTCCGTGCGTTAACCGTAAACCGTGTGGAATTTTTGCTAACGAGCGCGCAAAAACCCGTTTGTTAACTTCACTCGTAACGCACTTGTGGCACCCGCGGCGTATGCGTAATGTGTTGTGGGCACTTTGCTCTTTGCTGCGCTGCGTGCGACTCGACGTTTGCGGCACGACTCAGCTCGTGCGTGGCCTGAGCTCCAGTCTTATAGTCCTTCAGACCATCACTTCGGCTCGGCCCTCTGCGTCGGCTGCACGCTCGTTCGTTGGTCGGTTTTGGCTCTGCCTTTGGCTGTGGCTCTGTGGCAGTGGCTTCTTTTGCTGCTGCATGCGGAAATCGTCGACATGTCGACGAGCGTTGCAGAGCGTGTTGTAACAGTTGTTGCTGTTGTTGTACAGGCCTAGCAAGCTAAGAAAACTGCGCTGTGGCCGTGTCAGCCTTGTCACATCATATTGGCCAAAAAGAAACATTTAAAATCGGCCAACGAGCCGCAAAATATTGACACTTGGCTAAGCCGCAATCGCTGCTTCTCCCTCGCTCATCCTCTGCCTCCCTTCCCTCCCTCCCCTCTCAGACTGTCGCTGATACGTTGACGCATTGAAGCACATTGCCACTGATGATGGTAATCAAGCTCGTTATTGTTGTTGTTGTTGTTGTTGTTGTTGCTACGCCGTCAGTTGGTGTGACAAGTGGCACTCGTTGAAGAGGCAGGCAGAGACGCAGGCAGAGTCGCAGGCGGAGGGCAACAACAACAACTGCTTGGAGGCCAGACATCGGCACAGTTTGTTATTATTTAAATCAGGAAGTTGAAGAAATTTCCGCTCGGCACAGCTACAAATTGGCAACAGGCAGAAGAAGGCAGTGTAGGCAGTGTTGGCAAACGGCAGCTGACGCCAACTCAAGTCCTTGTGCAAAGCCATGCCACGCCTCCTTCGGCCCACTCCCTTCCGTTTCATGTTGTGCGCCCGTTTCCCTTTTTGCCAGCCGTCGTCAAGTCAATTAAATTTTTGTTTAAGTGATTTTAGACGCCATAAAATATCATCAGACGTGGTCGAAGACTAAGTCACCCAGTCAGACGGAGGCCTGGACTCCTGTTGCGCGACGGCTCGAAGAGATAAAGTCCTTCCTCACTCGGTGCCCCAGTCAGGTAGCCAGTCAGTCTCGCAGTCGGTCTCAACTTCGCTCTCCTGTCGCGCATCTCCGGCTGCGACTGGCCTCATCGTCTAATGAGAAATCGATGTGTCCCATTCAATTTGAACAAATCCAATTTGAGAACGCTGGTCGCACACCTAGCCCCCAATTGGCATCCACATCCGGCACGGCAGCTCGTCGCCTCGTCGCCAGGCAGCTTGGCCCGGCATGGCGCGCTTTTAATGAGTTTTTATTGCGCTTCAGGTGTTTTGATTGCTGCGATTTTTAACTTGATTTACGCGCCAGTTGCTCAGCCGACACGTTGGCCCACTATTGATTTTACAATTAAGCGGGGTATGAACAGAGAGGGGAGGGGGCAGTGAGATGGGTGGGGCAGCAGAGGGGGGAGTGTAGGCCTGTCTCAATTTCACAATGCATTTTGCATGTTTTCGCGTGTTTCGCGCATTTGTTTGCGAAATGCCTTATGGCCAGGATGTGCTCGTATGTACACACTCCCCCTTCCCTGCTTCCCCTCTTCCCTACTCCCGCCCCCCTCTTTTCCCCTTCATCTGTTTGTTTGTTTGTTTGTGCGAGCTGGCGTGTCCTTTTGTAGCAAGTTTTATGCGCCGCATCCTGCGCCCCTCCCCTCTCCCTTCTCCCCTTTCCGGAGATCCGCCTATTTGTAGTTGTACGCCGAACTGAGCTGAGCGCAATTTATGCGGTAATTGCTTTTTTAAGCGCTTCGCATTTATCTTTTCGACACAAGTGAAATGAGTTTGGCGGCCGCCCTTCTCCCCCCGCCACCACCTAGCGTGTCTGCCTCGATTTGCCTGCAGTAATAACAGCGTCAGGAGGAATAGCAACAACAATAATCACAACGTAGGCGGTAACAATGGCAACAATGCGCAAGGCAGGAGCAACTTTGCCTGCCTCAACTACTTACAACGGTATTTTTATGACATTTTCTGTCTTTCTGACTGCTGTCTGTCTGTTTGTCTGCGCTCCAAGTATGCAATGGAATTGGGACCGACCCCAAGTCGAGTTTTGGCAATTTGGCTCCATTCTTCCCAAGACTCTTTGTTGTTGCTCCTTGACATTAAAAACATTTCACCATAATTAATTAAATGTAATGCAAAAATACTCAAAAGCGGCGCCAGATAAAAATTCATTTCATGTGAGAAATTGCCGCAGCAACTTTTTGATTTATGTGCTCAACTCTTGTCATACATGTTCACACAAGTGATATGCATGTGAGTGTGTGTGCGTGGGAGGATGTGTGTTTGTTTGTGCGGTTGTGTTTGTTCGGCATGTTGTTATGGGTGTAAAATTATATTACTTTATGTGCATGCATTAAATGGCCATAAAATTGAGTGCTACACAAAAGTGAAAGCCTTTTTGATAGCTATGCATTTTCTATATTTAGTTTGTACACACTTTACAACAAAATGAAAAAAGAATAAAAAAAGGATTCCAGTAGAATTAACAGCTTATTTTGAATTAGCAGTGTCACTCAAACTGTAGCGCGGCAATGTCGCAGTGGCTTCAAAACTGCGCTTACTCCAGCCAAATGATTAAATAAGTTGGCAGCACTAAGTGAACGCTGCCAGAAATTCATCATTTTAACGATCTGGCAACACTCACGAACCTCAGTTTTCGATTTGTTTTTTCCCCGATAGCCGTCATCGATATTCAGTAGTAAAATTAAACCTGGTTTCTCGCACCTGGTTTGTTACTTTTTCCACAAACTTCGTCGTCGCTGTGGCTGCTCTCATCTCGCGCTGTTTTAGTTACGTGCTGGCATTAAACAATTGCGCTGGTTGCAAATTGTTGACATTCGCGTTTTGATTGTGGAACTCGGGTTTGTCGGAGAGCGGAAAAAACACAACAAACCAACCAATTTTGTAGGCCACAGCGAATTTCGATTCGTTTTGTGTGTGTCACGCCCAAGCATAAAACGAAAAAAAAGCAGACCGCTGTAAATTGTCGTGCGTGTAGAAGAGTTTAAGAGTGCAATAATAAAAACTAAACAGTTTACAATCAATTGTGCGGCAAGCAAATAAAAACGAGACCTCGACAGAAGTTGCAGCAAAACCGCAGGCAAAAAAAGAGCAGAAAAACGCAATGGAGGTTAGTAGTCATCATGCTGGAGTTGTTGTTGTTCCTCTGGAGGGACAGTATCGTGTTATTGTCACTTGAAATATTGTTTCATTGATGTTAGCAGTTTTCCTTGAATGATTTCATTTCACTTATGATTTGACAACAACAAATTTAGCTGTGTGTGCCCCCACCTCCCCCATTCATTGCCTTCAATTAACGATGAGCGCAGTGCGAGCGGACGATAACGATTACGTCAGTGCGCGCTCTCACATACACTTCGCTCTCTCTCTCTCTCCTACTCTCCCACTCTCAATATGAGTTCTGGAGTTTGCGCTCTGCGCAGCCCTCTCTCCGTTATGTTGTTGCTATCCATTATTGGGTACGCTTTGGGTAGACGCGTCATGCGAACCCTCAACCCAATCCCATGGTCTGTTATTGATTCCCATTGCCGGCTATAAAGCGAACGAATCTTGTTATTATATCATCACAAAGCCGCTTTCTTTTCGCATAATGAATCCCTCCACTATTGTGTATATTTTTCAGATATTATAATATTGCCAAATTTGCATTTTCCATAATTAACAGCTGTTCATTGTTTCCGTTGCGCCGTGCTTATCAAGTGTCTGTAGTTAATCATGGGATATACAATATGTAGTATAGTTTGGTTGTGTCTTGATGACGTTTCATATCAATATCTGCTGTCGATATCACTATAAATACTCGCCTTTATTACTTCGGCGCACACTCATTTTTTTGCGGTTTAAAGATAAGCAATGTTTGGCTTCTCATTGTAGTACAAGCGAGTTAAATCCAGAGATAAACCCACCCAACATTTTGATTGTCCATTGTCCGTTTTAATTAAATTGTATATTAAGGTGTCGTTTAAGTTGTTTTGATGGCAGCTAATTACTTTAAGTGCCCTTTCACCCCATAATCGCCGACAATTGGTCGCCTCATCATCGCTAAACCCTTCGCCTCATTCGCAAGTGGACCCACCCACGCAAAGCGTCAAAGCGCATTAAGTGTACTTTGTGAGCTGAGTAATTAATCGTCTTTGTTTTAACCATTTGACGGCCATCAAAGCAAAACATGAAAAGCCCCTCGCTATGCTGCTATAGGGAAATGGGGGCAGCCGCAAAAGAGCGAGCCAGGCAGAGAGACAGAGCAACAAATGACACTCGGCCAACACAAAAATTGGCCATTTCCGGCATTTAATTGACGTTGTGTGCACAGAAATTGTCGAAGACAAAAACAGAAACATTGAAAACCGAAACAGAAACCAAACTAGACCACACAACAGAATGGAACTAGTTTGTTCATAGTAGAATTTTATTTAGATTGATGTGGTGAAACAACATAGATCTGTAGATCTGTTCATCGGACACGTCAGAGAGAAATATTTTATGTTGATTTGGTATTTGTTTAAAGGTCAAATTGAAATGAAATGGAAAGGAGATAAAGTACGAACTGCTGAGGCTCGCCAGAGCTGTGCTTAGCAAGAGATTGCAAAATAAATTTAAATACAATACATACTTGAAAAATGATCTAAAATATTTTAATCAATTGTTTGTGTGACTAAGATTTCTATGCTGTGACCTTGTTTATAGAAGGGAAAGTCTCTGAATAAAAATACTTATTGCGCAGCTTATAGACATGATCTAGGTATATGTATGTATGTATATGTACTTATAAATTGACAAACCTGAAATCTGTTTATTTAGGTGTTTAGCAGAGATATCACCATCATCATCGTCTTCTTTTAAGCGTATCTTCATGCTAATTAAACACAAATAGTAAAGTGAATATGCATATAGATTTGAATCCAAAAACAGTGGAGAATACCCATTTACTCCCAATATCACCGGTGCACTATTAAAGCTCTTAGCGTTTTCTTAAGCTGGCTGTCGTCTCAAACTGTCAGACAAACTTTGAACAAGTTGTTAGCCACTTAAATTTCGCTGTTAACAACATTGTCAGAAAGAAAAAGCATCTTAGCGCTTTTCCTCGACGCATCGCCGGCAAAAGCCTAAAGTGTTTTTCTTACTTTTTTTCCCCCCTCTGGTTTGTTGGGGAGTTTGTGGAAGTTCCATGCAAGTTCCATAGCAGGCAGCTGGCTGCGTGGCTGTGCTGGGCATATTTATTATTTGGGAATTTGGCTGGCTTTATGCTTATTTTCATAAATTTCCACTTACTCATCTCGGGTATCAGCGCTCAGTGGTGTTTTGGGTGTTGTCGGGTGCGTCTTATAACACGCTCCGTTAACCGTATTCGGCTCGGATGGGCATTACTTACTTCATCATTCGCTCACAAACTTTGCATAATTTTCATTTATTACCGCAGCCCCATTTTTATCTCCAGCCATGAAATCTGCCGCATAAAGCGTCATTTTTATTCCCAGGAAAGTGACTGCTGCTGCTGCTGCTGCTGCGAAACCATGTTCCGGTCTTCCTCTGCTGGAGTAGGGGCTTCTAGGGGGGCCCTGTCTGCTCCAATTTATCTTACAAATTTAATCTTTTTACATAATTTTCTGTATGGCTTTCATGTAATTACCTGTTCACGTCCTCCCGTCGGGGGCTTGGGAAAGTTTTCAGCTGTGTAGCCTGTCAAAAGTTGTAGTCGTTATAAATTCGTTACAGATACACACACATACATATGTTGCATATACAATGCAGATACAAACTCATTTACCTGCCGGGGCCTTTAATTAAAATTCTCTTTTTCTTTTCTCCTTTAATTGCAGGTAAGTGCCATCAGGATGAAGCGTCAGTTACGAAGGAAGGACAAGGGTCGAGTTTCGCTTTGCAAAGTTGCCAGAGGAATGCAATGGAATTTCAGTAAAGCATTTTCCCTGTTTCCCCATAGACTATTAGTGTAAATTTTTGCTAAGTATTTCTTTAAACAGTTTAAACTGCTTTAAATTAGTTTCGAGATTTAACTCTTTGTGCAACAATTATGCGACAATTGCCTAGAAAATTGTTTGTGCGCGCAAGTGATTGCCTCAGCTTCAGTGGCTTATCTGGCGCGTTATTGCAACAGCCACGCCCACACACCCATTTGTGGTGCATGTGCACGCGATTTTAATCGCCTCGTCGCGTTTGTGTTGGCGCCGCACACACATCAGACTCGATTACAACATCGTCGCCATCGTGTTGCCATCATCTCCGGCTGTGGCTGCCACTGCAGTTTGCCACATGTTTGCGGCCAAGTGTTGCACAATTCGAGAGGCTGAGAGAACAGAGGCGTGTGTGCACGAGTGTGTGTCACAGCAAAGCATTTGCATAATTGCCAGCAACAGGCAACCTGCAACTGGCAACTTGCAACAGAAACCACTCTAATTGCGCTGCCTGCAACTTCAAATGTCAGCCGCGGCAATTCTAATGAGTCAACTGCCAGCGAGTTCATCGTCCGGCCAAATGTGCACGCAAGCCCTGCACGGGCTTGTCGAGCGTGCAATGACATATCTCCGCTGTCGCTGCCGCCGCCGCCGCCGGCAGATCCGTTGGCTTTTACCCAATGTTTAAACTATTCGATGTATGTATACCATATGTGATAAACAAGCCGCTTAATTATGGCCAGCCAGGCCTTTGTCTGGCCCCGTGCGTACACCCAACGGGTCGCAACCAATTTACATACTACGATCTTTCTTTAAACATTAATTTTCATTTTCATTTGCATTTGCATTTCCATTTGCATTGCATAAAAAGAGCCTACGGTGAGATTGAGAGAGTGTATATTGCTGTCTGTTTCAGACTTTCACTCGCGGGTTCCCAACTATTATTACGCCCCAACCCGAGGAGACTGAACTGACTTTGTTATTGTTTAGGGAATAATTTGCCTGCCTTTTGAGTGCCTGAGACAAATTTTGTAAATTTTTCTGTTGTGGTGCACACTGAAAATTTGCGCATACGTGACAAAAGCGTTGGAGCTTGCAAACTACATAAATTTAGACACGCCCTCCGGGCATGGGCGCAGAGGCACGAGCTTATTTGACATTTTATTGATGACCTGCAAAGTCGGCGAGCAAATGAAATGCGCCGCACGTATCTCATTTTGCGCAAATCGAGCAAAAGTCCAAATCATGCGAGCAGCAGCGGCAGCAGCAGTGGCAACAATGGACAAACGAGACACATTGCCGCCTCTTCACAGTATCCAGATATCCAGATATGGCTTACTAAGTTTCACTCTTTCTTTTTGCATTTTTCCATTTCACTTTTTTCTGCTGCTATTTGCGACAGCTGCTGTGCAAATGTTTGTGACAAATCGAACCGCAGTTGTGGAAAGTTTGCCCCACTCTCCCGCTCCCGCCTCCCTCGTAATGCACAAGTGTCCGATATGATATTAGCCACGTTTACTTTGGCGTTGTTAATTTGCAATTTAGCCGCAATGTCAATGCTAATGGCAATATTGGCCAAGTTACTGTGTTACTGATGCTTTGTGCGTGCTCAATCAGGCGACAAACCATCAGATGCGAATGCACTGAAACGGAACTATCTGTGTCTCACTTTTCAACACCCGCGAATGTAGAGGAGAGGGGGGAACACAGCACTCGACTGCCCTGAGCTGCTTCAGAATGACCGATGTGGTCTCAACTTTCTAGCTGGCTTGGTAGCCAGCCAACTAGTCACGGCCCTTTGGCCCGTGGGGGCCACAGTTTTCTTCTTCCTCTGCTGCCTTTTGTCATGGAACGCTGATGCAGATGCTGCTGCTACTGCTGCCTGGGTGCCACTGGGTGGATGCCACTGTCAGCTGCAGTGCTGGCACTGGAGCGTGCCTTCTGAGTTTATTGCCGGCATGCAAATTGCATAAAATATTGCCAGGCTATAAAAGCATATTGCTGTTCACTGAATATGTGATTTGCGGTGAATGCAGTGGCAGCAGCATAGCTAGGGAAGCTGTAAGCTGCTGGGAATCTGAGAGAGCAACAGCAGAACCCACTAAAGTGTTTTTCAACATTTGCAGCAGTTGAAATGCTTCTACCGAATGCCTTAGTTATTCTCCCACAGGGTTTTTATTCAGTCGCCAGAGTTAACCGCACAATCCGGAGATAGAATTTACATGCTAACCTCGTAGAGGAACGCACTTCTATATAAAATGCACCCATTCAAATGCAGTTAAGGTCGAGTAAATTGAGTGTGTGCCACTAATGTTCGTCTCTTATCTTCTTGTACTTATTATATGATTGAAAATTATGAGATTTTAAAGGCATAAGTTGATTTTCTATGACTTAAAAATAATAAAAGAATGCTTGACCATTTCCGAACAAAATTGTACAAGAATCTAATTTATTCAAGAGCTAATCCTACCATATGCAACTCTTAAACGCTCACAAGATATGCAAATAAAGAACATAAACTAAGGACTCTATTTGCAATTCATATGAGAGGTAGTTAACAGTTGAGTGCACTCAACTTGTGTTCTTGCATTGCATTCTCTTTGGATGCCGAGCAACAGCAACAAGTTCTAAGCCAAAATGTAACCCATAAAATGAGAAAAGCCCCAAGCTTTGTATAGAAACTTTTTGCCTTAGCCTACAATTAGAAATGATGTCTGTTTTATTGTGGTCCATAAAAGCTTATCAGAGAGACAGCAGTAGTTTTTATAGCACTCACAATCGCTAAGAGGTTCCCATTTTATTGTCTCGCAACTTTTTATTGCTTTGCAGTGGAAACGGTTAATTAAAGTATATAATTACAATAAATACATTAAGTATATTATATATTTAGATATGCATCAAGCCTTTCTATCGGGGCACGTATTCAGTTTAGTTTACATATGTAAAATCTTTTGTTCTACCTCTTTGTGAGTCAGCCCCTAGAACCGTGATAATCCATTTCCCCTAGCTATTTTTGCGTTTATCGCACCGCACACATGTTCCATGACAATTTCCTTCATGCTAATTGTAGATTTGCTTCAGCTTCAGCTCTGTCACTGTTGGTGGCCATAAAACTAAGCGGCAACAACGACGATAGGTGCTGGTGGTGGTGGTGGTGGGTCGTCGTAACCGTCGCGAGGTTGAGGTAATTAAGATTTTGAAATTTCCTGTCGTGATTTTCCACAAGTGTTACAATTTCCTGGTAACACAGCGGGCACGACCGGCAGCATCTGGTGCGCGCATCCTCAGCAGCAACAACAACAACAAGCGCACTTCCTACTTGGCCATAATCGAGCGCGTTTGCAGCACCTTTTCAAGCCATTAGGCATTGGCCATTAGCTGCTGCCGCTGCCGCTGCCGCTGCTGTTGAGCAGCTTTTCACCTGGACAGGCACGACGCGTTTGTGTTTGTGCGTTTCATGAATTTTCCCTGGTTTTCCGCTCGAAAAAACGTGATCTTTACCGTTCAGTGCGTGCCGAGCAATGCTTGGTGAGCGGCTCAAACAGTTTGGTATCGCTTAATTAAATCGGCTAAGCACCTTGACCCACAATTCCAGTGTACAAACACCACATTAATCTTGTCTCGGGCACAGAAGCACAAAATAAAAATGTGCAAATCACCGAAAACAGCAAAAAGACATGTTTTGATTTCGGATACTCGTATTTGCCGCACTCGTATATTTGTGGGTCGCACATGGCACCTGGTCTTGCCACTGCCACAACGTATGCGAATGTGAATACGAGTTCCAATATGACGACAAGCTTCTCAATGTTGCTGCTCCCGTTTCAAGGCCCGTTGCAATTAATGAGCCAAATCCAGACCAGCTTGTACCTCAGTACGCCCCCGGTTTCCCCTTCTAAGTTTTTTGCGCATCTCACGCAGCGTTGACAACCTGCTGCTAACATATCTGTCAGATACAATACACACTCTGTTGCGCCTGCTGATTGTTTATGTTATTTACGGTGGATTTGCATGGTGGGTGCCGTTGCAAACGTTGTTGACGATACACAGTGAGTGTGAGAGTAGAGTATAAAGCATTCGTTGCATTCATTGATCATTCGCGTTTACTCACTTCAATTTGAATTTATCGCTGCCTGCTTTGGGTTTTAATTTATGCGTGCAGCACCTCGAGAGTGCCATGAACTCAATTATATTTTGCAATTATTTCTGTTTTCCATTTCTTGTTTTCTGTCTATTTTTTGCCAGTTTACAGCTCCGCCGGTTCACAGGGGCTACTGGAATTTACGACTTGTTTTAGAAGTTAGTTTGAAGCCAATTTAAGCTGCTGGCAAACCAATTTCAATTGAAATACCATTCACAGCGAGAGGCACCCAAAGCTTTGCTGCGTCATTCGGCATCGGCTGTCGGCCTCGAAGCGAAACTGTTTTCTCAATTAATCAAGCTCTGTCCCCAATTGAAATGTCAACAGACTGCGCACAGTTCTAGACGCCGTTAGATATGGTTGTCCAGACGAGGGACTGACATAATAACTCGCCCATCGACTATCGTGTGCCACTCACTCTAAAGTGGGTCAATCGACAGCATTTAGCTGTACTCACACTTACACTCGCACTCGCACTCACACACACTCACACTCATGCAATGTATCTTTGTATCCGCGGGCAGCATCGCAAGTTATAGCCAAACTTGGATACACATTTGAACATGGCCATTTACGAGTAGAGTCTGGCCAGGCGAGTACGCCAACTTCAAGCCAAAGTCGAAGTTGGAGTTGGAGTTGTAAGCAGCTTTGTTGCTGTACTTCTTGTAGTGTGTGGCAAACCGGTTTCACTTAAATGGCGCAGTGTATTGAAGTTGCAGCGAAGTACGAAAAGTGGTTTATGTGGTTAGTCTCGCTTCCTGGCGCACTCGCTCCGGCACTCGCCTTGCTGCCTCGCTGCCCTCGAAAACCAGTTTACAAGAGTCTTTTGATTTGGCTTTTGCCAGCCCCTGCCCCTGCCCCTGCCCCAGTCCCTGCCCTCTGGCACAGACACTGCTGCCACCTTTGTCTCTCCACCCCCACTACAACTGATACCAACTGCTGGTAGGTTTACTTGGGGTTCGGAACGGAACGGTTCAGTTGGTTTGTTTGTTTGGGTCACGCTTTAATAGAACTATGGGGCTTCTCGCTGCGGTCTCTACAATTATTTTATGTAAATTATAGTCTCCAACCTGGCGTGTCTTTTAGCTGGCTTTCTTGCACGTTTCTCGTCTCTTGTTTTCTTGATTCTCGATTCTGTTTTTCCGCCCTTTGTCAGCTCTTAGCCAAGTTGACTAACTGCGTCATTGGCCCAAGCCCTCGACATTATAAATTTGTATCTCGACTTGACTTGCCTCTTTATTCTCATACCCAACATCATTTGTTCGTTCGTTTGTCTTGTCTCTGCCGTGTCTTGCATTCGCATTTAATTTCCAATTGCCTCATAAATACGAGTGCTATAAATCTCGAATCATTTCTCGAATCTCTTTTCCCACAGCTGAGGCCCCACAGCAAATCAATCGTTTGGGGCCCTCAGCTTGCTCCGGCATGCTCGACTTTTGTTTATTTATGGCTGGGGCCCCTTGTCCTTGTTGCTCTGCTCTGGTCTCGTGGCTTTTGGGCTTCAGCCCGGCTTCGATTTCATGCCCATCGCTTTGGAGTGTGTAGAAGTCATTTAAGTGCAGACAACGTCCCAGGGAGGCGAACGACCCACAGGTTTTAATGTATGCGCCTAATTTACATTGCCACCGATTGTCGATTACGCCAACTCGCAACTCACCAGGCGAGCGAGTCGCTGACTCACTGACTCACCAGCCAATTGGCAGACTGCCTGACTGGCTGACTGAGCCGACCGAGTCGCAGTTGCGATTGCAGCTTTGGCTCAAACCGCGCGCTCGCGTCAAGCAAATGTTGCATGGCTGTCGCGACTGTTGCTGTTGCCGTTGCGGCTGCCTCGCTGCAGCGTGTCTTGTGTTTTCTGTGTGTGTCAGTCAGTCTGTGCCGAGCCCCAGCCCTAGTCAGAGCCACAATCAGCGCTGAGCGGGCTACTGCGAGCTGCTACATTGTTCACATTCGCGCAACGTGCATAATTGGATTTGCATTTTGTTATTTTTGGTGTTTTTTGTTTTGCCTCCTTATTGATTCGCAAGTGCCGTAAGACGCTGACCCCTTCGCGCGCGTCATGGAGAGCGCTGTGCCTGTAGCCGAGTTCCAAAAGATCAAGCTGCGCCCTATACCAAAGGTCAAACGACGTGCTCCTCAGCCGCCAGTTAGCCTGAGGCTGCCGAAGAATGTGCGGCAAACAGAAAACATTGTGATACTCCAAGCTGGATGCACTAATAAAAGTTGTTCTTCATTCTTGCATCATTTCAGACTTCGTCCACCACAAAGACAACAACGCTCACCACGCCGGCCAAGCTGTACGGCAAGGACTTGAGCGAATACGATGATGTGGATGTGGAGAGTCTGTTGGCGCAGCTGTCGCCAGAGGAGATAACCATTCTGGCCAAAGAAGTTGATCCCGATGTGAGTAGCTTATTCAATGACATTTGAGAAGACTTTTACCTAATCAAGTGTCGACTTTTGTAGGACAACTTCCTGCCACCAGATCAGCGTTGCAGCTATGAGTGCACCAAGGATTCAACTGGGCCGCTGAATCGCAAACAGCTCATCGAGCACATTAACAAGCAGGCCATCGAGACCCCAGACCAGCCGGAGTTCGAGCCCTTCGTACAGGGCACAGTGCGCGGCAAGAAATGGGTGCCACCACCAAGGGACCAGCGTGAAATTGAGGCCGAGGAACAGATCGCCATCGATATGGGCGAGGAGTACGAGCATGCGCTGAACGATGCCACGCAGGAGGAGATCATTGATTTGGCTGCCATTCTTGGTTTCCACTCGATGATGAATCAGGATCAATACCATGCCTCGCTACTCAACAAGGGACAGCCTGTGGGTTTGGGCTGGGATGGCATCACAAAGTCCACACAGCAGAAGCTGTTCCCCATGGATCCGCCCAACAGCACAGATGTAGAGGAGTCGATTAAGCGCGTCAAGGACGATGACTCCAAGCTGATTGATCTGAACTTGAATAACATTAAGGTGAGTAAGATTGTGGATTAATGATCAATGTGCAAATTTAATGACCTTAAATCTTTGTTATTTATTGTAGAACATCTCGGACGAGAAGCTCGAACAACTCATTGCCGCACTGCCTCAGAACGAACACCTGGAAGTTCTTTCGCTGACAAACGTCGGCCTGACCGATAAGACAGCTCTCCTGCTCGCCGAAGCGATCGAGAAAAGCAAAACCCTGAGAGTATTAAATGTTGAAACCAACTTTATCAGTCCGCCCGTAATTGTCAGGCTGGTGCAAGCCCTGCTCAAGTGCCACACCATCGAGGAGTTCAGGGCATCCAACCAGGTAAGTAGCATGGCATATTGCCCCCGCCTTTGTAGATACAGTTTCATTGCAATTATCTTTTCTTAGCGATCTGCGGTGCTTGGCAACAAGATCGAAATGGAGATCACCAACTTGGTGGAGAAGAACCCATCGCTACTGCGACTAGGCTTGCATCTGGAGTTCAACGATGCGCGTCATCGCGTGGCCGCACATCTGCAGCGCAACATCGACAGAAGTAAGTTGGCCGTTCTCTTTGGCAGCAGCTCATCTTCCCGCAACATTCGCAGGTTATCAGCGTTGGTTACAACTACGTTTGCTGCTCCGCTCGTTAGGCTCGTGAACACCCCTTACCCCCTTGCAAATACTGTTAGATATATACGAATATGTTTAGGTCTCTATTTATGAACAACCCGTGTTGTTGTGTACCCTATTCGCGTTTAGGTGAATTGCAACAAGGTACGTTAGCTTCCAATGCGTCATCGCCATCGTCACATCCATCTGCATCTGCATCTGCATCTGCATCAGAATCAGCCTCTCAATCACCAGCTGACATCTCACCATCAAAGGCCAAGAGCTTGGCTGCTTTCGAGCAGTTTGTCAAGGCTCGTTCCTGGACTAATGCAACAGATTCTGCTCATGTTTCATCATCAGGGCGCATTGTGCGCAATCTGCAAGTCGCCGCAACAGCCGTGTCGCCGACTAGTGGAGTCGCAGGCGAAGCCTCCACATCCGCCTCAGCTGCGTTAGAGCTCTTGCGCGTTGGCAATGAGAAGGAAATCTAGAAAAGGGATTCTAGTTCAACTATCCCTAAAATAACGCGTTGGTAACCGAAATGTAGTTGATTTTTCCCCACTCCCTGTTCTATTTCTTGTGGTCTAACCAGGTAAAACGTATCGTTCGTGATCCTATCCGATGGTGTCTCTGGCATCTGCTCTATCACTCAGACTGTTGGCTTAGCCTAACATCACTATCAGCATCTCTCGCCAAACAGCGTTCGTTGCGTTATCGTTCACGTTCTCGTTCACGTTCTCTTTCTCGTTATCACCTCTCGTTGCATTGCGTTATTCGTTACATCACTCGTGGTGCATATTTTAAAATGTAATCGTGCATAAGTATAAGTACACATACATAAGAGCAGTCTTGAGTAAGTTCATATTCATCACATCATCATCATCATTGTCATGAACTCATGGAAATGGTCATCATTTAAATTAAATACTTAACCCCTTTACGTTAGTTTATCGATTGCTAAGTCAGTTTTACATGCTAAGCCAGAATTATGAATCATTCTTCACATGTGCCCACTCTCTGTACAGTTCCCCGAATAGAATTCCCCAATGTATTCGTATACTCGTCTCGTCTCGTTCCTCGTCTGCTCTGTGGTGTCTTGTAATTACCATTATAATGAATGACACTCTGTCTGCAATCCGATATTAACCAATTATATACTTATATACTTGTATTTAAAACCTGAAATCGATCAATTGGTTAATTCAAATTCAACTACTCCCGACTCAACTCAACTCGTTCTCTGTGTATATTGAACAACAACTGCTACTATCAACCAAATCAACCTATCAACCAAATTAAAAACAATCAACAATTAATCGACAACAACAACAACGAATTCAAAACGACTCTTCAGTCTTTCGTGTGCAAAAACTAAAGCCCAACTTGCCTAAATTGATATTGCCGAGCAACATGGAGATCGAACGTGATCTGGCGCCTTATGGCCTATCGCCTTCGCCATCGCCATCCCCGTCGCCACAACCGCCGATCGACTATGATGTGGAGGTCGATCCCGACAACATGGTGATACGCGGCGGTGGCGATGCCTACGATCCAGAGATCGATCCCGATAATATGGTGGTGCCCGGCAGTCGGGCCGTGACGCCCAACTACGACGATGAGGGTGTATATCAAGCGCACACGTGAGTGAGAAGCCATGCACCATCCACAAAGCAAGCCACCAAGCCACACCAGCAGACACCACAAACAACACACAGCCACAGCAACATCCAGAAGCGGAGTCTGCCCCGTCACACAGTCAAAATGTACAGACAGTCAATCAGTTATCGTTCTCTCACTCGCCTCTCTATCTGTCTCTCTCACACACCTATTGCGTAGTAACGTTGTTGTTGTTGCTCTTACTCCACCAATTTTTGTTTTTTGCCCATGGTGTGTAAAGTAAAGCTCGTTCTCTCCCACCATTCACGTCTTGCAGACCAAGAACGTGTGTACAAAACTCCAGAACTCCACTCAAAAACAAAACCAAACCAAAATCAATATATAATTCTCTTTGTTCATGATCGATGTTGTCGTTATCATTTCGATTCATCTTGTATATAACTGCAAATACGTCCAACATCATCTGGGCATCTCAGCTGAGCTACTAACACCCACCCAAGCAGCCCGAAACTTCTCTCAGCGGCTGCACCATACGAACTGTTTTTTGTATCTTTATCCCCCCAGCTGAGTCGACTGTTTTTTGTGTTCTTCCCCTCTGTTGACACATTTACCAAGACCTGAAGACCGACGGACAGAGGGAAAGATGGACAAAGTACACTCTACAAACAGATATTCAAATTCCAGACAGTCAAAGTAAAAGTCCAACCAAGTTGTCGACTCAATGCGCTTTACATTCAATTCTTATGTAATCTCTATTGTGTTCCCGTCTATTGTCATCTGTTTTATGTGTATTCTCTTTCTCTCTATCTCTCTCGTTTCTCGTTTACAGTAAGAAAAGATCTTGAATTACGCCTGCAGTTCAGATTTTTCAATAATCTGCATAGAAAATCAACAAGAATTCAATAAGCAAACCGCAAAAAAGATACTAAAATGAAGCATAAACAATGAAAGAAAACTAAACTAAACATTTTAAAGCGTTTTGTAATTAAAAAAGTAAAACTTAATGAAAAAACAAAAATACACAAAAAGAAAAAAATACAAAAACAATAAACGTGTAAAATTATCAAAATGATGATGCAGCTGCAACTGAGCTCGCGACCAAAATATGTTAGAGAGACCAAGAAGTAAATAATTTAAAATATATATATATATACACATACATACATACATATATAAACACACGTATTTATAATGCGCAGAACGAACCACACACTCACATACATGCATATATATATGTAAATATATCTACGATACAAGAGAAAAGAAAAACATATATAGGAAGGAGATGCATATACAATATATATCTGTGTATAGTTGAAACTGATTTACGACAAAAGTCAAAGCATCTAACCCAGCAGAAATCTCTAGGCGTAATGTGTATAATTTTGTCTAAAATTTAACACAGGTAAATCGTGAAATTCCGTAAACTCAGTTTGCATAATCAACAGATACGCCTAACCCCAAAAAGCATTTTTGAATTGGCTGAAATTAGCAACTATATAGCATATATATAGTTCATAATGTAGATACTTATTTAACGGCGCTCATTTTTTTGAACAATCGAACATATTGCTATAATCGAAATTGGCCTGAAAGAAAAACAAATTATAACTGAAGACTGTCAGCGTACTGATCTTTTTCTGTGCTACCCGAATATTTGTTTGTTATTCGCATTGAAAGCCTCTTTAGTTGAATTGTTATAATTTTTAAGTTTGCATGTTTTGCTTTAGTTTAAGAACTTCACCTCCGTCGCATGCTAACCTCAAACACACTCACTCCAACCCCAACCTGACTGAACCATCCGCTTTCGTTAATATATCACACAAGTCGCACTCTCAATTCGCCTCGGAATTTACTCAGCTCTAATGAAATTCTCTTCGTATAGGAATTAAACTGCGATGTACATTTTTAAGTGAAAAACTAAAATCGATAAAAAAAAATAATCAACAACCTTAACTGCAATAAAAAAGAAACAATTTCATAAAATAAATATATCTAAAATGCAATAAAACAATAAAGTAAAATCAAAATGTTTAGGCATTTTTATAATTCAACAAAACCCGACAACAAGAACGTCAACAGCGAAAGCAGTTCCAACGACAACCAGCTGCAAAATGTAGCCTAACTTTCAGCGCAAATCAATGTCGAACAGTTGGTACCCAAAAATAAATCTCAGTCCTTTGTTGTTTGTGCCGAAATATTATTAATGAATAAAAACAATAAGCCACCGCTTTGCCTTAACATTTATCCAACAATTAACCAATCCCCCAACCCTTTTTGTTGCCAAAACTAATGCAAAAAGTTGCCCGATAATCTCTAGTTATAAGAACTGTTGCTCGAACTTCCCGAACTTGCGAGCTGATTTCGTTTGCTGTTCTACTAAAAACAAAACCAGGCGAATTTCTGCCTCTTCTTGAATGTTGTACCTACTCAACTTGATTGATTGATTGATTGAATATTTGACTTGAATAGTTGTTGTATATTTGAAATAACACGAGTATAATTCTGTCCCTGTTTAATGTTGCAATCTGACTAATCATATTTTTGTTTTTTGTTTCTTCTCTTCCTCGGATATCCGCCTTTCTCTCTCTCTTCTCTCTCTCTCTTTATGTCTTGCAGTACGTGTGAAACGCCTCAATCAGCGTAAATAAAAAGACACTGTCCAACACCACCACCACCAAGAACAACAACAACAGCAACAACAAACATTTTGTGTGTGTCTGTGTGTTTGTTTTCACTGTCCAACTTTCTACTAACTACCAACAAGAACCAGCAACACCAACAACAATCACATCACCTGAAGCAACAACAACTGCAGCTATAACAACAACAACAAGCCATCTCTGTGTTCAGCAACAACAACGAGAAATACCACGTGATTTTCCCCCCGTCCTATGTGTATCCGCTACAATCCAGACCAACAACCCACACCCACCTAAAAGGCAAACTAACACCGAAGAATGATGTTTATAAGCAGTACGTAAAGTATCTGATAGCTACATTATCTATCTGTAATCTTTAAGTTCATCAAGTCATCATCTACGATACGACGACGCGCGTCAAATTTGTCGCCGTCGCCGTCGCCCAACGAGTTGATCATAATCATAAATTAGTTAATAAGTTGCATAGCAAATATTTGTAGCGTATCTTAGCAGGTCTCTTTCAGATACAAACTCCGCTGAGTTGACACTTGATATCAGTAGCCGAGTGTGCGTCATGCTTCGTTTTTTTTTTTTTTATAAATAAACTTAACTTATTATTGTTGGCATCGTTGTTGCTTTTCTGTATCGCTTAACTTACTACCCCAGACTAGCTTGGTAATTCGAGAAGATATTAATGAAATTGTCGATCTATTTTTTCAGTCGGTCGTCAGCGTCGCATGGGTCATCTGAGCAGGAACTATACAATTGGTGTCTGGCAATAGGCACCACCACCATCGAGACGATTCATCCTAAATACATACATACATACATACTATAGGCCTGTATGCTATGTATGAGATAGCTATAATGTCACATATGTTGTTGTTGTTTGAGAGAACTGGAGAGAATTGTTCAATGTTGGTTGCGTTCGATAAATTAATTTATTTTTCATTTTTCGGCCAGAATTTTGGGCCTTGTGTTCGGCTTTCATATTATGCCTAATCATTTGTTTGTTATTTGAGTTATGCAATTGTTTATTGTCATACACAGACACACAGATACTCTACACACACACACACACAAAAGAATTAGAATGAGAATTAATTTGATATAAATTGACAAAATTTGATTGCAATAACCAAATCGAAGCAGCTTAAATTCAATTATCTTCAAGTTGTAACCTTAATTAGATTCTTTCCTTAAGCAATCGTCAATTGTTGTTCAGATTTACGCTTTAGCTTCACACTCACACACACACAGACGATTTTTTGTTTATATTCGCGGGTAAATTGAGAGCGTTTTTTTGTTTTAACTCGATTAGTTTTAAAGAAAAAGATGCACACGACAAAGAGTGCTTGAGCTTATAATTACTACATGCATACACACAAACAAACAAAAAACATACATACATAATATATACACTATATCTACATACTTATATATGAAGCATAAACATATATATAGCCATGGTCTCTGAAACAATCTACTGCTATTGAATTATAAAATTGCCTAAACATTATATTACAACTATGTTTAAATACGCATAAAAATAAAAAACAAACGATGGATACGATTGTATAATGTAATGATATATCTTACTTTATATGATATAATGCAATGCTTTTAAAATACAATTTTTAAAAATCATGTAAAAACCATTAAAATTAAATAAACCAAAAAAAAATTTTCAAAACATAAGCAATGCGCATTTTGTTTACCCTTTCAATGTGAGACTAATAAGATGTAGTTAGTCGAAATAGATACAATAGAAATAGTGCGAGGAGCAGGGTTATTTGTACGTTCAATTTGACAAATTTTGATTAATGGAAAATTTGAGACTGCGGCGACACCTGTGCCAGTTTACCTGGACGCCAATGCATACACAAACAGGGCAAACAGCGGACTCCGGATATGAGAAAGAAGTGTGGCCGAAACACACAACCGACATCCCCCTTGCACACGCGTAGGAAGACAAACATTAGCGCAGCGATAAGAGAGCGCAGGTTGTCGCAGCAGAAGCAACAGCAGCAGCTCAACCCGCACAGCATCCAGCATTGTAAGTTAGTTGTCGCGAGACCAGGCCCGCGGAAAGAGCTCACGGATTACACACGACAGAGTGCAGCATGTCGACTCTGGAGACTGAGGTGACCTTCCGCAAGCAGGCGGAAGTGAGTCAGAATCTGGAGGCACAATTTCGCAGTTCCTCCACGGATTTCATATTGATCACAGATCATCGTACGTCCAAGTGCAAGAGCTTGGAGCAACTGGAGGCGGCCAAGGAGGAGAGAGAATCATCGCCAGGCTGCTGCATGAGCTATATGAAGAATACATGCCGAATGAAGACACTGAAGAAGCGTCTACCCATACTGGAATGGTTGCCCAAGTACAACAGGGCGGATGCCTTTGGAGATATAATAGCGGGATTTACAGTAGGCCTGACTGTTATTCCTCAAGGATTGGCCTATTCCGGCGTGGTTGGTCTACCCGCAGAGTCGGGACTCTATGGTTCGTTCTTGGGCTGCTTTGTGTACGTCCTGCTGGGTACCTGCAAGGATAACACTATCGGCAGCACTGCTGTGGCCTCGTTGATGACCTTTCAATTTGCACGCGGCTCCTGGGCACGTTCTGTGCTACTCACCTTCCTCACTGGCATCATCGAGATTCTAATGGCTGTTTTCAAGTTGGGTTGCTTGGTCGAATTTGTTTCCGGGCCCGTCAGTGCAGGATTCACCAGTGCAGTATCGCTTATTGTGCTCACCTCGCAGATGAAGTACATCCTGGGTGTCAACGCCGAAGGCAAATCCTTTCTCCAGAGCTGGATTAGCATGATGCGCGACATAGAGAACATACGCATCTGGGATGCTTGCTTGGGCTTTGGCTGTTTGGCGTTGCTACTGGCAATACGCAGTCTTAGCCAGATTCGCATTGGCCCCAAGGAGAATTCCCAACGTGCACGCTGGCAACAAGTGGTCAACGAGGTGATCAAGTTTGTGGGCGTCACCCGCAACGCCTCCATTGTGATCGGCTGCACCATGGTGGCCATGTACCTGGAGTCTGATGGTATCAGTCTGTTCCGTCTGACGGGCTACATTCCACCTGGACTTCCAACAGTTTCGCTGCCCAAGTTTTCCATTGAGCCACAACCGGGTAATGCCACGGCAGGAATACCACCAGTGCCGGGAGAGAGCTTCATTGAAATGGTACAAAGCTTGGGCTACGGCCTGATCATAGTACCGATCATAGCGCTGCTCGAGAACGTCTCCGTGTGCAAGGCCTTTGCCAAGGACAAGCAGATCGATATAAGCCAAGAACTGTTTGCCACTGGCGTGGCCAATATAGCGAACTCCCTTGTACACGGATACCGCAGCAACGGTGGCCTGGCGCGGTCCGCAGTCAACAATGCCAGCGGCTGCCGAACAAATATGTCTAATTTGTATATCGGAACAATTGTCGTGCTGTCAATCAGTTACCTCACCGAGTACTTCTACTATATCCCCAAGGCAGTGCTGGCAGCCATCATCATCTCGGCTGTGGTGTTTCAGCTCCAATACCAGACGGTTGTGCCCATGTGGCGTAGCAAGCGTAAGTTGAGAAACCCCTTTATCCTCAAGCCAATCATTTCCAGCGTCGTTTACACTTAATTTCAGGCTCCGATCTGGTGCCAGGCGTTCTGGCATTTATCACCTGTCTGGTGCTGCCCCTGGAAATCGGCATCATGGTGGCCATTGGAGCTAATCAGCTGTTCATACTCTACCATTCAGCACGACCCAAGGTGACCCTGGAGCAGCTGGAGACAGAACAGGGTGTCAAATTTATAAAGATTACACCCGATCGCTGTCTGATATTTCCCTCTGTGGAGTTTGTTCGAAATATGGTTCTTAAATCTGGCAGCAGAACAACATTGCCCATAGTCATCGACTGCACGTACATCTATGCAGCCGATTTTACTGCCGCCAAGGTCATCTCCTCCATGGTGGATGATTTTCGTGAACGCCAGCAAAAGATTATCTTCTTCAATCTCAAACCGAGTGTTGTCAGTATTTTCGAGGGTCTCAAGACCAAACTGGTGCTCTGCTATAATGCTCATGCCCTCAACCAGGAACTCCAACCAGACGCCCTGGATCATCTTTCGCGATCGGTGGACTCTTTGGACCACACAGAGACAGGCACGAACACAAGCGAATGTGTGAGCATGACCAGCACCAGCACACTATCCCTAGCAAAATTCTAAAGAGGCCATAAACTTCTATCTATAGTATCTCTAAGGCTTTTAAATAAATCATAAATAATTAATATTTTAAAAGTATGAATCTTTTGTACAATTTATAGTAAATATACAAACTTATTCAAGGATATACAGATATATTTTAATCATCAATATGATTACTGTTTAATATTTCTGCGTCGCAGCTTGCAGAGGACCTCGGCCTTTCGACGTGCTCGCGTTGCCTGCATCTTGGCTTCTCGGGCGGCGGCGCATGCACGATCAGCAGCCTTCTTGGTAGCCCGATAGTCTGTTTGGGCGATATCCAATTCCCGTAAAAGCATCTCTACGCGCTTCTTGGCAGCCTCAACAAGCTGCTGCTTTATATTCACCTCCTCCTGAGCTCCGATAGACGATTGTTCTGAGTTTAGGACATTGGTCTGGGCATAACCGACGGCTGATGTCAGCGCCTTTAGCTGTAAGCCGGCCTGCCTGGCAGCCTGTGTGGCTGCATCGCAATTGCCCTGAGCACCCTGCAGACAAGCAGCCTCATCCGAAACTGCAAGCTCGCTCTCACGTACTTCCCTATCGAGTTGCTCAACGATCTGCTGCTTGCCTGCCAAGGCAGCGCTGGCGGCCTTAGCCGCCGCAATGGCTTTGTCTGCTAATTGCGCCTTCACTACTTGTGCTGCATTCTCGGCCGCCTCCATTTGTGCATCGGATGCAGCCTTGGCCTCAAAAGCTGCCTTTATAGCAATGCTAGAAGCCTTACGCTTCGACTCAAGGTAGCTCGGTACGTTGTTTTTGGCACATTGCTTTTGAACCTCGGAGCCTAAGGGAATATCCCGTTTCCTTGAATGCTGTAAATCTTTAACTTGAATATAATTATTTTTTTTAACAAACTAATGCCCACCTGAGGCAACTTGTATCCAGAAATTGGTGGCAGTATTAAGTTTAATAACACTAACATCAGACACAACTGACTAAAGACCATTCGACTCTCAACAGTCATTTTATTAACAATTATATTAAAGTATCTTTATAATTTATAACATTTGGAGTTATTCATTTTGATTTTTCTCACCTCTCCTACTAAAATACATATGAACATTTTTATTTAAAAATGGCGCCTTAACTATTACCCTGCCAGGCTGCTCGATAATAGATTCCATCTATATGGCAACTCTGCAGAGGTGCTAGCTAAAAGTATCGATATATCGACGCTACGAAATCGATTGTTGAATGTACACATTTTTTCCATCCCCAAGCCGCATGAAAGTTGAAGAAAAATATTGAAAAAAGTTCTACTGTGTAAAAAAAGTAATTATTTATTCTTGTTAAATTAGTTACAAGTCGAAAATGGCGCGCAAAAATGCACAGGCGGAGGATCTCTCAAACGTTGAGTTTGAAACAAGCGAAGATGTTGAGGTGATACCCACATTCAGTGCTATGAACCTCAAGGAGGAGCTGCTACGCGGCATTTACGCGTACGGTAAGCGTCGAATTTATAATACAAAGCATAAATAGTTCATATTTTTAAACATATCTGTTAATACCGTATGTGTTTACAGGTTTCGAAAAGCCCTCGGCTATACAGCAGCGCAGCATCAAACCAATTGTGAAGGGTCGCGACGTTATCGCTCAGGCACAGTCCGGCACGGGCAAGACAGCCACTTTCTCTATTTCTATACTACAGAGTCTGGACACGACGCTGCGTGAGACACAGGTGCTATGTCTGTCGCCAACACGCGAGTTGGCTGTACAAATTCAAAAGGTCATTCTTGCTCTGGGCGACATGATGAATGTTCAGTGTCATGTATGCATTGGTGGCACCAATTTGGGTGAGGACATCAGGAAACTGGATTATGGTCAACATATTGTTAGTGGTACACCTGGTCGTGTTTTCGACATGATCAAACGAAGAGTTCTGCGCACAAGGTACGATTCAGTTGCACATTTTTATTATTCAAGTACAAATATCGAATTATTTACAGAGCCATTAAGATGCTAGTGCTTGATGAGGCTGACGAGATGTTGAACAAAGGTTTCAAGGAACAAATCTATGACGTATATCGTTATCTGCCACCAGCCACACAGGTGGTGCTTATTTCTGCAACACTGCCTCATGAAATATTGGAAATGACATCCAAATTCATGACGGATCCCATTCGAATTTTGGTCAAACGGTGAGCAGGTTGTAGATCTTAAATTGTTTCCTCTATTCTAAGGACCATCTCTTTACAGTGATGAGTTGACACTGGAAGGCATCAAACAGTTCTTCGTCGCTGTTGAGCGCGAGGAATGGAAGTTCGACACTCTATGCGATCTCTATGACACACTGACCATCACACAGGCCGTCATCTTCTGCAATACGAAGCGTAAGGTGGATTGGTTGACTGAAAAAATGCGTGAAGCTAATTTCACAGTAAGCTCAATGCACGGCGATATGCCCCAAAAGGAGCGTGATGAAATCATGAAGGAGTTCCGTGCCGGTCAGTCTCGTGTGCTTATCACTACAGATGTCTGGGCACGTGGTATTGATGTGCAGCAGGTGTCTCTGGTCATTAACTACGACTTACCAAACAATCGTGAGTTGTATATCCATCGCATTGGTCGTTCTGGACGTTTTGGTCGCAAGGGTGTTGCGATCAACTTCGTAAAGTCCGACGATATTCGTATTTTGCGCGATATTGAGCAATACTATTCGACGCAGATCGATGAAATGCCCATGAATGTGGCAGATTTAATCTAGATTTCACTACTAATCTAGTTCTTCTTACATACTGTAACAAACTTTTTACTTACTGAAAAAATGAATACGTTTGATTAACTAATACATTTGAAGAGTATTTACCATTAAATACACAATACACAACGCACCATACAAAACAACAATGTGTAGCTGTATATGTAATAATAAATAACACATAGGACTTAATACAGAAACCAGTTTGTTTTGAGTGGGGTGAGGTCATTGGGGGTGCGCCTTCAAGTGAACTGACTAAGCGTTTCGTTTTTACTGAGGTAATTATATTTTTGCTAAGTATAACAATTCTCAGAGAATACTTGTACCATTAAAATAACTAGAAAGTAAAACCACACATATACAATATTTTTAAACTATTTCTCTAACTACAGACTTTGGTCTAGTGCGAACCGAAGCGAAGGCCCAAATGTTGATAACAAGCTCAGAGCTCGCAAGCTTCTCAGCTAATGACTTCGGGTTTCGATTGCGGTAATGATGGTACATATGCTGCGGCAGATGAGGTCACAGTTGAGGAACGCCGCTTGCTCTTGCTCTCCTCCGACTTTAGCAGTGTGCCCAGCACAATGCCCAGAAATAGAATGAGGCCCACTTGGTGATTCGAAATGAATTTCTTGGCACAATCACTGGGATTGTCTATGTTTAATGAGTAGATCTATCGAAAAAAGAATCCGGGTTAATCAGATATCTTACCATATATTACTAAGTGCTTACCTGTTGTATTAGGTGGGCACCGACTATACCAACAGCTGTATAGTATGGAAATGTCTGGTCACAAGCATAGCCAGCGGCCGAGAGTCCCGTGAGCATTGCTGCTGTGAACCCCGAAAGCCAAGCCTTTGTATTCTCACCGAAGCGAAGTGCTGTTGACTTGACTCCTATCTGCAAGTCGTCCAGCTTGTCCTGATGTGCATAGATGGTGTCGTACACAATAGTCCAGCACACACCCGAGAGGTAGAGCGGCAGGCAGGCATCCAAGTTCACACTGCCCTGAGTGGCACACCAGCCCAGCAATGCGCCCCAATTGAAGCACATGCCGAGTACAAGTTGGGGCCAGTAGGTTACCCGTTTCATCAGTGGATACGTGACAACCAGACCCAGAGAGCTAGCACCCAACAATATGGATTGCCAATTCAGCTGCACCAGCACCAGCAACCCGAGGCTGAGCTGTGCAGAAAGAAACACAATAGCATCCAATGGTGTAATCTGGCCGGAGGCTAACGGACGATTGCGTGTTCGTTCCACCTTCGCGTCAATATCTCTGTCCCACATATCGTTGATGGTGCAGCCGGCCCCACGCATAATTAACGCACCAGTGGCAAATAATCCCAGCATGGTAAAGTCTGGCCAACAGCCAGCATCTGCACTGAGCGCAATGCTCCATCCACAGGGCCAGAAGAGCAGGTAAGTTCCAATCGGGCGATCTATACGCATTAGCTGTGCGTACGGTTTAGTCGCTGCCGCCAACTCCTTCAAGAGCGGAACAGATTTCTGCGGAGGTTGACTTTGGTTGTCCGATGCGGAGAGCGTGGTTGTAGTCCTGTGAAGTAGCGTCCAACTTGCCATGTGCTCCCGCAGCAATAGGTGCCTCCGTGTGTAACAGTTATTGGGGCGGGCACTCGCATGTGTATGCAGGCCTATTAACACTCGCGCCGGCACAGCTGGCATGTGTTTTGTCGTTGTTGTTGTTGCTGTTGCTACAAGGCATGGCAAATGCATTTTAACCCTGTTCTGTAGCCTCAAGTGTCGTAACGCAAACATATTAATGTTATGTTTATTTGGGTTTGGCTGAATTTCTTATTGGAATAATGCACACATCGAACTGAATGGCTGCAATTTATTTACACCGAAGCACTCCGTTCCTCGTAATATTGGCAAGAATTTTAATTTTCCGAGGTTCTTGCAGAGGATTGTTGATATCGTATCGATATATCGACTTTTAAATTTGTTAAAAGCGATTATTAGTGCTATCGATATTATAGGGGGATACTTTAAAGTGAGAAATATTGATAAAATAAAACCTGTTTTTTTTTCTTTGAAAATGTATATTAATTGTAGCCAAATACAAAATTACAGAATTTAAAGCGGATCTCATAAATGTACGCTCTAGTGCTGCCACTTAGTTTCGCTTTGCTGTTGCCAGATCAATAGTAAGAAAATTCTGTTATGTCTGAGTGGCAGCATTATGTATTAGAATTTAAACGAATCACCAAATGTGAACAATACTTTTTTTTTATTTCGGTTCATTGGATTATAAATTTAAATATAATGATTACATTAGAATGATTATTTCATTTAAGTTCTACATATGTACATATATTTACAATTCTCATATACAAAATTTACACATATATTATATGAATTGATAATGATTTATTTACTGATAATCAGATAATACTACGCAATTAATTAATATGTATAAACGGTTATTCATATGCTTTACAATGATATCGAAACTGTGATCTGAACTGTGTACAGTGATTATTTCTCGTCACATGCTGCTTTACATAGGCTTTTAGAGGGCTAAATAATTATAACCGTCAGTAAATAAAAGGTAATCGACCCGTAACAAAAAAGTTCTTTCCTTTGAAATATTGTTGTGAAGCTCTTTCGGGTTAAACAAAAGCTTTTCCCCAACTATAAGCTAATAACCACACCTTTTAGACCAGGTCAATATCGTTAACTACTTACGGCTTTTTGCACACGTTACTCAATTTCGAAATCTGCACACGGCCATCAGGAATGGTCGTTAGTTTTGCACACGCCCGTCTAATTTTGCACACGACTATCAATCCATAATGCCAGTCTTCACAGTTAGAAACAAGAGCCAAGTGGGCCTAATGCAGACATTTGGAATATTTGCTACGCGACGGTTGCTATCGCACGAGTCCGATCCCAATGTGTACATACACATGTAGTACTAATGAATGTACTGACCACTTACCTTCACTACCGTAATGCCGAATGCAATAAAATAAATATAAAGGAATCGATGTGAATTGAGATCACATTGGTCAATTCCCAATAATCTTAATTACCCATTATAAATTACCGTTCTATGGGAAATTTGAACTTTAACAAATCCATAAATTGAAATTAACAAGAACGACAAAAAATATCTTAGTAACACTTATTGAGCCGGGAGATACCCATTATTTTATAAGTAGGTATGCTAATGAGGACAGTGTTGGGTATCTGAGACCTTTAGTTTCAAACCGCTTGAAATCCGTTATTTGAACCGACTTCCACAAATATAATATCTATTTTATATGTCTCTCAATATAAAAATGCAATGTTAAACAACATGTATTTAACCTATCTTAATTCTAAGAATGGGATTTAAGATAAAATTATTTGATTGTACTTTCCTTACACTGAGAGAAGAAGAATACTATGTTTTACATAATTTATCATATTTTATTAAAATGCATTTTCATAACAAATTTCATTGATTATTGGACTTGTAACATTTTTTCAAAGTAGATCTATCTTATCTTTTATCTTTACGTTGATTCTGATATTAATCATAACGTTGTCTGTTGGTAAATGGGAAAGTAAATAAAATGTTATTCCGCATGTAGTCAATTAAAAAACACTTGTTGTTTTTTATTACTCTGTAATGAATAATGTGCCATCTCTCGCTTAGCTTGAGTCTCAGTATAAAACCATTTGTTAGCAAGCGCCTATTAACAGTTGCAAACAGTTTTCTAATAAAAGTAGTCGTTGAATGATTTAATATCCAATATTGGTCATATACCGTAGTTGTATATACCCCATTTGACAAACAAGTGGGTATAAACACAGAAATTTGATTAATTTGATTCGCACAGTCTATATAGGTGACAATCGGACTATGCTCATACATTTGTACCATAGGTATTTGCTAATTTTCAAATAGGTCATAATTTACAAATCACAAATGTGTGCATGTGTGTAAATACATATGTACATATGTATGTATGCTTTTATTTAGTTCAGATCCGCTGGTCCCATCCTCTCCCGTTCTCTCAGCCGCCACCTGTCGCCTCTGATCTTACTCAATGCCGATGGCTCTCTCAGCAAGCACGCTATCACATTGATATCGTCGCCGCATTCGCTGATAACATACATTTCTCAGAGATAAGCGCAAGGCACTCACATTGGCGGGATTAGAGCGAGGTTTTTCTTTAAAAAACAACAATCGCTCATTCTGTCCAAGTAGTCGACGGCCTGCTCTCAACAGTTAAACAAGTGTTGTCTACGTGGTTATCATTTAATCCCATAGAATATACGCCAGCTCCCACATCCGTAGTAATGACTGACTTAATGACAATGGATCACGATCATGGATCTGGTGATACAGATTCCACAACCAAATCTTGTCCAATGATAATGGTGGTAAGTTTTAAATATATGTTTACTGCAAATACGCATTCATTACAAGTGGCGCTTCCAATATTAAAATACTGAGTAAAAGGCACTTTCCAATGCATTGGAATTACTCACCTACACAGTGCAGCAACGATGTAGATCACTCACACTGCGAGAGCCGTGATTTAATTTAAATTAATTTAGTTACCTATTTACATATAAAATGTTTTGATCTGCTCGATTCCGCGGAGAGTGTATGCACCACATGCACATGTGTGTGTGTGTGTATGTAGGTGTGTATCTGTCACTCTCTCTAGTGCGTTACGTTCTCGTTCGCGCTCATTCTCTTTCTCGCTCTTGTACTCTCACACGCTCTGCTCGTACGCTCGCTAATGAATTTGATATTGAGCGAAGCAAATACACACAACCACAGACTACACTAAATAAAGGGTGTTCCGTTTGTATGTTGAGTGAAGGATAAACTCTTTGATATAACCCCTTAGCCAGTCTGATCCGGTCCTTTAATTCGAAAAAGTTTTCCAAACATATAATAAATTTCCCGTATTTCTCAAATATGTAAAGTGCAATATACATATAAACATATTTTGTTCCGCAACATTATATTTAAACGTCTGTAATAAATATATGTCCCTATTAGATGGGCTAGTTTATTGATAAAATCACATTTGATGAAAAATTATATCATCAATTGTAATATGTGAAGTTCTATTGCAAAATACTAAGTAGAACTTAACCAAACGACAATATGAAAACTAAAAATGTTTCAACTTAAAATTAAATATAGAATTATTTAATATACTTTAGTATTTAGTAGTTAAAAGTATTAGAATTTAAACGATATGTGGCAGATATTCATCGCGGCGGGTTAAAGGGTTAAGTTATCTGCATTACCCTGTACAATTATTGCAAGTTCTTATCTGAACCATGAGTATCCACTTATTTGCACTCTCTGTCTCTTTCTTTCTCCCACCAGTTCCATGCAGGGCACTGTGAGCGAATTCTATGGCGAGGCTGGGTTGCGTACACAGTTACCGAGTTCGTGCTCTCCGCCATAGCCCTTTTTGTACTCGCCTTTCTCTACGAGCTGCTCAAGTTCTTCAGAGAGCATCTGATGCGGCGAGAGGCACGCAAGGAGGCTGAACGGATGGCCGAGGAGCTGAGGCAAAAGCGAGAGGTGAGCAACTGCGGCGGCTGCTCGGAGACGCCACTGGCGGAAGTGAGAGAGAAAACCTACTGGCAACGCATCTTCGGGTCATCGCACATCATCCAATCTCTGCTGAATCTGCTGCAAATTGTTATCTCGTACTTGCTCATGCTGGTCTTTATGACCTTCAACTATTGGCTCTGCTTGGCCGTCGTGCTGGGCCTAGGTTTCGGATACTTTTTTTTTGGTTGGGTTAAGAAAGATCCACAGGAAGGCGACTGTTGCCCTTAAGCCATTGGGGAAGCCTTCCCTGTTAGCCTGTTTATTGTTTAATGTGTATAAACTTTTTAGTTAGCATGTGAAGCATATGTTTTCTTTGTTATCGTAACGCTAGTTAGGGGTATGTAAACATATTGCAGCTACTGTCACATTGTCAATCCTCTAAACGAGCATGTATCTTGTCAGCCCCTCTTTACCGCACAGTTATTACGAAATTCGGTTATCTATTGCTAGAAAAAAACAATTTTATTTTTTAAAATTCAGTTTTTACAATTATGGCATAAATTAATAACTAGAAATTACTTAATGAGCATAATGTACAAATAATTATGAGAACAAGAACCTAGGTAGTAGTATGGTATTTAAGATATTACATTTTATAACACAACTCAATACTTTACTTCGATTTTTTTATACAATAAAAAGTTGCTTCAAAATCATGATCATATTACGAGAGTGCAAATGACAAAATCTCTAGAATTACGTGGATAAAATTCGTTAAAACAGATCTCTCTCTGGACACGGAGTTTCTCGTTGATTGGCTCAATGCATAACTGTAACTTATCGATAAGGCTGCCGAGTCCTTCCCTAACACTAGACTCGTATATGTATCATATATGTACGTAGTTAAACCCTTCACACAAGCCTGACTAACCCACTGTGCGAGAATGCGGACATGATTCCCAATCAGTCCAAATCCAATCCCAGCAAATACCCACGGCCAGCCGCCTCATAAGCCCGTTGCGCCGGCCGTCATCATGCCGCCGTGATGATGATGATGATGCATGCCGCCATTTTGAAAGTACATGTAGTAGTTGTAGGGCGGCTGCTGTCCCGCTCCTGCCTCGCAGTCAAGCAGCCCCGTTTGCCCGCCCGTTGCAGCACCCACTGGCGACGGTGTCATCGGCAGCGGCGACACTGTGTTGGCACCTTGGCAGCTGGCGCGCAGCGCAACGGCCTGGTGATGCGCCAGTATATCGGTCACCGAGTGCGATGAGGGCCAATGGGCGGCCGCGGCGGCTGCCACACTGCGCAGCTGATGCGTCTGCGCCGACTGTGGCGGCGAGGGGCTGCCGCAGGAGACGGCCTTCATGCTGTACGCGGCAGCCGTATACGGCTGGTAGATGGAATTGTAGAGATGGGCGTGGGCGTGCGCATGGTGTGCACTGGCCGCCACCGCTGCTGCCGTGTGCTGGTGATGATAGTGATGTTGATGGGCGGAGTGTGTGTGCTGAACGGCGTTGGTGCCGACACCGCCAGCACCGGGTACATTGTTGTTGCCACCACCACCACCGTTGCTCGGATTGCCGTTCATGCCCAGTGCCGCAGAACCAGCAACGCCGCCGACACCTCCAGCAGCGCTGCCACCTCCGCCACTGTGATGGTGATGTCCAATGCTGCCGAGTTTGTTGCGCAAGATGCGTGAGATGGAACTGACACTGGGCACATTCGTCTTGTCGCAGATGCCCTCGCTGAGCAGCCTGTCGCGTATCTCCCAGGCAAAGATGCCCGGATCACGTTGCTTCAGTTCGCGTATATAGTTGACCACCTTGGGCGTGGTCACGCGCGGCTTGGAGCCCCCTATGGCACCCGGCAGTATGGAGCCCGTTTCGTGGTAGCGCGCCAATATCTTCGATACACAACCGTGACTCACGCGCAGCTGGCGTGAGATGTCGCAGGGCCGTATGCCCAGTCGGGCCAGTTCCACGATTCGCATTCGCGTCGCATTCGGCAGCGGTCGCCCGTTCACAAAGACGCCGCCCAGCTGATTCACTTCGCCGTACTGCGGACACTGCGACTCTGAAAGTAGATGGAGCAGAGAACTTGGAATGAGTGGAAGTCAGAGTCGGGAGCACAATAGAAACTACAACTACAACTACAGAGATCGCAGAGAACGCGCACGAGGAGCATGAGTAGAGTACAAGCAGCGCAGCGAACAAAAGCACATTTGCCTCTAATTAGCTTCGCTTGGCACCGGGAATGGATCGGCGGATCGGGATCGGGATCGCAGTCGGCTTCGGGGTCGGCTGGTTCGCCTGAAAATCACTACACTTTGCTTCCGAGAATTGCGGATGTGTGTTGTGGGCTGCAAGTGTGTATGCGAGTGTGTGTTTGACAGAGAGAGAGGGAGAAAGAGAGAGAGAGAGAGTGTGTGTGTGTATCTTACTACAGATTGGGGCATAGAAATGCGCCGAACGTGCGGAAATGCATTTTGAATGTTGACGCAAAGATTACTTGTAGATACATGGATGGACATTACCTAACTGGTCGAGAACTTGTCAATATTGATGCATAATAAAGCTTAAGAGTTGCATTCCTTTAGATATTCTATTCTATTAAATTATATATTCTAATAAAGGTGCAACTTAAAAATTGCTGTTTAAAAATAGTATAAAAGAAACAATTTTCTTATCATGCTAAGAGTTATAGCCAGTAGTCTTGATTGTTGCTATAATATTTCTATAAAAGAGTATCACTATTATAGCAATGGAATAGTAATAAATATGTAGTATTTCAACCGATCGTTTCTATGACAGTAACACTAAATCATAGATAGTTTTTGATTCAATTTTAACCAAACAATTATTGACAAAATGAATTAAGAATGTAGTGAGTCTACTGGTGATATCGTGATAAATAACGTAAAACGACCAATACTTTCTATTGGAGTAGACGAAAGTTTGATCCGTCTCGAGGTTTATTCACAACGTGCATCAATAAGATATTTAACAGGTTGTTCAGATAAAGCATATACATAGCTAAGTAAAGCTATGGATACTCTGACTATCATTACTAAACATACTATACACTAAAGTAGGTAAGGTAATACGGAAAAGTTTTTATTTCCAGTGTATTCAAAGAGCGAATCTAGTGTGAGTACTAGATGAATATAGTAATTTCCCCTCTTACAAATCTCAAAGCAACGTTGATTGAATCACCTGCACGCGCTGCCTCCTCACTGCCCACAGCTGCCCCTGCTTGATGCTTGCTAAACTGCAGTCGGAACATTTTACAGTCACTTAAGGAAATTCGCACATCTGCGCCTTATGCCGTCGTCGTCTAATTTAGAATCATGTAGTTAGCATCATGTTTCACAATAGCAGCAATAACAAAAACAACAGCAGGAGGCGCAACAATAGCAACAACTTCCACTTGGAACACGTACAGGGCCGACAGAGCCGAGTGGAGGCTCGGACATCGCCATAAAAATCACAATACATTGGGCTGCCGGGTTACACGCGCCAAGTGCAAGTGCAAGAAAGTCCAAAGAGAGAGGGAGAGAGAGAGAGAGCAGAGAAGGGAGAGTGAAGAAAGAGTCCATGTCCGAGACAAAACAAGTGTATCGACCTCGTCGTTGGTTTTGTTCATTCATAACGGCAAATTGCAAATTACCTAGCAAGAGAACTAACACATACCCTAGGCCCTATCGCTCGATCGGACCTAATGAGGGCTCTGCTGCAGCTTCTCGGATTACAATCCCAAATTGCCTGTCCCAGCGGACACTTGTTGCCCCCGCCAGGCAGTAAGTCATCCAGTCGGGGGATCGCATCGGGTTTCGTGTTCAGTTTATGGTTATGCATTTGCGCACTTGTCAATTGCACTTCGATCGGCTCTATATCATAATTTGCACTTGAGGCCACTCGCCAGACAAATGGGGCATACGGCCGATACGTGCAGCTGCATAAATATTCTCTCCAAAGTCAGCTCGCTCTGATCTTCAGTCAGCTAGTCAGTTAAAGTAGTGAGAAAACCCCACATAACTCACCAAGGCATCCCGTGTTTACGACTGTTCTAAATGCATAAATGCATTAAGTATATACTATATAAATATATATATATGACTCTGTGTTTTCAAATATCGGTAAACAGTTTACTCGCTATATAAGCCGATTGTTCGTCGGAGTCGCTTGTTAGTCGATGTCAAGATGTCTCTGCGAAGAAAACTCATAATTTTATTCAGTATCTACTGGATCGTACTGAATGGTCAGCCAACACTGGCTAAGCCTGCCGAGCATCGTGTTGCAAGATCGGTGAGGATTGAATCGAGATCATGCGAGATGACAAACTATTATAATACAACTTTTACAGAGTAGCGATTGGTACGATTGGCTTTCCACACTTTTGGACGACAGCGACGAGACCGATGAACAGTATTGTAGGAACTACTATACACATAGGATATATTCGAACTGATCACCAGCCTGATATAATTGTGGATTATCTATTTTCAGTACTCTGTCGCAATTGTACCATTATAGTCGAGCAGGGCCAAAGGAATAACGGAACAGACGCCACAGTAGCTCAGCCAACTGCAGCGCCTCCACTTGTACCTCCCACCAACAACAGTGGAATGGCAAGCGCAAATCCCACAGCACCTGCAACTGTTGCTCCTGCACCAGATGCACCAGCTGGTCGTTAGTGATCGATATAAGGAACAAACAAATGCATCATTACTAAGATCAGAAGTATGATAGCCATAAGACAGTGTATACAAGCGTTAAATATGTTAAGCTAAACTACTCGTGAGTTTCATTAAGAAATTGAAGGGTATCTAATGCTTTTACAGTATTCAATTCCGCATGAACTATAACACAAGCTTATAACGAAATCGATTCTTTACAATATGTACCTGTAAAAGATTTTATTTTATATTGCAATATGAATCTATCATGAATGATGTGTAACATACTATATTATATTAATATTAATGTTTATAGTTTATAGATATTCTCGACGGGATTCGGTATACGAAACATAAACCCTGCCTTGATTTGCAGGCGAGTTTTATACGAAATAAAGCGCCTCCAGCAATAAATAAGCAGGTACTCTGGCAGATGCTCCCCAGATCGCACAATCGCAGACAAATCTGTGACATGCACTTCGGAGTAAGATCGGATATACACAATTGTTTTGACATAAGTCACAACAAATCGGCTGGCGCTCGAAGGAGACCCACACGCATTGCTGTCTGGGACGGGTGCTAGGTCTGGGTCTGTATCTGAGAGTGGAAAGTGAAGAGTGGCGATCACACGGAGTGGAGCTACTCCATTGAGCGACTCTGAGAGTCGGTGGTTTCTCGTATCTGCTGTGCATTTCTGTCGCCGTTGAACAAGATTCCGCTTGCGTTGCCAGGCAGCATCACAGGCAGGCATCACAGGCAGCAGCGATACAAAGTCCCGGGCCAAGTTGACATTATGTTTGACATTTGTAATCTTGCGATCGTTAATTATTTTCGAATTGAGTTACAAAGGGGCTGAGCCACACAGGAGCCACACATCACACAGCAAAGATCACACATTCGACAAATGCTCTGCGTGGTTCCCCATCCCCATCCCCCTCCCTCATTCCCATCCCCATCTTCATCATGCTTGGTTTTTTGTGTCTCTCCCTTGTCCGTCCGGAGTCTGTTGTTTTTCTGCGGCATTCGAGGCATGTGCTGTGATAGCTGCAATTTGTTGCCCTGCTCAACAACATTATCTTCGAGTGCTTGACTTTTGCGCTAAACGTTCATAAATTTGTCTCCACGAAATATTTCTAGTTGTCTCTGCCCTAATGAATGATCTACACAACTACACTACGATCAGATTCTCTTCTTTAGTGCACACACTTTTTTCTTGTTCGACATCAATGTTTTTGACTGCGTCAGTTTAATGGCTTTTCAAATACGCATCACATCAATTTCGGGCAATTACAGAAGATTAATGGATGCCGCGTTGGCCATTTGATGACGCAGAAGTCGCCTTAATTATGATATTGAATTATACCCTTTCTGATAGTCACAACACCCGAATGAACTTGATGCTACTCAGTACTTATCTGCAGAGGCTTATCTAGTATTCCATAGGTTCGTTCTCCTCCGCCATCCAATTGGTTTTTTTTTATATTTTCAACTTCTGACTTATGATCAATTACCATATCCACATCCGGCCTGTCGCTCGCCACTGCAAATTAGTCACGTATTTTTTCGATTAGCGCAACAATTAAATTCCTTATGGTTCACATTGGATTATGGAACGCGAATTTCGGATGAGTCAAGCGACGTGCCACTTGTTATATGCAAATCCGTCCCAATATTGTACATTGGCTAACACTAATCTGTTATATACGAGATGATCTTGTTAGAAAACTAAAAAACCCCTCAACGAAACAAAAACAATTTCTGATTATGTTGCAATGGGCGTGCGGAAGGTAAACATTGCCACGGATTTAGCTACCGTCGCCACTTGCTCAGGGATTCGGATTTGGATGCCGACAACCCGTCCCCGTCCATCGAGTAATCCGTTCGTTCCCTAGACGTGTCGCGTCGGCATTCAGTTTTGATTTTTGTTGTCTGCCCGTTGTGCTATTGGTCTTATTAAAGGTGCAAACATGCCACCGTCGTTGAGGATTCAAATTCAAGCATCGCGTCGCGTCGCGTCGGTTACGATCAGAGAGCACGGCTACCGTTCCCCCGTTTCCCTTACCCCTTACCCGCTACCCGCTGCCCGTCTATGCGCTCTGCTCAGGTGCAGCTGAGTGAAGTGTTTGCCCCGTCGACGATGTTGGGTTTATTTTGCCTGTTTGTTTGCCTTTGGGAACCTTCGAACTGAACAGCAGAGAGCCCACTTTTAACACACTCGCACAGCTACAGATTGTGTTTGTTTAATTTTAGGTTACGCACAAAATGGGCTTGGGCCGATACTGTCCAATGCTGTGGACGGGGCCGGAGCCAAGTCTCTTGCTCTCAACTGCACGCCCCAGACCATGTTTGCAGTGATGTCTAAGGCGACAATGTCGTCAGTAAGTCAGACAAAAACGACGGCATTGCTCTGGCTACTTTGTCTCTAATGAGCATCCGTATCCTGTAGCATTTCCACTAGTCACTCGGCTAATCAAGGCAAACAAAGTCAATCCTCGAGCCGAACCGAACCGAACCGATTCGATCGGTAGCTGCTGCTGTTAATGAAAAGCAAACAGCAGCCAGCAGAATGTGAAGAGATCGCGGCGCGGCAGGCAAACAGCTTAAAAAATCATAAACCAAGCGAGGACAAGAGGATTGCCCTCGGCTCCGACAATATTTGCCAAGGGATTTTGGGCTGTTTTATGCATGTTGTCCTGCTACCGATGCTGGCTGCGGGCGGAAGTCGAATATGATACGAGCTATATCGGTAGCTATGTCGGGTACAAATGGCCTACAAATGCCTCTCTGTTTGCACTGAAATTCTAGACATTTGCGTCGTCGCCGTCGCCGTTGCTGCCGCCACATCCCGAGACACGCTTGAGTTGCGCTTTCTCCGTCGCCTGAGCTCGGGGCTGGCCATAAAAAGCTCAATTAAAATTGTCTATAAAGCGAAATTATAATCCATAAATTCTGGGAAATTGGCGAGCACAAAGACGACCATTGTTCGGCTGCTCCAACTCTCGATAAAGAAATTACAAATCGTGCTCCAACTTGCAGTAGCAGCCAAATGAATCTTTATGCTATCTCATTCCCATCTTGCTCGTTCTCTATCTCACTCGCTGTTGCTCTCTCTCTCTCTCTCTCTCTCTCTCTCTCTCTCTGTCTGTCTCATTCCTGGAATTTTTCAGTATATTTGCTTTGACAAATACCGCAACTCCTTTTGGCAATTAAATGTGGCGGTATCAATTATATAAACGCATTTAAAAAACGTTAAAAGTTCACCGAAAAATCACCGAAGCATGCAAATCCAATTACAGGAGCAATTAACGAACGTTAACTAACTAGAACTAATTAAAAATAATATTTTGCTAAACAAAATGGACGCGGGCGACCGCAAAGTCAAGCTATACATACATATACATATATATTTACATATGTTAGTATATCAAAATGACGACGGCGTTAATCAGTTAAGTGAGTTTTCCTTATCAGTGCCCAGTTTTGATATATAAAATATACTGCAACATATCGAGTGGAAACGACTAGTAAATACCTCGTATACCATTGTATCAAAGAACTCTTAGACTTCATTCCTTGATCTTAATAACTCTTAGTGCTCTATTGATATTTTAAAAAGTCATTGACTGCGGAATATTTCAAATAAGCAAAATATTAAGGTATTGAAAATCTATTATAATTATATTACTCAACACTGAATTAACAACAGGTTTAAGTTTATTACTGATATAAAACCGTTGATCAACACTGAAGCAAATAATTTGTAATATAAGCATTTTTCTAGTGATAAAACTAAAAATGATATTTTAAAATAAATTTTCAATAATAAAATACTATGCTATACTGAATTCAAAGCAAATTCAATTCCAGTACTGCTAAAAATTCCGTATCCAATGCTGAATACTTCAGAGTTTTTAAAAAATTTATTAAATTTAAAAATTACGATATTTGCTAATTTGTATATATAATAAAGCATAAAAATGTAATGTCTTATCAATAAGGATGATTAAACTTGAGCAACATGGTATATAATAAAAATCTTACTATTCTTGAACAAGTGTATGAACTGCTGAAAAGGTTTAAGTTTTCTAAAGGGTACACAATTATGCTGTCAATTCTAACATATTTCCTGCTCATAGACATGATAAGAAACGTTTGATAATAGTTTTTCATTAGATCAGGCAATGAATTGCAATCTCTGTGTGCGATTTGGTTATTTTGTTTCAACTGTTTTCAATTGGAAGCAAGGAATAGATTTCAATATACTATATAAAGAACATTAGAATATTAGAACTGTTCCCTGACAGATTTCAAATGTCAGAAGGCAATAAACCAATTTCATGCATAATTGAAATTAACAAATTCCATAACGAACTGTCCATTTGGCCGATCATGTATGTATGTATGTATATATATGTTGTGTGTACATACATATGTTTTCGCATCAAATACATTGTATTATTTATGACTTGACTTGAGTGACATGGACCACAGGCGTTTAATCAGCGCCGATTCAGCGACCTCGTCGCGATGACAACAATAGAAGTGCAGTGATCAAAGTAAAAAGCATTTCGAATTTCAAAAAAAGAAAACAATAATCAGAAGAACAAAAAAACGAATAGAAACATAGCAAGCGACCCGTCAATTAACACGTTTTCATTGCTAACGAAGCGTTTGATACAAATGAGCATTAAAATCGCTTGAAGACGCGAAAAATTGTTTTCATTTGGCGAATAAAATGAGTCGTTTTATTTGAATAAAATAATTAAACAAATAATTAACTAAATTGTAGATAAAATAACCATCACTTTGCCATGGCAAGAATTGGTTGTAAATTCACCATGAAATGGCGTCTTCCTTTCTGAATATCGAGCACATTATCCGTATTTTAATTTAGTATTTTATCGCCGCAACAAAATAAAAACAAAATAACCACAAAGACAGCGAGGAAAGCATGGCAAATTAAATTTCCTTTTTTTGAGACTGTAAGTTGGCAACGCAGCAGCGACTGCGGCTGCAACGGCGACGGCAGCAGCGACTGCGGCGGTGCCATAAATCTTTGGCCCTTGCCAAGCGGTTCCTCCCCCTCGGCATTGCAGCGACCACCCTCTTTGCAATGCCCGCGACAGCCGCGGCATTTGATTGACAGAGCGATGCGGAGGCAGAAAGGAGCAGCATATACCCTGTAATCAAGCTCTTGACTTTGCAAGGACAACTCACTCCAAAAACCAAGAGCTAAGACTATTTAATTAATATTCTATATGATTCTACATTATCTAAAGATATGAATATACGGATGATTTTTGCAGTTCATGTCTCATATCCTATTTTAAGATATCATCAGAGGATTCACCAAAGGTCATATTTGAAATGTTTCTCACTGCTTTCTCCCTTTCGATATCACAGAAATCTTCACCCGCTGTATAAAGTATGTATGTAATACATTTCTCTTCAGCTAAACCAATCTAAATGATGCTTACAATAATTGAATGCTAAGAGAATTTGGCTCTATTAACGCGCAGTTAACGCAGTTAACAAGTCTTAAAGTTTTAACACTTAAGATAGGGTATTCACAAGGCAGTGCATATCTTGCAATTGCTTACAAAAAAGTGCTGATGCGCTGCTTGCAGTGCAGCAAAAATTAATTTAACAACTCAGTTGAGTTCTGTTGAGGCTCGGCGCATTTATATTTCGATTCGCTTACATTGTGTATACGCAGCGTTGGCCCTCATTGAAATCAGCACACATACATATATTTATGCATGTAATATACCTCTGTATATGTGCAGAAACCTATGCGTACTAAAAATAATCTCTCTTTTCACTTGTTCGGTGACGATTACTCGATCACGTTTTACATGATTTCATGTCTTCATAACGAATAACGCCGTACTAAGTCGCTGAGCGTTGCCGCAATTTGCCGCACAATCGCATTTATTTATCAGCAACAGGCCAAGAAGAAGGAAGCGTCTGCCTCACTCTCTGCCCATCAGTCCGTCTGTCTCTTTGAACTGCGACCAGTTTATCAGTGATTGAGAAGAAGAGAGAAGCAGAGAGAGAGTCCATTTCTAGTCTTATCATCACCGAGCAAAGAAGGAAAATCGTCAACTGTTTACACATTACAACGATCGATCTGTAATTTGTGTTCCTTCACTTCAACTGATACCCTACACTTAAGCGTTTGCGAGTTACCTAAGGGAATTGGAAAATAAACTGGGATAGGATTACTTGCAGTGATCTCAGCCATGTTCAAGTTTCCAGAAGAATTTATATTACAGATATTCAGATCTTTACCGATCCGCACTGCCAGCTATAGGAGTTGCCTTTCATGGCTACCCTGCAAAATAATCTTGAGATTGACCAGGGTCCTCGATAACGAGATAACATGGTTTATAAATAGATTGAATCGTATTGTATATAGACGTCTGCGCTAGTAAACCTCAGATTAATCAATATTGAGACAGGCCAAGTGCTTTAAATTATAAATTAAGCTCATTACTTGGAGTTGCCCCGCCCTCGGCTACCAGATGCCCCACACTTGGCTAGCTGGGGACGGGGATGTGCATATCAAAAGTACATAAAACTAAATAGATTCCTTCAGCGTCAACAACTTGGTCTGTCAACAGAAATGAATGGGATCATAAATCACGGCGGGCACCACAAACTGGCGTCGCACTGCGCCACTAGATCTGTTCCCGCACAGAATATGACAGCGTCTGCCGCCGCCAACGGAGCCAGCGGACCTTGCGGATTGCCAGTTGACTGTGTTCCCTGTGTTGTATGTTGCCCGTTCCCGTTGCCGGCGCATGTAAAAGGGGGCGCGCCCAAGACATGCTGCGGTGCCTTCAATTACGCGTACCAGGAATGTGGACAATGCGTGCGCACATTGCCCAAAAGAAAGGGAGAGCGAGAGAAAGAGAGAGAGAAAGAGAGAGAGAGGGAGGGAATCCGACCAATCCGCAGTCGGATCCTCGCCTGGCATGCGAGCTATGTGCCAGCGAGGAAACACGCCCGCCGCTGACAGACATAAATTCTCGTCCGCCTTGTCATGTGTTGCCCACGCTGCACTTTGAACTCCCTGCGAGCTGCAGTTCCGGTTATGGGTCGCAGAGATCAGAGATCGTGGATCGTAGATCGTAGATCGTTTGTGCTTTTCCCTGGGGGCCATCAAGGGGTTAGGGGGCTGCTAAGAGAGCGGATAGAGCAGATGTCGCCGCGACATCTACGAGTATTGATGGGCTCGCATTAATCACAGCCTCAAGGGGCGCAAACACGTGCTCCCTTTCCTCCCCGCAGTTCCTCCTGCTCCCCGCCAGATGCAGCGATTAGAAAGTCATTAAATCTATGTTAATGAGCTGCATTGTGGCCTGCACTTGTCATGTGACAGTAGCGCCGGATCCTACTGCAACTGAGGCGTCGTCTGTGCCGTCGGCATCAGTGTCGCTGTTGGCGGCTCCAAGTGGGCGGTCAGAACATAATGAAATTCACGCACCAGCTAACCTGCCGCACGATTTAATTAAAGTCGCCTGTGCGGGCAGTGGGGACACGAGCATGTGGACGACGCCACTTAATCAAGTCATCGGAGCATTGGCCAAAACTCGCGCACAATCAGGAATATCGAACGGAAGCGGAGCTTTTTACGATGCTCAAGATATTACTGCGCTTTGTTCCTGAATTTTCATCCGACATGTGCACTCACATACACACGCACACACGCGCATTTGTGTGTATACTCATCCATTAAGGCGTGCACACAACGACGCGACTTTTTCGTCTCTCAAGTGTTTGCCTGCATTTGTGACCGTCTTCACCTCCTCCTTCTCCTTCTTCTTCCTCTCGCTCTCTCTCTCTTCGTCTTTTCTCTCCCCTCTCTTCCGCGTCTTGTCGCTATTCTTCGCTGTTGTTGCCCCTTGTTTTACTGCCCATTTCTGTGATTTTAGCATCTCGCCCTGCTCGGCTCTTTTATGTTTAGCTACCGAAGTAGATGGAGCTGTCGATGGCTACCGGTAGCCGTTAGTCACGCATTTCTGCACCTTCGTAGCCATACCCCGACAGCGACTCCACCACGTCCCACATCCCCATCTCCATCTTCGTCTGCAATTTCGTCTGCGTCTGCGCCGACTGTGCAAACAAAGCTGCGCGCAAACAAAATGTCAAAACATCGAAAGCAACTCATTAATGGACCGAAGTGGAGGATCTGAATCTGAAGTTCAACTCTGAAGACGAAAGCACCGCAATATCGGTTACATGACAACCAAGTCAACTTGGAAGTTGAAGGGTAATTCGGAAATTTAAATGAGTTGCAACGGAAGATCAATTTTTAATTAGGGTGTGTGGAGCTTGAAATGAATTCAGACTGAATATCAATCTTTTATTATGTTGTGATATACATATATAAAATATTTTAAATAGATAATGTTTTTCAGTATTTAAAATTGTCTATTAAAGGATCCTCTGATATTTTGCAGTTTTGAAATAAATGGAGACTAAGATCGAATATCAATTAAGGTGTTTAAACAAAGTTTTGATATATTTAATATTAACACATAAATAATTTTAGGATTTAAAGGATCCTCGGAAGGGTTAACACAATGAAATTCTCCTGGAAGTTACAGGATAAACCTCACATATGATATATATAAAATCATTACGTTCTCCTAGTATCATTTTATATAGTTAGACAAAGTATATAGTAAAGCTTCTAGTTTCTGTAAGATAAGTTTGAGAACATGATCGATGTTCTCTCTTTTATTCCCTGCAAAAAGCGTGACTGGGAATTACAGTTAATACTTAAGTACAAGCATTTTAAACAGTTCACAAAATAAGTTGGAATGATGGTATCATATGGTTTCATAATACAGGCATGTTATACCCAAATGAATCTTAGCACATGCCAAAATTTAAAAGCGATATTTGCACTGAAGATGGCGTATGTGGTATGTGGTTAATTGTGGATCGATGTGTCAACAGACGGATCGGACATGCAAAACAAATCTACACATTTTCGGCCAATGATGTTAAGCCCGATCGGCGATCGAAGCTGCCTTTAGTGGCTCCTCTCTCTTGTCTTCTTTTTGTGCTAAAGCAAGTGGTCAAACAGCGACACGGACACTTGACGGCAAAAGTGAAGACCGCACGACAAACACTGGCACAGACCACAAACATTACAACGATCATTAGTTAAATTAGAGGCAATGGCACAGACAACGGCAGCTTCTTCGCCTTCGTCTTCAGCTTCGTCTTCCTCTTCCTCTTTGGCTTTGGGCCGATCCACGCAATGCAAACAATGGCGATGGCTACCGGGAGGCAGTCGATCATGCGCAGAAGACGGCATGCGGCATCGGTGGCGGCGACGTCGCTGTTCACCTTTGAAACGAAAAATCATAAACAAATACGTGTACATGCGTGCACATACTTGTTGATGCTTGCTCATACATGTACAAAATGAATTGTCTACCGAAAAGTCTCTTGGACTGCGCGCGCATTGTTTGAACTGCGCATTGCGACAGCAAGTCAGGTGCGCTTCAGGATGCGGATGTGACAAACCACTTTGCTTATGATGACTTTCAACAGTGTTGGAATCTCCCCAATGAAGATGATATTTGGTAAACCTCTACAACTGACCACGAACAACACAAGACACGATCCTAAGTGCCTAACACAATTTGCCGACGGCAATTTGGCAATGTTAATTTATTTAAGATGTTTGAGAAAAATTTTGGAGATCAAATGACGAAGGAATATCGTTTGATGAAGAATTCACACTAGCTATAAATACTTTAATAGGTTGAATATTTAATATTTTTTCTTTATGTTTGCTATAGGAACTGATGTCTTACCTGGATCCATTTCCAAACCGAAGAACTCCACAATTGTAACAGTTTTTTAATCTTAATCTCAATTTGAGCAACGCTCAGTCTGTTGCAAATTGGAAATTCGAGCACTTTCTCCCTCGTAGAATCGCGTCGCGACGATGGGAATATATTTTAATTGGGATCGAGCGGCAGACGGGAGTTTGCACTAACCGTTAAGTATTCGCACTTAGCTGTATTGTTGGTTTCAATTAAGGCGTGAAATTTATACAAATTGACGACGTTTTGGCAGTTGGCTTTTTTTTGCAGTTGCCAGTTGACGTTTTGGCACTTGGCACATACTATACATATGATAATACTGGCTGCCGGCGCGACGCCAGTTGGGTTGACTGATTGGTTTTCGATTAGGTTTTGGACGATCGCTTGTGAGTAGCCGTGGTTTGGCTCGGTTTAGTTTACGTTGCGATGCTTGCGATGAGTTGTTGCTGAACCAAAACTGAAATCTGATTAGCACATTTAGCCCCAATCGATGGGTGACTTTTGTTCGAAAATTATCACGCACTTTTCACACCTGATTTCTGTTTTACTGTGTGTGGTATTTTTTTCTTTTTAGCCGTAAATGAAAACCACACAGACACCGATACCGATATCGATACTATATTGACTATACTATATGCTGATCGGAATTGGTATAGATCACACAAGAAATGCACAATAAATTGCACGAACTTTTGCTTCACAGTTACTGATCCGTGATCTGTGTGGGAGCAACAGTGCACGTTATGATCGATGGCACAGCTCAGCACCAGCTCCACCAACTTGTTGTTCGTCACCCGTGTCTGCTGCGACTAACGGTCGTTCGTCGCTCGCATCGTCGATCCACAGGCACAGCCACATGCGAAAAGAAGCGACAGCACGACGCGACGTAGCCAGCAGCATCCAACCTATTCGTGCTCTCTCCTTCTTTTGCTCTTTGCTCTCACAGGCGGCCGCTATGCTTGCATGTGTATGTGAGTGAGTGAGTTTGTGCCTATGTGTGTGCGTTTCCTCTTTGCACTCGCATTCGTGACTGCACACACACTCACACACGAGGGCGGCGATCGCTTTGTATTTGTTGGTTTTAATGGCGCTGCTCTGTGTGTGTGCCTGGCTGTGTATGTGTGTGTGGGGTATTGTGAGTGTGTGTGGTTGGCTGGCAAATAACAAAAATGAAGAATGTCGGCAAGTGTACACGAGCGCATTCAGCTCAAAAGGGGCCCAGGGAAAATTTCAAAGATAAAAGGATCGTCTAGTAAACTTTGTTTTATTTAACGTTTGAAAACTTTTCTTTTGAGAGTTAGCTTGAAAGGGAAACAGAAGATTTCGTTAAATTATGCATACCTTCTCGAGTACTCTTTAAATACATGAACAGATTTTCTACACACCGCTAGATAAAATCAAATTTAAACTATTTACTCTATTTTTAAAATTTTTACTTTTTTATAATTTTAAACTGTGTTCATTAATTACTTTTCTTTAATTATGTGTAATCAGTTTGGACTATTTACATTGTTTTAATAGACTGCTTCTAGTGGAGATTAAATGATTAAAAAAAATAATACACTATATTTATGCATTAACAGGGACGTCGAGAGGATATCAGTCACAAGTATAAGTTACCTTTACGGCCCCAACATTTGTTGCATGGAGATTGGAGACCGTCTACAGAATGTCCACGATAGGATTATTCTATACTTTTGAAATTACACAAATTACTGTTTTGACCAAGTTGTAATAAATTGATTAATAAATTAAATTGAACTTTTCCTTATTTAATTTAGTGCCCCTCTGGAAAATCTGGGCAATCCCAACGTTGAGCCTGTGCATCAAATATTGTTCTTATTATTTATCACGCGCCCAATCCCGCACTCCGCACCTGTACTCTCCAAATTGAAAACCCACACAAGCACAGTCCATGCATGCATGCTTGTGCGAGAGAGATGTGAATGTATCTTGTGCAGTTGTGTGCGAGCGTATCTCAGCTGCGCACGAGTAGTCTGCGCTTGTGACTCTGACTAACCATACGCAACCGGGCGGAGTTAATTTTTGAATGCTTGAATGGCCAATCTGAAGCAAGTAAGCGTATCCGTAGCGTTCCGCAGTGTGCTCGAGCGATGTCATGACTTTTTAGTATCACACACACGCACACACACACATGGGCGCTGGCTATCCCAGAGGGCGGGGCCGAGGCAAACCGCCTAGTTCGCCTTGCGCTGATCGTTTGCATCTATTTTTGCTTCATTAACAAAATCGTATCATTCGAGCCATCATTGTTGCTAATAAAGCGACACTGGGCCGTATCCCTATACCCCAAGAGGGCAAGAGGGGCGGGGCGCTGTCAGGCGCAGTGTCCCATGGGTTCTCCACCTTGTCTGGCTGTTCCGGCTGGGGCTGAGGCAGCGCTGCTGCTGGTGGCGTTGCTGAGATGCTGCATTTCGATTGTCGTCGAGGCGTTGCGTTGCGCATGGTTAGAGTTAATTATAAGAAATGTTGTTGTCTTCATATGATTGTCACTAATATTTAATTTCGTCATTTAATGCATGCTGCCAATTTTTGTTGTCGTTCGCTCATTAGAATGGCAATTGTCTCGTCTCGCGTCGCTCTGTTACATCCACGCAAATCAATCTACAAGTCTCGACGTTGTATGTGTTTGTGTGTGTAAGTGCCCACATTAAGAGTGTGTGTGTATTATACACACATACAGGCAATCACACACAGTCGCACTGGCCAGTTGGACACACCTCCTTGCATTCGACATGGCCTACCTGCTCGGGTACCTTTTGTTGCGAATCTCTCTCTCTCTCTTTCTCTCTCTCTTTGTTCTCTCTGTGCCATTCTCTGCCTGGTTCTGCTCTCTCGCAACCGCTCTGACGATCGCCATAGTGAACGTTTGTTTTGTGAATGGCTTCGCCAAGTTATTTTGTTGTAACTACAGCACCTGAATGGAAATGATTGCGAATATAACAATTAGGAATGAACAATACCAATCGATGTAAAATAAATGCAAACCAAATTTAACATGAATTAAAGTTTATGTACAATTTTTTTTAATATTAATTTAACATTGCTTATTCAATTATGTATGTTATGTACATATATTAATTTATTGCATTCTCCAACAGATCTCGTACATTATGAATTCAGTTTTTAAATAAAGTACAACAGCAGTCCTTAATGATCAAATGTCATCAATTGTGTGACATACACTAATATCAAATTTGTAAATGTATTTGGTTAATTTATGGAATCATTATCAACAGACTTGCAGATTAAATATCTCTCTACGAAAATCTAGCTGTTACAAAAGCTTTAAAGTCCAATTTTTGTTTAACTAAACAGTAAACCTATTACAAAAATTGAATATTAATCTCATAAATCATAATCCATCTAATTTAAATTTGTGTTATTTATCTAAAAGTACTTTCATTGAGAATTGGCGGAAATAGTATTTCAAACCTTTACAAAGCTTTGACTTAATTTGAAGTAAGGATCATGGCTAGGGACCCAAATGAACTCAAGTGTCGTGGCAACGGTCTCGGGGAACCTTCGGCAAAGCTTCTCGGGGGCGCTATGTTAATTAATTTGGCTTTAAATACAGTGTGTAAGCTATTTCATAAAACATTCTAGAAAATAAAGACACTTTATACTAATTGCATCGACAATTTTCTCTATTATTTACAGGCAAAATGACACCCAACACTCGCTTTGCTACGGGCCTGCTCGTATTCATACATGTAGGTAGAAAGTCTGATTGCCAAAGTAATCATTTTATCCTATTATCATTAGACGCCTTTTACGTTATTTAATAAAATTTTAAATCATAAAAAGTTTCAATATACACTTGGAATATTTATTTATTTGCTAAAGCGGCCTTGGGACAGCTCTATATTAGTTAAAGTGTTACAGTAAAATATAATTTAAAATACTCTTCAATTTATTTTATTTGGAAACATTTTCAATGAACTCTTCGTAATAAATATAAACATAAACTCTCTTCTTATTTAGCTTTCTTTTTAGGGACAAAATGCTTGTAAATGATTAAAATGAACCATATGCGAAAAATGATGAGGCTTGCCCAAGCAGGAGAAGAAGATCGAGATCGAGATGGAGCAGAGACCAAATTATCTGCGTTTAACAAATTGGCTGAGTTGCTTTGAAGTTGCCGCCAACAGCGCGACAAATGACAAGCATAACAAATGATTATTATGTGTTTTTTTCTTTCTCTTTTCCCGATTTTGTGTTATAACATCGAACAAAAATAACACCAACTGCGTCAGTGGCAGCAGCAGAGTCCGCGGCGGAGCGAAATCGAGAGACACTTAAGAAAACAAAACACGCACCCGTGACAGAGGCGGGAGCGAGGCTTCGTATGTATGTATGTCTCCTGGAAGTGGGCAAAATGTGCTATAAAATTGACACATTCGGAGCAGAATTGAGAGGCTGACTTGTGTAACATGTCGGCAAAGGGTGTCAACGCTGGGCGGAAGCGTCGAATTGTCTACGCCGGCTCCGGCTTCGACGACCTTCGACCAGGCACTTAAGGTAGGCCAATGGAATAACGTTCCAAGCGGGCACTCTGATGATGTAACTGCCGATGATTATGTTGTAAACGAAAGGTCGCAGCTTCAGCGTGGTCCGGTCTGGGTCCACTTGAGTGTTGTGTGTTGTCCTGCCGGCGCGAACATAAAACGGCTCGACGCAATTCCAGTTGACGATGAATTATTGGGCTGAACCTGCGCAGCGGCTCACTTGAGAGGCAACGCACCGCAACTGTCACCTGATCCGAGAGGTTCGCACCCGTGCAATGCTAACTACCCGATGAAGTTGTTCGTAATATTGCGCGGTAGGCTCTTCTTGTTGTTCTGTTACTTATTCCTGTTCCATTTGTTGTTGCTGTTGTCGGTCTAGTCATCGGCTGTGTGAAAGATTCGGACACATGTTTCTACTTCTCGTCGGTTTCGGTTTCACAGCCCCCGAGAACATCTCTTCCTCGCCCAACGGCGAATGGGAAGCGCATCTTTCACGCTTATTCGATTTTGTAGTTGCCGTTCTCCCTTTCCCCCGACCCTTTCCCCACTCCACACCCCATCCGACATTCCCGATTCTTCCATTCCCATTGTCTGGGGGCGTTATGGCTTATAAATTTTAAATATGCTTTCGGTATTTGAAGAGAGTTTACTTTTTCGGGCAAGCATGCCGTCTGTTTTTGTTTGTTTATGAAACTAAAATCCCCAGTTTCAGTCATGTATATAGACTAACAAGCATTATAATTATGTTGCGATTCCAACTGAAGCGTATTCAATGAAATTGCAAATTTAAAAGAAAACCAGAAAGAAAGACTACCGTTTATACCCCTGCAGATTCTTACCTTTTCCGATTGCTTGTATACTATTTATATTAATAAGAATTGAATTGTATTCATTGACAGCAATAAAAACTCCTATCCTAAATACAAAAAGTATAAGTCCATTACTGTATAAATTATAAATTATTTCGAAAGATAATACTGTTTCTCTTTCTTTCAATGGCAGCTGTATACGAGTATAGTTTTCCGATTTAAATTAAATATTTAATTATATACGTATTGTTTATATAAGGGTATACAAATACCTTCATAATTCGCAGATTGCTTTGATTATCTCAGTTCCCATTGTCTTTATCCTACTCGGTAGTATTTATACTCGATGCTAATGTGTATGAAATCACTTTAACTTATAATGCGCGGGTATTTGATGTTTTTCGTAAATTATATCGATGGTGTTAATTGAAAACCTTCTTCGGCGGCTTGCTCAACTCGCTGCCAAATGTGTCGAGCCTGTCGATCGATCCATCGATCGGTCGGAGTCGGGGCTTCGCATGGATCGCCCTGTAACCTGTGCCAGTGTGGGGGCACTCGGCATTGTGGTTTCAAACAATAATTAAAAGCAAATAAATCAACAGATTTGTACAACGACTAATTGAAGCTCAAATAAATCGAAAATTTAACTAAAAGCCTCAGTCGGAAGACCGGACCACCCAGAAAGTCCGTGTCCGGCGGCAGCGTCAAGAGTTGAGTTGTAATCGAAGTGTTAATAGGCCAAACTGGTTTCGGTTTTGAACGTGCCGGACAATGTTGGACGTGAACATGGACGGGATAGCTTGATACACGAAATCGCTTGAAGGTTGAGTCTTCCCACTCCCTGGAGCGGGGGCAGGGGCGGTTGCGAGAGCAGGGAAGCCAACGACAACGAAGACGACAATCTGACAAAGACGAAACGTTGATGTTGTTCACTCAGCATTCGTTCATCTGAGAGTTGTCGAGATTTGCCGCAACTACAAGTTTGATATGCTGATGGGGACGACGTTACTAGGGGCAGGGGGGGAGAGCACAGAGGCAGCAGCAGCAGCAGCGAGTTCGCTTCACGCCGGTTGCACTTGAATGCTTCAACGACATTCTGATTTGTGGTTGCGGCTGCTGTGGCTGCTGCTGCCACGGCCTGGGCCCGGTGCCGGGCCTTGGCCTGGACCCGAGAGCACACGCCGTTTGCTCGGCAATATTTCACGTGAAGAGAAAACGGGGAAACAAAACTAATCTACCGATCCCAGTGTAAACAAACAAATGCAAAACGCCTCCGGGAAAGGTGAAAGTTGCCGTGCACTTGGGGCAGCCAGCGCCTAGCTAGGCATCCCGTTTTCTATTGGGGTCGCAATGGCGCTGGCAATGCAGCTGTCTCGCTTGCGCACCCTTCGCCCAGGCGCGCCACAGTTAATTTCAATATGGCGTCGTCGGCGTTTCCGCATGGCGATGCTGATGCCGATGTTGCCGTTGATAGACGCGCTTTAAATGCATAAAATTGCTGACTATAAATAACATTTAATGAAACACATTTTTCGATTCTTGATTCCCGCCGCCTGGGCGGCCCTTTGCCCGCTGCCGTCCTGCCCTTCTCCCTGCTCTCCTCTCTGTGTATTGTTTTTGGCAAAGGATCGAGGCGAAACATTTAGTTTCGCATCTTCTATGCATTTTGAGTTATTATTGTAATTTGGCTGTGGCCAGTCAGCTGGAACGGCAGGCAGTCTCGGAGATGATGATGATCCCGACCGATCCGGAGCCGTAGCTCAGTTGGAATTTCTGTTTCTGCTCGTAATAAACATTTTTCACAGTCTATGAAATATAATAAGTTTTGCGACAAGTGCACATAATTTCGCATCGCATGCTTTGTGCATTTAATTAATTAACGCCAAAAACGAAATTATGGAAGATAGAAAATGGATTTGGATTTTGAGAGCAATCAAGCAAATTCTGGTGAAAAATGTGTTTACAATGTACTCTGCCAGGCACAGCAGATCATCGATAGCGGTACCAAACCCCCTACATCCACCTACTTACAGACACACACACAGCCGACTGAGTGTGTTAACGGTAAACTCGTATTCATTTTATGGACTTCTCGTGCACATCTCAAAACCGAAATGGTCCGTAACTGCAAATGAAATAGCGAAATGGTTGTTGTTCTTCCCCCGAGAAAGACGAGGAAACTGCAAATGGAAAAGTATGTGTAAATTGCACAGAAAACTCTAAAAACGGCTATATTAGTGTTTCCGTTTTTTTTTTTGTTTATTCTGTATTCGAAATGCTTAAGTTTTATTTAAGTGTTTATGGAGAAATAACTAATGAAAACGCCTTAAATTGCACATTTCGCTACACTCTTCTGGGTTTTCCTTCGTTCTTTCAGTTATTAATAAACTGACAGCAAGTGTGTGTGCTGTGTGTATTTGTGCTCGGCAATCTGTGTTAAAGCGCAGCATGATTCGCTCGATTTAAGATACATTTCCATGCCAAAGGCAGCTCGCCGAGTTGCCGCCCTTTGATTTATAAAACGGGCATCTCTTCGCCGCATCCGAAAAGGCGACACAAGGCGATTCGTTTTGTCGCTCTTTGTTTATTTTATGTCAATGCAATTTAATTTGTTTTCTCGTGCCTCAGTCGAGTCAAAATTTTCGGCAAATTTATAATGAAAAATAACACACCATATGTCAGAGAAGAGCGGACCCCTTTGAGTCGCCGCACCACGCGAAACTTGAAAGAAACAGAAACATGCCATGTAATCTTCTAACTTTACAGCCAAGTTCTTATATTTCCACGATTGAAATGCTTTTGCGAATGTTTAGATACACTTTAAACTTAGATATATTGTAACACAAGCAGTGGTCTAGGACATCGGACACAAGGTGAGCTCTGCACTATAAAATCAAATACATATATATTAATAGTTTGTCGATAAACAAGATGAAATCTTACTCACACGATCAAAACATAGAAATACAAGGTGACTACGCTGCAAACGGGCCGCGGGATTTGCTTTTATTGGCTTAGCTTAAAGGGATAAACTATACTGCTTTAATCGTCCTTCTGGGGCACACTGAGTTCCCAGAAGAGCTTTCCCATGCCGCCAATGCCGACCAGAGCCAGAGCGACGGTGATGCGGTACAGCACTTGGTCGAAAGCGGATCCCTTCAGGAAGACGGGCTTGCCGTCTTTCTTCTGGAAATGTTCCTGAACCTTACGGATCTCAAAGTAACCCTTCTCGATCTGATCCTTGCTGGTAGCTGTGGCACGACGAGTGCTGGTGGTGGCAAAGCTGCGCACAACGGCCTGCGATAACAAAGTTTGCGGTTAGTTTGGGTGCTCCAGCAATCTTACGTAATTGATTCCTTATATCATGCTTCCAGGGGAATGCCATGGATTTAATGCGTAGTTGGCAGTGTCCAGGAAACAACATTTACTACGAATTACAACTCACTCTTGAAATGTTCATCATTTTGATAGTTATATTTATTTATAGTAACTCAAATGCAAATAGTTCCAACGAGCTGCAGTGGAAAATTCACAGGGCCCAGATTATGACAGCTGTTTGACGTCTATGGAGAATAGAGTTGCCACACACCCATAAAAATACAACTCTTTATATTTGCCATTCACTCCGAAATCATTGTCGGCATTCACAAGAAATAATATTGTTATTTTATATTGCCGCAGCTGCTTAAAATAGATTTATTTATTAGTTAAGAGAAGCACAACAAATTAAATAAACACCATGGGCTTTTTGACAGTATTAAAAAAGATGCGTCAGAAAGAGAAGGAAATGCGTATTCTGTTGCTGTAAGTGACTTTATATGTTTCTGTAATTGTGATTCATGTTTCATACTTTCTTATAGAGGCCTAGATAATGCAGGCAAAACAACTATTCTGAAGCGTTTTAACGGAGAACCAATTGACACAATCTCGCCCACCTTGGGCTTTAATATCAAGACTCTGGAGCACAAGGGCTACACACTAAATATGTGGGATGTGGGCGGCCAGAAGTCATTGCGTTCCTATTGGCGAAATTATTTCGAATGCACAGATGGTCTCGTCTGGGTTGTGGACAGTGCGGACCGTATGCGTTTGGAGAGTTGCAAGCAAGAGCTGGAAGTACTTTTACAAGAGGAACGTTTGGCCGGTGCCACATTACTCGTGTTGTGCAATAAACAGGATTTGCCAGGAGCTCTAAATTCCACAGAAATCAAAGAGGTTTGTTGCAGATATATGAAAGAAGGTTTTATTAACATACTTAAACATTTTGTGTTACAGATTTTAAAGTTGGATGAAATCACAACGCATCACTGGCTGGTAGCTGGAGTTAGCGCAGTCACTGGAGAGAAGCTATTGAGTTCAATGGATTGGCTTATAGACGACATAGCAAAGCGAATATTTACATTGGATTAAATTAAATCTACTTCTCAAGCAAATACATTTTGTATAACTTCTTATCCTGCTCACTGGTGAATCTAGGCTTGAAATTAACTTTGTGGATACTGGAGAAACCTTCGTCCTGCGTTGGTGCCTGATACTTCTTCTTCATCATGTTGAACACCATCTCGTTGATCTGCGAGTGTTCGCTGTCCAATAGTTCTCTATAGGCAATATTATGTTTCGCCTGTGTGGGCGTTACATTCATCACGAAGCAACGACACGGAATTTTCATTTCGGCTGCCAATGCCAAAAACTTCTTTCTTGATGCCACATCCACATTGGTGTTATCCACTACGCATGACCGCCCAGAGCTGAGAGCATTCTGGCATGCAGTCAGGCAGGCCTGTGTGCTACCCAGTGTATCAGCATTTGCCACTCTATAGCCCTTTGGACTTAACACTGCGTTGCAGAAGTGACTCTTGCCTGAACCCGGCAGACCAACGACAATAATCATTTCGCATTTGCTTGTGTCAAACTGTACGTCATCAGGCTCGAACTGTGGAACATCATCGAAGATGTTTCCGGGCTCAAAGTCGGGCCTGTTCCACTCTTCCGTGCGTCGATTGAGAAAATGCGCTTCGGGTGTGAAGAATGAGATGCCAATGTTGGCAGCAAACAGTCGATCTGCCAGAGAATGATCCTTGCGTTGTTTGGTGACTCCCTTGCCCGTTTCGGGCCTGCCAGCTGCATCGCCTACAAAGAAGCAGCGCTCCAATTTGATGGGTACATTGCTGTTCATCTCAGCCTTTAAGTGTTCCCACATTCCTGTCATTGGTTTGCGATAATGACCATTGCCGATAGCAATGAATACCTGCACAGGCACGCTCAATTTCTTGACAATGTCCTTGATTTTTACCTTGAAATCGTCCAGTTTGATTTTTCCGCGTGCTATGCCAGCTTGATTCGTAAAAAAACAAATCTTGAAACCTTCCTTATGTAACTTCTGCAGCTTTTCCGGCACTTCTGGGTAAATGATCCGCCAATCAGTTGTATTCTTGGGAAACACATTACCAGATTTGGTAGTAATAATGGTCCCATCCATGTCATAGCCAGCGATTTTGCTGGAAGCCATTAAGCCGGCACTGCTGTATATGACCAATTTACCATTTGCAACCGCATCCCACTTTTCTTCTCCACTTGCCGATGCGTCCGTTATGGTAGTGTCTTCCTCCACTTGCACCTCGTTGCCATCGCTTTTAGCTTCAGCATCTGGTGGCGGATTGATAAATACTTCGAACGGATGACGCCCGTAGACCACTTCCAAAAGGTCCCCGTGCTGAAGATCGCACTCTGTGTTTTGCATGGCCATGACACCATTAATTCCACATGGATTGAGTCCCAGCACCTTCAACCGTACACTTCCATGTTCCATGTCAACATGTAGTTGCAACTGTCTCTTGGAGCAACGCGCATCGCGTATGCCGGTCTCCTTGCTGCGCCCAATAACATTACTGCCGTTCGTCAGCCGTATGGCGCAATGCTCAGCCTCCATGGGTCTCAGTGTACAGATTCTCGCAGCCGCCTCCTTTCCGACTTTGCTCACAGAACGATTTAAATATTTTGCCAGAGACATTGTGCTAAACACATTTAGTTTAAATTTATATCAATGTGTATAAACAAATTTTGTCCGTGATTGCCGTGATTTGTTCTCGCAATTTTCGCTCTCTGCGGAATGTAAAGTGTTAACAGTATACTGTTATGTTATTGACAGTTATGAATTCTGTTAAATAAAATACCGTTCGTTACATTTTATCAGCATTTTGAAATAAATTGTATAGTATTTTTATTATCATATTGGTAAATTTTACTCAACTGTCTCTTTTTTGGTTAACCAAAAGAGTTACCTTTGATATACATTTTTTTCTATTAGTAGGCTTGTATTTTAATTTTATTTTAACTTAGCAAATCGAGAATTTTAACAATTCAGTTCAACACAACTTTCGTTTCAAAATGCTGAGAAATTTTATTTCCAAATTTCGCGTTAGTATTTCATTATGGATATGTAATATGTAATTACAATTTTTTTTATATTGGTTTATTTGCAGCCAATTTTGCGCGATGTCAGTGGTTGGGGCGCAATATACTCCGGGCATGGAGGTACTCGCTTCTTTCAAGTTTCTCCGGCTATTATGCAAAAAGGTGAAGGAAAGTTGCCACCTAAAATGGCAAAGCTACAGAAGCAATACCAACAAGACAATGGGAAACCAGTATTCTTAAAGGGCGGACCCATTGACAACATTCTTTATAGGCTAACTCTTGTCCTATGCGTCATTGGTACACTTGGGGACTTATATCTCTGGTTTGGCTATATTCTTGCCACTTAGAGTTTCTACATCTTATTTTAATAAGTACTAACATTGCGATATCAGATCGATGTCATGAAATTTAATACCAGTTTGTGAAACATTTTGTAGTAAGGTTACTGAATTCATTGCGTTTAAATACCACAGACAAACACAAAACACGGACAAATACAGTATTTCATTTGAGAAATAAAAAAAAATATATGAATATATAAAATTCGTTGGAGACAGTTTTATTTAAAATATAATTACACTTTCATCTCACATATAACTTAAAACTCCTCTAAGCATGTCGTGCTTGTCATTTTGCTTTAGAAGTCTCGTCGTCTATTTTGTCTATAACCTGTTTCAAACAGTCCTTTGTTGATGTCTTTTCCAGGTCACAGATGCGTGTCAGATCCATGGTGGCTATTTGCTCAATCATTTCCTTAATCTTCTCCTGCTTTATAATTGATTTAACCGTCTGACGCAATCCTGTACGTGGTTCTTTTGTTTTTTGCTCCATTGAATCGTTTTCAATGTGTCGACCCTTCGATCTGTAGTGCTGTTCAATAATCTTTCGTATTTTCAGTTTTGTAGCGGCACGAGATTTTCGATTTGTTTGATCTAGGGCAAGATTTCGTAGCTCCTGGAAATTAATTTCTTTAGCTACTTCGACTGGATCTGCGTTGAGTTCCAATGAAGTTTCTTCGACGGTGGCGACCATGCCATCTTCGTCTTCGCCCTCCACTAGAATTTCAAGTTCTGATCTTGACTCTTGTACTGTAATAGGACTTGGCTTTGCCGGTGGGACAGTAAGTTCAACATCTTCTTGTAAAATAGTTTCCAACGGAATAACCTCAATGGGTTTCCCCTCATCTGTCTTAGTTATTTCCTTCTTACTTCGTTTACTTTTGGTAGTTTCTTTTTGTGTAGGATCACTTGGCAAAATCTTTTCAGCTCGAGTCTCTTTTCTGACGACCTGCGATCGTTTCTTTAAGATACCTATACAGGGCTTCGTCTTTATTCGAACTGGCAAAAGGGAGTTGTATTGTATACCAATGCTGTTGAAGCAATCCACAAATTCCACTATCTCATAATCATCCTGCAGTGTTGTCCACAGTTCGGTGTTCTGCTTGTTCTTTGCTTCCACCAACAAGTGCGTGTATCTGTCAATCTCTGCCTGAGTATAGTTCATGGACTCATCCTTGCTATAGGTCCAGCTGCTGTGTATTTCCATAAAACGCGAGACTCCGCTTTGAGCAGCAAGATTTGATATATGGACTGAAACATTTGAATTGGCATGCTCCAAGCGGTGCAAGCGAGAGAGTGCAGCACCACCAGGATAATTTGTTCCAGACACAACCAGCAGGAATATGGTTATTAATACATTGAGAAGCATATGAGAAGCCGCTACGAGGGCCAGAAAACTATGCCAAGCTGACTTGGCGCTGTTCATCCACCTAGCAAGAGGAAATGTAAATTATTCAATAGGTTAACCAAAATTGATAGGTCCTTTACTTACATGCGTTGACAGGCACATGCAACCGCAATATTTAGAACCGGAAATACGTAGATTATGAAACGCAATTCTTTATGCGGCAGCAGTGAATACAAGAGCACAAATCCCAGTGCTGAGATAGCAAGGGGGCGAATACGCGGCTCATAGTAAATGCCAATAGGCACGAAGACCAGCGAAACACCCATGGCTCGGGGCAGTGCAGAGTAGAAATACCAAAGGAACGGCGATGTGCCCCAGTTGGAGCTCTTGTTTAGAATTGTATTGTACCACAACACTTCACCCTCGGGCCATAGTAGACGGCGCCAGAAGAAAGAGTCCACCAGAATCGTGGCAACCAAAATACCCAAGCCAGCAGGCAGGGCAATCTTCAGTAGTCTGTTGAGGAAACTATAAATTAACCTGTGCCGAAGTTTGGTAGAAATGCATCTAATTCATACCCATCAATGGATAACTTTTGTTTAATAAGGTCCAGTGCCAGCAGCAAACCCAAGAAAAGAGCCAGCTCCGAGCGAAATACAATTATGGATATGCCCGAGCATATGATAAACGGTTTGGATTGTCCACGTATCCAATAGGCAATCGCATAGAGAACTGAAAATATTATTGAAACATAATTGGTATTTCTGCGAGTAAGGGGGAAGGCGAAACATACCTAGCGGCAGCGCGAAGATATTGGGCAGTGGGCGCGTCATGTAAAATATGAAGTGGAACTGGGTTATGGTTATGGCCGTAAACCAGAGGCGAACTTCGACTCCATAAAGCTTGGTAACAGCTTGTCGCAGGTTATGCCAGGCAACCGAAATGGCTCCAGCCAGGACAAGACGCACTGTCAAGAAGACTCGTTGGATGAGAGCTGACCCAGAGTTTATTTACCAAGTGTCTTTTACCTACATATTGGGTCCAGAACTTATTGATGCTCATCGTTTCGAATAGGAGCACAAAAGGTGCGGACAATATAGAGATAATGAGTGGTCCAATAAATGTACGAGGCACAACTCCCGGATACTCATGGTGATCGTACTGCGTAAAATTGTTCCTCAAGTATAATATATCGTGCATGGCTTGCAGATTGAAGCTCTCCTCGACCTTGGTGAACGGCGTATAGACGAGATGCGCCGCTGCCGTCAGAAATACGAGTGCATCCATTTTCCGCACTTGTTGCAGTCGCAGGCGGAACAGAAATAAAATTATTGAACAGCTGGAACAAAAATTGGCAAGTTACATAATTGCCATAATTCTTGTGACACCAAATGCTACGGTTTTTGGTAAATGCACATATATTTTACTGGTGACGTATTTCAATCACCAATATAAATAGCCCTGCCGGCGTTCACAATGTTTGTCCTTTTTAATGATCAATTCAAGTCTCTAGCATTGCCAATCTTTTCCAAATTAATCAGACAAAACGTGTCTATACTTGTTTTTGGAACACAATTTACAATTCCAAAATAAAATCGAAATTTGTTTTAAAAATAGAATGGTTCCACGTTTAACATAACAAGAGTAAGATAACAAAAAAGAAGAAGAATAAACAACATCTTTAACAGCTGTTCGTGACTCACGAAATTAAACATTCACATTTGCGATTATATGTAAGTCTGGCAACCATGAAAATCTGTAGTCCTAAAGACAATTTGAAATTCCAAGTCATTCTCATTGGACGTCTGTCAGAAAACGAATCTACGAAAATGGTTGCTCATGATGATATCTTTGAAAATAATGACCAGCTTATGGATGAAGCTGATTACTATGTGGCATACAAGAGGTTGCAATTGCAACTTGAATTGCTACAGGTGCAGGAAGACTATATAAAGGAAGAACAGCGCAACCTAAAAAAAGAGTACCTACATGCTCAGGAAGAGGTAAAGCGCGCTAAGGCTGTGCCTCTGGTTATTGGCCAATTCTTAGAGGCAGTGGACGAGAACACTGGTATCATTGCCTCAACAACAGGCTCCAATTACTATGTTCGTGTACTGTCCACAATCGATCGCGAACAACTGAAGCCTTCGGCTTCGGTGGCTCTTCACAAGCAGAGCAACTGTTTGGTGGATTTGGTGCCACCCGAAGCAGATAGCACCATCACAATGATGACCCCGGATGAGAAACCCGATGTTAAATACTCGGACATAGGCGGGCTCGATATGCAAAAGCAAGAAATACGCGAAGCAGTTGAGCTACCCCTGACCCACGCTCACTTGTACAAGCAAATTGGTAAGAAAAGAAGCTATTAGAATGTTCCCACTGTAAATATGATTTTTAGGTATTGATCCACCGCGAGGAGTGCTGCTCTATGGTCCCCCAGGCTGTGGAAAGACTATGCTGGCTAAAGCTGTGGCTAATCATACTACAGCCTCATTTATACGCGTTGTGGGTTCCGAGTTTGTTCAGAAATACTTGGGAGAGGGACCGCGAATGGTGCGTGATCTTTTCAGGCTGGCCAAGCAGAATTCACCGGCTGTCATATTCATCGATGAGATTGATGCCATTGCAACAAAACGTTTCGATGCCCAAACAGGTGCCGATCGTGAAGTTCAACGTATTTTATTAGAACTCTTGAACCAAATGGATGGATTCGACGAGACCACCAATATTAAAGTAATCATGGCCACCAATCGTGCTGATACGTTGGATCCGGCTTTGCTGCGTCCGGGCCGCTTAGATCGAAAAATTGAATTCCCACTTCCGGACCGTCGTCAAAAGCGTTTGGTATTCACTACCATTACCTCCAAGATGAATCTTGCAGAGGACGTTGATCTCGAAGAGTTAATAGCTCGTCCAGACAAGATTTCTAATGCCGATATTAATGCCATTTGCCAAGAGGCGGGAATGCATGCAGTGCGTGAGAATCGTTATATCGCACACGCCAAGGACTTTGAGAAGGGATATAAGACTACCGTGCAAAAAGACGATACTCAGCACGAGTTTTACAATTGAACAAGTAATAATATTGTAATTTAATTATGATTATAATAATATATGTATTGTTACATACATTAAAATTTCCTAGTTTTTTATATGGCACTAAAATACGTTGAAGTGTAGTACATTTTCATGGCGCCACACGTATTTTAATTTAACGGCTTTCTGTGCACGGTAACTCGTGAATGGCTAACAGCTGCAAAATCAGCTGTTACCGCAATGGCCTTTGCCGCTCTTTGCTATTCGACACATTTTCGGTTGGTTTTTGTTTTAAATATTTAGTAGCTCTTAATGTGATAATAATGTCATCGCTGGAGACTTACGTGACCCGCATAAAGCCGGCTATAGATGATTTTCTAAAGATGCCCGACAAAACCACATTGGCCACGGTGGAGAAGGAAGTTAAGGAATTTAACTTTGGCCAAATGCGCATATTTCAGGTGCAAATTGTAGTGCCACTTGTAATTAAACTTGACCAGCTTTCGGGGTAAGTATATTTTGAATATCTGATTGCAAGTTTCCAATTCATTTGTTATATCTGCGAAATTGTCTTGAAGGGAAAGCCAAGAGTTGCGTACTCGTTTGATAGAATGCTTGAGGCACGTTATTTCCAAAATATATCTGAATGATGAGAAAGGATTGCGGTCGATACTGGTGGTAGTACTACAGCAGTTACGGGACTCAAAGGGCTCTATGATGCGACCCGATCTCAGTGAGGAAATCAAATTGGCTGCCGTACTCTGTATTTCAGATTCACTACGTCGATCCACAAGCGATGTTCTAGAAGCATTTTATACAAAAGAGACAGCAGTGGTGATTGGTCAAATACTGCTTACACTATTGGAGCTTATAGCTAAAGAGAAGTACCGTAAGTTGGTAAAGGCGTCGATGGAATGTTTGATGGTTCTCTTCTACGTGCACGATGATGCCGATGCGGCGGACGTAGTCCTGCGAAACCAAGTTGCGAATACCATATTCATATACCTGCCAAAAGTGGTTACGGTCCTGTTTAAAACTTCAAAGGCAGATGACACAATAGGTGAATCCATAAAATCGGTTAGTTCCTGCCCTTCACTTCATACCGTGTTACTAATGGTATTTCCCATTTAGATGGCTATCAAGGCTTTGGGTCGTATAACCTGCATTATGTTTGAGGAAACATCAGATGAATTCATCAAAATACGCTATGATATAAACGCATTCCAGAATTTGTTCGACTCTGCCTGCAAAAATGAGGCCGACAATCACCTGAATGACCCCAACATATTCGGAAGTAAACGCCTAAATCTAGAGCAAAATGAGGAGCGACTTAAACAGATGCAAGAGAATCTACGCTCCCCGCAGTGGATCGCAGCTACAGCAAGACATATGCGTCCCATCTTTGTAGAGACATGTCTTTTGCGGGCACACGCCTCCATTGAAGTGCGACGAACATACGCGGAAGTGTGTTGTCTTCTGCTACGGAACTGTGTTCACAATCTTAAAAACAACTTTATACATCTGCTCGAAAGTGTCTTGGCCTTGTCAGAAGATGAGGAGCCGAACATAGCGAAGCTTTGTCAAGCAACACTCTCAGAGCTGCAACAGCGACCCAGTTGTTCGGACATCTTTGACGAGAATGCAGAGCTTCTTTTGGATGCCCATCTTAACAAGTGGCCACGTATTCTACATCGTTGTGAGGATAACGAACAGTTTTCCGAGCTGATGTTCTTTAAAGGATTTCTGCGTAATCTTAGTGCCGATAAACTACAGTTGCTTCTGTTGGTACCCAAGAACTTGGAACTGTTTGTCATGTGTCTGCTGTCGGCGCTGGATCAGCGCACATCCCGTGATCTTTTGAATGAGGAGTACTCACTGAGACGCATTGTGGAAGGCAGTCCCAAGGAACTTGCTGCCCAATTTAGTCAACTTCCGTGGCGCCAATTTAAATATCTTAGTAGCGAACGTTGTGTTAATGTTTTATATGATATTTGTGCACTTCTGGGAGCCGACTCAAGCCTGAATCGTCTAATATTTGACTGCTGCCAGGATCTAATCGATAAGCGAAGCACATCAATGAATGAATCCATTTTATTGCAAACGCTTATGGTAACACCTCAACAAGGGACAGCACGTGCAAGTCGCTTAGTGTTAACAGATTTACTATTGGATGAGATCCTGAGTGATGATCATTGGCATCTTGCACTACAACCAGATGCAGCTTGGCGGCTTAAAGTCGACAAGGTATGTTTATTTAGCTAATACAAATTATAATTAAATTATTATTAACGCCTTTTTCCAACGTTGCAGCCAACATCATGGTTTGAAGACCGCACGCCTGGTCTATACTCGTCGGCATTAGAGGTGCGTACCCAGGATTGCGACTCGGATGACGAAAGCGAACCGATCAGTAGCCGTGTAAGCATTGCGGATGCGCAGTTCAATGTACTGCATACTTGTCTCATTCTGGACGCACTGGGGCACAGCGCTAGATTCATTGGCGACACATTCGATCGGCATATATTTCGCAGCTTACATAGGGTGCTACTGAAGTTGGGTAAGCCTTCAGCCTGAGGCATTAGTAAAAGATTATATGATGTTACATTGAATCTGATTATTACAGCCAGCAGTAATACAATCATACATCAGGCAGCTACCTTTGCCTTCGTGTCCATGCAGCTGGCTCTAAAATACGCAGCTCCATCCCATTTCATTGAGTGTTCCACTGACTACATTACTTTCCATCTCAATACGCTACTCAAGCGGGTAAGTGAATCAATTCATTGTTCTTGTACATATTTATCTTGTACGTTACAGTCGCCCGAGAGTAGTGCTGCTGTGGACATCCTCACCGTGGTGCTGCAGTATAGCACTCGTGGAAATGTTCCCCATCTGGATAGTATTTTTCAAACTATATGTGAAGAGTGCACTAAGTTGCAGCAAACGGACAATGTGCACTCATATCTGCGAGTATTTAATGCATTCCTAAGTCATGTGACTAGCTGGCAAAGTGATACGCTGGAACAAATAACCGACACGGAGATGCATGTGGACGAGGAGGAGAATATATTAAGTAATTGGCTCAATATACTTAATAAGCCGCCAGAGGATGAGCCAATAAATTTGGAAAACACACCTCAACAAGAGGAAGATGTTAATATGCCCGATACAGAACCGAATGATCCTTCAATGCCACAGTCTGAAACGAAGCCGAAGCTGCCACGTCACATCGAAATGACCAAACAGATTCTCAGCCAGGCCATTAAGTTTCTTTCGAATTCAGATCAAACCCAACAGATTCTTGCACTAGAATGCATTGCCACCGGTGTTCCACTACTCGCTGACTATGAAGATGAACTTTTGCCGCTGGTGCATCTCGTTTGGCAGCCACTGGTGGAAAAGTTTCGTCAGAAGGATCCGATCGTGTTGAGTCGTTGCTTTAGCTTACTTCACATACTGGGCCTGCATGCCAAGGAGTTTATTTTAAAGCGTAGTCTCAGCGATGTTATACCTCAGCTCAAGCAGTTTCTTAAGGCAGCAAATGCGCACAGCAGCACAGAAAAGGGACTAGTACCTACGCAGGAGTACAAGCTCCAGCTGAAACTGCTGCAACATTTGCCGGCCTTCATCCGCAGCCTTCGACTTGATGGTAGGCAGCTGTACGATATGCTAAGCATTGTAGCGCTATACTTATCCCAGGAGCAGCCTAAAGAACTACAGACTCTTGCAGTGCAGGCCTATCAAAATCTAGCTTCGTACAACGGCCCATTTGTATATGTGTTGTTATTGCAGCGTGCTCATCTCAAGGACTACAAGGCCAGTGTTGACGGACTGTTTAGCGAGTTGGGCTTTAATTTAAGTGCACAGGACGTGGTGGCTTTCGATGAATAAAAGTCAATTTTGCTTATTACGCAATTGCTCTATTCTGTATTCCGGTCAATTGTTTTTCGATTACAGACTTTAATACTAGTGTCTTTTTAAAGCAACTCGAACGTGAGGACCAAACACATTGGTTTCTTATACATGTATGGGTATAATATGCATTATACAAGTACACTATTTCATATACATACATACATAGAAATGGATTATTGAGGTATCTGTTTCTAACTTGCGTAGTTTTATTAAAATGACTTGATATAATATGTAAACAAGGGCAAGGATTGAACAAAAAATTTAATGTATAAACTTTCGAAAAAATGAATGGGGATTTTGTGTAGACTGTGGGCGCGCACATTATTGCCAATTACTAAATGCTATGTATAAACATAATACATTTTCGTTCACTGTTTGTCTTCCTTTTGTATTTCGTTTTCTTTTGTTTTAAATAGAACAAACTCTACAGTGAATACCCAGATGCTTAGCACCGAATAAACTTCGCATCCGACTTCTGAAGCCACTTTCATATAATCATTCTCATATGCAACGTTGTTTTGTATCAAATATAGCTGAATTTCATGTAAAGTTGTGAAGATTCCTGTTCAGCTTTCATCAGTCCTGCATGCCACACAACTGTGTTCTTTACTCATACCTTAACAGTAGAATAACAAGCAAGCTGTGAGCAGATAGGTCCATTGAGCATTATAGAATCCGTGTTTGTCTGTTTTGCGATTGTGTGAGTCTCAAGCGTGGGCGGGGTTTTGTTTAGGAGTTTATAGTGTGCTTAGCTATTGGTATGTATAGGGTCTGGCTGCTATGACTACGCCAGCCAGTTCATTAAACTATTGGCATATGCCATGGGCTTGACATCAGGATGTGGCTACATGGAATAAAGACAAAATGTTATCACATGTGGTATAAATAGAACATAATCGGCTAACTTACCACAGCCTCGAAGGATCTGTAATTTGGTTTAAGATTTTTACCAGTTATTGTTATAAATGCGCCCATGTTGCCCATAGTATCACTGCAAATAAAATCAAATAGTTTCGTTTTGCTGTCTCCATATAAGAGTGATTTGTACTTACCAATAGTTTGGCGCCGAGAAGACGGTTATACATTGTCCATTATGAGCCTCCTCATAACCCATATCCTTTACCTCGTGACTGCGAATGATATAGTCTAAATTGTTAAGCTTACAGAATGATTCAGTCACATCTGGACCAAACTGTATGCCCACACCGCGCTTAGACGGGCCACGACCCATCCATTGTTGTGGATCGGACCACAGTAGCTCGCACATGAGCCCCTCTTCTGGGGGCTGACAGTTGCGATCGATGCGTCGTATATTATCCAAGGTAACATTATCTGTCGAAAAGAGGCCACCATGCATGACAAGAATTTTTTGATTAATGCAATGGCAGAGAGGAAGCCAGTTGAACACTCGTGTAAATATATCCGCCATTGTACTGGTATACTTTGCAGAAACCTCGCCAGTAAATCCGTACATCTGATTCATGTTGATGCTTTCGTGGTTGCCTGCAAAAATAAATTAATTAGTTTCAAGTGAGTAATATGCTACCGTTTGATTTAGGCTTACCGCGAGACAGGAAGAAGTAATTAGGGTACAGCAACTTAAAACCGAAGAGAGTGAAAATACACTCTACAGAGAATGAACCTCTGTCCACGAAGTCGCCATTAAACAGATATGGATTCTTTTCCGATGGCAGTCCATTGATCTCAAAGATATTCATTAAATCATAAAATTGACCATGTATATCGCCGCAAATTGTAAACTTCTCCTCATCCGACACTTTGATATCCACCAGGGATGGTTGTGCACGTAGATACACATCGATGTCACAGAGTATCTGGAAACATATTCGACTAATACAGTACACTGACGTTAAAGATTCATACTGTTTACCTTATAGGCAAATTTACGATGCAGTCTCTTTTGTGCCTTATAGTGCTCCATAAGGTCTTTCATGAACTTTAAAGTCACTTTACCATCCTCCAGCTGAGGTCCTTTATAATCGTCTTCAATTGCTAAAACATAAAATGAATGTTGAGTTAAGTATGCATAATAACATATAAGTATGGCATGAATACTTACTGATGTCCTCCAATTCTCTAAACATCTCAGAGAGCGTCTTCTCTGGCTTATCAACAGCAATAGCACGCTCAAAAGCGCGCATTTTAACTATTTTACTGCACTCGGTAAATTTCAACTTTGCGTCCTTATCATTAGGCCTGCACTTGGCCACCTAAAAATAGTAATTTTATAGTAAAAATGCATCTTAAGACAACGTGTTAGACATTCACTTACATATTCAAAATCGGACAGCGCTTGTTTAAACTTGCCCAACGACATGTGAGCCGCCGCTCGCCGGTAGTAGCCCTTCAAGTAGCTGGGATCAGTTTTCACCGCTGAAACACCATCCTGCAGGGCCAGACCGAAGTTCTCCTGGCGCAAATGCGCTAACGCTCGGTTGGCATAGTATATTGCACTGCTAGGATACAGTTCTATGGCTTTCGAATACATGTTGATGGCTTTCGTAAACTCCTTGGCTGCAAAACGATAGAACGGGTCGATTGATTTTATTACAAGATAAGTGCACTTTCAGTTACAACTATTGTCTTTGTCCCTAATCTTGGGGAAATATGTGAATTATCTCACACAGCGACAGTGCCAGTCTATTAGTTTTAAGGTTAGGTTGAATACAACGAACTGGAAATACGGGGACGCGAAAGACCTGCATTCAACCGCTTAATGGGATTCGTGCACTTTACAGCATATATAATAGTACCTTGTGGCTTGTGTAAGTGATAAAAGTTAACTTACTCTTGAGCAAATCATTTCCCTTATTTTTATACTGCTCGGCCGCGGCAAAATCTTGGTCGACTGCTTCCGGAACTGAATCATGCTTAGCGGCATTAATTTCTGCATTCGGTGTTTGTTCTTGCAGATTATCCGTGGGTTTCTGTTGAATTTCCAGTTCGGACGACGACATATTTTGTTTTAATTAATGATTTTTTACTGCCTGGCTGTTTCTCTAATATTATTTACTGTCTGCAAGATTTCAAGAGTTGATAAACGCCAAAATGTTTAGAGAGGAGCAACACGCAGGTAGGCGCAATTTATCGATATATGACATGTTTTAAATTTATATTCGTTTATTTGATTCCGACTTATTTCGTTTTTATTTGAAATATTTGTCAGAGAATTATATATAAATTATTCAAATTCACAATTTGTAAGTAATGCATATGACACAGTTGGATCGTACTCGATTGATACTTACTTCTGAACAGGTGCAGGTGCTGTACAACGCCGCATGTGCAAGTATCGATATGCACCAGAGCCGCAACAGCTGTTGTGAGCTGGGCTTTGTAATCAAGCAGCAAGAAAAGTTAGAAACGAGTTGTTGTTAGTATAGAAACTTTGAAGCGACTGCAGTATAAAGGCACGCAAGCTGAGTTTGGGTCAATTAGGCACAACTAGAATCTAAATTCCCATCCGTTGAGATCGGCAGCTTAACTGCAATTTGTTTATTTTAAAGTGTGCGTGTTGCGGGGTGTGTCATTGTGCAAACGTGGGAAATTTCAAAGAAATAGAAGGAACTATGTCCATGAACAACTTATCAGTAGACGGCGAGTTCCGTTACATTATTCAATGGTTTAACGAATGGAGCGAACTGCAACGCGATGATTTTGTGTATGTATTGGTGGAGTATCTCACAAGAGACATGCCCGGGAGCCCAGGTGAAGGTGGAAGCAGCACCTACATAAATGGCATCGTTAATTCGTTGGCCACGTCGGGAGTTCAGGACAAGCCCATGAGTCTTTTTCAATGCCGTGTAACTATATGAAAATATTCAATATTACTGTTTATTTGCTCACTACCGGTTATTTCCCCTTTCTCTGACAGATTAAACTGTTTCGTGAATGGAATCCAAAGTGGCCGACCGACTTTAAATGCAAACTGCAAGAGAAAATCAACGAAATCGATCCAAAAGTGGGGGAAAAAATCATCAATGAACTGAAGAGGCCACATTCTATGCACAATGGTGACGCATCCGTTCATTTAAATGTAAATGGAACTAGCGGCTACTTAGATGGCGAACTGGAGCATTCGGAGAGCGTCGCAGAAACTTTGCCAAGCACAATAGCCACAGAGCCAACGCCAGCGGCAGCTACAGCCCCAGTCGCAGTCGCATCCACAGCTAACGATGTTATTGACCAGACTTTAGAGACAATTACTGATAACCAATTGGCAGCAGTATTGCGTCAAGAGACGCCAGTCGATGATGATGATCAAGATCAACTTCAGCTTCAGCCGCAGCTCACTGCTAACAATGATCGTAATTCCGATACAAGTGGCATTAATGCGTCGTCGTCGTCGGCCGCTGTGACAACGATTGCGGTGAATATTTCCCCAGCAGAAGAACCGCCGTCGCAGACTCAGCCACAAGTGATTGTCGAACCTGTAGAACAGGTCGAGAATAACGTTTCAGCCAGTGTCATTGTATCTGTCTCAGCCACTGCTGCAGAGGTAGTCCCGGTGGCATAGATGTTCGGTCTGCTTATGGCGCTTGTCAGCGAACCAAGTAAAATATAATAAGGAAAAAATCTAAACGGAACACCCTCATTTATTGCACGCCATCCGCATCAATACATTCCATGCATACATAAAAACATTTTTACATACTTTATTTATATTCTAAGTTAAAGTGCATTATAAACGACATCGAGAACAGAGTTACTAAACGTGTTAGTAATGTATTAGGACAACAAAAGATCAAAATACATTTATATGCCCATTGCAACGATCTCTTTTATTAAAAACTCAACCCGAAACTCAATTTGGATACGTCAACTCTGCCCTGTCTGTTTGCACCGATGTATGTACATGCATACATGCAAATGTATGTATATGTATCTGCCTCAAAACATGTTTTTGTTGTGTGCGTTGCTTTGGTACTGCCGGCTCTCGAGTTGCCAGTGCCACTCGGATGTCGGGCCAGTTATGTTCGTTTGCTCTCCTTACATCGGATGAGATGTGACCAAGTGTGTGTGCGTGTGTGTGTTCGCTTTGCTCTTTCATAAGCTCCGCTTTTGGGGTATGTTTTGTGCTCCCTCTTTGTTTTGATTCGCTGTTGATAAAGAATAATTAAAACAAAGACAAAAAAGATACAAAAACAACACACAGCGCGCCGCCGTCGAAATGGAAATGAAAATAAGATATACTCATATATTGAACCAATTTATTTCAATTTTATTTCGCACCTCGACGGCGCAAGTTGTGTTCGGCGTGTCCAATCTGACTGATTCGATGGTCAGCTGAGTATTGTGTGTTCTCTAGTTGCAAGTGCTGTTTGTTTGTGTTTGTGTATGATGAAATAAGGAAAAACTAAGATGTCGCTTACTAAGTTATTACGAGTTACACTGTTTATTAGCGCACTATGTTGGCAAAGTGAGTAAAAACCGATGACTTAAACAACAAACTTTAAAAAAGTTGGCAATTGATAGAAAAGAACAGGGTTGCCAGGCGTCTCATTGCCGCACTAGGTCAAGGTCAATGACTAGAAATTCCCCAAGCCAATGTGCTAACATCATGCTCGACAGCGAAGGGCAATAAACCTCAAATATGTATAATCACAGCCAAAACGATGGCAAAAGTGAGTCAGTAATTGTGGTGCCGGACCTGTGTTTGGGCTTGGGGCATTTCTGGTTTGCAGATTGTATGTTGACCTTGGCTTTCGTTTGGTTTTAATACTCTTCGAACATTGTAATTGGTTAAAAAGGGTTTAATAAGTTTGTCATAATGTATGTAACAGGCTGCAATAATAATAGTTAGCGGCAATAGACAGACGCCAAGTTTGGAATTCCTGTTTACTATATATGCAGATCAAATATCAATTAAATAAGGGAATGGTTATCTTACTGATGACCGAAGCTTTTGACTTTTATATTATTTTGTATTTTCTTTGCTGGTTTTTGCAAGTCACTTCACTTCTTTACATTCCCGTTTTTACACAGACGTTTGCGTCACCAGCGTCTGCCAGTGCGTGCGAGTCAAGGACTGCGCGTCCATCGCCCAAAGCTTGCTTCATCATCGAATCGAAGAGCGTGAGGCTATCTTTAGCATGGTGCGTAATGCAGTTTGCGGTTTCCAAGGACTCGACACACTTATCTGCTGTCCGACGCAGCATAAGATCTCCAAGCATTTCAGTCGCAATCAACGATTCGTGCCACCCGAAAACCGATGGGTTTGGGACATTGTGACTCAACCGAGATCACCTTCAACTATTGACCCACACGAGGTAGAAATGAGGCTACATGATTACCACGACTTCCACGCAAAACGCAACTATCCCCAGCTTCTTGATGGGGACTTGGATGCGGCTTACTTTGGCTATGATGGCACTCAACACTTTCATTATCGAATCCAGCACGAACATGTGAGCGAAACACTACGCCCGCCACCGAAGGACAGACCTATTGTATTCCCTGGAGACTTAAGATTTCACAGAACTGACGATTTTCCCACGCTCAAAGGCCAACTGATTGCCGACCCAAGCCAGGAGCAGGTCAATCGAGATATGCTGCCCGAAAAGCCTATTGTAGTTCGTACGACGTCGCGAGTGAATCCCCGGGATTGTGGTATCAGCTTAAGCACCCGTCTGCTGGGCGGACAATCTGCAGCACCCGGACAATATCCGTGGTTGGCGCGCATAGCATATCGCAACCGATGTAAGTAGCGTCATCGCCTTAACTTACTGTCAATTCTAATTGAATACGATTAATGTATACGTATATTGTATTTGCATATGTGTGTCTGGTACTGGCTTAGCCATACACATAACAAAAAAATACTTTATTTTAATCTCGTAGGTCAACAGCTATCCTTAAAACCATTCGGCAGCGAGCAGCATGGCCAAGATGCCGCCAATAGCAAAAACAATAAGAGGTCTAAACTTTGACCAGTCGAGACAGCCAAGTCCATCGTCTTTGCATTCATCTAGACCATCACCTAGACCTCTATTTCCCTGACCTTTTCCTAGACCTTTTGCTCGACATCCTTGTTCTATACATCGCTTACTTGGAGCGCTTTTTTCTGAAATGTCATCTGCTCGAAGTTTTACCTCTGTACAACAACCTTTTGGAGCACCGCCTTTTCCGAGTCCTCCTTTTCCTAGACCTCCTTTTCCGGGACCTCCTCCATCTGGACTGCCAAGTCCTGCAACACCACCTTCTCCTAGGCCTTCTTTTCCGAGACCTCCTCTTCCGAGACCTGCTCCATCTGGACCACCAAGTCCTCTAACACCTCCTTCTCCTAGGCCTCCTTTTCCGAGACCTTCTCCAGCTGGACCACCAAGTCCTGCAACACCACCTGCTCCTTGACCTCCTTTTCCGAGACCTCCCATTCCTTGACCTCCATATCCTTGGCTTCCTTTTCCTTGGCTTCCTTCTCCTAGACCTCCTTTTCCTAGATTTCTCTTACTGCCACCTTCTCCGATCCCTGGACCTCCTGCAGCTTTTGGATCATGGCCACATTTTGCACATTTTCCTGCTTCTGAACAGTGACAGTTTTTTTTACTCATTGTAGACAGCCAGTGGAAAGTAAAATTGGAAGCCCAAATTAGAAGTATATAAGTTTGATATGAATAGATAAAATCGTTAGGGAATTGAGAGGTTCACAATGAAAGCGAATAAGCTGACATAATTTTATTCCTTCTGAACAGGCACAGAGATGCACAGCTAGAAAATAAAATTTATAAAAATAACAAGTATGAAAGCAAGAATCGGCTATTAAACCAATATTCGGATTGAAACAGACTTATAAGTTATCGGTTATACACGCAACGATTTTCTACTTTAATCAATTATTGATTCTCAATTTATCATTTATCTCTTCGGCAGCAAATGGTCGTATCAGCTACCGCTGTTCAGGTTCTTTAATTTTAAACCAATATATCGTGACTGCCGCACACTGCGTAGTCAATTTGGTTTCCGACTTAGAGGTGTAAGTTGAATATGTATAATAAATACATACACATACATATATACACATATTATATATGCAGACACATTTATAATAAAAAGAAATGAACAGATTTCAGGTCCGAATTGGCGACGATGCGCACAGCCAGCAAGATTGCGCAGCCAGTGCCGCCAATTGCAATAACCCCAACCTATTTGATATCGGACGCGTGCTTGTGCATCCCAACTATGACCAGCCCAAATATGCCAATGATATTGCCCTGCTAAGCCTCCGAAGCCAGAGTGAGCGACATCCTCTCTTTTTCATCCTTTCTGCAGTGCTAATGCTAATCTTCGCATCTTTTAGAACCTATCACTTTCACACCGATTTGCTTACCTTTAAATGGGACAACTGCGTTGGCAGACAGACTTATTGGACAAACTGGCGTTGTTGCTGGTTGGAGATCAAACGCTGAAAGTACGTTATTTCCAAAGAAAATTTTTTTTATAAATAAATAAATTAACAAAACAATCAAGCCTAAATCTGAATTTATAACTATTTCCCGTTTTTCAGATAACAGTTCATCGAGCATGGCCACCTCGATCTCGGCTCGATTCATCAGGCTACCCATTGTGAATACGACCAACTGTGCGATCGCATATGCGAGCATCAGTGAGAACTTCCAGCAACCGATAGTTATCACGCCACGACATCTTTGCGCCCAGGGCCAGCCGATGAACGATGTTTGTCGAGGCGACAGTGGTGGACCCTTTATGGACGACGGTACCTCTGGATTACTCAATGCGAACGGGCGTCACACACTTCTGGGAATCGTCGCCTTTGGACCTACTCTATGCGGTGTCTCCACCATTCCGGGGGTTTACACGGCAGTCAATTCATACACGAACTGGATATATGATAGCATCGGAATGCCGAGTGTCCAGTAATAATATTGTAGTACTCGAGGAGAAGAATTGCGCGAGTCACGAATTCATCCAAAGCATATAGACGCCAAAGTTTGTAGAACTAGCTAATAAATAAAGAAAATAAAAAAATTTAACAGTTACGAATACTACCAACGTTCATGCACCACCATATTCAATCGTAAAATCCCTTTCCCATAGTTTTGAAAAACTATTACATACTGAAGCACCGCGAAATCGACGTCAACGATTAGCAGCATCGCACAGGCAGCGCTGCTAGGGACTAAGGGAATTATGTCCTTGAAGTAGAAAATGTATATTGGAAATAATTCCGCAAACCGTTGTGTAAGAACTTTATATTTACTAACAATGATTTGCGCCAAATGGGAACTAATTACCAACTCAAGCCAGGGTTGGGTCGACATAGCGAATGAACCTCATGAATTGTGGTATCAGCTTAAGCACCCGACTTCTGGGCGGACAATTGGCGGCATCCAAAGTAGCGCATTCAAAGTAGCGTTATTCTCTTAAATTACAGTTCATTTGTATTTTATTAAATACGATAAATGTTTCTATACGTATGTTGTATTTGTTAACGTGTGTGTGGTACTGGTTAAAAGAAATATATATACAAAACACATGGTCTTAACATCTTTATTTTAACCTCGCAAATCATAACATACCCTCACCCAATTCTGCAGCAACTAAAACCATTTGCATGGTAAAGAAGCCGCCGAAAGTAAAAACCAGAAGAGGTCTAAACTTCGACCATTCGAGACAGCCAAGCAGTCCTTTATCTTCTATTCCTTCATCATCCGCGACACAACTGTCTTCTTCTAGATCTAATCCATCTAAGTCATCACATCCTTGTCCAAGACCTCCTTCTCCTAGACCTCCTTCTCCTAGACCTCCTCGTCCTACACGACCTTGTCCTAGACCTCCTTGTCCTAGACCTCCTTGTCCTAGACCTCCTTGTCCTAGACCTCCTTGTCCTGGACCCCCTTTTCCTGGACCTCCTTGTCCTAGACCTCCTTGTCCTAGACCTCCTTGTCCCAGACCTCCTGCTCCGCCTGGTCCTCCTTGTCCTAGGCCTCCTTGTCCAAGACCTCCTTGTCCTTGACCTCCTTGTCCTAGACCTCCTGCACCACCTGGACCTCCTTGTCCTGGACCTGCTTGTCCTAGACCTCCAGCTGCACCTGGACCGCCTTGTCCTAGACCTCCTTGTCCTAGACCACCTTGTCCTAGACCACCTTGTCCTAGACCACCTTGTCCTAGACCACCTTGTGCTAGACTTCCTGCTCCACCTGGACCTCCTCGTCCTAGACTTCCTGCTCCACCTGGACCACCAAACTGTCCATCTCCTCCTTCTCCTAGACCACCATTACCTCCTGCTCCGAGCCCCAATCCTTGACCTGCTGCACCGCTTTGTTTATGGCCACAAAGTTTACAATTTTCCGAGTGATTTGGACAGTGACATTTTTTTGTAGTCATTGTTGTGGACTGTGACAATTTTTACTGCAATATATATTTTGATTTCGATAGAAAGATAGAGCCGCGAGGGAAATAAAAAATTCACTATAAAAGCGAACAAGTATACATAATTTTATTCCTGCGGGACAGGCACAGAAATACACAACTATTAAATTAAATGCATAAATACAAAATAAGTAAGAAAACTATCACTACCTACCCGACATTCCACTAAAGTTATTTCTTAATTAAGTAACTTCTATGTTTAGCGTAGTTTTATTAAGGTATTTAAACTGAGAAATCTATTCGCCCACTAAAATATTTCTTAGAGATAATTATTAGTCGTGGTTCTCATATTTTGCGAAATCTTATTTTATTCAGACGGACAGCCATGAATACTCGTTTATCATTTCGGCTATTAAATCAAATTTGGGTTGGAACAGAGTACCGCTTTAACCTTATAATTCTGATTGGTGCACACTGAGAAGTCAATTTGGTTAAATACCAACAAATATAAGGTTTTCATATCGACAGACACATTTATGAAGATATAAACTGATTTCAGGTTCGAATTGGCGATAAAGCGCACAGCCAGCAGAATTGTGCGCTAGTGCCAGCAATTGCAACGCCAATGATATTGTCCTGCTAAGCGTTATGCTACGTGGATTAGAACCTTTCTTGAATGCTAATGAGCTCTTAAATCGACATCTTTCAGGGCCGATCGCTTTCACGCCGATTATCTTACCGTTAAAAAGTACAACAGTGCTGGAAACTTATTAAATAAACTCGACTTGTTGCTGGTTAGAGAAAGAAAATTGGATGCAAATTTTGAAATAAATATAAAATTAAAAAAATGAAACAGTAACGCCTAAATCTGAATTTATACTGCGTGTTTTATTTCAAATAATATGTTAGTAAGTCGAGCTACTTCGAGCTTGGCTCGTTTCGTATATGAACTATGTGTGTAGAGTCCACAGTGGTGGACGACGGTACCTGTGGAATACTTAATGCGAATATCGTAAACTTCTGGGCGCTATCGCCATTCCGGGGGTCTAAACGGCATTCAATTCATTAACGAACTGGATATATAATAGCAACGGAATGCCGAGTGTCCAGTAATTATAGTACTCAAACAGACGAGCAAGTAATGAATTCATGCAAAGCTTATAGACGCCAAAGTTTGTAGAGCTTATTAGCTAATAAATAAAGAAAACCCCAATTCGAAATGAAACTGTTTCGAATACTACCTATCATGCCCGATAATATGATACCCTACATTCAATATTAAAAACCAAAGAACATGTTTATAACACCAGTTTTGCCGTCTTTTGCATCCCACACATGACAATTTTGTAAGGGCCCCGCCTGCCAATCTAAAACAGTATTAAACAAGTAATTAAAGCTAGAGTTAAGCTTAAAATGTCGTTAGCACCTACTCTGTATATCTCGCACCTATTTAGAAATTAGTCATGTCAAATGTGCTTTCCTTAATACACCTGTTTTATACTTCATTTCGATCTGGATGCTCTCCTGATCTTAACTTGTCCGTTATAGGACAATGCCTCTCCCTCAGCTGGGCCTTTAACTTACTTTACATGAAATATCTTGATTTTTATGGTTTTTTTTCTAATTCACTGCTACATACGCGTATGTTGGATGGGAAGATTAGATATTAAATACAAATGTTTCTCATTATTGCTTTTAATTTATAACTACTTGTAATAATTTATTTTAATTTAATTTTAATTATAAATTAATTTAATTTCACTTCTGTCGACTGTTTTTGGTGATATTAATCAAATTAAAATAAAACGACGGACTTAGCCGCTTTGCAGTTCTCAAGGTCTCGATGCGCTCATTTGCCGTCCGGCGCATCATAATTTGGCTTTCCAAGAATTTCAGTAGCAATGAACGCCCGTGCCGCCCGAAAAACGTTGGGTTTGGGAAGCCACGACTGTGCAGACTTAAGATTTCACAAGCCCAACGATTTTCCACGGCAAAAGCCGAACTAATTGCTGACTCGAGCCGGAGTTGGTCATAAGAGAGACGCAGAATCGAAGATCTGTGTGCAGTTGTCACGTCGACGCCTTTGCATTTAAATGTATGCATGTATTTGCTTGCGGTCCAAGTGTTTCTGGGAATAAGTTCTGGCGTAGAAATGAATTGAACATTAAAATCTCGCAAATCCTTAACCCAATTCGAAAGCGACCAGTGTCATTCGCATGGTCAAGAAGCTGCCAATAGTGAAAACCAAAAGAGGCTTAAGCTTCGACCAATCGAGACAGCCAACGAATCCTTCGTCCGTGTCATCTTCTGCTTCTGTTTCAGCTACTGATACCTTTTCTGATGTTATTACTGATTCTGATTCTGCTTTTGATTCTGCTTTTGATTCTACTTTTGATTCTGCCTTTTCTAGCTCTGATTCTATTTCATATTCAATAATTTCTTTTACTATTATCTCCGGCTTTTTACACAATCCACGTCCACATATTGGAATATTTCGACATGTCTGGCATTTAGATTGACTCGTCTGACCCGCGTATTGACTATTTTTTTTGTTCAGCGCTCCATCTAATTCTGCATGTAGACTAGAAAACATTTCACTTAGTCCTTTTCCTACTCCTCCCATAATACTTTCTTCTCCATATCCCAATACATGACTTTCTGACTTTTCGGGTCTCAATCCTTGACTTTCCATATTACTTCGTTCTGCGGGCCCCAATACATGACTCCTTGATTTTTCGGGTCTCAATCCTTGTCCTCCAATATTACCTTCTTGACTTTTCGGATCACGGCCACAAATCTTACATTTTTCCGTTATATCTTTACCGTCGCAGTGACACTTTTTTGTACCCATTGTACCCACTCAATGAATACACTATGGGATAAACTATGAAAGCGAACAAGTTCACACAATTGTATTCTTTCGGCACAGACACAGAAAACTATAGAATCAAATAAATAAATATTTAAAAAACAGTGAGGAAAACTACAGTCGTGCGTTCGACGGTTCAACGCAAGCAAGTTTATATGTAATATATGTAAATACATTTATAAAGATATAAACCGATTGCGAAGAGAATTGGCGATGATCAGCTATCAGGATTGCGCAGCAAGTGCCGCAAATTACAATAGCCCTAATCGGAGGAGTGCTAATGTATCCCTACTATCATCCCAAAAATTATGTATTTAACCTCCTATATTTTCTCCATTCTCGAATGCTCTCTATGCTCTCCTATGTAAATCATCAATATCTTCCAGGGCCAATTCCTTTCACATCACTTTGCTTACTTTTAAATAGGATAACACCGGTGGTTGGTTGGTTGGAGCTTAAGAGTTAGTACGATACGATATTTTTGAAGTTTTAAAATATAAATAATCTTTATAAACGAAACAATAACGCCTAAATTTGAGTATGTACTAACTGCCTGTCTCGTTTAGGCTAAAATACGACGAGAGTTCGTTTCATTATGATTAAGACCAGCAGTGCAATTGCCTATGCGATTATCATTGGGATCTTTCAGCAGCCAATATTTGTCACGCCATGATATTTGTGCGGCCAATGTCAACCGATGAACGATGTGGCAGACCCTTCATAGTCAATTAAGGGTATGGGTTTTTTACCTTTGCAAATGTATGCAACTAGCAGAAGGGTGTGTGGCAGATCCCACAGATAAACAATGTTTGTCGAAACCACATTAGCAGACGCTTCATTGACGAGGGATTATCAAGAACTCATTTGGACAGTAATAATTATTGTAAACACCAAAAACCGTAAAACTAATCCCGAAATATGTTGCAATAATCGCCATCGAATTCCGAAGAGCAATGCTGCGCCAAGCTTTATTTAAAAATTTCCTATCGGAGTTTCTGTGTAACTCCAATATTCTAATCGTAAGAAACCCAATTAAGTGCAAGTCTTTTATTGTGTTATATATGTGTAGTGTTGTTTCGTTATTACATAACTAAGTTCACATAGGTATAAAAGCTAGCGTAAAAATAAAGTTGCGTCAGCGATCTGTTGTCATCTCTAAAATATCATCAAATCATTAGTCGTGCTTAACCCAATTCAGCAGCGACCAGTGCGAATCGCATTGTCAAGAAGCTACCGGTAGTGAAAACCATAAGAGGGATAAGACTCGACTTACAAGCAAGCAGTCCACCTGCACCTCCTGGATCATGGCCACAAATCGAACACTTTTCTCCCGGTTTTTTACCTTTGCAGTGACACTTCTTTAGTCCACCACTTCCTTTTCCTCCACCTCCGCTTGGTTCTGTACCATCAAATCCTTGGACTCCTCGACCTCCTTGACATCCTTTCCTTGGACCTCCTGCTCCAGCTGGACCACTAAACTGTTCATATCCTCCTTCTGCTAGACCACCCTTATATCCTTGACCTGCTGGATCTTTTGGTTTATGGTCACAATCACATTTTTCCGAGTTATTATTCGAGCAGAGACATTTTTTTGTAGTCATTGTGGACAGTGACAAGTTTTAATGCAATATATATTTTGATTTCGATAGAAAGATAGGGCCGTGAGGAAACTGAAAAATTTACTATAAAAGCACAGAAATACACGACTATTAAATTAAATGCATAAATACGTAATAAGTAAGAAAACTATGGTCACCCGACCATCCGGAAATCAATTTGGTTAAATACTAATAAATATAAGATTTCTATATCAGACAGACAGATTTCAGGTGCGAATTGGCGACGAAGCGCACAGCCCTGTAGGATTGTGCCGCTAGTGCTGCCAATTGCAACGCCAATGATATTGTCCTGCTATGCGATATGCTCTCTACGTGGATTAGAACCTTTCTTGAATGCTAATGAGCTCTTAAATCGGCATCTTTTAGGGCCAATCGACTTCACGCAGATTTTCTTACCTTTAAAAAGTACAACAGTGCTGGCAGAGAAACTAATTAAACAAACTCGACTTGTCGCTGGTTGGAGAAAGAAAATTGGAAGAAAATTTTGTAATAAGTATAAAGTTAAAAAAATGAAACATTAACGCCTAAATATAAATTTATACTGTGTGTTTTATTTCAAATAATAGTTTGTCGAGCTACTTTGAGCTTGGCTCGTTTTGTCATGAATCCATCGTATGAACTATGTCTGTATAGGCGACAATGGTGGACGACGATAACTCTGGAATATACAATGTGAATGGCTATCGTAAACTTCTGGGCGTTTTCGCCATTCCGGGGCTCTAAACGGCAGTCAATTCATACACGAGCTGGATATATGATAGCATCGTAATGCCGAGTGTCCAGTAATTATAGTTCTCCAACAGGAGTGTCCAGTACTCCAACAGGAGTGTCCAGTAAATATAGTACTCCAACAAGCACGAAAGGTTCAGTCGAGTGTGCTTGACTGTGATATACCTGCTACACACTTGAACAAAACGATTTCTTCAATATATATATAACTTCTATGTTTTGCGTATTTCATGTTGCATACTTTCAGGGAGCGACGCCGAAACCCATATACATTTAGAATTTCTTAAATAACTTCTATCCGATCGCAACCAAATTTTCAGAAATCATTTGGCTGTTAATAGCTTGTCTGCTTTTTCTATTTTAGATTAAATATTAATAATAAATAAATAAATTTTTCTCATTATTAATTTTATTTTATTCTACAATATTTTGATTTAATTTTCATTATGAATTCTATTATACATAAATTTAATTTTATTATCTTTGAGTCGATTGTTCTTAGTTGATATTGAATAAATAAAAATAATAATGAATAGCTATCTTTCTGCGGTTTCCTGGGACTCGATATACATATTTTCCATCCGACGTAACATACAATTTTTAATCATTTTAATGGCAATCATCGTTTCGTGCCGTCCAAAAATCGTTGGGTTTTAAAATCCACGAATTTTACAAGTCCAACGATTTTTCCACGGCCAAAGGCGAAATGATTGCCAACATAGACTTGGAGAGGGTTCGCTGTATAACGATAGAAAAGATTTCCAAGAATTTTATTAGCAATCAGCTGGCAATCAATTCGATTTGTGCCGTAGGAAAACTATTGAGTTTATAAATCCGCAACTCTGCAGGTTTAGGATTTCACAAGCCCAACGATTATTCTACGGCACACATCGAATTGATTGCCGACTAATGCCAGGAATTGGTCGTACAAGAGATGCACGCTCGAAAGTCTGTAGTGCCAATGCGTTCCAAGGTTTGAGCATTCAAATATCGCAAATCAACAGTTAAGGTTAACCCAATTCGACAGCCATTCGCATGGTCAAGAAGCTGCCGGCAGTGAAAACCAGGAGAGCTCTTAATTTCGGCCAATCGAGACAGTAGAGCAGTCCATTACCAGCTTCTGCGTCCTTCCCACCTTCTCCTACTAATCCTACTTCTGATAGACCTCCATTATAATCATCTTCTTCGGGCCTTAAATATTGACATAATTCCCGTCCACATTTTGGAACACGTCCACAAATGTTACATTTATTGTCTTCCTTACATTGACAATAGTAATAACTACTTTTTGTGCTCAGTTCTCCTTCACCTTGACCACCGTCTCCATATGGATCACTAAATTCTTCAAATCCATCTTCTTTTAGACCTATACTTTTATCGTCTCCGAGCCCAGGACCTTGACACAATGCTCCTGCACATTTTGAAACAACTCCACAAATCTCACATTTGGTGTCTGCCCGACATTTACCCGTGCAATGACACTTTTTTGTGGTCAGTGCTTCTTCTAGGGCGCCGCTTTCATCTGGACCACCAATCCCTTTAACTTCTTTATCTAGATCTCCTTTTTCTGAACCTCCTTCTCCACCCTGACCACCAAGTCCTTCAACTTTTCCTTTTTTTGGACATTTTTTTTTTTTAATCTTGGGCACTAATCGATGCTCTTTACATTTTGGATTACGACAATTTTCACATCCATGGAGACATTTCCCCTGACATTTTTTTTTGCTCATTGTAAACTGTCAATAGCAAATTGAAATGCAAAGCCAAATTAGATATTTTTGGATTTTGACAGAAATATGGCGTTCATGAAGAAATTGATGGGCTCCCTATAAAAGAGAATGAGTTGAGGTAATTATATTACTTCGGTACTGGTAAATATATGCACAACCATTAATAATATAAATTAATATATTCATATAAATATATATCATATAATTGCTACCCATCTGATCGTCCACTAAAACTATTTCTTAAATATGTAATTTCTAGATTTATTTTTATTTCATGTGCGTGTGAAAATGTCCACTAAAATATTTCTTAAAGAATTTCTGTTATTTTCCGCCTTCAAACAACCTTTAAAAAAGTTGATATGTTTATGGAAAATAGATAAAAAATTCAGGTGTGAATTGGCGATGGTGAGCACAGCCATCAGGCTTACGTCCCAAGCACCGTCATTGCACTAACCTAAACTTGTTTGATCCCAACTACGATCACCCATATAACCCATTGATATTGCCTTGCTAAGCCTTCGCACCAGCCTGAGTAGGCGACAGCTCCTATACTTTTTCCATTCTCGAAAACTAATGCGCTATTAAATAGTTTTACCTTGCATCAGCGCCGACTGATTTTACGCCAACTTGCTTACCTTTAAGTAGAACAGCTGCGCCAGCAGACAAACCTTTTGGACAAACCGGTGTGCTTGCTGGTTGGAGTTGGATTTTAAAATATATATCATTAATTTAACGAAACAATAATACCTAAATTTGAGTATGTACTAGCTGCCTGTCATGTTTCAGCTAACAGTTCGTCGAGAACTGCTACCTCAGGCTCGACTAGTTCCACCAGGCTATCCATTGGCCATCGCTTATGCGAGTCTCGCAAAAACTAATAAACGATGTTTGTGGAGACGACAGTGGCAGACGCTTCATGGACGAAGATATCGCTAGAATACTCACAACGGACAAGGTCGAACCCTTCTGGGCATTGTCGCCTTTTGTCTCACTTTATGCAGTGTCTTAACCATTCTGGGGGATAGTTCATAAACTAACATTTTTTTTTATGATCATCTTTATTTCTAACTGATTGTTTCTCTTAAAGCTATGGCACTTAGTTTGCAGATATTATTGAAATACAAAAGTATGTTGGTTAATATGAAACTTTGACACTGATAAGGTAAGTTATTACCAAAAACGATACTGGTATCTTCTTAGATGCGTCTCTAATGGTGCAACAATTCCAAAGTTTGTTCACTTAAGTATTACTTTTATTTGTATTACAAATTTAGTGCAACTCTTTTATTGTGTTGTATATAATATATAAAGCGTGGTTTCGTTGTTAAATAACTTAGTACACATAAGTATAAAAGAAAGCATTAAAAATCAATACATATCCATAAACTTTAGTTAGCGGTCTGTTGTCATCTCTAAAATATCAAATCATTAGTCGTTCTTAGCCCAATTCAGCAGCGACCAGTGCCAAGCGCATTGTCAAGAAGCTACCGGTGGTGAAAACCATAAGAGGAATAAATTTCGACGAACAAGAAAGCGGTCCACCTGCACCTCCTGGATCATGGCCACAAATCGAACACTTTTCTCCCGTTTTTTTACCTTTGCAGTGACACTTCTTTGGTCCAGCATTACGTTTCCCTCTTCCATCCGCACCTAGATTTTCTTTTGATCGACCTGCCCTTCCATCTGTACCATCAAATCGTTTTTTTCCTTTTTGTTGACCTTGACATCCTTTTCCTAGAGCTCCTTTACTTCCTTGTCCTAGAGCTCCTTTACTTCCTTGTCCTAGAGCTCCTTTACTTCCTTGTCCTCCTTGTTTACTTCCTTGTTTTTGCATTTGACATTCGCATTCGCATTTTTCTTTTTTTTGAAATGGTTTTTTTTCTTTGGTCTCACCTCGGGCCTCTATACATTTTGGTCCACTACAATGCACACATCCAGGAAGACATTTACCCTTGTGGGGACACTTTTTTGAGCTCGTTGAAGACATCCTGTAGCAAGTTCACATGCAAGGGGACATTTAAATAAAATTTGATTTGGATACAGTTCGTTTGGAAATGGAAAGATTCACTATGAAAATGAACACCTGGACATAATTTTATTCCTTTGATGTTGACACAGAGAAACAGACCTATTAAATTATAAGAATATATAGAAATTACTAAAAAAAAAAAACAAATGCCCTGCATCGTACAGAGCCGATTGTTCTTACACTGATTTTCTTACCATTGGATGAACTTATTGGATAAAATGTCAGTGTTTCTTTTTTGTTCTATACTGATAAAACGACGTTATTTACAAAGTAAAATTTTAAAATAAATTTTGCCTTAATAAATAAAATAACACCTAAATTTGAATAAATGCTAACTGCCTGTTTCGGTTCAGTTAACAGTTCGCCAAAACGAGGCCACCTCGACCTCAAAATTTCATCAGGTTTCATACGACCAGCTGTACATTGAACTTTGCAACTCCCCAACCGATAGCTATCGCGCCATCACATCTACATATGAGTCCAATGAACGATGTTTATTGAAGCGACAGGAGCACTACTGTATGCTCGAAATATTGTTAGGAAAAATTAAGAATATTGTTTATAAGGTGTTTCCGCGGATTTCCGCAACTGTCTGATGCTATAACCTATATTTTAAAATATACTCGTACAGTCAAAATATAATGATGAAAGTCTAGGTTTACTGCAAGTCTTTTATTGTGATGTATATAATATAAAGAGGCATTTTGGGTTCCTTTGTGATTTTGGAAATATACATTTGCCGTTATTACATAACTAAGTACACAAAAGTGTAAAAGAAAGCGTCAAAAATCAATAAAAAACACTGAACTTTTGTGTTCTTGGGACCTTCGGGCCTTTTGTCACCGCTAAAATGTCATCAACTCATTAGTTATTCTTAACCCAGTTCTGCAGCGACCGCTGCCAACTTTATGGTCAAAAAGCTGCCAGTAACGAATACTAGAAGGGGCGTAAGCCTTGACCAATCCACACAGTCAAGTAGTCCATTATCATATTCTTGTCCACGCTCGTATCCTTGCTTTGCTGTTCCTTGTCCTCCTTTTCCTCCATTTCCACCACAAGACGGACAATTGGGGTCCAATGAACTCTTACTCTTGCAATGACACTTCGACTTGGTCATTGTGGACTATCTGTTAAAAAATGATGAACAAAAATTAATTATAATTATAAAAAATTATGAACAAAAATTAATTATAATTATTTGATATCCTAAATGTTATCAGTGTAAAGCGAGCCTTAATTGCAATAACTCCAAATTATTTAATATCGGACAATTGCCATGGCATCCCAACTCCGGACTAGCCCAAGTAGGTGAGAGTCCCTGTAGCTGCTCCTTTGTCAAATGCAAATACACTTAAAAATTGTAGCATGTCTTTATTACGATTGCTTTTTTACCGATTTACTAACCTTAATTAGGACATCTAAGGTTGTTGCTCAGATATTAATTTTTAAAAGAATTTCCACATGACATTACCCCAACAACTGGATCTAAAACTGATTTTATTGTAATCGCATGTTTTGTTTCAGATTACAGTTCATCAAGCTTGGCAACTTAGAGTCCGATTCTCTTCGTGGTGGAAGTTAACTACGGGTTGAGTGGACGTTACCTAGCTACGGTCAAATCATTATACGTTTCTAAGCAAGCTTTAAAGATACACATTAATCTTTGGATTGAAATCCGGGACCTAAAACCTCCACGCCCAATCAACTGGGGGGTCTACATGGCAGTAATTGTGTTTACACATTGGATTTACACACAAATACAACGTATCGGAATGTCGGATATCTGATACAAAAGAAAAAGGAATTCTAAAACGGAAGTCTTACGTTGGGCATGAATTTATTAAAAGCTTCTATATGAAGTTTGTATAACTATTGTAGCTTATAAACAAAACCACAATAAAGAATAGAGAATTTAACAATATGTGCACTTATTTTGTAAGACACTCATCGAACATCTTCGAACAGAGTTGAACGAGAGAAAAGCTCTTGCGAAAGCTTTGTTAAGTTCACTGCTAAGCTGCTCTCGCGACTCAGTTGTACGCCAAGCTTTACTTTGCCATCTCCAGCGGAAGAATCCGCATTAGTCTAAAGTCGTAATCGTAAGAAGCTAGAGTTATTAACAATTGACGCAGTTCTAAACTAACAGTTATACTTTTATTTATGTTGTATTTAACATAAGCATATTCAAATATGATTAAGTTAATCAGTTCCTTTGTTATTTTGGGAATTTGCATAAATGCTGCGAAAGCGCGTAAGTAAATATTAAAATATAAATAGAAAAGAAAGCGCAAAGAATAAATGATAAATGTGCTTTAGTATTCGTAGTGTGTACACTGCACACACTGACTAATACATACATAGGTGTATGTTAGTTGGGACCTTCGGGTCTGTCATCAGATAAGATATTCCAAAACCAGTTTCCATAACCAATTAATTAGTTATGAAATTGTTTTGATCATTGGCGACTTGTGACTTTCGTGATTATCTACGCAGAAATCTATTTTCCCAACGAGGCGAACCAAGTACCCAATTACGGACGCTGCATAACGCCAAACCGTGAGCGCGCCCTCTGCATACATCTGGAGGATTGCAAATATCTATATGGAATATTGACGACGTCACCGCTGAAGGAGACCGACAAGCTCTACTTGAGTCGGAGCCAATGCGGCTATGTCAATCGCAAGGTTTTGGTGAGTCCTGTTAGGAGCCATTGCAATATTGCTAACCATATTAATTTATTATTGTTTGCTATTTTAGATCTGCTGTCCAGATCATTATAGGGACACCAAGCCGGTGACCACAGTGCGACCACCAGCCAACAATACAAACACCAATTTGCTGCCCTTGCCGGGTCAGTGCGGAAATTTACTCTCGAATCGCATTTACGGCGGTGTCAAGACCAAGATCGATGAGTTCCCATGGATGGCATTGGTCGAGTATACGAAAGGTTAGAATGTTACTTAGGTCTACCCGTTCACTAAACATTGCTAATTATTCCGCTTTTCAGGCAGCGGCTCCAAGGGTCATCATTGCGGTGGTTCACTCATCAGTCAACGCTACGTGGTCACCGCGTCGCACTGCGTCAATGGTCGATCACTACCCGCTGACTGGCGTCTGACTGGCGTGCGCTTGGGTGAGTGGGACACCGCTACAGATCCAGACTGTGAGGTCGACGTGCGCGGCATGAAGGACTGTGCACCGCCGCACATAGATGTGCCCGTCGAACGTACCATACCGCATCCGTCGTACGATCCCGGCTCGAAAAACCAGCTCAATGACATCGCTCTACTGCGACTGGCCAGACAGATTGAGTACACCGACTTTGTACGTCCCATTTGCTTGCCCCTGGACACGAACCTACGTTCGGCCACATTTGATGGCATTTCCATGGATGTAGCTGGGTGGGGCAAGACGGAACAGTTGTCGGCCAGCAATTTAAAACTCAAAGCTGCCGTCGACGGCTTTACCCTGAATGATTGCCAATCGGTGTACAGTCGCCAAAGTATTCTTTTGGGTGAGACACAGATGTGCGCCGGCGGTATGGAAGGAGTCGACTCCTGTCGCGGTGACTCCGGTGGACCACTGATCAGTCTGGACACGAACAAAGTGAACACTTACTACTTCCTAGCAGGCGTCGTTTCTTTTGGACCCACGCCCTGTGGTCTAAACGGATGGCCAGGCGTATACACTCGTGTCGGGGCTTATGTGGACTGGGTTCAAGCGACGCTGGAGCCATAATACCTTTTATAGAGTTGCTTAGTAATGATGCAATTAAAGACGAGCGGAGTATGGCAACCATGACCATACCCCAAGACCCATAGTCAAGACTTTTCTCTGTTATAAGCCGCAATTGGAACATAAGTTCGGCTTCGCAAGGTAGTTTCTGGAGCGATTCGATGTGATCACAACATGATAGTGTAGATTTTGTTTTATTTTCCGTTCACCCTAAAATTATACCTAGGGTTTTTAAATTGGGGGTCCAAGTGCCAATGGAAACTGCTTAAATTCTTCTATGTATGTATATTGATTACATTAAATACGTTTTTAATTATGCAATAAATAATATGTAAACTTGTTTAAATTATAAAAACACGTTAAGTTCAACGTTAATTAATGAACTAAAGTATGTTTTCGGCTTAAACTTACTGAGGACTACTATACATACATATTTGATTGTTATTTTGGTTTTTGTAATTCACTTTCGGGATTCTATTAATTTGGATATTTGTAGTACAGGGTGTTAAGTGTAGAGAATCACAAGCTAAATTTTCAAATTCGAAACTAAACATTAGCGTATTTATAGAGTAGCCCTGAGAGGGATGAATTGCTTATGAACGCAACGAAGCCAGCCGGCTTTGCATCTCCTGCAGCTCTTCGCCTTCGTCGTCATCTTCTTCCTCGACTGCAACACGAGATGGAGTTGCCGGTGTTTTTTCTGCTGATGCTTTGTCTGCTGGAGTTGCTTCGGGCGGCAATGGAGCCTCACCCAGTTTACCGTCCGTAATTTCCCAGAGTACTTTATCAACCTCCTTTCCGGCTTCCTCCTCCAATTCCTCAGACTCCTCCAGCGAATCCATTGTCTCATCAAGCATTTCTTCAATTATGCCGGCCTTCATCATTTCCTTAGACATGTCCCGCATGATACCAGCCAATTCTGGATATCTAACAAGACTCTGCATAGCCTGCATGACTTCCGTGGATTTTTGCAGTGATCCCGCAACGCGCAAAGTTGCTGAAAAGTGGAAACAGAAAGAATTAACAATTTGCCGAATGAAAACAATCACAATTTACGTACACAATTGATTTTTCATCTGCATCTGAATGGAATTCAAATGCGCCTTGGACGTATAAATACGGTTAATGGCTTTACGCGCATTAACAATCTCCTTGGCAAGAATGATACAGGTGTCCCGGTCGTTCTTTTGGGCGGCCTGCTTAAGAGAACGCTTCACTTTATCCTCCTCTCGCTGAATGCTGCGTATTTGCCTATCTAGTTGATTACCCTCTTTCCGTATCTTGTGCGTCCATTCTTGCACCTACCAAAAGTAGATTCAAATGTGTGACAATTAGAATCAAAACAACTGGAACATGACATCATTTCATGGTCATCAGCCAAGTGGCCTCGTTAACGCGCAACAGAGAAATTTGTCTTGCCGAAAAGATGTCTGACCTGCTCCTTAGGATCTTTACTGGGAGTTTTTCCGAATAGGCCCATATCACACTTTAAAAAGCGTTCCGGTTAAGAGTTAACGAATTATTTATATATCTTGTTTAGCTCAACACTTCGTGAGTCATTTTTTGCAATGAATGTGGCATCACTTTTATGTTGTTTATATTTTACTGTGCGCCGTCTGGCAACGCCTGCTTAGGTTTAGTATGCAGGTCGAAAAAAAACATTTATTTTGCTTCACCTAATATTTAATATACTAATTATATTATTTCTTTTAAAACAATTTTATTTTGTTTGTTTTCTTCTGATGTTTATTCAATTAACAAAAATGATTATACCGCAAAAAAAACAGTTAACAACTTTTTCCTGCTTGCTGATTTGCATACTTTTCACAGCTGTTCAAGCACGGTGGTCACTTTTCAACACTGCTTTAGTAACCGCGCAATTGTGCTGAAGTGTTTAGCTCTGTTCCTTGTTAATTTTGTAGAAGTGTTAAATATTAAAATAAATCGCAATGCGGACAAACGCAATACTTAGTTATTTACTACTATTATTCCACAATTTACGTTGCAACGAAGATAACTGGATTGAGCCACATGCATGGTCAGAGTTAGCAACAGAGACGTCCATACCCAATGCAGATATTTCATGCCAATGCGAGGCTCCAACGGGGAATCCAGTCGCATCTGTTGAGGATCAGTTAGCATTAATATACTTTAAAAAGTTCGTTAATGCCCTATTCAGTACAAAAAACCTACAAGTAAGTTTTCTATCACGCAATTGTCAAAGTAGTGAAGATGACGTCATGTTGTCGATATGTTTTAATACCTTGTTTACACATTTCTAGTATGGCAAAACGGCACAGCAATTTAGGCGATCTATGCTATTTACATTGCTGCCGTCTCAGGTCGATGAACTTCAAATGGTACAAGATGTGCGAGATCTCGATATTATGCTCACTAAAATACTTGAACAAGCTAAAGATATGCCATTGTATTCTATGGATGCCAGTGATTATTCCTATACACATAAAGGAATGGGATTCCTTGCGCTTATTGCGGATATATTCAAGGATTTCATACAACTACTCCGTATATCCGAGGTAGAAATCTCCATATATGAACAATATACTAATAAGAAATTTAATACAAAACAAAACACGTTTTACCAGGTAAAATTCATGCTGGCTGTTTTCCTGGCTATTGCCATCGGGTGGATTGTTCGGAGACGATATCGAATTCCTGTTATAGTCATTATACTAGGTGGAATTTTCATTTATGGCTACCTGCACACCTATTTAGAGTGTAATAGGGTATGTAATTTGTAACACAATATGTTTCAAATTCAAATAAGATAATTGAAATCTTTACAGAAACTGGAAGCTGAAGCGATGATGGAAGTAATAGAGAGCAATGATGATAACTCAAAATCTACTCAGACTTCGTCATTTTTCAACCTATTTAGATTCTTTTCAAAGGAGTCGCCTGAGACAAAACTAAAGCAGAAGTTATTGTAAGTAATAACTAAAGAAAATGTGGAAAACACATTATAAATATTTACAAATATTTATTACAGGAAATCTAGCAAATTAAATCTACCGTTTTGTCGCCCCGATCACGTTTTTATTATGTACACCAGTGATATATTTCTTAAACAAATCGAAATGTTACTTGAAAAGACAACGCATACTCTCTCAAGCTTGAGCAGTAAGTTGACGTTACTGAGTAGAGTTCCCGGAAGTACTAATTATTTTCTATTTTTCACAGCTGGATTATCATTTCCCTATAATCTAATTGCCCCATTTGCACTTGTCATATTGATAGGCTACATACTCAAGCTCACTTTTAAATACGTTATATCTCCTAAAGCTTGGATGGGATTCTTTCACATGAGATCAAATTTACCAACAGCAGGTAATCAAGAAACCCTCACTGCCGGCGAATCAGGTGGGGATCGTTTGTCTGGCGATAATCTTAAGATGCTGTTGAACGTTATTAACGCTTCGAGTATAACGCAAATTCAACAGCAACAACAACCGCAACAACTGGCTGTGTCAGGTGTGCAAGAGTTACTGGAGCCGCTGGAAGCGCCCCCAGAAGCAGAGCCAAAAAGCAAATCAAATTCAACAAATAATTCACAAGAGGAACTTAACGATAGTAGCTCCCCAGCACATATTGCAGAGGACGCTGGTTTTACGCTAGTAGATGACGTAGAAGATAATAATAGTTAGTCAACGTGATGCGTATTACCTTTTGGCGTGTATTAAGTATAAAGTTGTGATCACATACGTATATTTTACCCATTGATTTGCCTAAGTTTTTACAGTTGATAATGATATTATGATGCCAGTTGAGTTTTTTTGTCATAGTTAAATTATTCTTTATTTAAATTATGTTTGCGTGTACTTATTTCATTTTTGCACGATAATTATTATAAGTTAAATCTCCAACAATAAGATTTCTTAAAGTGTCATTAATAGGCCTCCCCAAAACTGTCTATTACATGTTTATATTATGCTACTGGCCACTTCAAAATTGTATATACCGTTTTGCCGAATTTAATTTGTGTTCATATTTACAACATCTTATTAGCATTGAGTGTGACTCTTTGTATGAGTTGCATATTTGAAATGTAAGCAATAATCAAATATTCATCATGAATAAACTAGATAAATATACAACTAATATGTTGTGTGTATAATAAGTTTATGTATATTCATAAAAAAATTAAAAATAATTCGGTGTAAATATATTCATTCGTTGTATTTTAAATTATACTTCTGAATTCCATATACATACACATTGTCTTGCTGTAATACACTTTACATTATATATCCTTAATATTATTATTTATATATATATATGTATAATATATATTCATGTATAATATGCAACTAATTATCCATTTTTTGTATTGTATTGTACTTCAATACACGGCACGTACATTTAAGCCATAACCAGTTTTGCTGTTAAGAGCCTAATAAACCTAACTAAAACTAGGGAAACTAAGCGCGAAAACCTAAAGCACGCATGATCTGGCTAACAATATATATAACTTGTAACTAAGGCTGGCATTAGGTTCATATGTAATATACTATGTATGTATTCCTTTCTATGGCAAACCGAGAGAGAATTTATCTAAATTGATTTCTGAAATCTTATACGCAAATTGGTCCGCTATCAAAATCTTGGTTAATAACACAGGCCCACAAAAAAAAAAAACTTTCATGATCTGGGTAAGCGGCATACGCAGTTATATGTATTTTGGGTCGCTGAATCCGAATCCGAGGTCAGAATTTCGCCATCACGTCTGGACTTCGACATAACCTCACAAAACTGAAAAACCTTAAAATATCCCCCAAAAGATATAGAATCCTGATCTGAGCATGCGATATATGTTTTATCATGTATTTTGTCCTTCTAAGTCCGAATCCGAAGTCAAAATGTACGTATCACGTTTGGGTTTCGACTTAACCTCAAAAAACTCGAATAAAATTTGAAACCCCAAAAAATAATGGGGGGTCATGATCGGGTCATACGATATATGTTTCTATATGTTTTTAGACCTTCCGAATCCGAATCCAATGTCAAAATCAGTCAATCACGTCTGAAATTCAACCTAACCTAAAAAATTTTTGAAAAATTTTAAAAATTTTAAATTTTTTTGATAATTTATTACTGCATTTATGCTAATATGTGGAATTACGTATTTAGTTTATGTTTTTTATAAGTTAAAATACAGTTTTGAAGTAATAAATCAGTACTCATATGAACCTATTCCGAATACTGATAAAATAATGCTCAAAAGGGGGTATATTCAAAAAGAAAGCTAATTTTATATAAAATTTGAATACACTCTAATCCAATATTAAAAAAAGTCAAAAATTTTGGAAGTTTTTAAAAAAATTTTTAGGTTAGGTTAAAATTCTGACGTGATAGGCTACTTTTTTTCTCGGATTCGGATTCGGAAGGCCCAAAAACATATAGAAACATATATCGCATGACCCGATCATGAACCCCCATTATTTTTTGGGGCTTCAAAAATTTTTCGAGTTTTTTGAGGTTAAGTCGAAACTCAGACGTGTTATGTTAATTTTGATTTCGGATTTGGACTTAGAAGGACAAAATACATGTTAAAACATATATCGCATGCCTAGATCACGATTCTATATCTGATGGGGGATATTTTAAGGTTTTTCAGTTTTGTGAGGTTATGTCGAAGTCAAGACGTGATGGCGAAATTCTGACCTCGGATTCGGATTCAGCGACCCAAAATACATATAACTGCGTATGCCGCTTACCCAGATCATGAAAGTTTTTTTTTTTTGGGCCTGTGTAATTGTACTACACAAATTCAACAATATAGGTATGCACTATGTAATATTAATATATGTATATATATTATGTTATTGTATGATTTTTTTTATTTATTTTTATTTTTACTGGTTGTTTACTATGCATTTAATTCAGTGCTTAACAACAAACATGCGGTTTTCGTATTGTGTTTTTACTGTGTGGAAATAGGACTTGAAATGAGCAAAGTCATAATATATATAAATATATTTATACGTATATGTATATCTTGTTCAACACATACTTGCCACAAATTTGGCAAAAATTACATAGGTTTAATTTCAGGTAATTGAAACTATTCGCATAGTTGGATAGGATATAATTAATTTTGAAAACTAATGCCATTTTAATATCAAAGAACAGCAAAACATCGCGAACTTTTCAACCATCCGGTCCGATATATACTAAACGTCTCCTACATCTCCTATATGCACAAGTCAACCAACTATTTATTTAATCTTCTTAATACCACAACTTGTGAACTGTGTTTCAAGTTAAACATACTTGTTTGCTTTAATTTCATTTGTGTTTTTAAAAAACAGGCAACTTAATTAGTATATATGTAAGTAAGTGTATATTCCGTTCGTCCTGCGCACATACCAATCTTTCGATGTATATGGTTTACAGTTTCCTCATTTGGACTATATTCTAACTCTATAGTATCTGAAATGAGCGGCAAAAATTGTGCTTATTAACTAGCAATAAGACCCGCATCCTGTTGAACGCTAGCCGAACCGAACCGAATATTCAAAACATCGGGTCTTTCAGGCTCAGAAGCGCAACCCTTGACTAAAGCTAATTAAAGTTTTCTGCATTATTCGTTAAATATGTTAATTAATTTTCAGCAAATAATTGTAAATGAATACATATTCCATTACAACGTACATAAACAATGTGTTTTGATCTTAAAAATTCATTAAAGATAAAAAAATGCCTAAGTAGTTTAACGGTTACGTGTTTTGCTCTCTGTGTTCTGTGTACGGATCCTTATATGGACATGGCTGTGAGTATTATCTTTTAGATATAAAGACATTTTAAGCGACGAAAGTAGCGTTTCCTGTTGGTATTAATAGATTTTTTTGTTTTTTTGGTGGTAAATAGTTATACAGCAATAGATTGATAGTCAGAAAGGAGGCTTTGGCCAACGGAACTGCACCGAACGCGCATGTTCCACAGACTCGTTGTGGCTGCACAAAACCCCCGTAATTGTCTTTTGTATTTGTGGCGATTTTTTGCGGAGTCTTCGCATTTGTTGGTTAATGAATCCCATGTAAATACGTGTACACATTGAAATCGGTTTATCGTTAGTAGTAGAGTAGATAGATAAAATGGTATATCTTTTAAATAGGTACTTTGGCTTTTCATATGAGAAATACGATACACGATATACGAGTACACACACATCATTCATACATATGTATAGAGGGTGGTGTGTGCTGTGCTTAGTACACCATATAGTATAATGATCTGTATAATCTTGACTTATCATATTATGTAGTATGTATGCGAGTATGTCATGCAATGCAAGTATGTCATGTATTTGATATGTATGCCGTTACGTTTCAGATGCAGTTATCAGAACCAAAAGAAATAAACCGTATCCAAGCTATATCAGTTGATATCTTTACTCCGTGATGGACTGGGATGGGATGGGTATAGGGATAGGGGGATTGGGAAAGCTTTTGTCTTGTGTGTAAAATATACTTGTAATGCTGTCTTATTATTCATTTCCAACTGTTCGTCTATAATAATAATATGTGTGTCTGCATGCAGGCTATTCTCCGATAACATCAGTCCCCAACTGGTATATAAATTGTGTATACTGTATATGTATATATGAATATGCATATGTCTTCTCTTCTCCTCCCTTTCTCTCTCTAGATGTCTGTGTCTGTGTGTGTGTGTGTGGATGTGGGATGAGTTCTCGAGTAATGCCACTGTCCCAATGCGAGTATTTGTCTGTCACCAATTTGTTTGCAAATAATGCAAAAACACGTTACATAACGCCGCACTTCTCCTTGACGCCGGCTCCGCTGGCACTCGCCTCACCGTTCTCCGGTATGGCGCCATTCGTCTCCTTGCACTTCTTCTCCTTCTTCTGTTTCTTTTGCTTTTTCGTATCCAGCTGCAGCGAGACAGAGCGCGTTTTCTCCATGTTGAGCAGCTCCTGAAACAGCTCCGTGACATTGTGATTGGTCTTGGCCGATGTCTCCATGAAGGATATGCCCCAGGTAGTCGCTTGGGCCTGGCCCTCGATTTGCGACACCTCCCGCAGCTCGGTGCTCTCGTCGCATTTGTTGCCCACCAGCATGACAGGAATCGAGTTGACATCGCCCTGTTAATACAATAGAATACACTGTCATCTGTCATCTTCTCTTTCCACAATTCCAGTCTCCTCCCACCTTCAGCTCTTTGATGAGCGCCCAAATGGGACGCAGCTCCTCCAGACTCTGCTTGGAGCACACGGAGTAGACCAGTATGAATGCGTGTCCCTTCGAGATGGACAATCGCTGCATGGCCGGGAACTGATGTGATCCTGTCGTGTCCGTGATTTGTAATGTGCAAATGTTCTTGTTGCAACTGATGACCTGCAAGGCGAACATCCCATTAGATGGAGGCATGAGGCACCAGCTCCCCTGATCTCTTACCTGTCTGTAGGTGTCCTCGATGGTGGGTATATAGCTCTCGCGGAACGTGCCCTTTATGAAGCGTAGAACGAGGGAACTCTTGCCAACGCCACCGGCACCAAAGACCACGACACGATAGTCATTGCTCTGCTCCGGCGCAGCGCGCGTCACTTGATTCTTCTGCTCCGTCATCGTGGACTATGTTGCAGCTGCGGTGCGTCCGTCGTTTTTAGTTTGTTGCTGTTTCTGTTGTTGTTGTTGGTTGTTGTCAGTAGTAGTTAGGCTGCCAGTTGGAGGTTTGCTATTAGCTTCGTTGTCAACCGCGCTGGAATGTGGTTTACTTGAGCGCCATACTTTGGTTTATCTGCAACGAGTTAGGGGACAAATCAGTTCGCAATATTGCGCCCACACACGCACAGGCACCGTTATGCGGCACACGCTCAAGTTTCCTCCTTCTCGGGTTGCCCCTAGGGCCACCCGAGCAATTTTAAATGCCACAAGGAAAGGGTATTGATTTTTTGTTGTTGTTGTCCATGTTGTTTTTTTGTCAAAATTAACCCAGGCAGGCAGCAGAGTGAATGTGATCAGACTCCTCCACATCGTTGGCCACAGGCAACGCCAACGCAAGCGTCATTGCCAATATCATCATCTTCATTATGATGGACATTACGATGATGATGGTGATGGTGATGATGATGATGATTATTATGATTACATACTATTATTATTGCTACGTGGGTGGCGTGGGCACGTCGGCTGTGGCTGATTCTTTGATTGTGATTGGGCTCAGGTATCAGTTCGTTCGCATGATGGGCAGCTTGACACACACACTTACTCTTATACTCACGCACACAGACACCTCCACCTACACATGCACTGTATTAATAGATGCTTTGAAGTGCAAGCGATTACAACAACAATAACAACAGCAGCAGCAAAATTACCAACAACAGTTAAATGCGTCGGTGAGCAAAATAATCGTTTGCTGCCACCCACACACACACTGCCACGCACAAGAGGCCATGCATACACCTACATACACCTATATTTGCACACTTTTGTATATGTATTGGCACTGCTTGGGTGACCACAAACTTTAAATTGTTCACTTCCGCACACTGTCTCCTGCCTCCCGCCTTCTCCCCCCTTCCTTGTCCTGCTTTGTCCTGCGTGCCTGAGTTGCCACCTTAATTTCCTACGCAGTGTTTTGTCGTTCTCGCTGTTTTGCTCTTTTTGTTTTCTTTCCCACGCCCACACAAACACACACACACACTCACACATACACGCACATTTGTCGTTGATTTGAGCTTATTTTATTTTGACGTGGATTTATTGATTTTATATGTGCATTGCATTTTCACCTATAAAACTCGCACGCACACGCACACGTATACACAGACACGAGCAACGCACACATATTAACTGATTGCCTATTGGCATAGAAAAATACACTAAATATTGCCAGGGTTTTCCGCAGATGTGGGTGTTACTATGTGGGTGCGTACAAGTGTGCGCGTGTGTGTGTGTGGGGATAGGCCAAAAGGGATAATCATAACAATGTTAGGGAATTTGCGCATTATTTACTTTTAGTTCTTGCATTGCGTTGCACTTTGTCATAGAAATCGCACAGGAAAAACACTGACTGACGGACTCCGGAATCTCTTCGTCCGGACACACACTCACATTCGCAGCAGGCACAGGCACAGGCACTGGCACGGGCACGGGCAACGGAACACAGCCAAAGCCGATGATGAATGGACAGATAGACAACAAGGGTCTACATTGAGTATGGTGTGCGCGAGATAAGGAATCCCAGCGCCGCCCCGCACTAAATTCACCACACTCTCGCATCGAGCGCATGCGCAATGCAGGAGTCTAACGGTTAACTACGCGGCATGTGCCGCTACTCACCATACACATAGCCAAGACACAACCCATTAGCAGCTTTTCTTTTGCACACGGCACAAAAGTCTCTTTGCCGGCCGGCGTGTGCAAAACTGGAATTGAAAGCGCCCGCCCGCCGTGTGGAAAGCCTCGTTTCGAATGTGTATAAATTCGTGCAACATCCGTGGATTGTGCATCAGTTCAGTTCGGTTCTAAAGCCATAGAAAAGTGAATCAACAACAACACTAACTAAAAGTTCTCTTTCTGTGCAGTTTCTCCCAAGTGAAATCAAAACAAATTTAACATGCCTTGCCCATGCGGAAGTGGTAAGTAAAAGCGAGAAAGAGATAGCTTATTTGCCTCGTTTTTGCGCCTTTCTAATTATACTCTCTCTCTCTGCATTCTCTCCGTCTCTCGCAGGTTGCAAATGCGCCTCGCAGACCAATAAGGGATCCTGCAACTGCGGCTCCGACTGCAAGTGCGGTGGCGACAACAAGGCCAAGTGCGGTTGCTCCTCCAAGTGAGAAGGGCAGAAGGGAAAGTCCCTTGGCAGTTTCCCAGCGCCGCTAAACTATACATAGACTTTCATGCGCACAATGTATGCACATTACTATATATTATTTATATCTCTACCGTCTGATTCTTTCAATTAATTGAAGAATATGCAATAAACTCAATTTAAACTCAATTGTCACTGCGTTATTTCTGTTTCTGTATGTGTGTGTGTCTTTGTGTGTGTGCCAAAAGCTCATTGCGCAATCTGTCAGTTTTTTTCTAGGTTAGGCCACTTTTTTACGGGCGTTCATTCTGTTTTGCCACTTGTGGGAAATTCGAAACCCATTTCCCAATGACTGAGTGTTTATTCTCCTCTGTCTGCAGTATACGTATATTATTTTTCATTGAATCGTAAAGACAGAAGTGTATGTTGGTGCCTATATGACTATTCATGAGAATTGTCACACTATATGTACGTTCCATAGTTCTCACTTATAGCAGTGGCTCTCATATATAGAAGAGTTTGCATAGAAATTAATGGTAAGTCTGGCCAAAATATCAGGTGGAACAAGGAGAGTCTAATCTATGACTACTATGTATATACATATGTATGTATATAAGTACATACATGTGAATTTGTACAGCTTAAATTACAGCTGAATTCATATGTATTTATATACGCAGTTCCTTATACAAATTCTAGGTACAGAACTTCAACCTTTAATATGTACATATGTACATATGAATGATACAGTGGTACAGTCAACGACATCAAACGCAAAGAAGAATCTAGAGTTTTCTGTATTTCGCTTACATATTGCGAAACGAATGAACTGGTATGACCAGATCAACTCAACTTGGCATAGTGTGAAGCATCTAATTACGTATGTACATTATGGCCTGACATATGGCATATGTATGCACATACATACTTAGTATGTACACGTATGCTAAATTTGCTTGTATGCACCTTGAGCTCAGAGGTTCCAAGGTAGGAACGAGACCTCGTCTACTCAATTTGCGCAGAACCGAAAAGACACCTTTTGACCTTTACGTAGAGTATCACCCCAGTGAATTGGCGAGTCGCAGTCAAAATGTAAAAAGATACAAAGTGGAAGCTTTTACGCATTACGTTTATTATCTAAGACGAAAAGTAATGTGTACTCGTAAGTAGGTCTACCTCTCTCTCTCTGCAGGTACATACGTATACATACAGCAGTTATCAGCTCAAGAATCAAGAGAGAGAGAGAGAGAGAGAGAGAAAGAGACGGGAAGCCAGATATCATGTTGGAATTGTGTAAACAATAGTTCGCTCTTAACTTGGATGAGTGATAGGCACCAAGAATAAGTACTCATACATCCCAATGTAAGAGTTCGGCTAGGTGGGTCAAGTTTTCCCCTACACCCAGGGTCGAGTTCAAGCAGAAGTAACTCAGACAGATGGAAATAAAAACGAAAACATTTTAATGATGAGTAGAAATAAATACGAATAGTAAATCATCGTATCATGCATTGTGGGGATCGTATGAACGAGTCTTCTATAAACTATATACATATGTAATGTGTGTGTGTGTGTGTTTGTGAGTGTGTGCTTAGTGAAGGTGTGCATTGCCCCCGTCTACTTGATGACAATGTTCTGTGTAAGCCGCTTGACAAAGTCCACGTTGAGGAAGTTGGCCATCAGGGTAAGCACCGACTTCTTGGGCGGCCTACAGTGTCGCAGTCCCGCCTCCTGGCAGCACACGTTGGGGAAGCAGTCCAACGTTGACGTGCACGCTTTGGGATGTAGATCAAAAATGGGCGGAGGCGGTGCCGTGCACTCCAAGTACTCAGTTACTGTGAATAGGGGGGGGAGACATAATTAGAGATCTTCAAGTAAGAGTAAGTGCATCTTCTACTTACAATAGTCAAAGGAGCGCTTGACCGGCACCGGCGCCGTCTCTAGCTCCGGCTGTGAGGTGCGACAGTAGCGTCGTCTTCCGTCAGGACAGCAGACACGTGGCCAACAGTCCATGTCCGTCTGGCACTCCTGCACATCCCACCAGAGCTCAGCCAGCGGTCGTGTTGGGCACTTGCGCGGTATCAGGCCCAGTATGGCTAGAAAAAGGGAGACGGATTAATCAGCTTCAGTTATTTGGGTTGCTCCTGCCATAGACTCACGTGCATGGGCCGTCTCCTCTAGCGGCTTGTGAACGCCAGCAACACAGCTGCTGGAGCCGAAAATGTCGCAACAGATCTCGTCACGCTGCCAAACGGCGCAGTCCTTGTCGGTCTTGCAGATCTTGGGGAAGAGCTGGAAACGCACCTCGTTCTCGCGCGGACAATTAAAGCGATGGCGCAGATTGGCGGCGGCACGTTTATCCTTCTCCTTGTCGTTAGAAACGCCTCCCGGTGCTCCAGAGCTGGGGAACGTCAGCGTGGGCAGCGCAATGCGGAATGGACCATCTGTGCTAATTGGACGGGAAGTTGTGCTTGTGCTGCTTGTTGTCGTTGTTGTTGTTGTAGATTGGACTGGACGTCTGGGCTTCGTTGTGGTCTTCTGCTGCTTGCGATAGTTGAGCTTCTCCTCTTTGGAGTTGCTCACCGGAGAGTGTGTGAATTTCTTGGGAGGATGTGGATGCGGTGGCTTTGTGGGTGGACTCACTGGCACAATGCTCTGACGGCCGAAACTCCAGAAATTTGGATTGAAGAAATTGAAGCCATTGGCCAGACTCGGTCGTGGCGCTGTGCGTGCGAAAGACGGATTAGTCAACAATGCTGCTGCTGCTGCTGGTGCTGGCCATTACCAGTTCTGCTCCAAAAATCAGGCGCATTGCAAGACAAGCAATGCGCAGTTCCCGTCACCCAGCACTCATTAAAACAACGAGTGCACACTGATTTTATGTTGTTCATGTTGTTGGCGCTGGAGCGCAAAGCCATCCCGGCAAGCAAAACAATAACGAGCCCAACACCCAACCCCCTCCCTAGTTGCCATCCTACCAGAGCACATACATAGTATTGCCCGCTTCCCATGAAATTGGTTTATGTAGATGTTCGTCCATTCACTATACTTTTTACTGACCCACTTCTCCCCTAGTCGAGGGTATTGAAGCTTTCGCTTTCAGTTTGCCGTTTCGAAGTTTATTAGAGCTCGGGATTGAGCTTAGATTAGGAATTGTACATACTATACAGGGCCGTAGCGACGGTCTCGGGGATCTTGTGAAAAAGCTTCGCTGGCCCCTTAGTTTATTTACTTTATATGTAAGTCTAAAGCTTTCAAATGATTTCATTTGTTTTCAATGAAAGAATTTAATTGTTCAAATACATACAGTATGTCAAGAAACACTTTACACATATGTATGTACATAACATTAACATGTTCATATGTGTAAAGAGTTACTTCACTCACTGTACATAAATGACAGTTAGGGGCACACCCTGCACATACCCACCTACGGCCCTGTTCTATATCAGCAATGCTAAGATTATTCAAGTGTTATTATCTAATTGAAATTTCGAATATTTTGCAACAATTAGCTACAAACTATAAATAAAACTCTTGATAATTTGCAGTTTTATTTAATAACATCAGTTACACCTTTCCTTTCGGTCTTTAATAGCACATATTATTCCGTAATCAAATCGAAACTGGTTTTTAGACTAAGTGTTTCGCTTTACTCATGGAAACTTAAGTGTTATGGAAACATGGAAAATGTCTCTCCATAAAAGTATTTTCATGATAAATTGATTTACATCGCAGTCATTAAAATTCGACACATAGAGCTAATAATCATAAAAGCAAAGTACAAAAGGCGGGCGTATGACTCGCTTCATGTTTCCTGCCATCTGCAGAGTATAGAGCTATCTACGTTTAACAGCTTGCGCTTTAACGCAAGTGTGCGAGTGTGTGTGTGTGTGCAAGCGCAATAATCGCACTGCAATTACAAAAGTTTTGGGCCTCAGTTGAGCTCAGTGAAGCCACAATGGAGCTGGGAAAATCGAGCGACGAGCAACTGCGACTGTCAACTAACTGTGAGCGACCCAATTGCCTCGATTAGCTGCGGCCCATGGAGCAAGCGAGATCTTAAAATTCGCGCATCATAAAACGCGCTAATTGTGAGGCAAGTTCAAGGCGGGCTAAATCGACTGGTATTTGTCGCACTGCTTCCGAAAGGTGTAAACAATCAATGAGTCCTTGATAGAAATCTCAAGATGTCACATGCCATGGAGGGAGGCAGGTAGGTAGGCAGCTAGAGCAGCAGCCTTGGTAGCACTCTAATCATTACATTGAGATTTGCATTCGGATTTGCATTTGCAAAAGAGCAAACTCGATGTCGAGTCGAGCGTACCAAGGTCGCACCTCGGCGCCTCGGACTGTGGTGCAGCAACAATACGAATTTGAAAGCTGCGCTCCAGATTAATCAGCGGCACACTGACACCGCATAATTATCGAGCTTGTTTTCTTCTCTCAGACAGCTTCTCGGACCACAATCTTTAAAACCGAAAGCTAGGTCAGTGCCAGACAAGTCTCGGCGACAAGTCGTTTGCCTCTGCAGCGGTCATATGTATGGACATGTCTGCAGGTCCAGTTGCTGCAGTGTTACTCACTTGTTGTTGTTGTTGTCGATATGGTGCTTGTTGTTGTTGTTGTTGTTGATGTTGTTGTACTGGTTATGCTACTACTATTGCTCTGTCTGCGTCGCATAACCACTTGAGTACGCCTGCGAGTGGGCTGCTGCCTGATCTCAGCACTGGAGGAGTTTCTGCCGGCCACCGTGGGCATAGGAACCTCGACCGGAAGCCTATATTGTGCCACGCCCCACGGTCTGCTTGGGCCACGGGAACTACTGCTGCGTACAATGGCCTCCTCCGTCGAAGCGTTTCTCTCGGTTGCATTTTTCAGACGGCGCGTAGTTGCATCATTTGCTGCGACTACCAGGTAAAAGTTGCTTAGAAGTGGCACCAGCAGCAGCAGCCACAGCACTTGAAAGTCCATGTTAACCCGTTCAATCAAATCGAAATCGGGTCACGAAGGTAATGAGTAATAACTAAATCTTGCAGCGCATCAATCTCAATTGATTTACCAGTTTCTTCTTTGTTTGCTTATTGGTTTTCTGTTGTTGTTTTATTTCAAATGTTAAACGTCGCGATAGCTTCACATTTTCATACACTCGAATCGCTGCTGCTGCGAAGCGACGCGTTGTTTAGGCTTCCAACAACCGAACTCGACTCAGCGGGCGAATGTGCAAAATGTTAACTTTTGGCATAAACAGACAACAGACACAGATCAACAACAAACAGGCCAAGCACGGCACCAGCTGAGCCGAGCTGAGTGGAGAGAGAAGCGCGCCCGCGCTCTTCAAGAGTAGAGTGCGCTTGGCCAGAGCAAGCCACAAGCCACTAAACAAACTGGTTTTTGGACTGTGCTCATGTTTAGTTGGGGTTCGTTTTTCGTTTCGGCACAAGCGCAGTTCGAATGCAACCCGATGATGGCGTCGACCACTAACCCAATATCATTTTCGAAATGAGGAAGTAACCAGGTGAGTGCGACCTGCACTTGGTTTGCTTCCGGCATTCGGAGTGTGATAGGGATATGCAATAAGGATGCAGATTACAAATGGAATGGAGTACAAAAAGACAAACACACAATTGTTTACATTACTTGTTATGGGTTTAATCAAACGGAGATTTAAACAAAGAACCTTCGTAGAAGGCAACAACTACAAGGCAGGAATTAAGCTTGTGAGATTTGACTCTGTTTTGCATGTGGCGGTCAAAATTCCATCCACTTGTGTATGAGATTTGACTCGACTTCTATTGTAATCATCTTGTTTCCTTGTTTCTTACTTTCAATTCTGCGATGTTTTCAGCTTTGCTGTCATTTAAATCCCCAAATGATTATTTTGTTGTTGCTTTGTTGTTGCTGTTGTCGGCATATTAATATACGTAGTCCCCTTACGGCGACTGCTTAGATTAATATGCCTATTTGGTGTTGGACATACTTAACGTATGTCAACGCTTGAAGCGGACATTTAATCCAGCTGGAATGCAAAAAGAATAACAATCAGTATTTGCATAAACAATTGCATCACTTTTTGAATTTACCTTCTTGAAGCCAATGTCGTTGGCGTATTCCCTGAAGCACTGACGGCAAATGTTCAGGCCGTACTTACGGATCAGACCGTGACGGTTAGAGCAGGCGCGGCTAAAATCACAAAAGTTCCTCATTAGTATTGATGGATTGAGTAAATCATGTCTGTCATTCTCAACAATCGCATTAAGTTGCATAGTTGTTATTGCAGCTGGCTGCACTCTTTCTTTTTCAAGCCAAAGGTAAATGTCCAGCTGCAACATTTGCTTTGGCCGCCCTTCATTAAGGAAATTGCTAATGAGGTCTCACACATATTTCCGTACTCAACCGGGGGCAAAATAACGTTTAAGCAGGGAATTTTGCATTCCTCAAGCAAAAATACAACAAAACATAAGGTGTGCAACACCATGCGAAACTAGGGAGGGCTTAACCTCAATTACTCAAAGCAAGTCAACTATGCAACAAAATACAACTATTAACAACAGGCGTACATGCAAATCATAAATCAATCGATGCATAATTTTCAGAGCTACATTTTACGTACCAGCAACGGGAGCCTTGGCCGTATTTGCGGGGATGCGAGTACCAGAGAGTAGCGAAACCCATGTTGGCGTCTACGATGGAAAAATCGAAAAGAAAGAAACGGGAAAAAAATGGCTGCTTGACAGAAGGAATGACAAGCCGCAGCGCTGCCACCTTTTGTTAATTTTAACCCCATTAACCAACACTTATTTACAAAAAAGTAGCCACTGACGTTCGTGGGGTTGCCAGATTTCTTTAATAATCGAACAATGAAAACCGCGCAGTTTTAAGCTTGTCACTGAACCTTAAAATCAATAAACATAGCTCAGAAATAATTAAAAATAAAACGGCTGCGAAGAACTGTTTTCAACCACGACAACTTTGGCATTATCCATCGGGAATTGAGGTAGATCCACTGAATCTAATGCATCCAGATCATTGTATGACAATACCTTAAAATCTGTGTTATTAATATTCGACATTGGCAGATTCTGAACAAATTCAGATCCCTCGCAAAAATCATTTGGATCCAGCTCAACCATGTCAAAAGCTTGTTCTGGAATCATAGAACTTTGTGGCAGCTCGGCTAATGTGGCGACTGAATCCTCAGTGGAGTAATCGAATGTGGTTTCCTGCAATCGCTTGGCCTTCAGGGCGGCGGCCGTCTCCAATTCGAACTTCTGCATCTGCATCATCAGACGAGCGTTGGCATCCAGATGCGAATGACGCGCTCGCACATGCTTGTCACGATCGCCACGTTGACGAAATGTTTTTGTGCAGAAAGGACAGTCATAAGGCTTCTCGCCAGTATGAATACGTTGATGATTTTTCAGAGCGTCAGCACGGTAGAAACGCTTGCCACACTCATCGCATTCGTAACGCCGCTCGCCACGATGAATAAGACGATGCTGATAAAAGACCGATCCGGTAAGGAAACGCTTGCCACAAACCAGGCAATGATACGGGCGCTCTCCAGTGTGGCACTTCCGTATGTGGTCATTGAGATCGGGGCGTATGGTGAACTTACGGCCACAGTTCTCCTCCTGGCAGACGAACGGCTTCACACCTGTGTCACCAACCAAGAGACACATGTTATACAAAACACAGTCAGCTGGCAGTTAAGTCTACTACTCACCCTGGTGGAAGCGCAGATGTTGCCACAAATGACTGGACTGTGTGTACGACTTCCCGCAAATGTCGCACAGATATTGACGCATTCGCCGCGCTGCCGACACGTTGCCATTGTGGCGCAGTTCTTTTTCACGCTTCTTCTTGTTGAGATGCTTCTCCTCGTAGTGCGGTTGAATCTCGTGCGCGTACTCAAAGTTGATGGCACAGAACTCGCACGGCAGCAGCAGTCGCTTACCGTTCTCGCTGAGCCGCGGAAAGTAGTGATAGCTGCTGTATCTGTTGAGCAACAGAGATTGAAAGATAAACGTCCACTCAGGAGAATTGTCAACTGGACAACCTACCGATGCTCCTGCAGCAACTCCACATTGGCGAACTTGAGCTCACATACGTTGCAGACAAAGGAACGACTCGGCGAGGTCTGCAGACGCTTGAGCCCTTCGCGCATGTAAACACAGTCAGTCTGATAGTGAACGCTGGCCTCCTTGGCCGTGGTCATGCACAGATCACAGGCCGTACACTCAAAGCGCCGCTCGGGCACATGAGTAGCCGAATGTACCAGCAGGAAGGATACATCCGCAAAAATGAAGTCGCAGAACTCGCACTGCAGCACGTTGCCGAGTATTAGTGTGGTGAAGTAGCTACTTCCACTCTCCTGTTTTTTTTCATCCATTTGTTTAGTCAGCGCCAAAAGATGCTCTCCCTCTATCATCAGTTTTTCAAATTGTTCCTTCAGTTCCTGTTCGCTTGCATTGGAACTAGACTCGTCAGCAATCTCTTTTCGTGACACAAGATGCACATAGATATGCTGGAGTGCCAGTTTGACATCATAGAAGACGCGCCCACAGGCATTGCATTTGAGCACCACCAGAAGACCCAGTGAGGGTGCCGCCGTACTCTGCACACTGGCCTGAGTGGGTATCAAGTCCAGAGCGTGTTTCTCCATGTGACGCACCAGGCCCGATGCATGGACGAACTTGCGATCGCACATACTACACTCATTGGGTCCCTTGGTCGAAGTCTTTTTCAACTTTGAATTATCGACGCCAGTCTCCAAGTCGTACTTGAGTTCCTCCTTCATGTAGCGGCGTATGCGCACCTGGTTCTCCATAATAATGCGTTCGCTAGCTGATTTATTGATCTCCTGAGTGGGCACCTTTTCCTGCGGTGACACTTCCTTTTGGACCACAACCGGCTTCTGGTTAGCATCATATTCGCACATGTGAGTCTGGAAAGAGGGTGCATCGAAGAGGGCGCTGCAATTGAAGCATCTAATAATGCGGAAGGAGCTTGTCAGGTCAAGTGTGACATTCGACCCACTCGGGGGACCTGATAGAACAGAAATGAGGAATAATAATTAAGCAAATCATCTTTAAATTATTCATGGAATTACTATTTGTTGTCGCAGTTGTTGTTGTGGTTGCAGTTGAACTTGTTACTCCTGAAAGAAACTCGCGCAGTTTTTCCTGCTCAGCCTCTGGATCGAAATCCACTTTATCATTGGCTTCCTCCAGAATCTGTTTGAGGGCCGGGTCAGCCAGTGTACGTTCCACAGCGTAATCAGTCTCAATTTGTCGGGCAGTTGACATGTCAAAGAACTTTGTCAGATCATCGTAGTTGACGATTCCATCCTCCTCGTTGGATACCAGCACAGTGGCACCCACCTGCAGGACATCCATATTGGGCACTTCATTGGAGTCACATTCGAACTCTACCATCAGCAGCTCCCCATCATCATACACTTGCAAATCGGGATTCATGGTAAACAAAATAAAAAACCAAGAAATGAAAAACAAGCGAATCAAAATTCTTTTTACGTTTTCGTGTGATGATTTTCGTTTCACAGTTGGACTGTAAGTGCGCAGTCAACTATTTTCCACAACTGACAGCAATGTCAGTGGAAAATCAAAAGGCTTTTTCTACACTGAGTACTTTGACATTTCGTTCACTTTGGGCTGCTAAACGACAAGAAATTTGAAAGCTTTCAAAATTCGATATCACAAATGAGACTTCCTTTTTTTACTGCAATTCTACAGGCATTTCTATGTCCACATATTATATTATTATATTTCTTCTTCTATACACAATATAATCAATTGATTAAATAACCTGCATAATTCATACAATGGTCAGATAAAAATAGTCCCTGCAAACCCAACCAGTTTTGTATAGATCCAGTAACTACTAAACGGATGTATACCATATCAATTGCTTTACAATCTATACTGTTTCGCTTTTGAATTCTTCGGTGTGTTGATGTGAAGCAGACCTTAATTTATTGCATTAGTCAACAATTTAGTCACTATTAAATGAAGTTGAAATTGTCGATTAAATGGAGTTTTCTTACTGCGGTTTACTTTCTAAAAAGAATGTATTTAAAAACTGTCTAAATCGTTGTCTCTGTGTGTTCTATAACTGACTTTGGGATGTTCGCTTTGTTTACATTCCCTTTGGGGCTCAAGATGTGGAAGTCCCAGTTAATGGGGGCCCCAGGTGAATGTGATTACTGGCCGTCGCTTATCGGTGTCTGGGTTTCCAGATAACAGGCTTCGCGAAATGAGTAAACGCGCTGACATACCGACTCGGTTAATCAGTGCGATACCTTAGCTCAGCCTGAACGGTCACGTTACATGCACGGATTGTCGAAACCGTAGTAGTTCTTAGTTCTTGGTCACCAACCGAGTGGACTGTCTGCCGTTTTGCAGTGAATTCGATCAACTTGCCACGCTTATATTGACGGTAATAAAAGCTGCTCAGCTACGGTAACAGGCTGTGCTCCTTAGCGGCAGGGGGCACCGCGGGCTGTGCGTGTCTTTGTCTTTGACTACGCAATGATTCACCAACATTCGACAGTAGAAATCCGTAATTGATAAAAATAAAAATAACACAAGAATATCAAGTTGCGGCAACGCTTCTTATCTGCAAAATTTGCTAGAAGATAAAGCGCCGTCACAGTGGATACGGACCCGTACATGGCCCCAGCGGGCAGCAAGGCTGTGGGGGTTGTAGGGGATTTTTCAGGGAGTCAGGAGTACGAGTTGCCCTATTAATGCACTGCCCGCACACCTATCGCATTTCGCATTTCAGACTGGATCATGGATATGGACAGTGTAACATATGCGTACATCTCGGAGCCTGTCGAGTTTAGACAACTGGAAGGTCGCGCCATCGACTTTCGCAAGACGTTCGATGTGCGTGGTCGCGGCACCGACGAGATGCTGCAGTTGTATTTGCGCAAGGCCCACCTGCCAGACGACGTCGAGGATATGCCGGCAATGCAGCGCCGGGCCTATGTTTACGACATAATTAGAAGCAATAAAGGGCCCGGCTACTGGGTGGTACGACCATCAGCCAAGTCATCAATCCGCCAATCAGACATCCGCCATCAATGCTTCATTCATACCGAACAGTGCACACACTCCTTGGTCACATCCTAACGCGCAGCTACTCTCTCCATTCTTTGTAGCCACCCAGCTTGCAGGTGAGCAGCGACATTTTCTCCCAGCCACCGCCAGCTGTGCTTCCTCCGCCCACAACAGGATCCACGCCCCACGGCAGCCCCAAGATGAGTCATGCGAAGTCTTCCAACAGCCTGGATAGCTTAGCCAGCACATCAAGTGCCATGCCGGGACCCAGCTTCGCCACAAGCGTGGTAGTCAGCAACAAGGGCTCCAAGTACGAGATAAGTGGGCCAATCAATTTTCAGCATGTCTCTGGCGATGTCACCAGGGATCGGACGCGCAATGCTTTCGATCTGAATGGTGGCGGGAATGACAATGTGCTAAAGAAATACATGATGGAGCACGGCATCACACAGGCTGATGTTGCCGGCATGCGGCACCAGGACCTTGTTGCTAAGATTGTGCACTCCAATTTCACTTGGCTGGTAAGTTGAAGATCATTACTTTACCACCAGTTATAACTCCAACACCATCATCATGTACTTCAACAGCCCAACAAGCAGCAGGCACAGAAGGACAGGCCAAAATCACCACCTCTACTCTACGCCACAATTTCCACCAACAACCAGATAACACCACCATCTTCTCCACCACCGGCTGCTAGACGACCTGCACCTGCATCGATAGCAGCAGCAGCACCTGCTGCGAGTGGGGCGTATTCCAATTATGCATCAGTTACGTCGCGATTTGTGGACATCTCTGAATTGCAATTGCCACAGATGCAACCAGTGCGCCAGGAAATTGGCACCGTGGTTCCAGTTCAGATACAGCAGCGACCTCAGCAAAACAGACCCAATGTCCCACCGCCTCCATCTGCTGTTACGGCGGTCAATACACGTGCCTATCCAGCGCCGATTGAAGTACGCCCACCAGTTCAAAAGACTTCGACTGAAACATATGCGACAATTGCTCCACAGACACACCGTAAGACGGGCACAATGCGGGTAGCGCCACCAGCACCGCCCAAGCCAACAATATTGCCCAACACAGCCACAGCAGATTCGAGTAGTGTTCAATATGTGCCGGTGAAGCAGCCACCACCTCCACCTCCCATAAAGGTCTCGGCTATGCAGACCCGTAATCCACCAATGCAAGTCACCCCTAAACCAAAGACTGCCGCTATTAGCTCCAGTGGGGCAGCACCACCGCCACCACCTCCACCGCCTATGCTCGCGGTCCAAGGTGGTGGGCCACCGCCTCCACCTCCACCACCACCCCCTGCATTAGCCACGGGTGTGCCAATGCCGCCACCACCGCCTCCAGCGGGTGGAGCCACTTTGCCACTGGCCACCAAAAAGTCTGAGCAACCAAAGGCAACAGCTGCTGCAGGAGATAATCGCGACGCATTTCTTGCAAGCATACGTAACGGCGTAACATTAAAGGTAAGTCAACTATCGAGTTAAGTCGCAATAAATTTTATATTACTATCCACGCATTGCAGAAAGTCGACCAGAAAGCAGCGACAATCAGCGGCATCAAGCCACGAGCAGAGAAAAAGCCCGCAACCACTGATTTTCTGAGCGAGTTAAAGTTGGGCATTACGCTACGACGTGTAAAAAATCCAGCGGATAATCCTTATTCGGAAGCAAATACGGACGAGTCGCAGGCGTAGAAGTGCCGCGCGCTATTTTTTTATATTTAGCCTGGTTGGGCAACTCTTCGCGCGATGAATAGAGTGACCATCTTTAAATGTGTAATCGAGTTTTAATTATGGTTCGTCGGGAATCGAAATTTAAAATTGTCTTTTTCGAGATAGACAGATAAGTTATTTTATGATTAAAATTATGTATATACAAAATATTTTACAATATTCTCTACCCAAATATTGTCGCTTGTAATTATTAAATATATTATTGACAATTACAATTCTCTACTGCATTTGTATTTTATATATATGTGAATAAAAGTATAGGTGTGTTTGAAGCTTATCTGCTGATAACTTTTTATAGCTCAAAAAGCTTGCGGCGCTTACGAACACTGTGCGCTGCACACACACGATTCGATTTCGTTGTGTGCGTAAGTCATAATCAGCTGGACGATTCAGGTGAGCGCAGACGGCAAATTTACAAAAACAAACACACATATTTGATTTGGATTCGTACTCGATAGGTTTAAGACAGCTTTGGTGATATTGCAATTTTGCATTCAATAGCAAAATCAAGGTCGATCACGTTTCAACAAGTGCTAAAAATACATTACAGGAACATTATGCAACGAATTGCAGTAGTTGGTGGAACCGGCATGACCGGCCAATGTGTGGTGGACTACGCCTTGGAGAAGGGTAAGTAATGATCGTTGATAAATTTGAAAATTGTATTTCACATTTGTCTTCATCAGGTCTAAAGGTGCGACTTCTTTACCGTACCGAACCCACCGTTCCGGAGCGTTTTAAAAGCAAAGTTCAATTGGTTCAGGGCGATGCAACTAAATTTGAGGACGTTAAGCGTTTAATTGAAGATGATGGCGGAGTCGATGGCGTTTGTGTTATTCTGGGCACACGCAACAAACTGGAGGCAACGACTGAGCTGTCACGCGGAACTGAAAACATTATCAAGGCCATGAAAGAGGCAAAAGTGTCAAAATTGTCCATTGTCATGTCTTCCTTCCTGCTGCGTCCCCTCAAAGAAGTACCAGCTGTGTTCCACAAGCTCAATGAGGAACACCAGCGTATGTTGGATTTGACTAAAGCCTCCGGCTTGGATTACATTGCCATCCTACCACCGCATATTTCCGATGAGCCGGCCAGTGGATATACCGTTGTACATGATGAAGCACCCGGTCGCCTGGTGTCCAAAGATGACTTGGGAAAATTCATCGTAGAAAGCTTGGATCAGTCAGAGCATTATGGCAAGGTGTGTGGCATAGCCAAAAAGGTGTAAGGAGCAATTAGTAAACCATTTCGATGGATATCTAGAATTGCGTCAACAGATTGATCGAAGATCGTCTGCTACGCATATAAATTGTACATCAAACCTGAGTCGGCTCTGTTCAATCGTACAAATAATAGCATTCAAGCCTTTTATAGTTAACCCTATCCGAATACACATATACAAAAATCCACAGGGTGTATGTTATGTGTTATGCACACTGTAATCTTTCCATTTTGATACAAAGAATAAAAAGATTTTAATTGCAATTACGTGCGTATCAATTGGCGATCAAGGAATGCGACTGCTCGGTCAGGCACCTGAAATTTCAAGCTATTAGCAGCTGTCGCCCAAAACGTCAGCCAGGTATTTCGAAAATGTGCACCTGTAGAAATTGTACAAGAATTAAGAGGAACTATCAAAGTTTCTGCTTCCGCTAAAGCAGCACCCAATGCCAACAATTTTAGTGAGAATTGAGCGTCATATGCACAGAAAGCGAGAGCAGGTACTTAACTACAGTGCACCCTCAATATAGCAATTATCTACATTAGGCATCCCTATTGTCACAATAAAAAGAGTCTGGCAGTCGATGGATGTTGTTTACTAAAGAATCGACGGATCCCTCGTAGTGAGTGCAAACCGTAGACTCGCACACAAGCATCTGCATTTGATAAACAAATTTATTTGCGCCTTTGACTAGTGCTCTCTGGTTCAAGCATGTACACACAGCACATCACGTATTCGGTTTATTTTGGTGAGAGAGAAACATTTGAGAGCTTCGCGTGTGTCGCTCGTTGGGCAGCCTACGCGATTTCCCGTGCCCCGCAGATGAGGGAAATGCAGCTGTAATAAAAATAACATTACCGGGGCACATCAATTTTTGGCTTGTCGCAACACCATGAACTTGAACTTGTCATAGATCTTAGAGACAGATGGCAGACGGATGTTTCCGTCTGTTGCACTACAGAAATACAAATGGGATTTACGTATTTATGTATCTACATCTTTAATATAATTTATTGCCTTTTGTTTGTCGCTTAATGCTACGTTCTCATCTCGATATGTGTATATCTATGCTACGCTTTGTTTGGAAGATAATTGAGCTATCATATGTATTGTATTAAGGTAGTTAGATATTGTCTAGTAAGCATTCGAGCAAAACCACAATAAATCATACGAATATGACGTTGAAATTAACAATTATAAATTAAATTAACAGAATAATTATATAAATAATATGGTTATACTTGGGTCTCGCACTGCCCATGTACAAGTGCTGTAAATTTCAGAAGACGTAACAAAAAATACATGCGGAAAGTATTATTTAAAAATCAACACGAGCGTAATATGAATGTTTGTTTTGTGTAATCGTAATGGAATCGAAAGCAAACGCCTAAGGGATTCATCCAGTATGGCAGTATATCATCTTACTGGTATGCATAATCCTATGAGCGTTTACCACAAATTTGACTAGTTTAACTGAAACACGCTCTAAGTTTAAAGCGTTCGCAGCTTTGTTTAAGCCAACACAACTACTACTACAGGTGCTGACGCCTATAAGACCTTCTTCATGTATTTCTTATTTAGGTTCTGTAAGCTGGGCAGCTCACAGTGACGTGGACCATACATGGAGATAGGAGCGCAGTACTCATACCCAATGCGTTCGTAGAACCCGTCCTGGTCGATGGTTGACAAGTAGATGCTATTCAAATCTAGCACCACCCGGCAGTAGTCCTCGGCGAACTTCATAATCAGCTTGCCGAATCCTTGCCCCCGGTAACCCTTGTCTACGACAACAGATTCGACGAAACATGCCTTCTTCTTGGACGTTATCGGGCTGAGCTTCAGGTGTGCAATCACGCGACACATTCCCTCCGTGGTCAAGACCAGGCTGCAGGGCAAAGAGTCGCATGATGCTTCGAGGGAGCGCATGCGTGCAGTTTCGGAGCGCGGCCATTCCGAGTTGATGAGCGCGCAGGTATCCTTCATTAGCTCCGGAAAGTTGTGTATAGGAACGACATTGAACGGACTGCCGGTGACATTGAACGGTGGAAGCCCCTGTAAGTAGATACAACTCATAAGGAAAACTGCAACTCTGGGATATATTTGATTTGTATGTATTGGAGACGTGTGTTTCTGCTTGTGCGAATTCGAATTCTCCAGCTACCTCATAGTACGGTTCCGGTTTTATATAGCGCATATCGCTATCGCTTTAACTGATAAACTAACTGGGCCGACTTTCGTTGAGCCAGCATCGGGCTATCAATGTGTCTCAAAATCTATAAGAAAACAAAATTGATTCTATTCGTTTTGTTTTATATGGAAATAGGTGTTGACAAGAACTTGTCTAGACATTTGAGGTTTATTTACACGGTATTTTAGAGACTGGTGCCCGGTATGGAAGTTCATTATGAAGAAATGTTAATTTAAAAATACATTATGAGATATTCAACACAATACCAAGGGTCTTATGTATTTTAAAATACTTAAATGACTTTTAAAACAATGTATGTACACTAATATGTGGGTGATTTATACTTTGAAATGCGACACATTTGATAAGTAAAACAAATTGTTGCTCCATTCTAATTGGAACGATATTTCAATGCCTTAATTCTGATTGCAGTCATGTATTTGTATCGAGATATATGTATGAATATTTACACCCACATTCACATTTTAATTTAGTTTTGTGTCAGAGTTTATCAAATTCTAAATAATGTTTACATCTGTATGTATGTACGTCACATCTACTTAACATGTGCATACACAGAGACGCACATTCATGAATGCGAATAATTTTGTCCGTGAATTTCAAGGTGAGGTATAAAAAAGAACATTTCTATTTAATGCTCACGGCACTTCTACGACCTTGACTGGCCAAAACAACAACAAATACATATCATAACTACATACATACACACATTTTTAGTTATGTTAGATCAAGTGACACATAGGTTAAATATACAAATATAAACCGAGTGGTAAATATACGTAGAATTCACTTGAAGAAACCCGCACACGCACACTCATACATGATTCAATTGTTCAACAATGCGTAATAATTATTGATTTTCCTGTGCTTTTACCATTGCGAGCAATCGTTGCTCTTTTTGCTGTTGTTGTATTTCTTCACGAGCGCCACGGCGAAATGTACAAAGCGAACTGATATAGTTCCCAATACTGACGATCCAAAATTATGGGCCAAGTTCCGCTGGCCGAGCAAATGGTTGTTATACAAATTTATGTATGTTGATGTTAAATGTTTGCTGTATTTGTATTTGTGGCGGTTGCCGCGACGTCGAAAGCAACAACAGTGCACGCTTCGTTGAACTTGTTCATAAGATTTGGTTTGATATGTATGTACGCTAGTCCTGCATCTTTATTTTTGCATGAGTTCAATTTGAATCACAGCCGTTACGTTTTATTTTATTTTTAAACATTTTGTTTAATATTTTCATGTGTGGAGCGCTGTGTGTGTGTTGCCACCTTACATCGAATCCGATCGGTCTGCCAACTCAATGCATTGTGATATCGACCGTTTATCGGCCAACCACCACCAATAATCGGGCATTTTCGTATGTATCGAAATTTATAAACAAAATATATAAATAACAAAAAAGTTGAGTACTTGCATTTCTGCAGTAGCATTCGTGAAGTGTACATGATAAATACACACAAACCAATATTAACAGAATAACAGTGAACTTACTGCACAAAAGCCACTAAATCAATTTATTGAGAAGCAGCAGCAATTGAGTTTGTCCTGTTCGCGACACTGAAATATATATTACACAACAAATAAATCAAATAAAGATATATCGACAAAGTGCAACATTTTAAAATTGGCAGCGTGCAGGCTATAAATAATTTGTAAACAAATCGCGAAAGAGGAAAGGCGGGCGAGCATTCGACTAGCGGCTAGGCATTGACACTGACCCATTGCTTGAATTGAATTGATCTGTCATCGGCTGACACAAATATATCAGCGCTTGCCAGCTGCCAATCAGACTTAATTAAGAAACGTGCATGTGCAGCTGCCTTGACCATGGCGAACCGGCAAATGGCACCAGCTCCAGAGAATCATCTGCGACTTTCGTGGCACGATACCCAGATGATGGCCTCACTGAGTCCACAAACCGTTATGGATTACTTTTGTCGCAAGAGCAACCCCTTCTACGACCACATGTGCAACAATGAAACCATACGGATGCAACGTCTTGGAATCGAGCATTTGCAGTAAGTCCTGTCGATATGGGAAAATTGCTCACCAATAGGCTAATATATCTACTTGCTTGCAGTAATATGTTGGGACTCGAGTACATTCTATTGCACGTTGCAGAGCCAATTCTCTATGTCATACGCAAACAGCACCGACACAATCCATCAGAAGCCACACCAATAGCTGATTACTATATAATTGGAGGTACCGTTTACAAAGCGCCCGATCTGGCAAATGTGATAAATGCAAGAATTGTAAGAAAATGAAACACTTCTAGTTGAAATAATTATTTAATGCAAACCTATCTGTAGCTTAACACGGTCGTTAATCTACAGTCTGCTTTTGAGGAGGCCAGCAGTTATGCCCGCTATCATCCGAACAAGGGCTATACGTGGGACTTTTCATCCAACAAAGTTTGTAAGTTGAGTGTAGCGATCCGATCTGATATATGTCAGACAAGATGCCGGATGAATTAAATGACAAATTTTTTTTCTTTTTAGTATCTGACAAAACAAAGTCTGACAAAAAGGATTCAAATGCTTCGAAGGACGACAACAGCGGGACATTGTTCCAAAAGCAACGAGTCGACATGCTGTTGGCTGAGCTTCTGCGGAAGTTTCCACCACCCATACCTCCAATGCTGCAAAACCTACAGCACCAAGGGCAATTACCATCTGCGGCAGGCGCAGATGGTGCTGCCGCAGCCAACTCAGCGGATAATCATGCCACTGGGCCATTGGATATAGCCACAGAGAGCATCGACATGAAACCGCCGCCAGAGAAAAAAATGAAGTGAGAAAAGTGCGCAGTTTTATCGTGTATTTGATTTGAACTGTGTAGTATATGTAGGTATTAAAGTCGACTCATCTTAATCTAAACTATTTGATTTAATCTGGAGCACTCGGTGCCTTAGCTCACTCCTGCTCTTGTTTGTTTGAATGCACTGTCAGGCAATGGTTGGTGTAGGCCAGTATGCTCTTGAATGACACTCCACAAATGTGGCATGGCACCGACTTGGTGGGCGTGCGGTATACGCCGGCATGAGCAGTCTTCTTAGGCACCTTAGCTACTGGCGGTGGTGCCATTTGCACGGTTTTAGTTACTTTGATCACTTCCTTATGGGTGGAGGGTGCTAAAACAACAGAATAATTGCATATAGGAATGCTAAATCTCAGCTGATCAGTTTAGGCTTACCTGGCACAGGCATAATGCTTTCACGCGACTTAGAAATGGCACCAGTAACAGTTCCCGAGCCAGGAGTTAGCTTTGGCAACTGCGCCTTTGCCACATGATTCAATTCCGTAAATTGAAGTTTTCGCTTCTCGCTCGGCGGTATCTTGTCGCAATTCTGCATAAGGTGAATGTGTAGAGCGCGCTCCAGAGCAAATTTCTTGTCACAGAATTTGCAAGTGTTTGACGTTTTTATGCTCCTCGCAGGTAACGCGTCAGCCTCCAGATGTGAAGTCATGTGTAGGTCAAGTTGATACTTCGCACGGAAACTTGCACTGCACAGTTTGCAGTTATATTTTACATCAACCGTTTCCTTAGGTTTTGCCTTTGCTAATGACCTTCCTGCAGCATTCGGAGTAGTTTGTGCTGCGATGCGGCTACTGGGAGTCAACGAGGGACGAGGTAATATGGATTTGCGGGGTCCACTAGATCCGCCAGAGATGCTTGCTCTGGGCGCTGGTAAGCAACTGCGACGTGTATTAGATTGCCCTGCGACGAGCTTTCGTGCCGGGCTATTTAGTGTGGTCTTCACCACGATCGACATGCGTTGCTTAAACATAGCGCCTCCCACATTAGCTGTGGGAAGATACGAACGCCGTGGTCGTGGCAAGCTGATCAAAGGCAGTTTTGGAACCTGCTTCGATTCCTCTTTTGTGTTCCGTGGACTCTCAGTAAGCTTCAAAGCCTTGGCGATTAGTTGCGAGACTTCGTCGACCATTTCACTTACAACAAAATTAGTTTCTTTTTTTTCTTCAGAAGGTGCAGCAACTGTTGCCGGTGAGGAAGGCGTTGCAATGGACGGTTCCTCATTTGAAACTGAAAAAAAAACATTTGTACATGAATTTAAAGAATACTTATAAATGGAAAATAGTACTTAACAGAACTTACCTTCGGTAATATTCTCAAGCACAACATCAGCGTTGAGAGGATAAACATTAGTCTTATTGATGCTCTCCTGCACAGAGTTCTCATCGATTGTAGCATTTTCTGCATTAAACATTGTGTTGGTCTTCACAGTGGATGCTGTGGCATCAATGGTTGAAGACAATGTGGAGTTATCCCCATCCGGTGGACTGTTTTCTTTATTCAAATGATCTGATGCTGATAAATTCTGGCCATCGTTTGCTATTGTCAGCTTCTTTGTTGGCGTCGAACAGTGGGCATTGTGTTTGTTGAGGAGGCTCTGGTCAAAGGGGCGCAAGGGTGAGGCCTGGTTTGCAGCGTTCTCATTTTTAATCAACGCCTTGAGCACCGATTTCTTATCTTTATTAGTCTTATCCTCTAGGGTTTCATCGAGTTTTGGGTCTGTTTCCATGCTGCGTGCCTCCAGATACTCACTGGTTTGGCTTCCCAATACCGATTGCCATTTGCTGGCTAGTGTGTCGTCGGCGTCGAAGGACAAATACATGCTGATACTGTCCTCGTTGGGCGCAATCGAACGGCGTGAATTATCCATTATTTTAACCTTTAGTTTTGTTTTTGTTCTATATTTTTAATTTACGAATGCCTTTTTTTCTTATTTACAACATATAATCATCAAGACTGAACACAAAAAAAATTATACCGAGGATCAGTGACGCTCGACCTTGGCTGTACTAAGCGTTAATATTTCAAATGTATTATTCAACACTGAACCCGCGATTTGACTTTGCACGGCGTTCGTAGTTAACTGTGGCCTCGCACTAACAAAGAAATAATTTTTTTAAGCAAGTTTTATAATGTTTCTTTTAGAGCATTCTAGTCATACTAATTTTGTGCTTTAAATAAATATTATAAGCTTAAATTTATAGGCTTGCTAGAGAAATTATTTTTTCACACGATAGCTATGCAGCCCTGATTTATCGAAAAGCTATCGGTCTGATGTGTTTCGATAAATCTTGTATATACACAATTGGTTTTGTACTTGCATAAAAATACTTGCCAAATATTGTACAAATTTAAATTAAAATCAAATCTGTTTGCTAATTACTTTACTCAAGTTCCTGCTATTGCAAACAAACGAGCTTAAATTACCGATATTTGTAATCATAACAAACAAGTGGCATCAGTTGAGATTGTGACTCATTCGCAAAAAATTCCCCAGCCTCGCGAAAGTGTTCGCAACCACTTGCTAAGTCATCAGTTCACAGTAAATACCTTAACTTAGAAGTGACAGCATTCGCAATGTCTGCCGCTGTGGATAATGAGCCGCGCACTGAGCTGCAGGAACTGCAGCTCAAATCCGCTCAGGTTGCCGATGAATCCCTGGAGAGCACACGTCGCATGCTGAGCTTAATGGATGAATCCAAAGAAGCTGGCATACGTACTTTGGTGGCTCTGGATGACCAGGGTGAGCAGTTAGATCGGATTGAGGAGGGCATGGATCGCATCAATGCGGATATGCGAGAGGCCGAAAAGAATCTTAGCGGCATGGAGAAATGTTGCGGCATCTGTGTATTGCCATGGAAGAAGGTGAACATCAAGGATGACGGGGATAATGCATGGAAGGCCAATGACGATGGCAAGGTGGTGGCTAGTCAACCGCAGCGAGTCATCGATGAGCGCGAGCGCGGCGGTATGGGGGCGCCACCACAGTCTGGTTATGTGGCACGCATAACCAACGATGCACGCGAGGAAGAGATGGATGAGAATCTTGGACAAGTGAATTCTATGCTGGGCAATCTGCGTAACATGGCCTTGGACATGGGATCTGAATTGGAGAACCAAAACAAGCAGGTCGATCGCATCAACGCCAAAGGAGATGCCAACAATGTACGCATGGATGGCGTTAACAAACGGGCAAACAATTTGCTCAAGAGTTAAACACAGTTAAGCACAAAGTATCAAAAACTCAAAGCGATAACGATAAAGCATATGGTGTTAATCACAAGTTACCCCTTCCCCACCCAAAACCCGTTTGGCACTCCAAATAGAACTTATAAGACTAAACATCTCACTTAACTTTCACCCAGTAGCAGCAACAGTAGCAACAGCACAAAACGACAACAAGCAACAACAAGAAAAAGAAAACAAAAAACACCTACGTACAGGGAACGTTGTGGGCACAAATTGCAACTACTGAAGCAACACTATATACTATATAAACACTATATACTTTATGTATTTCGAGAAATCAAACGTCTATATTTATATACAATATGTATACACTAAAAAAAGAAAAGGAAAGAACGACTAACGATTAGCCCAACTAACCCATCAATATGTATGTGACACATGTGTATGTATGTCTACCTTCTGACTCAACTAACTACGTTATACGCGACAAAAGGAATGTAATAATTTTATAATGAGATTTATCGTATAGGTGTACTCATGTTTTTGGTACAAACTTTTTGAGGCATTTTACGACCTTTATGAACCAATCTATGCAGCTGTGTATTGAACTCGTATATGTAATCTTTATGATAAAATATTTACAACTTAAACAACCCAAGGTGAGGCATTTATAGTGGACGGAAGGAAGGAATTCCGATAGAAAGTGGAGCAATGCGGGAAGTAAAGATTAAGGGTAGTGTCATAATATTCGTAATCTAATCTTATGTGCATTCTTTGAGTGCTCAAATTTGTTAATACTATACAACTTACACATATACATCTATATATATATTTATATATATTTACTCCCCTTCTATTGTATAGCCTATCCTTTCATACATACATACATATACTATATGTTTATACGTTAACCAAATTGTGAACTCGGTTTTTCATTAGACTAAGCAAAATGAAATGTGTTGTGTTTGTTTATTTGTAATAGTCCCGAATTGTTTGTACACAGAAAATTGTTCATCTATATGTACTATTATGTATACAATAATATTACACAAATATGTACTATATTATCTAGATATATAAACCTTTGCATTAACTGCTTACAGTTGCTCTTATTGCCACTTTAGTTTCTATTGTAGCCGTTATAAAATGCAAGTATTTAAAATGAAATTATTCACCACCCAGAGGGAAGTTCGTTTTATTGCTTTGGGATTACGATTTCATCACTGACAGTTTGTATATTTTTATCTCAGGCTTTCCGAAAATAGTTATAGGTAGCTATGTAGCCAGTGTAGTCTTCACCGCAATCATCGGCATGGAGAAACTCGATAGATGGAGCTGCCTCGACGGGAATGTAGACAATGCTGCCGCGCGACAATGCGATCTCTTTGGGACCCTTGGGTGTGTTCAACTTCAGGATACGTGCACCCGCCAGTGTCAGCAGAATAGAACCAAAGGGCTGTATCTTAAGTTTGTAAGAGTCGACAGAATGCCTTATAGCCACGTGCATTACAGCAAAATCGTCAACAGGTGGAATAAAAACCTGAACTGTGTCGTCAATGCGATAAGGCATAAACAGTTTGTGTTGCGCTTCAGCGCCCTCGAAAATGACTGATGAGATTAACTGCTCAACATCTTTGTATTTGGGTGTGAGTCCAGCTCGAATAACATTGTCCGAGCAAGCCATGCACTCCACGCAGTCGCCATCCAGATAGGCGTGTATCTCATTGGCGCCCAAGTAGATGGCCTGACCGGGTTTCAAACGCACCAGATTCAAAAAGAATAACGACAATATTCCGACATCATCGGGAAAGTCCTTCTGGACAGTATTGAAAATATCCAGCAATTCGTTGTCCTTCAGCTCTGTAAAAGGTAAAGTTTTAAAGAGAAGGACAAAAGCTAGATCTGTTTCTACCTTCTTTGCAGTTTTTCGCTATATCCCTGATGCATTTGGCAATAGCTGCTTCCTCGGATCGGAGTACGATCTCATAGCATTGCTTTACTCCCTCCGCGTTGCGGAGCTCGTGTAATTCATTTACGGCCTCTTTGCCAATGAGTTTGGATAATGGCTGGAACTCGTCAATAAGATCGATTATATATTCAACTGGCTGAAATCCAACTAAGGCCGTGAATGGTGTTAGAGCTATGCTCAGCTCTGGCTTGTGGTTGTCATCTTTGTAGATAAGTGGTCTCTCCGCATGCAGACGTTCGGCCTCGCACTTGTTGGGATGCACCTGGATGCTCAGTGCCTTCTTGATGCTCAGAACCTTGAACAGATACGGCAGCTCTGTCTTTATTGCCCGGTCCAAAGTTTCGCCAGTTTCCTTGACAATTGAAACGCCACAGAAGTGCGTACCCATCCACATTTCAGAATATGTTTCATCGTCTTTTAGTGTAAAGTCCGGATCGTTGGCCATTGCCAATTGGGCTACCGCGGAATTAATACCCGATTTTCCCCAATCATATTGCTTAATCCAGCCTGTTACTTCCATTTCAGTACTGTTCCCTACACTTTTTCCCTTTTAACTGAGGTCAACCTGAAGGTGATAAGAAAAACATATGATTCTGATGGCTGTGTGGGCGGCTGCATTTGTTCCGATAACTTGTGGGTTCTGTTATCAAACTGATAAGATGAATATAAATCTTACTTATTATCCCTGTTTATACATCTAAATTTATCTGCTATTAAAATTTTGCGTTTTGCAATTGTTTACTACAAAAATTTAGATAACATATGTAATAACATATTTTAAAAGTGTCAAACAGTGTGACCAGAACATAGCCAAATCAGAATACTTTTCCAATAAGATTAGAAGAATTAATAACTGTCAACATCCCACGTCAGCGTCTAATGGGAATTCAGTAGTAATTCGTAGATTTTAGCGCTAGGTAACAATATCATTGGCAAAATAGGAATTAAGTTAATCTATAAATTTATTTTACTGATAAGCGGCGCTGTTAGTTATCTGTTAAACAATACAAACTGTTGCTCAAAATCGAAATCGTACGAAAACAATCGAATTGTAATCGAAATATGTGCGCAATGTATTTAAATAAAAGTATATGGTGTTATTTAGCAGTTTTTTAAGTAATGTTATAAATTCAATTCAAAAAATCTTTATTCGTTTTTATATAAATCAAAAATTACATAATAAATTCGATAAATATGTTGATTACGGGATTATAAATAAAATTACGTAATAATTTAAACCATTTCATTAGTATACAATAAATGTTTACTTTTCATTTTAATTTATCGTTATATACGCTCATTTTATACATACACATATCCTTTGTTTATGTAGATACTTATGTATAGAAAATATTTGTGTGTATATCTTTGTGTTCACTTTGATTTCAGTTGGGCAGCAAATTACATGCATGGATGAGAGGCGTGTGTATTAATCATATGATTTAAAAGAAACAGAACACGAAAATCATAAACTAAGTAACAACAACTAAACCGTTCACAATTGCTCAAAGGACAAACAATTTGCACAGAAAAATAATGTATATAGTCACGTTACACAGTAAACTTATTACACAACATAATCGTAATACAACATACAAAGATAAGACAGTTCATCAAATTGTTTTAAGGCTGTAACAAACTAAATGACTAAAAGTTCTGTGTATAATATGCTCGAAACTAACTAATAATTTTCATCAGTGAATTTATTTTTGGTTCTATTTATACAATACATAAACGTTGCGCGTTTCTTCCAAAGTTCCTTCTCAAGCAATCCGTCTCATATACTTTTAATTTTGTTCGCCCATTGCGTTTCATAATTCTTATTGTTCAGCAGCTTATATGTTGTTGCTTTTTGGTACATTATGCTTAAGTATTTAGGCGTAAAAATCCTTGCAAGACTTCATAAGCCATCAAACCCCAAGGTAATCTTGTTATTCAAATCTGAAAGTAATTTATCCATTCATTGGTTACTAAGTTATTTACTTTGCCTTTTGCTTTTTAACACCTACATTCGATTCTTCGTGGTCGTGCGATTGATCGGCTAGTGTGATACCCGCATCCGTTGAGGTCGACGCAGCTCCTGCTGCTGTTAGGTCCATTTGTGAGGCAGTTGGTCTCAACGCCGCCCGCTTAGCTACAATTTCCAGCATTTCATTGAGTATTGCACCCTCAGCAGCCACATCGGCGGAGCTTTTGTCCAGTTCTTTAAAGAAATAGAAAGGTAAATGAATTACGCATGGACATATCTGTATATCTGAGCACTTACTGTTGCAGGACAAACGCAAATTGAGCTCCTCTTTGAGTTGTGCGTGCCGATATTCTAATTGTAGTTCCTGTTGCCTGATGGTCAGCTCCTCATCATGTTTTCTGCAAAGAATATTTGTTTTCATAGAAGTCATGTTATATATTTTATCGTTTACTAACTTTAGTGCTGTGATACTGCGCCAAATCTCCAAAAGTTCCTTGAGTAGCTTTTCGTCATTGTCCTTTGATGTATCCAAACTTACAGAAGATAATTTGATTGTTAGTTTTGTTTTAGTCCTTTCTTATGTTAATTAACTTACTTCTCGTAATTGTGCGCCTCGCCCCGTAGGGCCTTCTCTATGAGCACGCCGCGTGCCTCTTGTTCCTTTAGCTGTACCTCGATCTCCTCCTGTTCCCGCTGTATTTCTTGAGCGATACGCAATCGCTTGAGCTCAGCTTGTCGCGAAGCCTTCGATATGGCACGTTGCTTCTTATGCTCCCGTGTCTCGTTCGCGTTGCTCTCATCTAAATGGGGGAATATAGAGAGTTACTTGGTCTGCTTACTTGGAATATCGATAAGACAAGAAATCAGGAAATGAGTACAGATAATGAGTTCAACAAACCATCGGATCTTTGGTAATTCAGTGGCAATGGCGGTATGGGTGGTGGAGTCTGGTCGTCCAGGGCATTCCCGGCGGCTAGATGTTGGGGCTTGTGTATATAGAGCTGCGGGCTGGACGAAGAGAACGATTCGGTGTTCGTTTGCTTTCGGTAGCGACTGTTGTTCGTGGTGTTGAGGTAATCTTGGGAGTGTTTCGTTTGTGATGTTATTGCTGCTGTTGTTGTGCTTGTTGGCAATGTTGCATTGTTTGTGAGCAGATCCTTGTCCTATGTATGTATCGCATTTGAATGTATTGAAACATATTTAATTATTGTATATTGTGTGTGTGTTTGTATTTGTTTATTTTGTTTTGTCGGCAGCAATAGCGAGAAAGAAACATTCGAAAGTTAAACAATTTTAAGTTTTCAGAACGTTTAAAACGAAATGTTATTTACAACTTAATCATATAATATTATATAACAAGCGTGCTGAAATATCCAGAGGGGTAGCTCGATTCGATTACCATAACCAAAGGGATCACACCAATATATCTGTAAACCAATTCATGCAACATAAACTTAAAATAATAACTAAATTAAAGTCCCAAAATGTGTTTTTTTTTTTCAACTATTGCTTAAGTGTAAATAATAAATGTTCATTATATTATAGAAAAACAAATAATAAGAAAGTAATATGTCATCAACCATGACAGAAATTATCACTAGTTAAGAGCTGTCTTCTTAAAACTAACAAGGTCAGGCTACACGATATTACGTGTAGATAGAGGGTGCACATAAATAATTATTATAAAGAAGGAAGGTATTAAGTAACCTTAAAGTATCACTTAAATATTTTCAGCTGCAATTGTGAAAAGAAAACGAAAATAATATAAATAAAAAACTCTTGCAGGTGTTAAGAAAATAAATCAAAATAAACATATAAAATAAAAATTGAAACAAATTGAAACAATTTAATAAATGTAGAAGTGCATTAATAAAATTTAATAAAGACAGAACTGTTATGTTTTGCATTCTTTATTAGTGCTTTAACAACAAAAGTTATAGTTTTAAAGTTTTTAAAATAAAAATGTTTGATTTTAGATGTTTGAATTAATAGAAACAATACAAAATAAAGAATCATGCCAACTATTGAAGCTACACACAAGAAATTAAAATATCTAGGGAAATGTTTAGAATAGAGTAATATGAGTATTGAGAATGTTCTTACACCAAAACCGAAAGTCCTCAGATCAAAGCAAGACTGTAAAATGTTGGAAAATGTTTAAGGTTAAAAAAATGAGAGACATACATAGACCGCACACCAAGTAAACCAGCCATGATCTTATCCATATGTACAAATATATTACAGTTATAAAGCATTAATCGACTGATCATGTACAGTTGTGTGATCGCTTGGACATCACATAGCACACAAACATATGTCAATATGAGGAATGCTGTATCAATTGAACTTACCTTAGACTTTTCCTTCGACTTGGGTGAGATGCGGAAACGACTAAAGACACCGCCTCCGCCTCCACTTCCTGCATCAGAGATCGTTGGCGTGCCGCTGCTGCTGGTGCCCGGACGCTCTGTGTGCTCAGAGTGACAGGCAGCTACAGGGCCGCCCTGTTCCTTGGCACTGCCGGCTGTCGTGGCCGCCGTTGCCGAATTGTTGTTGCTGCCCTTATGGAAGAAGCTCGAGAGTGACTGTATGAGACTCTTACGTCTCTCTGGATCCTTCTGCCTTCTGCCGGATTTCGTTTTCTGTGGCTTGTCCTGTGCACTTGCCGCCAAATTGGGATCAGACACAAAGTCAGCTGCCTTGGCTTGAGTCACCACATCCTCGTCTGGTTGCAGCAATTTCTGTTGACCAACCATGTAGGCCAAGTCATTCACACTCTTTGAGGCGCTCATCTTCATGGCACGCGCCGCCAGGTCGCTGGACACAGTCTCCTGCTGCTTTGCCTTAATGACGCTATTCTGGTCGTATTGTAGACGCTTGCGCAACAGCTGCATCTTCTCTTCGGGGCTCAGGCCAAGCTCTGAGTTTGACTTTAGGCGAGCACGTGCTCTGGCCTCGCTGCGCAGATTCTCCGTGGAGGCAGAGATGCTTATCTCGGTTGCATTATCTATTTGACGCTGGCTCTGCCCGTTGCGATGTGGGCGCACTGGCGCAATTGGCGTGGTAAACTCATCGACTTTGCCGTAATTGAAGGAGGACGTCTTGTTGAGCTTGTGCCTCTCCAGAAGATTAAGCTGCTCGGCATCGATGTGTTCGCTAAATGGACGTGACTTATACAGATCCACGGCGCGGGTGGCTGGCTGCACTGTACGATAGGGTGACACATATGAGGCAGTAGCAGATTTCTGTAGAGGATTTGTTGGCCTAACGGATTCATTGGTCTGCTGGCTGTGAGTGGGGGGTTGTGTTTGAATCTCTGCTGCCGTTGAGACATGGTAATGGGCCTGGCTGCTGCAGTTGGCATCGCTCGAGCTGCTGGCAGCGGCGATCTTGGGCGTCGGACTAAGACTGGCGCCACTGGCACAGCCACTTGTCAGTAGACTGCGTTGGCGGCTGCGATGCAGACGCTTCTCTGCATTGAGCTGCTTCTTGGACTGCAGCTTATCCATGACCAGATCATGTATGAGGTCCTTTTGCTTGGTTCGCTCCTTGCTAATCTCCTCCAGTTTACTGTTCAGCGTGGGTATCTCAGGTACTTTGCTGGATGAGCTGCTGCTCCTTGGTCGCATGCCCAGTTCCGAACCATTCTCACCGCCGCCAGCTCGTTGTGCGTCCGCTGCCGTGCACTTTTGTGGCATATTCGTGGCTTCTATCACAGTAGGTTGCTGCTGCTGCTGCTGCAGATTGGGCGCCTCACCCTTGGAACTCTTGCGTCTCTGCGTGCTGATCTGCGAGATGCGCTGCTGCAGTGCACGCACGTATTCAAACTGGATCTGCATATCCTCGTCCGTTTCCTTTACTCCCGTTGCAGTTGGCGTGGAGCTGCTGCCAGTGCTATTGGTCGTCACGGTCGACTGTGTGGTCTTTGGCTGCTGCTCAGAACTGCTCGGCGTGGAACCATCTGCCTTACCCGCGGCCAGAAGAGAAGCGAACTGGTCCAGAACCTTTGGCGAAGAGGTGTCGAGTGGGCTAGTGACCACAGTGAGAGCCTCGCTCTCCTCTGTGGTGGTGATTGTTGGCTGCGTCTGTGACGTGGCCATGCCACCAAGACTGTCCTCGTCCAGTTCGTTGAGAGTGCTCGAGTCTGTCAGAGATTGCGTCATCACTGAGCTTGTGGGCATACGTGGCGCTTCATTGACCGGCGTCTTGGCATCGTCATGCATTATGTAAGCGCCCTGCTCGATATAATCAATGCCAAGTTTCTCATCTCTCTTGGTCAGCAGTGGCTGCACTTTAGACTGTGGAGCGCTCTTTGCAAATGGCTTATCTGTATTCGGGACTTGTTTAGGCGCCGACTCAATGTATTCCATGTAGCCACGATTGTGCAGCAATGCTGTATTTGTTGCCGAATAAGCCTCGGCACAGGAACCCTCCGAGCCTGTGTCCATGAATTCAATATCATCTATATCGATGGCATGCAGTATGCCCTCCATTTCAGCCACGGGTGCCTGCTTGGCCATTTGTTGAAGTACCTCGCTGCTGCTGGGTAGCTTCGATGTTGCAACATTGCTGCGTCGTCGTTCCTTGCGACGCTTCATGGTGCCCTTGTTCGAGTTGATCACGAATTCCATGTCAACAAAGTTCTCCGAAATGCAATCATCTGCTGTCCAATCAGAGAGCTCCGTCTCGGTCAGCACCTGACCTGTGCCCGTGGGTTCTGTTTCCGAATCGGAGCCACGTGAATTTAAATCACCCGTTGGCGTTTTATCGCTATCATGCTGAGTTGGCGTTGTGGGCGTATCCGGCGTCTTTGCCACACTGCTGCTCAGATTAAGGGTTACTGGTTTGACAACCTGTGCATGGTCCAGACCTCGTTCCACAATCAATGGTAGGTGCTTCAAGCTCTCGATCTTATTCTCGTTCTTGCTATCAAACTTCAGTTTGGGTGGACCCATCTCTGGCAGTGGTGGTGCTACAACAGTGCGGCGCTCAGTCTCAATGACTGTGCACTCCGCCGGCTCAGGTGTGGCTGTCACTGGCTCTGCATCGACCTCGTGTTCATCGTCCAGCTCGCTGGTCTTTATGGCCGCTGCCGCTGGTACAATAACTCCAGCTGGCATGTCCAGGAACTTAACATCCTCCGGATCACCAATGTACTTGCCATTGACAATCATCAGGCTGTCCACCTGCATAAGAGCGCCGCTGCTGTCGTGAACCTCAAGGCGCGGCACATTGTGCTTACCACCCGCCGTCTGAGTGTCTGGACTTGTGGTGGACTCCAGTATATAATGCTGGATATCTTCAATGCTGGAGCTACCCGAACTGGAGCAGCTGGTGGCACTGCTGGTGGTAGTTGACATGATCTCTGACTTGGGCTTACTCCATGGTATATTGGGCACTTGGATCTGGACCGTGTCCTGCTCGTATTGCTCTTGTTCCTGGTCAACTGCCTTCTCCGGGGAGTCGCGTTTCTCCTCGTCTGACTGACACAGCAGGGACTGCTGTTCTTCGGAATCAGCAACGCCAGATGCCTCCTTCTCTGCTTTGATGTCACCAAGTATATCGGGTATGCATTCCTTCACATCTTTAGACACATCCGGCTTGATTACTTCCGTTTTAAGACCATCCACAATCTTGTTGCTGTCAGCAGTCTCGTCACGCACCTCGACTGTGCCGGCATCGGGCTGTTTCTTTGGTGTCTCCAATACAGTAAGATCAATAAACGTCACCGGCTTCTCAGGCGTCACCAGATCAATTACTTCGATCACAGTTTTATTGTTTGTTGGCGTTGTTGGCGATCCCTTCTTGCTGAGTTGCTCCAGCAGCGTCGCATTCACAGCATCTGTATATTCCATGCCCTTGTTCAGCTCGTTCTTGCTGTTGACAAAAACATTCTCCTTCTCATTGTCTGTCGAGTTGCTGGACGGCGCCTTCTGGATCTTAAGCTCCACTCGCAGATCATTTATCACATTGCTGGTGGCCGATCGCATGAGTTCATTGTTCTGCGCATTGTCGCCCAGCTTGGTGCGGTCCAGAAAACTACGCATGCCTGCACTTATGTCACTACTGGGATTCAAGAGCTTCTGACACTCTGAGATGTTCGACTGAAAGCTACGTATGCGCGAGTCCAACACTGATGTGGATCCTGACTTCTGAATTTTGTTGCCATTCGCCGGTTCGCCCAGCAGATAGCGCTTCTTTAGCTCCAGACTCTTCTTAGAAGCAATGCCCTCAGTGCTGGCAGTTTTGTTTAGCAGATAATCACCAGGACGCGGATTCTGCAGTGGGGCACGTTGGCTGCTTATCATCAGTGTGGGATCTACCTGCACCAATGGCTTGAATTGTGGCAGCACTGGCTGTGGTTGATACTTTTGCAGATAGCTGCCACCTTTTTCACGTGCCGCCAGTTGCTTCTGATGCAGACCAGCGGAACTTGAAGTAATCATGCTGGATTTGATCTGAAAGACAAACAGCATTAGCTATTGGATAATTAAGGAATATACAGCCTCCTACCTGTACTTTAGTTGGTTTTCTTAGATGCGTGTCGTCGATAAAGATTTTCGGCGCTTGGCGTATAATCTCATCGTTGTCGAACTCAGAATCGGTGGATATTTCAGTGGCAGAGTTGAGCTCAACCTCGTCGGGCGATGTGCTCTCGGATTCGGTTTGTACCTGCAATTGTAATCATGGGATATACGAGAAGAATTAGTAACGTGGCAAACCAGAGCAGAAGTAATTAACACATGTAAACAATGCAATAAACATAAAACATAAATAAAAACAAAGCGTCGAAAGATATTGGGGACAGTTGAGATCAGGCAGATCCCGTGTTCCCCCAACACGTGGCAGTGACAACGGTAGTTTTAATATTTATTCTTTTTCTTTTACTTTTCTTTTGAGCAATTTATTGTAACATGCTTCATTAGTTAGAGCTTGGTGTGTTGGTTAATCAGCAGTAGAGGCAGCAGCAGCTTTAACGGTTACGGCAGTGAGCCCTTCATGCCTTTAGGTACGATCCAGAAAGGTACATACGAAAACAAGATGATGACGAACAAACGATCGTTCGATCGAACGCAACGAAACACAACGCAGGTTGGAAATGAGTCGAAGGATCGATTTGGTTAGCTTATTCAGTTCGGGATTCAGATTATACATACTATACATGAATGAGTTGAGCAACAGAGCGAACATTCAAACAATCGAACAACGAACGGTACAATAATTTTGTCTAATTTGTTTAGAGACTACAAACTTTTTGATCGGGCTGCTCGGGAGTTAGCGCAACATTTCGTGTACAATTTTGATTGAATTTACCTTCATAGATCGTACCCAGATGCTTGTTTTGTTTTATACGAAATTGCTAACAAGGGTGTTACTCTCTCTCTCTTTATTTCTTGCGCTCTCTTTCATCCACTCATGGTAGTTCAAGATTATTATTTGTAGGCGTGGTACATCAAGAGCAGACAGGCAGGCAGACGGGCAGGCGGTGGATTGTCTTGGTTGATCGGGGGTTTTTGTTTTTGGGTTGACGTAGAGCTGACAGATCGACTGATCAGTGATTGATCAGTCACATAAGAACCTAGTTTCTGTTTTGTTAGGATTGGGGTTAGGGTACTTGTTCGTGTATTGGTTTTATTTCGAAGTTATCGGTTTATCTCTGATGTTGTTTTGGATTCTCAATAAAGAAAATAGTTGAGGCGACGTCTAAATACAGTTGATGTTGTTGTTATTTTCAATTATTGTTGTTGTTGTTGTTGGGGGTAAAATATAAAAGAGAAATTTCTGTTTTGATCAAAAGTTATAGTTAACACTAAGAGATAACGCACGACTCTTTGCTGCTGGGCAGGCCGTAGTCACTCCTGCCGTAGTTGGAGATGGATGTGGCGGGACTGCGTCGCCTGAATAGATCGCTGAGGTGTGAACTGCTTGGTGTGGTTATCGATGAACTAGAGTGATAGCTAGGTGCTGCTGATGATGCTGTATAGGGTCTTCTGCTGAGGTAGTCACTGCTGCTGCCGCTGCTGCCTAGTGCAGAGCTACTGAGGTAATCATAGTTGCTGCGCGGCGCTGTGCTGCGCGTATACGCTGAGGAGCTTGGAAAGCGACTGCTGGTCGTCGGCTTCGTTGAGATGCCACTTGAATAGTGTCGCGGACGGTAGCTGGATAGTTCCTCATCCGGCTCGTAGCTATGGTCGGCGGTGCTTCGGATCACATCACGCATATAGGGATTACGCTCCACCACGCGCTCGTTGACAAAATCACGCTTGCGATTGTGCAGACGCTTGCTGCGATCGAGCAGAGCACGAGTTGTGGAATCCACAGGATCATCGTAGTTGACAAAGCTGGCCGCAGCTGGTCGCGACGTGGCCACTGTGGTCGTTGTCGATCGCGTGTCTGTGTCCTGGCTGGATTGTGCCGACAGTGAACGCTGGGAAGCCGACACGGGAGAGCCCTTCTTGAGATCACTAACGGACTTAGAGCTTTGCTTAGCACTCGCCGTCAGTGGCTTAAAGGGTTGCGGCGACTGGGAACGTGGCTTGTTAATGAATCGCTTTTGACGATCCCTTCGCTTGGTGTCCAGCAAACCTAGTATATCGTCGGTCTCTAATGAGTTTCCCGTTGGAGTTTGATCGAAAATTGTTTTGCCATCGGGCCATTTGCGGTTAAGGAAAGCAGCCGAGGGTGGAGAATCGGAGCGTGCATATTCTGGCAGCAACAATTTGGGATCCAGTTCCGTTTCCTCTTCCTCCCCGCTGTCCGCACCATGCGTGCCTTCAATGTGCGGCTTGGGCCAAGCGCGATCCTTAAAAACTTCCGGAATGGGCTCATCCGGTGCTCTCGCTTCGGGCACAAACTTTGGGGGATCTAGCTTGGGTAGGTGCAACTTCTTGGGCATGGGAACAATCACCGGTTTGTTGTCCTGTAACTCTATAAATGCAAACGAGCTGCGACGCGTCGAGGTTGCCGTCGAGTTCTGCGTCGAGTTGCTGTCCAAGTCACCAAGGTCTAGCTTCTTGAACATGGGTGGAGTTCCTTCGCGCTTGATGGACTCTCGCCGGCTGCCAGTGTCCTGGGTGGTGCCGCGACGTGAGCTTGACATCGGTGGCGTTGGTGGTGGCAGGCTGCGTTTGCTGCTCGAGGTGCTGCTGCTGTTCTGCAGTGAGTCCTGTCGCCGTTGCTCAGCGGCAGCTGCTTCAAAGCTTTCATCCCGCTTGATGAGCGCCTGACGTCGCTCCATCTCAAGTTCACGAATAAGCCTCTCTTGCGCTGCATCTGTGTCGTCCTCTGAATTTGGCAGATTGTTGAGCAACTGAATAGAATCGCTTGGTGAGACGTTGGACACTTTGGCAAGATTAACACGTCGCCGTGGTGGCATCGGACTGTTCGGTAGCTTCTCCATGTCCCACTCCAAGGAACTCTCCTTGCTGGCCGTGATGCTCGTCTGTGGCTGCTTGCGACGGGGCATGGGTGAAGCGGGTAGCTTCTCCATATCCCAATCCAGGGAGTTCTCTTTGCTACGCGCTTTCGTTGGAGTTGCAGGCTTTGGTGGTTCATTCAGGCTGCTGCGGGAGGAGCTTTCGCTTTTGATGGAGTTATTCTGGCTATCGGAGGCTTTCTTAGCTGCATCACTTGCAGCAACTGGTGGTGCCTCATTGATCAGTATTGGTGGTGCAACTTCTTTTTGCAGCTCCACCTTATGGAGTCCATTTTCCATGGGCTTACTTGCATCTGTCACGGGATGATCCACCACATCTTCATTGACAAGCAGTCTAGGGAATCTGGGAGGGTCAGAGACAGACTCCTGATGAGTCTCCGCCTTCTCGGGCTGTATGTTCTTCGTGCTCAATTGGCTCAGTAGATCTTGCACAGAGGGCGGCATATTTTCCGGTTCCAATTTCGCCAGTTTCTTCTTAAGGCGCTGTGGTGGCACTGGCAAGGTGGGCTCACTGGACGAGGAGCTACTCTTTTGTCTACGTTGTGGCCGTGAGGGAAAATGAGATCCATCTACTTCATCCACGCCAACGTTTTCAAGATGACCAAAGCGTATGGGAACTAACTGGTCACGCTCAAGCGATTCCAGTTTACCAACAAAGTCACGATCTACAGAGTTCTTGGCCAGCAGATTAACTCTGGGACTGATGCCAACTAGTTCATCATTGGAATCGAACTCCACATTGACGAGCATCTCATCGGAGAAGTCACCGAATAGCTTCTCAATGCTCTGTTCCTCGGAGGTGCCTCTTTTAACCACCGTCACGAGCTGAGCACTGGGACTCTTGCTGATGGTGGTGCACAGTGAGTCGGCGTCCACATCGTCGTCTAATTCAACAGCTTTATTGCTAACTGGCGTCTCTTCTATTTCATCTACCATGCTCTGGAATACCTCATCAACATGTTCCGCATTATCCAATCCAGTGTGCTCCATTTCGATATTGTGCAGAGCCTCAAGTGCGTATTGGTTCAGCTTCTCGGTCAAGGATATATCCGATTGCCGTCTGGACAGCACCAGACTCGACTGCGAGCCACGTCTGGAATTGTTCAGGGACTTATCGCAGCCAGTTTTTGGTAGGTTCTTAATATTCTCCACGACTGGACGTTGAGTAGTCACTTCTGTTTCACTTGCTGCCTCCTGCACAGCGACATCCTCAACCATTGGACTTTTTGTCAACGATCGTTCCAATTGTCTGGCCGCTGTCGCTTTATCAAGCAAGTCCAGAATTTCGAAGTCATCCGGCACGGGTGTAGCCGGCTTCGGAGGCTTGACTTCAATCTTCTTTTCAATGTTCATTGGTTTTTCCACAGTCTTTGCTGGCTTCTTCAGGGCTTGTTTCGCTTGGCGTGCACTGCTTATTTTGGCCAGCTCCTCTAGTGAGTTATTTGTCTTCGTGGCAATCTTTGGACTCTTGGCGGGAGACTTCTTCTTTTTCATTGGTGACTTTCGCTTCTCAGGTGACTTTCGCTTCTCTGTCGACCTTCGCTTTTCGGGTGACTTTCGCTTCTCGGGTGACTTGCGACTCGTCATGCCAAAGAACTTGGCAAGCTTGGAGTCGCGATACTGCACGGGCAGATCGAACACTCGCTCGGCTTCCTTTTTGCTCTCCACCTGCTTCTGTTCCTCCTTTTGCGCATAGAACTTGTCCCGTTTCTTTTGCAGGAAATTGGTTGCCTCATTTCGCCACTCATTGCGCAAATAGTCCATGGTTTTCTCGAGATCACTCATAGAGTCGCTAACTGAGGCAATCGAGTCGCGGGAACGAGTGAGGCTACTCAAGTTGCTGGTACTGGACTCCATGCGGCGTAGCTTAAAGGAGGCGTGCTCCTCGCTGTTCTGCGATGTGACGGAGCTCATAGACTCGAAACGCTTCAGTATATTCTGCACGCCACTCAGCCGCTTCGGCTGCATATCAAAGTCTCCCTCGCCCAGCGACTTGGTCTTCAACAGTTTCTTACTATTACGGCGAGCTGGCAATCCTAACTCAAGATCAAGCCCTGTTTCCTCAAGAATGCGTTCAATCTTGTCGGACAAATCGCTGGGTGACTTCTCGTCATTGAAGAGTTTCTGATACTCCGAGCTTGGCGAACGCTCTTCCCCGCCATCGGCTAAAATCTCGTCCAGAATGCGCTCTGCCTCATCGCGTGGCGGCTGTTTCTCACTTGGGATCATCGTTGTTCCCGCAGCGGCCGCTGCAGCCGCTGCTTTCTTTGCCTTGGTTCCTTTTGGCACTATTTTCTTAATAATCTTAACCTTTCCCTTGGCCGTCGTTGTGGCCTTGGCCAATGTGGTGGAACTGGCAGCCTTTACCGGTGCAGGTGTCTTTGCCAATGTAGTAACATTACCACCAGCCTTAGCTGGTGTCTTCGCTTGTGTGACCACTTTAACAGGTGCTTTCTTCTTGCTCAGATCTAGTGCTCCATCCAGTTGATGATCGCGCAGACTGAAAGTGTTAAGGGATGCCTGTCGCTTGGGAGGCACCGGTTTCGAGCCCGACTCCGGTTTGGTCTGCCCTTCCTTAGTCTCCTTCACCTCCTTCACTTCTTGGGTCTGGGCTGCAATGGATGCTTCGGTCTGTGACTTCTTCAGTCGTTCCGCAACTGTTTCCACAGCTCGTCGCTGTGGTACCGGACTACTTGGAAAATACTTGGCCAGATCGACGTCTTTTAGGGCCTTCTGGTTCTTGTTTATATTTCCTGAAGTGCTCTTCTCCTGCTTCTGATTGGGAAAGTATTTGGACAGATCTACGCTAGCTGTATGCACAGTGGGCATTACAATCTGCGATTTAATGTGATCCATGGTGCCAGCAAAGCTGCTGGCTCCGATCTCCCTCAGCTTGCTGTTCAACTGAGAGTTTTCCTGTGGCTCATCATCCTCATCAATGTCCATGCCCTCATCCGGTTCGCTGCTCTTTTGGCGCTGTAGTTTCTTCACAGCTCCCAGAATGTTCTCGATTTGCATTTTATTCTCATTGGGCAGAGGCACTGCCTTTCTTGGCCGTGGACTATTGGAGCTGGCGTTGCTCTTCATGCTGCTGGAGCGGCTTACATTGGCGCTACTCTTACGCTCCAGCTTGGGACTTAGTTGTGAAGGTTTCTTCAGACTTTCAGGCTTTTTAAGCAGCTCCTTGGGTCGCTCATCGAAATTGGGTTTGCGTGGCTTGAGCTCATCCAGATTGAAGTCAATAACAGGCTTAGGTTTGGGTTCCACAACTGCTGCCTGTGGTGGAGTGACCATCTTAGCATACTTCTCATCAAACGTGGATTTGGGCTGCGATGATGTGGCACCAGTTGCAGGTGTACTTGAAGTTGCCGCCTTCATTGGATTAGCCATGCCGGCAGCAATGGCCGCATTCTCGGCCAACCATTTCTCCTTCAGTGTAAGCTTACGCAATATGTCGCTCTTGACCAGATTCTCCTTGGCCAGCACTTCCAGATCCTTGTTCATTTTCACCATGTTATTCATGTGATATAGTTTTTCACTAATTGCTTCGATTTCGCTGCTAAACTTACGTGGCGCATTGCGCTCGAGCTGCTCCAATTGAGCACGCGTGGGCGCTGCAATGGGCGTGGTCGGTTGACTTTGTGCCGACTCAAAGGAGTTGGCGGACTTGAGGGAGCCACGCTCCACATTCTCCTTATTCTCTACATTCAACTTGGGTTTCTACTTGTGAAGTATTCAAGGGGGGGCAACCAACACCAACAAATGATAAGGTCAAAGTTTAATGTGATTGTATGAGAGATCATCAGAGAATACAACGAAATTAAATACAATAATAATAATGATGAAAAAAGAACATTAGTTTTCCCATAACCAAATGAATATATCTCAACCAGACTCACCTCCGTTTCAGTGTCCGTGGGCAGATTGACGGGCAGCGGCTGCAGACGCACTTCCTCGCGACGCAGTTCACGCGCCTTTTTGAACTCCTCACCCTCGGTATCATCCTTGCCATCATCTGTAGAAGCAGAGAATGGAATATAGTCAGCATAATGTCATAGCAATCTATGTTGAATTGAGTTAATCCACCTGCAATACCCTCGCTGGAATCGTAGAAATCATCTGAGTCATCGCTATCCTCGCAATATTGCTTGCCAATCCAATCGGAGGCGAGCTGCAGTGTTTGTGCACCAAATGGCGAATCATCTGCCTCCTCGAACAGTTCCGAATCCGATTCAGTATCCGACTCATCCGAACTGGAGAGCTCCGATTGCGAATCATTATTCGATTCGGGTAGGAAATTGCGTCCAGACCATTCGTGTTCATCAATGACATTCGCCTCGTCGTCGGACATGGCATCCGCCGAGGCAGCTGCTCTAGATGTGTCCAGCAGATCGACTTGATCGCGTGCAGGTAAGGTGTCCATTGGTTGCACAGCAGTCTCTGTTGCACCGGCAGCAACTCCTGCTGCAGCAGCCGCAGCTGGTTGTGATGCAGGCGATGCTGGCTGCGCTGCAGCAGATCTCTGTGAGGCAGGAGAAGTAAGAAGAATAATTATGGGTTACCTATAGTCTATTCTATCTTGCCAACTTACCCTCGCCTTGTTGACACGCTGTGGCATCGGCTTGGCTGGCAGCCGAAAGTGTTGTGTGCAATAGAAACGACCTTGCGGATCATCGCGATCGAAGGCATAGCCGCCCAGGCGCAGATTGGTGTGGCAGTGATGACACTTAAGGCAATTGCGATGCAGCACCAGACCCTCCACGGTGGTCTTCTCCATGAGATAAACGGTTTGCTTGCAGAAGCGGCACTTCTCCGAGGCAGCTTGCTTCTTGAAGGCCAACGCCACCTTAGAGCTCTGTGAGTGGCGGGGGGGAAGATATAGAGACAATGTTAGAGACGGAGAAGTAGTTGGCCCTGAATGCAACAGTTGGAATTGCGCTTGTGCTTAGTGCTACAGAGAGTTATGAGTGTTGTGTACAAGTGAATGAGTGTGTGTGTGTGTGTGGGTGTGTGCGAGAACTGGCCTAAGATGGAAGCACGCTAACATCAACAGCAGCAGTAACAACAACAACAACAACGCAACGACAACAGCACGCTAAAACCTTAGGGACGCGTGTTCTAACTTAAGCCATAAAAGCAAAAACAAATATACAGGATTAACTTGGGAACCCAAAGCGTGAGGAACACAAAAAGCAGAGAGAGAGAAAGCAAAATGAAGTTGGCTAACACAAAACTACTCACAGATTTTGGTATGACAGTGTTGGTGTTGGTGGTGGCATTGCTGCTGGCGTTCTTCTCATCCGAATTCGTTTCATCCTTTTTAACAAACTGTCCAGCAATGGAGGCGACCTTATTCCGTCCACGTTCACCCACATCCAGATTGTGACCCTCCTTGAGCTGTTTGTCCAGATTCTTCAGTGTCGTATCGATCTCCTTAAACTTCTCGGCCTCACGCGAATCCTGTCGTTGCGGCTTGGACATTTTGTGCTGACGCGCCTGAAACTGTTCCTTACTCCACTTGGGCACCTTCTCGCGACCCTTGGGACCATGGATCTCAGTCTTCTTGGACAACTCGATCTTCTTCTCGATCTCACGCACATTCCAGTCGCTCGAATCGATCTTACCAATGGCACGCATCAAATCTTTGGGTTTCTTATCACTTCCTTGACCAGCTCGTCCCGTCATGCGTTGCTCCATGTTCTTGATGCGATCGCTGAACTGCTCGTCGGCGGCATTTCGCGGCAGAGCCGAAGGTATATCGCCACGCTCACGATCCTATGAGTGGGGTTCGGGTAGGTTCGGTGGTTTTTGGTGGTGGTGCAGCAGCCATCGAAGCCGAGTAGTAGTTGAAGTGTGTTTTGTGTGAGTGTCGGGTTGGGTTTGTTTGTTTTTATTTTTAAGATTGTTTATTTGGATAACACATTTTAGTTGAGGACGAGGCAAGGTTGAAGAAATCAAAATTTTAATAAATTTAAATGTTTTTTTCAAAGAGAGATAACACAAACAATATAAACCAAACGCAAACAGAAAACGTAAAGTATTAAACAACTTTGATCTAAGACTAAGAAGTTAGATGGAACGAACTATATAGAAGACATATACTCTATATAAACAGAACTTGACGCCTCTTAAATAGTATTGGATTAATCAGTATAGCTTTAAGGTTAGGATAACTCTTTCGCAACAAGCTTATTAAATATTAAAAGTGTTTTAGCTTATTTCAAATTCTTCAATATCTCCAGCCGATTCTTCAAAGAGTTATAGATCTTAATCCTTATCATGCTTATTAAAACAGCATTTGTAGCATTTCCTGGTTAGCCAAAGCGACACATTTCTTTTCTTTTGCAGGACAAAAGATTGAGAGCGAGCGAGTCAAGTCAAGGATTAGATTGGGATTTCACATTGTTAGGAGAGTGGACAACGAGTGGCAAACGACAAAAGAAATAAGGGGAAACGCAGACGCAGCGTGCAGCATTTGCGTCGACAGGCAGCCAGGCAATTTGAATGGATCGATCCGATCGATCCTGATTGCTTACGGGAAAGAGAAGTTTGCGTTCGAGCTCCTTGACGCGATCATTGAATATGGGCGCCTGCTGGCGATATAGGAATATCGAATAATCCTCAAATGGTGTGCCATCCTCAGCGACACCCTCGGCAGCACCGTCAGCGCCCTCGCGCAACAATTTACCCGCCTGGAGCAGTTGCAGACTCTTGTAGAAGTTCTGCGTTTGATGGAAACGCTGCTGCCTGCGGCGGCTCATACGATCCTGACGATTCTCTTCGATCTCTTGCAATCGCTGCTGGCGCTCCTCCTGCGCAGCAGACATCAGAGAGACAGATTCAGTCAAGAATTGACAATTTCATGGAACCAGGGCAAGTGTGGGTGGATATTGCATATGCGTGTGTGAGTTTGTAAAAGGATTGTATGAAATAGACATAAGAACGTTGACTAAGCTAGAGAACTACATGACTAACGACTGTAGGATATCGTGAGTTAGTAGAGAGATATAGACGTTACGATTACATATGGAACTGAGAACAAGGTAAACACGAATTGACATTTGACAACGGTAGATGGTTAATGGTTGAGGTTGAGGCAGGTGGCAAAACTTGGACACACTGATCGAACTGACCTCGTTGATTGATTCATATGCGCTTATGACGTTACTGAGTTCATGAAAGAGAGCTGTTTTCAGTATGAGTTTAACCTTGTTTTATCGTAATTCGGTTTTATGTTTTTGTATGTGACAAGCGATCAACAAAAAATTATACAATTAATTTTATAATTCATGTAGTATGAGCATCAAAATTTATAGGATTCTTGTATGAAAAAATTTATATAAAATAACAATAGAAAGCAGTGACGGAAAAGGGATGACTATTTTCAGAGAATAACGATATGGCACATTCGTATAAGACTTGTACAAGTGTTTAAGTAGAAAATATAAATGGTATATATCAAAAGACATAACAAATTTGGACTAGTCATCACTTTTCCCCAGCTACAGTCTATACGCCAGCGAACCATTCCTTTATATAGTCGAAACATCTACTCACAATGTTCGCCGTTTTATCGGCCTGGCGACGTTTCTTTGAGCGACGCGGTGTATCACTTTGAGCTGCAAGAGAGGAAGAAGCAGAGAAAGGGAATTAATTATATATCTAGTTATTGTTCATAGGTTGCCTGCCTGCTGCCTTGCATGATTATTGATGAAACATTTCTCTTTTCAATCTATTTACTATAATTTATTTGGGACTCTTATAATTGCAATAATAGTTACAGGCAGCAGAGCTGGCAATGTTTTTTTATAATATGCGTTTTATAATGGATATCTTCAACACACCCTGTTGCAAGTTATTGCTGCCCGGGCTGCTGGTGGCAGTAGCAGATCCAGTTGCCACTCCGCCGCTGTTCAACAGCTGCTCGTGGCGACGCTGCCGCTTGGCGCGTTCCTCCTCCAGCACCGAGCGACGTTGCACAGTTGTGGGCACATCGACGGCATCCTGCATGGGCGACTTGGCCTTGGGCTTCATCTGCAGTAGTTTGGAGAAGTCCGGCGGTGCATGAGTATGATTAATACGATACTTTTGCCGCAGATCACTGAAGTCCATCTTGGGATGCTTGATGTGCGGTATTTCGCCGCGAAACAGTTCACAGATTTGGTCCAAATAATTCAACCAGACGCGTGACTCGACATCGGTGAGCTCCAGTGATTGCTTGGCGCTCATCACGCGATCGATGTGCAGCTCCCGCTCTAGCATGGCAAAGGCCAACTCATTGCACTCCAGCGGGCTCATCTCCTTGGTGGCAGCATAGTCAATCAAATCGGGTCGATAACTATGACAAGATTAGAATAGGATTATTAGTTAGGAAGAGTGTGATACATATCTGCAACCACTTACCGATTGATGAGAGCGCAGAGCACGCGACCGTTGCGGAATATATCCGATGGTTCCTTGAGATCGGCGGTGAATTGAAAGGCACCTAGCTGTGCGGTTATCCAGCGCAGCAATGTGGCACCTTGGGGCAGGTTATCTACAAAGAGAGAGTAACATTACAACAACAATAAGAGACTTCAAGTTAAGGGCATCCCCGTTTAACCAACCTCCACTGCGCCGTTTGCGTTTCCCTGGCGTCTCCACATGCGGCATCTGCAACGCGTGAGTGTCCATGAAAGTTTGCTCCAGTATCGATGGATCATCGGTGTCGATGAGATGCTTCACTTGCCAACTGTTGACCGACTCTCGATTGAGATTGGGATAGCGTGTGGCTGGATCCACTGTGTAGGCGCTAATATCACGTTGCAGGGTATCTGGAGTGGTTTGATTAAGCAGGCGATAGATGCTCTCACGTTGTGCCAATACGCCAAGTGTGCTGTTCTGTGGATTCGACCACAACTTGATGGCATAGGCCGCATCCATGCTGGACAGAAAGCCACGAGCACAGCCCGACCCAGTGGGCCAGAAAGGTTCAAGCAGGCTATCACCCACAAGGCACTGCATCAGGCGACATCCCTTACGCACCACAACACGGCAAGACATCTCGGCAGCAAACATGGAGGTGAAGTCAAACATGGCCACGTCCGGCTTGCCATAATGATTGACTGCAAACTCCAGATTGGGCATCTGATATTGGGTGGAGAACTCGGCAGCCTCGCGTGCATAGTCATGCAGCTTCTGAGTGTCCACATTGGCGGCTGCCAGCAGCTCGGCGGGATCAGCCATATCCTCAATGATGACGCCCTTGTCGATGAGACTGTGCTTCTTGGCGGTCATCACAAAGTAATGTGTCTCATCCTTATAGTACACAATGTTCTCGAGATCAATGCCCGTTCTGCTGTACAGCTCTTTGAAGAAAGCCTGATTGAATATGAACGCTACACCGCTTATTTCCTCCACCTTGGCCTCCGCCTCCGTTTTCTTATTGATGAAGTTCGCCGTTATTGCAATGGCAAGCTTGCCTCGAAACTCCTTGCGCCTGAAGTCCAGCATATTTCGTTTTCCATCAGCACCGACAAGGACATCAAACTCATAGTGTGAGACGGCGTGATCTGCAGGTGTGACAGCAGCACGCCAACCAGTGCCATCGCCACTGGGCTCCACGGCATGATCAAAGCTCACGCCCTCGTGTATCTCGACACCCAAAAGGAGCGCCACCTTGAGGAGCATGCACTGCAACTGCCTGATGGAGATGTGATCAATGGAACCAGCACAGAACTTGCCATAGAACTTCTTGGCACCCAAATTCCTCAGGTCTGTGATGACAAATGGCCACAGATGCAGCACATTGTTGCGTGTGATGCGATCACGTTTCTCCAGCACTACAACCTTGGCACCCAGCAGCTGAGCTTCAATGGCGGTACGCAAGCCACATGGCCCGGCACCAATCACCAGCACTCGTGTGCCCGTACAGGCGTTGCCCTTGCCGTAGACGCGATGCGAGGCTCGTGCATCGAATTTCTTCCACAGTGCCTGCGCCTTCCACGAACGCACTTTGGCCTTCAGCTTCGGATAGAAGTCATTAAGGGGCGAAGGACGCAGGCCAACTGCATCGCACATGGCACGATGGAGTGCCAGGATCTGACGCATTGTGGTTGCCACACAGAGCAGATCGAAGAGCTCGGCTGCCTCAGCGGCTGCTGCATGTTCTGCCATTAGCAGCGCTTGTTGTTGTTGTTGTTGCGCCGTCAGCAGCTGTTGCTGCTGTTGTTGCTGCTGCTGCTGCAGCTGCTGCTGGTGATGCCGCTGGTGCTGGCGGCTCATGCTGCAAGTAGAAAGCAAAGACAATGACACGTTAGCCAAGCTTGTCTGGCATTTCAGATTTCAGATGTTTAGAATAATGAAATAAAAATCAAAATCCCAGTCAGGTATTGTACTATATAAATCGAATCCATTGCCCCCCACTTGACTAAGTTTTCCCCGTCAATTAACTCGCTTTGTCTGCAAGCTTGTTGTCTCTCATAATTTCATTAATTAATTATGAAAATGTTTACAATCGTCTCGCTTCTTTTGAGCTCATGTCAACGACCGAGGAAATGTCTTTGACCGATTCCATAGAGAGCGAGAGTGCGCCAGACTTGAAAGAACATCTCACTCTCTCTCTCTCCTTCCTTCCTATATAACAATATATTATATTGCAAGTGATTACTGCACGGATTGCTCATATTGGCAGGCAGTTTTTGTTTTATATTAATCGAACCACTTTTCAATGTAGATTTGCTGCCTTATTTATATAGTCAGTAATCTAGCAATGCAAGTATTTTAATTTAATATGTAATATATGGATGGTATTGTATATACAATACTTTATTACTTTATAATATAATATAACATAAACTAAATTATACTTAATAGAAACGCAAACAAATTAAGATAAATTTTAAGCGCTTTTAATCTGCATTCATTTTACATTTGTTTGATTTATAAAATTGAAATGTAAATCACTTGGTTATCTCTCTGACCCACTCACTCTTTTCTGTTAAATGCCCTGAAGACAAAGCTTTCTTACTCATTAATACTCTTGACAATCTGTGCTCAGACTCTCCCGTACTTCAATTAATTTGAAAGCAGTCGCAAATATAAATCAAAATTAAAGAAGCGCATAAAACGGTCACTCAGGCGATGATTACTCATGCGTCTCATGCCAGTTCCCGGAAAAGTTGAGGGCTTTGTTGAGTATCTGACAAAGGAGGAAAAAAGGAAAGGAAAACTGCGTTGCTATTTCAGCAACACATTGACAACGCAGCAGACACAAAGCAGAGCACAGGGAAATGAGCCAATGAAAAGCTAAAGTTCTGTGGCCTAGACTTGAACCCAGCCTAGACAGGCAACAACCTGACAATGAGTCCAGAGCCGCACACAGGCATTTAATATAGAGTGTAGGTAGTGCAGGCAGCTTATGGAAATGAACTTCAAAGTAAAGTAGAAAACGAGCACAAAACTTGCGAGCTTTGTCTGTGAAAAGCGTAGGAATCTGCAACCCACAGTGAGTGAGTGCCAATGACAAAGGAGGAGAGCAGCAGCCTGCAGCTGCTCCAGTTTGTGGTATCAAATGAGCTGGTATATAATCGGTTTTGGGTTTGCTGGATTGCCTTGTTGGCTCAGAGTTTATTTAAATACAGAACTCCACCCTGCATAAAGCGTATTCTTCTCATAAATGTCATGGTTGCCCTGTCGTTCACAAACTTACATATAAAAGAAATGAAGCAAGAAAATACGTGAAATACATTCAATGAAACCTAATCCATTGGGCAATGGGTTAGGTGGCACAATTTAGTATGTGGCTACAGCGGCCGATGAAGCATCTCCAGGGGGTGTATGTTCGCGCAGCTCCCCGGATGAAGGCGAAGGCGATAGCACGGATGGCAGCAACATTGGCGGCCATCCGTCCAATTGCTCTAGCTTTATCATCAACGGTGATGGCTGCGGCAAAACATCGGCTCTGTAGTCCAGAGATAGCAATTCATGCACATACATATCGATCTCTTGACGCAACTGATCGATAATCAGCTGATTAATTGAATAGCGATAATTACAGCAACGGAAGAAACCATTACGCACACCGGCAGCAAGGACATCTCCGACAACTGGCTGAATGCGTTTACGTGCTACTTTATAGATTTGGGCCACACGTTCTGATACCTCCTTGATTGCCGCTGGACGACCCAATACTTGAAGGACCTCCAACACAATTGCACCGTTTTGCTTGCCCAAATTGGATGGATTCATTATTGGAAACTTGCATTTAATCGTTGACTAGTAAAAATGTACAAGAAATTTACACTTCACGATGCTATGGCTGCTATCGATCTAGAAGATTTATAAATGAGATTTATATTAAAACCGATTCTAAGTTGTCTATAGTTCAAAACCTTTTAACAATTTAAAATAAAAAGAAACTGACACTTGTCTCTAAACTATACGCAACTGTTGGCTTTTCTCAAAATAATTATTTCAAATCAAACTCTATACATCTAAAGCTAATGATGTATTCGAGCTGAGAGTAAAGAGTTCTGTTGGGTATCCCTTGACAAACTGCAATGTACCTTCTATAATCTACAAATTCCCTTCATTCAAAGAGAACTGTTCTCTTTAAACAATTTCTGGCATTTGAATAATACGATTAACCCCATCGTCATCACTTTTCTTTACCCACCAATGTCAGATGAGTAATTTCTAATTTCCCAACAAGAGAAAACTCGATTGGCGCCATGAAAGCCATAAAAAAAGAACACACGCACCACGCACTTCGATTCAAAGTTCGTCAAGGAGAAGCAATAAAAGCCCAACCCGACTATCATATTCCCTACTCGCCGCCATGTCTAACAATAGATTCCTTTGACAATACAATATGTTGACCCAAGCGAAACTAACTCGATATCTGGGTTCTAGGATCTTGAATTTGGAACCTTGTTTGTAGGCATGACTGAACTCGTCGTCCGTACAACCACTTAGGGTATTCATAGTAACCACCCACAGGGTTGGCAATTGGCGACACTCTGACGCTTATTTGTCTCCCTCTCCCACTTCCTCTCTGTTTGTTCCTCTCTCTCTCTCTCTCCATTCCCTTCTGCCATTTGCTGTTTGTCGAGTTTGGCGTCGCGGGAACAGCAGCACATTATGTCACTGTGGAATTCGGAGGTGGGGCAGAGCGAAAATTCAGCAAGGAAATTAAAGTCGAAAGTAACGGGAAAGTTAAACGTTTATCGATTTTGCTCATCTCAACTTAACCCGGCGTAATGTGTTGTTTGTTGAGGCAGGAAGACGAGAGAACTTTGTTAGGGGGAGTTTGGCAAATACGTGTAGGTTGCCAAGGCAGTTAATTTCACGAGGGATGCTCGTGTAGTTGCTGACATATGGATGAATGAGTCATCAAAGTAGAGAGTTTTTTTTTTGCGGGGGGGTTGACATTCGACATTCGAATATCTTTTCTTGGCACAAGTCATAACAAAATAAATGAAAATATCTTTCCGTATCTGAAGTGTTGCACATGGCTCGGCCGGACAAGATCAAGGTTCTGTAAATCACACGAACCATTTCTCTCGAGTGAGTCTCAGCAGATTTAATAGACACGCCCCTAGCAAATGGGGCGCTGAGAGAAAGAGAGAGCGAGAAACCAAGTTGGCTAATAGCCAACATATTTTATTTCATAATTATCACGAAAATATATAAATACAAAATTTGTGTGATTACCTGTGCGACTTTTGTTGATTTCGTCTTGTTTATTTATCTTTCTGACAATGTCGAATTTCTCAAATTTCCCCTCTCTTTCTTTAATTCAACTTTTCACTATTTATTTTCTGTATTTATTTTCACTGTAGATTTATCAAAACTTTTATCGTTCGTAACGCTCTCGTAAACTGCTTGATCATCAATGAAACGTCGCTGGGAATGTGGGAGATTTTTTAAATGTTTGCGAATAAAAGGGGTATTCATTCTGATCACAATATACTTCCGAACAGGTAAACAAAAGAATTCTGACTACACAACCACCGGCACAAAAGAGACAGAGACAGAGAAAGAGACAAAGTAATAACACATTGTACACTACATATAAGGTAAAATTAATGTCTAATTATAGATCTATAGATATTGTATCTGCTCAACAAAAAACAACGCGTAATACAAATGTTTTTTATAATCAACACACACACATCATCATCAATAGATAAGGAGGTTTATAAACACCTCCACATTGCCGATAAGAAAGTGACAAACAAATGATCGACACACATCGATCGGAACACTTTCTAACATTATCGAAATTTATATTTGGTTTTTGAAGAATTCCTTTGCATATGTGAGTCACGTTTCTAACATATTTCTCAAGTGAATTTATGAGGCAGAATATTCGAAATATGCGAGAAATACGTGAAGAGTTTCCCATAGCAGTCACAAACAGTGGAAACACATTGTCAAATCTGATCTGCAAGTAAAATATTGCTGTAAGTTTGTGTATTTTTTAACTGAATACAAATATATTTACAGATAAGGTACTTCATTATACCCTTGCAGAGGGTATATATGTATATATATTTGTCCAGAAGTTGGCAATACACCCTAAGAAATGTCTCTTTGCCTCTGATCAATAACGTGATATATGTTCACTCTAAATATATATGGGGCGATTTTCGTTAGTTTGTAAGTTGCATGTAAGATTTCATAGAAATCTGATCACTATTTCATATAGCTGCAATATGAATAATGAGCCGTACTGACGACTGCAAGCTTTGATGACTTACAATGTTTTACACGGTATTTAGTAGGTCTAGTGTACTTTTCCATTCTATTGTACATTGACTTGTTATTCCACACTTCTTGTGATGTTGATGGGGCATAATGGGAGGGACTGCGTATGCAAATAGTGAAATGCTTGATTGATTTGTTCGCATGTTGTTGTTGCCATACCTCGTTCGTTGTTTGCGCCAAATGTTTTCTAATTTTGGCAACCAATTGCGCCAATTGGGCGGCAACGCGCCGCACAAATGTTGAAATTGCAACAAATTGATTTATGATGAGCCTGGCAACAACAAAAAACTGACCAGATATGAAAAACAATGCGGAAACATCACACTGAATGGGGATATACACACATGAATATCTATATGTATATCATACACACATCACAGTAATGTTGGGGGTATTCACTGCAAATGCTTGTGCTGTAAATAATCGATAGGAATTTCTACTTGAGATTTTAATCTTTTCTCTTTTCATTTCATTATTTTTGCTTGTAAACTAGATGACAGGCCGATGAATATAAGGAAAATGGTTCTTCTGAATGTAAACAGATTATAGATTATATTTCGAAACGTGTCGCTTGTTTTGGTATCAAGCCAAACATTTTGCCATTGTTACAAATTTCTTGTTATACCTCATTTGACGGCAACCGACATCAGACAGATTAATCAGATATAATTAGGGAAACAAAAATAATTATTTGTTATTAATTTTGTGTAAAAAAGGAAATCATGATTCAAATCAACAATTTTTTTGGCAGAAAAATTGGGAAAATTAAAAATAATAAAATTGTTTTCCCATTTGCAATTAAATGGCAAAAGTTCATCAATACTAAAAAAGAAACCTAGAACAGTATGGTAAAAATGAAAATGTCTCTATTCTTAGTGTGAGAGAATTGGGTCAACAAACGATGCGGTTCGGCCAGAAAAGCCACAAACCAAACATTTGGCAACCGCAACTGCATAAGTGAAAGAGACAGTGAGAGTGATAGACAGAGAGGGAGAGTGTGGTGGTGCTCTGGTCGGCGCCTGAGTAGCTCCTCTACAAGCGCCTTTTCTATAAATATAAATGGCATTTTAATTGATTTTGAGTGTGCAAGGAAACTTAAAAAATCGAATTAAATGCAAAATCAATTTATATTGTTGTTTTTGCTGGCCCAGAAAATGACATCATGTGAACTGCGCAAAGCATCCTTAACTTTTAGTTGAGCTACTCTGGGTTAGCTCTTAAAACCCTCAACTTGTTAACTGTTATAACTACGTTTAAAATGTCATTTCCTTCATGATTGTGTAATAAATTGTCGATTATCTTCCCTTTGCATAACCTTAACCGATTTCATCTCATGTTAAACTAAGACACAGCTTTAAAATATATTACATTTTGAATACACTACAGTGTTGTTTGATTAGCTTGTGGTAGTTTTTAAATAAAGCTGCAGGGTATTAAGCCGTCAAATGCACAACAGTCTGTGGCAGAATGTGTGGCACATGTTCCCCATAGTTGCTGTATCCTTTGCAACTTTGTTGACATCATTTTCTAGCACCCAAGTGTCGCCGCTTTGATAGTTTTGTTCCTCCCTCTCTTTTCCGATGCTGCTTCCCTATTGTGCACATTTATATAGACATGTGTGTGTGTGAGTATGTGTCTGTCATGTGCTCCTACATTCAAATAGAAATTATGCCACCCGCGCATTGAGGGCACACCCGACTGTTCCATTTGAAAACTTTAAAATCGGGTCAGATTTTCCAGCTGCATTTTTAATTTAATAACAATTTGCATAAATTTGCAGACTACAGCGGGAGTGGGACGTCAATTTCCTGTTTTCTATACTTACATTTCAGTCTCTCAGTCGAAGGCGTTATCTTCGGGATCTGTCATAAGTAAGTACGGGCAGCATTAACTGTAAGAAAGGCAGAGATGGAAAATGGGAACTGTTATTATAAATATTACAATATACGATTATTATTAATGGTTCTTAATGATTTATCTGACATATCAGCGTGTAGAGCAATTACTAATTTATGTCTGTATTACATTTATATCAGATCGGCGCATGTAGGCTTAAGACAACCGCAAGAAATATATTTTAAAGGTCTGATGGCTTTCCAGCTTTTCAGGTTTGCAGGCCCCACCGAGCGTGGGTAGCTCCAGACTACTATACATATGACAGTCGAAGAATTATTCAAATTGTATACGAAATGCCAAATATCGTGGGTGGTTAATTACGTGGCTGAACCTGCTGCCAATCGCTTTGCAGATCTCTGAACACAATTGCAATGCATAAAAGTACCCCTGGCAATTCTCAGTGTAGCGCTTGAGATTTACACTCAACGCATTCTCCGAACAGCGATGACAGCAAACAGCAATTTGATGGCCGTAAGAAAACTCGCATAAAAAAAACTGAAATTCCCTCTTACACGTTGTAATTACCACCTTATGTTTTGCTCAAGTTTTTTCTTTATAATCCACAATCCGCACCAAAAAAAAAAGCTCAGGCATTGAACATTAAATCTACTATGCATCCATACAGTGCCTACAAAAAGTACAACAACACAATAAGGCTCAAGATGTTGCCGGCACGAAAATGGCATTAAAATCAGCAAAGGCGAAGACGGCGATGGATGCAACCATCAGACAACAGACATCAGACAGCAGAAGAAGCAGCAACAACAAGAACTGCTGGCGTTGAAAAAGGTGCATAACGTAGCAAGTGACTGCATCACGTGGCCAAAACCAACAGCAACAGCAACAGCATTACAATAGAAACTACCGTAAGTTAAGAGGCAACTCTCGCTGCACCAACATTCAAATACTCTTAAAGTAGGTTTAAAATAGAAATTGATATTAGCAACAAACTGATATTGATATAAAAAGTATATAACACATCATTAAAAATATCGTTGTGATATCTTAAAATATTGTAACTCGCTTATTTAGAAAGCAAAGTTGTGAATTCATATCGTAAAATCGATATCTATTCCCAGTTGTAACTTATTTTATAAAATAAATATAGTAACATATTTAAAATATATGAAAATAAATATAGTAATATATTTCAAATATATTGTTTTGACTTATATTTGAAAATATCAGAAAATCTCTAGATAATGTGTGACTTTAATATCGATATAGTAATATCCATCCTTACTTATGTTATGTTTATATGAAAAACCTACTCGAAAACAGTTACAATACATTTCAAATTGCATTTAAATTCCCATAAAATTCAAATGGCTTCAATGACAAATTCATAATTGCTTTCATTTCATTCATTTTGATTAAACGCGTAATAAAAATCATTTTTATAGGTTTTTGTTTTTTGGCGTCACATAGAATTAATCTGGCATAATATACCAAGTGAATATAAAATATATATAGCAAATGTAGCCGCAAAACGGTTACGAGCTGTTTCACAAAGCTTAGCTTTTATTAGCGGTATAATAAAGTGTTATATCGTACGTTTATTTTTGATATATATTTCAGGAACCCACCAACACCACCACCAGCCGCATGTTGTGGAAATGTTGCAAACCCATTCAGTGGGCCATAAATATACCGAGCAAGTGCATGACAATCACAGAGCAGCACAAAAGAAAAACCATAACAATAACAATGGAAATGAACATGAACAAGTTTTGTGGCAAGCAGCGTTAGCGCGTTTTGTTTTAAGCTATTTTCTGCCATTTTTGGCAGTCTCAGCTGCCGATGCAATGAATGAAATAAAATGTATATGTCCCCGACCACCACCCCTGCGCAATCCCTCCTCTTTTAAACATAGTTAGTCGTATACTGGCAAAGTGAGCCTGAGTTTTTGGGCAACAAAGTCGAATTACAACAACAACAACTGCAACTCGTTGTTTGGCTTGCAGCAAGCATCAAGTTGCCAAAGTTGGCCAAGTGTGCAACGGCAAGTGTTCAGTTATTTTTATAGCCACTGCTACAACAACAACAACAACAACAGCAGTAGTAGCAGTAGCAACAACAACAACAATGCCAGGCACGACAAGTGCAGGGAGTGAAATATGATTGCGCTCTGCCCGAGGAAGCGGACGCCTTAAGGAAAACAGCCTGTAAGCAGCTGCCTCGCATTGTTGTTGCTGTTGTTGTAGCTGTTGTTGTTCGGGACAACGGCGACTGCGCTGCTGGCGTTGGCGCTTTCACTTGCGCCGGTGACTTTTCCTTTGCATTGAAACGTGTTTGCTTTGCTCTTTGAGCTCACTCGTTACTTGTTGCTGTTGTTGTTGTTGTTATAATTGTTTGCAGCTGTTGATATTGCTGTTCTCATTGTTGTTGTTGTTGTTGTTGCTGCTGCTGCTGTTGTTGTTGACTTTGGCTGATTTTGGCCTAATAAACCTGATGACGCTAGACAAATTAAATGGAATTCTACAAATTTACCATGTACTGACCTAACCACACCCAAAAAAAAAAACAAGCCACGTTGTTTTGTTTTTCTGTTTTTTTAAATATGCAAAATAATTTTTTTTTTTTAGCTACATTCATCACTGGCTATCACTGCCAATATTTATGATGTTCAATTTATTAACGTGAAAAGAAATAACGCAAGAGATCAAGAAATTTGCATATTATGCAAATATTTGCATAAATAATTGTGGCTTCCAATAATATAATGCCAGTTAGAGGCGAGGTGCCAAATCAGCTAATTGAAATATAGCTATCGCTATATACCATACACATATAATACATATACAGCTAGGTATAGTTGAATGGAGAAATACTTCAGATACAGTGTCTAAGTTATCTGCATGCAATCTATGTGTATATTTACATAGTTGTCTGTATCTATGACTAATGCGTGTATCTTACAATGGTCGTTAGATTTATTGGATCAGCTTAACCCTATTTAAATTGCAGGTGCTGCCATCAACGCGTCATAAAGTGGAAAAACAAAAGAAAACTACACACTCACAGACACACACACATTGGGCAAATAATAGCAGTTCCAAAGTTCCGACACGAAATTGAGATAAGACCATCAACCTGTCGCCTTATGAAGTGTGGCCCATAATAATCATGCTGTTTAACGAGATACAAACATAATACACAAACTTATATCAATGAAACCGCAGAAGACACACACACACACACACACACGACAGTCGCGTAGGGGGGAACCATATAAGGTCACCGACATAACCTCAACCCTGGGCCATGCAGCTGTAACCTCAGATACCATTTGAAGATTCATACGAACTGGCAAAGAGTTAGTCAAAGCTAAGGTTACACAAAGCTTAAGCATATAAATTTACTGTTCTTATTTTATGCAGACCAAGTAAAGATTACAAGTAATTAAATAAAATATAGGCAGTATTAAATATATATATAATAGATTGCGTAAATGTTATCTATAGCTAATCATGATATTATCGATTGTTGCTATTATAGGGTATTATATCATGCTTTGCCCCTTATCAACTGTATCGCAGTTATAACTGGCTTTGCGGGGCAGTTAATCATCTTTCATACCAAAGCGAAACAATAGCACTGACCTCTCTCCTTCTCTCTCTCTCTCTCCCCCCCTTCTCTTTCTCTATAAGAGGCAGGTCTCTTGCCTAAGCAGCGTATTCGGCATTACACCCCAGCATACACTGCATGCATCTATCGTTGTACAATACAATGTACAATGTGCACTCTGCGCTGTCATAATTAACATCTAAGCAGCGATAAATGCAATTAGCGCTGCCAGCAGTCATTGACGTTGTCCCAGACCCACACCCAGGCCTAGGCCAGCACTTCCACTGGATTGTACTCCCATTCATTGTGCTGCTCTGGGGTTCATTGTCAGCTCACCACTCTCCTGCCCCCTCTAGATTGCCAGATAATAGAGATGCACTGCGCCCTCTGTTCACCTCTCTCTGTGTCAAATGTTAAAAAGCAACGAGTCGAAATTTTATTGCGTTTCCAGCGCATACATACGAACAAAAATTAGTTCCCCATTTCGGTGAGTATCTGTAAGATACACAGAGCAAGGCGAACAAGCAAACTAAACAAAAATGCTACAAAATAAACACTGCGTTTCACAATTCGTTGAAAAATGCCAGAAACACGCTGCAACTGCATGTGTAAACACTGCGCCAAAGGAAAAACAAAGAAAAATGGGGCAAAATTCTAACTGCAACATTATTGCAGTTGTTAAATTAATCAAATTCAAAGATATTTCATAGTGCAGACTACAAAAAAAGCTCCTGAATTGTACAATTGATATTTAAGTTTGGAATATTTCTCGATAAATTGAATTATGGGTAAAATTCGAGAAAAGATTTACCAATTACAATGTTAATATCTAATTTCAAAGTGTTAAAGAGTTCACTTTTCACTTTGATATCATTTAATTGCATAAACTTTACAGTACATAGAAAATTACCTTTTTTTGACAAGAAAATGTTGTTGAACTTATTAAAAGATAATGGGATTTCGCAATAATCTGTCAGTTTGATGTGGTTTTTTATGGTTTTCTTCTGGGAAAGTCTGCACTGTTAATTCACTTGGCCGACCCCAAAAAAGGCGACAAGAGGCGACAAGGCCTGCGGTGCATAAATCGCAATTTTCACGCATTCATCCAGCGAGGCGGACAGTCAGAGGAGGAGAGACAGGGAAGCCGACAGCCAGTTGGTGCTTTGATGTCTTCATGTCTTCTGGCAGAGTGGGGTGTCTCTTGAGTACACGAACCTGGCTCTGTGCGTGAAAAGCGGCTATTAAAAATGTTTGTCTCTTGACTTGCTGGCAAAGGCAATGCGCCTATTTTAAGTGCATTGGCTTGGCTAGCTTTGGCCTGCCCATGAATCTATCCAAACATATAAAAAACACACACACACACACACACATGCACAGTGTGTGCATTTGGTGGATCTGCATACAACGCCAACTGCACAGGTGAAAGTATTTAATTATGCGCCTGCCTGCATGACAAATCTCTTGGTGTGTTGTGTTTGCTGGTGGTCAGCAAAGTTGATGAATTGCGCCGACAACAACAAGAAAACAACCTTGAAAATGTCACGTTGCATTTGAAAAATGCGCTTTAATGAGAGACAGAGAGAGAGAGAGAGAAACACATCAAAGCAAGTAGCTGCCTTGCTGCCTCGGCTGCCAGGCAAATAAGGCTGGAAAGACAACACACAAAAATGTCGAGACCGGAAAGAGATCGAAAGACCAAATTCGTATATGTCGCTGTTCAATGGAAAACATATTGCAAGGCGAACCGGCAAAGCCAAACAAGCAAACATTTATCGAATACAAACAGAGTCTCGCTGTCTCTCGTATAAGTTGTTTATTTGCAAGCAAACACAGACTGATTCTCGAGTCCTTATGGACTCCAAGCAGCAAGACAAATGGCAAACATGTGTCACATCTTAAAGTCGCATTTCACTTTCAAATGCATCGCAGCAGAATCTCAGCAAAATCTTGGACAGGTTTATGACTTGGCCTGAAGTGCGTATGTCGTATACGTGCGTGTGCATCTGTCTCTCTCTGTGTGTGTGTGTGTGTGTGTGTGTGAGTAATGAAAGTGAAACGTGCCTTCGGCAACGCATCGAGTGCATTGGACGCCTCATTTAAGCTGCGCACATGCTGCGAATATTTGCCAAAGCAAATAATAATTGTTCTTTAATTGAGATACAGATACAGATACTCACACACACACACACAGCTGCAGCTGGCTAAAGATACGCAATTGTGCAGCTGCTTATTGTTATTGAAGTTTATTGCAGCGTTTTCCTTGCAATCGCGTGAAAGGCTTTAAAATCACTGCCATACACGCTGCGTATGAGTAATATTGCAATTGCTATCTTCCCATATAAACAAGTAAATAAATATACAAGTGTGTGTGTGTGTAAATATGTGTGTACTGGTGTGACTGTAAATTGCTTTTATAATTGCTCACTGCAAATAGTTTTCTAATTTCAATTCTAAACAACGCTGCGTATGATTAATATTTTAAAATTGTTTCTAGAAGTTTTGCAAAATAAATCACTTCTCTTTTATTAGTTGAAATTAATTAATCTCTACATTATTAAGCCATATAATTACTACAATAATCTTTTTTTTTTTTTTTCTTTTTTGAATCGAAAGTAATTTTAAGCGAACCCAACAAACAATTCAAAGTGCACTCGAATGAAAACCAAAAGTATTTTTATTCAATTTCTATTTATACATTTGTATTATTTTTCGTTAGTTTTTTTCGCTGGCATTTTCATTGCAACGGCAGCGCATGGGGCATATTGTTTCTCTTTTTTTAAACAATTTCCCGCCCCGCACTTTTCGGATGGCCGCACTAAAAAAAGACTAACAGAGCCGAAGGAAGCAAAAGAAGAAGACAAAGACGAGGCACTGCAATTGTACAACTGCAAATGCTTCGAGTTTTTCTCATGTGTTAGACAATTTCATTCGCAGTTAGTGCAGGCGGCGGTGCAAATATTTGCACAATCCTCGGCCCAGTGGCAAAGCAGCCTCAGTTTCTGCTGTTGCAGCAGCAGCTTCTGTTTCGTATTTTATTTCGGTTTCGGTCCTCTGGGCGCTAATTGAGTGAGCACACGCCGCCGCAGATAGACTAACAGACAAACAGACAGAGAGAGAGAAAGAGAGACTGACAGACAGAGGCATAGTCAGTCAGTTAGTTCGTCAGGCAGCCAGAGGAGAAATGAAAAACGCGACGAGGCCAGCAGCAAAATACTCAACAATACATGTAATGATCTATCTATCTATAAGTCTGTCTGTCTGTTTGTCTATCTATTTCTCTATGTGGGGCGTCTCTAAACTGACTGACAGACGAATGAGCATCGCTTCAGTTTCATTTTAGTATTGGTCATGCCTTTTGCCGCTGCGGCATGCAACAGCAACGCAGCACATGCTGCAACACACTCCATAAACTACAAGGAAGTGCTAGAGATAACATAAAGAAAAGAAAAACACACGCACATAAGTTAAAGGAATGCTTGATAGGGTATGCTCGACTCTATTTAATTGGTTGATCTATACAGTTGGAGTTCTTTATGCTTTAATGAGCTACCCCAACTTAAATTGTTCTACGCCTTCAAAGACTATCTATCACTGTAGCGACATGCACTATCTTTGTCGCACTTCATCGTATTACAGCGTGAAATTGTCATAAATACTTAATCCGATAAATTATATTTCATTAAGGGATTGCCGACGAAGACCGTCGTCGTGACCAGCATCATCGTCATCATCTTTATTGCTCGCATGATTATTTTATTATTATGTATTTCAGCTATTGAGGCATGTTGTTGTTGCCTCTGCCTGTAGTATCTGCTGCTGCTGCTGTTGCTGCTGTCAGACGGTTGACAGAATATTTCAAACCCATAAAATGCTTCTCCACTGATGTTTTTAGGTCGAATTTTCCATTGCGTGCGGTTAGTGAACTTTCTTGTGGCACAGTTTTCATTTTAGTTCAGATAAATGCGAAATTATTGCGTTGCATGATTGACGGACTGAATGATTGATTGAAGTACTGCACACACACACACACGTTTGTGCTTGTACATACATGCACATATGTTCACCCTCTCTGGCTATATTCAATTGCAATCGTTTACGTAAATGTCACGACATTTTGCATATTTTCGCAGCATTTCGTTTAAATTTAAATTGAAATTAAATTAGCCACAGCAAATAGAGTTGCGTAATTTGCAGTGTCAACAAGTTTTTGCTAGAGAGAATCGAGAATCGATAAATTGCCCAATTGGTTCTGTCTCTCTCCATCTCTCTCTCTCTGCCTCTCCCTCTCGATTGACACATTTTTCGCTACTATGTGTGGCATTTGCAATGCTAAAAGGAATTTGATTGCTGTTAATTAAAGTTGAATCAGAGGTTGCTCATCGGATTGCAATTATATTTTAATCTGATGTTTAGTGCAGTCTGACTAAACTCATTTCTATATTGATTGCTAATGGGGAAAGTAAATTGTATTGATTTAGTCATGCTTGGAAAATTCCTTACATTTATTTATTTATTTATTTACACAATTATTTATTTACTTATTTATTTATTTACATATTGACAGAAAATTTGGCAGCCCTAGCTCATATAGTCTCTGAGATCTAGGTTTTCAAACGCACAGACAAACATGGTTATAGCGACTAGACTGTTGATGCTGATTAAGAATATATATAGTTTGTGTTGTCTGCCACGCCTCCTTCTACCTGTTACATACATTTACTCTATGGGTAGCAGGTATAAATACTTAAGATATTTATTCATCTTTTGAATATCTCCAACAATTTATTCTTATTCGACAACGTAGTTGACTTTCAAAAACTCTTTTTTAAAAATGACATTTCTTTTCTTCATTTTAACACTTTATAATTGCCACTTTCGCACGCACGTGCAGCGTCTTAAGGGGCTTAGCGAGGTTCACCTTGCCTACAGCCTCTGATTGTTGTCGCTTTTTATAAACTGTTTATAATTGTTGAGTTTTTTTCTGGCGTGTTTTATTTTATTTCTGTTTTTTGGCTATAAAATTGTCAGCTACTTTGCCAAAATAGGCATTACAAATAGCGTAGGCGTGGCACCATCTACGCCCACCAGCGCTCTCAGAAACGAGTCTAAGTTTACACACACACACACACAGAGTGAGACTGAAACTCATTCACACTCCCAGACACATTCGATATTTGGACATCGCGTGTGCAGATTTCGGTTGCGTTGGCGTGTGCTCAACCATTTCTGGAACGCGCTCTCTGATTCATTGGCCAGATTCCATGGCGCGCTGCACAATGTTATTTTCTAGCTGTTGTTGTAATTATTGTGGCTAGCAATGCTTGCTGCCATTAGTCGCACGAGTTGGCCATGAACCACTGACGACTTTTCTAGTTTTTGTTTGTTTTTTTCTCAACTCTAAATAATTTTGTATTTGTTGTTGCTTTGTGCCACTAATTAAGCAACTGTAATAAGTAAAAGTGCTTTAGTTTAGAGTTTTAATAACATATGGAAGACCTTTACTGATGAGTGAGCTGTAAATATCTGCAGATTTAATTGAGTTTTCGTATAGAAGAGTTGTATAGTTAACTTGTTTATTTTCCTCTATTGTTCTAGTATTCGTTATCCTACTATATCTTCGCGGATTATATATGTGATTGTAAGTTGTTTTCTTTCGTTATTAACATTAACTCTTCTTATATGATTGGGGTCTTCTGGCGGTTTCTGGACTTCCTTGATGATGCTGATTGAATATATATACTTTATATGGGCTCGGAGCTGTCTCCTAAGGTGCGTTGCAACTCCTGGCCAAAATAAATATATCCTCTGCAAGAGTATAATAAATAAACTGCCATCGTTCCCTATTCTGACTCCTTACTAAAATATTTGTCTTATTCTCTATATATCCAACATATTATGAATATCTTGCGACATATTGTCAAATCAATTCACTGCGCAGGTTCCTCTGAACAAGTTTCCTTCAATTAACGCACCCATTGACGTCATTGGGGGACTGCTCGAACCACCGTAGCCAACAAGTCGCCTCCAATCCGATTTTGGAAGCATCCGAATTGCATTTGTGTGTCTGCTTTGCCAATATCCGCTGGCGATGCATTCAAGCGGCAACAACAACAGCAACATTAAACCTAACTAAATAAAATGTACAACAACAACAAAGTCACTCAGAACGAACGTCAGAATTGAGGTTCGCGTAGCTATGGCTGTGCATGGAGTAGATGCTTCTCGCATGGCTGCTCCTTCCCTCGTGCCCTCCATCGTCCGCCCAACGGCAACTTCCGCTGTGCAAAAGCTCAGGGCAGCACACGAAAACAAAAACAGAAACAACAACAGCAACAAAAAAGAGAATAATAACTGTGCCACGTTGGGGTTAAGTGCAAACGTCATAAACGGGCCAGAGTCGTCGCTCCACTTCTTTCACTCGGTTCCCTTTCAGTCTCCCTCTCTCTCTCTATCTATCTCCCTTCCACTTTGCTCTGCTCTGCGTTGCCCTTTAACTGTAAATTGCTGTGTGTACATAGTTTAGTTACCTTTCAAAAGCAACGCACAAAGCACAAAAGCAAAGCACAAAACAAAAATGATTCATGCGCAACAGCAACAACAGCAACTGGCTTGCATCTCTTGGCCAGGGAGCTTCTAAAATGGTTTTCCAATTATCCGCAGAGAGACAGAGAGAGAGAGAGGGAGGGAAATAATGCCCATGGCCACGCCCCCTTTATTGACCACAGACTTTCCAATTGATAATCAAGAAACTGAACCAAAACGAGCCAAGCCAATTGGCCAGAAAGTTGCAATCAGAAAGGCTTTCATTGCCCTGCATTGGATGCCCGCTCCATATAAGGCATATTAGCTCGGATCGATGGATCGATGGGGTCGCTTGATCCACACAATGATTGCACAGCTGATTCGGTTCGGCCTACAATTTAGTTGGTCAAGGTTCTGTTGTGCCGCTATTTTGGACGTGCTTATCGCCCCCAAAGCGATCCCTTTGCGGAGTTGCCTTTACTGATATCATGCGGTGCTTTTTTGCTTTCTTTGATTTTGTTTTTGTTTTTTCTTACTGTTTTTTTTTTATTAATTATTTCCACTTTTATGGCTGTGCTTATCGCTATCAGCGAATTGTGCATAGGTGTGCAAATAGCCCGCACTCTATACAGCCTTATATGTCGAGGAAAATCAATATTGAAACGGCGCCATACGTAGACGATTAGAATTAACTACAAATTACAGCAACGTCGATAAGGTCTCTGGGAATTGATTAAACGTGCGATTGTGTCGTTCAGTTTGTACTTCTGTATTCCGTTTGAATTAATGCGAGCGAATTGTTCATTTAAAATAATCAAAAATGTAAATGAGCCTGACTCGAGTTTCTGCTCTATACATACTCATTAAACTGGCTAATTGGTGATATATTTATATCGAAATATATATAGTTACATGTGTATTCTTCAATATAACATCATTTTTCAACTGTCTAACATATCTTGAAATATGCAAACATGTGTTCATTCTTCAAGCTTAAGTTCTCTTAATAGATTATTCTTTTAGAAAAGTATTTCTACTATTCTCTATAGACTACACACACCTTTTTGCATTAGTATAATCACACTCATTATGCAGCTTATTCATCGCAATTATAAATCAATGAGGCAATAGAACAGCGTGAGCAATTAAAGCCAGGCAAAGGTACATCAATATATGTATACATATGTATAAAGCACAAAGATTCGTTTGCTTGTAATTATTATCTTCATTGAGAGTGCATGAAATCTGTTATATAATCCAGTTTCAAGCTATTTCCTTGATTTCTTTGAATCAACTGGAGCAATCGACTTCTTGATTGCTCAGGTATTATTACAGGGGCGTTGAGCTTCCAATCAGAGAGAGACCCACACACAGGTACACCGCAAGGCAGCAATTGCAGGTAGGTGGGCAGGCCCAAGTCGTGGCCATCATGCATTTATAAACATATACTATATGTAGAGTGCTATAAATGGGTTTAGAAAAGCATAGCGTAGCATAGCTTTGCATGTTCTGCCCGCCCCAGAAACGGTTCCAATGTAAACACATTCAATCTATGTGTGTTTGTTGGTCTTTTCATTCTGATGGCAATGACCTATGCGTGGCATTAACAAATCACCGTCTACCTATGTACATTTGTATATATGTGAGTGTACATAGGTGTACATATGTGTATGTATGTATGTTCCTCTCTCTCTCTGTCTGTTAGCCATAAATAGCCAGAGCCATCAAACATTTGGCAGTTAACAGAATTTTGTGTTTCGTAATTTGTTGCTGACTTCTGCGGTTCAATAAACTTGCCCCACCACACACACAGACACACACTAAAACCGAGTAATGTATTATAAAATGCGAAATTAAAAATCTAACTATTTTATAAATCTGTGTGCGCTGTGTACCGAAAATAATTCTGAATAAAAACCGCGCGGAAAAATTGTACAATTAATTGTGAATGAAAACAAATACAAAAAAAAAAGGTACAAACCACAGGAAGCGATAGAAAACAGAGAGAATAACAACAAGAACGCAAAGGGGCAGCACACAACGCACACACACAGCGGAAAACGTTGCAAATATCTCTTGGATTTCATTCGAGCCATTGACGTTGGCAACAACAAACGGCCAAACGGCGCCAGGGCAAGAACCAAAGAGATAGAAGAAGCAGAACTTAGCCACCCAGCTAGAACCAAGCGAAACCCAGCCCCATCGACAGCCTCAGCCACAGTCACATGCAATCGCAAGCTGCGCCGTTTTTCACGCTAAAATTAGCAGCAAAGAACAGTGATAACCGCTAATAAAGATGCTGGCAGTCACGACTAACGGATGCGCTATAGGTGCTTATAAAAAACTGAAGACTTTCAAATAGAAATGCTCTATATTCTGTGAATAGTTATACATATCATATAGTTAACCAACCGATAGCTCTACATCTTTTATATCCCTTTGATAAAAACCTTAAGAACAACAACTACAGTCTTAGCTAATCATCGATAGCATGAGATCATTTCTGAGAACAGCATCTGTTTAGGTTTCTATAAACAAGCAATTAAATTACTACAAATACAGGGTATATACATATATACATAACTTAAAGAAATAAATGCGAATTTTCACTTGAGGAAAGTTTTGATTCGATTTCGCAAACGTTTTCGGTTTGTTTATCGCATTGCGAGGCATAAATAAGTTGAATTTCTTTCTCTTTCTCTTTCCCTCTGAAAAGTGAAGCGCACTTCCAAGGCAAACGCCCTACGATATCGGTCAATGAGAAGAAATCAATTGAAATGCAATTAAATCGTACGAGAAATGAAATTAAAACCTGCGTAATTATAAATAGAATTTGTCACTCGCAGAGTTTCGATTTCGTTGCGATATATAGCATATAGTATTTCGATTGGCCCAATAAACTTTGCACCTCTCTCTGTCGAATTTGGCATGTGGCCAAGAAAAAGCGTCAAACGTCGTCGTACTTTGGCTAATTGAAACGCACACAGGATCAAAAGAGAGAGACAGAGAGAGAGCGGGAGAGGGATAAAGAGAGGGAGAGGGAGAAGGTAGCGACATTTGTTACCCACTCGGACGTAGATTGATAACGCACAGACCCTCTATATAGCGTTCAATACTCAATCAACTGTGTCAACAGCTGGCAGCTGCGATGGGTCAAGCTATGAAATCGACACCTTCGCTTCGACACTTGTGCGCAACACCTGAAGCCAGCAGCGATTGACCTTGACGGCGATTACTATAGACAAAGCACAGGTAACTGGAGGTGTAAGGGGAAGGTGTACAAACTGGTGTAGAAGTCAATTAACTTAAGAGTTTTGCCACGGAAACCGCAAAGGGATCATCCAAAGTAAAATGGGTTACTTGATAATTATAGGGTATACATGTATAACAACCTCAAATTGGTTTATTAGCTCACCTTAAATTGCAAAATTGACTGAAGTTTAATGTTGAAACTAATTGATTATTTCGTTTGCTGCAAAGAGAAGAAGACAAACGAAAGAGAGACAATTAATAACAAGCCAGCAAAATGTGCTGAGACATAAATTAACTGGGTATTATATATGATATATAGTTAACACTTATGATTACGTGGCATCTACTAGTCGCACACCACGCTCACCTTTCAGCTATTACCTGTTTGTGTTTTTTTTATTAATTCGTGTATTAGTCAAGGTCTCATCTAAGTGAACGTACGTCATTCCTGGCAATATTCATCCTATAATTAGTAAATGTGATTCACTTGACCAAAAATGAAACAGAAATCACTTTCCTAAACAAAATTGTTCCTCGAAAGATTCCGGCTAACTTTGGCGGATATTGTCCGGCTGTCCAATTGACATGCACTCAAAGAAATTTCTATTTATAGATTCACATTTATTTATTTCATATTGTGAAAATCAGCCATACTTTTCCGCCATATTCGACGGCCTGTCAACACCTTTTCAAATTGTTCGTGCAGGCCGTGAAACTGTTTTCATTGGCCTTGTTCGACGTGGGGAGAATTGGCATTGCATACAGACAATTGCAGAACAATACTGTCTGTGTAGCTGTTGTTGTTACTGGCATTCAATCAAGATATTGACAACCTTCCAGACGTACCGCCACCAAGCCAAACACTCATGTCACTGGCCGTGTGGACAGACAGACGTGTGTCTATCTTTGTGTTATATCAATACTTTACAATGTTTTGTCAATAAATATTGAATATTGACTCTTGAAAGTTTTCAAATTGTTGTACTAATCGCTGGCAGTATTTTTGAGTAAATCTTCTTCTTATTCATAATATCTGTGGTGTTTTAAATTGATCAAATTGATAAAATTTGTTATTTTGTATTTTGTAGAAGAGAAAAATAAGTTTTCAACAATAAATGTTATTCCACAAAATATTTTTACAGGATATAAAACCTTCTTTAACGTGCCACATTACCTTTCTTCCGTTATCTTCAATATATTTGAAATATTCTTGACTTAAATAAAAGAAAATGCCACTAATCCCAACTTGGGGCAACCTACTTAAAGAGAACTTCGTGGAGGTGCACTTTATGGCAAATTCCAAACTATTAAGTAAGTTGGTACCTGAGCAAAGGGGAAGCACTTGCATTCCCTTCCCTTTCCTCTCCCCTTTACATTCCCTCAGTCAAGCGCGAACTGAACCTAGTCGGGCCGAGCCGGGCCCAGAAGCTGTCGAAGCATAAAAACTTAATCATATTTACAGCACAGCTAAATGACTGAATGAGTAAGTGAATGAATGAATGAACTAACCAGTGAGTGAGTGCACGAGTGCACGAGTGTATGAGTGAATTGTGCTCCGTCAGAGAGGTACGCCTGGCTGGCTTGGCTGATTTGCATGGTTTGTTCGCGATAAATTTTCAAAATATACTGGAAAACTGGGCTCATATTAAAGGCCAAAGAACGAGTAACGTGACCAGCCGAGTGTTGTTGTTGTTGTAATAATATTTAAAAGACAAGTGCATGAGTGGAAATTAGTGGGGTACAACAACAAGTTCTAATTAAGCTTGAACCAACGTGGTAAACATGAAAACACAAGGAAAATGAGTGAAAACTTCACAGAAAAACAGTAAAACGAAGCGAAAGAGCTACAGGTCATGGTCATTACTGTCAGCTGGGGACATGAAATTAATTAATAATGCTTGTACACCCTTCACCCCTCTACCTCTACTTGCTGGGCTAAGGTGTGTCCAATTGCCTGACAGCCTCGTCTAAAATATGACATGGAAAATGGCCATTTGTGTCCGTTGTGAGCTCAGCACCTTCTCGATAGAGCGCCGTGTGAAAGTGTTTGCTGAACATAGAGACTTGCGGCCAATTGACGCCTTCACTTGTCCAATGTTTGTGGCGATAAAAATGTGATTAATAATGAATGAAAAGGCACACACACACGCACAGTCACGTGAAAGGCATCGCCAAAGAAATCGAAGAGAGGCCTTCAAAAATTGAACTCTTTGTAATGAGAGCGATAAGCAATTTTTGCGGTTTCAATATACAATACTTGAATGTTTATTGAAAAAGAAAGGAAACCTCAAACATGTCATTGATAACATGGCACCAGTTTATCCAATTTGTTTGGCTTTTACTGTGTTAGAATTTTAATATTAATTACGAACATGCGCACGCTTTTGTTAGGGTGGTGGTGTTGGTAGAGGAGCAGGAGGATTACTTAGACCTGATCGAATTTCAAATGCATGAAGCCACGCAATTTATTACGCAGACACAGCTGGAGGAACCAAACGAAACTCTGCAGTCGGAAGCACCTGATTGTAAGATACCCTATGTCTTGTATTGAAAACCCGTTAAAAATAGCCTAAGACATAAACTTCTATTGCCCATTGCTCTCTGACTTTTACACACATAAGCAGCCACACGCACAGTAAAGCATAGAAACAGGGGCAGGTTACTTATTCAATAACTGCTGTGTTTATGGTCCAATCGAAATGAAATTTGAAAGAGAGATAGATATTATAGTCAGCTAAGTATATGCCGAAGTCGGAAAGTTATTTGATTTATATGATACTTACAAATCTAATTGAAACATTTAATTATTTACTTGCGTGGGTAGAGGGCATAGCACACAACATTTGAAATAAACTTAATGAACTGATAGTATACAGGAACTTCCATGCCAAATTTGGTGTCACTAGTTTTTATAATAACTGAGATTTCGACGTTCAAGCGGACAGACATGGCTCAATCGACGCGTCTTATGATCCTGGGTCTGCCACGCCTTTTGCTGCCTGTTACACACAATTGCATAAAGTATGTATACTCTTTCATGATAATTTTCAATGGTCGAAGGGTATAAAAATACAAATACGTTGAGTGATACATGATAGACTTGCTAATAAGATCAGTACATATTTTCTACCTAGAATACATACACAAGTATAGTTTAATTAACTCATCGATAATGGCTAAAGCTTCTATGTGTATTAACTTGATATAGATTAAATTTCTTAGATAATTCTAAATACTGATACTAATTCACTGACACACGATGAATTTAGCAATGATTCTATATAACATATGATCGTATACATGTTATTCAAATTGTTATTGCGTGCTGTCATCAATTATCATCGTTAATTATGCCATGTACTCCAGAGTTCCCATTGAGTGCTGAGCGTGGAACACTTTCAATTATCTTATCAACGCTCAAAGCCTTTCGGCAATGGAAATGCCCTAAAAAGTGGCAAGAACTTAACTGAAATACCGCGTTGAGCTGTTGTGTCCTCGCCTTGAGTGGCAAGTGGCAAGTTGCAATTGCTAGGAATGCTACTTTGCAACAGCAGCAACAACAATAAAACTGACAACTAATGCCACAGCATCGTCGTCACCGTTGTCGGCAGAGTTCAAGCAACGGCCGCGACGTCGTCGTTTAAATGCAAATAAAACGAAGCGTGAGATGCGATGTACATATGGCACGAAGTACGAAGAAGTACTCAACACTCTCGCACTTAGTTATTGTTATCAGACGTGACGGCGCGATGCGAGTTGAGTCCTGAGCTGTGCTGTGCAGCATGCATAATGCAGTTGCTTGTCTTCTTGTCATTTAGTTGCCACTATTGTTGCTGTTTTTATTGTAGTTGCCATGACTTTTTGCTGCACAAGTTCATCAACCGAAGCATCATCGTCTTCGTCTGGGGCAATTAACTACAAATGTTGGGTATACAAATATACCACTCTATATACACAGACATGTCGGTACATGTTTATAATCTCAGCTATTGTTGATCGACAGTTCTCAGGGCTGATCATTCAACGCAGACCATTGACAGTGGGTGTCTTTGATTCTCAAGTCTGTGTTAAATTAGTTCCTTTCACTTTCTTTAAACAAGCAAATAAAACTAAATCAAATAATTAACTTTTTAAGCTGTTATAAGTAATGATAAGCTTTATTTCTAGACTTGGTCGGATGACTTAAAGTATTTATCAATTTATATCTTTTTTCATATTCATATTTATTTTGACCCAATGATGTCATTTGCTGCAATTGTTCCAGTTTTCTTTTCTTATTTTGCCCTTTTGGCTTTGAGATTTCTGCGGTCTTGCCAAAACACATTGTACTTCCCACTTCTTCCGACTTCTTTGTGCCGGATTTATGGTGGTATATAGTCTATATGTGTACAGTACATATAGCAATTGTTTCTTGTGTGCACATTTGACTGCAGTTTGCTTATCGACACAGAGTTCTCTCTCCCTCTCTCTCTCTATCCCTCTCTCTCTTTGTCTTTCTCCTTGAGCACTTTTTGCCCTGAATTTACATTTGTCTCCCCCTCTGTTCTTTTACGCTAATGGCGCCCGTGAATGACATTTATGTTTATATTTATGTTCTAGTTTTTCTGTTCTTGCACCTCTGCAGTGTAAACATTTGTGTCCAATAAGGCAGCACACATGCATGCATACTTAAACATAATATTATACATACTGTATATGTATATGAGTCATTTGTGTGCATGTTCATGCATGTTCGCATAAAACATATCTCCGAATGACTTGAAGGCTAAGAGTTTGTCATTTATAATGCAATTGTGACATATAGAAATAAACATTTATACATACATACATATGTATATCATCTGGAACATACTGAGAATGAGCAGACATATTGGAATATAAATAAACTTTATATGGTAAAGACCAAAACAGTTTCTTATTTTGAGACATAAATAAACACAAATACAGAAACCCAATACAACATACATATTGACAGTTACTTTAATAACTTAACGTCGAGAAGTTAAGACAGTTTCTTATATTAATTTTGACAAGTTAATTTAATATTATAGTCAGTGCTATATATAGCAATGACTATATAATTTGATTAACTCACCTTGTTAACTAAAACTTGAATTAAAAAGTCTGTTGAATTTTCGATACTGCTGTCGTTTCGATACGTTTGTAATATAAAGAGTTATTTATTAACAACACGAAATCCGATAATGACAACATAAACAAATAGAAAAAGAATTGAAATAAAGGAAATTGTTTGCGCAGAATAATACGAGAAATGGAAAACCGGTTGCAGTTTTTGTTTACACCGCGCGGCGAGCGACGAGAAGAGAATAGTTAAAAGGGAATGAAAAGAAGTTGGCGAATGGAAATCAATAAAACAAACACAGTCAGCAGCAGCAGACAGACAGAGCAGAAAGAGAGTGCCATAGAGAGAGAAAGAGAGAAGGGAAGAGCAGACAGAAGTGACAGGCAATAGCAGAGACCGAAACTGAAACACACATGGAAATGGAAAGCAGGCGCTTTTGGGGCGTTGTGTTTGTTGTTGTTTGCTTCCTCATCTGCACACAGCCGGCGGATGAAACGAACGCAAGAAGTGGGGGAGGGGGGAGGGAGAGGGGCACACGGGGCAGCGAATGGGGTGGCGACGGCAGCGGCGGCGGCAACGTCGATGGCGTTTTTCGGTTAATTTAACAAATAGGCGAGATTGTAACTGTGCGCACTTGTGTGTGTGTGTGTGATGTGCGTGTGTGTGTGAGCAGGATGCGTATGCAGAGCCAGTCACCATTGCCGCCGACAGCTGAGCGAGTATTTAAAATGAATCATCTGGTTTGCGCCTTTTGAACGAAAGATATGAAAAGATAAAAATGTGCTGCACACACACACAGGCAGAGCAACACTCTTTCGCCCACGCACACACACGCAGAATTGAATGTAAATATATGTATTTTCATATGCGTTATTTTGAATTCCAGACACGAATAGTAAAATATTTATATTCTTTATGCAGCCCCGCGCTGATAGCTCCTCGATACAATGCGGCACATACGGCGCGGCGCTCGTTTCGCGGCGACGACAAATTCTGCTTTGCGGGCGGCAGCAGAAGCAGCAGAGGCAGCAGCAGCACGCGTTGGTCGTTTTCATCCGTTCTTTCGACGTTGTTTCGCTTTTTGTTGGTCAGCAGCCAGGCGACTAAGTATTTCGTTTCACTGTTCTGACACACACACATACGCATACACACACGTTGATCGAAATGTATGGGGCTGCACCGCTGTTTCACTTTTAGCATTCACATCAAATTATATAACTGTGCATGTGCATTTTATTTCGTTTTCATTCCACATATATCACTTCTGCTTTGCTGCGCTTACACTTGTTTTGATTTAAGCACTGGCGATAAAAAATCGTGTCCACGAACTTCAATGGTTTTTTTTCGACTGCACTTATGTTGTGCACAGTGTGACCAAGTATTATAGGTGTTAAATTACCAACAAAATACCAAATCAGTTTGGCAGTGCAGACTGTTAACAGTTGAAACAAATAGCAGATATATTTAATAGTCGTTTGAATTACAAAATTAAAAGAGAATTTATGTGTTTTATACAAAATATTTTTGTTATAATATTTGTAATAAAAGTAAATTTTTTACATTAATGTAAAATTAGCGTAATTTTCTAAACACAATTCAAATATTCTTTTATTAACAGTTAACAGCATGTTAATCTGCCGCTGTAAAAACATCTGGTTTTGTTGTGTGGCGTGGGAACTAGTTCTCACGAACGACAACTTCAAACTATCGTGGATCATTTTCGCCAACAATATTTTTAGCAAAAACAAAAAATGGTAATTATATTTTAATACAAATTTCGAATGTATGTAAGTACCAAAGTTCGACTTCAATTGCGCTCACTTACAGTTCTCATTGTTGCACAAAGAGGAGAACGCTCACGAAAATGCACTCTGGGCATGCGCCTGGGGACGCGACCCCGAGCCGGCAAGCGCTGGCGATGAAAACACTCCGCCAGAGGAGGAAAATCCATTTGATTTCGACAAAAAGGAACCGAAACCAAATGATTTTATAGTTACTGGTGGCCTAGATGATCTCGTCAAAGTGTGGGATGTGCGTGAGGATAACACATTGAAACTACGACATCAGTTGAATGGTCATGCGCTTGGAGTCGTCTCTGTTGCAGTCAGCTCCGATGGTCAAAGTAAGTGAAGTGCAAGAGCAGAAGTAGCAGGAGATAGATTAAAGGTACACTGCTCCACAGCCATTGCCAGCAGCTCGCTGGATTCCAGCATGTGTCTGTGGAACGCCAGGACAGGCGAGAAGAAACACATGCTCACATTTGGCCCTGTCGACTTGTGGACTGTGGGCTTCTCGCCGTGCAATAAGTATGTTATTTCTGGACTGAACGATGGCAAGATCTCAATGTACAGTGTGGAAACTGGCGAGGCAGAGCAGGTGCTGGACGCACAGAATGGCAAATACACATTAAGCATAGCATACGTAAGTACCAGCCCCGATTTCCTACATCCTTCGTTCATTCATCATTCTATTTTCATTTCTAGAGTCCCGATGGTAAATATATTGCCAATGGGGCAATTGATGGCATTATTACCATCTTTGATGTGGCCGCCGGAAAAGTGGCACAAACTTTGGAGGGACACGCAATGCCCGTGCGCAGCCTGTGCTTCTCACCCAACTCGCAGATGCTGCTTACCGGCTCGGATGATGGTCACATGAAGCTCTATGATGTGTAAGTCTAGAGAGTCGAAACAGTCAATCAATTTCTTAACACTCCCAAATTTCAGTGCACATTCTGATGTGGTTGGTACGCTGTCTGGCCACGCCTCCTGGGTGCTGTGCGTCTCCTTCTCCGAGGATGGCAAACACTTCGCCAGCTCGTCCAGCGATCGCAGCGTAAAAGTCTGGGATACAGCGGAACGCAAGTGCCTTAATACCTTCAATGAACACACAGACCAGGTGTGGGGGGTAAAATACAGTCCCGGCAACGACAAAGTCATCTCGGCTTCGGAGGATAAGTCTCTCAACATCTACTACTGCCCACCAAATGCCATTGTGTGATTATGATTGTAAAATAAATCATAGGTTTAATTTATAACAAGTATTTAACTATGAAGACTGTCGTAGATTAGATCATTGTTTCTAACTAGGCTTTACTACTGTCTTTCTCCTCTGGAATCGGCTTTTCATTGAGCAACTTCCGCTTGGCCTGAGACAGCCACTTTTCCTTGAACTGCTTGTCAGGTATATACACACTAAAGGTCTTGAAGTAGTGCAGAATGTTTACTGCAAAGGAAGAGTGTTATAACTAATCTGTATCCTAGTTTAAAAATCATTCAATCAACTTACCAACATGCGGTTCCTTCAGCTTGTAATCATCGGCAATTTTCTTGGCCGTCCACGTTTCTGGATCTTGCTGGTGATCGTTGATAAACTGCAATGCCTGTCGCAGGGTACAGTGACCGTGCAAGACGCGTGTGGGTTCCATATATCCGTATTCGAAATCTATGGGAGCTGTGCGTTCCAGTGGCAAGGGTCGTTTTATTGTTTCCTCTTTTAATTGTTGTTCCTTGCGCTCAATGACACGGTTAATCTGTTAGTGGAAGAGGATTAAGCTAAGTTGTGCTTTTGGTATACCCTTATTTAACCCACAAATTGATCCTGCGATGTTACATAAACATCTTTTAGTCGTGTGTCTAAGCTGGCGTCCTTTCTACTCAGATTGTCCACAATATTGGGATCCACTGTGGATAGAAAACATATTTAAAACCTGTCAACCACACTGTTTATATGAACAATAAGTACTTACTCTCTAGGGTTCTTTCCATGTCACGCAGATTGGACTCGTATTTGGGTGCCGGAACGGGTTTCTCGCGTTCCAGCACGCGATGTGCTCGATTCTCAACATTGAATCGATTGGCCTTTCGAGCCACCACTGACATGACCTTTCCCATGTCGAAATTATTTGAAATTAATTAATAATTTCCTTCAGATTAGTGTTTTGGGCGAGCCCAAACCAAAGTGGAAATAAACGAATAACATTTGTAAACATAACCAACAAAAAGGTGTTGGAAAACACCAAATACAGTGCTGTTAAGCTGCCAGACCAACAAGTGCTGCAAACAGCTGCGGACAGTGCTGCACAGTGCATATTGCAAAACCAAAACAAACCGTTGAAACAAGCAAAGGAAATAAACAAATATAATTTAATTTTAATTTACAATAATAAATGATGATGTCGTTGCGTGGAAGTCTACGGCTTTGCACACGCACGAGAAGCTTTCGCAATGTGTTTGCCACCCGCTACCAGAGCACCAAAACGAAGCGTGCCCAACATGCCGAGCGGATGACACGCTATAGTGCCGAGTTTCCAGAGAAGCTGCTGTCCAAGAAACAAAAGGCTGCGACGCACATGTATGTGGCCAATGCACAAATAGCACAGCAAATTGATGATTACCTGGATCCACATCTACGTCAATCAAACTGTGATACTGTTTTGGAAATAAACCCAGGGCCAGGTCACTTTACCCGCAGACTACTCGACCGGGAGAATCAGTTTCGTAAGATCATTCTGGTTGAGCAAATGGATCATTTTATGCCGCGTCTACAAGAAATGCATGCCTTATATCCAGACCGTGTCAAGGTGCGTCAGGGCGACTTTGTTGGCCTCGGAAAACTGGGGTTCATTGACAAAATGGACAGTGGAACACGCGTAGCTGACCTGCTGACCGATGTTTCGCAGCGGCCTTTTAAAGAAGGTAAGTGCTAGTTTCTTTCTTAAGCCTGATAATCATATTCTTCTTGGATTTTTTAAAGATATCAACATGCTTGTGTGTGGCGCCGTGGGATCGTATGCGTTCTTCAAGCACCTGGTTAGCTCCCTCATATTCCAGCAAAGCCTCTATAGCTGGGGACGTTGTGAAATGATTCTGGCACTACCCCCGCCAATTTATATTGTGGGTATTGTGATGAAAGATGACCCCCTGTCCACTTACTAATTCTCTTGCATCTTCTCTTCAGCATTTAACCTGCTCCAATGATATCGGCTATCTGATGTATAGATCTTTATCCGTGTTGTTCCAAATACTCTTTGAACATCGCTTTATAGCTAAGGTGCCGCGAGAGCAGTTTTTGCCAGTTCAGCAGGACATAAATCTGAAAAAGGCCAGTAAACTATTCAAAATCAAGTCCATTAATCCAGAGTACTTGTATCTGGTCAAGTTTGTGCCCCGTCGCAATCTGCATGAACTGTGTCCGATCCAGGATCTACCCGCCCTTTGGTTCTTTATAAAGCAAAACTTTATAAGTCGGCGCAATCGAATAATTCCCAATCTGGAGTGAGTTTAATTGATGAATCTATTAGGATATCCATTTAATAACTTAAGTTTGTATACAGAAAGTGGGTTCCTGGCTGCGGGCCACGGCTCATAATTAATCACAATGCCACCAGGCCAGTCTCATTCCTGCATAACGATGAATCTGAGCAGGACTTACCACAATACTCTACTAAGAGTACCACAATGAGCACCAGTGATTATTTTCCCGGCATCAATATATACACCCAGTTTGGAGATCTTACGCCCAGTCAGGTGCTGACGCTGTTCACCCAATTCCGCCAGTGGCCTGAGTACAGTGAAAGCTCATTCCTGGCATCTATGGAGAATACGCTGCTCAAGTTGGAATCAGCCAATGATGAGCAGAGCCTGGACGATGCTGTCAATCTGGCCGAAGAGGATGACATAACCAGCGAAAGTGTTGATGACCTGCTCGAACCCGTCGACGAACTTGCACCGAACCCAGCCAAGAGTCGCAGAAAAGTAAAGAAAGCCGAGTAAATTTGAGGTCTTTATGGTTGATTCATTGTACATACATAAGTAATTGTTTTTGTTGCTTTAAGCTAAAAAATTAATAACGTTTGTTTACAATTATTGACTTGACCCAGTTTTATTGTGATGCCGGACAACGGCCTTGGGTGTCCAGCCGACTACCGCGTAAGCATTTCTCGGCCAATTCAATAAAGTAATCAGCAGGAGCAACTTCTTGCACGTCGTCCGAGTCGGAGAAGCGTGTGGCAAGCTGCATCGATAGCTGCACACAGTCCACCATGAGGGTCTTTGGATTGACTCCCAAGACGAAAGTCAACTCCTTGTTGGGACAGGGATTGTCACTCTCCTTGGTGCTGCCAAACTGATAGCACTTTCTGTTTATCATGAAATGTCCATCCTGACGACACGGGTTCGGCACACACTCCGGTATGGACTTCTCCTTGTACAGCACGAGCATTTCCCCCACCTTGCAGGGGCCTTGCCTATATGATGGATAGCAAGCATCGGTTTCGGGGTAATATATGGCCGCTAGGTGTGGGAATTACACGGCAACGAGTAATGTTGGTTATTTTTAATCATTAACGTTTATATTATGTCATCGTTTACCTGGGGCGCAATCGCATATCCAGTCATTGAGCTGATCTCCCGGGTAGAGAAGTTGGTAGCGAGCACAGCGTGCGGGGGAATAGAGCGGCTTACGACCCTGCGGGTACGAGAATGAGAGAGAAAGTGTGTGTGTGAGTTCTTGAAATAGTCTAGCCTAGCACTTTGGCTTGGTCTCGCCGTTATCAGTTGTTAAGGTCGGTCTTACCGCAAGATTCATTTTTTTCTTATCAATGTCTGCCTCCTCTACATACACAAGCTGTGCTTTTCCTACACTAATAATGACAACAAGAAACAACGCACAAACCATAAGAAGACGCAGCTGATACATATTGCTGTTTTGATTTTTAATTGTTTATCTAAATATGCAAAATAATTCGCGTCTGGCGCGCTTTAAACTGGCTCTTCTTTTGGGATCTAAGTTTGCTGTTCGCAGTAACCAGTCGGCACAGCGTATCTCTTCGTACTGATCAGTGTGTCGGCGAGCTCTGGGAAATACACAACGAGCTCAAGCTTGACATTGATGCAAAGGCCCCACCTACACACATACACACACCTACCAGGTCCGTAGCTTAAGGGCGTGCAGGGTGTGCGGAGCACAAGGGTGTCCTCAACTGCATCCACGGCTCTAGACTACTATGCAATGAAAGATTTTTAAATGGATAGTTAAATTTCTTTAATGAAAACAAAGCCATTAATTTTAAAGCTTTAATTTAAAACGGAACCCACCAGAAGTTTTGCACAACGGCCCCTAAAACCGTTGCTCCGGCCCTGAGACATACACTCATATTTTAACTAATCAACACATGCAAATATTAACGATCATGTTAACAGTGCAGTGTAAATGGCCAAAAATGTTAAAATTCTGTTAGGGCTGCCAGCCTACTGTGAAAAACTACCCAACGACTTATAAATACTATAGAGGTTTAGAATTATAAACCTATATCTAGTTTGCTTACATTCTTTATTGTTACAAAAATAAGTCATTGCTCAAAACATTTGTTAAATTAAACGTACACCTTAAAAAATTCAAATCGTAGAATGCGGTGATTTTGGCAACCCTGACAATTACATTCAGCTGTTTTTTTGTATACATATCAATAACGCAGAAAGCAGAAAAAACAAGAATACCAAGGAAAGAAATCTTGAATTTATAGAAGAAATAGTTAATTTTTACAAATATGGATGACGAAGAGCCCACAGGTAAAATGAGAAAACCTTTCTCACTATCAAAGCTATTGAATATTACAAAACTAATGCGCAGAAATCGATGAAGCAACCTCGAGCAATGCAACTGCAGTTGCAGCAGACCTTCAGGTGCCCGAGGCAGGGCCAGAGGAGCAAGAGCTTGCAGCAAATGACGATGCAGATGGGGCCGCAATCAGTGCAATAGATGCCGTTGCAACGGCACAGGAAAACAATCGAGCGCGATTGGAAAACATGCTCGAAGAAGTGGACAGTATGTTCGAAGAGGTCAGCGGGCTGATGGTAGATGTCACTGACCTTATGCGACGTGCCAATGAGCTGAGAGAGGAGGCAGAGACGTTCACACCTCCGCCTCGAGCTGAACGGATCGAGGAGGAGCAGGAAGCGGAACAGGCGCCGGCAGCCAATGCCAGTTCAAGTGCTGCAAGTGTCCATTCAAGACATAGTGGCAGCGACATGTCTCTAGACAATCCAGATGTGGAGATTGGGGAGCAGCAGGAAGTAGATCAGGCGCCGGCAGATATTGGGAGTCCCAGTGGCAGCGACATGTCTCTAGACAGTCCAGGTAGTGAAGGTGAGTCCCGAAACAATTAATTACGTACATTCATAATACACATAAATTGTTTTTCTTTCTGCACAGATGACTCGGATTTGGAGGCTATGCCACGCTGGGTGATGCCTGCCTATCGTGTCCGCTCGGCAGTGAATATGCTGGTATCACAGGCTCGGAATCAAGATGGAGGCATTGCGACACTACTGCGACGGGAAAACTTTTTGCAGCGTGTGCGAAGCATGGTCTTTAGCCAAGATCGCACTCGTTACATTGCCAACGATGATGCCAGTCCCGACTCAAGCAATGTTGGTTCACCAGACACACCGGAACCACCGCCAGCGCCAGCGCTTCATGATATTGATATGGAGGAGGGTGTGCGGTTCGATACAAACTTGCCAGCAGAACACTCATATTTTGGGCCGAATCTGAATCGTGTGCCTGGTGTGGATTATCTGGAAGTTGGCAGTACTCATCGGATGCTCATATTTATGCACAAGCACATACTCTTCCCGGGCGAGGTACTCCCCTTTATGATTGACGGCAGCATTATTGACGAGGAAGAGACCGACAGCGGCCACGATGGTGTCATCTTCGCCGTTGCCTTTCTACTGAAGCCCCTAGATGAGAGTCCGCATAAATTATACGGAGTCACCTGCCAAATCTACGAGAAGGGCGACAGTGGTCGACATCTTGTCTTCTACAAGTCACGAGCATTGCAACGCATTGTCATTAACTACGACGACATCAAAGGGTAAGTGAGATTGAAGAAGGTCATGTTGGTATCACTTATATAAGATATCTTTATAGGCCTCCCCCGTACATTGCAAATCATCCGACAAGCAAGTGTTACAGCAAAGTTAAAATATTGCCGGAATACTTTCTTCCTGAACCGCTCAAATGTCTCGATATGGGATCGTTAAACCGATTTCGTGATATACCCTCAATGCAGGACAAGTTCCAACGATACCAACTGACAAGCACCCCATGGCCACTGGAAGCTTGTCAGGAATACTCGTTCGAGGATATTGTTGAGAAAGCGCGCAAAAAGCTTGAAATACACAAGATCGACACCATGCCAAAGTGTCCCATTCAGTTGTCCTTCTGGCTGGTGCGCAACTTGCATCTCACCGAGAAAATGATGCGTCTTACATTTTTAACGGACTCGGTAAACACGCGGCTGCAGCTCATCGGCACCACACTCAAGCAGGAGTCGTTGTTCTATTGTCGATACTGCAACAGTAGTTTGGCATATTGTTCCGATCTATTTGCCATGTCCAAGCATGGCGTGCAGACTCAATATTGCAACTCAGGTAATTTAATATGCCACACATTCCAAGCATACTGAAGCTAATTCTTTGTTCTGTTCTCCAGCCGGATATATACATGAGACCAATACAGTGTATCGGGTCATCTCCCATGCCATCAGCTACAGTGGAGAGCCATCCACCGAGTTCAGCTGGTTCCCTGGCTACCAGTGGCACATTATTATTTGCAAGTTCTGTGCACAGCATGTGGGTTGGGAATTCCAGGCCGTGGAGCCGAATCTGGCACCCAAGGTGTTCTTTGGCTTGGCTGGATCAAGTGTTCGCATTGGAAAGACTAGTGAACGCACGCCCACAAACGGCAGTACATATGTGGTACGCAATCTTCTTCGTCTTGTCTCGCGGGAACTTGAATGAGGTTGGCGACTGGTGAAACGTGTAGGACGCTTCTGTTGCAGTTGTTGTCGACGATGTGACATTCGCCGCAACCCAGAGCTGGAGCTGGAGCTGCGTAATCTCTAGCTTACTTGAAGCATTTACATAAATTCGTTTCACAATTTCGCTTAGCATATTATCAATATTGAGAATTCTTTTATTTTATCGCGTACTACATTATAATTAATTCATAATTATGATAACATTAGGTTAATTGATTACATGGTTTATTATATCCAAACTAACTTTTTCAATATACTATGCAGATACAGTAAACAATTCAAGTTGTGCCTGATCTCTTAGTTCTTCAGCAATGCGGCAAATGAGGTAGATAGTTTCTGGAAAGGAAAACAGATGTTAGTAAAGGTTTATCATAATCTAGAGAGGTTAATGCTAACCGCTTTGCAGAACGGGCATAGTCCAAAGGAGACTTCCAGAAAAGTTTTGCCATCGATCAAGGTGTCGAACCATTCCTTAAGGCATTCAGCGTGACATTTGAGCACACAGCGTGGGTTGTCACACGAGACAAGCGGTACTTCGCCGTTGTCCAATCGATAAACAAAGCAAATATTGCAATGATGTTCCTCTTCCTTCTGTGGATGGTCAAGATCGTCGCCGCCGCCTGCTAGCATTGGGAAGTAGCACAAATCGAAAATACGCAAGAGGTTCTTATGCATGTCCAGCTCGGTATCCCAACTGCCCAGTCCATCGCTTAGGACGTGTCTCAATTGGGCGACTTCTTCGGTAGGTCCTATAATCTGCACAGCCATTGAGCCAAAACTACTAAAAGGATCCGCAATGGTGACCTTAAGATAGACTCTGTCTTTGAGAGGAAATACACGGTAATTATGCTTGGTGGTAATTGGAGAGGGCTGCAGCACATCGCACAGCTCATCGATATCTAAGAAACTTTCATAGAATGGACGCAGTTCATCCAAAAGCTTATGATACAGATTCAGTACTTCTTGTAAGGTACGTGAGTGGCCTTCTATCATATCCTTAAGTAACACACAGTCGGGTAGACTGTGGTGCAGTACCCGTATTGTGGGTAGTTTCAGTTCTAGATAATGTGCTTCATGCTCGGCAAACCTGCTAAAGTGAATACGTGTGCAGTTTTCATCAACTTGCAATCGGTACTCTTGGGGCTTATGCACTTCCAAAATCTCGGCATATATATTTCTCTGCTTGACCACAGCCACGTCCTGTAAAATCGGTTCTGGCTCTTGCCGTGCCAAGTATGACAGTAAATCGATAAGGGTCCAGTGGGCTTGCAACGGAAGATTGTCACTGTCGTAGCTCTTGTACTCTAAATGATGCTGCATATATAATTTAAATTGCCGGAGTTCAGGAAAATGTGGTAAGAAAAGTTTCAAACGTATCCACTTGTTATGAATAGAAATCACTCCTCTAATGACGTAAGCGTTGTTTTCCATACGCTGGAAGAGCAATCCAGGGTATTTTAGAGCCCATTCCTGCATTAAATTGTATTCTTCGGTACTCATTCAAATTCTTGCAAATGTTTAAATTAAATTGTAAACAAAAGTGGTAAATTTCTAAAAGTGTGACCAGCAATCCGCGCCAAAAAGTATCGATAACAATGATAAGATGTGGTGGCTTGTCGATGGCAGAGCAATCAGTTATCGATTGAACGTTTCATTTAAAATGTCGCAATTCTATTTTGGGGGGAAAATTTCGGTCAAGCAAGTTGAACAGCTGTGCCGGCTATATTTATTTGACACTTGAGAATAATCTCGCCAAGTTTCCCGACAACTTGGTCATAATAATTGCGTACACTCATTAAGCAAATGTTTCCACACTTATCAGGCAAATTTTACGTTATTTACCTGTTTTTGACGTAACGTAGACAGTACACCTGCAGACTATACAATGTTTTTTTATGGTATTGAGTATTCGATTTGATTTCTTTTTTCTTTAATTTGTAACACCTGCACAAAGTGTCGATCGATAGCCATCTGGTCGGCGTTTGATAAACCTCCCCCAGGTTTGTCATCACTTTCGACCGTTTGCTATTTAAACTTCCTTCAATGCGACAATAGTTTCATTCCAAGTATTTACCTGCTACAGTCTATTTCTTGTCCTAGTCAAAGTCACTTAAAGTAAATTTTATAAAATGCTTCGTATTGTTTTGCTGACTTTTGCGTTTCTGTTTGTTGTGGCAAGCGCAACGGATATCAAAGAATGTAAGTTAATTAGAAACAGGACTCGCTATGAACTGAAGGAATTAAATATGAGCATATTGTCATCATATTACTTTCAATTAGTAATATTTCCATCTTTATTATTCGAGGTTATGTCTTCTGTCAGTTTCATTACTTTAAGTTACTTAAATGTAATATGTATTTGCCGAAACATTCATTTAATTGAACTTTGTGCACATGACTATGCACAAAAATCAATTGCCGCCTAATCTCGACGCTTTAAATAAATTCTGATTAAATATGCGCTCCATAAACGGAAGCCCAGAAAATCCATATACCTTTTGCATGTATTTGCCATATATGCATATGGATGTACATACATATATAAAGCACATGAGAATTTATAATCAAAACAGCCAACACTCTGTCGATAAGGCTTATCGTAACGCGCTACCTAATCAAGGAATGCAAAGCGTTCTTGACAAATACTGTAGCATACTTTTAAGCACTGACACGAAAGCTTTTCCTTATCGCAGGTAAAAATAAACCACTCCCACTGAGCGTTGTGGTGCATGACTGTGATGAGCCTCCGTGCGTGGTCTACAAAGGACAATATGCCGTTATGGATGTGCAGTTTTTGGGAGGTAAGTGAACTATTTGAAACTATTTCACAGCAGTGTTAACTCATTCATGTTTCATTCCTATAGACAAGAACAACCTGTCGAACATTACGACGAAAGTGACTGCCAAGGTATTTGGCATGAATTTGCCCTATGAACTTCCCGACGAGGTTTCGGATGTGTGCTCCAATCTTTTGTACGGCGCCATATGCCCTATCGATAAAGACGAGGATGCCACCTACAGATTCAACTTTTATATTGAGGCCGCGTTTCCGGAAATCACTGCCGACGTTACGGTCACCCTAAACGATGATAACGGCGATGCGATTAGCTGCTTCATCTGCAGCTGCAAGATTCGCAAGGGTCCCTCATCGATAAACGCTGACCAATTGCTCTTGGAGTCGTCCGACCAAGACGAGTCCCCACTCGTCGAGGCATAGAACTCCGCGCGACGCGACACTTGTAAGCAGACTGACTCGTCTGCCTGAACTGTTGACTAATAAACTTCGAATGCTCGGTGATAATTTGTTGATTTTGTTTACTGATTCTACGTCATCTGGGCTTGGACCTTCCAGTGCACCAGGTTCTGTCTAATCAGCTCTAATTTAATCATGCCGCGATTACGGCCTAATCGATTGATAAGATTTCCACTTGATGACGTTGCGATTTGCACTTAAATTTGAAACTTTTGCAATTTGAAATTAGAAATTTATTATGATTGCCCAGGTAGCCTAAATACTAATAAAATCCGTGTTGATAATCATTTATTGACCGGCAGCAGGCCTTTTGATTTGACCATATGGTCAACAGTTTTTCGATTGCAATTGATAGGGCTACCATTTCTGAGTGCAAAACGACACTCGAAAAAATCAGAGTGACATTTCTAAATGCTCTAGTATTATCAGAACACTTTATTAGTTGCTTTACGGGAAAATCATCAATTAAATCCAGAGTCGGTGCATTGTTATAAACTTTAAAGCATTGGGAGAAGTTTGGTTAAGTCAAGAACTTCACTTGGAGAGTCGATATTTATAGAAAAATTTAAATTGTTTCCAAAAAACAACAAACTTGAAAAAAAATAAACGAAATAAGTAATATAGATAAATAATATAAATAAAGTACCCAAATTATATTGTTTTTAACTTTAAGGTTAATCCTCCTTCATACAAAATTTGTAATATAGTTTAAAACAGGATGTTCTTGTAGCTTTTTACAGTGTAAGATGACTCCCACTCTCAGGCGACAATTTGATAAGTCATTTGGTCGTTTTGTTTTTGCCTTTTTGATAGCCCGGTACATTTCTCTTCGGCCTTCGCGACACTCTTCTAACGGTTGAGGCAGAGTTGGCTGATTTGCTTGGCTGCATGCGCGAACAGGTGTGTGCCAGGAGTGAATACTTGGACCTTATCAATGAGGGTATTTACGTATGGATTTAGCGTCTCAATTAGCCTGGGACAAACTACTGCATGTGGGGATCGTCGACATTTAACGATTGTTTGCACTTAAAAGACTTAAATGAAATCCCAAGTGATTACTTTTATGGACTCGCTGTAAATTTTGTAACCATAATCGATATTTATTGCATACGCAAATGGAATTTACCCGCCGAAGCTTAAAACAAACATGAATTATTCATTTTTGTTTTGTTAAATATATATTTTTTTGAAAGTATCACAGTATTTAAAATTCCAATATTTGTAAGTAGTATTCTGTTTTTGCTGAGCAACTCATTAGTTCAGCCAGTTCAACTCGTACACCTTAGTGGCACCAGTGCCCTTCTTAACCTTGATATCACAAACAAAACAGGTGGCTGTATCACTATCCTGATCCACCAAGTATATCTCAATTTTCACACCGATTTCAGGATATTCTCCGATGGGAAATTCAAAGAGATAGGTCACATCTTCGGTGGGATATAGTGGACAGTAGGCGCCGTACATCAGGTTGGGGCACACAGCCGCGACATCCTCGGGCAGCTCATAAGGTACTGTTATAATTCCCAGTGTGGTAGCCTTAACGAGGGTCGTCAATTTGGTGATATACTTGTCCACAGCAAAATCAATCTCAAAGAGCTGCGTAGTTCCTTTGATTATATCACAAGGGGGAGTAACGCATCCGTGAACTCGTACCTCTAGCGGATATGGTTTACTGCCAGAACCTGAGGAAACAAGATTTTTGTTTGGTTTTCACCATCTAAATATAGTAAAGGAAATAACTTACAGCGCTTGACTTCTGTTGCGGGTTCCTTATCGATGGGCTGAGCTCCACTTAGCAGCGAAACCATGAGCAAAACACTCACATAGATTATCGACTTCTGTTGCATTTTTGGCGTTGATCTTCTTTCATCAGTTGTGAGAAATATGAAGCACATTAACATGCTAACATCGTATTTATAGCCGACGCGGAAGGCTATTTTGAGTGATTTCTGTCGGTGCGATTACCTTATCGATCGAAGGCGTTTTTGATTTGTCAGCTTTGAAATTGGCTCATAGGTAGTTGAGTTTTTCGTGAAGGCGGATACGATTAGTACAGGAATTAAAACAAGATTTGGGTAAGCTAAAAGCTGAGTTAATCTCAATTTTAATGTATTATTGGGTGTAAATTTAAAACTAAAATTAACCTGTGTATAAATTCTTTAATTTTCTGTTTAACTGAAACATTATAAACATTTGTACATACGTAGGTTTAAACACAGACCTAGTTCTGTTGTGGGTTCAAAGAATGTGCCAAGTAAATCCCTCAGGGCAGATCTAATATGAACGGCAGAAATACTATGACTCCTTAGACCGATAAGCAAATACTCCCCAAATAATCTAAGTGCAGTTTCCTAATTGTGTTTTAAATACTAAGTGATGAGTAAGTTTACATATTTGCTTTAATGGTAACTATAATAAACATTATATAAAATTTCTAGTACGTGTACAATCGTCAGAAAAATTAAAGGAACCCCTAAAGAATCAGACATGGAAACTCCAAGCAAAGCCACTGACAATGAAACTTCAAAAAAACTCCCGTAAGAGACTGAAAGTAAGCCGATAAATATAATTTTCCTCCAACAGAGTGAAAATTCAGCAAAGGTAGAAAGCGACGAGGTAAGTTCGTTGAGTTCCTGCGTTAGCAAGCACGTGAATGTGTTCGATTTATCACAACTTTAGCATTACCCCTCGCGATGTTTGGTTTTGCAAAAAAAGAAAAAAATATTGCAGACCTGCGAAACGGTGGGTGGTGGTGGGTCGACATGTGGGCAGCGCAGCGTAAGATTTCCGCCTACTCGCCTTTGAAATCGCCTTCCTCGTCCATCCCTCGGTATCTTAGATGTCACATGCTGCACTGTTGTAATTGTTGTGGCATTATTCGATATGTCAAAGCAATGCCAAAATCCTATACAAAATGTCCTCGTGTCTCGTCCTTACCTTTCTTTTGTATGTGTGTGTTAGTGTGTGTGTGCGTGTGCTTATGTGTTGGCGTATATCAGCGTCAAGGCTTTTAGCCTCTTATTCTGGCAAAGGAACCGCAATATTTGATTAGCATCATTGGCTCCGCATTGATTTTCCCTATCTGCGATATGGCATATTCTATTTTCAGTTCACTCTTGTCTAATGCAATTATCTGAACCGGAAAATCTTGGCTCCATGACAGGCGCGCCCAGGCGACAGTCAGATAGACAGACATACGTTTACATACTTTTACTGACGACTTACTTACCCCACTTCCGTTTGCACTTTTATGCGAATCCGGTGAGCGAGTTTTCCTTTTCAGGTTTCTTTTTGCATATTCCCAAATGTATTTTCCATTGGCCTTTTTGCCGCACAAGGATTTTGAAGCTTACTAAGCGATGCGTCTTTTATAATCGATAATACCTTGCGAATATGTTCTCAGGTTGTTCATTTTTTCTTCTTGTCTGCAAATATTGATTTTCATTCGAAATTATCTTCCATAATGGCATAATAATATATGTATGAGTGTACATTAGATAAGTATAAATACTGATAAGTTTTCTTTATCTGTATAGTATTTTTGTTTACAAATTCATTGCTTATAATTCAGTAAGAAACTATTTTTAAACTGTCCAATTGACTTAATTTTAGTAGCTTAATTTTTACACATAAAACCTGACGAAAATACCTTACAATACAATACAATACAATCATTACAATAATAATTCCAAAGAAATAGTATTCTGCCGCCTTTTGTTTTGGTGATTTGATTTACTTCTGCACTTATTGTACGATCAGATTGAAACTTAGAGGAGAGGCACCCAACATTTGAAGTAAGAATTTACAGATAGGAAATACAGGCACCTTCATTCTTTATTTATAATAGCTGAGATCTATAGATCTATAGAAAAACATACATGGCAATCGAATAGCCTAGTGATCCTGATCATGATTATATACACTGTCACGCCTCCTTCTGCCTGTCACATACATATTCAATGGATATAAAAAGAATTTCATTGACAATTCGCTTTGGAGGTGAAAACCGAAATAAAAATTGATAAATTAACCCACAATCATGGAAATTTGGACAATGTTATGAATGATAGTAGTCGACTAGATAGAGTTCCACCATAGAATTCTCCATTAAATGGTATCAACTAGGGGAATACAATTCACTGGCTACTATCTGTTAGTTGCTGGCACTATAAGACAGCGCTATCAGTCTTTGTCGGCCCAATTAATTTGTCAAATTAAAGCTGACAACGAAAAGTCGAACGATTTGTCACACCGGACGGGACCCCACCCTAGACGGGCCGCGTTGCCTGTCTGACCTGTCACCCAGCCCGTCCTCAATCCGTATCCCTTGTCCATTTTCATGTAATTCAATCGCTGTGAGTTGTCGTCGTGTGCATTGTGTCTCAATTAGGCGGCAATTTGATTTTCGTGTTGTTAATTTTTCATTAAACTTTACAAGCGTGTTTGATGACGCGGTCGTGTGTTGTCAATTAATATAGGAATTTTCCGTATGTCACGCCTAATTGTGCCCGACGCACAGACACCCTGTCAACAGGTGTGACCATACAGAGGGTGAGGAAGGTGGAAAACAACAAACAACCCTTCGTTACTTTGCGTTGATGAGGTTTATCGGGCGAAAGTAGTTTTCCAGCATTTCGAACCATTTCGAGTGCATTCAACTGTTTTCATTTTAACAATCTGTCATTCAATTTTCTTGTGGTTTTTCTTCCTTTCTGCTGGTCAGCTGGCCTTGAGCTGAGTAAATACTCACCTGCCTTTCTCGTGGGGAGGGGGAGGGGAGGGCCACAAACTTTCCGCCCTGCCGCGCACTTTGATATTTTGCTCGGCAATTTGCATAGGCTGTCATGCAAAAATTATTAAATTTTTACCTGTCAGCCATGCCAGCAAGCAAGCACTAATTAATTTTTCAACCTTACCTACCTTTCCTCCCCTTCTTCCCTTTGTCAGGGGGTACCACGTGTGCTGTAATTAAACGAATGCAAAATTCATGTTTCCCGAAATCAGCAGAACATGCGTTTCGACAACTTTGCTGTCGAGCAATTTTCCTCTTTTCCTCACGTGTTGGCATTTAATTTCCTCGTCCTCGTCCTTGCCCGCGTCCTTTGTCCTTCGTCCTTTGTGATTGCTACGTAATTTCATCGGCCTGAAATATGCACAAATATTTCTTGTTGCCAGCCTGAGAAAGTTCTTGAAACATTTGCATAAATATGCGGAATAAACCTGCACCTACCTCTATGTACAGGGTGCAATACATAATTAAGATTTTACATTGTTGCCTGCCTCGCCCGATTCTAGCTATATAATTTTTGGCTTCCAACGAACGTTCTTGCGCTTATGAGTTTCAACTGAAAAAGACCTTGAACGTGATGTGGAACTTAAAAATTATTGAAGGGGAATTGTTAGGACTCATTTACTTTTGCTATGTTTTTTTTCTATTTGAAAATGTGGATTAATTAAAACATAAGGGATTAAAAGGAATACTAAGAACTAAAGATTTTTTGCTGCAAAAATATTGTTTATTTAAATAAATAACAAATATATTTGTTTATTGTCTATATTTTATGCTTATATTTTATTCCGAGGTATACTCAAATATACTAATAAATTATTTATTTATTTATAGTAAGCTATTTTTCATAAGGAATATATTTTATATATCATTGCAAATAGGTTATATTTTAATAAATAAATAAATAGAAACGATAATGGATTCATTTAAGATTCCTTCAGCCTACGCAATTTTTCTCCATCCCTATCGATCTTTACTCTGTCGAAAGTTGATTCATCAAAAAAAGTCAATTAGATTATGGCAAACTAATTAGGCAAATTAAATTTGAAGTAAATTGTCCACGCGCTTGAATGCTCAACAATTCTCCATCCCTCTACGCTCTTCATACTACTCACACAGTGCCAGTGCTGTCAAATCATTTAGACATTTTAATAATCTCTAGACGTAACATAAGTATTTAAAAATCAATTTTCGAAAACAACAACACAGGGCGACTCGCTCACTCGGGCAATCTGTGGAAAATCGCGTAGCTAATTTGCATATAAAACAGTTGAAATTCATGTAAAATATGAGAATATTGATGAAATTTAGGCTGAAGTGCTGGCTAAAAAAAACTTCACCCCTTGATATTTTGCCCGCTACTGCTGCTGTTCTTGTTGTTGGGGTGCGCCTGTTGCTCTTGGCAAGTCAAGTGGGTGTAAGAAATTGTGTAAAACTTGTTTCAAATTGGCTATGCATATAAATTGCCGTTAATGTGAGAGGCGGCAGCAGTGTTGCCAACTCAGCTTTTTCATCGTCAGATTTAGCTTTTTTATAAGTTCAATAAAGACGATAACCTTGAAAACTACGGCAGTTTGAAATCTAGATCTCTTTTTCTGTCCTTGTCTCGTAGCAACGAGCTTTCGTGTGGTTAATAAGCATCTGCAGCCCGAAACTACGCTATGAAATGTGCTGCAGTTGATCGTAAGTGTCTTCACTTTGGTTTGTGTAAAGGCTAATCGGTTGTACCTGAGGACAATCACAATAGGAAACTTTCTCGCAGTTAGATGACTTTAAAAAAGCTACACTTGACGGGGAAAAAGCTGAGTTGGCAACACTGATAAAAACATCACTAATCGGTGGCTAATTTTATTGCCAGGCATTTGATAAGCAAGTAGCACGTTCAGTTGTACTCAGGCAGCCCCCAAAAGCCCAACCAGGTGTTATGTTCCGCCGTTAATCGGGTATGGCGCATGATTATTGCCTAAATTTAGATTTGCTTAGTGCGTTCGCCTGTACTTGTACTCGTACTATCAATCCAATCAACTTGGTACCCAGAACATGTTTTTTGCAACAAACAAACAATTCAACACAATTTTCTATAAATAAAGAAATAGGTTTTTAAGAAAATGATAAGTGCAAAGGCTTTAGGTAAGGAATTGGTTGGACACACCTTCATAAGATTAGCCAAACTACCATAAATAGTTAATAGTGATGTATGCAGATTAAATGTTTCTTTGTATTTAGAAATCAGTCAATATATTTTTATAGTGTAGTCTGTTACTTAATAATGCTAATGCCGGATTCATTTAAATTTATACACGGATGTCTGTTAAATACCAAACAGTAAAAATAGAATTAAGTATATATATTATAATAATTGCAAGTATATTATAACAAGTGCAGACACGCAATTAACCGAATTCGGCAATAGATTAACTACTTCCAACAAAGTCTAATAAAATTTGGTTACTTAAAGGGGCTGATTAGATTAACCTGCCAGTGCAAGTGAACTATGATACCGATTTTGCCTCAGTTTAGCTGGACTTGCTATAAAAGAGGCTGATTGCTCAGCATTAGGAACATAACGCAATTAGCTTTCAAGGAAAGAACCGAGTTCTATAAAAGAATCCCAAAGAAAACATATTTGAATTCAAGATGTCTGCCAATAAACTGAGTCTATATTTCTGTCTGATCTTGCCGCTGCTCTGGACATTGGTCAGTGCCGACACACCCGTTAGACAATGTGAGTAACACCAGATGGGAAACCCTTACTTGAGAGTACTAATAACAAACTATTACTCCCCGTGCAGGTGCCGATGCCAGCGATCCACTGCCGTTGATGGTGCAGATCGATCAATGCGATACGTCGCCATGTGAACTGTGGAAGGGTACCGAGTCGGATATTGCCATTCAGTTTGTAGCCAGTGAGTAGTCGCAACCACATCGACCACATGCCACACTGTCTGAGTCTAACTAATCGCCTCGTGATTCGCCCAATTTAGCTCGCAATTCGATGCGCCAACTGAACGCCCGCGTGCACCTGACCTCACTGGGCGTCACAATACCCTACGAACTGAATGCGGAACGCAGCAATGTGTGCAATAATCTACTCCATGGCGCCTATTGCCCACTGTACTCTGGCGAAGATGTCACCTATCGCCTGCTGCTGCCAGTGACAAATAATCAGCCCGAGGTGCCTACACGGCTGCAAGTGACGCTGTACGATACGGAGGAGCAAGGTGAAGATCAGGTGGTTGCCTGCTTTCTGGCCGACACGCGAGTAAAGAAGCCCAGTTCGTAGTTTGGCATTAGGTTAAGGTTCACTATTGTATATAGAGTATGTGCTTATCGCCGCCGACATTGTATCAATGTTTTGCGACAATTAATGGCAAACTAAGCTGCTAGTCATAAGCTGCCCCACCTTCCATTCCTCCCCTATACACCCAAAACACTATTAGCCATAATGAATAAATAATTAAGGCAAAACATGATGAATAATGAACATGAACATGTGAGTTAATTACCGTACGGGCGTGCAGACTAAGCCAACTAAGTCGTCCCCTTGCCAACTTCCTGCTGCAGTGAATCGGCTTAATTAAATGATGTAGAAAATTACGCAACACCTGTTAGCTCAGCTCCCACAGCAGCTTGATTGGCTGCACTGTGCGCCCTCCCATACCTTCTCCCTCTTTTTCACTCTGTCTCTCTCTCACTCTTGCTCTCCGGCTGTGCGAGTTGTTGACGCTGCGTGCGGTTTTTCATAAATTGAAAACTTTTCATCGCAACCATTTTCCAGTTCCACATTTACACGCAAATTTCACCCACGCACTGCAGCTGCAACTGCTGCTACTTCCCATGCCTCCTCTGCTGCTGTGGCTGCGCTCTTCTCTGCTGCTCTCTGCCTTGGGCTGTGGTTATGGCTTCCTTCCTGCCATTTGGCACAGCAACGCTAATTGGCTTTTCAACACTTTAGAGCTTCCTGACTGACGCGGGTTACCAGCAACGGGTTACGGATTGGGTGCACTTTTCAGCGCAGTCGTTTGTTTTATGTCGTCTAATGAATGAGCCCTGATTGAGCACATATCCGACGGTTAGCTAATTGAGACGTCGACTAGGTGGTGACATATTGCAGTATACGATAATACTGCCTGACTAATTGCTCAGTTGCCATAAAAGCTGTCTGGCAATATCATAACAACTAAATATCAATGGCAGAGAATTAATTGCACAACCTTAATTTGAAACCATCATGAAACTAACCCAGCAACTGTCTACATTATTCTTAAACTTCTTAAGTTCTCTCTTCACTTAACACAAAATAGAATGCATGACCTTTTCTCGTGAAATATAGCACGATTATTATTGAATATTATCGATATATGGTCATTCTCACAAGTTCCAATTGCAATTGATCGAGTTATCAGTCAGAACGTACAAGCACGAAAACTACAGTTGAGAGTGTTCGACCTGGTCCAAACGATTAATTAAATATTAATAAATATTAGTAAAAATATTTGAACTATGCTTATCCTATTTTTGCAGCATACTTAGCAGAAGGCGCCTTGTAAATCAGATCGTGAAGATAGACAGAATGACGGACAAAGCTTTTACGACTCCACTGTTAATGTTGTTTAATATATTTATTATTATATCTACTTTGTGGGTTCTGCCAAGCCTCCTTATGCTTATTCCTTCTGCCTTGCCTTCTTCATACCCTATAGGTAGCGAGTATTAAAATGTGTAACTAATACTAAGCATGAAATTGTACCCCAAAACAGGGTGTATTCCTCTTATTCTTCTTAAGTTCTAACAGACCACAAGTTGTCTAACTGTCTAATCGAATACTATCGATAAAAGGTATAACCCATCGCTAAATTCACGAACTTTACTTGTAATACTCTCTTAGTAAACCCTCGCTTGCAATTAATGAAGTTAACAGCCCGATTCATAACATTAATAAGGCAATTTAGTTTTGCTAACGTTGTTTTGTAGATCCATAGCATTCTACAATGAGAGTTCGGCCAGTGCTGCTGTGTCTTTTGGCGCTGCTCGGTATGAGCCACTGTCAGAAATCATTATGGGACGAAGATATGGAGAAGCCCATGGTATGTTGCAATCACAGACCAGATAACCAATAACTAACCTTGCTCTGGCTACGCTCTAGCCCACTGTACAGATCGAGCGCATCAAGGTGTACAGCGAGCGACAGTATGTGGATGTGCAGACCCAGATAAACGAGAATCGCACCACGTTCAACATGTACGTGATGGTCACACGTGAGCTGGGCAGCAACTATCTGATAATGAAAACCAATTTGCGTACCAAGTCGGAGCGGGACAAGGCGTACAGGACGCTTTTCGAGGTGAGACTCGGATTCTGTGAGTTCCTCACCGAGTACAAGGATAACTTCTTTATGCGATACTTCATCAAGAAGTCGCTGCAACTGAGCGACATTGTTGTCTGTCCCATAACAGTGGGCAACTACTCATTGCTCGATGTCAATGTGTCCGATAATGTTAATCCGGGCAATCTGGAGGTGGGCACTTACAAGTTTTTTACCGAAATTATCGAAATCACCGGAGAGTTACCCAAAGTATTCGCCATGCAGGTGACCACAAAAGTGGAATTTCCTAAATAAAATTCCACTTGAGAGAAGGAGGGAGAGAAGTTGTAATTACCGCAAGGACATCGACACAAAGGGAGAGAGCTTGAGGTCGCCAGAGCCAACTCCCCTTGCCCTGCCTCAGTGCAGCGTAAGCGGATAATACATGTTCCTTCTTCTTCTTTTCTATTTGTTCGTCCCAGCACTTTTCCGCATTTCATTTTCCATTGTGCGTCATACTCGACCTGAACGCTTTTCCCTCGACACAACGCGACGTCGCACATATTGAAAATCGTTTAAAGCGCCCGTGAGTGCAGCGTCCGATTATCGTGATTATCTGTGACTATCGCGTGTTTGCCTTCCCCTCTGCCTGCACTGTTGCCTCCTGCATTTCCCGCGGGACATTCGCCGCTGTCCACCCCCCATCGCGGGCCTTACTATTATTAGAAGCCATATGTGCGCATTGTTGCTGCAATTTTCCTACGTAATTTGTGGATAATTAATAGGAAAACAATATGTTCAATGGGCAATCAATGGGGGAAGCCCTGCCATGAGAGAGGGCACTTTCATAACTATCTACATTTACCTATCTATTTTTAACTTAACTGTCGTATTTTTTATGTTAAATTGATCTATATATTGAAATCAAGGTTAATAAGGTTTCGATAACAAAAACAAAACTATGTCAATGGAATTTTATTATTATTATCCTACAAATTATAAAATATATACATATTATTATCTATTCTATAACTTATCAATCATACATTACAAACCTAACACACACAACCAATAAAGTTCACATCTTTTTATCCTGCCATGCCATAAGGAGGCAACACACTGCGCTGTCTTTATAAGCCACTAAAACCTTTCCAACCCATTTGGCTTTGACGTTTTTAGTTTGTGCGTAACATGATATTTTAATGGATATCAAACCATTTTACAGTTAATTAAAATCCCTAATGCGGTTTACCTTAGCTTTCCCTCGGCTCACAGCACAATAGAACACAGCACACAAAAAGGGGTGGCCAAAGGTCGCACCCGTATCTGTCTGCCCCTTTGCCTTTGGCACGCACAATAAAATCATTTTGCAAAATTCAATTTGCCAAAAAAAAAAAAAAAAAAATGTGAAAATAGAAAGCAAATGGAAATTCAAATGGAAATCCCCGACACCGGCGCATTCCATCGAGTGCGAAACAAGCGGGGGAATCTGAAGTGCGAATGCCTGCTATCAAGTGTCGCACTTATGTGTGACCTGTGACCTTTGCAAATTCAATTTGTCGCCTTTTTATTCTCCATAAACATTTTCTATTAGCCGCATGTCGAGGGAGCCGCTTCTCAATTCAATTTCTCATGGCCTAAACACTAGAATAGCTTAGTAAGTACGATAATAGTCGCTGGCGAGGGCAGCCCAGTAACTTGTCGAAATCACGAGGTTACCCCATCTATACCGAGGGTTGGTCGAATATTTTTAGGTTGCCAACCACGTAAGGTGACAACGACTTGTGAAAAAGATGTCAAAGTGTTGCTAAATAACTTTACTTTAATAAGTTTCTTATTAGAAAGAATATAAAAATAAAGTTCTAATGATCTTGAATACTTTACTTCTTTTAAAGTCTATTTAGAAATTTAAACCTACCAAAATGACTATAAAACTGTTTTGTTTTTCACTTTATCCTTCTTTAATGTTATTAACATCTAAATAACATTTATAGGTTGGGTTAGGTAGGCTAATTATATCAATTTTTTAAAGTTTGTAAGTTAGGTTAGGTTATAATTTATAAATATTAATTTCCTTCAGGTCAATATTTATAATATTTACATACACTACGAAATATGATTTTCATTCTCTTCATCATTCTCTTACTTCTCTTCTGTAGAGTATTTTCTCGTCGCCTACTCACCCTCTATTCACGGGGGCATCTCTAAAATGTTATCATAGAAGTGAAAATTGAATCAAACTAAAAAGATTTGGCTGCAAAATCGGCCTTAAATTCGATTTGCTCATGGCAAAGGTTTTGCCAGTCAAGAACAAAGTGTTCGCTCGATGAAAACGTGTCGACTTGGCGTCACTTTGGCAATTTCTTTTTAGCAACTGCTTTCAACTTTGTAACTTAAGAAGCTCGGGTAATTACAAAGGCGTCGAGGCTTTGAGCAAGCAATTAAACACACGAACTGGCCCAGCATATGTCGATCGTAGTCGGATGGTAATTCCGTAAAATAACGCAATGTTGCGTAATTCAGTTTCACAGTTTTGTAATTAAACGCATTTGCATAAGAATTGCATATGCCATGAGGTACGACCGCCGCCGGGCATACTTCCATGCGGCTCCAATTAAAAGTAGCCCCTACACAAATTATGCATCCCTCCGTGACAATTAACTCGGTATGGAGCTTGGAAGGGGGCTTCGTCTTGGATTCGACTCCTATTAAAGGTCATCAACTGGCCAACTGGCCGAATGCGACTAGGGAATGGAATGGCAATATCGTTTTGTTTTCTGTGTGGGCCAACAGGAAGTTTCTAATGGACGGCAGCATGGCGACAGTTTGTAGAGATTTTCCACTAGGCTTCTATCGGGGGAGTAGCACAGTAATGTCCGTTATAAGAGAATTGAATTTAAAATAGTAATAGTGCTGATGAATAAATGAAAATGTTTCATTTATAAAATAGATACTTTTATTATTTAATATTAAGATATATCTTAAAATTTTTAAGTTACTCTGAATACTTTTAAAAATGGTTTTTCCTAGAAAAAAGAAAAGATTAGCAATAAAATTCAATAGATTGCAAAGCAGAGCTTTTAAAAGATAGGATATCACTACTTTTTTTATAATATAATACTATATTTTAAATACTGTGAATCTTGCTTACTTATATACTTTATATGAAGTTCGAAATATTTTTAAATAATAATGTTTTCAATCTGAGTTCGACTAAGTTTTACTTTCTTTACCTTAAACTGATTGCAAATATGATAAGCTAAGTTTAAAAAAGACTACAATATCAATAAAGTACTATGTATTATATATGTATATACTATAATCTTATGAATCTATAAAGAAAGATATCACCATTGAGCTGAGAAATTGTGCAAATTCGTCAGTTGGCAAACGAATTTACCCGATTTGATTCCGAAAAGTATTCGCAATGCGAGATGGTATCGCTGTAAAATGTGCACTTGCCTCATTGGACACGTTCCAATCTCTTGAATCTCTGTACACTTCCTCCCCTCTCTCTCTCTCGCGGGGAATAAACATATCAGCGAGCATCATATGAGCCTAATTAAGAGCCCATTACCCACCACGCCGAGGGTAAATAGATATGCGCGAGTTTGCTACCGGAAAAACCGCAAGTCAACTTACCCACCCCTTGGGCGGCTAAGGGTGCAACAGAGCATAGGGCAGAGGGGGAGGTCGCTTGATTTTTGAGAGAGTTGCGGCGAGTAATTTGACACTCGAACATGTGCAGGCTATGCGGCATCATTATCATCATCATCGTCATCGTCGGCAACCTGCGCAATTAGCTCGAAAATCATGGTCATGCAAATGAGTTGAAAACTGCGTTGCCAAGGCCAATTACAGTGCGTACCAAGTGTCAGCGCCAGACTATATCAATAACGTCTTACGGGGCACTCTGGGGCAGAGCTATGTTAATGAGAGCACGCAGCAGGTACTCGCCGACTAACCGACAATTAGCCCGTGGCTAAAGGTAACCGCAAAGTGAAGCTGCCAAGTGGGGGAAGTATGGCAGGAGATAGAAAGGGGGGGGGGGGCGTGGCGCTTGCACTTGCCGTGCAACAATGTTTGAAAAGAGCTAAAAACTTAATGGTCAACTTTTATTCAAGTCGCGATTTTTTTGCTTCTTTCTTGCACAGCGACTTCTGAGCTTGACGCACAAAGAGTTCATAATTGCATTCCCGCCTCATTATGCTGCCTTGTCTGGCCCGCGTTGCCAGTGTTGGCTAATTTAATTATATCAAAAATATGTTTTTTCGCATTGAAGCTGAACATTTAAAGCAAAGCAATGTGCGAGCTTTAAGTTTGCCCATTTCCCCCCCATTGGATTGGTCGCCATTTTGAAATGGCATAAAAAATCGAGAAGGAGAAATATCCACAAAACAGAATCCTTCGCTTCTTAAAATGTCAACACAACGCTGGATGCCAAGCTACGGAGAGTTGGCAACAGGAGTTGCCAACAAAGCCACATTCGATGCCTTCACCTGCCCCACCGCCAACACCTTTCTCTACTGCCTGTCCCTGCCCCTCCTCCTGTCCCACCTCCTGTTGGAGGAAACTCCAATGCATTTCATTGAAATTCTTCATTTGCAATATAATGACATTCCATTCATGCTGTGACAAATCCTTTGGCCGCATGGGCGTGGCATCCACAGCCCAAGCTGCCAATGAGCGTTGCGACGCAACTGCAGCGACCCCTTGGCGTGCCACACTTTGCATAGCTGTAGGCGTGGCGGCGCATGCGCCCTAACTCGTGTGGGAGTCGATGACAGACGATGGGTTACGGCGGGGCTGAGAGTCCCGCTATGCGCTGAGAGCGAATCCAAAGTCAGCTTTCGAGGATTCCACAGCAGTGTGCGAGCGAGTGAGAGCACGAGGAAGACAGAGAGAGAGAGAGAGAGTCAGGCATCGGCCAGATGCCAATGTCTCATCCCACTGTCAGTGTGTGGAGTGGCCTGCCCTGCCCTGCCCTGGCCTGGCTTGGTGGGTGGTGTAGGCAGTAGGGGGTTGGTTCTTTGTTCCATCGCCAGGGCTTGTGCAGGCTTTCATTGGCTTCGCATTCAAACCCAATTTCGATGGCATTGCGACAGGTGACCCAACGCAGCCCAACGCGCTCTCTGCCCAAACGGATTTCGCTTCAGTTCAGTTTGACGGGCGCGACAGGAAAGTTGCGTGTTACGGTAAACGCGCTCAATCCGTGCGGGCCGCTCTCTCTCCAAGTGAAGGACTTTGTGAAAAAGCTCAGTGCAAGTGCAGTGCAAGTGAAAAGTGTTTAGCAAATAAAACAATCAAAACACTTTGAAATTGTTAAAGTATATTGAATATTTAAAGTATTTGCCAACTTATTGGTATTTTACAATTCTCTCATAAACCAGAACGAAAGGCTTCGTTAGGCATCCCTCGCAAGTTCTTATATCCTATATGTTACTAGTGATAAATGTTTAATGGTACAGAATAATATGTCTAACTTTAATTGGCACTGATAAGTTATTTCTAAAATTATAACAAAAACCTTTAAGTCGGCCGATTGTTTCTATATGTAATATTATATACATACATATATAGTATAGAAGACCGTTGCAGTAAGTTTGTTTACAATATCTGAACAAATAACAAAAATCCGCGATAATTTGTATGGCAGCTTTACGATATATCGGCCCGATCCAGCTCGTTCCAACTTATTTACAGCGTACAATAATATAAGGCATGTGTATCAAGTTTCATAAAGATGGCTCTAAAACTGAGCGATTAATTTGGGTTGCAACAGGCGGACACTCGGATACACGGACACAGGAACAGACGGACAGGGCTAGTTCAATTTCTCTGTTGATGCTGATAGAGAATATATACACTTGATTAGGTCGGAGCTGTCTCCTAAAGTGCGTTGCAACTTGTGCCGAAAACTAAGAATAAAAGAATTAATAAAGGAACAATGAAATTTTCAAAAATAAAACAAAGCTATGATTCTAAATCAATGTGGGAGAGCTATTAGTAAAATATAATTTCAAACGAAAGATTTGTTATAAAGTTCCCCCTCTTTCCACCTCTTTCAAAACAGTTTTTCATCGCTATTTTGAAGTGCCTAATAAACTACAACAAATTATACTTTATATTTTACTTTACTATCATTTTTTTATTAAAAATTATAAAAAGTAAAGGTGGAACGTTTATCAAAATATTATTTCGCACGACTTATAACAGAGTTAAACTATTTTCGTGGTTTTAAAACAGGCATAATTCCGTGTTAGTGATTGCTCCCATTTTAAATTAAATTAATCTTTCATAAAACTATTTGATTTTCAGTTAAACAATTCGTAAATATCTAGCTAAAAACCAATCGGGAAAACTAAGAACACATTGCAAAGACGCAGATAAAATTAAAGAAGCTTTCCGGTCTCATTAAACCACAAGAAACAAAACAATCTGAAGTGTACCGAACTTAATAGAAAATCATAAAAAATGTTGAACATAAATCAAATGACGCACCCTCCGCAGCAGCTTCAACCTCAGCCCCAGCCACAGTCACATTCTCCGAGCCATCAGAACCCGCAGCCACACCCACCACTGCATTACGGCGAGTGCCGCCCATTACCGGCAATCAACGAGACATTTGCGCAATTTTCGCAGCATCGCTCGCTGCATATATCGCTGCTGTCGCCGCTGGATCTGTCGCTGCGCACCAGCTCGAATATAGTGCCAATTACGCCACCGTCTACGCCGTCGCCGCCACGCAAGCGGCAGAGATTGATGTCCGAGGAGAATTACCTGTGGCGGCCGCACATGCCACTGCCACTGCCCCTGATACCGCCGCCGCTGCCGCTACCACATGCTGCACTGGTCATGCAGCCACCACCACTGGGCAACAGCAGCTCCACCAGCTCCAGCTCGGGTTCAAGCTACTTTCATCAACAGCAGCAGCAGCAGCAACTTCAGCATCATCAGCCTCCGGCTCAAGTGGGAGGCAGCTGCTACGGCATAAGACGCGCTGACTTTGAGGGAGCCTTCTATGGGAAAAGTAATTTTCACGGTTGCGTCGCGAAAAATAACTTTGAGCACATTCCGGCAAGTCAATCGAGCGTGCCAAGGACAGCAGGCAGTGCCAGTGTGCTGGAGGACGAGACAATTGTGTTGACCGAGGACGAGGATGAAACAGTTGTCAGTTCCCATGACTACAATGACTATGCCACGGACGACGAGGGCGAGGCGGGAGTGGAAGCTGAGGCCGATGGTGATGGCGAGGATGAAGACACAATACAAGTGCACGACGATGACGATGAGGCTGAGCTGGCGACTGCTTCGTCGGCCGTTGCGATGGACAATGAGGAGGAGGTGGACGACGACGACGCTGATGATGATGAGGAGGAGGTCTTTGTGGACATTCTGAGCAACGATGATGATGAGCTGCCACCGCAGGCACAGGGTGAGTTGCCCGAGGCCAAAGCGCTGAAACGTAATGAACTGCTCTACGAGGATGAGGAGCTGCATCATCAGGCTGTCGATGGCCTGGCCAAGCTCTTTGATCGCGACTTTAGGCCAACGGCCAAGGAGGCATTGGTTGCCGAGGCAGAGGCCGCTCTGGCCGAAGAGCAATCCCAGACAGAGAAGATTTATCTGGACTTGAGTGGCAGTCCAGCCGCAGAGTCCCCGTCCAGCCAGTCTAATCTCAATCTCAATAATCCGTCTACCCATCTGCCACCACCATCAGCCTCATCTCACTCCCCTGTGCAGCAGCATCAGCAGCAGCAGCAGCGCAAACAGAAAACGGAACGGAGGCGCACCAAGCTGCGCAAGCATGCAGCCATCGATGAGGAGACCATCAGCCCCGTCTCTGGCACCATCATTCGCAAGCTGCGGGACGACGAGGAGCTGGTGGTGCGCAAAGGCGACATTGATCCGGCTTTCAACGTGGTCGAAATCACCGAGGAGGCCAAGGCCATTCTCGCCAGCATCGACAACAAGATTGGCGACTATTTGTGCCAGCTCTGTCGCACTGTCTACGACGACGCCTTCATGCTGGCCCAGCATCGTTGTCCACGCATCGTCCACATCGAGTACAAATGCTCCGAGTGCGAGAAGGTAACGTTGAGTTTGATTTATGTGACATGTGCTGAGGATTACGTTTTGAGCAGGTTGGAAATTGGAGAGAATCGATAAGAGAGAATATTCTGTATAAGTAAAGCTTCTTTGACACTCCACGGCAAAGAATCCTTGTAGTTCTTCTGTCAGTATTCCTCAAGTTGAAGTTGATTTGTATAATTATTTATAATCTTATAGAGCATGTGTGCTATTCTCTTGTTGTTAATACTTTAATGACAGAGCATAGAAATCAGTTACTTGAAAGTTTCAAGTAAGGCTTGAATACTCGTCTTGATATGCACTACATTGGTACTTGAATTATAGAATATATTTTGTACAGGAAAAGAGTTTCTAATCCTATAAAAGAAACTCGATATTTCAAGTTTTTGAATGCAGTTTTGAATATCGGACATTTGATTAAGGATATTCACAATGATTTAGCAAACAAGCTGTTCAAAGATTGAGCTTAAAGTTACTCATATTATTATACTTAAAGTGTATTTCAAACTCGCAAACTATCTATATTATATTAGATATGAAAGTAACAAATAGGTCTAACTGGATACAATTTAAAATCTTTAAAAGACGTCGATCGGTCAAGTCGGACTATCGTTAGTCATGTTGCGAGAACATCAAACATCATTTTTGTTAAAGTAAAACTAAAGTAAAGTGAAGAAACTTACTATTTGTACTATTTTATATGTACTACTAATTAGCTAATATATCAATAAATATTACATGCATATTTTTAATAGCCAATTTGGGTTTTCTGGCTTTGTGCAGTCATACAACTCTTTGGCCCTTAAGGTACTGTATATTGAAAAGAATGGGAAATGACTATTTCGCTATTTAAGTTCTCTTTTATGGTTACTGCTTAGTGACATTATACATTAAGCTATAGTATTCTTTATAATAAGAGTATTATATTGAGCAAATTAGCCAACAACTTATTAATCGTTAAAAATTGATTTTTATATAAAATATATATACATATTATATATTCGTTTAATTCCTTACCTTAACTTCGATTACTTTCTATCTGGAGAACTCCCTTACTAATTGAATTAAACTTTTGCAGGTCTTCAATTGTCCAGCTAATCTGGCATCGCATCGCCGATGGCACAAACCCAAGTCGGAGATGCAGGCTGGCAAGAAGCGTCCAAACACGTCTGAAGCGTCGGCCAATGGACTAGAAGTAGGCAAGGCCGTTGCCGAAGAGTCCGGCGATGGCATTTATCCCTGCCAGCAATGTGGCAAATCCTTTAGGCGGTGAGTGAGAGGAACCTCTCTTCCTCACTTCCTTTGATCATCTTCCCCCTTTCTATTGCAGCTATGCCTATCTCAAGAAGCACCAAGCCTCGCATCTTATGATGGAGAACCTGAAGAACATGGAGTTCTTCAATGCGCAGCAACAGCAACACCAGCAGCAGCATCACCACCAACAGCAGCAGCAGCAACAACAACTTCAGCTACCACAGACGCAGACACTGCCCGCTGCAGCCAGTGCCGCCGCCTATATGCTGCCACGCCCACCGCCTTGCACTCTGTATCCCACAGCAGCAACCGCAGCCGCCAAGAGCTACGCAGCGACGGCGACTCCTCAACGCTTCGCAGGCTTCCCGTTCCAACCCTTCGATCAGCGTCGCTTCTACTCTTTGGGCGAGCTGTATCTCTCCCAGCAGCTGGAACGCTCCTCCGCCTTTCAGTACGTGCACGCCAACCATCTGCGGCAACTCTCCACTGTGGCACACACCATGCTGCCACCGTTGCCCGTCAAATGACCCAGCAGCAGCTCCCACGTGCTGCGCCCCGTGCCACGCATTGCATCCACAACCACCTCGACGGCGACGGCAGCAGCAGCAGCGTCAGCAGGCCCTGTGCAGCTAGAGGTGCCACCAGTTGCCGCTGCATCCACCTTCAACTGGATGATGCCATTGCCGGCGGCCGCTGCAGCAGCAGCAAGTGCGGCAACTGCGACAACAGAGGCAGTTGCAAGCGTTGTTGGTGTCTAATTGATTGGACTCCATTGTAGATTCGATTTTTATTAACACTCAATAAATATTCTAGTTGAAGTTTACGCAATTCTAAACGAATTGGATGCGAGAGTTTTTATTGATTGAGCAAGGGGAGTGGGGAAAGAGAAGTGAAGAGAGTATAATGTAGAAAGAAGTCAGAGAAGAAAAGGGCTACAGTTGAGCACGCCTGACATTACGACACCCTTCACCAATTTATAAAAAAACCTTATAATTTCCAAGAACAAGTCCTACAATAATTTATCTTTTGCCTTTGATTTACATGTCCACAAAGTTAGTATACCCCTTTTTTGAATATTTTTTATAGACGTAGAATATAAAACGAGTAAAGAAGTGAGAAGAATTGCGCAAATAGGCCTATATAAATTATATATAGGGGCCTTATCGGCTTATCTGTGTTAATAAACTGAAAATTTTTGTCGTCTCGATATTCGTAGAGATTCAAAAATGATATCTTTACTTGATAATAGAGGACCTATTGTTATTCGGAAGGGAAAACCTATTCACATTCACATTCACATTACATTCTTGGAGGTAATTGAACTATTGATGCTGATTTAGAATATATGATAATACTTGAACAAAATGAATATACACCCTCTTAGATATTAAATAAGGTGTGTTCTTGTTAGATAGAATGTAATTTGTTTATCCTAAATTCGTTACAATATTCTGATCTCTTATGAACTTCATTAACTTAATCCTAAAGTGTCTTCAACTGCATTTCAAATGATGAATCCGGAATCCACCAAGCACCAAGAACGAAAAGTTGTTTGATTACACTTCCCCAAGTTGCCTAGAGTGTTCCATTAAAGTCATTCAGTCCTAGAGCATAGGATAGAGCATGCGCCAGATAGGTCTCCTCGTGTACGCCATAGAAGAGCAAAGACTTGGGTCCTGAGAGAGAAGATATAAGTTGATTGAGATTGAGGGATCTCAGCAAGGTTTTTACTGCATACATACCCTGCGCAAAGAGAAGGCTCTCTGAAGGCATCTGCTGTAGTCGCCGCTGTAGCTGCAGCTCATCCCCTTGGAAGCTGTCTTGCAGTGAGCTCACCAGCTCCGTCTCCTCACTGACATCCCGAGTGGCAGTCAGGTAGTTGCCATTGTGTAGCAGCACCAAGGTCAACACATCTCGCTGACCCAGCAGGCTGGACAATGTCTGGTTGAGCAGCTGCAGTTGGTCAATGGCATCTGCTTGTTGCTTCACATGGTGCTCCACAATCAGCAGATAACCCAAGCCAAATGGACGCCTAAGCACCTGCAGCGCTTTCTCCAACATCAGTTGCAACGATGGCGCTCGAGGATTGTCACTGAGATCGCCATTGGCCAACACGCCCAGCAGATAGTCCACGTTGCTGGCGTTCAGAGAACCTAACTCGCTGGCCTGCTGCACCAGCTCAAAGCGCTTTGTGGAGTTCTGCTTGAGCTTTTGCTGCTGCCAGTCACGCAGTAGATTACGTCCAACTCTGGCACGGCACAGCTGCTCCTGCACGGGATCCCAGTTAAATGTGGGCACCTTGGCACTTAGCATCTGCCTGCCACCGCCCAAGATCACGTTGAGTGCCTGACCAGCTTGGCCGGAGATCAACTGAGCAGCAACATCCTGGCAACCCGCCTCAATGGCTCCAACGGGCATGAGGCCATCACATTCCCAGTTTGTCTGAGCAACCTGCGCGTAGAGTGCTGCACCAGTTGGGCCTGTAATCCGTTGATTCGTAACGAATCCCGTTCTCATTCCCGCCAGCTGTGCCTGATGCAGCACACTGTGTAACTGTTGATGCTGACTGCAATTGGTGTCCAAGTGGGAGGCAGGGGATACAGCTTCTAGCGGCACTCCTGTCCAGAGCGACTTGAACACATTGACTGCATCGCAGGGTGAACTGGAGCTGCAACTGTTCTTGAGCCGCGCCGTGTGCGGGAATCGATCCCAGAGGAAACTGGAATGCTGTCCCCCTTTGTGAAAACGTGCAGCAGCCAGTGCGCGTCCATCTACACCGCTGACCAGCAGAATGTGAACATTTCTGGGTCGTCTGCGGTTGCTGTAGAGTCTCATGGCCCGCGTCAGTTCCTCAATGCCCCGATCGTACCACAGCTGTTGTGCCGGGGATACTTTGTCTCGCCAGTAATCCACATCCGACAGATTGGCAACCTCGTGCTGCACCTCGTAGCGTATGGTGAATCCAATGCAGAGTATCGTCACCAACAAGGAGAGCAACACGGAGCCGGCGACAATGAACAACTGCGTCGACTTGAAGCGCAGCAGCAGACAGACGCGCTTCCAACTTGGAGGAGGCGTCTCCATGGTTTGAAGAGCTTCTCTTTGGCTCAGTCTAGGGCCATCTCATTATCTGCACCAGGGCAGATAAGACGCCATACCAACTGTTTGAGGCTTTTATTGCCACAATTTGCATCGGGCTAGTGTTGAAATTAGACGGAAAGTATTATGAATAATTCAGCTGATAATTGTCATGCAAACAAATGTGCCGAAACACTGAGAGAAAGCGGGGAATAGTTAAAGAGAAACTGATAGACAAGCAGTTAAAGAGGTAGACAAATATAAGGACAGAGAAGTGTAGATTGACCGACAGACAGACTTGTTCGAAAGACGGATAGACAGAGATATGAAAAAAAGAGAGACAAAAAGTAAGAAGGACGTATAGATTGATAGATAGGGAGACAGAAAGAAAGGCAGATAGAGGAAGAGACCGACAAATACATAAGACAGACAGACATATAGGCTGACAGACATACGAGTATAGGCAGACAGACAGAAAGACTTACAAAAAGATAGGCAGTCAGGCAGACAAATGGACAGACTGTAAGATAGATAGGCAGACAGACATACCGACGGACAGGTGGGCAGACAGACAGATAGACAGACAGACAGGCACAGAAACAGACAGACAGATAGACAGATAGACATACAGACATACAGACATACAGACATACAGACATACATACAGAAAGACAGACAGGCAGACAGAAAGAAAGACAGAAAGCAGACATAGAAACAGGCAGACATAAAGACATACAGACACACAGAAAGAAAGACAGACAGACATAGAAACAGACAGAAGAACAGACAAATATACCGACGTACAGACATATTAAGCGACAAGCAGATGAATAGAGACAAAGACAAAGCACAAAACAGAAAATGAGAAGGACGGATTGAACGGCAGACTTAAAAAAATGTAAAGAAAAGAAGAATGAAAGAGAAAAAGAAAAGAATTGTTGAAGAAGAAACAGAAATACAGAATAGCAGACGGACAGAAGAACATACAGACAGAGCAGAAAAGACAGACAGAGCAACAGACAGACAGACGAGCAAACAGAGAGCAAGAATTGCATAGATTCATGTGTACAGTATATACCTGTTAAGATCGGGCTCACTGTCTTTTATTATCACTAGTTTAAGTAGGCTTTGACATATTGAAGTCTAGATCCGCTTTTATTTATTTCAATGTCTCTCTTCTCTTTTCGCACAGTGTATTAGGTGGAACAGTGTGGAATTGGAATCGAATTGTAAATGTCGCTTTGAGGGGTCAACGACGTCTCTGTTTGGGTAATTAACTATTGCACACATTCTGTGCTATTATTTGTGGGAGGCCACAACTGTTTGATTGATTGACAGGGCGTGGGTCAGCTGAGGAATAGAGAGAAAGAGAGAGGGACAGCGACGGTGCAACATACAGAATAATTGTTGTCAAGGTGGATGTACAGTGGATGGGGGAGGGGGAGTGCTTGCAAGGAGATGGAGTAGTCAACTATTCGCTTATGAATTTTCAATTAAATGCAACGAGCAAACCTCGATTCATTTGTCGTTATGCGAATGGCAAAACGCTTGTCGCAATTACACGTTGTTAACCTGCGGTCACGCCCCTAGACTCCCTCTCTGCCTACCTACCGCTCACCTTCCCTCTACTTCCCATTTATGCAGGCTAGCCATCATTTCGACGCTTTGAAGTTGCCTTTGCATTGACATGTGGCCAGTTTTCCCTGTCACAAATGTCACAAGCAGCTCTCGCTCAATTGTTTTTATTCTTTCTTATCAATTTCGCTATTTATCTATTCATATTCGTATTTAAGTAATGACAGTTGTGCGTAAGCATGGCTCGCCCTACGGATGTGACCTTTCCTGGCTGAGTTCTGATTCCAATTGACAATTTTTCAATCACGTGGCGAACCTGTCTGCACGCACTGTGCGTGTTTTGTATAGTTTTGATTGGGAAGGTTGGGGGAAGGCAGAAAGAGCTCCCCACCAGTGCTGGCAACTTTAAATGAAGTAGGGAAAATTAAAAAAAAGCTGAGATTGCTGAACTTGATTCAATTGAATTCAAATCAATGTTTTTTGTTATTTAAAATAAAAGCTAAAATTACGAAAATTTTACTTAAATATTTTCTATAATTAACGTTATATTTTACAATTACAATTGCCAATTTAACACACAACACAATAGATCTAGTGAGAAATTAGCTAAATTGACAACACTACTTTCCACATGGGTTTGTGCATTGGCTAAGCTACGCACTCAGATAGTTGGCCGTAAAGTGTGAAAGATGCATTCATACGCATTGTGTGTATTGCACTTTGCCTTCGGAGTTGAGAATGAATGCAGGAATCAATGAAACACATGCTGGGTTTGTGCATTGGCTAAGGGAGGTCTTATCAAGGATAAGCCCACACAATGGGCGTATTTAAATTTTTGGTTACTTTACTGTAAAGTCTGGTAAAAGCAATTAATGGGACAAATGTAGAAAGGATCTGTGAATTGGCAATTACAATATAATTCGGATTAAAGTGTGGAAGGAGCTAAGCAGCACATTCCACAAAGAATAGTTCGGACTGCAGTGTGGAACATATTCCACGTGGGTTTGTGCATTGACTAAGCGAAGTGCAGAGCGCCATCTATTGGAACATTGCTAAAACAGCAGCATGAGAACGTACATATGTGCAACAGGAAAAAGCTGCGAATTCTGGTGAAATGCATGTGAATTCATGTGTGTATTTGTGTGTGTGGGTGTGTATGCACGAGTGTGTGTGCAGCTATGACGTATTTGGATTTGCATTTCACTTGCAGCAAGAACCTTGCATAACTGTGCTGCGGCTGGAATTTGTGTCAGTTTGCGTTAACTGAAAAAGGAAGGAAGGAAAAACGAGAACCGCAGAGACCGAAAACGAAACCAAAACCGAGAGACCGAGGCCGATTGAGATGGAGAAGCTTCAATTGCAAATGGTTCGGTTAGCTGGACAGCTCAGCAGCTTGGGTTCTATTGATTTCAAGAGCTGATGAAATTGGTGAAATTGAGCAAACAGTTCAAGAGCGAATTAAAGAGCTAGTGAAAGGCACATAGAGAGGAGAATGTATGGAGAATATACATGTACATATATATAATACATATGTATGTACAAATGTAGATGGGTATTTTATGTGGAATATTTGAATGAAAACTGAAGAATCCGCTTGATGATTATACACTGATATACAGAACAAGAGGTGTGCATAAAGAAGTCTTAAAACTAACACAATAAAATGCTTTCAAGTTCTTTTCAAGTTTTGCTTAATTATTATTATTGTTTTTCCCACTATTTTAACACTATTTAAATATCAATTAGAAGTAGGATCTTATCACAAATGCAAAACATTCATAGGTAGTAGAGTACTGCATGAATGTATGCAAAAAATAATTCATTCACTATTAAATAATAGGTACAGTTTTACATAAATATTAGCGAATGTTGTACCTTTGTTATGACAGCCTGTGTACTCTTTTACTTCCATGTTGTACAGTACAAAATGGGTACAGTATTTCTGGGTGCAGTATATACAGTATAGTTCTTACTGTCAAGTAAAAGAAGGTTTTATGCAGTACATACAATGTACATATGTAAATACATATCAACAAAGATATGTCCAATATCCCCCACTCATTTGCCTCTTCATTTTAATTGTCTGTCGTGCGCTGCCTTATGACGGACACTATAATCCAATTGGATGAGTGCAGAATCAGCTGATAAGGCGCAGCATCAGAGCTTGCCTCTCAATTACATATGGATGCAGCTGGCCAGGATGAGCTGATGACGATGAGGACGAGGACGAGGACCCAATTAGTGTCGAGTGGTCAGCAGGCTACAAACTGCAGGCTGCGATGTGCAGCTTGTGGTCAGCGCATGTGGCGCCACAGATGGAGATGCATGTGTGAGATGAATGTGAAATGGCGCTGGTGGCTCAGGGAACAGCTGGCGACGCCCACGATTCAAGGGCGACCCTGATGATGCGGGAGAGAGAGAGATAAAGAGAGAGAGAGGGGGAGATACACAAAGAGTGAGAAAGAGAGAGAGAGTGTATGTGGCTGCACTGGGCGTTTCTCTTGCCATCGCTGACCTTGCCGTGACACCTTCTATGCGCGTCAAGGAAAAGCCACAGATTTTGCAGCGTCATGACCTGCTTCCATATGGTCGTGGTACTAACACACACACACACAGGCACACACGTAATTAATTTATTAGAAAATGACGAATGCGCTTCTCGTTTTAAGCTAACAAATTTAAGCTTACAATAAAAACTGAAACACAGTTGAATTTATATACCCTACGCACATTTAGAATGCTCTAAAAAGGGTATGCTAACTATGTGCAAATGTATGTAACAGGCAGTGCGAGGCGTGGCAGACTACACAGAGTATATACATATATTCTTGCTCATGATCCAATGCCGATTCAATTCATGTCCGTCCGTCCACTTGAACATCGATATCTCAGCTATTATACAAGCTAGAGACACCAAATTTGGCATGAGGGTTCTTGAAAACCAATAGTTAATCAAATTTATTTCAAATATTGCTTGCCACGCTCACAACTCCTAAAAAAAAGAATTACATTTGCCAATTCAATTTGTAAGCCACGTATAAAAGATAAAACTTTCGGACCTAAACATATATTTAACTGACTATACATTTTATCTCTGCTTCAAATATCAATTCGATCCGACAATAAACACAGTAGTTATGCAAGTTAGTTTCACTCTGCGCTACCTGCCCCTGCTGGTATGCTTTAGTTTTTGTAGGTGTTCCTGCATGGAACAGAAAACTTTGCCTTTGGCAATTGTCAGTGTATATGTAAACTGTGCGAAGGGTATCTAACCGTCGGGTGCGGTCGACTGTAACTTTCCTCTAGTGTTTTTTTCGTTGTCGTGCGGGGGCACTTAATGCGGAACTATCTGAGTGTGTTGCTCTGTCTGTGTGTGTGTGTGTGCAATCGCATGCTATCAAACATCTAAGTATGTAAGTTTGTGTGCATGTTAGTATAAACAAAAGACGCAGGCAGAGGCGTAGTTACCACTGAAAGGGGTTGTGGGGGTGCCATAACTCAGATCGAACTTAATTAGCTTGCGTTGAAAATTGCAACAGTTGAGTAATTCGCACAGTTCCCCTCTCTCTCTCTATCTCTCTCTCTCTCTCTTTCTCCTTCCGCCTTCCCTCCTAGACGATACGAAAATGGCGCCATAATGGCAAAATAATAATAAATCTACAAACAAAATATACAACAACAATGACAAAGTGAACATTATAATGGGTTGATTATATAGCGTACACACTGTGCATATATGACTGACAGTCAGTGTAATTTTCACGCCCGATTGCGCTGCACTCGGATTGGTTTGGATCAGCTTAGCTCATTGCTTTGTGCATCCAACAGACAATTGGAGATCAGTCAGCGTTATATAATGCCCGACAAGATCACGAACACACACTACACACACACACACGCACACAAACACTCAAGTTGAGGTAGTTCAGCGAATAAACCCGTTTCTCGATAAGATTAGATTGATGATTGCCCATATGCGAAACGGAACGATTAGATATGTGTGCCTGCATTTGAATGTGAATGCAACACGATGGGGTTGGCCATGTTTGACAGTTGCAAGTACAGTAGGCACTCCACAGAAAAAAGAAGGCAATATATGCATACTACTTACATATATCTATATATAACATATTTATACTGTTTCTAGATCTCTGTTACTATGCAAAGAAGAGAAACTAAATCCTGAAGTGCACTTCTCCTACAGTTGACTCAGTCATGAAGAAAATATTAAATGAAAAATTCAATTTGGGATCGTTTTTATAACTTTATACAATTTTAAACCCGAAAGACTTAGTAAATCGATTCACATTATTGCTAAACTGGTTAAGAAGGGATTTAATAAATACATATATGAACGAGAAGTCACGGTATATTGGCTCTTTCATTTTTTTATCCCAGAGTCAAATTCAATTCAATTAATTTCTCTTTTCTTTCTTTTCTCACGGTTAAGATTTTACTTTAAATTTAATATTATTAACTATAACTATTAATTGTTTTTTTTCTTACTTTTAAACAGTCGACTGACCTTAGTCCGACTATAAACTAATTAAATAAATAAATAAATATATTTCATCCCAATAGTTACTACACTACATGGTTTCTAATTTAAGTTTGATAACCGATTCTATTATGCTTTCCACAACTGTATTTCATATAACTATGACTATGCTAGATAAAAGAGTACTTTACTTTATAATTCCCTTCTGGAATTGGCACCATAAGATGACAAAGATATCAAAGTGATTTTAAGATCGTAAAACGAAATGAAAACTGCACACGGAGGTCACGGCAGAGCTTTACTATAGTAGAGCCCAGAAGCTGCGAGTTATTGATTATAAGTGCATCTGTGTGTGTTTGTGTATGCATGTATAGATCTGTATAGGTACATATACATATGTATGTGTTTGTATGACTGTGTGTGTGTGTGTATGTGTGTCTGTGCTGTGCTATGTGCAAGTAAATTTCTTATTATGTACAAAATTCGAACGCCTTACAGCAAAAGCAAACACAGTTGACAACTGACGACAGCAGCGCACTGTGTGTGTGTGTGTGTGTGGTAGTGTTTGTGTGTTCACACTAATGCATTTTGATACTGGCCTTGAACGTGAATTGCATTTGCGCAAAAAATACGCCCAGAGAGAAGGAGAGAGACAGAGAGAGAGAAAGAGGGTGAGAGTAGGTGTGAGTGTGAGTGGGAAAGAGAAAGAGAGACAGACGTAGCGTGCGAGAAAGCGAGCGGCATGAGAAAGATAGCAAACGAGTGAGAAATTTGAAAAGTGAGGCCAAAGAGAAAGAGAGAGAGAGAGAGTGAGAGGAAACGCAAGAATTTTTGCCAAAGCAAAAGTTTGAAGTACATACAAACACACAGAGTGCACACACACATACAAGCTGAGCACACACACACACACACATGCACAGGCAAGCCGAAAGCGGGCTGCAACGTTGCTGGCTTGCATTTTCCGTTGACGTGCTCTCTCTCTTGCTCTCTCCCGCTTTACATATGTACATATGGTACTTATGTACATACATACATACATACATATGTACGTACGTAGAATGTGCATTCATATGTACAATACATCGCGCTATGCCCAACTAAATATTTAAAGCAGTCTCAAGGTTATCGCGTAGATGCAAGCACACACTCACACACACACGCCTGCAGCTGTGTGCATGTGTTAGTGTACATAGGCGCACTCTCTTCTGCATTCGCCTCGCACTGTGCGCTCTCTTTGCCCCTTTGCATTTTTTTGGCAACTATAAAAAGCTCGAAAACTTTCCCATTGCATGTGCCACAACCCCCGGATGGAAAGAGGGGCGGAAGGGAGGTTTTTACTCTGCTTACTTTCCTTAAGCACTTTGCTAACGTTGTTGTACAATTACTTTGCCACAGGGTGCACTCCCTTTGTGTGGATCGTAGGTTGTGGGTGTGGGTTGTGTGGGCGTGACGTGCTCTAGGCGTGGGCGACAATGATTTTAGGCAGTGCAGGCAGTGGGTGAGGAAGGGAGAGAAGGAAGCGAAGAGAAAGGTGGATAAGAAGGTGAAGAGGAGGTTGGAAATGGAGATGGAGAGAAAGGTGAAGAACAAGGCTTAAGCTGGCTGCAAACGCACACACGTCCCCCTCTCTCTCATTCTACCCTTTCCACTCTCTTTATCTTCCTCTCCCTCTCTCTCTCTCTATCTATCTATCTCCGTCAAATGTCAGAGTTGAGAAATAAACGAAACTGCAAGCGGAAAGTGGCAAATGAAACCGAAATGAACATCACATTTCAATATCCAGAGCGCAGCACACACACACAGACATATACACACATAGCCATATATGCTGCAATGCATATGCTTTCTTGTATGTGTATGTGTATTGCATAAAAGCGCCCCCTCTTGGCGCACTGGCGAAGGCGAAACATGAAAGCGAAATTTCTGGCACATATTTCAAATGTCGACTGCAGACAACAAGTCGCACACGATGATTCATCACGCACAGCACGACGAGTACTAGCCAGCGAGAGAGGGAGAGAGTGAGCGCACACACAATTGTGCCAGTTTGCAGTCATATAAGGCACTAATACACAGGCAAAGGCAGCTGCAGCGAAAGCTCTCCCTGCCTTACGTCAAATGCACGTCGGCTCTCTCTCGTCTCACTCTCTCGCTCTCTGCCTTCGCTTCGTTCAGTCATCGTTTCATTCCACAATGTTTCACTCTCTCATACACACACACACACATGCACACACAGCAGCGCACATTGAAAGAGCGACAGCGCAATCCTTGTGCGTTTATTTCAAGTTCACTGTCAAGGTCACCTACTCTTGTCATGCGCTGCCGACATCGACAGCATAAGGCGAAAGGGTATGTGCGGGACTGCAAGGGCTGATTTGCAGCAGCAGCAGTGGCAGCAGCAGCGACAGAGCAGCATGCATTGCGAGTATTTACAGTGACAGTGACTGCGAACTTTATGCACACACTGCTTGCTCCTTGCTCGAGACACTCAATTGTTTACATCTCTATATGGAAAAACTCTCGTGCCACGTATACATACACACTTGTCGCCCGTTTCCCTTAAGCCATGTTTTTTCTGAGCAATGTTTTTCTCCATTTCCCATATTTTCTTCTACTCTGCTTGCAGTCGATTTGTTTGTATACAACGTATTATTATTTATGCCAAGTTTGCATAGTAAACAAATATTTTTAACTGATTGTATTTAAACGGAAATTTGCATAAATACGGGGCGTATACATATTGGCAAATAATATTGAGATTTACTTTAAGGTACCACAATTCTGCAAAAGTTTGTTAATGCTATCAAGCAGTCGTCAGTTACAATCATCACTTACTAGTTATAATCGTAATGTTTCCGCAATTAAGCAATATTCTAAGTAAGCCCCAATTAAGAATTACAAAGCAATTTCATATTTATTACGTGACTCAGTGAGGGACCGACTCGATAAGCGAGTTAAGGCAAGACTGACATGACTTGCATTTATAGAAGCTAAAGTTCCTAGACTCCCCTTATACTTGCTTAAGCTCAGCGAGATCTCAGAACTTATATGTTTCATAAGGTATAAGGTATCACAAATAGAAAAGTATAACGCAAATGAGTGATTGCAATATTGTTAAAGATTTAGTGAGGTACGTAATTAAATATAGTATTTGCAATATTTTATAAGATACATATATACTAAACTATGAGGTAAATGACAGATTGTTGTTATTATATTATATTAATTAAGATATGGACGAATAAACTAATAAAAGTAGTAAAACCCATATAAGATCTACATTATTCATAAAGATTTCATTATTTAGAAAAATTAAAGAAAATTAATTAATATGTGAGTGAATAAAATAATACAAATAGTTAAATTCACACAGTTATTGCTAAAATAATAGGAAAGATTTGTCATATTCTCATATCCGCGCATTTATTATTAGATGAAATCTTTTCTTTTTATTTTTTTAACATTTCTAGTGTAGTTCATAAAGAAATTTGGGAATTTCGTTTACACATATAGCGTACAATAATAACAAGTGCTAAAATATGCGTTTCTTTTATTCTAACAATAGTTTAAAGTTTGCAATATTGTTAAAGAGATCAACACTTTCGAAAGTTTATTTTGCCAACCTTTCCCAACTGATTTCCACTTTTATTTGTCTTTAAACTCTTTGCTTATCTGTCTGGATCGTATTAAGTGCAATACAATTTTTCTATGTGAAGGTCGCGCGATATTTTCGCAACTTTTCTCGCTGCAGATGCACCGGGGACTTAGCAGTAGCTATATATGGAATTTACGTAGGTACTCGTATTTATATCGACAAACAGATGCATGCGGGCATATGCAAACCTATATTACCTGTGTGTGTGTGGGTCTGTATGTGTGTATGACTAGGTACCCTTTGTTAGACAGCGCTGCGCATGACATAAGGAAACGGCGCACAAAGCAGATTGGCAAACTTATGAAAGTGAAGGCATGCGATATCATCTGTTGCATACAGGGCAATGCAAAGTCAATCACATACAGGTGCACGTGCAGCTACAGATATAGATTAAAATGCACCTACAGATGCAGTTATAGATGCTGCTGCAGATTGAGATGCAGACACAAATTGCGATACAGATGTACAGATAGAGATACATATGCACTCACAAGATACAAACACATGCGCTGTTGCCGATGCAATCGATGTAGTTGTGGCATTTAATTAAATTAAATAATTAAACAAACATGACGGAGAGTGTAGTGCACACACACACACACAAGTATGTATATTAAGTTAAGTACACACACATACATACACACATATGTACGTATACATCAACACGTACACACGACCCCAAACAAATTCAATTAAGAATCTCAAAAGGAAGCAACGGGTGAATTGGACTGAGAATTGCAATACACGCACATTAATCAGTGAAAATCGACAACAGCGTATGCGTGTGTGTCTATGTGTGTGTGTGAGAACTCAATAATAGTTGCATTTAGTTAGTAAATGCCTTAATTATATACAATTTGCCCAGTCCAGTCCAGCCCATAACAGCACAGCAACCCGGTTAGCCCAGTCCCAGTCCAAGTCCCAGTCCCAGTTTTAGTTCAGTTCAGTCCCTTTGTCAGTGGACATACATATGCACGTGTGTATACATACAGCACACACTGTGGCAGTAAGTAAGGCGCGGTCAGGGTAGACTGCACAAGCTAACAGCAGCAGAGGCAGTGGCAGAGGCAGAGGCAAAGGCAAAGGGAGAGGCAAAGGCAGAGGCAAAGGCAGAGGCAGAGGCAGCGGCAGTAGGCGAGAGATCAGAGGCGAACTGCATTGGTATTTGTAAAGTACATGCATGCACATCTGTATATATGTACATACATACATGCATACCTCGCAGTTTCCCTTATATGCACATATGTATGTATGTATGCATGTACATATGCCTGTGTACTTTCATATGGCAGTGTACATATTTAGCTGTCTTTCTCTCTTTTCTTTCCTCTCGCTCTGGTTGCAGTCACTTTTATTGCATAACATCCTTGAACTTGAACCGAGCTGAGCCGAGCTTTGGGTCGCTTGGCTGCTTGCCTGGTTCGTTTTGGCACTTGGCTGCGCTACGCGGCTGAGTCAGCGCGACACGCAAACAGAGGCAAACAAAGCACACACATACGCACATAAAGGCACACACATACAGACAACACACAGGCAAACAAGACACACATGCAGCTGACCCTTCCCCCGCAGCTGCAGCGAACTTTTCGCACGTCTCTCTCTCTCTTCGTCTCGTCGATGTTCGGCTCAACGACGACGACGACGGAAGCGAAGTCGACGACAGCAGCAACGACTGCGACGGTCGCCTGTGTCTCTATCATTTTCTGCCGTGCTTGGCATTGAAAGCGCGACAAGCGAGCAGAGAACAACGTTCCATTCCCAGCGGCAGAAGGCAGAAGAGAAGCAACAAACAGCAGCAGAAATCAATGTAGAACCAGAGACTAAAAAAGAAACAGGAGTGAAGAATGTGTGAAGTAAACCAAGTGGAGAACGTGGAGAACGAACAAACGAGCGAGCTGAACTGAACTGAACTGAAATGCAATTTATTACAGTAATTATAATTAGACACGCAAATGACATCAACGACAGCATCGAATTAAAGTTAAAATTTAATGGAATTTAAGTCGCAGCTCAATTTGAAAAAGCAACAAAAATCGTAATAAAAATAAACGTAACAACAATAACAATAACAATTCAAAATAATTACAAATTAATTGTACAACAAATTGCAAATATACGAAATAATTTGAAATGCGCATCAGCAAATAATCAAAAAAACAACAACAAGAGCAATAACAATAACGTTTACAACAATAAATAAATCGTTCGATGTAGAAAAGTGCAAGTCTCTGTGTAATTTCTCATCGAGAGGGGGAAGAATCTAACGAAAAATAACGAAATCAATTTGTGAAAATCGCAAGAAAATAAAAACATAAAATAAACATATTTACCTGAGATTATTACGTGTCAAGCATGTGATTTTGTTCTGCTTATACACAAATTTTAATAATGCATTCGAAAAATATCAGTGAAATGAGAAATAATGAAAGAATATTATTGCATCATCGGAACGGAAAAGCAGTTTGGGGAAAAACGAAAACGAAAACGAGGATGAATGGCATTATGTTCTCTTCTACCAGGTAATTTATAGTAGATATATTAAAACTCATAACATTTGTCGCAATAGGTTTATATAATACAGGCCCTAATATGGCACAAACAATTACCATATACCATATACTAAATATACTATATTGTTCAGTTATAGTTTTTTTTGCGGTTTCCTTTGTTCTCGCGACTTGATTGCAACACCACAATCGTCGCATCAGCGTTAGCAGTAAGCGAAAACGTATATTATATGTATGTATATGGTATAAGGTATATACTATATATTAAGTATACGTTACAAATAGATTTGTCCCTTAGTGATGGGCTTGCATCATGTGATATAAGGTTTTCTATACATTTATTTCGAAAAGTTGAACTTCAAAATATTAGAAACGTTTCTTAAATCATTGATTTCTATATTTAACTTTATTCGTGTCACGACACGAGAACACGTCAAACTCTCCACTCTAGTTGGCGATGTTTTAGTTTCAGTTCTCGCTGTTCCTTGCATTTAGTATACGTTTACTCGTATGTTTGCTTGCACCTTCCTTCCTTTTTACATACCTACATATACCTACATTACTGCTCCTCTACTGTGCTTGATTTTTCGGCTATGTAAGATGGAAGGAAACTAAAAAAGACACCAATCAAAATAAAATGGAATAATCAATTGTAGAAAAAAAGTGACAGGTGGAAGAAATGATCAGACGCAAGTTCTTTGTAGTTGGAGTGCATAAAAACTTGAAGTCAACAGTAATACAATATAAAATATTATATACATATGTATGTATATATAATATATTATCATTACAATAAAAAAATGTTAAACATTAATTAAATTCACTAAATTTAAAATGATCTATCTGAATAGATAACAATAAGTTAAGGAATATTTAAGGGGAATATTAAATATTAAATAACTCATAAACTCATATTGCAATTAATGCATTAACCGAGTGGTTCTAAAACGTTGGGCTCGTGTTTATTTAAATGTGTACATTAAATACAAACATACATACATAGACATAGGTCCATTCTTATACAAATACACACACATAAAAAGCTCAAGATCCTGTCAGAGTTAGCCTTTGTAGAGAAAGAGAGAAGGGAAGTAAGGGCTTCGCAGTGTGTGGAGCGTATAATCCTCGAGTAAAAAGGTACGCAACGTGCATCGTAATAGCCACGAAAAACAAAAGTAAAGCTCACTCTTTAAATCTTTCACACACACACATGGCTGCGCGTAGATAAAACATGAGAAAGAGAAAAAGAGCATGGGGTAATATGGTAGCCAAAAGCTGGAGAGCGAGATTTTAGTCACGGACGCCAGCAACAAGAACAACACGGGGAGTCAACACAAAGGCAAGGGCAGAGCGCACAAGCACACCGATAGAAGCTCACATACACAGTGGTCGAACAATGGGAATAGGAATGTCAAAGATATGTGGAGAATACATGAATGAAAAGAACGCCAACGAGGCAGAGATAGAGCGAGAGAGTGGAGAATGTAGAGTGACAGAGTGGAGCGAGCAAAGTGGCGATAGAGAGAGCGAGAGTGAAGAGCGAAAGAAAGAAGAGGCAAACTGAAGGCCAACATCGGTGTGTGTGGTGTGTGGGGCAGTAGGACAAACGAGATGGTGTGTGCAGAGCTCAAAAGAAGAATAACAGGAACAGGAAGAAATCGAAAAACTGAACGAAACTCTGCCGAGAGAGCGTATGTTTGTTGGCGAGCGCATGGCGGAGAGTAAGAATCAGAAGACAGCAGCGACGCGCTCAGTCGCTGTCGCCGTCGCAGTTTTCTGTCAACGTCGCCAAACATACTGCGAACTTTCCATGTGGCCTGCGGCGCAGAGCAGCGACATTAAGCGACGGCACCTTTGGCCGATCGCAGCGCATTAGTTCCTGTTCTCGTGTGTCCGTTGCGTGGTTTACGTTTTACGTTACGTTTTTTTATATTCAACGTACGGAATGCGGAGAAAAGTGAAATGCAAACGGAATAAAAGTGTGAGAGTTTGCAATTTTAAAAAGTATTAAAGTTTGTATGTTCATATGTGTTGGAGTACTGCATGAATGCAATCAAAAGGGCAAATGAATTCAATTTTACAATGGGTACAACTATTTGAGTACAGTTTTAAGTGAATATAAGCGAATTCAGTAATTCAGTTCAATGTTGTAGTAGTAAATGAGTACAGTATTTATGGATGTAGTACACACCTGTATAGTACTATCAGGTATAAACTTAATGTTTTCATGTAGTACTCTAGTGTGTTTGCTATGTACAATGTATGTACATATGTACATATACATACATATGTATTTTTATATATTCATATATAACATATGAATGGATGTACATATGAACGAGTATACATTCATTCATTGCGTCGCCATTTCGTCCTGCCACGCAGAATGCGACGAAAGCAACCCCAAAACTTGAAAATAACGTAAATCTGACGATGACAAGGAAAGAGATGAGGAATGTTAGGCACAGAGGCAGAGTAAGAGGAAGAGTAAGAGAAGCAGCAGAGCAGCAGCAAAGTGTGAGTAAGCCGAATTGCGTCGTAGTTACCTTTTCTTGTTTCTTGTTTTCATATTGCGATAGCTGTTGTTGTTGTCGCGTAGAAAGCAGATAGTCAACAACAAATAGAAAGAGAGGGAAAAGTTTGCAATTTTTTTCTATGTAAAAACACAGCCGCAAACATCTTTCCACGTACACACAGTCACGTGTTCTCTTTCCCTAACATTTTTACCTAATTATAAAAATATATTTATAACATAAACAAAATGTGCGAATAAAGACACAAAACGTAAATTGCAAAATGAAATTAGCAGCAAAAAAAAAAAAGAGAAAAACAAATTTCAGACCGTACATACAAACATATGTACATAGTATGTATGCATGTACATATACATATACATACATACGTACAGTGAATGTGTTTGTGTTTGTGTATCGTATAAACAGTTCCATTAAGCAAAGAGCGTTAGCGGCACGAAAACAACGCGAAAGAAAGGCAACAACATTTATTTTTCTTTACGCGAAACTAAATACAAATGTACATGTACATACTTACGTACTATATGCGTATGTGTTTTTCTCTGAGTTGCATTTGCTGATTACAATTCGCCGTTTAATAGAAAAAAGGGCTCGAATCGTTTCTGGTACAGTACTTGACAGAAGATTGTGTACAGGCAACATTTCTATTACTCGATTTGGGAATATTATGCAAATAATCTAGTATCTGATCAAAATGTTTTAGAATTTCATTTAACTGTAGATTTTATTCTCCATTGAAATGATCGAATATATAAATATAACATCTCAACATGCACACCATAAAAGCATTATGCATATTTTAATGTGTCAAGTGAATGTTTATTATTAAAACAGTTAAAAAAGCTTGTTTTCATTTCAACGGTACTTATTCTTGCTGTTTATTCCGAAATTTATTAATTTAACCAAAGATATTAAATACCAAAGATATTGAAAAAAGAATAACGGTATTAACTCGTCATTCAGCGCGTTCTTTTATTCACTCTCTATGATTTACCAATTTTAAGAGTGATTTCATTATTTTAACTCGAAGCTTGAAATTGTTTTTAACTTTGCGTAACCAGAAACTGTGCGAAAATAGCTAACTGAATTGATCCCAATCACGTGACTTTATACAAAATGTACTCACTTCTTAATTGTTCGACTTGCCGTCTGTTTACAATTCTCCTATGTATATGTATGTATGTACATATGTATGTAATACAATGACGAATGCCGGACAGTATTGTGAAATTATAAACTGCAATACAATCGTATAATATACATAAATGCATATGGAAGACAGTGTACAATGTGTACTGTGTACCTTGTACAGTGCCGTGATGCACTCTGTGGCAGCGCCCACACAGCGACATCATCTGTGCCCTTTGGTACACAAATGTACCTCACACACACACACACAAACCGTCGCATTTACGTACACTTTATTTTGCATCCAGTTCCGTACAATCAAGATCTAAGTCAGCTCCTCCCCTCTGGCACAACTAAAAATGACTGCATATAGATAGTTACAAATATAGATACAATTGTACACGATTGTGTACGTACTTATGGAAAACAGTGTTCGGAATTCTTTGTGCGTGTGTGTGTGTTTGTGTGATTTCTGTTTATATACAAAGTTGAGTTAAGTTGGCATTCGTGTTGTTTTTATTTGTGCAAGATTATTTGTTTGTGTATGTGTGATTTGGAAAAGTTTTACGTAACATTCGGCGGCATGCAGGCCCCCTCATAGTGTACCCAACACCCTCACGCTCGCCCCCGCACTCCAGTTTTCTTGGTTTCAATCGTTGAGCAACAGGAAGGCACAGAGGTACAATGAGACAGAGAGAGAGTCTTCTCTACGCTTTTGCGATAATTGCAAAGTGGCGTCATCGTGCTGGATGTTAATAGAATGAGGGTTCTACCTAAGCTTGTACCAAAAAAAAGATACATATGTATATGTATATTGAATATACGAATTTGAAGCGATTCTTAGATATCTGTTTTGTATAAGTTAGAAGAATGAGTTCTTATTCGGAATCAATTGGAATTCGATTATCGACAGTTACAATTTCCCACTAGTTATAATAATAATGTGGTACATTCCCAAACCTAACCTATTCTTAAATTGCTTAAAGAATATTGCTCGTAATTCATGCATTATTATTAAGTGATAGATAGTTCAGATTGACAATAATTGACACCTCACTCTAAATAGTGTACCGATGTTATTTATAGGTACTACATATATTTTATGTGTACATATGTATGTACATATGTACATAAAATAGGTACAATAAAGTTGCCGACTAACTTATTGTTAATATTAATATTCACAAGTTTCCTCTTCTTAAATATCCAACTTATTTTATTAAATTTAAGAAAGTATAATAAATTACTTAGACTCCTCGCATTCTTTTAACTCTTTCTTCTTATTGCAATCCTACGCCTGATGCGATGCTACTTTATCCTAGAAGAAGCACAAACTTAAAGCACAAAACATAATGCAGAACAGCAGAGACTGAGACTGAGCAACGAAAGAAAGCAAAGCGAAAAACATGTCAAAACACAGACAGAAAGCGCAAACATAAAACACATGGCACGAGTGCGAAAAGAAGAAATCGGCAAAAATAACAAAAGCCAAATGCTTGCAGATGGCGGCGCTGGCGTCGGCGTTGGCGTCAGCGTCACCGTCGCTGCTGCTGCTGTCAGTGTGTCGAGGTGGAAGCGGCGACGCGATGGCAGGCTGTGTTTGTATGTATGTATTTCAAGTTCAAGGTTAACATACTAGTTGTTCATGGGGCTAGTGAGTGCGAGCGAATAGGCAATAGTGGCCTCTCTCTATGTACAATGAGAGTATGCTACTGTCTCTGTGTGTGTGTGTGTGCTTGTGTATGTGCTTTTGTGTGTATGTATATTTTTGGCTTGTATGATAAACCAGTTTGGCACGTTTCGCTGAGCAAGCGAGAGAGAGAGAAGCAAGACAGCAGCAGGGCAAAGCGAGAGGGCACTACACGCAACGACAGTCGAACAGAGGAACAGACAAACAAAGAGAGCGAACAGAGCGTCAAACAAAGAGGAAGAGGAAGCCAACGAAAAGCACAACCAAAAGAAGAGCGCGTCAAACAAAAAGTTTGTGAAATACATGTGCATACGTACATATGTATGTATGTATGTATGTACATAAGTGTGTATGTATGTATGGAGGTATATGCGTGTATGTATGAAAGTATGTCTGTATGAACGTCTGTATGTACATATGTTTGCATGTCTGTGTGTATGTATGTATGTATGTCTGTATTCCATTATACAAAGCGAATGCAACTGAGTGTGTATGAATGTAGGGTGTGTACAGTGCATCATTTATGCATCAGCAAAATAGTCAAAAGTCGCACTCTCCCTCTCTTTATCTCTCTTTGTCTGATGTAAAAACAGCTTTAAGACTAACGTCGGCTTTGCTGTTTGCTTTGTGACACCTATTCGTTGTTGTCGTTCTCTTCCTCACTCTCTCTTTCTCACTCACTCTCTCTCTCGTTTCCTCTCTCTCCCTCTGCCTTGTCTCTTTGGCGTCGTCGTCTGTGGCAGATTTAATTAAATTGATGTTGATGATTACTTTGCTCGCCTCCTAATCGCAATCGCTTTTCGCCCCTCCCCCTCTCCACACACACTACGCCCCCTTAGCACGCCCACCGATCCAACGTTATGCGACCGACCGCATGGCAGCCAGAGAAAGAGGAAGAGCTGACAAATACAGTTAGCTTTTCATTTAATTAAACGCGTCGTGTCGCCTCGATTGATTTTCGAACTGACCAAAAATAAAAGAAAAAAAAGGAACAACCTAAAAGTCGATGTCAACACCCTCTCTCCCGCCTCAGACACGGCTATAAGCTATAACCTTCTGCCATGAAAATACACTGCAAAGAATTTTCGATACCAAAAAGGCAATTAGAGAAAACACGTCGTAAAATGTGGAAAAATGTAAGAAACGTGTTTTATTGCAGAATGAGAAGCCTTTACATGTGTGTGTATATCTGTGTGTGTGTGTGTGTATATTTGTGTGTTTGTGTTTTATTTTTATGAATATTACTTGCATTTCGCATAGTTTCGAGTTCGTTGCACCGAGAATTATTACCAAATACAATGATCAGGCATGGAAATAGAACAGTTTTGACATACTAGTGTATATAGAACATTATAGTATTATAAAAGAATTTTGCCACAATGATTAGGTTGGCTAGGAATTTCTGGGAAAACTTACGAAGACCACTTAAATTACTTTTTACTTAAAATATTTAAGTAAAAAATAAATCAAATCAGTTTAAAAGAAGAAAGCATGAAAAACAAAAGAGGAATGGAAATAATGGTAATAAGTACAATAAAGATATACATACGATTTATAAACCCTTCGACCATTGAAAATTATCTCAAATATTAGCGTTCGTCTGGTTATACTTTAATGGGGTACACAGTGAATAAATGATATAATTCAAATAAAATTCTAAGGGAGTATGCTAAATATGGGTTTATTATAAGTACAATTTTCTAAGAATGAAAGTATTTTCTTAGAACAAGGGTTTTTTTTTTATTATTACAATTAAGAAAATAATTGTTCTCAACAGATTTCATTAAGCAACGTTTTATGCGTGTTTGTGAATAACAATGCAGAGTTATTTGTAGATGACATACAGATGAAGGTATATAAATATTGTATGTTCATATTTGAAGATTAGAGCGATAAAAATGTGTAATTTAAATTTAATATTTGCATGCGAAAAGCAATGTTCACCCTGCGTCACCTTCGCGTTGTGTACTCAAAATTTTACACTTACATACATATGTGTCTATAAGTATTATGCATGAATGCACAAACATATATGTACATACATATGTATGTGTTATATATGCTTTGCCTGTATGTAATATATGTTTGCACATTCACAGATTTTCAGATTTCGGTTGCCAAGTTCGAAATCAAACGTGTGCCGACATAAATAATGTGAAATTTATGAAAGAATGAAAGCACACTGTTATTTTGGGATGTGAATGAATTCTTATACTCTTGTTTAAATAATTAACATTGCATTTACAGTTTGTAAAGAACATTTATACTTGGCAATATACGTTTATGATTGTGTTATTAATATGTATCATAGAACTTTATAATGAATACCTAAAAGTAAACTGAATTATGTGGGCTATGTCAATAGTATTTCCAGATAGGATATAATATGATGGGGCAATAGAGGTAAACATTTAGTTCTATTATATATTTGGGGGATTCGATTATGTTTATTTTTGTGCATTTGGAGAAAATTGATATACTAGAAAATACAGGGATATTAACACGTTTTCTATACTATAATTCATTTCAAAAGTAACATTATATTTAAATGTCAAATTCGACAGCAAATTTGTATATAATATATAGATTATACAAATGTACTATACATACTTGTATACATGTTAATATGTGTAGGTACTTATATATAATCTATGATTTGTATATACTTATACATATTTATAGTACCTATACTTTATTTATTAGTTAGTAAGGTGTTTTGGAAATAGTTCTCAGATGGGTTTCCCATTGTAAAAAGTGACTTTAATTTTTTTTTGGGTAAACATTATTCATAAGTGCATATGTATTTTATAATATATACATAGTAAATATACATATATTTATATATATTCACATGCAGATCCATACGTAAAAAGGCTTTACACACCCACTGTGGCACACAGCCATCACGCATTCACAGATTTCAAATCAATAATTTTCAATTTCTCATGCATTTTTCGCAGCGATAATATTTACCTAGGGGAATTTCAAACAAAAATCTCTTTTTGTATGTTTATTTTTAGTGCGAACCCGCAGCGTCAGCGTGGAAATTTAATTAGCGACAGTCGAGTGAGCGAACGACAACAACAACAACAACAGAAATAGCAATAACAATAATAACCAGCCAGGCTAGGCACACACACACGTCCACATGGGAGCAGAGCAGTGGCAAAAAAAGGCTTGCGAAATAAAAGTAAACATGCGAGAGGAGGAGACAAAAGAAGAATCATGCGAACTGAAGCAGAAAAAGAACAGCATCGACAAAAATTCGCCCACATTCCGTTCCCTAAGCACAAGATAAAGAAGAAGAAGAAGAAGAGGAACACAGCGCACAGAGTGATAAGGCCGACCGAGGTGGTAAACAGCAACAGCAATAACAGCAGCAGCAACAGTAACCACAACAATAACAATAACACTGCAAGTGCAGCGCAGTCTGCTCGTCTCTACCCCCACGAACAAACAAAAATGGCGCATGACATGCGCACTAAGCCTCCAACTTGAACTTGAAATTGCTTTATTGTTGTTGCGGTAGTCGGCTGTTCCATTTACGTTGGCAGCGACGTCGATATCGACGTCAAAAGCAACGTTGGCAAGCCGGCAACTTCCAAATGCAGAGAGGGAGAGCTGGAGAGAAGAGAGCGAATAGTGCTGGAGAGCAATGCGAGGTGACGTGAGAGGGAGAGCGAGAGTGAGTGAGCCTTGGCCAGCAGCAGGTATGTAATTGAACGAAAAGAAAACTGAACGCGAGTGAGAGAGCGGGAAAAAAGCTCTCTCACACACATGCATAGCTTTTGCGTGGGCGACTTAAGGCAGGACGCGACGCTGTCGCTGACGTCGCAGTCAACGTCTGCCAACTGTTTGCTTTTTTGTTGTACAACAGCAACGCCAGCTGCCCGCGACATTCTCTTTCTGATTGTACACATGCATGTTCATATATATGCATATATGTGTGTATGTATTGATGCGACACACTGCTGTTGCATATTTACTGGGATACACTGATGACGCGCACCTGTGTGCACAGCAGCTGCAGTCGCCACAACAGGATGCTGCTGCGGCTACTGCTGCTGTTGCTGGTTTGCTGGCGTTCTAATGGTTTTCCTGCTTTCAGTTTCAAGCACACTCCCGGCGAGGTCAGCCATCTCTCTCTCCCACACACACTGAGTGTGTGTTGTCATAACTAGCAAGTGCGTGTACAGTGTGTGTGTGTGTCTGAACCTGCCATATGAGTGCGTTAATTGACTGACGCGTTGACGTACGCCAACTAACGATAGCATTACATTAAGGTGTGTAAAATTGATTAGCATTTGTTCGTTCTGTGCTGAAAGCTACAGTGGTGTGTGTGTGTCATGTGACGTGTGTTGTTGCCAGCATATGGCAAACAAACTAACAAACAGAGCAGAGAAGAATGCACGCACACATACGCACAGGCACGCAAGCACACACACAGAGCAATGTGCGCCCCAGCATATGCAACACATTTTGTTGTCTTGTTTTTTTATTACACTTACTTTTCTCACCTTGTCATACACACACACACAGTCACACGCAGGCATAAGCATAGCAGAGAAGGCCCCTATGCTAAAAAGAGTTATGCCAATTAATTCACTTAAGTCTAAGCAAATTAAGTCAAAAAAGTTAAAACTTGTGAAATTTTCAAATTTAATTAAATTGTGAAATCAAAATGGAACGAGTGAAAAGAATTCCATGAGTGAAAGTGCAAAATGCACAAGTGGTCGAACAACAGCAACAATGAAAACGAAATGTGAATTCGCTGTGATGGTTTGTGTCTCTGCTAAGCTTCGAAAGCTTCACGCTCTCTCTCTCTCTCTCTGTGTCTATCGTGCCATTGCCAGTGGGATACACCCTGTGCTCGCTTTGATAATTGTGAACAAGTGAACACAGCTGGTGGTATCCAGTGGCCATGGGCAACAAATGCAACAGCAACAACAACAACAACAAGAGCAACAACAGGATGCACAGCATGCATAGTGGGGTGAGTAGTGAAAACTTGTAAGAAAAAAAAGTGTTTATAATTCTTTGCAAGTTCCAAAGTTTTTTTTATTATATATTTTTGATTTACAAAATTGTTTGGTTTTATTTTTTTTTATTTTTACCAACATATCATTTTGAGCATACTAAATACTTTTCTAGTCATAAGCTTTGTTTAACAACTTTTCATTTACCCCCGAAAAAAGAAAATAAAAAAGAAAAGCAATTGAAAAGAAATTTGAAGTAAACAATTTCGAAATTTCGAAAAACTATTTTTAAGATAGAAGAAGAAAATCGATGAAGAAGAAAAGAGAAAACAAAAATTGCATATCAATTATCAATTCAGCATTTACTTGTTATTATATTACACCATATATCGTATCGTATCGTATGTTTCCAATTATTTATTATTGATTTGTAAATCTATTTTGAGCATCATCTCTACTTTTGATCATCAACGTTTCGTTTCGCTTGCGAGATACCCCTTGCTTATGGGGTGTCTACTTAGTATTGTATACGTTGCACGCACTCAACTTTGGAATATAGAGAGAGAGGGAATAGAGAGGCTAAGGTGGGAGCTGTAGACACGCTCTAAATATGTTTTTAGAGAAATTTATGAAAATTTAATTGTCCATAGTTAATAATAATGATGTGAGTGAAATTATTGTGAAGTTTCTTGCTCAGAGTTGGCAGAAACAATTAAAACACATTTGCACGCTTGCAATGCGAATTGAAAGAAGATGAATAAAATGAAGAAGATGAAGATGAAGAAGAAGAAGAAGCGTAAGGGGAGGCAGAAGGGTAGGGAAATCGCGTGCAGCGAGTGCGCTGCACATGAAAAGCGTTTGGCATTTTCTATTTTCGTTTCGCTTTTTTGGCTTTTTGGCTCACTGACAGCCTGCAGCACTGACACCCCCTGCTTTCCCTTCCACCCAGGGAAGGGGGGTGTACATTCTAAATATCGTACCTTGCAAAGACGACGGGGCACGTTGACATTATTTCGACATTTATTTGCATTTAGCTGCAGCGTCGTTTAGTCCATTTTGCATTTCAAATGACCCTCAATTATCCTTTGTTGACTGACTTTGTGCTCTGTTCGTCCCACTGTTCCTTCCCCCATTCGTCTCTCGCGTTCTCTTCTCGCTGTGCAGACATGAGGTCAAGGAAAGCGAAATTGATTTTCTACCCACACATTCAACACATTCTCGCATAGATACTATATGTATATATATACATATATATGTTTTATATATTCTATGCACATGTCGTGCTTGCTGTAGTGTCTTGCTCGACTATTATGCAATCAATATATGTATGTATGTATGTAGTTTACGGCTGTCTCACAGTTTATCACATGATTATATTGAGGTCACTTCGACACAGCCCTCAACTCGACCCCCCAAACTATCCCCTAAAGCATTGTCTATCTCTAGATTATGAGTCGGGTTTTGTACAATTTTAATTAGCTTGGTGATCTCAGCAAATTGCAGTAAGCTATGATATCAGGCCTGGAAACTAACAATGACTACTTTAGACAACTAGCTTTAGGTTTAGTTTAGGTTATTTTAGGTCTAGTTTAGGTTAGTTTAGGTTTATTATTATTATTATATTTATATTATAATTCATTCTCATATAATTATATTCTGATATTTCTCAGAGAAATAACATAACTAAGCAATTATACGTTGCAAACAAAAAATACGTGTTTGATTAGGTATAACACAGTCCATTAAAGTGGGACAGTCTCAATAACACTGATAACACTGTTCGAACCGAATGGATTTGAAGGCAATCAGAGTGTGGATAAGATATGCATACACATGTTTTCGTAATCTATTTACAATACTTAGATAGACTTATAGACTGGACGAGTTGAGTTTTCTATTTGAAATTGGCTTCCATTGTGAGTTCACAGTTAAAGTTGCCGAGATTTCGATTCTATGAACATTGTATTCGTAGTTAACAACTTGAATAACAACACGAAATGAACGGAGTCATGCATGACGAGACTAACACACACACACGCACCTATATATATATAGCACTACCTATATAGAAGTGAATTTCCAATTTAAGTTGACCTTAGAACTGAATTTGATCGATAATTTCGCATAATTGCGAAATGTCAAGCGAAGCTCGCAAAGGGGGCGTGGCGAGGGGAAATACACTAACAACACACACAGACACACACAGCAAGGTAAATCACCTTGAACATTAACGCCCAATGCAAAATGCAAGTGACATGGGAAATTTGTGGGAGCGAGACAACGCTATAGTGGACGAGGACAACAGGGCGCGAGGGCAAAGGCAGAGCGCGTCAATTCAAACGTGAGAGACAGCTTGTTAAACATGCACACTCATGCACACAGTGGCATGAGCGGATAGCGCACTACATTTGCGTCATGCTAACAGCAACAACAACAACAGCGACACGTTAAAAAATAGTTAAAATAGCAGAAGCAACAACATGAAGAGAGAGGGCAGCAGAGCAAGTATAACAACAACATAGAGAGAGCCACACTACAGTAGTAGAACCAGAGCTACCAGCACCAGCAGCAAAGAGAGAGACAGTAGTAGTAGCAGAGGCAGAGGCAGAGGCAGAGGCAGTAGAAAACAACAACATTGCACTGTATGTACTGTATGTAAGTCAACTGCAGCGCACTGCAAAGCGAAACCTGCGCTGCTTCCTGCTGTTCGCCGTGAGAGAACGAAGGCAAAGAGAGCGAGAGAGCAGTCAGATGTGAGCAGGCAGAGGCTACAGAGTGAGTGTGTGTGGGCGCACTGCCAAAAGCTCTAAGCTGGCCTAGCTTACTCTCCCAATCTCCCACTCTCGTGTGCCTGCTCTCCCACTCTCCCTCTCTCGTGCTCTGCCGACGCCTCTCTTCGTTCGCTTCGTTAGTTTTCACGAAACACTCGAGCAGCTGAGAGCACAGCTGAGCAGCTGACAAACAGTTGCGCTTCAGCATTAGAGCAGCGCAGTTTGCAGTTTACTTTACGTCGAACGAAATCAAAAGTGGGCTGTGTACAATACGTGCTGTGTGTCTGTGTGTGTGCAGCACCTTGCTGCAATTGCAAAGAGAGCGCAGCAGCAGAGAGGAAGAGGGAGGGGACAGGCAGTGTGTTGGCTCGTACAGAAATAAATGCCACACACAGCAAGCAGTGCAGTATATTCTAGTATATTTCACCTTAGCACGTCTTTGGGCTGCCACAGCACTCCCCCAACCCCCTCTGCTGCACTTGCACGCACACACACACACACGCACACTCTTGCGCAGGCTTGCAGCGCTCTGCAAGTTTCATTCACGCCGCGTGGCCATCGAAATTGTCGCCGTTGTCGTCTCGAGTCGCGTCGCGTCGCGTTTATAAAGAAATTGGCCTAAAATTGTAACAGTTTTCTTTCACCACAACAACAACAACAAGAAACTCAGCGCAGCGTAGCAGCTGCAGTTGGCGTCGGCAGCACTGCTTGCTGCCAGCTGCTGCTGCTGCTTGCCTGCTGCTTTCTGCTGCTTGCTGGCTGCCTTCAGCTGCATGGCCAACGTCAGTCGTCGTCAGTTTTAATTTCCACATCGAGTTAACAACACGAGGCGGCGGCACAAGCAGCAAGGCAGCGTGGCAGCAAGGCTGTGAGGAAGCGCCAGAGACAAACGGCGGCACAGTCAGTTGGGAGTTGCAATTGCAAGCGGACATCGGCAGCGACACTTCGACATCGACATCGAAAAAAAGAGTTTCGGAATTTGTGGATTTTGTGGAATTTTGGATTAGGCGAGCAGCAAAGGAAGCGTGAAGCATGAACAGCTGTTTAGAGTGGGAGTGTGTGATTGACTGACTGACTGAGTGTGACTGTGTTTGCCTGCCTGCCTGTGTGTGTGTGTGTTGTGTGTGCGTGTCTGTGTCGAGGTTGCATAAACTGTTTGCTGCACACGTAACGCAGCCCGCAGGCGCATCTGCCCCGCAATCAGTTTTAATTTGAATTTGGCTTGCACTCTTGCATTATGCAACAACATGAGGCACGACAAGAGGCGAGAGAGGAGACCAGGCAAGGCGACTACTGTGAATAGCTGTGAATAGATTTTTGAATGTTGCACGACAATTGCGGGGAATACCGCCAAGCTATAGTCGTTGCATGTGGGCTAAAAACAAGCAGTACATACATCATCATCAGTCCACATTCATTCACCATCCACACAGCAGCCACACACGTTCCCACACACTCTCTTGATCTTAAGCTGCCTCTATTTCCCTCTCTGCCTCTCTCTCTCTCTCACACTTTATTTGGCAACTCTTGCGTGTGCAGTTTAAATTTAGATTAGTCTGCACTTTATTTTCATGCAGTTGGCACTTTTGGCACTGCCTCGGCCTCTTATATAATGTGCCCAAGGCAAAGAAATGTCCTCGCTGGCCCTAATTGCCTTAGTGCAAGTGTAACTTGCAAAAAGAAGTGTCAATTAAAGTAGACGCGCGCACACGCGGCGTATGCGCAATTTAACAGATTTTTGCTGCTCCCACACACAAGCAGCAGCATCAGCAGCAATAACAAACTGCAACACACACTCATATACATGCACAGAGAGTCTGTGTATAACGTAACCACTTGACCTTGCACACATGCAGCTTGTATTACACACACACACACACCGACTCACACACAGTTGCGCCTTTTATTGGCTTATATATTTACCTATATACACATCTTCCCCCTGCTCTCTCACTCTCTTCCTGCCTTCTGCTGCCTCCCTCATTCTATCTCTCTCTCATGCGTGTGTTGTTGCTGCATTTTCAGAATTTTGCAATATTTTTGTTGTGTGTAAAAATAACAAGCGGCATATGGTGCCGAGTCTCAGTATAGGTATGTGTGTGTGTGTGACGTGAGTATGTCTGCGTGCAGCTGTAGGCGTGTGTGGGCGTTGCAAGGCCTGTTATGAGGTCGAACTGGCGTGTTTTGTTGTTTCTCTAGCATTTTTATAATATTTTTGAAGCTATAAGTGTGTGGGGCGAGTGTGCGGGAATGTGTGTACTACTGTGTGTGCTAGTGTGTGTGTGTGAGAGATGACTGCAAAATGCATATGACACAGAAATAAATGGCAAGCAACAAAGCAAAATGTAGCTGAGCTTATAAGAATCATTTTAGTTCACTTTGCTTTGCGGCATTTTCCCAATCATTTTCACAACATTTTCACATACTTTTCCATGCCTCAAAATGATTCACAAGTTGTTCGCTTTGAGGGTCAGCAAGTTGTTCAACAGCAGCAATATAGAAGGGAGAGGGGAATGGGGGGAGGGGAGAGGGTAGAGGGAAGTGTGGGTAAATCCGTATCAGAATTTGCTATGCGGGTCTCTCTGCGATACGTTCAATTAACGCTGTGTTTCGATTGCGTCGATTGCATTCGACTTAAACAAAAAACGAAAACCGGTTAAATTATTTATTTTAGCTTGAACAATCTTTATTCCAATCCCCCCTTCCCCTGCGCCACTATATAATTGCTAAAATACACAATTAAATTCGTAGTTCCATGAATTGTGAATTGAAACGAAGTAGAAACAAAGCGCACAAATCGTTAGTCGTCAAATCACAAATTAATGATGTGTTTTTTTTTGATACAAGTTTCTAGGGTATTATAGAAGAGAAGAGAAGAAGAGAGAGAGAGAAGGGGAGAGAGAAGGCAAGAGAAAAAGAGGGGGAAAGAGAGAAATCAAGAGTCTTTTAAGTGTAAATATGCTGCAGGAAGTATAAACAGATGAGTTTCTCTCTCTGTCTGTCTCTCTGTGTATCTATGCATCTACATATGTCTATCTATATTTATAGCTATATTTTCATCTTTCTGTCTGTTTAAGTATGTATATATCAGCGACAACAGCAGCTAGATCAATGTTTGTATATACTTTGTATACATATCTACATGCCAATAGGGTATTCTGACAGTCGACTACGCTTTACTCTACACTTGTTTTGGCTGTTTTTATATGCGTTAGTCGCAGATTAGCAACATTCTTCTTTGACTCGACCAACGTATCAGTCACAGTCACAGTCCCAGCCACAGGCATAGCTAGCTATCTATCTATCTATCTCTCTGTCTGTGTCAGTCTCTATCTGTCTGTCTGTCTGTCTGTCTATCTCTCTAGGTAGAGTGTGTACATAGAGAGTGACATCATCGTTTTGTCTGGGCAGACTTTGCATTGCGTTGCGTTGGATCATTAGTCAGTTTGGCTTGTTTTTGACAAAGATACTTTGTACTCTCTGCAGCAAGAAGAAGCACACACACACTGATAAGTACTAGTAGTAGTTGTAGTGCAGTGTAAGGGGAGAGGGGAAGGGTAGACATGAGGGGGGAAGTGGGCATATCACGTGTCGCTTTTAGTGCTGCGATAAGCGCGTAATGTGGCTGTTTTGCAATAGAACGCTAACACGTGCACATACATGCACACATACATATGTGCATATGTTTCAGTGGGAGCACATCTCATGGTTTTTTCTTTTGGCGACCTTCAGCGCAGCGTACAAGGTCACTTGTCTCTGCTCTCTCTCTCTCTCTGCTCTCTCTCCCAGTTTCATCTTTCAATTTTGGTTTTAGTTGCAGCAGCAGCAGCAAATTGGGTCAGTGCTATGACCCAGTTAACTGCCACTGACGGGCCCCCCCTTGCAACACACTCCACACTCCCTTGCAATAGTACTCCCCCCCTTACCCCTCATTGTGTCCTTCTTCCCCCTTCTGCCTTGCCAGACAGTTTGACACCTTTTTTGGGGAAATAAGCAAAGGCGAATGGGTTTCCGTTTCGATTGATTTTCATGCACAGGCAACCTAGATATAACTATGCTGGCTATTGTGCAGTGTTATATAGTATATAGTGTATCTTGTATCTGGCAGATACTGCTGCAGTGCCATACGCTGCGAGCTTAGCCAAATGGCCAAAAATAAAATTCTCTTTTGGCTGCTGGCCAAAATGCAACGTGCAGCACATTGGCAATAACCAAAACAAAAAGGGCGGTGCAGGGGGCGGGCCAACAGAGCCTATATATGCATAGATATGTGTAACTGTGTGTGTGTGTGTTTGTGTCTGTGTGTGTGTTTATGCCTTGTATACTCGACGAGGCAAGTTGAAAGCGAAATGTTGGCCCAAAATGAAGCGTCAAAGCGTCGCTATAAATACTGCAAAATGCAAATTGACAATGAGAACACAAGCAAAACGAGCACGAGTAGAAAGAACAAGCGAGAGAAAGCGATAGAGGAACGGGAGGGGGAGGGAGGCAGAAAGCGAGAATGAATAGCTTGAAGAGCTGCAAAGTGCTTGAATTTATTGTCAGAGTCATCGCTGCCACACAAACTAAGACAGACTAGTGGCATCTGCCTGTTACAACCCCCCCACCTACCACTACACTGTTGCTGCCCCCTCCACCTGCTCCTCTACCTTCTTTACTATTGGCAACATGGCAAAATCAATGCGCACTTTTGTGTCATTTCGCTTTTCACTTATTACATCACACACTGGCACTGGCAAGCAACGACAACGACAGCGAGCAAACCAAACGAGGCCCAGCAATTTGGGTCAACCTGGCCAAGAATCTATAGGCATATGTATCATGTATATATAGTATATATATATATAGTATCTATATGGCACATGCCTGCACACATATCTAGCTCCAACTAGTATATGCTCACTAGCTTGACTTGCAGCAAAACTATTGCAACTTTAACGAGTTCCTCCTCACAAGTTGAGCTGCGCCTCTGTCAGCCCTTGCCCCCCCGCCCCTATTCTGCACCTTCTTTGTTGCTCTCTAGTTTTGGTGAGAACTTTGTTTTGATATTATTTAGAATTAGCACTGAGAATATTCAATTCTCTGCTGGCTTATCCAACTTAGAGGTTGGTTTAATTCAATGACGACAAACAGATTGTGAACAGATCTTACAGTGAGTGAAGTAACTCTTTTTACACATATGTACATGTTTATGTTATGTACATATGTATAAAGTGTTTCTCAACATACTGTATATATTTATGTGCGTGGCAAGATCAAAGTATTTCTAGACATTTCTTTGGCGCTTTAAAGCCAAAACAGATTAATAATTTTGTCAAATGTATTGTACTTTTATGCGCTCACTTCCTGTCTCTTTGCTTCCCTCTATATACCCCTCTCTCTCTCTCTTCCTCTTTCTCTCTCTCTCCCTCTTCCTCTATCTCTCTCTCTCTCTCTCTCTCTCTCTCTGTCATATTGTTTGTTCATATACCACACACGCGTTTCGCCTCGATCGTCGTCTGGCCGCACAAATCTTTCGAGCCTATCACGCATTTGCCACATGACTAAGTTTCTAGCTCGCTGCGATTTTTGCGTGTTTTTTTATAAATTTAGCCGAAACACCCATAAAAAAAAGAACACTACGTAATCACAGACAGAGTGTGCGTGTGCGTGTGTGCGTACATGCCTTGCCTGAGTTCGCCTACATAAATTCCGCGGAAAACAAAAGAAATTTCTTTGCTTTGGCTACCCCAGCTGGAATCGCTGTCTATATCAGTACAATTCCCTACTTATCCCCCTCTCTCTCTGCCCCCATACCTACCTCCCTTTCTCTGTCTCCCTCCTGTTGCCAGGCACAATTTTAAAACATTTTGAGTCACAATGTTTACACAAACATACATACGAGGTGCGAATGTGTTGTCGCTGTGTACTTTGCTTATGTCTACACAGTTACAGTGATCACTCGTCATATGCAAAGGCAATCGGAGTTTGTATGGAATAATTTAAAGAACTTCATTTCTTGCAAAAGTTGATTTCGCAGGGAAGTTTGTTTCTTATTGAAAAACTTCATTTTCTACTGAAGAACTTCATTTTTTATTGAAGAACTTCATTTTTCTATTTAAATATAAGTTCAAAGTTTGCTTTATTGAGGCCGCACCGTACACTTTACTGCTCTGCAAGTTGTGTTAAGTGGCCCACTGTGTGTGCTTGTGTATGCCCCACTGTGCCACTGTTTTTTGTAGCCGGAGACTCGGCAACAAATTGCTCGTCATTCAAAAACAGTTTTGAACAGTCGAACAGTAAATTAATTTAAGTAGCGCTATGTGGGGCTACTTGCGGGTCGCTTACACTGCCTGCCTGCGTATATGTGTGCGTGTTTGGGTGTGTGTGTGTGTGCCTGCGTGTTGTGTGTACTTGCAACTCTTTGAGCAACTTCCGCTGACAGCAACAACTTGAAACACTTCGGCTCGGAAATTTTTACGACACTTTGGCAGGGCTGGTTTTGTATGTCGGCGTTTTATGACCCAGATTAAAAACCTAAGCGTGTTGGTCAATAGCGCACTAAACCACACACACACACAAACACACAATACACACTCAAACACACACAATAACCACACACACGAACATGAGTACAGTGAGAACTGTTAATGAAAAGCGTTCAGCATTTGCCTAATGAAATTATAACGTAGATACTAAGTGCCTCGAAAGGGGAGGCAGCTTGTGGGCAGGGGTAGAGGAGTGTAGGGGGTAGCATGTGAGGAGGGGCAGGAGAAGGGCGGAGGGGGACTGGTCGCGTTTTGGAAATATAATTGTGAAAATGCCGAGAGCGTCTAACCCATTTAACACACATCATGAATTACACTATTTTTTTCATTTTTCGTAACGCTTTTTAAGCCAGCGTCGATACAGCTAAGCACACACGCACACACACACACGCATACACAGACTTGCACATACACACAGACAAGCAGCTGACACAAATAAGCCTTAATTTATTTAATTGCTTGCGTTGTTACCGCGTATTATTGTATTTAGTTTGTTCAAGTCGCTGCTTCTTGTTCTTGTTGTTGTTGTTGCTGTTGCTGTTGCTTTTTTCGCTTGCACATTTGTTATTATTATTCTTTCTCAACGCCATCTCTCTACTGATTCCCTCCCTACCTCCCTCCCTTCCCTACTCCTTCTCTCTTTGCTTCTTTTTTTATTGTTTTTGTTAGAAATTAGAGCACATACAGCACGCGATTAACAATGTTGTAAGGCACACTCGCACACACACACACATACACTCGCAAACATACACACTCGCGTTTCATAAGTCACTCGTTTATTAATTGTGCGGCGCATGCGGCGTATGCGCAATTAATTGTTGGCCTTTGCGTGACTCTTTAGACTCAGACAATGTTGAGAGAAATTTGGATTCTAGTTTGGCATAGAAAACTGCGTGAAACAATTGACAGCGTAAAGTGCTAATTGTTGCCTAATTTGGGTACAGCTTAGTTAGCTTAAGTCTCTGTCGAAATATGTTCAACAAGAAAAGAAGGGAAATAGAGCAAAGTCTAACACAGGCAAGGTATATACGCTGCTATCTGTACATACGTACTTGCCCATTCATAATTGGGTGCGAGACAATTGACGTCACAGTTTGCGATTAATGGAGAAACATTTGTAGCTTGGTCTGTTTTCTATACCCTACAATGAAAGACAGAGGTATACTCGACCTTGTGCAACAGACAGAAGAAGGTGTCTGTCCATGTCTGTTCCTCTTCTGTGTGTTTGAACACACAGATCTCAGTTATTGTAAAAGCTAAAGAGAACAAATTGAGCATAAAGTTTCTGGTATATCAACAGTTGATCAAGTTCATTTTAAATGTTGCTTGCCACGCCCACTGCCTGCGCAAATCAATAGTTTAGTTTTTCAATACAATTTTTAAGCGACATATATAAGATATAACTTTCTAACTTTGATATATCTTAAGCTGAGTATTATATCTAGCTATGCTGTAAATTTCAATACGATTGAACCATAAACAAGAGAGAAATTATCAAAGGCACTTTAGTGTCTTAATAGCGTTGCATGCCCCTGTTGGTATGCTATACTATGCATGCATATGTGTGTAAGAGTGAGTAAGGAATAGGATATTTCACAACTGGGTGTAGGGTATCTTACAGTTGGCTGTGCTTGACTGCAGTTTAGTTGTCTGCCTTTTCTTTGCTTAGAATTGTCTACGAGTAGCGCCTTAATCGTTCTTGTTGGTCGCTTATCTTATCTATCGATAGGTCTGGTTGGCTGTGCCTGGCGCACGCTTTCAAATCACTTGTTTGATTTCGACTTTTGTCGATTTACTCGTGTCATGACGGATGGCAACACATACATCGATTTCTATAGAGAGACTTCGAAACTGGCGACAGTTGTGACATATGTGTAAGGGGATTGTATGTAATTCACACACACACACACACATTGACCTACATACATAGTTGAATCACACTTGCAGCCCCCCGCACCCAGTACATGGCGGCGCCGCCTTTTGCTAATCATGTTTTCGGAAAACTTTCGATATTTTCAACTGATAACGTTCGTTCAGCTCGTTCATTGGTTCTGTTTGGTTTGTTTTTTGCTCTCAGTCTTATTTTATTGTTTCTTCTTTTCATTTTCCTTTCCGCTCACTCACTCACTTTGTTCTCCTTCTCTCTCTCTCTCTCGCCCGGAAATTTACTGCATGTGCAAGTTGTGTTAGTTTCCTTTTCAGTTTGTTCTTTGTTCCGATTCCCGATTCGGTTTGACACGACAGAAAGTAAGAGACAGTAACGATATAATGAATAATCAGTTAGACAACTCTCTCTCTCTCTACTGGATGCGCCTCGCAATGCCACGCCCACACTGACACGCCGCCACGCCTGCTCGATGTTGCCGATATTCATCGATGTTGAGTAATTTGAGAGTTCTTTCAGTTATGCGAGCAAACGTTTACGAATACGAGTACAAAGCAAATACGAATACGAATACAAAATGAAAACAATAACAAGAGTAATGAGTAAAGATTAAAGAGTAAAGCATCCTTGAAACAGTTTTGGGCTGCGTGTCAGGAGTGCATTTGCACTGAAACATTCTGAAGCTTGTAAATGCACTATCTGGTACGACATTCCAGAACGTACAATCTTCCCGAAATGCAAGAAAAAATGCTGAAACAAATAAAAATATATGCAATTTTTGTGAAAAACGATAACAAACAAAAAGAAAAAGAAAACAAACAATAGTGCGGTCTTTCCCGATTAAATTAATAAGCTATATATTTTATAAGTATTTATTTCCAATTTTTAAGTAAGCCTAACTCAACTCTCTCTCTCTCTCTCTCTCTATGATATGATATAATAAAGAATAAAGATACTCTGCAAATCAATATTTATGTTGTTTTATTTCTGAATATTTAGATAAAATAGATAATAACAGATCTATACAAGAAACTTAGTTCATCTGTATAAATCTGTATATAATACAAGATCTATAGAAGAAACTTAGTTGATCTGTATAAATCTGTATATAGTAACAGATCTATAGCAGAAACTAACTTGATCTGTATAAATCTGTATATGAACATTAGGTTCAATCTGCTTGCAATGACCTTGAACCCAGCATTGCGAAACTGGGTCGCCCGCCCAACTTCAAGCGTAACATACTAACCACACACTACATGCACACACACGCGTGCATCACTTTCAAGCGTAAAAGTTCCGCAATTATAATGAATTTGCTTGGAGTTTGGCTAAATGGCGTAGCGACCTTCAGACGTCGTCGCATGCTGTAAGTAATTTACTCTCAGTGCCGCTTTCCGCCCCACACACACACACACACACACAAACACAAACACAAACACACACGCACGCACAGACACACATGCAGCTGGCACAGCCATTTGCCAAGGCTAACATGGATCAATGTTGCGCAAAAATTGTTCACAACTAAAGAAAGTTGAACATAAAACAAACTCTTGTTTAGAACATCTATGGGAATATATTTTACTACTAATTTGATAACCAATAGACCACGAATCGATAACCAGGCATAAAGATTTGTATACAAATTTTGAACAATTCCATCGATTGTTATACAAATAATGAACAATTCTTTCGGAGTTATCTCTTAAAACCTCTAAAAACAACTCAGAAAGATTTACGTATAACAATTTTTGACTGTTTTTCCGATTAGTTGTGTCAAAAAAAAGGCTTAGCTGGCAACACTGGCAAGACTTTATTGATAAAGATTTAAGAATAAAGCGCAAGCAGGCAGGCAGGCAGCTCCAACATGATTTTTTTAGTTTTCAAAGTTTTATTGCATATTTTGCAGCGCTGGCAGCATTGGAACCCCACGGAGCTTTTTTCGATTTTGACATGAACCACGCAGCAACACGCAATGTGTAGCATAAAGCGCAACATAGACGACGCACCAATGGGCAACAGCCTCAAGCAACCTGTCGCATTGCATCGCATTGGAAAAGAGACGCGAGGTGGCGCCAAACGAGAACTGGTTGGCAACACGTATACGCAGCGTGTTGAAAAGCTCACACTGCAGTCAGAGGCGCCTTGTTTAAAAGTGAATCTTCCTGAACCCCATAAACCCCCTCCATCATTGTCTACACTTTTGTTTCTATTTTACCACATTCCTCTCTAAAAAAAATAAACCATATTTCGATTGGCTATGCGCTTTGGCAGTGTGGTTAGCTGGTTGTGTGGCCAAGACTGTTGCCAATGTTGACAACTCACAGCCACTATCTTCACTGCCGCCGCGACAAGCTGCGCCAACATGAGTACATAATCTACCCACGTATTATTTGACTTATAGACTCCAGCTTATTATTATTAAAGCTAATGTTGTACTACCTTATTATAAATAAAGGTCTTTCACTGCTTTGTTTTAATTAAATAAGTGCAGACAGGAATACTTTACTTCTGGAAGGTGAGTGTGATCCAAGAGTCTGGATGAAGTTATATATACATACAAATATATAATTTATACATATTTGACATATAGAACGATTTTTCCTAACCATCTCCGTATTTTTCTATAAAACTACATAAAATAATAGGAGTCTTATTTCTGCATCTATAAATCTATTATTTCAACTTCATCTGCGCATTGTAATGTAAAATTCTGTGCAAGTACCTTTCTATCTATTATATTTGTCCTTTCAATGTCTTATAATTATTGATCAGTCGAATTTTTGCTATTATAATATATCAATATATAAAATATTTTAAAATTATTAGTTCTTAATTGTGCACTCCTATTATTTTGATATTAACTGTACTTTTTTTACACATTTAATAATCAAAATATGGTTTCGATCGGACAACTATAACATATAGATAGCTGACATAGTAACTATAGCCAAAAGGATTTTGTATTAGAATCCGTTTAGTCTTAAAATACCTTAACTATTTCAATTGTATATGTTTTGTATACTGCTAAAATTTTAAGGGAACTCACTTACTATATCCCACCAATCTGTTCAAAATAAACATAATATTTATGTCCGAAACTAACATTCAATAATTGTAGAAATAATCGGCGAACAGTTTCGAAATATGGTGCAATAATATAAACCCCAATAACCTAATAAGGTTACCACTAAACCTTGTGTATAGATAAGTATCATAAGAAAAATTTGTGTGGGCAAGTGTAAATCATGGCTAGGAAAAGACAAAAATCCTTACATTAATAATTGTAATTAAATACAAATTTGTTTTCATGGCAATGAGAATCAAACCCAACTTCGAGCCAGCGTTGGAAAAACTTCAAAAGAGCCAGATTTAATTGCATTTAACCAGACGGACAAAACAAAGACATTCTACAATTATCAGTTGATTTCCAGATTTAGAATTAATAATTACAAAATTGAGACAGAAATAGGAATAAAAAATACTAACACAAAAAAACAAGATATTTGAAATTAGACAGAAGTAGTAGAAGAGAGAGAGAGCGGCATTTAGGTATCTCTTTTGTAATTGGAACAAAATATAGTGTTTATTTATACACATCATTTAGATGAACCTTCGCAGGAAGCCCCTAAAAATAATGTTATACAAAAGCTAAATGATTTATAAAATAAATTCGAAATTTAGTTTTATGTTTCGTTTTTTTTTTGTTTTCATCTTTTATATATATAAATTTTAAATTAATAAAATGTACTTGCTATATTTCTATATAAGTTCATCATTCATATAAATAATAATTTTTAAATCGCACATTGTTTTTCTTTTTCAATTTCTTAGTTTTTATTTGAATTACACAACATTACTATTATTATTTATCGTTTATCGTTATCGTTATCGTTTCATTATACGTATGTTAAAAGAGTTTTTGTTTTCTTACACTTTATTGACATTGTTCTTCAAATAATAATGTGAAGATCTCTGTTTGCATTTTATTTCTTGCTTCAGTTTCATTTGCTGTTGTTGTTGTTCTGTTTTACACTTGAATATATTTAATTGATGTTTTTTGTTTTTGTTTTGTTTATCTAGTTTCAATTATTATAAGGGCTCTCTATTATGTGTTCAGTAAATAATTTGCGTCTTCAGTTGGTTGCTGTTAGTTTTGTTTTTTTAATGTAGATCGCTTCTTATGTTTCTTGTTGTTGTTGTTCTTTAAATAATTTAAGAGTATTGAATAAAGGACTAATAAATTAGTTATACGCTTGGTAGGTGTATTGGCAAAGATTAATATAATTATGATTTTATTAACAAAATGTAATGAATTATATAATTTTATACCCCATTCTTGCGTACATGTGTGTGAGCGAGCGTGTGATCTGCATGTGTCTATGTGTGTGTGTGTTTATGTGGGTGTGTGTGTAATGCTTGTTAAATTATAGATTAAAATAAATACAACGTTATACAAATAAGAGAGGATTTCCATGCTGTTGTTGTTGGCCAAGAAGAGCGAAAGATAAGTGATTCCATTTGCAATCGCGTTGCAATTTCACTTTTCCAACCTGTATGTTTCACTTGGTGTCAGAACAACTCATGTTTTTCTTTACGTAACTAAACAATAATACAAAATTATTTTTATAAATTGAAAAAATAATAACTGTTGCATTTTAGTCTGTTGTTCCACGCACGAATTATACACAAAACTAAACTAAATGCTAATTAATTTCAAAAAAAAAAATGAAGCAATTACATTGATTTCTTTCATATAATTCTATGAAACTAGAAACTTCTTTCAGGTTGACGATAAAATGCACTTTTCAAGCGCACTTCCGGCAAGTTCTTGTTATAGTTTATAGTTATTTTGTTTGTTTGTTTTCAACTTCGAATTGAGAACTATATATGCTATGCCTGTATTAGATTTAACATTAATTCCAATTAGTTGCTCAAGGTTTGGTTTTTATACACAATTCGTTTTGATTGTTATTATAAAGTTTTATTTAATTTCAATTTAAATGATAAGCCTAGGCATTTATATATATATATATTTCCTTTTTGTGTATAATTCGAGCTGTGTACGTGTGTTGTGTTCGTTTTTGCGTGTGTGTTAGTATGTGTATGGTTGTATCGTTATTACATATTCCATGTATATTATGCAATGTTTTAGTTACTCAAATAGATTCACAAACATTTCTTTTGTATGCCTACTCTACACGTTATTCTTCTTCGTGTTTTTGTTTGTTTGTTTGTTGTTGTTGTTGCTCTTGCTCCTTTTGTTACTCTGTTCTGTTTCATTATGTTGTTGTTCTTGTTGTTGTTGTGGTTATGTTGGTGGTGGCGATTGGTAACGACATTAACATCATAATTTATTTATCTGCCTTCGCTCCTTTTCTTTTCCTGCTGGCAACAATTTATTTATCGAACAATGTGCAATTGGTGTTGGTGTTATTGTTGATGTTGTTGTTGTTGTTTTTGTTATTGATGTTTGCTCTTGCGCTTTTCCTGTTGTTCTTGTTGCTGTAATGTTGCTGCTACTGCTGTTTATGGTGCTGCTGCTCCTGCTTCTTTTTAGGACGTTCCATTGACAAGCCCCTCCTTCTTTACTGCATCCGTTGTTGCCTGTTCCGCATGATTGTTGCGGTTTTTGTTGTTGCGTCGTGGCTTTGACTGCTGTTGTCCCGCCTGCGGTTGTTGCTGTTGTCCCTGCTGCTGCTGCTGTTGTTGTTGTTGCGGTGGTTGCTGCTGCAGCTGTTGTTGTTGTTGCTGTGTTCCAGCCTGTTGCTGTTGCTGCTTGTCGCTGTTTCTCGGCGCATCCTTCAACTTGTTGTTTACCCCACCAGCTGAGTTCGCATTGCTGCTGCTCTGTTTGCTGTTCTCTTGTGCATTCAGCGGCACCTTATTTGCTTGCACTGACGCCTGTTGCTGCTGCTGTGCTTGCGGCTGCTGTTGTTGTGATTTATTGTTGTTGTTATTGTTATTTCCCACCGCACCATTGACTGTAAAGAGTAGAACATCAAACAATGTTGAGCACGTTGAAGGATGATTACACAGCACGCCCCCTAATCCCAGCACCATACTCACTGTTGTTGGGCGCATTGTTGTTCTTTTGCCTTCTGCGTCTCCGAGAGCTGCCCTCGTACGAAGAGTTACTGTCCGCTGTGTCGGAGAATCATAAAAGATAATATAGAGTAGGAAATTGACTATTGCAATTCATTGATAAATCGAAAACAAACTTAGAGATTAAGGGGAATCGAACAATGTATTATTGAACTATCATTGAATTGATATCCTCAATATAAGAAGTTACATTATAAACAAAATAAATTAAAATGCACACGGTCCGATAAAATACTGGTAAGAAGAAGTCTTGACCGTGGTCCCCCTCTCTCTCTCTCTCTCTCTCTTTCTCTTTCCCTCTCTGTCTTTCGTTATTCATATATTCTTTCTAGTCCTAATCCATTGACTCACCGCGCTCCACACTGCTCACTTCACGCGCCTCCCGCATCTCCTCGGTGTGATTGTGGTATTGATAGTCCCTGCCATTCTGCTCGTTACGTGGCGGCCGACGGTTGACACCGCGTCGATCATTGCCACCGCGATAGTTGTTGCCACCACCACCGCCGCCACCACCACCACCTCCGCCGCTACTTCCAGCGTTCTGTGGACCAACATTACCGCGATCGTTGTTATAACGCTGCTCGCGTTGATGATCGCCGCGGGAGTTGTAATCGTCGTCATCACGTCGATTGGTGTGATAGCGCTGACTGTTGCCACCGCCGCCACGCCCACGTCCGCGTCCACGCTGACCACCACTCCCGCCGCGTATCGAGCGCACGGATTCAATGTCGCTACTGTAGCCACGCTCAGAGCGCCGGGACACGGCGAAGCTCTGTGTAGACCCCATGGAGGACTCTTGAATGGCGCGTAACTGTTGATCGATTTCCAGCTTCTCCTGGCGCAGCTGCTCCACTTCCTGTGTGCCAGTTGATAGAAACATATTAAGTGAAAGTAATTATCCTAGACTCTGTGGCCAGCAGACGCACCTTCAAATGTGACAGATGATACTCCAGCAGGACTTTAGCATTCGCAATGCTCTCCATGGTGCCAATGAACACAAAGGGTACATGCGCCGCCTCACGTGGTATATTCAGATCTTGTTCGTCATCGCCAGCGATCTATAGAATGGTTTGCTAGAGATTAGCCCATGTCACACACAGTGTACAATACTCACAGCACTCACCTTGATTCGAAACACGCCGCTTTTATCCACTATCTCTTGAATGATGCGCCCATTTTTGCCAATCACCTTGCCGACCAGCTCCCTAGGAACCTGAAAGAACTCCTCAGCATATTCGAGCATGGAGCGTGCCCGCTGCACCGACTCCTCTGTTTCGCCACTTATTTTGAATGTGCACGACTTCTCCTCTAGCTCAATATTCGTAACGCCGACCAGCGTGCGTGCCGCTTGTATATTGGAGCCATGTGAGCCAATTGCCAGTCCCATGAGATCTTCGCGCACACGAAATTCTTCAATAAAGTTGCTGCAATACAAACACAAATTGAGATTACAAACTCATCTTCAGTTCGATAGAAGTTTTAAACATACCCGCGACTCATTAGCTTAGTGGTTTCCAGCTGACGCGCAGCTTCTTCAGTCCTTTTCAAGAGCATAACCTAAAAGAATAGATAAAGGCACAGTAAGTATGATTTTTACATATTTGAAGGTACTTGAATGACGCACCTTTTGTGAGAGATTACGAAAATGCATATCCTTGAGCATACTGGCGCGCTTCTGAGTATGTTCCCACTTCGAGATGACAATAAGGACGTCCATTTCGCGATTGTAGTTGCAGACGCCAGCATCGATGGTACGTTGAAACTCCTTGTGTATGCCATCCTTCTGAGCTCTGTCAAGTAGTAAATAATATATCATATATATTCAAGTATTCAATGTGATGTGATGTGGAAAATGAACTTACTCTTCGCGCAACTCCTCAGGCACAGGGAGCGTGAACTGATAGAACGATTTGGGCGTAATTGGCGGATTTGGATTTTTGGCGCGCAATCTGCCAAGTTCGCAGATTTCGGTATAAGGCGTCTCGAACCCAATGTATGCCACAGCACAGATATCAGCCTTTAGCATTTTGATAACAGCCACCCACCAGCCGCAAGTCTCACGCTCATTTGTGCGCGTAAACACCTCCACCTCCATGCCCTCCTCGAAGTTGGGTGCTGGCGTTACGGCCGCCTCTTCGGGCGGCAGGCGAACATTGACGAATGCATATTTCAGCACCTCGGGCACGCTGCAAGTGCAGAAGGGAAGAACAATATAACAATTAGACTATCGCATAGCTAAACATGACACAAGAGTGTGCCTTGCTAATCTACGAACAAACTGTTTGTCAACGTCGACGTCAGCGTCAGCTTCTCTGTCGCAGTCGTCGGTGACGCTGGCAGCAAGCCAAGCGAGCCTGACTGAAAATAATCACAATTACGGGGGTGTCCCGTTTTTCACAGCACTCTCTCTCTCTGCCTCTCTCGCGGCAGATCGGAAATACTTGTTTGTAAATATATACTAGATAGAGAGAGAGAGAGTGAATTCTCTACAGGGTGTAGACTAAAATTAGACTCAGCTGCTGCCGTTGCTGCTCAGCTCAGCGCAAAATAAAACATCAAATCATATTCAATTGAAACTATAGAATTTGTTCCAAAAATGTCAGCAAAATGCAACAAACAACGAAGCAAAAAGAAAAATACAAAATAAAACAGGAAGAATCAAAGAGAAACGCACACAAAAGAAACGACAAGAAAAATGGTTCTTTCCGCGGTTATAAATAGCGTCGACGTCGCTGTCGCTGCCTCTGCTACGGCTGCTGTTGCTGCTGCTATTTAGTGGCATTTGCTGTTGGCGCTTGACAGCTAGGCAGGCCCACATCCCCGCTAGACATGCATGTACAGTTATTGTCCGGCCAGACACGGACAGACGTCGACTCTGACGTCGCTGTCATTCGTTTGTCGTCTGTCGGAAGGAGCTGCAGTGGCAGCGACAGCGCCAGCGACTGAGGCAGAGGCAGAGGCAGCGCATTTAACAAATTGCGCCAAATTAAACTCTGGCAACTGGTGGCGTCAGCAGCGCGCCAGACCAGGGGCAGGCACGCAGAGAGTTGGCAAGTGGCACATATTGTTCTTGTTGTTGTTGTAAATCATAAAATATAAATGCTCCCTTTTGATTAGTTTCATTTGGTTTTTGAATGTTTGCAACTTACCCGTCCACATCCACGAAGATGCCATCATCGCCGACAGCTGTCACCTGGCCCTGTTGTAGTTGTTGGAGAGAGGAAAGAGTGGCAGCAAATGCGGAGGGAACAAAATGAAAAAAGAAGAATAAATAAATAAATGTGTCATTAATGCTGTTGTTGTTGTTGTTATTGTTGCTTGTGTGATTTACGATACTTCTTGTAGCTATACATTTATTCTTTAATTATATTTTTATGATCGTTTCATAGACTGAATGAGCGCAAGCTCAGCATGTCGTGAGAGATCACAATAACAGACAGAAATGTTCCAGCAACAAGACATCCTTGTGATAACAGGCACAGCTCAAGAGCTTATCAAAAGCAAAAACATCTAATACACACATCTTATAAACAAGTAAGAGGGTGTAGCGTATTTATCGTATTTCTTAATATCTTAATTTTACTTGTTAGGGATCTTCATTTGATTACAACAGTTTTCTCGCCAGGTCCCGATGCTATTCCCGCGTACGCATTACGGTGCTGTGCTAACTCCCCCTAAGACCCTTCTCAAACTATTCTAGAGTTCCCTAGAAACTTGATTTGCTTACTTTTGGTAGGAATCAATTATCTGCAAGACAGATGCAAGCAATTATGGAGGCATCTCCAAGTTCACGGCTAAATTCTTCGAGCATGTTTTAACTTCTTACTTGCAACATATCTGTCATATCCTATTTTCAACAGGGATTCATGAAAAAACGTTTAACTACGACATATTTATGAACGATGTATTCTTTGAACTACTAAATACAACTAAGTTGCACTCATTAGATATTGAATCGGATGGCCAAGCCGAATGTAGTGTATTTATGACTGTCTGTTTTTTTCTAAGAATTGCATTTTGTTTTCTTCTTTTGCATAATGCATGCGAATCTGATAAGCTTCAAATGGGTAAACCACAAGGCGCTGAGTTTTTTGTCAACAGAGAGCGATGGGAGCAGTAACTCTAATCGAGGCACTCACACAGACACAAGCATGCAGCGCTGCTTGTGAGCACACACACACAGACACTCGCACACACCCCCACACGAATGACAAAGTGCGCCCTCTATGAGTGCGTACCCGTATGCCGTACGTATGTGTGTGTGTTTGTGTGCGCGTGTGTGTGTGTGTTTGCGCGTATTTTTGTGTGAGACTCCACTCAACAAATGTTGCATTTATTTATAGATATAAAGCTAAAATTTACGAAATTAGAAACTGAGGCCGTGCAGCCTCATATGAGAACGTCGACGTCGCCGTCGCAGTCTCAGCATTGGGCTTACCTTATAGTAGGCTCCGTTATCAAGTCGCACTTCGACCATAAGATCGTCCATTGTGTTAATCCTCTGCAGGTTGCACCTCCTTTTATGATATTGTTATTATTGTTGTTGTTCTCTTGTATGTTAATGAAGCAATTAATATACCACACTAGCTCGTTGCCCCCGCCGATCGTCAGTCAGCGCCGACTTATATTGCGTATAAGCTAAAAATGAGAGATAGAGAAAGAGAAAAAGAGAGAGAAAGAGAGAGAGAGAGAGAGAGAGAGGGGGAAAATAATAGAATCTTTAGTAAATAGTTTTATGGAAGTTGAGGAGGACCACATACAACGATAAAAAGTCGGGCTAATTCTCCAAATCTTCGTTATTCCCTGCGATTACTTCGTTATCAGTCTTTTTGCTTTGCTTCTGTTGTTGTTTTTGTGGTTGCTGCCGCTGCTGCTGTTGTTGTTGTTGTAGCTCTGGTTGTGGTGGTGGAAATGCTTGCTGCTGCTTTTGTCAGAAACACTCACTCACTCACACACACACACACTCACACGTACGTTCCTCTCTCTCTCACTCTCTCTCACAGTTCCTGCAAAGATAAACAAGAAGAAGAGCTTGCAATAACAACAATAAATAAACGAAGCTTACAGTAAAAACTATATGAAAATTAACAATGAAACTGACGTCGACAGCGACAGAGACAAGGGCGACGACAACGACAGCCATGCGATGGCAATCAAAAATTTTATAAAATTTTGAAGTTATTTTGGGCCGGTCATATAAAATTTCCTTTTGTATGATATCAAAAACAACAACACTAGGAGTAGCGACAACAACAACAAATGCGTCGAGTAACGTCAACGCCGCGTTTGCCGGGGCAGCGCTGCTGCTGCTGAATCTTCTTCTTCGTTTTATAGCCAGTGCCGCTGCGCCGTCGTCTTTCTTTTGTGTCTTCACATCACTCTCCGCTCTCACACGCACAGCAAACTCACTAACCATAATCACACGCGCACACACACACACACACACTACTATACAGCACTGTCAGCAGCCGCCGCCGCCGAAATGCTGAGCACGCTTTTCCAATAAGAATTTCACACACACATACACGCACACACGACGAGCCCAGCAGCAGCACATGCCGATTTTTCATACATATACACAAATGTATTATATTCACGCTGAATCTCTTTGAACTTCTTTTACTTTGTTGATCGTAAAGATTTAAATACGTTAAAAATCTTTTCTACACTCTGTGCGCTTTGGGTAGAATTTTCCATCTTTTCCACCTCCCTTTTGCTGCACAAATTCGCCGCAGCAGCGGCTGCTGCTGCCGCCTTGCCGCTGTGCAAAATTTTTTTCGCTCCTTGCTAAATACTTACGGGCAAGCTACGCGGCTATTTAATTACGTTAAATGTTTGAAAATTTATTGCACTTACGGCTGCCTGGCACGTTAATCTTCTGGATTGTTTAATTTGAGCTTACACCCTTTGAAAATAAAAAATATATCGCGTGCAGTGCGCTGCTTTACTGCTTCCAAAAATTTTTTTCGGCTGCGCTGCGTTCTCTTCGTTTTGCTTTTACGCCTGTTTCGCAGCACAGTGTTCAATAATGCTGCCAACTCGATGTAGTTGCTTCGCGTTCGCTACAACTTTTCGAAAATTTAGCTTAATTCGCTAGGCCTTTTAAATGCTTGTAATACAAAAAATTGAACAATATTATTTTGATAAAGGCTTTTTGTAAATGAATGCGATGTTCACTTGAAAACACACACAAAAATCATATGTGACATGTATCGCGCGGTGGGGCAACTCTCTAAATTGACAAGTGGCGTGGCGTTGCCAACTGTTTGATTTTCTTGTTACAATACCATTTCTCCAACCAGGGCTGCAAGAATTTTGTACGGTTGCATTTTAGCGCAAACTGAGCATTAATTAGAATTTTTAAATTAACTAAAGTAACGTATACATTGTTTACGTTTATTAAATATGTGTTGCTTAGTTAGCAGCTCGACGTTGTGGGCAAATTAATAATTTAAATAAACGGCAATTTGGAAGAACCTAGAAGGGTATAAAACATTCAACATGCCGAAGGTAGCCTTTCATCCTCATTGAACTGAACTTTTGATGAGCAATATGATCAATATTTAATCTTCAGCACAATGAACGACCTTCTTTTTCAGGTATTGAATCGTAAATTTTGTTTGCAGTTATTAAAAGTACAAATAAAAAATATAAGCTTTAAAAATATATTTGTTCTGCAATAAGATAAGATATATTTGCAATCTTTAAAAAAAAACGGGCACAACTCACAACCATTCAATAAAAAGCTGAGTAAAACTAACATAAGATACATGTAAGTACCATATACGTACTGTACATACACATTTACTGAGCTGCAGTAAAAAGAGTTGAATGGCTGAGTTTCTGTGCGATCGACATACATATATTATTATTTGATTACGCTTCATATCAGAAATGAGGAAACCTGTTTTTAAAAGTGTTTTCCACAGCTGCACAATTTTGTTTTTTGTTTTGGCGTTATATGAGGTTTATCCAAAACTACGAAGGAATCGACAATGTCATCATCGGGTTATTGTTTAGCCTTTTTATATTCGAGAACGCTTCCTACTATTAATAAATAGACGTTTTCTACGTTGCAGCCATCTTTTGCAGAGTTCTCAAAGTACGGCATGTGGTTATTTTTTTTGCACCATGCCATAGCTTGCCGTGTGGTTACCTACGTATAAAGGGGATTTCAATCTTCAAATTGAGACATGATTCATCAAACCGTTTTCTACATACTTTGCGATTATCCATATCCACTTTATTGCCCACTAAAATGAACGGAAATGTTTCTGGATTCGATGGATAAGCAAGTAGAAGGAACTCATCTCGACACGAGTCTAGTTGGTTAAAGGAACTCGGCGACGAAACGTCGTAAACAAGTACACAACAATCAGCGCCATGGTAGAATACTGGTCCCAGTGTCTGAAATCGCTCACAGCCGGCTGTATCCCAAATCTAGATGCAAAGTATAACCATTATAAAAACATTCTGAAAGCCGAAGCTTACTCAAACCTGCAATTTTACTTTGCGATTATTCAAAAAAATCTCTTTTATGAAAAAATCCGATGTGATTGTTGTAGCTAATTTACAGGGAAAATGCTTGTTAACATATCGGTTTAATAAAAATGATTTTCCGACATTTCTGTTCCCCAAAACGATCACTTTTAGCGGTTTTTATACGTTATTCATTTTGAGTTGTTAAAATAAGTTGAATAAAACTCTACTGCGATCATTCATACTGTTTCACTGAGTATATAAGTCTTCTCACTTTAGATTTATTTTTTAAATGATTCACTAAATTATAGATTACATTTTACGTATTTCTACGATTGGCGCTACAAAGTTATATGCAAGTTTTTATTTCGCTTCCATTCATTTAGATTTAAGCGTTCGCGCATTGCGTTTTTATGTCCGTTTTGGTGGGTAGACGATTGCCAACTGTGAATTGTTCGAACTGTTCACTTTAAAGTTCTTAGAAGTCATTAAAAACATAATCGCAAAACAATAACACCTGCAGTTCACTCTCCCATTCATAAAACCCCAAGCTGACTTATGGTCCCAGGAGGCAAGCGCATACTGTTGTCTGAAGACTGAGCTGCACGTTCCGATTATCAGTTTGAAGAAAACAAACACACTGATTGTGTGGAGGCTCTTACACACTTACCTGATCGTATCAGCTGTAAGTTCCATTACGTTCTGTATGAATTCTGTGAATTTGCAATGTTTGACTTGTGTCATTAAATATTTGCAGTTTTTGTAAAGTTTATTGTTAAAATTAAACCAAAAGCATGAATATGTTTAATGAAAATATCGAATTACAATACATATATAAAGTTTACACAAGCGTTTGTGTATGCATTACCGAAATGGAGCAATTTTTAATAATACTCTATACGACTTACAAAATGAACTAACCAAATTTCGATTCAAATTTATTGAAAATGTTGCGGTCTGTGGCCAATATATATATGCATTGCCGATCGCATTGAATGTATGTGCAGGCAATTAATTAATTCATTATAATTAATTACAATAGAAATGTATATGTTTTTTGTTTTATTAAATTTACAATCACAAGATTTTGTATTATTTCTGGTAGTTAATTTGTTGTTATTGATTTTGATGTCGTTGCAACAGCTGCTTGTTGCCTGTTGCAGCAGCTGTATCGTGCGATAATTTTACTAATTAATGGCAAAATATTACTAGGAGGGCATGCACAATATGTCAAAGTTGTTATGATTGGTAAATACGAATACACAGACCATAAATAGTAATTATAACGGGAAATCTCTGCTGAAGTTTATCTGAATTTAGCATCCTATAATTATAACTATTCTGTTTGCTGAAATTGTTTTACTTAATCATATAACCTTGCTGTCGTTCTTCGTATTTGCTTTTATACTCATATGCTGTTATTTTATTTATAATATAGATTGTTTAATTATGCACTTTGCGTTGTATTCTGTTGTTGTTTTTTGTTGTTGATGTTGTTGTTGCTGTAGCTGTTGCACATGTACATATATGTAATTCTATTATTACATTAGCATTGGCAATTGTCAGCGTTGCCTGGACGACTGTTTTCAGGGCTCAAGCGTATTTGATCGGGAAAATCGTTGATGAGTTCAGCCTAGAAAATATATGCAGTCATGAGCATTCCGCACTTTATGTTAGTCAATTCAATAAATACCTCCGTCTCTTGCTCCAGCGCATTCTTTGCTATAGTTTGAAACGCCATCTCCACGTTAATACCCTCCTTTGCCGAAGTCTCATAGTAGGGAATCTCGTTTTTCGATTGACACCATTGCTGTGCTCGGCGCGTGGATACCTGATATTTGCATTGATTGGTTAGATTATTAAATGCAATGTGGCATTAATAAAACTTAGGTGTACTTACTTGGCGATTATCTAAGTCCACTTTGTTGCCCAGCACGACAAAGGGAAAATGCTCAGGATCCCGCGGACTGGCCTGTATTAAGAACTCGTCCCGCCATGAATCTAGATTCTTGAATGAGTTTGGCGCCGTTACGTCATAAACGAGCACACAGCAATCGGCGCCACGGTAGAAGGCCACACCAAGTGATTGGAAGCGCTCTTGACCAGCCGTGTCCCAAATCTTGAATACAATTATAATTATCAGCGGACCACGACATGCCATGAGCTGGGTATCAAATTACCTGCATTGTGACGACGCGATCATTCACAACAACCTCTTTCGTGCAAAAGTCGGCTCCGATCGTTGCTTTATACTGATTGGAAAAGCGTTTGTTTACATATTGATTCATGAGTGACGTTTTACCGACGCTGCTGTCTCCCAGTATGATGACTTTCAGTAGAGATTTCTTTCGGGTGGCCATATCGATATTTCTAATATATTTTTCCTATTTCCTTTTAGCTGTTTTCGCTGCCTTTGTCTGAAATAGAAAACCAATTGGAACGTCGTTAAAAATATATGCAGTGTTCACTTATTTTTAGGTATAATTTAATTATGCATATATTTTAAACGCCTCGGATTGCACAGTTTACTGCTGTCGGTTGGCAACGCTGACATTATCTCTCGGCTTCAACGTCAGATTCTGCACGGTTTACTGATCCGTGACTCATGATATATGAACAATGAATGACTGACACTGGAGCAAAGTACGCGGTATCAAACGAGGGGACGAATCGTAGAACATACATATGACCCGCATCAAAGCGATAATAAATTTTATGATTGAAAGCTAGCGTGCACAGTGGAGAAAGTGATGATGAAAACAAAGAACACGCATTACAAACAAAGACATTGAGCTATACTCTATCGAAAAGAAAAATTGTTAATGTGGTCACTATATGTTTTTCTAGTAAAATGAAAACGCCCATATTTGTCACAGCGACGAGGGGGAGTTGTATTTAACAGTAATATGCATACAAAGTACTGTAAAATCGAAAATAAAACTGCGAGCTCAGCGCTCCACCCGTCTGATTGATCCACAAATGACTTGTTTTTGCGCACTAATACCACTACAATAACATCTGTGTATGCATGTTTTCTGTGTCTGGGCTCCACTGGCATTTTCCATACTGTTTTTACTGCTGCGTAACAATTTTTCAGTCTTTGTTGCGAACAGGATTTGTTAACAACCTTGGGATGCATGACAAATGCATTTAAATATCACTTACTTTGTTTAAATAAATTGTTTGTTGTGTGTCCGCACTTTATTTCTTTTCTATTTAACTACGCAGTTAATTTTTTTGTTTTTTTCTACGAATTTTGACCAACATCAACTTGATAATCGATACATAATAATTCGGGAAATCGATATACGATAAATTGATATATGTTTACAGAGAAATCTTGACAGAATACTTTTCACCTAACAGAATAACTCCTCATTAAAAAAAAAACAGAATTTAACAGGTTGTTCCGAAGTCTACAGGTGTATTTCATCTTCAATGAATATTCTTCTAGTTGTAAATTTATAAAATGCTTTAAATGTGAATTCTCAGTACATAACTAATAAGGAAATTATTACAAAATAGTATTTTGCATATATATGTATCGATAGTATAAACAAAATAATATGTTAACTGCGAAAGGGAATACAGCTAACATGTTTACATCCGACTTGCCATTGGTCACACTGCCAAAACGAAAAACGAAATAGTTATTTGTTTTAGTTGTATCAAAGAAATATTTTAAATACAATTTAAATTAAACACTTCCAAAAGACCGTGTGTGCCAAAATATATTGAAAACTATTAAGTGCGAATTATAAATAATAATAATGGCAACGCTTCCGCCGCGCAAGAACCAGACGCCAACTCGCATCTGCAGCAACATGAAACCCCACCTGACGCCGCTGCAGACGTTATTGCAAATGGGCTTCCAGAAGCATAGGGCGTATGTATCAGTATACCAGAGGCGTATCCATACATATCTCTAGCTTAAGATTAACTAATGGGATACAAATCGGACGCAAAACTAGCGACTGATAGTGACAAACAACGCTGTAGCATTTATTGATTTTACTTTTACTTACCCCAATTCTATTATCTTGCAACAGCGAAAAGGCGCTTGCATCTACCGGCAACAGAGGTGTGCAAATAGCTTCCGATTGGCTGCTGGCCCACGTAAACGATGCCAACCTGGACGAGTGTGCGCCACGTGAATATATTATATATGCGTGTCCAACTGGTCCGTTTCTACAACAGCTGGAAGAGTTCTGGTCCAAGTCCCGCCAGATGTGTGGATGGAATGGAGCCCATAACTATGTGCCACACATCACGCTTGTCTCTTTCTTTAAGGTAAGCAGAATGTAAGCCATTCATCGGTTATTATCACTAATGCCTTCTTTTATCATCAGGCTCCAGATGAGTGTTCGCTGCAATTGTCAAAGGCCCTTAAGCAGGTCGTGGACATGACTGGGGCACTACTGGATCGCCCGATCAAATTGGAGCCATATATGAGTCAAAACTTTATGGGTTTCTTTGTGGCCGAAGATGATGCGAATTATTTGAAGCGCTTGGCTTTGCAATATGTCAAGGAGGTTTCCAACTCAAGTAGGCCCCTGCCACTGATTGCAATTTTATTATTGGTTGCAGTTTCCAGTTGCAGTTGCACTTTGTTTTGGGTTTCTTTTCGCACCATTTATCTGGTTTATTTTGGTATGGCGTGGCTTACGGTTTCGTTCTCTTCCTATCTCTCTGCCTGCACTCACTAATCGTTGACAATGGACCCCAATAAATGGTAACGGAGCACAGTTATAAGCGATACTTATGAGCAGCTGGATGCCATTGTGGCCTGCTTTCCCTGGTGTGGAGCAGTATCCTCAGGCACTCGCTGCATTCCGCGCAGCAGTCGATGTAAGCAATAAGTCAACAATTGAAAGTAAAAGCTCTCAATTTAGTTTAAATTAATCTCTTTTTTCACATTACTCATCGTCAATCATTGCTGTAGATTCTCATAATGATATTTACCTTAGTTGCATGCATAACGTTATCATACTGTAGTATTGGCTTATCTTTATTGATTTCGTGACGTGACCATTTTAACGACTTTTCTGATAATCAATGCCGCCGTGACAATGCAGTTTTGCTCGTACATATATAACTAGAGTAGAGGCGCATTTGATATTCAGTTGTCGATCGGCTTTCATATCGTTTGGTCTACTAATAGACTCTATTACCTGTAGCAATCTCACTCGAGCCACACGTTAAGAGCCTGCACCTGACGCTCGCATATCAGTTCCCGCAGGCACAATTCAATGCACTGAAATCACTTGTGGAAACGCTTGACGCCAGCTGTGCATCCAATTGGGAGCTGCGTTTATATTCCCGCGATCCACGACTCGCTACAAAACAAGTTAGCACCGCAAATCTTTTACGGCTTATACATCATAGTCAAAATAATTGCTCTTTAATTGCAGGTTCAGAAAGTAGTTTATCCTCATAATCCCCACGAAACGGATGAGCTGGAGCTTCGCATTGGCGACTATATCTACTTGAATAGCGAAGGAGTTGATAGCTCCAGTGACGGCTGGGCAGAGGGAATATCCTGGCTAACAGGGAGCACAGGACATTTGCCTGTCAACTATACAGAACGCACAGCCGAATCGGATGCTTGGACTCTGCATCGTGTAGTGCAGCTTTCAAAGAGCATAGCATCATCCCTAAACTCGGCTGAGGACTTAGATATTGTAGACGGTCGCAGCATATCTACAGAACCCGAAGACCGTCAGCGGGAGCTGCAACAAGGTAAGTTAGTTTTAACACATCTAGTTCTCTTTTATTGTATTGCTCTACTCACTTTCAGGTACCCAACATCCCGAGATCATAGAAGGTTCTTCGTTTGAGGAGTCGGAGCAGAGCGTTGAGAAATACTTGCGTCAAACTTTACAGCCTTGCTTAGAGCTTCCCTCAGTGCAGCTGCTTAATAACCACAATTTGTCACACCAGCATAATCCGCACACGCCAACAATTGAGATTACTGCCAATATGTCTTCCTGTTCCACCACTAATTCTGTGTCGAAGAATGTTGACGAAATAATGGTAGAGCCACCGCCCGTTCAGGCGCCCAGACCCGATGACACGCTAAGTGTACACTCCGATCATGATCATATGGTGCAGCCTAGCCTGTTGGACGCAGCGCATACTAAGAATCGGAAGGTGTACATTATGCGGCACGGTGAGCGTGTCGACTTCACATTTGGCACTTGGATTCCCTATTGTTTCGATGAGTTTGGAAACTATATGCGCAAGGATCTAAATATGCCCAAGGTGTTGCCTCATCGCAAAAATAGTCCTGATGGCTGGCAAAACGACTCGCCGCTGACAAACGTCGGTGTCTACCAGGCACGTCTTATCGGAGAAGCTTTGTTGGAGGCACAGGTTCAAATCGATCATGTATACTGTTCACCATCCTATCGGTGTGTACAAACTTGCACCAGTGCTCTGGAGGGCCTTAAAATGAGTGGAAAACATAAGATTAAGTTAGAGCCAGGACTATTTGAGTGGATGGCTTGGTATCCCAATGGCGTACCAGATTGGCTGAGCAGTAGCGAGTTGATCGATGCTAAATATGATATTGACTTAAACTATGTGCCTGTGCAGCCGGCCACGGATTTGACTATTCATTTAAAGGAATCTACGGAACAGTTCTATACACGTAATCATGAAGTGCTCCTGCAGCTGCTCGACAGTACCAGTAAGTACCACAAATATTCATTAGGTATCTGTATCTTCATCTATATTCTCTTGCAGCTGGCAATTTGCTAATCGTGGCGCATGCCACAACACTGGACACCTGTTCGCGACAGCTGACAGGCGGAGCGCCGCGCAACACAAGCGAATTGCGACAGGTCATCCACAAAATACCCTACTGCAGTTTGGCTACTGTTGAGCAGGTTGATGATGTCTGGAAGCTGGTCGAGCCCGAGTGCCTGCCCGTAACTCACTCGAAAAACCCGCGATTCGAGTGGAACGCATTGTCGACCACCTAGTGCCCGTGCTTGGAGCAGTTTCTCTGCACGCATTGAGACTGATTGAATACATATTCATTTTACAGCCGACCAAACACAGATCAACACACACATATGCAAAACATATACACACGAACATATACGTAATTTGTTAAGTTTCAATTTTCTGTTACTATTTAATACGCTTATTGTCTGTCTACCTTTTGTACAACGCCAATTATTTATGCTCCATTTGTTCTTACTTTGCTTAAACAAATTAATATACGGACATATATACAATATATATATACACATATATAGTTAAGCAAGCAAATTGTATGCAGCTGCAGTTGAAGAAGAGCTTCTTGGCTCTCTCTTGGATGTTTTCATACGTTTTATAATCAAGCAAGCTGCAGTTAACGTGTTGCCAACAATAATTACATACATATATACAATACTATACATATATTGCAGCAACAAAGCGTTACCATGAAATTATCGTTTATATATAACATTCAAGCACATTTATAGTATTGTTAACCATTTGTATGCTGAACAAATTCATAGTGAATAGAAAAATAATAACAATATATAGACCTGTTTTGAGTAATTAGTTTCAACAGTAATACGCCAGTACTGTTTTCTCCCTATCAATGATAATGATCATTAAAGAGCCGCTCTATTAGCCTTATCTATCAGCAAGTGTAAGCTGGTTTAGTTTTGCTTTAGCCTGGCCCGTTGGCTTGATTGGCACTATACCATATACTCTACCTTAGTCTTGTTTAGCCTTAGCGAAGCGCTGTTTAAAATCACTACATACATACGTATATATATTTATGCAAAGAATAAAAATCTCTAAAACACGCTCTAACAGTAGAATTTACAACATTCACATTTGCAGTTCTTACTTTGGGAGGCTTTGGGTGAAGATCACTAAGATTGATTATCAATATATTATGGAAATGATCGACGCTCTCTGAAAGAAATGGGTTTCGAAGAAAACATACAGTTTACAATAACTTATGTGGCTCTACAGAAAAAGGCCGACATTTTATTTATTGCGCATGAATTAGTACGGTAATTTGTTATAATTGTTAAAACTATTAAATATATAATTGTTGAACTATTTATTTAGTTGAATTATTATTTGTATTATCTGTAATATGTTTATAGATGTAGATTTACATAAATACATACATACATATGTTTTATTAGTTGTCATTTCTGTTGTATTGTTTTTTGTTTTTATATTTTGTTTGTAGTAAAAACCAGCAGTGGTTTCAATTAACGAACTTAAAAGGTTGGTTGAAATGAATTATTTATTATATTAAGTTGTTAAAAATGTATCATTGTTTGTCTGTAGCTGAAGGGAAGGTTAAGTATATTAAGCATTTATTGTATTTGTTATTGTAAAACAAAAAAAGTACTTTAAAGAAAAGCCACTCTCCCTCTGTGTCGAGGGAAAGTGACAAAATATTTGTTTAGCATGGTATATGTAATGGTAATAACTAAAATTGGCGATATAAGCTGACGGGGCAACCATTATCAAGTTGTTAAGTTAAAAGAGCTGATCAGGAATAGGGAAAGCTTTTCCCAAACATTCCCATACCCTGGGTTAACTCGATGGCCAGCAGTAGCAGGAGCAAGACAAATACTACGCCTGCTCGCAGCCAGGATCATTGCTCCGACGCTTGATTATCTAATTGTTAGCACTGCACTTTGCCGAACTGAACACCGCGGCGTTCCAAATGCTCACGGTACTCCTTGTAATGCATTTGAATCTCCTGCGAGCGATAGCGGGTTAGCTTTATTGATTTGCGCAGCTCCTGAGTGATGACAGCACGATAACCACCTTTGCGCAACAACGAGTCAATGGTCTGCACCTGATCCCAGCCCTGTTCAGTGGCCACCTGCGGTAGATAGGTAGCAGTACGCTTCAGGCCGCGCTCAGTCAAGAACTCAATGCGGATACCGTGTACGCCCAACTGCCAGTCCAGATGACCCTGCGCCTCCTCAAAGTTCTGCAATATGGACACAGAGACAGTAAGTCGAGGCAGCTCATCTCGCGAGATGGGCGCAAAGCGCGAATCCTTAAATGCGCTGGTCAGAGCATATTCACGGAGTCCATTGTGCAACTCCATGGCACTAAAGGTGCCAATACAACCGCGCAAGCGCTTATCGCGACCAATTTTCCAGGTCACAAACAACGGGTAAGCATCGTTGCTGAACATTGGCGTTCCAGGTCCATCAATGTTGTTGAGCTCGCAGTCGAGCACCTCAAAGCAGAAGAGGCACATATCCGGAACGGCAACATTGTCCAATGGCTTTATCCGTATACCATGGCCATTCATATAGTGTTGGGAGTAATGCACGGGCTGCTGCTGGTGGTAATCCTCGTGCCTGTCGTCGCCATTGCTATTGGAATGCTGCGGCTGTTGCTGCTGCTGCTGGTAGTTATTATGGTGTTGCTGGTGGTTATTAAAATGGGAATTGGACATTTCTGCTGCTCCTGTTTCTGTTTCAGCTACGTTTGTTAAGATTAACCCTACCGATAATATATATATCTATTGTATATATAGCTAATGGCAGTGCACGTTGATGATCTAGGTTCAATTAACATAAGAGAACAACGACAACGAAAACAAGTCCTAATAAAAATCACTTCTCTAGCATGTACAAATTAAACGCCAGCCAAGCGTATCTCGTCCAATGTTTTGGGTACTGAAAATTAATAATAATAGTATTGTAGTAGCATAGTGTGTGTTAAGCATTCTTTAATACTATATAAAATACATAAGTACATATGTGGATTGGAGGAGGAGCAAGCACGTGTTGACTTACCTTGACAAAAAGTCACTGGCCCCCTGCTTTGGTCTGCTTCTTCTGCTTGCGCACTACAACACACACACACACAGCTCTTTCTTCCTTTTCTTCTGCTACAATACGATGCTCCTCACATTCATTGGCTTGCACCTTTGTCTTCGTCTTCGTCTTTGTTGCTGCTGCTGCTGTTGTTCGCTTCCGGACATTGGCTCTTGCTCTGCTGCTACTGCTTGGCTGCCGTTTTGTATGCTAGATAGCCATAGTTTATAAACACAACATTGATTCAGCTATTTGTGCTTCACCTTTCTTCCTTTGCGTCGTTCTTCGCACCTTTTTCTGTAGAGGGGCGGTGGGTTCAATTTATTTTCAATATTTGATAATATATATATATGAATTTGTTCACCTTTTTTGTCTCGCAATAGCTTACTGCAATCTCATTGCGTTATCTGTGTGGAAGACGGGAGAGAGAAGAGAAAGTAATGCAATTCTTGTTTTCCAATTCGTTTCATTTTCACTATCTTTTTAATTGCTCTTTGTTCACACTTCATTTGCATTTACCACACACTGATGGGCGCACACAGGCAAACACCGTGTTACACAAGTTTTAAAATGTATCATTAAAGCTTGTGTGACAATTGGTCATATTTATTGGGATTATATCAAATTCAAATTACCTTTTTGTGAGACCTGATTAAATGTAAACAAATTTAACAATTTTTGACGATTTTAAGAACAGTGTTGCGCAATGACCAAAGATGACCTAAAAAAGTGCACTAAAATAAAAATACCAGCGCATTAGGGTTGTCAACAGGTTGTATAGGTAACATTTTGTGATGGAATTTTATAAATTGTTGAACAACTAGTTTAAAGTTAAGAATGATAAATTATGAAAAGGTTACAATTATAACGTATTCCTAGAACAGAATTTAAAAATTTAAATCAAACTAATAAAATATTGTACTAATATATTTTAAGAATTTTGGTATTTTTTTGCCTTGTATTTGCAAGAAAATGTGTATTTATTGACAACCCTGTTGAGACCCAACTGAGCCAAACACAAACAAATAAAATAAGTAAAAAGTATTTAGCAAATTTTGTGTAGCGAAATGGCCTTAGCAAATGTTCTCTTGCTTAGCCAAATATCGGGCCATGTACTGCTGTTTATATTATCCCTGTGCATTGTTCTACCTTTGTCGATAAACCTTAATCAATTTTGGTATGTATGCTGAGACGTAGTATCTCTTTTATTCATTCATAAAGTGACATACATGACTAATAAATTATAAACATTCCATTCATAGTGGACACTGTCTGCTGTTTACAACGGGAAAATGGCGGGAGGAGGACGGAATGTTTGATGTACATTGGGCGTCAAATGGTTTCTGCACATTTCCCCTGATAACGGGGGTTTTCCTGCTGATTATCTCTGTGGTGCAGATCTACCGGTGAGTGAATCTCTAAGATTCCCATAATTTCTAGTTTCCCTAATAAAATTTTCCTTATTTGCCTTAGATATGTCCGTATGAAGGAGGAAGAGTCTTTCATCGCGCTCTTTATTGATGTTGTGCTTGGCATTTGGATGCTGGCCATGTCGATATTATCTGCAATTTTCATTACTTTGGGATTTATTGTCTGGTGCGACAGAATGACTGAACGTTTTCCATCATGCGAGACTTCGGCTGGACAAAATATAATACGAGGCGATACGGAAAAGATAAACACCTCGGGATTCTACATTGAAATGGGCACCACCCAGGTAGGTTGCAATCTGCAAAAGTTGTCTTATCAAGATTAATACGTACTCCCCTAATTCACAGTTTGGCGCATGGGGTGCATTTGCCATCTCGGTGGGCATCGGAGTAATCGCATTGCTGAAACTTATTCATAACCATCAGGTGCGCAACATCAAGGTGTCTATGTATCTGGAACGACAACGCTTGGTTAATCAGCAGCACTACGATGGCCGCTCGACTCCCCCGCTGCAGGCTACGGTTGCATCTTCTGATACTGATCAGAACAAATAGTTAGCGTGCACGCCGAGCCAGCAGTTTGTTATTCTTTATGTTTTTCTCATAGTGTGCATAATAATAATGTTATGCCATTTAATCTTCGTTCTCATTATTACAATGGAGGCGCGGCAGCATGCGTTAAATATCTAGTGCAATCGACTCCCACTGATGGACGTACTGTAACTGCAGCTATCATACTCATAAGTTATTTACGTGATATATATATATGCATATTTAATCGTGTATTCCAAGTATTCAATAAATTTTACGACTTTCGGTTGATCAAATTGTCTTAGAACTCAAACGAACTGATTGAAATATGAAATAGAAATATGTATACCAACCATACTCACCTACCTGTTTACAAATACCCCATCGTATTCATTTAAAACGAGAAAAACACAATTGTTGGTATTCTGTTATGTCAGTTACATTTATTTTGCAGTTATTTCCGTTTCATATCTGTTTTAATGTTGCAAGAATTTGTCGTTCTGTCAAACGGATTTTGGTTTGGATTTGCATTTCAACAAAATGTTTTTTAAAGACTTTAAAGCGATGCCCAATGTACATTATAAATTCCGTATTTGCTTGCTTAGTCTGTTTAACAATTTGCTCAGGATCTCTTTGAATTTCGCTTGACAAACTTTGCGCGTTTTCAATATAGTACATTAAAATAACATGCTTATTTCTTCTTTCATCTCATTTCATATATCATCTCTGTCATTTCTTTCTATCATCATCTCCATTGCCTGCATAAAGTTTAATTTAATGTGGAGCAAAAATGGTGGCATTTTACTTTGGTTTAGAGAAAAATAGTTACTTGTACATTAATGTATGGATTTTGTTCGGTTCTCTTGCGTTTATGAAACAAATTTGTAGTTGGCTCTCAAATGTTATCAGTTTTGTTTTTGTGTTTTTGTTTTTTCTTTTTCATAATTTTGGTTTTTGCTTATAATTAACACTACATCAATGTATGTACTATAATTAGTATTTTTAGTTGTTTGTTTTTCTTTTTTGTTCTTTTCGGATTTTTAATTTTTTTTGTGGATTTTCTATTTATTTTTTTTGTTGGTAATTATGTTTTGGATTTCTTTGAATAGCATATTATAGTAATCTTTCATTCTGTTTGTTTTTTGTTTTTTTCTTCGGTTTTTTGTTGTTTACTTACACTAGTTTTGTGGTATTTTTTGTTTGTTTTTGTTTTCACTTTAATAAAAAACATAAAGAAATTTGTTTGGAAAAAACATTGTGTTCTTTTGTTTGCAGTGTATTTTTGTACGAAACGAGGTAAAAACATTCAAATCACCTGCGGGCTGCGATTTATATATGCTAGCGGCTAATCGGTTTGAATTCGACAAAACTGTGCCCCGTTCGAATTCAAAAAGGTCGCGATAGACGCACGCCAGCACAATGGCAGAGGGCTACGCAATCTGGGATGGATGGATGTTACCAATTAGTCAATAATTTGTAATAGCCAAATAATTGTAATGAATAATTAGTGAAATTATTCTTTTAGAATTTTTGTTTTTATAACGAGGATTAAATGCTTGGCGCGCATTTGTTTTTATTTAAGTTTTTTGTTTTTTGGATTTATCTATTGCATAGCCGACTGAAGTTAAAGCCAAGTGTGCGTGATCGCTATAGGAAAGTCACGGAAATCCTGTATTCCGATGAACCGCCAGCATTGAGCCCCTTAAAAGCAGCCGGACAAGGTGATTAGCTGAACCGAAAATTGTGTAAGCATTATGTTTATATTGAGGATAGACGGTAGGATCAAAATGTATGGGAATTTTGGTGCCGAATTGTGGGAAAGGTTGACGCTGCTGTGCGATTTCCGTGATTGCATAGCAGCTAATGGTAATGCGGGGTAAAAACTGTGTTTTCTTGTGCCTTTTTGTGTATTCTTGTTTTGCTGTTTGGTGTATGTGTTTGTGTGTTGTCCAAGTGTCTCTTTGTTTGTGAGTTTGTGTCTGCTTGTGTTAGTGTTGGATGGGGAGACGACAAGTGTGCTGCGTTATAGACCATATAGTGCTGTATATTAGTGCCACATGGAACCGGATACTCGCACTTGCAATCGCCCCACGTTGTGTAGTGTAGTAGGGATGGAACAAATGGGCGTGCGAATATCCGTAATCGCAGATCACGTCCATTTGCTTCATCCCAGACGGTTATCACACGCGATCGCAAGGATCGGCGTTGTCTTGTGTCAAACCAAAATTCATAATGTAAACAAATTAGGTACAAAATAACAAATTTCAATCAAAATTGTTTTCTTTATAAGCGTTTTAAAGTTTGAAATTGTAGTTTTCGGGTTTGTTTTGTTTCTTTTCATTTTCATTTTATTTTTCTCATTTGCATTTTTTTTCCATTTTCATTTTCATTTAGTTTTTTGGTTGGCGGATTCCAAGATCCAAAAATGTTCATTTAGACAAATGCACGTGAAATACTTACTCGCCCCAAACTGACCGATCGATCGACTTATCGACAGACCGATCGACTGACTGGCTGACAGACAGACAGACAGTGTTTAGGCACATTGTTTTCTTCCATTAGAAAATGCATTCGTTAACATTTCATAATTAAACGCACAACAACGGAGAAAATTCATACCAATTGCACGATCCAAATTTATTCGATTTCATTCTAGTTTCCAGTTTTTATTTTGTTTTCATTTTCCTTTTTCTTTTTTATTCTTGCTTTTGTGCGTCTTACGCATATGCTCTGCATATTGCATTAAGCGCTACTTCCCAAATTTTCTATATAGACCCGATTTCTGTCAAATTTGTGCGACGGGTTTTTTGTTTGTTGCGAGTTTTTGCGTCCCAATTGGTTTTACTTTTTGACCCACTATGCAATTTGCAGCATTAAGCTTCGTACGAATTTTCTCGCATTTCTTGTACCATATTTTGTAGTTGTTGTTCTTCTTCTTTATTCTGTTTCTGTTACTTTTTTCGTTACTTTGCCGAGGATTTTGGGCCGTGCTGCCACGCCCACTGTGGCGTTAACAGCACGGCGAATTTCTAATTTGGTGATTAATTTTTGTGCTTGTCACATTGAGGTTATGTTTATCCTTTGTTTCTTGTACTCTACGTCATCTTATTCATCTCCTTCTTCTTCTTCTTCCTCTTCTTCCCGATTTGGAGTCAACAAACAATTTAATAACAATTCAATTTAAATTTTTGTACTATTTTCTGTTGTTTCGCTTGGTTTTCTTTTAGTACTCTTTTGTGTAACGGTATCACTAATCTGTTTCATTTTCTGCATTTGAATACTTAGGAACAAAACGATAAGGAACATAATTGAACTAGAATTTCATACAACATTTGCCAGACTATTGTTGAGTTTCTTTGTGTGTGGCTGTGTGTTCGTGTGTATTGTTGGAATAAAACTTTGGATTTACGCCTTGCCGTATCGGATACATACGAGAGTTGACTGCATATATACGATATAATACTAGTTTATGCGTAAGTTGCAGTAATAGTAGTAGTAATAGTAGTAGTAGTAGTAGTAGTTTTTGTTGTAATAGTAGTAGTTGTATTTATTTTAGTCTAGCTCTTGTTTCTGCTGTTGTTGTTGCTTGTTGTTCTATTATCGAGCATAGTACTAGTTGTTGTTCTTGTTGTTGTTGCTTTTCAACTGAACAACGCCGAGCGATTTGAGTTTAACGTACTTATTTCAGACATTTGTACATATGACGTCACAATGATATAGTATGGGCATCATCTCGCACACATACACGCATTCATACAAATCGTCTGTACTCACACACACATGCATACAATATGGTAAAAGAGTTAATTTTGATTTAAGCTTTTGATTTGAGTTCGATATCCGACTGTGACGGAGATGGCGACTGTGACATTAACTGTGACTCCGACTGTGTTGTTGTTGCTATTATGTTGTGAATGTGGCTTGTTGTTGTGGTAGTTGTAGTTGTGGTTGTTTTGGCTGCTGTAATTAGCACGTTAAATCAGACGCTCGCTATACCATATTCAGAAGTCCGTATTATTCGGTCCCGCATCCGCTTCGGCGGCATCGCCCACCTCGCCCACGCTGGGTGGCAACGCCAACGATAATTGGGGTGTGGCCGAGCCGGCGACAAGCATTGTTGGCTCCGTGTTGCGGCGCTTCATTTTGAGTTTGTTCTTTTTCAACATGGTGGCCTAAGTGAGTACACGTTCGATTAATCGATAAGTAGATGATCGATGGTGTTGTTTTTTTATTTTTAGTTAGTTTAGGTTGCAATATTAATTAATCGTCCGGTGCATTAGTTAGTTGTAATTGTAATTGTTGTTTCAATTGTATTAAGTATCAATATAATTATTCAAAATGTTATCAAAATATATATGGAGAGAAAGAGATTGACAAATAGAGAAAAAGAGAGAGTAAGAGTTAATATAAATGAAGATAGATTTACTTTGATTTCTTTCAGAATATATTGCAGAACTAAAATATCGATAGAATCAAAAGAAATAAGCAAAATGCAAAAGAATCGAAATAAATGAAATGATAGTTTCGAATATAATTGAAACTTTCTTGCTTGTATGTGATAGTAGAAGTGAGTTGCTTGTTTTTTTTTGTTGTTATCGTTTGCTTTTCACACTCTCTAAGCGCATTCAAAATAAGGCGAAAGCAACAACAAACCAAAGTACACAGAAATCATAGACAGCTTCAAAGGGCTCTGTGGTGTGGTTAAGTGTGGTGAATTCTGATTATGATGTGTGTGTATGTGTGTGTTCAATTTGAACAGCTACAGTTTGAGAAGCGGTGGTCACAGTTGTTATTTTGTTGCTGTATTTGTTATTGTAGCTCTTGTTGCTGTGTGCTCTTTTGTTGTTTTTGGGTGAGGGTGGGCTAATCGGGTGGTTCAGAGTTTCAAGTTCACATTATAATGCTACGAAAAAGTTCGCCTAGTATTTATTCAAATTTTCTGTTTGTTCTTTTCATTAACTAATTTGATTTCCATCAATTTTTAGGTGTTTTTTTTGTTTGTGTTTCCTTCATCATATTTCTTATTTTTTTTTGTATACTATAGATTATGTTTAAGTTTGTGTTTTGATTTTTCTATTGGTTTTGAGCTGACAATAAGGAAGTTGTTGTTCCTAGTTCTATTTCTATATAAAATATATATGAAGTATGTGTTCTTTTGGCCTATGGGAAAAAACAGGAAAACCAATATCGCAGGCCGGATGCGTATGCCGAGGCCATGCTCTATGTGCTGCCAAAGGGCAGCGGAGGTGGCACTGACACATCCTTATCGCCATTCTCGGATGTTTGTTGTTGTTGCTGCTGTTGCTGCTGCTGTTGTTGTTGCTGTAACTGAAGCTGCTGCTGCTGTTGTTGTTGTTGCTGCTGCTGTTGTTGTTGTTGAAGTTGCTGCTGAGACTGTTGCGATTGTTGTTGTTGCGGTGCATTTTGCACTGTCAGGCTGAGCACAGCAGGCGAGATATGCGGCTCCGTCAGACGTCGCTTACTTTTCGTTTTCTTCAGCATGGTGGCCTGAATATAGCATAAAACACACAGAGTCAAAGGCGACATACAGACAGACACAGACACACACACACACATACATACACACACATATACAAATAAAGGCAAGCACACTATCAGCCATTACACACACACATACATAAACGGTAACAATTCAAGAAGGTCCCTCTACTTTATTATTTAGTACTGTTTATCTTGATTTAAACATTGAAACTAACGGCAAATTGGGGTTATCTTCGATGTACCGAAGCATTTAAATATATTATTGAAGTTTGCTTAGGTTTGGGAATCTCCAGGATTTTAATAAATTTTTTAATTGCGTAAATCTGCAGTTCACACACCATATAATATATTACCATAAGTGTGTGGGGGGGGAAATAAACTATCGTTAATATCGTATATACATGGGTTTGGTGGTTCAGGGATGAAGGTGCTCTATTTGAAATAGAGAAAATATCGAACAAACACACACGCACTAACAGTGACAATGCTGAATTGCATTGGATAAGTTTGTTATCGATAATTGTCAATCAACAATTCTGCATATAAACAAAAGGACATATAACACATGTAGCATAAAATACATTATCGAGTTATCGATCACAAGATTTGAATTTGCATTTTGGATTTGGACTTGGGACGTGGCAGTTGGTTGCATGCACATTTTTTTTTTACAAAACAAACACACACTTTCAATAATTCGGTAATTATCAAACGGTTATCGATCTACTTAACATCAAATAAATCGAACAAATCATTTGTTAAGTCATATTTTCTTGATTTCTAAAACAATCAATATCAATAGCAACATGTCTTTTTGTTATTCCTGTATGTATGATAGCATTCTAAACTTCTTCTATCAACGAATAGATAGAGAGCTTTGATTCCCTAATTTCTTCATTTAATTAGTATTCATATTTATTGTTGTAGATATAATTTTGAGTTAGACGAACGTTACCAATTAGATATCTCACTGAATTTGATTATCTAAAGACCATTTTCATATAATTTTAATGAGTTTTCCATGTAAACTGATCTTTCAATATACACACACATTGCTGTGCTTCATTGGATTGGTTTCGATACACAAGTTTGTTAAATGTTATGTTAAGTTTGATCTATGGATTCGAGCTTTAAAGGTGTACAATCAGAAAGTAACGTATGCAGAAATTGTAGAGAAACCAATAAGATAATTGAAAAGCGTAAACGATGATCAATGATCAGATCAGTGCTATATGGAGAATATTTATCAACCCAATTGTATTATTATATTTACAAACCGAAAAGTGAATAATAATAGTCATAATATAATAAGAAGCGATCATGCGATATCAACTGAACCTCGAAAACATGCGGACCTAACTTAAATTTGTGCTAAGAAACGATATATCAAGACTGGAACTCACCTTCAATGCAGATTTGAGGACTACAACATCGCCAGGACTTTGGATCCATGGCTCGCCATCGACCTGTACGGGCATATCAGTATTAAGATGTATCTTAATGTGGCCACCCTGTAGAGAGCAGAGCGAGAGGAAGTTGAAGTAAGATTTGTGGAATTTGATAGATATAGTTTGAACTAACCTGTGCAATACGCATAGCAGTGCGTATGCCCGACTGTATCTGTCCCAAGTGTACGACACCAGTTACGCCCACTACCTCCAACATGCCGTCGTAGTGATTTGGCGTACTAAACTGATCGTCCTTGTCGGGTCCCCAGGGATTGGCACCGCTGCCCCAGCTGGCATAAAGTAAAAATATACAAGTTTATTAGATAATTTCCTATACAGCATGTATTTCCACTTTACCTCAATATATTCAATATGATAATACCATCGACTGGCGGCAGATCTACCACTTTGCCATCGACTTCAAGTCGCAGTTCCTTCTGCAAATCCTTGACTGTCTTTCGTCCGACAATCTTACGCAATCCCATCTTGACGTAGTATCCTTTGTTGCGTAGACGCGAATTAAACTGATTGGGATTCTCCTCGCGTGCATTGTGAAAGTCCAGACAGAGATCGGCATCGATGCCGATGCCAAAGTAGTTGTTCATCACAAAGATCTGTGAGTTGTCCTCGTTTTGTGCGCCACCTGCATCGATTTATTGATTGAGTATGCAGCTAAAACTTTAACAACATACACACACTAAACGCACACACACACATCGAGACATCGACACATGACACCGAACATTGAATTTACATTATTTACATCGAGATAGGCACATAGGTCAATTTACCGCTATCACTGCCAGCCGGCTGATGACTTGACCAAATACATTACCTGACCTTCTTGTGATTATAAGGAGTACAAACAACAACTAGGGATCGATGCATGCAGTTCATATTTGGTGTGTATATCGATAACATACTATACACATCGAAACTACCAGCATTTATCATCAGCTACCAAACTGTTGGAACAAAACTACTCAAGGTTTTATATACTTGGGGGAGGGGGACTTGGGACACGTTATAACAATATTTGGTTAACTTATTTTATGCACAATTCCCTTGCCCCAAAAAGTATGCTATATTTAAACATACTATTAAACCAATTGAATCGATTGCAGAAATAATTTTATATATACAAATAAAAATCTTAAGCTTGATCGATAATGTTACAGCAATACTTAAGAGCACAAATCAAATGACAACGAGAAGCGAGTACCCGCAGGGTATTCGGTTTTTACAAGGGAATCTTTTTTTTGAGTTCGTGGCTAAGGAGATTTAAGGTTCGGGTTGGGTAGGGGTAAGGGGCAAGGACATTAGATAAATTAGACAGTGAAACGTATAAAAAGAATAAAGAATTTTGAAAACATCAAATGACCTGATATATCACTCGATGTCAGAGCCGGTAATTGATGATGCTGATTCGTTTGTTGCGATAGATGTGCTTGGTGAGCCTTCTTCTTCTTACCGGTTGTTTGTGCGGGCGGCTTCATGGCCGGCTCTTCGGGCTTATCTTCTGGATGAAAGACAACAGTCCAACGATCCAGTCGTATCTCCTCGGCCTCAATAACATCGCGCAGCATATTGAGGGGATCTTCGCCACCGGTATAGCCGGAGCCCCAGCAAAGGACGCGTGCCAGATCGTTGCCTGGCCGAAAAATTGCGGGCTTAGGAAAATGGGGAAACAGGATTGAAGGTATCTACACGTTACTTACCTGTACCCAGTGGTACAATAGCACACGGTGGGCTAGAACATTCCGAGTCTTGGCCGACATTATCCAGGCACTGCAGTACCCAACCAATGGTGCCATCGCCGCCGCACACCAAGATCTTATAGTTGGTAATTTGGCGGAACACGTAGAGGCTGTTCAAAGAAAAAGCATTTAGTAACGATATCACAATCATTTTTCTAATCTGTTTACCCTGGCAGAGGTCCGCCATTGTCCAAGTCGAAGACCTGGTAGGGATTCAGCAGTTTTCTAAAGCTCGATATTAACTCCAGACCCTGACAGCCGCCAGACTTGACGTTGACAAAGACCAACAGGGGTCTAACATCCGAGGGCACCATGCTGGGCTCAATGTTCGGTAGCAGCAGCACCAGCAGTTTCTTGTCCTCGATTATCGTTTCGCGCAGATTGTAGAAGGCGCGAACCTGCAAGCAGACAACGATTGTCATGGTAACAAACATTGCTAGCAAATGGAGATTGACATCCCGCAGGGCCTTACCGCTTTTTGAGAATCCTCAAAGGTGAGCACCACGGAACCATACTCATAGTAGATGGGTCCGATGCTGGTGAATTTGTTCTCATCGGTCACGTATTTGTTTAGAATCTGTTCGTAGTTGCGCTGCGATAGTCCTGTGGGCAGGTTGCCCACAAAGAGCGCTATGTTTGGTCCATGGGGATCCTGTTTGTGCTGCATGTAGAAGCGCATCAATTCCATTTGACGTATGGAATCCTTGCCAAGCTGCTTCATAATATCCCACGGCCTTTCGTTCCACGAGATGATGCGTTCGGTGACGCCGCGATCGAGCAACACCTCCGAGCATCTGTGGAGTGTGAGTGTGTGAAAAAAGAAGTCGAGGATGAGAGTTGGGAGTTGGTTTACCTGTAGTCCTGTATCTGGTTATCTTGCAGTCCGAACTTGTCGAGTGCATCACGTATCAAATCCTTAATGACTGTTGTATTATCTACAGGAACACTGACATAGGGATCTTCCAGTGAGCACTGCAGCTTGCCGGGATAGACGCGCACATGGCCCCTGTCCCGGTCGTGAAACCTGAGATACATGGCCGGTCGCTTGCCCTCCAAATGTGTTAGATTTAGCACTGGTGTCGGATCCTGTATTGGTGCATCCTCCATACCGGGAGCGGCGTACAGATCTGTCAGATAGAAGGCCTTCGGATCGCGTGTTATATGAAATGCTCGTAGCGCGGTGGTCAGCAGCTGTTCCAGTGTGTACGTGCGCTGCACAATGATCGCACGGTATTGTTGGCGCCGGAATGAGTTGTTGCCATCAAAGACCTTGATCATTTCTACAGTAATATGAAGATCACAATGTGTGTAAGTTGTTTCTCAGTTCAGAGTTGATAGTCTCCTTACCTATATCCTTCTCTTCGCGCTCCTTCTCCTTCTTCTCGCGATCCTTTTCCGATTTATCCGATTTGTGGCCAGACGATTCGGGGCGATAATGTGCCGAGGTGGATGAGCCACCGCCACCGCTGGCAGCACCACCACTTGCACCACCGCCACCTCCACCACCACTGCTGCTGCCGGCACCGGTGGCACCGTGTGAGGATTCCCCCTTGCCCAGCGACTCCTCATCCTTGAAACGAGGCGCATCTCCGCTGCTGAATTCCTCCGATATGCTGCGTGCTAAACGATCGCAGATAAAGACAAACGATTATAAGCCATAACTCTGGGCATTCTATATAAACATGCATGTGTATATATGTATGTATGTATGTGTGTATGTGTGTGAAGGTATCTTTCAGTAGCTATGAGTACATTTGTTGGTTAGGGGATTAGTCACGTCTGATGATATATAATGCGATGCGATGCTTGGTGCGATTGTATGGCAAGCGATAGATTAGTATGGGTTAGTTACTGTATTAGTATCGATAGTATTGACTAATTAATAGTACATAGTACTTGGTTAAACAATAAAAGCGAATTGTTAGCTCAAGAAACTGGAAACTCAAAAGAAAAAGAAAAAGAAACAAGAATTGAAACCAAAACCGAAACCAAAAAACAAAACCAAGAAACCAAAGCCAATCGCACTCGACGGCAGTTGTTCTGGCAGTTGCTGTTAGCAAGAGAGAGAGAGAGAGGAAGATTACAAACGAGAGAGTTAGAAATATCCTAGTCACCTCTGCGCTTCTGGTAGCGCGGCTTGCGCCAGCCGGCAGAGAGTCCACGCACACGACGCAGCAATCGGCCAAAGACATGACCGGAGCCATCTGCGTCGCTGGCACGTGATCTGCTGCTGCTGGCGCCGCCGTCGCTAATATCGCCGGCAATATCATCGCCACTCAGTCGCTGGTTTCGATCGTCGTCCAGATACAAATCCTCGTACTCCACATCATCATCATAGGCATCGCCATCCAATGGCAGGCAACGTTGCAACGAGGGCAGCGTATGGAAGTTATCATCATAGGGCAGTATGACACCATCCTCATCCTGTATGGTTATCTCAATGTTCTGCGACAGCCTGTCCAGGCTGTAGTTGCTCTTGGTGCCGCCTTTGGGAGAGCGCTTCGAGCGTCGACGCTGGAACAGACCACGTCCGTACTTCTTGTATCGTGCAACGCCCGGCTCCTGGAACGACTTGCTGCGTCCCACTGGCGACACTGGCGACACTGGCACATTGCCACAGGCAGGCGATGCCGAGGAGCAATCGCTGGAATTGGGTGAGCTCACCGAACCGCCCTTGGTGTGCTTGGGCGCACTGAGTATGCTCTTTGGCTTGGGCTTGGCTTTCAGCAGAGCTGCAGTCTTTGGGTTGCGGCCAGGGAGCACGCTTAAGGCTTGTCCGGCAGGTCCAGCTGGGCCTGTTGTGCCCTTGCCAGTTGTGCCGGTGGCAGTGGAGGAGATTGCGTCGGGTACGGATGCGCCCGCTTGGCGCCTCTGCTGACCCGTTGATGTGTTAGATGTATTACTATTACTACTATTATAGCTAAGGTTGCTGATCAGATTCATGCTCGAGTCCAGGTCATCCGTATTGGTTAGTTCGCCTCCCGTATCGGATGTCTCGTAGCAACTCTCGCGGGTGGGCGGCGCCGTCTCCAGCTCCACATCGCCATGATAATCCGTTTCGCTGACATCGCGTGCCACACGATGATGCCGCGTGCAACGTTTGCGCGAAGTGAGTGAGACATCGCAATGATCGTAATCGTCGCTCAGCTCGCCACCGCTTATATCACAGACACCGCCATCGACATCGTCCCCATCCCCTTCCCCATCCACATCCACATCGTATTCCTCCTGTTCGCTCTGCGAGGCATCGCGTCGTCGCTGCCGTTGCGACCTTCCTCCACGCTGGCCGTGCGCCAGTTTGCGGAACAGGCTGGTGTAGAGCAAATGCAGCGAGGAGTTTGCCGACGGCGACTTTTGCAAAGGAGCATTGGAGCTGGACACAGTGGTGGGTGTGGTTAGCTGCATGCCGCTGTCGAGCTCCGTTGCCGTGTTACATTGAAACTCTTCATCTTCATCCTCTTCCTGCTCCTGCTCCGGCTCCTGTTGCTCCTCCTGCTCCTGTTGCTCCTGTTCGCTTGTACCCACTGTCAGCGAGGGCGTGGGTGAGACACACAGCGATATGGAGCCACAGGAGGTGGGCGTGGGCGGCGTTGAAAGTAAAAAATGTTGTTTCGATTGCTCAAGGCGCTGTCTATGTAGCTCGAGCAGCTCCTTGAGACACAAACCCGCCGCACCGCACTCACCAGCCGCGGCCTCTCCACCCAGCTCCGGGCTGGCTGCCGCGGCACAACCAAACCAAAAAAGAAACGTTTAAGAAACAACACAAGATCAACTTAATACAACGAATAATAATCAAATAAATAAATAAATCAACAAAATCATAAGTTATCGATAAGTTATCGAAATGAAATAAGGTGGAAATAGGTTAAAAAGAACCGCAGCTGCAATAGTATGCGATAGTGTTTTGGTCTTTTACGAGACAGAGAGAGAGAATGAGAGAAGTAGGAGAGCTGAGCTGTGTTGAGAGATGATCTTCCATGGTCTGAGAATATATAGTATATAGTATGTGCCACAACATCGATAGCTGATGCAGCTTATGATGAGTTTTGGGTGAGTGTGGTTCAATGGCTGAGTGGATGAACAAGGCTCAATGTCGGTACTTGGGCCAAGGGAGAGTCGTCTGTGATCAAAGTTAAGATTTCATTCTTGCAGTGGGAGTAAGTTGGGTAAGGTGGAGTAAATGGGGGTAGATAGGGTTTTGGGGTACTTACGACACGAATAGTCGCGCACCAGCGACGTCTTGGATTTGACCTGAACGCCAATGATCGCCTCGATTGGCACCTCAGTACGTGGTATCGACACTGAATGCGGAGGTAAGTAAATAGGTTGTAGTATACCAAAATTACATTCGGTTGGCAGGTACATGCGACATCCGGCGTGCGTAGTCATGCCACACCACTCGCAACGATAGCCTGTGTAGAGACAGTGGACAGTTAAGTATACATATATCGATATTTATCGAACTCATTTCAATACACACCTGTCAGACATTCCGATGACCAACAGGTTTTCTTGCAGTATGCGCATTTGGACGTTGATGGAAGATTACCCTCTCGCCAATGATGCTAGAAAACATTGAATTCATATATAGATATATGTCTATATAGATAGTATGGCCACTCACCTGATGCTTCACATTAAGCAGCTCCTTGCCGGGCACGTACGTTGCATTTTCGGTGCAATCGGGCACAGCAAAATCTTGGCACTCAGTATGCGCGAAATATTCGCAAACTATCGATAGATAGATTTTTATAATATTATAATTATAAGGTGCTCTAAAAGCGTAGAACTCAAAAGATTATACAGTCGTTATTTTTTTGGGCTGCTTTACTAATAATGCTTTGCGAGGTCTCTATGCTAATTACAATTAACGCATTAGAGTATTTATCTTACAATAGATTACTGTCTTTCTTCTATTTTCTTTCTGTGTTCTATCAAAGTGTCTATTCTTAAGTATTTAATGCATTCTTTTAACAACTAACATGCCATTCTTCTGATCTAATTTCGGTTTTCTAAGTTCTCCGTAATACTGTGCCATAAATGTTCGATTGGCTATTTATAATCCAAGATTTGCAAGAATATAAAATAAACACTACAATTCTTCACTATCGGACTCATCAACTAAGTTTTATACCCGGGTAGTTGTAGAGTAGTAACAAGGTTTTGTCCTTTTCTGCTGGTATATATGTATATATTTCTGCACTGCTTGTATTCAGTGCTTGCTTAATACTAAAGATTACAATAGAAAGAGAACTTAACTATGCTTAACTAGGAACAGTGGCAGCGGGAAAAGGTTTCATTAAGTGTATTTGAATTTGAAGCATAAGCTTTAGTTTAACCTATTAGTTGCCTATTCGATACAAACATTCCCTTTTTATTTGAAGCTATTGTGATCTCAACTATAGTAAATCTCCAGTCTTAAATAAATAAAATACAATTAACTACATTAAGTTCGAAAAAATCGAACTATGTATTAAAGATTGAGGGTAGATGAATCTTTATGCCAAGATATTCATATATATCTACATATAGTAGGTATAATGCCTGGCGACAACAATGACACGGCCAAGCTGAATGCGAACAATAAGCTGACGCTGTAGTCGCCTGTCACAGGAATTCGCTATGAAATGCATTTAAAATTAACTGACTGGGAGGGGGGGAATAGGAAAGTAGGCATGGCACAGATAGGAGGGGAGGGGAGGGAGGCGTGGGCTTACCTAAACAATGCACCGCTGGCGTTTCATCCAATCGCTTACGGCAAACAGTGCAGAATTTTCTCTTGTGATGCGTCGGCTCCGACCAACAATGGGCGACGGGATTCTGTCCGAAGCGAAACAAAATGAAACGAAACGATGTGACAGTTAGCAAGTTATTCAATGTGACATCTAGTTATTATAGTCTGTGTGTGTGTGTGTGTGTGTGTGATATTGTACGCACCTTTATAATGCATGGCGCTATACCGGAACAGGGCGTTACCACGTTGCTGACACATCGCTCGTGAATGATAAAGTTGCAAACTGCAAAAGAGAGAGAGAGATAAAGTTAGTTAGTTGAGAGAGTTGATGTAGAGGGGAAACATGTAAATGTCATTCAATGAGAGTAAAACAAAGCTGGAACATACATTTACAAGCTATACATACATGTGCATATATGTATGTGTGTGTATGTATGTGCATATATGTATATGTATGCATGTTCCCTCTGCTTATCTATAGTAAGTGAAACAGAGCCTGCGTAATATCATAGAAATATATTAAGTGAGCACTTGTTAAAACATAAGTAGCCATGTAATACGTATACGTATGCATGCATGAATACATATACATATGTGTGTTAGCTAGTTAGCATACATTGACATTTCATGCCTGAATCTCTCACACGTCATCGTCGTTTGCGGGCGCCCATTCATGTTAGTTCTTGAGTTCATGGACAGTGCTTTTCATTGAAGTTTCCCTCGCACACAAAAGCGCCAGCCTGCCTGCATGCTGCACATGCACACACACACACTTACAGAGAGAGACATACGGGCAAGTGGCTAACCGCAAATAGAGTAACAGAGATAGAGAGAGAGAGAGAGTCAAAAGCAAAAACAAACGTTGAATGTAGTGCAAACAAAGAACTAAGCCCTCTCTCTCTCTCTCACTCTCTCCTGCTTGCTCTCACAACACTTTGTGTTGGTGTTAGTGTGTGAATGGCAGCAGCAGCAGCAGGAGCAGCACAGCAGACCAGCCCAATAAACCACCACACACCTCCCACACTTCCCATCCCCTCTTCCTTCCCCCAACACGAACTTTGAGTGCAGCAAATTGACATTTGTTGTTGGCCCCAACATAGAAATTTAGAATTATATTTTTAGCACTGCGTGCAAGTTTAACACACTTTGCGTGTGCATGCACACATACATAGAGATATGACACATACAACATACATGCACATGCACATGGCACATATATATGCACATGTTTGCCTTATGTATAAATTCATAATTATCTTTATGTATTTGCCTGACTGTGTGCAAGCTCTCTCTCCCTCTCTCTCACTCCATTTCTCTCTATCTCCCTCTCTCTCTCTCTCTGTGTGTGTGAAACTAGGCCGCTGACCTGACGCTGACGCTCTGACGTCATGAATGAACTCATGAATTTGTGTTGGCTCTGCTATTTCAGCTATATAAATAAACGAGTACTCGCAGCAGCAGCAGCGCATGTTGCATGCAGCTCCAAGTGGATGGCCAAACGTGACGCTGGCTAAGGCAGCAACAGCAGCCACAGCTTGTATGCATGTGTCTGTCTGTCTGTGTCTATGTGTAATACAATCTTCTATTTTTCTTTTCCAGCAGGCAGCAATTAAATTAAGTCGAATATTTATATTAGTTACAAATATTCATTGCTCTCCCTCTCTACATCTATCTCCCTCTTTCTTTTCTCAGTCAATTCGTGTTAAATGTGAAATAAATGTTTGCATTATGTATACCGAAATACGCAAGTATATATGTGTATGTCTCTGTGTGTGTGTGTGCGTAGATAAGCAAGGGAAATTTTCAAATGCTTTTCTTCTTCTTGCGTCTGTTTGGTCGGGAAATTCATGAAACTCAACACACTTTTACTTTTACAATTTTCTTTGCGCTGCGCAAGGGCGCGCTGTTTATAAGTGTGTGTGCGTGTGTGTGTTGCTTTTATAACAACAATAACAAAGGAAACATAAAGCCAAATCGTCCCATGGTACTCGAAAAAGTTGCGGAAAGTAGAAGTCAAAGACGACGAGCTGAAATTATGTGTGTGTGTGTGTGTGTGTGTGTGTGAGGTGGCGAAAGCCAAACATACGCATGAGTGTGCGTGTGTGTGTGTGTTAAACTACACACACTCACATGCTGTGGCAATTGAATGGGCACAAGTTGACATGCGTAGTACAATAGCAACAATTAAAATTGATATTTGCATAAAACCCAACACACATACAGCCTCACACACACATTCACACATACATCCGTTTTGCGGGCAGAACTTGAACTGACAATAGAACTGGCTCGAAAATAGCTAAATGTAAATATAGAAATGATTCGATTTGATTCGCATGTGACGCATGAATGTGAGTACGAGAAACGAATAGACATATTCGATTAGTTGTGTGCGTACTTGAACTTGACCACGTGACGTATGCGCAACGTCAGAGCACCAAATTGAATCTGAACTCGAAGGCAAATGTCATTCGAATACATCAAATCATAGATCAAATCATATTAAATGCAATCAGAGCACGCAAATTCAATTCAAATTTATCAGTGCATCAAATTGCAGTCGGGCTTAGATATTTTTAGCAACAGCTTCCACATCAACACAATTTGCGAGGCTGCAAATGAATTCAACTCAATTGAGTTGCGTTCAATTCAATTCAATTGAAACGCGCAGCAACTAAACACACACACACACACAGATAGACACACATACAGATATAGATACACTCACGTACTCACAAGTACGTAAGCATATACAAGGCAACAGTCAAGGATATCGCGTGCGTCGAGGCAGGCGCGATGTCGATGTTGACGTCGTCGACATTGCCTGCCAGCTGTGTGAAGAGATTAAATTTACATACCCTGTAAACGGACTGTCGATAGTATATCAATGCAGCGATGAAATTCTTGATATCTTTGAAATTTTAAGCGAATTCAGAGATATTATTTCAAATATATCAATTAATTTTACTATTTCACGCAATTTTTGAGATTCCTATAACTGATTTTGCTCATGGTAATGTTTTTATATCTTATAAAGAACAGGGAAGGGATGTCTTTCGCTAGTATATCGATGCTGCGGTGAAATAGTTGATATATTTAGCGGATACGATATTATTTCAAATATATCAACGTTGTCTGCTATTTTACGCGATTCCTGAGAAACCTATAAATGATTTTTATTTAAATAACGATTTTATACCTTATAAAGAATAGGGAAAGAAATTTCTATCGCTATTATCGTTACTACCATGCAATGGTGATATCTGATACGATATTTAATAATATTTCTTAAAGAATATATTGCAAAAATATCGAAATTAAGAAATTGTATAATATTATTTAATTTTATATTATAATGTGGTGCTATTTATTGTTTAATGTTTAAGAAGAGATTAATATAGACTTGTCCTAGTTATAAGAGATTTTAATACAATACAAAAGCCTGCTGATAAGTCTAGCTTGAAAGTGTCTTAAGTAGCCATAGAAGGTAAATATTAATATCCCCAACAAACGTTGTGCAGTAGTTTGAGTTTTGATAGAGTTTTTTAATAATAGAAGATAATGTATTTAAAAACGTATTGATCATTTAAGTAAAACATGTTAAAACTTAACTATTGTTAAGTCAACTTAACTATCTTTTCTAAAAGATCTATCCAAAACATTGAACTATAGTTTAATCATATTGCAGGGTATCTATAGTACTTTACTTGCGTTTAACACAATCTATACCCCTCAGACCTGAGTGAAACGTCAGCAATTCAACTTGAAGAGCAACCTGAGCGACCAGCCAAACTGACGACAAAACGTACCAACAACAACAAAGACAACAACAACAAATACAAAGAACAAGAAGAAAACTACAAAATCTGCTCGATTATTCGATTGTTCGTTCAAGTTGTTGTTGGTGTTGTTGCTGCTGCGGTTTTCGTTATGAATGAACGATGAGTGGAAGGTAATTAAAAGGACCAGGCCAGGCCAGTCCCTCTATATGGCCCACTTTCCCCTTACGCCCTGACCCCCAGCCCTGCGCATATGGCACTTGGTTTTGGTTCCGCCGTCGTCGCATTCATGGCGGCCATTGATGACGCACTTTTAGCCCTTCGTTGCTATCGACGCAGCTATAGCTACACTTGCGCGAGTATGTTGGTGTCCCTGTGTGAGTGTGTGTGTGCCAGTGTAGGTGTGTTTGCTAGCAGGCAGCTACAGCGACAGCCGGCTTGTAACAAGCCCACACATTTTTAAAGAATTTTCTTTTTATGCTCACCTGCTGCTGCTGTAACTGATGTTGCTGCTATTGCTGTTGTTGCAATTGCATTGCCAGCACCCCCGCAACCCTTGAAAACCAATTGAAATGTTGCCTGCAGCTGTGCGCAGCCTGTGCGTAGGTGTGTGTGTGTAGAGAGAGAGAGTGCATCTCGACCTACTTTCATGAGTTAATAAGAGAGACAGAGAGAGAGAGACTCTGTGAAGCTGCTGCCTAGCAACTGAGTGGGCGACTTTGACTTTATGCTCTTTCTCTCTCTCTCTTCTCCCTTTCTCTCTCTCTCGCTCAATGTCTCTCCCTCACTCGCGTTATTCCTATTTTGATTTTTCTACGCCTCTGCCAAGTTTGAATCTCAATTGCAATCACAATCCCAACTTTCATTTACACACTCCTACACAGCAACCACACACACACACACATCCTCTCGTGCAACTCAATTAGTGCAGTGGGGCCAACGCTGCGTATACGTGTTCTGTAGCCACGCAGCGCCTGAGGATATGCAATGAAAATTTCACTAACGAGAGAGTGGCAACAATAAAGTAGATGAAGAGTTGAGTATCGTTATTATAATATCGAAAACAGATATACTATGCGATTTACAAGCCAAATACAATACGATATTCAACTCAATATTGTCTAGAATCAACGACTATAATGAAATATAAATCAGAGATCAAAAGTATAACAAGAGTTTTGTCAGTATATCAAGTTATTTTATTATAAAGAATAATTATATTATTCTCATTATTGCTTACACTCCCTTATTGTATTTCATACTTAAAGTCATATTTTATATTTCATTTTTACTTTCAATACACGTTTTTGATTGCTTAATTCATTGCTTGGCTATCGATACGCAATCTCCACTTAAACGAACTATATATTACTAATGTTAAAGTTAAGATTCCACATATATAATATTCATTTACATATACACTGCATTTTCACTGTGCCCAACTCTGCTTGCAGTGACAGACAAGCGGATAAGCTCATCTACAACTGGGCAAGAAGCACGAGGCATCTCGAGGCTGATCGCCAGAGCGCGTGAGCCGCACGTCAACTACAATTGCACACACATACATACTCACACATTTACATACATACTCGTACGACGAGTGTAAACATTTGTATAATAGCAGAAATAATAATAATAGCAGAAACTGCTCAAATAAACAAATTAAAGCGAAGCGCTTAACACGCTTCCAATTGGGAGAGGCGGCCATTGTGCCAGAGTGTGTGGCTGTGTGTATAAGCATGTGTGTGTGTGTGTGTGTGGCCTGGCCCCAGTTTGATAGATTCTACATACTCGTGGCCAGCCAGCAGAACCAGAACTGTTTGTATGTGACGTCATTCGCATTTGGCGCTGGGCTCACGTCATGGTACTCTCTCTCCCTATCTCTCTCTCTCTCATTCTCGCCCTGCTCATGGGAAAGTTGAAAATGCGCACACTTTTTGGCCACAAATAGCATCGGCAGCATCCGCAAAATGATGATGATTCTCATTATCTTCATCATCATCAACATGCATCCGATCTAATGTGCGATCATGTGGTGGGGCAGATGCACTGATGCAGCTGCTTTCAACAGTTGCATGGACTGCGAGATACCCAGCAAATGAAACAAGGAACTATTACTGTGTTTCTTTTCTACCTCGACCTTATATGCTACACAATATACCACTGTTAAATACGTTTACAGGGTATTGCGGCATCACACGTTTGTTTTTACTGTCCGACTACAACTTTATGGCAATTTAATAAGTATTCACATAGATCCAGACAAATGTATTTTTACAATTTGTGGGCGCTTTTGAAACTATTTTCGAGTGTGTGTGAGTGAGAACGAAGTGAGTGTAGTGAATTTGAAAATGGATTTGCTTTTTCAAGCGTTTAGTGCACATTAATTTTAACTTGGCACTCGACGCTGCGTAAAAGCCAAAGTGTTTTGCCAAGTCAACTGAAGTAAAGGAAAACTAAGTCAGTTGCCAAGTTCTTTATAGCTCTGATGCAGCTTAGACCTCAACTATGATAACAACAAAATGAGATAAGGAAAATCCTAACTTTGAAAGCAACAAGTAATGCGAAAACAAGTAGAGCTTTGATAATACTATATGTATACGATTATTATAAATCATATTAAATTATTGGCAATTTTCTCTATCATGTATATTCTTTATACATAAACACACACAAATATGACATATGACTATATATTTGATATATACAAACATAAATGTAGGTATATAAGATAATGAAAACTAGTCTCTCAGTCTTTAAGCTATCTTGATTAAACTTGGTATACACGGTTTTTATTACTGTATGATATATACAATATATAAGTCGGCACGAGTCAGATTGGACTGATATATCGTAGAGCTATAATACAAACTATCGGCCAATTTTTTTTGTTTGTTAAGATATTGTTACAAAATTCACTACGTCGCACTTTTCCTATATATACATATAAATGTATATATAGCTTTTCTATAATATATAGCTGCCATAGGAACAATCAGCCGGAATATAAGTTGTTGTACGAATGCATTTCTCTGAATTTGATGTGTTTTTTTTTTTTAAAGCCTTTCCTATAGCTCTTAAAAAATCACCCTTTACGTAGTATTGGAACGATGGGAGGAGATAAGAACCTGCATGCCGAAGGTAGCCTTTCTTCCTTGTTAAAGAATAAAAGAGCGGTTCAGATAAAGAACAATATAAGAGCATCAATATGATATATGTATGTTTGTAATCCATATCAATTTATGCAATTTATACACATACACATACATATACATATATGATTCTACCTCGTGAAGCGATTTAGTCGTACATTCAATATTTCTATAACCTACAAACGTAGGACTTGATCAACCTTAAGATATGTCTACTATATATTTATATGTATGCACATGATCAGGAACTCACCTTCACAAATGTAGCCCTGCTGTATGAGGCCCCACAGTAGATCCGAGCAGTGGTGACAGTAAGTTGGCTTATGAAATGTCTTCTTCACAAACGAATGCCCACCATCCGCCATTTTGTTTATCTTCTACTGCTGAGAGAGCTACAGTTTTCCGGGCGCCTCAGCCGCGGCGCTTTTCTACAAAAAAATTGCGTGTGGATCCTTAAGTATCCCGCTCTTTGTTGTTATTGTTGTTGTTAGTGTGCTGTGCTGTTGTAGTTGCAGTTGCTGTTGTTGTTGTGGTTGGCACGAGACTTTATGATGTGCTATCTATAGTTACTTCTATTTTACTGTTACTATTACTGTTGTTGTTGGTGTTGTTGTTATTATTGTTGAAGCGTTTGTTGCTTTATTGATGTTGTTGCTGTTGCTGTCGCTTTTCCTGTTGCTGTTGTGTTGTGCAGGTATTGCAGGTGCCTTCTTTACAACAGCCTGAAGTAGCTGGAACGAACTAAGCCGCAGCCAACTGAGGCAGTGGCAGACAGATCGATCGATCTGATCGGTGTAACAAGAGCCCAGAATTGGGTGTACAATGGGTGTAGGCGTTTCCCAATGCCAACTGCAATTTGACTGCTGCTACTGCACGTGTTACTTCTGTTGCTGTTGCCGGCAGTTGTTGCTGATGTTGTTCCTTTTCCGGTTGCTGTTGCTTTACTTGTGGCAGCAGCGACACCAACTCCGGCTGCGACGGCAACTGCGACTTCTCCTGCTGAGGCTGCTGAGACTGTGGCTGACACGAATAGCGATGACAAATGGAGAACGACGACGACGAGAAGAATACCGACGACGACGGCTGCATTTTCATCCATTGGTCAACTGTGATTTCGCTTTATCCAGACATTTGTTTGCCGGAATTGTCGCGCCCAAGCGCCTGCAACTTCTTCTTCTTATCAGTTATTACTATATATAGTATATAGTATTTATATATATGTGTATATTGTTATTCTTTATCTTTGGTTTTTTGATTATTTACTGTATCTTTGGTTGGGTCGGGTTCGGTTTGAAGGCTCTGGTTGTTTTGTTGTTGTAAGTTACATTTAATAATAGTTATTGGCTTCTTACTCTATATATATATATCATCATGTTTACTTCTTTCTTGCTCTCTATCCTTGTAAATTAATAATTATGTATTTGGTGGAGTGTTTGTTGTTTGTTTGTTTGTTACTTATTTACAAATTAACGGTGACTTTTTCTTCAAGCGTTGCACTGAAAACAATTCACAATAGATTCATAATTAATGCACTGTTTCGCACATGTTTATCAAGTTTTATTCGATTATTGTTTTATACACATATGCATGCATTTATGTATGTATGTTGTAGGCTTATAGTTTTGTTGGTTTGTATGTTGCACATGTTCACACAACGCGCTCTTTTCAATTTTCGGTCAAACTTTAGACGTGAACAGCAGCAGTGAAAATGTTGGAATGCCTCGTCGGTTTCGGCAGCACCAGCACCAGCAGCAGCAGTTGGAGCTTGTTTTTCCCCCTTTCGGTGCGGTGCGGTTCGGCCTCCTTTAGCGATACGTGGGCGCCGCACCCCCAAAACCGATGGGGCAATAAAAGTTTCGAGATAACACGTAAAACACGAGCGAGCGCGGTACGGAGCGGCAGTTTGTGACAGCGTGAGTGTGCGCGATGCTAGAGTGTTGAGTTCGAGGGGTGAGTGGTATGTGGTGAGTTTGCAGCAAAAATACCCATTATTTGAGCGCACTTCATAACCCTATAGTGCCAACACAGACACACACACACACTGGCATAAGGAATGTAATAGGCATATCATATAATAATAAAACTGGCAAAAATATGATATCAACAGCGTGTTAAGAGAGCGAGAGAGCAAGCACCGCTAGACAGCGAGTGACAGAGAGAGAGAGACAGAGAGAGCGAGACTCAGTTGTACGCTCAGTTGAAATTGCATTTAAAGTTTTCACTTGTAAAATTACAAAGATATGCACTGAAGTTGTCCCCCAAAAGTAGGCAGCACCTTAAGTCGGAGTTAAACAATTATTTTGATGATATAGATGAGCACATAGTCTCCATATTCCTTGTACCACAGTCTAAAACTTGCACAGCACACTGTATGCATGTGTGTCTAAGTGTGTGTGTGTGTGTGTGTTACGCCCACACATTGAACTACGAGCTGTGAGCTCACTCGAGGACAATTGCCCCACTGCAAAACTTGACCATATTAACCCATTGACATGCTAATAATAGAAAATGTCACACTTGAAATTTTCCAACTTTGCAAAGAAAAGAAAAGTGCCAGCAACAATTTCACACATACATATTTATAACACTGTCTCTCTTGTGTGTGTGTGGGGCTGCCAGTTGGTCGCGACGTGGGAGGTTTATGTGCCTGTGAGTCCTGCCTGGTCACCAGGTGGCATGCGCAGTGGCCAATTCACCACGGTCACACAGTGCGAAACTCTCTCTGTGTCTGTGTGTGTGAATGTGTGTGACAGTGTGCAAAAGTGGCCAAGTTTAAGGATAAATCACTACGAAAAGCCCAACAAAAAGGGAGCAACGAACAGTGGAGAAACTGAAACAGTCAAAAAGCCACATGCACACACACAGTCACTACAAACACACACACTCACATACACTTACACGCACACACTCTCACTTTACTCTTTGAATTTTGCAACAAATGTTGAACGTGGCAAATGAAATACTTAGCGCCGCATAAATTGCGGGCGCCTCTCAGTGTTTTTGCTCGTGTGTGCGAATAATTATTGTTGAATTTTAATGAAATTATTGATGATGCCAATGGCAGCGCCAGCCACACACAAACATGCGCACACAGACACAGCGAGACGTGTGGCTGTATGCGTAGACTGAGCAGCAGCAGCCGCAACACTTTGCACCCACTGCCCATTGCCCGCCCCATTCCGCACCCGATTTGCCTGCTCTGCTCAGCTTTTCTCCGTATGCCGTTCCGTTCTGCTCTGCTCTGCTCCTCCCCTCTCTGGCTGTCTCCCTCTCTGTTGCTCCTTCCCTTCCTTTCGGCTCCTACCGTTGCGCACTTCGCTCTTTTCGAGCCGCATGAGCAAATCGCAATAGATAGAGAATTTTTTTCTTGCTGCCTCGGCTGCTCCTATGTTGCGATGATTCCTTGCCACACTCACATACAATACACATTCATACATTTACACATACAAACACACACCCACATACAGCACTAAAGTCCTTGAATGCGTGTCTTTCCTTTCTGCTCTAAATGAGTTTGTACAATTTTTCGGGAAAATTAATTTTCGCATTGCAGGTTTAATTTTCCGCGGCTGCCAAAACTGTTCAGCCTACGCTGACGAACTTTGCACATATGACAACGTAATTTTCACGAAAACACACACATACTGTCACACACACGGACACTCGCGCAGACACAAATTTTATGTACCATATATTTTAGCTGGACGACGAAGCTGATGAAGCTGGTGCTGCAATTTTTCATTTTCATTGGCATTTTCATTATCGTTTAAACAACATTTTCACTGTGCTTTTAGAATTTTGCCCTTTCTTATTCACTTGAGCCCTTTCGATAGGCGCTCACAATTTGCACTTGATTTTCAATTTTCGATATATATTTTTTTCTCATTCTTTCGTCGAGTTGGTTACGTTTTGTGCTTTACGCGATTCTCGATTTCGATTGTTGCGAATGTTTGCATTATTTTACTTTTTATTTAATTGTGGAAAATTTTCACCCACACACACAATTTGAATCGCACGCAACGCAAGAGTTTTCACAAAGAGTTTTCAAAGTTTTCTTCTTTTCTTGTACATTTTCCTTTTTTTTTTTGTTCTTTCCACTTTCGGTTTGTGTACTATGTGTGTGTGTGTGGAAAATGTGAAAATTCTTCTCTGTGTGTGGCAGCAGCGCAGTGCCCCCGTAACGTACAAAGAGCACACACCTAGTGGTTGTGTGTGCCTTGTGTACTTGTGCTTCGCTGAAGACGATGGTGCGCTCTGACTGGGGCCGAAAACTGTTCACTGCTCGCTAGCTCCGCGCACTGCTCTGCTGCTGCTGGCCGCGAATTCGGCGTGTTGAAATTTTGGCGGCCGCAGTGGAAAGTCCCACCAACAACAGTGGGAAAATAGCGGGAGCGCATACGTCCACCTTTTGCTCTCTCTCTCTCTCTCCCACTCTCTTTTTCTCACAGTGCTCGCGCTGCGCGCTCATTGTTCGTGTTTTTCGTGATGTTTTTATTTTTTTGGCAACGTAATGAAAGTTTGAATTAATCATCGCCAAATATCGATATGCTATACAAAATCGATAGATCCTTGACACCTGTATTTAACTTATCCTTTTGATATCTTTGTTTAAATTGGGTCAGTGAAAATACTCTTTAATATTGAAGGGAATTAGTTTTTATTTAATATAATTTGAATGTGGGGAAAATATCTTAAAAACCTTTTTATAAAAACATAACGGCTTTGCATAACAATTTGTGCACATTTAGCTGAGACAGCAACTTTAGTTTAGCCAAGATACAAACCGTGAATTAACAAATGAAATTTTCATAGTGTGCCCAGTTTAAGTTAAAACTATGTTGTTCTGTGTTCTGTTAAGCAGTGCACTGCTTGGACTGCCTACACAGAAGAGGTGCACAGCCATGACAGGATCCAAGAGCTGCTAGGTTACCGTTTTCTTGCCAAAAATCTAGAGCCCTTTTAAATATAATACTCTTGCCCTGAATTTTGGCTTTTCCCCATTCATCTGCTTGATTGTTCCGTTCTTTCAGTCTGCTTTTGTCATCTTTTTGCGGGGGGCGGGTGTTGCTACCCTGATACCCACTAGAAAAAGTAGATTCTCCCCTTGCCTGCTTTGTTTGTGTTTCACTTACGAATTGATTTCAACAATAAAAACTCAATTTATGGGAGTGAATATATATTTGATGTGATTACAGTTTGAAGCAAATAACATGTTAGTATATTTGATATATGTTTAAATGTATATTTGAGCACACAGGTCTGCAATTCGCTTAGTTTTTAACTAAATACATTTAGTATACACTTATATGGGGATATTTTTATCGGGATCGACGATCTATGATCAATATATAAGATATGCAGCGCCTTGAGGCGGCCTGTAGACGGCACCAAGTTACATCGCAAAGGTACAACAATGATTGTTGTTAATTGTTTGAATATTTATGTATGTTTTTAATGTGTTTAGGTTGGGGCAAATTGGATTTGCCCAGCGCAGATGAAATAAGTATGCGGGTACGGTGATTAATTTTAATAAACATATGTAAGGCTAACAGCATTGACGTAAAGCATGAAGTATATAAAAAAGTTATAGCTGGTAATTGTATAATTCAAAAATGTATGTAGGACAATGATGACGATGTAAATACTAACTTTTTTTTTGGGTTATGTTGAATACAAATACAGTTAGAGTTAATACACGCATTAGTTAAGGCGATTTGCAAAGGTTTAAGGATCGATCGATCGATTGTTTGCCCCCTTAGCCAAGGCCATGATCGTCAAAGAAACTTTGCGGTGTTTCGTCCTGCAAAATGGAAGATCTTTAATATGTATGCAAATAAAATACGTGTCTCACTATGTTCAACGGCTAATTAACAAAATAATAAACTACATTTTGTAACAATAGGGAGGAACAAATAATAATATATATGTATACAACTAAGCGAAGAGTCACTAAACGTTCAGGTTCATCAGGGACAGAGAGAGAGTAAAGCAACAGAGAGAGAGGAGAGAGAGAGAGAGCGTGGTGGAGTAATAACAGTGAGTCGAAGCGCAGCATCAAACATTAGATTACCATATAGAAGGGAAACTAATAAATCATAAATAATACAATAATATACGATCACCATGTCAACCTTACCTCTAAGAAGATTACGTACATAATTATTTTTTGGTTTTACATACAAGTACATACATACAATTTTGGTGGTTTTTGAAAAATATATTTCGTTTTTTTTATTGAATACAAAACAGGAATTTGGCTAAAATGTACAACACACATATGTATATAGACAGTTATATATGTATATATATTGGGTTTCTTTTTTCGATTTGTATATAAACTATTGGTTTTTAAATATATATATAGTATGTATATTATTTACTACTAAAAAAGTTTTACATTTCCATTATTACTTTTTTTTAAGGTATTTACTTTCATTTTATTTTTGAAATTTAAAGCTTACTTTCTCTATGTTAATATTGCATTTAAAGTTTCCCTAGTTATTATTTTAACTCTGTTCTAGTTGCATTTTGCCCATAGTTTGTAAAGAAAACAACCATTAAAATTGCTTTTCAAAAAATGATCTCTTGGAATGATTGAACTAAATGAAGATTTATTATTTTTTATTTAAGAGATAGGTTTATGTCGGGGTATTATAGCGTTTTGCATGAACTTTTCTTTTCAAAGACTTAAGATGAAAAAAGGTGGAAATACCGCGCCATATGCCAAAATGAGACGTGTCTTTGTTTTGGGATTGTTTTAGCCTCACTGCTCGACAAGTTTAATTGCACTTTGCCTACTGTTTGTTTAGATCATAATATATTGCAGTACTAAATCTATGTAAAGCTAAGCTTCACACACTTATCGCACAACAAACACAGATACATAACACACATACGCACACATATGTACTTTAGATACTTTTCTATTAGGTGTAAATACTTTTGCAGGTGCACTACATTCTTGCTAACCGCTGTGCGTGTGTGTAGACGATGTACGTGTACGTATACGTGTCTGTATATGTGTGTGTGTGTGGTCAAGCGTGCGTGTGTGTGTGTGTGTGCGTGTATTTCGGGTGTTTATCAACTACATTCTACATATTTGAATTTCTTTTAGAGTAGTCCAATGTCTCTTAAAGTTCCCTCAACAGCTTCGTCCTGGAGTACAGAGAATAAGAACAATAAGAACAAGAAGAGTAGAGATACATAGATAGGAGAGAGAGAGTGTGTGTTGTGTGTATGTATGTGCAGGTGCTTCCAGTGTGTGTGTGTGCATGTGTGAATAAAAGTTATATTATTTGTTTTGAGTTATTGTTAAATTAACAAGAAGAACGGCACAGCTGTTGTAAGTGAGTGCGTATGTGTGTGTGTGTGTGGAAGCGCGCAGGGGCGTAGCTTGGCGAGCAGGGCGGGGCAGATCACAAACTCTACACAGTGTATGTATGTGTGTGTGCCTTACAGAAAAAAGCTTTTGGATTATTTACAGCCTCGCTCGGTCTCGGACTTCGTAAGTTTCGTAGCTATACTCGACTAGTATTTTTCCTGGCTTATGTATTTATTATATCCGTATGAACTCTAAACTCTCCTCATGCCTCACGTATTCTCTCAACAGGCCTACAAACTGTTGAGCTAATAATCAATCTTTGAGGAATCTTTTTGTTTTTATTTTTATATATATTTTGTGTGTTTTGTATCATTTACACTTTTTGTTTTGATAATTTTTGTTTGTCTGTTTTGTCTGATCTCTGATTAGTTCAGATACTCATTGAAGTCCTGTTGATGGTTGTATTAACATCGAGAGAGTATGCAGTGGCGGGTAGGGTAAGCGTTAATAATATAATAATAACGAGAGAGAGGGTATTATGGTTACACATTTAGATATGTACGTATGTTTTTAATGCTGTTAAATATGTTTCGCATGTAGATGCAGATACATAGATAGATAGACTATATACTAGTTAGTTAGTAGATACACTACAGAGAGAAACAAGATACTATTATGTAATCACACAAAACAACTACAAAGATCATGCAAAACAAATACATAACATCAACTTGGACTACCTTCTCGACAAATCCTTCAAATATTACTTTAGTTTAGTTATAGTTTTAGTTAAGGTATAAACAATACACAAATTGTACTAAACATTTGACTAATATACAATGGCAAATACGCTTGTACACAATATATATAGATATAAATATGTATGTATATGTATTGTGTTTATTACACGTTGATGGACGGAACTACTTTTGTTCATTGTTTATATAGGATATTAAGAGTACAAATTATGGCAAGCTCAATACTGTCTGTGTGTGTATAGGTGATTGAAAAACACTCTCACAATTCTGGTTTGATTGTTAAGAAAAACATTGTTGTTCTTGTTGTTGTCTTTTGTCTGTTTGGCAAGTTATTTGGGAACTTAAATTGAGGCGTACAACACACGAAGCATGCAATGACAAGTTTGAAACGCAAAGGAAAGTTCAATAATGTGTATCGGTTTTACAAAACATATAGAGATAGTTCGAACTTAAGATTAATCATTTAACAGTTTTATCCAATGCACACACAAAAAATATAAACAAAATTAGAAAGCTATTGCAGTGAGTAAAAGAACTCTTCTTGCTTTTTTTCGATTTGGTTAGATGGTATACAGATATAGTATACAGTATATAGTAAGTAGAGAGAGAGTCGATTAGTTTATCGTTTGCGCAAAATTAGAAAGAGGTAAAGAAAATCAAAATTAAGTAGAGAACTTGAAAACGTATATGTACCGGGTGATATGTATGAAATGACCTAGTTTTTTTTTCGTTTTTTTAAGTTGTATGGAAACAAACACTAACGAGATAAAATTAAAAACCATAAACATATGTAGAACAATTAACAATATTTCCGGCATGTATCAGATAGACAAATAACGCTATTATGCATTATAGATCATATGTCTCTGGTGTACTGACCTCTTGTAGTAGATCCTGAGAGGCAATTGCTTTGAGTACATTCTTTTTGGATGTCTCCTGAATCTCTCCGCCAATCAGCAACTCATCGAGTATGAAATACGCTTTCTCAAAATTGAATATTATATCCAATTCGCAGACCTGCAAGCAGTCCAAGTTATAATCATCGAGTCTTCATACAATATTTTGTAATAAATTTCACTTACACTGCCAAAATACTTATCCAAGAGCTCGACATAGCGGTGTATGATCTCCAGTGTCAGTAGCTCGTTATCATTTTGCTCGATGGCGCAACAGAAATATAAACTGGCATAACTGTAAACAAAGCAATGGAACTTTAACCATACAAATCAAAAGTTAAAGCCAAGCTATCATTTACCGCTTATACACGATTTTGCAATCTTTCCACTCAAGGAACGAGCACATCTTGGGCTTACGCGCAAGTATCGTGGTCACCAGTTCTCGTGTTATCTTCTTTTTGGTCTTGTCCGGATAGGCCATGTACCATTTTTGTAATCGCAATTTCCCCTGGCGACTGAATAGCAGCATGAAAAGCATCTAAATATATGGGAAACACATCTTACTGTTAGAATAAAACTCGCCATATGCACTTATTGGTGACTCAGGTGAGGTGCGCCTGCCGCCAGCGCAGCACCGCAAACGGCAATTTATAAGCTTTCTAGCACTCTACCAATGTGTTAATTATAAGAAATTTGCATATACTGACCATATTGAATGCTGCAGAAGTTTGTTCGGGCACGTTCTAACCTTTAAATTGCAATATTTAAAACTTAAATAATTTTTTCACGCAGTACATAAAAAATAAGTCTTCTTCAAAAAATTTTGTCACTCATTGCGGTGCAGTGGCCAATCAGCTGTAAAGTCCATGGAGAATGGCAAAAATCTTTAGCGTTATCGATTTAAAAATTGGATAAACGCAAAAGCAGCTGATTCTGCATTTTCGCCATTTACTTTAAATAATAATAATAATTTACTCGACAAAAACTGATAATCAAAATAAAATAAATCCAAAACACACATTTGAACACAAAACTGGAGTATCCTAGTTTTAAAGGGAATACCTCTTTATTCCGTCTATCGAACAATTTTATCTGTTCATTTCGTTCGTGTTTTGGATCAAATTCGCATTTAAGTGGTTCGCTCATTGATCAAAATAAAAGCGACGTTGTGGCAGCCTGCCGTATTTGCCTCTTCGTATATAAGTCGTGCAATTTCATAATTTGAGTTTAGTTTACGAGCGAAGTGTATACGAAATATGTCAATAAAACTGAAAGCGAATGTAAACAATCCACCCATAAGTAAGTTTCCACTAAGGGCTTGTCCCAGTGCCACAACAATAGTGTTTGCAATAATGTGAGGTTATGGTTAAATCGGTGGAACAGGCGTTTTTTATCTGCCTGCAATGCATACAAAATATATCTAAATATTGCATCAGTTTTTATCAATTAACTACAATTCCCCTATCTCACTAATCAGGTGGTCTGGCAACGGCGCATCTAATCAATGCTTCCGTACCCGTGGAAATCATATGGGGCAAGGAGACATCGCTGCAGTTCCCCGACAACCGCCTGCTGGTGTGTCACTCCAACAACGATGTGTTGCGCGCACTGGCACGTGCCGCACCCGATCACAAGCTGTATGGTGAAACTGCCATTGAGCGAACACAAATCGATCACTGGCTGTCGTTCTCGTTGACCTGCGAGGATGACATCTCGTGGGCCATGTCCTTCCTGGACAAGTCCATTGCGCCAGTCACCTATCTGGTTGCAAACAAGTTGACTATCGCCGACTTTGCCTTGTTCAATGAGATGCATTTGCGCTACGAGTTCCTGGCTGCCAAAGGCATTCCCCAGCACGTGCAGCGCTGGTATGATCTGATTAATGCTCAACCATTGATTCAGAAGGTGCTGAAATCTCTCCCAGAGGAGGCGCGAGTCAAACGCAGCATCAACGAGCAGCCAGCTGCCAAGAGCGGTGAACGTAAGCAGGAGGGTAAATTCGTAGAATTGCCTGGCGCTGAGATGGGCAAGGTGGTTGTGCGTTTCCCGCCAGAGGCATCGGGTTATCTGCACATTGGACACGCCAAGGCGGCTCTGCTCAATCAGTACTATGCCTTGGCCTTCCAGGGCAAGCTTATCATGCGTTTCGATGACACCAATCCTGCCAAAGAGACTGTTGAGTTCGAAAATGTCATCCTTGGTGACTTGGAGCTGCTGCAGATCAAGCCAGATGTCTTCACGCACACCTCCAACTACTTCGATCTAATGCTCGACTACTGCGTCCAATTGATCAAGGAGGGCAAGGCCTATGTGGACGACACTCCGCCAGAGCAAATGAAACTGGAGCGTGAACAGCGAGTCGAGTCTGCTAATCGTTCTAATTGTGAGTGCATCTCAATCTTTAATTGTTTGGCTTTTATTCAATTTGATTGCTTTCTTTTAGCTGCTGAGAAGAATCTGTCTCTGTGGCAGCAGATGGTGCAGGGCACCGAAGCTGGCCAAAAGTGCTGTGTGCGTGCCAAGATAGACATGTCCTCGCCCAACGGCTGCATGCGTGATCCGACTATATATCGCTGCAAAAACGAACCACATCCACGCACAGGCACCAAGTACAAGTGAGTACAAGTTGATAGATCTCTTGTTTGATATTACTACATATATTTTACATTTTCTGGACCTTAGGGTGTATCCCACCTACGACTTTGCCTGCCCGATTGTGGATGCTATCGAGAATGTAACGCACACCCTGCGCACAATGGAATATCACGATCGTGATGATCAGTTCTACTGGTTCATTGACGCCCTGAAGCTGCGCAAGCCATACATTTGGGAATACAGTCGCTTGAATATGACAAATACGGTGCTGTCGAAGCGTAAGCTTACGTGGTTTGTAGATTCTGGACTTGTTGATGGCTGGGATGATCCACGTTTCCCCACGGTGCGTGGTATTATCAGACGCGGCATGACAGTCGAGGGTCTGAAGGAGTTCATCATTGCGCAGGGCAGCAGTAAATCTGTTGTCTTCATGAACTGGGACAAGATCTGGGCGTTCAACAAGAAGGTTATCGATCCAATTGCACCACGTTACACAGCATTGGAGCATGACAAACGCATTATTGTCAATGTGGCAGGAGCTAAAGTGGAAAAGGTGCAGGTGCCGGTGCATCCAAAGGATGAGAAACTGGGCACAAAAACGGTCAGCTTGGGACCACGCATCTATATCGACTATGTCGATGCTGAGGCACTCAAGGAGGGCGAGAATGCCACCTTCATTAACTGGGGTAATTTGCTCATCAAGAAGGTGCACAAAGATTCAAAGGGTGCCATAAGTTCTGTGGATGCGCAGCTCAATCTGGACAATAAGGATTTCAAGAAGACACTGAAGCTCACCTGGCTGGCCGTGGAAGACGATGAGAGTGCCTATCCGCCAACCTACTGTGTCTACTTTGACAACATCATCAGCAAAGCGGTGCTGGGCAAGGACGAGGACTTCAAGCAGTACATTGGCCACAAGACTCGCGATGAGGTGCAAATGCTGGGAGATCCTGAACTCAAGAAACTTAAAAAGGGCGACATCATTCAACTGCAGCGTCGTGGCTTCTTCAAGGTTGACAATGCATATGCTCCACCCAGTGCCTACACCAATGTTGCCTCGCCCATTATACTGTTCTCCATACCCGATGGTCATACTAAGGACGTGCCAACCTCAGGCCTCAAGATCAATTCAGCTCCAGCGGCGGCCGCCAAGGGAAATGTAAGTGTAAACGAAATTATTTATATTTATTTGAGTGAGATATGTTAGTTAAAATACTCGAATGATGAGTAAGGTATGTTAGATAGAAGATCTTCTGCAAGTGTATAACAAGTTTGCCTTCAGTTTGCAATCAGCTGTTTGTCTTACGCGCTCTCCCGGTTCCGCTCTCTCATTTGATTCAGTTCTCTCAAGAAACAAATATTAGAGATGCGCAACAGTTAAGTCGTGATGGTGACTTCCATTTTGCCAGTCACAGCGACACAGTAACATGTCAACACTCACAATTGGTGAGCTGGAACTTCCAATGTGAGCAAAAACCAGTTAGTGGTCTGCAGACGTTGCTGACGATCAGTTTATGTCTTTGAAGACGAGCCAAAGAAAGGTCTGCACGTGAAATTGTAATTTGTTGTTTCTTGACACGTAACCAAAAGTTATAACACATTCAATTTAATTATTGTTTATTATTTGTTGCTTCCCCATTTTAGGCCAACAAACAAACTGCCAACGCTGCATCAAACAAAACTGCCGAATTGGATAAACTTATTGGACAACAGGGTGAACTGGTTCGTGATCTGAAGGGAAAGAAGGCACCAAAGGATCAAATTGACGCCGAAGTTAAGAAGCTGCTCAGCTTGAAGGCCGACTACAAGGCAGCCAGTGGCAAAGATTGGAAGCCAGGACAAGCACCGGTTGCTACAGCCCCAGCAGCAGCTGCTTCTGCTCCAGTTTCAAATAACGACGCAACTGCAGTGAACGAGAGCATCATCAAGCAGGGAGATTTAGTGCGTGACCTGAAGGGAAAGAAGGCAGCCAAGCCAGAAATCGATGCAGCTGTGAAGCAGCTGCTTGAGCTGAAGGCGCAGTACAAGACACTTACTGGACAGGACTGGAAACCAGGCACTGTTCCTCCAGCTGCAACTCCGGCTGCAACTCCTACTGGTGCAAGTGGTAGTGGTGTTGCTGATGTGCTAGCTCAGATTGCCGCTCAGGGTGACAAGGTGCGTGAACTGAAGGCAGCAAAGGCCGATAAGGCAACCATCGACGGTGCCGTGAAGACTTTGCTTAGCCTGAAGGCTGACTACAAGAAGCTAACCGGTAGTGATTGGAAGCCAGGCGTCTCAGCACCTGCATCGGCTCCTGTTGTTGTTAAGCAAGAGAAGTCACCGGAACCAGCAGCTGCAAGTGCCGTCTCTACATTGCTGGACAAGATCGCACAACAGGGTGACAAGATTAGGCAGTTGAAGTCGACTAAGTCAGAGAAATCGCTCATCGACGTTGAGGTGAAATTGCTTCTGGCTCTTAAGACTGATTACAAGAGTCTCACTGGTCAGGAGTGGAAGCCCGGTACAGTTGCACCTGCATCCGCACCAGTTGCTACCATCGATTTAACCAAAGAGGAGCCCAGTGATATTGCTGGTGTCTTGGCAAAAATCCAAGAGCAAGGCGATAAGATCCGTCAGCTAAAGTCAGCCAAGGCAGCTAAGGCAGCCATTGATCCGGAAGTAAAAACTCTCTTGGCATTAAAGGCTGAGTATAAGAAGCTCAGTGGCAAGGATTGGACTCCAGACGCCAAGGTTGAGGTTAAAGTGGAAATGGGAAGTCAAGGATCTGGCAAGGATCAGCTAACGCTGGAAATTAACGCGCAGGGCGAGAAGGTGCGTGCTGCCAAGAGTAGCAATGCTGCCAAGGATGTCGTCGATGCTGAGGTTGCCAAGCTGCTGGCGCTTAAGGCCAAGTACAAGGAGGAGACCGGTACGGACTTCCCTGTTGCTGGCCGCGGTGGTGGTGCGGTGAAGAAAGCACCCAAGGAGCAACAGCAGAAAGCTGCCAAACCGGCCAAGAAGGAGGCACCGGCTCCAGTTAAGCCAGATCCCTCAGCTGGTGTAAAGAAGCAAACACGACTTGGTCTGGAGGCTGCCAAAGAAGAGAACCTGCCCGACTGGTACTCGCAAGTGTTGACCAAGGGTGAAATGATCGAATACTACGACGTCTCCGGATGCTACATTCTTCGCCATTGGTCCTTTGCCATTTGGAAGGTGATTAAGAATTGGTTCGATGGCGAGATTACACAAATGGGCGTCAAGGAGTGCTACTTCCCCATCTTTGTCTCGAAGGCCGCCTTGGAGCGTGAGAAGGATCACATTGCGGACTTCGCACCAGAAGTTGCGTGGGTTACCAAATCGGGTGAATCTGACTTGGCTGAGCCAATTGCTGTGCGTCCTACCTCCGAAACGGTCATGTATCCCGCCTATGCCAAATGGATACAATCCTACAGAGATCTGCCAATCAGGCTCAATCAGTGGAACAATGTTGTGGTAAGTAGAAAAAATGTATATCTCTAATATTTGTTATTGATTCATTTATTCCTTCCTGATTAGCGCTGGGAATTCAAGCATCCGCAGCCATTCCTGCGCACCCGCGAGTTCCTCTGGCAGGAGGGTCACACAGCATTCGCCACAAAGGCTGAGGCTGACAAGGAGGTACTTGAGATTCTAGATCGCTATGCGTTAATCTACACGCACTTGCTGGCCATACCCGTGGTCAAGGGTCGCAAGACCGAGAAGGAGAAGTTCGCTGGAGCTGATTATACCACGACAGTGGAGGCCTTCATTTCCGCCTCGGGTCGTGCTATCCAGGGTGCAACTAGTCATCATTTGGGACAGAACTTCTCGAAGATGTTTGAGATTGTATTTGAAGATCCAGAAACGCAGCAGAAGCAGTTCGTCTTCCAGAACTCTTGGGGTCTAACCACGCGTACCATTGGTGTCATGATCATGGTGCATGGAGATAATCAGGGTCTGGTGCTGCCACCACACGTTGCCTCCATCCAAGCTATTGTTGTACCTTGCGGCATTACAGTCAGCACCAAGGATGAGGATCGTGCCGAGTTGTTGAATGCCTGCAAAGAGCTGGAGAAGCGTCTTAGCGGCGCCGGTGTGCGCTGTGAGGGCGACTACCGCGACAACTACTCCCCAGGCTGGAAATTCAATCATTGGGAACTCAAGGGTGTACCTCTGCGCATTGAGCTGGGTCCCAAGGATCTGAAGGCCAAGCAAGTTGTTGCAGTGCGTCGTGATAACGGCGAGAAGCAAACAATAACACTGAACGATTTGGAAAAGAAAATCCCCGCACTGCTCGAGACCATTCATGAGAGCATGTTTGCCAAGGCCCAGTCGGATCTCTCCTCGCACACCAAGCTCGTCAAGAAGTGGGACGATTTCTGTAACCTGCTCGAGCAGAAGAACATTCTTCTGGCGCCCTTCTGCGGCGATGTGGCATGTGAGGATAAAATCAAAGCGGACAGTGCACGTGGCGAAGATGCCGAGCCCGGTGCACCAGCGATGGGTGCCAAGTCGCTTTGCATACCCTTCGAACAACCAGCAACAATTGGCGACGCGGACAAGTGCATCAATCCCAGCTGCCAGAACAAGCCCAAGTTCTACACTCTGTTCGGACGCAGCTACTAAGCTACTGAACAACCTGAACAAACATCAACTCTCCCTTAATGCTTATTTGTACCCTGTAATTTGAATGCCTGTGCCAGGAACTTGATATTCATTCATTCATTAATTTACTGTTAAACATAACTGTAATTGATAAACCTTGATTCGACTTTATTTAAAACTATACGAATTTTTATTTTCTTTTTTGAAAGAAATACAAAATGTGCAAGCAAACAAAAGAATGTTGAAAATTTAAATCATATCTTGGTTTTTATAGTAACAGTTCCCATAACTTAACCACAAATTATTGGAGGGTATAAACATCGAATAAAAAGGAAGTTCCAATGCAAAGATCTTAGCAAAAGGTCACCATATAAAACGTAAAGTTAATTCCATCGAACACACTATCTATAATATATCTTTAATGGTCATTACATGAAAAGTGGCGATTATTGGTTTTAGTTTTTTACGGAAAAAACATATGTATACTATGTATTTAAAAACCGTTCTCCACACACTCAGGTATATCACACGCCATCACTTACCTGTTTTTAATGTAAAACAGGTAAATGAATGGAGATAGTCTGCCCCCTTTCATTCCCATTCACATTATTCACGCGACAAAGTGCGAGTGCGTAAAGTGGGACCAGAGACAGAGCCCCCATACCTGGCAATCAGTTGAGCATTCAGAGAGACACATATTTACCCAAGATCCATAAAGTTCTGGCCTTAAGTATAATATTTTATGAGCGGATAACACATAAACCTCGCCTCGATTTCCATGCATTCTAGTTGCAATAACGCCCATAGTCAAAACATGCCAGAGAATCAATTACCAAGTCCATTATTTATACAGTTCTTAAGTATTTGTTCGATCGGCAAGCAAAATAAGTATATAGACACGAATCTGAATTCGGAAAATTCAGTCATTTATCCCCTCAAGACTCGCCTGCGAATAAACCTCAATTATCCGAACGGCGACAGGGGCAATAAAGCTAATATCTGATTAGATTGCCACTTTATTTATGTATGTGAGTTATGAAACTCATGACTAGAGACCCACTTGAACCCGACCAGAAACTGTCTTGAATTAGCCCGATTTGCTGCTGGCCAAAAAGTAGCAAGAAAAATCGAAAAAACTATTAAAGTCCAGCTCCCGTGTAATTTATTTTGCAAATGTTGCGAAATTCAAAAAAAAAAAAAAAAAAAAACCAGAAATACATTTTGTACAAACTGCATTTGAATAGTTAGACATTGTAGTGTAGTCGTCTTGTGAGTATGCAATCGGGTTATTCACCAAAAGTTCGTGAGTAATCAGAGCCAAGATATATTGCCTGTTTATACAGATAATACTCTCGCATAATGAAGATACTATAATTGATCTCATGCGACTAAGTTAATTGCAAATAAATTTTCCACTTCTATATTTCGATTACAACAAATTTTAAAACATTCTGAAAGAAAACTTAGGGAACTCAGATCGATAATTTGCGATCAAGTGAGAAGTAGAATGCGACAAGAAAAAAAAAAACGATCAACTTCCTTGATTTACAGAACCAATTAGAGCGCGACAACTTGTGTTAGTTAGCTTTGTCTGGGATTAAGTGCGAAATTAGTTGAGTCAGGAACTGTTGTGGTATTCTGAACCAAAATAGCCTTAGGACCAGGGGCCAAACACCCCAACGTAGACGTAACGGATACTATATTAACTATATTAATATCAAGAGCTTCAAGGTCGTCATCGTCATCGTCAGCAAAAAAAAACATAATTCTGGTTTGAGCTGCGACTGTTGTTGCGAAAGATGCTGCCGAAGATTCGCCATCCTGACCAGACCAGGAGAGCTCTCACGAACCAGTCCATGCCGAACTTGTTTACTTGGCTGTAATTTAGACAGCGAATCAGGTTAAGCAAAAAGGAAAACGCAAGTGAGAGTTGCTCGCTCTTGACTAAAAGATACCCTGGAGAGAGTTTGTATACCTTATACATTGTATATTCATTTATTATTCATTTTATTAGGGATCAGTAATTCACTATAATCAATAATCAAATGTGTATCTTAAATTGTACTTATGAGTAATTATAGGTAGTCATAGTATTAATTGTAATGAGTTAATATTGCTGGTATTGTGTAATATTATTCATTATTGTTTTATGTGATTGGTGTTAATAGTTTCTCAATAACGTATTGCGCACACGTGAAACATGCAAAACTTTTGACTGCCCGGAAATTTTGAATTTTTAAATGACCTCGTTATTTTTCTTATGCTATATTATGGCAGTTTATATGGCATAATTGATAATGTGTTCTGATGTCTAATTAGAAAGCTTATTGTATGAATTCTAGTAGCAATTATTTATGCAAAATATTTGAGATACATAATTGCCCTATGAGTAATGCTTAGTTAATTTGATATGTTTAGCTATTATTCAACTGTAATAATAATAATATACAAATAATAATAATAATATAATCAGTCTATATATATATCAAATAAATAAATAATAAACAAAATAAATAAATAAACAAATGTAAAACTTATATATTCTTGAATTTAATTCATTCACGTAAACATAATGAACATTGTCTGCCGCGCCTCCTTCTGTCTGATTTAACCCCATTTGCATGAATGCAGGGTATATGCCAACCTATATATGTATGCGTGTGTATGCAATATATGTATGCATGTATCAATTTGTGCATCTGTATGTGTCTATATCTGCGCATGACATGCACTTTTTAGGGTCGCCTCGACTCGCTGGCCTTGACAACTGCAACTGCAACTGCAACTTGCCGCCGAGACTAGCCAGTCCTTTTTCTGGCCCAGCAGCTGCCCTTGCACTTATGGAGACATTCTCCGGCTGGACCAACTAAATTGATGCCATTAATGGCAGCAACTAAATGCAGAGTATCGCAGTTTAATATTATACTTGTTGAGTGCATTTTTATAGGGAGAAATTTCCATAGAGTCGCGAGCGTACAATGATTTTGGGACTACCCGGAAAGCCGGAAAGCCGCAGGCGAAACACAACAACACACACACAGACAGCCACACAAACACATACAGCCTACAGTATAATAAGCCAAGCCCAAGCGCACACAGCCACAGACACCTGTCGAAGCACACGTTCAACCGCAAAGCCAGTGTGTGTGTGTGTGTGTGTGTGTGAGGTGACGACGTTGAATTTCCTTTACGACGAGTATAACTTCAGGCCAATTGCTCGCTGCGAGCTCAGTCGGCGCTGAGTATTCAACTGATTCGATTCGACTAAACAACAGTTCAACATAAAAAAACAACAAGAAAAAACAAAAAACAGAATAAATAAAAAATCCGAAGAAAACCCAAATTGCAATTTGAAAAGTGAGTTTCAGTTTCAGTCTCGAGTGTGTGTTAATTGTTTAGGCCAACTACTGGGCCAACTACCTCGGCTACCGTGTTTGCCGAGCGTGCGCTAATCGGCCGCTAAATAATGTCGGCTAATGTCATTAGCTGGCATCCTTAGAGGCCACTTTGAGAGATACTATACATACTTCGCGAATTTGACAATGTAAAAAGTAAAGATGTTAACAAATAATACAGAAAACTTATAACTCAATTTGCGTGTATGTGAATCACTGTGAATTACATTGTGAATATGTGAATATTTGTATTGTTCAACTGATTCGACATCAGTTTTGGCGTGAGAAGTTACCCTGACTGACTGCCCCCTTCTCCACTCGAATGTGGTAAGCCACAGAGTGTGTGGCTCTAATAATAATGGCAAATATTGCTGGCGATGCATATCGCGAGCCATAGCTGCCTTTCAAGTTTGTGTTCCACGTCTTTTGTTTTGCAAGGAAGCAGCTGCAATATTTGCCATTTGTGCTCGGCCTCTGGTATTTGGCATTTCGGTGTGGTGGCTATTGCATCAGATCCCCTTGTCTAACATCATCATCATCTGTCGCGCACGCCCCCAACTCAAATATTGGCAAATATCTCTCATAATTTAAGCATAACTAAAAAGGTAACCATATAGAAAAGGGGCCTGGCCAGTGTCAATTGTGGGAGGGCGTATCAATTACACGAACTTCAGCGTTGATAGCTTGAATGTTGGCGGCTTTCAGGTTTAGATTGTATAGGACATGTACATGTACATGTGCATATATTATTATCTTGTTTTACAACAATCTTAACTTGCAGTCCAGTCAGTTACCACGCCATAATTGCCTTAATTGGACCAATTAGTGTAGACCATCTTTTCCTCATATAACTTGATGATGATGTTTATGCAATGCACACATAGGTAATTTGGGAAATGGGACATCCCCTTAGAGAACTTTATTGCCCTGTCATAACTGTCTCAGCCTGCTTTCTTCACATCATAGTTAGGCCTAAGAGTGGGCCGCCAAACTGAATACCTTAACCCACTAACTGAATGAAAACAACAAAAAGCAAAAAGCAAATAAAGTGCGAGTCATTGGTGAGTGCGAGTGCTCGGACAAATGAGTCGCCTGTTATAGGCCAGGTCTTTAAACCTGGCCCGCTGTGTTTGTTTATTCACGTAAATGATGAAAACATTAAGTGCGCTGACGATGGGAAACAAAAGAGTAAACAGAGTCCGAAATTATCATAGAAATATGTATATGATAAGTATGGAAAGTCACAGTCGAGTGCCTTAGATACCCTGCACACTGTCAATGTCATATTAAATGTGTTAAGAATTAATAGAAAAGTGTTAGAGCTTAACTATGCGCTTTAAATATCACAAGTGCTGGCCGTGATATTGCATATTTGTAAATAACTTCAGCTATATAGTATTTATGTTGAGCCTTGTGCCAAATTTACTTACTCTAGCCCTTATAATAACTGAAATTAACATATTCTAAGATATAAATTAACAGATCGTTAGTGAATTATGTATATTTGGAAGTATGTAGTTATAGAAGCCTTGTGTCATATTTAGTTACTCTAGCCCTTATAATGGCTGAGATCAATGCATTCTAACAGATAAACTAACAGACGCATGACCAACTTAGCTCGCATGTTGACGGCCTATGAAGCATGAAGCTGTGGGCGTGTTACACACCGTCGAAACATGCCCACATTTTTTTGCGATGCGTGCAGGGTATAAACGGAGATCCCTTCACGCCAATTACGCCCGGCACAGCTGACTCGTTGTTTCTTCTACTTGTAAATTTGTTGTTAATCAATGTGTTTGTTGTTGGTCGAATCTGACATTGAAACAGAATATTGTGCGGAGTGGGTTAAACAAACAGCAAGTGTGCAACACGAGTGGACGCTGCATTAGAGCGCGCACTTCATTTGCAATAACAATTATGAAACAAACGCAATTCTAGCCCATATTTATTTTCAGCATGGAGATACTGAAAGGCGACGCCGACGCGGGCATATCAGAAATTGCTAACTTCTATGTTGGCAAGACGGTGCTGATCACAGGTGCCACTGGCTTCATGGGCAAGGTGCTTGTCGAGAAGTTACTGCGCAGCTGTGCTGATCTAGAAGCGATCTATCTTCTAATTCGCACCAAGAAGGGCGTAGAGCCCACTGTGCGTAAGGAGCAGTACTTCAAGTGTGTCGTAAGTATAAACTAAATGATCATCGATTTATAGATCACTTGACCTCTAGTCTCTCTGTCCGTGTTCTCATTCCACACATTCCCAAGTGATTTAGCTAAGGTTTTTTCATCACATTTTTAATTGCAATCGCCCTGCAAGCAGAGCAATTACTATATGGTAGACCCCATCGAAATGTCACGAGCACGTGCAGCACTGATCTTAAGTGCCATAGGTAACTGTTCTATGTGGCATGCCTGCATCTATAATATTATAATACCTCTCGATCGATTACTTCGATTACCATTTAGGCGGCATATCACGAATGAGTAATTTTCGTTCTCCCTCGCTTTGTCTAGTTTTTTATTTTTTCCTGTATAGAGTACAATGGATACTTCGATTGTCGCTAATGTGCAGTAAATACCTTGAACATATAATTATAATTAGCTTGTTTAATAAACGGTAATCATGCATTTGCACTATTATTGTAATATTCCCAAGAATCATCATCACAGAGAGAGAGAGGGACAGAGAGAGAAAACACTTTATTTCCGTACTTAAATTTCAATAATATACTAATCTAAAAGTCATAATGACTGTACCAAGTCTCTAATTATAAATCTTTACAACTTTCTGCTGGGCTTAGCCGGAAGAAACGCTTCATTCCTCGAGTCTTTACTGCAGTTGCTGTAATGCTTTAGATGATATTGAGACTTGTCCTCCATTTAGGAAAAACTTAAGAAAATGTAACGCGTTAGTCGCCGGAAAGTCGTCCATAAATTACCAAAATTAACGCAACGTAACACCATCAAAAATATGCTCAACTGAAGTACTTACATCCACACACACACACTCGTACAGAGGCACATTTGTACATGCCAGCATTAATAAGTCAAGGTAAACATTATCGGTGTCGAAAAAATCCAAAATTACAATGACTATTAATTTTTGTCATGACTTGGGCCACGCTTGGACCATTCTAGGCTGTTGCGCTGCCAATCTCCAAAGACAGACAACAAAGCGAGTGTTGTGTGTGTGTGCACTGTGTGAAGAGGGGTCAGGGGGAAGGGGAGTCTAATGAATGAGCCAGCAGCGCTAACTGTTAATCATTGCAGATTTTTAGCAAACTCTTGGAGACAAATCCCGAGATTGTGAATAAGGTGCGCGTCGTAAAGGGCGATGTGCTCGAACCGAACCTTGGCCTGAGCGCCAATGACATCAACACACTCGCCTCAAGTGTTCAGATTGTATTCCACTGTGCGGCCAATGTGCGCTTCGATCAGCCATTGCGGCCCATGGTTAACATGAATGTTGTCGGCACACTGAAGATACTGCAGCTGGCGGAGAAAATGAGCAATCTGCAGGCTCTGGTACATGTCTCCACCTCGTACTGTCAGTGCAACGAACGTGTGCTGGAGGAGCGCGCCTACCCGGCACCACAGAATCCCTTCGATGTCATTGAAATGGTCGAGACAATGGACGATGCTGCACTGGCGGAAATTACACCAAAGTAAGTGTGGAATCATTATATTTGCCTTATCCATATACAGCTCTACTATCTGATCCCTGCTTGCTGCACAGATTGCTCAATGGCTTGCCAAACACGTACGCTTACAGCAAGGCACTGTCTGAAGATCTAATTTGCAGATACAACAAAAAACTGCCCATAATCATCACAAGGCCTTCCATCGGTATGTAGGTCACGCCAATCTGGTTGCGGGAGACGTGCGAATTCCTGTTTAATCGACTTTCTCACTGTACCCCTCTCTCCTCCTCTCCCTTCTTCAGTTACGGCGGCCATTCATGAACCGCTGCCAGGGTGGATTGAGGGCGTCAATGGACCCACTGGCCTAATGATTGGCGCCGCACGCGGTGTTATCCGTTCCATGCACTGCAATCCAGATTATGCCTCCACAGTGATACCTGTTGACAAGGCCATCAACGGCATGATCCTGTGTGGCTATCAGCGTGCCAAGGCCAACGCCAATGCCAAATCTGAGTCCAGTGAGGTGGACTTTTGCAATCTTGTCATCTCCAGCAAAGCCCTCATGTCATGGGGCGAGAGCATCGAGACGGGTCGCAAATTCTTCTATGTGACGCCGTTGAGTTTTGCACTCTGGTATCCTGGTGGCTCCATCAAGCGCAACTACTACCATCATCTCTTTTGCGTCATATTCTTCCATTATCTGCCTGCCTATTTCATTGACTTCTGGCTGCTACTCTTCGGGCAGAAGCCCTTGTAAGTGAAATGATTAACTGCATCTTTTGAGGTTTTAGTTAACTAATTACGCTCAACATTTCAGCTTGGTTAATGTGCAGCGCAAGATTTCGACCGGACTCAAGCTACTGCAATACTATACGACAAAAGACTGGGACTTTAGGAACGAAAGATTTCAGGAGATGAGCGACAAACTGAATAGCACCGATCAGGAGATCTTCGACACGTCAGTTAGCCAGGTCAACTGGGATGTTTACATTAGCGACTATATACGCGGCATGCGTACTTACATTCTGGGCGAGAGTGACGACACTCTGCCTTATGCCAGGAAAGTGCTACGTCGTCTTTATATCCTCGACTGGGCCAGCAAGATTTTATTCTTCACTCTGACATTCTGGTTCTTATGGACGCATTTGGATGGATTTGTGGAGAAGAGTGATATCTTTATACGATCGTCGCTATATAATATCTATAATGAACATAACAGTACAATAAATGTTTAAGTTTGTCGTTAATTTACCAACAATAAAAACCGTTAATTTACAATTTACAAAATAATTACGATTTTTGATGTTTCAGTGTTGCAAAGTGAATAGGCTAATTGTTATCGATTAATCTCAAAACGATACTGTCGGTATTATAGCGATAGTCGGGAGTTGCAATAAAAATAATTACGATATTTGATGTTGCAAAGTGACTAGGCTGATTGTTATCGATTAGTCTTAAAACGATACTTTCGGCACTATACCGATAGTCGGGAGTTGCTTTCCCACCTCCAGCATTTCTGCGTTAATTTTTTGCAAGTTAAAGGAACGTATTTAAGTTTTGCATTAAAAATGAAAATGGATGTGGACAAGGAAACCCCCGAGACTGGTGTGGAATTAACCGAAGCCGAAAATGAGCTGTACGATAGACAAATCCGACTTTGGGGCTTGGAGTCGCAAAAACGGTACGTTTACCGGTTGCTCGTTTTGCCGGTTCCCTTGTGTCTGCATATTCGCAAAATTGAGAAATAGGAAGCTAAGCTCAACTTAAATAATTCTAGATTGCGAACTGCAAACATACTTATTTCCGGACTAAATGGGCTTGGTGCGGAAATTACTAAGAACATAATATTGTCTGGTGTAAACTTAGTGCAACTGAATGATGACCAATTGGTTACCGAAGAGGATTTCTGCTCTCAGTTTCTGGCCTCACGCGAATCGCTGGGCAGCAACCGAGCGGAAGCATCGTTGGCGCGTGCTCGCGCTCTTAACCCCATGGTGGACATATCCGCTGACACTGAGCCGCTGAAGGATAAGACCTTAGATTACTTTAGCAAGTTCGATGTTGTTGTCATTATCGGCGCAAGCAACGATGAGCTGCTCCGCATCGACAAGATATGCCAGAAGCTGAGCATCAGATTTTTTGCTACCGACGTGTGGGGCATGTTTGGCTTCCACTATGCCAGTTTGCAGAATCATTCTTACGTGGAGTAAGTAGAAAGGAATTTGTAACCATTCACATAATTCTCATCCATAAATCGTTTGTTTAGGGACGTCTACAAATACAAGATAATTTCGAAGCCACACGAAAAAGTGAAATGCGAAACTGTCGCTACTCCTGTACAACGTGATGTCGACTATCCTGGTTACTCTGCCTGGCTAGACTTCGATATCAATGCACCCAAATATCAGCGCAAACTAAAGCGCGATGGACCCGGCATTATTCTACTGAGTGTTCTGCAAGACTTCCGCAGCAAGGAGAAACGTGATCCCAGCTACAAGAGCAGGGAAGCGGACATTAACTTGCTGCAGAAAATCCGTGACAACTTAGTGCCAAACTCTACCCTGACCGACGATGCACTCGGTCTTCTCTTTGCTCAGATATCGCCAGCTGCAGCTGTTGTCGGCGGCGTTGTGGCACAGGAGGTTATCAAAGTGGTCACCCGAATGGAAGCCCCTCATCGCAATCTATTTATTTTCAATCCGGAAACTTGTATGGGCTACGTAGAGGCAGTTGGCGTCAATTGAGACTTGCATTATAAGAACTCGAATCATTCATTTCAAAATACAAACCACCTTAAGCTAAACTGAATTGAGTAAATAGAATATTTCTTTTTAAGTTTACACTATGCATATATGGGTTGATTTAATACAAAAAGCATATTCGCAAGTGGAAATTAAAGGAGAAAGAACTTATAATTAATTTGTGAGAATTTCCGCCGCACGATTCTCCATAAGCTTCTCCATGTTTGTGATCGCCCCCATCCAGGTGTCCAGCGTGCTTGCCATGCCTGCAATTTGATTGCGGTTGAGTACACGTGGCTGCACCCAGGACATGTTTACCACTCCGGCGACTTGATCGATCTCGCCGCGAACTAGATCGAGAGCCAATGCCTTCATAATCAAAAACTCGACCTCCTTGGCTGGCAGCTTGGTTTCATTGGCAATGTCTGCAAAGGATATGGCACGCTCGATTGCCGAGCGCTTGAATGTCATCTCCATGAGGCATAGCAATGAGATCTTCTGGCGCAATTTAACTTCTTGTGCAGCAAGGTCGGGAATTTTGGACCAAATCTTCTTCATGTCATTAAATCTAAATGAGAAAATCATTAATTTTGCATACTAATACTGCAATGCAATCACTCACTTATTAATGTCGCCTGTGTTAAATGCCTTCAATAGCTCCACCAACCATTCGTTTTCGGTGTTCTGAAGCGATTCCAAAATGGGATGCGCCAAGAGCTCGCCAATATTGTAGACGCCGTCGCCCAATAGAGCAGCGAGTCCCAAAAAGAATGCCTGCTGTGCCCATTGATCACGTGGGTAATCATCCAGAGAGCATCCGAGGAACTGTAGACCACAGCGATAATATTCGCTGTGCTTGCCCACACGGCGATAGTACTGCGAGGCCAGCATGTAGTACTTGCCATGCACGGGGGTAACGTTGCCTGCCTCCTCGAGAACGTCGCGCAGCTCCTCGATGATCTTCTTGGTGGCATTCAAATCGTTCAGGTTGCTCAAGTATAGGTTGCCCTGCATCACCTGCAGGTACCACACAGCCTCGTCACATATTTTTACTTTGTCCTTCATTTTCTCCAGGAAATCAATGGCCTCCTTCTTGTCGCTAATATTATCGACGACCACCTCAAGTATTTGAATCAGACCATAGGGATTTATTCTGCAATTAATTGGGTTAACAACAAGATTGCGAATGCAATGCACCGGTAGGTTGCGACTCACTTTGTTTCGAAGGTAGAGATGAAATTCTGGTACAGCTGCAGCAGAGACGATTCATCCTGAAGTGATTCATGACGCACAAATGCTACAAGCTTAATAGTCAGCTCGTTCCATAATCTGTAAGAATCCACAAAATAAAAGATTAATAACTGCGCACGAATTGAAAACAACGATATTCGCACTTCTCGTTGTAGAGCTCTTCGATGAGGGTCCATTCTGCAGCGAGATCTTTATTTGTGGTCTTCTTTTGTGCTGCCAAGTAAGCAGTGACTGTTGCTTGCGTATTCGACATTGTTGCTATATTTGTAGCAGCGCTATTTATGATTATTTCAATTAAATTTTGTATAAAAATATGTGCACGTATTAAGTAGGCAGGCTTTTTTACTTAAAGTTGCAAATCACTAACAACCAGAGTTGTCGTTGATAAGTTTGTTAGTTCAGTTGAACGGCACAGTTGAACTAGCTCATTAATCGAAAACAGCATACGTGAGTAAATTCTGTTATCGAATGTAAATAAATCGCAACTAACGCTAACAGACAGCTTAAGATGTTATTGCATTGATATTCAAAACAAAATAATATTTAAAATTTTATTTCAACTTACTGAACTAAATGCTAAGCAACAATCAAAATCCGATAACTATTAACGATAACTCTTTAAATGAAAATCAAATGGCAACGCTAACAATATTAACATTACCCAAAAATGTGAAGTGACAGCAAATGTTATGTAAACATGTAAACCACTTAACATTAAACAGCTGTGCCACTAGCGTGGGGAGTTCAGTTCAATGAGAACAGCTGAGCGTAAAAGTTGTCTTGCACGGAATACACGACACTCGATTGGATTTTCCAACAAAAAATTTATAATCGTGCACGTAAAGGATAAATAATAAACGCAAAATACTTCAATCGCAGCTGAAACCGTAAATTCTACACTCGAAGCCCGTGCTGAACGCCTAATACTCTCAATACCGAACAAGTGTGTGGTGCAGTAATAATAACAAAGAGCCCGTGTCTCTCTCTCGACAACAATTGTTTAAAAACTTTTGATATTGTTTAAACTCGAATAAGGAAAATGTTTACAATTGAGAGTGTGTTTATAATTATATAAATGTTTAAAATTTATTAAATAAATATCACACTCACTAACACACGTGCACGTCGACAATAATGTTGATTTGTTTGCAAAGTGGCAAAATAAACAAAACTCACTCTCATAATCTGAATAGATTTGTGCTTTAATTAACAACAAAAAAAAAGAAAAACAACAACATCAACACAAATCTACACAAGAGAAACTAGTTAGTTGGCCGCTGCTGTGTGTGTTGCCAACTGGAGGAGTCGACACAGAAAACGGTCATCATTTGCATTTCTTTACATCACATTCCCATTGAGATCCGGCGACGACGTCAGAGGCAACTGGCAACAGCAACAACACAATAAGCGAAAAGTGCCAAAAGAGAGGTTAGTTCTATTTATGTTTCCGTATGTTTCCGCTTTTTTGCTTCAAGTGCAACCAAACCCTGATCTCCCCTTATTGGACCAAGCAGCGCCTTATCTGTTTCCAACTGGCTCCCGACTGGGCCTGGGCGCCAGTCTGCCGTGTCAGTAGAGGCCATCGACCATTGTGATCGTCATTTGGTTAGTTGAGGGGGTTATGCAATTTGATGGCTTGCCTGCGCAATCAACCAGCCACATCGCTTCATTGGCCTTATCAATGTTCTGTGTGCGTGGTCAACATGTGCAACATGGCAACGGCGACGGGGCAACTTTCACTCGACTCTTGTGCCTCCCATTGAGAGTGCATTTCCTCCTGCGGCACTTGAAACACTCGAGCGCCTCGCTTCATTTTCATTATATGCCATAAATAAAATATGATTCAAAATGGGAATAGTAATAGGAATGGGAATGAGAATGGAAATGGGAATGGAAATGGGCATGGTCTGAGCCTGAGTGTAGCTGTGCCTCTCCAGGCACTTGTATCCTGTTGCGTTCTCTCTCAACTTTTCCCATTTCCTGCAACTGTCGATGTCGAAAGTCGCCTCCTCCTCCTCCGTCTTTTATATCAATGTCAGCCAGTTGATTTCCTTGGCCTGTGAGAAAAACGAAACGAAATGAGATGAACTAAACTGAGCGACATCTGGCGCAGACAGGCTGCTGCTCCGACTGCATCACGTTCAAGTTACAGTTATGTGAAGAGCGGCAATTTCAAAAATTTAGTAAAAAAAAATTAAACAAGTTTGCGCGTGTCGCACTGTGTACAAACTGAAATATACTCTGTACCCCAGCTGCGAAGATTTCCAAGATTATTTTCAATCATCAATTCTTGGAATTTTTTGGCGTCATGCCGTAAAAGATTTCCCACGAAAAATATATAATTAATATATGCTATATATTATTTATCAATCAAATATATCAAAAATAACTGTTATATCTTCAAGAAATATTACAAAATTAAATTAATTCTCACACTTTAGCAGTACCAAACATTGCACTGTGGGCAAAATTCATTATATTTCAGCATCAATTCCAAATCTAAAGATAAAGATTTTGCACAACTAATAATAATGCTTAATTTCATTTTCTTTTAGGTAATTAACACAGAAATGAAATAAAAACTATTTTTTTTTAACTATAATTCAGAACTATTTATTCTGTAAGATAACAAAATTGTTGTTAAGTAGTTGAAAGTGTTGTACATTATAAAAAAATTTTATTTTTTTAATATAGCACAACAAAATTTAAGACTAGCAAACAAAATGACTTTTTGCCCAATGTGCACAAGAAAGCTTCGAACTGTGAAACGTAAACCAATTTCGAGTTTAAAACAAAACTTTCTTTTTTCTACGTTTTTATTTTCGACTTTCGAAAGTTAGAATTCTGCGTGTGTGTAGCAGTGCTGTGCATTACAGGGTATACGAAAACATTCCCAAAATGCAACTTGCATTGCTGTGCCGTGTCTCTTGTGTGTATGTGTGTGTCTGTCTCTTCTGTGTTTCCCTTGTCTCGACTGGCTATTAAAAGCAAAAGTGAAAAATGCCACACAGCCTGCGGGCGGCGACAGTGCAGCAGCAGCAGCAACAACAACAATTGCAGCCACAACTCCAGCGCCAACGACAACAGCACAACAACAACAGAGCCAGCGTCAATTGCTGCTCGCGTATCAAGTGCGTTGTCGCTTCCTACTCTCTACCTCTTTGGCTGCGTCGCATTACATGGCCGAAAGCCAATTCAGTGCAGCGTTGCCGCATTGCTTCAGTGGGGGAGGGGTGGAGCAGGAGGAGCCAAAGAGGGAGGGAGTTGCCAGACCGAGCTCAATTCGAATTTGCTTTCGATGCTCGTTCGAACGATCGATCGATTGCGAAAGAGTTTTGCAGCCAAATATATCGAAGAGTTGGCCAAAGTCAATACCTCGCACAGGTAGACAGAGAGAGAGAGAGGGAGAGAGTAACACACACATGCACACAGGCACGCACACACTACTGCTGCCTACATATTTACATTGATTCGAATTCCATTGGCGGCGATTTCATAATCGCTTGCGCTGCTTCCCCCTGTTTAACTTAATTTTTTTCGTCGTTTATATTTATACACTTGGAAAGGGTATATTCATTTTAGCTAGAGGTTTGCAATGCACATCTTTGACTGTATGTAGATACATATGTACATATTTTATGTACATATGTATCAACAGGGGAGTCGCGCATAAAGTTATACATGTCCCAAGATTAGAACTATTATAGGTGTCAATGAATATGTACATACAATACAATTCTGAACCATTAAAGATAAGTACTATACATTTGTATACGAACGATTGGAGTAGATAAGCACCTGCAAGGGTATAAACTCTTCGGCATGCAAAAGCCAGCCTTTCCTTCTGTATTTTGTTGCTGTGGCTGCTTCTTCGCTTCTTTTATTGCATGGCATTTTTATGTGAGTGTTTAGCTTTAATATTTTTTTCGGCTTGGGCAACAACAACAAAAAGTTGTTTCAATGTTGGTAACTTTCTCTTCACCTGCCAAAGCCAAAGCCGCAGAGCGCGCGCGTTTTTACTCGCACGCAGCAACCGCAACAAAAGCGCTCTGCATGTGCTGCGACTGTATGTGTGTATACATAAGTGTCTGCTTGCCCGTGTGCGACGGTATGCGTGCGTGTGTGCAGCTATTTGTCATGTTGTATGTTTGATATGCCAGCTATGCTCCTCGCCATGATGGGGCGATTATCAAATGTGGCTCGCATGCAAAACGCGTGCGCGCAAATCTTAAACTTGCCAACAATTTCATAATCATAATCAAATTCATGATCGTCGTCATCATCATCATCGGATTGATCTTTGCTATTGCAGTAAATTGAGTAAATCGAATCGCATCTTTAGTGTTTTATCTTGTATCCATGTATATATGTAACGTACTCGAATTTCAAACATGACAAACTAAAGTCCAGTAATTATAAACTTGATAACTATGAGTTTGGATCTAAAAATTATAACAATAAAACTTATAGAAATCCAAGGATTGAGTATATAAATAAAGTTGATTCCTTGATATTCATACCAATCTATTGATATAGACCGTGTTCCATTGATAGTATTAAATATTTGATACCCATTGATTATATCGATAGTTTCATTGATCCAATTCATTCTTACAACGATCTTACGATCGATGTTCCATCAATTGTTCAATTGTTTAGCCAGTTTCTATTAACAATTGTCAACGATTCGCATTACTCAGTCGACTTTATTGCGTTTGCAGTGTGAAAATACATTGTCAAGGTCTGGTTTAGTTGGAAACAAAGGACAGGCCTGTCTGTGGCTTATCCACATCACCAAATCCAGATACTCATCCATATCCATGTGGCCATAAAAAAAGCGCAATTAAATTGATGTTCGATCAAATCAGTTCAATGGCAAACAGAGCCTCCGCAAGAGACGACGACGATGGCGACGGCGACGACAGGTGCCACTTAAATTGACTTTGTAATGCAAATATAAACACGGCAAAACACGAAACATGCGCGCACACACACACAGCTGCTGGTGCTGCTCCTCGTGGTGCCTATGGTGCTGCTGCCATAAACATATTAAAGTTTATGGTTATTGAAACCGTAGCAGAGACAACAACAGCAACAACAACATCGGTGGCAACAACGGCAACGACTTAGACCAGTCTCATCTTATGCAAATCTGCGATTTAACGGGATAACCGGAGTGAGGCGAGAGATTTTCCGAGCCGCCGAGCACGGGCGAAAAACCTGTCGAAGATGTTTTTTTTATATTCAGCTGGCAACTCTTCTGTCTGTGTCTGTGTCTTTCTCCTTCTCTTTGTCTCTCTACCTCCATCTATTGCAACCTCCAAGCGCGTTTACGCATTGCAATTGGCACTCCAAATCGCTGTTGACCGCCATGAATGCTGATGACGCTTAATGGCTTAGGTAAGCTTTGGCTTCGTCTACCACAACGCAACATTCCGCGCCCAAAACGAAGCAATAATACCAACTACACAGTGCAACTGAAAACGAGCGCAATTTGGTTTCCGAATGCACGCATGCCTTATGGCATAATCAAGTGTACAGCTTATCGATATATAGATATTATGCAAACCGATATGACCGATATGATGTTCTATTTTTTATTCTTTTGAATATAATTTATATTTTTAATCGCGTTCAAGTTCCAAGTAGTTCGATATCAATATCTTGTCAAATTATCGATATTAAGCAGAGCACCATTCCCGATATTTAAGGACAATTTTTTTATTTGGTATTAGCACTAAGCATCGAAGGTTGGTCTTAATATCCACATCGACATTTACTTTCCATCCCTAGTCCAGTTTGAGCCATTCACGCCCAGCGGATGCAATTGCAACGGACCACTGAGGAGCAGTCAGTGCTCCACTCCTACACCCCTCTACTACTAAGCTACCCACACACACGCGCGCACTCACTCGCCTGCTGCGATCCCCAAGAGTTATGTATGTCTGCTTGTCGAGTGGCTGCCAAGTTGTCTTTGTCACATGCGTTTTGCGCTTTGCCTTATGTTTTATTGCCGTTGCAGCAAACCGTCTCTTTCGCTGCGCTATTGCTATTGTTGCTGTTGTTGTTGTTTCGTGTTATTGTTCATGTTGTTATTTGCATTGGGCAAACAGCAGTTGAGCAGTGGCTTTGCACTGTGGGGCAAATGTGTTCAAAATGTAAAGTACAAGACCGAATAATAATTACGAATGTGTGATTTGTATGAAGTGAGTTCGTTATGATATCTTGTTGATAACAATAAGAAGATAACTAAATACATACATAGAATAGTTATTTATATTATTATTGTACTTATCGGAAATGTTTAAAAACTTTTCACAACTCTTCCCTTTGTTTTTCCCACACTAACTTAAACACAATTGATTGCCCAATTAAACGTCGTATAAGCAGCACACTTATTTATACCATAAATCAATTTTAAATTAATATAGAAACCTCTCTTTCTTTGGTTTTCGTTTTCATTAGAATAATAGTTGCACCCTTCTTCGATCCACTGTCGTTGTTGTTGTTGTTGTGCCGCACGTGTCTTTTACAACCACGTTAACATAAGAAACATAACACAAATATTGGCTTAGAAGAGGCTGCTGCCAACCAGCGACTTCCTCTTCTCGACTCGGTCTCTTTCGCTATCTCTTTCGCTCTCTCTCTCGCTGGCATCTAATGCAAGGCATGCACAGTATTCTATGCATGTATGTATGTTCGTGTATGTGTGTGTGCGCTTGTGTTTGTTTGTCCAGCTCTTGACGGGCGGCCTTTTCCAAAAAGGTCTCGCAAATATTGCACAAACGCATTATGTTTGAGCTACACTCAATGTTGGATTTGTTGTACTAGTAGTTGTTGTTGTTGTTATTGGCTTTGGTCTGGAAGACCGCAGACAAGAGCGTGTGCATAAATATATACATACATACATGGATGTGTATTGATGGGTATTTAGCTGACCCTCACACTAGCTTTATAATCAAACTTCAAAGTCAAACATTTATATTGTTAGGCCTTGCCCGTAATAATGCCAATAAAAGACATTCCAGGGAGCAGGCAAAACATTTATTTAGCAAATTTATTTAATATTGCTTCGACTTTGATTTTAATTAATTTCCTTAATGAGGTACATTTTCCGGCATTGGTCCCACAGTGCTGCCAACGGATCTTGCATAGACAGAAGTGCACGGTATGTTACAACATGTCCTCTACATACATATGTATGTATGAATGTATTTGTAGACAAGGTTAATGAGACAACAGATTAATAAATTATTGTATGGTATTCTGTATGTGAATAGGGTATCTTCTTGTACAATATTGGTAAGCCATTACTATGACATTGTAGCATTATATCTATATTATTGTATTTATATTATATACAATTAAGCTTTATCGCAGTTAACGATTAATCAATGTTAGAAAAGTTTAGTTAATAAGTTCCGATAGTTGTTCTTATATTTTGGAATCATCCTCTCCCTTATTTGAAGATTTTCAATGGTCAAAGGGTATTTAAACGAAATACTAAAGGAATTACTATTTAATTCAATATTTATATATTTAATAATTTATGTACATTGATTTTACTGAAATGTGTTCTGTCAAGTACATATAGTTTATTGAAACTTTCCCAATATATTTACTTTAAAAAATAGTCTCATAAAATAAACAACTAGACAACCAAGTTAATTGAATTTAAAAGCTAATAATTAAAGTTGGAGAGATTTATCACAGTCTTTAAGTTAACTATCTTTCAAGTTACAGACCTAAACTAAGTAAATTATTCATTTAAATTTATTTCCAAGTCAATAAATATTGTATTCAAATATTCTCAAAGTGTTGAAGAAAAGTGTTTATAAATGAAACGAGCATCTGTACTTGCTTCTATATAAGTGTTTACTTAGTCATCAAACATTTTCGTAATTCGGGGAAAGCTTCTCTTTTATTTTCGATGCTATATATCAGCATATATTCTTATGAATCAGAGTTTTCCCCAAATGGTTCGATTTCATGGTGATTTCGATGAGTGTGCTGTGTTCTGTGTAATTAACTTGTTATCCTGGCAGCTTTTTAACTTGAATAAAATCAAATTTTGTTTAAGTTGCCGGAAGGACGGCGGAAGGGGCTGAGGAAATGGTAAGAGACTATGGATGGCAATGGCGTTGGCGTCGGAGACCGGGGCGGGGCTTAATCCTGACGCAGCCATGCAGCCGTGTAATATGAATGTGATTGGAAATTGAAATTGCATCCGGCAAACATCGCAGACTCGTTGGCGTCCCAGAAAGCAACGTTGATGTCATTTTGCATACCCTGCAGCCAAATGCAAATTGGGTATATTGTGTTAAAAAACTATGATAGCAGAAGCCAAGAATATTGCTGAATATTATTTCGATTTGTGCTTTCTTATTCCACATTCTTATTCCACACTTTAAAATGTGTTTTTTATTCGCACTGCACTGCCTTTACAGGGTATCTCGTAGCATCGGCTTCTGCTGGCATTGTTTTTTGTTTGTTTGTTTTCTGTTGCGCTTTTTGAAGGCAAAATTAAATTTGAAGTTTACAGAACTTGAAGATGAAGTCAATGCAGGCGGAAGAGCACAAACGACTCGACCAGTTTGCAATGGTAGCGATGATAATGATGATTGCGTTGATAGGACCATAATGATGTGTTATGATGATGGCTCATAATAATAACTGTGTATGTGTGTGTGTGTGTAAGGGGAGGTGGGAGGAGGTTACTGATTGTTGCTGGGTAGCAATTGCGATTAGCAGGATGTTCAAATTGTTTGCAAATGTTTTCAAGTTTTTGGGCCCTAAAATCCCAAACAACAACAACAACTGAACCGACTTAACCGACCATGAAGGCAGCTTTGCCTGCCTGTCTGCCTGCCTGCCTTTACTTAGCGTGATTGCGATTCGCAGCCAGGCAAAGCGGCCCGCATCGCAACGCATCGGATCGCATGGGGCGTGCCTTGGATCACTTGGCCACGCGTGCCAGCTGGCTAGAGTGTATGATAGACCTTGGGCAAGCGCATTTCAATTATGGCTTAGTTAATTACACCTCAGATTGCTTAAACTGTTCACAAAGACTTTGATATCTTGTGCATTTGTCGTGTTAATGGGCAATTAAGCCGCTTCGCTACCCAATTAGCTGTTGACCCCCTCACGAACGGATAGACGGCGGCACTCGGAAATCAGTTCGGCAGGTGTATATTTAATTGAGTATCAAATACCCGATATGCATGCTAAAACATGAATATGCATGAACTGTTGTTGCATGCCTAACTATTTGTTGCTTGCAACGAGACTGTATAGTAAAAACAATAATCGGTAGACAAACTGGCAAACTAAGCTTAAAGATTGAAAAAAAAGCCAGGGAATACCCCAATGCTTTGGTAGAGAAGGAAGCATTACTTATACTACATATAGAGCGGGCCTACAAAGCGTAGCGAATAAAACTATGAGGGGTATATCGGTTATGTGGGTAGGTTGGAAAGGTTTGATAGGTAGTTTACCTTTTAAGCTTATCTTCTTTAAGAAGTTATCGTCGAACCATCGCACAAAACATCTCTAAAATTATGTTTTTTAACCAACGTTCAACTTAATGCTTTATAAGATGATAACAGTTAACGACATAAACAATCGATCAACATATCGATATAACTTATGTTATACAGATACTTTATATGATCTTTCAAGTTAACTACATAAACAATTATTTAACTTATCGATATATCTAATGCTCTAAGATCTTTAAAGTTAACTTCGTCAACAATCATTCAACTTATTGATCTTCTATCTATTGATCTATTCTAATACTTTATAAGATCTTTAAAGTTAACTACGTAAACAATCGATCAACTTATCGATATATCTTAACTACAGAGTCAACTTTAGTACATAAACAATCGTTCAGCTTATCGAACTTATCGATATACCTTAAATTATTCTAATACTTCAAAAATATCTCCATCATATTGAATGCAAAAGAGATGAAAAGATATCCCAAAAAAATGCGTAAATTTTGATACCAATTGTCGTGTTGCTTTCTTGGCTGCTTTGCTTGGTTAACTGTAACTGCACACATGTCGTATTGACCCATTTTGTATGTGTTTCTTTTGGCAAGGGTATCGAAGAAACAACAAAAAACTTTCTATTTCATTGCGATTCGGTTCCGGTTTTTAATGCATGCACATCATCAGCAACCAAAGTTTGTAAGTTGTTATTTGTTGTTGTTGCTGCCTTTGTTGTTGTTGTTGTTGTTGTTTAGTCTTCAGCGATCTGTATCTGAACAAATAGAGACGAACGAAATCAATAAATTGGTCAACGTATTTGGGTCAATGTCAGAGCGCATTTTTTGTTAATGGTCCAACAACGAGTTAAATCGTAAACTTGACTTGATTTTATCTCCATCTTCTCGTTAACATATTTACAATACACACGTGTAGCCACGCCCTCTATTGTTCTCAGTGTGTGTGTGTGTGTATCTGCATACTTCTGCCTTTTAATTGAAAATGTTAGTCTTGTCAATAAAAAACTTTTGTCTCTTTGGCAACAAAGACGCTTAAATCTCTTTTGATGTGACGAAGCATCTAAGGTCTCTTCTCTGTTGTGCGTGTATATGTGTATATTATATATATTTACATCATACACCAGTATCTGTATCTGTATGTGTGCGTGAAGACTTTGATTTCGTTTCTTAAGCTCTCTTTGTTTGACTTTACAGTTTGTGGCGCTCAAAGTTGTTCCTGGCGCGCCGCTTTGATTGCATACAAATTAGCGGCATTCGCATTTTTGGTAGAAAGTAAAACTGTTTTTATTGAATTTATTTATTTGCCGTTGCGACAACTTTTACTTTCTTTCCCCAAAATAAAAAACTTGTAAATTACACGCAAAGCACTTCACGAAGGAGAAGAAGAAGCAGAAGATGTTAGAGAGATAAATCCGCCCAAAAAACACAACAAACGTACACAAAACGAATACAAAACTTGCCTCGTTTCAAATGTGAGTTTCTTTCGGTTATTATAGAGTCGTTTACGGATTTAGTTTATGTTTGACTTGTTTAATGCCAGCATTAATCTTCTCTTCAATTACGTGTTGAATGCATGCGCCCCAATGTGAACCAGTTACTGAGTGGTACTACAATAAACTGTCCCATAAATTCGTTTAGATATTGTCAGTCTGCAGTTAGATATCGTCTTGATTGCCCATTACAAAGTGTCATCCGAAATGAGGGGAAAGCTTGCTATGATCTGTCCAGTTTTGGCTAATCTCAACTGCCTCTGGTCTCTAATCCACATTCAATCTCGAATGTGGCATTGACATTGTTTATTATCTAATATTTGTTTCGTTTTATTCGAAAATATAGAACACACGCACCTGAATATGGCACGCACCCATTACTATATCTATCTTATCTACAAACCTGATATCACATTAAATATCGCCCATTAGCATTTCAACATAGCTAGAAGCGACAACATTTCAGGTTTTCAATATCATACAGTTGTTTTTTTAGGCTTTTTTATATGTTAACAAAGAATATCTTTTATAAAAGAGTGTCTTTTAAACTGCTAAGAAATAACTCTTTCATTGTGTTTAAAGTTGAGCTTAAGTTCACAAAAAATAGAGACAGTCTATAAGTTTTGTAAGTAATTTTCTACAACATTTACTTATTAATTATTGTTATATTGTTGTTTGTTTATGTAATAACAAATGTTGTGACAAACAAGTAAAAACAAATGCAACATTTTGCCTTATTACTTTTCATGGGATACACAACATTTGTTTTCTAATGATTCGAATAGAGAAAAAAATAAATTGAACGATACAAAGTGTTTAAGACTTGTATGAAAACAGCTGTGAATATTATATTATTATATTGTGGAGATAATCCTTTAATGGTTTAATTATTTATTACGCTCTTTTAAGTTTTTACAATGTGTTCCCTTAGCTCTCTTAAACGATAGTGACGCTCGCCCGCTCTTTTGCATTATTTAGTGTTAAATCTTAAATCTTATCGATAAATAAACTTACTATAGTGTATCGACTAAGCTCCCACTTTACAAAAGACTTAGCATTTGAGAGTATAACTTAACAATATGTTATTCAGAGATTTATGTCAATCAACAGTTACCAAATATACCGTGTAAATATAGACTAGATGTACATACACATTATCTAATATTTTCACGTCAACATAGCCAACATTTTTATCAGACGCACGTCAAGAGTGAAATTTGCATATTGCGAGAGAATCGCGTAATCCCGGGCAAGGCGCCCAAGTTGAGAAACTGGAATTATGTGGCCCGATTCGTTCAATTAATGCATGTACATGTTACCAGTCACGCCCACTGAGGACCCACTGGCTACGTCTTATGGGAACATACTTAGGCACTGTAAAATACATCAACTCGAGCGCGTGTTATTTCCTTTCGTACCCAATTAGAATTGTGAGCAGATGTTTTCTCTAATTTTTGCGTTTCACAGTAAATTCGATTGTTTCGATTTTCCAGGTTAGATTCTGCTTACCTCATTGTTTAAATTCGATTTTCATGTATTTTCATTGTATGTGAAATTTCCCCTGCATGGCAAAATAATAAACAAATCGTATGAATTCGGTCAACAAATCGACAGCGAATGAAAAATGTTCACGAATATATACTATATAGTGTTTAAGATCGGCATTCGTAAATTAAGCACGAATAAAATCACAAGATTGCCACAACTAATGTCTACAAATGTGCGAAATTGTTTATATGTGTGTGTTTTGTGTTGCTATTTAATCAAAACAATAACAAATACAAATATTAATTGCCACAAATTTGGTTTGACCTTTGAGCTTGAAAGCGAAAACGAAATCAGAATGTAAGAAAAGTGAGGGAGGAGTGGAAACACACGTCAATAAATGCAATTTATTTATGGATTCCCACTCAAGCTCGTCTAACTATTTACCATATAGTATTTTTGTCAGATGATATATATACATATATGTAAATCATGCATATCAATCGTACCAAATTCGATTAACAATTTTGTGCTAATTTCTTGTTGACAAAAACACAAGAAAGGAACAGAAACGCAAAACGAAACGTGGAAACTTTTCGCGGAAAGCCCGAATAAATAACGATTGTAAAAGCAGCGATGATGATGCACAGTGCCCCCTCCCAGTGTCCCCCATGATGATTCATCTGTCTTCGGCGCATGGGTTCCTGGGTACAGACAGACAATTGCAATTTTACGAGACACTTGCTGGGCATATTAATTAGTCGAGAGAGCAGCAATTGTTTTGTGTGGGGGGGGAAAGCCGGCACATTTTCGCAGAATTTTGAAGGAACGCAAGTAAATACAGAAAGTACATATATTTATGTATAAGGTAGTTTCCCTCACGCCTATACAACCAACAGCTCTACCCCATCTCTGGCTAAATATTGTACAATGGCCCAATTGGTCTTTTGGGCGGGATGTGGTCTGTCGCTTAGCTCTTTTGGACGCTTGCAGCGTTTTGTTTTGTTTTGTGTTTTCATTCTCTTTTTGTTTTGTCCATTTGCGAGCAGGCCGCTTTTGTTTATAGCTATAGTAGGTGCCATCTTCCATTCCTCCTTCATTTGAACACTCGGCATAAGGTTGAGGTCGAGCGTAACATCCGTTTGGCGAGTGCTTTTCAAATGTAAACAAAAAAAAAACAATGCAAAACAATGCAAAGCAACCCAAACAGTTATGCAATATACTTACAAAGGTGTGTGTGTGTGTGTGTAAGTGTGTGTGTGTGTGTAAATAAGTCTGCATGTTCTCAAAACTGTTTCAAATTCTCCAGCTTCCTTAGCTTGCTTGCATTGCTAAATTTAAACATATCGTCATTATATTATTAATCTGTTTCCCCAGTCAGAGTCTCATTCTCAAATCGGAAAGTCTTTTATTATTGTGACTGTTTACTTTCCTTTTTGTGTAATACAATAAACAACATTTGAGTATTCTATATCTCTATGATCTCTTTAACTCTTGTCATCTTGTCCAAGAGTGAGGGAAGAGAAACTGCGGTATGAAGACTTGGCACTAGATTTAAGGTTTAAGTCTTGTAATGCCTTGCAAACTGTATTATTTTCCTATAGAATAAAACATCGTCATTCAGCGGTGTTCGATGTGCAGTTGCCAACGACGGTCAATGATTGTTTCAGAATTTTCCCTGGATATTGTTTGTGAATCGACAATCATTGAATTCAAAGTTGTAAAAGTTCTAATTAATAAGTTAAAAACATTTGTAAGTTTTAGGCTATTTTTTTTTCAAGTTGGTATATTAAAATGTAGCAACAAACGCGGATTGTTTGTGTAAAAAAGTGGGGATCAAAACAAATAAACTTCCGTTCACTTTGAAGAGAAAAAGATAATAATATCATAAATTGAAAGAAAATGTTTCTCCACAGGAGTATAATTAGCTGAAAACTTACTAGAACAAATAGAAATCTCAAAGAGATACCAATAGAGGAACACAAATGCCTTTGTTTTCTAGTTTTCAGTCATTTCTGGCATAAAGAGAAATAATGAAAAATTGTCTGTTTTCATTTGATCAGCTCTCAACTTGTGATCACTCCAGCCGATCAACAGTTCAATTATCTGCAGGAAGTTGAAATTAGACGTGTTCAAACAGGAATGAAGACAGTAGGTGAGAGCAGCATTCGATGTGAGGTCAAAGGGTCAACATGTTGAACTAATTCCGCAAACGAACTTGTTGCTTTCTTTTCTTGTCATTATTCCCTATATAGCATCACTCTGTACGTCAATAATATTTGCATCTGACTTAAGCAGCTATGGATCCTATAGATTTTGCGGGATAGCCAAAAGTTAATTAGCGTATAATACGGTTCTTATGCCGTGTGGCGGTCTCTGTAAATAGATTCAGGGTATATATATAAAATCCCTTTTGTTTACTGTCTGTGCTTCCTTATACAGACCATGAATATATGTAGTACATTTCAAGTTATAGCTTGAAACATCATCATTGCAATGGCTTTGAATACAAAAAGGCAAAAGATCCCAATCATTTGAAGGTATGTAAATATTTGATCTGTTTGACGTACGTGCGGACTTCACAACTTTTTTGTCTGTACTTGAGTGTCTGTCTGTATATAGACACTACAGACATATATATACATACATATATATATACTACAGACACACATACAGATAGCAGAGCTATACTACACTACAGATACACATACAGATAGCATACACGCTCAATGTCCAGTAGATTTGAACACGCTTTGCGAATTCTTTTTAAAAAACAAATTACACAAAGATTTGTAAGAAAAGGGATTTACCAATGATTCGAGCAAAGTCTAAAGGTATTATCGGCTGACTTATAGCTCATATTAGAGTATCTGAAACTAACTAAAATTAATCCGAATCCCAGACGTAGTTCGTGAACCCTCAAAACCCTGGATCAAACATATGCAAATTGGGCAATTTAGCAAGAATTCGTTCTACTTGATCATTTCACATTATATTAACTAATTGCAGTCAAGAAGAAGAAAACACTGTGATTAGTAAAAAATCATGACTAATACGATTTGTAGATTAGAATAACCATTACAATTGTTGTACATGCAATACTATATATCTGTTCATTCACTGGAACTAAAGCAATTAATATATCAATGTTGAATTGTGTGCGATTTACATGGAAATCAATTGAATTTTGAAAATTCCCATTCATGTTCATGCAAATAATATTCAAGAACTTTCAGTTTCAAGTTCCCTTTTGTTGATCGACAATAGTTTGCCATGTTTTCGTTAATATTCTACCGAATTCTCTCTCGCATCGGGTGTGTTATTCACCTTGTTTGTTATGTTATCATGATCTTGATCTACTCTTTCATCCCTGGCCTTTGCTGGACTTTTGTCCATAAAACACGCTTGCATTTCCATACCCGAAATAGCATCTCCGGTAATTACACAGAGCGGAAGGCAGCAAGGAAAGCGGGAGAGAGGGGAGAAGGGAGGTAGATTCCCCCCTGATTTCAGGCATACAGCGAATAATAATAAAAGTTTTCACTGCCGTTAAGAATGATCTCATTGTTTATGTATTGCACTTTTTATGATCGCGTTTCGGCACGGGCTTCACTTTAAGAACTCGAACCGTACACATATCTCTCTTCTCCCTAGGCGAGTGCGAGTACATAAATCTTGCATACACACACACACACTGAGAGTTAGGATCACTGTGCTTTATGGCCAAAGGCTTCTCGGATTACACAAGCCTCCAACATAGCTAGTTTCGTTGGGTCTGGGGATTTCTGTTTAAAGTGCAGCACAAAGGAAACATGTTTTATGAGAGTATCCCAGTGTATGTGTGTGTGTGTGAGTGCACGATAAGCAACGGCACTTGGAGCCGAGCAGACTCACAGCCCAGACATGGGATAGATTTAACATATTTATGGCGCCTGCCCAGGATACTTGACTATGCCGGGCACGTTGCAAACGGGCGAGATCGTTCGCCCAGATTTGCTGCCAAGTGCCAAGAAATCGCTTTGCCGGCTTAATTACGGCGACCAGCTGCCGCCGTTGCCGTTGGCAGCGTAGGTATGCGGATGTACGAGTATTCACACATGTATTCAGAGATGTATTCACACACACACACTCACTGTGGGCGCGCGCTGTGCCGGCTTATGCCATCAATCAGTTGTGGGCCACGCATTTACCGCATGCGCTGCGTACCTGCTGAGTCCAAAGGGGGAGAAAGAGGGAGGGAGAGAGACATACGCACAATGCCTGCCCAAGGACGCGATCAAATCCGCTTAGTGTAATAATAACAAGCACAGCCTGTTACTGTCTGTCCTGCATACCCTGCAGCCAGGGCATGTGATATAGAGCTGGCAATAAATCGATGTTCAACGTATCGATAGTTTCTTTTCAATTTCAAGTAGCAAATCGATTTAAATTGAAAAAATGAAATATAAATAAAAAAGACAGTTTTTTATTGGCTTGATATTAGAAAAAAATATATGCATATATACAATTATTTTTCCTCTCATTATAATCAATGATTAATCAAAATTTATTTTTTGTATAAAACATATTTCTAAGAAAAAAAGGTTGAAAGGCCTGTACTCTTAATACTCATGTATTATAATCACACACACTTGTGTAATATTACAAATTTTTTATAAATATTCTATTCTATATACATACATATACATATATACAATCACTAAGCATCGAATATATAGAGTACTCAAACAGCGGATTTTACTTATTTGATGCTATGGCGAGCGAGATAGACATCTAAACTAGATATAGATATAAAGATATCTTTACTAGATCTATCTATCCTTTATCTATCTATCTAGACATCTATACTAGCTATAGATAGATTGCATTCGAGTTGATTCAGAGTAAAGGTCGCTTTCATTATACACCTGATAAATGGGGCATAAAAAGTGTGGACGATAAAAGGCGTTAAATGCCAAAACAGCCATTAAAATGCAAAAACTGTTTCACCATCTCAATTATAAGTAATACTTAAAGTGTTGTAGCTTAATATTCGCGTATTATTCGCCAGCTTGTTGTTTCCGGCAACAAGTCAGAGTCAGAGCGCTGCCTAGTGAGGGTGTTAACTTGTGTGAGTTCATTAGTTTTGAAGCCACCGGTGCAGGGTAACTGTCTGTCGTGCCGACCATAAAGTAGCCTTTTAACTAGTTTTCATTCTTGTTGTGTTTTTTGTGTTTTGTTTTTTTTTTTTTCTTTTCTTTTTATTTTTTTTGTCGTTTTGCTTTTGCTTTTCGGATTCAGTGGCACCAATCGGCTTTGGGGTCGCCTCGTTATCGCCTAGAGAACGGCACACAGCCGCCTGGTGCCCACATCCTGCCTACATCACGCAGCAGCCTCCCTGCATCCTCTCTCGCCGCCTGCCAAATGTGTCACCTGCAATCGATAAAGTTTGTTGTTTTAGTTGTTAATTTGTTTCTATCTCTCTCTCTCCCCCTCTCTCTCTTTCTTCCTCTCTCTCTGTCGCTCTCTGTGTGCCTCAGATGGTCAGGCAACTTAATGCGCAACGATTATGTTGAGCGGGGCAAGTTGAGTGGCCTGTGCATGGTCCAGTCCAGTCCCAGCTGATGTGCCCATGTCCTTGATTGTGCACAGATATATATCGGAATTCATTTCTTTCATTTACTCACAATTTCCCCCTTCTCTTTGTGTGTGTGTTCTCGTTGCAGCTAGCCAAGAGTCAGGTCATTGTGTGGGGCAAGATAACCACCAGCACAGGGCACTGGACGACATCGACAGCACAGCAAGTTGCAGCCAAGATGATTGGACGTCTGTTTCGCGCCCATGGCGAATTCTGCGCCTCACATCCCTGGGAGGTTATTGTCGCCCTGCTAACCATCACAGCCTGCATGCTCACCGTGGACAAGAGCACCACCACACTGGATGCAGCCAATAGCCTTAGCAATGCTGCCACAGTTGCGGCAACAGCAGCTGGCAGTGCAGACGCTGCACCGCCACCCATTATCGCCAATCCAGCCAGCACATCGGCCACCTCCAGTCGTCATCGACCCTGCCATGGCTGGAGTCAATCCTGTGATGGCCTCGAGGCCGAATACAATGCTGCGGACGTCATCCTTATGACCATTGTGCGCTGCACAGCGGTTCTCTATTGTTACTATCAGTTCTGTAGCCTTCATAGGCTCGGCTCCAAATATGTGCTAGGTAAGTTACCAAACCATAGACGACGCATTGCGTCATGCGGGGCGCGTGTGTTGATTCAATTGATTATAGCCAAGAATATGCTTTGTTTGCCCGCGCGTATGAGATGCGATGCGATGCGGTACAATGTGCTGCGTTGCCAGGGTCCATGCTGTGTTTGGTAAACCTTTTAGCTAACTTTTTGCCTGCGGTCCATGGCATTTCTCACACGCTCTCTAAACGAAACGACCTTTGTAGCTAATTCGTTGCGGATTCGCTTTCAAGTGCGCGCACTTGTACTAATTTCATAGAGTATTGCAGAGTAATATAGGGAGGGTAAAGAGCAGCATAAGTTTATAATACAGTACTCATATTTAAAGCATAGCAAAAGAAAGTATCTATTATAGGTATAAGTTCTATATAGGTATTAGTTTTATAAAAGGCATCAGAAAGTCATATTTATTAACCTAATGAAAGTCTAGAGTTATTACTTCCTGAGACTACTAATGATTAATTATAAATATATATGTTATAGTATAGACAGAAAGCCTTTTAAATTTTCCCCTAACGACATACAGCAGTGAAATCTCAAAGAACTTCCCAGTCATCATTCATTCGTTTCATTCCTTTTCTTAATACTTAAATTACATTCTTCTGTTCCCTCTACTCATAACCTTGTCTGCCATATAGTAGTGTATCTGCTAGCCGTACATTCCCAGCATTCAATACGCACTGCTCACTATTTTATCTATTTCTTTTTCATAGGCATTGCGGGCCTCTTTACTGTGTTCTCCAGTTTTATATTCACCACGGCAATTATCAAGTTTCTGGGCAGCGATATCTCCGATTTGAAGTAAGTAGTGAATCCCCAATTAGCATGTTTCAAGCCTTGACCTAACCCGGGAATGCATGAACTTTTCAGGGACGCACTATTCTTTCTGCTGCTGGTCATCGATTTGTCCAACTCGGGTCGTTTGGCCCAGCTGGCATTGTCTGGCAGCAATCAGGCGGAGGTAACACAGAATATTGCACGTGGTCTGGAGCTACTGGGACCGGCCATCTCACTGGACACCATTGTGGAGGCGTTACTGGTGGGCGTGGGCACGTTGTCGGGCGTGCAACGTCTCGAGGTGCTGTGCATGTTTGCCGTACTCTCGGTGCTGGTCAATTATGTGGTTTTTATGACCTTCTATCCGGCCTGTTTGTCGCTCATCTTCGATCTGTCGCGCACGGGCGTCGACATGTCTGTGGTTAGAGAACGTGCGAAAGGTTCGCTGCTGCTCAAATCCCTTACCGAGGAGGAGCAGAAGGCAAATCCGGTGCTGCAGCGCGTCAAGCTAATTATGACCACAGGCCTGATGATTGTTCACATCTACAGTCGCGTCGTTTTCACCAGCAGCGACTACGATGCCGTGGACAAGACACTGTCGCCCACACTGAATCTCAATGTTAGCAATAACCGCACAGAATCTGGCGAAATAACAGATATAATCATCAAGTAAGTAGTGATGGCATGGCAGAGTCTGGGCTTACTTTAATGTTCCACTTCCCTCCTACAGATGGCTGACCATGAGTGCGGATCACATTGTCATCTCGATTGTATTGATTGCACTCGTTGTGAAGTTCATTTGCTTTGACAATCGCGATGCTCTGCAGGATCAATTACTGCAGTCAACAACGGCAAAGGCATCACAGACCACACCACTGGAGCCAGAGCAGCAACAGGTGGAGGAGCTAAAACAGCTGCCTGTTGCAGCGATACGCACACCCATATTCCGTATCGAGGATCTGAGCACGGCGAACGTAGCCACCCAAACGGAGGAACAGACTGTGGAGCAGACTGTTCGCCAAGAACTTCCAGTGCTTCCAGCTCTACCCTTGCGTCCACCACGACCACTGCAGGAATGCCTGCAGCTGCTGAACGCCACCGATGATACCGACGGCCCCACCGGCCCAAGGGCCTTGAGTGATGAGGAGATCGTTGCCATTGTCAATGCCGGCGGACAGCATTGTCCACTCTATAAGATTGAATCAGTTGTGGAAGATCCCGAGCGTGGCATTCGCATACGTCGCCAGGTCATCGCTGATCGTGTTAAGTTGCCCATTGAGCGTCTAGAGATGCTGCCCTATCAGCACTTTGACTACCGCAAAGTGATGAACGCCTGCTGCGAGAATGTCCTCGGTTATGTGCCCATTCCAGTGGGTTATGCGGGTCCATTGCTTCTCGATGGTGTCATCTACCATGTGCCCATGGCCACCACAGAAGGTGCTCTTGTGGCATCGACGAACCGTGGCTGCAAAGCTCTGTCAGTGCGTGGCGTGCGCTCCGTTGTCGAGGATGTGGGTATGACACGTGCCCCCTGTGTACGGTTTCCCAGCGTTGCTCGTGCCTCCGAGGCGAAGCTGTGGATCGAGCACGAGACCAACTATCGCATCATTAAGGCTGAATTTGATTCGACATCTCGCTTTGGTCGCCTCAAGGATTGTCACATTGCCATGGATGGTCCCACGCTGTACATACGCTTTGTTGCCCTCACCGGCGATGCCATGGGCATGAACATGGTCTCCAAGGGCGCGGAGATGGCGTTGCGATGCATCAAACAAAAGTTTCCGGACATGCAAATCATTTCACTGAGCGGCAACTTCTGTTGCGACAAGAAACCGGCGGCAATTAACTGGATCAAGGGACGAGGCAAACGTGTCGTTACTGAGTGCACCATACCGGCGGCAACGTTACGTACTGTGCTGAAAACGGATGCCAAGACGCTGGTGGAGTGCAATAAACTGAAGAACATGGGTGGCAGTGCCATGGCCGGCAGCATTGGTGGCAACAATGCGCATGCTGCCAATATGGTGACAGCTGTGTTCCTGGCAACGGGTCAGGATCCCGCACAGAATGTCACTTCGAGCAATTGCTCCACAGTGATGGAGTGTTGGACTGAGAACAGCGAGGATTTGTATATGACATGCACAATGCCCTCACTGGAGGTGGGCACCGTGGGCGGCGGCACTGGGCTGCCCGGTCAGGGTGCGTGTCTCGATATGCTGGGCGTACGTGGTGCACATAGCAGCAAGCCAGGTGATAATGCCAAGAAGCTGGCACAAATTGTCTGCGCCACAGTCATGGCCGGCGAACTGAGCCTTATGGCTGCCCTGGTCAACAGCGATCTGGTCAAGAGTCACATGCGTCACAATCGGTAAGTGTGCTGAGGCCAGCATTATGAATGATGACTAATCAATTGCAATTTCTTCAAAAGGTCTTCCATTGCTGTGAGCAGTGCCAACAATCCGCTCAACGTGACCGTCTCCAGTTGCAGCACAATCAGCTAAAACTGAAGAAGCCTCCTTCACCTGCACCAGCGCCAGCACCTCCTCCTGCTAATTTCCCTGTACATAGGTGTTACAGTTAAAAATATCTTTTGTTTTAACGAACGGATAAATTATGAATAACTATAATTTTTGTATAATTGTAACAATAATTGTAATTTTAATCAAACCCAAATCCAATTCATATTGGCCAGGCCTAGCAGCAATTGTTCAATTAGCCAAAGCCTTATGTATTTGTTAAATGCTTGTTGGTAGGGTGCTCTCTCTTGTGGCATACCGCATCGTGGGATTTCATTGTTGTAGCAATTTCCATTTAGTTAATACGGTAATACGACTATATAAGTGTGTAAAGTAATAAAACTATTTTTTCTACAGAACATATTTCTAGTGCAAGGCGCAGAGCTTGTAAAAAGTATTCCTTAAGCGATTTAGTTTTAGTCACTAAACTATATATATATATAGAGAAAAAAAAAACAGAAAATATTGAATAGAGAGAACCGACATAACATTGTATATGATTGATGATGGCAAATAAGAATGCGATCAAATAATAAACACGGTAAACAGAAATGTAATTCAAAATCGCAAAATTCATAAGAATAGCGGACAATATGATCCCGAACTTACAAATTGGAACTTCATTTATTTTTTACTTTAATAATAATTATCAATAAATTATTATAATTAATTTATAATAATTCACAATGTTCTTTTATTTTATTTAGTAGACGTGGCTGCAATTTCACTTTGTTGTTTTTTTTTCTTTTTTTTTCTCTCTTGAAACAAATATATAATACGTTAAGGGAAGAAACAAAAGAAACAAACGCACAATCAAATCTTAAGCACTCTCCCCACGTGACTCATCCTTGGGTTCTGCCTCAGCATCGCCATCATCTGCGGTTGCAGGTGCAACAACAGCATCCGCACTGCTGTCAGCCTGCATTAATGCCTTCTTTGGGCTCGGCTCGTTGCTATCCGCCTCGGCAACGGCTGCACTTGTGACGGCAATTGGAATTGCTTCGACAACAACAGCTTCTTCGTCGTCATCTTCATTGGTTGTGGATTCGGGCTGCACGCTGGCAGCACAGGATTCCGATGAAATGCCATTTTTGTTCTCCGCAACAGCGCACTCCTCGGGATGTGTCCACTTTCGCTTGGCAATGCGCTCGCTCAACGCCTTATGCACCTGTGCAATGTCTGCTGGACGGCCCATGGCCAGGAATATTTTCACAGTACCCGTATTGTCCATTGCAGTGAGACGCAAAGATTTCGGGCTGGCGCGTTCGGAGACCATGGCAGCCCAGACTTTAGTGTTTAGGAGCAATCGTAAATTGCCCGACGTTCGGAAGACAACGCGGGAGCTGTCACGTTCATCCTTGACATCATTGAGGCGCAGGCTACCACGTCCACGTTCTTCCCAATTACTGTTCACAAAGGCGAACAGCTTGCAGCTGACATCCGCAATATTGATTTCGTTCTCCTCGCCCGTGAAGGTTTCAACTTCCTCGTATTTTCTCTTCTGGGCACGACTCTCTTCATATTCGCGTGCCACATCAGTGAGACTCTTTGCTTCGGATGTCTCCTTGTTGTTTTCTGTCGATTGAGCTGCCCGCTGAATCACGCTGGAGAATTGCAGCGGTGAGGAGGTGGCTTCCGCTGCACCCAAGTTGGCAGCTTCAGTGTTCGATTCTGTGCTTACCTTTTCCTATGAGAAGACGACATATTAGTCAAATGATGATTACTATAATTACTATAACGTACCCCTATAACACGCTCATGTACATTCTGGCCAAAGACGAAGCCACTTGGCTGCACACGCGGCAAAGTCGACTTGGAAGAAGCAAATATATTGGGCCTCTCAATGCCATTGTTGCGCAGCATGGAGAGCGGATCCGGCCGCTCATCTATCTCATCATCATCTTTGTCCGATTTCTCTGTGGACTCCACCACTTGAGCAGAGGAATCATCATCGTCTTCCCGCTCATCACGCAAAAATGGATTTCTGGCAATAACTTCTCCTTCAGTCTTCTCGCTGTCACCACCGCCGGCTGGTGGTGTGGAACTATTGTTGCTGTTAATATTGGGGTTGTTGCTAGTATTGGTATGAACTGCGCCTAATACGGAAGAGTCCCCGAGCACGGCTGGTCGAAGAACTGCACCACCCAAACGAGAGGCTTTCAAGGTGAAACCACCTCTGAAGCAGTTGGCTTCAACCGACGCTTCTACAATGTTACAACAAGAACAAACAAGATATGTATTTGTATCTAGTAGCTTCAGCTTTAGCTTCGGCTCCGACTCAACTTTCAATCGTTGCCAACACTTTAGAAATTCAAAGGATTGTTCTACATGTCAGTCAACACACTTACCATTATTTTCTGACATTGCAATATACTTTACGTTTATAATTTATAATTTTTAGCAAAATCTTTTTACAAGAAAAAAAAATAGCGTTTCTTAAAGCCAAAGACAGTGCTATAAAAAAGCCAACTATCGATGTAAACCAAAAACCGATAACAACATCTTCATTTCAATGCCGATATTAGTTGGAGGTTTTCCAACACTCTTTACTGTCAAACTCGGCAGAGGCTGGAAAAAACACGAAATTTTACAAGTCATCGAGCAAAAACGAAACCAACTAGCCGCAGTAAAACAGAAAATAAGTTGATAAAGCGCGATTATTATTGAAACAAATTAACAAAAAATGGCCCAAACGCTCGAGGATAAATCAATATGGGAGGATGGCGAAGAATCTCTGGGCGAAGAGGTGCTACGTATGTCCACTGATGAGATTGTGAGCAGGACTCGCTTGATGGACAATGAAATCAAAATAATGAAAAGTGAAGTGATGCGCATCACTCACGAAATTCAGGCACAAAACGAGAAAATAAAAGATAACACGGAAAAGATAAAGGTATAGAAAGGAACATTAAATTATTAACAAAAAGGCACAACTCATCATTTATTGTTTAAGGTTAACAAAACGTTGCCATATCTAGTGTCCAATGTCATTGAGCTACTGGATGTGGATCCACAAGAGGAAGAAGATGATGGTTCCGTAACTGTATTGGACAACCAACGCAAAGGAAAGTGCGCTGTTATCAAAACATCAACACGTCAGGCCTATTTCTTGCCCGTGATCGGTCTGGTCGATGCCGAGAAACTTAAGCCCGGTGACTTGGTTGGTGTCAACAAAGACTCCTATCTGATTTTGGAGACTCTGCCGGCTGAGTATGATGCACGTGTGAAAGCCATGGAAGTGGATGAGCGTCCAACAGAACAGTATTCCGACATTGGTGGACTGGATAAACAAATTCAGGAACTCATTGAAGCCGTCGTTCTGCCCATGACACACAAGGAGAAGTTCAAGAATCTTGGAATCCATCCACCAAAAGGTAAACAACCCTTTTTAATCCTTAAATCGGTGTTGATCTATCAATTTGTTTTTAAAGGTGTTCTGTTGTATGGCCCTCCTGGAACTGGTAAGACCTTGCTCGCCCGTGCCTGCGCCGCCCAGACCAAGTCGACTTTCCTCAAGCTAGCTGGTCCTCAATTGGTTCAGATGTTTATTGGTGATGGTGCCAAACTGGTGCGCGATGCATTTGCACTTGCAAAGGAAAAGGCACCTGCCATTATCTTCATTGATGAATTGGATGCCATTGGCACAAAGCGTTTCGATTCCGAGAAGGCCGGTGATCGTGAAGTACAGCGTACCATGTTGGAGCTATTGAATCAGCTGGACGGTTTCAGCTCGACAGCAGATATTAAAGTGATCGCAGCAACAAATCGCGTGGATATTCTTGATCCTGCCCTACTGCGTTCTGGTCGATTGGATCGTAAAATCGAGTTCCCACATCCAAATGAAGAAGCCCGTGCACGCATTATGCAAATCCATTCGCGGAAAATGAACGTCAGCAACGATGTGAATTTTGAGGAATTGTCTCGTTCCACAGACGATTTCAATGGTGCCCAGTGCAAGGCTGTCTGCGTTGAGGCGGGCATGATTGCACTGCGCCGGTCGGCTACATCTGTTACGCATGAGGACTTCATGGATGCCATCATGGAGGTGCAGTCCAAAAAGAAAGCTAATCTTAACTATTATGCCTAGTCTAGAACTTTGGAAATTAAATTTACTTGTAATCTGGCAAAAGCTTCACCAACAATAAAATCTGAGAACTTATATATTAAACAATAACCAAGAAGTGATTGATTCAATGCCGTATTTATGTTTAGGAACCGAAAAGATCGCGCAGTTTTATCATTACAACACACATATATTTTGAGTTAGATATATCTGATTTTTCAAATATCTAAAAATTCCATTCAGAAATAATAAAAAATAGATGATAAATATTTACATGGTCGCTAATTAAGCTAGGGATGATAAACCAATTCATAAAGACTAATCAGTGGGGTCGAGTGTATTGCTGCTGCTGCTGCTGCTAGTGCCGCCGCTACTGCTGCTCGTCCCTGCGGATGAGCCGCCCCTTGCAGCTGTTGAACTCGACGCCAATGTGGCTTGCGCGGAGCCACTGGCCGCTGATGTGGCATCAGCTCCTGTTGAGCCTGAAGCTCTTGTTGCACTCTCAGCCAATGCTGGAGCAGCTTCTGTTGAAGCTGGATTAATATGCGCAGCTGCCACTTCATTAACTTGCGGTTCAGGTTGTTGCTGTGCCCGTGGCACTTGCTGCTCGGGCTGTTGGAATGGTCGCCTGGTGTACATGATGATGCCCAGCAACAGGGTTAGTATTGTGATCATATATAGATCCCAGTTCGCTGCAATGTTTTCATCCATATAGAAGATGAATTTGTATGGTGACTGAAACAAATGAAATACAATGAAATCCATCATCATAATGTGTATTCATAATATGCTGTCTTACCTCTTTTATTGACTCAATCTTGGCCAGCATCTGCAGCTTGAATAGCGCTAACGCTACAGGCACTTTGGCATCTGAATTCGTTTCGGCAGCCAAGTCATATAATCTCTTGGCCAGATGCCAATCCTTCTTCATACCTAAGCCCTGTTCATGCATATAGCCCAAATTGAACATGGCCTGTGCATTATATTGCTGTTCCGATGCTTTTCTATTTGTTGCAATTATATTACAGTTAATATTAATGAAGAACAAGACAAATTTGGAGTTTACACACCTGTAAAGAGCCGCTGCAGTTTCGAAATCAGTTTTAGTACCCCATCCATAGTAATAGTAATCGCCAAGTTTCACTTGGGCAGCTGAGTAGCCTTGGCTAGCAGCTCGTTTCCAGTAATAGAAGGCACGAATGAGATCCTCGTGACGATCATTAAATACATGCACCTCCTCACGGTCTAACAGAAAGGCTGCATTGCTCTGAGCTACCTCATAGCCCACTTCAGCCATTAGGGAATACTGCATGTAAGCCTCATCAATGCGATTCTTCTTGTAGTCACTGTACGCATGCATGAGTCTGCTATTCCAGCGACCACGTTCGGCGACATTCTTAAAGAACTGCAAGGCATAATTAAATGGCTATTAAATTAAGAAAAACAGTTCAAATAATTCGAATCTCCTACCTCAACAGCAGCTGGACAAGAGCGCAGCATACCCATGCCGTAGGCATGCATAATTCCCAGATTATAGTAGGCCAAAACATGACCCGATTGAGTGGCCAGATTGAAATATTTCAGAGCGAGTTTGTAGTCCGTCTTGACGCCATTTCCAGCTGCAATGAAACCACGCTATACTTCATCTTCATCATGTACACGAACATCAACTTACTAAAGTACATGGTGCCCAGTTGTAGTTGGCCATCAACCCAACCCTGATCGGCAGCCTGTGTAAAGTACGACAAGGCCTTGATCGAATCTTTGGGAACGCCCAAACCCTTAAGATACATAAGTCCTAATCCACTTTGTCCCACAGGATCACCCATTTCAGATGCTTTCGAAAAATACTGAAAAAAAGATAACAAATTATTTAATTATTATTTTGTTGTTAGGTTTTTGGTAAACCTCAGTTAGCTTACCTTAAAGGCTGTCTCGTTGTCCGCCTTGATTTGCTCACTGCCCTCCAGATAGAGTTTACCCAGGAAGGCAAAGCCAATGGCATTACCAGCATTGGCCGCCAACGTAAAGTACTCCAATGCCTTTTGATGGTCCTGCTGAATTGCCTTACCGCCTTGATAGTACAACTGACCCAAGCCAACCTGAGAGGGCACATCTCCCTTATCAGCCAACAGTTGGTAGTAGTCTACCACTTCTGTTTCATGACTGCCAGGGTTCTCAAGCTCATCTAGCAGCCTGACCCTATGGACAATGGGCCCATTGGAGAACGTCACCTTAGAGGCAACCTTCTTGGCGACACGCTTGTAATGTACCAATGCCTTCTCACAGCTGGTGGGCACATTGATGCCGTACAAGTAGCGATATCCCATGGCCATCTGCGCCAACGTATTGTCAGCCAGCGCTGCCAGTGTATAATGAATTAACGCCATTGGCTGACTGACATTTTTTCCGCCTACGCCCGCTGAGTACAGAAAGGCGAGTCCCATGTGAGCTTCGGGGACACCTTCGTTTGCCAAAGTCTCAAATTCCTCGGCCGCCTGATGGAAATCAAATGATACCCAGTGACCCAAGAGCATGGCCCAGGCCAGTTCCGCTCGTGCCTTTAGGTGCTTAAATCCTGCCGCCTTGCGGAGCAGCGTAAATGCGACGCGCTTATCAGTGCGTGGTTTAGCCAGCATCTCCATGGCATTCTCGTAGAAACTTTGAGCTATAATTTAGACATTGTATCAATCAAAATACTCCAATATGGGCTTTCAACGTACCTTCCATCTGCTCTGGCGTTAACTCCTTTACCTCTACAGGTGTTATTTTCGCTTCAATAGCCTCTATTTGGGCCTTCAGCTTTTGCTGCTTCATCAAACTGTCGTTCCAGAGCCGCTCCAAGAGTGCAGCTGGCATCACCTTGGTACGTGGAGCAAACTCGGTATCTTTTAACTTGGCCGCTTTACGATCATTAGCTCCAGGTGCTTTTGCTTTTGATTGTGTGTCTACGGCGGGCTGTGCTTTGGCATCTTTCTCCGCCGTTTTAATCTCATCGGACTCCGCTTTACTAGTACTATATTCTGATGAAGAAGGCGAGGAGGGAGTTGCTGTTGTCGCGCTGGCGCTTTCGTCAAGTGGGCCTTGAAGCTCCGCCCGGTGCTGGGCCACCAGGAGCATCAAAATGCATATCAGGCTTGTCAGTCTCATCGTAGGAAACGTGTCGTCTCTATGTATGTGCGTGTGCAGCAAAGAAAAATGTAAAAACAAATTTAACAAATATACTAATAATTTTGGTATCTAGCCAAGACTCTTGTTTCTTTAGCTCTGACGTGTTGTGTTATTTACTTTTTCTATTTGCGCACACTGATTGCTTTTTCACCGTTTGTTAGTGCTCCCGTTCGATTTATCGCTGGCACATTTTATTATTATTGTTATCGCTGATTTAGATGCCTTAATTCCGTTGGCCAACTTTAACAATTTTTCACACGTAAGATTGAAGAACCTTTATATTTGTTCCAACAATAATTGGTCATCAGTGTTGCAAAGGCTGCAAAAGTAGAGATGAGCCACAATGTGATTTTCAAATAAATGAAGTGAAACTGTCACGTGTATGTTTTAATATGGAATCACTAAGCATTTATTCGATCCTTATTGATGGTACGGTAATACAAGTGTCCCTAAAATTAGTTTGGCCAAGTTTATATTTCGAATATAAAACACTTAATAAATACAACATATTATTGAGCATGGAAAACAGCTATAACAACAAAAAGTGTAGTCCATGGGTAATTATATATTTAGCTGATAATTTTGTAAAAACAGTATTTACACTTTTGATTGATAAGCAATTTATACAAATGTTTTAATGCACAAGATTAGTAATAACATACATATGTATGCTGATGTACCGGTATGTTCCCCTCCGCCATGTGTCCAGTGTTGGGTAACACACTCGCGAACTTAGATTCATCTGTTTTGGTTGTCCCGTTTCATAATGCAAAATACCTGATAGCTTGAACGTCATATATTTTAGAGTGATAATTTATCAATATACTAATTAATATACGAGGAAGCATTGTTAGGGCGTGACGCATTGTTTTTTTGAACCGGAGAACCCAACAAAAAGGCATGGAAATGAGTGTAAGTTACAGTCGACTATGGATGCAAGCTCTGGCATTGCGGCTCGAAACAACAATCAAACCAGTTCCAAACCGCGCTCTAACCGACTCGGACAGAGTTACGCATCGAAAATCACGAAAACACACAGCTCAGCTGCATGAGTTATTTTGGGTGAAAGTTTACAGCTGTTACACCTTTAGCCTAGGCTCGAACATAGAACGTCAAATCACTAACTTCCCACTCGCCCCTTCCCATTTTACCTGTGCATCATCTTTTAAAGGCGACTATGCTAGCGCGCGTCTCCTTTTATCCCACACTCCTCTACAATGTGCTTATGGAGAAAGCTTCGGCAAGGAATTGGTACGATCGCATCGATGAGAACGTTATACTTGGCGCTCTGCCCTTCCGTAGCCAGGCAAATGACGTAAGTAAAACCTATTTAAGGATATATAATTTTGATTGCATTCCTTAATTTATATTTTTCATTCAATTAAATTGATTATTACTTCTCTAATTTTCTGGTAAAAAGTTGATTGAAAAGGAAAACATGAAGGCCGTTGTCTCAATGAACGAAGACTACGAGCTGACAGCTTTTTCCAATGACGCGCCCAAATGGAGGGCTCTTGGCATTGAGTTCCTGCAACTGGCTACCACAGATATATTTGAATCACCCAACCAGGAGAAACTCTATCGAGGTGTGGAGTTCATCAATCGGTTCTTGCCATTGTCCAAACGCATTGTTGGATTAAACTCAACGAGAGAACCCGAAAATGTTGGTTCCGTTTATGTTCATTGCAAGGCTGGGCGAACACGTAGCGCCACCTTAGTAGGCTGCTATTTAATGATGGTAAGTTAAGTAGAGCCCATATGAATAGTCAATAATGAGAATACAAAAATGCTATCATATCTATCTCAGCTCTTTAGATAACCTTTCTCTCCAATTGCCGATATAATCCACTTTCTACTTTATTTTTAGAAAAACGGCTGGACGCCGGACCAGGCCGTGGAGCACATGCGTCAATGTCGCCCCCATATCTTACTTCATACCAAACAATGGGATGCGCTAAGAATATTCTATGCAAATAACGTGGAGGCCAAGTCGTGACCCGTGACTTTGCCATAGAAATATTTTATTGTTTATTACATACGTACGTAACACAAAAGGTGCCTGTTTCTATTTTAAATACCGTTACCAAAACTATTTAAGTGCTGTTTACGTGTAGTATAATGAAACTTTGAATACATTTTTAAACCTCCAAACATTTCGTTTTTAATATATTGTTATTGCCTATCAGGAAGTCGGGTCAAATCTACCATATTTTTTACACAACGAATTCAGAATAAATAAAAAAGTAGTCAGACTACTTCTTGGGGGCACCCTTAGCGGGAGGAAGAACCTCCTTGGGAGCTTCGCTGGAACCAATGGCCCAGAAGCGCTTAATACCATTCGCCAAGCCGACGTCGTTTTTGATGATATAAAATAGACCTCCCAGACAGGCAATAGACATCAGGATGAGGGAATAGTGTGCAACCTTTGGCAGAATCTTGCCGACAACAGATGGACGCAAGTAGTCTACAACCATGGCTTCCACTCCCCTAAAAGAATGAGAATGGTTAGTAATTGATGTGTTTCTTAATACTCTCTGTCTTTGTCTTACCAATGTGTGTGAATAACCACTGAGATGGCCAGAAGAGCGTCCAGCACCTGGGAGGGGGCAAGGAAAGCTGCAGGGATAACGGCCAACAAACCAACAGAAACGAGACGTTCAATAGTCCACAATCCTGTGTGATTAGAACCTTCTGCAGCCATTCTTGGCGCACTCACGGCAATGTTGCGCATAGCAATTGGCTGAAATGTATAATCACACATCAGCTGTTTTCTAGATGAGACCCCATGGTAATTACGCTAATTGGACGTACCGCAATTTTGGGTGCAAGTGCCAAGGGCTTAACCAATGCCTGACGTTGTGCATTTGCAACAATTGTAGAATAGGCCTTCAGTGGAGTGAGGCGCACCGACTTGATGAGATTTGCAGCTGTCGGCAAACGAAGCGATTAGGTTATATAATAACGGCTTTAAAGGGCTTGTGATGCAGTTGGGTTGCCACAATTATTCGACACCTACCATTGCCGCGAGTAGCGCCACGGAGTACCAAAGTAGACAACATTATTTATATTTTGAAAAAGTTAATTTTGTACAAAATATAAATACGCTTGTTATTTGCCTTAAAAGCCAACTAGAAAACCTAAAACTTTGCAACACTGAAAACAATGTTGAATAAAATGTATCGTTCTTTTTTATCTATTATCGGTTCCGCCCAATCACATTCGATATCGACAATTCGAATTTCTGTAGATATAAAAAACAGATTTCATTTTAATGTATTTATTAAGCATTATAAATCGTTTGTACAAAACATTTGAGATTCGATTATGGACGGAAATCGGAATGTAGATTTCGAAGTAGTAAAACCTCGCATGAATATGTATACTTTTTACTTATTAACTAAATGGTTGCAAATTTGTTGTTGAGAATTTCGTTGTTGCACTGCATTTTAAAGGCACTCGGTTGTTTTTGTAAAGACACTAAACGGCGCGGATATGATATTAAAAACGTTAAAACTTGTCTTTTAAAAAAGGTTATGCGAATAGATTTCTAGCTAGCAAATATACTGCACCAATGACACAAGCGACCTGAGTAGGAAGGGACAAAGCTATGTGATCGGCTCCAGCTCTAGAGAAGTCCCAGTTAAAGACTATATTGGATGCATCGGCAGGTCTCCATGGGTTTAAGCCGTCATCAAAATACATTGGACAATCATCACGTTCACGTTCGTACTCGATGGCGTCGATGGCGACTGCTGCGCCCTCCGAATGATTCCATGAAGTCACATCTTGGTTAAGCTTACAGAAGGCGCCCACCGCTTGGGACATGAGGACTCGGTTCAGATCTGCACGTTGGTAAACCCAGCAACGGTATTTCGATAGCGGATCAAGATCATCATAAGTAATAAGGTAGGATTTAAGATTTTCCTTCCAGAAACCAATACACTTCATACGGTAATCGGGGTCACTGTAGATATCTACAGGTCGACCCAAATGATCCACAGACAAGCAATAGTTCTCATCCACGGCTAATTCCTTTTGATCTGTATCACAAACGGAAAGATCTGATATGTTTTGCTTGCAGTGAATATCTGGACGTGGACTCAGCGTAACACCACCAAGAATTCTGAAAACATTGGTATATTAAATTAAAGCCAAAAATTAAATAAACGTAACTTCTTACCTTGTCCTGAAGGGATGTTCTCCTTTTTGTGTGAAGTTAAACTTTCCAGCTACTGGACAACGTACTGGCACTGGATTTCTGGCTAAGAACAAGTCATATTTCCATGCCTCAGCATTCGGAAACTGTACCCAAGAGCAGACCGTACTGAAGTCGTCCTTGATGACAGCCAATCCCTTGCGATAGCGAATGATATTATGATGTCTGGGCATGAAGTCAAAGCACACATAATCCTTTTGGCAACCATCGACGGTGAGACGCGCCATCATGACTCGATTGCCACGACGTTCGCGACACACGTAAATTGTTTTACGGTATCGGGCCTTATCGGGATAATATGTCTCATTGATGTGCGTCTCACTGATCGAAACATCGGCATCAATATTGGCAGTGTTCACCCATTCGCCCGAGAAATTCTGGGGCAGCGTACAGCCAGGCTCCACAAATTCGGCCTTAACTGGAGTTAACTTAAGACGTTCAGGTGAATTTTCGGGTGACCTAAGTGTATTACACTCGGCAGTAATGGACACACCCACATAAAGATCATCATCACGATTCTTGAGGAAGCAACGATATTTCTCATCCTTACGCGACTCCTTTGTATTGGCCACAGCGAAGTAATGATTCTTTCCCACAAACCAATCACCCAGGCAACTGAACTCTACAGTTCCGCTAAAGGTGCCCTCCATGCCCTCGCATTTCTGATAAGTTATGTTGAACTTCTGATTCTGTATCAGAAACTGTGTGCCCGCAGTCTGACAAGATTGGATTCGTGCATCAGGCTTATTGCACACACCCGTAAAGCGGAAACGATTCTAAAAACAAAAATTGATTTTAATTAATTAAAGTAATTAAATGGCTTATTAATAAAATAAACTTGCCTGATATGTGAAATGCCACACACCCTCAAGGGAAGAGCGACAATTGATTGGCACAAAGTTCTCATTGAATAATGTGATTAGCTGTTGGTCATCTTTAATACCCTTGCATACGTTCTTTACGCTAGGTTCCTCACCAGGAGGCAAACTGACGCACGGACCCTCAAACTTTTCAAAGATATTCAGTGTTCGTATTACCGTTCGAACGCAATGATAGCAGTTCTCGGATCTCTCCTTGAATACAAACGAATATTCATCCCCATGGTGTCTCGCATAGTTTATGCAGTAGCCACGCCTCGACATGGACGTCGCATCAATGACAGTCTGGGTGGGCAGGCCGACCTCCCAGGAAAACCAAGAACCTTGCAGTATTTTGGGTATAATGCAATTGCTCTGCTCAATCTGGTTAAATTGTGCAAGCGCTGCAATAAAATTGTATTTCAAATATTATTAGCCGAAATTATGAAGTTCTCAATGAATCACATTGAGCCTCACTTTGAGGCTTGGGTGTGGCTTGAATTGAAGTCGGGGTACAAACCTGCGCTTGAGACGCCTAAAAGGCAGATTAATCTTAAATATATGTGCATTTTAAGATTCTATTACTTGAGCTCTACTAATAAAGCATTATTTTAATGACACACAACAATTAAGCAGTTGGAATTAAGACGAACACAATTTAAGCTAAGTCAACATACGCAACAAACAAATTTACCAAATGCAACGCGAGATTTTCAGCACTGAACTAATAATACTTTGCAACACTGCGATGAATTTAACTAACTACAATCGATTGGTCGTGTGGTAAGTATTCAAATTCAAAATGTGCGCAATTTGTTCAACACTGCACATCTTTTCTACAACTACATTTAAGAATTCAAAGATCTTTTTTTTTTAAGAACAAAATACAATTACATCAGACACATTTGAATGGCAGACTTCAATACTCAGATTAAAGTTACTCTTAACCGCATTATGTGTTGTAATTAAAATGTCTGGCTGATTACAGAAATCACTACATAGCAACAACATTGTAAGCAAGAAGGAATACGATGCTGTCTGGCGAGTCTAATAAAAACAACGCCGACTCAGACGACTATCTCCCGCTTCATTCCAATTCTCGCGGGCCCAACGACCCGTACACCCCCACATTTTCAGAGTATCAACAACACAAGTCTGCCAAAAGGAATGAACTTTCAACGTTTTCGTCATCTTCGCAACACAATTTGTTCGCGCTGCTAATAAAGATAAAAAAATATATTTATGAATGAATCACATGCACATCGAAGGAGTCCCTAGTTGAAAAGAATGTGCCTTAGGAATCTGACTACGATTGAACTTTGGAGCTTATTTAACGCTCTAGAAATATGGCCTGTTGTTGATAAGTGCCAAGTATAGTCTAGGTACACACTTTCGAGTACGGATCGCGTCGTGCTTATCAATAGGAGGTAAAGGTTAATCCGTGACGAGCCCGATGTCCAGTAGTATGTCTATGGAGCGCTGCTTGCAAATTCGGCGTAGTCTTAATTCTCAGCTCGTTTAAAAGGGACGTGCGCTCTTGCATTGAATACAATATTTTAAATTATTCAATACGCGAATCTAGCATCAAATGGGTTAGTTATCAGCATTGCAAGTGCAAGCCTTTAAGGTATTTAATCATTTTATATCCCACTAAAGGAGTTGCAACCATGAACAGTGGGCTGCATTTGGAGGCCATCGATCGCATCACATCGATTCCTTTGGTGGAATCGAGTGTCAAACGCGTTGAGAACATCTACGACAAAGTGAAGAACAACAATCGACTCTTCAGCTGGTACTTCGAGACAGCGGAGGCCACAATCTCAGCTGCCTATGAAACAGTCCAGCCAGCTGTCAAACTGTTCGAGTTGCCCATCAAACGGTTGGACAATGTGATGTGCAAGAGTCTCGACATTCTGGAGCAGCGCATACCTTTGGTCTATCTGCCACCCGAGATGGTAAGTTAAACCACGGTTGCTATTGGCGCCAATGTGGTATTAGATTCGCTGACGTAGGCCATCATTTTGTGCTTAAAGATGTATTGGAATACCAAGGAATATATGTCGGATCACCTAGTGCGACCGGTGCTTAAGCGTGCGGATTCAGTGAAGCAAATTGGGAACGCGGTGCTCGAGAGTCAACTCACCACATACGCGGCGGATCGCATTGATGGTGCCTTCACAGCTGGCGACAAATTCGTGGACAAATATTTGGTTCCCATTCGAATTGGCCAAGATCAGACAGACGGTGAGTGGCAGAAATGTATTACCACAAAATGTATGGGGGTGAAGTGTCAGGCAGCAATGTCACGGCATGCTCTATTTATATACCCTGTCGTCAGCCTCGCTGAGTGGCGTCCTACTATACACCGCCGTTAAGGTTATCGCATTCAAATTTAAAGTCCCGCCTAATCATTCACAAAACAAGTCGTGAGATAAGAGACATTTTTTGTTCACGAGATCGAATAAAGACTAATAATTTATAATAAAATTCTATCTCCCTCCAGCACCACATGATGATGATAACGAGCCGGCGGTCGCAGCGCCGGGCGAGAGGGGCGCAATTAAGGCGATTCATCACGGTCAACGCTTTTCCCGCAAGCTCAAGCGGAGACTGACACAAAGAACTCTCCTGGAGGCGCGGGCACTGAAGAAACAGAGCAAAGAGGCAATCCATGTGCTCATTTATGCCGCTGAATTGGTAAGCACAAAAGTTCTCCTATATAACTAATAGTGACTTTATTATCTTAATCGTATTGCATTCCCATAGATTGCAACAGATCCCAAGCAGGCTGTGCAAAGGGCCAAGGAGTTGTGGGGATATCTGAGTGCCGACGAGCCGGAGAATCAGGCCAGACCCGTGACTCTAGAGCAATTGATAGTGCTGCTCACAAGAGAGTCGGCCAGGCGAGTCGTGCACCTGGTAAACTTTAGCGCAAATGTTGCCTCCAATTTACCCAAGTAAGTAGAGAGTATAGCTAGCAAACAAATGTGTACTTTACAATTTATAATCTAATTTCCTTCTATAGAAACTTGGCACACACCACCACTGAGGTCGTTCACCATATAATATACATGAATAACCGCATTATTACCATTACTCGCTTGGATAAGGTCAAGAATATATCCAAGGAGGAGGCCGAATCTCTGCTTAAACGTATGATCACCTTCTATGGCAACCTGCAAGTGCTGACCAATGGATATTTGGTAAAATTTGAAGAGTATTCATAATCTTTCATGACTAAACTTTTAAATTAATTATTATAGGAACGCGTTGCGAGCTTCCTATCTGGACGGATTGAAGCCGAAAAGGTGACGGGTAGCGATAGCAGTGCCATGAACAGATCCTCAAGGAGACGACAGGATGCGAATCATTTCTCGCCCGCTCATAATAATATAAATGGAGTCTATTGAGAAATCGAGTTTTTTATTGCTGTCGTATTTTTGTTTCTAATCATAGAGTTTTGTTTCTGCTTGCAATTTCGTACTAATTAAACAATTTACAGTTTTATTCGTATTAGCTTTTGCAAGAATATCGTTTATGTACATTATGAATATACTATATACATATATCTGATATCGAATATTGAGTTCACTTAAATAAATGTTCTTTATAGTATTGTAATTCAGATATACTTTCTCTAATGTCCTCCAAGCTGCGGTGAGCAAATGTCTTTTTGGGTGCTGCATCTAAAACATCGGGATTCCATCTCTTGGCCAGCTCTTTTATGGTTGAAACATCGATGATACGATAGTGCAAATATTCATCAACTGATGGAAAGTATTTTCGAATAAACATACGATCCATATATATTGTGTTGCCGGCTAATGGGCATTGTCGTTCCGGAATATTTTCCTTAAGGAATGACAATATAATCCCCTCTGCCTGATTAGGCTTCACATTGGACTCTTTACATCTGTCGATCAGTCCGGATTCATTGTGATGTTTTATGCACCATTCGTTCATGTTTTGATACACATCTGCTGGATAATTTATTGCAAAACAAAGCTCTTTCGACTTGATCTTTAGCTGCTTATCGGTTACAATACAAGACACCTCTAGTATTTTATCTTTTTCAACTTCCAGTCCGGTCATCTCCAAATCCATCCACACAATGTCGGATTGATCGACAGAACTTTGAGTTGTGCTCATATTCTTCACTTTACTATTACAATATGCTGGAACAAGATTACTTTGAGATCGTACAACTCTGCTTAACAAGGAACTCAGTCGATATAATTCAGAAATCATTTATTCAAATTGATTTTGAAAGTCTTTCTTGAGTGTTGAGGATAAACTCGTGTGACTGCAACTATTAGGGTGACCGAATTACAACAGAGACATCATATGTTAGTGTTTCATTCCACTGTTACATATTTCAAGGGACCTTTTTTATAGCGAGGGGGGATATTCTGTTATTCTGTAAAAAGTCGATTTATTTGTTAAGTATAAAAAACCAATTTATTACTTATAATACTTGAAAAACTATTTACAAAGTAAAAAAATACGCATATTGATTTCACTACAGTTTTCGCGTAGTTTCCAACCCTCTAGTTGCATCATTTACCAACACTAGCGACATTTTATGCGTTTTCGACAAAAAGAAAAGGAAAATTGTAAAGAAATAGTCGCAACGTAACTAAAACAAAAACAGAAAATGGCATCTTCAACGTTAAGGGACCAGCCTGGTACTTCGAAGGAATCATTTGAAGACTTTTATACTGAAGTAAGTTTATCGAGAGTAGCAATGCCGTGTCAGCGTCAAAGCACCTTGGCTACGGCAAAGGCGCCTGAAAAAAAAGAAAACATTTGCCTATAATTTTACAAAATAAATAAACGATTTTGTGACTATTTTCGCAGGTGAAAGAAATTGAAAAACGCGATTCAGTACTAACTCCTACTCAACAAATTGATCGTTTACTTCGTCCAGGTTCCACATACTTCAATCTTAATCCCTTCGAGGTGCTGCAGATTGAGCCAGAGGTCGAGGTGGCCGAAATAAAAAAACGATACCGCACCCTCTCCATACTAGTGCATCCGGACAAGAACCATGACAACCAGGAACGCGCCCAAATGGCATTCGATATCGTTGCCCGATCATGGAAAATATTGGAAAACGATCTCACACGCAAGAAGTGCCTGGAAGTCTACGAAGAGGCAAAGGGACGAACAGATCATATGGTAAGGTTACTGCACTATTTCTAGAGTTCTATCGAGAAAGTAAAACTCCCTCTTACTTCCTAGATTGCCGAAAAGCGTAAAAAGCTCAAAAAGGAGGGTAGATCCTTTGAACCCATTCCTGAGGATGATCCTGCTAAATATAAACATGCCATATATGTTATGGTCATGAAACTGTTTGCCGACATGGAGAGACGGCGACAAAAACTCGACCAACGTGACCAGGAGGAACGCAAGAGAAAGCGGGAAACCGAAATCGAGGAAGAGGAGCGCGTCAAGGCAGATCGCGAGTGGCAGCAAAACTTTGAGGAATCTCGCCAGAGTCGTGTGAACAGCTGGCACGACTTCCAGTCCGGCGCTGGCAAATCCAAAAAGACTAAAAAACAAAAACACATGACCGGCATGATGGTGCCGCCAAAGTTCAAGCCAGAGACACGATGAAATCCGCCAGTCGTTCCGTCGCGTTGTTTTACATATATATATTACTACATATTTTTACATTTTTATAAGTATCCTTTGAAATTTTAATTGACATGAGATGACATGATGCATAATTTGTAGACGTAAGAAACCAACTTTGTTTTTCATTCACACATAGGCTTAGAGCCAGAGCCACCCTAGAGTTCTGTATACAAACTGGCTGTGAATACGATATCACGCTTTATGGCCTCGGAGGCCTCTTCCATTTTAGACTGCAGGCCAGGATTTCCAATTCGAATTGCTGCAGTTTTCACATCTCGCAGTGTTTCGTCCAGCTGCTGAATGCAACGCACAATGATACCTTCCTGTACCTCGGTTAGCTTCATGATCTCAGCAAAAGGCTGTCAAAGACGATGCAGATGTTAATGTGGTGACAATGTTTGGATTATCCCGCGCACACTCACCTTATTCTTGGCCCACTCAAAGACAACCTCAAGTAGTCCAAAGTTGAGATTGTTCTCTGCCTGAATTCCCGCTTGACATCGTTGTTCCTCTGCCAAAATCGTATCATTGATTTGCTCAAATGCTGCCACGCATTCCTTCAGCTGATCAGGTATGACGGGCTGGCCTTGAATCTTGGCCTGAAACACCAGGCCCGACAACAGGGCAGCAATCTCTGCCGGCTCTAGGTCATTGAACATGTTGCAGAATATTAGTTCGGTAATCAGCAGCTCATTCTGACCCATCTCGCAGGCGACCTTGCCCTTTAGGGTAACCTCATTGAGATCATCGATGTAATTCAAGGCTCGCAACACCTGAAGCTTGTTGCAGTAGTCCGGATACAATGACAGATTCTTGGCAGAGTTCTTGAAACGCAGTTCTTCGATGTGTATCTCCAATACGCGTCTCTCGTACACCTTGGTGAACTCTTGCTCAAACCCAGCAATATTCGTGCGTGGCAAGACATCACCCACTTGGCGCAGTAAGTGCTCGACATAGGTCAACATGGCCACTTCATTTTCAGCATTCACATTGATCTCCTTGGCCATGTTGATGTACTTGATCACATCCGGATTGCCATTGTATGCATCATTCAATTGATGCAGTTCGGAAACCGCTTTGATGACTGTCGCACCGGGCGGCGCATCCTTGAACCGTTCCAACTGCCTCTGTTCCCAGTTGCGTATAATAACATCGGCATCAACCTTAATGGTCGACTTGGTAATGTTTACTATATCCGACGCTTTGATGTCCAGCACTGTATGACCGCCAATGCCTTCTGGATGGAAGAACTTGTGCTGTGGCGTCAGCGAGAGTATTTTGTAATAGAGTTCTCCACGATTTGTCACAGTGTCGCTTTCATTGCTCTTGAACTGATGGTCCAGCACTAGAACCTTGTAGACAGTGTCCTTGCCCATGACCGACTTGACATTCAGCAGAATAGCCAACTTATTATAATGTTTACCATGTGTGATTATAATAATGCGTCCGACCTTTAGCTCCTTTTGGATCTTCGCTTGGGTTGTTATGAATTTCTAAAATGCAAGATGGGAAATGATTAATGGATTATGATCGGGGATTTCCCTTTCCAAATGCGTTACCATAATGCGATGCTTTTCTTTCCAATACTCCACGGATTTATCGTAGAAATAGATTAGTGGCTCCAGATGCTCACCCAGCGTGGGCAGCATGGAGAACTTGTCTTCGGCCAAACGCAACAGCTTCTGCTGTGTGGGTAGCTGCAGCTTTTGCTTGAACTCCTTGAAACTGAACTGCATAATGTCCTCCACCTTGATGCTCTCGATGCGCAGGCACGTCAGGATGACGGCGTAACGAAGAATGAACTGAGATTGAAGCTTCTCAGGCAAGCCAAGTATCATGGGACGCAGCTCCATGGAGGGCGGCACACTTGACTTGCACATCAGGATGACAGTGCCGTTCTCGTCATGACCACGACGACCGGCTCGTCCAGCCATCTGAATGTATTCACCCGGCTTGAGGTTGCGCATCTCGCTGCCATCGAACTTTTTGTGCGAGTCAAAGATAACCGTACGGGCGGGCATGTTGACGCCCATAGCGAAGGTTTCCGTGGCAAAGAGCAACTTGACAAGGCCATTTTGAAAGAGCATCTCCACAATCTCCTTGAGAATGGGCAAAATACCGCTGTGATGGACGCCAATGCCACGCTCCAGTGCATCCTTGAGTGCCAGAACTTGTGGTATGGTGCGATCGGGTGGCTTCAATTTGGCCAAGCACTGCAGGAAGAACTTCTGGACAGCTCCCTTTTCCTGTGCCGTATTAAGATCTGCTGACTGCAGTGCAGCGACATTGGCATCGCATCTGTTGCGCGATAAAGTGAACGCCACAACGGGCATCTTGTTGTTGCGCTTGAGAAAATCGATCAATCCAATCCAGGTGTATCTATCCTGAGTGCTGCTCACATAGTTCTTCGGCCCGCTGCCGCCAGTCTTTGATTTTGACTGCATCTCCTTCTTCCGCTCAACGGCCTTCTCGTAGTTGCCCTGCAAATATCTGCCCTGGGCATCCACCAGCAGGAACATGTCGTCACGACTCTTTCCACCCGCACCTGTGTAGAGGTAGTGCATCAATGGCACTGGACGCTTCAGTGTGCTTATCACATACACCTTGCGCTTCTTTGTGCTGCCCACCCAATCGGCCAGCTCCATTGTATTGGGCACAGTGGCGCTCAGCATTATAATGCTGACATGATCGGGCAACAGTATGATGACCTCCTCCCAGACATGTCCACGCTCTGGATTATTGATGTAGTGCACCTCATCGAAGATGACGTACTCCAAATCGCGAGTAATATCACTGCCGCAATAGAGCATGGAGCGCAAGATTTCCGTGGTCATGATAAGGCAAGAGGCGGTGGGTTCGATCTGGAGATCGCCAGTTATGAGACCCACATCCTTGAATGTTTTGCGAAAGTCACGATACTTCTGATTGGACAACGCCTTGATGGGTGACGTGTAGATGGTGCGTGTGAGGTCCCGCTTGGACAGCGCAATGGCATACTCGGCCACGACAGTCTTGCCGGCCGATGTGTGCGCCGCCACAAACACATACTGGCGCTGCTCCAGCTTGAGTATGGCTTGCTTTTGGAACACATCCAGCTCAAAGGGAAACTCCATGGCCGGGCAGGGTATTTGCTCCTTGAAGTCTGTTATCGGCTGACTGATGTCTACCATTTCGGCCCAGTCGCTATTGAAGGATTTTGTTGTGGTCGATATATTCAGAACCGGTTTGAGATCAGCTTTCATAATCTCATCATCTACGTCCTGGAATTCAGACGGAAATCGTAGATCATGGTGTGGTGCATTTGCATTTGCCGACTCGCAATCGCTGCGTGTCAACTGCATCCACTTTTGCACATCCAGGTCTTGCTCCAAGTTCTCGAGAAGATCAATATTGGTTGCTGTTGCTGCCGCTGTTGCTGCAGTCTGTGATTTCTCAGCATTTGTTGTGCTCTGTGTAAAGTCATGACCACTGGAAAATCCAGGCGGAATAGTTCGCAGTTTGCTGCCCAATTCAAAGTTGTCTACCTCCAGATTTGCTATTTCAGCGGGCTGCGCAGCAGAGTCTAAGCCACCCGGCCAGAAGGGAAAGTTCATGTGGGAACCGCGTGTAACTTCCTCCAGCAGGCCCGGTTCGCGTTGCATTGACATGGAATTGAAGGCATTGGCGCCCACATCCTCCATGTCTACCTCGACGAACTCCAGTATCTCACCCGTCATGAAATCTCGACGTGGAATCAATTTCGTACTGCTCGGACATTTTGGAATGTCCAATAGGCGCATTTCATTGAATTTACGCGGCAGCACATCGGGCAGCGGATCGTGAATTGATATATCCGGATTAAGTATATAATCCCGCAGTTTCTCATAATTATCCTCCCCGCGAATGGCGCTCATTCTGCCGGTTGGCTTCTTTAGTTGTTTAGTATTTACACAAAGTGAGAATTGGGAGAATGAGCAACACTAAAAAGTCCCATATGTATGAATATTTGGTATTTGCAGTGTGACCATGTAGGAAAAACATTAAATAAACCAGTTTTGTGGAATGACACTTAAAGGGGAAATTTATGCATAAGCATTCAAATTTGCGAGGGAATTTTTTCTTTAATTGCTAATTATATTGAAAAAAATCATTTAAATAAATAATATTATATATAATATATATATTATTATATAAAATATTTAAATATTATCTTTTATTTGGCTCATATTTCATTCCCAAAAACTGATCTATCTAAATAAAACACCGGACTAGCCAATATTTTTCTCATCAACCGCAAGTCGAGAGAGTAGAAAAATGTACAGATGTATTTGTGAGTAAGTGACGATGACTTACACTACTGCAAATTCGTGCTCAGCATTTATATACATATACATATATATATACATACATATGATAAGTGTTTGTGTAAACAACCTGTTGAGCTAAAGAGTATAATAAATTTTGTATTTGTATTGGTGTGTTTGTTTTGGAAATGGCAAATTGAAATTTGAATTTTAGAAAATGTATATTTGATAAATAGGGATACCCTATTATTTTAAAATATGTTTGATTTTACAATGGACACCCTGTAGCAGTCATTTTACAGTTTCAGACTTGTTTTGTACCGCACGTGGCCGCGTTCATCGCCCCACACTCTCCGCCAACAAATATAATTGCTCTTATCTTCGTTGAACTAACAAATTTCGTATACTGCCTTGTTTCCAAGGTATTCAAATGTGGAACAGCCGAACAGGTCTGTAGACAAACAACTAAGCTGATAGTCAGCTAGTGGAAAATTACTGGGATTGAAATAAATGAAAAAAATTCCACGTTTAAGTTGCTGAAGGCTGTGCGCGTTGTCAAAGTCAAACATAGGTCATCTGACTTTATTGCATGCACTTAAATAGTAGAAATAGTTGTCGATTTTGTATTATTTCGATTTATATTTATTTCGGTTGATCCTTAATTTAGTGTCCTCAAGGGAAGCACTATAACCATCCTCGTCGGCAGTCTGTTTATGTCTGAATCTCACATTCTCTACATTGAGGTGGAGAAGCAGTGTGAACTCACACACATTACTCGCGAGAGAGACAACCATTGCATTAGTATGCGAATCATTAACAAAACTCACCAATACAAAGACAATACCCGATGCTCTCTTTCCCTAGTTCGGCCAGGTCAGTCAATTCGTCTGCGATCGTAGAGAGAGAGACCTGTGTGTATTGGTGAGAGCAGTTCCCTCTCTCACCCACACAGGCAGACTTGGCGTTGCTCTCTTGAGAACGATTGTATTACCATTACCAATACTATCACAGAAATTGTTGCGCTCTTTTAACTTAGATTTCTCTGTTTATATTTAGTTATTGAGAGCTTTTAACAGCTGTTCCAGCCGATTTTCATTGCACCCTGGAATAAATATACGCGAATTGCATTTCATATAACATTTCTATTGTTTATTCTAATCAAGTAAAGTCTCTGTTCCAATTTAAATAAAATACCAAACATTATGGAAAGTAAAAAACATTTATTTCAATAAAGAGAATTGATTTACAAGTGGATTTCATATTTATTTCTCGGCTTTCTTGCGGAATATTTCAACCTTCAGCGGATGACAGTTCTCATCGGGCACCTCGGCGCCCACAGGAATCGAGACATCTCCCTGGGGACAGGCACTGAGAGCCACCAGTAAATTCATATCGGCAATAAATTCGATAAAGTCGCCCTTCCGTGCAGGACTCGGTTTACAGAAGTACTGATCCGTATCCTTGGTAATGCCCGTGCACATGAATATGTTCCACACATCATGCACATCCTCCTCCTTCATGCCACGCTCCTCAACAACAGCCTTGACCAGTGAGCTGTGGCAGCTGCCCACGCGCTTCTTGCCCGTTATGAGCTTGTAGGTGTAATCGTCACAACGTGTCCCGATCACATCGTGCAGGGCACCGCCATCCTCATCGATGCCATACGTGGCCAACGTATCGAATACAAAAGTGGCCATGGGACGCAAATAGGGCAGGCAGCTCCAGAGTCTGTCGTACACTTTCAGATGAGCCGAGTGCAGTTGACGCGTCTTGCCCGAGTAGAAACGTTCCTGTCGATTCTCCAGATTCCAGAAATTCAAATCACCCACCTGGGATCCCTCATGCACCGTAATGCGACACAGATCACCCGATTGTAGGGTCCAGGTGCGTGCCTCACGCTTCGGTACCACTAGAGTCTCCACAACATCGCCGGTCAGAGCACTGAATCGCTTATCCTGCTCAAAAGGATAATAAATAAATATAGTAATGGGTATATGACTTCCGGAACTACAGATTCAGTCGTACATCGTATTCCTGCTTGGAGACAACTGCCGCTGCCGGCTTGTCATAGCAAATGATCGGATCGTGCTTGGCAAATACGCGCGGCTTGTGATCGCGCCCGCACCAGGAAGTTGGCGTAGATTCGGTCATTTTAGCAAAGGTATTACGGCGTAGATATGATATGCTAATTTAGAAATACACTCCCGTAATATTAGTTGAAGAGGTCTCAGAAGAGAACACTGAACTGTGTGTTTCAAAAGACAGTCAACGACTAATCGCAGTAGCCCAGCAAGCTGCACTTCAATGCCGGCAGTAACAAGTGCGACCCCTATCGGCTCTGTCGAGAGCTTTATTTCCACTTTTATCGATAGTTCGATCATCGTCGCAGATCATCGCTGCAAAGCTCTTAATTCAATTCAAGTGCGATTGTTTATTTTACATACATAGGTCAAAGAAATTGCAATTTTATTGTTTCTCAAGCTAACTGGAGGATAAAATTCTAAACATTTGAGCAATATAAATCATAAACAAATTAACAATATTAATATTGAAATAAACTAAAGTTTGCGTTTGTAACAAAGCGCGTTGCCTACACTTTACATACTTATATATTCTCTATACTTCGTTAACTTGCTAGTGTTTACACGGATTACAGTTAGTTCCGCACACACATATAATAATTATATAACTAAACTACACATAAATCATTTACCCTGCTTAGTTTTCTAATTGTCGTTATGGTTCTTTGTATTTAATTACTTCAAGTTTGCATTATCATCGGCATAGATGCATCCTCGGCAAATGGCGGCTGTTTGTCGATCTTGTTCATTAGTTCATCGAGTAGATTGTTAAGCTCTTTGGTAGCAAACTCCTGAGGCATTGGCAGGCGATCTAGGGACATTTTCAATACGACACATGGTTCTAGTTCGGATGAAACAATGCACATGCCATGCACCAGACAGCTCAATCGATTCGAGATCTCACTCTGGCACAGGCGATGCTTGGAAGTGGGACAGGGCAGCAGACTGATGCGCGAGCAAATCTCACTCAGCTGCGGACGCAGACTCTCCCAGCGAGCATGTATGTCGGTCAAGCTGCTAACATTATGGATCTGTTTGAACTTTGCATTAATATCGATAAAGTCCAAGAATATCTGTCCCTGGTTCGTCCAATTTGGCACTTTCACATTGCTACTGCCGTCCGCACACTCGAACTGGCTAAGAAGGTTGTACAAATACTCCAGTTTATCTGCAAGATAAAACACAAATTGAATATACATACATATATGTTATATATTATTCTTTACTCACTGTTTATAATGGCGTCTGGTGCAATGTACTGGAAGATTATCTCATGGGCGAGCACCCAGTGCTTTGCCTTCAGCAGATACTTGGCCTGCAAATGACGCTGACCCATAGCGCCTGCCCTGAGTGCCTTAGCATAGTCCACCCAAGACTCTGGGATGCCCAACTTTTGGATAACAAACTCTTCTTCAGCGTTGAGTGCCACTTGCTCGGATACGGAAACATGACGCTGCAGGGTGGACTGTACAGCACGCTCTCGCTGATTGCGATCCTTGATGAACAACTGCACAAAGATCGCCCATTGCCAGAGCCCTTGGTTCTCCAGTTGACTGGCGAAGTCAACGTTGAATTGTGCTTCGGCCAATGGAGCGCAATGATTATAACCCAGCGCCTTCAATGTTTGCAACAGCATCCAGCTGCGAATCAAGATACAATTTGAATTAGAACTAGAGAATAAAGGTTGAATAGGGTTTTTTACTCACCTCAGACGGAAGTCCATGGGATCGGAGGTGTGTGTAATCGAATTCAATGTTTGTTCCAGGGAATGTATACGCTTCGAGTAGAGCTGCAGCAAATGGTAGCGTAGATCGTAGACGGGATGCTGACTGACGTAGGGAGTCCCCTTGTAGTTGGGCTTTGGTGCCTCAGCGTAACATTCATCTGCCTGGAACGCCTTATCATATTCAAGTACTGCATCAGTTATGGACGAGGTCGGGGCGGTAAAGTACCAAAGCTGCAATGCCACCACAGTTAACCAGTTGCTATCCTCCAATAAATTAATGGGGCCTTGTGAGGATTGCATCAGAGGCACACCCGCTGCCAACATGAACATCTTGAGCCGCTCAAGGCTTATGTACTTGTCCGATTTACTTTGCTGCCAAGCAAAAAGCTGTTCCTCCATCAACATACGGACAACTGCACCAGAGCTGAGCTGCGATAGAATCAATGCCAAATTGGCATCGTCGTAATTGAATGCCAACTCGCAGGCTTCGGTTACTCGATGACAGTAGAGAAGGTCGAGCATGTGATCCAGATAACCATTGCTGCTGATGTTCTTCGATAGCAAATCCTTGCTGATGAGTGTATTCTCCAACCACTCGGAGAGTAAATTCCTACGACACATGACAACAAAGTGCGAGCTACTATCGTGTCCGCTCAACTCTTCATGGTCGCCCCACAGTGCAAATAGGAGTGACCAAACAGATACTCCATAGGTTGCCATTTTGCTGGTGTTGCTCAACCTAAGAGCCTCGCTCAGATGCTTGGCAATCAATTGAGGGCCAGCATCCGATTGCAGACTCGGACAGTCGCTTCCCTCCACCTGGTTCGAAATACTGTACTGTAGCTGCACCTCCAGATGTGGCACAATACTGTCAGAGAAGTGCTCGTAAAAATTGACAGTATTAAACTGCAAAAGTTGCAGTAGGTTGGGCGAGAAATCGTTCGAGGCACGAGGCTCAAATACGAGTGCCGAAGCTGAGGCATTGTCACCTAAAGAAAGGGAAAGTAACAATTAATTGATGAAGATTCTATGTCGAATTATAAAGATTGCTTACTCTCTCGCAGACTGCGCAGATTGTTAAACGAGTTGGGCACCATCAGAGTGTTCTGTGGTCCAAAGCTCAGCTTAAAGCTGCGTCCCTTATAGAAGCCCAAATCGGCTATCCAGTGCTCATAGTTGCCTTGCGCAATGGAACGCTGCAACGGTACCATGGATGCAAACACTTTTACAGGTGCCACCTTGGGTTTTATGACAAAGTTAAACGGCTTGAGAATACCCAAAGCTGCAGATTGTGCTCTTTTGTTAGCTGCATTTACACTTTCAGCAGTCTGCGACATGGCCTGGAAGATAAAAGACATTTAAGAACGTTCTATCTGACTTGGACATGCAGTATTTACCTCCTCCAATTGCAGTTCACGTGGAATACTTGCCACAGATGCGGATGAAGACACAGGCAAGGCCGGCGACTGACCATATTCACTGGATACTTCTGATGCAGCTCCATCCTTCCACAATTGTGCGGCTTGATTGAACAAGTTTGAGGACCGCGCCAGTGAAGGGCGTCCAAAAGTCGGTTGCGAATCTGAAGAGATTCAAATGAGAACAAATTATGAATAATATATTTATTATTAATATTCAATTCACACACCAATTTCATCGTCGCTGGCAGCATCGTCTACGAAAAGAGATGACTTCATCAACTGCACCTTGTGGGGTTCATTGCCGACAACCTCCTGGGCGAGTGCCGCTGTCGGGCTGGTAATGGTGCGGGGTGCATCAAACATGGAGAAATCGTTTCCAGCGCCGGCTTGAAAGAACTCTATAAACAAACATAAATTAGAGACATATTGCTAAAATGAGGAGAAACTGTTACTCACGTGTCTTGTCCATCAACATAAACTCAGCCGAGTTATCCATGGGACGAAAGCCACTGGCTACACCAGCAGCCAATAGTTTAGGATCGATATTGCGTGCTGCCTCCTCGGAGATTTTCTGTGCTGCGCGCAGCGATGTCAGAGTCATTTTGTCAATTGAATTTGATGGAATTTGCTGGGTATCCATTGCTACCATTTTGGCCTTCTTGGGATCGGTGGGAAGCTCCTCATCTTCTTCGTCGCTATCGTTGAGTCCATATTTGGAGAAGTGCTTGACACGAAATACCCAACTACCAGTCTCCGGACGATATTCAATGAAACGTGTTGCATTCTTATCGCACACACGACGCAGCTTTCCCTCCCAGTCGACTTCGAGCAGACGTTGTGGGTCCTTAATGGCCTCGTGCTTTGTCTTATCAACTGGCCACACCTGATCCAAAGTAACTTGGGCATCACGATTCAAGCCGTTGCCAATTGGTGGCTTATTATCATCGTTGGGATATATAATGACCTCCTTGTTGCGGAAATGAACTGCGGAAGTTTAATGGAATCATTTATAATTATAAATTATAATAATGACACAGAGTATAGACACCTACCTATCTCGTCCAAATTGAGACCAGCTACGTCCATCTCCTTGCCAAAGTAGACATTGCCATAGCCCTCGCGGCCCACTGTGAAATTGGGCACAACACATGAACCATCTTCGGCAAGATACGACTTGAGATCGTCCAGAGAGGGTATAGTGTAATATCCGGCACGGCGTAACACGATTCCCGTGGGATGTGGCTCATTGTCGACGCCAGCCGCATCGACATCGGCAGCGGCAGAGGATTCAGCAGCAGCTAGTCGACGTTCCTCTTCATTGGATCGAATTGATAAGTTGCTCTCGTTTGCATGATCAGAGACGAATGTCTCGCGATGTGCAATTGTGCTGCCCTGATCTTCGAAGGGATTCTCCTGTATGGTGGACACCGAGAGACGTCCATTTGGTGCATTATTATAGGTCTCCAGTGGCTTGCGTGGTACCAGTTCGGTGAGAGTGCTGTTCAGAGGTGCCTGATCGATGGCAGATTGAAGATTCTGTTGGCGCACCTTGGCCAAGTTGTTGGGATGTAGCCACGATTCGCGTCGACTGCTATCGACAATTGCATTTCCGGATGTTGGCGAATCAGTGGATGCCGCAGTAGGCAAGGCTTCGTTTGAAATTGCTCCATTTAAGGATTCCCGCACCGGACGTACTGAACCCAATTGAGCTGGACTACTGTTGCTGGTGTTATTGCCTAAGGAATTGTTGGCTGTTCCCTCGCCAGCAATGGCTGTTGTCTGTGACTTAGGCTTGATTACCAATCTCTTGGCATTCGGCTTGAGATTGAATCCCTCCACACTGGCATCGAACTCCTCCAGGCCGTCAAACATTGACTTGTGGGTCTTCAAGTTGCCCAGCGCCTTGACGCGTATTCTACTGGGACTGTCCTTGTTGGTCACCTTGAACTGATTGCTACTCTTGTCCAGTACTGCCTGCTGTGCGGCCGGATTTGTGGCACGAGTTGCATCCACTTCATCGGTGCGCTTCAGATCCTTGAAAATGGGTGTGTCCCCATACGGCGAAGTTACTTTCGATAGTATCTGCTGATGTATGGGCACCACAACGACACCTTGCTGAACACCTGGCGCAGCTCCTAGACCCATGCCCGAGAGTGCTGTATTCCCAGTGCCAAGGGTACCAAATCCACCGCCCAATGAGTTGCCAAAGGCACCAGCTGTGCCAGTTGTGCCGAAGAGACCTCCGCCAGTGCCCACAGCGCCAGTGCCCGTGCCTAGGGTGGTGTTGCCACCAAATAGACTTCCACCTGGCTTGGCTGCATTGTTAAAGAGGGATCCGCCCGTGTTGCCAGCATTGAAGTTCAAGGGTGCGGCCGCAGTGGTGCCAAAGCCACCAAAAGCCGAAGTCGCAGGCTTGTTAAGATTGGAATTGAAAATACCGCCTCCAGGATTCGTGTTGGTGTTGGTCAGCGAAAAGTTACTGAAGCCTGTGTTGGCCGTAGACGTGGCACCAAAGGCCGGTGCTGCAAAGCTTGTGGCAGGCTTGGCGCCAAAGAGACCACCGCCGGCAGTGCTGGTCGCCGGTGCGCCAAATCCCCCAAAGCCAGTGGTTGCACCCGACACCGTTGCACCTATACCAAATGCTGGCTTATTATCCGTGACAGCTGTGGATCCAAAGAGCGATGGCTGCTGGGCGGGTGCACCTGCCGTGCTGCCAAAGCCACCAAAGCCCGTGTTTGTCTGTCCGAATGCAGGAGCTGCGCTTGTGGCTGTCGGCTGACCAAACATGCTACCACCAGCCTGTCCAAATCCCACTGGCTTAGCTCCAAACGGATTAGCGGGATCGCTTGGTGTGGCACCAAATGCTGAAGTTACTGGAGCACCGAACGGTTTCTGCATGAAGTTATTTTGCTGCGCAGGTGCACCAAAGGCGCTGGTAGCTGCCGGCTGTCCGAATGCCGAAGTGCCAAAGAGACTCTTGTTCTCTGTGCCAGCTGCCTGTCCAAAGAGTCCTGTGGAAGGCTGCTGTTGCGCTGGAGATCCAAAGAGGCCACCGGCTGCGGCCTGTTGTCCTGGTGCTGGGCTGCCAAAGCCAAATGCACCCGGTGCGGCACCCGCCTGCGGACCCTTGCGATTGCTCATGTAATCCTCAAAGCGCAGCTCCTCCAGCGATTTCATTTCGTACTCCTTCATTGCTGTGATACAATGCTGCTTGGTATTGACATTGTTCGGCTGCCCACCCTTCATTAATGTGTCCGTGCCAATAGTGGGCTGGTATTTGGCCAGCGAGGAGCCCGCATTGGGACCCCCAGCTGCTCCGCCAACAGTCACTGCTTGGGGTTGGCCAAAAGCAGAGGCAGCACCGCTGCCAAACACATTTGTTGTGGTCGGTGCTGCTTGGCCAAAGCTGCTGAAGCCCGTGTTACTTGTGGCAGTTGCTTGTTGGCCAAACAACGATGTTGTCGGCTGTGCTGCCGGTGTCTGGCCGAAGCTGCTTAGTCCCAGAGTTTGTGGCTTGGCGGCACCAAACGCACTGGTGGCCGCCTGGCCAAACAACGAGGTATTTGGTGCAGCCTGGGTGGAGCCAAAAATATTCGATGTCTGTTGTGGCTGCGAAAATGCTAAACAAAGGCAAAACAATAAAGGAATTAGTAACAAAGAAATGCAGGAAAAGCAGTAGGTTCGTCTCTAACCTCCAAATGTATTGGGCGCTGTTGTGGTGGCGCCAAACGCATTGGTCGTGGTGGCACCACCAAAAAGACCTCCAGTTGGTTGACTGGGCGCCGCTGTAGTCCCAAACATCGATGGCTGCGCTGGCTGGGCACCAAACGCTTGCGTTCCACCGAACGCAGACGTCGCTGGCTTGCCGAAGGCCGATTGACCAAAAGGTGTTGCTGCTGCCGTGTTGCTGAAGCTACCAAAGCCCGTGGTACCGGCTCCGGCTCCAAATGTTGGTTTAGCGCCACCAAACATGTTGATTGTTATTGTTTCCAGCAGCTAAGAAGCAGGCACAATCATTAACTAATTCTCCTCTGCTGGTCGTCAAATTGCAATTGCACACGAAATTCGCACAATGGTTTCACAATGCGTCAACACGCGATTATAAACAATTGCCGTTGTGGGTGCGGTCAACGTCGGGGACGTCTGGCGATTGATGGTATTCGCCAACAACAACAATAACAACACTTATAGATTGGTGAAGCACTTTGTGGAAATATATGCACGTATAAAATAGAAGCACAAACACATAAATGGCGCGCTGAAATAATTTTCACGATGTGTTTGGGCACAGTGTGACCGTAATTCTAAAACGAATATATACCATTTTCATTACATATATACTAAATTTGTACTGCCAGTTATTTTAAGCTTGTGAAAGCAGATAAATATGATGCAGTCTTCTAAAGTAAATAAATAATGAAAATTCTAATATATTTTAAATTAATTATTTTGTTTCATGAGTTTCAAAGCAAAACACTGTGCAGCCCTAGTAAATATTGTAAACATAAATTTGGTATTTTTTTGTGCCTTTGCCGTAGTATCTTATCGGTTTCCCCGTCTGGTCACTTAGCACAGTAGAAACCGAGCAACAGTTGAACCGCTTGCAGCGCGCGGGGTTCATTCCGGTTAATTAATTAATTGTGAACGAAACAGCGAAGTGGAAATATGTCCGCTCGAGTGTGTGCGTCTGTATGTGCCCGTGCGGTAGCGTAAGCAGAGATTAAATATGTATGTGCGGCAATGGGCAACTCCCAAAATGAGAACAAATTACCGACAACGCAGTGCAAATAACGCATAAGAATATTAGCAACAAAATATTAAGAAAACACAGCAATGATATTGTGCAATAATTTATGTGTTTGTAGTAGTAGTTAGTCACACATAGAGATCGGTGTGTGGTGAACAACAACAAAATTGAAAATTCAACTACGTGTTGCTTTAATTCATAAGCCGTTTTTTATTGTTTTTATTTTCGATTTCGCGTCTTTGTCGCGTTTTCTTTTTTTCGCCAACGAAAGTGTATACAAACAAACAACATACGTATACATGTGCGCGTGTGTTTGTGGTAAAAGTTAACAATATCAACACCACCAGAAACAGCAACAACAATAACAACAGAAGCAACAACATTCAAGATGACTGTGTGGAGTGATTGCAATGCTAAGCAATCGTTTGGCATTGGTGAGTTGAGAAATTTAGCAAGAGGAGGCAAAAGCAAAAGTAAAGAAAACGTTGGAAAAATTTCAATGATACTTTTGTTTCGCGCTAAGAATGTATATTACTAATTAAATAAACAAAAGCGCCAAATAATGTTTAAGTAAAATGTTTTATTTATGACTACCTTTTCCGAGAACATTCTCCTAGAGAGCAACAACAAAACAAACGAACAACAACGACTGCACCCTGTGTGGGTGCTGCGCTGCGTGGTGCTAAGTTCCAAAAATTTAACATAAAGATACACGAGTTGAAGCTGGAGGCAACAACAAGAACAACAACAACATTGATGATTGCGCACTCTTCACGCGGCCTCTCATCGCTCTCCCTGTCTCTCTCCCGTCTGTCTTACCTTGTTCTCTTTGCTTACATTTCTGACTTTGGATCTTGGTTTCTGTTTCAGGTTCCCCTGCTGCGTTGCTACGGTAACGTGTTGTTGTTGTTCTTGCTGCTGCCTCTCTTCCTCTCCCTTGCACTTGTGCCGGCCATGTGGTCGATCGCTGTCAACAACAACAAAAGCAGCTTCTGCTTTTTCTTTAACATCTACTTTCTTCTTGCACTCAGCATTTTCGTGTTTCTTTAAATCTCATCCTAGTTTGGCTTACACTTGTGAGGAGAATTTTCTTTCTTTTTGTGTTGTTTTGTTTTGTTTTTATTTTATAAATAAACTAAAAGGATCACAAGAAAACTTAAGAAATAATCGATTAAAATTGATTGGTTGGGGAAAACCTTAGTGTTGAGAACTGAACTTGCGTTGAACAACTATTCTGCGTTCGTTCTTAGTTAAGTTAGTGTCAATAGCCGATAGTTCGTTGTGTGCTCACACACGCGCACGCACCCATCTCTAGATCGTGTCGTGCAGCATCACCTATCAACACAGCCATAAATTCTCTCATTTTACTCTCACGTTCTTTACCCTGGCAGCTGAGAGCAGTTTTGAGCCTGTAACCTGTTTTCTATCGCCCCGTTGCACTCACTTACACTCACATATACTTGGGCACAAATATATATGTACATACGTAGTATATATGTACAAATGTATTTGTATTTTTCTATTCTATATTCCATGCACTGTGCACAACAACAAACAAACAATCGCACTCTATTCATTGGCAATGACCGTGAAATAGCAATGTAACATTTTCGAATGCTCTCATCGGCCCGATACGATCCGAAGTGAACCGATCCCTTAGTTCGTATGTGTGAATCTTTTTTTATTGTCGGCTCTTTTGTTTGTTGACCTTTTCAATAGATCCCCCCACTGTACATACCAAAATGTTGGTGCGCGTGTAGATCAAATGGCTGCAAATGTGCTTTTGCAATTTTTGCAATAATTAAAACTGAATTCACTTTAAAATAATTATGCATGTGTGGGTGTACTTTAAGCAGAATCATAAATATTATCAAAATTCGTACCCATTCGATTGTCCACAGGTGTATTTGTATGTATATGTGGCGCAATTCACAATCTACGTAATCGAGCACTCGATATTTTATTCACAATATTTGAGCTTTTTATTTACACGTGTTTGCACCGGCTTCTCTTCTTTCTTTCACCCTCTTTTCCTTTCATATTAGTACATAATTGATAGTTAGTCTGTCTGTGACTGTGGGCGGGGCCATTAGTGGATGGCAATCATAAAGTTAATCAAATTTAGGGCTATTTGTCATACGTAATATTAAACAGATATGAGGTTAGATTACAAACGGCATTGAGGTTCCCTTCCAATGTAATTCGAGGCATACATACACTGGGAATGTACATATAGACAGTGCCTAGTTAACTGTTTTAATAATGCGTACTTATAGTGCATTTCCAGTGTTGTTAGACTCTCCTCTCTCTCTCTCTTTCTCCCTGTCTTAGCCAGCACTTTTGCATTTGTTAGCCCTGAAAGTGTGTCCATGTTTTATTATTTTTTTTGCCTTTTGCTTATCAACAATAGTTTGTTGTTGTCTTATCGCTGTATTTTATTTTAACGCCTGCTTCTTACAGTTTAAACACTGAGTAAATACATATGCATGTGTGTGTGTGCGTTTGTGTGTGCTCAGCAGCAGCAACAACAATGCAGCGCATTTCGAAATGCGATAAAAATGCGATTCGCTGCTGCTGTCCCACATTTTGAATAAATAATAGAAAAAAAATTTCCTAAGCTTTTGTTTGTTTGTTATTTTTGTCACTTGATGCTTCGAAATGGTTCAATTTGAATGTAAAGTGGGAAACCATTTGCCCCCTTGCTGCAGTGCGTACCATCTCAGAGAGAGCGATGGGGGAGAAACAGGCCCGTAGCTAGGCGTGTGTGCAGAAGGGCCTTCGCCTGCCAGGGTCCCCCTGCTAGAGACAAAAATGAATCAACTAAGAAAAGCCAGTATATATATCAATTAATATGTATATATTATATTAATACATATATGTATGTATTGTGTACTTTGTGGCGTCTGTAACGTCTTCTTATGTCTTTCAAGCAAGATATAATGTCCTTCTATTTCATGGATAATGGGCTTAAGAATTGCGAACCACAATGAAGTGAGAGTGATTGACAATATTATTAATCGATTAAGAATGAAATATAGATTTTTTAATAACTTTGCTAATATAAAACTGAGAAAAAAGTAAGATGTAATTTAAAATATGTTTTTCATTTAACTTTATATGAACTTTATAAACATACTATATTTTAAAGCAAAGCAAGTACAACAGGGGCCCCTGAGAAATTGTGCATAGGGACACTAAAACCGTCACTACGGCCCTGGAGAGAGTGAGTTAGATGAAGAGAGGGAGGGGGAAGGAGGAGACCAACACATGCACTGCAATCCCTTTGACAGCTCCCGCTCTCTGTCCCTTCCTCTCTCTCTCTCTCTCTCTCTCTTTCTCTCTTGTTGTGTCTGTCTATTTTGTGATGATTTGTCGCTGTCAGGCATTTGCGTTGATACTCCACTGTTCATTGGCTTCAACCGCACCTGCCTTTGTACCTCTCCTCTCTTTCTCTCTCTCTCTCTCTCTGTTTCTCCTGCATGCAAATGTGTTTTTCTTTTACTCCTGCGCTATTTACACTTGACTCAGCGCTTTGGGCACAACTTTCTTTGCATGCACTTGTAGAGTGAAACAGGGATAGAGGCGAGGCTAGTGAGAGTGAGTGAGAGGCAAGCCAGTCATGCATTCTACTTCTAAATTTGAATAACAACAACAACAACAAAAGCAAACATAAAACTTAATGAGGCTCCTCCGCATTGAAAAGTGAGACGAGTCGAGTCGAGTTGAGTCGAGTCGAGCGTCACATTGATGTGCTGTGAGTCCGCTCAGACGGGAGTTTGGTTTTTCTATTTAATTAAAATTTTCTTGCTCGTTAATTTTAGTGGCGCATGGAAATGCCTTTTGATTTGCATAATTGAAAATGCTTTCCATTTTAAAGTAGTTGTGAATTTCCTAGTTTCGGCTTTAACAATGTTTCAGCAAAGAGAAAACTGATGATAATGCCAGCATATTAGTCTAGTTTGTTTTTAGATAATATCACATGTTGTAGATTAAATAATAACACAGTAATTTATTGATAACAATTTGATTAGTTATTCGATATATTGTAGTACTATGACATGCTATAGATCAAACGATTAAACACGGGGCGATAAGCTAGACAGAGTACTTACTCTATGTGTACACACGTATATATTTGTATGTGCATATGTGTACGACTTGTATGTATGCATTTATATATACCCTACACACACTCATAGGCAAGTTATTGTTCCATAGCTTTTCGGGTCTACTTCAAGTTTGTTTTCAGACTCGCAACTCCTCCCCCTCTCTTTATACAATGTCTGTAAACATTCTATGTACATACATATGTACACATGTTCATGTATTCATATGTGTGTGTGTGAGTGTTTGTACATCCCCCACATTGCGTAAACTATTGAAAGCCGGCGACATCCACTTCCATTTAGATATGACATCCCACATTCCCCTCTCATTGCCGTCAGCTAATCTGCGCTTTCCATTTTGCAATCAAAATTGAAATTCAATTGGCCTCCATTCCCCCTACTCCCCCCTCTTTATCAGGTTGCATTCACTCGCATTTTATTGGCAATGTCAAACGATTGTCACATCTTTTGGAATCATGGAAAGCAGCAATAAGCAAAAGTTCGAAGCAGCAGAAATTGCTTGTAATTAAGCATAAATTGTGTAGAGAGATGTCGTCGCCCTACACTCCCCTTCCTCTGCCCTGCCTGTGCTCCCCTGAGAATTGAGTCTAAGTAGAAAGTAGCGGCCGAGCGAGGCTTGACTTGTGGGCGGCCATTGTATATCGTATCGGATCGGGTGACTCATCCAAAATGTGTCGTCTGTGGCAGTTGGAACTGGTTTCAGTTTGTCGCACTTCTAATATTACGGACCCTGGGTTAAAGGTGCCAGATGAATGAATCAGGATGACAGATACATGTACATATGTATGTACATTATATACTTTGACATTGAATCATTATAAAGAACTTCATTGAATGAAACAGAAAACTAATTATTATTATAAATACTCGTAGAATATTGGTCACATTGGTGATTGGTGGTAATTGTAGAGTATCTTCACTACATACTATTAAGTTATACTCTATTATGTTAAGTCTTACATATCGTACATACTGTTAAATTATACTCTGTTACTTATGTTAAGTCTTACATATCGTATATACATACAAAAGGAGCCAGAGAGCGTCACTATCGTTAAAGAGAGCTAATGGAACACATTGTTTAAATTCTGATAAATAATAAATATTATCTTCCCAATACAAACACTTTTTATGCTGTAAATAGTTTCAAAATAGTTTATTTTATGATCTAGAAAAATTGTTAATGTGCTTGGCTTTTAAATTGCTTAGAAGACCACACGAAAGTTCTATAAAATAACATAAAATAGCTATAAACTGTATTATCGGGAAGTCGGGTATCCTTCTTACAAGTTACCTAAAAAAATTTCTTTTGTTGTACGTAAAATAGGTCAAGTTTTTGTTTACATTTTGTTCACATTTGTCGCACGACACTTTTTATGGTTCCAGCACTATAATAATACGACCGGGACGACATGTATCAACCATATTCTTTCTTTTTCTTGAGTGTTAAACTTTTTTCGAGTAATTCTTGTGGTGGTTTTACGAGCGCGGCGCCATTAACTGTAACTGTCAACTGTCCATAAAATCTTATCTGCAAATAGGGTTCATTCTTTTGTCTTTCGCTTAGACATACGCACACAAATCTACCCCATACATATACATATGCATATATACGACTACTATCTGACGGCATATTATGTTTGTTTAATAAATTTTGCAAAACGACAACAGCAGATAGAGAAGAGAGACGAAATTCAAAAGAATTTGAAATGCGTTTTAAACACACCCATATAAAGTGTTAGAGAGAGAGAGAGAGAGATAAAGTGAGAAAGTCACACATGACAATCGAATATATCTGTATATATCTATGTATATTTGAGCAAGACGAGCTGCGTCTTAACAGTTCGAAATCATTATAATTGACCCTCAAACTTGGTTCGCATTTACAAATACAAACTCATGTGGATATATAGACAGATAAATATGTATGTGCGTTGTGTGTTTGGACATTTTTAAATGCCTTAAATAGCTTAGCTCACAGCTTAGAACAGAAGCGGGCGCCAAAACGAGCTGAGAACAGGCTGACTTAATGCGCAACAACAATAAAATGAACAATTAGTGATGGGAATATCTGTTGCACAGTGGAACGAATCTATATAATAATTGAAACTAAAATTCCACCTTCAAAATATGCTTTAAATTGCGAACTCAAAGGTTTGTTTGTTTGTTTTATACCTTATTTCCGCTATGAATCATATTTTGTTATCTTAATGATCTTTGAAATACATATAGACATGCATAACTGTGTCAGTGTCATGGTTGATTCATGTTGATAAGCATAGAAATCTAGATTTTTGTTGGCATAGGTTCGGTAAATGAAACATAGGTACAAATAAATCACTCTAATATTAGCCGAGGTTACGCTTATTCACAAATATATTCCTCCCGTATTCACGGGTATTCAAATGTATTCGAGTGTAAAACACTCAAGCCGCGTGCTATTTAAACTTTAAGACTCAAGCTAAGCCGCAAAGACGGTTGCTTTAGTCGTCCAGTCACGATTTGTAAAAAACGTATGTAAACTTAGACAGATGTATGTATGTATGTATGTGTGTATGTATGTGTGTATGTATGTGTGTACGTATGTATGTATGTACTTATATAGCATGCGCCGACCGCGAAGATGACGAAGCTTTCGCATCGTAGTTTTTACTTGTTGGCAATTTGCTGTTGTTGTTTTTTGTTGTTATTGTTATTTTTATCGGGGTTTATTGTGATTGTTTTGGTTCATTTGCAGCTCGCGTCGCTGAGTTTGCACACGCCTCAGGTAGACCTTACCTGTTGCACACACAATGTGCACGTGCTGCCTCGCGGGTAGATGGGGAAGATGGCAACACTTGGCTGCATCCGCTGTAAAGTCGCCTTCACATTGTGGTCTACCCACAGGTCTGGCTCTTCTTCTGTGCTGTTACCTTTGGCTACCTGGCTTACCTGGCTGTAACCCTTTTCTCGTCTCATTCCCCATTCATGCGTGCATTTCATTATTCCCGATTGTTTCCGTTAGTCTACAAACTTCCAATAGGTATTCCAATTTGACCTAAGCGCAATGTCTTCTCTACGATCGATCCGCCTCCTCGGAACAAGGGAAATGAGTTTAATTTAATGACCTTTTGATTGCCAATGTCCCCGTGCAAGGTGTGTTTCTCTCCACACTGGATGACTGATTGGCTGACGGACGCACATACTGCCAGACAGAACGACAGCGCGACGTCGTAGCGTCATCATGAATCATTCAACATTTCTCAGTAATTTCTTGCTGCTGTAGTTATGTATGTATGTATTGGAGTTCTTTTAACGTATGCAAGTGCAAGTTATGCATAAGTGCTATAAATAAAAAATAACAACAATAAAACGTTGAGAAAGAATTAATATTATCGTTGACAAGTTGTCGCTGGCGGAGCTCTACAAAAAGTAGCGTAAAAGAAGACAAACTTTACACTAGTTACACTGGGAGATCAGCTTATAATAATCTAATATGCATATATATTTGTTTAAAGATAAAAAAAGAAGTGTTTATAAACTTTAAAATATGGAAAAGAATATCACAAATGAATTGTGTTATCGATAGTCTTACAACTGCCTCTCAAATGTTCTTATCGGACACCAACCAACCAATAATTATCAATCATTTATTGTTAAGAGCTAAATAAAATATTTACTTTCTTTTGAGTATGTAAATAAGCATGACAAATAAATTGTGTTATCGATAATATTACAGCTCATCCATCTTAAATTACATTTACATTTATTTTAGAAATGATCAATCATTTGTTATTGTTGAAGACTACATTTACAGAACATTGTAACATAAATATAATATGTTAAATAATATTTATCGATAGTTGTACAGCTCCAGCCACTTCGAAATGTTCTTATCGGAAACCAAGCAACATTTTGTTCAGAAATGATCAATCATTTATTATTGTTTAAAGTTGCATAAAAGATTTATTTATAGAATTTGATACAATATGGAAATAAATATGATAAATGAGGATTTCGTTTTAAAGAGTTACGATCGTAATAGACAAGCTACTTATAATTGCTGAAGTTAAGGTCTGCCGTATTTTATATCAAACGTAAGCAACAGTCGAGCGGCACGCGACAGTGAGATACCCTGCATACATGCACATGCTTTCAAATTATTCTCGACAGATGGCGCTCGTCCGCCAGTCTTGTTAGCTGACACAAGCACTTGGTGTTATGCTCATACTTTCTTGAATAATTTCTGTGTTTATTGTCCGATCAAATTGAAATTCGGAAGATACATAGATATTTTAATCAGCTAAATATATGTAAAAGTAGGAAAGTTGTATCTTCAATACGCCGCTTTCAAATCGACATTAAAAATTAAATTATTAATTTGCGGGTGCGGTGGGCGTGGCACCTAACTTTTGAAATAAACTTGATCAGCGTATAATATACAGGAGTCTTCGTATCAAATTTGGTAACTATAGTTATTATTATAGCTGTGATAGACAGACAGACAGATAGACAGACATAGCTCAATCGACTCGGCTAGTGTATAAATATTTTATGGGGTCTGCCACGCCTGCTTCTGTCTGTTACATACATTTGCACAATGTTAGTATACCCTTTTATGACCATTTTCAATGGTCGCAGGGTATAAAAAGTAGGAAGTATTTTCGTAACTTTGTATTTAGATGTATTTTATTTCTGTTTTCTCCGACAACTGGCAGCAACAGTTTCCTCCTTATGCATCAAGTAGTAATGCTATATACATACATATGTTTATATATATGTATATATATATATGTATGCATGTATGTATGTACGTATATTAAAAGCATTTCACACATCGGTTGCATTCAGAAAATTGCAAATTACATCGCATTTGCACTGACACGATTTGGAAAACGGAACTCGATGTGGTCGACTGGTTTGCGCAAATTGTGACCCACTACGAGAAGCTATAAAACCGAACCGGGCTTAACTTTCCAGTTGCCGAAAATCTCTCAATTGCAGAAACGACAATCGGAAACAGAAAACAACAACAACAAACATATCAAAATACCTATGCAAATTGTCGGGGTTGCTGTTGTTGTTGTTGTAAGTTTTATGTGCTGTGGAGGTCGTTCTCGTTGGTTATGCTTGTTCATCAGCCACAGAGACCGCAGCACATCGGTCATTGGACCGGGACGGTGGCAGCGACGCCATCGCCAACACCAGCAGCAGCAGAGGCAAAGGCAGCAGCAGCAACAGCAGCACATGCACCACCCGGGGCGTGCCACGCGAAGGCGGCGCGTCTCTTTTTTGTTGTTGTTGCTTTTGCTGTTGGGTCTGCTTTTGGCTTTGCCTGCAGCTGCGTCATGTATGCATACAAATACTTATATAGTATATATATATATATATATATATGTATATATATCTGTATTTATATAGTCGTATACGCGACTTTCATTATCGGGCGAGGAAGTGACGACGATGTCGCCAGAAGCGTCTGTTTTGAGTCTGACTGCGACTTTGTCTTGAATTTCTTCCCGTTTCTCTGCCATCCTCATTGCATTGTCGTTTTCCCTATTTGCATTTCTCTCCCTCTCTCTCTTTTCAAATCGAAATGCGTCATTTAAAGAGAACTTTATCAGTTGCCTATGCAATTGGCCATAGGAAGTTCGTCTACACTTGGATAAATCTCACGTAGTCACATCCAGATCACCATCATTATCTCATCCGCTCTGGTCATGCGAAATGATCACATCACAATCATCTAGCTGTAGCAGCGACCCTAGTTTCCGATCTCAAATTGATAACCCTCACCCCAAAAGCGAAACTGGAAGCTTTAATTTGGCGAGAGCTTTGATTTGCCTGCTCTCAGGTTCAGTTTCGCTCGACTGCTGAGCCGGGACAGGTGAATCAAGTGAATAAAATTGATATTTGTATGTGTATTCATATGTACTTGGCAATTATTTAATAATGTTTCATTTCCCTTTTACTTTCTCCACACTTATCGCTTTAGCCAAATGCAATTTTGATCAAGAGACGAAGCCACATCGCCTCAATTTAGATGTGGGCGACGCTGTCATAATTCTGAAGGAGACCACACACTGGTACTACGGCTACAGGCAAAAGTAAGTAGAAAGATTATGCAAATCAACTGTAATCTAGCCTAATCACTTGTTGGCATCTGCACTTTCGCTGTGTGTCTTTCCGACTCAATCTAATGAATATGCATGATGTGAATATACATATATTGTACACTCTCGGGACTATTTAGAGATGCTAATCTGTTTGTAGCACATAAATAACTGTGTGGACTGCTGAATTACGATTAGCTTTAAATAGAGTTTACGAACGGAAGTTAGTTGATTGACATCAAATTGTGAATTGGTAATCCTGTAATACTTACAGCTATATCTTATAGTAGAAGTAGGTAGTTATTTTACTACAGTGGAGAGAGAAGATCTTCTCTTTCTCCATCCACTAAAATCATTTGTTGTTAAACAAGCTACAAAAGCAAAGCGAATAGAGAACGGATATGGTTCAGAATTTGTTTGGCATGCATAAATCAAGTAACCATCTGTTAGCCACGATGCCGCCCATTTGGCGTCTTGTTTACTCGAACATTTTGTTCGAATCTGTGTCAAGAGTTGCCCAATACATATATAAAGAACTCCTAACCCTTTGCACGGGTTGCTCTCATCCCGTTCCTGCAACAGATGCGGCCATGTGGCAAATTCCAAAATGGGAAATTCAAAACAAAAGAAAAGAAAAGAAAACTAAAGCGACCAAATTTGGTGTCTGATACGCTTTGACCCTTTTACTACTATGGAATGGGAAGAGGTTTTTTTATTTTGGTTTTCATTTTTACGGGTTTTATCTATACTCTGTGTGTGAGTGTGTGTGTGTTGAAGTCTTGCGACTTGGACACGCACTTGAGACGCCTTATCGTGACGAAGGCAAGCAAGCAAAGAGAGAAGAACGCAGCAATCAAGATACAGTAGCTACAATAAAACATCGACAACATCGCCGATTGGCTCGCTGACCTTTTCATATTTGTGCTGACCCATAACCTAGAACCCAGAATAAGAAGCAGACAGTCAGAGAGAGAGAGAGGGAAGGGAGACAGAGACGTAGACGGAAGCAGAGACAGAGCATGAGAGTCAACAAGACTCGGACAGTGAAGCCCATAAATATTAAATAGTTTATTACGATAATCAATTCGATGAGATACGATCGTGCGAGAGAATGTTCTTTAATGCGGGGTCCCACTGTCTACTCGTTGTACACTTTGGCGATAAAATGGGTATTGCTTTAAAAAGAAATTCAATGCGTCGTGATAACCTTTTTGGTTCGAAATCGAATCATATCTGCCTTTTGCTTATGGCGTTTGTTTGTTTATTGAGAAATATCAATAACAATTGTGCATTTTCTCACGATTTTCAAATGGATAAGCCCAAAGCAAAGTAATCCCCATGTCCAGAGACGAAGGTCAGTCTTCAAATCGATACCTGTATGAGTATTTGTCCAAGTCAGTATATGGAGGAGGTAATCAGAAGATCCGACCTAAGATTACGCCCTCTTGGCGGGGTCTACTGCTGCTGCTGTTCTTGTTCTTGTTCTTCTTGCCGCCGTGTCTGTCAATTAAAGTGGCCACCCCGCATGTCAAGCGTTGAATTGAGCCAAATTAAAGCATTCCATTTCATTTGCGAGTGTCACACTTTGCGCGCACTTCCTCTGCCCCGAGGGTAGCCAACAACAATGACAACCGCAGTCCCTAGTCTCAGTTCCATTTCCATTTCCATTCGCTGCTCCAAGCGAGGGTTGGGTTGAGCATTGGGTAATTCATCAGCGGCGACGATGAATTGTGTCATGCTGCAGTTATAAGCATATCGTGCATAAGTAATATGAAAAAACATACATAAACTTATGCATGTGTGTGTGTGTGTGTGTGTGCACACGAGGGCAAGCCTTAAAGTTTCTGGAATCGGGCACTTGCAATATGATATTATATTTAAAGTAAATACATATAGAATCCCAATGTTTGTGGGAAAAATGATTTGAACCCTTGCGACACAATTGTTAGAATTATTCCCATGTTGCTGTTATATGATATATAGTGATCTCATCTTGAACAACGAAAAAATAGCTCGGATACATTTGTTTACAGCTTTTATTTTTGCTATCTGTAATCCGATGCACCACATTAGAATATTTTACTCATGTTACTCATTTAATGTCAATATGAATGAATTAATATTTAGAGTACATTTATTTAGAATTTAGACTGTGATAACAAAGAATTAGCTGATCTAACCTTTAATGCAGAGGACAGATGCAGAAACCACAATCAAATACATCTGTGTAAAGTATGTACATAACATTAACATGTACTGTACATACTGTATATATCTATTAATACATATTATCGCGGAACGGATAAGTTGGCTATTGATAGTTAGTTAAGTTACTTGTCACCGATAGAGGGCACTTAGATTTAGTATTTTATTGTATGCGTTTTTACCGTTGTTGTAATTGGTCACACCGATTTAACTAAGAATTAAGCTATGCTTGGCGCGTCAGATCATTTCATTTGATAATATCCAATAGAAACTGCGATATGCAGACTTGGCACTAGATTTAAGGTTAAAGTCTTGTAATGCCTTGCAAACTGTATTATTTACCTATAGAATAAAACATCATCATTCAGCCCTTCATTTGTTCGATGCACATTTATTCAAGGCATTGCCTGGATATTGTCGGCAGCTCGACACATACGATATATGTACATACATATTCGCTTTAGTTTGCACTTAGTTTCAAACATAACTTCTGTTCCGTTCTAGTTTCGCACTTATCTCTCTTATGTATTTACTTATGCCTCTCTTTGTTGACTTTGCCACCATATGCAGGCCAGATTTAAATATTGTCTCTTCCGTTGTTGTTGTTTTCTTTCCGCTGCAGGGCAAAGGAGACGCGCGGCATCTTCCCGAAGAGCTATGTGCATCTGTGCGAGCACAATATCGTCAACGGAGAGTACTGCATACAGCGGACGGATATCGTTGAGGAGATAACCAAAGTGATGCTGGAGTGGGGTGGCATAGCGAAAAGTTACTTTTTGGTAAGTGAAGGATGTGACTTGTTTTGTTTGCATAGTAGGTTTGAGTCTGTTTCCTTCCGCAGAGCACGAATCCCAGCTTTCAGTCGATACGTCGCAAGATGAACGAACTGAATAACAATCGTGCTGCATTGATTTCCGGTAATTTGCCGCTGGACGAGATGCGTAAGGTGAAGTTGCAAGCGACAGCACAGATCGATACAGGCAACAAGCTGCTCGGTCTGGACATGGTTGTGCGCGACGAGAGCGGCGATATACTGGACACCAATACCATCTGCACAACAGAACTCTATGAGAACCATGTGAATGCTGTGCAACGCATAGAAAAGGCAAATGTAAGTTGTTAATTTGTTTGTTTTTCCTTTCCCTCATTTCATTAATATGTTTCTATTTCTTTTGCGTCTAGCGCCTGTCGACTGATCGCGATCTGACGCATAGTCAAAACAAATACTCGCACAACATATTGCTGCATGTTAATGCATTTGTTTGCAAGTTCCAGGAGGATTCAGATCTGCTCTTCACACTCTACGATGGCGAAACTCACAAGCCGATCAGCGAGAACTATGTGGTCAAATGGTCCCGCACCGGCATTGCCCGGGACATTGATCTGTTCGACAAAAATCGTGTATTATTCACAGATCTCAGCCGCAACGATCTGAGCATATCGAAAATGTATCTAGTATGTTATGCCATACGCATTGGCCCCATGGAGATGAGGGATTCGACAGACTCGAAGCGCACCAGCATGAGTATTGCCAACAGTGTCCTCACGGCGGCCAGTCGAAAGCATTCACAATTGTCGGTCAATTCGAATGGCTCGGCGGGCAGCAGCAGCGAGTATATGATGCGTCGACCGTTTGGTGTGGCCTGCAAAGATTTGACGCCCATTATAAGCAAGCCAGAGGATTTTCGTGGCAATTTGGATCTACCATTCATACTGTGCGAAAAGGATACGCTAGATGGCACGCTACGTAAACTGATAGCCAACAAGGACATTGGCAAAATCGATTCGAAAATGGCAGTAACCTTTGAGGTATTGCGTGGCGACATCAAACAGATCAAGGAAGACTTTCCGCGTCTGGTGCACACCAATGTGCCGGTCGCACGTAAAATGGGATTCCCTGAGGTCATATTGCCGGGAGATGTGCGCAATGATCTGTATTTAACCATTTGCGGAGGTGAATTTGCACGAGGAGCCAAAACATCGGAGCGCAATGTGGAGGTAACAGTCTGTGTGGCAAACGAACAGGGTCAACTGGTGGCGGGTGTAATGAGCATTGGCGCCGGACATCCACCCATCGATGAGTACAAGTCGGTGATTTATTATCACGACGACAAGCCCAAGTGGCAGGAGACATTCAAGATACACATACCCATCGAAGAGTTCAAACAATGCCATCTGCGCTTCACGTTCAAGCATCGCTGCAGCAACGAGCAAAAGGATCGATCCGAGAAGCCCTTCGGCATGGCATATGTGCGTCTAATGCAGGCTAATGGTACCACAATACCACAGGGTCAGCATGTGCTTGCCGTCTATAAGATCGATCACAAGAAGTACGATAAATCGGTGACTAACAGTTACATGGAACTGCCGTCAACCACAGCCGAACTAATGGGCACCAGGCCCTCAATGAGCGGCTTGAGTCTGCAGCACAAGGATCAGTTGAGCATTTGCGTTAATCTCTGCAGCACAAAGCTAACACAGAGCGGTAAGACCTAATCTAAACTAAATGGGATTTCTAATAAATGTTGTTTACCTTCTGTAGTGAGTCTGCTTGGACTATTGCATTGGTCGGCGCACAAGGAGACGCTTGAGCAATCATTGAATGCATTATCCACAGTGCCCGGCGAGGAAGTGGTCAAGTTTCTGCAGGACATACTCGATGCTCTGTTCAACATTCTGGTGGAGAACGATCAGCCAGAGAAATACGATCAACTGGTCTTTATGAGCATTATTCATTTGATTGAAACCGTCTCAGATCTGAAGTATCAGCATTTTCTTACCGTACTTGATGTGTATATCAATGAGAGCTTTTCTGCCACACTCGCTTATACGTAAGTCTATCTTCGTTATCACGTTTGATCAGTCTTGATAGTTCATTATATTTCCTTATTTCTAGCAAACTCATGGATGTGCTGCAGCGCAATATACGCGATGCCATCACGCCGAGCGAGAAATCAGCGGATGGCATTGAGCTGGAGGAGAGTCCTGCTGTGCGACGTCTCTATAAAACAACACGCTATCTCCACTATGTAATGAAGTTTGTCATAAGATCTCGTGTATTGTACGCAGAGATGAACTGCAATACTGACTATGTGGACTTTGCTACGCGCCTGCAGGAGCTGTTGAAAATGTTTATCGATATGATTGGATGTCCCAGCAATTTGCTCAAGTCAGAGGGGGCCCTATTGAAGAACCTTCACATCATAGCGACTGATTTAATGCAGGTCTTTGATCAGGTGCATCTAAGGTTAGTTGCAAACATACATATTAATATGAAAACATATTAAACATTTCCATATTTTTTGCAGCATTTCCATTGTGGAGATACTGGAAAAGTTTCCCAAACGTCGCCTGACCCAATCCAAAATGGGCTGCATCAAGGACTTTGTGGAAACTAAGCTCTTCAGCTCACCCAAATGCCGAGCCATACTATTGCCAGTGTTCTGCAAGCACATTAAGGATCATCTCGAGAGCAACGACGAGGTATGTCCGACTCTGAATGAATTTCCCTTTTGCTTGTGCCACTAATAAGAATTTGCATTCTGTCTTTAATCTATAATGCATCGTTTTGCATCTGTGTTCGAATAAATGGTCTTGTGAATGCACCGACAAGACGCAAAATTAATACATAACTCAGTCAAATTCAATTAAAAACTGACACAATGCTCCAATGTAACTAATTAATGCAAAAATGCTTTCAAAATTGCAACTCTTTTGGCATTTCTACTCACAATTTAAACTCAATTTAAACTCAATTACCATTTACATATTGCTTTACTGTTATTTACACAATACACAACTATAACAAATCTAAATCAAATGTGAACAAATCTAAATCAAATATCGATCTGAACTTTTACATTTCATTCAATTATTGACTACGAATTGCGACGTCAACTTGACATGAGAATTGTCTTAATTTTGCTCAGGTTTAATTTGGTATATGTAGGTATACATATCTGTTTGTAAAACTATCGATGGAACATCGTCAAGATCAAAGATCATTAAATAGTTAGTGATCAGTATAAGTACCCTCTTGTTCTGTCTTGCGATAGTTTAACCGATAGTTTTACGGCTCTAGTATACACCTTAAGGTTTACATATTTACGTGTATGTACGCATATGTATCTGTAGTTCTTGAAAGCAGAGTTTTAGTTAGTCTTAAGCATGTTGCGTATGCCGTTCCTTATGATTTCTATATTGTTTTTAAAGAATGTTATTTTGTGTTTGTCTTGTCCACGTACTAGTCTTAAGCACCCTGTAAAGTAGACCATACACAACGAGTACATTATACATTTATATATATGTGATAGCCCATTTTAGCTGTAAGTATATAAGAGATTATACATATTCAGTGTAATATATATCTATATATATGTGTGTGTTAGACAGCGAACTCTCTGTGTGTATTTAGACTGTTCTCACCCACGTCGAGTAGATATTATAGGCATTGTAAGTGTCTAGACCATATGCACATACATCATGAACGTGAATGTATATATATGTATATATCTGGGTTTGCTGTTCGATAAAGACTTACTTTCTATATTCTTCTTATTTCGGTTTTGTTGTACAATCAATGTTTATATCGCAATTGCTCAGTGGCATTTACCTCACCTCACCCGATGGTTCTAGTTTAATACTATACAATCTGTACAATCTCAATATGCACCGCACCCACACACGCACCGTATATATTGCGAATGCTTGTATGTACACCTGGAACGTCCACATCTTTAATATGTCTCTATATCTATCACTTCTATCTCTCTTTCTTTCTCTGTCTCTCTGTCTGTCTTTCTCTTTTCAATTGTCTGTAATCTTGTCGTACATTTCCGGTCTTCGGACTAGCATTTAATTGTATAATTGTCCACAATTCATGATCAACATTCAAATAAATGTTTCTCCTCACAAATTCATACATATTCCTGCACATGCCCACTCGAGAACGCGTGTTCTTGTTCTCTCTCTTATTGTTGGTTACACTATCATAATTGTGTTATACAAAATAGGGTGACTCCAAAACCGATATCTGGCAGCAAGAAAAGAATCTTTCGAAAGCCGCCAAAGTGCTTGGACAAAAAAAATCCCATCTGCACACACGTGAAACGTCTGCCAATAAAAAGGTAAACCAAAATAAAAAACAAACCAAACCAAAAATCAAAATTAATATCCAAAACGTATCACAACTAAATTATCAACAATCTCTGTAAGAAGGCTGCCACTTGAGTTGTTTAGTTTAATGAAGAAGGGACCCAATACAATACGATATGTATACTATATATTTTATAGTTATTCCTCAAGTTATATTGTATGTTAAGTTATGTTTAGCTTATTTACTTGCCAGGTGATTTGGCTTTTTTAATTAATTATTTATAAGCTTTTATTCAGTGTCAATCAAGCGAGCAATTCAAAGCAAAGCTCATTAAATTTGTTGCATTGCTCGCTGCTGCTGCTGCTTGCCACGTTAGTTGTTGTTCTTATTGCAGCATTTTCAATGCAATTTTCAATGTGTTTTGCCCCGCCTCCCTTTTCTTATTAATTGTGTTTTATTATTTATTATGATTATTATAAACTAATTTACTTTTATTACTTCGTCAGACTGCCAGCAGAGAATTGACTTGAATTGATCCAACTAGGAATACCTTGCTGATCTTATTAAAAGCCTTAACTAATCTTTACACTTTTGTCGCTAGATCGCCGAGTGCATCAACATAATGAACAACATACTGAAGCTACTGTATCGTTCGGATGTGGGACCCACACATAATGATGTGCGGGACATAATGATCATATTGTTGCGTCAAGTGATGAAGGCGGCACATACACTGGATCGGGATACGGGTGTGGTTGGTCAGTTTATTGCCATCATGCTGGGTATATTGCAACGCATGGATGCACAGCACTATAAGTACTTTGTGAATGATCTGCATCAGCAAGGGGAGCTCAAGGATTTCGTTATCGAGATACTGTTGGTGTTCGAGGATCTTGTATCGCCGCATCATCAGAAGACAGTCTTTCCACGCGACTGGATGGACATGATAATGCATCAGAATATGGTCATACTTGGGGCGCTGCAACAACTGAGCATGGTCATAACGGATTACTTCCTCTGTCCCGTGTTCGACAAGCAGATCTGGTCAAATTTCTTTCAATGTTCGATTGCATTTATGGTTCAGTCGCCGTTGCAGCTGAACGATTTCAATGATAACAAACGGCAAATTGTGTTTGCCCGTTATCGGGATATACGCAAGGATACGGCAAAGGAGATACGCAACATGTGGTTCCAGCTGGGCAAGTATAAGCCCAAGTTTGTGCCACAACTGGTGGAGCCCATACTGGAGATGAGCATGATACCCGAGACGGATTTGCGCCGTGAAACGATACCCATATTCTTTGACATGATGCAGTGCGAGTATTATAGCTCACGTCTGGAGCTGGAGAGCTATGGCGATACCAAACTGAACAATTCCCATCACAAGGGCAACTTCAATGACTTCAAGACGGCAATGATAGAGAAGTTGGACATTCTCATAGGCGCAGGTAAGTTTGAAGAGTCTGTCAGAGTCTGTAATTCTAAAATGTTGTGTTGTTTTTCAGGCAAAGGTGATGCGGAGTACAAGGAGCTGTTCAAGAAGATAATGCTGGAGTATTGTGCCGCACACAAAACGCTTAACGTGGAGGGCACCAGCTTTGTGCTGATGGTCACTAAATTGATGGACAAACTACTGGAGTATCGTTGCATCATACAGGACGAGAGCAAGGAGAATCGCATGGCATGCACGTTCTCGCTGCTGCAGTTCTACTCTGAGGTGGAGCTCAAGGAGATGTACATACGTTATGTATACAAATTGTGCGCTCTGCACATGGAGTTCGAGAACTACACGGAGGCAGCGTTCACTCTCAAGCTCCACACTGAGCTGCTGGGCTGGAATGACACGGAGTTGTCGCCACAATTGCGCAGCTATCGTCATAGTCGATGTGGCACGCATCGTGAACTGAAGGAGACACTATATTTCGAGATCATGGAATACTTTGACAAGGGCAAGCAGTGGGAGTGTGCGATTGATATGTGTAAAGTGCTGGCACGGCAGTATGAGGAGGAGATCTATGATTACATTAAACTGGCCGAGTTGCTCAAGCGCATGGCTGAGTTCTTTGAGAAAATCCTTAAGGAATTGCGTCACACATCCGAATACTTCCGTGTGTGCTTCTATGGTCTCGGATTCCCTCGCCTGCTGCAGAACAGGGTGTATATCTTTCGGGGCAAAGAGTACGAACGTCTCAGTGACTTTTGCTCGAGAATGCTGGTACAGCATCCGCAGGCGGAGCTAATGCAAACGCTGGAGGCTCCTGGTGAGGATATAACGAACAGCGATGGCCAGTATATACAGGTCAATAAGGTGGAGCCAATTATGGATGCAGCATTTGCCAAGTTCAATGAGAAGATCATCTCGAATGAGATTGTCAAGTACTTTACGGCCAACAATGTGCAAAAGTTTCAGTTTTCTCGTCCCTTCCGTGACAGCAGTGCTGGCGGAAATGGGGACAGTGTTGGAAACCTTTGGCTGGAGCGCACGGAGCTGATTACACAATTCCCGTTGCCAGGAATATTGCGCTGGTTCCCGGTTGTAGATTCGCATACATTTAAGATATCCCCACTGGAGAGAGCCGTGGAGATAATGAAGGAGACCAACAAGGATATTAGGCAATTGGTCATACTGCATCAGAGTGATGAAAATCTGCACATAAATCCCCTTAGCATGAAACTCAATGGCATTGTGGACCCGGCAGTCATGGGAGGATTTGCAAAGTATGAAGAAGCCTTTCTAACCGACGAATATCTGGAACAGCATCCAGATGATAAGGAACTGATTGAGGAACTCAAAGAATTGATTGCCTCGCAGATACCATTGCTAAGAATAGGTGCGTCAGCTCAGAAGTGGCATAAATCTAGATATTTCTTGCTTATTCTTCCTGCTTTATTCTTCTTTAGCCATTCGACTGCATCGTCAGAAGGCGCCGGACAGCCTGAAGGCACTGCAGGATCATTTGGAGGGCTGTTTTGCGGACATGCAACAGCATGTGGAGTCGCGCTATGGTCGCAAGTCGTGTGATTTGAAAATCGAACGAGAATCCGTGATCATGCGACGCACAAACTCATTCTTGCCCGCCCTTTTCGATAGCAGTAATAATCGTTTGTCCGAGACCAGCATGGGATCCTCTGAGTAAGTTTTGACTCGTTTCACAATCCATACAAAAGATATTAAACTCCTCCTCCATTACAACTACAGCAGCGGCCTGTCCAAGTCCACCTTCTTGCCGCGTCCGCCGACAAGTTCCATCAAGTCCACCTTGGCCAGTTTGAGCTTCACCAACAGGTTAGTGATTGTATTGATTTCAATCATCAACACGGTCTTCTAACAATTTGAATACTTCAAATTCTTTTTAACACTTGTTGCTCTCCGCTACAGTTTGAGGCTTTAATTTCATTTCGATTTTATTTGATTTGTTGCATGTTTCGTTTCGTTTTGTTTTTTTTTAATTTATTTATCGCTTAATGTTTTCGCTCACAAAAATAGAACCGGCCTAGGACACTCGCCCAGCACAAAGGGCAACAAGCCCAAAGACAAAACTCCCGCCAAACGCAAATCTATTCGAAAGGTAATACTGTCTTTAATAAAACCTTTGAATTGCACTTTAGCTTTATTGTTTTATATACACAGGAACGTGACGCACTGAGTCTGCCGGTGCAGCGTGAGGTGCAGGGCACTAGTCAGTGGTATACGCAACCATTGAGCACAATTACATCGACGCCAGAGAAGGAAAATAATACATCGATCAGTTCGTTGGCTAGTGCTTCTAACAGCTCATTGAGTGGCCCAAAAACTCCCGATCCTCGAGTGCTGACGGAGGAGGTATGAGACATGGTGTCCATATTATATATTCATCATTGATTAATTTCCATTTTAATACAGCTGACACCTAAGAGGCCACTGCGTTCCGAGAAGGAGAAGGAACGCCGTCTATCACGGCCAGCAAGCATTGCCACGCCCACAGCCAGCATTAAAACATTCGCAGACAATCGCTCCTTGTCCGAGAGTAGCAATCGCAACTCAGTTGGTAAGCAGACGTTGTTTTCCTTTGTCCACACTTGATGCTAATCAAATTTGTGTTATTGGTTTTCTATAGAAACGACCGATTCCACTTCGGAAGAGGATATACGACCACCGCCATTGCCAGCGAAGACACGCGACTCCACAGACTTTAGCAGTCTGAGCCACAGCCTAGACTGGAATCCAAGTGGTTACACCATGTTGAATATGCTGTCCAATACTACCACGAGTAGCAGTAGCAGCATGAACACCACCACAACGACGATAAAGACCAGTATTTCCAACACTACGTATGAGTATCTGGAGGCAACCAATTTCAATATGTCGGGCATTCATGATGCCAACAAGCCGCGTCCACCAACGCCGCCGCCAAAGCCATCGCGGCACAGTAAACACATTCCATAAGAGACGAAGGATTAGCACTAGGTGCGACTGCTGCATCCAGTGCTGCGCCATAAACTAAACAACAAGTTGTTCGAGTGCCAAATATTTCTGTTATTACATACATATATATAACACTAATCCAGAGAGAACACAAAACAAAATGAAGTCAAGGAAAACCCACGTGCACACACAATACAGACACTTACACACACACATACATACACACAATAAAGCAACAACATTAGCCTCACATGACCGACTACCAAATAGCAAAAAAACGGCATAAGTGTCTTAACAAACGATCGCAATAGGAATTAAGGCTTGTAACGAAATTAGAAACATATGTTTAATGATTTGTGTTAAATGTTTAACTATGTTGAAATGATATTATGTTGAACATGTCATCATTTTGGTTTAAGTCGATAGTTTATATTTACCCTCAACAACTAATCTACTTTGTATTCCTATTTATATGTATGTATTGATATTCGTTTTTAAATTTGTTTGTCGAACAAAGCGCACACCTTACTTGTCTTCCACAAGTATTTATATTATTGTATTACTATATGCGATATATATTAATTAAGTTCTACTCGTATATCTTTATAACTTTGTACGTTTCTTATGCAAACAAGTGCCACAATTATTGAAACGAAATCAAACTGCAAATGCAATCGAGCATGTCAAGTTGAAGCACAAATTCAATTGAACGTCAATTACAGCATACGTTGCAATACGAAATCTTTTAAACACGTCGTTGACAATTAGCAAAATTTTAAATGAGAACAACTAATCTATGTATACATATATATTTACACAGGAAGTAGCCATAAAATATGAATATACGTACTATTAATTCAAGTACTCTTTAAATGAACAAATAACTTTTTACACACTTTGTTACATATACATATATATATTTATGTAAATTGCGATCTGTGCATCGGCCAAAGATTAAGCAATAATAAAGTACAATTAAGCCCAATCAAAAAAAGTCAGTGTTTAATTGTTTTTATTCCATTTAGAAAAGAATCAAGTAACAATCGATTTATTGAGAGTCGAGCTTGGTGAGCATTTTATTTCACGTTCGGGACTGGTCATTTTGCCGCCTAGATCGTGCGATTTAACGCTTTTAGAATATTTTGTGTGGTGCTAAGTTAACTTGGAGGACAACATTTAAGCATTTATTAGTGAGATACCAGCCGTAATGTTGGAAAAGAGTATGCCAAAATTGGACTAAGAGGTCACGGTCAACATTTGCATGAAATAATCTTCCAACATTAAATTATATGCACCATAATATAGATTCAAATAAAGATTTCATGCATTTCTCTGAATTTTATGTGTTTTTTTTTTAAGAAAACTTTCCTATAGATCTTAAAAAATAATGCTTTACATATATTTGGTTATAAAGTTTTTATTAATCAATTTATTTCGATGGGTTCAATTTGTGACATTTCAAGATTAAATAATTATTATTAGTATGGTAAATGAACACATTTTAACAATTAGAATAATCGAAATAGGTCTAGGAAGCATAACTTGAGTTCTTCCAGTAAGTAAGGCACATACTAAAGCACAAAGAGGCGAATACAAAAGGTGAGGTGGGTGTAGGTTAATAAATAGTAAATACATTAATTGTTTTATATATATATGTCAGGTGTAAATGCATGGAATGTTGTTGTCGTTGTTCAAGCACAGCCCAAAAAGACTGTTGATTTGAGACCAAAGCACGAGAATAAGAGCGCCAGCGTGTAGCACATCTATCGCGTTGTATTCAGATCCACGCACATCTTTGAGTTGCGATTCTGCTTCTGACTTATCTCCAAGACTTGGAACATCTCCTGCAGAGCTTCGCTGGTGCCGGTTCTGCGACGATTGCGTCGCAGCGTAACGCGGCCGGACTTGAATTCACGTACTATAGCGTCAAGACCTGAGAAAGAGCAGATTACGCATTAAATAAATACAGTGAAGATAAAACGAATTTGAGTGAGTATTAAACCAAAGCTCAACTGACATGCGGTTAGCTTATAAAACTGATAAGAACCTTTGCCCGTATGATAAGACAGACAGACCACCTACCTTGAAGTAGGACGAGCGACAAGATGAGCTGCAAGGCTTACGATTTTAAATTGTGGATTTGTTGAGGGGAGGAAGGAGTTTGAAGGGAGGATGTGACAAATGTATATAAATCACGGATGCCTGACGCAACACAACGGAAACGGGGTGTGAGCTAAGCTCACGCATTCAACAACTGTCAGCGGCAACAAATGAAGTTGCTGACGTTCCGTATGCGACTTGTTGTACCCAATGTGAAGTCAATGAAAATGTACGGTTTCTCAGCGAGTATGCCACTGTGTCTCGGTGTGTGTGAGTGAGTGTATAAGAAAAGTGGAGCAATAAAACACGGAAATATAAAACGCACAAATAATAATAATAAGCCATAGCACGACAAAGACGACAGGCAAAAGCAAGTACAACAACAGCAACAACATGTCTTGAAGGTGGCCCCACTGGGTGTGGAATGTGGAACAACCTACTGTCCTTGTTGTTCGCTCTACTCGTAAAAATAATAAATGGCATCTTCCTTCTTGCCTTCATCGAATTTGATACGCAGTCGGTGAGCTGCACTGTACGACAACAGCGAAAGGGAAAGGGAAGGGCAGGGCAGGACATGTCTTGGAGTTGGGTAACATAAAACTGAGTAAGCTGTGAGTGAAACATGTAAAAGCCAGCAGCCTGACGGCGACGCTTTAAAGCCGTAACCGTTGCCGTAGAGCATGGCCAATAGACACAATGGTTCTCTCTTAAGTGAAGCGCTGTTGCCAAGGCAACCTGCCGGCCGCAGGCTCAGGAAGCCAGCTAATAGCCTGTAGCTTGAGCAGCAAACTAAAATCAATTCCAGTTTTGAGCATAACACATGCACGTGTATATGTATGTATGTGTTGTACGGAAGCGGAAATGCCCCCGGAAATGGCGCCGTACTGTTACGGTTACGGTCTGTGCCTTTTTCAAAGTCAATTAATTTACACTGGCGGAAATTGGTGCAAATGCGACAGGTAAGAGCGAGCAACAGAGAGACAGAGAGAGGGAAAGGGAGAGAGCGAGATAGTACGTAAAAGAAGAGGCTGCTTTAATGGTCAGAACAAAAGACAAGTGGCTGACAAAAGGCGGTACGCCATTGCTGATGCTTCAAGCACAAACATTGCCATGGCAAACCGTAGAATGATGCTGTACACACACACACACACACACACACACACGCAAAGAAACATATAGTATATTCACACAGACACACACACACTTACACTGAAGTACAGGTTGGCTTCGTCGGCAAGCGACAACAATATTGTCAGAAATTTATACGTTCAGCTCGCTTCAGCTTCATTTGTTTTTGTGCCGAATACGACGACCACGACCACGACGACGACGATGACGATGGCGATGGCAGGCACCTACTGCCTGCCATTGACGAGAACGAGTGCCAGGACACGAGTGCTTGGACGCCAGCCGTCTGCCTAGCTGTAAAGTTGCCGCTCACTTGGCTGCCAGCTCAAACGCTTCAAGAGCTTCAAGTGACGCGCGCGCGTTTTTCCATTCGCCTGGCCCAGAGCACGAGCAGCGGCCTAACCTATCGCGTTCGCATATATTGAAAATATAATACACTCACACTCGTACACATACATACATAAGTGGGTAGTGTGTTGTGCTGTTCGATTCAGTTAATAACTTGTGCCTCACCTCGCCATTTTGGGCTTGCGACACAATGTGCTGCCTGATTGATTTGAATGTGCGCTCGTTACGCATACGCCGCGTTGTGCGCGCGCCAAAAAGTCGACAACAATGAGCAACGGAAACGGATGTGCTTAGTGAGATACTCTGAGACAGACAGAGCGAGAGAGAGAGCCAGGGAGGGCACGAGAAATGCTCGTAATTGAGTGACTGCGTAAGTGTATTGTATATGTATATGTGTCTGTCTCTATGTCTGTGTGTGTGCGTGTGTGTGCTAGCATGTGACAGTTGTTGCTGTTGACATTCTTTGATTGTGGCAGTGGCAAAGTACTTGTGCATGTTTTATTTTCATCTCTAATTCTCTCCATTTCCGCTTTGGCTTTTCTTCGCAATTTCCCCAAAGCTGCCGACACAATTATTAAACTAAACCAAGATCAACTGTGTATATGTGATATATGTATGTATGTAGTACATATATGTAGTGCACTCTTTAAATGCTGTAAAGAACTCTCCGCTAATTCATTTGTGCACACAAAGGCAAAGCTGCAACTAAAATTGAATCATTTATTATGCCTAGGATAGTTTGATATGCATAAATGCATATTTGCTGAAAGAATTTTCAATATCATATATATATGTGTGTGTTTGTGCGTGTGTGTGCGTATCATGGCTATATGCCTGCATTGTCAGCCACCACAGGCAGCCACACACAGCCGCACATTGCCGTCACACACAGATAGACATTTGCACATTTCTGTCAACACAGATGCTGCTTTCTGCATGCGGGTGTGTGTGTCTGTGTGTCTGGGTGCGGGTGAGTGAGTGTGTGTGTAGTGCGGTGTGTATTTGCGCCCATTCTACAACCAGTTGATTTCATTTTCAAGCTGTTTACATGAGCCATGTTTGTGTCGGAGTTGTTGTGGTTACGCGTAAACGAGAAGAGCAAAAGAGAAGGTACAAGTCTTATATACCCTATAGAATACGCTAAATTGGGAATATTGACTCATTAAGATTGGTTCTCAGTATCATGCGGTTCTGTTCTGTGGCTTGACTTGGCCGCAGGCATAAGCGAAGCAGCTGCCTCAGGCAAATTGAATATACAAATGTAGAAAGTTTCCTCCTTCTGCCTGGAGGATGCTTGTGCTCATCTTGGCTAGCCCACTAGCAGCAGAAGGCCTCACTCAACTCATATCCAAATCAATATCATACAATTGTTTCAAACGCAATAAAAGCGGAAATTAAACGCCAAACGATGTCCCACAAGTGCAAAAGCTATGGCAACAACAACAGCAGTACTTACACACACACACAGGCACACGCGCAGGTACGCTCACACACACACACACGCACGCACACTAGCAGTATAAAGTATGGCGGTTTCACATTGATTGCAAAATGTATTAAGGCAAAAAGAAATTCAGCTTTCCTCCTCCGCCTCCTCTGCACACCATCACTTTTCCAGCCTCTTCTCGCACGCGTAAAGTCAACGCTAATTAGATTTTTACTGGCATACTGCGCACCTATATATACACACACACACACACACAGACACACATCTATGCCATAGCTGGCTGACTGCGAAAAGCCCGTCGCAAACTTAATTAAGAAGTTGCCGCTGTGTGTTGCATCAGCCACGCCAACAATGGACCATAAAGGGGCTCGACGCATGCACGTGGGCGTGGCTGAATGTTGAACGTTTAGGTTAAATCAACCAGGCAAACAACAACAGAAGCGAAAAAACTGCGCACACAAAATCAATTATAATCTCAGCGTAGCAGCAGAACTGACGAACTGACAATTGACAGCGGCAACAAGTTGGGCCTGTTGCAAGGACTCACTAACAGAACATTAGGGGCAGGATAAGCGATTCTATTCAGCTGAGTAAGGCAAACTTTGAATGTTAAACATGACTAAAGATTTGCACTTTAGCCCCCTTGGTCATCAACTTCTACAAAAGTGTTTTGAAAAGTTTCTGACCTGACTTTGCTAGAACCATTTTACAAATGTATAAATATTTTATTATAGTACCGACGTAGCTGAAATTTTGGCGGGAACAAACTAAATGATGCCTTATTAAAATGCAAAACTTGTATTAACGTCGGGGCTCGCTTTTGTGGTTAGACTGAAAACCTTTCAGACCACCCTCGTTTATGCCATAACAAGAGCATTTCTCCCTCAAATTTCGATTTCATTTTTGGTAAATAATCACGGCATCGTTTGCCAGCTTGCAATTTTGAGTGTTGTTTCATTTTCCCTTGCCTCTGGATTGAGCATAGTTCATCCATGCAGTCGAATCTTGTCCAAGTTTGAACGGAAAGTTGGTAGAACTATGCAGCGCGTGCTGCGAGTGGAAACTTTATGAAATTTCATTCTTGTTACGAAATTGCCAATATGAGAAGCTGAGTATTTTCTACCTACCCCACACACACACACACACACACTTACAAACACACGTTCACAATTGGAGCACCCTTAAAAATCCGTGGAAATTAATAGAGAAAGAAACCAGAGGAATTCTTCAGTTGGGGGCAGCTGACAATAAGATACCCTGCATCCATACTTTGCTCACTAAGGTGACTTGAATTGGGATTGAAATTGTGGTGGAGAGGTGCATATTAGAGAGCTAAGTATAAAGTTAAAGTCAGTAAGTTAAAGTAAGATTTATACAGGCACCTCATGCCAAATTTGTTGTGTTTAGCTCAGCTCTCGACGTTCAAACAGACAGACGGACATGAACTCAATCGACTCGGCTAATGTTGATGATTCTGAGCAAGAATATATACTTTGTGGTACGCCTTCTACTGCCTTCTATACACATTTTAACATAATAAGTACACCCATTTCCAATGGTGGAAGGGTATGAAAAGAACAAGGCAAGGGCTCAAGCAACTCAAGCGGTGCCAAATAGACCAAGTGAAAGTGGCCCCACCAAGTCAGTCGTTTTATGTCCATTGTGCACGCGTTGACATTGAGGAAGAGAGAGACAGAGAAGACGAGAAAGAGCTGTACATATTCAAGTCGCATAACAGTGCCATTGGTTACGGCGTGTGGAGGAAGGATAAAAGTGAGTAGTGGGGCGAGTTTTGACATACCTGTTGCTGCCTGCGCCTGTACCTGTTGCTTGACATTATCGATAATCTTATCGCTGGTGCCTTTGTGCAGATTATGCGCGGCAATGTGCTGACTAAAACTGCCAGACCCAGCGCCGCCATCCTCACCAGCAACTGCACCCACCGCAAACAGCAGCTTGGCCGGCATGGGTGGTGGCGGTGGAGGAGGAGGTGGTGGCAGTGCAGCTGCTGCTACAACTGCACTTTGCTGCTGCTGTTCCGCCTGCTGATACAGCGCCAATTGCTCCTCAGCTGAGTCGGCACGCGTTTGCGCCTCACGCAGTTGCTCCTCGAGTATCTCCAACTTAAGTTGTAATTTTTTTAGTTCATCGTTAGTAGTTTTTGCAATTGCCGCATCCATTAGATTTTGCTACGTTCACAAGAGCAGTTGGTGGAGGAGCAGGGAGCGTAGCGGGGTCGGGGTGGAAGGCCAAAGGCATAGAGAAAATTAGTAGAACAAACATTAGTTTTAAACGCCTTCGATGCGAGTTAGTGCAGCAGAGACAGACAAATAAAGAAAGAGAGAGAGTGTGTGAAAGAGACTGAAAGTGGGTTAACAAGGGGAGGGAGGCAGGCAAAGCAAGTGGCATGTGGCAAGCTGCAAATTGAGCTTACGTTTCTCTTTAACCATCACCAAAGTCGCAGTGGGGGGAACAACTTGGCATTCCATGCATTTTGCCAATTCTTTGACATTATTATGATATTATTAATATTATTGAGTGTGTGCGGAAGGAAGTTGCATTTAGTTGTGCCAATTCACGTTGTTGTCGCCCCCATTCAGTTGCTCTTGAATATACTCGAGAACGGCTTGAATATGTCAAAGACACTTCGTGTTGTTTGCTTTGCACAGAAGGTTGAATATAGATAGATAGATATAGTAGATAGATAGGTGGATAGATAAGATAGAGAAGAGTATGTAGTAGTGTCAACCAACACCAGTTATATGCATAGCAACGTAGTGTATACACGGTCATGCGATAAACAAGTTAACTGAGGACTGCGTTTAAATACATTGCAGAAATTTAAACATTCAAAGATCATATTATATGCGATAAACAAGTTAACTGAGGACTGCGTTTAAATACATTGCAGAAATTTAAACATTCAAAGATCATATTATATCATAAATAGAGGTCATGGCATGAGCTTTAAAGTATAAATCTCTGTCTGACATATTCCAAACTCTCAGTTAACTGTCTTTCAAACATGACAAACGTGATACATCCAACTGACTGCATAATGATTGTGTTGGGGAACGTCTCGTCTTACCATCTCCACAATGCGCTCGTTATGCTCGCGTGCCTGTTGCTGCACTTGATCTTTGATCTCATCGAAGTCCGCTTGGCATTGCAGTGCTGTGGGCGATGGCGTTGGCTGTGGCTGTCCGTCGGGCAGGTCGCGTGTCTTGGCCGTAAGTTCATCATTGCGCTGCTTGAGCTTAATCAATGCAGACTCCATTCTGGAATGAAATAATTTATTAATAACTGCATGTTGGGGGAAACTGCTTTGCCTACTTCTGACTGGTCTCCACGCTTTCCTTCATGTTCTCGGTCAATAGCTTGGCTACTTTGGTCAGATTGCCATTCTCAGTGCGCAGAGTTTCATTCTCCTCCTCCAGCAGGTGTTGCTAAGGGAGAAGCAATTAGGAATTAGCTAAAGCAAATGACTTTGTGAGCTCTGCTCCCTTACATGTTCCACTAACTCAGCGATCTTCTCGTTGGCCTCATACAGTTGCAGTTCCACACTACTGGTAGTATTCTTGAGGGCCAGGAACTCGGCCACCAGACGTTCAACCAATGCATTCGTTATGGGCACACCCGGTTTGCCATCGACATCGACGAGACTGTCAAGATCGTTGCCCCCGTTGGCTACGTCGCCACTATCGGCACTGCTTTGTTGCAGTATCTTGAGCAGATTCCGCTTCAACTCGACAGATCCGATAAGCGAATGGGTTGGACTGCTGCTTGACTTCTCATGTTGCTTCTCTCGCATGTGTTCCACCTCGCTGGTTAGACTGGACAAACAAATAGCTATTAAATTTGGCTACTTTTAGCTAGAAGTTGCACTTACTCGTGTATCTGATCTATCTTCATTTTGTGCAGCTTATCGAGGGCATTGCGTTCATTGAGTGTCTTATTGAACTTGACAGTCAGTTCCTTGATCTCCGACTCGAATTTCCGTTGCTCTTGCTGCAGCGCTTCCAGCTGAATGCAAAGCTTCTCGTGCTGCGCCTGCTGTTCCTCTTGTGTGCTCCTATCTGCAAATACATGATGACTCTGACTATGCAGAGAAAGATTGTGTGCTACTTACATGAGTCGATCTCCAGCTTGAGCGCCTTGTTCTCCTCCTTCAGAGCAATGTTGTCCTCGAGCAGCGTGAACATATCGTGCTCGGGATCCTGTTCGTTGTAGTCCGGTTCACGCACACGACTACGGCTGCGTGTCTTGGCCTCCTGGGTGCGGAACTTGGCCACCGGTATGCGTCCACGTCGTTCCATGCTGTTCTATGGGGTTCTACTAAACAAGAAGCTGGAAGAGAAAGCGAGTTTGAATAGCTTCTTCGTCACTTCTGCTTAGATTTCTGTGGCTCACAAGTCGTCCTAAACCTCTTATGCTATGAAACTATCACCATGAATTGCTCTTGTGTATGTGAATCAGTGAGGATGTGTGATGCGTATGTGTGTGCGTGTGTTTGAATGCATGAGCATGAGCATGTGTAGAAAAAAAGCATGCATCCTTGTACTGTACCCACATTGAAACGCTTTGGCATTTGACTTTAGTTTTTTTTGTTTTTTTTTGCTTTTTGGTTGTTTTTTGTTTATTATTATTACTTGCTTTTTATAATTTTACCATCTCATTATACCAGCACGCCTCTTTTGCCTAAGTTCAATTACTTTCGCTTACATGTGAATTGAAATTGAAATTGGTTTAAATTTTGTCAACACTTCGTTAGATCTACATTCATTTATGTAGTTGAAGTTTTCTCTCAGTTTTCTCTTTTTTTATTTTGTATTTTGTGTTTTTTTTTCTTTTACTTTTGTGTTGTGTGTTGTTGCTTCCTTGCTAAAAATGCTCACAGTTCAAGTTGTTGTATTCAGCTTGTTCTTCCAGAATTTGGCTACACATTTGAAATGCTTGCAATGAATGCTACGAATGCTAGAAGGCCTGAATGAATCAGAATCATTTCTTAGCTTGGCTTTAAACTATTTGCATTTTAGTGCAGAAGCGTTTTCACAATTCCTTAACTAATACTTTTGTTTACATTCTTGTATTTCATGCTAAATTTTTTAACCTTACTCATTTATTTATGCACTTTTTTGTTTCTGTTTTCCTTTCTTCGTTTTCGTTTCTTTTTTTTTCTTTTATTTTTAATTTTTTTGTTGCCACTTTTAGTGAATAAATAAAAAATAATAACTAAGACAAAAAAATGTATAGATCTGCATTTTTCACTATATAAATATTAATTTTTGAAATTAATTTTCTTAATTTTTTGTTTGCATTCATACAAAAATAACTAATTCAAGGCGGCTTAGAGCTCTTGGTTTTTGCTTTTCATTCGTTTTTCTTTTCATATTATGCTTTGCTGTAAATACATAAATATAGTTTTTGTTTTTAATTTTGTTTAAATTTATAATGTGTTTGTGTTTGTTTGTAAATTAAAGTTGTTGTATTTTGTCGTTCTTTTTACAGCTAAATTTAAATTTTATCTTTGGATTATCTTTTTTGTCATGCTTTGTATACTAAATATATATTTTTACATGTCTTTTCTCGCTATAATTTACATTTGTTTAATTTTAATATATATATAGAGATTTATATTATCATGTATACATTATCTTCTTTTTCTGTTTTTTTGTTGAGTCTAAGCCTCGAAATGTTTGAATAGTAATAGATTCTTTATAAGGAAATAATAGTTTGCTTTTGGTTTGAGCCTTTTGCATAGAAATCACATAAATCGAAATTTCGTAATGATTAGTTTTCTTTTCTCGTATCGTAAGTATATATAACATATAAAAAATAAGAGTCAAAACAATCGAAATTCATATTTTGTTTTTGTACTGAAAGGTAAAGGGAATTCATGGTTAATAATATATGTTAAATAATAAAAGATTATTGAAGGAAATAATGTGAAAGGAAATACTGGAGTTGTCAGTAACAAATCATATCCATAGATATTCTCTATATATAACTAACATAATATGTGTGTGTATATAACTGAGTGTAAATGTAAATGTATCCTGCCTTAAAGTATATATATGTTTTTTAGTTATTTGATTTTCAAATTTTATTTAAGTTTGAGATTCTAAAATTGATTTTGTTTATATATTTATTAAATGTTGCCATTGTATGTTTTTATTGCAGAACTTTATAATATTTCAGTTTTCAGTTTTCTGCGATTTTGTTACTTTTTGTTATGGGGGTTGTCAATAAGTATACGTGTGTACTTTGATGTGTATGAATGTGTTAATGTGCTTGTGTCTGTGTGTGTGTATGTTTGAATATACGACCGCGCGTGGTGTATGAATTAACTGCCCACTGTGGGGGGCAGCTACAAATGTCATATATATATATATATATATTAATATATATGTGTTTATGCTTGAGATTTGCTTCGATGTTGTGGTAATTTTCTGCTTTTCCGGCTCGGTGTTGATTTGGCTTTTCTTCACATCTCCTCAATAAATGCGCGTAATTTGTTCATCAGGGATCGACGGCAGGTGCCAGGCTTGTCAGTTTCCCGCTTGAACCACTTGTGAAAGGAATCCCCCGATATCACTTCACAGTCATAGAGCACACTCCATGCATTACAGATGGTCTCGCCCGCGGCCATCTCATCCTCGACTTCGATCACAAAATGCTGTTGCAGCGCCTCGACAATCTCATCAATGCACGCTATCTCGTGGGCTTCCTGTGCGTCAATGCATAGCCGCAGCAGCGGAGTGCATTGCATTTTGAAGCTCTCCATATTCAGTTGCAGCTGCATGTTGTTTCTATTGCTGTTACTATTACTGTTGTTGTTTGTCTTAGTTGATGGATTGGATTGGATCATGGTTAGCGCAAAATCACAGCAAAGGTATTTGGTGAGTTGGCGCACAAAATTGACATTAATATGGACATTGGTATTGATGTAATCAATGGCCGTGTCACTGGATAGACTCAGCAAATAGCTAATCCTCTCCACATGCTCGGCCGGGGTGCGCGTCACCTTTGGTCGTTGTAGACTCGCTGTGCCAGCGCCGTTTGGTTCCAAGAACTGAAAACTGTTTGACTGTAGAAAGTCACGATATTTGCGAGCATCGCCCCAAAAGATTTGTCCTCGATCCAGCTTGTTGTCCACATGCCACAATTTGTGTGCGTAACCAGCGCCAAATTCCTGCACAAAGTAGCTAACAAATGAACGAACAAAACGTTCCGTGAAATGCGAATCTTCCAGCCAGCGGCGCTGCCAGACATCCTTGAATTCAAGATGCCCGTTATGCATTATGGGTCCAAGAAACTCAAAGACATAGGTCCAACCATTGGGCACATCCACTAGCAGATCAGGAAACTCCTCACCAAAGCGTCCGTATGCCTGAGAAAAGGTTGCTCTGTTGAACGCCTCCTGCTGCATTAAATATGCAAATACATTTGCGCACGCCAGACGCTGTTGTCGCTTGACAGTTGCTCGATGCACATAATCCATGAGGACATAATGAAGCACAGATACCGCCTCATGTTGTTTGCTAATTGCATTGCGCCAAATCGCGAGAACTTCGTTCTGCCAGTCTCCTCGGCTGCTGAGCACTTCCTCAACGAGTTTCGTGAGCAATTGCTGGCATTGTTTGCTATCAAAATTAGTTTCAACAGCGGCTGCAGCAGTGCTGTTGTTATTGTTGTTGTTGTTATTATTATTATTATTCCTGTTACTCAGCAACGGGTTTCCTATCGCTGGCGGAGGTTGGTGCTGATACTGTGAATAGTTGCTGCCGCCTGACGACGGTGGACGCTTCAATAAACTGGGCTGGGTAAATGTGGTAGATGCACTAACTGGTCGATTGCCAACGTTGCGCCACTGATAATGCGATGAGTTACCGAGCTTGGCAGTGCCATCATCATTGCTGCCACTGGTAAAGCGTAGCTTGTTGGGATCTATGCTCAGGGATTGATTCTCTTGCTGTTGTGCCTTGGGCAGCTTTTGCATAAAGTAATTTCCGCTCTCGTGGCCCTGATGACCACCATGATGTTGCTGTTTCTGCTGTTGGTATTGGTAATTGGCCTGCTGCTGTTGCTGCTGCTGTGTATAGCCACCACGTCCACCATGTTGCTGCTGCTGTTGCTGCTGTGACTTTGCATCGTCGTTCTGCTTATGACGCTGTCGATTTCCACTAGTTGTTTGCGTTGCAGTCGGTTGATCCCAGTTGCGTGATCGTAAGTCCAGCACATCCTGCATCATGAAACGCACACGACTGCTTATCTTAATGTTTGAGTGATGTGGTCGATTCGAATTCGCACGTGAACGCTGTACAATATCCTGAATGCGACGAAAGATCTTCTCGATACGAACACCGCTGTGATACTGTTCCGGTGGACCAGCCTCTAGTAGATGTCCGACAGTGGTCAGCAGCTTGCACATATACTCCAGCTTCTCCTCACAGCCATGTTCCAGCAACGATTCGACGCAATGCAGAACACGATCGCTGGTCAGGGATTGAAGCTTGAATAGCTCACCAATGAAACGCACTGTTCCCCAAGCACGACGTCTGAACTGGTACTCGAGGTCCTCCATTTCGGCGCGTAGCTCTATCTTTTTGGCTGCATCGGTGCACGCATTGATACGGTCCTGTGTGGGCTGCAGCTTCTTTGCCTTAGCGTTTGCATCATTCACATTCGACTCGAACTCATGCTGGATGCGTGTAATTAGGGAACTGGTGAATAGCGACTTATTCTCTGCCTTTATCTCGTGAAACAACACCTTACAGAAGCGAGCATAGGTGGGCGCAAAGTTCGGCTCACTAATGGTCTTCTCGAATATAAGCAGCATAACCTGTTGGCAAAGATTGAATAGTGATTGAATAATTGATTACAGAATATGATTGCATTCACATCTTACGTTAGTCATTTTGCGCTGTGTGTCCATCTTAATGCTGGACATTTCCTTGAGCAACACTTCAAAGTTATCGGGCGTCAGTTTGTTAAGTATGCCACGCACTTTCTTGAGGACTCCATCCATGTCGTTATCATTGTCAGCCTCTGTTACATTGCACATGAACTTGCGACGCAATGTTTCAGGTTGCCAAGCATTCTCACATTCCGACAGCTTGATCTCTTCCTTCAGCGATAGCTGGACCCGTATAATGTCGTTGTACCTTTGATTCGAATTACCCATGCCTCCGCCACCAGTGGAGCTGTTGCCACTAGAGTTGCCACCCATTGACTGATAGTTGTCATGATGCTTCTTATTTGCGCCATGTCCATGACCTCGTCCACGCTTTCCAGACATATAATCCATTGATTCATGCGCATGTTGGTACTGCTGTCCGTGCTGGTTGTGGCCATGATGGTGTTGCTGCTGCTGTTGCGACTGCCTCGACACAAACAATTGAGCAATGCAATCGCCCTTCTGGCAGGGCACCAACGGCGGTTTACGGCTATCACTGAGCTTCGATATTTCACGCAACTGTTCGATGTTGTATCTGATGAACTTGACTGCAGGGCTGGAGCTTTTTGTTGCACCTGCCGTTGTTTTGCTACTAGCTTTGGAGCTACTTTTTTCTGCTGCAGAGATCTTCTTATTGCCGGCTGTGCTGGCATTATTATTGGGCGATTCGTTCTTTAGTGTGCTGCTTGTCCTTGGGGCACAATCCACATTATCATCAGATCCTCGGGAAGTTTGCGAGTTTTCGGCTGGCTGTGAGCTTGACCAGGTGGAACTGCAAATGAAACTGGTATGTGCTTGGGTCTCCTCATTGAAATCTCCAAATTTCAGCTCTTTTACATTGGCCTCAACGCACGTCTGGGCATTTTCAGCTATTTGCTCGTCCACTCTGCTCAGTTTGAACTTATCCGCAACTCTAGCACAATTTGGTGTCTCCTCGTCTTCACAAACAGAGCTGCTACTGTTCAGAAATTCTAGTTGTGGCTCCAACTGGTTGGGCTTATCATCGCAATTGTTTTGTAAAAATTTCGCAACAATATCCTCGGATGCCATGTGTTTAGTCTGCTGTTTTGTGGAATCACTCGAGGTACATTTTTTGTAACCAACTGAAAAAGATGAACAACAAAAAGTTGAAGAATAAAATGTGCAACAAAAACTAAACCCAATACGAGAATATCGATAATATTGTATCTCACTTACATAATTTCTCTCCAGTCGAATCGTCGTTGTGATTGCTCGAATTGCCAGTTCGATCTTTGGGTTGCTTGTCTCTTAGGCTATAACTTAAGCTAGAGTTATTACTAGTTGCACTAAGTTTATCAGTCGTCGTGGTTGCCATCGCTTTGTCCGCGACGGCGTTTGTTGTTGTCTGTTTGCTTTTTATTGTAGCGAACGTTGTGATGCTTGTACCAGCGCCAGTTGTAGCTCCACAATTGTTGTTGTTGCCCTTCGCATTGCTTGCAGCACCGCTCTTAGCATTGTTGCTTACATTATTATTGTTGCCAATGTTGTTGTTGTTGGCCGTTGACGTGTTTGTTATTGTTGCAGCAGCCTTCTGCTTTTTCTTCTCCTGCTCCTTGCGTTTCTGCACCTTACGCTGGTTCTTTCTACTCATATTACTTGGCGCCACAGCCGCAACAACGGGATCAGGTGCTGGCGCCTTAACGACCGCAGCGTCTTTTCGCTGCTTCTGTAGATGTGTGGGCGTAGATGCTGCTGAAGACGACGTTGAAGGCAATGGAAAAGCATTGGATCCAGTGGTTTTCTGTTTATGCTGACCTTGCTGCGAGAACCTTGTCGGGCTAATCTCCGTAGAGCCCCTACTACTCAGAATTGTTGTCCAATTTTGCTGATCTTTTCCGCCAGCCAACTGATCGGGACTTGCAACAACTGAAATATTTTTCTGCTCAGAATTAGCAGTTGCCACAGCACATTCATTTGCTATAGAGTTCGGCGTCGCGGTGCCTGCAAGAAAAGTTATCTTTAATTTATTGCTCTGATTGAATAAAGAAATTAAACACTTACTCTGCTTGTTGGCTGATTTTGGCCGCTGCTGCATTGAAGTCCTTTCTGTCGCTGTATCTTGGAACAAGACAGGCACGCTTGAGCTGGCAGAGACAACTGGAGGTCCAACTACTGGGGCTACAACTGGGGGCAAATCATTGCCGTATGGTTCCGTGTTACTTTCAGATGCGTTCTCCGAGGCATTGTCCACTTTGGTAAAGGAAAGGGTAAAGAACAATATTAGTGTATGGTATAAATAAACTTGCATATGCATTAGCAAAAGGAGGTAATAAGACTAATGTATATCTAATTGACAGACGACCCCAAGAGGGTAATTATTATATACATATGTACACATGTTTATGTTTTGCATCCGCCTGAGTGACATCTGTGAGATACTTTAAATTTGGTGCAAGTTGATCAAAACGATATATTTTTTTTATTTTGAATAATTTTGAAGGCAGTTCATTATAGATACTTTCTATTAAAATATGGAAACTAGATCATTCTTAAACATTTCTACAGACGCAAAAAGCAATTACCACTTTGCTCAAACGTTTCATTGCCCTAAATAACAGATTTTTAATAACACTTCTAATGTGCAAGATTCTCTGTATAGCTGGAGTTTATCTCGAAAGAGTTTTGACTAACATATATATATATAGACATCAAAGTACTATAAGAAATACTGTTTTTGGTGTTCACTTAGATGTTTATAACTTGGCATACTTCTCTAGAGAACTTGTAAGATGTTGTATTCATGTACTTAACGGAATTGAGCTTACCATCATTCAATTGCCAGAACTCGAGATGATCTTCTGGATGTCCAGTATTGGCTAGTATATCCTTTACAATGACACTGACTTTGTCCTCATCCGTTAGCGGAGGTGATGCAGATAACGATGCAGATTCTGAACTGATTGCCTGCTGATTGCCGGCTATGCCTTTGGATGTCGATGCGACCTCCGTATCAATTTGGTAATTCAGCCTGGAACCAGCGAGCATTAAAACTGCCGAGGAGGAGCTCGACTCCAGTTTGACTGTCGATTGGTATTGGGGAAGGCTGGCATCGCTACCCGTACTTGATGTGAGGTTCGAGTTCGAGTCCTTCTTGTTGAAAACCGATGAATTGGGATCAAGGACATTCTCTTTGGTGTCCGGATGTATAATTGGTATGGCGTGCCGGCGCTCCTTTATCTTATCCATGCCGGCCAACTGTTGGGCCGATGTGAGTGAACTGGACGAAAAGGTTCCAGTAACTCCCGGCACTGCTGCAACGGATGTTGCACTGTTGCTTTGCAAGAGTGGTGCATATGTGTGGAGGCCCGTCGATGCTGCCGGTGGCGGCGCAGTCAACCCTGCAGCGGCTATAATTGGTGCTGTGGTTAGATTGGGTGGCGGTCCAATCGGAATGTTGGGACAATACGAGGCTGGCAAATGAAAGGCGGCATTTCCATTGAGTACGTTATTACGCGTATTCATGATGGGTGCCACAGCAGCCGTTGCCGCATTATTGACCAGAGTCGGTCGCGGCGGCGCTGCTGTTGTGGGTACCGCATATGTGGCATAGAAGCTCGTCTGCTGCGGCGGCGTTGAACGCTGGCCGCCTCTCATGTTGCCACGCTGTGACCCATTGTTACTGCCTCCGCCTATGGAGTTGGCATTGTTGCCACCGTTATTGCTGAGCGGCGCTGGTGGCAGCGTCGTATGATAGTAGGCAATCGATTGTGGCTGTGCCGCATTCGCCACGGCTCCAGCACTGACTCCAACACCGACTCCATGCTGCTGACCAGCCGGCAATTGCTGCTTCTGTGGAGGTGCTGTCGTATAAAACGCACCAGGCGTAGTTGGAGTGGCACCATTTGCTGCAAAGCCTATGGGAGGCGCACCGACCAGTTGACCGGGATGTGTAAAGGGGACATATGCCGTTGAAATGTATGTGGTGGCACCCCCACCTCCATTGCTGCCAGCGGGTGCGATCAGTCCAGCTGAGGGCGTAAAGTGTGGCGGCAGCGTCGAATTGCTGATGGTCCGCACCAGGTTTGTGCTGCTGTTGGCTGGCGTAAGAACGCCATTGGCATGCGTGTGACCCTGACCATGGTTAACATGGTTGCTGTGCCCAAGGGCATGGGGCACGTGTCCCAACGAATTGCTGCTGGTGGCGCGACTCAATTGGAGAGCGGCGCCACCGTTGTTGCCATTGCTGCTATTGCTAGATGTGTGCTGGGGGTGGCTAGCGTATGGCAGAGGCGGCGGCGGTTGGCTGGAATAGAAGATGATCTGTTGCTGCTGGAGTTGATGGTGCTGCTGTTGCTGTAGTTGCTGCTGCTGTTGTAGTTGCTGTTGCGGCAGGGGGTGGTGTTGATGATGTAAATTGCCGAGATTCCCTAGATGCCCAAGATTTGAGACCGTTCCTTGTTGTGGCACAAACACGTGCGTTGGCTGTTGTTGTTGTTGCTGTTGCTGCTGTTGTTGTTGCTGCTGCTGCTGCTGTTGATCCTGTTGCTGATGTGGCAGGTGAGCGATTCGCGACTGTTGCTGCTGGTTCTGATGGTGATGGTGTGTATGCGAGTGCGCGTGCGACGCCTGATGGTGCTGGGACTGGTGGTTGTGGTTCTGCTGGTGTGTTGACTGTGGCCTGTTTCCCTTCCCACCCCCTCCCGTTGGCATGAACATAGGAGGACCTTCGTAGGATCTACACACACGCGAAATCACAAACACAAACGCACACACACACAATTTGTTTTAATTTTTGAAATATACACACGCGTGTGAGTGTGTGTGTGTGTGTGGGAGAGAAAGTACAGACGAGACGGGGAAGGGAGGCGACCAAGAGAGTCGGTCGTTGGCGTCCGTGGAACAGAACAAAATGTACAAAATTTAATTGTTAGTAAGATGAAAATGAAAGTATGAAATAGCATTAAAAATAAAAGCGTTGGTTCATGGGGATGCGATGAATGATCGTGCAATACATACAGGGAAAAATAACATGCAGATTATTTTATTGTTGATACAAATAACTTACAACTAAAGAGAGAGCAAGAGGCAGAGAGGTAGAAAAAGAGAGAGAAAGAAGCCAGCACAAATGTTGAATGTAATTCGAAAGTATTTCCAAAATAAACTTGTTGACATTTACTATTAATATCAATATTAACCAAAGACCAAAGGACAATTATTTAAGATCGAAACATCGCAATAATTGAGAATTGAACGAGTGTATTCCTCAGTTTGTTCTATGGTTAATTGAGCTCACAAATTGACATGATGTCACGTATGGGGCGTGAGAAATACAATCACATATTTACACACACACACATACACACACTTATCGTTGTTTTATCAACGGTACACGAAGTAAATACTAAAAAAAAAGAAGAATATGAATTGAATGCAAAGCAAGGCAAGTTGATGACACACAACAACAGGTGGCGCTCTTAGTCAGCACAAGTATTTCAGACAGAGAGTAAGAGAGCGAGAGAGAGAGCGTTTAAAAGCAAAAGCTGACGAGAGTGTGGGAGGAGCGGCGATGCTGCCGGATGGGAATGCGCCTTGAGATACTTCTCATCTCATCGCCATCGCCATCATTTTCGTCGTCTGCTGTTTGAATTCGCCGCTGCACTTTTCTCGGCCCACATTCAGCAAATGCGCATCTTCGTGCCGTCTCGGCCGCAGTCTCAGTCTCAGGAACTGGCACAAGTGGCCACTGAGGTGGGGAAAAACCTGTTCACTTGAACTACAGTTATTTATCGTTGTATTTTCTTTACAGCAACAACAAGAAAAAAGAAAAATACCGAAACGCCAACCCGTTTCGAAAATATTTCGCACTTGCTGTGGTTATTCTTCGTCGTAAACAAAACCAGTTGTGGCATCAGTGTGTGTGTGTGTGGGTGTACGGCGAAACAGCATACACTGAAATCGAATTGGATTCGTTCTAATTGGACATTTGCAATGATGCTAGCGATGCAGTAAAGTGTTTATGGAAGGCGATAGAAAGAATATCAAGCAGAAAAGGAACTCGGGGAATAACAACAAAACATTCTACTTTTAAAACTATGAAGGGAGGCAGATTTTTGCTTACCGCTTCCTGCGCTTATGTTCCTGTTCGGCGCTCCCGCTTTCGTTGTTGTTGTTGTTGGAGTTGCCGCCTACCACAGGTTCTTGCTGTTTCTTTTTCTTTGTTTATTCTTCTTTTCTGCTGCTGCTACTACTGTTGTTGTTGTGTCGCTATTGTTATTGCACTGATGACAAGGCGCAAAACAAAGCGACGCGAGTTTCGAGTTATTTTTGTGTTTATATTTCCTCTCTTGACACTCAAGAATTCTGAGTTGCTTTGTAGGCTTAGGATTCTTCTCTTCGACTTAGAATTTGTCGTAATACGCAAACTCGAATAAGACTTCTTTAATTTGGTATTTGCTTCTATTTGTTTATAATTTTTAAAACCGCCGATTCTGTTGCAAGTTAACTTGCTAATTATTAATGGGCAAATTGATTGATTGTTTACTCTGGTGTTCGTGGCGCGTTTCGGTTTCTATTAAATTATTAATTTTTGTTGTTCGCACGTATTTTATTAACGACTGCAATTGTTAACGTACATCGACATTTATGTGGATGAAAAACGAGCAAGTACATATACACATACGTTCAAAATATATAAATAAGTACTGCTAAAATTTCACAATAATTTTCTCTATAATTAAAAGAAAAAGAAAAAAGTGTGCTTTAATTTTGCATGAACAATTTGGTCAATTCAAGGAATTGTTAAGCAAAGCTTGCTATATTGTTTTCTAATGAATTTGTTTTTTCTCCGTCTCTCTCTCTCTCTTTGTCTTGCTCTCGCCCAGTCGAGGCGTTGCTTGTTGTTTTTTTATTTTATTAGTGTTGCAGCTCTCGGCTGTCTTTTGTCACTCTTTCGCTGTCCGTCGGATTGTTGGTCGGTCGGTGGTACTTACTCGCCGCCCAAAAGCTGCACACATCATAAAATTAAGAAACGAAAAAAATTTGGTTCCGCGTGGGGAACACGGTTTTTAAGTACTCGCGCTTTCTTTTCACATCAGTTCATTGTATGTTTTTTATTTAGTTTGCTACAGTTTCAATAATCTGTATATATCTATTACAAATAATTTTGTAAATGGAAAATGCTACAGAAAACACGTCCGCTCTTGACAACTTCACTAACAGAATGTTATCGAATCGCTCGAAATATGTTCGATCAAACGACTGACTTAAATGAACGAACTAGTTATTTTATTCTCATATTGTTGGCTCCTTTTCTGACAGTGACTGGCTTGGGGTTTTTTGCCTTCTAATATATGATTTTTCCTAAAAGCAAAAATGAATATTATAAAACATTACAAAATTTGTAAATATTATTAAGCAATCGCCCAAATTGAACTGCAATATTTGTATCGTTTACTTAGAAAATGTTATCGACATGTTTTCCAACACTGTTAAAATCTCTATGATTTATTTTGTATAGAGTTGTCCCACTTGCACTTAGGTGACTTTGCGCAGGAGCAAAACCATATCATGAAAAGTTTTTTGCTACGACACTCGAAGTCCACTTAGTTTTATTGTTGTTTGACAGGTGGCGCTAGCTGATTTTTGAAATAATTAAATTAATTAGGAATTCAAAAGTTAACTTAAAAATACATGCTATATCGGTTTATGTAGGTGGATTGACTTTTAACAAAGGAAAAGTAATTGTTTTTCTTACATTTGAATTATGTCGAACTGTTATTATTTTGCCGGCATATACAGGAGTGTTTTATTCTAACTCAACACACACAGAAACTTGGAAGTAATGTATGTTGGTTGCATGTGTAACTTGTATATAGGCAACTGGCATTACTCTGGTGTTAGTGTAAATCGCTCATGCGCCCTGTTGTCATTTCCATTGACAGGAGAACACCCTGTATGGCCTTGGTGGAGCTTGGCGCTGGAATTCTTGCAGCATTTACGCGCCCAATTCTCGGGGTCGTAGTAAAAGTTGTTTTCTCCTTATTTTGCCGGATATGCTGTCAGAGGCGCCATTGCTGCGGCTCTGCGCCCATTTTGTGCGTGTTTGTGTATGTGTTAGTGTGTGTGTGTCTGTTGTGTATGTGTATTTATATATTTGTTTATATAGTATTTATTTCCCCCGTCTGTGTAACTGTCACAAGGCTGTGGCTGCTCGTTTCTGGCTGTTCCTCTTGGTGAAGGTTTTTATCAGTTGAATTACATTGCAGCTTTCGCTGCTGTTTGCAGTACCGTTATCATACTACAAGAAGTTTCAATTTTGAAGGAATTAAATGCCCACACCGTTAATTTTTTTAAATTCTGTCTTATTATTATTTCTTTCCTGATTTAGACGAACATTTGCAACTTATACCAACTTAATTAATTATGAAAACAAAGATTCGCCAATTTAGTTAACAAATAAAAATAACAACAATATTAACTGTAAACTCTTTAAAACATTTTCACATACATATATTTTTATAAAGGAACGGCTTAAAATTAACCGTTGGCTGCTGGCGCCACCTATCGCCACTGTGGTCCATACAGTATTTAGTGTGTGACCAGATGCCAAGCTTACTTTCTTAATGGTGTTTTCTTTCTTTATTTCTAGGAACTAATAATAAACCTATACAAATAAATGAGAAATATTTAATTTACGACATATTTGCAAAGTGCACTGAGTTACCGGGCACAATACTGAGACACCCAACCTAATATTAGGCCTAAAAGTGCCGTAAAAATACCGCACTTAGAAAATAAACATACCATCACGGCGTGCTGTCGTACATCTCCTATTGGAATTTGCGCGGCACTCAGTCCGAGGCCGAAGCTTGTTCCTGACGCGCGTTTCGCGAGCGGCGGCGTTTAAATCGCTTTTTCCGTTTCATTCTCTTTGGCGTTGAAAATATATCTGCAAGTGTACAAAATTGCAAATTACAAATAAATACAAAAATTCAACAAAAAATAAACCATGTTTAATTGATTGCAATTCGATTTGAAAAGTTTGAAATGATAATAATCCGATAATAAGTGTGTGCGTTATAAACGATTCACTTGAAATGGGCATAGCCCAACCAAAAACCTTTTCTTTTCTTTTTATATAATTTTAATAAATACACATAAAGTGAAACAAACTAACTAATAAAATTAATAGTAAAAACAAAGAAAACAAAACAATTACAATAAAAAGTGAAACTGCAATAATTAGAAAATTTCTATAAGAAATTAATAAGCGAATAAAAGAAAACAAATATCAATTAAAAACGACTTAGATAGTAAATTAATTAATAAGAAATAATAATAAAAAGCACAGAATACGCTCAATTTATAATTATTAATTGCAAATTTGCAATACCACAAGAGCTCAGTTCTTTCGCATACACACACATACACAAGGACAGCACCAATACCAGCATATATGTATGTGAAGTGTGTGGAGTACAATGTGAGACCTTGAATTAGAAAGGAAAACACTCAAAACATTTGCCGCCAAATCGACATCGACATCGTCACCTTCACTATTCAAAGACGCCCACCAAGAAAGAAGACACCCACGCGGAATCCGATTGAATCGTCTCAATATACACCAGATCCCACCTGAGACTTCCCCCGTGTCCCGTTGGTCCCATTGCCCAGTCCAAACGAAGGTCCTGCAAGACAATAACAAGAAGAGAAGAAACGAAACGAAACGGAATCAAAAAGAAAAATAAATAATACAAAATAAATAAGAACGCTTTGATTTTTGCTCGTATCTGGAAAGAAAGCGCCAAATTTTCGGCATGGAAACGTCGTCAGTACGCCGGCGAAGAGCGCGTCGTCAGGAACAAACAGGAGAAGAAGTAGCAACAGCAGCAACGATAGCAACAACTGCAGCCATGCGAAGGGCGAGAAGAACAACAACAACAACACAGACACAGACGACAACAAGAGCGCCAGGATTAATCATCACATGGTCGCAGTGCGTTGTTGCTGCTGCTCTTACAATACTCTTAAATTGCCTCGTCTGTCAAGGTAAGTAAAATCTGTAGCTGTCTGTGGGTGTGTGTTAGTCAGATGTGGGTGCATGAGGTAGTGCTTGACAACTTTACAAAACCTTCAACAGGCTGCAGTGATTCAAATTTTTGATTTTTTTTATACTTTTAAAAATAGTCAAATAGAGGGATACTAACTCTGTACAAGTGTATGTAACAGGCAGACCCCACAATATATACTATACTATAATACTACTACTACTACTACTACTAAATACTAACCAAGTCGATTAAGCCATGTCCGTCAGTCTGTGCGTCCGTCTGGCTGTCTGTCCGTCTGTTTGAACCTCAAGGTCTCAGCTATTATAAGAGCTAGACACACCAAATTTTACATGAAGATTCCCGTAGATTCGCAAATAAATACAATTTTTTAAATCGATTTAAAAGATCTAACTTTCTTACTTACATTTATACTTAGCTAATTATATTATCTACTATTCCTTTAAATTTTTATTCTTTCGTACCTTAAACACAGAAGTTATCCAAGTCAAAGCCAAAGGTGGCAGAAGACTATGTCTTTGAAATTGTTAGAGTTTTGCTATCGGGTGTTCTCAACTATAGCACTGCTAAAATTTAGAATCGATAAGAAGAAAAAAGGTTAACTGTTATACATGTATAAAAATGTACAATAATACAGAATTTCTGAATTTAGATTAGTGGAAATCAACATACTATTCGCAGCTTGCATTGCCTACATACATAAATTAAAACCAATGATAAATAATTTAGATATGACATCAAATTTTGAAAGTACAATGTGAACTTTACAAACAACAACAAAAATGATCCAGTGTTGAAGTCACACGCTCTCGAGCTACTTTCGACAAGGTCTTCGGCACTTCAGAGTTGCCAAGCACCTCCATTGAAGCCTGCGCCCGACAGCACAACGAGCACTAGAGAAAAACGATGCATACCAAATGTATCTCGAGATATTTTTGTAGTCTTAATAATTTGCACCTAAAAAAAGTGATGAGTCATTTCCACAGCAATAGATTTAATAGATTTCATGTCAAAATAAGAGACTCGAAGAAAGAAAACAACAACAAATGCTTAACGCCTTTTTATAGGCGTGTTAAAAAACCGCACGGTCATTCATTTGGTTAAACAAATTGATAATTAACTCGAACATGGAATATTCTGCGATGATTCGAAGGTATTTGCAATGCAATCTTCTCTTCTATGGTATAACCAAATATGTATTGTAGATAAATCTTAATCTATAAGTTCATTATATGTAATATATTTCTGTTTTCTGACTTATTTATGATTTTTTTATTGCATTGCTTGCATTGTAAATCTTTTGCCTTTCTGAAATTACAATGATTTACGTTAGGCCTGAGAGATTATTAGACTATAATAGGTATACTATTTAGCAACGCTACGTGATACCAAGAGATGTCGCGGTTTTTAGCTATAGCAATTTACAAGCTGCGGTAAAAGCGATTTGGAATTACTTGTAATTTGCCCCGATGAGTCCAATTAATCTCGCAAATCTATGACAGGTTTTATGCTCACTGACTCCGGTCTCCTAATTAACGTCACCTGGCACGACAAGCGCCTAAATATCTATACAATATATATTTGCTATATATATATATATATTGTACTATACATATATCTTGAAGAAATCGTGCCTTGTTTGTTCTGCTAAACAGCTTTGGTCCGCCTCGCTTTCATCTTTATTTGTCTTTTATGATCGTTTAGTAAATGTAAATTTATAAAATCAAAGAATACCCATTGTTGTGCTAGGGCTAAACAGCTTTGGTCCGCCTCGCTTTCATCTTTATTTGTCTTTTATGATCGTTTAGTAAATGTAAATTTATAAAATCAAAGAATACCCATTGTTGTGCTAGGGCAAACAAATCATACACCAGTGAGTCGGTCGGTCGGCTTAATAACCATAATTAGCCAGGCCAACAACAGAAGCCAACGATGTAAAGTCGAAACTCGGTTCAATGAACCGTTGACTCCGAAGCGTTGGTCACGCAATTTGGTCAACGGCAAGAGGAGAGAGGGAACAAACGAAAAAGATAAACACTGAAAATGATTATAATAACTGAGATTCACACGCTCATTTCATACACTTTCCGAGGTTAATTCAAATTGCATGTGCTTAATGCTTAACTATCCGAAAATGGTTTTAATTTTTGCTTTTAACTCGGCTTACAGATAAACTGCAAATTTCTTTAATCATTACAATAAGAAACTAAAACTAAAAGTTGAAAAATAAAAGTTCAATTGTATGGTTTCTAAGCCAATGCAAAGAGTATTAATTATTCGTCAATCAAAACTTGAACTAACATCTCTGATCTTTTTACCTGAGAAATAGATCTGAGTAGACTACTAAAACTCACTTCACCATTGTGCTGAGTAAAATCTAAAGATCTTTCTGTGTTACTTGTTGTTTCCTGTTCTTCTGCTGATACATTTATAGATGACTTACGTCTTGTTCCTCCCAGTTTCATTTACCTAATGAGCCGCATTTAATCAGCTAAACTTTCGATTTATTCGCTATTCTTGACATTTTTGGGCAATTTATTTGAACTGTTTTTGGCGCAGACGGCGTTATTTATGTGCGGGAATCATTCATCGCATTATGCAAAACATACAGCGATAAGACATTAGAAAGGCCAATGAACTGCAACAAAAAAACTAAATTATTCATATCTCTGTCGGTCTCTGCGAACCATTGCTGAGTTGAGTGTGAAGCGTTTTCTTCTACAAAATGCTGGAAAAGAGACCAAGAAAATGAGCAAAATGGAGATGAAGAGAAGTAGGGAAGGTGGGAAGGTGTGGCATGGTGCGAGTACTGCCAAAAAGCGAATGGTGTAATGTGGAAACCGGTTGACGACTGTCGGACAAAGACTGCGGCTGTATCTTGTCATACTTGGCTTACAGTTCCCACACACCCGGGCCACACACACACACACTCGCACTGTTGGCTTGGCCCAAAAGTTACACATCATGAGGCGACTGGCAAGCTTTGACTGCGGCTGCGGCTCAAACTGCGGTTGGCGAGCGGAGCCAACAGAAGTGACTTGGCGGGGCAGCTGGGTCAGTCAGCCCAGCACAGCATAGCGTCGCTTACGTAACTCGAGTCTTTTCACAGAGCGAGTACAGTAAAAAAGCAAAAAATAAACTCAACTATTAAAATGAAATGCACAAGCGCAGTCAGCGTCGTCGTCGTCGTTGAACTCAATTCCACAGCCATGCAGTCTGTCGTCTTGGCGGCTAATTAACATGCCCCAAATATGAGCAGCAAAGACAGCAGCAACAGCAGAGGCAGCAGCAGCAAAACGAAGCGAAATGAAATGAAAGTGTATGTGTCGTTACCTTTCCAGAGTTACGTATACAGCTCCAACTTAGGCCGGGCCCAGAGAGCTTTCCGCATAACCACAAAATGCGTGAGGCGAATACATATCGCACAAACGAGTTTGCCAGCTGGACAGTTGCAGATCTTTTATGACTTTTTGTGCAATTGATTCGAATTTAATGTTTGCAAAATTACGAAAACATCAAAATACTCTCGAGAAACTCAATTGGATAACCATCAAAGACACAGCGAATCAATTGGGATTGCAATTCGACTATCATTTTGTATTACAATATAAGAAGATCGTTAATTGTTCTCATATTATCATTAACTTTATACTTACATAAACCAATTCATAGTATCTACTTAGTTCAGAATGTATAAATCTATTTAATGCAAATTCGAATGAATATATTAATAGCAGCAAATTGACTTTGACAGTGAATATAGACTGAGATGGAAAATTTAAAATTCTCATTTTGATTATAGCAGCACTTTGTATCCACTGCATACGATGTTATTCATGAATATACCTATTGTATATACGATGATGACACTATCCTCATATGGAATAGTATATAGAATGTAGGAAAGTTGTGTCTTTTATACGCCGTTTACAAATCGATATTAAAAATTAAACTATTGATTTGCGGGGGCGGTGGGCGTGGCGCCTGGCATACAGGCATACAGGAGTCTTCCTGCCAAATTTAGTATCTCTAGCTTTTATAATAGCTGAGATCTGTGTGTTCACACAGACAGACAGACAGACTCGGTTAGTTATCCTCAGGAAGAATATATATACTTTACCTTATACCTTAGATTACAAGTGGGTACATTCTACACATCTAATAATTGCATACCTTTAGGGATTTATAAATGGGATCATGTTTGCTCAAGCTTTTGGATCATAAACACTTTCAGGATCATTCGACTAAGTTCATTACTTATTGTACATATGATAAATGCGAAATCAGTCAAACAGTGAAGGTTGTATAGCTGTGTCGCCGTTAAATTAACCAATCAAAGATCTGGTTATTTCAAATAAATGTCAATCGGCTTATGACTCTACAGTATTAGTTATATAAACACATTAATAAAGACGAAGAATGACGAATCGTATATTGCGCGAATATAAGTAAAAGTTAAACATAATTCGATTTCAATTGACATTTAACTAAATGTCCTTGAGCTACAAGTTGCAAACAATAAAGGTCATGTATATGTTACAGAGACCTGAACTACTGCCATTATATAGTATACAGTGTTTTCGACTTATGGCTAATTGAAAATCGACAAATTTCATGCGGAAAACATAAAACTATTGTGAGCATGTGATATGGGCTTAAATAAATTGATTCAGCAGTTGTAGAACTGCTGTGGAATTGCTGAAATCGCTGACAAGTTGGGCAGCTTATCGCGTATTTGCAGTCAGAAACGATTCGCATAAAACTAAACGAACGAAAGTTCCATTTTCGTCAGTGTTTTCCGGCAATCTGTAATCTAATTCGCACCAGCCACTCAGCAGGGAGGAGGGTGTCAATGGAGTGAGGGAGTGTGTGTGTGGGAGGGGGGGATAAAGAATCCACGGTGGGTCGTATGTATCACTTTTCACGTGTGTAGTTCTAATGCCGCGCAGATTGTCGAGCAATTTGCAGAGATTAAATTAGCTGAAGCGTGCTGTTCCAAGCAAGAAGTATTCCCCCACTCCTGCTGATGCTGCTCTTGTTGTTGTTGTTCATATTGCTGTTGTTGTTGTTAAGATTGTTGCCACTGTGGGCCGTTAAGGCAATCCATGTCGCTGACTGTGGTTGCATGCGAAACCACCACCAAAGCAGGCTGGCTGCGCGACAGAGATGGCAATGTCTGCGCGACTTTTGTGTGGGTGTTAATGCGCCACGCCCCTGCCCTCATCTCACCAGATCCACCGGCTCAGCTGTGCTACTACGCCCATCCATCCGCCCAATCGCCCAACTTGTGGGAAATGTTTCTCTCTGATGATGCCGCGCAAAATTTCTAATCTCTACGCCGGATTTACGAATTGTACTCGCACGGCTTTCAGCTCCATCTCCTACTCCCCGAGCACCCTCCTGTCTTCCCGTTGACTCCCCGTCGACCACATTGAAACTTTGTGTACATATTTGAGTTTCATTTCGTTTGTGGTTTCGTTTTGGGCAACATGAAGTCATAAAATTGAAATAAATATAAATACGAACAGCGAACAGCAAGTTGACTTCCCACTGAGTGGTAACGCCCCCATTTGCCGGGGCTAGGAAACCCGCACCATGCTTGCATTGCTTACTCTTAAATCTCTTAGAAGTGAGGAATTACCAGGCAATATCAACAGACAAGCACAAGAACAAGTAGGCCTGCTGTTTCCATAAGCCCTGCTAATGAATCTCTTCTAGAGATACTTTCTGGCATAAAGAGAAGGTTATCATAAATAAAGAATAATAACTTTGCAAATTGAGTATTATTATTATTATTTCCACGGGAAGTCATAGATGTATTGTATCTATATTTAGTTATATGTATAATTATCCCAAAGGTAATACAGAATAACTATGTTCTCATATCCTTGAGATACTTAACTTTCTCAAAAACAAATAATAATCCCATTTATGTGTCACAGAATCAAATATTCTCTCGGGGTTAATTATTTCTATCTGACTACCTAAACGAAAATTCGATTTATGTAATTCAGGTAGAATCTATGAAAAGTGTTGCATATAAATAGGGGCTGTTTTCTCACACTAGATCCTTTATAATTCTCAACTGGTATTAGCTGGCACGGTATGGAAACCCCTAGCCGTAGCTGAGAAAAGCATACTTACCTGGCGTAGAGGTTAACCGTGATCACGAAGGCGGTTCCTCCGGAGTGAGGCTTGGCCATTGCACATTCGGCTGAGTTGACCTCTGCGATTATTCCTAATGTGAATAACTCGTGCGTGTAATTTTTGGTAGCCGGGAATGGCGTTCGCGCCGTCCCGAATTAAATAATAAATATAGAAAGAATATAGGGGACTTTTTCAATCTTAAAAAATCGTAAGAGTCCAAAAAATCAACAAATATTTAAAGTACATGAAAAAACTTCAGTAATAGTTAAAATGGAAACCACTATAAATTACTGTTATCAGTAGAGAAGGAGGCAGTATTTATTTAAATAAATGTTCCGCCGCCTGTTCTGGCTATATTGAAGTGCCACCAGCAGGGCGTGGGACAGTTGGCATGGCTGCCGGCCCATCGATCATTGGCACCGAGAAAAGATGTAGCTCCCCATCCACAAACTGGGCAAAAGAGAGTCCAAACTCGATGCACGAGCAGTTCCAAGCCGTACCGTACCGTGCCCTCAATCCATTCCATTTGATTCCTTTCATTAGCCGCGTACGTTCGTTTTTCCTGTTCGTCCAACCTTCTTTTTCGCGTCTTTTCTTCTTATTTATTTATCATCATTTATTACGGCATGCTCCGTTACTATGGCAGGTCTTAAAGGAAGAAAGAAAGCTCGTCGTGCCAAGCGAGAAAAGGCGTCCGAAAATTGTCGCTGTCAGATTACGGTGCAATATTGCTTCCAGTTGCCATATCCTGCTGCCTTTCCGCCTAAATTCACGCCGATGTCGACCCGAGGACAAGGACGATGTCGAGGACGTAAATGGGGTGGAGAGTGAGAGAGATAGAGAGCAAACAAGCAGGGCCACTGCGGAGGAGAGAGGTGTACGCGGTGGTTCTGTCCTCCCCCTTGTTGGCTTTGACACAAGCAACAATTTACTCGGTTTCAGGTTAAAGTCATATCGTTAGCATTAACGCTTTTTGATTTTTATTGAGTCAGCTAAATTTTATTCGATTTGCCATCCATACACACGCACACACACACAGAGAGACAGAGGGAAGCGTGCGCATATACAGCAACATCCTCCCTGACAAAAGGGAGTTGCGAATAGACAACAACATTCCGAAGGGGAGGAATATTTTCGAGCTTTAATGATGTTGGGCGGCCAACCAATGAACCCGCCGGCTCACTTGGCATTCGGTTGTGGCTTAGCATGTGAAAGGGGGAGGGCAAGGGGAAGAGGAATATAGGAAGGGAAGGGAACACGTGGGGTTGCAGTACCCACGGGCAACCTGCCTGGCGATAGAGAGTCTATTTGGGAAGTAAATGAAAATTTGATTTGGAATTTCGTGCGTTGTCGCTACAAGCGGAACCAGCAACAGCAACGGGGCGAGATCCGGGATGGTAAAGCGGGAAAGAAACCCCTGTTGATGATAATGTTGATGACGACGTCAAAGCCGAAGCTGATGCTGATGCTCAAGTCGAAGATGGGCATGTGATAAAATAAATTACGGGCAGATTAGTGCGAATTTAATTATCATTTGTTCCTTTGATGTTGCATCGAGCAAATAGAATATAGTAGAATAAATATAGAGATTATGGGGCACGGCACGGCACGGCACGGCTCAGCACGACGTTTATAACCTCATTAAGCTTATACTCGACTAGCTACGTTGACGGAATATGAAATGTGTCCGGGGTAGATCAGGGGCAAATTTGTTGCCTCATTATCAGACTCTACGCGGCATCACCTGTAGCTGCCTCGAAAGAAAGACTGTCTCGGTAATTGTCTCTAATGTGAGCAACTGTGTTCGCCTCCCAATCGATACACATCATTAATAGGCTCTCTCTCGGTCTCATCCAGGCTGGGCCGGGCTGGAGTTCCATTCGAATCCCAGACCATTGTCTCTTGTCTAGCCAAATCCCTGAACAATGGCGCTGACATTGTATCCCAGAGACAGAAGAGAAAACTCTGCAAATCCGCTTAGTTTTCGCCAAATTTCACTGGTTGCCTGTGGTTACGGCTTTTAGGGTGCCTATGACGGTTGTAGTAGTTGTTGTCTCCTCCTCCTGCCCGTTTATTCATCCCTCAAATGGATACGGTACACTTGCAGACTAACTGCAGCAGGAGGATGCGCTGGGATTTGGTCGAGTCAACCCTTTGAGGACTGCTTTGATTACTATTTCTATGGCAAAGGGATGGGCTGCCCCAGGTCTACCCCTTTTTTACACTTTTCCGCGTATTACCCATGGTTACCAGTTAATTTATAGGACTTAAACTGTCGCTTGCAACTTCAATTTGGCAAAGTAACTGCGCTTAACTGTGATTAGACTGCTGATCCGCTCGAGCAACCCTCGCAACGCTCTGCTTTTAAATTTTTTACTACAAATCTGGGTCACAACTGCCGTGCTCTTCTATCAATTTCCTGCGTTGCTCGGGCAACGTCTTCATCAACGGGAGAACGCACCTTATCAAGTTGAAAATCTCTTATCGTTTTCGAGCACGAAACATCACGGGAGCAGGCCAGGTCTTTAGTTTGTTGGTCACTCGACTAGAAAGATACTGAGTACCATTGGACGACTATGATTGTTTGCACTACTCCTCTTCCACTTTCTCTCATTCTCCACCTTGTTGGGTGTCTTCCCCTTATTGCACTGTCAACGTCCATCCGCTCTCACTGGAACATTATTAACAACAACAACGAGCCTCTGGCGGGTGTTGAGTGCGAGCCTTGCTGACGGCTACAACATCATCAACAACGTCGTACAACCAGCCTCGACGTCAACGTGCTCGTCATCACATTGTATAAATATCCTCGAGCACGTATATTTGATGGAGACACGTGCTGCATATTTGCGGGTTCGGTCCAAATCTTTGGAGATTAATGCACGCATTAGTAGATTTAATGCATATTACGTTGAGCGCACGTCCTTGTCGTCCTTGTCGTCCTTGTTGCTCTCGATGTTGCTGTTGCTATTGCTATTTGTGTTTGTATTGTTGCCGTTGCCGTTGCCTTGGCTGCCTTCGCTGCCATTGTCGTCGATACACAATTGAGACATTCTGGGGAATACCCTGGCATCAACCGCCCCCATCTCACCCTTCACGAAGTAGCATCGTTGATGGTTGATACCACAACTTGCCATATACGTGACAAGCCGACAATGGAATACACTTGCAGTCCAAATGAGAGTGCAATAGAAATGGAAAACTTTATTTTAATCAATTTAAAAAGTTGAAGGTTAAAAACTACACTTGAAAATACTTGCACTACTTTCGTTATTATTTATCAATTTAATTCAGATAAAACACTTAAATTTTAAGAGAGTTAAAAAGTCCTAGAAGTTGATTTGAAATTGCAATTAGTGGCTCTTCTAAAATGGAGTATTCTATTCATACAGAAAGGTGAAAGAATAAAAATTAAATAATACAGATACATATATACAATACATAAAGAGACAGTTACATCTACTCGACAAACCTGACTAAATGTATAAAACTAGAAACTGTTAAGTCATACTCTATTAAGTCTTGTGTTGTTAAGTGTGTCCTTAGTCGATACACTATCGTAAGTTTATTTAGTTATCGATAGGATAGTGTTGTATAACGCAAGAGGAGCGGGAGAGTGTCACTATCGTTTAAGAGAGCTAAGGGAATACATTGTAAAAACTGAAAAGAGAGTTATAAATAATAAAAATAACAATAAATTAATAATATGTATTGTGGAGATAATCCTTTAATTATCTCCACAATACATATTATTAATTTTGGGTTATTTTTAAAGGTTTAAGGTATTTAATTTGATATATTAATCAAGTATAATGATCAACAGAAGGTCCTGTTCGTCGTATTTGTTTTGAGCTCGGGTACAATCTCCTTATAGAGCTGTTTCAATTCCCTCTCTACAAATTTTAATTGTTAATATTTATTCTTGGGCCGTCAATCAAAAACCAATTGCAAATGAAATTTGAATAGCAAAGTTCGGTATTTGCTTTTGTTTAAAACGTTTTGCGTGGAACATTTCAGCGTTTAGTGGCAAGTCAGAATCCCTGGACAGACTTTTGCCCTGCTCAGCATTGAATTTCAATATATTTCATGGTTTTCAATCAATTTCATGGCAATGCCGCAGCGGGGTTGTAACAATTCCCCCAGGACGTGTCAAGAGTATTGCAAACAGAGTTGATGGCTGGCAAGTTCATCATCACATTCATCACCGTCAGCAGAGTATCATCATCATCATCATTATCATGAACATCTGCATCATCATCATCATTATCATTTTCGTTATACCGTCGTCAGTATAATGAAGACGAGAACTTGCAGTGGCGGCAGTCCATCATTATTCAGGGCAGAATACTTTTGGTAGCCACTGAAGTTGGAGCGAAACAACAGGAGTGCCTTCCATGCAACCCTGTGCCAGAGAAACTAACGAAGAAGAACTTTTTGCAACGTGCACTTTTTGTGTGTAAAACTTTCGGCAAGCGGATTAATTTATAAAGCAGCTGACGCTCTTTGTTCTAGCCCGACGTATTTCGAGAGTCTTAGGATTATGAATACGAAAACTACAGCTGCATTCCTTTGACTACCAAATCCCGAGCGAGTATACATACATATCTCTCTCCCTCTCTCTCTCTCGTTCTCTCACATTCATTCTCTGCTACTGTAACCAAATGCAACGAATTGCAGTCCAAAAAAAGTTCACTAAAGTTTTGTGACAATAAATAAAAAGGCTACAGTCGTGTGCACTCGAGCGAGTATCTATCCAGTACACAGCTTGGCTTTCTTTACACCTGTACCTTGCTTTAATTTGCCCCTAGAGGATATTGCAATATTTTAAATAGTCTATAACTCATTGGTTTATAAACTGATTTCTAGTTTTAAGGCTTTTCTTTATGTTCCCATGAGTTTAGACAAGGTTTAACTATGCAGTGTATCATATACAGCAAGGTATAATATATAGCTACTATTAGTTCTGAAATTAGGGTAAATAGCTAAAGAAAATATGAACTGTCTCATGATGTTAAACTAGTTGTATCGAACTTTAAAGTTGCCAGTTCTATTACTCTCTGATATCAATGATTTTGAGGTATGGATCAAGTCCGTTGGAGAATGTTAATACTTCATGAAGTTTAACTTGATAAAGAAAAGACTTAAAACAGTGCTAGTAATTTATTAAGTAATGAAAATAGCATAGCTTAAATAAATAAAAGTATCAGAAAACTCGTAGATTTTATACCTCTGCAATAAAATCATTAACTGAGAGCAGAGTTAATCCAATAAAATATCAAATGGAAGTAACATAATTCACATTTAATATCTAGAACTAAAGAAAGCACTATAGTTTGTAGTTAAAAGATGTATAACTATAAGTTTCATAAACAATTGGCTTAAATTATTAAAAAAATTGCTATACAATGGGCGTTTTTTTTTTCCCGCCACTGTATAAAGAAGTCCAGTCATTTTTCTGCGTCTCATACCCTTGCAGCTTCTACAACAAGACATAGTGTGAAGAATACTAACTAATTACTTTCATTCTCTCTCTTTTTCTTTCTCTGCCTTTGTCTTACAGCTGCGGGCCGCGCACCACCAGAGCCCTACTATGGCCGCTATATCGGACAATTTACGAATTTTGCGCACGGCATCAAGGTAGGCATGAAATGTGGGCAAGGTGGCATCCTCGACTTGTCTAATGTGACAACTTAACTTGTCGTTGCAGGGATCCATCTATGCGGTAGATGAGTCAACGATGTTTGTGAAATCCTTTGCCTACGATGGCACTGGACCGGATGCCTTCTTCTGGGTGGGCAAGACACCGCGTCCATCGCCCGAGGGTTATATTATCCCCTATCCGGAGGAATATACCGGACCGTACGTACATATTATTAATGCATTGGCAATTGCAACATATTCTTTGGTCTCGCCCAAAGGCAGGCGGCGATTTTTGGAAGTAGACTGGCTACTCGAGCGCAACGAGCCATTTCCTTGCATGCTCGCCTGTCTATGTGTGTGTGTGAGTGTGTGTATTTGGGCGGTTTTGTGTGTGCGTGCCATGTATCCTTGCAGATTTTACGTTACGCACGGTTGACAATGAAACCACTTTTAAAAATTAAAAAACATTTTTCATCTCGGCTGCCATTTGCGAAGTCGGCTTCGTTCCGTTCGTTTAATGCTTTATTGCTGTTGTTGCTCTTGCTCTTGTTGCTCTAGTTCTTGTTGTTGTTGCTGTTGTTGTTGTTCTTGTTCAACAACGTGTTGTTGCGGTTGTTGTTGCTGTTGTCGCTTGGTTGCCTCCTAATGCGAAAAACTCATTTATTTCTTTACGTTAGATCTGCGGTCATATGTACGAAAGGAGCACGTACATGTATGTGTGTGTGTGTGTGACTGTGTGTGTGTAACAGCCCACAACAACAGCAAACGGCGCAAGCCACAGCCACAAGTGCATGCCACAGCGTGTACAGAGAGAGAGAGAAGGCAATGAGAGAAGGGGATGTATTTATTTTAAGTCGTCCCAAGCACAAGGTTAAGCCGCACTACGGTGTATTTTATTTACTCTTACCTTGCGTTTTACTTACCACCCCCCCTGCTCACTCTCTCGCTCTCTCTCTCCCACACCCACAACTAGCTTTGGCTCAGCTCAGCTCAGGCACTTGCTGCACTGCGACCACTTGAGGACACTAAGCTCAGCTGAGCCACTCATTGCATGCAGCGGCAGCATTCACAATTCGCCGTCATTTGCCTGCTTAGAGTACAACGGGTACTCACAGCTGACATTCACATTCACATTCACAGTCGCATTCGCATTCACTTGCAATATTTAATTATCATTTTGTGCGTGCAAGGTTAAGGTGCTGCAACACCTTTGCCACAGCAACCATTACCCATCAACCCACTCCCCTTCTACCCCGCTCCCTCCCCTCTTTCCACGCCTTCTTGCCCTACTCATCTGCCACTTGTCATTGAAATTTTCTCATGCCTTGCGAGCTGAAAGATTTAAAAAACAGCCAAGATTTGCGTTAACGCAGCCATCGTATCGCTGGGAAAATGTCACGTTTTGCGGCCAATAAACAAACAACAATAAAACGACGTGTGAAAACGAAAACATGCTGAGCATATGGAAAACGTTTTAACTTTCGCTTTTGCTGGAAAAATTCAATGCGCATTGAAAAATCTCAGCTTGCCACACGGTGAAGTGCTTCCTTAAGATATAACAAAAATTTACTATGAGCTTTCTTGACTTTTCGATATATATATTGCTGGAAAAGTAAGTTTGCTCTTTTAGAACTCTTCAAAGTCAAATTTACTCAATAAATAATATAGGTACGTTATCAATCACAAGCAGAGATATCTTAGATAAGTGTAAAATTTTCTCTACAAAGAAGTTGCAATCATTTATTTTAACTTTTTCGAACTCTAATATATATTTTTCAATATAGAAAATCATAATATATAGCATGTGTATATCCAGTAATCAAAACGAGTTAAAAATGTAGAAAGAAGTTCATATATGTAACGTTATGTTAACATCTGTTAACATATGTTATATTATATGTTATATTATACATGTTACTCATACTCGTATGTCGTATGTGAGTTGATCTGTCATAATGACAAACGTAGAAATGCCATAATAGTTAGTATAGTATGTGTATTTCCAGTATAGTATGTGTATAAGTACATGTACATAACGTTATGTTAACATCTGTTAACATCTGTAATCATATGTTATATTATGGTATACATGTTACTCATATGTCGTATGTAAGTCTATCAGTGATAACGAGAAACGTAGATACGCCATCAGCGACGTCAGCGTGACATACCAAGATACTTATAAAGTATTTATCTGAATTTCAGTTCAGAGAGAAAACTTGTTTTTATCAAAAATGTATGCAGGGAAACTTTTGAAACGCCTTTCCCTTCTGCCTTTCCTCCTTGTTTGTCCTTGCCCCGTTCAGTGCGCGGTTTTTCGCTTGAGAAAGCCTTTGGCAAAGTTATTATTGTTGTTGCTGCTCGATGACGTGTATATGCCCATCATGGCAACATCGAAACATCGAAAGGAAAGGAAATCCCCGTCGCCAAGCGCCCCTTTCTAACTTTTTTCAGGAGAAGGGGAGGAAGGGAACTTCATATTGTAATCGACTTTAATGCGTTTCATTGTTGATGCCACGTGCCGAGCTTTATTAGTTCAATGTATAGCACTGGCATGCCTCGCCCTTATCCTCCGTCTCGTGCTCATGCTTGTGACACCACCTCAAAGAACTCTCTCAGTGTGTGTGTGTGTGTGAGGCAGGGTAGTCGCAGGCCGGAACGAGACGCGTCGCGCTAGCTATTGCACGCTTTTACGCTTTCAGACACACACATTACCCATGCCACACAATGCGGCACATGCGGCATGCACCTTCTTCACGGCATTGAGTAAAAGGGGGAGTGGAGGAGGGCACTGCCAGCCTAGTAGGTGGACGCAAATGATTGCCGCATTATGTGGCGCCCGTGCTAAGTGCCAAAAACCATAGCATACATTTGAGCGCAGTAATTGCGAGCGCGCTTATTGCGTGTAATGATTTAGATATTTAGTTGACTTGTAGATACTATATATATACTGTATATAGACTGCTTGACTGGCTGATAAATGCAGCTGATTGGCAGCCCGTGTCAGTGCTGCAATCTCTGGCTGCGCCTAATGACAGTTGACGCGTCTTGCAGCTGTGCTTGGTAACTAAATCCGTAGCCTGGCGCTGCTTTATCCTCCGGCCAAGTTCAGTCTGTATGCATGTATGTATGCATGTCCCTGGCCTGTCCTCTTCGCCTGCCAATCAGCTTTAATTATGTAAGCGAGAGCGTTTTAGCTGAAAGGGCTGCGCTGCTGTTGGCGCTGTTCACTTCTGCTTTGTGTTCACGCTCGCTTTATTCCACTGTGCCACAGTGGGTGTCTGTGTGTGTGCCTGCCTGCCTGTGTCACAATGGATGCATCGAGCATAAGTAATTAAATTAGATTTTTTTGAGAGAGAAGCATGAAAGCGACTGCGACGCGACGCGACGCGCTGCGCTGATTAACGCCCCGTTGTCATGCCGCCGTCGCTCGCTGTTGCTCATTTGCATTTACAGCAGCAGCAGCAACAACAACACGGCACACTGCATGCTAACCCCTGCAGCAGCCTCCGCTTTGCTACCTTACTCCACCTTCCTCCCGCTGCTGCTGCTGCTGCTGCTGATACTGATTTATGCTGATCTCATTAAAATGTGTTGCATGCAAAGTGGCAAAACGAAGTTTTAGTTTTGTGTGTGCCCATTGTCAGGCTGTACAACCTGCCACCCAATAGGCCTCTCTCTCCCCTTTCCCTCACTCTCAGCACTGCCAACTGTCCCATCATTCATTGTGTTAATGTTAATCAACGCTGACAACGCGGCCGCAACACGCAAAAATGCTTTTTGCTGCTGATACGCAGCTTTAATGGCTTTAACTCAATTAAGCAGCAGCAGCAGTGAAAAAGTTAGTCTATAGAGTAGGCGGCAGGACTGACAAATGAGGGGAAGGGGCAGGGCTCAAGTAGTTGCGCCTGTTGCTGTCACTTGCTGAAAATGTTCACGGCTTTTCTGGCAGGCAAATTAAGTGAGAGTACTACAAAAACCAGAAAGAAAGGCTACCTTCCACATGCCGAAGGTTTCATACCCTGGCAGATTCTTCTTCTCCTTTGATCTTCTAATAGGAATTTAATAACTTTCTGTATTACTAATTGATTATTCCTATGAAAGCCATAGTATAAAGCTGTCATATTCTAATGAAATGGAAATAGTCGATTACTGTCTAACTTTGATTGGCACTGATAACTTAAGTGATTTCGAAAAACATACGGGTGTTCATACTATACAAAACCCTCGTTTCGGCCGATTGTTCCTATGGCAGCTATATATTATAGTGGTTCTATTTTGTTGAAATTTGCATGGTATATTTTATATATAGAAAAAGTCTGATGTAGTAAATTTGAATGTAGTAAATTTGAACGTCCGATAGTTTGTATGGCAGCTATACGATATATCGGTCTGATCCGGTTTGTTCCGACTTATTTACAGCTTGCAGCAATATGAATCATGCGTGCCAAGTTTCATTAAGATAGCTCTAATAATAAAGGACTATATTGCATTGCAACAGACAGACAGACTGACAGACAAACAGACGTATGGACAGACAGACGGACGGGCAGACCGACATGGCTAGTTCGACTGCCGTATTCATGCTGCATTTGAATATATATACTTTATGGAGTCGGAGATGTCTTCTAAGGTGCGTTGCAAACTTCTGGCCAAAATGAATATACCCTCTGTAAGGGTATAAAGAATGCTGGATGCAGCAGGCGAAAGGAAGAAGCAGCTCGATCTGGGAGTATTTGGAACTACAAACTAGGAGTACTGGGTACCATGGAGTATATCAAATGCATAATCAGCCGCAGTGATGAGTTATGCGATACCCTTGCAAAGTATTTTCCCCATTTTCAACTAAATTTAATTGAGTGGTCGTGCCTCAGCTGGCACTGCGCGTGACGTCGGGCCCCTCCTCCCCCCTCCACCCACTCATTTCCCTTCGCATTATGCATTCATGATAATAATTGAAATACACGAAAATTTGCGTACAATAAATATTTTGGGGGATGACTGTGTTTGGTGACTGTCTGCTGACTCGGCTGGTTTTATTGCTTTCCCCCCTGTTCCCCTGGCAAACAATATCGTTTGTTGTGCGTTTCTGCGAAGCTGGCAAATCCACAAAATGTGCCGAGAGAAAGGAATGCACTTCCGGCTCTACCGAGTTGCCATCTGGCAATTGCTCGTTGTGTGTCGTGCAACAAGTTGCAGCTTTGTCCGACGAGCAGCGAGCGGGCATTGTGCGGGACTGCAACCAAAGTCGATTGTTGATTGACACACTGAACTTTCGTTTCGTCGGCCAATAGACAAATAAACAAGCCGAAAGGACGAGCGAGCAGCCACACACACAGAGAGAGAGAGAATGAAGGGGAGAGATGGGCTTTCAAACTAATTGGGTGGAAAGCAGCTTGCCCTGTCTCTGCTGTCTCTCCAGCCTGCCTGCCTGCCTCTCTGTCTGTCTGAGCTGAGTGCAAACAAGACGAGCGAAATCGATAAATGCTTATGGATTTGTGTGCTGAGTGCATCAATGAATCTGTATCCGAATTCGTATTGGAATCCGAAACCGAATCTTGAGCCCGCACACAGTGTAGGCTCAGCAAATCAAATAAAGTACAATACAAACATATATTTGCCCTGGCAAAACACAGTACGCAAAGGCAAACAGATGCAGAGAGAGAAAGAGAGACAGAGAGGGGGACAGAGCATGAATGTATCTCGCAGATACATTTGAGGGCACAGAGCTACCTCACGCTATACGCTCGATTCGCTGTGCCGTGTGTTGACACAGCAGCATTCAATTTGTTTTGGACTCATCAAAGGTCAACGCGACGTAACGTGAACGAACCTGCAGCAGCACTTTGCTTCACTTGTTCCATGTCAACGTCATCTCGAGGGTGTAAATGAAGTGCTTAGCCGTGTCTAATGTCCTCTCTCTAATGTCGATTGCGGCCTGTCCGACACTTGTTACTCGCCTGACGGATGGGTAGACACAGACGCAAAGACAGGCAGGCAGAGAGACTGCCCTGTGTGCCTCCCATACCTAGGTACTATCATCCAACCAAAACCCTCAAGTTACTCCCACTGACTTTCCCTGACAGCTGTGGCCAGATTACATACATATATATAGTTGACTGATTCCCTTGGGAGTAACTTTACTTTGATTATGAACTAGCTTCCCTTCTCTCCATAAGAAAATATAAATTAGGAGTGTGCCTTGCGTTTGAAGAGCTAAGAATACGCACAACAAAGTTAACTTAACAAGAAACACTGAATGTTTTACACCCTTCTTCCATTATTTCTTACTAGTATTTTATAATATGTAGTATAGTAATGATTTGTTGAGTTAATAGACAGTCGGAGAGTTAGACAGACGGATGGACTGATCAATGGATAGACAGATAGACGATTGAAATAATGAACGGACAGACAAACAGACCGACAAACGGACAGACGGACAGACAGACGGGTGGACAGACAGATGGAATGAGGAATGGATATAACGACGGACAGACAGGCAGACGGATTGACTGATGAATGGATAGACAGACGCATAGACAGACGGACAGACAGACAGACAAACAGACAGACAGACGGACAGACAGACGCACATACAGAAGCGTTTACAGACGGAAGCACTGATGAACGGACAGACAGACAGACATGGCTCCTCTGTTGTTGTGATTCAGACTATAATAAATATAACTTTTGCACAATATTGATATATCCTCTGCAAGGGTATAATAAAAATGCACTGCAGATGGAAAAAATTAATAACTGCAAATAAAATATTTTTCCTTTGCCATAAATGCAATAAATTGAAGTTATTTTCATAAAATGTTGTCACAAATTGTAAAAAATAATATGAGTATAAGAATTTGTCTTTCTGCGTGCCAGCTGAATTCTCTTGCATCTCATCAACATGCCGCTTTAATTTTCCCTTCTCTTCTCGCATATTCCACAAAATTAACAATGCTTTGATTCGAGTTGAAATTGCTTTGATTCCCTTTGAATGGCATGCGAATAATTAATACCAATAACTCAACTAATTGGCTTCACAGTCGCAAAGAGCTCAATTAGCACAGCGGAATGTACTACTATATATATTATATACGATATATATACTACATATATCAGTAGTATTGTGCATGTATGTATGATTTGGCAGTGTACAGGGACATATGTACCATACATTGTTAATGCATGTATGTTCATATATATGACTGCTATGACTGCTCGGATGTGGGAATGCAGCCCCATGTGCGCGTGTGTGTGTGTGTGTGTGGCATGCCTCGCATCGTTGCATTAGCCATAAATCTTCGTCACAGTCAACCCAAAAAAAAATTATGCAAGTGCGGCAAAAGAAGCAAAGAAAGAGAAGAAAAACCCTTTTTCTTTCATTCTCTTTCTTTTGCCATTTTGATGGGTTTTTGGGCTTAAATAAAGTTTAAGCAACTGGCAACATACTTATGCTTACCCACTGTAGTTGCGGCCAGTGTTAATTGGCCACAGATGCCTTTAACAAGCCAGCAAAGAAAAGGGCGAGGCAAACTGAAAAGGCTGCTGGACGTTGAAGGGTGGTTGCAAACAAAGTGCATTATCCACTGTTGACATGGTTGCATTTTCCGGCTGGTTTCGCTTTAATTTTAATGACGCTGCCACTACAAGCTCGCGTCAATATTGACTGTGCAAATTGGAGGCGTGGCCCAAGGCCCCCTGCTCGCAGTTGACCGGTCCAGTGGCCCTCCGGCTCCGAAGGACTGCATTTTGTTGCAATCGAGCGAGAGAGGACACCAAAGCCGAGGGCTTTTAATTTTTGTCCGCTGAATAGATATAGATATACGGATAAAGTAGCTAGATATGTGTGCAAGACGCACAAGGAGGTACAGGCAAGCAGCGATAAAGCGTACCATTAAATAGTATGCCAGAGATACATAGGAGAAAAATGAAGATAAGTAATACAAGATTCGTTTCTTAGGAAGAGCTATGAATAATGTTTGGTATCTAAAGGATTTTTGATATATAATTAAGATAACAGTTTGAAATATTCACGAGTTTTTTTCAAACCTTTCTCAATATAGTAGACAAAAAATTCGAAAGACTAAAATAATTGGGTAAGCTTTAAAGATATGGTGGTAAATATAGTATGAAATGTGAAAGTCATATACATATAAACTACTAATATGTTTATATGTATATGAGTAGTAAAGAATAGGGATAGTTAAGTATAGAATATAATATGAAAGTATATTAGAAGATTATACGTATAGGAGTTGTAAAGAATAGGAATAGTAATGTATAGTATGAAATATGAAAGTATATTAGAAGTTTATATGAATAGGATTAGTAAAGTTGTATGGCATATTTTTTATTTAAAAACTATGTAAGTGAAGCTGTTGTTTACGGACCTAACATCAGAATTTCAGAGACAGTTGAGTGATATTTCCAACTAGTTATTACTTCCTGTTCAAGCCAACGAAGCTTCACTGTACGCACTGCTTGGCCAGAGTTTCAAGGCTTCTTCGCTTTATTACCAGGCACAAAGCGCTCTGTTGACTCTTCTCTTATGTGTTGCCTCTCTCTCACACACACTCTCTCTGTCTCTGTCTCTTTTCATACGCATCCCGCAGCGATCCGCCCATTTTGCAGGCGCACAACAATACGGACATCATACTGCGTTTACCCATGGGCAAAAGGATTAAGGACATTCGATGGCTGTCCGTGTGGTGCAGACGCTTTACGGTAAGTCCTTCCTCTTTGCCAGTGCTCTTACAGTGCTCTCTCTCTCTTTTCTTTTTTATTTTTACTCTTGTTATTGTTGTATTCTGCTTCCTTTCTTAGCTAGCAAACGGCACGCGCCGTATTCACATAGTAGAGATTGGGTGAAGACCGAAAAGCGTTTTGTAATTACATTTTTGTAATTTAACTGCAGCTGCAGCAGGATTCCGTGTATTTTTGGCCAAAAGTTGCAAGCATCGATTTTCCTTTGCTTTTCCTTTGGCTGCCTCAGCTTCGGTGGTTCTTCTTCTCATTTTTTTGCCTGCGTCCTCGATGTGGGTCAGTTTTGTCAGGCCAGGCGAAAAGTTTGTTTTCATTAGAGTTTTTAGGTTTTTAATTACATTTCTGCATAGACAAATGCACAGCGTGCCTCCAGTGCCTGCACCCCACCCAGACCGCACCCCCTTAGGTGGCCAGGGATACACACACACACACACACAGTACTCGACTCGAGCTGAAACGAAAATTACTTTTGTTTAAGTTTGGCAAATAAAAATGCATTTGAAATAAAACTGCAAATGTTATGACAACTCTTGCAGGGATAATGCCAAGAGGAGGTCGAAGAGATAGGAAGAGGGACTAGGACTGGGTTTGGGGATTGGCTGCCCAAGGTGGATGTGGAGCCAAAGATGGCCGCCATAGTAAAATAAATTACAGCAGACATTTTTGATTAACTCAAGTGGTTGCACACACACACACACAAACAGGCACACATGCACACGAATACATAAGCAAATTATACAGGGTGTCGAGCTGTTACTGTTGTAAATACACTCACACACACAGCACCCTCTGTATGTGTGTGTGTGTGTGTGTGTTACGCGCGCTCTCTGTTTCTCCGCTTCCATTGACTGACAGCCAAAAAAGTTCTTGGGGGCTGACACACACACATACTAACAGCCCAGTTTGGGGGTATGTTTGTGTGCCTGTATGTGTGTCTGCCTTGTTTTGTGGAGTTCAGCCTGCGCATGCTCATGTTTTCGTGGGGGGGCTCCACATGCATGCGATTATAGTACATAAGGGCTCTATATACTTTACTCTATACGAACACTTTCGAGTATACAACAACAAGATTGTTAGTATAAAATACTGAAAGGGATTTCCACATGTCAACTGCACTAATTGTTTATTTAAATTAACAATTTATCTGTATTTGTATTGCAATTATACACATGTATGTGCAGGCGTGAGGAATGCAAGCAAATTAAGAGAGATATTTGAGGATTAATATAATATTGTAACACTCGATTAGGCAGAAACAGTATACAGAGACCATTTTACTTGCTAGACTCACTTTAAAGAGGGATAATTTAGCAATCACATTATACAGCAGAGATAAGAGGATTATAGCTGTACATACATACGTATTTAATGCTTATAATACTTAAAGGAATATCTTAAAGAAAGTTAAATATTATATATTTATTTACTGCCATTATTACTGTATATTTTTTGCTATTCTTCATGAGTTTCTTTCTTTATATACTAGAGTTTGTAATTGTGTTCAATGTCTATCAACTGTAGGTCGATTTTGGCGAAGTTTTCATACCACCCTCCCTGGATGTGCCCAAGCCACGTGTCCTGCCCGAGTTTAGGCGTCTGGCCCACGGTCTCCGCTCAAGCAACATTAGCGTACTGGATGCCAAGACATTCTACATGTAAGCGTGGATATATATATTATATTTATATTTAAGATATCATATCATATTTTATATTTAAGATATGTATAATTTAATACCTATGATTAATTGCACTTTCCCTTTAGTCCCAATCTGCACTATGATGGCGCTGGTCCCGATGCATATTTCTGGGTGGGCAACGGCAGCGAACCGAATATCATGGGTGTTAAGGTGCGTAACATGAACAATCATATATATATATATATATATATATATAATTAATTTATGCACAAATACAATTCACTGTCAGGTACCCAACGAAGTTGGATCTTTGGAACCGCTGCGTGGCTATCAGGGCGAGGATATTGAGATTCAATTGCCGGGCAGTTTGACTGTCTACGACATTGACTGGTTGGCTGTCTGGTGTGTGGAGTACAGGCACAACTTTGGACATGTCTTCATACCAAAGGATTTGGATGTGCCGCCAGCACTGGGACAGACAAAGATTACGGTAAGAGTGAGGCTTAATTTAGAGCATCAACTTGTAGTGAGTATAAGCAAGAGAGGGCAGCTCTCTCCACACTACATACTACATACACTTTCACCCACACACACACACACACACACGAACAAACACCTGTACCTAGCCATATGCTCATTCCCACATGTCTCATAATTGTATATCTCTTTAACTTATGCGCGCCGCATTAGCCTTCATGGTGGTACACACCCGTAAGTACTAGTCCTAGCCTCATGCATGCTCGGCCCCCGTTGTATCTACAACCAAAACTGACTAATCTTCACTTTCTTTGCTTGCAGACAACAACAACGCCACGTCCTGTTTACTCCAATTGCCGTGAGATTTTGCCCAATAAGTTGCAGGTCAAGTGGGAACTGCAAGGCGAGTTTCTGCAGATTGAACTGTTCGGACGCATCACTGAGGATCAGTATATGGCCTTCGGACTCTCCGGTGCCAATGGACGACCGCAGATGGCACAGTCCGATGTTGTAGTTGCCTTCTACGATACAACTGCTCGCGTCTTTCGTGCCGACGATTATTTCATCTCGGATCTGTCGCAGTGCGATGGCCAACGTGGCGTCTGCCCAGATGAACGCATTGGAGCACGCAATGATGTGATCGTTGGTGCGTGCAAATATAAATAAGAGTCAACATTATCTGTAGTCGAATCAAAAACCATCAGTATGAGATATGAGAACTAAGTTAAAACTGTCTACATTTGTAGTTATGTTACGCTAGGCCTGCACATGTCCGTCTGTTTCCACAGTTTGTTTTATTAGATTTACACAGATCTTATTGCATCTTTGTAGATATATAGCTTGCTCCTTTTACTTATCTTTTTCCATTTAATTTTTACTTCAGTTAGTGGAGATCGCAAGAACGGCGTCACCAGCATCCGTTACAAGCGCTTGCTGCAAACAAACGAGGCCATTTACGATATGCCGATACCTATCGATAGGGATGTATCGATAATAGCAGCAGTGGGTCCACTCAATGCGCGCAAAGAGGCCAACGCACATTCGCACACCGCCAGCGATCACAATCCCGACGATATTCGCATTAACTTCTCCAAGCGCGTAAGTCTGACAGTCCATTATATATTTGCTTGATCGGATTTTAATTTTATACACTTTGTAGAACGATCATTCGTGCAAGAACTCGCTGTACGATGTGCGGGACGAGAGCGGTCCGAAGCCATGGCCGACGCGTAAGATTGTAGGTGAGCGCAAGTTCCATGCCAGCATTGGCCCAACGGGTGGCAAGCGGGGCTATACGGCAATCACTGGAGTGCCCTCGTGGGGCATTGCCTGGTATATCAACGATCAGCTGATACCGGAGATCACCGTGGAACGTGGCCAGACCTACGAGTTCATCATCGAAGGTGGCAATGATCCTGCACAGCCCGCCAGGTATGTTATAACCAACGAATGTTCTAAAATAGACTGTTATTAATGCATTTTCTATGTAGGTATCATCCCTTGTACATAACGGATTCACAGGAGGGCGGTCTGGGCCAGAAGACGGGACTAGATGCACGTAAGCAGACTGCGTATGCGGGCGTGGAGTACGATGAAGATGGCAATGCCATTCCCACTGGCGGTAAATACGAATTACAATCTTAAGAGTTCACTTAAGTATACCCTGTACCATTTGTTAGTGGGTCGCTACTGCGAGTGGGAGCACCGCACCGTGGATCGTTCGTCGGAGATTGCCACCTTCGAGGAATACAAGGAGACACTGGTCTACAACTGCGAGGATGGAGAGCCGGGCTATATGAACTGGACGGTGCCCTTGAAAGCACCCGATGTGCTCTACTATCAGGTGAGTGAAGTACTCTCCCTAAATGAAATATCCTTCTAATCTATCTGCTTTCTGTTCTGCAGTGTTTCACACACAACAATCTGGGCTGGAAAATTAACGTGGTGGATGCGGGAGCCAGCGCTGCGCCAATACATCGCCAACACCTGCAGCTCGGCATAGTTTTAACAGTTATTAGTCTGGTTGTTAGGCGGCTGAGAATTGATGCCTGATAGTTTAATCTCCATTAAATTAAATATGAAAAGGTTTTCAAGACTCTCCAGCAGATTAAGCCAAGGGCTTTGAGAATATCTAGCAAGCACTCTACATATCCCAAATCATATTGAAATCTTTTTTAACGAATTTATAATTTAACCTTGCTATCTATCGTTCACATTCACAAAACATTGCTAGTACTACAATATATTGTATATCTGCCAGGGGAGTTTGGAAGACGAAGGAGACAGAATATCACAACCAGGCTAATATCATCTGAGAAACATATCTTCATAATACTTTTTAAGGTGTGCAACTGTTGAAACTATTGTGTGTGAGAGTGTGCGGGAGCGGAAGAGAGAGAATGCGGCCTGTACGGGTGATGGGGCAAGAGCTCTTTGTAAATTAACGTGAATGGAATTCTACTTTTTTACTTGTATGCGAAACGTATCGCACTTACTTATACATCTACATTTACACTAAAATTGAAATGTAAACAGTAATTTTTTCTAGAGACAACTACTACTTATACAGACAATACACACATATATATTTCTATATATATATGTACATAATTGTAGTTCTAATCCGGTTCTACTTGTATATGTAAATGCAAAAACCGACAATAAAAACGCGACACGATGACAATAAACGGAATGTGCGCAAAATATTTTGCTGAGCCAAAACTAAAGCTCAAATCTATATATTGTAATATAAGAATTGATAATGTTAAGAGATACTAAACGAGTATGACAATAAAAGGCATATGTAAATCTGACGAGAATCGAGCAAAACACAATAATTTTACACATTTTAAATGTACGAGTACTACAAAGTAACTAAACAAAATGCGAAAAAAAAACAAAAAATTGAATCTAGATACTTGTAATGAGGTTATTTATTGCTACTGACTACTGTGGTGCTTCTTGTAACAATATTATCAAAGATGTCAGCGTGAGAGAGAGAGCGAGTTAGTGAGGGAGAAGAAGAGAGAACGCCAAACCAATAAGGGTTCCAAATTTTGTTATCGAATGTTTTTCTTGTAACTTTTTAAATCTATTTGCATGATTGGTGTTTTTTATAAATCAATGTTTACATATTTCGTTCTTTGCCGTTTATAATACGTACTATACAGATGAACAAGTAGAAGAAGAAGACGAAGAAGGCGAAACGAAACGAAATCGGAAGGAGATGAACAATATGTGTGCATCTTAACTTTGGGACAATAATCAAATGTCGGGTAATAGTTGCCCACATAACTTTGCGAATTGTTTATTACGTATATTGAGATATTGATATATTAGACAATATTGATATTAAGTCAAGTAAAGTACAGTTTGTAGTCTATACCTTTTGGTAGTCGGACGAACAATTTGGGGCTGGGTTTGATATATGAGAATATAATATAAATATAAATAATATATATACGAATATACTTTAATATAAATACTGTATATACTTAAAGTGAAGAATACACATTTCAAACAATAATAAACTGCATTTTTCTAGTTCTCGAAGAATCCAATACATACATATACATATACATACATATTATCTACTTAAATGTATCACGAATCTGTTAAGTTTCTGTTGTTCAACCTACTTTATACCTTTATACAGACAATAATTTTTTGTAAAGAAAGAAACAAAACAACTAGAACTTATTTCAACTATTTGCATTGTGTTTCTAAGTGAGACCAGATAAGGAATCATTGAATGGCTATATAATCGGCTCATTGTCGGGCGAATAATTAGACAATTTTGATAATAACATTTGAGATTTACGTATATACACAGAGGTATAGGCTTACGACCTGGGGCTCCAACGAGTTTTGTAAGGCAAATGAGAACATATTTGTATAGATTAACAGACGACTTCATACTTATTCTTCAGCTATGCGCACAATGCGAGTCCAATACAATGATGCAATACCAAATAAAACAAGAAACAAAAACATAATCAAATAGCGAAAACTCTCAGTTTATAAATACATTTGCGTATATTGAATTAATCTGCATAGATACTTACGATAATATTTAAATACATACGACTTGTAATGGAATAATCCGAATACACACACACAAACTAGCATACATATATCAAGTTTTCATGTCGATTATCACTTACGTACTTAAGTCAACTTAGATAGCAACATTTTTCTGCAAGCGCAAATCGAAAAAAAACAAAAACAAAATACCTTGAAGAACTTTCATTATCTCCAGTTTACGAGTAAATAACTACATAAGTATATGCATGAGGGAACTACTCCATTTTTAAAAGAAAAACGTTAATAAGCCTCACACATTCAAATATTATATGTAAATCCAGTTCGAAATCCAAATCCAAATTCAAACTCAAATCAAAAAACATTGACAACTTGCTTTGACTGGGGCAAGCCCTTAAGATAAGTGTAGAACATTGAAATTGAAATCGAATTGAAACTTAAATTGAATATGAAACATTGATGTCAATAAGCAGATTCATGAAAATAAAATCCAAACTGCTACAAAACATATTCTAGAAATAAACTCAAAAAAACAAAAAGCTTGTGTATTGATTTATTTCCAACCTCATTAGACCTGGGACCTTTCTTTCTGTTCGCAATTTAATAATACAATTTAATTGTTATTTTTAATTTCTATTCTCTCAATTGCACTTTGCGCACTTGACAACGAAGATTGCTGATAAGTAGCAACAGCTGCGCATTCCATCGAATTAATTTCGGAGACAGATGTTTGCGGCGCTGTCGTATCACCTGAGATACACCTAGGTGACCATATGACCAGTTGACACCCATTATCCCTGTACTTATCTTCGCTGCACCAGATATCGCAGCATCCCATTCGATTTATTTTGCTATATAAGTGAATGTCGCCGACCGAGTAAGCAACAGTCTTTAGGCATTGGATCCTATTCAAGTTTCCAATCCGGAGCAGTTGAGAAGTAATCTGTCGAACAGAAGCAGTCGGAATCTTTCAACATGAAAATCGCCTTAGCATTCCTGGCCTGTGTGGGCTTGGTCGTCGCGACCAGCTTGCACAAGACACACGAGGTGAAGATCGCGGATAAGGAATTCCTTGCGAAGCAGAAGTTCCTCTTCGAGATTGTCTACCGTGTGGAGGATCCACTGATGTTCGACGAGTACATTAAGTTCGGCAAGGCCTTCACCTTCGAAAAGTCCTCCTTCTCAGTGAGTATTACTGGCCATTGCCACCGTTCCAAGCTAATCGAAACTGTCCCTATTTGTCAATCATCCTTCTCAGGAATGGGACATCTACATGGAGAAGTTCTTCGAGGCTTTCAAAATGCACTCCCTGCTGCCCAAGGGTGAGTTCTTCGGCGAGCTGGTGAAGACACACGCCAAGCAGGCCCGTGGTCTGTTCAACATGTTCTACTATGCCAAGGACTGGGAGAGCTTCATGCACACCGTCTCGTGGGCCCGCATGCACGTGAACGAGGGCATGTTCGTCTATGCTCTGACTCTGGCTGTCATCCACCGCACCGACTTCCATGGCCTGATGCTGCCCTCCATCTACGAGATCTTCCCTCAGTTCTTCTTCAACAGCAAATTCATCTACGAGGCCGAGAAGTTCGACTACGAGATGTGGACCAAGATGAACATGTACGAGAAGGAATACAACGATGTCTACTACAAGACTGGCAACCAGTACAACGGCAACAGCATGTACCAGAACAGCGACTACATGTACGTCAAGGACTGGAAGATGTGGCAGTGGTGGAAGCTGATGGGTGTCGGCGAGCACTGGTACAATGAGGAGAAGTTCATGCTGCGCGAAAACATTTACGAGTTCAACCAGGACACCAAGTGGCAGCAACTCATGAAGGACATTAAGGTCTGGTGGATGCCAGTCGACTACTCTCGCGACCTGGAGATGTACAACTACGAGTCTTCCATGTCCTACTTCACTGAGGATTTGGGATGGAACGCATACTGGTACTACCTGAACATGGACTACTCCTTCTTCTTGGACGGCACCACCTTCGGCCTGAAGAACGACCGTCGTGGCGAACTCTGGCTGTACACCGTCCACCAGCTTCTCTCCCGTTACTACATGGAGCGTCTGTCGAATGGCTTGGGCGAGATTCCCGAGTTCTCGTGGCACAAGGAAATCGAAATGGGATACGATCCCCAGATGATCTACTACAACGGCATTGGCTACAGCTACCGAAAGAACTACTACGAGATGGAGACCTACGGCAACTACAAGATGCTCGACAAGGTCACCGGTTTCATGAAGCGCATTCACAACATCGTCGACTTGGGCTACTACAAGACGTCCGATGGTCACATGATTGATCTGCGCAAGCCCGAATCCATTGAGTACATCGGCAGCTTGCTGCAGGGCAACATCGACAGCATGGACAAGATGTTCTTCCAGTTCTGGAACATGCTCGCCCATATGTACTTCGCCGACGCCGACTTCCACCAGATGGAGGTGTACCCCAATGTCATGCTGAACTTCGAGACAATGATGCGCGATCCCATGTACTACATGTTCTACAAGTCGATTGTCCAGGTCTACTTCAAGTTCATGCACTACCTGCCCAAGTACACCAAGGAGCAGCTGATGATGCCCGGCGTAACCCTGAAGCATGTGGATGTCAGCGAGATGGTCACCTACTTCGATCTGGTTGACTTTGATGTGACCAACCTGATGAACGACAAGATGGTCTTCCATGAGGGTAAGTTCGTCTGGGACAAGTCGTTGTACGCTCGCCAGATGCGTCTCAACCACAAGCCCTACACCTACACCTACAACATCGAGTCAGACAAGGCCGAGAAGGTTGTCATCCGTGCATTCCTCGGACCCAAGTTTGATGAGTACGGCCGCATGATTTCCCTTGAGGAGAACCGCATGAACTTCATGGAAGTGGATGAATTCATGTACGAACTGAACGCTGGCAACAACATCATCACCCGCAAATCCGACGACCTGTACTGGACCGTCAAGGATCGCACCAGCTACACTGAACTCTACCACTACATGATGATGGCCTTCGATGGCAAATACGACTTCCCTCTGGACATCAGCGAGCCCCACTGCGGCTTCCCCGACCGTCTTGTGTTGCCCATGGGCTGGGAGGAGGGCATGCCAATGCAAATGTTCTTCATGGTCATGCCATACAACGCACCCACCAAGCACGAGCAGTTCACCAGCTTTGACTACACCTACTCTTGCGGCATTGGCTCCGGCTCTCGCTACCTCGATGACCTGCCTTTCGGTTATCCCTTCGACCGTGAGATCGATGAGTACGAGTTCGCTGTTCCCAACATGTACTTCAAGGACATCCAGATCTTCCACGTCGACACCTTCGAGCCCTACTACAAGTACAAGGGATACAGCAACTACGGCAAGTTCGACTACACCTTCTTCAGTGACTACTACACCAAGCACTTCAAGATGTAAACGGAGCCTGGCAATTGAACGAATGATATGAATCTGATGCATTTCAGAAATGTAGCTTTAAGTTGAGCAAAAAGTGAAATAAACTTTCGAAAATCCTATAAACTAAACGTTTTTTAGTTCAATTTTAAATTTGTTATTCATTCAGCTGTTTACTCTTTTAATTTTTCTGAAGTAATTCCAGGTATAAAGTACTGAATACTTTTATGGGCTTTCTCCATCAGCAGCAAAGGAAAATGTATACTTCAGGCTCGAAAGAGTTTTGAAGACCAAATAAATATATATTTCTATAAATTAACAGAAGACTTCATGCTTTTTTTTCAAATAACGATAGCTACAGTTAAAGAATACATACACTTTATGAACTTTGCTACGCCTTATTCTGCCTGTTATATACATTTGTATTAAGTGTGCTCTTTATCAATAGTCGAAGGATATAAAAACGTTAATAAGCCATATGTATTAATATTAAAAAACAAAACACATAAAAATCAGAGAAATGCATTAAATCTTTATTTGAATCGATAGTACGGTCCATATAATTTAATGTTTGAAGATTATTTCAAGCAAATATTTACCATGACTGCGCCTCAAATGTTCCATCCGCTTAGTAAAAATTTCTTTCCAACATTTCGGTATCTCACTAAAAAATGCATCAATGTTGTCTTCCAATGCGTCAATTAAAGCGGGCTTGTCTATACAGACATTAGATTTAACTTAGCACCACAAAAAATAGTCTAAAGGCGTTAAATCCCAACAATCTAGGCGGCCAATTAACAGGTCCCAAACGTGAAATAAAATGTTCACCGAACTAGCCTCTCAATAAGTCAATTGTTACGCGTGCTGTGTGGCATGTGGCACTTCTATGCTTCAGAAAAATTAAAAAAGTAGCTGAACGAATAACAAATTTAAAATTGAACTAAAAAACGTTTAGTTTATAGGATTTTCGAAAGTTTATTTCACTTTTTGCTCAACTTAAAACTAAATTTCTGAAATGCATCAGATTCATATCATTCGTTCAATTGCCAGGCTCCGTTTACATCTTGAAGTGCTTGGTGTAGTAGTCACTGAAGAAGGTGTAGTCGAACTTGCCGTAGTTGCTGTATCCCTTGTACTTGTAGTAGGGCTCGAAGGTGTCGACGTGGAAGATCTGGATGTCCTTGAAGTACATGTTGGGAACAGCGAACTCGTACTCATCGATCTCACGGTCGAAGGGATAACCGAAAGGCAGGTCATCGAGGTAGCGAGAGCCGGAGCCAATGCCGCAAGAGTAGGTGTAGTCAAAGCTGGTGAACTGCTCGTGCTTGGTGGGTGCGTTGTATGGCATGACCATGAAGAACATTTGCATTGGCATGCCCTCCTCCCAGCCCATGGGCAACACAAGACGGTCGGGGAAGCCGCAGTGGGGCTCGCTGATGTCCAGAGGGAAGTCGTATTTGCCATCGAAGGCCATCATCATGTAGTGGTAGAGTTCAGTGTAGCTGGTGCGATCCTTGACGGTCCAGTACAGGTCGTCGGATTTGCGGGTGATGATGTTGTTGCCAGCGTTCAGTTCGTACATGAATTCATCCACTTCCATGAAGTTCATGCGGTTCTCCTCAAGGGAAATCATGCGGCCGTACTCATCGAACTTGGGTCCGAGGAATGCACGGATGACAACCTTCTCGGCCTTGTCTGACTCGATGTTGTAGGTGTAGGTGTAGGGCTTGTGGTTGAGACGCATCTGGCGAGCGTACAACGACTTGTCCCACACGAACTTACCCTCATGGAAGACCATCTTGTCGTTCATTAGGTTGGTCACATCAAAGTCAACCAGATCGAAGTAGGTGACCATCTCGCTGACATCCACATGCTTCAGGGTTACGCCGGGCATCATCAGCTGCTCCTTGGTGTACTTGGGCAGGTAGTGCATGAACTTGAAGTAGACCTGGACAATCGACTTGTAGAACATGTAGTACATGGGATCGCGCATCATTGTCTCGAAGTTCAGCATGACATTGGGGTACACCTCCATCTGGTGGAAGTCGGCGTCGGCGAAGTACATATGGGCGAGCATGTTCCAGAACTGGAAGAACATCTTGTCCATGCTGTCGATGTTGCCCTGCAGCAAGCTGCCGATGTACTCAATGGATTCGGGCTTGCGCAGATCAATCATGTGACCATCGGACGTCTTGTAGTAGCCCAAGTCGACGATGTTCTGAATGCGCTTCATGAAACCGGTGACCTTGTCGAGCATCTTGTAGTTGCCGTAGGTCTCCATCTCGTAGTAGTTCTTGCGGTAGCTGTAGCCAATGCCGTTGTAGTAGATCATCTGGGGATCGTATCCCATTTCGATTTCCTTGTGCCACGAGAACTCGGGAATCTCGCCCAAGCCATTCGACAGACGCTCCATGTAGTAACGGGAGAGAAGCTGGTGGACGGTGTACAGCCAGAGTTCGCCACGACGGTCGTTCTTCAGGCCGAAGGTGGTGCCGTCCAAGAAGAAGGAGTAGTCCATGTTCAGGTAGTACCAGTATGCGTTCCATCCCAAATCCTCAGTGAAGTAGGACATGGAAGACTCGTAGTTGTACATCTCCAGGTCGCGAGAGTAGTCGACTGGCATCCACCAGACCTTAATGTCCTTCATGAGTTGCTGCCACTTGGTGTCCTGGTTGAACTCGTAAATGTTTTCGCGCAGCATGAACTTCTCCTCATTGTACCAGTGCTCGCCGACACCCATCAGCTTCCACCACTGCCACATCTTCCAGTCCTTGACGTACATGTAGTCGCTGTTCTGGTACATGCTGTTGCCGTTGTACTGGTTGCCAGTCTTGTAGTAGACATCGTTGTATTCCTTCTCGTACATGTTCATCTTGGTCCACATCTCGTAGTCGAACTTCTCGGCCTCGTAGATGAATTTGCTGTTGAAGAAGAACTGAGGGAAGATCTCGTAGATGGAGGGCAGCATCAGGCCATGGAAGTCGGTGCGGTGGATGACAGCCAGAGTCAGAGCATAGACGAACATGCCCTCGTTCACGTGCATGCGGGCCCACGAGACGGTGTGCATGAAGCTCTCCCAGTCCTTGGCATAGTAGAACATGTTGAACAGACCACGGGCCTGCTTGGCGTGTGTCTTCACCAGCTCGCCGAAGAACTCACCCTTGGGCAGCAGGGAGTGCATTTTGAAAGCCTCGAAGAACTTCTCCATGTAGATGTCCCATTCCTGAGAAGGATGATTGACAAATAGGGACAGTTTCGATTAGCTTGGAACGGTGGCAATGGCCAGTAATACTCACTGAGAAGGAGGACTTTTCGAAGGTGAAGGCCTTGCCGAACTTAATGTACTCGTCGAACATCAGTGGATCCTCCACACGGTAGACAATCTCGAAGAGGAACTTCTGCTTCGCAAGGAATTCCTTATCCGCGATCTTCACCTCGTGTGTCTTGTGCAAGCTGGTCGCGACGACCAAGCCCACACAGGCCAGGAATGCTAAGGCGATTTTCATGTTTAAAGATTCCGACTGCTTCTGTTCGATAGATTACTTCTCAACTGCTCCGGATTGGAAACTTGAATAGGATCCAATGCCTAAAGACTGTTGCTTACTCGGTCTGCGACATTCACTTATATAGCAAAACAATCGAATGGGATGCTGCGATATCTGGTGCAGCGAAGATAAGTATAGGGATAATGGGTGTCAACTGGTCATATGGTCACCTAGGTGTATCTCAGGTGATACGACAGCGTCGCAAACATCTATCTCCGAATTTAATTCAATGGAATGCGCAGCTGTTGCGACTTATCAGCAGTCTTCGTTGTCAAGTGCGCACATTGCAATGGAGAGAATAGAAATCCAAGGTCATAACTTTTTATTATAGCTTGAATTCAACAAGATTTTTGAAGTCTTTAGCATGGTAAATCGGTAAATTCAAAAAACAGTGCATACTTTTATGCGTGGCGAAGAAAACCTCATTTATGCCCGAGGAAAATATGTGTTGCATACTTATATTGAGTTTTTTAGTTTTGTACCTTAGAATTCTCAACTGGTTCTAGCTGACACAATATGGAAACCCCTAGCCGTAGCTGAGAAAAGCATACTTACCTGGCGTAGAGGTTAACCGTGATCACGAAGGCGGTTCCTCCGGAGTGAGGCTTGGCCATTGCACATTCGGCTGAGTTGACCTCTGCGATTATTCCTAATGTGAATAACTCGTGCGTGTAATTTTTGATAGCCGGGAATGGCGTTCGCGCCGTCCCGAATTAAATAATAAATTTAACATACGATATATTGGGTTGACCCTAGGGTTGCCGAAAAATTTTAAAATATCGTATCGATGATTTTTTCGATATTAAAAAAATGTCAATTTGATATAATATAAATCATTTTAAAATATCGATATATCAGATATTTCCGATATTTTTAAATTTTACTTTAATTCCAACAAAAAAAGTCCGTCCCACGATAAAAAGATGTATGTACATATATTTGTAAATAACAAATTAAATTTGTATTAAATTTCATTTTAAACTTATTCTAATTAATATTAATTTGAAATTAAAATTAAAATATTTTTATTTTGTGTAAATTACACACACAATGCTTCTATTTCGATCTTATTAATATTAATAATAATTGGAATATTAAATAAATTAACCATTCAACTAAGTTTGAAATGAAATTCAAAATATTTTTATTTTGTGTAAATTACACACACAATGCATCTAATTGCTAATTATTAATTACAAAAACAAATTAAATTAAATTTCTAAACTAAATATGGCGCATTGTGTACATATGTATGTATGTATATGTGGCGCAAACTTTTGCATCAGATTTACATAGAAAACGCGCCACTTTAAATGCTTACCTTTTTTTGGCATTTTAGATATGTATTATAGTGCCTATTTTTAATGTGGGACACTAGGTTAGTGGAGTTTTGCACTTAGCAGTGCCGTTTTTAATATCAGAGTAATTTTCTTTTATTTGCATGACGCTCATTTTCGTGGTTCGCGGTCGCTTTTTCCAATGCAAATGTGACCAACGCAAAAGTATCAAATACATCCCAAAAAAATATCGCATATTTAATATATCGCCAAAACCAATATCGCGATATAAATATATCGATTTGAAAAAATATTATTCGATATATTGATATTTCGATATATTTCCGGCATCCCTAGTTGACCCAAAGGTGATATTGCGTACAAAAAGATTATCAAAAAATTGTTTAATAATTATGAATATCATCTGGTAAAAATTCTAGATGCTAAGTTGTTTTTTTAAAATTCGGTAACTCGCAATTTATAAATACGTGAGGGCGCATACGCATACAGGAACGAATTAATCTGCTCGTGTTTCGTAATTAGGAATATATATATGGGCATGAGACGTGTGTCAGCGAAGTTTGTTCCAAAATTGCTAAATTTTGACCAAAAGAACGCATGAGCATCGCTTATGAGCTGTTGAATGACCCAGATTTACTCATAAGGGTCATAACTGGTGACGAATCATTGGTATATGGTTATGATATCGAAACCAAATCCCAATTGCCCCAATGGAAGAGCCCAAAAAAGCAAAAATCGGCGAGTACACAAAACACTTATAACCTTTACGCTTCTCGGCAACCAAACAAAAAATGCTATACACTTGAAACTTGGTACAGATGTTCGGGAAGAGTGTACCAATATAACCAAACAAAAAAATCGAAATTCGATTATAGGTAACCCGCGAAAATTCGCGATAATTTTTGAACACACCTCGTATATACATATATATTGAATTATGAATATATTTATATGGAATCTTGGGTCGGGTCATGGGATTGTACGCATGCACTCCAAATTACTTAACCAAACGCTAAAACAAGCACTTAATCATTTGGAATAATTACAATTGTTTTCCTTTCATTATCAATTTTCGAAATTGCGGCAAAAGTAGAGAAACAGCTGTTTACAAACAACTAGTGGGGTTAAAAATCTCGACGTGGCTGTGTGACCGTCTCGCAATAATATTGCTCCACGCTGTGGAGTACACAGCCTTGTTAGTTTCGATTAACAAACGTATCGATTTTAGTTTCAAAACAATCGATGACACTTTTTCAGTACTGGAGGATTGTAATCGTTGCCCCCCCTGGTATGAACGGCCTGTAATTCAAATTGATTAAATTAAACAAGGAATTGATGCCGATATTTGTATGCAATGCGCGCTTTAATCAAAATATACTCGCGTATATATATTTTCGGTATGTGTATCGCTAAAGATTTGTATTTTACAGTTTATATTTATTTGCTTTTTGTTTGTTTTGCAATCTTTTTTGTAATTGTTAACATCGCGTTGCAACATTTTCTGAACACAATGTGTGTATGTGTTTTCTCTTGTTTGCGTTCTAAATAATAATACAAATAATATTATGATGTAATGTTATAGTTATTAACATAATAATAATAATAATAATAATATGCATAATGCGTACAGGCAGAATTTCTGAATTCATACTTAGATATGAATCTGAATTCATACTTAGATATGAATAGATCATATATTATATGTATGTATGTGTATGTATCAAAGGCGGCAAACAATAGGCGAAAATACTTTCACATATTGCGTGTTAATTTTGTTTAAATTAATCTTCATTTGTTTTGTTAATTTATTCAAGTCTCTACAAAGTGTTTAAACTGTACAAATATTTAATTTCAGAATTTCATTTCAATTAATCGTGACATTGGAAATGTAATTTGAAACGTGATCTTTTTGCTATAAGTATATAAGCTCTAGATTTGGTAGTAAATACATTAATGTGTGTTTATTTCTTTGTTAAATTGTTGAAAACATATGCAATCGATTTGTTGTTATTGATGTTGTTGTTGTTGCTGCAGATACTTAGGTAATTGTATTAAAATTAAGTTTGAATCTTATGTTTTTGTTTTTACAGAATTACATATACACAGTTTAGGCAGCCGGCAGCTTGAATATAACTGCAATTAATTCATATATAAAAATGTAATTCAAATTTAGCTGCACTCTTGCCATGCTAATTTGTTATGCAATCGTTTTCATTTATATTATATGCTTCGCTTTTGTTGCTCGCTGGAAATAATTTATACAACAGACAATTGTAGGAAACAGAAACAGAAAATAACATCAAATAATTATAGCATGCAGTTGGATTGGGTTTGTTGCATGTAATAATTATTGATATACTCAGTTTTGTAAATAATTGCATTTAAATCATTATGAAAGACATTTGTATGATAGATTGTATAGCAATTACGGCAATTAATACAAAATACAAACAATAATTTCAAAATCATCATATTTATCTCTCTCTCTATCTTTCTTTGCTGTTGCACTTTCATTTGAATTGATTCATATTCGTAATACATACATATACATATAATAATTCATTAATTAATTATAATAAATAAAGCCTAGTTTTAATGCCTGCTTCAAACTTCGACATTGTTCAATTACTACAAATACATATCTACTATAAGGATGTGTACGTACACGGACATACATACACATACACATATACATTATACATATACATATTTAATCTAAATTATCCTGGAAAATTAATTTTATGTAGCCAGTCGCGCCATCTAGCGGCGTCGCACAGAATGGACAAACAGCCTGAAAGCCATTGGTTCCGTGCGGAATTTCCACATTTGCCCAGTACCTACAAAGGTAAAGAGGGATAAGTTATATATAGATATAAATGATTAGTCAGTGTCAAATTGAAAATCTTCACTCACTTGACAGTTTTCTCAGTCGCCATGTGTCCACATGGATTGAATGCAAACGTGGGTGCACCCACATCCACATAGAAGGCCGGTTCCAGACCCATGCACAAGGTAACAACGGGACCCAGTTCTAGGCACATTGGACAACGGCGTGCACCAGTATTCTCATCCTGACCCCAATCATGATGACCTGCAAAACATGTGGAAACATAATTTAAATCGCTGTCTTTATGGTAATCCATTACAAATGTATTGTACTACTCACCCTGGACATGGCCGCAGTTTAAGTACACATAAGGCTGATTAACCTGATCACTGATATTCACTTTGCGTGGTATAACCAATGTGTTGAGCCCCACCGGGCACTGTGGACGACCAGCGTTAATGGCATCGATAAGTTTTTCCAAGTCGTGTTTGGTCTGCAGAAAATTAAGATAAATAGTATAAATGAATTTCGATGATATCAAATGAATGAATATATCACATACCGGAGAATGCTGCAAGCCCTCAGCGGAGCGCCAAAGCAATGTGGCGCCACAGAGATCAATAAGTGTGCCATCCTGTAAGATGTTGCATTCATCGTATATCTAATGATGAGAACGAGAAGAGGCAATTAGGCTAACTACTACTTGACTGTCTGCTGTCTTTGATGTTCACTCACGGGTTGACCCTTTTGTTGTGCCGAACGCGACTCGCGCAAACTGAAGACATCGCCACCCACGGAGCACTCGCGCCAAAGGCCACACTTGGCGTTGCCACCACAGAAAGATCCCTTGGGGTGCATTATTAGAACACCATTTGTGGTAAGGCCATCGATTTCAACATTATCCTGCCACTTGGTGGCCTTTTCCTGTAATTAAAACTCGCATTAGTATCTCTCATATATAGTACTTATTTATATTGAATTCATTCTTTACTTACGCCCAAAAATATGTTTCTGCTCGAATCGAAGCCGGCAGCAAAAATTTTCGCCTTTGCCGGTTCACAGCGATTAACCAGAATGCGGCAGGCGAAACGTGAAATCGTGCTTTGCATCACCTTGGCATCCTTCTTATCACCGGGCAGCGTGTCCATAACAACAAAATCAATTGGCGACTCTGAGGAGCGACCCACCTGGCAAAAAGATAAACAGCAAACACAAAGTGTGATTAGAACACATCCAAGCTCACAGCAGTCGCCCTCATCGATTGACCCAGATATACACACAGTATCAATCTATATACAAGTGCCTGAGCAATCTATCACTGTTCAAATTAATGCCAAATCATGCAATGCTGGAATTACACTTCAATCCAATAAGGAAGTGCAAATGCCAATACACTCTGTTGTTGCCAGGCCAAGAGCGATAATCGATATACATACATATACATATACATATATAATGGCTGTCAATTGCCGGCTGTTGGGCAATGTCAAAGAGGATACAAATTAAGTATCTGACAATCTAACGCACATTTGACCTTATCGAAGTGCTTCGGGCTGGCAAATGGCAATGTCGTTGACATAATTCAATCAAGTCAGCTCAATGTTTGCCATATTTAAGCTTAAGATTACAATTCTCTGTCAATTTCAAACAATTTGTGCTGCAGCAATGCTAAATCAAGCAGCGAAAATAAAGATTCAATCGTACACGTTATTGTTTGACAATGTTTTGTAACATATTCAATTTCTTTTTTTACATCTTCTTTACATACGATATAAGATCTTCAGGATGCAATCTAAATATTTGTATTAAGATTGTTTTTTATTGTAGTTCCCCTTTAACTTACCTGAAACATATCTGTTTCCGTGTCTTCCTTGTACTCGACAATGACGGCCTGATTGCGTGACAGTGTGTACGATATAGAGTGCTGGTTAGCATCCAGTATGGCCTTCGATGTCTGTGGTGATTGTACAATATAATGCTTGGAGCGTTTGACACCGCTCGGCTCTGTGCGCTTGACTAGCACAAATTTGGAGCGCCTCCGACCGCGATCGCCCTGTGGCAAGTAGCCGTTGTAGCTGCAACACACAGAAATACACAATTGTAATGCTTTATGACTCTGACATTCTATGTTAGCTTGATTTATGATAAGACTTTCTGTTGGGGCGAGTTGAGTCGTTTCGAGCATGCTGCGATAATGCCCCAATTGGGGGCAAAACTTCGTCATAGTTGTTGCACAACTAAAGTTCTCTTTACTGTACATAATTCATGCGGTTTATAGGTCAAGTTCTACGTCGGCAATTTGTTTACGCAATTAGTCAACGCACGCCCTTTGTGGAATTGTGGGGGGCATAATGAGACTTTGCAGCAATAAGTTGAAAGCATTTACGCATCTAATTTTTGGCCATATTGGTGAGTCAATAAGTTAATGGCCAGATCAGATACCAAGCGGGCTTTGGTCCCCTGCCGAATCATTAGTGGCAAGTATCACATACAGACAAACATATATGTGCATACATATATTATTTATATATGGCATATAATGCTATATACGTTTACATACAACTTGTCAAATGAAAGATCTCTTAATAATATGCGCCGCAGTCGATCCATCCCTTGTGTATCTGGGCAATTACAGCAATGACACGCACATAGGCACCACACTGGGGCTTATGCTCAACTACTTGGGTGGTTAGAAGACTTTATGGAGCGAGGGAACACATGTTGAGTGATTGAGTGCATTATCGAAAGCGATATAGAAAAAGATTCATTAACCGAAATGAAGTACCATATACACACGAATGAAGAAATCTAGTTGAGATCAGTTGGCATACTACAAATTACAACTTTATAAACAGCTCCTCAGTATCTCAATTCGTAGTCTTAAATCATTCAAATCTCACACGGAACTATGCAACTTAAAAGTACAACTCTATAAACAGTCCCTGATACATTTGAATATGTTTGTATTAATGTGAAAATGGATACAGAGATTTGATTCTCTTGCTAAGATTTGACAATTTAATGAGCTGCCTGCCCACATAAAATATCAATAATAATGTAGACAACATGTTCGAAGTGTTCGCAGGAAACCCAACTCAAATGCAGTCGCTTGTATATATAGTATACATAAACACACACGTATACATACATTTGTATATGTATGCCCGCTGTAAGTGCCAGTCGGAGCCCCATAAAATCATCGATTGAAACAATTTCAAGGAAAGGCAAATAAACAAATTCTGTCATGATATTTGGTTCTTGGAAAACTACAATGAAACACTACGAAATCAAAGGAAAAGCAAATCCAGCTAACACAAAAGGAAATAGCATAGGGTACGTCTCGGACCCCTTTGGGGGCAGGGACTGGTCTGAGATTGTGGGGCATGTTGACATTTAAGTTGTGTGCTGTGTAATTACACAATAACACACACGACTTTAATGCTTTCAGATACATATGTATTTTGATATATTAACGAGGCGCATTTAAGAAGTTGTAAATGATATTTAACGCATTAGCATTAGCATTAGTTTTGGGAAGGGAACAAACAGACACAATAAAAGATCTTTGTTAATTTTGACGGGCAACAATTAAGAGCTTGGTTCGCAGCCATAACGACAATACAGGTTTATTTCTTTCTTTCCCTTTTGTCTTTCTCTCTATTTTCGGTCTGCCGCGGCACATTCGGTGAGCGGGAAGAAGCCATTAAAGTGGGCGGCAAAATGGACAACGTTGTGGCCAATGGCCAGTGGGCAGTTGCCACTTGCCACTTCCCAGTTGCCAGTATTGCCTGTTGAATGCAAACAAAACACGCACTTGCGACGCGGCGTAGAATGAAAAATTGATTTACTGACACATTAAGAGTACCATACCTCGACCAAATACGAGGCGACACTGAGAGTTGTAAGCGATTAAAACTGTGTGTGTCGCCACATAACTACAATAGAGTCTAGTCTCCCTTTCTTTCTGCCTAATGGCAGGCAGTGAGTCAAGGCATTTGTCTTGGCTCTGGACGACTCACAATTATCTCTCTCTCGCGCATGTGAGTCAGGTCGAGTAATCAGCGCAATGTCAAGCGGTTTTGGTCAGCCTACCGAGCTGGGACGACAGCTGCACAGAGTCCGTTCAAGATTTACAAGTAACTGGCGTCACAGCTGCCGGCTAAAATCATCAATCTTTGGCCATGCCAGCGGCAGAGTCGCGGCTGCAGCAGTGTGAATCTAATTTATGTGGCAAGAAGGCAGAAGGCTGCTTGCGGCAGGCTTACAACAAACGTTTAGTGTGTGTCTTAAGCCTTTTGTTGCTCAGACGCGCCTGAATTCTTGGCTACACACACGCACACACGGGGTCAGGTAACAGAGTGCACTGCATGACGTCATGCCAGATGAAGCACAGTGGTGCCGACTAGGCAATGCAATGAAACATGATGCTTAGAAGAATACCTGAGTAATATCGAATTATAATTTTGAGAACTCAACTCTCTGACTAATCTTTGACTGTATATTAAGTTGCAAATCAAAACTGAAACAACTTCAACTTCCCTTTATTCAACGATTCATTTAAACACTTCTCTAATTTCAATGCAAGTGAACCACTGTGCAATTGCCCCACAGATCAACGACTGAATGAACCAGTGTGTACTATGATTGTTTGTCTGGGTGTGTCTGCGGATTGAAACTATTCTTCTCCTCTGTAGGTTGCAACGGTGCCTAGCGGGCAGGGGTAGAGGGGGGTTCATACAGTTCACATGACCGTAAAACTGAACATATTAAATGGAAATGAATGTCTGAACTACAATTTCGGGCATGAACTTCAAACTAAACTGGAAAGAAAGAATTAGAAGAGAAGACCGAGCTAATTACTTATTGCATTAGAGATCTAAAACAGACATTTCCTCTCTCTCTCTTTCTCTGTCCCTCTATCTGCTGTTGTACTTACCCGAGTATTACTAATTCGCCATATCTCAAGCGTGGTTTATCATGCCCATCGCCGCCGTCTTCCGCCAGTATGGGAGATTCTGTGCCGTCAGTGCTGCAAGTGGAATGGAAACAAATGAAATTAGATTAAAATTTTGTTTTTCTTTTCTTCTGTTTTTCAATATAAAACATTTTAGAGCTGACCAGAACAATTGCTTATGACGTAAGCCAAGCTGGAGCTGGCTCTGGCAGTTTCGTTTATACGTTTATTATGCAAGGGAGCACTGTAAAAACTAAAACAATCAAAACAAACTGCAAAACAAAAAGTGCAATAAGAAAAGAAAGAAAAGAAAGCTATGCAAGGGAAAATGCCAAAGAAATTTGCTCATTTTATGCATTTCCTTTGGCCTGCTTTCTCTCTCTCTTTCTGTTTCTTGCCTCAGCAATGTCTAGAATTTCAAATGAGGAAATATCCGTCTAAGTTTCTAAAGGCGGCGCGACTCCTCGACGTCTGGCAATGTGCAATGTGCAAAGTGCATAACGATGCCAGTTGCTCTTCCTTTCTCACTCTCACTCTCTACCTCTCTCTCTCTATCTCTTTCTTTCTTTCTTTTGTTCGAGGAGGCTTTTGACATGCTAAATTTGACACTGACTTTTGCTCAAGAAGAAATCATAGAAATGCGCCTGCAGAAAGTGAGGAAGGGAGTGTGCAAGTCTCCCTCTTCCTGTAAAGGGATTGGAGAAAGCAATTAACTAATAACTGCCTATGCAAATTGCTTTGAAATGATGCCGAAATTATGCTCAAACTGCCGAGTAATGAGCAAGCGATGGCAATTGATAACTCGGGGCATCTCATTAGCCCCAATAACACACACTCCGGCAACAACCGAAAGTTCTCTTTCTTTTTTTGGGGCACGTCATAAACTTATTTACAACAATCTAATAAAACAGCACGGCGCCGGTTGACGCCCACTCACACACACACACACTGAGCACATGTAGTGGTGCTGTGTGCTTTGCTCCTGCCTCCTTCTACCCCCCTGTGTAAATGGATTTTATAATACACTCGCCCCGACTAAGGCTGATGGAGGGAACAAGGGGAGCAAGACAGACGAACAAACTGGCACGAGCTGCTTTGGGGTTGCATTGATTTTTGCTCGTTGCATTTAAACTTGCTCCCCTTTTGGGCTGGCAAAGCAGGCAAGCAACGGAGTGCAGAGAGGGGAGGAGGATCGTGGGGAGCTCTTGAAATTGTGCAGCGCAGACAGAAATTGTGCGCACAAAGCGAACATTGCAACAGAGCCGACGAGGCGGTGGCAAGGTAAATAGATGAAATGTTGCATGTTTGTCTCCCTGTCGCTAGGCATCAAATTAGCGCGTTGCAGCCTTGTTTAGATACACACCCACACACACACACACCCTCATGCATATGTGCATATATATACATACATATATCTGTCTCGCACTGTCTACAGATCTACTTGAGCGCACAGAGGCTGACTCACACAGTGGGCGCCTGCCTGCAAGTCATAAATCAAATGGAGATGTCATTAACAGCGCATACATGTGACATCTCTGTTAGTTAACATGGCCATAACAGCGCGCTTCTTTGAAGAGGCGGGCATGCCGGATTCGCGCATGATGTTTGCGCACTAAGTCAGCTACATGCAACATGCAATTGAGCACACAATTTGCATATGTTTATCTCAGTTGAAATGCAACACATGCAACATTCAACTTGCCACTTGCCACAAAAACATTTCCAGCTTAACCATTACACAACAGTTATTCTCATTACTACTTTACTGGTACAAGAATCCGATGATATGTGCACCCGTTATAGAGATGACTGACAGCTTTGTCTACCCTCATACTTAATCATCATTATCATCATACTATAAGTAGGCCTGGCAGACCTAAGTCATTGTTCTCTCTCTCTCTACTTCAACCACTTAACTGTGCATTTATTGAAATTAAGCAACTATTTATTGGCGCAAAAACTTCCTATCACATTGTACTAGACATAGATGAATAATCTTTAAAATGAATTAGCAAGCAAGATAAACTCAAATCTAGCACTAGATCGCCTTGTTTACGTTTGTTTCTAGTGCAGGAGGCAGGAATGGCAAGACAATGGATTCGGGGGCAACCTTCAGGCAATGAGAGAGAACGAACCCGCATGAAATCTATTGCAGCCACAGTGTTTAATTAAAAAGCTGAGTTATAAACAATGCAGCAGCGCAGGCAGCATACAAACTGGGTTAAATTGATTAAGCTTGCATTATTTCTAATTGTGGCGAGCGAGGCTATCTTTCTTTCTGTTTGTTTGGCATTTGACTGTCGCCGTTGCATATATACACACTTAATTTAATTAACAAACAAACTGCAAAAGTGACAGTAAACAGAAATACCCCCTTCTTTAAATTAGAGTAAATATTTTGACATTGCCACAAAAAACCGAGAGAGAGAGAGAGATGCGTGTAGAATAATGTGAGGCAACTTTCAATTGAAGACCACAAACTGGTTGCCAACATAAATTTCAATTATGTATTTTGAAGCTTAGATTCATTTACCAGTTCCAGTTACGTTGGGAGAGCGAAGCGAGCAATCAGCTGTTGTTATCGCCGACAAGCTTATCGATTTTCAAGCCAACAGCACAAGAACTACAAACATAATGCGGGAAAATACTCGTGTGTATGTCTGTGTGTGGATACATATGTACATAACGTATAAATAGTGTAAGCATTTGCATACATTTCAGTTTCGAAACCAAAGGCAAACAATATTGCGATATCGGGGGGAACGACTAAAGTCGTGCAGCGTGTAGAGTTATAGATAGTCACACGAGCGAATGTATCCATGAGATACAACTGGCAGGCAGACAGGCACACACAACTCGTAGAGCGCACACACAACTCGTATCTGTATCTGTAAATGTGCCCATTGCTGTAGTTTCGACTGCGACTGTATCTGTATCTTTAGTTGTATCTGTATCTGTTTAGCTGTCAGCGTCATTTGGGGGAAATCAATTTTTAGCTGCGTCAGAGTGTGTGTGTGTGTGTGTGTTGAGTAAAAGGCGTAAAAATGTACATTATTCTTTACCTCACACATACACAAGCATGCGCACACACACACACACAGACGGGCATTGCCTGACAACATTCTGGCATCGATTTTTATTTTTTTTCTGCTGCCGTGGCTCGTTTCCATGTTGCATGCAACCCAACTGGGCCGACAATCGCATTACAATAAATTCTCAGTTTCAGCTAGCAGAAGTACAAAGGGGCGGGGCGGGGAAGGTAGGGACATTAACAAGTGCAGTAGGGCTAATGCTAGGCAGGAATAGGGGCGAGTCACGGAAATCAGGCCAGATTGCAATTTCTAGCAGGTGATATTCACTCGAGGTTCGCCAGTTCGGTCAGTTCATCATGGAGGGGCGCACTCTCTTGCCGTGCTTTATGCAAATTAATTTGATTATTACACTTGCAACACACACACAAACACAACTACAATGTATGCATGGTTCGCTTGCATTCATTTCATTAGCTGCGTTCGTTGTACGTACACGTAATTGCCTGACGAAAGGCTTTTAGCTAATTTTATTCAGTTCGAGGCAGCTGAAAAAAGGCCAAGTCCAGGCCGAGTCCGGGCTACCAAAAGGTCAATTCAAATTAGCGACACACAGGCGGCGGGCCCTTCGTTATATAGTATGCTAAAGCCAAAAGCTTTTAAAAGCTCGTTGCATCTCAACTATATCATGTGAGCAACGCTAATGGACAACTTTATTGCACGTGTGTATCTGTGCGATACATGCGGGAAAGTACGTGGAAATTCGACTTTAAAGAGCAATAACAAAATATAAAATATGTGATGTAGTAACTAATTTGAATTTATAATCAGTCTGATTTTTTAAACTATGTATATATAACATTTTATTACTAATAATTTTATGCCGATATATATATGATAAAGTACAAGGAACTTCCACTTAAGCAAAACCAGTTAAATTAAATTCATATATTGTAATATAGTCGTGTGAAGTCTGGTTATAAAATATACATAACATTTTTAATTGAGTTCTGAAAATTATGAGATCTATGTATATTTGTATGTGATATACACATATGGCCATTTTTTATGCGACAAAGTGTGAGGAAACGTACGTATTTTATTCAGAATATATCTAAAAACTACAATCAACTTTTAATTGAAGATCCTCTTAAAGTTTCAAGCCACTTTCTAGCCGACTCTATGTAATTTAATTCAGAAAATTATTGCATATTTTCTAGAAGATATTTATTCCAATATAAATGCGCCAAAGTGTGAGCAACTTTGCATTTAAGCAATACTAATTTAATGCAGATTATATAGAAAATCGCCATCAATTTTAAAATAAAGATCCTCTTCTAATTTCAAGCCACTTTCTAGCCGATTCTCTAAGCAAACACAATCAGATACAACAGGAATTCCACGTGTTGAATTCCATCAGCTTATGTGGGTGTAATTGATCGTAAACATCTCTATAATTCAGAAAAATGAAAATGCGTCAATGATATTTCTAAATAAGCCACAACCCGAGACAGAGAGGCGTAGCTAACACAGACTATACAAGAATTTCAAGCTAAATCCATCAAGTACTACACCCGAAGAGTAGTGTGTGTGTGTGTACACTTCGATTGTGTGTGTGTATGTTTGCTTGGGCTGAGCTGAACTGAAATTCGAGCTGATTGTGTGCATGTCAAATGTCAGCAATGAATGCTGAAATAACCGAAATATGCAAACGTGCAACAAGCAGCAACACGAAGCGCAGCAAAAGTGCAAATGAAAGATTAAACAAGAAGCGAAGAAGAAACAACAACAATGGCCCAAAAGGGACGCAAAACCAATACACACACACATACACATACAATTACACACACATGCAAACACACAAGACAGACGACACTTTTCGCAGGTGCCCAAATAGTATCGCCCCTTTCCCCTGTCCAGGTTTGATGCATTCAGCATGGCAGGTGTTTCGTTACCATATTTTATGGCCAAATTTGTGGCTCCGCTTGTTTTGCACCATGCTTCATTCATATTCCAAAGCTGTAGCTAATGTATCTCTGTGTGTGTGTGTGTGTGTGAGTCGTTGTATCTGTATATCCCCCTGTAGATGTATCTGTGTCTTTCTGTGAGTTTTATATGGCGGCTTTTGGCACAGCTGTTTGCATTTCAAGAATGAAATTCTCAACGACCAACGAAAGACACAGACACAAACACAAACACAGACAGAGGGACAGACAGAAAGAGCAAGACAGCGAGTCGACATAAAACTCGTTTTGCCAGCGAAATTCGAGCATAAAGCATGGAGAGGAGAACAACAAAATTGCAGAGCATAAAAAGTATGCGCAGCTGAAATTCAAAATTCATCCAAAACAATTCACAAGGCAAAAGAGATTTCGCTAGAACTCAGCATACAGATTGTGCTGCAGAGAGATACAAACGCACAGATACAGATATGGATACGGGTATGGATACCCTCGGTCAGCTGTTGTCTCACGCCCCAAATGGCCACGCCCCTTAGCCCTTAGCCCCGGCTTGTTAGCAGCGTGTCCCACTAATTTCATTTAATTTATGCAAATCTTCTTGTCAATTTCTACACAACTTTTCTTCTGCCACTCAACAATGCCAGCAACAACAACAACAACAGAAATAGCAGCAACAACAACAACAACTGTAGCAGCAACAATATTTGTTTTTATAGTAAGTTTCAGTTGTTTCTTCTTTTCTCTTACATAAGCCCCACAAATTTTGTCTCGAGCTTCTTTTTTTACACATTTTGCATAACATTTGTTTATGTTAAACAAGCTTAGCCACAGCAACAACAATAATAACAACAACAATGACAATGAGCTGCGTTTTTGCCGGTTGCCTTTACAGAAGCTGCTGCGCTTGTTTGGTTTGGTTCAGTTCAGTTTTTGGTTGGGCTTCGGTTCCGTTTGCCTAATATTGTTTTCTTTGCCCATGCAGCAGCACGTTTTGAACTATTTTCACCATTTGGGGGCAAACAAATATAAATTTGCAACTACTCCGCCAGTTGACAACAACAACAATAACAGCGACAACAGCAGCAGCAACAACAATGACAGCAAACTTTTAAGCCTGGCTAAAACTGCACAAGCAGCTACGGCTCCAGGTCCGGTTGAGGGCTGCTCTTGTGCACGCCTCGCCAACTGCCACTTCAACTAAATATACACACACATATAAATATATAAATATGTATGTATAACATACATATATAGTAGTTGCCACATGGCGTGGCATGATGGCAAGCCAATCGTGCGCTTGCCTCTGCTCTGCATGCTAATTTGCAAACTATGAAATTGTTCACAAAACGCAAGCTCTGACAAAATAATTGGAAACGAAATGTGTGCGATAAGAAAAGCTGAAGAAATTGCACATTAATGAAGATGCTTGTGGTTGGACTTATAAAGAATGGAAATACAAGACAGACTTTAAACATATTAAATAACACCTTAGCAACTACATAATATCAAAGTAAATCTGGCTGCAAGTGAACACAAAATTTAGAGCGTATTACTTAGTCAACTATGTAGGAAAGACACACAAAAACAAAGCAACCTCTTTAGGTTCAAGCCGCATTCAAGCCTCTACTCTCTGCGCGATGTTTCTTTGTTATTTCTATTTCAGTTTTTCTCGACTTACCTAGATTTTGGTCTTTGCTTTCCCCCCTTCCACAAAGCTAACCAACAATTTTCACTGCTGACTAAAAATAAAGCCACAAAGAGTCAAAATCGAATGCACGAGGAGGAGGCCCAAGCACAGCACAGGCAAACAATTTCTGTGCTAATAGTAGTTTCGCTTTTCATTTGTGGAGTGTGTGTTGCCATTATTTGTAGTGCTTGTTGTTGTTGTCGTTGCTCTAACTGTTGCCTGACTATCTTTTGTAAGCGCTTTTTAGCCATATTCAATTGCCATTGTCTGTCTGTCTGGCTGGCTGTGCATTTTGTTTTGTGGGCCAATGACTGTCACAATTTCATGCCATACGCTATATACGTAATCCGGAAGAGTTAAAGCTGCAACCGAATCGAAGAAATGCTCATCACATAGAGAAACGACTGCGAGTGGTACTGCGAGTGCAGTTTTATCATCCATGAAGCAACATGAATATGCTAATTTTTTATTTGATGACCCAAGTCAGCGCATTATTAAACAAAAGGCTAAATAATGTGATGGGGAATTGCAAACGGGGCTGGGCTGGGCCCATAGAACAGTCGCTGCGTGATTACGAAATTAATGACAAGCTTAGGCTTAGGCAACGCGACCTAATGTATGGCAAATGGTGAATGACAAAGTAAAGGGTGATTTTTTAAGAGCTATAGAAAAGTCTTTCTAAAAGAAACATATAAAATTGATAGAAATGCATGAAATCTTTCCTTGAATCGATAGTACAGTGCATATAATTAAATGTTTGAAGATTATTTCATGCAAATGTTGAAAAATTGATTGGTCCCGAACGTGAAATAAAATGTTCATCGAACTCGCCTCTCAATATGTCCATTGCAAGCGTTGTTCATTTGTAAGACGATTCATGGTAAAACAAACTGAAGATATTAGACAGTGATACAAAACATGAAACGTGCGTCAGCTGTTTAAACCAGTGTTGTCAAGAATATAATAGCTAAAAAATCACCCTTTATTTACCCCATACACTCTCTCAAAACCCCAACCAGACACTACAATATTGTAAATTGAAGTGCATTTGCTATAGGGAGATTATTAAATTGAAATACCTTCCGTGGTTTGGAATCTTGAAACGCCTCATTGCAATATCCCCGGCTGATTCCATTAATTAACATATGTTGTCATCTAATGGACATGATACCATGAAATAATACGACGAAAATCGATGGCATTTTAATTAACGAGCGCACAGATAAGGCCTCCATACCATATGATACTATATACTACACACTCGACTAGACATTTATCTGATATTAACCTCATATGTGCACTGCGTATGTGTGTGAGTTAGTACAAAGTTTGTTCTTTTCAGCCTTCAATAAAACATGTAACAGTTAATTCGCCGTTAAGGTGATAGATAACGAAATAGATAAATAATAATTTTGGGGGCAAGCATGAAGGTCAAAAAGGGGGTACGTTTAGTTGTCTTTCTAAATGAAGCAATAATTATTTAGACGGCATATGGCACACTTTTTTTATTTCAGAGATACAAAGAAGTGTTTAACTTGCACATTTTCAGTTAAATATAATATTATTATTATTGTTTGTTAGGTTGCTAAACTCATTACCCTCCTAAAATGGCAGTGAACAAAAAAGTAGCTCAACGCAAATGGAACGAAATCAGGCGAACCTGACTGTAAGATGCCTCGCTTACTGCTGAAATACTTAGACAAATATTTAAAGATATGTTAACTATAAACTAACATACATATATAAATAATTACAGCTTAGATACTTATAGAGACATTTACAGCTGAGATACTTATAGAAGTATTTCATGTAAGGACTCAATTGAGAACTCATAAATGCCATTAAGCCTTTAAGTTTAATGTAGCAAAAAAAATCCAGATTTTATTGAATGTTTAGATTGATTGAACTGTCAAACTCCCTGTCAGCCACTTTCAATGCTTACAGGGTATGCGAAACTCAACTCGTGGGTCGTTTTGGTTAAATTTGTATGTAGGTGTCGTCTACTCGAACTGTGTGTGGGGCTGCTGCTGCTGCTTTGACTGTTGCCACTTGCTACACCATAGTCAAAGGCACTTAATTATATATCTCCCCCACCCTCGCCAGCTCCAACGCCCCCGCTAAGTGAACCTCATTGCTTAATGAGTGAACGGAAATTGAAACTTTTTGTTGTGCGTTTTATTTTGCTTTTAAATCAACATTTAATCCAAGCAGGTGACATAATTTTGTATGTACTGAATGAAATGGAAACGCAATAAATGTCGAACAGAAAAACATAAAACAGAAAGCGAAAAGTAACATCAATTAATGTGTGCAAGTTGTCGGAGAAAGGAGAAAGAAAAAGAGAGACGAAGAAGGTGAGGGGTAGAAATAGAAATGTGAAAAACTGGAAACACGTAGAATCAACGCAATGAAAACGCGTGACTGAAATCATTATGATATAATGCGAATAAGAAAGCCAAAGCAAATAGAGAGTTATAAATAATGCTCGTGTGCCAAGACAAGTTATGTCTAAATTACGTAGCTTCAAGCACAGATAAGAATCACTTGAAATTTATGAATTAAACAAATATATATGGAGGCATAAATATGTATGGTATTTATAAATAGTATATAGTATATAGTTCTTCATTCTCTTTGGTCGAAAGTCGAAAGTGCGTATGAACTTTATCGTAGTACATTGTACCCCAACATTATCAATATGGAATTGAGTTGACGCAGCGTAAAGGCCCAAAAGGTTGACCCACATAGAGGGAAGTAGTAGGGGGAATATAGGGAGAGGGAAATACCTATCTATAATGTCTGTCAGAGGCTCTCTACTCGTAGATCAATCAAGAGCTTTCCGCTTTTATTGATTGCCTTCGGTTGCATCGACTATTTTAGCTCTCTTACTCTCTCTATCTTCATCTCTCTCTCTTTTTCTGTGTGTCTCTCTCTCTGTCTCTCTTTCTCTCTCTCTCCCAAAGAGATCTTTTAGAAACTCAACTCTATTTTTGGCTGCACTGCAAGATTTATGACCTATGTCTGTCCGACAGTCAATTCGGCTCCTAAGTCAGCCATATTTACACACTTTAATTGCCTCTGGAGTGGAGCACGGCACAGCACGGCACGGCAACAGGAAATGCCCTGGCAGACTGAAAATTGCTTTTCGTTGTTGCTGTTGTAGTTGCAGTTCGCTGTGCGCCCCAAAGCACACGCCCACCCTGAGCCTGAGCCTGTGCCTGTGCCTGTGCTGCATGCCTGGCCATGGCCATAATCAAGCCAATTTAATAATATGTTACGCGCTGCACACAATTTCACCTGCAAACCACAGGCTGGCATGCCAGCATGCTCCTTGCAAGGAGCAGACCAACCATACAAAGTAAGCCCAGAAAGAGACAGACAGACAGCAAGAGAGAGATAGAAGGGGACAATAACATTTGGCACAGAGTGGCGTACGTGACAGTCGGGCGGCGGGCAGCGACTGGACATCAACTGGAAAGACCGCATTCAGCTTTGAGAATATGCGCATTAGAAAATCAAAAAGAAAGGTAAGCGGGATAATAACGAAGGCTCTATACCCTTGATGTATGTATGTGGCAAAAATATAATGATTGTTACTAACTCAATTTGATGCATATAAGTATAATGATATTCAGTCTATAAGTTTATAAATCTTGTATTGCAATCTTCATATTGAACAGATATCTAAACACTCTAGAAAAAGGTTAAATGTTGAACAGTGTATGTGCGTTGTAAAACTGCATATACCCTCTGCTAGGGTATACAAAGCCATTTAGCTCAGGTCGCCAAATACAACAGACAGACCGACAGACAGCATACCCACTAAAAAGGCAAACTGACAGATATTTGTTTAGCTTCATGCTTGGTGCTGAAGCCTGTCCAAAAATATTGTATGTTTATTAAACACTGATAAATAATATCTCCAAATATGCAAGAACACACACACACACACAGAGAGAGAGAGAGAGGGAGAGATATGCAGCTGGAAACGTGCTGATCTTTATCGAAAATGTTTAGAAATCATAAATTAATTTATTTATGAATAGATAAATAAATGCAAATTTATGTTATGCGTGTAATTGAATGATCTATGCAGCAGTTAATAAAAATTGAGTGCGCTGGGGACTTTTAAAAGATTTACGAACTCTACTTGCTTTACAAACTCGAATTAATCAATTAGAAATACTTCAATTTATGATTCTAGATACATTTATTTGCTTTTCTTAAGTTGCTGGAAAAAGTTGAAATATACAAAAAATTTAACTTTTTCTTTTGTGCATTTCTATCTAGACTTTTCGCTTGTATACTTGAACAGATGCTGGGCACACTTGACTTGCTGTTGTTGCTGTTGTTTTTCTTTGCTGTTATTGCTGGCAATTTTGCACGTAATTCGTCACGTAGCAAAATATGTTGTTGTTGCTGATTATGCATTGCAAATCTGCAGCCGGCACAATCTGCATAGTCGCAAAAAAAAGAAGCCAAAAGAAGCCGAAAAGAGGCACAGAGTCTTCAGTATGCATACATACATACATAGGCAGCCAGCCGGAGCGTGTTCGTCACTCGAGCATGGCTCTCCCTTCCTCTCTCTCTCTTTTTCTCTTCCCGACACCTTAACGAAGTCGGAGCCAGCTGGCACACAAGTCTAGCTATAGCTCCAGCTGCTGCTGCTGCTGATTACGCCCGCGGGCCGGCAAAAGCTATAAATATGCAAAGGAAAACAACAACAACAAATACAATTTGTTGTACTACGACAACAACAACAATCATAATGAACATTCGCAAATTCGTGCGCCAATTAATGGCAAATTGAAATAAAGCCATAAAATATGTACATGCCCCGCTGTCAATGCCCAGTCTCCACTGTACACTCTTCACTCTCCACTCCCCTCATCTGTCTCTCGTAATTTAGCTGTTTCCTTTTAGTCACCCGCATTTTTTAGTCATCTTGCGGCCTTTCAGTTCATTGACATTTCCAATCGCATCCAAATCTCAGTTTCCCAATGCGAATGTGTCAATCAAATGCGACCAGTTCAGGCTGACGGACAGACGAATGTCAAAGGTCGTCGCGCTGCGAGTGGCACCAAAAGTCAGACACGAAATGATCTAGCAAAAGTTATGCATAAGTAACAGACTTTTCATGCGGTTTCCCATCGCTCTTATTGTGAAACTGAGTTGCCGCGCCTTGCATTGTATCTCACATGAACGTTCCTAGACTTTCAAAGCTAATAACTTTATAATATAAATTCACTCGATTTCATTGTGGCATGTATACTTGTATCTCATTCTTCAAGTCTTGATCTTTTATTAGTGAAAAAACTAAAATTTGATTTACAATTTCCATGCTACATTAAACAATACTCTCTGTTTATGATTCAAAGAATCAGAATACTATAAGCATCATCTTCCAAACAGTTTCGCAGTTAAATAGACAAAACATAATAGAAATGCAGTCAGTTTTCAATTGCATCCAGTGTTGGTTAATGTCAAAGTATCGTTAGACAGCAGAGTATTCATAAGACAAGTTGTTGCTTGACGAAAGAAATGTAATTAAGCTAAAGCTACTTGACATTTAGCCACACGAATTTACCAAAAATATTTACCTCAAAAAGGGGTAAGAACTGTAGCACCGACACTTGAGTGCTTAAGCACTTCAACAACAACAACAAGCTCAAGAAAAACAATGCGGGAAAAATTGCAAAGCAGTTGTTGCCAGGCCAACAACTGTGGCGACGATTATGTCACAGAGCTATGTAGAGCTGCACGGCTTACCAAACCCGTCTCCATGTATAGTACACAGTCCATAAACCCCACTGTGGCCCCTACTCTAACCACTCTCTGCCTCTCTTGTAATCTCTCCCCCTCTCTCGTGTTCTCTCTCCTTCTCCTTCGATGTTGCCCTTTCTGCTGCATATTATTATCATTACGTGTTTTGTGGCATTTGACAGACATGGTGTGTGTGTGTGTGTGTGTGTGAGTTGACTTGCGTTTTGGGTCTTGAAGGGTCCTCGGGAGCAAGCTCAGGCTTGCCGCCAGTCAGTATTGTCGTCAGTCCGTCGGTTTGCCAAAAAAACATTAGTCAAGCAGTGAGTGTGAAGAACGCGACAAGTGACATGTGAGATATTATTCTGGAGCTGTCAAAGTGACAGAAATGTTCTCTCTGAAATACCGTAAAGTGCCCCAGTAATACCCGAAATAGTTGACACCACGCCCCACATTTGTGGTGCAAATGTCAGGAGGCTTAGCTTAGTTTAATCCAAAACGAAGGCATAAATTTAATTGTTGCAAAATGTCACTTTGAAGTGGCGCCCCCAAAGGCGACCCCCTACCAACTTATGAACACACACAACACACATTTGTAGTTGTTGCTCTTGTAGTAGTGGCTGTTATTGTTGTTCTTCTTCTTGTTTCAATTTTGCTAATGCAAGAAACGTTTTACATTCTCAAAGCTTTGGTTCCGTTCTAGTTTTTACCCGTGAGGGCCCCCAAGGCTGACGGAGTGATGGGACTGACGGGACTGAGGCCCTGATTTACGAAATGCCAAGAAATTGTCGATGCGATTACACTGAGTGAGTGCCAAAGGTTATCGTGCGAGTGTATTCAAGTTTTCTTTGGGGTGGGACAAGACTTCAAGTTAACGGCGTTGTAAGTAGAAAACCATTAGTAAAATTTACCATGCGCACTTTCAATTTTGTTGCAGTGTGTGTGTGTGTTTTCCCTTTGTAGGTTAACTCGCCGAATTTGGAACGGATATTGACGCAAAAGCCTCGAAAACTTTTATTTATACAAGTACTACAAATGTTTCTCTACTGGTTAACGCAACGGAAGTCTATATAGATACAGTTTATATATATGAAGAAACTCTTCCGCTTAAGAACATGTTTCTGCTGATCCTTATCAACGGGTTTTTTGCCCCTTTACTGATAAGAATCGCGAATTTCCCAGAATATCGCAAGTAATTAGAAGTGTAAGCGATAAATTCGATAACGAATATCCGATGGCTTTCATAATTTACACTACAAAATTCAAAGCTCCTAAGCTCTCATATCTGATCAATGTTTTTGTTTTACATAAAAGGTGAGATTGTCTATAAGAAGCTTAGGATTATTATCATTATGAGCATTATAATGCGGCAATTATTTATGGGGTGTGTGTGGAAGCAAATGTAAAATGTAATGAATCCATTTGAATGATAAGCTGTTGTTGTATAATCTATTGTAGTTTACAAATTTATTCCACTTTGCACTCGTCTTATAAAGAAAGAAATATGTCTTCAACTTAAGATTCCAAAGAAAACGTTATAAAAACAAACACAAGTGCAGTTTTCTACGAACTTATCGGGCTTATCGGGGCACACATAAATCAGTATTTATTTAATGCGATCATTCTGTTTATTTTCGGAGGTTACACTAAGGCAACTTTTGCTCTTCTTTCCTCATTCCCTCAACTTTAATTCAATATCAAATGAAGCACAAATCAAATTAACTTACTATGACAACATACACACAAATAAACGCAGAAAGATACAGATACAGTTACAGATACATTTGCACTTGTATTTTGAGTGTCGTCGCATTTCGCCGCCTGTCTACGCCCCATAATAATCATAAACGAAACGCGCTCGTATCTGGATATTTGTTCAATGAATTCTCAAATCGCTAAAGCGTGCAGATAATTTGTATTTAATTGCGGAGAGAGAGAGAAAAAAAATCAATACAAAAGAAACGAATGAACATTTCTCATGTCGATGGATTTGTAATGCAAATGCAATGCGATAGACACGACAGCCCAGTCATAGAGACACACAGATAGACAGACAGACAGACTGGGGATAGAGGCCTACACACACTCTCAATACATACAGACAGATCTGTATATGGTCAGGCATGGGCACATCCATGACAAGTAGCCGCAGTGGAAACCGCCAACTGAGTTGACAAGTGCAGTGCACACAGCGGGCAGAGCAGCAGCAGCAGCAGCACCTTGGCGGCGACATGGATTTATGGATACAACCTCTCGGTGTCGTTGTCGTTGTTGTTGGTAGTCGGGACACGAGAGCTGAGCTCATGTCAACAACACTCGGAGACAACGCACAGTGGTTGATGTCGTCAATAATCAGACGCTGAACTCACACAGAGATGCAGCAGACAGTCTCAAGGCGACAGCAATAACAATGCACAAACTGAACAGCACAGAGTGAGATAGCAATAGCAATGCATTTCTGTTTTTTTTTTTCATGACTTTTGTTTGGCTTTGCTTTCGCATTGTTTGCAGCGCCAATTGCCATAATCAGTGCAAAGAGACAAAGACAAAGGCCAAGCGACGATTACGCGGCGTCACTTTCATGCGCGAGAGAGTAACTACAACATGCTGTCTCTCTCTTTGTCTCGCTCTCTCTTTCTCTCACTTTATCTTGCAGTGAGTGTGTGGCAGCTGGGAGCACCTGAAAGCTGGTCAGCGACATTGCCTCATCAGCTAGAAACCAGTTTCTTTCCCACCTATGACGCATACGAAGCTTGGCAAACTATTATGCTCTGTTGTTGTTGTTTTGCCTCTTTCTCTTCTCTTTCCTTTCTATTATTTAATCGAACGAATGATAGATAGAGTGCAAGATTGATGATGCTGAACTCTCTCATTTGAAGACTTTGAATAGCACCACAAGAGTTTGTATCATTGTGTAGTAACTCTTCGTTGATATGTGTCAATTAACTATATAGAACTACTTACTATCGTGAGTTCCTGCTCATTTCAACGAAGTTATCGATAGTTTCTTTACTTGCATAGGATTAATAATGCAATTACTAACGTGTTTTTCTTCTTGTTATATCAATTCCAGAGCTGTCTTTATACTATAGAACTGTTTAGTATCAAAGTTTTCCAAATTATTTACATGTTTATTTTTCATATTTATTTAGCTTTGTTCAGAAACTAATAGTATGTCGCTTGATAAAGTTATCGATAGTCCTGCATTCTATAAAAATGATTTCAGCTCTTAAGTATGCACATTTTTCTGATACTGTAAGAGAATGGAATAATATTTGCATCTGCTATCTAATTATTTATTCAGTGCATTCTTTGAGAGATTCACTCGGAATTATCTGGCTGTATAGCTATTATAATAATAACTGTAAAAATGCTATCTTAGCTAGATAAAATTCGTAGTGCAAAATAACAACTGAATATAGCTCAGGTCGGCAACTTATGATCTTGTTATTTAGCTTAGCCTTTTCAACACTTTTTTATTCCAATTATTTTCTAGCCATTTTCCCATATATTTTCCCGCTCGCAGTTTATTAAAATTAACGAAGCTCGCCTTTTTTCGCTCAACTAAGTTACACATACAACTTTTACAACCGATGTTGTTGCAGCTGTTGTTGTTGCTGTGGCTGTACATTAATTGGAATAATTTGGTTTCGAGTCAAACACACGTTTTTCTCCATTGTTTGTACGCTTTAAATAAAAGCATTTTCATGTATTTAATCACTGATCTGCCTCAACAATTTGTTAGTTAATAGCTGCAAATTTAATGAACATAATGGACATGTATCTATAAATGTATGTGTAATACATACATATGTACATATATTTCGCATATAGACGATGATGCGACTCTCTGTGTTGCACCCCTTTAGTTGAGTAATGACGGAGTCATAAAGTGCCAATGATGAATGCGTCATGCGACTCTAGAAGGTCAACATACAAGTTGGTATTCGTCTGTGAATATGTCTAGTAATCGATATATAGTACAATACGATATTTATCTATAATAGCAGGTAATTAAAGTAAAGGCTAAATCGAGTACAATTCGTACTCCAAGACAAAGTTATTTTGTTTAGTATTCCCCCTGAAAGTGATGAACAAATCTAATATTGTTTTTGATGTGTACCTTTATAAATAGTATCCTCTACTAAGATTTAGATAAAACCAGACTAAACCTCCCCATTCAATAGAAAGTTCTTGTAGCTACTCAAGTACTTGGCACGAGTTCAAAGTCAAGAACCACAAGTTGTTGAAAGAACAAATTTCACCCAAGTTTATCAGCAATAAAAATAATTGCGCCTTGTTGTCTCTTCCACACTTATGTTAGATTAGAATTGCAATATCATACACATAACAACAGACACACACACAATGCCACACACACACACAGAATGCCACACAGTCTTCACAATATCTACGCACATTTTTCACATCAATTGAAACTTCTGAAGTGATAATTTATGATGCTAAACATGAGAAATTGTTCAGGATGAATAGACTGAATGCGTTAATTTTCTCTGTGTATATATTGTACATGTTAATGCAAAGTGGTCTTAACAATTTCCATACTTCTAAGTGTTTTCAACTTGGGAATAATAAACTTGATACTTCATTAGTTAGTTTCTTATACACTACACTACTACCCATAGGATAGTTGGGTATGCAACAGGCAAAAGTATAACTTGATCAGCGTCAGCATGACCATGTCCGTGTGTAGGAACCCCTATATCTCGGGATCTATGAGAGCTAGGCTTAGCAAATTCGGAGATCATGTGTCTTATTATAAGAGATAATATACAAATAATCATAGGGATAGTTTGCATTGTGAGTATATAACAGTCGAGCCCACTCTCCTGTAGTTGCCTTAGTTGTTTATTCAAATAAACAATCAATCTCAAATCGACTTAATCATTATTTATTTAAGTGAATACCAAACCCTAATGTCATTGATATTAACTTGAAATGGTCTATTTTCCATCAATATTGTTTGCTTACAACGATTGATTAACGACGTGAAGAGAGACTTCTCTATGGTGTAAGTGTTTGCATTACTTGGATTACACTCATAATTACAACCACAACCACAGAGAGAAACTAAGTACAACAAACTGCATAAAACAAATTCGTACAATAGAAACTTCAATGTGTATCTTTTGCTTTTGCTCTTTCCCTTTTGGAAATCTCTTACACTGGCAGAAACTGTGCAATATATTGGCAAAAATGTGGGTCAACAGCAGCAACAACAACTAGCAGCAGCAATAACGCTCAATAAACGCCACAACAATAGTTATCAAGTGCATATACATATATGAGGCGGAGTGTGTGTGTGAGTATTTGTGAGTGTACCTATAAGTATGACTGCCTGCAGTTACAAATCAAACCCCTACTCCACCCCACCCCCCACTCATTTTGGAGTCCAACCAAACCCAAACGAAATGTGAGGCGCGCCTTTGTTGCTCATCAACTTTGTTTGCAATTCGAAAATTGCGCGAAAAGTAACGCGCACACAACACACACACAGACAAATACTGTATACATTTACACACACATTTACGCACTAACTAACGTGGAAATTATGCAAGTAAACAGATTAATTGGGTCATCAAATGGGCACACATTGCGCCCGTAGGAGGAGCAAGATACACAGCAAATATGTGCGAACGTGTCTGTAGTTAGTAAATATGTATACACATGCAGGCATGTTTGCATATGTGTGTGTGTGTGTGTAGGTAAACTGCAGGATAAACTTTAAGCAGTAGATTGCCGCAAGCAACTTATCAAAGTTAAGAAGATTTTGTGCACATACTTTAAAGTTAATATATCGTTTAAATCTCAAGTGGCCTACGCATAATCGAACCATCTAACAAACTTTTACCACACAGAAATGTGTTAAAAGCTTCACTTAATCTTAACTATTTTAATTGCAAATACTTGCAGAGAAACTAAATCAAGTTGCAAGTCGAAAAACTTATCAAGTTGCAAAAGAATTTGAATGCATTTTATTAGCTAAATACAATTCCAAACACAGATAGATATCGCCATAAATATTCATCACTTTATTGTTCTTTAAAGCACTTTAACACTGCTGCATATCGGCCAAATAACTGTACCAAGAGACCGACCCACCTAACACCAAACACCAAACACCTTAGAGCGACCAAAACTAAACACATACACTCAAGTTGTACAAGGCCAATTTGAGTTATTTGAGGTGCGCAAAGTGCTTTAACATAAGTCTGTATATATATTATGCATATGTGGTAACCCCCACACTCTCGCACACCCATTGCCAGTGCAAAGTACATGGCAACAGCTAAAAGACATACATATTCAGACATAACTTAGACAATGCTTGCCATAGAAGACAAGACGAGGCAGCACGTCCCTCTCTCAGTCTATAAGGAATTTCCCATTTCGAGTGCTTTGTCATCTCTCTGTGTATGTGTATGTGTGGGAAATTAATTGTTAAAGAAACTAGACAAAACCTGAGAAAGACATTGAGTGTTGGCCCCCGTTAATTATTTGAAATGAGTTCACAAAATTAGTGCAAAAGTAAGACAAACCCGGCTCCAGCAACGTTTCAAGATAATCCCATTCTGGAACTTACCTGCAATAGAGAGAGAGAGAATAATTAAATATATTAGAAAAATTGTTGAAGCACAGTTTGGAAAGCAATAAAAAGTTAAGGAGAAGCATGAGAAGAGTGCAATGACCCGCAGGCACAGCTCTGCATCTTCTTTCACTTTCCTGCGGGCCGAAGAACAACCCTGCAAACTAAACTAAAGCTGCCTGTACTGCTGCCAGGTGGTGTGGCAAGTGGCAGCTGCAAGTGGCCACAAGGATGTAAGACGCTCTGTCCGAAGGATTGCCTTGCGTAACCGGAAATGCTGCTTGCAACAAAAGTTCAAAGTTCTTAAAGCACGTGACTGTGTGTGCGTGTGTGGACAGAGGGAGAGAGAGGTGGGAGAGGAGGGTACGTGCAGTAAGGACTCTTAAAGTGCAATGTGCCAGCAGCGAATTAAGGTCAAATCAGGCATAAAAGCTCAGTGCAAAGAACAGTTCCTCAAACCCAACCAAGTGGCAGCACCTACATCCCCACCCCCCCATCCCCCTCTCTCTCACTCTCTGTAATCCTCCTTCAGACATGACGCGTCGCCTGTTTTGTTTAGGGCTGATGTTCGAGGCTCGCGCCTCTGTGGTCTGCGCAGGGTCGGGTGCAGGTTCCGCATATTAATGACAACGACATGACATAAAACTTTTTGTTGCTCTTCTTCTTTCGGCTTGTTGTTGCTGTTGTTCTAGTTGTTGTATGCAACTACGTTGGCACTTTTTTTATATATATTTTTTTTGTGCAGCGCTGCAGGATGTGTGCAAGTTTTTCATTGCAGCTGCAACTCAGCGACGCTCATATCCTGCACAGAGACGTACGTATCCTGCAGCAAGTTTTTTATGGCGCCCTCTTTACTCCCCACCCCCCAAGGGGAATCCTTTCATTTCCCTATATATGCATAAACAATTTGTGTATATATGTTATAGCCACATCAGACATGGCTCTGGAGTGCAATATATGGATACATTTCACTACTATTTGCAGATACATATCTCATATATCATATCTCTAGACAACATACAGATACTTGCAACTCCTGTCCAGACATGTTCACATCTAGCAGATACATTCCAACACACACAAAGTATCTCTACTCAAAGGCAAAAGACCTTGATTTGACTTTTATAAACTACACTCACTCACACTCGCTTTATTTCCTGCTGATTAAAGACTCTTAGCAAACTGTTTTACTGAAAAAGTTTGCCGCAATCAGCAGTGTTCCTCTCTCCTTCTTTCCCTCTACCTCTCTCCCTCTTTCCCTGTATTTCTTTTCTCTCTGTGGCTTATCTCCGTCTTGGGCAGATTTGATTTGAACAATCCATTCGGCCATTAAATTGATTTTGTTCATTTACATTTACATTTTCTTCACTTTCCTTTTTCACACAATCACACAAATTATTTACACGGTGCGGTCAATGCAAATTTGTCGTAAATTGTTGTAAATTGTTGTAAGTGGCTTAACAACAGCAACAACAATAGCAACAGCAGCAGCAACAGCAAGAGCAGCAGCCTCAGTTAAGCTGACCAAAAACTTTCACTTGACGAACGTATTAAAAAAAGGCACAAAGTCAGCAGCAACGGTAGCTCCTGCTGCCACAGCCCTGCCCACTCCCTCCTCGTCTCTCCTCCCTCCTCATACACCTTATGTGGGTCAATAAGCTCGGGTCTCGCCTTGCCTTGCCTCGCCTCGCCTGGAGGCAGCTGCAAAAAGTCTTTGGCTTATCTCAGCTTCGAAAATTGAGTTCGAGCTCAGTTCTCCAGTTCGAGTTCAAATGCCAATGCACGCAAAGGCAATTTGTGGCCAACAACAACAACAACAGCACAAGCAGCAGCCACAATCATCTCTGGCAGAGATGTGCGCGCTGATAAAAGATGCGCTGCATGAACTTTGAACTCATCTCGCACGGCCCCCGTCTCAGGTCAGCAGCAGCAGCAAATATTACAGTTGAGCACGCAAATTTCGACAATGAACTTTGACCGGGCGAAGAAATTCTTTAATGCCAAAATTATGAGACAATTCCGTTTGATTAATTTGGAAAATGGCAAAGAAAGAGAAGATGACTCTATTGTTTGCAGAGAGTGGTCTGGTTTTGACGCTTTTGTCTGCCTGCTGTTGACATTTCTAAGCACAGTTCTTATCAATGTGTACACACGTGTACACACGTGTACAGTGCACAGTGAGATAAAGTCCAGCAAGTTATTAAAGGAAGGTCCTTTTAGATTATTTAAAATGTATGATCACTGGAGTTAAAGACGGTCCCATTGATAAACTATAAATCGAACTGAAATATACTTTTACACACATATTCTCCAAATATATACCTTACATTTTTTGCAAAAAAAAAAGTTCAATTTTTTTGAATTGAGTATAAAGAACCTTTACTTAATGTCTTTCAACTTGCAACTTCTTTCTCGCAGTGTACATAACCATCTACACACACACATGTGTGTGCATCGATGTGGTTTACTAGCTTCCTACCTACATGTAATTAGGGGCCCACATTTAAGCAGGTCACGTGGATTTTAACTCTGATTCTGTCTAGCTGCCTTTGAGTTTAATTTGACTTTACATTTGCTGTCGCTGCAGCAGCCTCTTATCAGTGTGGTGGCAGCTCATTCTGTCTGCCACGCAAAAAGCTAAAAATGTTAATGGAAACATTTGCTGACGCAGTGCTGTCTGTCAGCTGAGCTAAGCTAGCCAGGCATTTGAGATAAGCAGATGAAGAAAAGGTAGAAGGGGAGAGTGAGAGTGGAAGAAGGGGAAAGTGGGAGAGAGGGAGAATGCAAAGAAACGAGATTGTTCTACGCTGCTTTCCTCTTTGCTACAAATTTTCATCATTCTATTTTTATTCACTAACAAAACTTCGCACCTATTCAGCTGACCATGAGTGTACATACATATACACACACACACAGATTCATATGTGTTTGCTTAACTCCCACGCTGCATATGACAAAAGACAAACTTGCTGGCGAAACAACAACAACAACTTCATGAATCATGAACATGAATAATAACGGTTAATTATGCACATTCGTGTGTGTGTGTGTGTGTGTGTGTGTGTGTGTGTAAGTGTAAAAGTAGTTGTGAGTGCGTGTGAAGGCTTTTCATAAATAAATTTGCACTTAACAAATGAACAGAATGTTGCTAAGCGCAACAGGCTAATAACATGCAATGAAGAAGATGGGAAGAGAGAGAGAGAGCGAGATGGGAAGATTGGCTGCCAGGCAACAAGGAAGTCGTAAAACAAAGCAATGCTCAACGAAAGAGAGGCGGACACAGAGAAGCAGCATCAGCAACAGCAGCCGCCAGACAACAGTGGAATTAAAATTTAATTTTAATCGCCAAAAAGAACAAAAAGAACAGAGTGCAGGAGAGAACGAGAAACAAAAGGGAAAGAGAGAGAGAGTGGGAGATGGAGAGAGCAGGAAGAGACAAACCTATCCATTGACTACACACACACACCCAGCGGCATAATACACATGCATATGAATGTATGTATATAAATCCATGCATATGTACATATATAATGGGAATAATGGCGTGCAGACAAATAAATTTTCAAGCAGGCAACGGCAACTGTATGCACACACATGCATGCATACATATATAGAAAATTTAATAAACACAAAACAAGGCAGGCAGCCAACAAGATCTGCAGCAACAGCAATAACAATGCGGGCATATGTATACATACACGCACACATATACATACATGCAAACAGATGCATGCATGCAAGGCTGGAGGCTTGAAAAGCCATGGGAGGCGATCGACAAGCAAGAACAAGCACAGCAGCAACAGCAACGAAAACAAGAACCAGGCAAACAGGTCGGCATCAGGTAAACAGCAGCAGGAAGTGAGAGCAAGTGAGAAAGAGAGAACGGACTGGTGTGTGAGATAAGAGACTACGCCTGATAAATATCGATAAATGAACTGCAGGGCAAGCAGGAAACCGAAAAAGTCTAACAACTACCAACACTATTACAACTATGTTAATGCACACTGTATATAATGTAAATTAACATTGTACATAATGTAAATTAACATTACCTTTGCATAGGAAACTGCGTTGCGGTCGTGGTCAAAACAAAAGGAATGAACAAGGCACGTAAAAAACAACGCGACATACACAGGCTTAGAATCGTTGTTCATGTTGTTGTTGTTGTACATGTTATTGATGCTGCCTGCCTGCCAGTGTGCCTGGAAAAGGGCCGAGTGGGGGGAGCGACACCGTCGACAGACCGAAAAAGCAACTGTAAAAATGCAACAAGAACCTGCTCTGACTGGGAAACAACAACAACAAGAAGAGCGCGACAAAGTAATGGAAAGGCAGCGCAAAGGCAAAGCGCCGCTAAGGTCTAAAATTACAGAGCCTGTAAGAGCAGAAAGAGAGAGAGACGAAGGGAAGACAACCATGAATGCGCGCAGATAGAACGTGCGAGAAAAAGAGAGAGAGAGAGTGTGTGCAACGTATGCAGTTATTTATGCTGGCGCTGCTCTGCTCTGCGTTGTCTTTGCCATCGCTGTTGTTGTTGTTTCTGTTGCTGCTATTTTGGAACAGAGCAAGAACAGATGAAAAAAAAACATAAAATCGTGTAGAAAATCAAATTGCAGACAAAAACAGAACAGACACGGCGTAGCTCCATTTGTTGTTATTGTTTTATTACGTATTTTTGTTGTTATGACGTCAAAGCGCATGCGTTGGAGCTGATGCCGCGTTGGCTTTTCCTCATGATGTTGTTGTTGTTGGCGCTGCTTTTACATTTTGATTTTTCGGAAAACGCACACAACAAATTTATGTGACGCCGCTTGTCGCCTGGCTCTGGCACTGTTGGATCTCCACTGGCGACGACGGTGGTGGTGGTGGCTGCAGTCGAGGGGGTGTGTTTTCTTTATTTTATTTGTCTGTCGCGTTGGGGGTTGTTGTTGATGGAGCACGAACGAGGGAACATGGGAAAAGTCATTCTCTAACAAAATGTGAAATACAGACTGCGACGTAGTTAAAAAGCAACCTTCCCTAACCCCCTCTTTCCACTCCCTTCCCCGTCTCCACATTGCTCTAACACGACAATTAACAACAGCACAAATTGCGTTATAATTCTTTTTGCGAAATAAAAAAATAAAGTAAAGTAAGGCGCAAACCAAATTGTTTATCAGTTCGGCTGAAGTTCAATAGACCCTGCTGGGTGGGGTAATAAATCCAAATAATTCTAAATATAGCCATATAAAATATACAGTCGTCAGTCTGCCTGCCTGCAACGGATATGCGCATGGGCGGATCGGTCCGCTAATTTCTTGGCATATTGCAAATGGGTTGGGTTAATGAACTGCAGTCTGCTTTGATAAGGCAACAGACCTCATATCATCATATGTATGTATAAATGGTTGAACGAAATTCCTATTTGTTCAATAGTTTTATTTCCTTTTTAAATTATTTTTCTTTTTATACGCATCGTCCAATTTTACAAGCTCTCGTATTAATGTATTCCGATCTTTGATAACGATTACCTTAACTATTGTTCTGTTGTTCTAATTACACGATGATTCCAAAATATAAAAACAACTATCGGAACTTCTTAACTTATCTTCTAACATCGATTAATCGTTAACTGCGATAAGGCTTATTCGAATATAATATAAATACAATAATATAGATATAATGCTACAATATTTATTTCATTTGTTTGTTTTATTTGTCTCTACTTACCGTTTGACCATTTTGTTGGTTACCCCAGAGTTGTTTTCCTGCTGCGTTCCAATATCAACGGATTTATTATAATCCAGTTTTGAGGTAAAGATTTTGATGCGACGGAAATCAATTTTGGCGATGTTATATTAAACCTTTTTATAGGGGAAATATCAGAAAGAAATCTATTGTTGATTTTATTGGTATATTTTGTTATTGTTATTGTTTATTTACACTCGCAAACGTATTTGGGTTACTAGAGAATTAATATTCGAAAGTATTTTTTAAGGAGCTGCCCGAGTCCAATTGGAGAACGCAAAAACAAAGCGAAGAAAACGAAAACAAAACAAAATCTATGCGTAAACAAAACGTACAAGAGAAGAGAATTCACACAAACACACACACGCATTCACAGATCTGTATATACATGTGTATGCATGCGCACACACGTAGGTAGATTTTATGATAACTGTTTATATATATAGCCACTTCAAACAGCTAAAACAACAACAAATACAACAGAGTTTGTTTTGCGTTCTGCGCTTTGTTCTACGTTTTCTCTGCACTCTGCTTCGCATGTTTGTTTGTATGCAGCTTTGTACACTTATTTTCTGCAACACTTCAAGGGCTTTGCAACGGCAGCGGCTACGACCACAACAACAACAATAACAACAACATTATCGATTCACTGTTATTATTATTTACTGTGGCCAAAATCAAACCCAAATTTAACACGCGCAGTTAAAGATGAATGCACTTTTGTATATAAGTAAGTATATTTTACGCGTTTGCCTTTCCGTTTTCTTTCTTTCTTTGCGCTCACAGTCAGACCAACTAATAATTCCACACACAAAACACACCTACACACAGGCACACACACACATGTGTGCACATGTAGATTTACACCAGCGCATATGTATAAGTCTGCATGTGTGTGTAGAAAAACATTTACAAAACTGAGTGGATGCTTCTTTCAATTATTACCTTTTTGAAATAATTTATTTAGTAACAATTTTTGATTGTATTCGAAATATACTTTCATAAGTTTCAGCACCTTTCTATTTCACTTGCCGTCGTATTTAAACATTTGCTGCATCTCACGAGCTTGCAGTTAATATGCATTCACTTTTGACTTCCGGTTTACTGGTTAACACGAACGAATTCTATTTTAATAACAAGAACTGGAAAACTTCGTTCTGGCCGTTTAATTAAACAACTTTGACGTTTCAAAAATTCTACAATCTTCAAGCCGCGGTCTCCGTGCGAACACGACGCGCTGTTGTTGCGTTTTGTACACCGAAACTAGGGATGTTGGTTAGCTGGCGATATTTCGATTATTTCAATTTAGAATGGCAATACAAGTTTACCGATGTTTTAGTTATCGATATTTTAAATAAAAAATTAAAAAGATAAGTTTGAAAAGTATATTATTTTTACAAATAAAAAATGTTTGTGGTAGCTTATGAATTGTCTTGAATGGTTTTATTTTAATTGTAGAGCATATGCTGTGATCCGGCTTATCGATAGCTATGTTAAAGAAATAAATTGTAAAATAAGTAATAATTGCAGAATAAATTGATGAAAAGTAACTGCGCCTACACACATATTTTAGCGTTTAAATTAATAACAAAAATGATTTGTCATTCTTAAAACAACAGAGGTATTCCAAACACTTAGTAAACAAAGGCAGGGCTGGTTGCCATTAACAGCTGTTCAATTTAACAAATGGCGGTAAGGATCATTTGATTTTAAATAATTAGCTAAAATATTTATATGGTTTATTTATTTTGTTTGCAGTTTACCAACTAAGGTATGAAGGATTACAATATGTAAGAACAACATTTTTCAAAAACTAGCTGCAATGCTTTTGATTTAGCAATTCTTAATTTTCCGTAAATACACGATTTTTATTCTATTTATGAACAGCTTTTATTCTTTATTACTTGCAAAGATGTAAAAACAATGCATTGCATATTATGTATTAACAGTTTAGATCCCCAATAGGCTGGGCCACAGCTTGACACCCGCTCGTTCCACCTTATTAATTATAATAAACTTATGTCCAAACAAGGGCTTTATACGTTAATAGTTTCGGTCAGTTAAAATCGCCGCTCTTTCCATCACAGGCCACAATTTTAACCTTGTCCACCTTGACGAATTCGTGAACTTCACGGAACTCGACATCGTTTAACATCAGGGTCCAAACATTGTCGCAGAATCGATACGTATTCAATTTTCCGGCTTTAAATGTTACTCGCGCTTTAACTCTTTGATTCAGTGCATTGTTGATACTCTTATCGAACTGGAGCAGCACCTTGAAAGCCAATGCAGGTGTTATTTGACCATACTGAAAATAATATTGAAGTAAAATAACTTTTACTAACATTTGGAAGCAATAGATATTTCACAGTCATAGTAAACCGATCAAATATACTTTGAAATCAGTTAAATGCTTAAGAATTATAAGTTTACAAGAAATAAGCAACAACTAATTTCCCCAGCCGTAGGAGGCATCGCCAGCTGTCTGCGACGATGCTACGATGCTTTGAATTTTCAATCGCTGTTTTCTATGTACTGCAACTCACCTGTATCAATTCGTCGAGGCTCTCCTGAAGGGTGTTGCCCAGCGTGGTATTGCGGTATAATTGATAAGACATATTTACGTCGTTATATTGCAATTATTAAAAAATATTTTTTCTTGTGCAGCTAAAACTAACGTAGGAATGACAGACGCTATCGATATAAACAAACACACCGATAACATGCTACAAGACGATATATTGGCAATGGTATCAGCTGGTTTCGATATATAGACATATATAGCAGGGGTCAAAAAAATAAAGATATTTTTAAAAACATTATTAGTAAATACTGGACAAAATAAATATTTTACTAAGTATACGTATTGCTATATTTTAAATGCGATATATCGATAGTTATGCTATAGTTGCATATCAAACAGCTTGCTAGCGTCGAGCAAATAATTTAAAAATGCTAACTGCTGTGCATAAATGTGACACTGAAAGGGGCGGCGCTTGTCCTGTTTGCCACCCTTAAGGGGATACCTTAAAACGGAAGTGGACAAAGGGTTGCAAAGTAGCTTCAACCAATCAGCTCCGTGCTGTATTTTTTCATTGCTCTGGCACCTGGAATTTTTTTTATTAGCCACAATTTTAAGCGGCTTTTTGATTTCCATGTGGCACATAATTTCCGAAGCGCAAGATTAATGCTACAGCTTGACCAGAGCGAACTTCTGGTCAGTCCTGGCGTCAGAAGTAACACCAACTTCAGTCGCTTGTCGATTATTGAGGTGATTAGTTCAACAGTTGCGTTTTAAACGGGATCAAGTGCTCCTTACAATGCTACAACAGAATCAATCGTCGCCCCAACATTTGGGCGATGCTCTCAAATCCTCAAACTGCTCCATATCGACTTCGACACCAACTTCGACACCTCCAAATACCGTTATCGCGACACCGCAACATCGTCCATCTTCGCCGCGTCAATTCTTCGAACGTCTGTACGGGCATCTCGAAACGCGTACGCACAAAAGCGAAAGCGATGACATCGATGTGGGCACCCACCTGGAGACGCCCTACCAGAGCGACGGTGGCAGCGTCTCCTCGCCGGATATATCGAACAGCGAGGAGCGTGTCTCCCAGAGTGTCTGCTGTCCGGCATATGAATTGCACGCACCTCCGACGGAGTATGCCGGCTTCAGACCCATTTCAACGGCAGTCGCGCCGACAACTCTGCCGTTCCCTGCATTCCCAACCGATCCACATATCACGGCAGGATTTTCCGCATTTCGTAAGTTGTTGCTAAAATATGAGTTGTTTAGGAATCTTACACTGTATAAAGACTAACAAGATATAGTAGGTGGTTTTATATCCTTGCAGTTAACGATAAAGGTCGCATTGTTTCATTATACATACATACTATAATATATATAAGTTTTCATTGAAAAACTTAATATTCGACTATTGATCTCTTCCCTCATTGAAAATGGTCAAGAAAGGTTCTACTAGGTTTATACAAATGTAGTTACAGGCGTAAGGTTTTGCCAATCTGTATAGAAACATATATATGTATAATCATACATATATTCCAGTTCAGTAACAATACTCGAGTCGACTTAAACAAAAAACGGCGTGGGAGACCCCATATATATATATATGTATATGTATATATATTATATATATATATTCTTGTTCATCGATTGAGCCATGCCTGTGTGAACACACAGATCTCATCTATTATAAAAGCTAGAGCTATCAAATTTGGCAGCAAGACTCTTGTGTACTATACGCTGATCAAGTTAATTTTAAATATTAACATAGGTGCCACGCCCACTGCCTCCGCAAATCAACAATTTAATTTTTTAAATCGATTTGCAAGCGGCGTATAAAAGATACAACTTTCTGACTTTAACATATAGCATAACACCAAGTGCTTGTGTCGGCTAAAAAGGGAGGGGGTGAGCGCTATCTGTCGAGAATAATTTGGAAGCATGCACATGTATGAATTAAACTATACCGGAAGATAGGTGCTTATATGTATGTACATATGTATATTCATTAATTATTCGACTAGATATTCATTTTATCCATATCACCAACTAAAAAACCAAATACGTATAGTATTAAATAAAACACTCATTTCTTTGACATATAACTATATTACTATAATATTTACTCATCCTCCGATTTTCAATCCGATCAGAAACAAAATACAGTCGTTAAGTTTCCAAGTAAATATTTTCCATAGTTTTATAACTTTTATACGAGTAGTAACCTTCATTTATTGATTATAGTTCCTCTCGCAGTAATATGTAATAATTATACGATTTTAATTATATTTGTGGCTCTTTCATTTTATTACATATAAACTTGTTTACATTTATTCTAATAAGAAATTATAGATGAAGAAATTCTACATACATTTGTCCATTCTTGTAGTACTTTTCTTACTCAGCTTTTCAGTGCTGCAACTGGTAGATAAAAAACCATAAATGAAACCAGAGGAAATACTTTTTATCTTGCTTTAATTATTATTTTTGAACTAAACATATAATGTGCTTGTTTAAAGACTATTATGGTGTTTTCTTTGGCTTCTCTGGATCTTTAGTTTGGTTGCTCTCTCGCCTCTGTTTTAAGTTGCGCAGCTCCAAATCGAGAAACATTTTAAGATTCGGATCGGTGATCTTTGATAGGACAATCTCACGGGCGCGGTCATCATTGTCGCCCAACAGTTTGGCCAGTTGCTCGGCGTACTCCACCCAGACGCAATTGGCACAGCCGGACATGCAGCATGTCGTGGGTTCCGGTGGTATCTATACAGTACGATAACAGATAGGAACAATATATATGGTATATATAAATATATAGTACTTACTTCAATGTCATCGCCGCTTTTGCGCACCAGTTGTCGATATGGACTTAATGCGACTTGGATGCAACGTGACAGGAAGCATCTTCCGCTAGGGCAGCTCAAGAGCAGAGGATAAAGCATATTGCTTGGATCTGTACGAGTATAGATTCAAAAGGAAGTTAGAGGAAGTAATAACAGTTTCACACGCTACCATCTCCGGCAGGTGCAGCGCCAAAAAAAATTAGTTCCGCAGGAACTAAAAAAAGTACGAAAAAAAAAATGCTTAAACGGTTGAGCTATTAAATATCCTTACTACCCAAATCAGTGATGAAAAAATATACAAAACGAAAAAATTAATAAAGCAAAAGAACAGCGAGAGAGTGGAAAAAATGTAAGAGAGAGAAGTGAAAAAAATGTAAGAAAGCAGGGCGTAAGAAAAAAGAAATTAACAAAATATTAAAATGCATTCAACTGTAAAAATTTCCATTTGCTTGCGGTATTCCCGCTTAAAGGTCGCTCCAGAAGGGCGAAGACTTCCAAGGAGAAAAGGAATCACAAAAAAAATGTGTGTATGTATGTACGAGTATATTATCATATAGATTTGGCACCCCCCCGATACCCATATCACTTTAAAAGCCAACAAAAAGCATAATCTGCGCTGAAAAAATTAACACTGTAATTGAGCTTGACAGGAAACCTAAAAAACACACACACAGCAGAAAAGAGAGAAGAGTATAGAGAGATAGAGAAAGAGAGAGAGAGTAGGACAAAGGACACTTGTCATATCGAGTTTCACACGTGATTTAAAAAAATGTACGACAAGCCAAGGCTTATGGAAGTTGCGAATGAGCCAAGCAAAGGGTAATCAGGCGCAAACTAGAGATTAGTCCGGCTCACGCATCCGCATAAGGATTGCTGCCAGCACTACGAACACAGGGAGAGAGAGAGAGAAAGAGGAAGGGAGAGAGCAAGGGCGAGTGAATGCAAAACAACAATTAGACGGTAATCAGCGGCGGCATAGACAATGAGTGGGCGTGGCTGTGGCATAATGTTCGCTTCGCTGCAGTTGACGTCACAATGAAGTGCAAACAAAAATCTCAATATATTATTTTGACAGCGCACCGATGTGTTGATACTCTTGTGCGGAAGGTATAAATAGTGTCTCATTAGGCAAGCACCTTCTCGAGGTTAACAAGAAAGGGTCGCCCAGTCTAGGCAAAATAGGAGATTTTTTTAGAATAGCTGGATAAAATACATACAACATATTACACAAACAGGTCGTTCAGCCATTTACATAATGAAAAAACTTTAAATAGGAATATTAGTCTAGTCTAGGCAGAGGTTGGGTACAAATTTAAATTGGTATAATATTAATAAGTAATGATATACTAAGTATATAGTTATATATATAATATATATTTATATATATATATTTAGTAATACATCGGACATTAATGATGTTAACTTTATTTTTTCTTAAATAGCATCCTCATTATTGTTATATATTTCCTTAGCCATTCAAACTTGTATTCTGTTTCTCCCACGAAAAGTTCGAAAAAAGCACAATACCCTCTCGCGGAGATAGTGTATAATTATGATGACTGTTACAAGAGCACAGCAACAACAATAGCAATGCGAGGATGGCACACAGCTGTTGGCATTGTCGAAAGTTTCCCGGCTCAGATTGGTCCAAGTGTGGACAAGTGGGTGGGGTGGGTGTAAGAAGACAGTGGACTGAACAACAGGGGGTGATGAAAGCGGGGCAGAAGCACGTGTAAAATTCAGCATAATGTGTGCTATAAACGCGATCAGAAGAAATACGAGTAAAGGAGAAGAGAAATAGGCAGAGAGGGAAGGTAAAGGGAATGTAAATAGCCTGGTTAATTATTTGTTTAACTTGTGCGCACGCAAGGATATTAAGCTTTGGGAAGGGGTGGCACCCTCTCCGCAATTTGATGGTTTATTAATGTAAGATTAATTTCACTCTAGCATCTCCATTGTCTGTCTGTGTGTATGAGTGGGTTTGTGAGTGCGTGTTGATATCTTTGTCAGCTACATACATTTATGTCATATCATTTTTTACAGTGGCTCGTCGGCGGCGCAAGGAGGGACGCCAGCGGCGGCAGCGCACCACCTTCAGCACAGAGCAGACGTTGCGCCTGGAGGTCGAGTTCCATCGCAATGAGTACATCTCCAGGAGTCGCCGCTTCGAGCTTGCAGAGACGCTGCGCCTGACGGAGACGCAAATCAAAATATGGTTTCAAAATCGTCGCGCCAAGGACAAACGCATTGAAAAGGCACAAATCGATCAGCATTACAGGTAAGTCTATGCGAAGGGGGCGTGGCCAGCAGGTGAGGGGTAGGCAAACTGTGGGAGGGTGATGGGACATTTTGCAACGGAAGTAATTCAAGGAAATGTCACAAGTTTAATTGATGTACTCAAATAAAATTAACACGATATTTAATTTTACGACATTTACGCGCACACAAACCCAATTAGACAGGGAAGGGGGAGATGGAGGCAGGAGGGAGGGGGTTAAGCACCCTTGTGCTGCCTGCTGGTTATATATGTAGTTGGTCAGTTTGATGTAATGCACACGATACTATCAATTTGCAGGAACTTTGTCGTGGCCAATGGTTTTATGAGCAGCATTATGGGTCAGACGGCTGTTCCCGCCAGCAGCAGCAGCTCGGCAACAGTGGCAGCGGCAACGGCAACTGCGACGGCTGTGGCAATGCTCGGCACGAGCGGAGCCGTCGGCTACTATGGAACGGCAGCGCCTGTGCTGCCCCCGACGGCGTCGCTGCTGCCGGCAAAGGACAATAGCGCACATCGCATACCGCTCGTAAATTATGCTGACATTGAAGAACACCACCAGCAACAACAACAACAACTACAGCAGCAGCAACTACAGCAGGCGCACCCGCAGCAAGTGCCCCTCAGCAACTGCCCCGAGCAGCAGCAGCGTCGTCGTCGCTTTCTGCCGCCGCCCACGCTCATCAATACGTGTTAGCGGGAAATAAGAGACAGCTTTAAATTAGTTAGCAATTAAGCGCAAACACTCGTAACGGCAAATAATAAATTATATATAAAATAAATTACATATTTTTGTTTTGGCTATTTTACGGCTGAGCACGCAGCACAGAAATGCTCATCAGTATGTGTATGCGGGAATTAAAATGATCACGGCAAATAAAAACGTATGTACATATATATAAAGTAAGCTCAGCATGTTTCCAATGTCTTTTGTTTTGGCTATTTTACGGCTAAGCAGGCAGCACTCCAGAGAAGTTTTCATAACTAGACCTGACTTGGCGGTCTGCTGCATGCAGTTGGTTGCATTTCAACTTACCTTAGTTTACTGCATTTGATGGTATTGCAGTGAAAACACCTGCGATTTTTAATAATCTTTGTAAGTGTACAAACTGTGTAACAAATAAATTTTGACTAGAGAAACATAGTTTGCGCAACAATAAACAACAAACCAGGGCTACTAAACTGGCAGTCTGACAAGCAGCAAAGTGTTTTGCGGCCGGTGCGATATTTTATCGATAGTTCGGCACACATATATCGACGTGCATTGAACATCTCTACATTTTTCTTCGCGTGCGTGTCGGACCAGCAGCAGTTTTTAATTTATTTTGTTAATTTAATAAAATATATGCCAAGTATGGCGAAAGTAACACAAGTAATCAAGTTGGAGGAGACTGGCGATGAATCTACAACAGAAGTGTTTGAAATCAGAGATGAAGATGTAAGAAAAATAGTAATTTATGATCAAAGTCTTTTTGCACTTTGCTGTCACACAAGAAAACCCATGCACACTAACACACACATGCATACATACAAAATGACAAACCTGTGTATACTTTGCAGGATATCTGTGAGTTGGAACATTTGCGTAAGCTATTTATTGGTGGCCTAGCACCCTACACCACCGAGGAGGGCCTCAAAGTATTCTACTCACAGTGGGGCAAAGTGGTTGATGTTGTTGTTATGCGGGATGCTGCTACCAAGCGTTCGCGTGGCTTCGGCTTTATTACCTATACAAAGTCCGCTATGGTAGATACTGCGCAAGAGAACCGGCCCCATATCATCGACGGCAAGTATGTGAGAGAATGGTTTTATAATTCCCATAGACCTGCTATTGACACAGTGACATTGCTTTATTCTATTTCTCTGGAAGAACTGTGGAGGCAAAACGCGCGTTGCCACGCCCGGAGCGTGAGACACGCGAGACAAATATTTCAGTGAAAAAACTATTTGTCGGTGGCCTAAAGGATAATCATGACGAGGAATGCTTGCGTGACTATTTTATGCAATTCGGAAATGTTGTGTCCGTTAAGTTGCTAACAGACAAAACAACTGGAAAACGCAGAGGCTTCGCATTCATCGAATTCGATGATTATGATGCTGTGGATAAGGCCATTCGTAAGTGTCGATTTTTTAAGTTAGAAGTACTTCAAGTTAGAAGTACTCAAGTTGATGAACTAATTAATTGATTTCTTGCTCAACAGTTCAGCGACAGCACTCAATCAAATACGTGCTCGTTGATGTCAAGAAGTCTATATATAATCTGGAGAAAAAGGATCGAATGCCGCCGACCATCACTGCCAATGGCAATAAAATGCAACAACAGATGCAGCCGCCGCCTAAGGGCAACATGCCTCCGATTGGTTACCGTCCCCCCGTGCCTCCGCCACAGCAAATGCCGCCATATCAGCATCAGCAACCGCCGACACCAATGTCGGCACCACCACCAAATTACAACTATTGGGGACCACCACCTCCCATGCAGCCATATTATCACCAACCACCGCCGCCGCAAATGAATGCATGGAACGGCTATCCGCCTCCACAGAATGGTTGGAATGCACCGCCACCTCCACCGCCGGGTGCACAGCAGTGGCATGGTGCCAATCAATGGGGTGGTCCGCCGGCTGTACTACCGCCAACACCGGGTGCTCCGCCACCAAATCATCATCGCAATGGTCCACCGCCTCCGGCTGTTGGCAATTGGAATATGCCACCGACAGCAGCACCACCAGTGCCTGGCGCCATGCCGCAAGGTCCGCCGCCACATCAGCCGCCGCCGTCGCAACAGCAGCCGGCACCACCAAACTTTGGCACTGGCTATCAACAGAACTACGGGGGCGGACCAACCAAGCACAACAACATGAACGGCAATCGCATGAATCCGTATACTGCTGCACCGCCAAGCAGCTATCGTAAGTGATGCGAAATTTGTCAATTAATTTAGTTAACGCTCTGTTGATGCTGACACCATTCTTTGTTGCAGACAACGCCCAACCACCTGCACCCGGGTATGCACCCTACAATACAGCAGCACCGCCACCGAGTGGCAATGGTCCCTCATCGGGCCCTGTACCGAAGAGTGTTTCGAATGGTTCTGTGGCCACTGGGGCGAGCGCCAACAGCAAATATCGTCGTTAGTCTGGGTAAGTAAAGCAAGGGAGGGGCGAAGGGGGAGAATGTCCGCCTCTGCCCGCCATTTCGTCAATGTCTTTACAAGATTTAAGGTACCACATAATGTTCATCGTACTGTCTGATAAGTATGTCTTGAATACGAAAGTACTAATCAATATAATTCTCTTTAATTTAGATGCCTTTTTGTGTGTGCCTTAAGTGCAACACGAAAGGAAAGCTCAGAATACAAGATACAATACAGAATACAGATAAAGTTACTCAATAATAGGCTTGTTATAAGCTAGGACACAAACTCTCGCTTAGTAACTTAAAACAGGATACATTTTAACAGCGTTGTTTGCCTCTGAACTCTCTATCTATCTCTCTATCTTTACATACATATGTCAGACTGAGCATATGACAACTAACTACAGTTTTTAAACTCTTTAACTTAAGCTCTAATGTTATATTTATTATTGAATGATCGATGTATGTTTATATATATCTATATATTATGTAAGCGACTTATTAAGACAAATATTGAAGAAATAATATAAATAGTGAATAAGATCTTGTTAGAGACAACTTCAAGTTGTCGAACCTAGACAGAGAAGGAGCGTTTCATTTCATTTTCAAGCTTAACTTGCCATGCTTTATTATTTGGGAACGTATTTATCATTATTATATATTGTAAACTTATAGATACAAATGCGTACAATTACGTACGCACATAAGTTACCCAACTAGAGCTCTCTTTATCTCTCTATTCGTATATATATATGCTATATAGTACATGTACTATAAATTATGATTATTGTAATTCAGTTTATTAATTCGAATCTAATTATAAGCGCATGTGCTAAGCTCGCCAACTTGAGATCATAATTGTATTTTTGTAAACCAAATTGAGATGCAATACACAACACCATTTGGATGAGACGTTTCGCAGCTTTTAGCCAGAGCTTATCGGATATAGTACTTATAGTTTGTAGATGCCTTAGCACACTCGCAGAAGCGAAATTTTGACTGTCGAGTTAATTACCAAGAACAAATACAAATACGTCCAGTAATGTAATGATAAATCAAATGGAAAGTTGGTGAGCACTGTGCAGATGCGAGAATTATATACATACAATATATATATATACACCATATTTAGAGATATGTTATACTATTACTACTACTACTACTACGAGTTGATATCAAAATTATTGTCAATTTTTTATAAACATAAATGTATATAATAAATATATATACATATGTGCGTATATGACACACACACACTCTGATCCCAATTGTTTTAAGCTGTCAACGGTTTCCTCTTACCCCCGTCGGTCCCGCGGCCTATCTTGCTCACGAGCTACATATATAGCCAGAGTTTTATTTTGTTTCCACTCAATCGCGCATATTAAGATGTTAGATGATATTTATGTATATGTAGAGAGCGAAGAAAAGAAGTTAAATAAGAATGGAATAATTAAACTAATGTATTTATGCGTTGTCAATATCAACCACGACATGAAACTCTAAGTTTAGCGTAACCCTAAGTATCCATAGAGCCATAGAGCTATACATAGATGTTGCTTTCCATCTGAATATATATTGATATACCTAAGTTTTGTAGCGCACGCCAAAGGCTTTAAAAGATTTGATTAACGCGTGATTTAACGAGTTATCCAAATTCCAACAAAAACACAATTATATTATTATGTATGGGGTGACTAAGAGAGCGTAGTCCCTAATTTTTCAGCTTATATATTAGCTCTAATCTAACTTTATAATATAAATTTATGGAATATATACATATATATTTATTTTTAAATAAATAAACCGTATAAAACCCACACTATGTATCTATATATTTATTTGAGCTGCGCCATAGCTGCGAGTTTTAAGTAAGTCTCTTCTTAACCCGTACTTAATTAACAGTTATATAGTTAATCTTTATGCATATGCAGCTCTAGATTCAAATGCAATTCATATTTATTTTCCTAGCTTTACCTATGTACATCTACATCTATGTATATATAGTATGCTTACCACACATCATAACGCATAAACCTATTTACATGAGTGTAAAATATCTTTCCCAAGTCAAGTTAAGGTAAGTAAGAACACGTCTCTAGGCTCATCCAGTTAACATACCTATGTAGTTTCTAGAACTGCTTAAGTACCGCTCTTTTAGTAATACTTAGACAATATAAATACTATGAAACGCCCCGAAAACTAAAAGTACAAACTATTTCTTTTCCAAAACTAAAAAAACAATCAAAAAAATACCAACCCCACATTGAGCACTACCGGCAGAAATCGGTCAAGATAAAGAATATCGGATATTAGGTAAGTATATCATGCAGTCAATGTTATGTATTGTACATATTATGTTACAAATTTATATTTTATGCTGTGAACAATAAAATATATATTGTTGCATTCGAATAGAACAGAGAATTTGTGTTTTATTTGTGGTGCGTTGCGAACATGTTGCAAGCCAACACGTTCTTGCGACCCCAATCGGTTGTTTGTTGTGCTCCAGTTTGACCGATCTGCAGTATAATCGCTGTGGAGCTCTCTGGCCGGCCAACAGTCATTCGTCGGCTGCCGTCGCAAACACTTGGATCTTTCAGGAATAATATCATACACATACATATATATATTGTGAGTATAAAGCTGTTTTGAAATTTGAGCAGGGATTTTGCGTGGTCAGCTTGAAAATTCTATTGCCGGACAAGTCAAGTTCAATAATCGATTGGCAAGTTAATTGAACTCAATTTCAATTCCTTTGCATATTGTCAATTCATTTGATGATTTTAGAGAGAAATTTTCCGATTGAGGATTGTTTCGCATTCACGTATCACATACACAGTCGAGGCAAGGTTAGTTTTCCGACACACTGAAGTGTCATCATCATCATCAAAGTGCAGTTCCGCGAATTCATTTCAATTGCGGAGTGCACTGAAAGAAACCAAGAGCTGCTATAGTGCTTGACAAAGTAAGGTTCAAAGTTTCGTTTCGGATTAATTGAATAGTTTTCTGTCAGTGTAGCATTTGATTACAATGAAAATGCTGCTACATTGAGCGTAGACAACAGTTCCACATAGCACAGAACAGAGGAATAACAAAATCTTTGGCTATATGCAATGCATCACGTCATTCTTTGTCGGTTTTTGTTATAATTAAACTGCAGCTACACTCAAACACACACACACATACAGAAATGCAGACGCCGTAAACATGCAGCATCTACTTAGATGTTCCTGGAACACTTTGCGTGGTGTATATATGTTATACATTTGTATATGTATTGGAACTGATGTGCCACTTTCCGCGGGGCATTGCGCATTTGCCAAGATATTTGTACGAAAAGTGGCGATTAAGCAATCTTCCTGCGTCTCAGTCAGTCTACTCTCGAGTCCCAAAACGGAAATTCAAGCAAGAGATAAGCCCAGGCCATGCTTATAGGCGATAAGTCGTCCGCCTCAACTGTCGCGTTGTGCAACTAACTAAGCGAATGAATTCTACTGATTATAATGGGGACGCTTGACAAAATCATATTAGCCTATAGTTATAGTTTTACCCCAGCATTAAGGTCAAGCTTAATCGAGAATACATGTACACATACTTACATGTTACTATGTACAATTTAGTTCATAATTCTATATATACTTTTCTGTGTATAAGTAGAAATGATTTCAGAAGCTTTGATTTGCTACCACAGCAACGATCATAAACAAAATTTCCGACTGACTGTGTGTGATGAACATGTGTTCGACATGCCGTCAAAAGAATTCCAGTGCAGGAATCTTCGATCTAGTGTGGACCTATATGGTTGAAAATTTTTATACGATATATTTTTTGAATGTACCATATTTATTAATTTGGAAGAGACCAATCTGCTAATAACAGATAAACGAGAAGTTTATATAATTTAACAGAATGTAGATTTATTCCCCTCGCATCCTTAATACATCAGAATATGGTAGAAGGTTCTTTAAGAAAAGTTGGTTCAGTTCTTCTAACTGGTTTGAAGCTATACTCGTAAGATAGAAAATTGTAATATGATAAAATATATTTATTTCGCATAAATAAATAGATCATCGACCTATTACATATTAAAATATATAATAATAATATAATAATATATTGATATTAAAAGGTTAAAGAAAATTTCATATTTAAAGTAAATAAAGTCACTAATTAGAATGTTTTTTCAAGAAACAGATAATTGCTATACTTGCAAATAGTTTTATAAGGTAAGATTAGGCAAATTTCATTAAAATATAAAATTAAGAAGCTCAATAAATGCTCTTAAAAGAGTATTTTTATTATTATATAATAGGTTAGATATATTTTGTAGTATTTCGTTAGGAAGTCAGACTCGAATCTTTTCCGTTTGGTTAGCTGGTTCACCCCAATACGAGAATTCGGATAAATTGCAGTGATGCGTTTCGTATGCCAAGAACAATAGAAGAGCATTGTTTACATTTTATATTAAGCGAACTTCCCGTCAAATGACCTTTTGAACTCGATTACACGTTGTATTCACATACGCATGTACCTATTCGCATACGCATAACTTCACAAGGCATCTTCAGTGCAGCCACCCTGTAAAGGGGGTTGCTTACAGTATTACAGCGCGAGAAACTCTTAACAACTTTCAGTACAGTCGCAAGAAATTTGGAAAGAAATCTCCAGAAATTGAAGCAACGTCGTTGCCAACACAGTGAAGGCCAAATGAATATAATCAGCGGAACTTAGCGACCTCTGAACTTTGCTAAGATTAGAATGAATCGCAGAGATTATACATATGTATTTATGATTATTTCGACACTTTTCAGTTGTAGACAATAAGCAGCAAGATGCGCTTCATTTGGCTGTTGTTAGCTTTGGGCTTCCTCGCCATTTCGGCACCGGTTCGTGCCGAAGAGGATGATCTTGAGTTGCCTGACATCGATGATGCCTTGGATGATATTGCCGATTTCGATGAGAACGACGAAGAGTTCCTCAAGTTGTTGGAAGAGAAGGCCAAGGTGAGTTAAGATGGGATATAATAAGAAAATGTAAGACGAAGTTAATCTTGATTAGTTCCTTGAAAACTTCAGTGCATCTCTTACTGTATATAGTTTCATGTATTCCCTATTGAAATGTAATTCCCTCATGTCGTTGCAGAACAAAGATTTGGAACGTGAGAATGAGATTGTACAGGAACTGGCCTCGGTACAACACAAAGTCTTGCACCCCGTCGTCGAGGTAGATCCCTGCGAGACCATGCACTGCGGTGCCGGTCGCATCTGTCAGCTAACCGAGGGCAAACCTGAGTGCATTTGCATACCCGAGTGCCCCGAGGAGTCGGACACGCGCCGTCATGTGTGCACCAACAAGAACGAGACATGGCCCTCCGATTGTGCCGTCTACCAGCAGCGTTGCCTGTGCGACATCAAGTCCGACAAGTGCCTGCATCACGACAATGCGCATCTGCACATCGACTACTACGGCGCCTGCCACGAGCTGCGCGTCTGCGAGGGCGAGGATCTGAAGGACTTCCCACGTCGCATGCGCGACTGGCTGTTCAACGTGATGCGGGATCTGGCCGAGCGTGATCTGCTCACCGAGCATTACATGCAAATGCAATTGGAGTCGGAGACAAACAACTCGCGTCGCTGGTCCAATGCCGCCGTATGGAAGTGGTGCGATCTCGATGGTGATACCGATCGTTCAGTCTCTCGTCACGAACTCTTCCCCATCCGTGCCCCGCTGGTCAGTCTGGAGCACTGCATTGCACCGTTCCTGGAGTCGTGCGATTCCAACAACGATCACCGCATCACATTGGTCGAGTGGGGAGCCTGCCTGGAGCTCGATGTCGAAGACCTTAAGGAGAGCTGCGACCAGGTCCAGAAGGTGGTGGCCCCTCTGCAGGGTTAAGCCTGTGTAGCCCAAGCAATTCTTCTTCATTTTAATAATGTAATTTTACCATTTTTGTGCACAAAGTTTATTTCAACAATAAATGTCTAATAAATTGTCCAATAACAATGAGTGTTGTTCTCTTTTTCTGTTTTGTTTTGTTCTCTTTTCGTTTTATTTTTTATTTAAAGTTTTTATTAAATGTACTTGTGTAATTTACTTTGCTCTAAATTAAGTTTCCTTTTGTTTTAGGCTCGTTTTCTCTTTTTCTTTTTTAAACATTGCATTTACTTGACAGTTAAGTTTACATTTTTATTTGTATGTTGTGTGTCTGTGTGTGTGTGTGTTTGAGTGTGCATTTGTTTAAGTGCATATGTGAGAGTGTATTGATGTCTATGCTGGGAGAGAAAGGGTTTACAATGTTTCTTGAGGCGGGGGTGGATGGGGCCCTATTGTAGAGGTTATTTCTTGTAGGTTAGAGTTATGATTTTTGACCGTGCACAGAATTGTGCACAGAATCCTCCTTACAATGCGTCCGTCGTCTTCTGGTTGGGATCCGTTCTGATTTGTTTATATCCTTTTTGTTGTATATTTTCTTCATTAAACGTAGTTGTAAAATTTGTATTCCGAAATGGTCAAAATATATAGAAAGAAATAATATTATTAATAAGCCTGCGAAAGAATGACATTGCCCTTTCGCTGGGGATCCTGCACAGTATCCTCTTTCTTGCCGATAAGCGACTTGTGTATGTGCGGAATGACGCCGCCGCCGGCAATGGTTGCTTTGATCAGACTGTCCAATTCCTCGTCTCCGCGAATGGCCAATTGCAAGTGACGAGGCGTGATACGTTTAACTTTAAGATCTTTCGATGCGTTTCCTGCCAATTCCAAAACCTGCATAGGAAAGAAATAAAGAAAAACAAAAACAAAACAAATTAGAAATTTCCAATTGGAAACTGTTAAGCTAACAGACACTGTTAACGGTTAACAGATATCAAAAGTAAACAAATGCCGTTTTATTTACATCTGTATTGAAAGTAGAGTTTAGTACATAATACAAAATACCGTTACAGACTTGGATTAGGCGGGAAATATATGTATGTAGACATACCTCAGCGGTCAAATACTCCAAAATGGCTGCAGAATAGACAGCAGCGGTGGCACCGACGCGTCCATGCGATGTTGTACGACTCTTGAGATGGCGATGAATACGTCCAACGGGAAACTGATGCACAATAAGGACAATAAAAATCGCATTAGAACAAATCGTCATTCCCTTGTTTATGTTTTGCTACCCCCAAAGCGCAACTTCACTTTTACAGCACACACACACAAGCACACGCACATAAGCTCATGCTAACGCACCCTGTTTACAATGTGTGTGGCGATGTGTGTGTGAGTTGATGAAAAAGGCGCCAAAATTTATGTGGTACAGACAACAACAATAACTCACCTGAAGACCCGCGCGCGCTGAACGTGAAACTGCCTTTGCTTTGGCTTTACCAGAGTCTTTGCCCGCTTTGCCGCCAGCCTGGAGAAGAGAAGAATTGCGCAGACAATAAGAAAAACACGAACAGCACACAGAGAACATAAAACATATTTCGTACACACAAAATGGTGGCGGCAAAACTAATACTAGCAAATAGTTTGAGGTTAAACACGAACACTTTGCCGCCGAGCCACACAATAACACTGTTGAAATTTTTATCATTTAAAAAACGTCACTGGGTATTGCCAAATGTTCACGCTACGTGGTCTTTGGCTGTGAACGCATTAATATTTCAGGTCGCTCAACGCGAGGCACGCGCAATACAATAAACTACAGTATGCCAGCCAAAACCGCTACTGCTAGCGAGCAGTTTGCGCTGCGCCGCAGTCGCCTCGTCGCACAGTCTCTATTGTTGTAATTACCATTTTTATTTAATCGATTTTCCTCAGCGTTAGTTCTTGCGTGTACAAATGCACAAGGCACAATTTTTGTTTATATGCGTGGAATGATTGTAACAACTAAATTGAAACTTAGTTGCCTTTTTGGATAATAAGACGCGTCTGCACTGTAGTATAATTTTTACACGAATGAGACGCCGTCAGAGTTGCCAGTCACTTGTTTGTCTCTTATTGGTATTCGCATGTTATCGTTTTAGGCCAATACTTTCGCATTGAGTTATCGCACCCCAATGAAAACAAACGAATTGTTATCGAGAAATTTAGACAGATTAATCGTTTTGCTCTCATATGCGTACATATGTTTTTTTCGTTTGCTTTCCCAAACAAACTGACAGATTAATTTATCAGTGTAAAGTGTGTAAATTACAATGAGTTCGGGCGCTATTCGTACACCCGTATCGCAAATCATCCACAACAAGGATGAACAAGATGCGGAGGAAGAGCCCAAGAAAAAGTCACGCGAAGACTGGCGCAAAGCCAAAGAGCTCGAGGAGGCTCGAAAAGCAGGTACTGCACCAGCAGCTGTTGACGAGGAGGGTCGCGACATCAATCCTCACATTCCACAATATATTTCCAATGCACCCTGGTATTATGGATCACTGGGGCCAACGCTGAAGCATCAGCGTCCACAGCATGAGGACGAGCGTGGACAGTTGGACAATATAGCGCCCAAGGGTCTGGATACTACCAGGTTAGTGACAAAGTTTCGGAAGGGAGCCTGTGAAAATTGTGGTGCTATGACGCACAAGAAGAAAGACTGCTTGGAAAGGCCACGCAAGGTGCAGGCCAAGTACGCCGAGTCTATTGTGGTCCACGACGAGCACATTGTGAGTGATGCCTCCATAAACTACGACGAAAAAAGAGATCGTTGGAGCTCTTATGATCCGGCCAACCATCGTGAAATTATCGAAGAGTATGAGAAAGTGGAGGAAGCCAAGCGGCAGCTCAAGGCTGAAAAGCTTAAAAATGGTTCGTAACAATGGATTGAATTTCAATATAATCTAATTATAACATAATTTTTCTATTCAATCAGATCCTGATGCTGAAATATCCGATGAGGAGGGAAACGAGGACAAATATGTGGACGAAGTGGACATGCCGGGCACAAAAGTGGACTCCAAGCAGCGGATTACAGTGCGAAACTTGCGTATTCGAGAGGATACAGCGAAATATTTGCGGAACTTAGATCCGAATTCAGCATACTATGATCCCAAAACCCGCTCTATGCGAGATAATCCTAATCCTCAAGTGCCATCGGAAGAGTAAGTGTAGAAAGTTCCTTTGATTGGTATATTTTTAACTGTTTACTGTTTTTAGAGCGGAGTTTGCTGGTGAGAACTTTGTACGTTTCTCTGGAGACACCACAGCTCAGGCCACAGCCCAATTATTTGCTTGGGAGGCACACGGTAAAGGTGTCGATGTACATTTGCTTGCAGAGCCAACAAAACTGGAATTGCTGCAGAAGGAGTACGAGCAAAAGAAGGAACAGTTTAAGTCAAGTGTAAGTCAAGTTTAGGAAATTTATTCGTTCATTCGTATGCATTACAATATAATTTCTATTTCAGACCAAAACAGACATTGTGGAAAAGTATGGTGGTGAAGAACACTTACATGTGCCTCCTAAGTCGTTGTTGCTTGCCCAAACCGAGGAGTATGTAGAGTATTCGCGTAGCGGCAAGGTCATCAAGGGTATTGAAAAGCCGAAGGCACGCAGCATTTACGAGGAGGACGTATACATTAATAATCACACCACTATCTGGGGAAGCTATTGGAATGCCGGTCGATGGGGCTACAAGTGTTGCAAATCCTTCATCAAGAACTCATATTGTGTGGGAATGCAAGAACCAGAAGGTTACTCCGACCAGCCGAGTTCCACAACATTTGCTGTACCTGCTGTGCCTGCAGTAGCTGCCCCTGAAACTTTGCCTAGGATTCAAGGCGATGATGAAAAGCCAGAAAAGCAAACTGTGGAATCCGAGGTAGACTCGGCGCCTAGCTCAGAAGAGTCGTCTGAAGAGGAAGAGGTTGTGAAAGAAAGCAAGAAGTCAAAGAAAAAGTCGAAGAAACGCGAAAAGAAAAAGAAGGCCAAGGAGCAGCGCAAAAACAAAAAGAAACATAAGGAAGCAAAGGATAAAGAGAGGATCTCAAAGGACAAAAGTACTAAGGAAAAGGATTCCCGATCCAAGCAGTCTATGGAGGAAAATGACGACAGGAAGCGCCCGTATAATAGCATGTACGATGTCAAAGCCCCCACCGAGGAAGAAATCGAGGAATGGAAGAAGAAACGACCGCGTAGCGATGATCCCATGTCGCAGTTCCTCTAGGCTACTCGAATTGTATATAATATTATGAAAGAAAAGAAACAAAACATCTATTTGTTTATATTTATATCTATAGTCTTTATTACTTAGACAATCGCATACTGCTCGTAGAGGAGCTCCCGTATCTTGTAGTAATCCTCCGACAGGCAACCCTCCATAGCCACCTTTCCGGCATCCACGCGCCGCAGTGCCAGTGTGCCGTTACAGCACCAAAGAACACCGCCAGAGAATTCCGAGTTGATGTTATTGCGCATGAGAACCTGTTTGAAGTCGGACAGCTTTAGTTCGTTGATTAGCACCGAATTGTGCACAGGTATCTCATCCTCTTCGAGTGTCTCCAGCGTTAAAGTCTTTCCCTCTTGCACAGCCACGTCCTGCTCGGCAGTTACTTCAGATTGATTTGGTGCATCTATAGCTTGCAAACGCATACCCAGACGACCATCGATCCAGGCCACCTCTGCGTCTTTCCCCTTTTGGAACTGTAGCTGCGAGACAAGTCCTTCGGTCAGACGCACTTGGTAAATGTGGATCTCTGTGGTCACATCAATTATTTCGCCCTTATGTGGTGTAAACACACGGGCTCCCACATTCTGTTCACAGTGCTTAGCCACCACCTGAGTGCCGTCAGCTGTGCCATGCACTACAATCACGCGGCGGGGCCGTAGTTGGGATAAAATCTTAAGCATAGATTCACCATCCGAGCGTCCTTCGAAATCGATGCGTTGGATTTGTGCATTCACCTCGATGGTCTTGCGTTGGCTTATCAGCTTTGTGGGCTTCTCGAGCAACTGGACATCACCGTCCGCATTGCCGTTGGCCTGCTGCTCGGCATGGGGTTCTTCCTTTTTAACATTTTCCTTGTTTTGCTCATCAACATTCGAATAGTCGTAGTTGCCGGCATCCACAATGCGGTAGTCATCCAAGTTTATTACTTCGCCATAATCGTCGTATTTAATCTTCTCCTCGTGATAGGGGAACATTACATGGTGACGTTTGTTGGACTTAAAGAAGCCTGAATGATGTCGTCCCTCCGCACGTACCACGATATCATGTTTGCCAGTTATAACGCTCATTTCAATATCATCTTCAGATTCGGAACTGCTCTCCTCCTCGACTTCTGGCTTAACAATAAGTGGATTCAGCTTTTCGCCTTGTGTACGCAAGTATTCATCCAATTCAGGACCTTCAAGTTCAACACGTCGTCGTACATCCAGTTCAATCTGTCTGCCCGGTGTTAAGTTTTCCACCAATTCCATGGCCAGGGATCCGGGGCCAGTGCGTGTTGTAAAAATTATACTATTATTCGGATTGGAGGCCCATTGAGTGAAGAGATCACGCGTGAAGCCGCTCTCCATGTCAGGTGTGCTAGCCAGTACCACTTTGGGACCAGCTGGAAGCTTATAGATATCGGCGAGCGTGTGGCACAGATTGATGTGCTTGAACTGAAAGGGATTGTTGCGCGCACCCTCAAAGGATTTGGTTAGCTTGTCGCTCATCCATTCGATCTGTGACTTGGCAAATTCAATGACATTGTAGCTTACGTTATTGAGCAACGCCAGAGAGTAGGCCATTAAGCCAGACTCCTTGTTCTTCCACAGCTGATCGAGCATGTGGGCCAGTTCCAGCACGCGTCCAGCCGTATCCACAGCAATTAGTACATTTCCATTGTTTCGTACAGTTTGTAGAATGTTGGTCATTAGCTTTTCATCGCGGGCACGTCTACGCGCCTGTTGATATTGTGCGTTATAGGCATCGGTGATCAGCAGCGAAGGTCGCTGCAATCTATCAAGCTCACAGCCACTGAGATGCCGTTCTTTTTTGTGATTGAAATCGATGGCATAGACAATGTCCTCTTCGCCCACTTTAACAATCTTCCAAATGGTGCCGCCAATCATGTGACCAGCATTTAGCGGTGTTATGGAAATACCATAACCTTTTCCCTTCAAGGAAACTGTCTGATTGTACTTAAGTTGGGTAATCTTCTCGAAGGCCGTGTCCACATCGTCCAGTGAGAACAGATCAAAGTCGTACATATTGAAATGCGACATGTACAAATCGTACATAAACATTTGGCCCATTTTGAAGACCGGTATCGTGGCATAAATGGGACAGTTCAGTCCCAACTTGCCCACGAGATAGGGCAGTGCACCCAAATGATAGGCATCCGGGTGGGAAAGCAACACGGCATCAAGTGTATGCACTTGACTGAAAGCAGTCAATAAATCAGTATACATAGTTATCAATTAATTAAACAGTTAACTTACCGTTTCAATTCCTTTATAAAATTTTGATCAAACTTCTCGTCCCAGCCGCAATCCAACAATATTCGCACATCGTCAATTTGAAGTATGTAGCACGGTGGCGACTCATCCATCGCACCAGATATTGTGTGAAGTTTAATTATTGATGTCATTGTGCAAATATTTCCATTAACGTTTAAAAAAAACTAACTTCCTTAAATCACCTTGCCATAAACAAATGAAATGATGTTTGTACATCAGCCGGCTTGCACGACGTTTAATATCGATAGCTGTTGAATTGTGTATCGATGTTAAACATGCATCTATCGTACATTGTTTCCCGCCAATCTAATAATATTCGATTAGTTGCACTTGATAAAAAAATTCAATCAAGTATTACATTAAGAATATCTGATATGGCAATACGATAACACATTTTTATCTGGCTAATATAAATTCGAAAAATTTCCCAAGTAAATTTGATTGCACTCGAGATATGATTTATTTGGTTTAGATGTTTTAATGGAGAGATATGTATGTATGTATGTATTGCGAATATGTATTTAACTATTTACAGTCTTTTAACTTAAATTATTCCCTTTGTTTCATCCCTTTTATAAAATTTTTACGCAATTTCTTCATCAGAACGTACATCACGAAAGGTCAAGTCCACATCGTCGAACTCCTTTAAACGGCGGTGATTGTTGCGCCTCAATTGCATACGACGATATACTGCCTGGGTGCGCTTTATAGGGCGGAGCACGACAAGGCAGTATAATATCAAAGTGGCGATGATAACTCCTAGCAAAATCAGTACAATAGCTATGGCCAGGTGTGCTCCCTGCGCCGGCTGTCGATTGTAAACAGTCCCTTTTTTATTTCCCACATCTTTAGCACAATATTCCAAGTCCTTGTCTAGGCTTTCCGTCCAGTTTGGGTTCTGATAATATCCCTGCCAGCAAACGCACTTAAAGTTAGCTTCAACTTTTGTACATATGGAATTGTCTGGACATTCTTTAAGTTCCGTACAATGCTTAACTGAAATCGAAGTATAATATGGGTTATTAACCGAAAGCAAACAAATATTTTATTACTTTTACTGACACTGCAGTTCTATATCATCGGCGCGTAATCCAATTAAAAAGTAGCTAAAGCATACAGCTAGGTAAACAGAACATTTAAATGCGTTGCACATTTCCGTTGATCAAATAAAACAGGCATAGGTGTTAACAGCTTTGCGTACGAAGAGCGACTGGCCCCTACAGAGGTTACCGCAGTCTTTCTTATCGACGACATTGTTATCTTCCGAAACTTTTTGTATAAATTAACATATAAATATTTTTTCCCTATAAAAGCTTTTACAAATATATATATGTATATGTATATTTACGTTGAAGATGCTCATTCTAGGTCAGTATTTAAACAACACTCTTTAATTTTTTTAATGGGTACAACTTATATTATCTTATCGGTTTTCTATTATCATTTGTATATATAAAATAATCAATAGGGCATGTCGTTGTTAAATTAAAACTAGTGAATTGTTTGACGTTGTACTGGAACTACTTCAACGACAGAGGTCTCTTTTATTTAAAGTTGTAAGTTGTGTTTTGTCCAATTAATAGTAATGTTTATGAAAAATTCGCACATTACAAATCAAACCGCCTTTTTCCTTATAATGTGTACATAAATTAGCAGCCTGTCAAAACGATTGTGGAGTACCTCTAATAAGTTGCCCAAACAAACATTAATCGAGATGGATGTCGAACGATAAGCACGAAAACATCGATAAGTACACAGCTCGTTGTGATTACTCGATAGGAAAGAAAAAAAAAACCACTCGTGTTTATTTTGTTGTGCGAACTATTTACTTTTTTACGGGTTCATGTTTAAGCAATCTCAATAAATCGTAAAAGCCAGCTATGAGTCGTTGTCTTTGTTCTTCGTTATTAATACACAATCGTAAATAATGTTAATAAGACTGTGTCAGCACAGTTTTCATATATACGACTTGCTTTTCCTAAGCGGCGCTTTAACCCTTTTTGTATACCTTTTACTACCTCATCGATTTGCACTACGCTATGATTACATCGATAGGGAGCACATGGAGGAGGCTCTTGTGGCCGACACCACCTCCAATATCTCGTCGCAGCTGCAGTTTATTGATTGTAGCTACAAAGAGGTGATAGCCGAGAGCAAATTTGTTTACAATGCGTTTCATCGGGATAGAATACACCGTGGTGAGGAAATACACCAGGGCGGAGAGTTTCAGCCGGAGGAATGCCGTGCACGATTCAGTACGGCCGTCATTGTGCCATATCGGGATCGACAGGAGCAGTTGGCAGAGTTCCTGAACTACATGCACAATTATCTGCGTCTTCAGCTTATCCATTATCGCATATTTGTGGTCGAGCAGAGCGATAGGAAACCCTTTAATCGCGCTATGCTCTTTAATATTGGAGCCAAGGTTGCCGGAAGCTATGGTTATCCGTGTCTTGTACTGCATGACGTGGACCTAATGCCCTTGAACTCGGGTCAAATCTACGCCTGCACAACTCTTCCGCGGCACATGAGCTCCGCCCTGGACAGTTGGCGCTTCCATTTGCCGTACCGGACACTCTTCGGTGGGGTCGTGGCCATAAGTACGTCACAGTTTAACTTGATCAACGGCATGTCAAATTTGTATCACGGCTGGGGTGGTGAGGATGATGATCTCTATGAGCGCCTGAAAGTCGTAGGCATCGATATCTGTCGCTTCGATCCAGCATACAGCGAGTACACAATGCTTAAGCACAAACACGCAGTTCCCAATGAGAATCGTTTGGCACTCCTGCGATCCGCTTCACTGCGCATACACTCCGACGGTCTCAATTCTCTCGTCTACAAGGAGGTGGAACGAAGAATGCATAGTCTCTTTACGCATATTCTGGTCGAGACCTAGAAGGGAGCAGCAGACGCTTGAAACACTCGGCATCAGCTTTGTCTTGCGCAATTGTTACTTAACCTTTAAGGCTTGTATTAAATCTAATATCAATGTACTTTGAATAGAATGCTCAGAGCACTAAAAATATCACAAGTAACTTTCGAATCGCGAAGTATTACACTCGAACTGGAAACTCTTTTCAAAAAGTAATCTCTGTGAGCCCTTAGGAAATATCAAATTCATGTATCTGAATGCAAAAACTTGCCCTGTTATAGCGTAATGAATAATTTAAGATTCGAATTGTTGTACATTTAATGTGCTTAATAGAAAGGGAGATATAATTATCGTTAAATGTTGACGAATCTGATAAATAATGGTGGTTATTAAATAGTCCTGAATAGAATCTGCAAGCACAAATAAGAAATGTATTGGGAGATTAGTTTTTAGTTTGCCTCCTAACTTTTAACGATAGTACTGTCGATAGTTTTTCCGTTCAACTAAACTGTAAAGACTCAGCGAATCAAAGAATAAATAATGTACCAAAGCAGAATTGCCATTGTTTAATTGATTATATGTAAGTATATTTTTTTTATCTAATTTGTGTACTATTAGATACACTAAGGAGCAAATTGCACATTTATATATATGTATAGTATAGTATAGTATATGTTTTTGACTGTTTGCCTAGACTAACAATAAATAATACGCACCCATTCAATATTTAAATTGATATTTGTTGAACGATGCATCGAGGAAAAGTATATTGTATTTCTTAAAACAATAATTAACACGCACACGAACACATAAGTATACACACACGCACACATTCAGAAACATTCAAGCATCGTCATTTATAATTTATATGTGTTATGTATGGTATGTTATATATATGGAACATTTAAATCATTGGCTATTTGGGAATGATGATGTCTAGTTCAAGAAATTAAGTATATCCTGCTGCGACAAGGTGTTAAGATTCTTGCTATCCGCGGACTGTGTAGTCAGTGATGCTTGAGGCATCAGTGTCGGCACAGCCCCGCCCAGATTTATTGGCTTATTGAGAGCGAGGCTCTGTTGCATGTTATTCATACTATTGTTTGCGGTGTTGTAACCCGTCGGATAGATATAGTTTACTGTGGGCTGCTGTAGCGTGTACATGTTGGCACCGTTTGCGTTGTTAGGTTTTACAACCTGGTTACCAGATCCAAATGGATCCAGATCGTCCAGCGATGAGAAATTATTATTGCTGCTGGCTTGAGGCGATGCCAATTGATGATTCATCACCAACGGATTCGCACTGTGCCAGCTGGGGGCGTTGTTGCTGCTGGCATTATAGGGCAGCGCTAGTTGAGGTGTAGCAGGTGCCACCGTTGCTGCTGCTGACGATGCATTGTTTTGGTTCATGCTTAGGCTGCCCAAGTTGCTATGCATCAACGAGGAGAACATGTCCGACTTTGATGTTGCATCGATCGTTGTATTGTGCGTTATTCTGTAATAATAAAATCTTGACTTAATATTCATACTATTATGCACTGATGGGATCGTCTACTTGAGCTGTTCCTTTGTCTTAACTGGCGCCAATGTAGATGTTGTTGCTTTTGACTGAATTGAGCTAGTTGGTTGTCCCACACTAAAGCCGGAGAACATGTCATCATCGCTTTTGTTTCCATTGCTGCCACCATAACTACCTGAGGGCGAGAGCGTATTGGTCTCCAGCTCATTGGCCAAGATTTCGGAAGCGTCCTTGGGTCTATTTAAAAAGAAAGAGTTTTTGAAACTATTCTCAATGGAATTTCAATTGATTTCTCTTACTTGTTGTCTCGTTGTATAGTTGATAATTGCTGCAGCTTTTCGCGCTGTTCCTGTTCTACCCGCCCCAGCATTTCTTTGATCAATGCAATGATGGTATTAAACTGAGCGATAGTTAGGCCGTTTTCTACACTCAACGGAACGAGGAACGGTATGCACTTGTGAGCCATTACATCCTTGGTGATGCCAAGCTTTGTATTGGTCATGGCGATCTTGTAAATGCCTGCAAAACAGATTAAACCGTGAGAAAAGCATGAAAATAATACCTTACATAAAATGGCAGCTTACCTATTATGGCCATTACAATGGCGGGCTCGCGGCTTTGTATTTGCTGCAAGAAGGGTAGGATTTCATCTAGCACAAGCCACTTGTCCAAGTTCTCCAGCAATTTACCAATTGATATGAGGCAATTCACCTTGACGGAAACATTGCTGCTGAGCAAGCAGAGTTTTTTGATACGCGGAATGACTGAGTTTTTCATGGCATTGTAATCGATGAGCGTTGAAAATGTGGGTAGTACACCAAGGCACAGTTCCTGTATCTGTGGCATGTCGCACTCAAGAGAACGGTAAAGCAGCGGCAGCACACTTTGCTTCACTTCCTCAGCCGGTGTTAACTTAAGTAACAGATCCATCTTTTGCATAAATATCAAGAGGATCTGTATGGGATCCGTCAGCTTGAATATTGGTTTCAAGTGGGGCAATATATGATCACAATATTCTTTCTGGCTGCTCAGTTCGGCTATCAAGAGCACATTGGGCAAAACAAATGGAATCATGGGCGAGTTAACAAACTCCTTAACCAGGTAGGGCAATATGGAGTGTAAGTTAACGCGATGCGGCAATGTGGGGATAATTTGTGGCAAGCCCTTGTAGAATTTGGACTTTTGCAGGTTGTCCCATTGATAAAGTGAGTCCAAATAGCTCAGTGTCTTAACGCCCACGTCCTGGAAGTAGGTGATCTGCTTCAACTCATGCAACTTAGGTCGCAAACTTGCGCTGGGATGCAGCAAAGCTTTGAGACTTTCGGTTAGTTCATTTGGAACTGTATTCATGGGTGGATACTTTCGTTGATTCAGCTCGTTGGCATACCGACGAAATCCACTGTAATCACTGCCGAACATTTTCAAAGGTTTGCCGGAGTAAATTGTGAAGATAAGAACGCCTGGAAAAGTAAATATTTATATGTATATCTAGATTGATGACCCTTTGCAATGCTTCATACACATACCCAGCGAGAAAAGATCACTGTCCGGTGTGTTAACACTGTTCAAAGCCAACTCCGGCGCAGTATACTCCAGACTGGGCTGTGCCAGTACATGCAGAGACGTGCTGTATTCCCGGCATGGCCAGTGAGGTGTTCCATTGGTTGCAGGCTGGTTTGCTATGCAGAAGTCGAAGCCAAAAAGTTTCCAGCTGCGGTTCTTATTAATCACAATTGTCTCGGCACTGATATTCCGATGCACAATTTTTGCATCGTTGTGCAGGAACTGCAAGCCATCGAAAAGCTGCAGCAGACCGTGTCGGATTTCCACATCGTAAAGTTTTTTATCCGAACGCACCGAGTCGCCCACAACATTGGCGAGCGACGCGAAAACTGGCTCTGTGGCAAATGCCAGAGAGTCGCGACTCTCCTCCAGAGGATGCTGGACGGTCAGAACATGTGGGTGTCGTATTTTCGTTAGCTGTTGCACACCACGTCGCAACGTCTCTAACATTGTCTCCCGATCATCTTTGGACCAGCGTTCCAGTGCTTTTTTCTCAAACACAAACACAGAGACCTCTTGTTTGGTGCTCTTCTTGTGGCCATTGTAGACTTTCCACATAAGTCCTGAAGTGTTATGAATTCGTTAAAGTTATTAACAAGACTCGCATATGCCAAGTACCCTTCACTTACCGACACCCGCTGTGCAAACCTGTTCCAGTACTTCGTATTCCCGTGTTACATTATTGCCAGGAAGTACGCCCGATAGCTGTGAGACCGTCTGCACGGCCGACGAATAGAATTTATTAATCACATCCATGTTGGCTGCTTTAAACGATTACTTTCAAAGTATGCAAGCAGCTTTGCAACAAGGCCCAAAGTGTTTTGCCAAATTCTTTTTGTTTTAGTAATCAATAGAGTTGTATTGCTCCCTACTGAACTAGTTCTATCGCACAACTCGATAACAACGATTTAGCGAATCACAATGAAAGATTATCGAACGGGTGTTATCGAAAGAAGAGCAATATTGCGCCAATTTTAAATTAAGCCAAGTGCAGAACACTCAATTTTATCGTACACATTTAACTTTAAAATACTGTTATAGAACGCATAAAAAATATTGCTTGAGTATCGAAGCTCTTTTATTCTATTTTAAGAAAATTTATGTATAATGTTGTTCTTACTGTTTGATCAAATGTTGTTAAGAAAACTACAATACATGCTGCCACAAGACGCGCAAACAATTAGTTTTTATTTAAATGAAATTATAATAATAGTGAGTGTATTTTATATAACAAGAAATGAGATGGACTTCTGCTGTAAAAAGGTTTTCTATCTGAATCATATGTATATTTATATATTTGTACATATATGTATTTATGACACAATCAAACAATCTGTCTTGTATATCTATATATATATAAACATAAGATAATTAAAATAGAGATATATTTATCTATATATGTTCGTTAAATTTAAATTTAATTTTAGGTAACTTAAATAATTACGTATTTAATTATTGAAATTATCTTTGGTGCCACTCAAACTGTTAGCTAATACACAAGCCCTCGCGTGGCGTTTTACAGTCACTGTGTGTGCATCGTTTTTATGGCAAGGTTTGCGCTCATGGTATGTTCGAACTGCGGCATGCAACATGTTGCGAGGTAGCCGAAGAGCTGCTGTTAGCTTACAGATTTCTAATGTAACAGATTGTCTAGTTCATTTTCTTTGAATTTTAAAATTCTCGAATAAGGGAACAACTAGATGAGATAATACAGTGCAAATATCGAACTTTAAATTGTTTATATTTTCTTATTATACAAGCATACACACACAAACGCGCATATAGTTCACACAGAAATTGTATGATCAGTGCTCAGTGCAGACATACAGCAGCATGTTAGATTTGCACATCGAGCATGCATGAAGACAACTGCGACAGCGCGACCGACGACGAGTGCGAATGTCCGTGGCGGCCTCAACTCGTGGACCATCTCTTTTTTTGCTGCTGCTGCTCTAGCGCTGCTGCTGCTGCTGCAGTCGACGATTTCGGTTCAAACGCGACGCACGTTAGCAGCGGGCAAAGTCAAAGTCGAGTTACCCCACAGCGCAAGTCGGGTTAGTTGGGCTAGTCAGTCAGTCAGGCAGTTGATGTTAGTGTGTAGTGTGTTAAGCCAAGAGAAGATAAGGCTAACTAAGAGTTTAATGAACTGTGATTACTGATGTGATATATTTTAAAAAACACTCGACTGTAATTGGGGGAATGATATTCTATTCCCCATTGACAGTGGGCCTCCCTCAATGCAAATTACCGTGGCGCGCTTTCATTTAATTTACAAAAAAAGAACTGGTTAATTGCCTGCAAGATATGCAGACATGAGTGTGGGGAGGAGAGAGAGGGTTTTGATATTGAACGAGCCGCAATTGAAAGGGGCATGGCCACTTTTCGGGAGGCACAACCGCATGCCATGCCCCACTTTCGAGAATGTTGAGAATGAATTAAATCAAAGCTCAAAAGTAAAGCAACAAAAAAAGCACGCAGAGTTCGCTTCGTTGGTTTGCCATTCACAGGGCAGCGCGGGCAGAGGGTGCTGCCTATTGCTGCCCCTTCCTCTGCTACTGCTGTTGCTGCTGTTTTAAAAGTATTTTCAGCAAATTGAGTGAATTTTCGTGGAAACACTCAGCACTCTTGGCAGCCTTCTGCCTAAGCCCCACCCCTCTGCACCCGTACCCTCGAGCACATATGCACGCGAAAAACGTGCACGCAATTTAAGTAACAACAAAAGCAATTTAAAAGTTTCATTTTTCAAGCGAATGCGCGAGCGCCAGAGAGAGATAGAGCACGATTCTTTGAAAACTGCGGTTGATCTGTGTTCTCTTTTCCCTACTCCTTTTACAGCTTCAATATGTATAGGGTTGCCATATCTACTGATTTATCAGTAATTAAGCCTGTCTACTGATTTCCCACAAGAACCATCTGGCAACCCTGAGCTTGGAGAAATACTCCCCTGCAATAATAGCTCTAATAGTTTTCGAGCTCTTCGTGCTCATAAATTATACGCGGAACTAGGTTCAGCTGATTATGTAATACTTGGAAGCCTTCTTTAATCACGCTTCTCTCTTTCATTTCATCTTTAGTAAATATCAGCAGCACATTTCCCATATCAAAAGAGACATCAAAGAAGGTGCGAGCATACGCTTCTAATGGACAAATAAGTAGAAAGAACTGAACAGAAACTGAAATTAGTTAGAGTGCAAGTGTTTTTTGCCTGTGAGTGTTGCTGTGTGTGTGTGTGTGCATCTCGTTGCATCTGGTTGCCGTGTCAAAGGTCAGAATCCATCAGAACTCATACAAGAGAATGTCGCGCACTAACCCAAAAGCAAAAGCAAAGGCAATGCCAGCAAGCTCCGTCACTATGCTCAATGCCATGTCAAGCGTACGCCGCTGCCGTAAGGTCAAACGTAGCTGGCTGCCCTCGGCCGCGCCCGCTCCCGCTCCCGTCTCAGCAGCAGCCTACAGCGGACCTCTATTGACGCTGGCGACGCTCCCATCGCTGCTGACACTGTCGCTGCTGGCTGCCATTTTGTTTTTCGGCGGCATAGCTGAAGGCCTCAAGTGCCACATGTGCGGACAATACAATGAGGGCGTTGGGTCTATAACTCCCTGTTCGAATTACTCCAAGGAGATAGCTCATCTTTATCTCAAGGAGTGCACCAAGAAGAGCGAGAAATTCTGTGTGGTAAGTAGAATTAAAGAGCGTTATTGGGTATTTGCCTTGAACATATATCATTTCATATCATAATCAACTTAGTGTTTGAATCAGATAGGGGACTTCTAAGTTTCTGATCCCTATAGAATTAGAAGTTTACCATTTAAGTTCCCCTTAGTATATACCTCGCATAACTTAGATTAAAATGGGACACTTTAAAGAAAAACTTCTGATTTAATAAGAATAGCATTCAATATGTGTATACAACATGAACTTACTGATAGACTGAAGAGTTTTAAGTTTAAGATCAAGTAAATATCTTCCCCTCATAATGGTTTATCTCAATAACTGAACTACCCCTGTTCCGTAATTTGTAATGGGTATACCCATAGTTGAGCAAGTGGATCAACAGCAATGAACAAAGCGTAACAAGCAGAAACACGTATACGCCTGTTTGTGCAAACGGAAAAGGTTTTTACAGGTCGACGGAAGCATATCCGTCCCTATATAAAATACATATAATGCTACACGTCCGGATTGCACCAACAGAGGCGAGCATAAAGCTGCCACTGACCACTGGCCACTTGGCTTAACTGTTATATGAATGTTTGATGTGGTATATAGTGTACTTGAATCCAGATATATTTCTTTCTTAATATCATAATTCATAATTAATGGAAGTGGCAAATTTGGTCGAATAATTAAGATCATCATCATTCGCCTGATTCCATTATACCACTAATTATAATTCAATAATTACCGACGCGTATCCGATTACAAACCTAATACGATTATTTGGGCTAACTTCGCTCTAGTTCTCCGTTGTTGGGGCTGGGGAGGAGGAGCTTTACATCTATTTCTGACAGTGCGATGAGTGCAACTTGTCTGTCAATTTCAATTTGCTTTGCGGTCCCAAGACCGAACACATTATTCCAAGCACGATTGCTGCGTATGCATGTGTTTGAGTGTGTGTGTGTGTGTGCACAATTTGCGCATACATTTGGTCATATTGCAGGCACCATGGCTCCCCGGGGTTGGTAGCAGCAGCACTTAACGAATTGCAGCCAGTGTTGCCACCATGCCACTTAAGAGGCAAACTGTTTGCCTTCGTCTATGGCTGAGGCAATCATTAAATATTTAACACCTTCATCCGAGGCCAGTGCTAAGGCCTCGGCAAGTGCACAATTCTGTAAATTGTGTTACAATTGCCATTTGCAAAAAGGAAGAAGACGAGATTTCCAACTTGGAATTTAATTAAAATCTCATTTAGCAATTCTCAATTCTTGGCAAAATCGGTCGAGATAAAAACAGTTCAAGTCAGAGTGTCACTTGATATGTTAACCTTACAAAGCAAGAGTTCACTTTTTTTTTGGAGAGCTTAGTAAATTAAAAAGTGATTATTTTCTTTTTTAAAAGTATTTTCTTATACTTCAAACCTCATTTAACTTTAAGAGAATATTTAAAAAGATTAATGAAAATGAAGAAGAAAATATATACATTTTTGTCATATTATGTTATTACTTTCCATGAACTACTTAGATTAGTTCAGTTAGATACGATATTTGGCTTTGGAACTAAGGCAACTACATTTAACAGCTTTGTTTTATGTTTGAAACTTTGAGTATTTTCCGTAAGCGCTAAGCCTAATCGAAATAGTCAGTTAGCAAACTTTTAAAGTCACAATAAAAAAGTTTCTCGAATATCGTAAATATTTTGGGCTTAGACAATTTGTGTGACGCCTTAAAATGCGGCATAGTTTCCTGCTTATGTTGCACAGTGATAAGTTCTTCCTTCACCGGGGAAATATTATAGACAGGCTAGTCTTGCCATTCACTTGGAGAATTTACGGCAGGGCATTCACCTAATTAGCACGCATAACTCAAAGTAGGCAACAGAAAATTTGAGGCTGCCCACGGAAGTAGGCAACACAAAAGTGAACCAAAAGCCTTGTTTAAATATTAACAACAACAGGAACAGAAGGAGTAAAAGTAGCAGCAGCAGAAGCAACGCACTGGCGATTAGAAAGAAAGAGAGGGAGAGAGAGAGATATACTGTTACATAGAGCAGCTTCCTCTGTCGCGCGTGTAACTCTGTAATAAAAGTTTCAGTGTTTCTTGGCAGCTGTTGTGGTCGTTGTAGTTGTAGTCCTTCTTTCCAACTGCCTCTGCTTTAGGGATGAGTAAACGCAAAGAAAATATTGACATAAACATCGACAAAATGTTAAATAAAATACCATATCCTTATAGATATTTACGAATATTGATATTAATCGTTTTATTAATACAAACTTATTGGCAGAATTGTAAAGTAATGGAAAAATAGTATGCCGATATATATAAATAAATATAAGTACATTCGGTCAACAATTCTGAATGCTACATATGTCGTCTTAAACTTTAGATTCTCATTGCCCTATCGATATCTATCGAATTTGTAACGTCAATTGACCCATCTCTAGTCAATGCCTTGTGGACTGGAGGCTTGCTGAGCAGCTTGTGATTAGTTGTATTTGTTGTTGTTGTTGCCCTTCTGGCGTTGACTCGCAAATACAAACTTGCTCAGTTTGGTTTTAAGCTGATATTGTGAACTTATGAGCATTTGTTTTGCTCAAACAACAACCGCAACAAGAACAACAACAACTGTAACGCGCCATGCATAATTTAGAATTTCAATAATGAGCTGCAAACACACACAGTGCCGTCGCTCACTTATGCATACACACGAGTACAACAACAAACACACTGACACCGACCCATACACACACACACACAGAGACACACACACCCATACCCATTCAAGGTATCCCTGTAGGTCACTGAATAAACAAAAGCGCCATTGTTGGGCCAGCTTCACGGAGGCTCAAGCACGTAAAACAAATATAAAAAATACTGCAAAAATAAAAAACTAGTGGAGCGATGGAAAAGGATGAAAAGTTGAATGTGTTTTTGTATGTGTGTCCGTTGTGTGTGTGAGTGTGTAACCCTTGACCTAATACGACGACGAAAGCAAAGCGTGAAGAAGTTGCAGCGAGCACGTTTGTGTGCGGGGCACGTAATTAATTTCTTGTTTTTAGTTTTTGAAACAAGCGTTTTATTTGTTATTGCCCGTAAAAATGCCATTTATCTATTTGTATATTATAGATTGAAAAGGTAATCGATGCGTTGAGCTGGCATCGCAAACCAGGTGCTTCAATGTATTTTTTCAATTACCAGATTAACTGAGCCGTAGCCAAAAAGTTAATTAAGAATGTAGGTTATAAAGGCAAAGAAAATAAAAAAGATATTGCAAAATGTATAAATTCTTTATTCTTTGACGTCTATTCGTCTGGAGCTTTCTCGAGAGAGTCTGACGCACTTCCTGGATCGTACACGGTCGATTACAATGTATCGAGTGCCCGTTTCTTATCTATAGTTAGTGTGACTTTAAACTTAGCTTATATTTAAACTATTTACACTATGCATATTTTATTAGTTACGATTTATAAAGGAGTACTAGGATTCTTTAAGATTCCAATTAATATTTACCCCATACCTAGAAGTGTCCAATTTAATATTAATTTATTTAATTTTTTATTTATTTTATATTTCTTTAATTTTTTAACAAGAGTAACGTTTGTATAAAAGTTTTAAGGGCATAGTTTAACAGTTTTTAGCCTTTTATAGGCTCTAATTTTCATGTAAGCTCTGTAACCCTTCATTATCTAGACTAGTCTATATAGTAGACTTTGAAATCTATTCTTGGGATTAGCATTCACGTACTCTACAATATACAGTATACTATATACAGTCTAGTTTGAAGCTTTAGAAAATATGTTAGATTGTTTGAAATGCATCTCATAGAATCGCAAAACCATCTGGGGAATGTATTCGTAAGCCACATTAGATGCTACGAATTCGGGCTCGTCTAAGTCTTTGAATTTAATCAAAAATCTTATTCGATCAAACGCTAAAGATGCACTTTGTATTGATACTGCCTCATGACCGCAATCGAAAGCATTTAAAATTACTATCGATGTGTCAACCTTCAATTTCTTCGCTTTTGTTTCGTATAAATTGTTTTCTTTTATTTGGGCTTTGCGTTTACCGTTTTTAATAGAGCGTTGCTCCTGGAAATCGTATAATAATTGATGACAATCAAGCTTTTCTTCGAGCTCCCACGTATTATCTTCCTCAGCGAAGTCCTTCCACTTGCACAGGTACTCAATTTTCCCGTTGTGCGCAACGCGACTATCGAGTATTTGGTCAACAGTAAATTCCATATCTGAATATCGAACGAGATTGGATTCAGAAAAATCCACAGATTTTCTAGCCATTTTTTATGTTTATTCTTCGTAGTTTTACAAGATATAAGACGTACTGAGCTTGTTCTCAAATTCTGAGAACTATTGAAAAAGCAACTAGACAAAATGCTTAATGTTAACTAGGTTTATATGGTTCAGAGTGTAGACTTATACAATCCATAACTACGTCTATGGACTACGCTTACCTTACCTTAAAGAACGTTAGTCAGTTTTATTATGCTATCAATTTTAAGTATCCCGAAGAGTATGCCAAATATTCGAGAATTTGCATGGTCAACTATTTGCCAGTCGTTTTATAACTCCATTTGGGCCTTATAAAAATACAGCTGCTGCGTGGCAAAAAGTTCTTATGCCCACAGAACTGGCATAGTTATTTGGAATTTAAATTATCTGCCTTAACTTAAGGTTTCCGTTCTTGTACTAAAAAAATATGTAGGTCAAACAATTGCTGGTTTTTTGGGGCTTGGAATACAGTAAACCTTGATATATGTAACTGTTAGGACGCTACTTGATTTTATTTTCTTAAAAGACTTAATTAGAGATGCGTATAGATAACGATATTGCTGTATAGTCATGTAGTATCGATAATATCAATAGGGGCTGATATGTGAATACCATCGATAGTTCTTCTATCAACTTGGATGTATCGATAGGAATTACCATATATGTTTTTACAGCTCTATCGTCTTTTACTGGTACACTGCATGTATATTATCGACATCGCAATCATCATACTCATCCTTAGAACAAAGTTGTGTCGCCCAATAATACCGTTAATACAATCTGACGCTGATTAAGGTTGCCCATTAGACTGGTTAAACTTGTGTGATTAAGTTATGCCATGTCGCAGCCCATCGAGTACGAGTGTCTTTCACATTTCATAGCTGGAGAAGTAGGCGGCGTGATTTATAGCCCGAAATTTATTTAATTTCTCTGGCACACACACACACACGGTACGCCAATAAATACATGTGCATGTAAGTGTGTATGTGTGTTTGTATTGTGTGTATACATAACGAAGTTTTGCAATACGGTGCGAAGACTTCATGAAAAATGATGTTTTTGCAGCAAGCGGAAAACTCTCAGCATGTTTGTTCAAGTCCGAGTCCAAAGCAGACGAGTCAGCCAGAGCTGCGCAGCTGTGTCCAACTAATAAGCGGGCGTGGGCAAAAAGGGGGCGTGGTCGGCGGCATCTCGGCACGAAAACTTGGCAAATTATTTTTGTTTGTGTCACAGCAGCATCCACACAAATTGTGCGTCTTTGTTGCTGCCGCTGCTGCGCTTGCCAAAAGCGAAAGGAAAGAGAAGGGTGGTGGGGAGGGAGACACCTAAGCCGTATCCAACTCAAATGCCCGTGGTACAGGTTGAACAAAAAATGAGAAGCGTTTAAAGGCTTAACCAAACCTACAAAAACTGACTACAGGCTAAGCTTAATTTAAGGTTAGGTTGAGAAAGGTAAAAAGAGCTGCAATACAATGTATAAACATATACATATTCCAGTGTACACACATTTATCTGATTTATTAGTAATATAGTATAATATCTGAAATTCGTCGTTTTTCTTTTCCCCTGTTGGATATTAACGCTGCGCCTGTATTTTATGAGATTGGCTGCTGATTTTTATGGCAGCACTATAGCATATTTCACCCCTAAGAGTGATAAAATATGATGAAATCTGTTGTAAGAAACCGAGCACTTTATGTCGAACAATTTCTGAAAGCACCTTTCAAAGTATTATGAAAAACAAGCAAAGACAAAAGCGAACAACTGAGGAGAATGCAAGGTGGATACACACACAGACAAATAACACACATACGCGCTGACGCGACGGCCGCCCTCCATTAAACTATGGAAAACAGTGTCAAGCACATAAGTCTTTTCTCCCCCTGTGTGTGTGTGTGTGTGCTACTCTCCCCACTTGTCTGAGATGATGATATTACGTTACAACACAAGCTGCTGAGTGGAAATCATTGTTTCGTGTCGCAATTCACGTCAAAAGTCATTACTTATCGTCTATCGATGCCGATGTGCTGTTAATGCAATTAATTACAAACGAGCTGCCAGTGCTGCCCATTTTTTGTCAGCACCATCACTAGGCGGCATTATGAATTCATCATTTATATTAATCTACAACGCATTGTGTAGTTGAAACAATGTTTTCTAATTGCCGCCATCAAACAATCAATCATATTCAAACTGAAAACTATAGATAATGGATCAGTGTTGATGCTGTTTAACTGAATACTGAATAATATTTCGCATAATTGGAGAGCCGTGAATCCTTTCCTGCTTTTCGTCAGATATTTGTTGTAAGGAAATCAGTATTCAGCTACGAGCTTCAGGTGCTTAATCAATCAAATTTGCACAGAAAACTAGATAGATTAAGAACAGTTTTGACTAACTGTATAATAATTATGTAGCCTTATACCTATCCCTGACATATACATATAAAGTGAAAACTCGATAGAAAATGAATGATTAATGAATACTAAATAATATATCGCATAAGTACAAAGCCGTTAAGCTTTTCTTTTATACTGGCTATGCCTTTATAATGGATTCATTATCCATTTGGCAGCTCTGAGTGCTCACTCTATCATATTTTAACTAAAACCTAGATAAATAAGGAAGGTATAATGCTGTCTATGTTACTATAGAGCCGTGTAACTTTGCCTGACATTTATTGTCCTTATGCCATTGTAATGGAATCATTACCCAGCTAGAAGTGCTACGTGCTCCATTGTGGACTGTCGAAAAACATGAAATGTAACTCAATTTTGCTGTGGAAAGCATAAACAAATGAGCAACGCGTATTTGCGACTGTTTAAACACATTTGACATTTGGCACGCAGACACTTTAAATCCTCAGGACAAGAATTATGACAAGCTAATGCCATTTCGCTTGCGAGTGCTAAGATGTCGTCTGTTGCCAGCACAGCCCAGCCCAGCCCATTTTCCACACACTCCCCACACGCCCTCAACACACACTGTGCGACCTCGTACTCTGCGCGAACGACATCTTAGCATATTTTCGAAACGTTGCTCTGGGGAAGCAGATGGCAGTTGATGTGGCACATGCGAGTACGAGTGCATGCGGTACATTCGCTAGCAGATGTGGTCTGTGGTTGCGCGCTGCTTGGAGGATTGGTCAGGCCTGCAAAGGAAGGAAGAAAGGAAGGAAGGAAGGATGGGAGCAGAGACTAAAGAGCGAAGAGTGTCTGTCAGCTGGTTGCCTCGGCGCGTCTGTTTGCTATATTAGTTGCTCTCATTTTGAGTTCTTTAAGTGCTTGTTGGGGCCAGCATACATACACACCAGCACAGCGTATCTCACAGATACACAGAGAGAGAGAGGGACTTACTGACTTGCATCGAGCAATCAAAGGCATGTTGACGTTCAATTTAGTCGCTGTTGATTTGTGTCGCAGGATTTTTGTCCGAGGTCGCAGCCGCCTTTTGCTTCGCTCCCCCTCGCACTCGCCTCGTACTCGCCTGTCAGTTACGCAACCTTTTTGTTACACATTTTTGCAGTGCGCTTTTTTACGTTTTTTTTTTTATTTTTTGGTTTGCGTTTTTCGCTGTTGTTTGTTTTTCCTGCTCTCTGCTTCTTGGGGTCAGGCTTTTCCATCTAGGCAGAAAAACCCAAACATGTTTACTCGTGATTTATGGCGCGGAATTTTCGTTTACGTGGCATTTTTACGGCGTCGTCTCCGGCTGTTTCGCCGTCTTTGCTTCGCATCCGGTAGTCCACGTTTACGCCAGGTTTATCTGCGGAACAGATTTTGGTAGCAGCAGCTAAAAAGAGGCTTCAAATGGAAGTTTGCTGAGTTGAATTCAGGAATTGCTATAATTAGCTATAATCAAACAACAACTGATTGCTGTAAAAATAACTTACAATATGTATAAAATATAATTTAAAGCACCTCCATAAATGGAGCAAGTGTATAGAGGTATCCCGGGTCATCTTGAAAAGTGCACGAAAACAAGTCATTACAGTCACTTACATAATTTGACTATGCAACCTGAGAAAACAACCCAAAAAAGGTAACAGAGAAAGAGAGAGAGATAGAGATAGAGCAAGAGAAACAGAAAGTGTGACACACACACACACACAGAGAAAAGTGCAGATAGAAGAACATAAATAGCCAGACCCATCCATTCCTACTATATGTGAAGATGCTGTTGGCACACTTCCAATGATTTATGCGAGCAGGAAATACAAAAACGCTTAGTTGCAGATAATTTCAACGGAGGTCGAGAAGTGTAAGAGCTTAGGGTAAGTTAGAAATTTACATGTCGGCCTTTGCGGGCATTGAAACTCATGTACAAAGTAGAGAAAAGAATTGTAATACCTTCGTGATCTGTGTCAAGTTATCAATTAAAGTCTTATATGTTCATATGTTTTTCTTTTTCAAATTCTTTTGCTAGAAGTGGGAGATTCTTAAGAAAGCACTTAACCCGTTCGATATGGCAGACAAGAGAAGTGATCAAATATTGTTATGGATTACGATAATCACCCTCATTGTCAGTGTTGTAATAATATCAAGATTTTCGGGCTATCATCATGCACCAGGAAAATTTAAGATAATGCTGATCACATTATGCTTAGTGCTGTTATTGCACTTTATTTTTATAGATGCCATTAAGTTAGTTTTACAAGCAATTGATGCTGCCTGCTGGCCTCCGATCGAGAATAAGTTTCCTACAGGAAAGGAAGCGACTCGTCACAATCGTCTACGATACTTAAAGCTGCGATTGCAGAGCTTGCGCTCTCAATTCTGGATAACTGAAGAGCATCGTGATGAGGGGATTAATTCTCGACTCAAACTTATCTCAACTGATCTAATTCTCTATGGTAAATACTTTCTAATGCTTGCGCACATTATGTTCATGTTTCGCAACGTACATGAGAATTTTATTGCGCGTAATATTAAGCAACTCTTGAATGAAAATGGTTTAAAAGAGGTTCGGTATATTTGCGATGTATATGACTTTATTCAGAGATCATTCATAGATGCATTTAGCCCAGATCCAGATCGAAATGATTTAATTGAATGGGTGCACGGCGAACAGACCGTTCTGGTGGGTGTTCTGCGACTGCGTCAGTTGCGATTGACAAAACGACATTATGGAGTAAAGAGTGCTGCGTTCTCGAATCAGAAATACATGCCACAATGGAAATTGCCATACAATCGGGAGGAATATATGGAGAACTATTGGCGTATCTATCAGCCCTGGCTGCCAATGGATATGGATTCTATTCAAATTCCCCTAATCGACTCGAATTGGGGCTTCTATCGAAGATATCCTGACCTGGAGGGTTATGTTACGTACTTGGCTCGTACTCGTCAGAATAGTCAAACGATTCTTAATTTTCTACGTGAAAAAAAGTGGCTCAATTACAATACTTCGGTTTTATTTTTGGATTTCTCATTGTACAATGCTGACACAAATGTGTTTATTATTTGCACTATACGATTGGAGCAGACACCCTTTAGTAGTATAATTCCTAATGTGAACATCGTGTCTCTTCAACTGCTAGGAACCTTAAAGAACATGGACAGTTTTCGATTAGTTCTACTATTAATATATGTCTTCGTGTTCATACAGTTTTATAAGGAACTCATATTGCGGTTGTGGTTTGACCCACATGAATTTCGCGACACATGGATCAAAGTGGACATTATAATATTCTTTGTAAATGTACTTTTTTTCATTTTATTTCTTGTACGCAAGAGTTTAATTGAATCCGTACTGGAACAGATTGAAACTGAAAACAAAATGCGTTATATTGATGTAAGCTATGTGCTTAAGATACAGAACTTTACAAGATTAGTTATGGGGCTTCTCATTGCTTTAATAACGATTCGCCTATGGAAGGTTTTACAGTTCTCGCCCACGATTCATTTGTTTACACACACACTGTCAATTTCTTGGAGATCAGTTATAAATATGGTTATTGCAATTTGGATCTTTATTGTGGGATACGCAATGTCTGTTTCTATTATAAACGGTAATAATAACTACAACTTTTTGCGATTCTGGAGCATGGTTGCCAATAACTGTTTCGCATTTGGATCTAACAGTTGTGTAATGCCACACGTCGAAATCTTTGGCAGTATCTTATCACTCTTTATTTCGATTCTATTGCTTCATATAGTTGTTTCCCAAGTCAACAATAGCTTTGCAAATGTCAAAACCCAACAAGAAACTCGTTTGGAAAACACCATTAGTATATTCCAGTTTTGGCGTCAGGAATATCATTATGTTTTTCAGTGTCTTCAGAAATATTGCATTTTTCGTAAAACATATAATGCACGTAATAATACTGTGCTGGAAAACATAAATTATGAATTAACCAAGTTAGAGAAAAGTCAACTTAGATCCCAAGTTAATCATTTATTAATTAAAAAGGGAATAACAAAGACAGAATCGAAGATGGAATATTCTAAATTCAAGAAAGAAAAAGAACAAATATACACAATAGGCGCCATTATAAATACTCAAATTGATATACTAGAATGCTATTTGCATTTAGACAAAAATGGGAATGAATTGGAAACTAAAACTGAATAAAATTGTAAAACTGAATATCCATTAATTGGTTGATTTTATGTTCGAGTGATAATTGCTAGAATCATATCATATATGACGGTTGCCAGATAGCAACCAATTGCAAGTGCCAGAATTCTGACAGTACTTGTGCCTGAACTCTGCTGTTCATAGTCGTAGTAATTGACATGTGTGGTATTTCTGTAGTAGCAAAAGATCAAAGTTATGGTAAGAATAATTTTGCAACTCCATATACAGATTCGCTTGAAAGTGTTGCAAGAGTTGTCGGTATAACGCCAGGGTCCCAGGATAGGTTGAAGCATGTACCAATTTATAAAATATAACTTCATATAATGTCGAAATCGTATTATAAAATTTGTCCAACGTGTGTTCTTGCTCTCTTTATCTTTATCGCTGACGACATCAGACCTATAACAGGATACTTTAACCTTTTGGCCTCGTCTGATCCACCTATATATGGGAAATGTATAGCTCAAGTCTCGCCGCAAGTCGTCGATTTGAATGGCTCGACAGTACCAGGTTGGGTATCTGCCAGTATTATCGTGACTTATAGTCAGCCTGCAAGGTAGCTGAACTTTCTCATCGCTGAGGCGGAGCAAACATGAAGTGCTTATGCCAAGTTGAGGCTTACATGGGTTCTGATAGACAATCACCTTATAACGTCCCAGATCCGATTTAAATATCAACTGAATGTTGGCTGTAGTAAATGCCAATTTCATGCTGCCAGTATGAATATGAACAATAACGTTTTCAGTTCTTGCATGCACTTCATCGCGATTCAATTGAATAACACGTACTAAATTCTGATTGGAAACACATTCACTTTTACCGATAAACAATAATGCCAGAGTGCCTAAAACCATGAGGCAGGTGAATAACACACAAGACATGTTGACTGGCAAATCTTTGACGAAGGTTATTTTTGTGGGTACATGATGTGATTTGACAGAATAATCTTTAGCTGAAAACACAGAAAATTGATTGACATAGTACTGCGAATAAAGTGTATGATGTTTTGTGTTTTTGGAATAACATCCGCTTCTACTCCAGTGGGGATTTTCATTGTTCCTATTCCACACACAGCACTCATGTGCACGGAGGCTATATGAGTATGTAACGTGTGAGAAGTCTAAATAGTTAGCCCTATACACAGCTATATATGCCGTACTTTTTTTGGGGCAACGATTCCTCAACACAATCGTCCTTTCTTTTCCCATGGGAACGAAACAGTTTGTGTCATAAAGATTAAATAGCGTTGGTTTTACATTCAATTTAACCATCACCCGCAGACTTTTTGATGCATTGAAAAACTGAACAATTAAATTCGCTTGGCCTCGCAATTGAAGTTTATAGACTACCAAACTGCGATGCAATACATCCATCTGTGTGGCTGTCTGTTTCGCATTATTATCAACATTACGTACAGATAAACTGCATAGATTGTTCTTAGTTGCCTCCAGACCAGTAACGTCTTTACCATTCTGGGCATGAATATTTACAGCCAAAATAGCAGTTGTTGGGTGCCAAATTTCGGGTACCCACCAAAATATGTTCTGATGAAAGCACCAGGTCTGCATCAACAGTGCCTTGGTTTGAAATGTTTTTCGCAGACTGGCAACTGTTGACATTGGTACTTCGAATTTGCAGTAAAAGTCATGAGAAGTATACGAAATTTTGGTATTTTGTTCGTGCATCATCAGTTTATAGTTGAATTTTGCTGTGGCATACTCATATTTATCAATTGGTTGAATGTGGTGAGTTGCAGCGCTTCCAATTAATTTCCACAGATCGAATATCAAACGAACTAGTTTTGAATAACGACCTATACGATGGGTTATATCTGTATCAAATTCTGTCCAATTGGAACATTGATCATTAAATGGATAGTCGAAATCACTGGGTATCTCTTGGCCTTCCAAGTGCGGCGCCCCAGGGATGCATAGGTTTTCAACAATGTCTGTCAATACGTTGCCTAGGTTAAGGCACATTTTTCTTGGCATATCTAAAATTTCTGTATCTCCGTTGATGATATTGAATGTGGATATTATTCGACTTATAAGATATGACAATATATGTGCCTCTTGATGTTCGATTCGTCTCAGACTCTTTATAAAATTGTATGCAATTTCCAATGTGTTTATCATTTCTATCATTGTCCTTGCAGTATCGTTTTCTATTCGCTTAAGCTGTTTTTCCATATACTCTATGTGTCCGGGGGAAGTAGAGAGCTTTTGCAGAATACAGATAACCCTCTGCCTTTGTCCCATATCTCTCAGCATGACTAAGGTATTCATATCAAAGTCTGACATGGGTGTCACGATAAAGTCTAGCTCCTCGACTGTGCACGCAAACTGTTCTTTACAAATATGGGCAGTAAGCTTATCGACTTCGTTGAGATAAAGAAAGGTCTCCGGAGAATTGCTGTAGTCTGCATAGATAGTGCCCAATTTAAAAATGTACAAAAGGGGATCAATACCGTCTGAATTATAATCAATACAATGAATTTGAAATTTAGTTGAACATTCTTCTCCTGTTTTAGGTTCGATTGTACAGTGTCCTCCAGTGGGTGGTTTTGATATGTTTAATTTAATCTCAGTGTGAGCCTTGCTATATCGGTCAGCGACATCAAGTTCTACTATGATTTCTTCACCAATATCAGACTTAAGATCGGCCACCAGTCGTTCGTTATCTTGGTTCATAGTTACTCCATTCATTGTCCATGTGTAGACGGGCTTTACGCATTCGTGACAAATAGCCTGTAAGTGCAATGAATGGTTGATATTAAATAGATTCGATTGACAGTTCCTAATGCACTCTATATCAATACTAAGCGGCTTAAAGGGTACTACACGTATAACTTGGCTGGCAGAATTAGACCGAGACTTGATTGTTTTGTGAGCAACCGTTAACGTTATGATGTATTTTGCATCCTTTTCTAAAATATCAGATGGCACACTTAACATGGGATCTGTAATAATTATAGTATTGTAATTAAAAAACAAAACTGTATTAGTCATACAAAAACTGTTACCCAAACTCTCTACAGCAAGAGATTTTTCGCTACTGTTACTTCCATCCGACGCACTTATAGTCCACGAGTAGAGCAACAACTGATCTTCCTTTAAAGTCCGCATGGGATCACGACTTTGAGATCCATCGAGGATAAGTCTGTTCTCAGAATTGACTTCTCTATAATCTCCACCTGTTATTCTTGCAATCACGTTTTTCACAGTAATCCTTATGTAACACTAAACGAGTATTATTATTGGAAAACGACAATATACTATTTATACTCACCCTTATGTATAGCAAAGGACAACTACTTTCATTGTACGCCAACACCACGGCTAGAACCTTATCGGGAACGAGATCTTTCAGGTGTTTGTATTGCAATTCATATCGTGGAATCTTGAACAACAGATTCTTTTCAATTTTCGAAGTATAGTAGCAAACTGTGAGAGATTATTTTATATCGTATCATATTGATAACTAATTTATAAATGGTAATTCTTACTTTTCGATTCAATATCGTAAATGCTCCACTGTGTTGTGTATTGATTCGAACAAGACCTTTCAACAATTGCCTGAATATTGCAAAAGTGGTCGAGTTGCACTGGACGGGGCCTATTTGGGTCCATACCGTGTTGAAAAACAATTTTGGGTAAACATTTCGAGTAAAACGGTTGCACGACATGAACGACTAGTGAAATAGACTTATAATACGATTTCGAATCGTTATTCGTATCAACCGATTTGATTAATATGCTTAAAATATTTTTACCCAATACAAAGTACCTTGCTGGAAACACATAGAAATGAGCATCGTTGTACGGTGGTCTTGTATGCATTCTAATTCCCAAGTCTGTCAGGGTTGCAGTCAAATTGCTGGTGTGTCTAAGTTGTCTTTCTGCACTTGGACTATCAGAGCGTAGAGCATTGGCAATCATTAAGTTGTATGTTGATATATCTATCTGAAAGTCCTCACTGCCCATTTCTTCGAAACTCAACAGAATGTTCTCCTGCTGCCCATAGACGACGCGTACATTAAAACTACACATTACTTTGGTAGGGTTGATACCTTTCTTTTGTCTGCAATCAAATCCGCTACTTTGTTGCTGGCAATTGCAGATCGTTTGACCCACGTATGGTATACAGCTCTTATGGTCCTTGCATAGATTTGTATCTGTCAAGCACAGATCTTTAATTTTCTCACAGTATTCGCCATGGAATGTCTCTGCATAGCATTGGCATGTCGGTTTCTTGGCCACAACGGTGCAGTCTCCAGCAAAATTGCAGTACTCTGCGGAGCATCGCTCTTCCGAAACAGAAGGTAACAATCTAGTAGTAAAAATCAGTATAATTCCTAATACAATTATTTTATTGGTCATGTTGCTCAATGAATTCTTTCTTCTATATTCCGCCTGCTTTGATATGCGAGTTAGCTCATTATACAAAAAATAAATCAAGCAATATAATTATAATACATAATTATAATAATTATAATATATATAATATATTAATATATAATAATATTGTATATTTTATTTTCTAAAAATCTAGCAAAAAGAACGATTTGCTTGTACCCGTCATATTGCAAAATGCTGATTCAATTGTTTTTACCAGCAGCTAAATTCGTTTAGTAAATTATGTCATCCCTATGATTTCCACAATGTGAGGGAGTGAATTGCTTGAACGTTATTTTATTCAAAAGTTCATTCATGTTGCAACTTGTTTGTGCGGGCGCGTTGCACCAAATTGCAGTTGCCAAATATTCTCGGCTAGATGAGGCAAATGGAAGCTGTCAGCTGCTGCACCAGACTTGACGGATGCTGGCTCTCTTCCACTTGAAGGCCTTCTTTCTAGTTAAAAGCCCCCGTTCAAGTATGAAATCACATTGCAGACATCGCACACACGCTGAGAAAATCAAATTTCACTCATTCTTTCAGGTTGGCTTTAGTGCATTGATGGAATTGCACAAAATGATGATAGAGCAGCAGACGGGGGCCTTTCCCTATGAAATTTACATACAAATATACAGTCAATGTACATACATGCATTCATGTAAGTTAACATATATCGTGCTTCGACATGAGTGTGTTGAAAATGTGGAAATGAATGGGTCAAAAAGGTATTTGTGTTCTTCAACTTTTTGTTAATTCTAAGTTCCTAGTGAAGTTTGGGGTTCATTATAGTATTAAGTGAACAGTCCACTTAGAAGAAGAGATAATATGCAAAAGTTGATGAAATAAAAATATAATAATATTATTTTAGTTTCAACCAAACATGTTACCCCGTGTGAACTAAGACTAAAACAATGTCATGTCAGTACTTGCAAGTCTGTTTCAAGTGGTTAACTTAGGATCCTTCGGTGCAGTCAATGAAGAGGGTTAAGTGCTACGCAAGCTTTTAATGGGGCACTGTGCGCCTGACGTGTTTTGAATAGACAAAGTGCAATAGTTTATGTGAATAGTTTGTATGAAAATGTGTGGTGACCGATTTATATTCCCGATAAGGATCCATTCAGCATTGATTTTATTGATTTTTATTTACCCTTTACTATGCACGTGTGTGCAAGTAAGTCAACAAAAGGTTTAAATTGTGCAAGGTGCATTCAAACGAAAATTTAACTCTTTCATCGGCAAGGCAGCCCAACCTGTAGAAAGATGATGCATTCGGTTCGCTTGAATGATTCGTATAAAGATGAGATGGTTACCACAATATTTACCCTACACTATCTTAACACAAATTCCAGGATAAATCTCACTAAAACTAACTTACATATTTATAGTTTTCCCTATATTGTTATATTTTATATGCGTATCTGACTTTATGAATTTATCTTTCTTGTTGTTCTTTCAATTCCAGAAATATGTAAGCGAATTGTCAACTGTGCGAGATTGTGCTACGGAGTGTGTCGAAAAGGGTGAGTTCCTCTGACATCATTTTTTAATTTTTAAATTGTTTCATTCCTTCCTAACTTATCAAATTGCATATACAAGTATATCGTACATACTTCGCTGGTTTCTGTATTAGATACGATTTTGACCATGTTGCTCTTTTGCTTGCAGAAATTTGGGAAACTCAAACCTATTGCTGTAAGGAGGATGGCTGCAATTCTGGTGAAAATTTGAAATATTCCGTTGTGCTGTTGGCCTTGCCTTTCTTCAAAATAATCTGGGTAGTTTTACGGGACTTTTTGAAGGTGCGACGTTAGGTTATGTTTGAAACTCTTTTAAATATATAAAAAAAAAACTTTTTTTCTAAGCTTTTCATTTATGTTTCGCTTTGAGATATTTGTGTTATGTGATTATTGATTCCAAAAAGAAGTTTTGTAAATGGGACCTAAAGAAAACAAGTATTAAAAAAACAAGCAGCAAGTGTGTGCTATTTTAATATGCGATGAGTTTCTATTAGTTTTTACCAATTACTCGATATACATACATATAGAGACATGTATTTGCATATAACCTTGTGGGCTTGTAATACCTTTAACTGTCTTCCCAATTGCAAATTTACATCCGATATAGGCACCTCTTATAACAATTTTAGTAATTACCTGCATAGAGTAAAAAATAATAATCGCTATGCTCGAATTATTATATTTAAAATGCAAACTTCAAATTTTACTGAATTCAATATAGCATATAAGATTCCGAAAGTATAATATATATACAAAAATAAGTATTCAAATATCCAATAGAAACAAAAAACCAAAAGCTCACATAGGAATTAAATTGTAACAAATTTGAACAATCGAAATATAATTATGAGTAACTTAATTAGTTGTTTGGTGGAAAAGTCTTATGGCTGTTGGGAAAATGCAATTAATATTGGTCGATTATAAAGCGTAAATTACAAGTAAGTAAAGCGCCCTGCACTGAGAGAAATGTAGTTTGTATTCAGCTCGGACACTAGTTTTCCCGCTCTTGCACACATATCTACAATACACACTCGCAACGGACATACCGCCGGATCTTTTTATTGTTATATGTTCCTAATCGTCATTTTGTTGAAATCTAATATATATCGGTTTTTCTAAATATCTGCTGTATTAACACTATGGCAAGTCGTTGTGCCTTCTTCTGTTACCTTTCAAAAGTATTTCTTTAACTTTTATTTAATATAAAGTGATTCTCATTTTTTTATTAACACAAACAAGAGTGTTCAGTTAATCAATTTTGTGAATCCTATATAGTAAATGCTTTTTATATCTGAATGCAGAAAATCTCCCAGTGCAGGCGTTCGTATAAAGCAATCATAATCCTTCACTAAGCTTTGAATTGAGAAAAACAGTAACGTATTCATAACAAATACATACATACATATAAGTATGTATGTGATATTAGGTGTAGTGTGAATTGTAATAATAACCAAATAACTCTAAGGAAAATCTCCAAATTTTCACCTAACGAAGACAAAATTCTAAATTATTATTAAATTAAAACTAGAGCAAACTAATTAAATAGAATATCAAGTCGAAACACAAACATTTTGAAATACACTTTAAAATAGTTAATATTCCTTAATGCAAAAAAAAAAAACGATTATATATATTAGAATTTACTAGAAAGAAAGTTTTGTAGTAAGTGTTTTAAGCAAATTATTTTTTACCTATTACTGTATCTTTTGAAATTTATAAACAATTATGCTCAATATGCAACATAATGCTGTTCGGATCAATAATGGATTAAGTTGTGAGGCGCTCGAAATGAAACCGATTTACTTGTAATATGTAATACATACATTATAATTGTTCCTCAAAAATAATAAAGGAAAAAAACTAAACAAAAACGAAGCTTTTTTTAACCACACATGAATTATTCAGTCATTTATTGCAATTGAATTTAATTAATTTCAATTGAAATTCAATTAATTTGCATAGGATTATGTAACAGTATGTTACACGGTTCAGGGCATAAGGACTTTTTTATAAAACAAATTATTGGTATTGTATATAAGGGTTGTATTGAATAAAAAGAAGAAGGACATGTGCCTACAGCATGTCGAACATTTCATACCCTTGCAGCTTTTGACTTTAGTCTACACCAATTATTTCTATACTAACTCTATTTAAGAATACCAAGTTTCATAACATTGTTTAATATAAAAAACCCTCATTTGGGTATACATTTTCTGTGACAGTTGTATGTTATAAAGGAACACTATAGCCACACTATATACACTCTGCAAGGGTATACAAATGCCGCCGAGTCAATCCCTAGTTAGTTCGACACCAAATAAGTGTGAGTGTAAATGTATTTATCTCTACCCATAAATTGAAATTCAGTAATAAACCCAAATATAACAAAACAATAAATTCACGCAGAGTATTCATAAACTAACTAGTGTTTTACCCAAGCTTGTCTTTGCAACAGAACTTGCCTTTTTACATCCAACTCCCTTCGCACAAGAATTAACTGCACTGAGTGTAGGGCTGTTGGTATTCCACATAGTACAAAATGGTTTTCCCTTCCAATACCTCTACACGCTGGTCAATGCGATAACTCACTCAAGATGTCAATCAAGTCAACCGATTTGTATAAAAACTCAATTTGTTTCTCGACATTGCCTGGCGATTTCTTCGATTCCGACAATTCACAATTTCGGAATTTATTTGCTGATTGCCACTGTGGTTGGGACGAGCGAAAGAGGAAGAGAACGAATAGCAAACTAATTTTATAATTTATGTAACTGACTGACTGTTTCCATGCGAAATTTATAACCCTGCCGAAAGACAGGCATTGATTTGATTTGCATTGGTTCTTGCTTTGTTGTTGCCACTGTCGGCCTCATGGTTGGGTCGATTGCAGGCCAAACTCAGTTTTATGACTCGAGCTGCATTTGTCGGACAGTTTTCTAATGAATTTTTAAGCTCTCGCGAGACTCAATTCAATTACTTGGCTTTGCTTTTACTTTTTGTGTACGAAACTGGCAGTATTTAATTTGTTGTCCACAATGTCGCTGTCTGGTGCGAAACGGAAACCGAAACGCAAAAACGAAAACGGAAAGGAATGAACAGGGAAAGGGACAAAGTGAAACGAGAGTGAACGTGCTGAGCTGAAAAGGCAACTGCCAACAATGGATGCAAAAGAATTGAATTTCATACCTCACTGCATCTAATAATGTGCTGCGCATAATGTTCTGTTTCTCTAATATTTCCCTTCGACAATATGGAGCCGCAGAATAATCGAATTCAATACAGTTCACAGCTACGGAGAATCAGTGTGTGATTTGGTCTACAAGAAAATGTTTAAAGCACCTTGGTGTGGTAGCAGACTGGATTTGGCTATATACACTTGTTTTTTGTGGTCGATTTATATTGCAGCTCATCTGTCTATCAATTTGCAAGTGTCTATTCTTCCGCCCTTCTTATTCCATCACTACTTATGCATCCTTAACTGCCTGTTTGTCGATTTGATAATATTATATGCTTATTTATCGACTGCGCTTGAAATATCCCCGACATGATTTCTTAAATATTCAACTTCTGTCTTTAGTTTAATTTGTATTGCATACACTTAGGTGGCGCTTCTGAAATCATAAAATTATTTCTTAAATAACTTCTATCCGTTAACCAGAAATTATTTGGATGGTGATGGTGTCCACTACAAATGAATGTTATATTATATCATTTAAATCACGCTTGTAATTCGAATTCAACCGATTTACAGTCGAGGAAGGGGCGTAGCCAAAGATTGTCTTGACTTTACAAGCCTTTTTATAAGTCTTTTTCCTGTCTACTTCGACTCATTTAAATTTCGGAAAAACATGCTTAACATAGTTTTGAACACAACTAAAAGAACTCTAGAAATTATAAAGGGTGATTTTATAAGAGCTATAGGAAAGTTTTTCATAAACAACACATACAGTTTAGAGAAATGCATGAAATCTTTATTTGAATCGATAGTACGGTCCATATAATTTAATGTTTGACAGTGATATAAAAAACCAAACATGCGTCAGCTGTTTAAATCAGTGTTGCCAAAAAGATAATAGCTAAAAAATCACCCTTTGTATGACATAGAATATTTGTATATTATTACTTATTTTATTAATTTTTAATTTGAATAAAATGAAAAGACCATTGAGCCGTATGTGTGTGGTAGTGAGCATTATTAGGATATATTTCGTAAGATGTACAATGACAAATTAATCAGACAAGTTTAAAGGAACCTTACACTGATTCTGCTTACACGTACTGTTGTATACTTCCTTACCTGCGGACTGTCTTCTATCTATGTATTGTATATATGGTTGATACATGTGTGTGTATGAGTTTTCATATGTTCCAATGCGATGGTGCTGCCTGTCCTTGGCATGTTTTATGCTAATCCGAACATGATCCAAACATTTGCATTTGACAGCCGCAGGCTCTGGCTTTCAACGCTGGATAAGCCATTGAGCCACAGACGAGCTGCTGACCATTTGGAGCAGCTCCCATTCCAATTCCCATTCCACACTGTGATGAATTGTTGTTCTTTCTAACGTGACATATTTTCGGATTTAGCACGTTGCACGAACGCGCCACACAGCAGCAGCAGAATGAGAGCCAGAGTAGCCTGCAGCCTTAAGCGTCGCGTGCTCAAAGGAACTGACATCCTGCCATGCAGCAGGACAATCATAAGTGTTGGTCAGGGGACCGAGTTTATGTGTTATGTTTGGGCATTATTAATGCACACGCACACGCATATGTGTGTGTATATGGTATCTAGAGTATCCACTTCAAGCTGCGTCCATTGCAGACAAATATTATGATTTATTCTTTTAAGAGATTTACATTACCCTATTTCGCATTTGATGCTGTTCACGCCGTTTCTTTTGGTGCTTAAAGTGTAAAAGTCGAAATTGCTGAGTTATAATGCCTTCTGTGTGATACTCTTTTTCCATTGAGAGTATGTAAAGCAGACGGTATGAGTATAATCATTCTAGACTAACAATACATAGATCATTTAGACAACATGGCGTATGTGGTATACCATATATGAATATAAAATTACGTTTGACTCAAAAATGATTCAACAGATTGTATAAGAATTAATGTGCGTTTAAGATATTACTATATATAATGGGAATGATAATCTGGGGTGGAAGATAGTGCAGATTATATTGCTCACTACATTTACGTAATATTAAATGAAGTTATACGAGTATATGACTCAAATTCCGACATAAAATATACGAAAATTGATTAATAAATAAAAATACTAATAAGTTATAATTGTCAGAAGATACATTAAATATATTTATTGCATATACATATGTGTGATTATATGTTAAAATATGGAAAGAGCAGGGTATCTCTAGGTCGAGAGTGCTCAGCATTCCACTGCTTTCCTGCTGTGTTCACTGTTCCGCGCCGATTGCATCTGGATTTGGCGTGCTGCCAAAACCCGTGGCTGCAGTTTAATAATTTTTCCTCGTTGGGTGTTTATTAAAAACATAAAAATGCAATGAAACTATCCGCAAAATGATGTTGTTTTTGATTCTTTTGCCTTGCTCTTTGGTTGCTGCGCCAAAATAATGAGGCCCCTAAACGGCTTACGAAACACCGCGATAAGGCATTATTGACGGTAACAGTCGCATTATCAGCATTTTAGGTACATATGTAAATAGATTCCGAATTCGGTATCTGAAATTTGAATACAAATTTTCTGGGCTGTCAAAATGCACGACATTTAATATCCTGAATTTCAGTCGGCACAAAATTTATGCGCAATTATCATGCGAATTTAAAACAAGTTAAGACAGCTGCTGGTCAGCGCATTCGACTGTTTCATACCCTGTACACAGATTTAAATAAGTCCGCACTGAAAATATTCATATAATACATTATATGGCAGCTTCATCTTTAATAAGTGGGTAAACTTGGCTTAGGTTTGGAATGTTAATGTAATTTATAGGGAATATATATGTATACTTATTTTATATTGATATTCCAATGATAAGCTATAAAGAAAATTAACACCAAACGGAGAGGAAGATATGAACAATCACTCCTATTATTTTTATAATAGTTGCAAGTAGTAAATTATTTACACAAATTTAATATACCACTTTCTATTGTGTTCAATACAGGGTATAGAAAATGTTGTGCAGCTTCACTTTATTTACAGTTGCCTGATTACTGACACAGCTACATACGTACACACATTTATATCTGCATGTATGCACTATTTGCTGGTGACAGTTTTGGTCGCGACATAGCCGTTTTTGGAAAACCCATTGACATGCTGTGTTAATGTGAGTGTGAGTGTGTGTGCGTGTTATGTATGAAGGCCACAGCAGTGTTGCTCCAGTTGTAGAGCTGTCGCAGTGTGTAACCGCAAAAGCGGAATCAGTTGTTTTCGCGACTGGAAGCTGAAACTGTGACCGTTGCCCTTAGCTACATCTGGTTCTCACTTTGTTGATACACTTAGTCGGGGCCCTCTGATTTCTGTTGCTTGTCCCGATTGGGGCCGACGTTCCGTTGTTTTTAAATTGAATAGTTTGAATTAATTAAAAAGTTTTGAAACACCAAATATTGTACAGGGACAAAACCCTAGAGAGGGCTCCCAAAAAAATGCCAATTAACGGGGTTTTCCACTGTTTCTGGCAACAAACTTAGTTTATCTATATTTAATACATCTGTAGCAATCCTAATGGATATTAATGGTAAACTTTCTGATGGCATTTCAGTGTCGGTGTCGTATGCAGAGTAGCGTAGAGTACTTGCACCAAACTCTGGACAGAACAATCGTGTTGTGGCGCCATGGGACAACAAATTTAACCTTTTTCGGCACAATTCCTGGCGAGCCCAGGACCAAAACATATACACATTTTTGCTCTGGCATTTGGCAAATGCAAATTAATGGGTTGATGCAAATTGTATGTCGTATTCGTGGCGAGTATTTTTATACCCTTGCAGAGGATATATGAAATTCGTCCACATGCTTGCAACGCACTTTAGAAGACATGTCTCACTCTGTAAAGTAAATGTTTTCGAACTAACCATGTCCCTACTTCATGATCAAGTTTCCGACATTTCATTAATATTAATTATAAGTATAGCTTTTTATTTACTAATTAATCTTAATGCGAAAAAATACAGGACTTTTCTCTTGTAATATTAACCTTTTTTCTGTTTTTTTTTCACATTAGACTGCCGATAACTACTATCGCTAGGCAGACTCTTTTTTCTTTTCTATTCACTGTATTTTGTGGTGACTTTGATTGATACCACCCAATTGCCTGTCGACAGTAATACGGATTCGAATACTGATTGATTGGCTTTAACAAAGCGTAAATTGTTGTAATAAATTAAAATTGCAGGAGCACAAAACTGTGCAAATTACGTAAGTTTCTCGGTTAGATAAAATCATCGTTTCCTTTTTTTAATATTGTACAAGAATTGTTGTTAACTTTATGTATGTCTCCTAATATGTATATCAATTCGTAAGAGTTTTCGTTTAATAGTTATATGAGGACTACATGAGTAAAACAATTGTGTCAATTTAATATGAATGTTTATATTTTAACAAATACATTTTGATTCCTTACTTCAATTCATGACACTTATTAATAAAGCTTAAAGTTCCTACGTACTTTAAGTCAAGGCTCTGCAGGCAATTCGCTTTTAATGCACTTCCTTCACACAAACTCGTCTTTCTTGCTGCACAAAAGGTAATGCGAAGCGCGGCGTGCCACAACAGCCACGCAAAAGCAAACAGTCGCCACAACAGCCCCGCTGATCTCCCCCTCATTCTCTTCTTTGCGCATAAGGTGTACTCATTTCGTGTGACAGACTTTTGTTTATTTAGCGCTTGCATCCTTGCGTGTTGCAGACCAATCTACAGTTCGTGGAAAATGAAAGTGTGCAATGCATGGAGAGCATGGAGCATCAAAATTATCCCCGGGGCAGCTGCTTGTTACTTTAATATTGCAATGGCAGAATCAAATATAATATAATATATGTGTGTGCTATATGCTTGTACTTTGTACCAAAATGGTTTATCTATGAATGCACAATGAAGAGCGGAAGCGTATGTACACAGAACAGTAAAAGTCGAGAGTCGATTGCAATTCGACAGAGATAAATCGCAACCATTAAGCCACAAAATAGAGCTGCAGGCTTCAGCTAAACTGTGCGGGAGACTGCTTGCAAAGCAGGCAGCCAGCCAGGCAGGCAGGAAGACAACCCTGCTTCCAATGAGCCTTATAAAATGTGCATGCACGTATATACTTGTGCAAGATATGTATACGTATTTGGGAAACCCCAAATACCAACTCAATCAAACTAGAGCATTTTTCATTGTCGATAATAATAATTGACACTTAAACAGGGTTTACTTATCTGCTTACAAAAACTGCGATAATGCTCAATCAATCTTTTACTTCTTTATCACTCTATACTGTTTCCCTGCGCCGTTGAGAACAGAGGCACACACTAATCTGTTGAGCGTTCTTAACAGGGTCACTCTCTTCTCTATTATACGCTGTTGTTCAGTGCACATACTACTCTATTATGTTAACATTCTAACGGTCTCAGCTGTTAATACTGTTAAGACTTAAACGTCTTTTACCTGCGCCTTTAACTAAACTAACTCACGTTTATCAATTTAATTCTGTGCTTCAAATTAATGAAATGATAATGGCAAAAGAAAAGCACTTCTAGTGCTTCGAGCCCGTACTCCTTCTGATTGCATAATTGTGCTTAATAATTTTCTCTTAATTAATTTGACGCAAAGAGAGAAAACTTTTGAAAATGACTCTCAGGTCGTTCGGTGTGTGCAAACAATTGGCCAACTTGTCTTAAAGTTGGCCCGCTGTCGAAAAGTTTCCATTGTTAATCAAGTTTATTTTAAGTGCAAGATTTTTCACGCAAATTAACATTCGCATAACTGGGCAGTTGGTGGGCAGTGAGCAAGCCAAAGCTAAAGTTAACCATTCGGGGTAATTTTTGAGAAACTAATTAATATTTTTGAGCTGCAAAAAGTTTGGACATGCAAAATGCTAACTTGAAAGTTGACCAGCAAACGTTTAACACAACTAAAAAAGTCCAGAACATTTGAAAGAATAGGGAAGGGAAGAGGGAAGCAACACTAGGGATGCTGAGCACATATGCATATGTTCTTGATCAGCGTTAGTCAATTTGTAAGCACAAAACTCGCACAGTAGTGGGTGTGCTCAGGTTAAGGACGTCGTAAGGTTGTGCTGGGGCCTGTCGTTGACGACTTTGACGTAAAACTCGGCACGAGCAGGAGCAGCTCTATATTGTAACCAAACCGACTTAAGGACATGTAAACACATGCCGAGGGACACTTGCAAACTGCAAAACCGTTCGGTGTTTTAGTGGCGAAACTCGCTTAAATATTAAATGCTCCTCGCTCCTATATTCCACACAACTTTGTGGTGGTTCCCTGCCATTTGAAGTTGAAGTTCCAGGCACAACCTGCCATGTACATATAACAAATGTTAAAATGGGGAAGTGTATGCTAAAATGTGACCAAAAGATGATGCTCTAAATAACAAATATGAATAATAAATACAAACATAGTTCCATCTATATAATAGCTTATTATTCCCAGGATAGTTAAAAGATTACACAAAATTAATGCTCTATTCTAACGACTCTGCTTAATAAACAGTTTCTTGTTTCCGGTGTGCCATATATAATATATACAATATGATATCCTTGTGCAAATAAATGGCGCATTCTACATGCGGGAATTTTCATTTTGTTAAACTGTTTACGTTTGTTAGCTGATAAAAGTGTTTGACATATAAATGTTTTGTATGCCGACACGATGTCGATACTAATCCAATAAACAATGAGAGCACATCCTGCCACCCACACGCACACACACTCAGACAAGGAAAGCTGAGGCCATTTAGTTGGGGAGTGTGTTTGTTCTACGCTCGCTGGAAATTGATTTGCAAATTACGTGAAAGCGCTAACACAGCAAGAAATCAACAAGAGACAAGAAAATATCCCACGAGTCACTCCACAAGCGTTTAGGGCGAGGAGGATTTTGTGCGGAGAAAGGAGACAAACAACCCAGACAAGTTTGAAATGTACTCAGCATCTCGAAAAGTTGCTTAAGCTCTTTAGATCAAAAGTTTAAAGATTCAGTCGAAGTACATTCTGGGCCATGGTTATGGTATACGTATTATTATTACGTATACGTATACAGCCTATGTTTGTTTTTCATCATAACTCTTTAACATTTTACTTATTTGATTAATTAATGTGAGGCTATAAATCGTAGTGAGTTTTTTTTCGGCATGATAAAAATACATATCGAAATGCCAATGTGGACATAACGACAGTTTTATTACAGCTCAGTTTATTTATGCAAAAAACAAACACACACACACACATAGACGGAGAGTACTCTTGCACATATGTGCACGTCGCACACACATACACGCATATAAAATGTACCGTGTTGTTGCGGTGTGTTGGCGTCGTCGCTATTTGTTTTATTTATGGAAGACAAACGTTATCGGTTTCAAGCACCGTTAGCCACAGGGCGACACAAGATGAAACAGAAACAGCCGTAAGCTAAACAAAGCAAGAGTATAAGTGTGTGTGCGTGTATGTGGGTGTGTGCATTCGCATAACATATACGAATTCAATGAATAACTGCGAGAGTCATCTCCCTAGCCAGTGAGTCTTCCTTCAGCTTGCATTTTTGCCATTTCGCCAGTTTGCCCGGCAACATTTACCCAAGGCGAGTCGCAAAGGGAATTCCAGAACGCCAGCTTTGCCACTGGGCCACTGGGCGAGTACCAACTATGATGGCAATGCACCCGTTCGCATAGTTAATTCATCCCCATAGAACAGACAAATTTCGCTGGCTATTTGCACACGAGCTCCATGTCAAAGGCAGCCGGAGAGAAATGCGAAAATGCCCAAAGAATTTGCCAGAGACAAATTGTTCAAAATTGGACGCTGAGTCAACTAATGCTGTCGGACAGGACAGGAGCCAAAATTTCTATATTTTTATATTCCCTATCCATGGGGGGTAAAAGGGTTTTATAACAGAGTATTATAAACCAAAAAGTATGATAACATTTTCCTCCTTACAATGTATGTATTTATATTTTATATACTTAATTTGCTGTCTTATCTTCTTTCTGTGCTGCTGTATAATAGTCTGAATTTCGGAGATTTTTAGAGTAAATTTAAAAATCTGCAGAAAATTAAATTGCGAGCTTCATTTGAAATGTAGAACGTTCATTTGGGGTGAGTATAATACTACTTTCCCTATTCAAATGACAATGTTCAAATGATAAGAAATTATTTCACTAGGCAAACAGATTTAGCACAGAGGCTGAAAGTATGTAAAACAAAATACCCAACACATGAATTTATTTTAGAAACTCCTTTGGAAAGCAATCGGGTGGATAGCGGGTATAAAATAGTTGAGCATACGCGATTTTAGCTTTCTTAATTTACTTTTTTTTTTTAGTATTTTTTCACAGACCAACTCTTGCTCTCATGCACTTAGCACGCCTAACAAAGGGAATTATTATGCATCGCTGCAACGAAGCTGGGAAAACGTCTCTAGGGGGACTTCCCTTATTGACTTAAGACCCCCTGCCCCCGGCTCGAGCCTTGCTAAAGCATGGCTAATGCGTCTGTTTAATAGATAGTTCCATCGTAACGTTGCGTCGTCCTCGTCGTCTGTTTGGCCAATTTGGCTCCAGTTTCAGTTTCTGCCAGAGACTGTCGTTTGCCTCAGGCGTTCTCATTTAACCCAGGTCGGTCTCTCTCTACTTGTCTACTTCTCATGTTGAACATTGTTACAATAATTACAGCGATGTGCCAAGGTATACTAAAGCCGCTTGCCAAGACCTCGTCTCGCCCGTTTCGCCTTCTTCTCTCAGCCGACTAATTATCGTTGGTAATGATGAGTTTTCTTCTTCTAATGCTTTGAGTATCTATTTGAACATGTGTTGTGTACAAGGGATACGATTTGCTGATATAATCAAGTCAACTAGTCGTCGGGGCTGTAACTATTTTCCTAATTGCTAATTGCGCACATTTGCCGAATTGTTGATGAAATTAAACGAAGCAAAAGAGGTTCCTTTTATTAGCCTGTGATGAAAGAAGAATCCAATTTCGTGTTAAATGTCATTCCACTGACCGAAAATTCAAACTTTAATTAATGTTTGATTGTTGTACATGTGTGTATGTTATGTGTGCTGCTCTCGTTTCACTCACAATGCAAGTCAAAGTTCAAATTATCGTTAGGTGAGCAATTATGCAAACTCCTGTTACTGTGTGCGGCAACACACATATAAATTATGCCATGTGCTTTGTTGTATTACGAGACATGTGAAATATTTGAATTTCTAAATACCTAAAATACAAACAAATCGAATGGGATAAAGCCATGGGCTCTCGACTCCTTCCACACATTTCCCAGTTGACACAAGGGAGGACATACAAACGAAATCATGCACAGGTTACCCCTGGTACACCAACCTCCAATGTCTGCGTGGTATACTGACAAATGTCCAAAACGTGACCTGGCATTTGTGAGTGTGTATTACATTTTCAATATCCATTTGAACAACAGCTGTTATATAATGGTACACAGTGATTGCAGTCTCTTCTTCTTGAAACAAACTTTAAACTTAAAATATAATAATAGCTGGCAAGCATGCTAATACCAATAATAATTACTTATATAAAGAACTGGTATCATTATGCTTAGTTAGCTTGCTTACAGTTTTATGGGCACTGTTCGAAAAGATGTTATAAACTTTACTATAAAACGCTGAAGGCTTTAGAGCCACTGTACCTATTACCATATAAAAATGTAGTGTGAAAAAGTAGGTAGTTACCAGTTTTGCCAAAACTTTACTATCTGAGTAACTGTCTTAAAATTCTAGTTTTGAATATACAATGCTAATCAATAGATACTCCGTGTTTTAGAGTCACTGCACAACACTTACATTGATTGAGGACACTTGAGAATAATTGAGAATTAGTTACTTTTATTTACAATTTATTGATAATATCTCTTATTCTAAGGAAAACTAACTAGCTGCAGAATATCCACACACTTCGTACAACTTACAATGCCAGCAAGTTGGACAAGTTTTCAATCTTCTGCTGAACATATATTGGCGACAAAAAGAGCCTCGATTTATCGATTACAGAACACACGATTTGCTTCGAGCAAAACTACGAGCCGAATGGAAATCGAGTGCCTTGAGAGAGTGGTACCAAAGTATCTTAAGATGTTTCACTGGCGCCATAGAGCAAATTATCCAATTTTAGTTTGTTTATCTTATCGCCATCGCGTGCACCATGTCCTGGCCGTCCCCAGAATGCTTCGAATGTGTTGAAGTGCTGATTGCATAGGTCGCGATCCATCTGCCTGGACACGCTGACCGAGCGACGCTTCTGCGATATTTGAACATTCAAGTCATGCAGATAGCGCATATCGGCGGCTGTTTGTATCCTGCGTTGGTACGTTGATTGATTTAATGATGTATTAGACGTTTAGTTGTTGCATTGTTTAGACAATTTGGTATTTGTTAAAGTTATTTTTGTTTTCGATTCATTTTTGGAATTAGGAATTAGCGCACGAATTTAGCACGGGGATACATAGAAGATTTGGTATTATGATTTTGATATTGCATATTGTTATGGTTGGTTTTTGTTTGTTTGTCAGTTTGTTTAGATGGTGAGTTTAGGTTTGCTCTTTTGGTTGCTATACTTTCACTTGTATTACAATGGATATTTTCTTGCTGAATGAGCCAAAAGAAGTGATAGAGAAACCATTAACAACGCAAGGATGACGCAAAAGTAGCAAATGAATTTCGTTTTTTCATAACAATTCGCAGAGCAAGCAAATGAGAAACGGCAATACTAACAGTAACTAACAGTGATGATAACATTGGCAAATAACAGTAGCATAAACAGCGACAATAACAATAAATGATAGTGCTGGACTGGAACGGAAACGTAATGGAACACAGGATGTTGCAAGCTGTCGATCGAAATGGAATCAGAGAGTGATGCAACAAAAGAAGAGCAGACAGACACTGAAACAGACTGGCAGACAGACAGAGACAGAGACTGACTGACTGACTGACAGGCTGCCTGACAGTCAGATGGATTGATGGACAGGACTAGCGTATGTGCAGTGTGAGTCGCTTGAGGCAGCAGATGGGTGGCATGGTGGCTGTGGCTGTGGCAGCGGCTGCGACGCAGTGGCAACAGCAGCACGGCAACTTGCAGTTCAAGTTCTTCGGCAGCCGCTTCATGTGACTAATGTTTTTGATGATGCTGATGCTGTTGTTGATGTTCTGCTCTTTGTTGGGCTTTGACTTGTGCTTGAGGGGTGCGTACCTATCATGCGAGGGCGTCCTTTTGGTCACGTCCGTGCTGGACAGGCTGATGGGGCGATGCAGGCCCCGTCGACGTGCGAGCAGGGGCACCAGCTCAACGCCCCCGCCCTCTCCGTTGGCAGTGCTGACATCGCCGGTCATTGTGCTGGTCGCAGTACTGCCCACAGCACAGTGGCCACGGGACACGCGTGGACAGAGCTTAACGGGCTTACACTCCTTCGGCGGAGATCGTAGGCCACATGGTGGGGGCGGCGCACCCGGCGGGTGACTTCTGGACGGTTTCAGTGGACTGGAATTCTTTAGGGCAGGGCAGGTGCAGGTGCAGTGGTCGCAGCAGCGCTGCGGCTTGGGCGGCTTACAGCCTCGCGATTTACGGAATGTGTTCTTTTCAGCTGGAGTCACTGGATTATCCTGGTCCAGTTCCTTGAGCATTTCCTTGTTTGTCCAACCCTAAACATAATCGAAATTCAACTGTATTAAGTTGTCTTGCGCTTTGTGGCTTCACATGTCTTACAAGTGACTTCATAAAAGTGTTGCCTACTTCTTTGGGACTGCGCCAGGGCTTACCACCAGGTCCGGCCTTGCCCCAGGGCTCCTTAGCTGGCTGAAAAGACAAAAGAAACAAAAAGATAATTGCATTAATAACGCCACGCCCGCCGTGCAGAATAGCTGCCGCTCACCGGCTTTTCCAGCTTCGCCTGAAGCTTCTTTTTCTGCGACATGAGCTTCTCGTGCAACTGCTGCTGCTGCTGGTGCTGTTGCTGCTCACTCTCACTGTGCACGACAATCTTGTCGAGCGTTGGCTTGCCTTTGCATGGCGGCGAGGGCTTGTACCGCAGCTCAATGTCCACGTGGCCTTTATTGCGAAACGACATTGAGGGATGCTCTTTCAATTCGATGTGCAGACTCTCACCATTGCCAGCATTAACGGGAAGACTGACGCCATGCTTGTGGGGAATGTCTCGTTCGCAGATGGTCACAGTGCTGCTCCGTGGTCCACTCTCCTGCAGATGATGTATGGAATGTGCGTGTGCCAGTCGGCCGCCGGGCGGGGGCGCTGCCGGATGGTGATGATGATGATGATGATAGGCAGCAAGTGGGTTCTTCTGGCACTTTTTCTGCATGGAAAAGTAGTCATTGTAGCGGCACGGTTGCAACGAGTTAATGCGATGGGCGGTTGTCTGCGAAAAGTGGGCATGGCAAGGGCATTACATAAATGATACATGCCGTGCTGCACATAGTAACACAGCATAGGCAACACGGCAACACAATGGCTTACCACTGTTGGCGTCGAGTGCAGTCCGACTGCAGTTATGTCCTTGCGTCGTACCTCCACATTGGGTGCACCACCGCCTGGCCTACCCCAGGGACAGTGCTGTAGAAACATATCATAGTACTGCGGAATACACACACAGAGCAGATAACAGTCGGTTAGCCTAGGTACCCAATTATGGCTTAAGCCTCATCGATTCGCTAGCGCGTCCAAATAGCCTATATTTATGTTACCACCCTCCACCACCACGTCAAATCCTCATTGGGTTAGTTCTCTGTGTGTCCGTGTGTCGGTGCTTGTTTGTAGGTTGTTGTTATAGTTGCAACGTGGCTCATTTTTCGCATAGCTTTGCATTCACCCGTTTTCACTTAGTTCGCTTCGAGCCATGTGTCACGCGACGTCGTTGTTTGAAAGTCTGGAAGTCTCAGGATGCTTGCCTTGATTACGTTCAAGCGAAATCAAAACTTGTCAAACAGTTTGTTGAACCAATCCATGGCTGTGTTATTACCATTTGCTTGTCGAAGGTCTTTGAACCCAAAACAAGTGTGGGTGCTTGACTGTTGCAATTCCTTTACATTGCTTGAAATGCCTTTCATATTTCTGGTTTAAAATAACTCGCACACATTTAATAGTTTGCTCAATTAATCATAATTACTGAGTTATTTAAGGAATACAAATAGATTAAAAAACAGCAAGAAAAAGACTGACTTATTTATTACTTCTGGTAGATATGATACCTTGTTTTGCAACTCGCTAACGTTTCTTTCCCTAAACAGATTAACATTTTGATTTCAATGATAATTTTAAGAGAGTTTCCACTGAGATCACTGATAACAACTAATTTAAAAGGTAGCTCTTAATCCATTTTTGGGATATTATCAAAAACTGCTCTGTGTCTGCTCTGTAAGCCTAATAACTTTGCAATACCTATGGTACGTTTAGTCTCAGCAGACAGTAACTCCCTTACAGCACTCACCTAAGTACAGTACCTAAGCGCCTAGATCACAACATGTGTACAGAAGATACTCTAGCAGCATCTGATTCTGGCATTCTTATTGAATCTACAATAGATAATTTACTTACCTCTTGCTTGTCTTTTTCTTTACGTGCACACTCCTCGGCCTTGCGACGTCGCCACATACGTAAACTCTCCTCGGCATTCTTGCGCTCGACCAGTCGCTTCTTCTCATCGCACCACATCAACGGATGTTGAATGTGGTCGTGGCAGAAGGCGCCCATCTCATCGCTGGTTGTCATCTTGGGGCTGCTCTCCTCGCCTGGAAAGCGGAAGTAGTGGCACGTTCAACAAATAACGCGCTACTGAATTCGTCCCGTGCCAGACTCAAACCTTCGACCGGCCCTCGAATTGGTAGCTGCGATCCGTGCCTGGTACGGTATCAGACGTTGGGCCTTAACTTTCGGCCTGCCCAACCAATTTGGTTGTCTAGGCAGCCAGTCGCTAGCCAGCCAGTTATTTATAGTCTAGGTTAGGGCGGCGGTGCACAGGCTGCGCGTCTGTCCTTGAAGTTGTTTGTTAAGTTAGGCCAGGATTGCATCGTTCCGTTCGTTTGCGTAACTCGCTCTGGCTCTGGCCATTTAAATATTTTACCAGTTAGTCAGGCCAGGCACGCTGGCACTTTCCCGTTTTGTTTACCCGCTCTGTAATCGGGCTGAAGTGGCCTCGCCTCGCCTCGCTTTGCCTGCCTCAGATCCGTGCCTGGGAATCGGAATCGGTAGCAGTTGCAGGCGTAACGAGGCTTGGACATAAAATAAATTTATTTTATAGCGCACATTGCTGCGGCTTCTGGGTGAAATTGTGGCACAACTGCCAGAATTTGACCTGATTCTGCGGTTTCTGCATTAAAATGGAAAGTTCCCAAAGCCATCAATATTGGACTGGGGACCTGCCATTGCAATATTGCGTGCGCTACTTCGCAGTCTCGGTTAACTCAATTGAGAACAAACTTGTTGATGTTTGCCAAGCTTAAGCCATCTTTACTCACACCGATTGAAGGAACCTGCGTGCCTCATTAGCCCCCCTTGATGACCTGACATTTACTTGGCTTGGCCTCTGTTTGCGTTATCCTTTCTACATACACAAAACTGTAAGTATATATGTAACTTTGTTTCGTTTTGCTCAGCAAGTTGTATTTTATTCATCTCTTGAAATACATAGTTATCGTAACATTATAATCGTTATCAAAAACATATTATATTAGTGGACCTATTACCCCAGCACCCATATGATTTTGTTGTAATCTGAATGTAGATATCATGATGATGTGCTGACTTAATAACATCTCTTTCGTATCGTTAATCGGCTGTAAAAGTGCCGTTTGATTTTCATTACTAAACTTGAAAAACCTTAAGATTATCTACATTCATTTTACAATTGTCTCTAATGTGTACAATAAGGGTTTCAATATAAGCTCTAGCTTATACTGCTTACTGGGCTATATTACAAAATTGTAATTTATTTATTTGTTTTTCGATTCTTGTTTTGTTTTTTTTTTGGGCAGCATTGTTTAAATAGTACATTTCTTTGACATTTTTGACTTACAACCTTAACTTAATGCTACGTTTTGGGTTATATAAAAAATGGTTTGCATTTCATGCACGAATGGTTCAAAACTCATTAAAAATTATTGTGAAAGATTGAAGAAATTGTGCTGTCTTAGTGTTTGGCAAAGTCTACGCAGCGACTATTGAACCATTTGGCATGAAATGACCTTTAAACAAAATAAAATATATAAAGTACATTTTAATTGTATATTCTTAAATCAATAAACTTTCGTTTTATAAATATCGTTTGTTGCATTGACTAATAGACATTTCATTTCTCGATTTTATAGGCTTTCTTCCTCTTCATATTGTTATTGTGTAAAGTTTCATTTATAGTGGGACATTTTCTCGTTGTAAAAACTGGAACTGTGTGTATAGTTCATTTTGGATGCAAACATATTGCTAGGGAATATATCTACAGGTTCTTTTCGAATCGTTATTGAATTGGTAGTAGAATGATTTCGACATTTACATTATATTTAATAATCCAAAATAGTTGAACATTCTTTAACATTTACAATCATCTTCAATCCTCATAATGTTGAAGTATTTCAATTAAAGTTTTTGTGAACAAATTATGCAATTATTTACAGTGTCAACAACAATGCTTAAAAACTAAATAATAAATCTTGATTTTCATTTTGTTTTTCCTTTTACGATTTGCTAGTTTTCTTTTTACAAATTTGCGCTTGGTTCTCATTCTCGACCAAAATTTGCTGACTTAACTAGCATCAGTTGTTGCCTGCCTTCTAACTTAATAGTAGATAAGTTTAATTTGTATATTATTTGCATTTCTACTTCATGCGATTGATGACTAAGTCGGCAACAACCTGCAAACCCTTTTGATATGGTGATTCTGTCAGCTCCTGTGCCAGCCGTATCGCCTCGTTGCAATGCTTCTTGGCCAGGAAACGCGTCTGCTCCAGTCCGTGAGACTTGTGTACCAACTCGAAGGCGCGCTCCACATCACCAGGCTCGGTGAACCGACGCATCACCATGGGATTCAGCTCCGGGTACTATAAAATAAGAGAGGGAGAGAAAAGTTAGAGTAATTTATATTTTATAAACAACATCCCTCATTACTGCAATCAGACAGGGTATTACAAGTGCGTTATTCGAATGTAGTCTCACTAATTTGGGGTGGGCCCCTCACATGCCAAACTGATCAATCATCAATCAGACACATTCGCCCATTGTCTATGGCGTTATGGGTTATGTAAAATATATGGCTAGTTGATGCCATTTAGCTGGCTAACTAAGCGCGTTGTGCAGTGGCTACTTGCCGTTGGCGTTAACAGTGCCGCTTAAAACGCACTGCACGCACTCATTTATCGCGCGTCGCATAATAAACTACACAGTTGAAATTGATGCGAATTCAAAATCGCCTTTCAAACGCATTTGATGGTATGCCACACACAAGTTATGATATCATCATTGTGCCAGCAAGATCAACATAAGGCGGCAAACTGGGAAATGCACATATGTGCTCGTATGTATGTACATATGTTATCACTCCAAAGCAAACACTGAGCTCTGTACAAACAGGCAGCTATTTGAAATACACATTGCAGTGCAGTGCAGTGTGCCTGTTGTCATTGCAATGAGGAAGTCAATCCGTGGACGGGTCTCACCTTTTCGCATGCAAAGAGAACCGGCGCCGTGGCCAAGCCTAGCTTTAAGTCGGCTGCTGTTGGCTTGCCCATTTGCTCTGTGGATGAGACAAAGTCCAGCATATCGTCCACCAGCTGAAAGGCCAAACCAATGTTTCGTCCATACTGAAATGCCACCTCGGCAACATTATCATCGGCCTGCGCGATGACGGCAGTCTAAGAGAGAGAGAAAAGAACAAGAGAATTTCAATGTCACTCATCGTTCAATCAACTGTCCAAATAGGCACAATGACAAACGCATTCATGCAAGGCAAATGCCGAACGCAAAGGCAAATATGCAATTACATTAACATTGCAATTGCAACTCGCAATTCGCATCGAATGCATTTCGGTTGCTCTGGCCCGGAGAAACTTACCGCCTTCAACGCATTGGCAATCAGCGATGCGGTCTTCCTGTACGTCTTGGTTAGATAATGTGCGAAGCGTTCGTTCTCAGTTTCCCGTGAGCCAAGCTGCATGAATTCACCCTGAACCAGATCCGTTAAGATCTACAAAAAAAGGAATGAAATGTAAAATTAAATAGTCCTTCAGTTGGTATTATCTTAATATTATAAACATATATTTTGTAAAGAGATAATTCTTTAATGTTTTAATTATTTATTACGCTCTTTCTTCAATTTGTACAATGTGCTCTCTTAAACGATAATGACGCTCTCCCGCTCATCTTGCGTTATACAACACTATCCTATCGATGGGGCTTACGATAACTAAATAAACTTACGATAGTGGATCGACTAAGGCCACTCTTAACAACAGAAGACTTAACATAATAGAGTATAACTTGACAATATATACTTATTATAATCTAAATAGAGAAATCAATAAATATATTCTAAAATGTCTGCATACGCATAGTGTTAGTACGTTCAAACACATGAGTTCTCGCCACTTTTCTAGGCACATGTGTCTCTCTTGTTCTGCCCCTACGATGCTGTGTGTGCAGTTCCATCCGCGTGGCTGACTATTCAAATGCGAAAAGCAAATAAAGGCGAGTAAATAATATTTCATTGAGAGTTCGATATTCAACAGGATGGACAATGCCACATAGCTTCACCGAAATTCCATTATTAAATACTACCCTCACGAGGGTTACTCAATGGGTTTGTATAAAGTAGGCGAAAGAGAAAAGAAGAACAATAATAATAATATAATTAATACAGACAGACATAGCTAGATAGACTCCTGTGATAATGCTGATTCAGAGCATATGTATATACTTTATGGTCGCAGATGTCTCCTAAAGTGCATTGCAAACTGTAAAAAACTGAACAGTAACACATTTATATATAATATATAAATATATACTTTAGTAGTATTTATCTTGATCATGCATCTAATCTCAAGGCAATCGAATGGTGTGTTCTTCTTCGCCTTGGGCAAATAACTTTTGATTATGAAACATAAACTTCTTAATAAATTCAATTCAGCTTCTAGTTTCAATGGTGTCTGCTACTGTTCCATACAGAAGATATCGATGCATAATACATTAGCAAACTGGACAAGCAGCCCTCGTAATTTGGCTTCCTTTCGTGTTTGCTATACAAATGTTGGCGCGCCCTTCGTTTGGTTTTGATTTTATTTTATTCGATATCGTCGCTACTCGCAAAAGCATTTTCATTCATTCATTCACTTTGACAATTTCGCAAGCACTTGTCAAAATGTTGAGCAAATATCAACGCCAGAGAGTATTTTGTCGTTTATTCAGCACACACACTAACACACATACACCACTTAAATGTGTGCGAGTGTGTGTGGGTGCAGATTTGGTGGAAAAGTGTTGTAGTTGTCGTTGTCGTTTGTCGCTTGTGATTTAAGGAGCCCAAGGTGATAGACTGAGCCAGAGTCACAGCCTAGACACCGCGATACGGTCATAAATGTATTTTTGGCCAAATCCCAGTGAGTTGCCTTGCTCAATGTGTACGTTATTTGACTTGTCTTGGATGTCAATGTTAAATAATTAACACATCGGGCCGAAACAAATGCTACCATCACAACTATGACAATCGCAAAGACAGAAGCAGCACTACAAACAAACTGAGAGCAACTAATTGAAGTCGAAACCTTTCAGGCAACTCTTGCAACAGTTTTCATTTACCTCAAAGATTCGATCAAGTTCCATTTGGTATGCGAAATGCTTATTGTGACGTCATATATTGATAATCAGACAATAGTCTGATTGTTCTGAAGTAGCGCGTGATCCCTACTTAGTTAGGTCTTTTAACGTATTTCTTGTCGAATGAGAACCCTAGAGAACTGGTTTATCCCACTATTTAATAATATTCGAATGCTGTCAACGTCCTAAAAGCCGTCGAATTTATTCGCACACGTGTTTAGCATACCAAATTCATATTCTGCTGATGTAGGTAGCCGTTTGCAGATGAAAGAAAATGCTAAACAGTCGTTATACATTAAAAATGTACTGTGTATACAAAATTAAAAACCTTTTTTCCGCCTATTTACAAACTAGTATTACGGCCTACAATCGGATGCGACTTCAACATACCCAGCATACACAAAATATGTATCTTTGCATTCGAAGAACTGAATCTAGAACCCCCCACTCGTGATATCAATACATGTTAAGAATATATATGCTCTGCAGGTCGTGTAAGGACATCTGAACTATAGGTTGTGTTTGGACATCTGAACTATAGGTCGTGTATGGACATCAGAACTATAGTTTCTTAACCTTACGCTCGTATTTTAAGTGTTTTCTCTTGCATATCTTAAGAACTAGTTTCTAATTTGGCGAACAAACAAAAGATATGCAACTTCAGATCTTCCAGAAACAAAACTATCATCGAAAGTCAAAGGGAAATAAACAAACTACTTTATATGCTAATTGAGTCGATTTTTTTGTTTAATTTTGGCGTTAACTATTTAAATCGGCAGCCGCACCTCTTGAATGGCACCAGCCTAGACACTATGCCACCAAAACCTTCGCTCCCATCTTCGCATACTACTTGAGCACGTTTTTGAAGATTTCAAAATACAACAAAAAAGCATGGGAGATTTTTAAGTTTTGCTCAGACAATTTAAGATATTGTGTAAATGCCGATCGATGCGATCTGCCTGCGATGACTGTTACCTCAAATCTACAAAGATAATATTCAAACTGAAAGTGAAATTTTTCTCTGACTAATTTGTAGTTTTTTAGAAACTGGGATTTTTGTTGTGTGTGGCTTTAGGTTTGTTTGCGAATCGTCAGAGTATTTTAGGAATTTTGTAAATTATATGGAAACCAAATGCAACAACAGACTATGCGGAAGCCGGTTTAACAGCGACTTATACACATACATTCATGGACTGTAAATATATCATCGTCTGCCCTTTTGCCTTCGCCTTCGCCTTTGCCTTTAACTTTTTTTGTTGCCTTGGACTTTTCCAAGGTTGCAGGAAGTAAAATAGCGCTGGTCCCGTGATATTAGCTCGTTAAAAAAAAAACAAGTTTTACTCAATGGAAACACAAAGAAGCGCGCTGCATAAAAGAGGCAACTTTCTTAATTTTCAAAAGGGACTGTTAACCTGTTGTCGGCTCGATTTTGCTTTTTTTCTCTTTCTTTTTTTTTTTTTTGCTTAAAAACATTTTTTGTTTGAACACCACGCGCGTGAAATATGACACCGCATTGAGATTTGTGCGCAGGAGAAAAAAATACCTAAAATAAAAAAATCAATTTCTTATTGTGCTCAATTGCCTGTTGAATAAGTCAAACAAGTCGGCTCAATGTGTCTTAAGATAGTAAATCTATTCTACATTATTTCCATTGCAATGATATAATGAAACAGGGTATGATAAAGTTATCGATATTTACGCATACAATTAAGAGCCAATGCAACACTATAAACTCATACATTTTCCAGTCGAGCCAGTTCATTATATTGTTAAAAAAAAACTTTTTATTGATGTAGCAGGGCTCTTAGAAATGAACATATATGTATATAGTAAATATATGCATATATTATTTATATTGTATTCTTAACCATACATTAATTCATTTTTGTATCCATCACTTACTTACAAGACAATTTATTTTGAATTTAAATTGAAATTTAGTTTTGATTTTAAATTGCATTTTTTATTGCCCCCACTATATATTAATGCTTACCTGACTTAATACGATCGTGACATCGTCGCTGCGCAGACGCGCTATCATAATTGAGGCAATCGACAAAATGTAATCACCAGCCATTGTGACCTGCAAAGTTATCGATTAAGAAATGTTAATCAAGTGGAAAATACTTAAAGACAATGCTCGGGGTTACAAGACTACAGCTCGGGGACGAGAGTGTCGATAAAATCAACAAAAGATATTCAAAATAGCTAGCTGTATTTAATGCCATTACGTTGGCATGACAAGATGATCAACCAAATTAATGTTAAATTCGTCAATCGGAAAAGTTGAAAAGGCTAACGGGAGAAACAAAAGGTTGACCCCTTTTGGACCTTTGGAATTGTGCAACATGTTGACGTCGCGACGATCAAGTTTGTAAACAATATTATTCAAATGGATGACACATGGATGCCGAATCAAAGGGGTGTCGTTGTTTACATTACCTCGAAGAAGTTGGGTCGATTAGTGGAAACTGGTTGAAGTGGTCGCATAACTGAGCTTATCTCTTTGCGTACGAGTTGTTGCTTCGCTTACCTTTTTGTGATTCCACAGTGCGTTCACACTTGGCTTGCCTCGCCGAAAGTCCGACTGGTCGATGACATCGTCGTGAACTAAACTGGCCGAGTGCACCATCTCCGAGAAGAGGGCGATTTGTCGTTGTTTGTGTACTAATTGGCTGTCAAGGTGGATTGGATGGGCGAATAGACAAATACAAATACGAAAATTCGAAATCAGTAAGCTGTATCTGCTCTCTGTATGTGTCGTAGTAATTTGGCATTAATTGTTATTCAATAGTGTAGAATGCGCATACATATTTCGCAATGGGCTGCTAATCATTGTTACACTGCGCAACACACAATTAGTCACACACACACACACACACACGGGGCTCATCTTACTCACTGTGATTCGTTGTTCAGATGATAGTTTATCGCCTTGGCCATCAGCATGGTCACCATGGGACGCAACGCCTTGCCCTGGCCATCAAAGTAGTAGCATGCTATGGTGTCCAGTTCCGGCTGCGATGTGCCCGACTGCAGCAACTGCAATACAAATTGATTTATATAGATATATACTACGTGTATGTTTATATATATTTATAGTCTGGTTACGTCTGAGCGAAATTAGCAAACATTTGCGACATTTTGACAAAAATAAAAACAAGCAATTATGAGTCTTTTGATATCGACGCAACTCATTCTATTATATACCCTGGAATATAGGCTAAAGATCTAGCTATGCTTACTTATATTTTGTGCTTTTTCACACCTATACTCCCTACAAGTACAACTGCCAATATAAGGTATTTTGGAAAAATCCCCCAGTATTAAAATGGAAAAGACCCCGACGGCCTATGACGTAGTTGGGATGTTTAGAATATTGACAAAATATATCTGGAAATGTGTAAACTGTGACAAATCAAAAGATCACAGAAATTTCTACTGACTCAATGCATATGCATGATCTATCTATCTAACTGATCAGTAGTAAAAATAACTGATCTATTTCCAAATTTGTATATCACATCAGCATATACAAGATCACACATAATGTGTGTATATTTTATAGCTTACTACACATCTATCTACTAAATATACATATATAACTATCTCACTATTATATATCTATCTGCGCTTTATGTTTGTTTATGCATTGTTATTCTATTCTATTTGCAAATTGCTATCCATTTATACTTACATCTCTCACATCATCATAGAAATACTTGAGTTCATCGTCGAGTATTATATAAGGATCGATCTGCACCTCCCGCACAGGTCCAGCGGGCTGTTGTGTGTGCACTGAGCTGTGTTTCCTCAGGCCCGTCCTCGTCTGCGTTAGCTTCTGGCTGCAGATGTGTGTGCTCGGCTGAGAGAGGGAGATAATGAAGCATAAGAACGAACACACAGACAATGAGATTAGCGAATTTTACAAAATGCTGCAATTAATATTCAGGTGTGAAAAACTAAAGGAGTAAACAAGTGTGCTGCGGATAAACGGTCGCAAATCATAAAAAGACACTAACAAAAAAAAAAGATGAAGAGAAAAAACACACATAAAAAGTGTTTCTGAGTCACTTAACAACTTTCGATTGCTGGCAGGCAGCAACATTAACGAGTTTTGCGCCAACAGCCCCAAAGCAGGTGCTGCTGCTGCTGCCGTTGTTATTGGCGGCAAAAGGCAACTTTTTCTGACACCTAAATTAGATGGCAGCAAAATTAATAACTGGAAAATTGCAGGGGCAAATCGTCAACTGAAATTTAAGTTTATTATTTAACACCCTCGTCGCGACTCTTGACCTTGCCATCAATTACAACAGTGCCCTCTAAATCCTTTTGTTGACGCACCGTAAGTGCAACAACAACAGCACCAACAATAGCACCACCAACAACAGCAGCAACAACAATAGCAGTAACAGCAACATAAATGAGCCACAAATTGTCAACAGCCAAAAGTTTAGCGCGTGGGCGTCCACAAAAGAGGAGAAAGAGCGCATAAAAAGGCCCAGTGTAGGTACAGTGGAACAAACACTGCCACACTGATAACGTTTTGCGTAAGACACACTTCTGATACTTCCTGAATTAGCTTTTTATAGATGTATGGACTGATTTGATTATCACCTCATCGAATTATGCAATACTCTTTCTCGCTTGGTATTCGACTGTGCTTCGGGCTACCTGTCTGTTTGCCTCTCGCGTCAGTTTGCCAGTCAGTCCGAACGTCAGTCAATAAAACTAGTGCGCATGTAAACACGATAACATGTAAATTTTATGTTGCCAACTGTCAACAGCAACGCGCCAAGCGGCTCCCAAACAGAGGCAACTTTTACAGCCACAAGAGACAGAGACAGACAGAGACTGAGACAGAGACAGACCCAATTGAGCTGCAAATATTTGTGTTAAGTTATGCCATGCGATGGTGCTGGGCGTGGCTATTACGCATCTGCTATCTGTGCAATCACATTCATAACACACACACATGCGCATGTATGTGTTGACCCACTTGCATGCAGATCCTGCAGCCCCAGCGGCCATCGAAGATCATAAAGTTTAACGCCCTTGGCAACACAACCGGCCCTCCTCGACGTCGTCGTCGTTGTCGTTGTCTTCAGCATCGTAAACAACATCAATATCATCGCTTGTGGTCGTCTTCCATGCACGTGTGGCCTAACACGTCGCCCAACTGGTTCGATGATGCTGATGCCGATGATGATGATGAGTTTTCATTGATGTTGTTGCTCGTAAATACAAAACGTTTGTTGTCTTTGCATGTGTGTGTATATAATAATATATAAAAAAAATGTAGGCATGTGCAGATAGAAAATAAAAATCAAAATCAATGCTGACCATCGCGCTCGCCTTTGTATTCATTGAAAAGATCTCTCGCCCATGATTGTTATTTGGCTTGTAATGACCCAGTTTCATATTAAGTAAGAGTGTACATATGTGTCATAAATACCCATGCGGCATCGCTTTGGTGTATGTAGAAAGCGACCACAACCACGATGGCGATGGCAATGGCGATCGACCATCGAGCATCGAGCAAAGTTGAGCGTTACAAAACCCTGACGCATCAAATTTAAAAAAGCCAAAAGCCAATTAAATTCAGCTCGTGAAAACTTTCATTTTCAATATGTGCGTTAAATTAAAATTAGTACAAAGACGTTTGCCACTCTTGTTTGTATGTAAACAAAACAAAAAGTGCAAAAATAAATGAAATACAAACAACAAAACATTCATTTATTCATTTTCTTTGCTTTTATGTTGTTGCAAACGTGCAAAAATTCATTTAATTGCGGCTAAAGTACGCCGAGTGATTTTAAATGTTTTTTATCGTATGGTGTGCTATGGTATGGCATGGTATGGTCAGTGCCCAAACACAATGAACCCTAGGCAGAGTCCAGTGGCCACACTTGACATGCCATGCAGACTATCTACTGTATTCGATAATCAAATTGATGGTATTCTGCAAATAAAATTAAATATAGTAATTATTTCATTAATCAATTCATTGTTTCTGCTTTCTCTACTAGTCTTTCTATTTATTCTAAAGGATCTTCCGACAATAACACAGTCAACGTTTTGAAATTGAGGGAACTGTAACTGCTAAAGTTTTCAGTTGGTAATTGCGTGCCACGCAAAGAGGAAGCGTCGTCGCACTTGGCTGAGCTGAGCTGACTGCACTGGATGCGCCGATTGCATAAGTGAATAACATTATTATAATCAAATGAAAATACTAATGATATCTTCAATTTTGATTTAAGCAGCGAAATGAGGGTAAGTCATTCGAATCAAAGTGCTTGTAGAAGTACAGTAGAAAGAGTAAAAGAAGTAGAAGACCAAAAGAAGCAATTGTTTAAAACATTTTATAGGTCGATATCCATAAAAGAATTTTAATTAATTAATTAAAAAAGATGAACTATAAGAAATATTCAATAAATTTAAATTGAATAATTTCCAAACTTAAACTGCCAAATTAGTTGATTTCCTATGTAATTTTCTCAATACTTTTAACACTGATGTAACATATTTTTTACTGTTTTGTAAATAGTGTAAATATAATATAAGCTAAAGATAAGGTAGCACTGTAACTATCGATAAGAAACGGGCACTCGATATATGGTAACTGTGCACGATCGAGGAAGTGTAGCGCTCTCTCGCATATCAATGAATGAATTAAAATAAAGAAAATATAAGTTTTACAATTTGTATAATTTCCATATGAAGTTACTTCTTAGACATGTACAATCTCAGTAAAGACCCCTTATAAAGTCATTAACCTGTTATTGCTAGATAGTTTGCAGATTAAATATAAATGAAAACAGAAAGATTAGCAAGTTAAATTTACCACAGTAAATAAAGATCATCTGCGAAATGTACATACACCATGACTGACTGGAAAAAAGCGTAATAAGTGTATTTATTTTCATCTCAGCAACTACAAACTGAATTTTAAATTCTTCAATAATCACTCAAATTTAGAGGTATTAAAATAATTTGCTTAATCTCTGCGAAGATTGGTGAAAAAAAGCGGCAGACGCGTTGCGATGTATTACAATGCGATGTGTCAGCCGCAAAATGGAAAGACAAGTGCAAAACACATTCGTGAACAATAAACCTGGTGTACGAAGCGACACATACGCTTCCATACGGCGTACGCACACAACAACAACAACAACAATAAAAAAGAGTTGAAAATTTAATTTGGCACCCCAGGGCGCTCCCACAATATAATCTAACGGATTGCGGAGCGAGCTGTGCTCGATTGCAGTTGAAGTTGAAGTTGAAACTGAATAGCCACAAAATCACTTGAAATGTGCAAAAAATGCGCAAATTTTTCGAAATTGAAAACAATGTTTGAGTAGCAGACATGAGAGACACTCACAAAATGAGCTGTTTGATGTGATTTTGATTGAACGCGCTGTGTGTTGATTGAAAGCCTGAAAAGCGATTGCGACATTTTGTGTTTGTTATAAATTACTTACTGTCGACTCGGGGCTGCTATTGATTATGTTTCTTGTTCATTATTGAAATGTACAAAGCGGGTATATCAGCTAAACTTTGAGACAACTATAACAACATATAGGGAAGAATACATTCGCACTAAATTTCCACACCTAAATAGTATTTATTTAAACTTATATGCAATTTTAAACATTTTATAACAACTAGTTAGTATTAAATTATATTATTTAGACCGCTTAAGCCTTATTTCATCAACTCTAAGAGTTCAAAGACAGGGAATGTTTTTTGTGAAGACAACAAGCAAGAAAGCTACAGTCGAGTGATATACCCGCTATCCATCTGACCAACACGATTTCTTAAATATTTAACTTAAGCGTTTAGCGTATTTTGTATTGCATACATTGCAGGGGTTATCTTGAAAACCATCAACTTAATCTGCGCTCAATACTAATACATATATAGCAATATAATAATAAAACTCGCTAGTCTTACCTCTTAAAATCTCTGAGTTATATGGACAGACAGATAGACGGGCATGGCTATATCGTCACAGCTGGTCAATAATATACACCCTTGTGAAATCAGAGACGCTTTTTGGCTTGTTACAAACATTATTAGTTTGCACAAAGACATTATAAATCAATTTAAGCAACTATTTTTGATAATACTTTAGAAAAAATGTATTTGTAAATAGATTTATAAATCATAATTCTATCTTTATAGTTTATCTTTAAATGGTTTATAATTTGTAGGTGTAAGTTTTTAGCAAGCGGCGAGTCTTTGAGTTTTAAGTGCCCATTAATCAATTTGTAAGTACATAAAGCATTTAAAACTGCACATTAAGAAGTCATAGAAGTCATCAACTATTAAAGAACAATATCATAGAAAGTATGAGGCTCGCAACTGTTGGTTGATGAAGCCACACACAAGTGCCACAAGGATGAACATCAACATTGCCAATCAGATGCCAGATATCGTACAACGAAATGAAACAAAACAATAACGTGCAATTTATCTGGTTCGGCAGATATCAAGAAATGGTCTGCAGAAGCGGAAACTAGCAAACAGCAGAAATAACAGAAACAATAACAGGCAACAACAATAGGAGCAATAAACAATAGCCAAACAGCTAGGTATTTTGGCCGAAAACCAGCCAAGAAAGTAAGAAACAAAAGCCAAGCAAATACGACCAACGACGAGCGACGAATGCCGAAGACGAAGACGAAGACAAAGATGAGGAGGAAGCCGCGACGAATGCCAACGCGCGACACTTTGGACTTTCCCTTTTTGTCGTCATCGTCGTCGCTGACATAATCAAAAGGCCGCTCGAGCAGGCGGAGGTGGAGGAAGAGGAGGTGGCGAAGGAGGACAGGGCAGGCAGGGCGCCAATTGGCTACATAAATCGCTCATCACGGCCTGTTAGGGTACGAATATTTTCTCTGTGTTCGATCGCTGCCCTGCCACCTTCTTCTACACTGTGGGAGACTCGTTAACATGCGTGTTAACATAACGCACAGCAACATAAGGCGAGGCACGCAGCTCAAGTGAGTGTGAGTGTAAATGTTGAGTGTGAGTGTGAGTGCGAATGTTGTGTGTCGGCAAACTTTGTCGAAATCTTCTGCCTTTAAAGGCGCTGAGAATGCTTCTGAACATACTATACTTATTGACAGGGCTCAGATTGCGACATCGCTGAAATACTGCAGGGTATTGCGCGGTTGGCAGCCCCGTCACGGTTTTATAACGACTGCACATTGAGTACCACAAGTGCTTGCCTAAAGACAACAGAAATTGCAGTCAGTCAATCAGTTACTCTGACGGTGCAGAATATTGAGGGCAGTATTTTGTAAACAGCCAAAACTACTGACTAAACTAGACTAAATTTCAGCTTAAAAGAGGTCTATATTATGTTTTCCTTACATCTAGATATTGGGGAAACATAACCATAACAAATACTTACAAAACTGCGCTCTATTTTATCGAATTAAATAGATTAAGTAGTTGCTATTCTTGCTATAGTTTGGCAACATGGGGCGTATGCGCTATGTTATATCTATCGTACAATATCGGGACGTAACTTTGCTTTAATTTCAGGCACTGCCGGTTCTATTGGCAAATTGACGTTGTGCAAGTGCGTGTGTTTATGGAAAGCGGTTAAAAATAAAGCGAAAACAGTAAATATTCGACTGTAAATTATCGTGCAGTTGGAAAAAATCGATAAAGAAACTTTATGAATACCAATTCACATCAATTTGAAATAATAACGAGCTGCTCCCATCTAATACTATTATGTTCTTATATTTTCCAAGTTTTCTATTGTTTTTTTTTTAATTGTGTAAGTAATATAAGTATATTTAAGAATTAAATAAGAATTATAATCATATTAAATAAGAATAGAACAGTTAATATCTTGTCTTGTCTTTTTTCTATCCATTTATATGTAATATTTAAATTTATAAATATACCTACTGCAGCCCTGCATTTAATCATCATATAGTATGTGATAGTACATCCACATAAACAGGTACAGGGTATACAAAATGATTAAATAGTATTGGCAAAATGGAAAACTAGTTACCAAAATGTGCGAAAACCAGTAAAATTCAAGTTTATCCTGCCAGCGTCAGTGGAAATTATATAAAAACCAAAAATAAGAGTGAAAAATTCAAAGTCCAAAATTCGAAACCAAAAAAAACCCCAAGCCAAAGCGCAATACGAACGCGCGTGCCACAAATTAATGCAGACTTTGTTTACTTGCACAGGCTTATTTCACTCGTATTTTTGTATCTACTTAGTCGGGTTTGTCGTTGTCGTTGTCGAACAGGAAGTGGACGTTAAATGATGAAATGCAACAACTCATCGACTCATAACGATCAATTGAACAACTTTAAATGACAAGCAAGTGAAACTTTTAGCCAACTTATCGAGAATGTTGGTCAAAAGCGCCGAAAGGAAACGGGCCAAGTTAACTTTGGTGCGTCAAGGTTTTGGTAATCGAACAGTGTGAGGCAATTAAGTAAACAGATAAATACTTGCATAGATTTGTTCGCATACAGATCCATCTCTATGTTGAGCGATATGTTAATTGATAAAGCATTGGTATGTCTGGGCTGTGGCCTCAACAGTTTTGAATTGTAGAGGAATGTGGGCCAACGACTGAGCAGCTGCTGCAAGGGAGAGCAAATTAATGGAACCTGGGAACGGGGCTAAGGCTGAGCGGCTGATGGACTGGGCAGGGATATCGTATATTTTTTGGGCAGGGGGACATGGCGAGATTATGCAACTGTAACTGAAGCTCAAGACTTGTCTTTCATTTACAGTAACACAGTTTACACGATGATGGTCGCGATGGAGACGCGCTTCTTTCGCTTTCAAATCGAAATTCGAAAATGTTGGCCGAGGGAAAAACGCCGAAATCATTAACAGTTAACAGTTAGCCCCAAGAGCCGCCAATCAATGCGGCCGCAGCAGCAGCAGCAGCAGCAAAACCAGTTTAGGACGACGACAACGACAACAACAGCAGCGGCAGCAACGCATGCGTCTTTGGAATTGGGTCAGCAAGTACGAGTCAAAGAAATGAAGCGAAAAAGCCAAACGACTACAAGACCCAGACCCAATGCAGGCCCAATACGAGCCCAAAGCGAGCCACAAACAAGAAAGACTCCAAAAAAAAGCAACAACAAAACCTCAAGACAACAACAACAACAACAGCAACAATAAGCAGGTGTATGGCAGGTGAATGAAAGTCGTTGCCGTCGCTTAGGCTTGCCCGCATCCGATTAATACTATATTGGCAATCGACACTACCCTATAGAGCAGAGTATACTAGAGAATTATATTATATTATCTTCTCTGTCGGTTGCTGCTCTTTAAATTTCAATTTCTTTCGCATGTTTACATGTTTAGTTGAGGTAAAAGACCGTTAGTACGCATTCTTTACATTGTTTTCGGCAAATTCACTTTCGGTAGATTCACTTTCTGGCTCGCAATGCTGCCAGAGAAAGTGTCCAGGTACGACCACGAAAATGAAGACACGGTAACAAAGACAAAGATTTACGATATACGCACACATCGTATACATATGACAGATTTACTTTTTTTTAGTTACTCTCTATCTTTATTTATCTCGTGACTTTTATCGGTTATAACTTTACCTATTTCTGAAGAGTTTATTACATATCTCAACTGCGAAACGAGATTAATGTTCTTTTGATAAGTCAAGTCAAGATTACAACATCCTAAAGTCAAATCAAAACTGCCAGACAAATCAGTTTAATCTATAAAGAACATAAGCAATTATAGAAGAGAGAAAAACTTAAGACATTTCAAAGTATATTTATATATAATTGTTTAGGTATCAAGTCAATCCCATTAAGGACGTAGCACAAAGAGAGATACAAAGATGCAAGAGAGTAAAAGTAAAAGTAATTCAGTGCTAACTACGATAATTATCATATATCGAAATGAAGTTCAATATTGTAAACAGGTCTAAGACGACTGCGATACGATATGACACTCGAATTGATTTCACTTTCGCAAAGTGCCGAGAGTCCATCAAGTGGACTCAATATCAAAGAGAAGCGCTGAATAAAGATGCTGTCAGACAGAGCAGAGAGAGAAGCGCTCTACGCTCAACCCTATAAACATATATATCTCTTATCTAGACACACTCGAATCCAATTTTTGTATCAAATTCACACAAAGCCGTTAAACTTGATGTATTTCACGCGTTCGCAATGAAAGTGAAAATTCAAATAGAAGAAGCTGAAATGGTTTCGAAAATAAATAATGAAGGCCAATGAAGCCGATCATGATCGGGCTGAACTTATGCCAAAACAGCAAGTGGGCAATGCATATACAGTTAGCCATATACATTCGTATATTTGTCGCGTCGTGTCTAATACAAAACGATAAGCCGCAAATGAAATGAAGAAGAAAGTCAAGTGAGTTTCTTAAATAGTTTTGTTGTTGTTGTCGTTGTTGCTGCTTTTGTGAACGACGTATTATTAGTTGGGATTTTGTTATTTTTTCAGCTTTTTTTTGGCTAGTATTGTCGCTGAAGTCGCTGCGCCGCCGCCGCTGCGACGTGAGCTTTCTATTTGCGTTTTTTATTGTTTTTATTGTTTACCTATGATTGAGTTAGATGAGCGTATCAGTGTCTCAGGTGTGTGCGCCGTTGATGGAATTTTTATTTGGTTTAACCAAAATTTTAAACTACAAAAATGCATAAATAATTCCAGAACGTCAACTGCATACAAAGTTGGCATTGTTCGCAGTTGCGCTTTTTACTCGCATCGTTTGCTTCAATTTCCTTACACAAATTACTCTTTACATATAGTATATATTTATATATTAGCGAGATTTATTTTTTGTATCTATTTAAAACTGCGGCGGCCCTAATGTGTGTCAAAAGTGTCAATTAAAATGTGAATCTTTATGAGCACTTGGCTTTGTCGCCTCACATTGTTGCCTCTTGACCGCGACCCCTCCTTAACTCACACTCATACACACTGCACTCGAATGTGTGTTTTGGAAAATATATTGCTAATTTATGCCAAGACCTTGAAACAGTTAACAATATTAAGCGTATTAGTTACACGGCCCTAGTTATAAGGCACTGCCTAAATGCAATTAGACTGCGACTGCGACTGCCTGCCTGCAAGGCAGAAGTGCAATGCTAAAGCAATTAAGACAACCTTAAGTTCTCATCCAGGGCCATCATCGGCTACTGAGCTTGCGTGCAATAAAACAATAAGCCGAAAATAGCATAAATTATGCACTAATTGTGCAGTGTTAACATTTTAAATGCCTGCACATTTTCAAGGCTATGCAAACAACAGAGCGTAAAAATTACGACGTAGAAGATACAACAGGATGATGATACGTAGATAATGCATCTGTAAGATAAACTAGTCGTAGGTCCTGCCACAACTAATGTAATTATAGTGCTCTTTTAATTTATTATTAATAATAAAATTAAGACAATAACTAATGCATTACACTGTAGGAAATATTACATTCGTATGCGCGCATTTATAATGCAATTGAAAAGATAATTATTAAGATTTAGATTGAAACTGCCGCTGAGAATTACAGTGCGTATACGCTATATGACTTATATTGACAGTTTCAGATGCATTGTGCAATCCAATGATGGTTCACAATCAGCTGTTAATCTATCGAAAAAACAATGATACTATTTATTGTTATTATCAACAGTTATAAACAGTACATGCACACATACATACATATGCAATAAATTACATAACGTGACGAGTCTGAAATGGGGGGAGAAACAAAAGACAAAACAAACTTCGAAGAGTCTGAAGAAGGAAAAATGTTTCACCTTGCAAATATGTGAAGATCAAAATTGCAAGTCAAAAACAAAAAGAGCAACAAAAATATAATAAATAAATGAATATAACGGCTTCCGCCAACAAAAGCAACACCAGCTGCGCCCACAACAACTACAACAATAACAACAACAAGTACAGCTATAACAACTTTTTTTCGCTTTTCACGCTACTTGCACGAAAGCAATGGCCAACACAGCGAAGCCGCCGCAGTCGCAGTCGCTGCTTCTGCCTCTGCCACAGTCGCCGCCGCAGTTGAAGCCGCAGCCACAAGCAACCAATTTCACTTTCATTTCTTTTGGCTTTGCAGCGAAATTAAAAGCGAACAAGGCAAAGGCAATGGCAGCAAAAACCAAAGTCACGCAGACGCATTAGCGGCAAACACTCCGCGCATGAGCGCAATGCACAATGCACTCTGGTTAAATGCCTGCTCAACAAGTTGACCACACTAACACTTATACACCACACCCCACCACACACGTACATCTCAGCAGTGCTGCCAGAATCTTTGAGCGAAGAATAGCCAAATTATATAAAAAATGCTGAATTGTATAGTATAAGAAAAGCAACATATACTTTTTTTCGCTTTTTAACTTTGAAAAAAGCCACACTTGACGGAAAAAAAGCTAAATTTGCAGCACTGCCCGCCACACACACGCACACCAGACCCCACACACATCCCACCACAGTCACAGGCTTTTACTTACCACCAGGCCCAGTTGATCCCGACCGAAGCTTAATCCGTGATAGCTGCGCGTCAAGCTCTGTTTGCGTGTAGGCTCGTGCATGATGTGTCCTTGCGTAGTCATTGGGAAGTTGTGGCTGCTACTGCTGCTGCTCTGTCGCCTTAAATTGTGGTTGAGCATGACGCGCCAGATGAACTTGTCGCACGCGACACGACCGGAAGTACTCAAGCAAGCCATTTTGTTTTTGATTTATATTGATTATATATTGATAGGGTTCGTTTTTTGTTGTTTTTTCTTTATGCTATTGTTGTTGTTGTGTTTACTTCTTCTTCTGTTACGTTCAATGAACTACTAATTAATTGTAGTAGAATGATGCATGAACGAATTGTGGTGGGTTGTGGTTAATTTATGAACACAGCATTATTATAAGGCTGCAGTTTCAGCATTCAAAATGGGGAAAAAAGACTAACACTAACACAAAAACATGCACACGCGCCAATCGTAGAGGGATATTCCAGGGAACTCTATATATGAAGACTTGTCTCGAAACGGAACGAACGGAGCGAACGGAGTTTGCAGGGCAGGCAGAGCGCGTTGCTTGCGTCCGGCTACAGCGGCTTCAACGAAGTGTTTCGCGTTTTACCGCAAGTCAACGCTGCTACGCCTGCGCGGCTGCGATCGTGGTGAGTTTTGTAGCCTCGTGAGTGTGTTGGGAATACGAAAGTCAGAGACAGCCGAAGTCGAGCCGAGCGCATTGAATTTGAACTTGACGTTGACGTTGGGCAGCGCTGCAAGACTTGTCGCGACGTCGACTATTGCAAATACTGCATATCCGTTTTACAGTTTTGAATGCACTGTACACTCTGTCTTGCCTTGATGATCCTTCTGCCACCTCGCTACCATGTGTTTAATGTTGTCCGTTAGACGCCTGTTGCACGTTTAGTTCAAACATCTTTTTCTCGTCTCCAGTTATGCAGTTCACAATTTATATGATTTTAATTATTGATGTCACTAACTTTCTATAGCTTTTCATTTAATTTATGCTCTTGCACTTAATGCTATTGAAATTTTGTTTTGACGTAATAATGCAAAAACAGCTGTGCAGGCCGCCGACCGAAAAAAACCCAGACCTGTCAACTTATTGCGTTCAATCAGCTGTGCTGCGCCCGGTGCTTTGATTAGTAACGATATTTACAATCGATAGGTGAAAATATTCGAATACGGATTAGATTGGTTCCCGATTAATTAGTTAAAATATATTCAATAAAATATTGATTTAGAAATATAATGTGATGAGTTTTGAGCATTGGACGATGATAATTTATATTTAATTATTCATTGTTAAATATCGATATAATCTCATGTTGTGTTGTGCAGCCCTGGAACATTGCTTTTCGTTATTGAGGCTAAGATTTATATAAATACTTAAAATCACAATGATGGTCCGGCAAACCTTCCTTATATTACTTAGAGGCGTCCTAAAAAACCTCGAAAACGCGATGAGGCTTAATGGAGGAGCTCCTGCGATGGCATTGGCTGTGGACCCACACGGCAGCACTCCAATGCACATCAACTCGAGGTTCACACTGAGAGACTTGATTGGCGATGGATTCTTCTGGGCCGTGCCCAAGCACCGGCGCAGTGTAGAGAAGAGGTTAAATCGGAAATTTGGCTATCCCGAGTATGTTTGGAAACCATTGAAGGAGAAGAGAAACCTGCGCACTTGCACAAAGTGCGGACACAATTATGAGTTGGGCCTACTATGCCGTAAGTTCTTGTATTAATCAATATTTAAATATGTATTTACATTCGTCAAATGTCGTACTGCAGCATTCTGCTATGACAAAGTGCGTCAGGAAACTGAGCTGATGCAGGACAAAATACAAGCAAAGCTTGGTCTGGACCCCATCGAGAAGGAAGTCGTAGTATTGTATGAGGGCGAGAATACCTCACAGACAGTGGAAGATCACGTAAGGAAAGTAATTGTGGAGATAAAAAAGCCGCGTCCCATGTGGTTCACCAAAAACTTGATGCAGAAATCAACCCAGCAATCTTCGGACAACAAAGAAGTGAAGCCATCAGAGTTGGCCTAAGCCAATCTACTATTATATAATCCATAATTATATATCTATCCTTTCAATATATAATCATCATATAATCAACAAAGCCAGCAGCTTTTCAATTGGCAATCTGTTTATTTTGTTTAAATTGCAACGTTCGTGCCTGCTTTAGAAATCCATTGTGGAAATCGTGCGCACTCATTGGCTTCTTGCCTTCGATGCGTATCCGATCAACCTCTAGCACGGTATTCTGTGCACACCCAATCAACAGGGACTTCCTGCCACGATGCAGGTAAAAGTAGCCTGGAGCTATTGACTTTTGTAGCTGATTATCAGGCTTACGGAGCTGTAAAAGCTGCACCTGTTTGCCTTGAAAACTTGTGGTTAGGCTCTTGAATCCGTACAGAGCACGGTAGCGTGTGTAAGCCTCCGTGGCAGTGTGCTCCGTCCACACTATCTCAGTGATGCCCGATGTTATCTTTGGTGCTGGAAATGGCATAGTTGAGTGATTGATCACGTTGGGGAAGTTTCAAATCCATACCGTAGCTAGCCATTTTATCATCTTGAGGCTGCGCTTTAGCGAGCCTGTCTTTCAAATTTTTCACTGTATCCAGAAGAAGGTCAGCTCCCAATTGAGACAAGGCAGAGTGCAGCTCCGGCATATAAGTATCGCTTTCGATTGGGAACTCACGCTGCGCAAGTATCTGGAAAGTACACAACATATTATTAGATTATATCGAGGCAAATGTGACTTTAACTTACTGCGCCAACGTCAAAATGATGCGGTTCTATTCTCATTATTGAAACTCCAGTCTTCTTGTCACCTCTCATGATTGCATAAATTATTGGAGCCGCACCACGCCAACGGGGAAGCAGACTAGCGTGCACGTTGATCATGCCGCTGGGAAAGGCATTTATAATGTGCAATGGTATCAGATGGCCAAAGGAGACCACTACGCCCAGCTCGTAGGACGCACAATGTTCAGCCGTTATGGGCCATCGGTGCAGGCAAAGATCTTTTGATTCAGCATAACTTCTTACGCAGTTTGCCGGGCTTTTGAATGAGGTCACAACGCCAATATCCACCTGATTTTCGTGTAACTTTTGTAAGCTGGGCAGCGAAAAGTTGTCGGTTCCGAAAAATAAAACTTTGGGTGATGGCTTGGTTGCGTTATATCGCTTTTCGGAGCGTATAATTTGAGGTAAAACTTTTCTCCTACATTTTAAGTATTGCTGGAACAACCGCTTGCCTAACAACATTGCGACAGCTGTTGAAGACACCTATCGATATAACGATAACAACTTGTATCGAGCTAACTTTCATTTCTTATTAGACTCTTATCGATGCTGTTGCTCATCGATAGCACATGTAGTTTAAAATGTTATTGCTCATCGATAAGACACATCGATATAAAATATTCGTCATCGCAATTGGATAAAATGAAAACAGCTACAGGAAATTGAAATTCAATTAAACTCTAAAAAATACTCTGAAATACATTATAATTCGGTAATTATAATGGAAGGTGAAGGCATCAAAACCGCCTCAACATCCACAACAAGTTCTAGCTGCACTTCCACGGCCACGTCTACCGACAAAATGAATTACGCACTGCAAGTGGCGTTGCAGACAATGAAAGAACGGTGCATACAGTTGCAGCGGCGTGTATCCAGTATGGAGGAGGAAAATAGGCGTGTACGTGACGGATCTGCATACTTGAATGCCAGTAATCAGGGTCAGTCAGGACAAGCTGACTGCAATAACGATGTACTATCGCTGCGCGCCCAGGTCGATGAGCTGCAACGACAAAAGGAACAACTAGAGGATCAGATAAATATGGTATCGGATGAGAATCGAAGACTGTGGTCGCGACTTTCCAAAATCTCCAAGGACCAAACGCAGTTAACTAAAGACGACGATTTGATGTTCACGTCTCACAACACACGAGCCGGCGCCGCTGCGAACGGCTCTAGCAGCGCGAATCAGAATTTGATTCGTTCCAAAACATTCACCCAACATACTCCAAATCCTCTCTTGCGCCAAAAGATGATCACGGAAACAAGCACTGACACTGAACTTGATGGAAGCAATGGGCTAGGCTACCCATACGGACTGCAAGTGGAGGATCTAGATACCAATATAGATGATGATAAAAATAGCATGGAAGGGTTGCAAGAATTGCGACGCGAGGCCCTGAAGCAACAGCAAGGGCTAAACTCTGTGATAACGCTACTTAAAGCGCGTTCGACGGGTAAGACTAGAATGACTTGCACTCTTAAAACACTTGACTAAAATTCTTTAATCTTATCATTACTACAGCGCTGCAACCCTGTCCGAGCTGTGCACAGAAAGCTGAAAATAAACCAGAAATGGCCGATAAGAGCTTAGAGACTGAAGAACGGCTTGGGAATGAGCAGCTTAAGCGATATCTAAATGAACATACAGCAATCCAAGTACCCGACAGCGCTAAGGAACCCGCCACTGCAGCACCGTCTCTGCCCACCCCTGCTCGTCTCAATATTATTCAGGAGAAGCAGAAGGCCGATGCTTCCGATAAGACGTGCCCCATGTGTGGCAAACTATACTCTAGCCAAGTGTCGTTTAAGGCATTCCAAGAGCATGTAGAGATGCACTTCATAGATGAATCCCTGGACATGGATGCCAGCATGGATCGTCAGTTTGAGTTTATTTCGCATGCCGTTGGGGATTTCTGACCCACTGACACAATGATCTACTTCGCAACGGAACTGTAATCCAATATTGCAAATCTATTATTTGTCAGTGTGTACGTTGTGGGGCAATCTTTGAGTTAAAAAGATGTTAAGCACAGTTGGCAGAATAACTGTGATTATCTTACACAGACCTTGTTTACATATGTTAGTATATAAGACAGCAGATATCACAAAATTTGGTATAATTAATCGTTTTTAAGTAATATACGGATTCGTTTCTTTCCTCGTTAAGAGAGAATGCAAATAAAGTTTAAATATATACGTTAGTATATAAAGTATGTAAACCGTTTTAAAAATATCTTTGACACAGAACCACTTTTTACAGTTTCTCAAGTGGATTCTTAAAATTTTGATAGCTCTTATTTCCATGCGAATTGGGCTTACAGTAACATACATATTATAATCCTAATGACGTCAAGATTAAAATATTTGACCGAAAGCCTTTTGCGTATACTCTTCTGCAAGTGCATACACTGCATTTCATGGGCTCCGATTTTGGGAATCTATATAACAATATATCTTAATTTCATACTCCAAAAACCATTCATTTTTAGATGAAGAACTTTAATTATCATTAGAACAACTCTAGTTCTCATATATGTGCAGCGTTGAAGATGTGAATAAACTAATTTTGCGCTTTCTGCGTTTTGTATTTGCTGCTTTCAAAGATATTTATTTTAATATGTTAATTTAGCGAAATAAAACTAATGAGAGTCAAAAAACATTTGCAAGCTCCAAACAAATTAAAATGATCATTTGAATTGATCAAGCTACGTTTCAATGATCATTAACAACACAAAAAGGGGCTCGACCTAGCTTGATGTAGTTGTTGTTGTGCTTTAGATTGTGAATAATATTATACTCTTGTTTGACATTTTTTGATGGAGAAAAAACCCTTTTTTTTACTTTTGAAAGTTCTTGCTGAACTGATTAAAATTATCAACGATCAAGACCGTTTAGTGTCACATTTCTGGTAGGGATGATGACGCGGAATGAACAAATTATATCTATGTATGTATATAACTAATCGATACACTTGGCGAAATGTTAGAAGTGACCTAAAAAAAAACTCTACATGCCCAGTAAGCAACCATATTTGTATATCATATCATATGTTAAATATGCATTTGAATTTGTGTATGTATGTAAAATATGCTCTATTTGTACATATTTGGTAACTTAAAATTAAGAATTTAATATATTATACATCAGATTTAGGACAATCTTCGATTTTCCTTTTTGCTCATAACCAGTTGCAAGTCGGATTTGTGTACTGTTCTAAATATAACCCGAGTTCTTACAATAGTTTTAATTGTTTTAAAAATCAGTTTTAGTTTAAATTGTTTTATAGATCAAATGATTTGTTACCCAGGGTTTGTGTTTAGCAACTGTGCTCTTGGCTTAGCATATGTGACTGCTGCGATGACTCGTACCACCCATAGGTGTTGGTGGTATAAAAGATTTGGTTCGCTCTTGGAATCACTTTAGTTGTGCTCGAGCGACTGTGGCTGTCGTAGCAAAGACAACGACTACGCTGATCTACATAAACTGGAAAAAGCAAAAATTTGTGAATAACTCGAGAGCCAAGGAATTCAAGATGCAGTCGAATTTATTGCAAAATCTATTTTTGTTGCTTCCACTCACTTACCAGTTAATTGAGAATGGTAATAAAGGACAAAACAATCCAATCCAAGAAGCTCAAAATTAAAGAATCTTGGCGATTTTGAATAATTTTTAACAAAAAAAATGAATTAATGTTTAAGATATTCAACAAGACGCGGTTACAAATTGGAACTATGAAGAGAAAGGTGCCGATTGGATAGGAACATGTGAGTCAGGACAACGACAGTCGCCCATAGAACTTTTGACTGATAGCGTGAGTAGAAAGAACCAATTTCCTAAGCTTATACTACTTGTAAGTTTTAAGAATTCTTTAGATAAGTTTCAGCAAGGCAAGAAACTATTTACATATTACATATACTCAGCGGGAACAAATCAATTCAGCAAACTACAACTTAAAATTTGATTGTCGCATGCAGTCAACCATAAATCATGTGCAGGTCGGTTAGGTGCAATTTAAACACACACACACACAGACACATGTATGATCTATTTCCGTCAACAGCGTTTAAAGCTAATTTCGAAATGCAAGAGGAACTTGGTATCTTTTCAAGAAATTACTTATGATGTCTCCATTTCCAAGCTTTTATTTTTGTCGCAATTTTTTTCTAGTTATTGCGACAAGATTAGGTTGCGTTTGAAACTGCTGCAGATTATTGTACATTAACTTTATGTGTCTACATATAGACCATGGAAATACAAACATACATATGTACATATGTATGTATGGGGGTAATGTTTTGATCTTCAGTCAACAGCTAAAATGATGTAGGCAGACTCGTGCCAATTTTAAATTTAAATCTCGACATCGGATAATTGGATAAAATAAACCCGACTGGCTAACTTTAAGTCTATTGCTGTCGATTAGAGTAGTGTCTCCTTTCTAAAATATTTGTACTCTTGTCTTCTCTCTTCAGTTGCATACCTTTCCATTATCTTTCATAAAACCCATTATCTTTCACAATTACAACGTAAAACTGAAACGACCATTACAATTGCACAACAAAGGATATACAGGTGAGTCCAAGATTCATGATACACAGTGAAGATAACAAGACGCTACTCCTGTAAACTTTCAGTGAACATGGATATACCGGAAACAACCAACGGCAATAGACCCTACATCACCGGTGGAATACTCAAGGGACAATTTGTTGCCGAAGGTGTGCACTTCCATTGGGGGTCACCGCAGTCAAGTGGGGCGGAGCATTTGATCAACGGCAAACACTACAGTGGGGAAATGCATATTGTGCATCGGAATAGGAAATACGATAGCATGAACGAGGCGAAGACATACTCAGATGGCGTCGCAGTGCTGGCCGTTTTTCTGAATATAACCCATGTAAGATAGTATAATTCGATTTGTTTCCAGCCATTCATTATATATTACTTTACAGATACCTGATCGTATATTCCCGGGTCTGAGAAAGCTCTTGGCATTCGCAGTCCCGAAAATAACAAAATATTACGCCAAGACGGAGATACCCGGTTACCTAAGTCTCGGTCAATTGTTGGGTGATTTGAATACCCATGACTTTTATACCTACAAGGGATCCTTAACCACGCCCGAATGCAATGAAGCCGTCACGTGGACGGTGTTCTCACAACCCCTTCCCATACCGTATTCAGACATGTCTAAGCTGTGGAAATTGAAAGATTCCGAAGGGAACTTTATCCGCAACAATTATCGAATTACTCAGCCGTACCACAAAAGGTTTGTTCTCCATCGAAAGTCAACAAAAGGATAGAAATACTGTAACCTACTAGATGATCTAGTTTTGTAATATTGGGATCATTTTAAGATCCCATTAAACTGATTGATTTACTACTTATTTATTAAATGATAATGAGAGTAATGATTCTTTACCTTGAAACCTTTATTGAACTAATCTTTGTGTAATTGTGTGCTCAAAAAGAAAGCCATGTTAACTTTAACTCAATTCCAAAGTAGCCAAGAAAACTAATCAGTTGGAAGCATTAGGCACAGTTTTACGCTCGATAAACAAAACAAAGTTTTCAAGTCAAATAAGACACGCTGTCTTCACTTTACTTGAATCAATATCGAACATTTAGATACCCTGGTATTTCCAATGACCCTTTTCACTTGTTTACCTCAACATACGTGGATTATATTATGAATAAATTTAAATTCCATGAGTTTTATTCTTAAGAAATTACAAATCATCTTAGCCAAATTTCCGCTGATTCAGACACAGGGTATTTCCCAGTTGAAACATCTAAAGTTGCGGTAGATTTACATAAGAAATCAATTGTGCGCGATGTCTGAATTTTACTTCTTACGCATCTCTGTAATCTTAGCGATCTCTCTTTATGCTGCTGTTTTTTCGCATTGATACATTAATACATTATTAATTTGGGGATTACCATATCATTTACCATATAATTTTAAGCGCAGTTGGGCTCTCTTTCTGCTACAATTGATTAAATGATTCCACGTGTGAAGAAGAAAGTGAAAACTGATAAATCATTTGTAACTGATTGGATTGGTAATTGGCAAAGCGGAACGATCAGCTGTCATGCGAATACATCAAATTATTTATACCCATCTCTGAAAATACTCTATAGATTGAGGGAAATACAGGCACACATACAAAGCTTTGCAAAGCTCAATATACATATGTACATATGTATGTAATTTGTTGGTCTACAACTACTATTGGTAGTTCCCCGTAAAGCTCTGCGAGTTATCAGTAGGAGCCCTTAATGTGTTCCACTTCAATCTATTCGTAACGACTTTTAAAGTAATGTTTGAAAGAAGAAAATTAATTAGCCTTTGACAACGGGTAGTATAGTATTTCAAAGACAACTTTCTTGAAGATAATCCTAAAATATAACTCAACTTAAATTAGAAAAATATAATTGTTTTTCTTTTATGGTAAACAAGAGATTTGACAGATCTTCTATTAAATAAATTAATATTAATGATTTTCAAGTTGCAAGGGATTTTCAGATTGAGTATGTAAATTTTAAAGGAAGGATATCGATTTTAAAGATTTATGCAAATGAGTATTTAAATAGTGACTGTGATTGGCAAATTGAGTGTGCTGCCAGATCTCCATGCATTCATTTTTGAGTAGTCACAAATTAAGCTGATTATGAAATGAATTTTGTTTGTTTTTAAATTATGAATATTCTAAATTGTCCCAGGCGCCCTTATGACTTGCGGTCTCGCCCTTGTTATTTACGCATTATGACTATGTTTTTCTGATTTTGAGAGTTTGTGTGACTGGTTGCACAGGTTTACTTCGAAATACTCTTACCAGTCTGGACATTGTTGCACTTTCCTTCAACGTCAGTCAGGAAATCAAGTTTTTTTTCTTACGACAAAGAGAGCCTGTTGAAAGAGTCCAGAGAACCTGAAATAAGAATTCATGCAATCTTCTTCAGTTTAATTAGGAATTCATTTGCATTTATCCAGTGGCTGTGGTTCTATCGGTATTCAATGCCAGTGGAACTTTGCTTCGTAGTCAAGAATTTTTATAGATTTTCTAGTGAAATTTTGTAATCTAAACCAAGAAACTGGGGAACCTTTGGGAGTAAAATAGTTGTACTTGTCTGTCTAGTTCAGGGACCTGGCTTTTTCAATCTCAAGGAGTTGCCCCCACTGGACGACACGCCCTTGTGTGCATCGGATGCGCCCATTTCAGTTATTGATCTGGTTTGGACATGGGTGCTGAACCGCTAGACTGTAAAACGCTATGCAATTACTATGCAAATTTGCGAGTAGTTCTAACAGGAGCTTACACTGGGCTGTGGTTCTTATCGATACGCGCTGTATGTATGAGAGCAGGCTGCAAGTCGGAGGCCGATGCCACTATAAATTGTTTTGCCCGGTCGCACATTAGTTGCAGTTTTGTAGCAAGCGCTATTCAGTGCATATCGCAAGTTCAAAAGTAATACGATATTTTGTACAATGTTTTCTCTTAACCGCTTCGGGCCGGGAATGTCGGCCCAATTCTTATTGCTGGTAGTGCTCAGCCTTGCCTACACACAAGCCTTCATCCGTAAGCGCCACATTAAAATAGGTTTTGATTGAATTTTATTAAGATCATACACTAATTGCGCAGAACTATCGGAGGAGTACCTCAAGGACATAGAGGATGATGAGTCGACAGAGCAGGCAGCTGGAGAATATAATTATGATAACCAGGGCGACGACTGGGTTGGAACATGCGCAACGGGTCTAAGACAATCACCCATCGACCTAATCTACAGTGATGTGAGTGCAAGACCTCTAGAGAACTCTAGATAGGTTGCTACTTCTACTACTACTTTCACTTCCCCTCCACAGGCTATAGTGAAGTCGCTTCCACGTATTCGGTTCTACCACTACGATCAATCGCTGCAGACTCCGCTGGTGCTGGTCAACAATGGACACACAGGTACGGATTCATTTTTATATGAGGCTTCGCTTCGGTTTGCTTCATCAAGTTTCTCACCACAGCCAACATGGTTCTGCCTGCCACACGCAATGGACAGCGCGCATACATCAATGGCGGTGTATTGCCAGGCGACTTTGAAGCGCAGAGTGTGCACTTTCATTGGGGTTCCGCCCAAAGCAAGGGATCCGAGCATGAGGTCAACTCGAAACGCTTCGATCTTGAGATGCACATTGTGCACAAGAACAAGAAGTATGCCAACATCACGGTGGGCGAAGCCAGCGCGTTCGAGGATGGACTCGCCGTGTTGGGTGTCTTCTTCCAGGCTGTACCTCGCTCTAGACCTAATATGCAGCTGTACGGACTTAACAAGATCTTCAATCAGTTGCCGCGTATAACCGCGTACCAATCCAATGCCACGATAACTGGACAACTCTCGGTCGGTCAATTGTTGGGTGACATTGTCACAACAGAATTCTTCGCATATAATGGTATGTTTGACTTTAATAAAATCTATATACTCATAATTTATCGTATTTTATTGCCATAGGTTCGTTGACGACACCCGACTGCGCTGAATCAGTCACCTGGACGGTATTTACGGACGTGCTTCAATTCCCACAGCGACAGATCAATAAGCTGTTCAATCTGCAGGACCCACGACAACGTCCTCTGATAAACAACTATCGCACACTGCAGGATGTAAACGAGCGACCGATTTACTATAGATCCCTCTAAAATCGACTAAAGCAAACGACAAAATGTTAAGAAAAAACTACAAAACTACAAAAAAATAAACCTGACCTACGCATTTCAAATAGAATTTTATTATTTCGGTTGATTTGGAATTTAAAGCAAAGTGAAATTTAAATTATTTCGAAATAAGCGGATCGAATGTCGCTTGTAAATCGTTGTAAATAGTTTCCCAATGCACAATATTCTCAGGCAATACTCGAAGCATTTTAACTATGATCGCCAAGGAAACGACTGGAAAGTGGACGTCAGTGGTGAACGACAGTCACCCATCCAGCTGAAACAGAGCATGGTAAGTTCATTTAAGGTAGTATAAGTATTAGATGCCATTATTATGTCCGCTACTTATAGGCCATAAAGTCATGCGCGCCAAAGCTGAACTTTGTTAATTACAACAAGACCTTAGCTGGTCCACTGAAACTGGTCAACAATGGACACACTGTGGTAATGCGTATCCCTCCCGCCTGTGATGGCACACGGCCCGCAATCTGTGGATGTAAGCTGAACTCACTGTATAAGGCGCAACAATTACACTTTCATTGGGGATCACCGAACGAGATGGGCTCCGAGCATATGATAGATACTTCGCGATACCATGGCGAGCTACATATCGTGCATATGAACTGTGCCTACGACTCCATAACGGAAGCTATCCGCGAGCAAGACGGATTTCTGGTGCTGGCGGTACTGCTACGCATCAATTGCGTAAGTCGAAGCAGCCAAAGCAAAACGGTAGTACAGCTATAGTTTCTTACTTAGGCTCTACAAAGGAGTCAGCGAGCCCTCGACAAAGTTTGCAAAAACATAAATCAGGTCAAGAATCCAAATACGACCGTAACTATCGATATTCCTGTCACATTAAAAGATATCCTGGTGCTGTCGGGCGTAGAAAGGTCAAAGTTTTTCACCTACCAAGGTCAGTTAACGATAAGCACATACTGTCCAATAACACTTTACTCAAATGCACATGTTAATGTAATGTGCATTTGTGTAAGGAGTTATTTGACAGACTTCATATATCAGCTCCTAAGTTGCAAAAGTTTTTCTTTCGTCTCCTAGGATCGCTAACAACACCACCTTGCGCCGAGGTTGTTACATGGTTCGTGTTTCCAAAACCTGTGGATGTACCACAGAAATTCGTAAGCGCGAATAATACCCTAAAAAAGTACCTCTCATATACTATGAATATATTTACAATTTGCAGTTGGAAAGGTTTTGGGTCCTGTGTGACGATCGTGGACAGCCCTTAGTAAATAATTTTCGTGAGCTTCAACATGTGTGCGGCCGTGACGTATATTATCGTGATAATTGTATCAAATAGCTATGGGTATAGGACGTTCGCTGTATTGGTCAACTGATGATGTTAAAGCAATTCACTTCAGTCAATGTTTAATATAGTAAAAGTTAATAAAATTAGTTATTTGCTGGCCTCAAGATCAGGATTTTGACTGAAATTCAAAGAGGGGTAGTGTTTTAATACCTATTAACATACAGTTATTCAAGTAACTCTTTACTCAAATGTACATTAGAGTTGTACCGTTAAGTTCAGACTTAGTTCGTTTAAACTACTCCGCAAAAGACCAAAAGACTTGACCGAACGAACTAAGGATTGAACTATAGTTCATAGAAAAATTAACTAATGAACTAAGTCCCTGAAACGAACCCAAATCAACAACTCTATGAACTACTACATTACTGTGTCTGTCGTACATTTCGTTTAAAATAAATAAAACTTGTGGGACTCTGTATGCATCAATAAAAAACTAGAAGCGACCGCCAAAAGTTTCTCTAAATTCTTAACAGTTATAGCTATATCAATTAAACAAATTTGAACAAAATCGGTGACGTAATCAGCTATTTATATTGCTTTCACGCGTACATGCGTAGATGATGCAATATATACGCGACATACCTGCTCATTCCATTTTAACATTTCGTGTGAACAAGTTCGTTTTAAAATGCTTTTGGATTCGGGGCGTCTAATAATTCGTTGCTGTGCACTTTTTGAGTTCCTTTTCTTACATAAATGTGTTTATCGTTATGACGATGTTACGGGATATAATTTTAATGAAGGCCAATTTGGATGCGTCATAAGGTATAAGGATACCTCGAATCAAGTTGTGATCAGTGAATTTGGTGGAGTGTTTGCATTTAAGAATGCTGAAGAGAAGGATCACTGTTATCAAGAGCTCTCGAGCAGCCTTTACGATTCCTCAAAAATAAATAATCTACTTGAAGTCTGCAAAATGGAATTGCGTTCACTCAGAATAAAGTCAAACGAACACACGGATTTCTCAAATCTTAGTACAGTTGAACGGTACACGGAAAACATAACAGAACTCACTTGGGAAATGGATAATAAATACACCGAGAACAAATTAGCTGATATATTTAAACATATTAAAGTGCTGAATATTGGTGTCGACGGGTCAACCTACTTTAGACAATTCCGTTTTGATTTGTTAAATTCAACATTTTTCGGTGACATGGAGCAACTGCAACAATTAAAGATATATTCTAACAATCGCTGGGCTGAGGTTGAACTACCAATAGAATTCTTTCAAGGATTGACAAATTTATCTGAACTCATTTTTGAAAGCTGCGAAATCAGAAACCTCTCTGCAGCGCATTTTCAAGACCTGACAAACTTGAGAGTTTTAAGTCTCAATTCCGCAACGTTCAATAATTTTAATTTCCTAAGGTATGTTGTACTTGTGTGTGTTTTAATTGTATTTGGCTAATTTATTTTTCTTCATTTCAGATCTGAAACTTTGGCAAAACATGTTAGCGTTGTCGACCTAATTTCTACCCGTAGCGTTGTCGAAAAAAATTATCACATTGAACATTTCGATTTCAATGACTATAACAACTATACCCTCTTTCAGAATTATACAAATCTACATAGATTAACTGTTTCGGGAAATATCCTATCGTTTAACGATCAATATAGAAAGATTTTCCGCACGTTATGTAATGATACGGATTGTGAATTGTATTTTGATCAATATGGCACCGCATGTCCCCATGGCTGTAAATGCAATAGTAAACACTCTAAAATAGGTTTAATTATTGAATGCAACAATCCCAAGGCAGTGATGGAACTAAAAGAACTTCCCAAACCCTATAGCGGAACAGCATCTCTCTTGTTGACTTCGTTAAACCTTACCACGTTGCCGAACACAACTATAGGTGGATATTCTAGTGTAGAGACACTTAATGTGGCGGACAATCAACTTGACGATATCAATATTTCTCAGCTGCCAGAGAGCTTAACTTATTTAGACATAAGAAATAACAACTTGAAGGATTTAAGACCAGAAGTTCTCGACTTTCTGCATAGCCGAAATGGTATATATCGGGAAATGGATATATCGGGAAACCCTTGGACCTGCGATTGCTATGGAGATTTTCTAACATTTTTGGACAGTAATCCAAATATGATCCATGATATAAATTCTGTTCAATGCGATGGCGTGACACTCAGACAAAAACAAGACACATGTAGAATGCGTATAAATTACATGATTATCGGTGTGGCAATTCTTCTTATTGCAGTCGGCGCAATCGTCTACTGGTACAGGATCTATGAGATACCGCAGAGAAGAGTGAGCGAACGGAAGAGGAACACGAGACCGAAAGAAGATTTGTTGGAAGTCGAAAGATGAGAAATATCTATGTAACATTTCTTATAACAATAAAACAAGAAACACTTCACTTGGTTGATTGTCAGAAGCTGTAGAAACTATATCCAATTATTTTTTTGAGAACCTACATAGATTTCTGAAGTTAAATGTTATAACTGATTGTTCCTATGACCACTTTAGTTTGTTTGATTTAAATAAAATGGAAAAAGTATATACGATATATAAAGTGCAGCAATAAGAAGCACTTGTGTCAAGTTTCATGAGAATAGTTGCAACATAAAGACTTGGCTGGTTCTAATCCCCTCTCGATTTAGAATTTTTCTACTTTATAGTGTCTTATAGAATTTTATACATAAACTGTTTTTCAAAGTGCGTATTCGTATTTAATTCAAACAAGGAATTTAACATCTGGCTAATGTGAATCACACATACACACACAAACATGTAATACCAACAGCTGTTCAGCTCTTATATAGTGTGTACGTATGTGTGTGTGTGTACACCGGCACATGTGCAGTGCATCCGAATGCTTTCGCAATAGAAATCAATTGCTCAGTGCATTTGCATTGCACATTAAAGTGCAATGTGATTTATTTTGCAAATTCAAAACGGTGTTGCAGCTACAATGGAAATCGAAGATAAGCAGGCACTCAACAAGGTGCCCATAGTGTACTCGAAGAATTATTCGGTGCGTTTCGCGGGTCTCGAGAAGCTTCATCCATTCGATGCGGCCAAGGGAAAACATATACAACAGGTGAAAACCAATATCCAAAATGGCTTACCTGCCTTGATTGCTGATGCCTTCACTCTTGCAGCTGCTATGCGCCGAACTGTCTCTGGAATGTGGCGATTTCTATGACCCCACTGAGATTACCAAGGAGCAGTTGCTGCGCGTGCACACTCCCAAATACCTGAAGTCCCTCAAATGGAGTGTCAACGTCGCTTGCATTGCTGAAATTCCGGCCTTGATCTTTATGCCAAATTTCACAGTACAAAGCGGATATCTTCGTCCGATGCGCTACCAGGCGGCCGGATCAATATTGGCGGGTAAGCTAGCGCTGGAATATGGTTGGGCAATCAACTTGGGTGGCGGCTTCCATCACTGTTGCTCGTACAAGGGCGGTGGCTTCTGTCCCTATGCAGATATAACGCTGCTCCTGGTGCGCTTGTTCGAACTGGAACCATCTCGGGTGCGACGAGCAATGATTGTCGATCTGGATGCACATCAGGGTAACGGGCATGAGCGCGACTTCAAGAATGTCGAGACTGTGTACATACTGGATATGTACAATGCCTTGATTTATCCTAGGGATCAGGAGGCAAAGCAGAGCATACGCTGTGGTGTGGAGCTAAGGCCTATGACTGAGGATCGATACTATCTGAGGCAGCTCAATCGATGCCTTATGCAGGCGCTAGCTGAATTTAAGCCCGATGTGGTAATCTATAATGCTGGCACCGACGTCCTCAGGGGTGATCCATTGGGAAGTTTGGCCCTCAGCGAAGATGGGGTCATCGAGCGGGATCGTTTGGTATTCAGCACATTTCGTGCACTTAACATACCTGTTGTGATGCTGCTTAGCGGTGGATATATGAAGTCTTCAAAGCGAGTTATTGCCGATTCCATTGTGAATCTTCGGCGTCAGGGATGGCTTAAAATGTAAGGTAAATCAATGACTGTGATGGGCGAAATTCTGGACATTTATATAACGAATACTTTTAGAGAAATCATTACAGATATTTCAACTTACACATAGCATATACATATATATATTGGCCTTAAATCCTGACAGAGGTTATCAGTTAAGTTTAATGTTAAATCCCTAATATATCTATGTACATTTAGAATTGAAAGGAAACCTCTTCTCGTTGCCACAATACAAAAAATGAAATTCATCAATTTTCGGTTAATAGCTAATTATGTTACAGTTTAACGCTAATTGCTAATTTTATGTGTCTAAATACAAAAATGTATATAAATAGTGATTATTCACTTAATTATAAACAATTGAGAATATCATTTAAGTGTCTTTTTGTAAGAGGTCGCATCCACATAATGTTTATGCTGTTCTCTTCAGTTTTTCCTTTTAACAGGCCGCTGGCGGTGGATATCTATAATTGCAAGTTGAAAACATATTAATATTAATCAGTTACATCAGAAATCTGAATAGAGAACTAAATACTTTAAGTAGGATTTTGCATGCACAGCAGAGAGCAGGACCAGTATAAAAACATCAATTAAATAATCTAAAAATAAAAGATACGTTAAATTTGAAATGAACTTGGGAATATGAACGAACTGAAAATCATGATAATTCGAGCATAATAATATCAAGGGCATGTTACCAAACGAACTATATCATATTGTGTTGAAAACTTACGCGGCATTGCTGGCAGGCACATCCTCGAACAGTACCTCCCAGCGTGAGCTAATAATATATATTATACAAAATGATATAATAAAGAACACAATGCCAGTGCTTAGAATAGAAATTTCATGCACATTAGACGGACGTAAGAAGATGCGTGCACTGAACTGTGTCCATGTTGATTCAGTCCATGTTGAGTATTGCCCGGAGGTCCAATTGTAATCTTTACCGGAAAATTTAGCAAATGAAAATATTATAGAATCATATGAGCCTTTCCAAATTCACCTTTAATGAGGAAAGCAGGACTTAGGGCGCTTGTGTAGTTCTGTGTGGTGAGCCGACACTCCCCACTGCCGTTATAGCCGTTGAAATAAATAAGTGGCAAGGAGCTGCAGTTTTCCTTAGTTACATTTGGCTGCGGTTGCGAAAGCAGATAACCGAATAGCCGATACGTCCAACCTGAAGATTCTTGCGAACCACCGTATACACTTATGTAGCTGTAAAAACAAAAGTATACATTTAAATAGAGCAAATTTGTGATATAATTTAATGCTCACCGCATCGGTGGCAACGGGATGCCACGTGGACTGCCTACAGGCGAAGAAGCTCTCAAAAGTGGGCAGTCGGAGGACTGAAGGAAACAGTAGAAGAACTCATCTGCCCATAACGGATTGGCTACCTTGTTCTGCTGATATTGTACCCCAGTTAAAGTCTCATAAAGCGCCATAGCCACAATAGATGACACATTGCGCACTTTCATCTGCAAGGAATCCAGCTTGAAGTTCTTCGTATCGCTTACATCAGCCAGAACGGTATAATCCTGACTTGTATTCGCATACACGAAAGCCACGTTCTCGAGATCATCATAAATGGAATGATAGAATTTGTTGCCAGGCACTGCATTCAATATAAACGCTTGGAATTTCGAATCATGACTCAGAAAAGATTGTGCCGACGTTGGTGGCAGATGATAACCAACGTTTGAATCAATGTTCACATGGAAATCATAGCGTGGCGATTGAGCATAGCTATTCAGTCTCTGCAGCAATTCTAGCGCCAACTTTGTTGAGGTTAGTGTGTGAAGCTTGATGTTCGCAATATCGTCCAGTGTGCCAATATCCAGCATGAATTCTATGTTCTCCAGTGAAATTGGCGTGCTGAGTGTTCCGCTCGTTGGAAAGTCTAAATTCTTCATGTCATAGACAAATCGCTGGGAACCAATGTAGTCATAAGATTCTCCATTGAACGCCACAAACAAAATGTTGCGCTGTTGATCGGGCAGTTTGTTTTGTGGAGGCAGAATCTGATGCAACATATGGGCAACCTGTATCATTGTTGCCAAGCCCATTAGAGAATCTAGTGCACCCAATCCTAAAAGACAACTAAAATGTTTATAGGTATTCAGCAATAGAAGTTCTCAAACACTTACCAACTCCGTCGAACATGCTTGTTGTATCTAATCGACAGGAGACGATTATAAACTTTTCGTTGGGATTAGCAGTACGTTTTGCATCTGCATCCAGATTTTCAGTGGAATTACGCGGATACACTGTAGCATAAACATTTCGACCCTCCAAGGGATCACAGAACTTGCTGCCACTAAGGTTGTTTACGAACTGAGTGCGACGCATGCAGACTTCTGTGTTGACAGCCGCTGACATAAAAGCCTTAACTTCTACAGCGCACAAGCTACGCAGGGCATGCGATTCGTAGTCGTGATTATTGAACTTTTCGGCACAGTTCACCAGTTTTTCAACTTCATCTGGGTCGGCTATATAGTAGATGGGGAAGGGAAAGTCTTCGTGCAGCAGACCTGTGCCCCAACGATTCCAGGTATTTGCCACATTACTTGCATCACAAGTCGCCGTCTTTGTGTCGTTCTCTCGCTTTAGTCCGCTGTATTGATTTGGACAGTTGAGTTCGTGTGAGAATTGCTTCATCTTCTCGGGCTGGTTTATTAGCAGCACAACTGAGATCACTTTCGGACCAGCTTCCTTCAGGCGCAACAGATTGTCCCGAGTGAATAAGTGCGGTGGTATAAGTGGAGCATACGGCGGCGAAGGGGGGCTGGTGAGCAAAAACTCCAAGTCTGCTTCGACAAGTATTCTGTGTAAAGCGCCCACAGATCCCGAAAAGCTTGCTGCACAGAAAAACCAAAAATGGAGGGATGACTTGAGACATTCCCCAACGCACATTCGCAAGCTCTACTCACATGAGCATCCAGTCTGATGTGTTCCATTCAAGCGTCGATAGCAACTTGCGCCTAAAATGGGTTGGTACATTTTATCGCGCGTACGTTCGCCTAGGACTGCAAAAGACAATGTAAAGCAAATTGGGTGAGTCAACAAAGCAAATTTCTATCTGTGTTGGCGTATTGCAAAAACGAACTTTTGTTTTCGCCCGGTGACAATATTATTTTTCGCTTACCAATTACAATATGCAGAAAAAATAGCAGCCATAATGAAGCCGCTCTCCTGCTCTGTTCTGCCATTGAACGGTATCTTTTTTGTATTTTCCTTGTCTTTATTACTGTGTCAGACCTGAGATGTAAACCGTATGCAAAAAACAAACGAACTATTTATGTGCAGGCATCTTGCTTATTGGTGATTGTCACGAACCTGCGACTTGTTTCTATGATACGAGTCACAGTTACAACGAATAACAATGGCATTCCCGAACTTAATTCGTTTCAATATCGAGTATATCGATAGTATTCTGTGAAGTATTTTAACATTCCATTACATTGTGCATGTACATATATATAATATATTTGCTCACTATTTAATTGCATATTTGAAAGAGAAAATATAATATATATATTATTCCCATATTTATTTAAACAAAATTATTGGAAACATGGACAATTATGGAAACAAATGTAATGCAATAGTAAAAATTTCTTTTATTTCTATCTCAATTATTTTTACTTAAATATAGCTATGGCTAATGAAAAAGCAAAACTTTGCTATGTCTAAAACAGCGTATCTTCAGCACGTATATACTCTCCAATATCAGATTGATGGAAGCAAACGGTAGTCAATGGATCCGCAGTTTTGCATTCAGTGGTAGATCGTGCGAGGACGCCAAAGCCAAGGGCTAAATCATTCATGGAGAACACAACAACTCCTTGATATTGTCCAGCGTTCTCAGTAATACGGCCCAAGCCAGACTTTGGTATGTGGTTGCCATACAGATACTGTTGCTCAAAGGAAGGTTTCACCCACACTTTGTACTGTGCATATGGTGCCAAGTAATAAAGGGCCGTAATGTGAAACTTCAGCTTGTTGGTCTTTGAGAATTTTCCGAAACATGTTCCCACGCAAACAAGTTGTTTGTAACCGAAACACTCGCTTAATTTAAGTATCCGTTCCGAAACATAATAAACACGATCTCGGTGCTCGCGGAAACAGTATGTTCCATCAGGTCGGTCAATTAGTTGCTGTACATTTGAGCCAATGCTAAAAGTGAATGAACTTGTTAAGAAATGAATTTATTTAACACTTGCATACTTACTATTTAGCTAATTTCTCGAAAAGAATCTTTGTACGTTCGTCGGTTAATCGTTTCATTTTACATTAACGTACAGAATTCAGGCGGAATACGAAACAATGTGTTTTTAGATTATAGCACCAAAAAATACCACAAAGCCACATGCTTCGATAACAAACATTTTAAATGCCGGTATCGATTAATTTATTATTACATTATTGTCGATATATACGATTAGCGCATTTTGCGTTAACATAATGTTAATAACATAACTGATTTCGACTAATTACCAATAACTTGGGATATACAAATTCACTGGTTTGTTGGTTATCCTTTAATTTAAAGGTATTCAATAATTTATAAATACTAAAAATTGTACATACATAAAATATTACTAATACATAATACAGGATCACGTCTTCACTACGCTTTTTGGCTGATAGTTTCGCTCCTTTAGAAGATGATCCAGCTGTTGCTCCTCGTAGTATACAACGAATTGGGCGGCCGAAATTTGTTCAAACAAATCACAAATGCTAGGTTTTAAATTGTAAAACAAGAGCAGCTGCCCACGTTGATTGAAGTCATTGATAAGGGAATCTATGACGGTGGCAGTGGTGAAATCGGCACCATACACATGTGTGGCATCTATTACGACAGGCATGTTCATCCGCTCGGAATGTTTGTTAACCACCTTGCGTACGTATTCAACGGACGGGAAGATCAGACTGCGATCCGGTGTAATAATTATATACTGAATGCCTGTTTTTGTTAGCAGGACTTCCATACTGAGTTTGGGACGTGCAGCATTATACAGAATGAAGATAACGTTAATTCCAATGCCAATCAGAATTCCGCGTTCCAATGGTAGAACCAGGCAAGACACAAAGGTGCAAAGGCCCGGAACAAGATCGCTTTCTAAAATGGAAATCGTCAAATGATGTGAGCACGTTTTTAAGAGATAACTTACTCTTAGCACGCCACATGGGCTTGATGACTTTGGTTTCCACCATAAACACTACCGCAGTAATTATTATTGCAGCCAGCGTGGACTTGGGTATAAAAAACAGATAGGGTGTCAGGAAAAGTAGAGCTATCATAACCAGTGCACCAGTATAGATATTGCCAAGTGGGGTGCGCACTCCGCTGGCGTTATTGACAGCTCCACGACTCAGAGCTCCAGTACAAGGAAAGCCTTGCACAAAGGAATTCAATATATTTGCTGTCCCGATAGCGATGAGTTCTTGTGAGGCATCTATGGGCTTGCCACAGGCTGTTTTACGAAAAAATAAAAATTTGATCAAGAATCTTTAGCAAATCAAAACTCTATTTTAGAACTTACCGAAAACCTTGGCTATTGCAATACTCTCCATGAGGGAAATCAAAGGTATCACAATTAGTTCCGTTCCCATGCTATGCACAATACTAAAGAAGCTCTCTGGCAATCCGTCAGCAGTCTCGTTCGCACTTAGCGATGTGGGTGGCAACTGTATGCTGGGCAGACCAGAGGGAATCGTGCCCACAATGCGGAAGGGTGTGCCGTGTTCATCGCTGTGGAGCAGATATCCCATAAAGCAGCAGACAATGACCAAGACTGCGTTGCGTGCTGTACAGAAAATCCAAATAGTTTTGTTGACAACGCACTTCCAACGCAATTTCAAGTCCTCCGTATCTGTCCACAGGCGATAACCAGTCAATGCTCGCATTGTCAATAGTAGCATTATGCAAGTGATGCCGAGAACAGTATCGCTAGCACGGGCTTTATTAACCTTCATAAATAACTGTCTCCAGATCTCCACAAAGGTGTTGCCATTGGCAGTTATGCCGAGAACGCTTTGAATTTGTGAGCTGAGAATGATCAGTGAGACGGCAGATGTAAAGCCCGACGCAACCGGTCCAGACACAAAGTCAATGAGGAAACCAAGTCTAAAGATACCCATTAGTAACTCCACAACGCCACATAAAAGGCAGAGCAATACCGACTTCTGCACAGAGCCTGCTGCTACTTGATAGGTTAGCAGTGCAATTATAGCTGATGGTCCCATAGGTACGTCCTTGCAACTGCCCAGGAATATGTAGACAAAGCAACCCAGAAAGGATGCATAGAGTCCATACTAAAAACACAAAGAAATTAGATGCAATACTAATGGGTATAGAACATACAAATACGCTTACCTCTGCAGGAAGTCCGGCAATGGCGGCGTATGCTATCGCTTGGGGAATTACTGTTAGTCCAACGCTTATACCTGCTACTAGGTCGCTGATTCCATCCTCAGAGCTGTAGCCCGGCAGCCAGCGGAGAATTGGTAACCTTTTGTGAAGTGTTTTTCTATTCAGTAGTCTCCGTTGGATACTTTGTAGAGTGTCCCAAAAGGTTTCGCTAATGCTATAGGACTTCTCGGGATCCACTTTTTTGCCTTCATCTGTCACTATAGGATAAAGCGAATAATTTTATTAACGAAAAGATAAACGAAAAAAGCCCCATTAAAATAACTAACGATTCGTCCCAGTAACGTTATCATTAGTTAACATACTTGGTATATAAGTACATATTAGCATCAATAAAAATAATATATTATATATACTATTGAATATTATTGAGTAAATGTTAGAAAATTTCTCAAAAATATCACGTTTGTGGGTAACACGAGCTATAGTTATTTGCCAATACTTTAACTTAAGTTGTTTTGTAATCGACCGATGACATCTATAATATTAACCGCAAAAATCCCAAAAACCATAGACAATATGAAATAGTTTTAGAAAACTTACATATGAACTCCTTGGATCCTTTAGAACCGCTCTCTAATGTGCAGTGGTTGTAATCCTCTTCCGACAGGTTAAAAGTAATACTGATTGAAGAGCACTTATGTGAATCATTGATATACACATGATCCCACGCTGGATTTGATTTAATTGTCATTTTGGAAGGGCCTTAACGCTGAAATACATTTCAATAATAATATATTATAGTATTTTCAACAGAATGTATACCCTAAATGTTTACCTTTCACATAACAACATAGCAACAAAACGTATAAGTATCTATGAAATAGTACGAAACTTATATTACACATGTATCTTTCTATAGCCTTCGCTTCTTAAGTTGAAACTCTTTCATACTCAGAGCAAGACTTGATGATACTCTACACTCAGGTGTAAAGTTATTTAATTTCGTGCGTATTCTAAGAATTGTGTAAATATTTAATTCATAAAACAAATAAACAAGTTTGTAAATTTATCTGCCTAACTTCTGGTTGGTTCTACCTATTAAATATATTTGCACAAAGTTAGTTCTACAGTCGGAGGATAGTATAATTGAACACACGTTTTTGGTAATTGGTATTAGGTAACCAGATTTGTTTTGGCTATAAACTTACTGATTGTATTATATGCATCTTTGAATTTTCTACATATGGAGTGCAAATGCAATTTAATATTTATAATGGCATTGTTACGCTAATATATGAAGTATTTCTTCGATTGTTGATTGTATCATGTTTCTCTGATGTATAGTACATTCTAAAGTATGGCAGAGCTCTTCAGAACTTTGAGCACGACTCGTCGAGAATACTCAAATGAAGATCTTTTAATGGTTTGTCTAGAGCATATAATGTAATCGTTAAAAGAGGCTCTAGGTAATATTTCTTGCTTATAAATACCCTAGTAGATCCAAACCAATAAGCAACAGTAAATTGTTTATTTTTAAATGATCTCATTGCTGAAGAATTTAAAGCCCCGTAACATGCATTGTTTAGAGTCAACATATACTTCGTACATTAGTACCTACAAGGTACGGTACAGCGTGTTACAGGTGAATAAGCCTCAATTCAAACTGTTATATTGCTTTTTGCACCGGAAGCGCATTTGACGATATGCAAATTCACTAGTTTTTATTATTTTTTTTAGAATAACATTATCAGTTAACTTTGAATAACTGCTCACTAAAACATTGTTTTAAACCGTTATAGTTAATATTTTCCATGTTCCGATTCACTTCACGAAATTTGTAAAAGCACAAAACTTTGAATATATATATATTAAGTTATCCTATAAATATGTACTTTTTATTATATTTTATTTGTTTAAAGGAAAATTATATTAAAATAGTTTCACAGTTCCCTGAAGCAAACGCACCTCTCGGAATGATATTATTGTATATTGTCTTCGTACGCGAGCTGCATTTGTTTGTTTGAAACACAACAAGCTTTTGTGCAGAGCTTTTATTGTGTGTCGCGAACTGAAAAAGCTCTCTATTGCAGAGAAATTCGTTGTGTTCCGCTCTCTCACTCTCACCAATTCCAAAGATACAAGAGCGAGGCCGCATGAAATAATGTTTGAAAGTTGTTGACATTAGAAGCTACAGTTTACTGCTGTAGCAGCTTATATGCATTAATAAATTATCAACAGGCTTGTAATAGACTTTAACATTAATTATTGCAACCTTAGGTAAGTTGTTAACAAACTCCCCGTGAAACAACTTGATTTAAGAACCGTTAAAATTACATGCAAGCAAAAGCTTAACAAATGGGCAGTTGATTCTTTTTGGCTTTTGCGCTCACCTAATTAAATGCCCGGCTAGCTCAGTCGGTAGAGCATGAGACTCTTAATCTCAGGGTCGTGGGTTCGAGCCCCACGTTGGGCGACTTTACTTTTTTTTTACCTTCTATAATATATGTATATGTATATAATTTCCAAGACGTAACGCAAAATTATGCTACACAATTTATTTCACAATTTTACAGACATAACGGAAACTTGTTATGTCCCTTTACCTATTAGAGGTATTACCGGTATTATTAATACAACAGTGCTTGTTTTTTTAAAACGTTTATTTAACAAAGTCTAACGGCTACGGAAAAAACGATATTAATGGTAAAAATTCTTAACTGCAAACGTACAAAACTGTTTGTGGTAATGCAACACGCTCTTATTTCTTAAATTTGATTCTTGCAAATAATTTAAAGTTGGAGATCTCATATGCAAACAAATTGTAAACTATTTGGATAGTAAATTGAAGATAAGATTAAAGATTAAGTTATTATATTATTTAGTTAAGTTGATCTATGAATAAAACATATTATTACGAGTATAAAATGAAGTGCATTGAAAGTTTCTATATAGTTTTTATTGAAATTGATTGCATGCCAGGCAACAGTTGTTCACTAACACATCAAGTACAGACTAGTGTAAGGAATGTATATATATATAAATATATCATATATTTATATATTGTATTTTGTATAACGCGACTTGTGTGAGAAGCGAATAAATTGACGGTGGTACTTATAAAACTTATAGTATATATAACGACATTTAGGCGACATGACGACTACAACATGCAATTGCCGATTAATGTTGAGGTTCTTGGGGAGCATTATCGGGGCATAAGAAGTACATTAACAATGTTTTATTTTGTTTTTCAATTATTGAGGCACATTCGATGGATCACTAAAGGAGATAAAAATGAATTTAAACCATTCTTCTGCTTCTTCAACTTTTCTTTTGACTTCCGCTTGTGAAGACTTCTAGAAGACCTGTTTCATGCTCAGAACGAAAGGCGTCAGCATAGAACAAAAGGATAGAACAATGTTGACCAGAGTTTCCTGATTTGCTGAAAATTCGAAAACGATATCAGTTTTGACGATTCCTAAAATTGATTCTTTTGAAACCTACCTGCACTGCAAATGTCATGCAATATGTCCTCCACATACCCATTGTCGTTGTCGCAGAGACACAACTTGGTTTTACTCGACATGAATTTTGATACGCCAATAGTACGATTGTTGTCGAACTGACAGACCATTCCATCTTCGCAGTCGTTGTTGCTGTTGCACTTATGGCGCAGTCCTGTAAGAAGCAGTGTATAGGGAGAATCATTAAGAGACCCGAAATAGTCCACAATACTTAAGATACCAACTAGATGTAATATATTTATAATATAATAATGTATATTTTTGTGCGTCGTGCAAGTGCAATATGGTGCATGTCGCAAATTGGCACTGCGGCATTTTAACGGTAGCTCCTTTTAGTCACGACATAATCTCATAAATTTGGCGTTACGTTACAATAAATTAGGTCCTTTCTCAAAATCGTATATGTTGCGGCTATTATTAGCGTAACAGGCAACGAAAATAGGCATGGAACTCTCTGAGGTAGGGTTATATTTATGATGAATTTAAGTGAAAGAATTTTGGTCTCTGAAGCATCTAATTTTTTTTTTAATTGAATAAATAAATAAATTTACATGTATTTTGTTGCCGAGCTTTCGTACCTGTAGTGTCTTAAGTTCTTCTAATGTTTATATTTACTTCTATTTATATTTATCTTATTTATCTCTATATTTACTTATTTATATACAGTGGACCCTATAGGATACAAACTAAATTTACTCCCTACCATTTCAAAGAATATAAATACATATATACAAGCCCTGCACAAACCTTGGAGGTGTCATAAAAGTGATGAGCATGATACGCAGTGGGCACTCATAATTATTCACACTCACTCACACACCATTGCAGAGGATGCTTTGTTTAATTCTCATTTACAGCCGCTGGTACTTGAGTCAGGCTGCTGACAAACAAAGGCACCAGCTTCCAAGAACCCATGCAGAGCTCCTGAATCATTAATGTCATCTGCACGAACATATATGCCAAGCAATTAGCTACATATCTTACTAACTAAGGCTCGCTAACTAATTCTGAGATGCGCCTGCCTGCCCTATCCCTCTCTCCCCCTTCACTCACCTTTGAGCACATCTGGGCAGAGTCCATTCATGGGTGGAGAATCATCGCCGCACAGGCAGCGGGTCTTGTAGTCATTGGGATCCTTAACACAGCTGGTACGGTCTATGGCAGAGCAATCATCGTGGGTGCTGCAGTCGCGGCCTTTAACTGCAAAACAAATAAAATACAATACATAGTATATATAAAGGGTATAGAACATTATTTTCAAATGTATTTCATTGTAGTTGCAGAGTTTAAGGTATATCTATCGATACACCCCAAATAAATGTAGACTAGGTACCGCCCACACTGACAAGGCGCGTGATTCGGATAATTTACTTTTATCGCCTTAGTATTTGCTGTTCTGCTTTGACGTTAGCCTTGTTGTCATTCCATTTGACTGACTTGTTTGATCAATTCTTATTTATGCTAGCTAAATCGGGGAAAACAGTTTAGCTTCTTGTGTACCTAGACCTAGGGACATAAAGCACGGCATGTCATTATGTGATTCGATTCGATTTGGTGGGCGGACGGCTTTAGACACAATTTGACTTAGGCTATTAGTGCCATATGATTTGCATTTAACGATTCCCTCAGTCTATCATTTGTTTTATTAATCGTACACTACCTACTACTTAACCACATAGGGCACTACATGGGAGGAACTTAATTCAGAATGGAGAATTTAGGTGGAGGGTTTGTTAATAGTCGATTTGCTCTATTTACAAATGGTTTTGTACTGACCATAATACATATGATAAATAAATAGGATAGTATGCTAAATATATAGTATAGTAAATTCCAACTCTGGATGCTACTCCTTGTCATAACTTTAAGCTGAGGAATTTATCTTAAAGTTTGTGCTGATATTTTAAATATATTGATTTTTAATTTAACACCTTAACATTGTTTTGTAGTGATATATAAGAAATATAATACTTGGCACGGCGCTTTTCGAATCCCCCAACCATTTTTGGCTTTAAAATTGCCTTGTAGGAAATCGCAGTTGCTTGTGCCAAGAATTTGTTTACTCGTACTTTAGTTGTACCTTTTACGAATTGTACTCACTTATGGGACCCTGTGTGGGTGGTGGTTGATTATTGGTCTTGCCGAATGTGGTCAATGCCGTGGAGCTGACCCCGAATAGTATGATGAAGACGCCGAAGAGCATGGTAAGGCTGCCGCATTGTGTGAAGCGCTTCAAGGGCTGCATTTCTTTAATTTACCTTAGCGTGCACAGTTAGAATTAAGGCGCCAAAAATCGAGCGAGCGTTATATAAACCTCTTAAATGATTTCTCTTTCGCGCACTCAATAATTTTGAATATTCAAACAGTTTCAAGTCTCTGTTTTTTTTGTTGTTCTAGTTTCTTATTTTTTTACTTTGCACAGCAACTTTCCAAAATTTATTCTGACCCCGAGCAGGTCGACAAATCTGCATATATCTGCGCGCACTAATCCAAGTTTTCGACAGTTAGCAAATAATTCAGACTTTCGGATCTATACAGCTTAAATGTTGTAGACTTATGCCTCGATACTTTCTAGCTGGGACAAGGTGCCACCCAAAAACGAGAACCAGTCGCTTGCGCGTTTGAAATCCAAGTGATGAATATCCTAGCTAGCACGTAGCTTAAATTTTGTACAATCATCGCGCTCCGACGACGGGCTCAACGATTGCTTGCTGCTTGCTACCCGCTCACGCCAGCTCATTTACATGCCTACCCTACCCTGCCGACCCCCAGCACACTCAAGGAGCTCAAGCAACGCTTAACGCGCCAGCGAAGTCTATATACACTTACTCTCCAAGCCGTGTCATGGCCTCTTTCGCGTGCAGCTGCAGTCTGAAATCGTATATGCTCGTGTCTCGCGGGTAGGGTATCCGAGAAGGCATCCATTGTATAGGTATGCATGCTCTAACGCACTTGGAGTGACTTCGTGTTAGTTTCGTTAACGAAGATGGATTTTTTTGTAGTTTTACCTTCGTGCTGCTGTTGCTGTTGTTGGGTTTAGGTCGAGTCGGCCTCGTCTCCGTGTGTATTATAATAATGGCGAAGTCATTAGAGCCCACTGCATAGCCTAGTTTTGTAGCAAACGTACTAACTAATACGTCCACACACACACACACAACAACAACAACAATAAAGTGTGGCATTAGCACGCACAACGTCAACGGCATCAACAAAACTCTTTCTCTCTTTTCAGTCAAAAACAAAGGCAAATACTGTTTTGACCATTATTCTTTGTGTTCGGTTCGGTTGGGTTTCTTCTTCTAATTACGTTTCGCCTGCATTGCCATCAGCACCAGCAGAAGGCGCGCTTGTTGCTTGCCAAAAGGTTGCATGACACGCCCACAATGTCCAAATTGCCAATTTTACAAATCACAATTTGCATATCGATCAACTAGATTTTTTTGGGGCATTGCGAATGCCAGTTAGAGGGAAATAACTGAGTAGTTTGAAGCGTACACGCGACTGTAAGACTATCTGCAAAAGTTGGAGGTATCCTCCATGCCAACTCCGAGATGCCCTATTTAAGTTACTTATTCTCTCTCCTCTGTGTGCGTCACAGTTTGATATAATAACTTACTGCTTGTATTTCTAATTAGATTTTATTTTAATCTTTAGGTAATATATATTCCAAGAAATAAGGCATATACTGATCTTCCAATGATCAACGTCATTAGCCACAAAGCAAGTTTTACCAAGTTAAAAACAAACATCAAACACTAATTGTTCTTGTTTATATCACGCGGAATCGAATAATCTTCAGAGAATTTTTCAAATCAAAACACGCTTGAATCTCGTCAAACTTGTTTCCATTTGTGCGTAATGCAAATTGCTATTTAAATATGTGCATGGCATATTTAATTAATTACTACTCCAGTGAAGTATTTATTAATATCCCTACACAACGCAGTATACTAGGCCCTTTCTAGGAACCCTACCCCCAAGGAAATGATATAACGAATTCTTACAGAGCTGCAAAGCTCTTTTACCATTAGCCTGATCTGACGCAAATATTTCTACTTAATGCGACATGCAAACAGTTTATGAATACCGTGTTTTAATTTCTCTCTATAATTAATTCCCTTTATCGCGCGTCCACTGTACAAATTTGCTTACATAGAAATATTCATGCTTATTTTGACATTGTTGATAAATGTTGTGGCCCAAATACTGCGCTGAAATTATATAGAAAAATCACGAATCTGAATTTTGGCAAGACGTTGCACGTTAAGCCCCTGACCAGTAATTAAAGAACCATTTCTGTTTTTGTTTCACAATCTGACTGCCATGCAATATACCTAACCAAATGATTAATTAGTGCGAATGCCCAGCAAATGCAAAGTGCGACCTCTTGAGGAGAGTACCCTAAGTACTACATGGTTTCTATATAATTTCACTCACGAAATCGTCTGTGGAGCTGGAACCGAATCCAGTCGCAATTGCCTATAGGTCTTCGAGTAAATGCCAATTTGGGGTACTTTAATTTCATACTTGCATCTATGGTCTAGACTCTATACGTGTAATGCCACGTTATACATGCAAGTCTCATGTACTGCATTCATTCGTACGGAGACGGAGCAAGCGGTACACGTGCGAAGGCGATACAGCGCCAGAAAATGTGCTAAATCAATCTATTACATAGAGGAAAGTGCCATGAAATAGTTGCAAATAATTTAAAGTAGCAGCAGTCTGCTCATATTATAAATTCATTATTTTATTATGACATCGCTCTGGTAAAGGCAGCAATCAAGGCACAGGGTGTCTGTCGGTCGGCTGTAGCAAAGCCTTTTCTTTGCCTGTTGCCTATTGCATGTTGCATGCATTTTGACGAGTTCTAGAAACTATTGTTTCCTATTTATAATTGCTGGGAATAATAATTACTTCAATAGAGAAATAAAACAATTATAAGAGAATGGCTTACACTAAATGCAACCACAATATAATCTAAGACTTCCGGGTGTTCCTTCAACCCTTCGACCATAGCAAAAAGTTTTATTAATATTGTCGAAATGTATGTAAAAGGCAGAAGGAGGCGTGATAAAGTATATATTTGATAAAGATTTCTCTATGGATCTCTATTTTTTTGACAAATAAATTGATCTAGTCTTTGAGCAGACACGGGCAAGTACTTTTACGTGACGACTTATCTTTACAGAGGGTACCTATTTATAAAAACCTACTACATTCCGCCCTCTACTGACCACGAAATACTTTTAATAACGCAAGCGGCAACTACGTAAATCCGTTATGTTCATACACACATACATACATAGAAATTCGTATTATTTCAACATGGGTTAGACCCCTCATCCATCTAAACGAAAGTTCAAGTTAGACCCGTCGTTGCGCTCACGAATATGCAAATTTACGCATGAACAAAAGTAAAAGTTTCGAAAGGACCCATAAACGACCCAAAACAAACAGCACAAACACCCAAAATTTAGAGAAAGAAAAATCAATGCCTCGAGCCAAGAAAAACTTTCGCAACTTTGGCAAACATTGCGGCTAACTTGAGGTCGGTCCTGGCAGTGGGCAGAAAACACGATTGAACCACGTTAATGGCGGAGGGCAACGGGAAACTCGAGTTCGAGTCAAGACTTTTGTGCAATATCACAAGGAGGCTTCATGGGGCCTGGCATACATAGGCATAGGCCTGGCACACAACTCCATGGCTGTGTGTTGGCTCTCTGCTACATTGATGACGGGTCAAGTGCACGCAATCCATGACATCACCATGGGTCGCTGTAGGTCTACGTCTTTTCGGAAATTGCACGACGCGTACTGGCCGCAGCCGAACCCCTGAGGCGCACATAAAACCAACCACAACAGTAACAATTACTTAGGACTTAGGTGACGCACACGGTACGGTATGGAGGTATTACGGTATGCGAAGGGCTTTATGGCCTGCTGCCCCTTGTTACGCCAATAATTAAGTGTAATCGGCAAAAATTCTTAAGAAAAACTTTACATTATAAGCTTTGGCTGCGACTTCGAGAGCAAGAATTTCGAAATGGTAAAAAAACTTACGCTGAGGAACGCAAAGGTAGTGACTAATTGGCATAATGAAGAGAGTATGATTGCTAAATAATGGGGGACTGTAGACTGTAACTGGACTGGACGCTGGGTACGATATAGTCGAGCAGGCCCCACCGAAATTACTGCTGTATTAATAATCACCAACATGCAAAAGTCTAGTTCTTAAATCCTAGCTGTAGACCCCAAAAGGACCTATTGATTGACGTTTGTAATTACAGTTACAATTGAAAACTGCTGGATTTTAATTGGATTAACTTTGTAATCAGCCCTTTACCAGCCCGTTACAAGCCTGCAACTCAATTAAATATTACTAACAATTAGTGAACGCAACCTTGAAATAACAAAACATTGTTTTCATCAAATATTTGTATTTCAAATTGAAAATTCCATGAATAAACTGCTTTTGCTGCTGAAGCTACCATATTAAGTAAGGTAGTTACAGATCTAAATCTGTATTTCTATCTATATGTCTCTAATATTTCTTTGTAAGGACTTTTCATCTACGGAAGTTAAATCGTAATCTGACTCGCAATACGCTAGAATTTGAAATTGGTTTTCGTTATAATATCAAGTCATAATAAAACAATATACTGAAGAGTAAATAACAAGGCTAATGCACTTTTTGACTATTGATTTTTAGGGAATAGCATGTCGTGTTCAGCTTCTTGAAGGTATAATCTGAAATAGTTTTAATTTATGAAAATCCCCAAACACCTTTGCAACAATCTTATTGTAACACACACGTTAAACTAATTAAAGCGAGTTCAAAATTGTGCAAATTGCAAAAGAAACATTTCTACCCCAGGCGCCCTCCTCAATAAGATATATAGACTTGTAAGTACACCATTATGAACGAAGTATAGGCACTTTCCTGACGCTCTACTTTACGTTGGCACGTGTTGCAGATTAACCACAAATAATGAACTTCCGTTCGCTGATTGAAATGGCAAAGGGAGCATTGTACGAGGTGTTTAGGGTGAGCCAATTCCGTTACAATTGTGAATATTGAAGCCATTTGTCAACTTCGGGTACTGTATACTTACAATTCTCACTAGATTACAAATTCTAAAAGTTCTTTCGTATAAGATATAATTTTTATTAGTAAGATACACTGACCACGATATTGACGATGGATTACGATGGTCTACAGAGGTGAAATATTTCTAGTTTGACAGCTGCGAGTTTGACAGGTTTGAGTTCGATAAGTTGGAGCTATGCTCAGAGTCAGACGATTGAGGGGGATGTGAAGGCTGTTGCGGCTGCTGTTGGTTGGCATTGTGTAAGTGATGAGGCTGCTTCGATTGAATGGCAGTGCCCGACTCGTAGTTAATGCGTATCCATTGACCTTCGCTGTTCTCTTTCCACAGTGAGACATTGTTATCACCTCCAGTGACGGCTAGAACGTTGCCTGTGGTCGACCAGGAAATGCTCCATACAGCATCATCGAATGTGTGCAGTACAGTTGATGTCCACTGCGAAAGATCTGAATTACTGCTCCAAATGATAACGTGACGATCCTGCGATGCCGAGGCTATCTGTAGGCGGGGTAAGCCAATCGATGGAGCCCATGCAACGTCGCGCACCCAATCCGAATGTGCTTCGAGACGATGCTCCTCTGTCCATCGGTCACTATCTTCGCGCCAAATTTTAACGAGATTATCGCATCCACCGCTGACCAAGCGTTTGATAGATGTATTGCGCGAGGTCACGCGCTGATCAAAGGCAGCATCCGGTCCCTGTGCCGGACACCACGAAATAGCATTCACTCCAATAGTATGTGCATTTGGTATCTTTTTGGCATCCCAAACGCCGTATTCAGTGTTGCAAGTCAATACAGAAATGGAACCATCCGAACTAGCGCATGCCAGCACTAGCCCATACTCAGATGGCGCAAAATCAACCGAATTCACCGAGGAGTCGTGGTTGCTGTACTCGTATCTGAAATGTGGCAAGATTTTATTGTATGGACAGACACAAGAGTCATTGTAGATAACAGCAGACATGCATACAATCATACATTTTCATGTTGGTGTATGTATGTCACACACACAGGCCTAACCGAATTTGATACTCACAGTTTTGTCCAATCTCTGGGTGTAGTTGATTTCCATATAATTACTTTGCGATCATATGAACACGATGCGAGGATGTTTCCGAACTTGGGATGCGCCCATGCAACTTGCCACACTGGACCCTGGTGGCCTTTGAGTTCGGCCAGCGCCTTGTTGTTTTTACGAGAGTGAAAAATTCTTACGCTGCCGTCTGACGAACAGGTAGCAAGCAGCAGTCCATAGAAGTCCAGTGCGGCATGATGGACCATGTCCTCATGCTCTGTGTCGATTTCTTGCAGCAAACTGACCATTTTGATTGCAAATTACTTGATTGGAATGAGTTTTTAAACAATATTTCTATTCCGGCCAGCAAGAGTTTGACGTGGAACATGCACAACAATCGGTATGTGATTATCGCAAAGGTAAATATCGATGTCTTACAACCGATATTTAGCTTGTTGGTATTTTTATAAAAATGAGTGCACATTGTTTTTTGGTATTAATTCCTAAAATATATGGAATCATTATCTTTAAAATGTAAGGGAACTTCTTTGTGTATGTTGTATATTTCAAATAAATTATACTGCATGTATTTTATGGCGTTTTTGAATAATTTTTGTAATAGCTTATCAAATAAATAAAATTGTTAGTATATACCAAAGGTATTTTCTGTCATTTTTACTTGAGTTGTAAACATTGTTTATTGGGTATTTATGTGTTAGCATTGAAAAGTCACTCTGCTTGTCATTCGCAATTTTCCACATAAGGTGCTTTGGAAAAGGATTTCATGGTAAAAACTATTATAATATTAAACTAAAAGTACTTTATGCTTCTCAAACTCGAACTGCGCCACCGAAAGTGATTAATCATAAGAGAAAAACTTGCAAGCACCGAAACAAAATACATATTACATAACCTTTTTAAGGTTACCAAATCACAAGAACTCTAACCATTGCATACGGCAAAGACAATACTAATATCATATTTTTTCCCAGATGCTGACACAATCCATTCTTACCGGTGTCCGCGTTCTGCGCACAGAGGTTCGCCGTAACATTGCCATCATTGCGCCAGTTCTGAACAAGCCATCCGATCCCATCCAGCAGCTGTTCCTTGACAAAGTTCGCGAATACAAGCAAAAGAGCGCGTAAGTAATCGGAAGAATGATTAGAATCTTAAAATTAACTCCAATTCCCGCTTTGCAGAGGCGGCAAGCTGGTCGACTCGAATCCCGAAATCGAGAAGGAATTAAAGAACGAGCTGGAACGTGTTGCCAAGCAGTTTGGCAGCGATGGAAAGACAGACATGCTCAAATTCCCCGAGTTCAAGTTCCCCGATGTCAAGATCGATCCTATTACCCAAACCGAAACCGCCACTAAATAATTAGAAACCCATGAGTTCGTTAAATTGTTTTAAGTTAATTTCAAACTGAAGATGTTGGATGTTACACCGTAGCAACTCTAACAAATAAAACATGATAAAACGAGATTGGCGAAACATAAAGTAAAGGCGTTTACCGTGTTCTACCTCGCACTGGCATCATATTCATTCGCATCTCATTTCATTATCATGGAGTTAATGTTTAATTACTAAAAACAGGTTCTGAAACAAATTTCAAATTGCTTATTGCTGCTGTTACACATTAAAGTGATCTGATTTGGACGTTTATAATATATATTATTGAATCACAAAGCGACAGTGAGGCAGTGCGAGCCCAACTGATAGTTTATTCTGAATCTCATTGCACGCACACACACGATATACTATATATGTGGATCCATCTAAATGTGTTGAAATTGGGAGGTAAGCTTTGCCTACTAACATTGCACCCCATTGAAAAGCTCAACAAGATCAAGTTCGTGAATGTGATAAAATTGGACGAGGCTCGGCGGCCCGACTTCGTCTGATCACGCCGCGCCACTCGGTAGCAGTTTTATTTCAACAACCGCTCTCACAAGTGCGTCTACGTCTCGTTACGAGCTTCGATCTCAGTTTGTCAGCGCGCTTGCAAAGCTACACAGCCAAAGGGGCTGGCGAAGTAGCTAAGTAGGAAGAGAGTAATTATTTTAATCGTACTCGAAGCAGGGTCTTTGTACGCGCTGTGTAGTTAGTACAAAAAGAGAAAAAATATATGAATAGTAGTAGAAATATTAATTTTTTGTTAATATCATATATACATAATCACATGTACGTGCGCGTATACATATGTACATATTTACATACATGTACATAGATAAATTGACTATATTTAGTGTTGTACATATAAACAAGTAATTGTTTTATTATTCGTTTATGACCACCTTAGTTCGTGTCTTGAAAGCAAATCAATATTGTGTTTATCATTGCAAATCCAGCTATACCTATAGATACTATAGTGAGTTAAGCGTAAATATATGTAAGCACGTATATATGCATATATATCTGAAGACATTGGTTAATATGCAACTGGGTGGTCGATAATAGTATTTTGTTGAAACGATTACCTAATCTTTAACGGATAGAGATCTTGCTCTATTCGGGATCTAAGCCTAGAAATGTTCTTATTGAATATATGACTAATGAATATCAAAGCTTTATATAATTGTTATTGAAGTAGGTTGGAGACCTCTAACAGCACAAGTCAAAGGTACAGACAACAACGGAAAAATAACACGTTACGTTGTTTCGAAACGGTGAAATAATAATCATAGATGTGTATAGAAATATAATGAGTTTCTATTTAATTGGAATACTATTGACTGTTTTCACTACTAGTGATGCGATCGAACATGAGTCACTCAGGTAATTGGTTGATATTTTATTAAATTATTGAATAAAATATTAAATTAGAAATATAAAATCACAATCAATAACTCTTCTTTCCTTTAAGGTTACGTCGCGATGTGGCTAACAGTACGAGTGCCTTCGATAAGGAAGACGTAGGTTGGACTAATATTAATGCTGAAGTTGATATGGTTACCGTTATGGTTCTGGAACATCTACAAAAGCTGGGAATTGAACATCTCCAGCTGCCAGATATGAAAGAAAGCATCTCTGTGGTAATTTTGTTTAGAAATATTTCCATGACATCAAACATTTATGCGTTGCTTTCTTTCCCAGAAGCCTTTCTTCATTACTTACGAGGCTGGTCTGCACCTGACCAACGGAATTGTCTACAATCTTGCAGGCATTCAGAGACACAAAGATGCCTTTATGACATATGAGGGCAAATCATTCTTGAGTAAATTTTATTTAAAAATAAACAAACTTCAGGTACGTTAAGCAGACAATACACAGTATTGTTTGTCAATTGGCAAAAAGCAAACGCATTATACAGTTAGAAGACAAACGGACTTTACTATATTATGTTAAATTAAGCTCAGCTCAAATCTATTTATGCTTTCTAGTTCGAGTACGACTTTTTGCTCAAGTTAATGGCGATTGAGGGAAATGGGAAAGTGATTGGCTCATTAGATGACACCATCGTTTACGCAGAGCTCGCCGTTAACGTGCTTAACTCGAATCTTCACCTCTACGATTTTCGAATAATTGAATTCAGGTAGAGTTTTGCTGTGTCTCTTATATCGATCTTTATATGATAAAGGAATTCTTGTTGACAGAAATATTAATGTTCAATTGGATCAAGCTCGGTTGATTCGGCAATTTACGGGAATAATTTTGAGTCCCATAACGAACCTATTTAAGGATCGAATCACAACATCAATTGCCGATGGACTAAAAGAACAAATGCAGACTGTTATGGATGACTTTAACAACGAAGATCCTTTGGAGCTGCGTAAATTTACAAAGAAATTACTATCTGGCATAACGGGGACTTCAGGTGAAACTGCAAAAAGTCTTTAGTGTCTAACTAAGAAATCAATAATAATAATAAGGAAAGAAAATGAACGAATTATTTGTGTGCATCAATATGTAATGAAGATATTCGCAATATTATACAAATAAGTTGTCAGTCAGTATTTTTTTAAAAACATTCCGAATTCTCAAATAATGGAACAGTATAATGAAACATTGTTAATTTTTTCTCAATATGAGTTAATAATAGATTTTAACGGTATTTGGTTTGTACTTTGGGGGCTAAAAAGCAAATAAAGAATACCTTATGTTACACTTTTAATATTCGCAATTTTTTCCTGGTTCTAAAATCGTAAAACTATTGTTTATGTACTAAAAATATTTACAAATACTTTAAAAATGTACATAAATGTCAATTAGGCTGGACTGCAAAATACCCTAGGTATATATATTGATCCCTTTATTTTGAAACTGATGCACGTCTACAAAAAGATGGATGCCCCTAAAACTCTTGATCGTTTCAAATTTGTATAAACTTCATTACTATTACATATAAACTTGTTTACGTTCATTGTAATATCAAATTATAGATGGAGAAATTGTACATACATTCTTCGATTCAAAAGATGTACCGTATTTAATCAAATACACCCCATTCAGCGTTCTGACTGGGTAAAGGGTATATATTTAGATCAAATGATTAGTTCATTTGTATCTTTAGACTTCAGTCTACAGTCAGCTCTGGCCCCCGGCGCACGTTTGAGGTGTTTAACGGAAAGACGCGTAGTGCATACATACATACGTCTTATAGCATGTGCATATTCACATCACATGCATATTTTTTGTGTGTAGACGAATAGACTATTTATACCATAAGAATTGTGAAAATATACGCACATATAGACGTATTTTCTGAATGGCCTCAGTACCCGAGCAGCAGCCATATGTTGCCTTGAATCGCAACATGTATAGTGCGGAAGAAACAAGTAGTTTGGATACTGATCCGGAAAATATACCTTACCATGCTCGTGAGAACGCCCTTCCATTCAAATATGGCGACATTCCCGCCGGATTTAGTGCCAGTAACTTGAATCATGTTGAGGTAAATAATGGTCTGGAAACAATCGAACGCAAGCCGAGTCCCAGTTCCTATTCGACAATTAATTTGAGTCCCCGAAGAACTAATCGACCCAGTATATCTTCATCGATCCCATTGCTGCGGAAAACACCCTCCCGAGAAGAGTTCGAAGACATGCTGATAGAACGTATTGGACACGCCGACGAGGCAAAAAGAGAGTTGGCGATTAAGCTAACACGCGAAAAGGAAATTCAGAATGACGTGGATGTAGAAACGCCTTTAGTGGAGATAATAGAACAAGCTGTACAAGTGCATCCCACTGAAATATCAATTGAAAAACTCTCACCAAACTTAGATATACGAAAACGCCCAGAAACACCTTCGTTTCCTGTTGCTCCGAGACCTATCAACCCGGAACGTTGCGTTAGTCCCTACACAGCACCAAATTGGCCCCCAACAGGGGATAGGTCAGCCTCTGTGGAACTTCGTGCGGGAGAACCTGAGCATTTCGATTGCGTCAATCAAACCAAGGAAGTGGAACCGCATTTGGTAAAGTTCGCAAAGAATTCATCTGAGCTGTGGTACAAGCCCAACATGAGTCGTGATGAGGCTGTCGAGCTGTTACGCAATGCAGTACCAGGAACCTTTCTCATCCGAAACTCAACCACGTACCGTGATGCATTCGGACTAGTCCTGCGCGTTGCTAAGCCACCTGTTGGCGTTGTTACTGCTCCTGGATATGGTGACCAGCTTGTTCGGCACTTTCTAATCGAGCCCACGACACGGGGAGTACGTCTTATGGGATGCAAAAATGAGCCAATGTTCACATCGCTATCTGCCTTTGTCTTTGAGCATTCGATTAACAAAATGTCCCTTCCTTGCACTCTGATACTACCCGATGAGAATAATATGCAACATTACCAACCAGAGCTCCCTGTTATTCCAAGCGCCGCTTGCAATGTACTCTACCTTTACCAGAGCGACGTTGAGTCGCTCACTGGAGACGAGGCAGTTCGACGCGCTGTGCATGAAATGTACTCAGGCAAAACACTACCAGTTCCCTTGGAGGTTCAGTTTAAGGTATCGCAACAGGGCATCACCTTAACGGATAATACGCGAACACAATTCCTCCGGCGACACTATCCAGCCAGGAACGTTTCCCATTTTTGCATGGACCCGGACAATCACTTCTGGAGTGTTGCCGCCACAGATGAGGAGCTGCAACGTTCGGTAAATAAATCTATTTTCGCATTTATAGCACGCCCACTGACTGGTTCGAAGGACAATCAATGTCACCTCTTTTGTGATTTGTCGTCTACGCAGCCAGCATCCGCCATTGTTTTGTTTGCCCAGAAGGTCCTACCACTTCACGATATCAACTTGAGGGTATTGTAATTCAACTAATTGAGAGAATGTAATAAGTAAGAACTGTATAATTGATGTATCCAATATGTGCCAATATTAACATTATACTATATTTTGAAAACTGATTTTCTTAAGTGTTTTATTCTTGATGTAAAGTGAAATAGTCTTAGCTTACATAGTGTACTCTTTTCCGATTTTGAACACCTGTGGAAACTTAATAATCAAACATCCTACGCACCTGAAGAACACATTATAATGAAAATATGACATTTATAAATAGTGCGTTTAGAGTTTCGTGAAAATTGATGGAAAATGTGTAACAGACTTATATTTTTAGCATGCATACGTAATCTTAAAATACAGCGATGAACACTTCAAAATTGCATAATATGTAAACTACTTAAACTAAAGCAAAGAGATGTTGAGAAATGTAAAACTACGAAATAGATTTAGATAATAAATATTTGATATAAACTAGATATATACTTGTATAGTAAAGAAATGCAAGGAGAAATACTAATAGGTGTTACGGCAGTACAAAAAACTTGAACCTTAAGATAAATAAGACATTTCCTTATTGCGAGTATCTCGCTTCGTTCGAGGTGGTGGAACAGGCGGAGTTGATTCTCCACCTTTCTCTAGATCACCAATAGAGACAATGGGTTTAAAGACCTTGCCATGTGATAGGTTTCCAATCGAAGCGTTCTCCTGCTTCTTGCAAAGTCTTTGGAGAAGTGCTTTCGTCCATTCGGTAATTTTGATACCGTACAATTTGTAGATAATCCATATGCCGATGCCAATAAATCCCAGGAACATAATAATACATAAGACTGTTATGAGTGGACTTAACTGCTCATGATCACTTTCCACCTCCACTTGATCATTCTTTGGTGGTGTAGTAACACGCACTGTAGGGCGTAGAACCGGACGATATGGTGGTATACGTGCATCAGTAGTTAATGCAATATCGGAACACGATCGAAACTCTTCCTGGGGACCACAGCCGACGGCACCATTGCCATCGTCGCACATTCCCCAGTTATTTCCGGCCACATAACGCCACTGCAGTACACACTGATTGCAAAGCATATCTGAAATAAACAATAAAGAATAATAAGAAAGAGTTAAACATTTTAGGAACGTGAAACAAACCAGGCAATTGAGCTTTCATTTCGTAAATTCGACTTCCATTCCGTGGGTAGAACCGGGTATCCAAATCTGAGGGACCGGGCTGCGAAGGGGACCCGCTAAGCATTTTTAATATATTCTCATCCAGGCACGCCTGCTTGGCACTTGCTTTGGGGCACAGTCTAAACTCGAAGTAGCTGTATATAATAATAATAATATTAGAACATCATTATCAATTCATCCTATTCGATTCTTACCCCATGTGACTTGCCGTTAACTCTACTCGAATTGTGATTTCGCTGCCCGGCAAATAGCTTCGCACAACAACCCCCTGCCCCCATTGTCCACCGTTCTCATGTGGTCGAGGCTCTGGCATATCCCAGGCATCACCACATTCTCCACATTTGCCGCCATTGCGTTTCCACTGACGCGTAAAGCCGCCACAGTAGAGTTCATGGTCATTATAATCCGGTGGAGTTTGGAATCCGTAACGCCACGCCGACGCTCTACTTGGGGGTTCAATCAGTCGTCCATGTCCCTCGCCATTGGCAACGAAGCATGCGACCAATGTGAAGAAAATAAGCCATGTCCCAGCGCTTGACCGAACGTATTCTTTCCTAACCATCACCTGAAATATGAATGTAGCTCTTAAAAGTTGTTTCTTTTTTTGCGATCTACATATTCCACGCTAATACGTTTGGCAAGCAAGATGATGCTTTCTTTCTTCTTTGGTATCTCTTCTTTCTCTAAAAACATCTCAAATGAAAGTAGTGAACAGAAGGCAACGCAATACCAAAAAGGTGTTTATGTCGTTGATTCCCAAAGCAGCTGACACGACCAATTGTCAATAAGGAAACAATAACAACTGCTTTTAAAATCGGTTACTCATTTCTTATTGGCCAAAACTGGTTTAAAAACACATAAGAACCAAATTTAAAGGTACACAAAGAGGGAACTTTTAAAACCAGTCTAAGCTTCTGCTGGCCGAAACGCGCACGAGTTGAATCCTTAAAATAACTATTGATGTCGCGATACGTCGAAGTTGAAATCGATGTGCATGTATTATTGCATTATATTTTATTATTTAATTATCCAAGCATTGCACTCTTCATTGTCTAACTTTCACTCCTCACGAATGATACGAGGCCCCATGTCAGCGAAAAGCGACTAATGTGTAAACAATTCATATATACATTTATTTACATATACTCTGCAAGAGTACATACTGTGAATACGCAAATGTTGCTCAGTAATACATAACATAATTAGTATTGTCTTGCGAATAAGCTTGAGACTCACATAGATTTATCTTCAGGTATTGCGAATTATCTAGATCGCTTTCTTTTCTTCTCCAGAAAGAGAGAGAGAGAGAGAGAGATGAGGTAACCCTTATGGCAGAACCTTATCAGCTCACACTTTCAATGCCGAATGTAGATCAACAACTGATGGTTAAGGCCTTTCACTCACAATGCGCGGATCTTAAGTATGCGGACTGCATAAAGTGTCAGTTCAAAGCGAGGCGAAGAAACTTCGTGCACTACCCATCAACTCTTAACCAATACTGAGCTGGCTGGGGCTGGGAACCGAGCATGTGGATTTCAGTCGCGTTTTTCGGCTCTTTGACTTGTATAACTGGTTTGGAGAAATTTTTGTGTAGCAACTGAAGAGCGTCGATCCAGTGTACTCAAAACAGTCTTCATGGAGTGGAGTCTTCATGTCTTTTGTTGTCTTCTTGGATATATCATCCACGTTTTTAGTGTGCATTGTTTGCGGTGCGTTGAGAGTGGTCATGGTTCAGAGGGCCTAAGGAACCGTGTGTGCGTTCAACATCATCAGTACAAACCTCCTTTCCGTTTTCAGAAGTATCGCGCTTAGGTAACTTACCATGCACATTAACTTCCGTCATATTACGGACTACACCTCAGTCACTGCAAAAAGTCGAATCTGGAAAAAAACATTTGAACAATTATCATGACACGCTGGATATATTTTGGACATAAGTTTGTTGTATCGTCACAATGCGCAACGTCGACCCATTAAGCATACAATCGTAATATGTTGCACGCTAGTCATTATCCGAAGATACCTGCTTGATAAGACGATAAGTTACCGTAAGTTATTGTTATGGTGTGTAGAATTTTTTATATTACACTTCTGATTAGGGCATTAAGCCGATTGGTTGATCCAGCAGAAATTCCCGACAAAGGTTCGATGATTGTGTTTGTGCGTTATATAAGAGAAAACATCTGCGTTCCCATAAACTATATATTGTACATACATATGCATATTGTCAACCAACATCAAGATCCGAGTGGAGATTTTCCATTTACTTCTATATGTATGCATGAATGGCACAGAAAAGAAAAGTCGCAAAAACATTGTATGCCAGAGATAAAACAAAGGAAACGTCACCGAAATAATGTTAGAATAAATGATTCCGTACGATTCCGAACTACAAATTTGTTATAAAAATGTTACCGGTTTTTTTTAATTTAATTTTAACGACGCTTTTGATGTTTTATTAAAAGCCCTAAAGTATGCTATGTGTCCAATTGGCTCAGTGGCAAATTTTCAAATCGGTGCTGCCAGACATTTTATGAACAGGGAATATAGATTTGAAAATAAACTAAAAAAAAGTAAATAAACCAAAATAGCAACATTTTACAACATTAAAAAATTCCGTGCATACATTTTAAATCTTATTATTATGTATGCAATGAGTACACATTGTATTTTTTGTGCTCACACAATTTCAAAAAGCACGATACGGTCTCATCACAAGTTTAATATATCGATAAGAATAACACTGTTTAGTGCCACCACTAATAAAGCATTCTCGATTTGCATGGCTTCACTTTATTATATACAAACAGGCACAGTTATACGAAAGATACATTAAGACTAGATATGGCCGACAGACTCACTCAATTGCAAGATACGGTAAACCAAGTAAGTTCTCCATAAATTACCTTTACATTGGTATGTATTTTAGATTGCAATCTTGTTGTCATTTTTTGCAGCAAGCCGAGCACTTTTGCAACGCTATTGGAGTCATTCAGCAAACATCTTACCCCAGCAAATTCGCAAATTTTGATAGAACAGGCTCACAGACACCCGTACAAAACCCTCCTCAAGAGGATTATGCCCAACTTTTTGCACAGTTAATTGCTCGCTGCGCTAAGGATATCGACACATTGATCGAATCATTGCCAAACGAAGACAGCTCTATAGAATTACAAAACTCGAGCCTAAAGCGCCTTGAGATCGAGAACCAAGAAACTGCCGAGCAACTTGAGCATGTCGTTCAGAAGGGTGAATTATTGCTAGAAAAAATACAAACTGCCCTCGAAGATATTGCTCAAGCGCAATTGGACATGCAAATATCATTAAAACCAAGTTTACAATAAACCATTCTTCCAATATTCCAACTGGGGTTTTCTTAAACAATCGGTGGATTTACCGCTTCCATTTTACGTTTGCCCAATCGAGTTTTGAGCCATTCCAAATAATTCTAGACTCTCCAGTTGAGTTGTCCAATAGCAGTTTTATATGCATATAGAAAATAAATTATTTTAACTTTATACAGATTATTCACATTATATTATACATTTTATATATTAATCTATAGATGTATTTACAGAAGTTTTATATTTAAAATAAATAGCGTAAGCAGGAAGTAAATTCATATTATCGTTTATAAATTTACGAAACAATAGTTCTTGTGAATGTTCATATATTGCTGCGATTATTTAAAAAAAGAGACATGCACGACAGTTTTTAGATAGATACATTGCTAGTTAATACTATTTTACCATTTTTATAAACCAAATGCTATAAACGTTCTTATATACTTTAATTTTACGCAACCGATTGTTAAAACAAGTTCTTTTAAATTGACTTAAAATAAAACTCCTCTATTAAGTGTACCTCTGAAACTATTATTTTGTAAATATTATAAGCATTAACAAAAAAAATGTATAATTTTTTTATCTTTACATTAATTAAGTGTACCCCTGCACCCCTGAGCACCACAAAGACATGGAATCTTTTCCTCTTCCAAGGGAAATTTGTAATCATATGTTATTTCTTCATTAATGCCGATAGGTTGCTTTGAATAGATAACGATTTTCTTTTCGGACTCTATGGTTATGACCTTGGCATAACAATTTGGCTGGAATTAAAGTCAAATTAATTGTCTTATAAGTAGATGAAATTCAATAATACTTACATTACAGCTGTGATTGATAAATCTCGCCAAATTACCACATTTTGTAGCATCGATAATAGTTTCCATATCGATGCGGAATAGATAAGAACTTCCAATACCGATAGCCTCATATTTGGTCTCTCTTAAATCAGCTACAACTGGCCGAATCATTTGACCAACGTATTCGATAACCATTTCGTCCGCCGCAATTGGCTCCATGGCAAACAGTCCCCAATCGTGAATGGCAGATTTTGCAAATTTAAGTTGCTTTTTACGGAATTTAAGTTGATTGAATTTCAAAAGTTCTGACTCGGCCATCGAACCAAACGCAGTTAATAGACGTCGTTGATTTGATCGCGCTTCTCGCGATATTCCCTGCATTTTGGATATCAACTTATTATTATGATGATGATTAGAAAGCACCGTCGGCTCGTCGCATCTATCTTCGTTTTGAGCATCATAGACATTGGCCTTTGCATGATGATATTTGTGTTTGGCCTTTTCTCGTACATCCAATTTGTAAAAGCCTTCGGTGCGTGCACAGCCAGTTTTATGACGCATGAGCTCGTCGTCTTTTCGCCTTTTCTTGGGCGGAGGTGGCCAGAATGCCCTGTCTGTGGTGCAGTGATTTACCCAATGAGTATTGTTTAAAAATATACTGAAATTAAAGAGAATTCTTATTGAATATAAATTGATAACAATTTATAAAGAGTAGATTTCACTTACGCATATGGCTCTTTTTGTAGATGTTCAATGTAGCTCGTCTTGATATATTTAATATCCTCCAAATCGATGCCTTTCGTAAGAAATGTGTACAAAATGACCATCTCTTCGTTTTGATCGCGTGTGTTGAACATTTCACGCGGTACAAAATTGGCAGTTTCCCTAATCAGATCGCTAAGCGGATTATGCATAGAGTCAGTTTTGATTTTTTTGTTGATGGTAGGCTGACGAACACTAAACGAATCTTTTCTCTTCTTTTGGGCACGAACTGAATCTTTTCGTGGCCTCCCTGGTCCTGGTTTAGCAACCTGATTAATATCAGACTCTTTTTTAACCTTTGAAACAGAATTAGCGGAAGTTGCCTGCGCTTGAGGTGGCAACGAATAACAATGTTCAAGAGCCACTTGACTGGCTTGCGATGCCTGACTTGATCCACTGTCTGAGGACGCTGGTGATTGTTTCCCGTTGTAAGCCCTTGCATCATCATTTGCTTGACTGATGATTTCTGCATTAGATTCATTTTCCGTTTTAACAATAATTGGAGCTTTAACATCTGCTGTAGCGATTGAGGCATCGGAATATTGGCCATCTTTAGTTTCCTCTGCAGTTCTATTAATTTCGTTTTTGGATTCTGCAGCTTGAATACCTTTTTTGTACATTCCCAAATCATCCGTTAGATTGTCCAATTTTCTTTCAAATGTTGTAGATTGTTGTGTTATATCTGATGATCGTGGTGCATCGAATGTTGACAATTTTTTAATGTCTAGATTGAGATTCGAATCTAACGTATTTTCTGGCTGATTTGCTTTCATCTGTTGTTCTTCTAAAAATTCCCGTTCTATTTGAGCCATGTACTCAGTGTTTCGACGACGCTTCTCTTGGTACTCACGTTCCTCTTCGGAATCACTATAGATACGATCGTATTCGTAATGTGTCTTTGCGTTTGTACCTTCATCAGGCTTCGAAATAGTTTCCTCATTGTAATCTGGTGGGGGAACTGGTGTAGGTGAACGCCGGGATTCGCTATCTATTTTATCTTCAGCATCAGTCTTTAATTCAGATTCAATTTGTCCAGTTTCTTCCGTTCCAAAAGAACTATCTTTGCTTATGTCTTCAAGATCCGATGGTATAGAAGACATAATGTTATGTTTAGTTTTGCTACCAGATTTTGAATCTTCCGCCCTCCGATCATTGTCTTCATCACTGTCAGAGTATATATCAATCTTTTTCGTACGACTTCGCTTTGTAGCTGATATCCGATTAATCGATTGATTTTCTTCCTCTGAGTCTGAATATACCGTGTGTATATTACCATCGGTAGATTTCGATTCACGCCTCTTAGAGAATTTGTCTCTCTCGTTTGTATTGCTCAGCTGCAGATCAATATCGAAACTTTCATCATCATCACTACTTCTCTGGTTTTCAGCGCCATCGGATAGATTATCATCGTCATTGTCACTGCTATTGGATGACGAAGATGTAGATGATGAAAAGAAACTCGATGCACTTCCTTTTCTTTTTAATCGTATATTAGATGAGGCAAGCCGCAACTTACCAACATCGCTCTGCATGGATCGCCTCTTTAAACTCAGATTTTGTGCATCGGAACTACCCAAATTGGAATCCTCTTTGTCTGAATCAGAACGTTGCACCATTTCTTCTTGATCACTTAAATCTCTTTCCAGCTTATCGGGAATCGGACTAGTATTTTTCGGAACTCTTCGAAATGATGGCAATTTTGGCATAGCAGCTCGTAGACCAATACTTGAAAATGATTGAAAATCTGGCATTTCTCTTTGTGTATTGATTATATGATTTATGTCCGGAGGTTTCTCTATGCTCGTCGGCTTCTCTACAGTGTTGTTACTTGCCGGAATGGGCGCATCAGCCGCTGTCGACATCTGTTTTGAGCGGGCTTTTGCTGTTTGTTCATCCCACCAAACTTCAAAGTTCTTGAACGCTGTCATTTCAATCATACGTTTGTTTACATCGCGCTTCAGTATTTGTTTCAACTCTTCCAATATAATGTTTGTAACCTTTTTAATATTCTGCTTCAGTTCATCATTCTGACCTGGCTGCGTGTGCTGATGATAATGACTGTATGACTGGGCGTATGCATTCAAATGAAACTGATCAGGTGGGACAACTCCGGGTAGGTAAGATGCTTGCATGTATGCACTGTTTGTAAAGTACTTTTCAGCTAATCCCGAATTGGTTCCTATTGATGAAGGGTAATGTCCATATCCTGCGTATGCTGGGTGATGATAATAATAATTACTCTGATCTGTTGTAGTTGTCTTGAGGTCTGCATATGCAGAAGGTATCGTTTTAGTATTTATCTGATTTGTCGGCTCCACAGACATTTTTGTGGTTTCTTCATGCGATGATAGACTAGATAGCGACATATTGTCATCATTATCATTCGTTTCAAGCGTCGTCAAAGCTGGTTTTTGTGTTTCTTTTTTATTTAAAATATCTTCGTCACTTGATATATCGCTGGCGTCATGTGGCTGAATGGACGAAACGCTTTTATCGACAGTTTTTTTGTTATGCGAACTGTTTGAATCACAATGAGACTCGATGCTTTCAATGGCCTCTTCGGCTTTTGTTTTATCAGTTTCAGAATCACTACTATCCATTTGCAGAAAGGGTGGAGCATTTCCAAATGTTTTCCCTTTGAATATCAGGGCAATTCGCGTGTCTAAATCAACATTTTCAGTAGCAGCATCAGATTCCGCGAGAGCCGCAAGATTATTATCACATTTACTAGAGCTTGTTCGCTTGGGTGACAATGGTTTTTTTACTATCGAATCCGGCGTGGGAGAATTTTGATCTTTCATATGGAACGCCAGTGACGATGATTGCGGATCATCCCAGTTTTCTTCTTCCTCTGGCGGCGGAGGTGGTGCCAGTACAGGTTCTGTAGCATGCCACCTCCTGTGGGAGGTTGACCATGATTGAACACTCTCCGACATTGTGTAGCTATATTGACTGTATCCATAGCTACCAGACGGATCTATGTTTGAAGTCGGCATGCCAGAGAAATATGATTCAAATTCATTACTTGAATACCGTTTATCATGTTTCGCATTGATGCGGTCTTTACGATCACTTTCCATATCAATTGAGCGATCTCGGTCTCTATAATCACGCTCCTTCGATGGGCTTAACCGATGATCTCTCCTCTCTCTTAATCGTTCCCGCGGCAGATCTCTTGATCTTTCACGCTCTCGAAATTTATCCCGACCTTTAGATCGAGAATATTCATAGGATCTTGTATCGCGATCTCTGTCTCTTGAACTATAAATTCGTTCCCTGCTTGAGTCTGGACTTTTCTCGCGGCATCCTCTGGAGTAGTAATGTCGACTGTGTCGCGAGCTGCTGCTATATTTACTTCGTGTTCCACGTTCTCGATCTTCTCGATAAGCTCTTTCTACGGAATGTCGTACACGACCGTTTGTAAAACGATCTCGTTCACGATCCTTGGGACGATCATAATCTACCTCCATAGACATTGCAGTTTTGTTAAATGAACTATATCCACTGCCGGATGCCATTATTGCGTCATCTTTGTCCATATAATCCTGCGTATGCTCATTTGATGTTAGAACCGGTTGTGTTGAGTGCGGCGTAGTCGTTATTATGGGCTTAGGTACAACCGGACTCGTTAGATTGTCGATAGTTTTTTTTAAAACTGCCCCAAAAGGATCGCAGAATACGTTAAGAATCTGTGGAATAAACAAACAACATTTTTAGTTCGTTTATCAATATTCAAAATAACGAATGCTTAAACTGATCATCTTAATAAACGCTGTACACTTACTTTGCCCATTACCGATTTTTGGTTATACTTTTCTATAAACTGACGTGCTCCTTTGGTGCTCTCAAATACTATACGCGCTATACCCAAATGCTTATTGGTCGTAGGATGATGGTATATATTAATTTCGTCTGTGGATCCGCATTTATCCAATAGGCTGGAAAGGAATTGCTTGTCGATGTTGTCATTGAGATTGACGACAGTCACTTCAATGGCAGGTGGCTGACCAACGTAGTCCGCGTCAATTACAAATCTATAAATAAAGAATATTTATATTAAATTGCATTCATTGCAAATGTTGCATTGAATTTTACCGGGGCACAACGAGCATCATGGGGTCAACTGGCTTCGCTCGAATTCGAATGAGAGGGTTGCGGGGGTCCCTAGGTGTAACTGCCGAATAAGTTGGATCTCCGGGAACAACACCATCGTAGCGATACAACTTCGAACCGCATTTCAGCAGTTGGGGGTCCGCCAATAACTTAAAATTGCGGTGCGTCCTCGCTTGGCTCATTGCATTGGCTGCGGTTCCATCCCGATATCCCTGCATTGAAATATTGTCCAGGTCTCCAAATGCCTCTCCGCCATTGCTTAGGTAGCAACTATTGCTGGTATCCATTTGCTATTTGTTGTTGGCCACGTTTACAGACGAGAATAATGTAAATGTTGGAAGAGAATTACGTTTTGACGTTCATTTCTTTAGGTCCGCGTGTATATAAAGAATGAAAATATTAAAAGCGTGTTCAAACAACTTTCATTACTTACGTTTATATTAACTATAAACAGCTGCCGACTATGTCGGCGGGCACGCACTCAGTCCGGGTTTATACAAAAGGGGAGCAAAAAGGTTCTGCTTCTTTCCTTCAAAGAATTATTTCCCAAGTATGGAGTCTTTATATCATATTAGTAATCTTGCATTGTATTTAGGTCCTCTAGAAGTTCCATAAATCCCGATATATAATAACAACCGAAGTATAAAGACACAGTAGAATAAAAATATACAGAAAAACGAGGCCTCGAAGGGATGTAAAATCAATTGTATCGATATTTTATAGTTGTGCTATCGATATATTGTTTTGGTGAAATTGACCGAATCTTTTCCGATAAATTAAATGTAATAGCTCATAAATACAGACAATTTTATATACTTGAGGTATGAAAATTATTATAATTTGACAAATAGGTAAAAAAATACAACAGAACTGTAATAACGGCGTTGTAATATTAATGGCCTGGTGGTATGTAAACGCACTGTAAAAGCATATGTGTTCAATTTGAACTATCTGGCAACGTTGTCAACAATTTGTCCGTCGTGGTTGCATCACAAAATCCGCAAAAGGTTCTTGCTTGTTTTTAATAAAATAAATTATATTTAACACATAGTATTTTTGACAAATATTTGCCTTTCATAATTATTAGTGACTGTGTGTATCTCTACTTTTGTTTAATTCAAGTTTTCAAGCAAAATTTTGTCACAAACAAATATCATACATACATCCATAATACATAATACCTACATACATTTTTATATGTCATTTGTCTCTGTATTAAATCCATTTTTATTCTCAAACTTTTAGCATAAAAATGGCATTTTGGAAAGCTATTGGATTTCCCGTGGTTAGGGCTGACGACGATGAGGAAGATGAAGAGGAAGTTGTAGACCCACAACAAACTCTAAGGGTAAGTACTGTTATCACTGCAGATGTAACAGCATATACATATTTACATTTCCAAGAGTATATATTAATGTATGGCTACTTACTCTAGGATTCTTGCAAAAATAAGCCCCACATTGATGCCCTATACAACAAATACCAGGAATGCAATGATCGCGTCAATGGTCGTTCAAAAACCACCGAGACATGCGTCGAGGAGCTGTTCGATTATGTCGGCGAGTTGGACCATTGCGTTGCACACAGTCTTTTCAGTAAGCTCAAGTAGTAGAACAATCTAATGTACGTAAAGGCATATGTATTAAAAATGTCTTTTATTCTTGAGTAAAGTTGTTAAAGATTATGATTAATGAACTTGTTTCGTAAAACTTTTATTTAGCAATAAAGCCAAGGTAATATATTACCTTTGCCCAGACAAATAGTGGGACTCTAAATGAAATCGAACATTTGTGTTGGTTACATATAGAGAAGAACACTTATAGTTTTTTTTTATAGTTAGATAAAGGTAAGTTAACTCGAACAAAGTTTTAACCATAAAACAAGAGAAAGGGCCTTTCTTAGAGTTGAAGGGAAGAATTGCAGACTCTTCCACTACCAGTACACTAAAATAACATTATAAAAAATATACAATTTTCGTATAAATTGATTTTTATTGTTAGTTCAATAAATTTAATAATTGGCTCAATATATTTACACTCATTTAAAACATCGGCCTTCTTAATTTTTGAGTCACTGATAAATGTTAAATGTATACTGAAGCAGTTTTAGTTATTGAAATTTTTAAAAACTCGTCATAAATATGCATATATGTATGTATAACTTCCGTGTGTTATTAGGTGTCCAGATAAAGTTGTAAATTTCGTTTTTCTGAAAAGATTAGATAAATAATATTCAAAAAAAGTTTTAAGGTTTCTCTTGGCGGATTTATACATACCGTATAATAACAGTTCGTTGTTCCCAAAAACAAGAACCTTGAAGCGTTTCAACTTCCTCCATGGAGTACATCAAAGCAAACGTTGCACACTCTTACAGGCTTATTTATGCCAAATTTCAGAATAGGTACGTCATTATTTGAGCACTTGGAGCACAATACTCGTCCACAATGTCGACTATATAACGAATAAATAGTTAATAGACTTGGGTTGCCTATGCTTCTCTTATTTTACTTACCAGTGATGCTTTCTCATCGTTAGCGAAAACTTTGAATTACAATCCTGACACAATTCTGATTCGGACCACGGCGACTCCATTTGCAATTGATCCAATAATTTGTTAAGTAATTGATCTGTAGCAAGTTTATAATTGAAAATAGTTATGCCATCGCGGTTTTGAGCACCCAAGCAGGCGCCTGCTTTAACAAGCACCTTACACAACGGTGCCTGACCGCGCATATACGATAGGAGCAATGGTGTATTGCCATCCATATCGGGAATGTTGATTGGGTACTTTGGCATACATTCGAGAAATAATTCGCATATAGCTGCACCAGAGTTATCTTCGCCAACCCTACAGAGTTCATGCAGAGGATTGCGGCCTTTTGCATTGATTGCTTCAGCATTAACTCGAGACTCGGTTAAGAGTTCCCGAACTATTGCCAGTTGACCACCTTGGACAGCCAGATGTAATGCATTGTTCCCATCGGCATCGATTGCATCATAATCTGCATTGTTTTGAATTAAAGCCGACACTGCTGAAATATTTCCACGTTCAATCGCAATATGAAGTGGCATCTTTTGAACAGAATCTCGTTCATTTACTCGTGCACCGGCCAAAATTAAGTTTCTTATTATCATTTCGTTTTTCGATGCGGCTGCCAGGTGAAGTGGAGTCGATTGATAGGCATCATGTACACGCGAATTTACATCCACTTGTATGGCCAATAAAAAGAGTACGCTTTCCAAATCATCCTTTATAATGGCCACATGCAAGAAGTTGCGCCCACGTTGATCCATTATCTCAGCCGCATTTGGAAGCTTTTCGAGAATCCGCTGTGCGGCTTTATGATTTCTAATTGCTAAGGCAGTAGCAAACGGTGTGAATCCGGACTTATCGCGCAACTTCAAATCAATACCCGGGTGGCAGAGAAGAATGTTAATGATATCATCATGTTGATTTTCAATAGCAATATGTGCGGGCGTTTTGTTATTAACATCCAAGGCGTTAACGTTTGCACCGTGATCGATAAGAGCTTGGACTACCCTTGTTAGTCCCCACTGGCAACAGAGATGTAAGGACGAGGCTTTCTCATTAACTTCGTCAGCACCTTCGCCATTTGGTCCTAGTTGGCGTGGTGAATCTAAATCGCATTGATTTCGAATAAGAAAAACTGCTGTTGGTTCGTTGTTTTCGTCGATTGCTCGGTGCAGAAGCGTTTGTTGGCAGCCGTCGGGCCCTGGGCCCCAACAATCGGTATCCACTCCATGTCGTATAAATATTTGAGCAACGTCCTCATAGCCAAGCTCCAAAGCCGTCCACAACGGTGGATCCCCCTTGCTATTCAATACACTAAGATCTACTCCTTTGGTGCAAAGAGCATCTACGACTTTAGGTAAATGACTGTCTATAGCAATTTGCAAAGCAGACTTTTGATCACCTAAAATTGAAAGAAGTTAATGAGAACTATAGTACATTACATAACCACTTACCAGTAAGAGCATTTATGTCAGCGCCTTGATCTAGTAAAAAAATGGCTTTCTCATTGTCACCGCTCAGTATTGATTGATGTAGCAGAGTCAAGTCTTGACCATTCCTTGCATTTACATCTGCGCCTCCAGAGATTAATATTGGTGCCAATTCAATACGATCTAAAGCCAAGCATAAACTTAATGGTGAATCTCCATTAACATCCTTGCAGTTAAAATCTGTTTGTTCCGAGCTATTATTTCGGAAATTAACAAACGCTTCAATGACTTTCGGTGTATTCATCTCCACAGCTAGATGTAAAGGTGTCTTCAAATCCGTTAGACTGCTCTGTATATTAGGTACAGCGCCAGCGCTAAGTAGCTTGGTCACTAACAGTGGCATGTTCTGCTTTGCCGCAATGTGTAGTGCAGACATTCCGCTGTTGTTCAGATGATTTAGATCAGCAAAATCACCAAGGAATATGGCAGCACCTTCTAGTTCTTCTCCCGCTAAAGCAAGCAATTGTAAGAGGCTGTTATTTGTCTCAGATTTCAAGGGATTCGGCTTTGCTCCCATCTTTAAAAGCTTCGAAGCTAGGGTGAAGTTTTCGTCTTTAAATGCAGTTAAACTTAGCTCGAGAGCACACTTTTCATCACATGTGCGTAAGTTAATATCTATATCAGGCACGTTTAGCAAAAGGTCTACCATTGCGGTATTTTTCGATGATATTGCAATATGCAGCGGTGTCTGGCCCAGTAGATTTTGAACATTGACGCTTTGCATCCGATCCAAGATTTTCGCTCCAATGTCAATCATATTAGTTAAACCAATATAATCGGGATGATTTTCACCATAGCCGCATAATATATGAAGTGCAGTATCTGATGAAGGCCTAAAATGGATCAAGCATATATGTATATATAATCCTCGTGGTGAAAAGTCTTAACCAAATAGAGTGTATACCTGGACTTAAGATCAACAAGGCAATTTTGGCTTAAGAGAAAATCTGCTGCAAATTGATCGGCTCTTTTAACGGCATCTATAAGAAGGGTTGAGCCCTAGTCAAATAAGTAATATATTAATTCAGTAATTTGCAAATTGATACTGCTACTGTTTCACTTACATTGGCGTCATAGGCGTTGACATTTGCACAACCATTTTTTACAAGAGTCTGTGATATCTGCAAGTTCTTTGAGTACAAAGCCAACTGTAACGGCAGCTGTCCATGTTCGGATAAGCTATTGACAACCTCAGATAGCTGAAACAAAATATTTATATTATTATTATTTTGTAATCTTTGCAAAAAAGAACAGATTACTACATAATCATCTATAAATAATATCCCTTTTTAATTTTTCTGTAGCATTTCAGGATAAAACTGAAACTACTTCTAACCATTTTCCGAATTAGTTATGTAAAATATATATTATAAATATATTCACAAAGCTAGAATTAAAAAATATATATTTATGAATGTTCCTATAAAAAAGACCCATTTATTACATTTAAATAAATTTTGGAATAGCAAATGCAGCCCTGATAAACTTGTGACGTCACGAATGGTTCACGCATCCACTGAGAAGAGAGAAGAGAATGTGTTTGTGGCATATCATCTGTATGTTGTTTTCAATCATGATTTTCTTCTGTCAGTCTTTCTCTTTCACGCGAGCAAGTATTTACATCGCTTTTGGTGTGTTCTAATTTGTATTATTATTTATGTTTATGTTGTGTATTAGAACATGCACCCACTTACATATTTAGATATACGCAAATATAAATATATACATATATGTATGTACTTTGTTATATTGAGTGCGTACATTCCATAAAAAGTGAATTTTATTTTTTGTGATAAAAACTCAACCCATTTTACTTATTTCTGAATCATTTGAATTCCTTTTAAATGTATAAATGTACATGTGTATGCAAATTTATGTACATAGATACACAGATACCTACATATGCATATATGTATGTAAATACATGTGTATGTACGCATGTCTTTGAGAGACTTTCACCATACCACACCGGCTATCGCTTTCAGTCTCTCCTTTGTTTGTGGTATTTAATATCGATAAAGTACATACTCACGAGTGTGCAGAATATTACATGGAAAATGAAAGTACAAACAAGTGTATTATGTACTATATGTATGTAATAATGTAATAAGTATGAATATGCACTTGTTTTTCTATAAAACACAAGGATGCGCTGGCAATTGATAAGAATGCGTAATCTACAAATGAAAATTTATTGCTGACCCTCATTGTACATAGCAATATAGCATATAGTGATGATGCTCACTGAAAGAAAACTAAAGTGCTCTCAAATCTATTTATGCTTCATGTGGGTAAATGTTCGAATTAAATGATATCAACGACAACAAAAAGTAAAACAACCGGAAAGGCTGTTTGTTATCTTCGTTTTACATACACTTACATACAGAACATACGTCATATGTATGTATTATATAAATTAACTTATTTATACACATTACACATTTAAAGGGAAATATATAGAAATATTATTCATTAAATTGAAAAGGCAGTCGGTTTGAAAGTCAGTTCATTGTGTACTTCGAGATCAATTGGACCTCATTTAGTAAGAAATTACAAGTTATTGGAAATCTTTATTACTGGGATCCATCTAACTTACTATTCAATTTAGTTTATTCAATTTACTTAAATGTAATTAAATTTCTCTTTCTATTTTCTAGATAAAATTGGAGCTATCAGCTGTATCTGAAACACCTAAGTCATTTGGATCAAACTTATGATTGTACTTATGTTTGTGTATAGTACACGATGATGTTTTGGAGCCTAGATAAACGTGGCTGTGCTGACTTGTTTAAAAGTGTTATTTTGTTTGCTGTTGCCAGCTTAGGTTTGTATTTGTTTATAGGAGAGAAAGATACTTAAGGCTATTACAAGTTCTTAATTCTTTCAGGAAGGTGTACTGATAATGAAGTATTACAATGCTACAAGTGTTCGGTGACAGTAGAAAAGTATTTTATAAACAATACAACCGTTGTTACACCATTATGTTCTAAATTCGAGGAGTCATCCAGTTATATGACCCAGTGTCCATACTCAACAATGTGTTTGAAAACCATATCAACTCTGCATCTCCAAAATGGACAGAAGCAAGAAACAGTTACGAGAGGATGTGCTCAGCAAAAGAACACGACTCAGGTAAGTTCATTCTATAGGGAATATAACATACGGATATACTCGTAGCGTATGATTTATTAAGCGATATTTTGTAATCATACTGTAATTATTTACAATTTCAGGTATTTCGCAACAGACAGTGGGAGCAAGAGCATCTAGTGCAGGAAGTTTATAAAGAAGGATGTTCACAAGTGCAATCCAACAACTTGGCGGGATCTATTAATGTGCACTGCTATTGCCGGGGAGAATTATGCAATTCAGCTAAATCTTTAAACTTAAATATACCAATTTTATTTATAATTACATTAATTAATGCAATAATACTGTTAGATGATTCGTAACATAATGATGAGTTGATGCTGTAGATAACAAATTAAAGTTGAGTTTTGCACTGTTGTGATATATGAAACGAACTAAATAAATTGTATACTCATTAATATTTTCTATAGATTGGTTTTGAAAATGTGTCAATTCTTCTGTTTATACTATTCAAATATAGACTCTTTAGCTCCTTTGATAAACAATGTGTTTCATGAACATGGTTTATAAGTTATAGAGCGATATCAAGAAGGTTCTTGAGGGAAATTACAAATTGGTTGAACAAATTTGAATGCAACTTACCACAGTATCGTTTTCGACAAGGCACAAAAAGACGACATCGTCGCGCATAAGTCTAACTGCCGCATGCAAGGGATATTTCGTTTTATTCTTGAGCATTTTGTAGAGAAGTGGCCCGGACATATGCTCAAAGTCCTGTGTTGTCAGATCATCCCAGTGCGTTGAAATAATCCCGGAACAGTATTCCAAAAGCGTTGCGGCACCAACTTCTTCAGCGACACAATAAAAACGCACACACGATCGAACGCCCACCGAGGCAACTAACGTTCTTTCACAGAGACCGAGTAGGGATGGTAAAGCGAAACGATGAGCCACTTGCAGAAGCCCTAATGTCAATCGATCATGCTCCAAATCGACTATATCTGTATAAATCCAGCGTAACAGAGCCGTCGCTACATCCTCGTCTAAATCGCTCCAATCCAGTTCTTTAGCACTGTCCAGCACCTCGTTGCGCCATTTGTCCGATCGAGCATGCAGAACAAATTTATGGGCGGGCATCGGAGTATCATTGTTTTTTGTTCGAATGCTTATGTCCGAATATATGGTGCGTCCATACAGCGATGACGCAGTCACCGCAAGTCGGGACACAAAACTGCTGTATTCCCCGGAATCCGATGTTGAAGCAACAGCTTCGTTATACTTTCGCTCTAATTCTACATAGCTACGCTGCAGTTTTGTGTACTCCTCTTTTAGAAGAGACAAGTGTTTCTCCAGTTTTTTAACTGATTCATCGTCATTAATACCTGCAATTATTTATAGAGTATTAAATAAGCTCTGTAATCGAGAACCTAGTGAACAATAACATGTTTGCTCGTATATAATCTATTTAAGCCCAAAACATTTCTACATGCGTAGGCAGATCTGATAAACCCTGCTGATACCGTGGGAGGGTGGAACTCTCTATAGTTGTTTTAATGCAAAATGATGCCGGTTATTTGACATCAAGGCCAAGTGATTTCGTAAATAACAAAATGAAAGCTCATCTAATACAGGCGGTGCATTTGCATGTGCATATGTATATAAATACAATGCATGTATTTACATACATATGAAGATTGATGATGGAACACGAAGCTAGGTAGTTGTTAAACGAAGCGTTACCAAGAAGCAGTTGTGTGCATTGCTTAAACCCAAATAGATAATCAGTAAACCTAAGTACGTACCCATAATTATTGTGTAGAATTCTTACTGATTCCAATAGCAGTCACCACACATAAAATATATAAACATCTGACTTTTGATAATAGAGCTCTCCCGTTCCGTTTAGTACATGATAAATTGAACAGAGCTCAAATGAACTACTGCACTGGTTCATTTATTAATATTTCTCTAGCCGATAGTTAAGTGTGAGCTAAATTTTATCAACCAGGGCTGAAAATATTTAAACACAAATTTTTAATAATAATGTTTATTTAAACAAGTAATAAACCTATTTTAAATTCGTATCTAATACGAAAATAAAATATATATATAATGCTGTGTACATGTATTAGAGTAAAAATTTAGCGTTTCTATAGAATAAGACTCATAATAAGAAAAATAGACATAAAAATACTGAATACTGAGCCAACAATTATGCCAAAATATCCTGTGTTAAGCAGATGGAGAACCAACATATAATTCAGAGGCTTTCTCGTCCGACGATAACAACATCACAATTGTTTTTCTGTGTTCCACTTTCATTCCATTCCCTTATTTATATGGAGAAATAACAAGATGACCATACCAAAAAATCAATTAAGCAATTCCCTATACCTTATATTTTGGGTCATAGATTTTTTTTTTATAGTTTTGAAATAAAAACCCCAAAATTCCGACTTTGCCAAAGTCATTCTACGAGTATAAAATGCTGCTGCTGAAAATTGTATTTTCCAAGAGAGTAATCATTGTTATCTGATGTTATAACTACTTTATTTATTTGTAAGCAAAAAATATTAAATGTTCTTTATTTATATATGTATATTGGGCACAAATTGGATTGATATTAGTTTAATACAGATATTTTCTTATCTTTGACTTAAAGGTAGTCTTTATTTATGCATATTTCCAAATTTATTTCACTAAAATCGAAGAGAAAACTTTCTTTACATATATTTGATGTTTGCAATAAGTAAGATTTAGATTATCTTTACGATCGATAATATTTTCTATAATATTCAAAAGCCGTGTTATTATATAAAGCACTAGTGAATAAATATCATTAGGATTGGAAGGCTTGGCCAGTAAAAGCAAGTACTTATACAAAAGTGTATTGTTCACATCAATGGTGTTATTCTTCATATAGATTTGGGATCTGTTCATTAAAAAAAAATATATCAAATATTTTGGTTCGTACAATGTTCTGTTAATGATGGAAGTGTATTTTCCGATGATTGTTGCCTGTAAAAAAAATATATTTTAATTGTTTATCAACAATAAATATATAGACGTTTGTTATACTTGTCTAAAGTTATGTGATACGATCCGGGTGCCGAATTCGATCTTCCGGCTTGGATGAATTTTTGTAACCTGGATCCACCTGGCTGAGGGGCTCTACCAGATATACCTTTCATAAAGGGATTGCCAAAGGAGTGATTCTTGAGCATTGTTTTGATCAAAATAAGGGTATCCAACTTTGGAATACTCCGCACAACGGAATTTATATCTTCATCATCAATTTGAACTAAACAACAGTTTTCATCTTCTGTAGGTAACGGACACGATCCGTTACGTGTAACCCATGGGTTTACCTATGAAACAAATTACACAAAATGATTAAAATTTGTAAAATTCATTAATAAATCTGTATACCTTCAATTGTGGTAAAGTTATACGATTTGTTGCATCCTTTTCAAGCATCCGAGCAATGGTGTATCGCAAGTCATCACTAATTTTTGGTACTTCAGGAAAAAAGACTTCTTCGGTTTGAATTCTTTCATAGAGTTTTGGTATTGAGCTATCTACAAATGGGACATTCCCATAAACCAAAGAAAACAAAGTTACTCCCAAAGCCCAGATATCCGAAGCACGACCACAATATACACTCTACATAAGAAAATATAAATTAAAAACATCCAAAGATTTCTAGCATTACCATACCTTGCCCAAAACAAGAGTTTCTGGAGCTCGAAAAGCTGGTGTGCCAGCTGTGGATCCATTACTCATTGTAGCATCTTCCCCAAGAAACTCATTACAAACTCCCAAATCCGCAATTTTAACATGACCACACTCGGTTAGAAGTAGGTTTCCAGGTTTTAAGTCGGCATGAATAATTTTTTGATAGTGCACTAAAGCAAAAGACAATAATATTAAAAATAGCCACAGATGTCACTCTTCTCGAACTTATACTTACAATATTCTAAGCCCAGTAATGTATCTCTAAACACACTCAAAGCACGTTCCTCTGATAGTGGTTTATTTGTCGGAATACTAAGTACTTCTCCATTTTTAACCAACTCAAAAACCATATAAAGGGAATCTTCCACGGGATCGTCGAGTACTTCGACTAATTTCACTATATTGGGATGATCTAATTTTTTTAAAACGGCAATTTCTCTATAAACCCGATCTAATGGTGATGTTGATTGTTTCGCGCTACGCCGCATAAGTGCTGCTTGCCGCAAAAGCCGCTTTTTTGATAGAATCTTCATGGCGTAATGTGTAGAGTCTTCTTCGGAATAGGCAAGCTTCACAAGTCCATAGGATCCCTATAAAAAATAATGAATTAAAACTACTGCGTTTGATTTATTTAATATTAAACCCACTTACCTGACCAATTTTATCCATAAGCTTGTATTGATTTAGCTGTAGGAAACTCCCTGATCTTTCAATAGATATTCTGCGAGATTCGCGTAAAGGAGTCCGCCGTCGCACAGAGCGAGGACTTCCAAAAGGACTGCCATATGGACTATATGGTACGTTTGGATAAATTGGACGAGTTTCCGCAGACTGGAACATCATGGACGTAGCACTAGGTCGCTGAGTCAAGCGTGGACTTGACTCCTCACTGGGTTTAACCTGTGTTTCGTTCGCAGTTGCATTGGCTTCATCACCATCTAGCTGAATTTCACTATCCGTAGACCGGTATTCATTTATATTTGGAAGAAGACGGTTATGGAGTTTTCGATCGATACTTAGGAATGCACAGTCATCGATCCCTAAGTCCAGAGATTGAGATTTCAGAAGAGTTTGTTTTCCAAGTGAAGAATGTTTTTGTACAGGATTATCCGTAGTATCAGTACTATCTAGCGGGACGGTGCCAATAGCACATTCTGAACTAGTAGGAGCAACAGCTGGACCGGAATTATAAGAATGTGCTAAAGACTTTGCGTCATCACTTTTAAGATCACATTGTGGTTGTTTAGATCTATTTTCAATATGATCCGTACCTATCTGTTCAGGACGGTGCACATGATTATTTTTGATTTTTGGTTTTGTTCCAACTGAGTTAGCATGTAAACAATCATCACGAGGGTCGTCAGTAGAACCAATTTGAATTTTCTCAAATTGGTCCTGCAAAATTAAAGCTGATTTCGTATTGGTCGTCCTTATGTAATCGTAGTCACATTCTTTCACAACTTCATTGTTATCCTTATTGCACTCTAAATTAACAGCCTCATTCAGATCACAAGTAAGATTATTTGATTTATCTATTGATTGGTCATCTTTATCCAAAATTTGGCTTTTTTCTAAGGTTTCGGTGCTGGTTTTTGATGGTACACTAAACTCTGCCATCGTTCGACGTTTTATATAATATTACAACTAGTTTTGGGAACCATTTCTATGTTAAGAGTTTCTGTGTAAAGAAAAAGTGGTTAAAGATAAATAAAATATAAGATAATATACAAACAAATGCACTAAAGACCTTGTGTTGATAATGCCATTAAAAGACCTGAAGAGTATTCGCTCTTTCATAATTTCTTTCTTCATTCATTTTTAATGAAGAACGTGTTAATATGAGAAGTATTCGAACAAATGAGGAACATTGTTAATATAACATTAATTTGTGTACTTTTAAAACTTTGAACAAGCGCACACAAAATGTATTTTAAGGTCTATTATTGAGCTATATTTAGAACTTGATTTAATTCCGCACATATCTACATTTGTATTGTTTTCGGTCATTCAGTTCTCTTCGTTTCAACAGTGAAAATTTTGTTATTTTCTCAGATTCAGCGAATAAATAGTGTAAGAGAACTTGTTGACGTATAAATAAAGTGAATAAAATTGATAAATACGATTATTAGTCAAACTTTACGTATAAAGAAAGTGAATAATATTGATAAATACGATTAATAGTCAAACTTTCTTACTTTAACCAAATGATTCGCTTCCACAAAAAAGTGTTTTTATGGCTGACATGCTTTATTTTAGCAATACAGTCCATAAAGTCGACTGAGTACATGGGAAAACCTTTCTCAAGGCCCAACAGATCGACACGTCCAATACGAGGAGAGTATATACCATTGGAATTCTATAATGCTATGAGATCAGCAGACGCATCAAAACAAAAACTACAAAATCAATTAAGGAATTTCCTCGAAAGCCTCCAGAGAAATTTAACAACGTCTAGTGTGCTAAATGTATTGGACGATCACACCCAAAATACACCGAATCCAATTCTAAAATTACAAGAATTATCAAACTTTTTTCACACAACAGCTGATACGGCAAATACATTTGCACATGATGCTGAAGTTTATTTTGAAGTTGTGAAAAGTTCAAGTTATACACTTTTGTTGCAACTTCGACAGATCCCATCGACCCAACCCAAGTTGGTAAAGCTTTTGCTAACCAATTATTTTGCGGAAATGGAATTCTTCCATATAATCCTCTCGGAGATAATCGATGAAATTCTAGAATATACGCAAAGCACTCTAATCGGTATTAGAAACACCTTTAATTACTATGCCGATGTTCAACATTATGTATTGCAAAATTGGAACTTTAAAGGCGGCGAGCCTTGTTGTCGGGAATATATGGAGTTTTTGCAACAATTTTCAGCGGAAATTTATAAGTGCACGGTCAGTGAAAAGCTCAACACTGCATATGATGTGTTTTCAATTACGGAGCTAACCAGCGCATATATTATGCGTCAACTAGAGTTTCGAATTCAGCGAATTTTTAATTGTTTTTATTTTGGAAACTTTGAAATTCGTTGCAAGTTTCTTCAAAAAGCTGAAGAAGATTTTGAAATACTTTTCAATCAACTTGAGGATTTGGAAACATATTATGATATCAAAACTAAAAAGGGACGTGCTTCAGCACTTCGACTTCGGCGTCAAAGTGATACCAAAGAAAAATCAACAGATGAGCCAAAGGCTCATGTTGACTGTATACCAGCAGATTTTCCCAGACGTCAAATGCAGGCAACTTTAAAACAGTGTTTTTACAATATTCAAAGTTATTAAAACTTATAGAAAATGAAACCTACTTACAAATGTTATATGCCCTATAGCGGATTCATAAGCAGAGCTTTAGGTATCAGCCTATAGTTCTAATAAAACAATATTAATACTATTATTTGTAAACACTATAATAAAAAGAAGTCATTTAACGAACAAAGATAATTATTTATATACATTTATTTCTTAATTTTGAACATCAACGATAACTAAAGAAATACAACATTTGGAATATAGTATTTTAACACGCATTAGCTTATCAAACTTGCGTATTACTTGATTTAAGCTTTGAATAAGATTGATGAGCTCGTCGATGGTCGAATTAAGGCATTGCATCGTCTCTTCTGGGCTCATAATACTGCTCTCAAAACAAAGTTGAATCTGATTAAGTTTTTGAGCAATGTCAGCTATATAACCAGCACCAGAGATCAGCAAAGATCGTATATTACGGCACAGGAAAATTAATGGCTTTATTGTAATATTACAACAGTTTTGCAACTCTGCAGTACTCATGTTAATAAGTGCTTCCACTGCTTTACAAACATCATTATACGGACGAGTAATATTTGAGAGAAGTTTGCTTTCCTCACAATTACTTTTGTTAATTAACTGATAAGCACTCTTAATACTCTCAACAATATCAGCAAATTCGGATTTAATCAGCAATATGCAACTTATTGCTATGGAACGAAAATAGTGAACATCAATTTCGCCATCATGATATGCTTTAAATATAATATTCCAAAAAGCGTTGAAGATATTTCTTGTGAATTCCTTGATGTCGATTTCGGGAACATTTTTATTGTTGTCAATTAACTTGTTCTGCACAGCCCGCTCATTCAGTACAATTGTTTTTGCAAACGAAAACCTTAAAATCAGTATTAAAGGCAGCACAGTTTTCCAACTACACACCATCGCAGAAGATTAAACGCAACTACTGTCAAGAAAATGGGATTGGCATTCTGAGGCTGTCGCAGCAATCAGATGAACTTAGGAACTACATGTTTTTTTTACTCACTATTTGTAATAATATACAAATAAGAATCAAACAATATGCCAATGAAAGTAGACAAAGTCACGACCGTGTGATACCCATTAAACAGACGGACAATTTAGGTTAATATTATCATTAAACTACATTTTTATATAGTTTATTTACTCATATATTTACACGAGAAAAAACTACAATCCCAATTCATATATAATTCGATCACACTCAAATGTGAGATACCCAGTAGCAAAATGTGTCATCACTAAAACTCATGCATATGTGAACACACACACCCACAAATAAGCGAACGCACAGAGGCGTACTTATATAGCGTACGTATATTCGCCCCTATGTTAAATACAAAATCGAAAATCTATAGTATAATTCGATTTAGATTAGAATAAAAAATAATGTATAAGTAAATATAAAATGCATAGAAACTTTCGTTCTTAATCGGTCGAGAAGTACAATATATAGTATAGTTAGCTTCGATAACAAATAAGGATCAGCAACATCATTCCGAGAATGCTAAGATCTATTTATATTATTGCAATGAATTTTATACTAATGCTAATCTTTGATTAAAACCGTCATATACGTTTGCACAGTGGAACACTTGTCAAACTAATTTATCAACCAGAGGTAAAAACTAGCGTTACCTGCGATGTTAGCAGAGATTATTTTTTCTCTTAGTACGGATTTAAAACTGATCACACAATTTATATTTGATTATATTGTATAATATGCGTATGCGGTTTACTATGCTTCTGTATTGGTGTGAATAGATCAATAGATCACGTACCAGATTCGATTTAGCATTACGAAATGACGCGACAACGACACGGCTCTACATGTTGTACGAATGTAGATAATTATGCATGTATTTATTCAAATACAAAATGTGGTTTTTAAAATTGAAAAGAATTCAATAGATTCAACCTAAATAGACACTATTTCACTGTTTACATTGGAACGTTCGCTTTTCTACTGAGTGGGTACACGTGCAAACAACTAAAACAATTGCTTTGTACTGAAATGTTCAAGCATACGTGAATACTTTTGAACGTATAATTTTATGTGAATGTTTATAACAATTTCGTTATCTCTTAATACATGCATAAATCAGTATACATGTAGGCATGCATAAAAGTGTATTGGTCTTCGTATTGTATTCGAATATATTTACATGCATAGTACTGTTTGTGCATAACACATGCACGTATGTATGTAATGTATGTTCATACACGCACACTTGTACACACTTTGGTAAGTATTGCAGACATAACAGTCCTTTTAGTAGAATTATTGAAATAAGAGATGAATTGAAACTACCTTTAAACTTTCACATGAGTATCACGACTGCTGTCTACTGAAGTGATTATTTTTGTTTGTGTTTTGGTACACACATTCGTGTGTATCGGCTTAAGCATCCGAGCTTAATACGCATGCACATACACGCACACACACCATTTAGAGCGCGTGTATTTATATCAATGAGTTAATAAGTTATTAATAACGTTAGGCAAGGACATACACACATACACTTATGAATATCGTATGTTCACAACATTAGCATTCATAATAGTATGATGAATCTTCCTTTTTGGTTCATCTGTATGTACACAAATGTAAACAGGCATATGTATGTACATATGTATATGTGGACGTACATACGTACACAATAGAGTTTTAACTTGTTTACAACTTCATATTATTACCGTTTTTTTATTAGCCATTTACGCATTTAAATATAGTTGAGGGAAAAGAACAATCCAAATTATTTTTAAAGTACATGTTTGCATATATACATTCTCGTACATATACTCGTACATATGTGCATATTTCAAGACTTAAAGGAATCTCGTTGACTGGTTAAGCTTTTGATTTGGGCGATACATGTGTGTACGCGTGTAACCAACAGTAAACGATAGGTGCTTTAAAAGCTCAAATTTATCGAAACTCAACTCTGAATATCGTCAACTGACAAGTTCAAAACATATCGCACGCTATATAAAACTTTGCATTTTGAAAACTTAACAATTTACGCAGCTAAAACAAATGTTTCAGTAAAATTTGAAAAATAAAGTCAAGAAGACAGCGCTTCTTAAATACAATGTTGCCTTCCCCGATATAAACCATGCATTAATATGATTAAAAAAAATAAATTATTGAAGATAATCAAACTCGTCAATGCTTCTACGCCACACTAACATACGTTGTGAAGACTTATAATCGTATTGCCCTTATCCTTTAAGTTAATGAGGAGAACAAAATATATCATTTACCGTATTTATAATGTCCACAGGTATTAAATGTTCTGCCTGCCCCAATTCTAAAGATTCCAAAGTTAAAAATATTAGGTAATGTCTATTAATTCAGTTATTCATTTTAATGTATCAAATTTTTAATATAAATATACAAATATAGAGCAAATTCGGCTTCTACGAACACTCCTCTTGGCTTTTTCGCACACAGCGTGCCACTTTGCGCTTGAAATCAGTATAGGATTCTCTCCATTCCTTAGCTGCATCAACATTTGCTGGAGACTCATCGTTAGGGTCCGCCAACATTGATATCACCGATATCAAAATAGTTTCCACTGTATGCACTGGCAACCAACGCTCTGATGCTTTCTCGTAACCCCATTTATCATCTCCAGGCTCATGCAAGATTGAAATACAAACATCACCGTTCTTTTCAATATTTGGGTGCCAGATCTCTGTAACAAACTTCATTCGGGGTGGGCGAAGAGGATATTCTTTAGGAAAGTATAAGTGCGCTTTGAAAAAGCCCCCTTCACTGGAAATACGAAGAACAAAAGATAACATTATTTTAAAATGCTGTATAAAATGAGTTAAAGTATTATTTAGGAGCAACTAAAACAAATACAATCTGTTCAGGGTGATTGCTTATTATCTTATTACAGTAATATAAAAATACATTGTCAGAAGATGAGAAGCTTCTGCAATGGATATCACATTTAGCTATCAATAGTAAGTAAGTAAATAAAAAAAAATATGCTTTGACAACTAAATTACATTATCTGCATCACTTGGTTTGATAAAAGGTATATCCTCTTTTAAGCAGATCAATAAATTATACAATGTAGGGTTGCACGTATAAAATTTATAAAGATTTTGATTTTCATAAATTGTTGGCCTATTATTTAATAAATATATTTTATATTACATTATAAGTAAATGTAAAATATTTATTTCATATTTAAAAAAAATATTTAGTTTAATTAACCTACTAAAGTGTATCTGGTGGTCCAATTATAAGGACTTCCCAACGAAATATATCATTTTCATCAATTAATCCAGCTGAGAAACCTTCGACTGGGTTCTTATTTAGTTCTGAAAAAGGCAATGAGGAATATTTGGTATTATTTATAAACAGTTATAGTAAGTATCTTATATGTTTTTTAGCTGAGTAATATAGTTTTTTATTAATGTGAAATACCTAAAAATAATTGTAAATAAATATTTGAGTATCAAGTTCTTTCTCAGGAAATATATAATTTCTTATAACATCCTGTAAATATAATGATAGACTCTTAATGTGCAAATTTGTATAGTATCGCCTTTGTTTTCTTAGTGATGCTAATTATCCTGTTTCAGAAAAGTAATGTTACTGGGGGTAGGTAGTAGGCATGACCATATGCAAGTACTCTCCATATCACCCAATCACGTTGGTTGAACAATTTTGGCAATATATATAAATGTGTCTGCGAAAGTAGTCAATATTGATCTTACATGTACAAACTGTATCTCAAATTTATACACCCGTAGTTGCAGAATGTCAAAAGGACATGCAGTAAAATAAAACGAAGGTATTAACTATATATATTTAAAGTAATGACTCGGCGTTTAAACACGCATCTTTTAGCCACGCATTGTCAAACAAATTCGCATTATCGCATGTATAAACGTATTCACGCATACATACAAACAATGACTTAAAACACAAAGAGAATGCACAACAACACAAGGATATGGAAAAGAGTCGCAGATAAAATTGGTAAGGACAATAGAACATGCATACATACAAACGCATCTTTTTAGAAGTACCACGCGTAAATGTATATATGTAAAACAAAGCATATATATATAATATATACAATAGATGTATTTTTATATGTACATATATGAGTGTACATACGTATATACAAGTGCATGTTAGAGTAATTAACCTTACATATTGAACATAAATATATGTGTGTATATACAGAATATGTACATGTGAAATATATTCTTTGAACACGGTCCTTGGATTTACATATGTATATCGATGGACGCACAATGAGTCTTTGCCTCGTACATAATTATGTATCATTTCTGTATGTACCCACGTTTCCATGTGAAGGCGGATGTCTGCGAGATGTTCTACGTTTGATATAATTTTTATACGTTCATATGTTGTACGCATTTATAAATACGGTCATCGGCATGCACAATCATATATTCATATAGGGCGACATGTGAAACATACCTGCTAATTGCTTTTTCAAAAGTAATGAAGATTGTAGTTCCGACATTTCAACTTTTTTCTGAACAATTTCAATAGGGTTAAGCACTCTTAACTTATACAAATTAAAATATTTTACTTTAAAAATGCGGTTTTCTCTAAATGAAAAGTGTTTTTAGCTAATATGAAAGCCGACAATATACTCCTCTCATTCTTCCAAGCCGGAACAACGTAACTTACTGAAACAATAAAGGGTATAGACGACCGAACTCAGAAGACTGACGAACTAGTTCGCGGAACAACTGAAATAAAACATCATTTAAAGAATGCCGTTTCCACTGTAAGTTTTCTTACCACGATATTAATTTGCTTCTGCAATTTGCTCTAAATCGTTTGTTTAACAAAGTATATTAAATATGGATGGATAAAACTTTACCTGTATATTTAAAAGGGTATTTTTTAAGTATATAGCTGCATATTAAGTTTTTTTTTCGATATTAAAAATAATAGTTATACATTCATTTATATTTTATTATTTGATATAATAAGTAAATTTTATTAAAATCATAAGCCAGTGTTTAAAAATATTATGCGTTCATTTAATTACACTTTCCAAAAATTTTGGGGCATAAACTCACTAATTCCTCCCAAGTATTTTTTTTCTATTAAATTAATTTAATTTATACACTTTATAACACTTAAATATTGTTATATTAAAATGTGTATTAAAATGCTGATGTATTGTGTATTACTTTGATTTAAACAACACAAATTATTATTTTAGTCGGTGAGCATCCACCAAAAACAACGAAGCCGTCTGCACGCCTTGCTCCGATTCCATATTATCATCGTCTCTCAGGACAAACCTAAATGATCCCCATGAATCGTTTGAGAAACAAATTTTGAAAACCATACCAATTTCAGCCAAATAAATTTTATTTTCACAAGTTTAAACAGTAATACAAATATATATTTGGCCATTTAAGTGAATTTTAAAGATTGGAGAGAAACTTAATATTTACATTTACAAATTATCTAATGGATTATAAATATATTGAGAGTTTAAATTTTCAGTGAGAATACCATGCTTAAAAACTGTTCATAGTGAATAGTAATAACTCCATCCATGTCCGTATCATGTTGCCTGAAAGCTGTTGTCAAAGTCTGAAAATTATAAAAAATACGTGTTGTTTACTATATGACGCATATCAAAAAAATGTTTACAAGAATAAAGGAAAATAATATGAATTAACAGATGCCAAGATCTTAAATAACAGCTACATACATATATCTGCACATTAAGCACTAATTATTCCTTGATAGATTAATAAAAACAGAAAATTACTTACATAGAGAACAATGCAGCATTGAATAAAATCATCAAAAAGAATGGTCCCACGGCCGAATCGGTCAAATTTACGAAGCAAGACCTCAACAAGGTGGTCAGAGAGACGGTATCCAAATGATGTCAGAGCAGTTTTCAGTTCTTGTTTATCAATGTTGCCGGAATTATCCCGATCAAATGATTTAAAACAGTTTTGCCAATCAGTAACATATTTCCACAGTGCACCAAAGTCTTGAAAAGATACTGTTCCTCTGTTCTCGCGATCAAACATGCCAATCATAAGTCTAACTGTTTCTGGATTGAAGGCAGACCAGGTGCCATTGGAAAGAGCCACTTGAAGTTCATCCGCAGAAATGTGTCCGCTTCTGTCTTTATCTACCCTGCAATATAGATACTTAGAGTATTAAGCGGTCTTTCATACATTGGTACATAGGAATGTCACTACACAAATAAACTTGTTGACACACGAACCATACACGTATTTATGCAAACAAAACTTACCTTTGAAACACATCCCAAAGAAAGCTTTGATCTGGCATTCCGCCTTGGTGATAAGCCATATTGAAATCAAAAGTCAATGAAATTAACTCTCTTTAAAAGCTAAAATCTATGGGATAAGGTGGTCCAAAAGTGTAGGGGAATATGACTCACTAAATGTGGAAATGTTTTATCGATATTCCGCAACAGTAATAAATAAATCGCAACATAAATACTTTAAAATAATGTAACGAATAACGGAAAGATACTTTACAAAACGAATATATATCGATAGTTTATATATTTTCTTTAATACAAACCTATCGTGTTGACTTGACCACAACATGTTTGTGTTAGTGTCATAAAGATAAACACAACCCGCGCTTAATTCTGTTTACCAGTAGTAAACAATGAAATTCTTAATACTAATACTGCATAGGTAGGTGCAGCTGTTTGCTAATATCGACTCTAATGAGGTTGTTTCAACTATTTAAAACTGGAGAATGGAATTTGAATAGGTAATGTCGGATACGTGGATTCGTAAAGACATAGGAACAAGTTAGTATTACTAATTCCCCTTAGTAATATAAAACAGAAAAATAATGAACAAAATGGTAATTATTGGTTGTGGTATTGTCAATATAAATTTATCCTAACCGATAATGCGTTTTAGCGCCACTTTTATATATGTTTTCTAAGTATAATCGCCGTAGTGACGTTGCTTTACATATTTTATGAGCGACCACAATGGGAATATTCATCGTTAAACAGAGGAACATACAAAATGTAAGTATACATTTTCAATAATTCCTAATTATCTATTTGTCTATGAGTAAAAATTTAATAGTATTTTTAAACTGTGTTGTTCATTTGAACTTTGAAAAGAATACCAGGCTTAAACTATAATTTTTTATTACAGAACTCAGAAGAAGATTCCTTTGCATGTTGTGGTAGTTGCTTGTCGTCAAAGGGCTCGAGAGACTCTAGTAATGATAAAGTCAGCTATACTTTTTAATATTTATCAAGAAAGCCTTAAATTTATAATATTCGCTGAGAGTGCGTTAACTGAAATTATAAATGAAAAACTGACGGACTGGCGAGATATCTTTCCCCAGACGTTAGACTTCGAAATATTACCTCTAAAATTTCCAAATCAAAGCGAAACAGAGTGGAAAGCACTTTTTAAGCCATGTGCCGCACAACGTCTATTTTTACCGGTAAGTGAAATCATCCAAGCACAATTGTTATCCAGAATAACATTAAAACAATCATACACACGTTTTTATATTTCATAAATAAACAAATATAAAAAAATGTTTTTAATTTATTCTTATTTTAAAATATTTTTTATTTTTATTTCATGCAGTCGCTTCTGCCTGATGTCGATTCGTTGTTATATGTTGATACAGATACTATATTCCTATCTCCAATTACGGATATATGGAGATTTTTCGGAAAATTCAACGAGACTCAAATTGCGGCATTAGCACCTGAGCACGAAGATAAAAACATCGGATGGTACAATCGTTTTGCTCGGCATCCATTTTATGGCCAACTGGGGGTAAATTCTGGAGTCATGCTTATGAACCTTACACGTATGAGGAATTTTAATTGGGAGGAACATGTTTTGCCTATTTATAAAGAGTACAAACTACGTATTACCTGGGGGGACCAAGATATTATAAATATTCTCTTTTATTTTCATCCCGACAAGCTACATTTAATGCCCTGTCTATATAACTATCGCCCCGATCATTGTATGTATATGAGTATTTGCAATACTTCTCAATCGGGAATTAAAATAATGCATGGTAATAGAGGTTATTTCCATTCGAAAACGCAACCATTATTTAAAACAATCTATGATACAATCGAAAACTATCAACTTAGTTCTAGTCCGTACACCGATTTTCTGCTGCCGCTTCAGACAGCAGTAAATACAGAATCTGTTCAGGAATCAACTTGCGGAAAAGTCGCAAGAGATATAATATCCGTGACAAATAGTATTTTCGGCAATAATTATTAAAGTAATTCTAGTAAAGTAACACTTTGAATCTAAGCACCGATGTAATATATTTGCCTTATAACTATTTTAAGTACCAATATTAAGGTATATTTAAATATATATGTATGTACACTTACTTAATTAGGAAGTATTTAAGATACTCATAAAATGAGTAAATTAAAATAAAATAAAGTTTTTCAACAATAAACATAAAATTTCTTTTGAAGCCGTTTAGTCAAATTCTTGCTTATTTCTGGAAATACTATACATTGGAATATAATATTGTATAAGGTTTCTTAAAGACATCCAGTGACTTACTCAAAGCTGGTCCTGAAATATATGTAAGTATATATATATAGAAGAAATATAGTAACTAAAATTGCAGTCGACCGAACACCACTTTAAAATATCTTCGCACTATTTAGAAAAAGCGTTGCAGACTTGTAACACACTTATGATTGCTGAATTTGTAACTTAACTACTTCGCATAAATTATCGATTCAAAATTAAAAATAAACTTCATAAGTTTGTACAGACACTACAAACCCTAATCTTTAGCTCCTATAATTGCTGCGTTTTTCATGCATTTGCACAGTGCAAGTATATTGTTTTCAATGAGGGTAATCACCATTTAAAATGGTAAAGTGTGTCATTGAAATTTGCAATTTGTTGTAGTTTATTTTTACTTCAAGTCTTAAAACGTAAATTATACAAATTATATTTAAAGCGAATTAAAAAGAAGTTAAAAGTGCCTGAGCACAAATTCACTTTTTCAACTATTATAAATCCCATTTGCTTTGAGATAAGTTTTAAAGTGGTGCTTCCTCTAGAAAACTGCGGAGGAACACTGAAAAAAGAAACATTCAGTTCCAAAAGAACATCTTTTTCTAATTTTGGAATTATTATTTCGCAGATTTCTTTTTATGAAATATTCGGAACACTTTAATAGTAATTTTAATATAAATAAATCTAATAAATAAATCAAATTTACTTCTTTCAGAGCGAATGTTCAATTTATTACATACATTGTTTATATATTTTATATTTTTATTTCTTAAAATTCGAAACAATATTTGCATACAAAATATTTGTTTTAATTTAAACGTTGAATAGTAATTTTATTATAAATTCCAAAAGCCAGATATTGTAGCAGCATAAAACGATAATGTGTTATCGATAACTTAAATTTCAGCACCAAAAACTATCAAATATACACCCTTGTTATTCATTGTAAGTAAAAACATATGTGTTGAAGCAAGAGGCAAACATATTACTTTATGTTACATTTTTATGTAGTACTAACTGCATTAAAAAGGCATTACCACTTAGTATGGAATCATAAAGTCACCCAAACATATATCTGAACTGAATTATATCTTTTGGTTATAAGTTAATAAAACGCCTTGACGCCTCACCAAAGATATTGGTAAATACAGTTCTATTAGCCACCATGGGAAGCATTGAAAAGGCCTGCATTTCTGGATTTCTTTGCCGCCTTTGCTCAGAAATGCATAGAACAGTTATACACATTTATGGAGATCATGGACAGCGTCTATTCCTTGTTGAAAAAATCAACAACTATTTACCAATCACTGTACGTACTGTGCAGACAAATGTATTTAAACGAAACAAAACCATTTATAGTCGATTTCCCTATACATAGATATCTCCAACGGATCCATTACCTAAAACTATCTGCAAAACTTGTTTACATCGAGTGGAACAACATTATATACTTTTAAAGAGACTAAATCGCATGAGGCAAGAACGCAAGCTAAAGCTGATGGGCAGTTTAAAGTCGAAGAAGAATACAGTAAGATATTCATTTTAATTGATTAACAATTACTTAAAAATATTTTTTTTTATCTTTCCACTTTCAAGGATAATGTATCAGTATCTAGTGCTGAGTGCTCTGATGATGACGAGCCTCTATCTACAGCGGATAAATCCAGCTCCAATAAGCCCACTACTTCACTAAATAATACCCGAAACAATGACAACCAGAATAGCCCAGGATCAACCCGTCGACAATCTCCTCTGGCAAACGCTACTCTTATCTATCCAGCTACAGGCCGTAATAATTTATTTCCAACGACCTAGAAAACCTAGAGATTAATTTAATTTTTGTTTAACCTAATGTAACACAATTTTCATATGTACGTATTATTGATAAATTAAAAAAAGAAAACAAATTATAGATCTGTATTACAACTACCTGACAATTTGTACTTTTAGTTTGAAAAACGAACTGAAATTGTATACATATATATATATTATGTATATGAGCACATAAGTAGTTGCCCAGAATCATAAGACCTTATGTATATTTATGTAAATTAAAAAGATTTCTTTGTTATGCCAGCTCAAGAAATCTTGGTACGGTGAAACGACGAAGTATGCTTCAGAACAATTTGTTTTGGAATTTTGTTACTCACAATTACAATTAAATGCAATACGCATATAACGGCTAAGGAACCTTTATTAAATAATTATTATAACATCTCTTATGAGTTCAATAATATGTAATTTGTATGTTTATTTTATTGGCGACGACGTGTATTACGTTGCTTGTCGAACCGCATTTCCATTTCTTCGAGTACTTTGGGAGTGTATCGGACCACAAGCTTTACAGAACCGACGGCCTGCTTGAGAAGTTCGACTGCTCTCTCATGGTTTTCCCCTTCAACCGACTGTAATCGAATTGCAAAACATTACAGTAAATATTGTATTTATAATAATGAGCATAAAACCTACAACACCATTGACGGAAAGTAATTGATCTCCTCTTTTAAGACCTCCATGTCTATCTGCAACGCCACCTGGGATAATTCGGGATATATAAATGGGAGAATTCTGTTCCTTGCCTCCCATAACATTGAAACCTAATCCTGTAAGATAAATAAAATATATCATTATGTATAGTCATTTATCTTAATGAAAAACATGTATAGCGCTGGCTTCAATGTTGTTTATCAAATACATAAATATAGTTAACGTATTGATACAAACCTTCCTCAGTTTTTGGCAATTCCACAACTCGAGGATGCGCGTGTCCCTCACTGGCAGCAAATGCAGCAACGGTTGCCTTCGCTGTTGCCGATGCACGGACATCGTGGGAGCCTTGAATATCAACTGTCTCGTAAACATGTTCGTAAACCTCACGAACAGAGTTAAGAAAGTCTGAATTGAGAACCTTTTGTAAAGCAGCTAGCTTTGTTGTTGGAAAATCTCCACTAGCCTGCAACTTTTCTAACAGCTCTATGGACCGTTTTACATCTGTAACAAAATATTGAAAAACATTTCCATACATATGTACATACACACTTATTCACTTATAAACTAGTAGGCACGAATTTTTGTTATTAAATGGTCTTACCTCTGGCCAATGTCAGAGGTTCAGAAACTTCAGTCATCTTAAAGCGTTTGTAAGAAAATCTGAAATATATATACCAGTATGTATGTTTTGCTGCTGTATCTAAACTTATATATGTGACCGAGTTTAGTATGGAAATTAGAAATGAAAATTATCAATGAAACTGTTAATAAAATATCGATATATTAATCGTATCAGCTTTGTATATCGATATTTGTAGTAGTGATTGAAAAAGTAATATTAGAATACAATACTCACACAAATACTTAAATTAAGTTTACTAGTATTTTAATTTAATGTTTATAGTTCAACAACGAAAATAAATTGAAAGTTGGAATTCAATTTTGAGTAAGCTGGCAACTTCTGTGTTTCATTTTCCAAGTTCCATTTCGTCGAATATTCGTTGCTATTTTACCTGGTAATCATCGCTTAATATGTCACGAAAATATCGATATAACGAAACAAATATGATAACTTGATCGATGTTTTTAACATGCATACGCCACCTCATCTATAGAGAAGTTGTCAAATTTACTTTTAAAGTATTAGTTAAAAAATGTTGAAAATATTTATTTGCGCCCTGACAATATTGGGATATATTTGTCCCCTTCATGGTGTCATGTTCCATTTGACACCGAACACACAAAAATGTCTTAAGGAGGATATACAAGCAAATCAGTTGGTGATGGGCGAATACGAGGTCTCCGACGTACCTGGCCAAATTATAGACTACATTGTAAGTTAAGTTTGTTTAATTAAAGGACACATATAAGACAATACTCTTTAACAGGCTCGTGATACAAAAGGTCATATTTTATCACAAAAGGAACATATTACCAAGGGTAAATTCAGCTTCACATCGGAAGTGTATGACACGTACGAAATTTGCTTTATATCAAAAGTGCCACCACGTAAGTAATGTTCTACTACCCCGCAAACACATATGTGCATGAAATATGTAACAACTTAAAAAACTTTAATTAAAGATCAACGTGGAATCAGTCAAGAAGTCTCACTAGTAACTAAAAAAGGAGTTGAAACTAAGAGCTACGAGGGCGTAAGTTTAATGCATATTTAGTTGAATAATGCGGTGGTAAAATTGTTTGTTTTTATTGAAGATTGGCGAGGCTTCAAAACTTAAACCTCTCGAAGTTGATCTAAAACGCTTGGAAGATCTGTCAGATTCAATTGTATTGGACTTTGCATTAATGCGTAAACGCGAAGAGGAAATGCGTGATACTAATGGTAATATGAATGTTATTTGATATTCATGGCAATCAAAACCACTAACTATATTTTACGTTACAGAAAAAACCAATAGTAGAGTGCTATTCTTTAGCATATTCAGTATGTGCTGTTTACTTGGATTGGCTACTTGGCAAGTTCTGTACCTTCGCAGATATTTCAAAGCAAAAAAACTAATCGAATAATCAAAGGATAGGTGTTTGAAGCATTGTGGATTTTTAAAGAAAGCTTAACGCTTTATTTCTAACTCTTTTTCATAATAAAGTTTAGCGTTTCATTTAGATTATGAAATTTATTGTTTAATATAAAGTCTAGGGCTGGTTGGCTTGTTTTCATATTTTCTATTTATTAACACACAACATTGTTACAACAGTATATAATAAGTAGAGAACATCTACAACGCGAATCCCCTTTTCCACATCGGAAATGGAATGGCTGCGACGTTTGGAATGGCTGGCTCGTTTAAACACTAGTCTCTTTTAGTAAGGCTCCGGTATCTGTTTCCGACTTACTGGAGCAATTTTCTTCTTCCTGCTGTTGTTCACTAAGGCTTGGCGATATTGGTTTTACGAGAATATATCTAGAAAGAGGGCTATGCGACACACCAGTGTCATCCATATTAGATTGCTCTATCCAAAGACTTTCATCCACCATGGATTGGTTCATTAATGCCTTCAATGAGTTCTGTGTCTCGGCAAGATTTTGTTGACTTGTAGCCCCTATAATTACAATACAAAATTTATTAAAGGAACTCAAGTGGAGCAAAGGAATGAAGCGTTAGGAGGAATAAAGCTGATAAAATAAAGCTGAAACAAATTCAAACACTATGCAAGCGTTATAAAACAATAAAATAAATACAATATAAATGTTAAAACAAATATATAATTTATTATTTAAGTTTACATAACAATAAAAATGCAGAAAAATACATTTTACAAAACAGAATATTTGTATTAAAAAATTAAAATAAAATAAGAAAATAGTTAGCACTTATACTAACAGACTCATTTAGTGATTGATATATTTTTGATTTGTACATTTCAGCTGTTCGAAAGTATTCGTAGATGTCATTGATTTTAAAAATATATTATTTTTTTGGAAGATTCTTGAAATAAATAAGTAATGTCGCTTTTTTAAAGCAAAATTGTAAAATGTCGAAAATTGATTCTTTGTTTCACTTACATTAAATTAAGATTACTATATATGGTATACTATTTTTAATAAAGTAATTTCTTTCGTAAAAACACAATTTTACGTTTGTAAAATAATATAACAGATACTATATTTTAGTAAATATATATTTTGAAATGACAAAATAAAATAAATAATTTAATAAATAAAAACAAAACACTGCTCAATAAAATACAAACCCTAATTAATTAGTTAATGCTACAACACATAGATAATATACAGGGGTTTCGATGTTGATCGCTTGAAATTGTGTCTGTAGAGGAGCAAATATCTTCAACGTTATCAACATCTTTTTTGACACTAGTGCCATCCTTATCTGATATTCTTTTAAGGTTTTCTAAACGAGATTTCAATTGTACAGGTGATACCGAACTTCGCGATTGATTTTCAACAAGAGCTTTAGCAGAATTTGAACTATTAAAATTGTCAGTTAAAGTGTTTGTAGCCTGTTGCTTTGCGCTATCATAATTCAATGCATCCAATTCGTTTCGCATACGATCGGTGGCCGGCGTATTAGAGCTATCGCTTGAGATAGTTAAATCAAGATTTGGGGAATGAGAATCATAGCTTTCTGGGGTATATGGATCAAAATGTGCGTTATCAATATAAGTACTGAGATGTTGTGAATCTTGAATTTGGTTAACAATTATATTTTCTGTAATACTATTCGACAATAAACTAAATCGATTTTTGTATATATTATCATGGCACATAGGACAAACAATTCTTCTTGTTTCGATCGCATTTCCATTGCTATTGCAGGTTTCAGGAATAGATACTGGCGAGCACATACAATCACATATATTATCTGAATCGATTATATTGATTCGAATGTTTGGAAGATTTGTTGAATAGTTGTTCTCTTGTGTATCTTTTTCCTTTTCGAAATTACCATTTGAAAATAATATTGAGGAGTCTTCTTGTACTTTAACTCGTTTTAAATTATTATATTCTTTTACAATTTCATTATATAGTTTATTTGAATAGGGACAAGAATTGCATTGATCAGGAGATGTCCCATTGTTGTTATTTGCATGAGTGTATATACAGCTGCAATCACATGATATATAAGTACCTTGTTTCGGCTTAAGGAAAACAGATAAGTAAATAGGCTACATGATAAAAAGAGAGATAATAAATAGATTAGATCGAACAAGCTTATATATATATTAAATATTTGGAGTGTATTTAAATAGAGTATGAGTGTATATCGATAGGCATGTTTTCTTGTGCTCGCATCGCTGTGTGATGAGTTGAATAGAACGATTTGATTATTTCTATAAATTAATGTACAAAATCGTGTTTTCCAGAAATCATAATTAAACAGTCTCAACTGTTAGATTAATTCTTCTTCAATTCTTGTTGTGTTGTAATTCAATTATAAAATTGAATATATATGCGATGGTCTGATAACATCTAAGAATATATTGTAGTTGTAAAGGAAAAAATTACATTACCTTGTGGTCTCCCATGCAAGCAGACTCTCCAATCATATCGTATTTCCAATCATTCGATTGGATAATATCTTTCACTTGAGGTGTCATAAGTATTCGATCACACCATGCAGGACACCTTGTGGACATATAATCGGTTGGCATTTCGGGATCTTCTTCAAAGGGGTATGATGGAATAAAACTGATTGGATATTCAAATAAAATCTCCGAAAGTGGTTCCAGTTCTCTGTCAAATTTTTTTAACTAAATGGAAAAAATATAAATCAATATGTTTATTTACTCTGTATTATATTATATTACCCAATATTCTTTGAACTTAAGTTGATGATCAGCGTGACTAAATTCTTTTCTGCCCACAGTAAGTATATTGTTGCCAATAGAATTGCGATAATGAATTTTAGTGCTTTCATTCTTTAAACTTTGGATTCTATGGACGTTTAGGTTTTCAGTTAATTCCTAATTACCATAAAAAATATAATCAAATTAAGTATATAATTGAACAGAGTCATGTTATCATGGTAACTTACTTTTACAACTCCAGCTGTGTCGCATCTAAAATTAAAATCTCCAAATAGGAAAAAGGGTACAAATCCGTTTTTGTCATCTATGTGGAATCTAATAAATAGAAAATAGATTTATAACAGGTAAAAAGGGTACATAATATGCATATAAGTTAGTTAATCACCTTTCGATTGTGTGCACTAGGGCCCGTCTCCTTGTTTTACAGTATACGGATGGAAAATTTTCACATGCTGCCAAATTGGATGCATCATGAAAAAGGTGTATATTGACTAGATCAATGGAAGTCCCATTTATCTCCCAACGTGTCCGCATAAAACCTTTTCGCGACCATTTACACTAAAGTACAAATCCATCATTATATAACTATTATCATAATGATCTAGAATAATTGTTAATGTATATAGATTTTATAACACTATATTTACATAATGCTAAAACACTAACATATTTTAAACTTACTTCTGGAAAAAAATGTTGGGGAAATTTTGACTTGTCTTTGGTCGGAATTTGTTCAATATTACCAGAAAATATTTGCTTATTATCGCAAGGCTTTTCCTCCCAATCATGGCTTAAGAAATTCCAAATTCTTAAAGTACACAAATCTTTGTGTCCAAAGTAAATGTTGCCAAGTGCCTATAAAACAGATATTTCTAATTGTTAATGTAAAACAGGATATAATGTATACTCACTGTGAAATGTTCAGCCGACTTAAAATCTTCGTCCATATAAATGCAAACATATTTAAAATCATTAACAAACATGGCATCGCATAAATTTCGAATAAATTCCTGCACGTGCTCCATGGAATTTTCGTATGTTTTGCCACCCACTTCTTGAAGATGTAAAGCTAAGAATCTTGGATTAATTTCCGTAACTTTGGCAATAAACTCTTCTAGCCATATTGATAGGAGTCTTTTCGGCTGAAAAGGTGAGCATTCAAATTTATTTACATTGGCATATGTATTGTATGTATGTATAATGTACGTCAATGTATACTTGTGTGTGTTTCAAAACAAAACTAATGTCTACAATTTAATAGGTTTCCGGAAGAAAATTCTAACGACTTACATCTTCAAATAAGCTTCCAACATTGGCTGTAACCAGCATAAGTTTTGTGTCCGACCAGACGTCATTTGTTGCTTCCATTTTATTAATTATCTCTAAGTAATGTATCTTTTGGTATATTAGTGAAAAGGTGTAAAACAATCGATACCTCTAAATATCGATTTTCGAAAGAAATCGATTATCTTTAAAATCAATCGGATAAAGCTCTCCTGTTTTCACTGCCGTACTTCAATTCGCACAAGCATAATATAATATATGTATATATTTAATATATTTTAAGGGTATAGAGGAAATCAACTTTCGTTATTATGTGTTATATTCTATTGATTGAGTTCTCAATCCAATGATCTACAGTATTAATTTCTAAATTTCCAATCGCATACTATTTTTCATCGTTTAGTGGTATTGAAATTTATAAAAATACTGTTCGTATGTACACAAAATATATTGATTTTAGCTGTTGAGGTGGTAACTCTTCTAACACAATTCAGATTCGATATATCGAGTCCAGTGTCATCACTGCATTTTAAGCTATCACTACAAATTTTTTGTTTTTAATTTACTTAAGTATGTACGTTTCAAGACTTATGTCCAGAAACTATCAAATACTATGTAAAAGTTCTCTACCAAAGCCAAGTTATAAGTTCTTACGTTATTTTGTTTCCTTGCCCGTAATTGAAAGTAAAACGGGTATAAAGAAATTGCACTTACTACACCAAAATGCATACCGATCCGAGAAAAGATATATGAGTGCTATGATAACAATAAAACATGATAATGATTCGTTTTACATTGACATGCAAAACGAGAGGGTTTTTCTAAAGTATAATATTCAGGGCGATATTATGGAGATAACACATACTAAAGTTCCTAAAGCTCTTGCCGGTCATGGTCTAGGAAAGCTAGTAGCCAAGGTATTTGTTGGCCAAGTTACTCGATATAAGACTTTGATGAAACTGTTGACATGTAATTTGGTTGCTATTCAAACAAATGTTTTCTTGCATACTTAATCCGATGCATACAAAGTATTTGTTTGCATGTAATACTAACGACTAAAAAATGATCTTGTTTATTTAAGTTTGTACGTATGTACGAATGTTTGCATGCATTAGTAAAAACGTACATACATACAGTGTATCTTTTAATTTTGTTTCAGTTCGTATCTATTAGTCCGACGCGAACAAGTTTGATGTGCGTTTTTATACTAATTCATAAATAAGCAATACGACTATTTTATAATATTATATATGTCCATATGTGTTCGTGGCGCAGTTTTATGAATATTTTTCCCTTGTTTTAGGCGGCTTTGGAATACGGAGTGCAACACAATCTAAAAATTCGGATCTTGTGTGGATTTGTGAAATATTATGTCAAGAAATATGAACCTGAATATCTAGAATATTTAATTTGAGATCTAAAAACTAATGGTGAATATAATATGGCTGTTTGAAAATCTTACATCAAATTATTTAAATAATTGTTCACATTGTTTTTTATAATAATAAAAAATACAATCTATCAGCATGGACTCCAATAATTACGTTAGCATGGTATTATACTACGGTAGGTCGTGTTTTTGCAAAAACTGCATTAAGTGGGTTGATGAAATTCCCAATGCAGCCAGAGTTTAGATTATTTAATGGCATTGCCCTTATGCGATCGTTTCAATGTGTATATGCATGAACAAGCTCGCATATGAATGTATGCGGATCTTACAATTTGCTATTGAAGAATTGAGCGGTTCAACTGAAATTGGTCGTTTAGTAATTGCTCATGCTTATGATAGAAAAATGCGATTTTACTAAAGCGATAAGTTAGCTTACTACAATAAAGTGCATTTTGGTTTGTTTACTTTTTGTCACTGATGCGTCTTTTGTGTAAATACCGATGACTATCGGTATTCCTGCAGGTTGGTGGAAAAACCCCTCCCCAAGTGCTGCTAAGCTAGCCGGGACGACCCTGCCGACAAGAAAGCAGTCCGTAACAAAAATCCCCTGCAAATTAAGAAGAAACGTATTAATCTAAAAGATTCGTTTTCGTGAAGTTATAAAAATATATTGTAAAGTATTTACTAGATATTAGATATTTTTAGATATTTAGATATTTCTTATATTGCGCTCATAATATACGCTATATCGATATTTGTGAGCGCAATTTAAACATAATCATATTGTCAGCTGTGAATGGCATAAGTGTTGTAAAATATTTCAGTACCGATACGACTACAAGTCATCGATAGGTCGATATCTGTTTTACGTATTTGGTTTAAAAACAAAGAAGAGTTAAATACGCATATTACATTTGATAACGCATCATTATACTCAAGTAAGCAATTGTGAACTGATAAATTAGAGCAAGATGTCAACGGACGCGACCGCGACACTCGATGCACCCGAAGTCAAAGAAGAAGAAACTGTAAATGCAGAAACAGTTAACAAAGATGACGATACCGTGGACATGACATTTACTAAGGAAGTGCGTAAGGCTACAAAAGATGTGCATACGTTGACCGATGTCCTGGTTAATGCAAAGTTCGCATTCGGTAAATATGAACAAATTTAAAACTATAAGTTATGCTTATTTTGCCTGTTTGTGTGCAGCCTTGTCGGATGACGAAGTTTGGTATGATGGACTCTTGGCATTCTATGAATTATATAAATTCTTTGAAGCAAACTTGCCGGAGAGTCTTTTACCCAAGGAGCTGCATCGCTCTGAAGCCTTTGAACGTGACTTCGCATATTTTTATGGCTCCGATTGGAAGAAATCCTATGTAGTTCGTCCAGCTGTCCTAACATATTTGGAGCACTTAGAAAAGATGGCGGCCAAGAGCGAAGTGCTTCTCTTTGCATTCGCCTTTCAAATGTACATGGCCCTGATGTCGGGTGGTCAGCTATTGCAAAAGAAACGCATGGTTGCACGCAAGCTGTGGATTTTTCCACAAGGTACCGGTGTGGAAGAACAGCGGAAAGCAGCAGCAGATGCTGTCGCAGCCACCGAGGCTGCCGCAGCGGTTAATGATGATGTTAAGGAGGGCGATTTGCGGGCTCGTCCAATGCCTGAGCAGGTGACCATATGCCAGGTAGGCTGTGAAGCCACATTCTTTCCCGAGCGAATTCCTGTACTTAAGAACAAACTACGGCGTATATTCAATGAGGTATATGGCAAATTAGATGATGAACAGCGGGCCGAATATATCGAGGAGAGTCGTAACGTTTTTCGCATGAATTTAGAACTTCTGCGCACTGTCAAGGGCGTGAATCGTGCTAATCTTCGGAAATTGGCCATTGCTGTGATTTTTATAACCACTATTTATTTGGCATATAAGTTGGCCGTCACCAAGTAGACCATCTGGGCCTCTACGTAGTTACTCTGTGGTCAAACCACCTACACTAAAAGTAATTAATATTTTATATAGCTAGTCGTTATTTGAAAATATATAAAAAACCATTGTTCCATATTAGCGGAGCCAAAGTCAATAAATTACAAGTTAGCTGATGTTCATTTAGAATGAGATAAAATAAAAACAACACTATATATTCGGAATTTAACAATTTAATTTAACTTTATTAACTATTGACAATAACAACATATAGCAACAAAATACTATTTACAGGGGATATGGGATATTACTCGAAGTCCAGAAGTCCCCGGTGATTCAGCCAGGTATAAATGAGCTCGGCGTGTTTGCGATATCTCTCGTTCTGGTAGAGACGCTTCTTAAAGTTTCTGCCCTCCTCATTGTCAGCTATCATGTTCTCAATGTTCGCATTGGCCGTGGGATCAAGCAACACAGCCGACATAACAGTTGATGCTGTGGTCACAGCCCAGAGAGAGTGTTTCAACAGAGTTGTGTGCAGTTCCCTCAGGTTGGGAATGGAACGTGGATACTTCAACAACTCCAGATTTTTCTTCAATTCGCCATGATAGAAGCGTATGAAGTAATCAAACTTCTCCAATTTGATATCAAGGCTTGGTGAGGATATCAAGAAATAATACAAGTCCAAGGCGGGAGTATTGAAGCTTGTCAGCTGGAAGTCAATAAAGAGAGTGTCCTTGACTTCGCCTTGTGGGCCATAGTTGAACATCACGTTGTTTGTCCAGCAGTCTCCATGGTTTAGGCAGTTAAATTCGGATTTGTCATAGACTTCCTCCTTGGACAGTAGATTGAAGAGGTTCCTCATAATGCCAGTCTGTAAAAAGTAATTTATTTACAAACATAGATAAGTTCTTGACTAGATTGAAACTTACCACTTTGTCGGCATAAATCTCGCTGCCTTTGAGCTCCTTGAGCGACTCAATGCATATGTCCATAAAGGCAACATTTTCGGGACTCTCATAGAACGCACGAGTCTCCTCCTTGTGTGTTGGCTTGTCTAGACAGTCTGGGAATGCGCCCTTGGTAACATAGAGCTGAGCGGAGGCTGCATGAAACTTGGCCAATTTGGCGAGCACTTGCTCCGTTTCAGCTACATTCAAACCTTGCAGACGATCAGCATTCTTGTAACCTGCTGGACGCAGATTCTCTAATAGAATGTGATCAGAATCTGGTGACTTCTGGAACTTATAGCTCTTCGGTCCGAACACAACGGGTTGACCAGCCTGTCGATAGAGCTCCTCTAGTTGTGGTATCACATCGTTGTACAAGACACTTTCCTTTTTAAACGTTGACATCAGCTCCATTATGGCATTTGCCACGCTGCTGCCAGTGGGAACCTTCAGCATAAACGATATGGTTGAGTTTCCTCCCGTTGTAGTCTCGTAATCAATGTCAACAGACAGCATTATGGATAAATAATTGTCTCCCGCCGCTGTCGCCTTTTTCACAAGGAAGCCTGTGATTTCTTTAAAGTCGGATTTCTCAGCCTTGATCAGATCTCTAAAATAGTCAATGGTAACCCACTCGGGTGCATCAGCATCAACTTCAATTTGTACCTGCTTGGTGGGAGGTGGGGCCTGAACTTGGGGAGGTTCACTGAAAGGAGAGTGAAATAATTAATTTCTTGACTAAATTATTGTTAATTGCAACACTCACTAGGACTCCAGTAGTCCACGATTATCCAACCAAGGCAGAATTTGTTGGACATGTTTCTTGTAGCGTGGATTGGCGTACATAAGGTTCCTGAACTCTGTACCTGCTGGATCGTTGCTCAAGAAGTTCTCGAACGTTGCCGACTCGGTGGGATCCAAGAGAACCACAGGCAACACCATGTAGGTACCCATCAATGCCCAGGGTCCGTATTTATAGAGTTGTATGTAGAATTCAGACAACTTGGGTACACGCTCCTTGTATTCCAGTATTTGCAGATGTTCTATAAGCTGATCGTGATAGTATTTGATGAAGAAGTCAAAATCAATCAGCTTGTGTTCTAATTTGACCGATGTCATGATAAAGTACAATATATCTGTAAGGGGATGACCATATCTGGGATTTTGGAAGTCCACAAAGACCATATCGATAAGCTCGCCATTTGGACCGGTCTTGAAGAGGAAATTGTTCACCCAGCAATCACCATGGAGTACCACATTGAAGTCGTTGGGATCATAGGGGCCCATCACTTTAAATAGTTCGAATACTTTACTCAAGTATTTGTCCAACTTATCCTGATATTTCTCGACACCTCCACCATAGTTTTTCAGATTTTCCAAAAACATTTCCTGTGCTGGCCTGAGTATGGCTGCCATCATTTAAATAGCTTGATCCCCAAGAGAGCCAAACGCTCCGTTTATCATGGTATCCGAAACGCCATTAACGCTCTTCAGGTACGCACCCGCTGCATGATATTGCGCCATCTTGCGAAGCACCAATTTTGTTGGTTCCAAGCCAAGACCCTCGAAGCGATTCAAATTTCCAAAGCCATCTTGACCCAAATCGTACATAAGAACAGTATTGGTCAGTTTCGGTTCTTCTTTCGCGGCTTCAGTAAATTTGTAGGCCCGTGGGGCTAAGTTTACTTCCAAACCCTTGGATTTATAAAGCTCTACGTATTTGGGCAATAGATCTAGATAGGCCTCGTTTTCAAGCGTAAAGAAATTCGCCATTTGCAACATTTGTTGCATCATGGGACTATCGTGCGGTACTTTCATCATATAAGAAACCGGCTTGACGGTATTGTCTAGATGGGAATCGATAATGATAATTTGGGTTAGCAATCAGGTTGTATGAACTAAGATTAGATAAATATGAAATTATATATGTACAAACATAGACACACAATAATTGTGCGTCTTTCATTACCCAAAGTTTCACATACTGCAATTTGTATATGTACTTGACTTTAATGGATTTACAGCCCTATCAAAAATAAACTAGAGATTATAAGGTAGGCGCGCGTATAGGGTTAGTTGGGGGTATTATTTTTGGACTGTTGTCACGATTACAAGCTAAATTCGCAAAATATTAAGCTGATAAGGTGAGTACTACCGCAGAAAAAGAGATTAGATTCTCTCTTGAAATAGAATTCCGTAAAATCTACTGCTTGTGATATCATCGGGCTCACCTGTTAGTTCCGCCTCGATGCTTACTCTCAACATGAGCGTGGCGTAGTTCTCGCCAGCGCCCAATCCGGGCTTTACATGAAAGCTACGAATCTTTGTGAACTTTGGCACGCTCTCTCTGAGTATTTCTACAAATTGCGACTCATTTATCCAATTGGGCACGAGTCGACTATCCACTAGAACGGGAGGCGGCGAGGCCGCCGTTCCGGCCTTGGACGTGTCATCGACCTTCGCTACGGTGGCCACTGAATCGGCAACGGCTACGGCAACGGGGGCGGCAACGGGCGCGTCGGCGGCGGTGGGGCTAGTTTGTGTTTGTGATGCAACAGGTGCCACCTTGTAGCTATTTTTTGATTTAGAATTGTGACCACCCATTGAGGATCGGAACTGGGTAACTGGTACTACGAATTGACGTGTTTACGGCTGCACGAATAAATTTGAACTGAGGGTTTGCTTTAAAATTGCCGTCGATATTTATACGACACGAACTGAGCAATAGAAGCTGATAACTGCACTATTTTATCAGCGCGCAACAAGTGTTAGACGATTGTCCGAAACGAACTCAAGCCAGTCGACTGATACGCTACGTTCTCTGGCACACAACACATTTAGAACACACACATGTATATAAATATATGGGTAATTAACTTTCTCACGCAATCGGGTCAGAATTACTATTAAATTTCAAGCAGATCGGTGAAATAGGAAAGCTTTGTTTTAAAAAAAAATACAAAGGGAAACGTTCTTTACCTAAAATGGTTCTCTAATCACAGTAGCTCTTCATTTGTTTTTGTGCTTATCGGAGCAGATATGATAATATTATAATATATATAGCGATAGTACATATACGGTATAGTAAACATATATGTATGTTTCATTTAGATGTGAACATGACTAATTTACAGATTAGAAATCGACGAAATGATTGTTGCAATTGTCAAAGGTCCGTGACCGCACTATTAAAACAATTCAATATGCTAAACTACTACAAGGCTTGTTTAATGAATTTTAAGTCGTCATATATTTAATCTCAAAACGGAAAAACTTCTATAGAATTTAAGTTTGTATGTACATTAAAAAATAATGAATTTATAAACAACGCTGTAATATCTTAAAAACCGCTTGGCTTTTATTTGATTGATTAGATTAACACAAAAATTAATTGCATATCAAAAAACTCAAAGGTGCATTAGTGCGTTATACATACATGTATGTTTGTATGTTTATATCAATTGGTATTTCAACCTGTATTACCAACAAGATTGCAGTCTTATCACCATATTATTTTTAGGTGCAAATCTAAAGAACAGAACATTTCATGCCCGTAAGGCTAGTATAGCAATATCACTTTTCGTACAATCAGTTGGGTAAATTTATCTGAAATCGATAAAAGATAAAGCTGTTGATATTTAATAAAAGCCACAATTATTGCGTTGTGCAATTTCCAAATGCCTTCCGCATTTGAAACCCAAAAAAAGCTGGATTTAGCGTGAAAATAGTGTAGTTGGCATTACTGGCGAACAGCGGCAGCGACGCGATGTCGCGCTGATTTGATAACGAGGTGAGTTTTGTCTTTTTTTATTAGAAGTGAAAATATATTAAGCCAAATGATCAACTACCGAAACTATCGTAATCGATATGATAATAAAAACACACTTATTTTACAATTACACAAAACAATTGTTAAAGTTTTATTCATTATTTGTATTACATAATATTATTTGTTGTTGTTGTTTTTGTTGTTGGTGTGGTTGTTGTAGTTCTTGTTGTTGTTGCTACAATGCAGCCTGCTTGCCTGTCTGTCTGTCTGTCCGTCCGTCTGTACGAGGCGATGCTCCAGGCAGCCCCTTGTGCACCTCTCCGAATCGACTTATGGATAATGGGGATGAGGTTGAGGGAAGGGTACATACGATCAAATTGTATGGGTATTAATGCTCTAGTTGTTTTCTGATAATATTATCCTTTATTTTCTGGTACAATAATAATGATAATAATAATCTGTATTATCTATGTATATTAATAATGCGAATGAGATAATAATAATGGGAATAATAATTAAAAAACTAATAATGATAATAGGGTAAGATATAACGGCAATGCAATGCGAAATAATTAATCGCTGCTTGTTTTATTGTTAGACGATCTTTCCTCGATTGCGTCATGTTTCTCCAGTCCCCCAATTGACCTGCGTGTTGTTGTTCTCATATTGTTTCGTCTCTATCTTTTTGTCTTTTTTTGTCTTTCGTTTCGTCTGCAACAACGCGTAAAACTCACAATACAATATTTTCGCTAAATATTTATGTATGTTTTTTTTTGTTTTTGTTTTCGTTTTAGTTTACTTTTTATATAGTAGTTAATAATTTATTAATATATATTGTATATATATTGTATGCATTTGTTTGTTTGGTTTATTTTGAAATATATATAAAGAACAAGGCTGATATTCATATTTTGTTTTGTTTTCGGTTTGGTTTCCATTTATGTAGGTTTATAATAATATTTAGCTAATATTTTCATAGCTTGCGCTCTTTTGTATATTTTTTTGTGGTTTTTCCATTCGTTTTTGTTTTGTTTTATATTTGAAAATAATTTTACAACATTAGCAAAAGGTTTTCAATCGTTCAAATGAAGGGTTCTAAATATTTTGTATTTTCTGTTTGTCGTACTTTGCAAAAACTTTAAATGAGCCTCAAAATAGACAAGTATCTGCTGTCAGTTATAGTTAATATTATTACGCTGAATGCATAGTTCATATTCGTATTATATATAGTATTTACGATGATAAAAATTGCAGTTGAGAACTGCATACATACATATGCTTAATGGGTGTTCCCCTTCTCCCGTACTTAACTCTTTATAATTTGAAAATTGCGCATAATTTTGCATATGCATACATAGATATCTGCACTTATGCAAGTACATACATATGTATAATATATATATATATATATATGTGTATATATCTGTATATAATATTATATATGTTTGCACATATATAGTTCTTCTATAACGGGCACGAGTTTGATATGTTTTCAATTGTTTTTCATTTATCAATATGTTGTTGCTTCCTCTCTTTCTATTTCTTCTCTCCTTTAGTTCTTTGCTTCTCTGCCTACTTCTTCTTCAACGTTTAACTGCATTGATATTTTCAATATTCAATATCGATTGATCTACTTATTTGGTTATATGTAAATGTGTCGAGTGTATATGTATGTATATGTGAGTATGTGTGTGGTGTATAGCTTATCTGTACTATATGTATAGTATACATATATGTATACCATATCCACACATTCTGTCACTGCAAATGTTATAAACAGATTTACAGCAACTCCATAGCATTTCGGATACTATATCTTCCTTTTCAGGTGATATCATATTCTTGCTCTACTTTAATGTTCTTCAGTTTCTTAAGTTTTAACCATTATGTCTTTTGTTATTGTTATATCCTTAATTTGTATAGTTGTTGCAAAATTTTCACTAATTTAAAATTCGTTTCCTCAAGGTTTATGCGCATCGTCTCCGAGGTGGGCAAACGAAACGAAATCATAATAATAATATTAATAATAATAATAATAATCGTGGTATGTGGAAATAAAACAAATGCGAGTTGGGATTTTTGTTTAACGAACAAAATGAATTTATTATTATTATATTACGCGTAATTAATACCGTCAATAAAAAGGCTAAGTAAACGCTACACATAAACTCAAATACGGATAGATAATACCGTACGGTACAGTACGGCATGATATGATATGGTATATATAGTTTGGGGAATTGGTATACAATACAAAAGTTACTTAAGAATTAGTCGGTTATAAGGCAATCGAAATGGGAGCAGGAATTGGTAATTGATTAAAAGGGGTGTGTACAGTTCTCGAGATGCACGAAGAGTACAAATACTTAGCCAAAAGCTAATACAGTAATAAATACAGTAAAATACAAAGTTTGCTTGTTGTTGTTGTTTTTCATATGCTTTACATACATCATACATACAAGTATGTCTATGCTAATTGCCCCTAGACACAGTTAAAACTCCGATTATTATTTGTTGCTATTTTCTCATTTCTTTTTTTTGTTTTTTTTTTTTGGTAACCGCTTTGCCATCAACGCTTTGATCGTCAAAAAATCGCTAAAAACCACATCAAAACATATCGCTATTAATTTTATATTTTATTTTTTTTGTTTCTTTTTTCTTGTAAAAGTTCTGCTTTTTGTTCTGTCTGGTAGATCTTTCATCTTGCTGATATGTATCTGTTGTAGTTGTATGTAGTTTTCTTTTTTTGTTTTGTTTTTCATTCAAAAATGTATTTATAATATTCATATAATGTTCCCATAATTCATATTGTTTAGTTTAGTTTAGTTTTAGTTTAACCATTTATAAACTAGTTGCTTTACGCATTATATAGATACTATATTCCCGATTAAAAGTCGCCTCTAGCGCTTTCCAAACTGTTTTCCCTTTCTCTTTTTATCCCTTTCTCATTCATTTACGCTTTTCTTTTCGCATGAAATCATAAGAAATGTGTGTAGTAGGAGCCTGTCTTATAGCGAACCCGAAGGTAGCAGATGTTCTGTCTTTTCTTTCATTTCTTTGTCATAGATACTAGGTGAGAGTATGCTCTAGATGCTAAGATGACGCTACCACACACACATACACACACACACACTCATGCACAGACACGCACTCTCTCTCTCTAACACACACACGCACGCCCCACGCAGAGCGTCGTTGCATCATTTCCCATTGCATACTTTCGGGGCTCTTCTGTCGAGGTTAAAAATTAACTTCGAAAATACAATATTACTATTTACTAGGCATAGCTGCTATTCGTTTTGGTAACCGTTAGGTATTAATTGTAATGCTTAGTTGTAGTTGTAAATATTTTGTTTTCTTTTCGTAATTGTTTTGTTGTTTAAAGGCGCAATTAATTGATATGCATTAGTATAGTATAATTAATTTCGCTTATATCTAACTTTTCATAAGTATGTACTGCTGTGTGTGTGTTGCGTCTGTTTGTGTGTCTGTGTGTGAGTAGCCTGAAGATGACAGATAATGGTAATGCCGATAAGAATGGGCGTCTGTGATGACGACAATGATTCTTTGTGATGAGGTTCCATGATTTTCGTAGGCAAGAGGAAAGCAAGAAATGTAATTGGACGGAATATGCTTTGCAATTTGACTGAAAGTCAATTGAAATGAATCAATAAAAAAATAAATCGAGAATCGTAGAACGAAACTACAGAATGTGTGTGTATGTGTGAATATCGAAGACCAATTATAATGCCAATTATTGCTATAACATATTTTCTCGTGTGTCTCTTTTATCGTCTGCTTCAAATATGCCTTTGGTATGTCTAGTTGTTCAATCTTAACTAACTATTAAATATGCTTTCATTTCACTTCTTTTGTTTTGTTTTGTTTTGTTTAACAAATTGTTGGGAATCGTAAACGTAAATTGGTTTAGGTTTAGGTTAATTAGTAAGGACAACTTTGGTAAATATAAATTTAAATTAAATAGTATAATATAATAATATATGTTATGCCTAAGTTAAACAATGCTGAACCCAAGGTAAGTAAACAAACGGAGGAAATATCTTAAGATTTCTTTTTCTTTATAATGTTTTTTAACTGCTTCTTCTTCTGCTTTTCATCTTCTTTTGGGTTTGGTTGTTGTAATTAGCTACTTAAAAGCCTATGTCTTGCCTCCTACTGTTCTTGTTGTTGTCGTTTAGTTTCTGCTTTAACATTGCTTTAGCATAAGTTTACTTGTAGTTCATTGATAATAGATGTAGATGTAGTTCCCGTATGGTTGTTGTTACGTAAGATGATATGTTATTGATCTCATAAACTGTAGAAATAGTGTAGAAATTTTTGCATTGGCCTGCCTACTTCTTCTGCCCTCCCTCGGAAAGTCCCGTCCCCCTGGATCGTTGGTCTCTTTCTGTATTAGCAAGAAAAATGTATGTGTTGATTGTTCTAGCATTTTTTGAAAAGTTCGTTAGGAATTCTGTTCATATGTTTCTGGGGGGAAGTCAAGAGTTTTAGAGTCTAGTCTTTTGTCTGGGGTGAGAGCATGCAGAGTTCTACGTAGAAAACCATCTCAGTTTTGGGCGGAAAGTGTCGAGTGTGTTTGAATTGTAATTGTACCAGTTCCGTTTCCGGTTAGTTTAGGTTATATAGTATAGTATAGTATGTATGTAATGTATATTAGAGATGTTTTCGAAGTCTTGACAGCGCGCGTAACTCGACAACGCAAGTTTTTGAGTTATGTTGGTTTTTGTTTTGTTTTGTTTTGTTATTTTTTTTTTTTTGGTGCCGTGTCAAATTCACAATTGATTTATAAGTACGTTTTTATAACAAATAAATTTCGAAACCAGCTTTCAGTTAAATTTCACTTGATGACGTCGACTAGTTCTCGTTGTGGTTACAATTGTTTTCCATTCTCTCAAAATCTTTTCAAACAACACTTCAAAATCGTATTGCTAGATACAAGATATTACTTTAATAACCTTTACATTACGTTTACTTTAACCTTTACTTTAACTTTAACTTTTACTTTTACATACAGATATAGTATTACTTTTTGGTTTTACTTTATCGTGGTATTTGCATTACGTTTTCCTTTTATAATTCTAGAAAGAGAGCTATTTAAAGGGCACATTCGGTTAAGCTATAATTATGTTTTTCTTTAAATATTCCTTGTTATGTATATGTATTTATCATCATTTATGTTTTTTGCTCTTAACTGTTATTATTCGTATGCAAAAATATTAATTATCGGAAACTATCAAAATCGATTAAATGTCTCAATTCCATTTCACGGAAAGTATATCTATCCAAAGCAAGAGTGGGATAATGAAAGCAAAAAGATCTTGAATAAAAAACTAAGTGAAAATCAGCGAAACAACCATAGTTAAAAAACGTTCAAAAATCGATCAAAGTCTCTAGCAGTATATATCGCATATTCGCATTGTATATGTACTGTCTATTTGGGGCATATCGCGACCTCTCTCTCTATGTCTCTCGATCTCGCTCTAATCTGTTCTATCGTGTTTGTATATTTTACTACAAGTTTTCCATCTGCTGTTGCTGCTGTTGCATTTTATCATCTTCTCCTTCATCTTCTTCTTCTACCAACAATTTTCTGCGGCCTGTCAAAAATTTCACTAAACTGGGTTAGGCTTGCCATATAAATTATTATATAGAATAATATATATATACTTGGGTTTTCTCTTTTGTTTTTTATGTTTTTTTTTGCGTTTTTGAATGTTTTTTTTTTTTAATTCACTACAACTAAACTTTGCCTCCTTCGCATGCATCCGTTACATGCGGAGCTTCCTTAGCTCTATGCCCGCTCCGGGGGCGGCGCGTTCAAACTCGAAATGTTTGCCTGGACCCAACTGCACCACTGCACCACCGATGGAGCCTGCACTCAAGCAGCGATGTGTGCCGTGGCCGGCAGCACGTACGAGTAGATGTGGTGGTGGTGCTGCGGCTGCTGCGTGGTTAGCTGCTGCTGCGCATGATGATGGTGTTGCAGCTGGTGGTGGTGATGCTGGTGCTGCTGCTGTTGCTGCTGCTGCTGGGGATGGTAGTGGGGCAGCGGCGTAGGTGGTGCGTTGGCGCTGCCGGGTCAGGTTGCTGTCGGCGTCATCAAGAACTGCTGCTGCTGATGATGATGATGGTGTTGATGGTGATGGTGGTGCGGCTGGTGGCTCTGATGGAAATGCTGATGATGCGACTGCTGCGGCTGGTGGTGGGCCTGCTGTTGTTGTTGCTGCTGCTGCTGCTGTTGTTGTTGCATTTCCCGCTCTAGTTTCTTAGCGAGCAGATCATGCCTTGATTCCATACCCGCTCCTCTGCAAGAACAACAACATGATTGGGGTTAGTGGCTGACAGTGGAGACACTCGACACACACTCGATTGTGGCAAGTGGCGGTGCAATTGTGATTAGTAAGTGGTGGTGGATTGCTCGGCTCGTTGCGGTAATGCGTTGCTCACTTTAATGGCTAACACATGCAAGGCTGCCTAGGATTCCCTTTGGGTTCGACCCACAACCCTTGACTGCCTTTTTATGGCAGACTCGGAGTCATGTTTTATGTGTAAACAGCATGCAGAAACTTTCCTATAAGCCAAACAGTTGTTTCTTTCCCCTGCTGCTGCTCTTCTCCTCCTTCTCTTCACGCACTTTGTTTACTCCTCTTTACCCCAAAACTAAAGCTTAGTGCGAAATTTGCGCCCAGAGGCAGCAGTAGAACTTTTTACGACGCGATGTTGCCTTCGCTTGGAATTCATTACTGAACAGGACCCCTCTTCCCTCTTCCTACCTCCCTCTTCCCACGTCCTGCTGCTCTCTGTTTCTATCTGTTTCCCCTCTCCATGCTTACAATTTAAATTGATTTCGTACAAGCAATCAACTGCAAACAGCAAACAAACCAAGAAACACTCAACATTTGCCCAGACAAAAACAAGCTTAAATTTCATTCGATATTTCTTTTATAAGTTTGCTGCAGATTTATGCAAAATTTGTAGTTGTTTTCTAGTCTGTTACCACTTCAACTTGGCGCTTATTCTGTCTATAGGTAAGTTAAGATCTTTAGCAGTTTTATAGCTAACCAAAGCAGCAGCAGTTGGCTGTCTTTAAAAAAAGGCTAAGACGAGGTAAGCTAAAGCTTGTCTAGCGTGCTCCGTCGTTTATCTTCCTTTTCCTGATTACGTGCTTGGGGGCGTGGCATGCGTTTGTTTCTATTTTCCCCGTTATAAAGTCGTCTCGGTTGTTTGCGATCGTTGGTCGCGTCTCTTGCGAGAAAAAAGTAAAATAAATTTATGTGTTCTTTTGGCATTTAAACTACGTGCAGCAGCACACACACACACGCATATATATATATATATATGCACACACAGAGACAAACACACACATGAGTCAGCGCATGAAAAAATTGGTGTTGTTTTTGGCTAAGCGGCAACTTGCACTTAAAACTAGATATTGTCTGTGGCGAGAGTGTATTTGTGTGTGTATCTGTGAGGGTAGACTGTGTATGTGTGCATTTTTTATACGTGTGTGCATGTGTGAGTGTATGTTGTGTGTGTATCATAAAGTCAAGTGCTATAAGTCAGCCATAAATTGCTGTTGCTGTTGCTGCCGTGTATGCATGTGTGCGTGTGTATTTTTGTGAGTGTATAGAGCGCGAGTATTCCTGCAACTTTTGTATGGTATAATTCGTATTTAAATGCCTGCCTGCTCTCAATTTTTGCTGCTGTTGCTGCTGCTGCTGCTGCTGTCATGCAAAGTAAACGAGCCGAGGCTAAACAATAACAATTTGCAATTTCATAAATAGTTAATGGGTTGCTTTTTCGTGCATACAACTTGACTTGACTTTACTTTACTCTCCGCCTTTGCCGGGGCTTATGACAAACGAGTGTGTGTGTGCGGGAACAATGCGCCGGGCCTCAGCTCGGCCTCAGCACGGCCTCAGCGCGGGCTGATGTGAGTTATGGGGCGAACCCTTTGCGCATTTAATATTTATAATGCTTAAGGCTATAAAAATGGGGTTATACTGAGTGTGTATGCTGGGTGGGTGTACGAGCCAGGAAGAGGTATAGTATACATATAGAGTATATATATAAAGAGAGAGGGAAAGAGTGTATAGTGTAAATGTGCGAGTGAGAGAGCAAGCGGGCGGCTACAACTAGTCAAGAGAGTGGGGCAAGTGGGGCAAGTGTGGTGTGTCTTATTTTCATATACATACGTCTCTAAAGAGATGATTTTGGTGGTGCTGATTTGGATGAAGTTGGTGGTGCTGTAGTGAGTTAACAACAACGCTAGTGGTGCTGGTGCTGGTGCAGCCAGTGGGAGCCTGTTGCTGTAGTTGTTGCTGTAGCTGAAATTGATGTTGCAGTTGCTGTTGCTGTTGTTGCAGTTCTTGTTGCTGTTGTTGTGCTGCTGGTAGTGGTGGTGGTGCTGCTGCTATTGCTGCTGGTGGTGGTGGTGGCAATTCGAGAGCGCCGTTTAAAATGAAAAGTTGCTGATGTGTTGTTGGTACTGCCAGCTTGCTGCAGTTGCTGATGTGATGGTTGTGGTTGTTGTTGCTGGCCAGAGGCATTGCTGCCTCGGTCAACATTTTGGTCTTGGCATACTCAATGCGAATGGAGCCACGGTCCGAGCTGAGCAAGTACTTGCCCTGCAGCTGTTGCATGGCTTGGGCGGCGCTAGAAGCATCGTTGAACTCAATGAAAGCGACGGGATGTTGCTGCTGCTGGCCAGTGTTGCTGCTGTTGCTGTGGTTGCTGTTGCCGCCAGTACTGCCATTGCTGCTGTTGTTGTTGCAGTTGCTGTTGTTGGTTGCAGCATTGCAGTTTGTAGCTGTTGTCGTTGGAGTTGTTGGAGGTGTCGGTGTCGGAGTTGGAGTTGGAGTTGGAGTTGGAGAAGTCAGAGTTGAAGACAAATTTGGAGGCATAGAAGATGTGATATTGTGCGTACCTTTTGTGTGCATTCGGAGGCGACAAAAGCCAGGCATACTGTGCATAGTATAACATATTGCGATATATACGATATTCGATATACGATATACGAGTTACGATATACGTGTATATAGATATTGATATATATATAGTAGTATAAGTAGTCGGTTATCGATTGTAGTATAATACAAGTGATGGGTGGTGGCAACAAACGAACCAAAGAGAGAACGCAAAAAGTTATCGATTAGTTTTGAATAGTTCAAGTAATTGTTATCGAGATGGAAGAAACTGTGACAACTGTGCTGCATTAGTATTAGTAGTAGTAGTAGGTGAGAGTGTGGATAAGTGGGTGAGTGGGTGCTCAACTTGTTAGTCGGTAGTCGCAGTCTGTGGCGTGTGTGTTTGTGGCGGCTTTGTTGGCTCGTTCATTTACCTAGAGAAGACCTCCTTGAGCTCGTGCTCGGACACAAACTGTCCCAGGTTGGCCACAAACAGCGTGGAGCATGGTGCGTTGGCCGCTATCTGCGGATTAGCCGGATGCGGTGCGGCCGCATTGTTGTTGGTGGATCCGGCGGGGCTGGCCAGCGCTGGACTGGATAAAAAATGATGATGTGATGCGGCCGCAGCAGCGGCAGCGGCGGCGGCGGCGGCAGCGGCAGCAACTGCATTAACCGTGGTGCCTTGCGGCGCCACGGCTGTGGCAGCAGTTGCACCACCACCACCACCACCGGCACCGCCACCAGCTGCAGCGGCAGCGGCAGCCATGTGCGCCATGGCCGCCTGGCTGGGATGTAGAGCGGTAGCAGTTGTCTGATGATGTGGCATGGTCATTTGAGTCTGCAACAAGGTGGGGCAGGTTACTATTGTATCTCTGCACCACTCTGCATGTGTGTGTGCGTGTGTGTGTGTTCTACTCACTTGATGCATAGGCTGCTCCATTACTTTGTCTGTATTTAGTCAGAGATAGGAGCGTACGGGCACCTGCGGATGCAGTGCCGGATGCACGAGTGTTGCATGCTGCAGCGCTGCGGCGCCGGGCAGCTCAGCGGCGGCGGCGGCCGAATACGCTAACGGATGATGCCAAAGCTCCGGTCCGCCCGGAAAGAATGGCCCGCCCAGATCTATGAAATGAACAACATCAGTGGAAGAGAGAAACAAAAAGAGAGAGAGAGAGAGAGAGAACGAAAAGTCAATTGGGCGCCAGTTGTTGTTGTTATTTATTGTTGTTGTTATTGCAAATGAAAAGCATTTCGAGAAGACTGCAAATCACGCGGGATTCAGATGCGATTTGCAGCCTTAACTACGTCGAGTTTGTTGCCTAAGTCTTTCGTTTGCTACGAGCGTCAATTGAATTCAAAACTATTTCACATTCTTTGGTTTCTTCTCTTGGATTATTTTTGTATCTCAGTGTGTGTACTGGCGTGTGTGTGTGTGTGTGTGTAGTGTGTGTGATTCAAACAGTGTGTTACAGTGATCAAAGTGCTTAACAATTGTTGTTGTTGTTGTTGTAGTTGAGTTGAGTTGAGTTGTTGCTGTAACCTATGGTAAATATTTATAGCGAAATTTAGTTCGGGCGTACGAGAGTAGATAACAGTTGATATATAGCAGTATATACGATATATATATGGTATATATAATATTATATTTATTATTGAGTTGGTGCACTTGAAGCAAATTCAACTTGTCAGTTGTTCTCGAGTGTGTGTGTGTGTGTGTGTCGGTGTCGTTAGGAGGTGCGCTAGTACGCCATCGGTACAGTAGCTCAACAGAGAGAGAGAGAGAGATATATATAGTAGATAGAGAGAGTTATCTTAATGTTTCGGTTCTCTTTTAGTTTCTGTTTACAAAACTATCAACTACATACATAAAAAAAAGAATAGAAACAAGAATAGTTTGCAAAAAACCAAAAAAAAGTAGCAGCTTTTTGTTGGTTTTTCTTTATTTTTTTGTTTTTGTTTTTTTTTGATTATCTTTTACTTACGTCCAGTGAGTGGGTGCATCAATGCAGGATGTGAGGCTGTTGTCGCTGTATTGGGCTGTGGTTTGGGTTTGCTCACTTTCGTGTTACTCTTGGCGAATTCCAAGCGAATTGTTTGGGGCATATCGGGATCGAAGCGTACACCCTGCTGTAAATGATCAGATCAAAATACAGCGGTTTGTATTTCTGTTTTGTTTCGTTTCGTTTTCGTTTTCATTTTTTTTTTAATATATTTTTGATTTTAACTTTTGCAAAATTATAAAAGTGTGTTGCGATCTTTTTCATGTTTCAGTTTTGGGAATATCTTTTCTTCTCTTGCAACAATTCGCCAAAAATAATTGAATGTTTCGTTTTGAATAGCTCTAGTGTGTGGAGAAAGAGAAGGAGAAGGAGAACGAGAGATCTCGTCATTCTTTTACTTTTTGCACTTTTCTTAAGGGGGTATTTCTCATTTCAACTTTGCTTCACTTGCGCTTGGACTGTGCTGAGTATGGTAAAAGGAAACGCTCCGCTTTGTGGTCTTAGGGGAACTAATTGGACGGGGGGCTGTATTTGTGAGTACGTGGGCCAGTGAATGTGTGTGTGTGTGTCTGTGTGACTGTGTGTGTGTATGCACAGAAATCAAAAGCGAGAGAGATGGACAGCAACTGCATAGGAAGAGCACCTATGAGTGGGGGGCAAGGGGCTTATTGTGGTCATTCAGTGCCTGAGAAGAGAGTTGAGGGGGAAGGGGGAGGTAGGAGCTAACATGCACCAGCCAAAATGTATTTGTGGTCTATAGTTGCCAGGCTTCCTTTTGGTTGATAGAGTTGCGCTGCTGTTGCTTTGTAGTTGGTTTGGTGCTTCATTGCCTCATTGCAGTTGCCATGGACGAGTGTACAATGCGATGTGTGTGTGTGTGTGTGGTGTATGAAGAAGAGAGACAGCGAGAGATAGAGAGAGAGAGAGTTTACTGAGATCGAGATGCAGTACCGAAAACAATAAGATAGACAAATCAATACGGATAAAAGACTTAAACATAAATGCGGTGTGAAGGTTTTTTGAGATGCAAGCACGTGTTCTTGTTGTTGTTTTCTTTGTTGTTGTTGTTGTGGATTGAGATACGATTGTTGTTGTTGTTGTTGTAGTTGAGGACCTAACGCTCCGTACAAGCTGGGTTCTGATATTCTCAGTGCTTTACAAACTAAGTGTAGTAGAATTTGATTTTGGAACGTCGAAAAGTTTCAATTGACTTTTTGTTGTTAAAGGCGTTTGCTAAGAACTGTTGGTGATCATCGATATTATATAGATATAAGTATATATATAGGGTATAGTAGGCTATAAACTGCCGTTATATGTTACCTGCAGATCCTGCTTGGCTGCTTCGGCGCCGGCCCTTGTATGGAATGTCACAAAACCAACAGGCTGTTTTTTGAATTGGGAATATATATTGTTAGGTTAGGGATAAAAGGCCAGAGTTAGCGCATGTGCTTGTGCTTTTTCAACTCGACTTACCGATGCTGTTTTGCCATTTTTGCTAGTTACTTTTAGTAGAGATCCTTCGTAGCCCTGAGAAACAAGAAAGGGAAATCGGGTGTTTTGAAATGATGTTGATGGATTCCCACATCCCAATTGTGAACAAAGGAAGATCCTAACCTCAATAGAAAGCTATTGTTTATTGCATACCTACAGGCGGTGCCTGTGAAATCTGTTCGCTCACAAAAATTATGCTTTAAATAACTTCTAAGTGAATTATCCATTTACAATTAATAAGAAAACAATTGAGCAATGATTTGTATTGTTCAAAGTAAAAATGAACTTTGTAGCTTTAAAATTACGCTTGCAATTGGATTTTTATCGATTTTCTGGGGCAGAAGGGGGCGTGGTCAAATTGTAATACATCGATTAGGTCACTGTTATATCCGTGAGTATTGTCAACAAGTTTGGTCGCTCTAGCTCTTTTAGTCACTGAGAACAAGGCGTTCATACAGACAGACAGACAGATGGGCAGCCAGACATGGCTGTATTGATGCTTATTTAAAACGCATGTAGTTTATGGTATTCAGACGTCAACTTTTGCCTGGTTTTTCTTCATAATCCATGGCCTACAAAGCCAATGATGCATCCTCTTAAACGATAGGTTAGGTTAGGTTAAATAGGTTAAATTGATAGACCTATTCAGCTTGTTTCCGCTTTGTTCCTTTGAGCTATTCATGCAAATTAGCTTTCTTCTCTCAACTAATCCCCTAACACATCTAATAACCCATTAGTGTGGCAATCGCTTTGGCCTTTCATAGAAAGTCTCCTTCTTAAGCCTTCAGACGATAGTTTCACACATCGAGGGATTACTATGGCACTTACCTCATAGGCTCTGAATAGCAAATATAGCTCTCTGGGCTTGGCGTCCATGGGTAAACCGCTGACGAACAATGTGCGCACCTGCAAGTAAAAGCAAGAGAGAGAGAGAGAGTGAGTTAGAGTGAGACACACATACGCTGTTACGCTAAACAAATCTGTGCAAAGATGTTGCTCGCTTTTAGGTCGAGAAACCAATTTCCTATGATTGCGTAATTAACGTAAAGCTGTCACGTCCTTCGACTGAACCCCACAGGATGCCTTCAGTCTCGATTTCAATGTGTCAAATATTTAAATTCAGCCCAAAAGGTTCTCAACCATATGTGTGTGTAGTGATAATGAAAGCAAATGGAATAAGCGCCATAAACGCTGAATTCATTAAGGCAACGACGTGACGCGACAGCATGTGGAGGCAGAGTCAGATAAAGAGGGGTAGCTAAGAAGGCAGAGGGTGGCGGGTGATACTAATGAGTCTTGTCGCTCTTTTGTCTCTTTTTTTTTATGTTGTTGTATTTTTAACACCTTGCTGAGCAGCTTGTAAAGGGACTGCGCTGCCCTCACCTGAGACTGGTAAGATCTGTACGAGGGCACAGGATGTTACATATATTATTAGCATTGACAACAGGGGAATAGATGTGGTACTCTACTCCAAGTTGAGTGCAGGTATTTTCTAGTCGGGCAGGCCTTTCTGGTTGCTTAGCTGCCTCTAGAGAGAGCGAGTGACAGATTGTGAAGAAGGGAGTGTGCAGTGTGTGTGTGTGTTTTAAAATTAAAACGTGTTCTATCGTGGAATCTAGCTATTGTTGTTCAGGTGGGAAAACAGCTGTGTAAAAATAGCTAAACACGCCACGCGCCACATGCCACACGCCACACATGATTACATTAGTCCTCTGCTCCGCGGAGTCTTCTGCTGCGCCTCTCCTGCTCTCCCTCTTCTGCTGCACCGCCCTGGCCTGCCCTGAGTTTGCGCTGTCCTGCCTTTAAACTTGTCCAGGCGCAATTTACAAATTAATTAACTCACTCAAGAGCCCTGGACAGCGTGCAAATAAAAAACAAAGCCGAAAATAGGAAAACAAAAATAAAATAAAAAAAAGGAGGCGCCACCAAACAAGAATAGAACTGAAGCGCGCAGAATCCTTTGACGATGCTGCGCCCAAAAAGGATCTGCAGGATACGCTCAGTTAAATAGCAATTAAAATTAATTTTTGCGCAGTCTGCGGCCGCCCTCGGACTGTCGCTAATTGGACGGGTAATGAGCTGGGCCTGTGCTGGGCTGCGTTCGTCTCCAGCTTCCCTGAGCAGAGAAGCAACAGTAGAAAAAAAGAAGCGACGATGGAAATTAATGAAAATTGAGCCAAGCAAACTAATTTGAAGGGTGCAATCCACTAGAATTTACTTGTGGTTGCCACAACACACACACACATACAGACACGCATGCAGTTCCTGTTGCAGATGGCATTGAAATGCAATTATTTTATGTTGCTGCCTTGCCCTGCCCCATGCGCATGTGAGTGGCAAACGAGATTTGTGTGTGTATTGTACCTCAATTTGATAGCACGTCTCGCTGCACAAATATGCCAAGAGCAAACAGGAGACAGCAAACGGAAATGGAAAGATGAAGGGCCAGCCACAGTGGGCAGCAGCAGCTGAAAACACTGTGACACTTCTTCATCGGGCACACACTGTACTGTGCAGTCTGTACTGTTGCCACTGTGGCACTGACTGCACTCTGTTGCCAACCACAAAAGTCAGTTAGCCAGGCCAAATCAGCCAGTGAACGTGGCTCAGGGAATGTTTCTGCTCCTCCTTCTGCTCGAACCTCTTGTCTTGTTTTGTTTGTCTTGTGTTTTGGCCACTGCGGAAACACATTCAACATTTGGCAAGCGTTTCTAACAGCCACCCCCCCCCCCCCCGTCCCACCACTCGCTCTGTGCCCCCTCAATTTGCCACATATTGCATGTTGAGGTTGTGTGGGAGTTGCGGCTTGGACCAACTTTGCTTGCCAAATTCCATTTAAATACAGCAAATGTCATAGAGTTGCCTCAGCCTCGGCTTTTGTTGTTGGCAATGATTTTGTTACTGCAATCTCCATTTGCCTCACAGTCTGTTTGGTTTTGCGGTTGCTGAGTTGTTGCTGCTGCTGTTGCCAAGAAGTTGTTGCTGGCTGGCTGCCCCTGCCCCGCCCCCTTTCCCTACTGGCTTGCCACAATCTGTTTGCTGCTGCTGCCTGCCTGCCTTGCATCACTTTGTGTTTATAATTATCTCTACAAACTTCAATAAACTGCAGTCCACTCTCAATTCTCGACTCTCGAGTTTCATATGCAAATGTTGCGCATACGCCACGTTGCACGCACCCAAAAACTCAGCAGCAGCAGCTGAAACTGTGCAGTGACCTTGCTGACAGCGCGTTAATCACTACGCAATCTGCAAGTGTTGACTGCCAATAATTAGACAACAACAACAACAGCAACAACAACAACAACAACAGCACTTAGCTGATCAAACAGTTTATAAAGCGATCACAATCGCCCCGCATCGGAAGCTGTGGGCGTGCCCGCAGCTAAGGTGAGCCACGGAATGCTGTGCAGCCTCGCGTGAGAGTGTCGCATGACAGTTGAGAGCTGGACTAGCAAATACCCTTCAATTAAGGGGAAGCAATCTAATAAGATACTTCACTGTAGCTTACTCTCTACACGCTCTACACTCTCTATACCCTACACAAAATATGCTTGGCAGTCTAAACAGCAATCTACCCTTTAGATTTGTTTTCAGAATTACAGGGTATCTCGCTGGGGTTGGCCATAAATCGCAGGTGAGCTGCCATTGCAAATATTTAAATAATTATTTGACTTTGTTGCTGCTGTTGCAGTTGCAATTGTTGCTGCTGCTGTTGCCGCTGCGTGTCAACGCCAACAGCAACATGCGCAAGCATGCAAAAACCTGCACAAACCTGCAGCATTGAAACAACTTTTATCGCTAGACGGCGGCATTTGCACAAAGTGTTTAAATAGTTGGCAATTAAATGCGCGACTAAATATCTTTGATGTGCAGTAGCGCTGGAGAAACATCGCTGTAACATCGATAAATATCGATATTTGCATATGCAAAACCTCATCGATGTTTCTCCAGCTCTAATGTAGAGTAAAGATCGCTTAGATCAGCATAAGGAAAGCTGAAAACTACGGGGAGTTTATAGTAGAATGAAAATTTCCATTCAACTTTTCACTTTGCTTTTTGTTTACTTTGGAAATGGATTTTCCATTGGCAAATGTTTGTTTTTCCGGCCATTAAACGTGGGCGAAAATCTTAAGTTGCCACGCCCACCCTCCACCACTGCCAACGCGCCTCTTTTTCAGAGCAGCCTACGCCAATTAAGCGAAGCGTCGAGTCAACTAAGCACGCCGCTGGCAATCGAGTTGACTGCAGCAAGTCATTGTTGTTGCTGTTGTTGTTATTATTGTTGTTGCCGTTGTTGTTGCTGCTGCTGTTGTGCTTGCTGCTTGTTTATTTAGTTTTCGAATTGCGTTTGTTTTCTTTCTCCTTTTGCCTTCGCTTCAACTAGCAGGCAAATCTTGAAGTAGCCAACGGGGAATGGAGGAAGGGGCAGAAGGGAAAGCAGTAGGGATGGGGAGGAGGGACAACATCCTGCCGCAGGCTGGCGTCAACTTGCGCGAAACTGTGGCAGCAAACGGAGCCAATGTTGCAGCTTTGTTGCGACAAACGACACAACGACAACGACACCCTGCCCCCAAGGGTCGAGGCTGAGTACCGGGAGGGGGGCGTGGCTGGTGCTGGTACTAGGAGTTGACTTGCGTATTAGGCGTGCCAAGTGGGCGGTGATAATTGGCAGTCAGTGTTGGGTAAACAACAATATTAAAGAGCAAATCAATTGCAGCAGAGCAACAGAGCGAATTAAAATCGTTTCTAATGAATTGAATAATGCAGCAGCAGCAAAAACTAATGCAAACCGATATAAATGATATATAAACAGAGTCAGCTTGCCTGCTGCACTGCTGTGTGGCATGCAGCATGTGGAACAAATGAACCATCCATGTGCAATGGTAGCAAGCTCATTGTTGCTGCTGCTGCTGCTGTTCACCTTCTTATTGTTGTTGCTGCTGCTGTTGTTGCTGTTCACCTTCTTATTGTTGTTGCCGCTGCTGTTGTTGGTGAGCTCCTTCTCTTGTTGTTGCTTAGTGTTTTGCCGCATTTTGCATACAAAATGACGTCGGCCATTGTGAAAACGGTACTCTGCATGCATTGCAGCAATAGACAATTGCAGTTGTGCTACGCCAGCAACAGCAACAGCAGCAGCAGCTCAGCAATTGTAGCTGCAACAACAGCAACAACGTGGAACAATGTTGGCCAACTTCTTTGGGCTTAAATGAAATGTTTTGTTTGTGTTTTGCGCCTTTTGCTTTGGCCACACTTTTCTCTCTCTTTTTTTATTTGTGCAGCAGCAGCCGTCCTCCCTTCCCCGTGGCCACGCCCCCTTTGCGGAGCACCATGGCACATTGTCGCGGCGCGCATTGCTCAATTAAACCTCTTTGGCCTCGCCTCGCTGCTTGGCCTGGCTTTAATCTCTTGGCTTGGCCGAGGCATCCTTGTTGCTGCTGTCGTTCCTCTTGCTGCTGTTGTTCCTCTTGCTGTTGCTGCTGCTGCTGCTGTTTGTTTTTCATTTTTATTATTTTTCTTTGCACGTTTTTTAGAATTTGCTGGCATTGTTCGCGCTGCGTCTTTGGTTGCGCTTCGTCTCTGATCCTTGCTGCTTGTTGTAGCTTGTTATCTGTGTTGCAGCCACGACAGCAGCAGCAGCAACAATTGCATAGGTAATTAGCGCTTTTGTTGTCGCTTGCTCTCATTTGATTAAAGACCTGGCACTTCCCTCCCCCCCCTCCACCACTTGGCAAACACTTTTTCAAATCGCTTAATAAGCTCTACTTGGACAGCGACAACGACAACAGCAGCAACAGCAACAGCAGCTGCTGCAGCTACAGCAGGCAGGTAAAACTAATATTTTAATTGCTAAGCAAACAACTGACAGCTTTTGCACACACACACACACACATAGAGAGGGAGGGAGGGAGAGAGAGAGAGAGAGAAAGGGAGAGAGATACAAAAGATACGGCATAAACTTTTGCCTTGTTATGCTTATTTTACAAATTAGCCAAAATTTCGAGACAGTTGCCCTAGTGGGCGTGGCCAAGTGATAGTAGGAGAGAAAGGGAGACCTATGCAAAACAGCTGCGGGACATTGCCACGCCTATTCGCCTACACAACGCAAAATGGGGAAAATTTTCATGGTTGCAACTTTTGATTGCAAATTATTTGCAGCACACACACACACACACACAGGGAGACAGTGACTGCCAAAAGTTAGCTGCCTGCAGCCAGAGCAACTTGTTACTTGTTTTTGTTGTTGTTGTTGTTGTTTGCTTGGCAGTTGGGGGCAAACAGGAATTATGTAACGAGATAAGGCGAAAAAGGCAATAGCAAAAAACAGTTGAGTGGGCGTAGAGGATACACTGGGCGTGGCCTATGTAGGTGTGTGTGAAGCAATATGAAACTTGACATTTTCAAAATGCAACAACAACAGCAACAACAATAGCAGCAACAAATTTCAAATTTTAATAATTAAAACTCATTAACACTTTGCCCAGCCCGAGGCAGAGGGAAACGGGCAGGGGAGGGGGAGGGAGAAGAGGTTGCCAGGTTGCCTGCTGAAGTTCCCAGCTGGACGAAGATTAAATAACAAATGAGCGATGACTCTTTACGGCGCATACTTTTGCAGCTCACTGTTGACTTGGGCGCATATTAATTATGAAGGCAGATACAGAAGGAGGAGGGTAAGGGGCGTGGCCTACTCAAGAATTTGACACTTTGGAGCATTGTTTGTAATTTATGGAATTTTCAAATTGCAAATGCAACTGAATTTATTATAAACATTTGCACACTCACTTCATTATTGGAGAAAGCCAGATGAGTGGAAGAGGGAGGGGGAGGGTGCATGTGTAATCTGCCTTGGGACATGTTGCAAGTAGCAGTTTGCATGTTGCATGTGACAGTTAAGTGGGGCAAGGCTGCATGGCAGAGCAGTCAGCAACGTGTCATAGTTAATGACAAAAAAAAAGAGACGCAAAAAAGACAATAGGGAGAAGAAGAAGCAGAAGGAGAAGAAGAATCAGATGGAGAAGAAGATGAAGAAAGCGCATTATTAACAATTCAACGTTTAGGCCAAGGTAGCAAATAAGTTTCCGGGCAGCGCGGCCGAATTGCAAAAACAATGCAGACAAACCTTGGAATGAAAACAAGCACTAAAGCTAGAGTTGAGTATGCTCGACTGTGGTATACCCACTTCGATTTCAAAAATATATAAATTTTGTACTGTGTGTTGCATACTTTGGGAGCGGTTTGCAAGTCAGTAACTCTTAAAATTGTTTCTTAATAAACTCCATTATAATTATACGATTGCAACCAAATTTTCAGAAACCATTTGAACTTTGATAGTTATTGTGTTTTTGAAAAATGAAATAGCCTGCATTAAAATTACGCTTGGAATTCGGTTTTTATCGATTTTCTGAGTCGGCAGGGGCTGTGATTAAATTCGAAAATAAACTTGCTCGGAATAATAACACATATTCACACAAAAATTGATAACTCTAGGTATCATACACAGTCTTTGAGATCTAGATTTTCATGACAGACGGACACCCTGTAGGTAGCGGGTATTTTAAACGTGTGCAACACTGAGTGAAATGAGAATGGGATCGGGAGGGAAGGTAAGGGAAGGGCAGGGAGAAGAAAAGAAGGGCAGGGAGGAAGGGCAAGGGTTTCACTGCCTCACAGTAGACTTGACAGCTGCACAAGGTCGAAGACAAGTTTAACCAATCAAGGCTCTGTTAATTTCCTCATTAAAGTCGAGCTTAGAAATGTAGATCAACTGCTGCTGTGTGTGGCTAAAACTTAAGCTTATAAGCATGCAAAGCAAGCGTTATTATCTAGCCATAGTTATAAGGTTTCGCATTCTCAACATCTTGTTATATCTTACTGTGCTGCAACTAAATTGAAGCTACTTTCTCAGTCTCGAGCGCTTTCCCTGAGCATTTTCACTTGTTAATTTGTTAATCAACTCAGTTGCAACAACTGCAAGTGTGACAATGTGTGTGTGTGTGACAATGTGTGTTATGCATGTGTGTGTGTGTGTGTTGCACGTTGGCAACTCATTAGGCAAACATGACACTTTTGCCGCAGGTGCTCAAACAAATTGCAGGAGATTAAGCTGCATGTGCTGCGTTGTTTCGCACCACTGTGCAGCAGCACTGTGGGCTGCACTGGCAAACTGCGTCAGCTAATTAAGATTGAAGTTGCCGCAGAGCTGAGCGCAGTGAGTGGCGCCACGCAGGGGCAGCCCGCAACAGCCATGGCAAAAACTCAGCTAGCTAATTTATTATGCCAAACGTACAAGTTGCCACGCCTTCCCGCCTCCTTCTCCCTACAGCGAAATGTGTACAGTGCAGAGTTGAAGGAGAGGGATGGGCGAAGGGGGAGGGCGAGGTTGTAAATGCAACGCTTAGGCAAATGCGTTCATCACGCTGTTGCAGCTCTACAGATTGATGCAGCATCCTCTTCATCACAGTGCATCAATGGGCAACTGCCACAGCAATTGCAACACGCTGTGGAAAAATTGTGGCGGATTTTTGATTTCAATTTGCTAAAGGAACTGCAGGGCAAGGGAGAAGGAGAGGGAAGCAAGGGAAGGGATGCAAGAGGGACGCAAGAGGAGTCGACAAATCCGATTCAGCGCATTTTTGGGTCAATCACAGACAGAGAAAGAGAGGGAGAGAGTGTGAGAGAGAGGCATGTTTTACGTGACAAGCATCTGCGTCTTATGCTGTGCAAACAGTAGCAGCCAATGGGGTATATTGATTTGCAGGCAAATAACTAAAAATTGCTGAATATTTACAGGGAATACTCAAGAAAATATGATAAACTTGCAGATATTTGCCAAACAATATGAAGGGGTATCTCGTAATTCAGCCTCAGCATAGGTTTTGTCTCTACCCTAACGAGCATCGGCAACTGCCTCGCCCCCTTTCCCATTCAGGGCTTCGCTCCGATTGACCAGACAACGGCGCATGCATATCAAATACTGAGCTGGCTTTGGCTTCGTTCTTCAGCACTAAAGCGTTGGCATTTCCTCGTACTCTGTAAGCTGAACAAGTCACGAGCCTGTGCCTGCCCCTCCCCTACTCCCCCGCCCTCCCTCTGTCCCTGTTTCAGTTTTCTTTGCTCTTAAATAAATGATGCTGTTGCTGCGGTTCTTTCGGGCTGCGATTCGCTTTCAATCGGGCAAAACACTTGACTTGGTTAAGTGAAAACTGCGCCTCGCCACTTGACACTCCCTCCTCCTTGTTCTACCTCCCTCCCTACTCCCTCTCTTCTTTCTATTCACTGCCTGTCCTTCTCTCAATGGGATGCGGCAGCTGAATGATTTGCTGCATTATCCATGTACTTGTCGCATGCTTTGGGTCAACATCTCTCGATGTTTGTTTGCACAACAAATTGCCGAATCCGGAATTGTGTGAGTCGCTTGTTGATAATTAGTTTGGCATCTCAATCAACTGCAACAACAGCAGCAACGGCAACGGCAACAGCAACAACAAACAATTGCAACAATTGTCGCAAACATTTGCGCTCATTTAATATTTACGAACTGGCCACAAAGGACTACGAGGACTACAATGCCCTCCCCGAAAACAATTCACAATTGGCAGCTCGGGTCACATTTCATAATTCACATTTCACATTTTCCCCATTTTCCACGTTTTCACCGCACAACATTTGTGAATAATTGAAACATGAGCAATTATCGTGTTGCATGCAACCATCCCCTCTCCGCACTGGTCACTTGTCAGTGACGCATTAAGCATTTTCCACACAAAACTAGCGAGTAAGTGCATCATTAAAATATTCATAAATGTTATTCGCCACGCCACCTGCTCGCATACTTATGCCACCCACTGTGCTGGCAAACTGAACTGTCTGTACAACATCCAGCGAGCATCTAAAATCGATGAATTCCATTGCAATTTTAATCGCACACATCAGTTTAGTGGGCTGTGAAGCTTAGGTCTTTATTATGATTGATATATTGCTTGAGTAGCTTTTTATATATTTTGTAAGGCATATTAAATATACTGCAATATTTGTCTACTTTCTGTATACTCTATGAATGATGACAATATATACTATTGTATTTATATAAACAGAGTATAGTTCATCATTATTTCTTTTGATAACAAGTGTTTAAATTGTGTTTATGTTTTAAAGGCGTCTTCTCTTCAGAGTTAAGGGCACTTCATATGATATGTTCTTATTGATTATATAGCATGAATATTCCATATTGAAGGGGGTAAACGAAGGTCAATATTTGTGTCGGAAGTCCTTTAAGAAAGCACTTATTTAAGGGCACTTTTTCATTAAGTTTTAATCATGTTATCGATAAGCCACATGAGATAAACACTTTAAATCAATTACAGTGAAATCACATGGTATCTGCTAGTCGAGCACACTCTCTTGCCATCAAGGAGCTGCCGACAATGCGTCTAAATATTACAAAACACAATTGTCTTATTCATCACATTCTTAGATCAATTTCATGTGCACAAATAATTGCATATTTGATAAAGCTCAACTCCTGCCTCAGTATCTATATTTATGTTTAAGATATGTACTATATAATCTGCACACATCATATAATCATCACAACATGACTTCCTGGGGGCAGCAGCCTGTCATCGCATTTAATTTGATTGTGCTTAAATATTTAGACAATTTTGATTGCCTACTGGCAAGCTGTTGCAAGCAACACTGCAGCTGCCTGCCACTCCCCCCACTTCTTCAGCCTCATATCTTCAAAGAGCTGTCCACAGTGGGCGCATTGATTATTCGAGCATTTTAAGTGCTTTGGTATTTTGTGTTTAATCTGCACATTTGTTGCATAATTTATGATATTGCCGCATTGTTGCAGTTGCAGTTGTAGTTGCACTTGCAGCTTGTTAGTGCGCTCTGCACTGCAACTAAGTAGTCGCTGTCCATCCATCCGTCTGTCTGTGTGTCCAGAGCGCGGGGGGAAAGCTCTCGGGGATTGGCCCATCCCGGACATTTGTTATATTTACGCAATTTATTTTATAGCCAGGGATCAAAGCAAACTGCACAATTGGCCACTGGAGTTGTGCTGGAGTTGCTGCACTGCGTTTGCTGGTATTTGCCGGTATTATTTGTTGGTCACCTTTTTTTGTCTTCTTTGTTCTTGTTGCTTTTGGTATTTTTCGCGTGTTTGCTTGTTTGTGTTTGTTAGTCGACGCGCTTCGCTGAGTGTTGGCAAACAGAATTTATTTGTCAATAAAGCTGTCACTTCATTACGGCTATTGTCCTTGCTCCTGTCGCCGATAACTCACACCCCCTCTCCCCCCCTTGCATCCCTTTTCCCTGCTCCTTTGCCAACGCGTTAAGGGGGAAACCATTTAACAATCGCGCGCAAATTTTCGCGTGCAGAAATAAACTTGCATTATTGCTTTTCGGTTGGAACAGGAGACCCAGCACGGAGCGAGGAGTATGGAGTACGGAGTACGGAGTACAGGAGTCAGGAGCAACCGAAGCAATACCTGTTCCGCTGTCTGTTTGCTCTGACATTAATGAATTTGCCGTTGTCAATATAGCCAACTAGCGATGCGACCGGAGTGGTGTGTGGCCATCCGGGGGTCCTTGCTGGCTGTCGTCCTGTTTGTTCTGTCCGGGACTGCAGGAAAAACAACACGCCAGCACCAGCAAGCAAAAGGATGCTCCTTGTATCCACATAGGATGACAGCGCCAGCGTTACGATGACATTGGCCACGGCTCCTCATGCTCCACCTCCCCCTTCTGCCCCTTGCACCGCTCGTCGTCTGCCGAAATGTTCGCATTACAATTTTCATTTTTGATGTCTATTGACAGAGAGCAATATGCTCGCTGCACAGTGGGCTGCCTCATTGCAGGGTAGTGCACAGTGGAGTGCAACCTGTGACAACTGTCGAGGACGATTCGATTCGATTTATTGGCGTGTGTCTACTGCAATTGCAAGCAAATGACGGACAACCAGACGGATTCACGCACTATATTGGGCTTTCCATAGTGCTATGCGATATGTGAGCTAAGCGCGAAGTTTTATTCAGTACGGTATTTGCCATAGATAAATAAATAACTTATTGATGGTATTTTTCGCAAGCATCGATATATATTCTATAATATATCGGAACTTTTCAACTTTACGATATCGATAATTAATAATTTTTAAAATAAACATGGCACCCCATCGATATGATATGTAAATGTTTATTTTAATATCGATATTTTCTAGCCGATAAATACTGCAGATATCCTGCCTGGCAGTGTTGGGTAACCCATGGTTATTCGTATATTGAATTGGGCTTTACTTCTCTTGTTATTGTTGTTGCAGTTGTACTTGTTGTTGCTCCCGTTATTTTTGTAGTTGTTGAAGGAGTGCAAACAACACCTTTTCAATTTTTGGCGCGACAGTCGCTTAATTTGTATTTGCCCCTTGCATTTTATGCTGTTTGATTTGCCTCGCTGCATGATGAGGGGTGAGGCGAGACAGGCGGCGACATGTAAATGAAGGCGTGGCACGTGGGGGATCAGCCAGACTCAATTACGCGCTTGTTTGTATGCAGAAAAAAGAAAACTGCAGTTTGGCTTAAGTGAAAAGCAATGGAGGGGGGAGGAGTGGGGCAGGGTCAGGTCTGGGTAAGCTGAACTGAAACGTGAAAACTGTCGTTGACAGTAACATTTAATTTAAATTTAAATTTAATTTCGGCCATTTTTTTCGGACTGCATTGAACTGGTTTTCCAGCTGGTTTTCCCGCTGTTTTTTTCAGCATATGCTGAAAACACTTGAAGCGCATTTGGTAATTGCGATGATATTAAAAAATGCATTTGGAATGAAAGCCAAATATTTGTCGTGGACTCGTCGAAGATTCGCGCCCGTTTAATTTAATTGTTTCAACTATTTGAAAGCCATATAAAAATGTGTAGCATATGCATGTGTGTGTGTGGCAAATATTTCGTTGCATTTGTTATTGTTGTCGAGTGGGGCAAACAAGTTAAGTAATTAATATTAATTAAATTGCAACGTGCTGTGAAAAAATGCGCACATAACGGGAAAATTGTTTCATAATTAATGCGACTTTGCCCTGCCCTGGTACATCGGGGCTCTACAAAGGGGCGTGTCAAAGGGCTAAAAGCTAATGGAATTTGCGCGCAATCTGTGCAAATTAATTATCAATAACTGCACTAGATATGATATGATGTAACTATCTAGGGTATCTGGCAGTCGTGCATGCTTGCTTCGCTTCGACAGCAATTGCCTCAATTTTAATTTATGAATTAATCAGCGCTAAAAACACTTGCACAGCAAGTACCAGGAGAAACGCTAATTAAAATCGGTAAGGACTCGGGGCCACGACGAGGACCAGCGTACAGTGTACACTGTGCACAATGACAGCACATTTCAATTTGCAAATCAAATTGAAGACGCAGTCGAAGACGAAGGCGAAGGCACATGAGGAAAGAAAGGAGGCATAGGAGGAAAGGAAATCGAGGTCGGCGTCTGCTGACCGATACTTTTAACATTTTCACCTTCACCTTGCAGCAGTGCGAAACACTTTCAAGTGGGCGTGCAGCCATCAGTGGGCGTGCTACTGCTGTGCTGTGCAATTAAAGCAGCGCGAAAGTTTTGCAAATGTTTTTCCACTGCCAGTTTCCAGTTTCCAGTTGCCATGCCAAACACTTTTCATTAAATTAAGCAATCAGTTAGGCAAAGTCGACACTTTGCACAGTGAGTTGAAAGGGGAGAGGAAGTGCAAAAGTATCACAGAGAGAAGGGGAGCGAAAGAGAGTGAGAGGCAGATAAAGCCAGCTGTAAATAAAGTAACTGGGAAAGAGGGCGGAAAAAAAGCTTAAGGAGTAGTTTAATTGTCATGGAAACTCATCAAGAGTTTCCTTGTCAAATCTGTTACTACAATATGGAATATGTATTAAATATATACTGAAATTGTTCAGTGAAAACCTTCTTTAACTTGCAGAAACTTTAGCAAACTGCTGGCCATGGCAGGTATAGATATTATGGAAGGTAAATTGGTTCACACACGACGTTGCAGTACTTCCTCTTTATTTGACACGCTAACACAGAATGCTTTTCTCACTCTTTATGTTAGTTTACATAGGTTTAACGTAGGCTTAACATAGTCATCGTGTTATATAAGTATCGATATATCAGTGTGACCCTCTACCAGCCTACTACAATATGTTCGATAAAGTTTGAAATATAAGTAACCATTGTAGAGCATGTTTAAGGAGTAGTTTAACCTGTCAAGGAGAGCATGTAACTGTTTCTATAATTTAGAACATATCTTAATGATTCCATTCCAAATCTAAACTGTCGTTCAACTTAAGAAACTTACTTGTATTAAGTCAGGTTCAGGCTTAAGAGAAGTACGGCCAAGATCAGCAGATTATTTGCTTCTCTAAGTCGGATCAGCTTTGCCTTTTCAGCTAACTGCAATTCCAACTTCCATGCGGTGTGCCGTTCCCACGACATTCATTAGCCTCCTGCTAACACAAGGCATAAATATTAATATGCCTGTTATGGATGCTTCTCTTCCTCTTCCTCTTCCTCATGCTCATCCTCTTCCTGCTGCTGCTTCTGTTAGTTGGTTGTGTTTTTAAAGCTGTGCAGCTATTTTTAAAATCATTCACACACTTGTACACTGACATACACACCTACACACAGCCACACACTCACAGAGACACACACACGGCGTTTGCATTTCATTAGCCAAAGTGGCATTGCTGCTTGTATCTTGCTCTGTGTGTGTGCCTGTGAGTGTGTGGGTGTGTGTAGCCTCGCATAAAAATAGAGCGCATTTAACAGGGCATCAACAACAACAACAACAACAACGACAGTGTGGGCGAAAAAAACCAAAGCAGAACGCAGAAATGCAAAGTATCCAAATAGACTGAAGGACACTCCAAGCCAATCTGTGTGTGTGTGTGTGTGTGTGTGTCCAAGTGTGTCTGTCTGTGCGTTCTGCTGGCCAGAACGGAAACAACGAAAAGAAAGAAAGAAACTAAAGAGAACAAGGGTAGACCAAGAAATGCCCTGGAAGGCAGCAAGTGTAGCACAAGAGATGCCCCAAAAAGTAGGCTTTGTTTAAGGCTCTTCCAACGGCAGCACACTCCAAACAGTAACAGCTTATAGGGTAGATTTATGTTAAACGACTGCATGACTACCTTACCCTCATCCCACCCTGGAGAGAAAGGAAAGGGGGCAGACTTCTAGCAAGTGTTTGTAAGTGTATTGTCACACGCTGTCAAATCCGCTTTAGCCCAAGTCAGTCACACACACACTCACACATTGACAGTGAGCAGATTGTTAGCTGTCTCTCACTGCTGCTTCCCCTTTCCCTTCTCTCTCTTCTTCCCCACCGTACTCAGCCTCTTTCTTTCCCTTGCAATTCGTATTTTTAGCCATGCGGCTAATTGTGAGTGACAAGCTCGGATTAAACCGCCACACTCGACTGTTTGCCTGTCTCACTCCCTCTCTCTTTCTCTCTGGCTATGCAGATGAGTGTGTATATGTGTGTGTGTGTGTGCTCATCGATGGTCAAGTGAGTGTGAAATTCACTGGTAATCACATCAAGTGTGAGCTCCCCTGGGGCACCAGTCACAGCTCTCATCTTATTATAGCCAGCACTTAAAGCGATGCTTGAAAATTCTTGAATGCTTGCCTCAACGTTGCAGCCAATAAACTAACTAAACTTGCAACAACTGCAGCTGTGTGTGTGTGGCAAAAGTTTGCCTAATTTGTGGCAAGCCAACTGCAGAAAAAAACACGTTGAAAACAGAATGTGAAAACTTGCAAAAGAATCGAGTGGAAAAAGTAAAGTGTGAAATGTGTTGCAAGGCGGCGGCAACAGTAAGTGGCAACAACATGGCCAAAGTCATTGACAGCCGGCCAAGAAAACTGCGAATTATGTCGCCTGCAGGAGCAGAGCAGGAGGGAAGGTGAGAGAGAAAGGGATGTGGGGGGGAGGGGGGAGAAATGTGTGTGGAGAAGGCAGCAAACATAAGAAACAGTTTGAGTTGGGTTCTCTCCCCTGTCAGCTACTTCTCTCTATTTGCTTAAGCCACTTGAGAATTGTGCGACTTGTCAACTGCTCTCTTTACCTCTCTCTCTCTCTATCTAACTCTCTATCTCTTTCTCTCACTGGCTTACCGCCTGAGTGTATTCTAATGCGAAAACAATATCTGCGTCTGAGTTGAAATCCTTTTTGACTAAGGGCGGAACAACTTTAAACTACTTGCAGAGCTTGAGAAAGGGAGAATGAGACAGAGAGAGGGGGCAGAGCAGACAGAGACATTTCTCATATGTCCCCTTTCTCCCTATCGAGTATAACTCTCTGTGATTTCCTACGCTCTGCAAGGCAAGATTTGTTTGTTGGTTTGTCGCATTTTATCGCCGCCTTCTTTTTATGTGCAGCCATTCTTTTTATCGCCCAACGTGCCACACTCTGCTACAGTCCCCCTTGCTTTCTCTCTGCCCTTGCCCCTTACTCCTCCCCACTTGAGGTTTATCTTGCAGCAACGTTTTGTAACATTTTTTTATTGTTTTTCAGCCGCCAACGCTGGCGTCGCGTTGGCTTTGTCTTTATCCTGCCAACAGGACTCGCAACCTTATCGGCCTAAGCTGCCGTCCTCGATTTATTTGCGATTTGTGCCCGGCCAGATGAACTCGAAATTAAATCAGCCTTGCAAGGCGACTGCAGCAGCAGCAGCAATGACAAAAGCAACAACAACAATGGCAACAAAACTGCTGCAACTTGCAGGGGGAAGAAATCATTTTGTGCTCATCAGAAAAGCAAATGCGACCCATATTCCCTATGCCTATGCCTGCAGGCCACAACTAGCTAGCTGCAGCTGTGGCACGTGCCTCACACACATGCACACACACACACATACAAACAGAGGCACTATTGACTTGCCAAACAAACTTGAAAATTGTGTGAAGCCTTTTTGGCAACGTCAACAGCATTTTAAACTGCATTGGCCACGCCCCCTGCCTGCCTGCTCCTTCCACTTGCCCCTGGCTGCCTTCTACCTGCCCCTTCTGCCTGCCCCTGCCTGTGCCTGCTGCTGCTGTCGCGCCTCTGGGCAATTGTTGACTTGATTTTTGTGCAATTTCTGGCTTATTGCACAAATTTGTGCCAGGCCTCACGTGCCACATGCTGCATGCCTCATCAATATTATGAGCTTTCATGCGGCATTCGGCGGAGTTAAGTTGCAGTAAATCTTTGGGCTAAACGAGGCGTGCAACATGAAAAGGAAGCGCGATGACTGACAATGCAGCAGAGGCAGTTGCACATCCACTGGCAGAGGCAGAGGAGGCAGCTGCGTCACACGCGTCAGTCAGTTGCATGTCAAAAGTGTCGAGCATTGAAGTGGATTTCCTACTGAAGCGACTGACGGCAACATCACAGCAACAACAGCAACACGAACAACAAGCAACAGCAACAAAAGCAGCCCCAAGGCAGCGCCTTGAAGTATGCAACATAAAAAGGAAAAAGAATTGACAGCAACAACAACAGCAAAAACACTAAGCAAATGAGAATCACAGGAAAGTGTGCTGTATGTGCTAGCAGATACCCTGTAGAATTCGTCTGCAACTTGAGACATGGAGGAAACTTTTCTTTTACTCTTTGCCTCACATACACCCCCTCGAGTGGCGCCCCCCTTACAGGGTATGCACATAACATTTATCACACTTTGCTTTCGTGTTTTTGAGCTGCGTCCCTTGATGCGTTTTTATGCTTTGCTTGCCGACTTTGCTTGCAGCAGAAGGACACCAGCAGCAGCAACAGCAACAAAAAGGATGCATAAAGAGCAGGGGAAAGAACCAAAAGCAACAGCAGTTGCTGCAGCAGCAGCAGCACCAGCAGTTGCAACTTGCTGCATTATTGGCTTTTGTATGTTTTCCAAGTAAAAACTTGGTGAAAAGCGAGAGGGAAAATAAGCAGCATGTTAAGTTTTCTTCAACAAAAAACTTTTCTCTTGCCTTTGGGGCGTGTTGAGAAACGTGCGAAACGCGTGTTGAAATTGCTTACTCACTCCAACATCAACACTTGCCTCACAGTGAATTTGATATTGGGTCACCCTGAAAACTGAGTTAGGCATCGAAATAGAAAATAGACGAGAGCATTTGCAAATCAATCAAATGGTAATAACTCAAAAGGTTGTCCATGGTAACACAGCTTCCTCACTAGCTTCGTCGTTTACCACGTCTTGCCTCATCAGGCCTCATCTGGCCTCGTGTGTCCTGCCTCATCTGGCTTCCCTTTGCTTTTTGACACGTATGATTAAATTCCTTAGGCCAAGAGGCCGAAAACGAATTGATGCCATCGAGCACTTATGAGTGTTCTCTGAGTGCCATTTCGATTGATGTTCCTGCCTCCCGCACATGAATCACAGGCGACAATGCTGCGTATACGCAATATTCGATTATTAAATTTGCCTCGCTTTCAATTGCTGCAAGTTCTACTAAATCAAATGTGTATTTACTTGCTGCAAGTTGTTCTAAATCATCGCTTTCATATTGTTCATACTATGTTGACAAATTGCCAGAGTTGGAATCTCTTTAAACGTTTTGAATTTCATTTTATTTGCATACAAATTTGCCGGTAAACAGTTTGCCATATAAATTACCACTTTAAACAGTGATTTTATGGCGCATAAAGTGGCTTTTTTGCACAGCATATTACGCATACGCACCGCTGACTCTGACAGGCAGTGAGGGAGGGGCAGAGCAGAGCAGAGCTTCGTATCATATGCAGGACGAGTTGGTTGGCACTTTTCCAATCAACGCCAATCAAATCATTGCCGTCTAATGGCATTAACCTTTCAGCCTCAGTGTCAGTTGCTGTAGCTCTTCCCCTACCTCCCCCTCTCCACCCCTTCTTCCGTGGCTGTCTCTCCCTCCTCCATTTTTGAGTTGATTTTTTGCTCTTGCTTTGATTCGATCAGGAAATGTTTTCGTTTGTTCTGTTTTTTGCAGCCTTTGCCTGCCTGCCGTGTAATTTCGCAGTGGAAAGGCAGGTAGGGAAGGGCGACGGGGTAAATTCAAATTGTATTTGTCTGCTGCGGCAACGACATTCGTTGCCTGCTGCTGCTGCTGCTGCAGTCACTGCAATATTCAAAGGTTGCCATATGGAAATTGGCGGTTGGCCGAAAAAGAGTTGCAAAAAGGGAACAAGGCAGGGGCAGGTACTAGTTGTTAGCCCGTGGCAATGGGCGTGGCTCATGGGCTTAGTTTGGCTAAGGTAAATAAACTTGAAATTGGTTTCCTTTTTTTTTGTTGCCTTTAAGAAGTGCCGCAGTCATGGCTTAAGATACAGGAACAGCAGCTTAAAGAGAAGCTGCAGAGATTGTGGTAGTGTCAGTGGCAACAATAGCAGCAACAACAACAACAGTACGTGCCCCAAGGACCAATCACGTGCGCCTCATTGAGCTCATTATGTGAGCAGCAGAAGGCTTGAAAGCACCAGGGCAAGGCAGGCAGCTATTGTCATTAGCCCTGGTAAACACGATGTTGTTTTTACACCCAGACACACAGTGTTGCATAAAAGTTGTGTGACAAGCGACAGGCCACGGCGACGCGATGCTGACAAAAAGTTTGCTCAACCCGCAAACTGTTCGACGAACTGTTCCGGCTGCCACTCCCCCTTCCTTGCACAGCTACCCCTTGACAGCTGCCTGTTCGTGGTATTGATGAGATGTTGTCAAGCTGTTATGATTGGACCAACATGGACACGAGTTGGACACAGGGACAGGGGCTGGAGAACTGTGACGCAACACGAATGCGATGATGACGACGCCAGGCGCCAAAGAACACATCAAATTTTAAGTATTTTATGGTGAGCAGGGAGCGAAAGAGAGCGGGCAGGTGGGAGTTAGGGGAGTGGCAATTTCAAGAGACACGAAAATTTAATAGTTTCGCTTTATGGCCCAAAAAACAGACACAAACTGAGCACCAAACTGGGGCTATAACTGCATGGAGAGCAGCTCCTTAGAAGAGGCTATAACAAACTAAGAGAGGGGGGAGAGATGGTATAAAGAGAGGGAAGAGAGAGAGAGAGATAGAGAGAGAGGGGAAATACTTGCCTTCTAAGACGTGCTCTGATTATGCTCTGCACGAATTTCTTTCAGTGTAGCTGAGTAGTTTGTCATAAAAAGCAGCAATGAAAATGTCAAAAAAATGCATTAAAAAATATATAATGCCTGGCAACGCCTTACGGCAATATCTGATATCTTATGCACTGCTCGAAAAGTCGTTGAACTCGGCAAATTTATCGCAGACAAGCGGAGCAAACCGATGAGAGCGCGCAAGTTTCTTTTGGGACCAAATGCCGTGCAATTTTTAGCATCAAATTGCAATTAATCTGCAAATGTGTCTCAAGCAGAATCTCTGTCAGATTATTCCCAGCCCTCCTCCCCTTCTACTTCTTACCCCTCACCAATACCTTCCACGCGTGCTTAGTCTTTGGCCATGTGTGCGACATTTGCACTTGTCGACGATTTGTCGCCACAATTGAGCTAAGGAGATGCGCACTGAATCATTGCCGAACCGAGGCGACAGCGATAAATGTTGCCTCATTAATAATAATTTGCGTTAATTTATCGTTCAACAGCACTTGGGGTGAGTTGCTGCCCTCCATTCCTCTACGCCTGGTCTTGTCCCGCTGCCAAATTCAATTTTCATGCCCAGACTTACAGATGGCCTCAAATAATGTAATTGATGTGCGGTACATACCTGAAATGAGACAGAGAAGGAAAGATTGTGTGATTTAGCATTGATTGATATCGATTGCGGTTATCGGGGATGGGGAGGGATAACATAAGTTGGTTAATATTTAGAGGTGTGATATATAGTCCCTAGCAGTTCACTAATGCAGATTTATGGGATTATACACATTCGCAAAACATGTTTTGTTTTGTCATATTGTTGTTTTTCTCGTTGATTCACTCGTATGTTGTGTTTACTCAATTTGGCTCTGTTTTGTGAACAGGCTATAGTTATCGATGTTACGATCCTGCATGTCACCTGATGTAACTTACAGAACAGTTATCTGAACTGTTAACTCGCATTTGATGTTATGTTAACAGCGATAACTATCGATATAGCGATTTTTGGTATATCGGCCTGCTAAAACTGACGCCCACTTAAATAAAAAGCAATAATGTACACATATTACACACACCTATACTACTTCACATATTTTATAGCACCAACAGATAAAGATAATACTTAAATAATATACTTTGGAGGCTGCATAAGTCTTGGAGCTGCTCGCAAATGCATTGAAATTTGTCCGACGGGAGTTAAAGCTGCCATAAATAAGCTCCACACCAGCTTAAGCACACACACACACCTACACAGAGTTGCCGACATGGAGCACACACGCAACAATGTGTCGAGGGAGGTGGGAGCGAACTCGAGTACACTGGAAACTGGAGAACTACAAGTAGCATGAGCTGAGGCAGGACTCCAGCAAGTTGGCTCTAAGCACGCACGTTCGCCTGGACACATGTAGAAAGCGCAGCTGAAAAAGCTGGGCAATAACAACAAACGTCCCTCTCCTCTTCTTCCTCCTCTTCCTTCTCCTCGTCTGTCCCTGCTCGTTTGAACTTATTTTGTTTTTTATGCAATGCGACGTTGCAAACTTTGTGTTAAGTTTAAGACTCATTGTTGGCGACGCACTTGTGGCCTGCATGCGGAGGTGTAGGGGGAGGGGAGCTCAAGAGGATTATGCTGCACTTGAGCAGGGTATCTGCTAGTCCAGTCTTGTTGGCTGCTGTTATTGTTGCAAACAAGCGACAAACAAAGTACAGTGAAACCGAGAGCCGACGCTGACCAACGGCAACTGCGACACCCTCGGACTCTTCCTTCCACCCCCTTCTGGAAGTGTCTCAACACATTTGGCACGGTTCGTTGGGGAGCGTGACATGTATATGAGAAATTATATCGTTGACTTCCCCGGCGGCAGCAGTTGCAGAAGGCGGGAGAGGGTAGGGAGAAGGTGCAGGTGCTGCCTGCATGCGGCACGCTGTTTTCATGCTCGACTGCGCTGCTCAGGTTCTGGCCAGGACATTGCGGTGGCTTTTTTCTTATTCGATTTTCTCTTCGTTTATTTTTTTCTTGCTTTTCTGCCGTTGCCGTTTTGCACCTTTGGCCAACGCAGCAGGAGGACTCTGGCTTGGACTCGCATTGGGAATAATTTATTATTCCTGACTGCAGGTATGTATGTGTGCCGGCACGCCCCCACGCCCACCCCTCCACGCCAGTGGGTGGCGAATGCATAATTCTTACTTTCGCGTGGCGCGTCTTGTGGCCGCGTCGCCTTTTTCGCCCTTTTGGCATTTCTCCAACGGTTTTTTTCCCATATCCTTTCGGGCTGAACATCTTAATTCACTGGCTGTCCTTGTAATGAAATTATTTGTCAGTGCGCCGCTTTCTACAGGCCGCAACGAAAGCCGTGGCATGCAGCACCAGGCAGGCAGGGGAGGCAGCAGGCACACGCTTTAAGCTGTAGCAGCGCTAGCCACATGTCACCAAATCTGTGACCAATATTTTTGACAGCTTTTCACTATAAATATCGCATTGTTTTTGTTCCCGAATAAATATTTAATGTTTTTTCTGGCGTTGCGCTGCAACAATTTGCAAATATTTGCGCACACTTTGCCATTCAGGGAGCAGCGGCAGCGTATCAGCCCTGGTAAATCCCTCACGCATCTTTCATAACCTCCCCCCTCTGATCCTTCCTGCCACAGTCGACACTTTCCGTAGTCTGTTTGCTTTAAATCAACGCACTAAGCCATTTAGCTCCTGCTCCCTCCCTCTGTACTGCTCTGCCTCTTTCCCTCCCTCCTCTCACCTCCTCTGTCTTCATCTGCTGCTCTCCCGCTCTTCCTTCCACGCCCTGTCTGGCTTAAGCCGGCTTTCTCCCTCTCACTTTTTGCTTTAAATTATTAATAACAATTTCATGTTTCATGTTTTCACTGATGCATGCCGAAAAAACAACAGCAGCAACAAATGCAATTCGAAATACCCTGCACAAGTGTATGTACAGTGGGTAGATCCACAAGCAAGAATAATGGGTATTGTTTTCATTAACGATATTTGATTCGAATTCATTTAAAGGATTAATAAAACCACAATGAATTTTGAGTTGTTTAACTTGAAAAACTTTGTACAGGGTATTCCCAGTTTAATATTAAAACCTCTCCAATCAAATCAATACAATTTTGATCTAGCACAAATACGCTTTCTACTGTCAAGGATTGCGATTTAGGTTGGCAAATAGTTTCAGTTTCAGTTTCGGTTTATTTCAATATAATAAATATTTCTCTTCTAGCGCAAATGTTGATTGCATTTTCCTTTTTTTTAGCGAGAACTTTATCGCAGTTCGGCAAATTCAACTGCCATTTGTTGCAAATGCAATAATTAGTCCCCAGATGGTTTGACAGTGTCAAAAGGGGGGGCGTGGCAGACTCCTCATTTGACTGTGACTATTAATAAGCAACGCGTCGAGCAGATGTCGAACTGCAGCTAATGCCACGCCTCTTTTGGCCACGCATGACGCACAGCTAATCATTGTGAAATCGCTCGATCATTGAAGCACAACGTGACATAATTTGAAACCAAATCAGAGTGTGGGAGGTGGGCAGGGGGCGTAGCAGAAGGTAATTGACTGCCGTGCCCTGACAGCGATTTTCAGCAATTATTGCTAGAGCCTAACCCCGATTTGGCAGCAGATGCATTCGAAATATAATTCCATTTGTTGCGCAATCAGGCGGAAAACAATTCCAAATTCGATACGAATTAGAGTAACAATTTATCGGGGAAATTAATTCTAATTTAATTATGTCAGTCTGAACCTGATTTGGGCAATTAAATGCATTTCGCTTAATTAATAAGCTGCAGTGGAAATTTACAGAGAGAAAGAGACAAAGAGAGAGAGAGAGAGAGAGGAATCGAGAGATTTGGAGAGTGGAAAATCTTTTCGAAAATTGCGGCTGCATTTCACGACACTTTCGTTCATAAGTATTTCCTCCTAATTAAGCTGCCAGTCGCTTCCTGTTTATCCTGTGCGCCCATCAAAGACGCAAACAGTCACGCCCACGCACCCGCCAAACTCCATGTAATTAAAAACGCAACCATGCAGCAGGCAGATGTAGAGAGAGAGCGGGTGGGGGGCAGAGGCCAGATGGAGCTGCTTCCCGCCGGGGAGTCAATATCGTGCAGTATTCACTTCATTATGCGATGTAATAAAAGCAGCGCATAAAAGTGCGCTACAAAGTAAGAGGAAAAGGCGCTAAGGAAGGAGAGAGTGAGAGAGAGGGAGAAAGAAAGAGGCAGGTACAGGCAGGTAGCCCCAGCGATAATGCGGAAGCTCCATTGACAAAACATTGGCACACACGCTCCCGTGTGTGACTGGCTGCCATTCATTAAGCTTGCCGCACACGGTACACGGCGCAGAGCACACAACATGCAACAGCAGTGGCAATAGCAACGAGGAGGCAGTGCAAGTTAAAGCAGGGACAAGTCCCTTGCACTGCAAGAAATGCGCAGTCAGAAGATCTGCATGCGAAAATCTATGGTAAGTGATTTATTTTACATATTAGTTACAATCTAACTTTGCTTATAACCCGATTACTTTAATTAACATCTGACCTTTATCAACACTTATTGTAAGTTATCGATGCTTCGAATGTGGCGGTAAACTGATAACAATAAGATGTGTAAGTTATCGCAGCCTTGACCAATCGAAAGTGGCGGTAAGCAGATATTAGCTATGTCGATAATGAAGCAATCGAAAGAGATCAAACTAAATAAAGAATCCAATTGTAAACAAATAAAAGCCTTTTAAATCATATATTTTATATATATTATATATTAAATGTATAGGCTAGCTGTAACCACAAGTACATCCCCTTTTGGCCCAGTGTGTGTATGTGTGTGAGTGACACGCTCTCGTGTATTCCCATTGAAAATATTGTTTGCTCCTGCGGTTTTTTTGCGGCTGCGTCTGATAAGCGTTGATATGTTTTTGTCGCATGCTGATAAAGCGCCAGGAAGAAACAGGCAACAAAGCAAGGTGGCAAGTGCCAAGGGAAATGGGAAAAGGTGCAACTCCAGAGGGTCGCTGGTCGCATTAAAAATTCCATTATAAAACGCAAAATGAGATGAAACGGACAAATCAAAATTAAACTGCGGTCGCACTGCAGCAACTCCAGCGCCACAAACAACAAAAGTAACAGCAACAAAAACAGTAGCAGTGTAGAAGCAATAAGCAAGAGTGCTAATTACAATTGTAATTACAACTACACTCGCACACACACACACACGCACAGAGAGTGAGAGAGAGAGAGCGACTCGCACAAATGAAAATCGCGGCAAGAAAATCGCTTTGAGTGGATTTTTGGGATGCGAGTTTTGGCCATGTTCTGTTTCTGTGCTGGCCATGTGAAATATGTGCTAATTAGTTTGCGCACAGGCGGGCAACGATTGTGGTTAATGGCCTGAGATATGTCGGGGATTGCGATTGGTCAATGGGCCGAGGGGGGGCAGGGGCTCAGTCGCAGCCAAATGTAGTTGCCAAAAAACAACAACAGGCAAACCAATGTTGCTGCAAGACGATGAGAGGGTAGCAATTGCAAAGTGGTACGCTGAGAAATGCCCTGTAAATTACGCTGATATTGTAGATAATCGAACTGATTCCTGTGTTGACTTCAAATCAAACGATGTTCAGTTATAAAGCCAACTAATATACCCGCCTAAGCTCTTTAGAATGCAATTACAATTTAATCTGCGCTTGATCAATCAAGCGAGGCGGTAACAACAGCTGTCAAATACTACCATTGTTCCACCCATTTGCAGAGTATCTGTGAGTCATACAACTTACGTGCTGCTGCTGCTTCTGCCATTATTGCCGACAGAGGCTTCACTTCCGCTCGATTGTGTTTCGCGAGGCTTGCGAGGAATGTTTCGTGTTGTTTTTTGGCTTGGCTGCTGCTCACTTTGCTTTGTCACCGTCAGTGGGGCGTGGCCATGCCCCCTCGACTTGCCTTGACGCCCAGTTTTGTTTATTTCTCGCTGATTTGCATTGCAATTTCAGAGTCGTCTTTTATTTTCGGTCTGAATTAATAACACGAAAACTGTATGCACTCACATTGCTCACATTGTCTGTGTGTGTGTGTATATGTGTTTGTGTGTTGCTGTGTTGCACGTGAGATAAGCAACATTTTCTGTGGGACATTGAAAAATTGCATTGGCAAGCGCGAACTCATTGCGACAACTGAGCAAATAAGCAGAGAAATGCATGAGGGAAGGCAGGGGAAGAGAGACAGAGAGTGAGAATGAAAGAGAAGGAGAGAGAGAGAGAGAAATGGATGCTGATGTAGGGCACTCAAATAGGTGCTAAGAAATTACACAGGCGCTGCAGCAATTGTGGCATAGATAGCGCACTCGATTCACAGTCGATCAATGTTGTCGCTATTCAAATATTACGCATACGCAACGTGTTGCCACTGCGGTTGCACCTAGCGACGTGCAACTGATTCACTGTTGCACTGAATCACAGAATAACGGATTAGGAATGCCACTCACGTTGCCAAATCATTTAATGATGTCCATGGCCAGGCAAGGACACGTGGCCTGCTCCAAATCCTCCCCTCTCCCTCCCCTTTTCCTTTTTCTCCCTCCGCTGGCATTTAAATGCATCCGGCTGAAAATGTCGCCGGATTTGGAGTTGCTGTGACGCGGTTGCATGGCTTTTGCGTGGTAGTTGCCCCGCCCTCTTGTGTAAATTGACATTGACAGGCAGCAGCAGCAAAAACAACGCATCGATTTGTGAGTTTTCGTTGTTGTTGTTGTTGCGTTGGTTTATGGCCAAAAGTTGCAGCTGCTTCTGCATGAAAAGCGCTCAATTTATTAGCGAACAGATTGCCAAATACCCACACTGATCAAAGCTGCCTGCTATGACACGCGCTCGTCAGCTTAAAGTTGGAACTCATGTTGGATTAAGCTGCGAAGCTGCGTAAAACAGGCTTAAAGAGAGTTATTTTTTAACTGCTTAGAACAATTATCTGTTTGTTGATACATTGTTGATTGTTGATACATGAATTGATCTTGGTAACATATTTATCTACTAGGTCAAGTAATTCATTACTTTGTTTATAAACCCATATTTGTAATTTACTCAACACTTGTTCAATGGCTTATTGAAAGTGGCGGTAGGCCGATCAATCGAAACTATTTATTTCTTTTTTAATCGATATTTATACATACTCAATACATAATGTTAGATTTTTATGGAAAGTGGCGGTAGGCCGATATCGATGAATTGGTTTATAATTCTATCGAATCAAATGTGAAAGACGTAATAAAAATAAACGATATTTAACTTTAAATACAAAATCCAACTTTCTGTTAAATTGAAGTACTTAACAACCCTCTAACAAGTAATTGAAATCAGCAAAGCTGAAATTAGTCATGCTCGCTGTGATAATGAGCATTATAATTGCGCTTAGCCTGGTAGACCGATTTGGCCATTGCGAATTGGGGATTATCCTCGCTGCAATCCTTTAATGCACTTTTCGCACATACGGAAACAAGCGGCTTATTGCAACGTGTTGACTGTGGTCTAACCACAATTATGATCCACAAACTAACGCCAGCGTGTTGTGGCTTGCACTGCCTCGAATTGGTAACAATTTGTGATTTGGTTTTTGTTTGTGTTTCCTGGTTATTTTTTTATTTTTGCTTTCATTAATTAAATTAGTGCAGTGCGCCTAAAAATATGCAACAAAATGAAAACATTTTAATAATTAAACCGCAGCTCTTTGCATCCCATTATGGAAGCGCATCAAATGCGCATTTGGCTGGCTAAAAAATCATTTCGTTTTTTCCTGCAATTTGTCAGGCAAGAGGAGAGAGGGGAAGGGTTGCCTAGCAATTCGTAGAAGGAATTTTCGCTCAACATTTGCGGGCAGGTTACCCCAGGGAGAACTGGGAGCACTGCGGCAGGTAACCCGAAGCGAGGTAATTAACTTGCAGCTAGAACTGGCTGTAAAAGTGGCCGAAAATATGCTCATTAACATAATGTGCGGCTACGCAGGCCACGCCCACACTTCAGTGCGCCCAATTTGCAGCAGATTCAGTTGCTGTGGCTGCACAGACAGGGAAAGGAAGAGAGCGAGAAAGGGAGAGAGAGAGAGACAGCTGCGTAATTTAAAGCGCTGCAGTCCATTCAAGCACCACAGAATGGCATAGCAAGCAATGCGGCAGGTCCTTGTGCTGCTTCTTCACAGTGCCTACTTCCCTCCCTCCACCCTCCATCCCCATCGCCGTCCTCTTTGCCAGCTCTTCTCTTTGCGGCATGCTTCAAAGTGCTGCTCATTAAACTCGCGTTCGTCTTGCGGCTCGTGTATTCCTTTTGTTGCCACCTTCTGCATATCATTTTGACCACCTGCCCATATCCTTCTTATTATCCTTCGCCTGCTACATTATCCCCGCCCCCACCCCTTGTATTATCTCTCGCCTTGTGTATTTCACTTTGATTTATGAAAAATTCATAGTCGAAGTTGCTGCTCCTGCAGCCTGTCAATTGCATTTTAACACAGAAGGAAACTTTTGAACGGTCACTTAATAAAGTGCTGATTAAATCTTGTTGCACCCTCAATAAATTGCGCTAATTAAATAAATGCACTTGACGCATGTTGCACGCTCAATTTGAGGTAGCAGACAATGATAAAGCAGCCAAGATATTTCAGCTATAAATCTCGATACGCAGCAAGAAAGAAGAATATAAAGAAACTTTTCAATGCCTTGCAAAGTTTGCTTTGCTCCTCCCCCCCACTCCATCCCCTCACTCAACACTCGACTCTAATTAGGAGCGCAGCACAAAGTGGAAACTCTGCGGAAAAACCCCGTTTTGAGTGAGCAGCAGCAGCAGAGCTGTGTGTATTTTTGCAGCCATTACGCTGCTAACCAAGCGGCATTTGGAAGGACATTTATCCTTGGACTGCCGACTAAATTGAAGCGTTTATGCTGGGCAGCCCTTGTCCCCACCCCCGCCCCCTTGTCGCAAGTTGGCTTAGCTGCCGTAACATAAATATGACAAGTTGTGGCTGAAGAGGGCCAAAAGGAAGACAGCTCTGGCTCAGGCTGCTGCTGCTGCGGCTGCTGCTGTCCTTGGCAAGAGGGGACGCCTCAAGTGGCAGACGCTTATGAGAAGTCATGATGTATTTGTGGCCATTAATGTGGCAAACTGGCTGACACACACACACACACCCTCCCCACTCACACATGTGTAGTAGAGAGAAATGAATATTTATGCCAGCAGTTTCCTGGGCTGACAACTGTGGCGTATACGTAATATTTTCACTGTCATTATTAGTTAAGCGTAGAGTAGGGGAAGCAGAGTGGCAGGAAAGGAGGGGGCTGTACATTTTTGGGGTAGCTGGACAAATCATTTATCAATTTCACAGGCAAAACTCCAATGGCAACGACAATCGGTCGGAAGTGGCGACATTTGCATAAGCAGCACGTCGACACGGTTGCAACACTAGCAACGTTTTAATGGCGTTAATTAACAGCAAAAAGCCACCGGATGGTTATGATGATGATGATGAGGATGATGATGATGAGGATCATGGCTTAACAGACGCGCAATCAGATTTGCTCGACCCTGCAGCAAACTTTAACCCCGACGCAGTTGCTGTCGCTGTTGCTAAAGTGCCACTCATGAATAAACATAAATACGCAAGACCCCCTACTAGAAACCCCCGTCTCTCTCCCTCTCTCTCTGTCCCTCTCTTCCCCCATTTACCTCTGTATCTCTTGCTTTCGCTCACCTTCCCTCTATCCCTCTCCGTCTCTCTCTCTCTCACCTCGCTAAGCCTCCTCGGCAAACAGTTAACATTTTTCTACTAACTGCACACACACTCACGTGTGTATGTGTGTACTGTGTGTGTGTGTTGGATTTTTATGGTCTGGTGACAAATTACGTGAACTTTCCATTAGTGCAAAATGCTGCATGAGACACGAAGGACGCAGGGAGGGACAGAGAACTAAATGCAACATTCTCATTGCCAGTGTATTTCATTTTTAGCATTTGCAACGCAACATACCTAATGCAATGCTATGTCAAAGGGGTATGCTGAGATGGGAGTGTGCAGCATCATCTGCTTGCTGGGTATTTACTAGTCGAGCATTCATTTGCATAGCTGGTGCGCACCAGGGTCAATATCTAATTGCGTTGCGAGTTGGCCGTAAAAAACTTTCCTTTACCTCCAATCTCCGCCTACTTCTTTCCCTACTCCCTTGCCTACTCCTTGCACAACTCTGCTCTCCCCTCATTCCACTCCCTTTGCACCCCTTCCGCCCCTCTATCGCCCACCCACGCTTAGCATGTGTAATTAGAAATGCCAAAGTTAATAGAATGAAGCCGCAGAAATGATGAAGTTGCCAGATTCAGCCGTGGCAGGCACAGCCGACGACAAAGATTAATATCACAAAGCTCATTAAAAGTGTCAGTTTTAATATATATATTTCTCCAGGAGATGGGGACGGGGGAGGGGGTGTGGTAGGCATGAAACCGTGTCTCCTTTTCGCAGGTGTTCAGGCGGCGAAGAGCTTCACGCGACGTTAAATAATTTGTCTACGCCGAAGTTCAAGGAACTGCCAGGAAGAAGCAGCAGCAGGAAGGAGAAGGGCAGATGAGAAGGGGAAGGGGGGTAGGTTGGTGGTGCGTCTGCTTCTTTGTTTTATGCTGCTTGTTTAGAAAAGTTGGCACTGGTTAACATAGCACGGCGGGGCGGCCTAGCGAGGACGTGTCTCATGCATCATTTGAGCAAGTCTAATAAATTTATTACGGCCCCTTCGCCAGTACAACATGCAACACTGTTGCGGGGGCAGCATGGATACGGTCTCTGCCTGCCTGTGTGTGCGTGTGTGTGTGTATGCCACACGCTAATGATGTAACCACATTTGCTAGCAAATTATCTCCACATCAAAAGGTTGCTGCGCGCGCGTGGGACAGCGAGAAGGGGCAGGAGTGGGGCAGGGTAGAGACAGAGGCGGAGCTGGGCTGATGCAGGGCAAAGGGCGGAGCAAGTTTCATGGTGGGAAGCTTGTCAGGCTGTGATTTTAATGAGCATTAGCATGCGGCTTGTGGCAAGAAGCAGCAACGGCAGAGAAAGCGAAACTTTCGTAGATCTCTCATAGTGTGTGTAGTGTGTGTATGTGCCACAAGGTGTTGACAGATTGCCTGCCCCCAAGTTGGCGCCGACTCGCCACAGCTGCCGTTGTTGCCGCTGCCATTTGGAGACTCATTTGGCAAATGGTTTTCTGATTCGAGTCGCGTTTAACACAAGCTGCCGCTGCCTTCGCGTTTCTTCCCAGCACAGCTCGGCAGTCAGCCAGATGACGCGATAAACTTGATGAAAGTGTCTAGCAGGGCAGCAACACACGACGGCGAAGGGTCACCGGGCAGAGGCGGTGCAGAGGGGCCGCGAAACTACGGCATAGTTTTATCACAACTGGGCAATCTGCCTGAACTCTCGACAATAGACAACAATAGATTGGGCAAGAGCAAGAGCAAGATCTCTATAGCGGAGGCCTGTGAAAGATTTGGGCAACTAAAGTGTATATAATTATTGTGTACCGTAAGGGCCAACAAGTTTGACTGCAGCTGCGAGGGCAGTCTAAAGATTCCCCTACGATCTGTAGTAAGGGCAGCCTGATGAGCTTTCAAATTAAAACCATCAGACAGAAGTTGCTGCAAGAGATTCCCAGGGAATAAATAGAAGAAAGGCCTCCTCTGCAACTGATCTTCACTTATTCAGTCAACACTCTGTGAATGATTAGTAGAGATTATCAATCGTATTACTGCTAGAACAGTTTGATAAGTTTGCAACTTGAGATCAATCAATCGCCCACTTCTGCTTCAATTAAATCCGAGTTTGCCACTGATCCTTCTGCAATCTTTCTCAAACGACCCTCTATGCATGATTTGCAGGCATCGTTGGGCAACGCATTACTGTGTAGGCAGTATTTTAAGTGGCCCTGCCTTAACTTGCCAAGAATCAGAGACAGTCCGAGTGTATTTAATGCCAATTATTTTGCAACTCTGTCAGGCAAGCGGGGCAGCACGGGGCAGGTGGTGCCATTTATAGACAGACGCCCAAAGGGCGAGCAAACACAAACACAAACAGATGATGAGTGCAGCACACAATGAATACGAGTGCGAGTGCGAGTGCAGTCCACACTCATCTGTCCATCGTCCTGATGAATTGCCGCCGCACTCTAATCAAACAGCGGCAGCCACAGAGACACACATTAAACAGACAACAGATATGCATAGATATTTAGCACTATATATCGTATATATATATAAGCAGATATATGTTTATGTATAAAATTGCACAATTTATTTGGCCAAATTGTGCAGAATTTGCATTTTGCGGCGAGTTCACTGTTATTTAATTTGCGCAATTCATTTGCATTCAAGTGGTTTCACTTCGCCTCCTCACCCGGAATTGTTTATGGTCATAACGAGGACTCTCCTGCTGCTGCTGCTGCAGTTGCTCTAGTTCATTTGGCCAATTTCGATTTGCAAACCATGTTGCATTGTCCCTCTGTCTCTCTTCCCAGGGGGAGGGACTTGATCTCACGTCACCTTGGGAACTGGCACAGCCCATGGGCAATCAGAGAGAGGCGTCAGCAATTCCCAGGCGGCGGTAGCTGACAATGCACTCGCAATGAAATTAGTTTTCACAGTTTTCCCAGTTTTCCCCTCGCTTTTCTTTTGGGTGAAAGCCGATGCCGTATGCCGCTGACCATTTCAGTTGCAATTGCATATTCACTCTCTGGGCCCACTGTGAGTGGGCTCTGTGAATACTCGGTGAGTACCCTATCGACAGTCTCCACTTGTCTCCACTCCGCGCAACGTTTCCACTTATTAATTAGCTTAATTAAAGCTGCGCCAACAGTTTTGCCAATTGATTGTCGCGGTGAGCTCAATTGAAGCAATGACGAGACAAATGCGAGTGTCTGTGTGTGTGTGTGACGGTCAGAGCATAAGTTCGAATACATTATAGATGGGGGCTATATCTACATAAATGAGTGCGAGTCAATGTTGCAAATGCCAAAGTCGCTGGCGATTGTTATCGATAACCTTGTGCAACGGTACACGAACTGTCGCTTATCTCTAGATGAGCAAATAATTAATAAATACGCTCGAACTCGTCGTCCACATAACCGCAAAAAGGGGAAGGCAGATGGAGGGCGTGACAGGTAACTTGAGCTGGGAAAGGTTTTGCGGTAAGTCGCAGTGTTGCATAAGTCGAGTCTTGGCATAAGCGTAATCCGAGAATGCGAGAGTCTGTGGAGTGAGTGACTGCCACACAGAGTGAGTACCCCAGAGGAGTGAGTGTCACGAAGTGAGTGCTCCCAGACCGCATTCGAATGGCGCACGCTTTATGCTCGCTTCACATTGTTGTTGCTCTTGTTGTTCTTGTTATTATTATTATTATTTTATTCCACTTTTATTCACTTTTCAGCTACAACTTTTTAGCATTTTTCTGGGCCCCAGCAGAGCCTTGGCTGCTCCTCTTGTTAGCAACAAAACGCCATTAACATCCGGCACTTTGTGTTGTTGCCATTGTTGCTGTTGTTGTTGCTGTTGCTTAATTGTTGTTGTCGCTCTGTTTGCAATGCTTCTTTGCCACTAATTTGTCAAACATTAAAAAAAGAGTCGTAAATAAAACAATCAACTTTGGACATTTTGACATTTGGCGCCGCCACTGCTGCTGCTGTTGCTGTATTCGTGTGCTGCGAACCGTGAAGGTTAAACACGATTATATACATTATATACAGGGTATATAATGTACCCATGTGGGCTTAGCACTGTGCATGTACATCTGGGCATGTTGCGTGGGAGTGGGAATTAACAACAGCGCTTCAGGTCCGACAAAGGCCCCGTCAGGCGTTCGTCAGGCAACTGTTGACAATTTAATAGTACACATTCGTCGGGCCTTATTATATATGTACATATATATATCGCGTAGATCATCTCTTGTATGATCACACAGAGGTTCATAAGGGAATCAAGTAGAATGGACTTACTGAAGTAAGCAGGAATTGCGAATTGCATTAGAAATGGGTTTCATTTTTAGATATTTCATATAGAGATTGTTCTTTTGTTGAAGTATGTGATAGAATAAGGTGTGGCATGCCCTCTGTATACCCTTGGGTACATTACAAGTCAGAAAGCATTACCTGCTATCCACCTAGTCGTCCAACAAAAGTATTTCTTAGATATCTTTATAGTTTATTACGTGAATCAAATTGTATGCAATCATTTCGACTGTAGTAAATATTGTTCACATCAAAAATTAATTCTAGCTTTGAAAATACGTATATGATTCGATTAGCTACGATTTGCAAAGGCGGATGACGGCGTAGTCTGATTCTAAAGGTTATTTTATCTGCGCGCAAGCATAAGACAAATTAATACCAATTTTAATAGCTCTAATTCTTATAGTGCCAGAGATCTCAGCGTTCATACAGACAGAAATAGTTATTATGACTCAGTTGAGTATGCTTTATTGTCACAGTATTCTTATATTGTGTCAAAATGGTACATACTTCTCAAATATACATCCTTATCTACATTAGTTTAAGCTGCACATGCCATCGCTCTATGCAAGTGGGGCAAGTCGGGGCAATTATCAACTGCGTCGACAACGACAGAGACAAGGCAAATTAGCATTAGCTCGAGTAATTAACTTAAACACAATAGTACAATTTAGTTTCCAAATTGCGCACGAACCATTGCTCTCTCACTCTTTCTCTCTCTCTCTCTCTCGCTCTTCCCCTTCCTTCCTCAAATGCCCTTCGGAACTTGCTCGCGCAATTGATAATTTTGCATGGAAAAACGAATGAAAAGTGAGCAGAGGGAGGCAGATGGACAGCAAGGGGGCGGGGCAGAAGGAAGGAGCAGCAACGTGTCACCATTTCGGACTGTAATTACGCGCACTCACGTCAACTGAGACAGAGAGAGAGAGATAGGGAGGGAGAGGGAGATAGAGAATTGCCCGCTTGAGCGGATATCGGAGCCATCGCATCGGTTGAATCCCCAGCCAGATAATACCCAGATACGCGCACACACACACACAGTGTCACTTGCTGTGCATGGAAATGTTGCGTGTTGTACACAGCTTTTCGCTTAAACTGTCACCATCAGGGGGGTGGGCGTGGGCGTGGCAGGAGGAATAAGAAGGCTGAACTATAATTTGTGTCTGATTTTAAATCGACATTTTATGACCTAATTTCAGCAAGGGCTAATGAAAGTTTGATATACTTATTTTTGGCAAATACTTGCGTGTGTTTGTGTGTGAGAGAGAATATCGATTGGAATCCATATTTATATAGATGATGCTTACCTGGAATGAAAGAAAGAAAACAAGTTAGTAAAGGGAAAATAGTTGAAAAAGAAGAAATTTATTTATAATCTTTGAGCATTTTCCTTTTTTTAAAGAAATTTAACTAAAGCATTTTAAATTTATCAATTTGCATCTGATTTCTCATTTTACTCTTTGCTAAATACTTTTGAAATATATTTCCATCTTTCTGTTTGGAATAAACGAAAACCTTCTTTACGCCTTGACACCCCTTTGGCTTGGCCAATAAAATTCGTTGGTTTTGTTTGAATGGAAGATTGAAAATTGGATTTAATAAATGACTTTGGGTCGTAAGTTTGCTCGCCCAGTGGCCAAATGTATTTATGGCTTGGACATGCTGAATCAGCAGTATTTGTACGCAGGAGGCGGGGGAGAAAGGGGGGTGAACAATACAATAGAGGCCCGTACAATTATGGCATAAAAGCGCTGTTGACCAATCGCTTTCGAATGTGGTAGATCTTGCTGTGTTTGTTGCTCCTTCTTCTATGCATGCCACAATTCGAAATTAAGAGAGAAGGATTCCCTTGCCACACGGGGCCGCCTTTTGTGGCCCAAATAGGCGGAAAAGAAAATTATGTTTACGCAAAGTGGAAAGAAAGAAAGAAAGCCTGGCCAAAAGCAGCTCGCCCCCGTCTCGCCTCACCGCACCTGACCTCGTCTCGTTTTCTATGGCGCACTCCAGCACGCATTGTTTGCGACTTCGCACAGTGGAGCAAAAAAGCAGTTAACCTCCCCTACACCCTACCCTGAGTTGCGGCATCCGATTAAAGCCCAAGCCGCTGGCAAAGCGCACCCAACATGCAACTCAAATTAAATGAATTGCTCGACGCGCACAAACCCTTCCCCCGTGGCGCTTCCTCTCCTCCTCCCTTCCGCAGCCAGGGGCAGCAACCCTGCAACTCTCTTTCTCGACTTCACCCCTTTGTTCGCATTAAAATCATGCTCCAATGGTTTTTGACCAGTTTTTGCTTGTTGCTCGGAAGTTTTTATGTTGCTGCTTGCTGCAAACAACCAAGCCAAGTACTTCAGCTCCCGCTCCATCTCTGCTCGAGTTGCTCCACAGGATCGCAGTCCGGCGAGGTACTTAGCTGGGTAAATGAACTATAAAACACTTTGCCAAATAATTTACATGCGTTGCTGCTGCCGTAAACAAAACATAACCCTTGAAATCCTGATCGACCGTGCAGCCCCCAGTTGGGGGGCGTGGCAGTCAAGAGTGCGCGCTTTAATAACTGCCTGATTTACAACTTCAAGCTTGGATTCGCCAAGGGGGGAGGAGCACTACGCACCCTCTGAAATGCCACAAGATGAGCTCGCTGGAGTTGGCTTTAAGTTAAAGTTTAAATCGTATCCGAATCTGGTTTGTATTTGTTTTTTGGAGCTGATGCTCCTAACGGCGACTCTGCTTGCATAAAACATCAAACGTTGTGCCAAAACATGAAGGTCCCTCTGCGTACTCCACGTCGCACCACCATCATCCTCAAGCCTCGCCCTCCTCCCGCACCTGCAGCACTCCCCCAGCGAAGCGCGAAATCGCATGCTAAACAAATAAAAGCAGCGAGAGCTAAAAAATACGTTCGAAATAAAATATAGCGTCGCTCTTGCGCCTTCCCCTTGGCCATGCAACGGTCTTCTCGCCACTCCCCCGCCTGTAGTTATGCTCTGATATTTTTGGCATGCTGCGAGTTGTTTCTGCTGCTGCTGATGCTGCACGTTGCTCTGCTTGGGGGGCGCAATAAAATCGCATAAACAAAAGGCGCGCCCCAAAGTTGATTTCCGGTTTCCGCTCAAATGGCGTTCACCCAGCGCGTTCGTGTGAGAATTGTGGGCAGCCTGCAGCCCCAACTGCAGGTGTGTGTGCGTGTGTGTGCGGCTGCGTGTGCATGTGTGTGTGAAGTGTGTGTGTTTTTTTTTCATATTTTATGATTGACTTCAACTGGCAAAAACAAAGAAATACTCGCAGTTTGTTATGAAGTGTTGGAATTTGTTATACAAGCTCAGCACGTTACTTTACTTAGATTTCCAGCTAGTTTAATCCCAGCGATGGTGGGAAAGGGAGAGGTAGGGGCAGTGGTGCAGCTTCTAATGAGCCAAGCGAGTCAAATGGAATTTGCGACGCATTGGCAAAAAATCAAATGCCAAAGTTAATACAAACAGAAATGAAGAACATATCAAATTATACTGTAGAGTTTATACTGTTGTTGCTAATTTTGATTGATTGTTCCCTTGACAGTTGATCTATTCAGTTTGCATCACATTTATTAAGAGTTTATTGAAGTAATTCCAATTTAAGGGAGGCATAGAAATTCGTTATGCAAATCTTTGTTTACTACTAACTATTCCCATGGAAGTATAAATATTGTGAGCATTATAGAAGTTGCTGTACTACAAGTATATGTAGGAATAAATTGTGCTTATTGATTAAATTAATTTTAGACTGATTGATTTCAGTATTTATTAAATAAATATGTCAGTTATTTTCTCGATTTTTGTATTAAACATTTACAACACTATTGTGCACGTTATCGAAACTTCGATCATTCCTATACCGAAAGTGGCGGTAAGTCGATAAAAAAGTATTTAGACGGAATTTAGTGGGGGTAAATCGATAATAAAAGCAGTAAGGTGAACTTAGTGGCGGTAAGCCGACATTGAATTTATCAAGGCAAGCAAGATTCGATTTAAAGTAAAATTTATTCAATTAAATATTCATATTATTTATTTAGTTAGTTATATCAACTGCAACTGTGGCTTATTTGAATAAGGTAAAAGCAAATAAAGCAACGACTATACCTGATGTAGTCCAAGACGACTCTCTGTTGAGCTGTTGTCCAAATTTAAATACCCACAGGAAGGGTATGAAAACTAGCACAAATTGTGTAAGCAAACAGAAGAACAGAAAGAGATAGACAGGGGGAGGAGAAGAGCGAGAGAAAGAGACAGTGGGGAGACGAAGGCAAACAAAACGGCACATATGCCGTCTAATTGTGATGGACAGCAACACTTTGGGGGCACCGGGCCGAACTAATGAACGCCTCCGAAGTGCGAGTGGCCTCAATCGGCGGCGTAGTCGAAGGCGGAGGCGGAGTCGGACGGAGCCAGACCAGCTCCGTGGAGAGCTGAGCCGAGTCGAGTTGAGCCACACACAGAGTCGAGTCGAGCACAGCAAATGGCCAAACAATGGCCGCAAATCTGCGCCCAACCTACGCTGGCATGTGGCATGTGGCAGTGTCATTTGTCTTAGCTACGGCAGAAGGGAAGCGAGGTGGGCCACCGCTGCCTTTCTTCGGTGCGTCCTGTGGCACGCCTCGCGTGTTGTCAGCGCATTACGAGGCAACATGTTCAGCACATTAGCAATGGCAGCTGCTCACTAGAGAGAACTTACGAGGAAGGCGACAGGGGGGAGGTGGCAAGGGGGTATAAAACACGACTCTTGTTGCCTCTTGTTATTTGTTCAACAATTTTCCATTATGCAACCCCTGCATGCCATGCCCCCACCCCCTTAATCAACCCATCTCCAGGTGAATTTACAATTTGAGTGAAGACAAATAAAAAACAAATTCAAGCACAGCCTGTAAATTAAATTTCAATTCAACCCGATGAAGAGTAGGAAAGAGGGTATGCATTTTCAATTGATACCTTACCCACCCTATTATTCTACACCATTTCATGTCTCCACCCCCCTCACCCACCCGCTCGGTCAGCCGACTATAAATATTTAATTACATTTAACCTTTTCCTGACCGCAAAACTTTCAGGCTCAACAAGGAAAAGAAAAACGTTGACAAAACTCAAATGAAACTTCAATTATTCCACGTAAAAAATACGCAGGCAACAAAATGTTTGACAATGGGCGTGGCATGACAGTTAAAGGAACAAGCAGGAGGGGTGAAGAGTGGGAGAGGGGGTTGGTTTGTTTCCTTTCCGGCATTCGCCTGGTCACGATCTCCTGTTTACACGGGACGCACGAAACTCGCTTTGTTTATTAGGCGACGGCCGGAAAACGGCTGGGAAACGGCTGGGTCTGGCAACGTGTCTTTTCAGTTGGCCAACTTCCACCATTTTGCCTTTTTTTATTTTGCCCAACAGACTCCCCCTCCCCATGCCCCTGCCCCTTCGCTTACGTCGCTTCGTCAACACTTGTTTGTTTGCTGATTTGTTTGACTTGCGTGTCGTTGATGACACAACACAAAAACTCAACGAAAAGTGAGCAAAACCTAAAGGATAAGGCAAACAGCAACCACAGCAACAACATTAAACAACAACAGCCGAAACAACAACAACATTCAGAACAACATCTATAAACAATAGCGGAAACAAGAGCAACAGCAACGAAAGTAGCAGCAAATCGCTAACTGAAACTTTTCGTTCATAAAGTTGGTAACAAGCGGCTGAACTATTAGGCAGCAAGCTTATATTCGACTCATAGATACTCAGTAGTACTTGGAAAGGTTTATGGATGTGTGTGTGTACCTTGTACAGATGTATACAAACATACATATAGACACCAATCTAGGCATGGACAGCACATGCCAGTTGCCTTTAGTGTTCTTCAACTCGCTGTGCCAACTTGCCAATAACTTTATTGTTAATAGACAGTTTTGGCCGATACTTCTTATATAAGTGAAGAATAAAAGTATCTAATTAATTGTCAACTATCATGATTCTGAATGAATTATAAAAAGGGATAATGAACAATCGTATACTCCTTTAGCGTAGCTAACTACCAAGAAAACCCATCGATCTAAACTTTAACAATAAATAAATGAATAGGCAGAGCAGCTTCCATTAACATCTGCACATACATACCTACATATGTAAGTATACCAACCCATTATCTTTCGTACAGGGTATAAGGTATAAAACGCTGCTCTCTTAATAGCCATGCAGGGTATTCAAATGCGAGCCAAGCCTGACAACTCTTAGTTGTCCTTATAATAATCATAAAAAGGGCAGCAGGCGACAAGATGTGCACTGCATATGAACAGAGCGCAGCCTGTGGAGGGGGCACAATTGGATAAGTCAGAGGGAGGTGAGGCGGCGAATCGAGGAACCAACTGACCAAAGCGGAAATTGTTGCAAATGTCAGCAGCAATTTTTGTACACATTTTTCTCTGCTCTCTTTTTTTTGCAATGCGTAGCGTGTTTACTTTACGTTATTTACTGTATTATTTTCGTATACGGATGCGTATTTGTGGAGGCAGGAGAGAGAGAGGGCCGAGGGAGGGAGGATGATACGAGGCCGAAGGGGATGTCAGTTAACGGCAATTTCGGCACGTAGTTCACACGCAGCAGACAGGAGGAGAAGGCCTCCTGCCTGATGATTTGAACACACACGCAGCCTGGCACCCTCGCACAGTCTGGCCGGGGGTGCAGTCAGGCAGGGAGGGAGGGGAGGAGAGGCAGGCAGGATACAGCATACAGGAAGCGTGCGCTTATGGAAATACAATTGAGGGCGCTTAAATTCAATTGGCGATAAGTAAAAGGGCAACTGCTGTGCATCGATTTAAAGAAGAAGCAAAGACTGCGAATTGAATAAAAGATGCAAATGTTGCGTCACGAATCGAAAGGTATTTGCATGCAATACGATATCGAGATTTATGTGGAAGAAGAAGAAACCACAGGCAAACAGAAGGTGCCACGTTGCGTATACGCAATTTGGCATTTGCTACTGGCGATTATGACAAAGATGGTCGCCGTCGCTAATTGCTGCGAGCAGTTCCGTTTATGATCCGTTTGCATGTTGTCGTAAACTAGAGAGAGAGAGAGAGAGGGAGACAGGGAGGGGGCACAGCTAATGAGCAGAAGGAAAGCAGAGAAGCCTGGAAAAAGGCATTTAATGAGTTGGCAGCACGAGAAATGCGCAACAGTCCACGATGATGATGATTTGACGATGACTCGAGAGAAAGAAGGTGAGGGGGCATTGGGAGGTGAGCTGGGAGAGTATGGGCAGGTGAGGTGAGGGGAATAGCCGCACAAGGTGCTAAATTGTGCCGCAGGAAAAGTAGCAAACCGGGTCAAGGGAAATTAATGATGCAGCCCTGCAGGCGCGTCAATTTGTGCCCAGTTTCAACTTTCACCTCAGACGTGTTTGCGGCAACTCTCTCGCTGAACTCTGCACTTTGGTAATTAAGAGTTATGGCAGGCAGGTGAGCAAAAGGGGGCGTGCCACGGCGCACAGAACTTATTAATTTCTGCATTATTTAAGCGTGTAATTTATGTGCACAGTTTGCATTTTTAATTGCATTACACACGGCGTGCGGTTAATGCATGTTAAATGCAACCAATCGAGAAGACACAGCATACTGTCATACAGCGTGAGAGAGGGGAGGGGTGGGGGGAGCGTTGGTGAGGGGCAGACAAGTGCAGTATGCTGTCATTATTACAATGTGGCATTTGTTTAATTAATTGATGCTTAATCAGCGACAGCTGCGTCACAAATATTGCAACTTTACCTTGCTCTGATTTAACTCATAAGAGTGGCAGAAGTAGAAGGAGACAGCAAGAGAGTGGGACAGACAGAGAGAGAGAGAGAAATCACACTGAAGTTGTGCACTTTGCGCAATATACTGCGCTGCACACAAATTATTCGCGATAGCATCGCCAAGTTTGGCGCCTTTTAATAATTTCATTTAGTGCCAAATTGTCTTGGCTGAAATTGAATAAGGCAGCAACAAAGGCCAAAAGGGCAAAGCAGACACCGCAGACACTAGAGATGTGAGTGGGCAGGTTAAAGAACAGTTAGAAGGAGGCACGAGGCGAGAGACTCTTCAACTTGCTCACGATGCTGCTGATTATTGGTGTCAACTTCTGCTTCTGCAGGCGCTTTGTCTACTCTTAAGGCTCGTGTCACGTGCACATCTTTAGTGACACTTAACGTGCTAGAGATGTGACTGGGCAGCAAGGAGGACAGAGGCACGAGGAGGACACGATTCGAGAGACTCTTCAACTTGCTCACGGATCTGGTGATTATCAGTGTTGCCTTACTGTCACTGCAGAGACAGTACGTCTACCTAATGCACGCTCGTGTCACGTGCTTTCTAGAGATGTGAGTCGGAGGCGCAGACACGCTGCAATCGATCCTCCCTACTCCCTAACAATGTCTCTGTTTATTGAGAGTTTCTTTTTGCCTCTGCAGAGATTACTGTCTACCCCTAACTCCAGTCACGGCAATCATGCTCGTGTCACGCGCCCATCTCTAGCAGCCGCACACCTTTCATTGCGTGGATCACAGCAATTCTTGCCGTGTCCTGCTTGCCAATTGTGGCTAGCAGCAAATGGCGCTGGCCATGGCGCCTTGAGCACTTCCGGGGCGAGAAGGTTTAAACGGGTGATTGGGTTTAATGGCAGCATACTTAGGACACGCTGTAAGCCATGTTTAAACTGCTGTTGGAATACCGAAAATGGCTTAAAAGCCTTGTCACAAAACTCTCTTTGGCATTTCTGGCGAGGAAGAAGCGCAGAAACGCAAATGGCAAAGCAGAATACTCAGTTGACATTTCACTTAGCGTGTGTGCGAGTGTGTGTGGGGGGACATGTGGGGAAGGTGTGTGTGTGTGGGGTTGTAGTTTGTGCATGTGTGTGTGTGTGTGTGTGTGAGTTGCCCCTAGGGGGCCACAGAAAACTTGCTTGTATATTCATTGAGCCAAAAGTTGTTCGCCTGCCACTTGCCCCCTCTCTCTCTCTCTCTCTCTCTCTCTCTCTCTCTCCTGCTGGCGTTGTCCTTGCTTATTTATTTATAGTTATAGCGTGTGTCAAGACGACAAATAAATTTTTGGACAGCAATTTTATGCAACGTGCCGCCTTAGCAAAGGAGCAAAGCATGAAAAAAGCAACAAATGTTGATTTGAATTTGCCACACAGCAGGCAGCAGTGTGGTAAGCAGAGTGAGGGGGGAGGTGTATAGAAGGGGGGTTCCTTGCCATCGCAATGCATTTATTTATAAGCAGAGAGACTCGCGCGCCGGCATTGCCAGGCACAAAAGGGGCATTGCCAGCTGCCATTGCGAGTTCTCAAACTTGCGCTGAGTTTTTTTTCTTATTTTGCACTGACAGCAGTGACGCCACCTAGCGGTCAGTTTGGGACAAAAGTCAACTTTATGCTGGGGCAAGCATTTTATTTGCATGCAACAACATGTCAAATGGCAAACTGCAGAACCAACTAGGAAATGACAAAGAAAAATGCAACTGACAGCGAGACCAAGAAGAGAGAGAGAGAGGGAGGGAGAGAGAGAGAGGGAGAGAGAGAGAGAGGGAGAAGGAAGGCCTTGTGACAGCACGCCATTTTGGCACATGGCAATTTCCGCCGAGAGCACATGACAAAAATGTAAAGTTTGCCAAGGGGCAAAGGGGCGTGGCAGGGGGAGTAGGAGGCAGGCTGCTGGTGGGCGTGTCATAGCTAAGGTAAATTCTTTTTGGCCAAACTCTCTCTCTCGCTCTGGCAAAAAGTTAAAAGTTTAATTGTGCGCAGCGCTTAAAATGCAACGCTGGACAGGCGGGCAGGCGGGCGGGGGGCGTGGCAAGCTCAACATCTGTGACAAGTTTTATTAAGTTTATTTTATATTTTTGCAAAGTGTGTGTGGGGCAAAAAGGGGTTAACGACGTGTTGCCACAAACTTGTCGGCTTGCATTTTGCAACAGAGAAGAGGCCGAGGGAGAGAGGGCGGCGGGGAGGGGGAGGGAGGCGAAAGCTTTGTTGCACTTTTGATAAAATCAAATGTGGAAGCCGTAAATAGAAGAGAATGTGCTGAGGCCCAGCAGTGTGTGTGTATATGTGTGTCTGCCTGCCTGTGTTTGTGTGTGTTTGCCTGCCTGAGTGTGCGTGTGTGCGTGCCACACACATTTATATGGCAGGTTGCACACACTTGACTGCTCAATGGGCAGTGGCACTTGGAGCCGCTTGGCGACTTTCGGACTCTCGCTTGGGTCACTTAAAGCTGTTGCATGCCCCCTCAAAACGTTGAACTGAAAGAAAAGCAAAGTGCCACATGGCAAGTGGCAAGTTGGCAAGTGGCGTGTGTGCCACAAGGCAGCAGGAGCGGAAGCAGCAACGACGGCGACAGCGACAGTCACAAGTTATGCTTCCTACACGGGGGTAGCACTTTACTGTCTCCTCTTCTTCCCCCCCCTTTCCACCCCTGCGCTGTCGTACGTTTTTAATTGACTTATCAATAATTCATGCAGATCAACACGCAGAGTGAGATGGCAATAGCTGCATAAGGAGGGAGAGAACGAGAGATTGAGGGATGAGGCGCAGAGAGAGAGGAGAAGAAGAGCTGCTTTCCTCAGCCTGGTCGTTGACATGCACTGTGAAAAATTGCTTGAACTTCTCTTCTTTTATATGCCTCTTAAATCTTAACCCTCCGCCCGCCCCTTTCTCTTCCTTTATATATATAAATTTCGCTTATTTTGCGCAGTTTTGGCCTTATGCGATTTCTGTATTTATTTTGATTAATTTAAGTGACAGTTGGATGAGTTATTCCGCATCCTTGCTGCAAATATTATTCATTTTCATGTTCTTCTTTATCTTCCACTCTTCCCCCTCTCTCCCCATCCCCTCCTGCTTTCAGCAATTCCAACTGGGGCTGCCCCCAAAACTGGAGGCACGTGATTGATGCATTTTTAATGCGCATTTTGGGGCACGAGTTAAATGCAATTTACTGTGGCAAGTGGCAAGTGCAGTGGGGCGAGAGAGAGAGGGGGGAGGGGGGCAGAACTTTCAGACAGCGAATTTAGGCCAAGCTGTTGTTGTTGTTGCTGCATTTGAAAAATGCAATTGCGCCAGAGTCGCAAAGTCGAGTCGAGTCTTTAAATAAATGTAGCTGAAATGTTCTGCGAGAGCATCATAAATATTTGAACGGGGCAGCAAGAGGAATGGGGAGGAGGTGGTGGAGGAGGCACTGCAGCCGAAACGAGTATAATCAGGGCAAAGGTTGAGGCCACAGTAGGAGAACAAAAGCAGCGCGAAAAGTATTATGCATCAAGGATAAAATCAAATTTAACGCATCGCTTGCAGTGTGTAAAGGCTGCCCAAGGAGGGAGAGAGAGAGTGAAAGGGCGAGGAAGGAGGAGGAGCAACGAAGGCTCGCTGAATGCGCTCTCAATGAGAGCCCCTCCCTCCTCCTGACTCTTGCTCCCGGTGGCTTCTGTCTTGTGCGCTGCCTTTGAGTTTTGTTGGTTCTCTTCGCCTGCTTAAGTAAAGGCCACGTAGCACTTGACATGAGCGGAGACAAACACACACACACACACTCGCAGTGTGCCACGCCTACATGTGCAATCTCCAGGGGGGCAGACCAGGCAAAGCAGCCGAGCACGTGCCGTTGGATTACGCCGCGCCTGGCTGCGCTGTGGGAAGCCGACGCGATATGAGGAAAGAAGCTGTGTGAAAAATGTGTAGCATAAGACAAGGCGCATAATCAGAAGTAAGCGGACCAAGTGCCACACCTCCCCATCCTATTCCTTACCCTCCTCAAAAGGGGTGGGAGGGCTGCTGGGTTCGCTTTTATTTCGTAATATTCCAAAATCGAGCGAAAACAAAGCACGACAAGAAAGAAAGCAGAACGCACGCCGAGTTGCAGCTTGCTTACACACACACACAGACAAAGACACAAACACACTCTCATACACTCTCACACATGAAAGAGAAAAGTGGCAAGTGGCATTGTAAGACTCGCACTGGGACTGAAATTGCGGCTCTGTTTGATGGATGCTTGTCTGCGTGTGTGAGTGTGTGTGTGTGTGTGGGTAAATACCCGCACTTGACATACCGATCATAAATCTGTTTGCTTTGCTTTTATTATCCCGACTTGGCTTTATTTCTCCCATCGGAGCTACAAAGTTGGCCAACAACAACAGCAAAGCGAAACAGGAAACTCGACTTTGTTTTTATTGAACGCATTCAAAAAGGCAAATCAAACAATCTAGTTGAGTTTTTTTGTGAACTCAATGGGTTATCGATGTTATCGATAAGTGGATTCCCTTTGCTAACTGTTTCAACAGTTGTTTTCCTTATTACACCTTTGTCATTATTTGTTATCTACTTTGGAGTTAGTTCGAGGTTGTCAATCGATTTTTATGCATTAAATCTTTGCTGTTATCGATAAACTGTAAGATATGTCATTTGATACAACTCTAACATGTTGCTAAATTGTTAATTTTTTGCAATAATTGATATAAAATTCAGCGAATGTTCTATATCTATAGTATGTCTATCTGTAAGTATATATACTAAATAATATTCTATTTCATTAAGCATTACTTAAAGTTTGGCTTTAAAAAGTTGTAGCATAATCCTAGACAAATAGATAAAATAATGATAAATATAATAAAGAATAGAATCTAAATACTCAATATATCCTATATTATGCAACTGATATATTTAACTCATAATTAATATATAGTTACATCATATAGGAAACTTATCGATTCAATTCATCGAGTCATGCATCGTTCCTTATTCCCTTATGGCCCCTTCGACATTATATTCCCAATATATTTCGAGCAATTCCTCCCATTTACTTTATGCTATGCTGGCCTTTATATATTGTAGTGTATCGTATGTTGCAACTATTTGTGGCACTTACCTCTTCCTCATTGCTGGCGGTGTTCACCGAGTCCATGCTCTGCGAGAGTCCCAGTGGGGCGAGTGCCATCTGATTCTCCATAATGCTGCCTGTTGTTGCTGCTCCTGCTGCTGTTGCTATTGATGTGTTGTTGTTGTTGCTGTCGCTGGTTGCCGCAGTTGTTGCTGCACTGGCGCTGCCTGCTGGCGAGGGAGTCGTTGGCGCCGAAACGGAGGCGGACTCGTGCGACTGCGACTCGTGCGTGGAGCTGCCTGGCGAGTTGCTGTTGGTGGTTGCTGCTGCCCCTGTTGCTGCTGCTGTGCTTGTTGCTGCTGTGGCTACACTTAGTATTGCTGTTGTACTGCTGCTGGCAACTGTTGTTACTGCCGACGTGCTGCTGCTGACGCTCTGCTGCTGCTGCTGCTGATGTTGCTGATGCTGCTGATGCTGCTTGTTGCTGTTGCTCAGCACAATGTGCTGCTGCTGCTGTTGGGGGGCGTACGCAGTGTGGGCGTGTCGCAGCTGGTAACCGCTGTAGTGGCCAGCTGTCTGCTGCTGTTGCTGTTGCTGCTGCTGCTGCAGCACCGCCACGTGCTGCTGCTGTTGCTGGTGTGCGGCTGCAGCTGCAACGGCCGAGTGCTGTAGATGCTGGTTGAGTAGTGCCGCGGCGGCTGCCGCCTGATTGAACTGCACCAAGCGCTGCTGCTGCTGCTGCTGTTGCTGCTGCTGCGCCTGCTGGTGTTGCTGGTAGGCGACTTGTTGTTGCTGCTGCGCCTGCTGTTGCTGGTGATGCGCGGCAACGGCGGCCGCAAACTGTGTGGGATGTGCGAAGCTCAGTTGGTGTCCCTTGAGCGCTGCTGCTGCTGCTGCGGCGGCGGCTGCGGCTGCGGCGGCTGCTGCTGCCGGCGAACTTGCGTACTGCAAATGGGTTGCGGGGGCAACGGCTGCGGGCACGGACACGGGCACGGGCACAGACACGGGCAGCACCGAGACGGCGGCGGCGCACTGGCGCTTGGGCGACGGCGACAACACCTGTGGGGCACTCGCTGGCGTTTGCGGCAGCGTCGGCCTGCGTTTAATCGCAATCGACGAAATGGTGATGGCTTTTTCGAACACTTCCAGCTGGTGTTGTTGTTGTTGTTGTTGTTGCTGCAATTGTTGCTGTTGCTGTTGCTGCTCTTGCTGTTGCAATTGTTGCTGCTGTTGTGTGCTGGGAACTATGGGTGTCGTCGGCGTTGGCGTTGTCGTTGTCGTCTCTGCGGGCAGCAGTTGCAGTTGTGGTTCGGCGATGTGGAGCAGATGGTGATGGCTGCCCAACAGGTTCTGGTTCTGGTAGTTGGCTATGTTGGCGACTCAGTAAACCTGCAAACCAGAGAGCGAGAGAGAACAGTTAGTAACCAGTGTTGTACAACGTTATTAGCTTCCTTTATTGTTGTAGAACTCAACGCGAAATATGCAAATAACATTTCAATATTGTCAAAATACTTGTGAACTCACTCAACATAATGCAAATGTTTATACTTGACTGCGAGGGGAGGAAGAGAAGATTGTATAGAGGGGGCACGCGCTGCATAACTCAAGAGCAAACACAACAAGAAGCAGAGCGCACAGTGAGAGAAATTCGAGTGCGGAAACTTGACGGTCGCATTGACGTTGAGTTTGAACAGAGAACTTGAGATGCAGAATTATGTTTCCAAGTGCAAGTCAAGAGGTCGCCTTGAAGGTTAATGCAGAATCGATTCTAATGACAAGTTATACTCGAGACCTTGGCGATATATTTACAGGTTAGGATATCTGAATGTTTATTATGATTTCATTACTTTTTCTTTTCTTTGTCATTTTGCTCTTTCGATTGAAAACAGATCTTAGTAAGTTTAGTTAGCTTGTCTAATCCAAAACTTATTTTAGTTGCACTCTGAATTAAAGTTAGTTTATGCCTCTTCCTTCGCAAGTTTGTGCTTTAAACATTTTGCTCTGTGAGTTCCCCAGGGAAGAGCAAACTAGTCCAGGCGCCTTTGATGTGTGAGCTCGAGTAGAAAGCATCTTAATTGTATCAAAATAAACGCAGGCAAGACGAACAAAGAAGGGGCTTGTAAAGCAAGAGAAGAAATGAACAAGGAGGAGAAGAAAGAGAGAGAGAGAGAGACACAGAGAGAACAACAGAAAATGCAAATTGTGTGGGTCAGTTGTGAGTCTGAAGCGAGCTTCTGTTTCTCTGTTTCTCTCTGTGCATTTTGTGTTTCGCTTTCGGTTATCGCAGGCAGGCATCGGCGCTAAAGCAGCTGCTGGAAACTCCACCTCTTCCCCATGCCTTACTCTAACCCCTCTCACGCTCAACCCATGCCGCTCCTATTCACACCAACGACAAGCAAGAAAAGAATCTGAATACAGTTGAATACAACCGCAAGACAAACAAACCGACAAATAAACACAGACAGATAGACAGCTAGATAGGGAATCGAACTCATACACACTCACACACACACACACATAGTCACACTCGCAGGGTCGAGTGTGGTCTGAAACAACTTGAAAATTGAGCTGACAACAAACCGAAATTGTATTACAAACGTTTGCTGCGAATATATGCACATACATAACTAAAGCTCGGATCCCGGCGAGAGATGGAGATGGAGAGATATCATAGAGATATCGAGTACAATATATGCACATATTTGAGTACAATACTCGATGCTCGAACAGGGCCATGAATGCGGATTATAATGGCGCCAGCGAGGGGTCCCAAGGACAGCAGGAGACAAGCAGCGCCTCATCGAATCTGTCGCCATTGTATCTCGAGTTGTAACTGAATATCTACTGTATTTATGCATATATGTGGAACAGTAAGTGTATCTAAGATACAAAGCTATCGCCAGATGCTTTGCACATGACAAATTATGCAGACAATCACCGAGGCGGGTGGCATGACACAGCAGCAGCCACAGCCCACAGCCTCATCCTCAGCAGCAACTGCTTGGCAGCGTTTAAGGACTTGCCCAAAATATTTGTGGCAACTCGTGCTGGCTGGAAGCAACACTTCAGCTAATTGCACACAGCGCCTGCTCATCATAATTCAAATTTGGCAATATCGATTGCTCCTTTGGGGGCATCCCTACTGCCTTTCCCCCCGCGCCTGATCCCGCTTGATTTATAATTAATAGAAATGCAAAACAACCGCAGAATATGGGCAATATTTAAATAAGCCACAGCGGCGTGCTTTGGATTTATGGAACAAAATGTGGCGAATTTCGCGTATATTTATATTAATAGACACACGGTGCGTATACGCAATGCACGTGGTTCACTGGGCGCGGCAATTAACTGTGCGTGTTGATAGAACTTGAATTGCGCTTTAAATTTACATAAAATGCTGGTAAAAATATAAATAAATAAATAAATATATATAAATTATTGATAAATTGCTTATAAATTATTTTTTTTTATACAAGAAATCATATCTGCCTGTATGAACACCTATGTAGATCTGACAGACTATAAGAGCTAGAGCTACCAAATTTGGTGACAATATATCTTAATGTTGCCCATAGACAATGCTTGTATTTAACGTTCTGCCACGCCCTCTTTTAACACTGTACAACAAATTGTGAACGCAAATTAAAAGCTGGTATGTTAACTTTTGTGGGGTACACTAAATTTGATCATTTAAATTCATTTCTATTTTTTGAAATCGCATTATAAATATTGAATTAAGAAATAATTCTAGTTAGGTTTTCTAGCCCAGACATTTTAGAATGCGTCACCACTTTATGCTGCAACAGAGAGCACACGCTGTATTTCATATTTATAAATATGTCAAGCATTTGCGATGATCTAATCGAACTGAAGGGAAACTCATCTAATTTCAATTGAAATGTTTTCACTTAATTCGGAATTAACTCGCATCCAGATTTGGCAATACGCTCATAAATACAACACATATTATGTGTATGTATTTATATCTGTTGGCGATTATATTTATTGTTTCTTGCAGAGCAATAAATCACCCTCTCTCTCTATCTCCCTCTCTCTCTCTCTCTAAGTACAGTGAGCACAGTTCAGCAGAATCTCCATAAATTTATCCCTCCAAATCCACATACACTTTTCAAATATTTTTCCATTGCAAATTAGTTGCAGTTTGGGTGTGTGCGTGTGTGTGTTAAATTTGCAAAGCAACGCTAAATCAACAACAATAACAACAACAATAACAACAACAATAACAACAACAATAACAACAACAACTAACAAAAAAGCAATTGCGTTACAAATTCTAACAACAAAAGCCCTGGGCGGCAACAATAATGACGCTGCCATTGTCGTTTGTCTGCCATGGAAATTAGTCAGTAAAAATTCAAAAGTATAGCGCAGTAACAACAACAACAACAACAGCAACAACAGCAACAGCAACAACTGGTCATAAATATTGCTAATGAATTTCCCGCACGCTTTGTTGAGCTCAACAACAAAGTCGCGTCCCTCTAATCGACTTCCATTTTGCATTGTTTTTTCGTTGTTGTTGCCCTGTTGCCTTCTCCCATTTTTCGTAGAGAGAGAGAGAGAGAGAGAGAGAGAGAGGGAAAAAACGCTGGAACGGAAGTTGGGCGCGTTTTTTACGGATGCTGACACAGAGTAAATATAATTAAATATAATTTCTATAATGACAAATCTTTTGTGGCACGCAGACCCCACTGTAGACCCCACAGTATCTGCCACGCCCCTAGGGCAGGCAGAGCAATTTCAATGATTTGAAATTGGGATCAGTTTACTCAATTTTAGTTTAAGGTCTTTCGCTTTGTATTTTGAGGCTGCCCTTGCTTGTTTGGTCATAATTGCCACACGATTCTGGAAATTGGGTCTGCCACGCCCACGCGCCTTCCTCTTTCCCCCTTCCCCCTACATTCCTCTCTGCCGTGTTATTGAAACGAACGCGTAAATCGCCTAAACTGGCCAACTGCGGCCAGCAAAGGTTGATCTATTGTAATAGATACGCTGGGGAACAAACCATGGCATGCTAATCCATGCACGCCCACGTACCGCACTCCATCAAGACGATCAAGTTGATAATGATGATCAAGATGATGATGATGGTGATGATGATGTTGATGATTGTTGGAAACAAGTTTCTCAGCTGCTGCTGCCATAAAAATAAAGATGATTTTGGCTTGCTGATCGCGGATCACTTGTCAGCAATTTCAGGCAACTAACAACCGACAATTGTCAATTGCAATGCCAACAACAGCAACAACAACGACAACAATTAGCATTGCTAATGTCGCCAGATAAGCGCAAGTGGCGTAAGTAACCCACCCACGTGATCAGGCTTCCTTCTAGCTAGTTTTTTTATCTATTTCCAAATTGAAGGCAAAGCTGCCTCAGAGGGAGACGATCTCCAAGTGGTTTTGGCCATATAAGTGGCTGTTGTTTGTTGTTGTTGCTGTTGCTGTATTGTTGTGCGCATCATAATTAATAATTAATAAGCCAGACCATCTTTATTCACACTCTGACTTTGATATGGACAGTAGGAGTGGATACGCTTTCCCTAAGGCAGGCACTGTTGATTTGGGAAAGAGTTTGGCAGTGCAGTTAAGTGAAGCTCCCTCTAGATGTGGCATATGCTGTGGCATGTCTAGAATGAAGAAGAAAATAAGCTGCCTGCTGTGGCATATCTAAAGGGAAGCACAAGCTAAACTGCAAAGGGAAGCTGCCTCTAAGTGTGCCACATTCTGTGGCTCATCTACCATAAAGGGTAAGTGCATTCCTTCGTCGACTTGCTGTCAATCAGTTGCCTTATGATGTTTGTTTTCATTTCAACTGCCGCTGCCGCTGCCGCTGCTGCTGCTGCTGCTTTGTTGTTGCCTCAATTCGACTCAGCTGAGTTGAGCTTGGGCCGCGCTTGGCGTGCTTAGGTGCGCATATTTAATATGCCATGCTCAAGAAACACATTTTTTACAACTTGGGCATGCTCCAATTCTCATTCTCTGCCTGCCTCTCTCTCCCTCTCCCTCTCTCTGTCTCTGTCTCAGCTAGCAACTGTGTGGCAGCCACGCCGAGTGGCATCCAGCAAGCAGCACGAGTAGCACTCGAGCAACTTGTGTCTACAAGATAGTTTGCGTTTTGCTACCAAAAGTTCTGCCAACGTGACTTGCCTGTCACCCGCCCCCGCCTGCCTCACTTCCCCTCTTCGCCCCTCCTCCTTTCGCCTGCCATCTTCCGCCTTTCTCCTCGCACTCCCTTGCCGCGTCTACTCGCTGGGCTTGAGCGTTTTTTGAAAATTACAAAATCCATTAAGTTGCTTGCACGCAACTTAAACATAAATCCATCATACGCCATGTAGCACACACACACACACACCCGCACACACACAGCTAGGGTAGTGTGCCACGCCCCACGCCACTGCCGCCCCCAGTGCGCCTCCCCATTCGCTGCTGGTTTTATTATCCACGGCATATTCAATGCACAAACATTCAGACACTCGACTAGGTAAGTAGGTTGAGCCCCATTCGGCGTCTCAGTCTTGCCCCCCCTCCCTGTCTCTCTCTGCCCTTCTCCCTCCCTCTCTTTCTGTACCTGCTCTCTTTCATTCTGCTTGTTATTTCACTTGGTCTTTTGGCGTCTCGCAGGGCTTTCTATTTAATTTCCCAGCTAGCTGCAAAAACTTCTGGGCTCAATCAGCCATTGACTTTGACTTCTTTTCGACTCACACACACATACACAGCTGTTTGTATGTATGTATGTGTGTCTCTGTGTTACTCTTTGCACTTCCCATTTCGTTGGGCCCTCGACTTTCAAATACGCCGCATGCAATCAATAAATGATGAAAAGATATTGTAGTTCAACTCGCGTTCTCTCGACGCCGTCAATCTCATTTAGTGCGCTTCCGTTGGCCTAATGCACATAAAGCTGAAGAACAGACACAAGAGAGAGAGAGAGGGAGAAAGAGAGAGACAGGGAAAGAGAGAGTGATTCCTATGGAAGAACTTTTTCAGTTACAATATTCGATTTCATTCGATCCACGTGGCTTATCAATTTGCATATATCTTTGGGGCTTATCTCTCACACTGATAGCCATAGTTGCTTATTACCGTTGCGCAGTTGAGAGTGCGAGCCATAAATCATACACAGATCAGATACAGCTACAGATACAGATACAGATAGGCAGATGAACGTGCTCACTCACAGTAATTGTGGCCATTAATGTAATAGACAACAGCCCAAAACGAAGAGAGAGACAGAGATAGGAAGAAAGAGAGAGAGGGAGAGAGACGAAGCAAGAGATGTGTGAGAGATGTGAAAATGTAAAATGCATGCAAAGATTGAATGAAAGATTCGAATGGAGCGAGCTGGAATGAGCTGTGTGCGAAACTAGTTCAAAAGTTCAAGCGAACACGAAGAATGAAGCGGAGATTGAAGACTGAGCCTGAGCTGTAGCTGTAGCTTGTGTAGCCCGGAGAAAGGTAGCCAAAAAGCAGCGGTAAGTGCTGTCTATACCCTGCACTAACTGTTTGCCACTGCAATGCGTATTAGCTTGGCAGTAGACTTAAGCTACTGCTCAACTCTACAGGGCATAACAGCGTTGATCAAGTGGCTCTTCTGCTCTTGGACCGACTATAAATAGCCCTAGCATCAATGGCAATCATATCAAGCTTGGACCAATCCAGTTTCGATTGTGCCGAATTGGCAGAGAAGCGAGAGGAGGGAGGAGGGAGGGAGGAGGGAGAAGCCTCTACAATCAGCCTTGGGTAAGCTGCTCGACAATCGCTTCAATTGCCGTTTTGTGGTTTATATATTGTTATGGCGTATTTTGTACCGCATTTGCTATGCTTTCCCATGGCCTCCTCTCCAGCATTCGAACAGCGACTGCAAGGGGGTCGCACGCTTTGGCTGTGATTTGTGTTTCGTTGTGTAGCTTCGTTGTTTGTTGCTGAAATGTGGTCGATTTTGTCATTGATTTTCCTGTTTATGTCGTGTGCATCAAATGCAGCAGCAGCAGCAACATTGAGGGAACCAAATGACAGATCATCATCATCAACGTTCACGTCGACGGCAACGAAACAATTCCACCAGCTGTCGAGCAGCTGCCACGCCTCTCCCGCCTCTATATCGTATATGTTATATGGCACCTCCTGACGGACTAACTGCGAACGTCCATTAAAACTGAGTGTGCTCCATTAGCATTCGCAATTAATTCTCATTTCTCTCTCTGTCTCTCGGCAAATTTGTACAAATTTCGGAGTCAACGCGACGCACTGGGATATATCAAAATTCATCTGGCTGTCCCTCAGGCATACATAGAATATGTTGCATACCCTGTAAACTAACTAGAGAGACTGCAAAAGGAACACGGGGAACAAGCTAAGCTCATCAAACAATCGAAGACAACTTTGAAGCTATCAATAATCTAGAGAAACTTAAGATTGCTCCTCTATAATCTATATATATATTTTATTGATACTTATAGTCTATATACGTATTATTATATTATATCAGGGTATCTTAAAGCACAGTTTGCTCTGTATAGAAGAATATCCGCACAATCACTTATCGAATCACAATATTATCTATCTTACTACATCAAACTTTATCCATTATTATCAGTGATGACTTAAGTCAACACTGTTGACTTTACAGAGTATCTCTAAGTCTATCAGTAGCCCTAGCGTATGCTTCTTTCTCTCTATCTTTCAGTTCTCTTTGTTATTGCGCCAACCGAGATTAATTAATGTTAATTTTGCATAATTAAAGCGGCAGCAAACAGAGAGAAAGGCCAACAGCAAAACAACTTGCCAAAGCCGGACAGGGGATAGAATGAGTAAGAGAGAGCGAGAGAGAGATAGGGGGCAGAGAGATAGAGAGAGAGAGAGAGAGGAACTGTTGACTGGTCTGAGGCGCCTGAGGTGCTGAGGTTCAGTGTCAAGGGTCAGGTCAGTTGCTTTCAATTAAATCTCTTGCAATGCCGCCTCGAAGTGCTTTATGACTGTTTCCTGTTTTGAGTGACGACATGGAAATGCTTTTTTGGGAAGACAACTCGAGACGAGCAACTCTTACGTAGATAATACCCCAGGGAACAGTAAATCTCGCACTCTCACTCAATCTTAACTATGTGAAGCTGGGCCAGAACGGGGGTTGCAGGCAGATTCGATCCAATTAAAATTGCAAAATCCCAAAACCTTTTTGACAGCACAAAGTGTCCGCCCCACAGACAAGTGACACAGAGAGTCAACCAGAGCTGTCAACTAGTCTCTCAATTATTTGCATAAACACAAGGCTACAGTACAACAACAAGAACAAGAACAACACTATCTATCGATCTACCAGTTGAACACTTTGTGGTCTCCCCTTTCTCCCCTGCCTCCTTTGCATTTACTTAACTTTGTTACTTCTTGCAAAAGGCCAAAATGAATTTCTCATGAGATTTGCCAAAGGATTCGCCAGTAATTTTCTTCAGAGACACATTTTCCATTTATTTTTCCACAATATTCAGAGTATTGTGCTGCAAGTTATTGTGAATTTGGCAAATTGTTGCTGTTGTTTGCATATCAATCTTTAATAGATTTCATAATGGGCCAACTCGACTGCGAAATACGCATAAATTGAACCCGAAATGTCGAATAGAATAGGAAAATAGATTGTTTAAATTTGTTTAAGAATTTCTCAAGGGTTTTCTGAGTTTAACTCATATTTAATTGGGATTTTTGGGCAGCAAACTTACTTCAAGAATGTGTATAAATGATATATATATATATATATTGTTATGTATACCATACATATTTAAAGGTATTTTCATTACTTTCTGCTATTTGGGAGAGCATCCTTAAGGAAACTAGCTGATGATCAGGTCTAGTCTCTGTTCAGGTGGTTCAAAAGTCGTCAAGCTTAATAAAATTAAAGATAATTCAAGAATCAACAAAGTGTTCTCAAAAAGAAAAGAGCAATACATCAGTTTGTAGTGGAACTTGACAGCGCGTTGAAGTCTCGAGAAGGAAGAGGATGCAGAGGAGGAGATGAAGGGGCAGGAGAGGAAGGAGGCTGAGGGAAATTGCGTCAAATTAAGCGCAACGTGCGTGTGCCGCGTTCGTCTGTCTGTTGTCAGTTTGCCCTCTCACTCTTTCTCCCATTCCCTCTGTCTCCCTCTCTCTCTCTCTCTCTCACTCTCTTATGCTACTCATCGCGCAACTGGAACCCCCTGCTGTGCCCCGCTTGATCTATCACTCGGGATGATGTCATTAATTAATGTGAATGAGTTCAGTATGATGTCAATTAGCTGCGGAAAGCGCACTTGACGGCCACTACACTGCACAAAATTGCTGTAGTTGTTTAAGACACAGCCCACACAGGCACGCACGCACACACACACATCATTCCCTCTCTCTCTCTCTCTCTGGCACGCACTGCCTGCTCATATTTTATGAGCATTTACAATTGAGTTGCCTGCACAGTGCAAAAGCGGAATCTGTGTGCATCTTGAACAGCTGCCAGTCTACCTCCTCCTCTCTCTCCCTTTCTCTGCAACGGGGGACCCACAAAAGTTGGAAGGTTTATCTTAATATCCAAAAGCGCACAAACTTCTGCTGCAAGTGCTCAACAATAGTTAAGGCACAAACTGTAGAGGAGAAACTCCAACAGAGACAAGAAAGGACTGAGGGAACGACTTGCAGATACTCTGTAAAGTGTGGACACATACATAAGAATAATATACATAAGAATCTTATCTGTTCCTGCTCTTCTTCACTTTGTGCTATTCATTTCAATGCTGGCATATCTTATGCACTTCTTTCGCCTTTACAGGGTATCAAACTAAGCACAGTCATTAAAACAGACGCTTGGCCGCGCCCCCATTAACGCCCACACACAAGACAATACAATACACAACAGCTGACGCAACAACAACAACAACAACAACGAGTCGGGAAAACTAAAAGAAAATTATTATAATAAGTAAATGCAATAAAATGAAAATCCAACTGGGAAATTCGGTTTGATTTATTGCTGTTGTTGTTGTTGTTGTTGTTATTATGCCTTACTTAAGCACTGAAACAGAGTGGAAAAGCAGAAGGAAAACTCAGAAAGAAAAGCAAAAGAGGCGGCATTATGCAGATAAAAGACAAAAGTTTTGATGCGTCGAAGGGATTCACCAGCCTTGTAGAGAGGGAGTGGAGGGGGGGGGGGCACAGCAGGTGGCAAATTGGTTTGAGGCTAATCTGCCACGCCCCTCTCTGTCTCGCTCTAAGCTGCCGTTACTTAGAAGTGCTCAAGCTTTACGTACCTGAAAGTAAACAGAGAAGAAAGAAAGAGAACACAATGAGAACAGGTTCGTTTTGGTTTGGAAACTTATAAATCTTAAAGTCGATTTTCAATTGCAGTGAAAGATACTTTCAGCTGCAGATACAGATGCATTGTGTGTGTGCACAGTGAAAGATTTATTGAAATTAGCAGAACCTGCTCTCTCTCCCTCTCCCTCTCTGTCTCTATCCCTTTCTCGACTGTTCTCAGCCTGGGAACAGCCTCAGCTTTGGAAAGTATGTATTGAAATTTGGTCTAAGCAGTTTACAATTCCTATAGACTGAATCTGCTGCCCCTACTGCCCCTCAACATGTTTGCTTCGCCTTTTTTTGTTGGCCAATTGTTGCTACACTTTGTTGATGGATGATTGTTGCTTTTTTTGTTGTTGTTGTTGCTCTTGTGCTTGGCGAAAGGCGAAATCATTTTAGCAAAATAGAAACAATTTTTGTGGTCAGCATGAGGTTTTTTTATACAAAGTCTCGTTGCCTTTCACCAAACACATCGAACATGTTGCGCTGTTTTTTTGTGCTCTCTCTCCCTTTACATAGTGGAGGCTTTTCAATAGCAACTCTGTGCCCCATTAACCCATTGCTGACAGCGTGGCTTAATAATGGACGAGAGCTGAAGTTGGCTGCGAATAAAAAACTAAACATAAACTGCGATCTGATAGCGTCTTTAATTTGATTTGTATCTACAGCACACCCACTCAGACAGTCTGCTCTCCTCTCTCTTCCTCTGTCTCTGTCTAGATGTGTTTCGCATTGTTTCTGTCTCTTCTTCTCTTTGTACTTCTCTCTCTTCTTGTGGCTTCCCTTTCCTTTGCTCTATCTCTTCATTGCACGATCGTTCAGTTTCCTCAGCTGCTGACCGCATTGGGCAGCCCCTGCTCATTGTTTCTCTCCCTCTCTCTGCCCTTCTATCACCCACTCGCCTTCTCTCTGTGCTTCTATCTCCCACTGATATGATCTAGTATGCATGTCATAAGATAAATTGCAGCTGCTCCATTCGTTTATTTGGTTAGTTCAGCCTGCGCTGTGCTGCTAATGATGTGCAAACAGTCGCCGAGTGAGTGCAGCCCACACAACCGAAAAACGAATATACTTTATAGAGAGATACACACACTTTATGGTGTACCTATGTGTGTGTGTGTGTGTGTGTATAAAGGAGACAAAGACAGCGAACAGAGGCCTGACAATTGAAGCTCGACCAGAGCTCGACGAAACGAGACTGAGACTCCTCAATTAGCTTATGGTTAGCACGTACTGAGATAGAGAAGTAGATGCAACCCTTTCGCATAGGGGAAGATATGCTACCCCATGCCCCATACCCTCTTTCCCCTTTTTCCCCCTGGTCTGTGCCCTGTGCCACATCCTTTTGTTGGCAGTTCCGTGTTTTATTTCTGCTTTTCTGCCTTTTTTTTCTTCATTTATTTACACATGCTAAAGAGCTGCCTGCTGTGGTGGGGTGTGGCATTGCAGGTGGTTTGCCGGGCGGGGGTTGCAAGTCTCGGATTACATGGTGGTTCCTCCCCTTCTGCGCCTCTCAAATGGGCGCGACGAAGCGACGCCGTCGCCATCGCCATCGCCGTCTCGATTCGTTTATTTACTTGCAGACTAAAGACACAAACTGGTTGTTGTTGTTGTTGCTGTGTGGCAGCGACGAAGCCAGGGCCATGTGTGTGACGAAAGGGTGCGCTGTTGATAACAACAACAACAGTAACAGCAACAGCAACAACAACATGGGCCAAAACAACAGCAACAGTCGGCACGGAAGTGGTTTTGATTTAATGCCAAGATGCCGCCGACGTTGACGTCGCTGCCACCGCCGCCGCATTGCTGAGGCCGAAGCCGTTGCATGACGCAAAGTAAACAGCTGCTCAGCCTTGCCGCACAGGTGACGACAGGTAGCTGCAGCATAAGATGCCGCGACGCGAAGGCGGCCAATTGCAAAGGCACCTCGAAAGAAAAAGAATTCTGCGGCAAATCAGCGCAAACAGTTCGCTCTGTTGTATGTGTGTGTGTATGTGTTTGTGCAAGTGTATGTTTGAGTATATGTGTGTGTTTTTGTCTGTATGTGTGTGTAGGAGAGTGTAAACAGGTGGCAAGTAGAGACGGGAGAAAAGTCAAGGTGGATTTATGATTTCAGTTTTGTGCAGTGCTTGAAGCTGTCTTGAGGTTTGCTGAATGCAAATCTATAATATATATATAGCTATATTTATATCTTTTGTATATATCTATATATGTTACTATCTATATATCTATCTGGCATATACTTATCTATATATATATCTGTTATCGATAAAGTTGTCGAGCTTTAAGAAGTTCCTTCAATGATTCCTTTGCCACACTTCATCTAACTTCGCTTGACAACTCAATCAGCACCAGCAAGCAGCTTCCCCTGCCTCCCCCTGATTTAATTTGTAATTGTAGCTAAAATGAAATATCTTCCCCCTCCCAAACATCGAATTGGAAACAGTAAATACAATCAAGAGCGACGCTTGTGTGGGCGGAGGCAGCAGCAGCAGGCTGGGAATGCCCGCCCTGGGTGCGTTTGTGGCTTATTGGCAATCAAAATGATGGCGACGATGGCGATGCTAGACAACGTCTGCACTGCAAGAAAACAGCGCTAGGTAGAGCAGAGTAACCAATGAAGTTGAAGCGCGAACTTGACTCGATTTTTGGCAGTGTATTTTGAGTCTGTGTCTAGGCTGGCAGGCATTAGCCAGAAGCAGGCTACAGTACAGACGCGTATGTGTGTGTGTGTGCTCCTCAGTGTGTATGTGTGTGTGTGCGTGGGTGTAGCTATGCTTATCTCTGGGCGCTGTCGCACAGCCAGGCTGATTAGCATAATTGGGTTTCGGTTAAATTTAGCGTTTAATTAATATATGAATGCGGCTGGCAGCACACGGGCACAGAGTAGGCAACAACAATTAGTAGAGAGAGGGAGTGTGGCAGTGAGAGAGAGTGAGAGAGAGAGAGAGAGAGAGGCAGACGTATCTATAGCTGAATTAGTGGGCAGCTTTAAGCGACATGTGCCCCAGTTTGCACTTCCTGCCACTTGAACAAAGCCGTTGCCATAATTGACTTCTGGCCTAGCCTAGTCACACACAAACAAACACACAATCACACACACCCTGTGCAAACTTGTGTCTGCCCAAAATATAAGAAATTGCGCTCTAGAAAGCATTTGCCAGCGCCCTCGCCCTGCACTTAACATGTTCATCAATTGCTCGACGAGACTTTCGCCACACAGACAAAGTGTCAGGCAAGAGGAGAGTATAGGGGGGCGGGGGGTAGCGGGCTGAGACAACGACATGAGAATCTGGCCACGACAAAACAATGCAATGGACGGGGGAATGTGTAGAGCAAGAGCAAGAGGAAGAGGAAGGGAAGCAAAGGAAGTCAAGTCTGAGCCGTGAAATTGTTTGCCACAAAAATTGCAGCTGTGTTGGGAATTGGAACGACAACAACAAAACGACAACAATCAAGAGCAGAGCAAGTGCAAGAGAGAGAGACAATCTATAGCGCCCACGCCACGCCCACAGGCCAGAGCACAAAAGGCAAAAGACAATTTATTAGACGCCTCAGCTTCAGCATCACCATCAGCTGAAGGTCTTCGCCTCTCAAAGGGAAGAGAGCAAAGCAAATCTTGGCGGCATTTTGATTAATCGCCAACTCAAGTCAAAGTTGACTTCAAATTAAGCAAAATGTTAAAAGAGGAAATAAAGTCTACCATGAACTGATAATCTTCAACTGATAAAGAGGCAAAGAATCTATAAGATTCTCTTGCTTACTCCACAAGTTGAGTCAGCTGCAACTTCTGTTGCAAGTTTCTTAACTTCGTTTAGAGGGAAATGTTAATAGTTATAAAATATTATACAAGATATTACAATACTTGCCATCTCACTCTCACTCCCTCTCTGTCTCACTCTCGCTTAATCTCTGTACACATTAGTTTTTTGTGTTTCTTCTTTTTCTAGGAAACTCTTGGTTCATCAAAAGTCTTTCAACTTCTTGGGGAGACAACTCGTAGAGCTTGGCCAGACGAATGTCATCCGTCATTAAACTAGTTAAACAAGTTTCTGGCGCGACCCTGAGGGCAAAATTTCGCCGCCGTCAAGAGAATGAAAAGACAGAAAAGAAACACTTGACTTCAAGGGGGGAGAGACTCTTCTTCAGCTGTTTCTCAGCTTGGCGTCTTCTTCGTCATCTCTATTCTGCCACTTCTACTTCTCTATTATACCTCTTCATCCGCTCTTTTATACCTCTTTCACTCTTCTCTATTATATCTCCACTTCTTCTCTACTTCACCTCCTCTTCTGCCCTGCTTCAGCTCTTGTTCTTCTTCTTGGAGTCGCCGTTTATCATTAGGCGCAGTTGATAAATTTGTTAGGTTTATGCAAAGCTGCCTAATTACCTTGTCCCCCTCCCTCCACTCCCTCTTCCACTTTGATGAATCTCTTAGCGAGAAAACTTTGCAGAAATGGAAAGTGCAGATGGCTCTGTCTTCCAACTCTGTCTCTGTCTCTATCTCTGCTTCTGTCTCACTCTTGGCGGCTAATGAACTGTGCGGAGTCAAGTGGGCAACGACAACAAACAAATTTCACATGCGCCACAAATTGCAGTCAATGCGCGACTTCGACTTTCCCAATGAGGCAATAAGCTTCCCTACCCTCCCCCCTCTCCCTCCTTCTAGTCATTCCTTCTCTGCTTCCCCCAGCGTTGTAAATAGACACCAGAGAACCAGAGAGCCAAGGCAGCGCGACCGACTCTATGACTGACAGTTTTGTAGGGAGTGCTGTCTCCGAGAGGGAGGGGGAGGGGCAGTATGAGGCACTGTATGGCTGGCAACAGTTGCGCAAATTTGCACAAAGACGACGTCAACAGGTGCGAGCTCATTTCAATTCTCAGCAATAGCAAAAAATCTATTTATTTAGTTACACATATCGCTCTTTTAGATGCCCCCTAAAGAGTATGAGCAACGAGGCGGGAGAGCTAGCTGAGATTAGTAATGCAGTCTTGTATAAAGCCAAGTATATTGCATATTAAGTACAGGGTATTTCGCAGTCGTTGTGCGCATTTAATTGCTCGCATGGCGCCGTCTTTCGTTCAACTTGAACATATTTCAATCGCTCAACTGATTCGCTTTGCAACTGTTTGCAGTTTGCACCCAATGGAGCACAGTGCCTCATCCTCCTCTCTACACTCCCCTCTACACTCCCCTCTACACTCCTCTCTACACTCCTCTCTACCCTCCTCACTCCCCTCTGAGTCGAGCGAGCTGTTGAATCTCCCTCGCAATTGAATATTAGCGAAAATATGCAAATGCAGTCGAGTTCGACCTGCGGAGGGCAAACAAACACACGAAAATGTGAGGCAACCTCAGCTTGAAGTTGCCAAGCTCAGCAGAAATGACACCAACATCACCTGCAATGCTTCGTCAATGTTGCCAAGGCCCGCGGCGGCGTCTTCAGCTGCTGCTGCTGCTGCTGCTGCGGGGCAAATAAATGTTTTGCCACAGCGCTGACACTCGCTTTGAAATAGTCTTCAAGCAACAACTGCACAACTACAAGAGCAACAACAACTAAACGACTACAACAAGAGCAACAACAGTAAGTTAAGTGAGCTACAGTACTCGAAAGTTAGGTACCCTTCAACAATCATATTCTTCTAGCAACACTTACTACTTACATTCTATCAATAACAAATTGTCAACAAGGATTTGTTGCTTCCTCGCTCTTGTTCATATTAAAAGATAAAAAAGAGTTGACGATCTGCAAGCGAAAGTGTATAACTACCAAGTTTATAGTTTAATTTGACTTAATCGCTGATTTTGTAGTATAGTTGCCCATTTTAGTAAGCTCAAAGTGAGTACAAGTTTCTCCAAATCGATGGCTTAATAATCAAAAGAAACGGATCTGCAGCAAAGATGAATAAACAGTATTGAGTGTAAATACTTTGCGGAGTGTGCCAAGCCTTCTGTTGCCAGTTACATATGCCCCTCAAATGAATCTACCCATTTGCTATAATTAAAGGGTATACCAAGAGCCACAGCACACACGTGTGTTTGCCGTCAGTCTGCAGACTGTGTTGATGATGATGAGTTGGAATAGGTTGCTGCAATGACGAGGCTGGAAGTCAATGGCAAACTGAAGGCACAGATAGAGAGAGGAAGGTGGAGAGAGGGAGAGAGAGGAGAGGAGTGCGTGACACGACTTTGGGCACGAAATATCTTAATAAATATGACTGAGAGCAGTGAATGAATATCGAATAATGAGTATTACAGAGATTGCATTGTGGTTTCTATACTTAAGAATTAGTAATGAAGAAGAATTGCACTGGAAATAGATGTTGACTCATGCGAAAGCCATGAGATGCATGTGCAGTATTTCATTGTGGTATTCCCCCCTCTCTACAGTGATTTATCTCAGGCCAATAATGATGCGATGAGTGAGTTATATTTAGTCTGTAGTTTTGCAATTCTACCATCACTAGAAGGGCAAACAGAGTTGCTTGTTCCGCTGAACTTCCACTGACAGAGCAGCACTTTAATCGCTGATTTTGCCCATTGTCTTTGACAGCGTTTGCAACTGCAACGGCACACGTTGCACGTTGAAGTTGACGCGTCTGCAACTTGTGCTTGCAACGTAAAGTATCTCCTTGTGTGTCTGTCTCTTTCTCTCTTTCTCTCTGCCATCTGCTGTGCTGCTACTCCCCCGTCAATGGCCATGCAACGTTGTTTGCGTCATGCGCTACACGTAAGTATCTTTTGGCAGTCAAAAGTATCTGTATCTGTAGTCGCAACTGTAATTGTATCTGTATCTATAGCCGTCGTCGTCGCAGTCGTGGCTGTGTGCACTTGTAGAGCTCCTTCTCGTCTCACATTTCGTATTTCACATTTAGTAAATATTGTGTAATGTGCTTGTTGTTGTTGTTGTAGCTGTTGTTGTTGTTGTTGTTGGCTTTGAATTGGGTAATCCGTTTGGGCACAAACTTCGTTCACAATTTGAGTCAGCTTTGACAACTGTTCGAATGGGAGAAGGTGGCAGGCATAGGGGGAAGGGAAGGGGCAGATACATTTGTATCTCTTGGATACATTTGCATAGTTTATCAATTTGCCTGTTTTGAGGTTAAGCCTTTATTTGATAAATCGCAGACTGTCAAAAATGTTTCAGCAGCTGCCAATGTGCGTGCAACGTTGCCTGTAACTGCGTGCAACAATTGCAATCAAATATTTAAAGCGAGCCTCGACTGGGCACGTGCGCCTAAATACCTAATGGCCACTACACACAGTTGAGGAGTGTGTGTGTGTGTTAATGTTGCATGGTCATTTGCGTGTTGCACACACACACGCACATACCCACGCCCCTATGCTGTTCTGCTGCAACCCTCGCTGCTTAGCGCAGCTCGAGCAGCTGATGACGTTTCCTGCCGCTTCCTGTGCGCCTTTCTGGCCCACAGTGCACGCTTTATGGCCGCCAAAGGGCACTGAACCGCACCTTAAAAAAGGCGCAAAGTAAACTCGGCCGGCGGTTTGATTAAAACTACAAACACCAGCAGAGACAGCAGTACATATACACACACACACACCAATATAGGGACACACATGTGTAGCCTGAGTGAGCGAGAAATGGTCACACACAGATACACATGGGAGCAGCCTGAGTTCGCTTTTAATAGTTTTTAGCTTGACCTCGTCATCGTTCCCGGTTGCCCCGTTGCCCCTGTCCCCTTCTGTCTTCCCATTTGCCACTTCCCTCTTTCCTTTTGCCAGTTACCATTTGACATTTCTTGGCTCTGCAGTTCCTGTGCCCTTTCCCCCTGCTCCCTTGTCCAGCTGCTGTCTTTGGGCCTGTTTTTGTCATGTTTTTCGTGTCGGAAGTGAAAATTATTCACCACCATTGCCTGGCACTGTCTGCTTAGCCTGCCCTGGTACTGCCTGCACTGCCCTGGTGCCTGCTTAAAGTCCCCCAGGGCTGCATTTCGTTTTCATTACGCGCTTGATCCCATGCAAGTCATTGACACACCTGTGCAGCACAGGTAACACATTAGTTGCCGCTCTTTAATGCCTTATCATAGCAGATAATTGTGGCAATGCCAGTATATATATCTTTTAATCTATAACATGCTCATCATTCTCAGATCGCTCTAGATAAATTTATAAATGTATTGCAAACTCAATGAAAACCAAATTGAGAAACAAAATACGAAACAAAAATCAACTGCAACTGCAAAGAAGTTTCAAAGTTTTCAACTTTAATTACATTTGTCTGCCCACACACACACACACACAGGCAGAGGACAGTCACACACATACATACATGGAAAAGTTGGCAAGTTCAGCCCACACTGTCCCCCAATATCATCACAGTTCTGTCGCTTTTCTCAAACTATTTTCGAAAATAAAAGTCATTTCCAGCGAAAAGTTCAAATAACATTTCCGAAAACCATTTAGATGTTGTGATAATTGTTACAACGGCCCGCACGCCCTGCCCTCAACAGTCCAGTTCTCTTCCCCTTCCCCTGCCCCCCGCTAGCACAGTTCCCACTGTCGCTGGCCTTGCACCCTGCTCCTGGTCGAGAGCGTCGTAAATGACCCACATGGCATCATTTGCCACGCATTCCTGGCCCTACTAATGATCATTGCCTCTTTCACACAAATTATGATGGTTATGCCCCGCTCACTCTACCCCCTCCCTCCCCCTCTCTCTGTCTATCTGTCTCTGTCTCTCTCTCACAGCGCGATCGCGGCAACAACAGCGCACAAATTCAATTAGATTTTATTGATGATTGATTTTTGTTTGTTGCGCTGAGTGTGAGAGAGTGTTGTGCGTGTGTGTATGTATGTGTCTATATACATGTATGTCTATGTGTGTGTACTGTCTGCGCTTTGTTACGCGTACAGCAACAACAACTGTGGCTATGTAATTGTCTTTAATTCAATTAGAAGCGAACACTCAAAAGAACTTCAATTGTCTTCGACTAACGAGAATATAAACTGCCCAACAGACGGGTATGCTGTGCTGAATGTTGCCCTGTTAGCAGCTCAGACTTTAATAGAAACATAAGCAAATACTCAAAGTATATTAAAGTCTGTGGAATCTGGCAAAATCAGTATCCGCAAGTACATTAAAGTGTGGAAACTTGCAACTTTTGTTGGGTCAGTTAGGTAAGAGAAGTGAGAGAGTAGAAGGGAAGTAAGAGGAGTCTACTGTGAGAGGGGAGTCAGTTGAAGTGAGTAGTAAAGGGCCTACACTCTGACAGTTGCCCCTTTCCTCCATTGCCTCTCTCCCTGTCGGAGATACATGCATAACTAAGTGAATATCTCTCTTATTTATTGGTAATATTTCCGCTGTTTAGTTATGTACGTGCAATCAGCGGCAAACGAACGAAAAATTCCCTTACACACACACAGGCAGAGACAACACACACACACACACATACGAACAGTCACCCACACATGTGTATGCATATCGGGCTAGTTATTGATACAGATACAAACATTAAGTACTTTCTCTCCTTCTAACCTTTGTCTGCATGTTATGTTCTGTTTGTTTCTCCCTCTCTCCCTCTCTCTCTCTCTCTGTCATCGTAAAACAAATAAAATATGAAATATTCATATGAATGCCGGCTCATGTTATCTGTCTGTCTGTCTCTCCACCACCCCCCCTGCTACTCCCTCTGCTCTACTGCCTGCTATCTGACTGAAAAAAAAGATATTTTATCGATATTGTAAGCAAACCTCGTTAGCGTACACAGAGAGAAATAGACAGAAAGACAGAGAGAGAGATAAGAGTCATTTAGGGGCAGGCGGAGCGGGGGCAGCGGCAGCTTAGGTTGGCCAGTTATAGTTGCATGCACCGCTCCAGGTGCCCCCCAGCAGCAGCAGCTGCTTGCCTCATTCATAACTCAAGGCATCGATCAAAAGCCGCACTACCCCCGTCTCTCTCGCGCTCTCGCTCTCACTCTCCCTGTCTCTGTCCCTCTCTCTGGTATTAGTAACTATATCTGTAGCTGTATCTATATCTGCCTTTTTGTGTCTCTGGCTAAATTGCTGGCGTTGCTCGCTTGGCATTCCAGCAACGAATATGCTTAGGGGTACAGCATACAGAGAGAGAGAGAGAGAGAGAGGGAGAGAGAGAGTGGGAGGGAGAGGGAGTCACTGAGAGGGGGGCACTTTAAAAGCCCCGCACACTGCATGAGTTGTGACTTTACCCAAAGTTCCGCTGCGCCGCAGTTGCCTCGTTACTCAGCACCAGCTTCGGCCTCAGCTTCAAGCTTATTGTTTTACTAGCTGTGCCAGCTCGTCTGTGTGTGTGTCTGTGTGTGTGTGTGTTAGTTGTGTGTGTCTGCTGTGTGTCTTATATAAAGCCAAACACAAACAACGACAGCGCACAGTTCATTTTAATTGACATCGATAATTAAAAACTATTTTCTGTTGAAGTTTTTTTTTCTTTTCTTTTCTGTTCCGCTTTGCATTTCATATTCAGCTTTTTGCATACGCTGAGCTTTTGCAGCAGCCCCCTGCCCTACTCTGCCATCCGCCCCCTTGGCCTGCCCCTAAGTATGCGTTTGTGCCTTGTTTTCTATGTAATTTGCGAATATACTCTGTAAAACTGAAGGAGGAGGAAAGCATTTAGTTCCACTTTGAACTCTTAGTTCAGCACGATATTGAAACGGTTAGACACATGTATAAAGATTAATATATATGAAGATCTAGCCTATATATAATCTACATATATTATATGCGTGATGTATATTAAAATTACAAAGTATAACTACGTTTTTCGTATCTATTATGTTTTCCTAATTTATTTGGCAAGGTATTCTTTATATGTATATAAATTCTTCTTTAATTTCCAATAAATTTCCCAAAATTGAATGACTTTGCTGAGTATCTGCTAGTGCATCAGCCCTTGTCTACTTGCACAACTGCAATTTGCAGGGCGTGCAAAGTTCGAGTCAGTCGGCTACGTCATCAAAGTCGCCAAGTTGACGTCAAGTAGCCGCCACTTGAGAGATAGCACTGTCTATAGCCAGAACTGGACTGGGGACCCTCTTGTCTACAGTCATATAGTGCCGGCAATTAGCTACCCATTAATCGAGTAGATATCTTAGCCCCCCCCCCCTTGAGTAAATCAAAGCTCTTTCTTTAGAGTGTTGGGCTTCTGATTACCGAAACTATCGCTGCGTTGGGGAGTATGAGGTGCCGCCAACTGGGTAAATACCTTCTATTTGTAGGTCTATTGATAAACACTTTATGACTAGGCCGTGTAGGTATGTGCCGTCAGGTAGCTTCTCGCGCGAAATGGCTTTAGATAAGGGAAACCCCTCACTCCTTTCCATTTGTTTCTCTCTCTCTGTGCCTCTCCTTTATTCTCTCTCTTCTATGTCTTATCGCGACCCCACCACGCGCTTTTAATTGAATTGTTCACATTGCACATGTTAAGTTTATCGAAATCACAACACAACCCAAAGACTAGACAATGTTTTGGGGTTTTTTATAGACTGAATCTTCGGATCTCAACAGTTTCATGAAGTTTACTCTTTAATAATAACAGTTTTCTTTCTTTTGAAATCATTTAAGTGATTGTGTAATATTTTACCATAGATATTTATGACTCATTTTATTGCACGATGATCCCCTCAATAATCAGTAAAGTCAGCCTCATAAGCAGATTTCTTTTAGTGCCGATATAAACCCCTTAATGTGCCATTTACAACCTATAACTGAAGTTTACAATCTAATGACTAGTTATCTATCTTTTAAAGTGGGTATTATGCTAATGTCTAGAACTTTGCACTGCAAAGAAGAAGAAGTCTTCTACCTCATATATATATGGTATACATTATATATGTACATATGCATATATTATATTATAGGTATTCTTTTATAGATAGGTACAATATATCATACATATTGTTGAAAAGAAATTACATATTGTGCAATTATGCGCAATTTTGGTTTTATTTTGTATAAAAATCTCGAATTTAATGCACAAATCTTCTGTTTTCTATAAAGGAAACTTTATAAATTTAAGATTTTGAGTGTTTTCCATGAGCTGTAACAATTTAATGCAAATCGGATCACTGTACACTTAAGTTTTGTATGAAAAAATCAATCAGAAATTAATATTTTCTTTAAAATATTCACAATTTGCAAAAATGCAAGTTCTTATAAACTTTCACAAAGTTTTCTTATTGTATTATATATGTATGCAAAAGGAATCGTATTAAATTAAGTAAAGAGTATAAAGAAGTCGTTATACCACAAGATCTCTCAATTCTATTCCTGTATTTTATCTTGTCCCATGCCCTCTAAGTGCGCTAAGCTCAGAACCGCAAGGGCTTTACATTCGTGAGTTCAGCACAAATATCGCGCGTAATTATTTCCACTTCCTAGAAACATATGTATATATATCATACACAAGTATATACATATAGTGTATCTGTATCTATGCAAAAGCTCGACTGCAAGTTTTTGTTAGTTCGCTTTGTGTTGGTTTTCGCATTTTTATCGTCACGTTGTCGCCATAAAGACTTATATAATGTCGACGCCAGCTGATAACTGAGCACCCCCAGTGCCAGACGGCGTCCGAGACTCTCTTCTGATATTCGCAATGATCCCAATGTTGTTTAGTGGGTCAAGAACTGTGTGCAAAACAGGGGAAGGAGGAGGGGCAGGTAGACCTATAGAATATTTACCATTTCGAAGGGTTCCTCTGATTCCTGCTGCTGATATTCCGTTGCAGATTATATCTTGTGTGGCCCGATTCGGTTTCGATTTCAGTAAATCGCTTTATAATTCACGGTATTTTTCTTTTTTCTTTTTTGGCTTTTGGTTTTTGTTTTGTTTTGAAATTGTTTTGGTTTTTGCCTGTCACTTTTAACTGGTTTTACGGTTGTACTTGTTGTTGTTGTATTGCACTGTAATTGAAATTGTTGTTGTTGTAGTTGTTGTTGCTGTCGTTATGCGATTCATAAATTGTTATTGCACGCCTACATTAGTTATACATCGATTTCTGCAGGCGTTGCAATTGCCGATCGCACTAGACACACAGACAGACACACACACACACAGGCATACACACAGGCACACACACACAGTCTCTTTGGGTTGTTGTGCCATCAATTTCGGGGTGTACAGTGAGCACGAATGCTGTCGTTAGCAACATTAGAAGATTTAATGCAGCGACACTTGAAATATTATAGAACAGAAAGGTGAAGAACACGACGAGGGCAGGGCAGGGTAGCCTCCCCCTGGTAAACAAATAAACCAGTTGTGGTCAGCTTGGAGATTTATGCTGCAAGCCACAGAAGAGAACCGGTTCCGGAGCTGGAGCTGGAGCTGAAGCCGGAGCTGGTGGCGGAGCAACAATTGATACAATTTGCCCGAGCAATGCGAGCAATTTGCGGGTGTGGGAAACACAAGTGCACCTCCCTGCTCTCCCTCCCTAGTTCCCCCTCTCTCCTATGGAAACCCCAGTGAGCCTCCTCTTCTTCCACTGCCTTTTTTTGGGGCCCATATGCGGAGTCAACGACTTTCACACGCCCAAAAAAAAAATGAAAGAAAAGGGCAAACGGTGTAGGGGAGAGGGGAGGGAGGGTAGTAGGGAGTTGGTACCAGGGCCAAGGGGCAAGGGTCAGCCGCAGCAGGAAAGTTCAAAGTGAGTGGCAGTCGGCAGTGCGCAACGCTTCGGCGGAAATAATCGTAAAGTAAGGTAAGACTAAAGACCAAAGAGGAACTGAGAGATGGGGAGAGGGAGAGGGAGACAGAGAGGGAAAGGGAGGTAGAGCGGGACAAAGCCAGGCCCAGAGACAGCGAGGGACTGGGCCAAGTTAACTGGAGTCCAAGAACCAGTCGGGCAAAGGCAATGGCATAAAATAAAAGTTTGTAGCGCAAAACAGAACGTGGAATAAACATGGAAATGGAAATGGAATGAGAATGGGACTGCGACTGGGACTGCGACTGGGATGATGGCCAAGAACTAGCTGGCAAGACTTGCTTGGCGGTTGAACTTGGCTAAAATAAATAAAGCCATACAACAGGCAACATCAACAGCAACAACAGAGGGGGGACTGACAACAACTACGAGCTGAGCTCAACTTCAATTCCTGTGTCACGAAAACTTTTCCTACATGTGATACTGCGGGCCAACTCGCATGGGGAAGAGAAGGGCAAGAGGGAGGGAGGCATTGGCAAAAAGTTTGTTCGAAATGAAAATGAAATAGTTTTGCAGCTACGCATCCATAATTCAATTTGCAGCTAATTGCGAGCAGTTTTAATGAAGAGACACACAGTGAATGCTTGCCCTGAAACCGGCAAAGGGCACCAGGAAGAGGAACAGGAGCAGGAGCAGGCAGAGCAACAGTAGCTGGGAACTGGAACTAGCTGGAAACCTTCAGCCTGCTTGGCCCTGTCAATTTATGGCTCCGAATTCCCTCTTGGCACGCAATTTGGCCAAGGCAATTAAATGTTGTTGCCATTTCGCATTTTTCCGACTTTCCACGCGATGCACTTTTCCTGCTCCTCCTCCCCTGAAACTTAACTGGGCTGAAATTTCAATTTGCTGTTGCAGCTGCCACAGTGCCGCAGAAATGTTTTGCGGTTCACGTGCAAGATTTGTGGCACAACTTAACCGATTTGCGGCACCTACGTGATGGAATTCGCCAAGAGCCTCATGGGGCATATACTATATCTGCATTTATATTACTTGTATAATTCTTTTATAGCATGGAAAGATCGGCAAACTCAACAGAATCGAAGAACATGAAAGAGTTGAGAGAATTTCAAAATATATTCTGGATTTTGAAAGCTTCAAACACAGAAACACTCAATAAACGTATATAATAAAAGAGGAATGATAAATGATGAGTTATGTTCAGTAAAAAGATGGAAAACCTTGAGAAATACTCAAATAATATAGAAGAATATCCAATGGAACATGAAACAATACATAGCAGCGAGGTATAATATGAAAGATAATATAGAGTTTCGAAATATCTTAAAGATTGTAAAGTTACACCACAGAATATCCAAAAATATGCACGACAAATTATGAAATATTTGCGTTAGTCCAAGAAATACACTGGATGTGAAATGTACAGTAAGAACCCAAGTTGTATTCACATTAAATAAAGAAATATGCTTAACAAATCGATGAATTTATATGAAATATTCAAGAAACACAGCAGATTTGAAATGGAACATGAAACATTACAGAAGAATTTCGAAATATATTCGAAACTGCAATTGCAAGAAAAATAAAAGTTTTACATTTCAACAAAATCCAGAAATATTCACGATATATATCCATAATGTAAACGAATTACAAGAAATTACAAAAGTTATGACTTTTATGAGGGGGATTATAATAGAGCCACAACTGCCTTGAAGAGCTTCTTCGGTCTGCGGCCTCAAAAGAGTTCGCGCCGTTCTTTTATTTTTTCTCTCGATGTTTGCTTTGTCGGTCTCTTTTGGGGCTCACCCATGCCGTTTATAGGGTATTTGCATAACTAAATATTTATTCGAACACATTTTTGATGGAGTTTGCAATTAATTGGTGACCCGTTTTGGGGAAAGAGAGGGCTCTACATATGTATAACCCAATTTGTAGGTCGAGCGATCTCCAGTTTTCTTTTTGCTGTTCTGTTCTCTCTGCTTTATTGTTTAGTTTCTTTCGCTATCTCCCCCCGATCTTCAACACTCTACTTGTGACTCATTCGTAGATACAAAACGGGGCAGCTAAGCACTTTTTCACACGACTTGGCCGATCGGTCATGCTATATCTGTAATTATTGTTGTTGTTGTTGTTGCATTATATATTTATTTCATTTTTGTAATTTTTTGAACAATTGAATTCGTTTTTGTCTGTCAGTTTTTGGTTGCAATTATATGTTCAGATACTGATCGGATCGAGGTATCTTTGGCGCTTATTACACGAACTAATTGCAAACGGTTTCCGCTTCACGATTGCTAAACTTGTTGTTGTTGTAGCTATTGTTGTTGTTGTTCGAGTATTGTTTTGATTTATTAGAAATTGTTGAACTGCGAGTAGATTTTGCGGATTGTTTGGCTTTTGAAATCCGATAGGCAAAACTTTAACTGTGTGTGTGTGTGTGCGAGTTATGTGTTTGATTTATAATGCCTCAAGTTTTAACTGACAATTATTGATGTTGTTTCTGCTGTTGTTGTTTCGGCTATTGTTGTTGTTATTTTAGTGATAGTTATATTAGCTGTGCCTTCTCAGTGTTGATTTTTGTTGTTTTTGTTTTTGGTATTGAAACTTGCGCACGACGAGGCAGCCAACTGCGTTTCTGACATTCGACTGACGGCCCGAACCAAAAACAGTGGCGGTCTCAACTTAACTGTGTGTGACCACAACGACGTCGTGTGGCCCGAGTGGAGTTCGGCTGCTCGGCTGCGCTCTCACTGGTGCTTCGTTCGGCTGTTAGCGCTAACAGTGGCTGTTACGCTGCTGTTGGGCCGCTGTTACGCTCGGCAGCACAAACAACGACTGGTTGCTTAGCAATCGCGACGTGCGCTCTTCGTGTCGGCAGCAGGCAGCGAGGCGTAGCGGTAAACGCGAGTGTCGGCAGAGCGTCGACGGCGGCTTGTCGGGCCGTTGGCCGCGTCGGCAAGCAGGCCGGGCAGCAGCAGCAGCGGTAGCGCAGCAGGCAGGCGAACACGAACAGGCATGCAGGCTTTTCATCACATTTGTTTTGGTTTCGCAGTTCTGTGGATGCTAAGAGAGTGCTGACCAGCTGGCTACGCTCTCTCTCTCTCTCTCCCTCGCTCTGCTGAGGATTGTGTCTAGCAAAGAGAGCGAAAGATGCGTTCCACACAGCACGCGCTGCGGTACACTTCAGTCTGCAGTGGAAACTGGCACAATTGGACAACTTCAACATGAAAGCGAATGCTGGCGCTGCCTCTGCCGCTGCCACAGTCGCTGTCGCCGACGTTGGAGTGTCCTGCCGGCAAACAGTGAGTCCCAAAGAGAAATGGGCACACTGACAATAAATCACGCGCGCCTCAAACTTAGTAGCAGGTGCTTCTACTCCAACAACAGCAACAACAACAAGCAGAGCAGCGACAATCGCAGCAGCAGCAAAAGTAGCAGAGGCAGAAGCAGCGCAGCAGAAAGAGAATAACACAACGAGGAAATGTTGACAAATCATTTGCCATTTTTAGCAATCCACTTGACTTGGCACAGTTATGCAACACTGACTAAACCTAACCTCACTCACACCAGACACGCTAGACAGAGACAGAGACTAGCAATGCCAGCGAACTGGATTCACAGTTCACTCTTGCCAGACTGCAGCGAGTGTCGCCAGACAGGCTCAGGCACAGACGCAGCAACAACAATAACAACAACAACAACTATTGAAAGTGAACAGGCAAGTTGCACCTCCCCCACCCCCCACTACTGAAATAGTTTAATGCAAATTTACTGCAAGCCGCGTTTAGTTTCGTTTGATACCCTGCAAGCAAGTGAAAAGGGTATGCCATGCTATGTCTTTATTATTATATTATACAGTGTGAGTCTAAGTCTTTGTATAAAGTGAGAATTCGCTTCTCTGTTGCTGCCCTAAGGTATACCCTGTTATTATGAGGGCTGGCTATGATGATGTGTTAGATTCACAAGTGCATATTGTGTATTGTAATGTAACAGAGTTAATTCTGTTGCAGTTACACGTACTTGCTTTGCTTGATACCCTGTTTATACATTACATATGATCTGGGTACGCTGTGCTATGGCCTTGTTTAAATGTTATAGTCATATTAAAGTCAAAGGTTATATAGAGACTCCTGCTGCTGTCTATCATATGACCCTGTAATTAAGTCTAGCTATCCTATTGGCAGTACATATACGAGTAATTGATACATATGTATGTATATCATAAAGTTATGAATGTATCGTAAGTATATCAAAGCTAATAAATATAGAGAGTTCCTTTGACGATATTTTTGGTTTCTTTTCATCTTCATACCCCGGAATAATGTGGGGTGGCTATGATGTGCTTTACTCTTTGAGTTTATTAAAGTATTAACAGTTTTATCAGTCTTTGTTCATATAAAGAGTCTGCACCTCAGTTGCAGTCAGTCTTCCTCATTATTCTAGGTTCTGTTTATACCCTGTAGTTAAATTGAGAACTGGGTATGCCATGAAATTTTTTTTTTACGTGAGTAACAGTTATATTGAGAGTCTCATCTTCATCACAGGGCATCAGCTAGTCAGTCAATTGAGCTGCATTCCCCCTAACTTCGATTGTTTCTCTTCTCCTCGACATTTTTTTTGCTGTCTATGCAACTTGCAATACACACTCTTCCTTGCCACTTCAGGCTGTGGTGGGTTGCAAAGGAATGCCTTGCCCCATTCAGGAAGTTACGCTTGACTGGCGACAGGAGGCAGGAGGCACGAGCAGGCAATGCAGGCCACATGCAGCTGGCCAATTTCATTTTCCATTTTCCAATTTCCAATTTCCGGTTTGGTTCTATATCTGAAGTACTTAAGGCTAAATTCGTCAGGGCATCGATAATTTGTCATAAAAATTGATCAAACAAGCGAATAAACGATGCAATTTGCATGTCGCGATTGATGCCACTTACCCCTGCCCTGGCCACCTGCCCGTGCCACAGCTACACCCACACCTCGTTGTTGCCTGCCCCTTCTTTATTATTTATCCTTGAGTAACAACATATGCGTGCAGCACAGAAGGGGATAAGGGAGGAACAGTGTGGGCAGGAGGGAGAAAGAAGAAAGGAAAGGGTACGGAGGGAGGCAGGGGGTCACTGCAATGACAGGCAGTCACGATTTGCCATTTACAATATTTATTTATTCATAACTTTGTACAGTTTTCTCTCGCATAATAAGCGAAGCGTTTAGCAGATGGAGGAAGGGTCGAAGGGGTGGAAGAGTGGCAGGGGAGTAACTTGCCAGCACTGCCAGCTTGTTTGTTAATGGCAACAACTGACGACGTTACTCCAAATATTTTTGGCATTTTCTTTAGCGCTCTCGACGTTGGAGAAAAGAAGGAAAATTGGTTTTTCCTGCTGCTGCTGTTTGTTGCACCGTTTGTTGTTTCATGTCAGGCCGCAATTACTATGGAAATTTTTGGCAAAAAACTAAAAAGAAAACTGTTATGATACACTGCGCGTGGGGGAGGGAGAAGAGAGAGGGAGAAAATAGAGGAGAAGGGGGTGTAGAGGGTGCCTTGTGCATTGTAGGTCGCCACGTGTCGTGTGCGCAACGTTGACGTGATTTGAAGTCATAACTTGGCTAACTTTATTGGCTCACATTTGCATGGCCTAATCAGAGTGGGAGCGAGAGGGGACGACAGAGAGTGGGAGGCAGATAGGGGGAGGGGGGAGATAGGAAGGGTAAGAGAGACGTATTACTTGTTTACAAGTCAAAAACAAACCCGAAACAATTATGGGAAACTAAACAGCCGGCGGGCACTGCAAACACACACACTCTCTCTCTCTCACACCAGACACTCACTCTGACACTTACACACACTCTTGCACACATACACACAAACATTCTTATTACCGCCTTCAGGTAGCAGGTTCTCTACCTATCTGTGGCATGTGTTAACGCTCCACGCGGCAGCTGCAGCTCGTAGCTCACTTCAAGCCGCACTTCTTCTCCTGCCTTTGCCCCTGCTCCCTCCCTGTCCTCTCATCCCTTTTGGCCAACTGTTCAAGTGAAGGGCATCAAGTCAGGTGTTTCTTTGCCGTTTCGGGGGTTGCTTTTTGGGCTAAGGTGAATGCACCATAGTGGCAACAACAACCACAGCGAACTGAACTGAACTGCACTGGACGGGAAACCTGCCCAAAGAGTTCAAGTAATTCATGCAATTGCAGTTGCCATTGACCAACGCAATGACAATGCCAAAACAGCTCTGAGCCGCATCCAAGTTCCAGTTCGAGTTGGAGAACGGCTTAGAGCCGAGCTAGCCCTGACTGTGGAGATGTACGAGCAGCCCCACGTTCAAATTCCGACCAGTCAGGCCAGTCATTGCGGCACTAACTCGCCAGGTGGCAGGCCGAAACTGCGCACACTGGTACAAGATAGCGTAAAACAAGCTGCAGATTTGGATGCACAAATTAGAAGATCTTTAAAGGTTGCAAAGTAATTCTTTACAGAGATGAAATTATATTGGTCTCACCTGCACAGTGGTGCAATTGCAGTTAGGAAAACTTGCAAAATAGTCATATGTATACTCTGTAACATTTTTTGATATCCCATTCCTGCTGTTTTATCGGTGTTACATCAAAACAAATGATGGTTTTTGAGAAAACTCTTTCTAAACTAGTGATTTAATTAACGGATTTTTAAGTTGAATGTTACTCTGGATCTGCTGTTATGGATCACCATATTGTTTAAAAACCAATCCTTGAAATAAACAGTTCCGTTTATACTCCCACATAATTTATATACCATAATTGTCAATCATAACTTAAACTCTTCATATAAAAGATAGAACAGTCCCACAATATCATAGTTCTATTATATATGATGATATATGTATAGTAATAGTATGATGATTAATCATCAATAATTATTATTATTCTTACTTTTTAAATAATTTAAGTTAATGTTAATAAACAAATAAAAGAAAAGACTAAATAAAATAAATCAATAAATTTCATACACCACACTTAACAATTGCTTTATATTATTTTAAAGTCCTCCTCTTCACATATTTTCGCTGCCTATGCCCCACTGTGCCTCTGGTCCAGGCACACACGTAGTCGAGACAATGACCATGGCGGCGCATACGATAAACAATCATAGAAATGCATTATGCATGGCAGATTAAGAAATTATTAGCTAACAACAATTGCAGTAAGAAGAGAGCGAGAAAGAGAAGCAGAGGAGAGAGAGAGAGAAGGAGAGAGGGGGCTGACGGGGAGAGGCAGGCAGAGTTGTGAGTCTAAGTTGTGAGTTCTGCTTGGCAAATTCTGCTTGGCACCGCGCCTCACTCTACCCCTACTCTCCTTCTTTTGCCTCGCCACCCAGCGAGCTCGAACAACGTTCAATGCACTTTGACCGCTTCGTTGGGATCGCAAGTGGAGAAGGAGGAAGGAGAAGGCACAGGAGGAGAGGGCAGAGAAAGAATCGGCTGAACTGGCGACTCTAAAATATGGTCAAATCAGATGAATAATGCAGAAGTTGCTCCGGCGGAGAACACCCACAATAATGCAATAAACAATAAGAGCGGGAGACTGCAAGAGAAGCGGTGTCGGGGAAGGGGGGAAGAGAAGAAGTGGGTGCAGGGTAGGTGTGGCAGATTGACTGGCTATGGTGGGATGGCTATGCTTCAATGCGTGCGCAGCGGCGAATGCTTCCGTTTCCGTTCTTAATAGCTTTATTGTGATTTACTCGACAGTGGCAACTACAACAAGAACAACAACAACAACAGAAACAACAATGAGCAAAAGCAATCAACGGAATTACAACAGCGTTAAAAGTGCATTGATAAAAGGGCAACAACAGCAACGACAACAACAAGAGAGAGCAACAACAAGAGGGAGCTATATAACAACATTAAAATTACGTTGTGCACAATTAAGGCAAACGAGCAATGCAAAGGGAATTTAAAATGGGGCTTACAAACTCAAACGGAGCGCAAAGCTTTTCATTGGGTACTCGATATGATCTTAAAGCTGCCATTCACATCTGTCGAATCGATTCTTTTCCAACTCATTTCATTTTAAGTCGAAATGAACTGATCGATACAGATGCAACTTTGTAATCGTTTTAACGTTTCATTTCCGTTAAATGTTAGCAGCTGACTGTAAGCGGTTCTGTTGCAATGTTAACACTCAATGTAATTGTTCTGTTCGCTGTTAACAGGGGCTTGTATGCGGCATCTCTACTATTGCTATGTTAGCTCCCAATTAAAATGCATTCTTCGTTTAAGAACGACTTAACACTATGTTAAGACTGCATTTGATTACTCTGTTAGCTATTAACATCATCTTGACTGCACTATACATGTTATAAAGTTAACATCTTTATTAACAGCTTTTTATTTTAGTCTTTTGCATTGCACTTTGTATATACGTTTGATTACTATTAATTTTATCGCCTCTTTTCTGCAATTAGTACTATTTAAGGTAATGATAGGAAGGTTTTAGTTTCATTTATATAGTTTAATACATTTAAGTATTTAAATAATAATATTAAGTTTGTATTTAGTACTGTTTCAATTTCCTGTTACTTTTAATTTCGTAAAAATGCTGATTTATTTACGTTACGTAATTTACATTTCTACTCATATATATTAAGCATTTATAATCACATTTAATAATGCTTGTCTCCTTTGTTTTGTTAGATTAACAGAGTCTTTAAGCTTCATTTAAACAATTTATGATTTGCTATGCTGCAGAAAGTGTGCAAAACTTTCATTTAAATTTTTGTTAAATACTTTTCAGCTTTTCTCTCTCTTCCACTTGGCTGCCTGCTGAAATTGGAAATAGATTTTCCGCTCGGCTTCAAAAGAATTAACAGCGCTGTTAAAGCTGACTATACATATTCCACACGTGTGCGTCGATCTCTGTTACTTGTGGCTCCAGAATCGAATTTAAAAATATTACATGGGGAATTTCGTAAATTAAAAGAAAGAAAAACAGGAGAAGGAGCAACGTTAATGAGTCAGAAAAGTGTCGCCAGAGAAAGGATGCGGATATGCAAAGACAGCAACAACAACACGGTACCAACAACAACAAAAACAGTATTAACAACAACAACAACTCGTTCTTTGCCTTTGGCATTGTGCGGCTTTTAATGAACATTTGCCTCCCTTTGTCCCTTCGCCATACTGTTTTGCTGTCTCTTTGCGCATTTTGTGCGCGCTTTGGCTTTATACTTTTGACACGCACACACACACACGCACACACAGACAGAGAGAGAGAGAGATAGAGACTGGTAGGTATATAGACAGGTATGTGTAATTATTTGTCACACCTGAGTTGGCGGACGGCTCAGACAACAAGCTGCAGTCGGGGAAAAAAGGCGTCTCACTTGGCTGAGCCAGCCCAGCCCGGCGCAGCCAAGCGACCAACCAACCACTTTTCTAAACGCTATATGGCACACACACAGTCAAAAAGAGAGACACGCATACTCATATCTATAACGAGCAGTATGCCACATAATGTACTATATAGAAATACTTGGTGTATATAGCGCGCAATGGGGAACTGGGAACGGAACTGGCAACTGTCAGTCAGAGCAGACACTCGCATCATATTTACCTTTTCGGCTGGTGACGTAAGCCACGAGAAGGGAGAGTGACACAACGGTGTGCTATGAAAGGGGCCAGGGGTAGGTGGTGGGGGGTGTAGAGTAAGTAAGTCCACGTTGACCATCGATATGGGCTTGCCCCGAGGGCGAGGGAGGTGAAAAGTGTTTAGTATCAAGCCGAGTTTGATTGACACACTCATTCGTAGGTACACAGACATTTAGTGCTCACTGTGTGGAAGAAGTCTTGTCCAATTTTCATGAGTATCTGTACATAATGGATTGACCAGTCGGAGCAGGAAGCTCTAAAGCCCTGAGAGAGAGAGAGTTCAAGCTTCTGTCCTTTGTACACCAAAAAGAAAGAGTCCTAAGCTATTCACAAGAGCGTGTGCTCATAGTAGATTGAAGGTAGTCTTGTGCTCGCAGCTCTACCACGGGAAGACAGCTTTACAAACCTGCAAACCTGAGAATGGAGAAATCAGGCCTAGCTGGGATCACCTATTCCATGAGTATTTTATAAGGAAAGAGACCTATCCAACATCTGTTCATAATAAGCCAAGGAGAGACTTGTTTCTTCTGAAGAAAGCTTTACCACTTCTTTCCCTATATAAGAGAAGAGATGAAGCAAAACTAAGTATCTGGAATGAATCTTCTACAATTTACTAAGGTTCTCTATATAATGGATTGAGGGGAGTCTCTTCCAAGGCACTTTCCCAAGTAGGAGTAGCACTTTTCTGTAAACCCTCCTGTAAAGAAGAGATTGGGTAAGCTCCTTAGAAAGAATGAATCTTATCCTTAATTGAGTGAAGAGCGATTTATCCAATATGGAAGCTCTCCAACCCTAACTAGCCAAACTAGTCCAACTTTCAACAGAATCTTGGCATAAAAGAAGCCAAAGACAGCAGAATAAGCAGACACCTTCTTCACGGCATACTCAATTGAGACCTATATATAAGATATATCCATATATTAACATATAGAGTACATTTTCAAATGGATCCAGCCGCACTGGACATAAGAGAGACCCAAGCTAAGTAGAAGCACTCCTGCGCTGCATTTGAAGAGGAAATCAGTTGATGCAGCTCGCATTGCAGTCTAATTTAAGTGCGGTCCGCGGGCTGGTGCCCAGTTTTGGGGTTTAATCGTGGAATGTGTCTGGTCTGGTCTGCTTGCAACGCACTTTAGGCTGCCACACGCTGATTCATGGTGCCGTTCTGCGGTTCTGCGATATGGAGCACCGCCGCGGGGCACATTGGACTCGAATTGGACTCGCATTGGAGTTGTAGTTGTAGTTGCAGTTGCAGTTGGAGTTCGCTTGACTGGTCAGCCAGCCAACCTAGCGTACGTTTGGCGTGCAACAATTTGTGGCAACAGCGCCGCAGGCGAGCACACACAGCACAGCAAGCAGCAGACGGCACACAGCGCTGCTGGCGCTGTTGTTGGCCGCAGTTGCAAGCGCGGCAAGTTGCCTGTGCTTTGGGTTTGGCACTGGGATCCCAGTCTGGCCTTAGCTTTGATTTTGGGTGGCTAATCCCGCTATCAAGTTAAGCAGTCGCCGAGCCTCAGGAGTCGATGCCACTGACAGGCCTAAGCTCACGCACTTATCCCGCTTGCTTAATGGCTAATTGCCTTCAATTACCAATTGGCAATTGGCATAATGAATGCTGTCAATCGCATCACTTATGCATGCATTCACCCACTGTCCCCCCTCCTTAATATCACCCCCCCTGTGGGGTAGTTGCGGTTTTTCAACTCGAGTTGTGTCGCCGCTTGTCTTGTAATTTATGATTTCCTGCAACGAGATTTGCAGCGAGATTAAAATATCAAAACGCGCACAACCGCGCTTAATTACTTCGCCATTGAATGCAAATTAATTTGTATTTGTTTTGGCGTTTGCTCCAAAGTGATTAAATTAATTGAGTGCCCCCTTGCAGCCGCCGTTCTCCCCCACTGATAGTTGCCGTGTCGAGCGAGGCAAGAGACTAGACGATTTGACGATCTCGCGATCTGACAGCCGTGAGAGAGACCTGACACGCAGCTCCAAATGTTATGTAGATATATATATGTATATAGTATATATATTTATGTGCCATATATTATTGGGTGCCTAGAGTTACGTCATATTAGACTGTACAACACTAGCCACACTCTCAATTGATTTCTCACACCTTTTACTCACCTTGTCAAGAGTCGAACGCGTTTGCAGCTCAGCCAAAGTGACAGCCTGCAATGGAGAGAGAGAGAAAGAGTGTGTGTGAGAGATAGAAAGATATATATATATATATTAAGAGATAGAGAGGGTGCATCAACATTGAACTCAGGCATTATCCTGGCAGCCTGATTAAAGTGCAGGAACTTAGCCCGCTTGATTGCGATGACTTCGAATTGATGCATTCCATACGAATGTGTATGGTGCACAGCGAGTCGGGAGCAGCTGCTGCTCGACCTTTTATCCCTCCCTAACAGGAGGAAGATGGAGGAGAGTGCCGTAACTGGTCCTGGCCATTTCCTGCCCTCTTACTTACTTAGTTTTATTTCGTTGCAATTGCAAAGTGCGCTGCTTGCAATTCAATTCAATTTATCTTTGATTTTCGCTGCGCCAACTTGCAGCGAGGCCACGGCCCTCTCCTACTTCCTTTACTCCCTCTTCTCCTCTTCTGCTTGCTACCTGTTTCCACACACCCTATTTGATTAATTTTGTATGTATTTAGGATCTACACTGAGAGAAAGAGAACAAGGCTACAACTATTCAACTGTTTGTGGCAGTATTCAGATTGAGGATGACTGTTGATATTTAAATATATTGGTTTGGATATTTTAATGGTGGTATTCGAATAGATATGTTCTAGATATATTGCGATATATCGGAATAACATCACACCTGCTCCATTTTTTTACCTCTATTTGTAGTAAAAAGGTTAAACTATTATCAACTTTTTCTCAGATAATAATATTACAATTATATTCTTATTAATTAAAGATGATGTGATTTGCAGCCTAATAAATTCTTAATATGCATATAAATATTGGAATATATCGAAATAGATTCTCAAAATTATGTTGTTCCTTTTTCAATTCTGCTTAGGTTTTTGATTGTAGTGATATTATATTATTCCAATCAACAATTTCGATTTTCATTTATTTATTTATTTTTTTTTGCTGATATCAGCATCGATTTTTACTAGATTACCCTGAAATATAGATTACATTTATTTATAAATTGCAATATAGTATGTATTCTTATTGGCACCTCCCTATTTCTCTGAGTGCACTGTGTTCTTTATACATATTTAGCTAAGACTTTTTGGACAACTGGACAACTAATTGCAATTGCGATTGCACTTGCAGCATTGTCCGGCTGCTTTTGCTGGTAAATTACTCTGGCAATTAGCGCCACAAGCCACACAAGCCACCACTGATCCCTCCCTTCTGCTCCTCCCCCTGTCCCCGTTCCTGTCCGTGTCCCTGCCTCACCTGACCATTGAATCAATTTGCGTTTTGTTCCATGGAACAAACCACAAAGCTCATTTCGTTCGCTTGTTGCAGCAGCTACTAAAACACATCCCCAGCCAAAGGCAGCTGTAGAGCACAACGACGACCTTAAGCTGAACAATGCGCCCCCCCCCATTCCTGCTCTTATGGAGGCGCCTCTCTAACCCCTCCCTATGCCACTGGGCTGCATTGTTGTAAATTTTGTTTCGGCACTCCTAAATTCCTTTGGTGCTGCCAACTGCATTTATGCACAGGCAGCCCAAACTGCAAGCCGCTTGTCGCCTGCCCAAAAATGGCCCAGAACAACAGCAACAACAAAAGCAATAACAGCAACAACAACAACAGGCAGTAACTAATTTTATTACAACGCCGCAGCAAAGAGCCCCCAGCTGAATAGCGCCAAGCCCTTTGCAGTCAGTCAGTCTACCTTGGGGCAAAGTAAACCCCTCCTGCACTGTCCCCCTCTCGCTGTTCTTCACCCCCTTGGAAAACAATGTCATTTTTACACTTGGTCATTTTGCTTTTTAGCCACGTTTGTTGGCTGTGTTTGCCATGCCACGGGCCATAAAATGTTAGCAAAGGGTATCATCGCTCTAGGCAGCTGCACCTGGCAGAGAATGGACTCGCAGTAGATACTCGTAGTACTTCACCTTAGTGTCTACCCTGTCTATATATTGCCTCTTCTATTTCCATTTATATTTCCTACAATTTACAGGGTATCTGCCCGTTGAGCAGACTGCCAGCCTGTGCTGCAGCTTTAGTTTGGCAACTCTGCACAAATTTACCATATGTTGCTTAAATCTTTAATGAAATCCGCCATAGTGCCGTACACAGAGTTGCATTTTAAAGCACCGCTACCACAGGGACAGCCCTTCTCCGCCCCCTTCTGCCCCGTCCTAACGCCTCACAGCAATTGTTGTTGCTGTTGTTTGGCCACTGCTGTCGTGTTGTTGAAGTGCAGGCTCAATTTTCTAAGCCAATTTAGTCGCACATCGCTGGCAATGTACAAAATGCAAAGCTACAACAACAACAACAAACACTGGAACAACAACAATAAATGAGAGTTGCATCCCTGGATGCTGAAACGAGTCTCGCAAAGCAAGCAAAGCCATCGCTGGCAATTGATTCTTATCGCAGTGCAAAACAATATAGAAATCGTTTCGCTAAGCATAGCACAGCACCAGATGCAGTGGGGGATTGCGGGTGGAATACCCGGAATGCAGCAAGGTAATTAGAATTGAAAACCAACGTGCGAAGATTATCTTTATAGAGGGTATCTATAAATATGTAAATTTAAATTTATTCTATATAATACAAATAAAACCGAAGAATTCAATTGGAGATGAAGAGGTGAGAAAATTACATTTTGTAAGATAATCTTCTTAGGCGACTCCTTGTTCTAAATACCTATAATTTATATTATATATAGGTATATTTATGTATATGATTTGAATAAAACTTGAATACTGATATATACTTGAAAATATATGTTGATATGATATGTTTAAAAATTATATAGTCTTGTAATAAATTCTCAGTACAGAAAGTTAGAGTGGATTTGTATGTAGTTCTACACCTTATTAAAAATGTAGTAAAAAGAAGAAGATATGATGAGTTTGTTTACGATATATTTAAAGACAATAACAACTCATCACTATCTTCTATAGTAACTGTACGATATATCAGCCCAAATCGTTCGATTTCAACTTATTATCAGTATGTAAGGCAAGTTTCAGCAAGGTAGTTCTGCGAGATAAGATAATAAATAAGAGAAGTCAGTTACCACTTGCTACACAGCTCGTTCTCTTCCAGCAACTTATTATAAAACATTGTCTTATGATGAACAGAGCCGAAAAATACACAACATAAAGACTCTTTTTATTCGAGCATCTGACTAGGTATTCATAGGCAATTGGTTTTCGTAGAAGCAACCCGAATACACATGAAAGAAACCTTCATATACATATTTCCATCTATGCAGGTTCTTACACACACACACACAACATACACCACACACCGACATTTTATACATTTTTCAGAGTTCTCAAAAGCATTTTGCAGCAACTGCCGTGCAATTGAATCCTTTTGGCATTTGAAGCTCGCTGCTCGAGTGTTTTTCCTGTTCCACTCGAGGCCCAAAGCGCTGCATTCACATGTGGGCCAGAAAGGAGCGAGAAAGGGTGGAGAGAGGAGAGGCGTGCGAGGGGAAAAGGAAATTCCCATAATTTGCAGCAACATTTCGTGTGCATAGTCACAATAAACTTGAAGTGTGCTGGCCAAGATCGAAGCTTTGAGCCAACATCATCGACAGCTTGTCAATTAAAATGGAAATGTTTAAGTTTTCGATGCAATAAAAGGGGTGAGGAGGGGGAGAGGGAGCAGGGCAGGCAGGGCAGCCAAGGAAGCCGCTACTTGAAGCACTTGAGCTGCTGCTCCTGCTCCTGCTCCTGCTGCTTTGGGTGTTCCTGCTGCATTTTCATGTTGATTTTTATCACATTTGAACTTTGACCCAATTTGTTTGACTACCCAATTCAGGCAGCTCTGTCGAGCGCTCCCTCCCCTGCCCTGGTTCTTCTCTTTCTGGCTTGGCGGACTGGCTGGCTGGCGGCTGTCAGCGTCCAGGATTGCCCTGGCAGTGTGGCACAGTGGGACGAGACTGTTTATTCATTTACACCTTGTATTACCAACTTTATCAGTAATGAACCGAACAAGTCTTACTATTTTCTGCCCCCTTTGCGAGTGACTTTGTCACACTGTGCATCGTCGGCTCACTAGTTTGCCAGGCACTCCAAGTCGAACTCCACGCTGATTGCACATGGCACACAGACAGCAAAGGCAGCCAGACAGACGTGTCTGTGTGTGTGTCTGTGCGTGTGTGTGTGTGTGCGAGTGTGTGCAAATTGAAGTCTTCAGCCAGAAGTCACGAAATCTAGAGTAGAAGGCTAGTAGTGTCTCTGGGAGAGTTCGCGAGACGTGGCCTGCCTGTGTATTATACGTATATCGCATGCCATATTCGGCGTTCTGTATTCCTATTTTATTCTGTGTTTTCCACATTTTCCCATTTCGTTTTCCCTTTGCCAAAGCAGAGGCTGGAGCAGAAGCAGGAGCAGAAACAGAAGCTGCTGATGCTGCTTCAGCTTTGGCTGCTGCTTCAGCTGCTTCTAGTGCCTGCCGAGACTGTGCCTATCCTTGCATCATGCTCTGCCTCGTTGCCAGTCGCCTGGCTAATAGCTGCCAGCTTGTTTAAGCCTTCTTCCGCCACACACACACACACACGCACACACCGCCCTGCTCCGCCCCCTTTTGGCGCCTGCCTCACATGAAATTCACATCACATTGTGAGCAAAGCGAAGCGTCGACTTTGCCTGCACACCCGATTTATATGCGTGTGTGTGTGTAACTCTATAACATGTCTACTTCTGCATGTGCACACACGTACACACACACACTCGCACGAACACACACACAGGACTAAAGATGGCTACGTGCCGTTTTTGTTCGCTGCAATTTCGACAAACGCTGCCAGGCAGGCAGCACTCTGAAGCTGCGAGTCTTTTAGGCCCGGCTAAAGCACTTTAAGCTCAACACACAGACACACACATACATAAACACACAACACACACACTCCACTCTCGCACAGACACAAAGGCCGTGCAGCTTTCCATTTGCTCTGTTTTAAATACAAAATTCTCTCGCAACCTGCGCTGCCATCTGTGCAACACATTTCTCGCAGGCATTTTTCAGTTTTTACGCCCCGTAAATATATAAACACTGCAGAGAGGGTATATCGCAACAGGGTGTACCTATATCTGTTTAGTTTGGCAAGTATTTTAAGAATTTTAACTAACTGTCCATATACCTACAGAGTCTTATGGCAATCGCAGATCAAACAGAGGAGTTACAGGCGAAACAGCAGTGAAGAAAGTCCACTTCCTTCAGTGAAAGTTGGGATAAGGGTTATGCAAAATATTGCAACGTATATCTGTCTTGTTGGATCAGTATTTGAGGTATATATAAAATAGATAAGTTATGTTTGAAACAGTTTAAAGGTGAAATCTCTGTCAAGGTTTAACGCAAGAGGCTGCATCTATATCTTTCTAGATTGGCAATTAGTAAGCTTAACATATTAGCTATATACTGCCAAAGTTTCATTATAATTGCAAATCAAATAGAAGAGTTATGAACGAAACGGGGCGAGTGGATGTGATATATCTTGCATTACAATAGAGGCATATCACAGGTGGTTTAATCTATATTTCAATAGCTTCGCTTAACAAATAAGCAATGCATATTGTCATTATTTCATTACTTATCTTCTCTTTTTATTACAATCACAAACTTAATGGCAGTAACCATCGAATGCACATCTATCGCGAATGGATTTATCGATCTTTTCCGTGCATAGTAATTCATTAGATCAGCAAATTACTCAACTATTTGTAGAGTTTCATTACAATCAATACAATTTAATAGATGATTAAACATCATCGTAACATTACGTGCTAGCTACAGGGTATTCTACCCGTTCACCTGCTGTGCTACTGTCCAGTTTTCGTTTACTTTTATGGACGCAACTCAAGGATTTGCACAGTGCTGTGCGGACTATGCCCTGTGTAATGAACTGCAATGAGTGCTGCCCCAACTGAGTACTCTGAGTGCCGTGAGAGAAAAGAAGAATGAGAGAGAGCGGGGGAGTCTGTGAGTCCATTCTTGGAAAACTAATTTTATATACAGGTGTGCTTTATTCGTTTCTCCTGCAACGCCTACAGTAGCCACCTACCCCCTACCCCTGCTGTCCCCTTTGGTTTGCCCAGCTGCACTCGATTTGTATTGAATAAATGCAAAAGGCGTGTTAATTGACAGACCATGAAGACCAGAAGCAGCAGAGAAAAACGAAACAGAGAGAGAGAGAGAGAGAGGTAAAAAATATTTTTGCACTTTCCTCTGGCCAACAACTATGTTGAGCTGTAAATGGCCAAGTGAATGGACAGCAGGGACAGACTGGACAGCCAAGCCGGGCACAGAACGGAGCTCTGCGTTCCACTGTGGCCCTGTGCCAGATACCTCGTGTGGCAGCAGCACATGCACTGTAATGAAGTGTTTGCAACAGCCAATTGCAGCCAGCTAATGATACTTTACTCGGCTCCCCCTTACACCCCCTCTCCCGCTGGAAACACAACGATAGCAACTTAAGCTGCTGCAATTAGAGAAAACAGTTTGGGATCGAGGCTTACCCGTTAATCGTGCACAATTAGTCACAATTTGCAAGTAACATTGAGGGAACCTCATCGAGTGATCAAAGTTACCTTACTATCTTGCAGTATATACCCCAAAAATACTAAGAAACATACATTTAATCCGCTTTGCGGCTTTTGTAGCGCAGTGTAGAAGAACTTCGACAAAGTCGACGAGTTTTTTTTTTTGAGGCGGAAAAAAGTTTTTTAAACTTGTCTAACTGTTTCGACGGCGAGCGTGGCAAAAGTTCTTGCTAAGCACCGTAAGCGGGTTATGATGAGCCACAGAGAGGCGGAGAGGGGGAGGGGCAGGGAGGGGGAGGCAGGCTATTGCAGAGGCAATTATGTTAATTTGTCGCTGCAGAGAAGCTGCTTTTATTTTATTATTATGATTTTTTATTATTATTAATAGTCGGGAGTCACGGGAAGAGGAGGCGCCAATAAATCTGGCAGCCAGCGGCGCATACGACGCTTCGCTGGACGTGCACTTGAAGGTAGAGGGGGAGGTAGGGGGCGGGGGCAATGGCAAGCGGCGGGCGGCGCGTGGAAGTTGCGTGTGCCACACTCAATCGCCCATATTTATCTATAATAAAGGCAATTTGGAAAAAGTTGCCCACCGTCTTCCCTCGCTAGTGCCTGGCAGTAAAAATCGATTAAACAAATCGAGTAAAGTGTTGGCAAACACCCTGCAAAGGTAGCCGAAAGGTAGAACCGACCCCAAGCTCATGTACTATGTATGTATACCTGGTGATATCCCTGTGGGGGTTGGGGGGCTGTCTATAATTATATGCTATATGCTGTAGCTCTATATATACCGCCAGTGCTGGTATGACTCGCTTTAGATCCCCCCTCCCGCACTCCCTCTCCTTGTCCCTGTAACGTTGTTGTACTTACGCGGGTTTGTTTGGGTCGCGTTGCCAGGCGACGCGCCAATAAGCCACGTATACGCCGCGTTGTACCAGCACCAGGGCACGCAATGTCCTTCGCTGCGTCGTCTTCTGCTATATGTATATGTATATGTATTCTCGCTGCGTTTTCCTGCCTGCTTCCACGGAAATGCAAATGTTATTTACTTAATTTTTCAGCTTCTGCCCACTTTGCCTGCTGAATGTTTTATGAAATACGCCAAGTTCTCTTTCTCTTGTTACAGTTACTTCTTCTTCTGCTGCTGCTGCCTCCCCCACTTCTTCTGCTTCTCACTGCTTAGTGTTTTTCATTTATTTTTTACTTCACGTAGATTTCCTTTTTGGGTTTTCACTTAGTCAAATCGTGCAGCTAGATGCGCATCCCTGCGCAATCTTCGGGCGAGCTGGTGGCAGAACTTCTGCGTATAATTTCTGATTTGGAATATTTTCTGGCCCAAGGACATGGTTGCCATAGCCTCTCAGTCTAGCACTCAATGTACTCAGTGTGTACTCAATGTGTGTGTCGAACGCACTGTGGCAGCACTGCTCATTGTCGCATTACGTCACCATGTTGCCATGTTGCGACTCACTCAGTTTGTTGTGTGTACACGGCGAGGACGAATCACTTTGGGTTTACATAACACTGGGGAAACTGTTGCCACTGCTTGCCACTGGCTGCCACTGCGTCCAACTGCCAACTGGCTTGCCAGGACGAGGCGTGTTATTGTTGTGGCCCTTGCCAACGGGCTCCTAGCAGCGATGTCGTGGAATTTCGCGTGTCCCAGCCAGTCGCTAGTCGTGCTAACAACGAGCCCTCGCTCGTGCTGCGACCTGCGTTACGACTTGTTTTGGCCAGGCCAACAGAAAACCATTAGGGCTAGTTGCCATGGCGAGCTGGCTGACGTTGACCCTTCTCCTACTTACCCCCCTCTCCTGCCCGCCCTCAAGTTGCTTTTGAATAATCACTCGGCCAATGGATTTAATTAAAATAATGGCCAGAATGCCCACAATTGACTTGATTATGATGGGGACACAAAGCAAATGAGTGAGCTATGAGTGAGGGCGAGAGAAAGAGAGAGAGAGAGAGAGAGAGAGAGCGCGCACGCATATTGATCTGATTAGGGTTCGTCCTTCAGTCGCTTCTCTCGGCCTATGCAAATTGATTTTCTCCTCGTCTGCCGCCTGCAGAGACTCGTCTGCGTGGAGAGACCTGTTAATCGAGCTAATTGCATAAATTACAATAGATAAGCAGCCAGCGAGGGCAAACCTGGACATGGAAAATCGAATTCTGTTTAAGCGCTTTCCAATCGATTTGAATTTTCATTGGCCACGCAAAGCCAACGTTGGCCATTTTCCTGTCCCGTCTGTCATATTGTCATTGTCCTCCTCGCAAAGGATCTGGGGAAGTTGTCGCCCCGCGGACTTGGACTGACGGCTGCCTCAGTCTGTCAGCTGTCAGTGTGGGATCTGTTCGCGACAGTGCTTACTTCAGTGCCTCTCTCCCTCCTTTACCCAAGCTAAGGACTTGCGCGTGTCCTTGTGCCATAAATAATTCGTGTTATCCAGAGTTGCCAGAATATGAAAGAACATATTTCGGAAATGGCAAATTGAAGCCGACTGTTCAGACTATTCAGCAACTGCTTGCGCTGCCCCAAAGCCAAAGATTGGCTATAGAAAAGTCGCATAGACTGATCAATACCCTGTATAGCAGGTGGGGACAGTTTGCTAGATGACTCTTTAGGTGTACTGTGTGTGTATTTAGATATGTTTGGTATTATATATGACCATCGAATCAAATTAATCAGAACTTTTCATCATACAAAAGAATACAAATGCAATTCTTCTTAAAACCTATCAAATTTACTATTGTTTGTTATAAATAACATCAAATGTTTAGAATTGGTCGATATAATACACATTTTGTAAAGCTAGCATATTCATTTTATTAATTAGTTGATATATTCTAAAAATTTCAAACCAAATTGCATTGCATTTTTATGTTACTTATTCATCGCATTTGATTTAAATCTGTCGCTTAACTACCATAGAAACTACGGCATTCCAATGAAAATCAATGTACCTTAACTAAAGTGCTCAAAGTTTAAAAAAATGATTAACATATCAAAGTTTAAAAAGATGATTTTATATATAATTCTTAAGTTTTATCGAGTTAGAATCGTTGTAGCTCTTAGCTTTCAGTATAATGAAACAGTCAAAAACAAAGATTTGAAAACTGATTTTAATTTTAATTTGGAATTTTGATTTGCAACCAATGCTTAAGTAAGTTATATCAGAGCAAAAAGGGAACAGTTCCCTTTCTTATCATATATTTGGAAATAATTGATGGGTATCTAGTTATCATCCTCTGCCTACGACAGTCTTGTCAGTTCCCTCCATAACAATGTGTACAAGTCTCCTGCAGGACCTCTCTCTCTCTCTTTCTCTCCCGCTCTCTCTCGGCCACATCGCAATAAATCAAATAAAAACTATGAGTCCAGCTCCTCACTGATTTTCAGTTGTGTCCCCTATCCTTACTTTCGTCTCTGTTGCCTTGTTTATCCCTCCGTTCGCTTGTCTGTCACTCATCAATTTTGAAAATTATTAAAAATTTAAATGGAATACCAAAATGCACTCAACAAGAGGAATAAATTCATATGCGGGTTAAAAAAGGTTGTGTGTGTGTGTTGTTTTTGTATGTGTGTATGTGTGTGTGTGTGTGAGTTGTTGTCGTTATTTGTGTCAGGCTTGTCAAACATTTTGCATGTCCTGTGCAAGTTGCCAATGCGTATGAATTTTTAATTTTAATTGTTCGCCAAATGCGCTGGCAAAATCTGTTCGCAGGGACACACACACACACAAATACACACACATACACTCACAGAAAGAGAGAGAGAGAGAGTGAGAGAGAGAGAGAGAGAGAGAGAGAGACAGTCAAGCAGAAGCCTGAAAAGGGCCAAACACTCGTTGATTTTTCATGCTCGCATAATTCAATACGAGCACATTTTATAAGCCTGCTCGGGCAGAATGTTCTCACAGCAATATCCTGACTTTTTATTGGCGCAATTGAAGACGAAGCCAGGCAGGACATCGAAGATGGATTGGGGTAGCGGGGGGAGAAATGAAATCACAGTTGCGGCAAGTGCAGCCTCTTCTCGCCACACGTAATACTCATTTAATGACTTTTATTTTATTGACTCACAGCCACATATGCTTGGCGAGCAAGAAGGGGGCAGGTGGGAGCAGAGGAGGTAGTGTGGGAGAGGCGGGTGTCAGCAGAGGGTTCTTCATTAGTCGCCACAGTTCGACGGCGAGCGGCCGAAACAAAAAATCCATAATTATAATGCACCTTACATAACGCTTCATTAAGATAATGATAATGAATACGTGACCGCACAGAACGATACACAATGATACACATAGTCACACACACAGCCAGACAGGCGCATACACAGACACACACACGCAGACAGACAAGCAGACACACAATTACAGACACTCGCATACACTTGCAAAGAGACAGTCGCATGTCCTGCAAGCTAATGGCACGCATGAGAATATATGTATGTATGTATGTGTTGCCTTGTATAGTCGTCTTCCCTTGCTCCCCCACGCCCCCAGTGCCATCTTGCGTCTCTCTCGGCACACACAAATGGCCAGCGGGCAAGTAGAATTAACCACTTACCGCCCCGGCGGGCAAACGACGTTGTCGTCTGCGTGACAGGCCGAGTTCCGCTCTCCTCCTGCTGCCCCTTGTTCGTCATCCACGAAACGCGGTCGATAATTTACATAAAAAGTACCACAAAAGGTGAGCGATTTTCCTGTCCCTCCCGCTTCCTCTCTCTCTCTCTCTGCTTCTTCTTCAGCTCTCTCTCTTTCTCCCTCTGCTCCTCTGCCTGCCCAACTGAAAGTTGTTATGTCCTCATTGATTACAAGCAAATGACACTTGCTTAAGCTACTTCCACAACAAATTTCATGGCAGCATTTGGCCTAGTGAATTTGCAGCTGTAGCCCAGTGTCATCGCACAGTGGGTAATTAAATGTTCCCCTGGCATTGGCTAATGCAATATATCTGCGATCTGCGATGGTTAATCTACTAAGCATAACGAGCCAAGGCTGGCGATGAAATAGTCATAAGGAGCCACAATAATTATCATATAACACGGCGGCAAAGTGGGACAAAGCTGAGCGGAGCGTGACGCCGAATTACGTCAAAGTAAACTCAACTCCGGCATCGGAAGTGCAAACAATGAAGTCTCAACTTTAACCTTATGCCAGTCAGGCGGGCAGGCAGGCATTGGGGTTGGCAGTCTGTCAGTGAAGCCGAGGACAAAAAGAGCGACATTCATCAATAAAATATATTGCCAGTAATTTCCAACAAATGGGGGAAGTGGGGAAAGGGGGAGGTGTGCGGTTAACTTGTCCCTCACATAATTAATTCACTTGCATGATAATCAAAATATCATTTGATTAATGCCCGCTCCTTAAGCAGAGTGCAAACAAGCGTTGTCTGTTGCCCTCACTGTCTGTCTGTCCAAGCAGGGTGCAAGCAGTATCAAAAGGGTGGGGGGAGTGGGAAGGGGGGTTGTATGCTCACAAGGCACAGTGGTTCCCCCCATAGGCCAAAAATAAAAAAATCAAAGTCCAAATTTTGACTTTAAATGTATCATTACTATCTCATAATTGGTCTAGCTATTCAAATTTATTCATGTTTTTGTTTTGCTCTAACTGTCCGCTTCAAGAATAGCATCGAAAGAGACAGCATGATATCAATCGATTATTGCAGCGTGAGCAACTTGCAAGTGAAGCTGTCCGTAAAGTCAATAAAAAACATTATAAATCGACATAAATCTGCAATGGAAGGCATTCGTATAATAAATAATGGTATTTAGTATATTTTTAAAACAAAAATTATATGTACGACGTTCTGTGTTTGGCGTAAATTAGTGTTGTGTTTAGTATATAGTTGCAGATGTTCTTTGTTTATGTTTGCTATCTTTCGTTGGAGTTTTCGTTATGTTCATTTCCACTTAACTTAATAATTCTTTTTGTGCATTGTTTATTAACATTTTAAGACTAAGGAAACGTTTAATTCAAGTGCCGACAGGTGCCGAGGCTTTTGCAATGTACAAAAAAGTAACATAACCTAAATTTTTAAAAAGCACGTGCTATTATATATTTTTTTGAATTTTGAATAATTAAAATATAAGTATATCAATGTATATAACCTAAAAAATTATTTTGTGGTTGTTGTTATTAAATGAATGAAAAATTTTCATCCAATATTGTTTGCAACAAAATGATTTATCAAACAAAATCACGATTTTCGACTGATTGTTCCTATAGCAGCTATAAGCTCGCCCTGGATATATATACTAATTTCTTATGTAGAATTCCAAGTTTTCGTTGCAAAATAATTGAAAACAAAAAAGTTTTCCATACTAACACTTAATTTCAAACTGATCGTTCATATGACAGCTATATGATATAGTGGTCCGATCCGGCTGATTTTTTCATATAATTTAGTTACAAAAATAAGAAAATTTTGTGCCAAGTTTCAAGTGTCTACCTCAACTAGAAGTATTTTTGGCCGCTTTCCCCATACAATGGGAACCAGTGTGGCAAGGGTTGACTGGCTTTGCTGAAACTTGCCCGAGTCCCGAAAACCCAATTGCAAATGGGTTTTATGTTAAGAGCTAATTCGGGTTAATGCCGTAAAATGTGGCGCAGTTAAATAAATATCACACACACACACACGAGGACACACACACGTGCAGCGTCAGTTCTAAGTAAAAGAAGCTGCTGCTGCTTGCGACAGCTTTTTAGCGTGTGCCTCAAAGTATGCTACAAAAAGTTGCACAATATGCGTATAAGCCACGGGGCAGTCTGTGTGCGTGGGTGTGTAAAGACTGTCTGTATGTGTGTGTGTGTGAGCTGGGTGTGTTGCTTGCTTGCTGTGCAGAACTGTAGCATACTTTTGTGCGTTGCCGCACAGCTTATTGTTCTCTCTCTCTCTCTCTCTCTCTGGTGCGTCTTTATTCTTGCTTTACACTCCCTGCTGCCTCCCCGCCTTTATGTTTAAATTAGTCAAAATGTCAACTTGACATAGATTTCCCTGCAATCTCAACAATGGCCCCATTTGTAGGAGAAACATTGCGAGAAATCTCTTTAAAGTTGCCTACGCTCACAAGCGCAGTGCCAGAGGGGCAACAGACGTGGAACAAACACAGAAATGAAGAAAGAGCATGTGAAGAGGAGAACGAGAAGGAGCATTGTGCGTTCCCTTGTTTGTCTGGCCACTTAACGCCGCGATAATCTCATTAAAATCGCATTCAGTCCGCCAACTTCGTGGCAAACAATGGAAACGAATCCGAATTCCCAAATGAACTGACTGTCACAGGCAGCCACAGCAACAAGAAGCGGAAGCAGTTCAAGAGGTAGCCAAAGAGAAGAGGAAGAAGAAGAGCAGCCAAAGCACACTGGTTCCCATTGTATGGGGAAAGCGGCCAAAAATACTTCTAGTTGAGGTAGACACTTGAAACTTAGCACAAAATTTTCTTATTTTTGTAGCAAAATTATATGAAAAAATCAGCCGGATCGGACCACTATATCATATAGCTGTCATATGAACGATCAGTTTGAAATTAAGTGTTAGTATGGAAAACTTTTTTGTTTTCAATTATTTTGCAACGAAAACTTGGAATTCTACATAAGAAATTAGTATATATATCCAGGGCGAGCTTATAGCTGCTATAGGAACAATCAGTCGAAAATCGTGATTTTGTTTGATAAATCATTTTGTTGCAAACAATATTGGATGAAAATTTTTCATTCATTTAATAACAACAACCACAAAATAATTTTTTAGGTTATATACATTGATATACTTATATTTTAATTATTCAAAATTCAAAAAAATATATAATAGCACGTGCTTTTTAAAAATTTAGGTTATGTTACTTTTTTGTACATTGCAAAAGCCTCGGCACCTGTCGGCACTTGAATTAAACGTTTCCTTAGTCTTAAAATGTTAATAAACAATGCACAAAAAGAATTATTAAGTTAAGTGGAAATGAACATAACGAAAACTCCAACGAAAGATAGCAAACATAAACAAAGAACATCTGCAACTATATACTAAACACAACACTAATTTACGCCAAACACAGAACGTCGTACATATAATTTTTGTTTTAAAAATATACTAAATACCATTATTTATTATACGAATGCCTTCCATTGCAGATTTATGTCGATTTATAATGTTTTTTATTGACTTTACGGACAGCTTCACTTGCAAGTTGCTCACGCTGCAATAATCGATTGATATCATGCTGTCTCTTTCGATGCTATTCTTGAAGCGGACAGTTAGAGCAAAACAAAAACATGAATAAATTTGAATAGCTAGACCAATTATGAGATAGTAATGATACATTTAAAGTCAAAATTTGGACTTTGATTTTTTTATTTTTGGCCTATGGGGGGAACCACTGTGCAAAGGCGCGGATTGCGCATTTCAGAAGTTCGAAGTACTTTGAAATCAATCAGAGCAGCAGACAAGGCGACTGATTGGGAAGCGAAGTACACAGAGAATCGCTTATTGATGTGCCCTGTCTCAAGGAATTATCGATTGTAGAGTGTTTAACTTCAGAGAGCCACTTGCTGTAGTATATTTGAGTATATTTGAGTATGTAGTGGACTGTATGGAAGAGCTCTTTATCAATAATATTTAAACGAGAGAATCAAACAGACAGACTAGTTCTTTTCTCTGAAGAAATCTCTTTTTTTCTGTTCATTGTCAAACTGAACGTTAGACTCCTTCCTCTCTCAAAAGAAATTTTTATCCATCATCAAAATAGAATCTCGTGTAGAGCTGCACGAGAGACTTCTCTTTGTCTCAAAAGAATTCCAAACTATTGCATTGGATTCGCTTTTATTCATCATACGCACAGATTCCCTTTGGCTCTAGCTACCTATCTAGTCCACACTATACGCGTTACCTATCTACTCCTCCCTTTGCTACCTATCTACTTCTCCTTTTCTGCCCCTTTCCATTCCTCGCGCCTTCAACTGCTTGGCAAATATTGACAAAACATTTTCGCTCCTTTTCGTTGCCAGGCTGCGCCCTTCGCTGCGTGCTTCGTGCTCGGTGCGACTGCAACGCTCCATTTGCTTATCTTAAATTACAAATCAGTCAATATCAAATTGAATGCAAACAGCAACAGAGACACGGCCAGCGAAAAGGGGCGTGAAGGGGGCGGGAGAACAGTGGAAGTGCATGGAAACTAAATTGCGAACACGAATTGGGTGCTGAATATGCGCTGGGTGAAAGAGTGAGGGGAGAAGGGCAGTGAGAAAGATAGAGATAGAAGGAGAGATAGTGAGAAAGAGCAAGAGGGAAAGAGAGAGGGAATTAGAGTTATAGAAAAAGATAAAAAGAGAGCAACGCGAACAGGGAGTTTGCACACGCACAGAACTTGGTCGGAAGCCAATTGCAGTTGCGTTTAAAGTATTTAGATAAGTGATAAAGTGATAAGACGGTAGAACGACAAAGCAATAAAACGGCAGAATGAGAAAACGACAAAACGACAAAACGATAAAAGGATTTGCAGAAAGAAATCAGAGACAGCGCACTTTGAGTGTCACTCTTGGCAAGATGAGCTCGCGTCAAGTTAACTTGAAGTTGAGACTGACGACGAAGGTGGCAGGTGAGGTGTGCGTAGTGTGCCATGGAACACCTCTGTAGCTGGAATACTTTTCACATATCGTATGCAATTCAATGCAGCACTAACTTGGACTTAAGCAACTGAAATTGAACTGCTCAATTTGAATTGCAGCTCAATTTGATGAGGGAACTCAAAGCAATGTAAATTCCATTCGATTTGCTGAGCCTTAGCTGGGTCCAGGTGTGCGCGCCTGTTGCACACGCTGTGGGCCAAATTCAATTAGCATTAGAGCAGCGCGCAGCCATTCTCCCCCTCCTTCTGCTCCTCCTCTTCCTCCTCATTGTCGCTGTGGGGCGCACCGCCAGGCAATAATTTAAATGCCTTACGATTTGAGCAACTCGACTGACATGTGAGAAATATGTGCTCATCCACAGATAAGCCTAAGTAGGTACATATATATTCCATATAGGGAGGAGAGGAGGGAGCGAAGGGGGGGAAGGCAAAACCTTGCTGGCATACAAAATGTGTTTTGTAATAAAAGTAAAACGCAGAGCGCCTAAACATCATATTGCTCTGCCTCACTGTCAATCTTTCCTTCTCCCTCTCTTTCTCTCTCCCACTCTCTCTCTCTCTGCCTCTTGTGTCTCTCTATCTCTCTCTTTTGCTCGCCTGCCAGCACGCTTCATTACATTAGATGACATGGCGAACGGCGACGGGCCCCAAATGCCTTAGCTGCCTCTGCCTGCCTAACATTCGAAGGTAGCTGCCACGCCCACCGACGCCCCCTTGCCCGTGTGACAATGACGCAGTATAACATTTCATTTTTTTTTTGGCCGCTCGACTTAGAGGCATGTGGCATGTGGCAAGCGACAGGCAGCGGGCGGCATGCGGCAGGATGACTAACTGCCAGCGGCGACGGCCACGCAGCGAACGCACTTTGAGTCCGCCACCAAGCCACCCCCATAAACTACACACACACACCTATACAGAGAGAGGCACACACACACATACAAGCAGTGTCGACTCTGCCGACTCATTTTTAATTCATGAAATGTTTGCTAGCAACGAAAAATTACACTTAATGTCAACTTGAAGGCAGCCGAGGTAAATTTTCCAGCCGCTTTTCCACATGCAAACACCTACCCGAAAATAATTGCCACTTACTGACGACGCGAGCGTCGCGCATACGCCACGTAAGCCCACGCACAGGGCACACTAAGGCAGCACTTGTCTGTGTGTACATGTGTGTGTGCGTGTGTGTGTGAGGACCGCAAAATGAAATATTAATGGAGCAACATACATATATACAACTACATATGCACGCAAATTGATTGACTGACTGACAGCTGAGAGGGGCCGAGGAGGGGAAGGAGGGGAGGCCGATTGACAACTGCGCCTGACCAGCCTGTGCCGCTTTCCCCAACCTCCTTTTAATTGTCACATTTGAGTTAATTTTTAATATGCTCGCTCTGAAAACCTGTGCAGCTGTTTGGCAAGTGGCGGGGGCAGAGGTGATTTTATTTTAAACCCAAGCAGAGAAGGGGCGTGGTCCGTCATAATAGGCAGCTGGGCGAGTTCTCAAGGAAGCTAGCTGAATGTGGAAACAAGTCGTAAATAAAGCATGCGAGGCCAGGTGGTAAGTGTTGGTTAAGGACGGCATATATACTCGCACATATACTTATACATATTCAAAATTCATATGTGAAATCAGCCAGTCCAGATTTGACAGATTACTTCATTTCAAAAATGTAAACGAGCCCTCAATTTGGGCTTTTATTTACGAGTGCCTTGGGGTGGCACAGGGGAAGGGGAAGAAGGGCAGGTAAGTCCCTCTGTCGAGCATTATGAAAAGGATATTTGCGTATGCATAAGTAAGCAAGGCAGGAGAAAGAGAGAGGGGGAGACAGAACCTTTTGTGACACATCAAGAAATTGGTGCAGGCAAGTAGAGAGAGTTGAACTTATTTCTTGTTTGTTGCTGCCTCTGATGACATCATGCTGCATGTTTGCGTGAAGTCGTGTCCTGCGCCACAAAGTATGCACTAAAAACGTGCACACACATAGTATGCGAGGGGCAGGGGGGGGGGTGGAGTGGTGTGTCAGCCACTACTTTGCCAGCGTGCAACAAAAACAATTTGCATGAAATTGTGAGTACGTGGAAAATTAGCTGCACCCGCTGCAGCAGCAAGTGGCACGGCAAAAGTTCGCAGTGCGTTTCCAGCATGGTCCTGTGACCGCCCTCTCTCCCCCCCAGTCTCTCCCTTCTCTCTTTCTGCGCCCAAAGCGCATTTTTGCAGTCATTAGAAGACACCTGAAAATATGCAGCATAAAAAGTGGCGGCGTCCAAAGTGGTCTGGCCAAAGGGAAAGGTAAGTGGCAGGGGTGGTGGGCAAAGGGGGGTGAATGGAGTAAAGGAGGACGGGGGTAAATGGTAGCAGAAAAGTGAGGACAAAGGGGAGCAACAAGGGGGCAGCAAGGAAGCCAAAAAGCCAAGGCAGCTGCCGCTGCTGCCACAGCTTGTTGTAAATTGTTGACGTTGCTGCAAAATTGAGGCAGCTGCAGTTGCCAGTTGCTTTAAAGAGCCTCTCTATCATCCCCCCTCCCTGTCGTGCCCACCTACTTCTTTTCAATCGTCTCTTCTCCCCTCTTTGTCTCCCTTGTGCTGTCCCTGCTAAAAGCTAAAGTAACAACAGTTTGTCTGGCATTATGCGAAAATACTTAATGGCACAGTTATCGCCCTCGCACTCTCCCACTCCTTCTCCCTCCCCTGTCCCTCTGACCTCCTCACCTGCTGTTTTTCCACCACTTTAGTTGTTGTCGCTGTGCAGTCACCTGTGAAATTTGCCTACTTTTCTTTGTTGCCTGCGTTTGAAATTGGGTCGCCTTTGTATCTGAGCCTGTTTGTGTCTGAGTACGTGTGTGTGTGTGTTAGGGCGCGTGGGCGTGGCAGGTGCTCGTCAAATGCCAAACGCAGTAATTGAAAATTAAATGTAATTTTATGGCCAAAGTTAAACACACTCACACACACACACGCACACACACTGAGGAGAGTCGCAGCCTTTGGCGCTGCGATCCTGTTCCGCTTCCTGTTCCAGTTGCAAACTTGTGCATTTGTTGCGAATTTTCCAACGGTGATAATCATAAAAATGAAAATTTTAATAGCCAACACGGCGCGACGTTCGCCAATGTTGTCCCACACCTCACCCCCTCGAGCTAGAACCCTCTGGCTAAACACTTTTCCGTGTGTCCGTGTCCGTGTGCGTCTGTCTATGTGTGTGTGTGGGGTTGCTTTTTCTAGCTACAACGCACACAGGCATACAGGCAGCCACGCACACATACGCTGATTTATTGATTTTACGCCTTGTTTGGACAACATTTGCCTACTTTCAGGCGCTCCACCCACAAGTCGCCAGGCTCGTTAGCATTAGCGGCCCTCACGATATATTTTTAACTGCCGCGAAAAGCTTTTTCGCTTGAGATAGCAAAGATATCTGAGATAATATAAGTATAATATACAAAAGATGCAACAAAGATCTTTTATCATATCATATAATCATAATACTATATATTTGAACTGTGTATAGAAAATAACGAAAACAGATCATATATCACATCATTTACCATTCCAACTTATGTATCTACTATATATTAAAACCGGTTTATATATAGTTCACAGCAGAACAGTAGAAGATTTATGGTAGAAAGAATGTTGAAAGACTTTGAGAATATATATATTACTTCTATATAAAATCGTATATATATATAATGGTTTTATACAGTTCATAATATCTTTACACATCCAATCTCATCCCATCACATAAAAAAAGGTAAAAACCGTCAAAGTTGTAAACAGCGTAATATCTTTGCAAGAGAAATATTGTTGAAAGTCTTTCTTTAAGAATATATATCCTACTTCCCTATAGCATATAGTATATATTATGTATAGTTAATATGTATTTCTTACCTCAATATTAACTTGTATTCAAGTTACGCTTCTTTTATTTGCTTGATGCTTGATGATGTTTTGGTCCTCACGTTGGATTCCTTATAAAGTTAACTTTTCTTTATCGCGTGATCGAAAGTTACCACGTCTATAGATATCTCTGAATCGGGTTATTAGCTCACTGGCTTGATATGTTAAGCGATATTTTGTGCTTTTATAATATATATAGATGACTTTGTATATAGCTTTCGCCTTTAATGTAAAATTACTAACAAAATTTACTTATAAAGTTAATATGCTCTATATATATATTTGATAATTCGATATAGACTTGTGTATAATATTATATTCTATAATAATTGATAATAATAACGCCACGTTACTCTTTGAAAGAGTGTTGATATGTATGCGATATTAAGCGATAAATTTCCTTAGACTACAGCATTAAGATTAGCTACTCCTCCTTGGGTTTTGTTGGGTTATCAGTAAAGATCAGTTGGCCAACTCCTTTTATGGATGTTACATGATATGCCTGAGTTTGCTTTTTATATAGAAAACTCCTTCGGCTGCAATGTTATTCTTTGGTTTAACGTAATTTACATTTCTCTTTCTCTTTCTCTCTCTCTTTGTGCTTCTCTCCTTCTCTCTCTTGATGTTTTGTTTTCGTATATTAAAATCCACTCAGGTTCCACAGAGCTTTCTCTTTGCCAGTGCGCTCTTTCGCTTCACGCGCTTTGCCTCCTCCACTCCGCTCCTCACTTCTCTCTTTCTCTTCACTTGTTTTGCTCTCTTTGTGGCTCTCTCCTTTCTCTCTCTGCATACACAGACAACGGCAACGGCAGCGGCCGCTCTTTTTACTCGCCTTATTCCTTTTGCGTCTCAGTTTCTGCAATTGCGCTTTGTGCCCACATTCGCTTCGAACCGAAAAATCCGAAAACACATAACAACAAACGCACTTTGTGAACAATTTTTCTGCTTTTCCGCGTTGCTTTTCTGCACTTTTCACAATGTTTTCTACTCCTTGCTGCGCTTTGGCTTTTGTTTTCGTCCTTTTCCGTTCCTCTTTCTTCTTCCCCCTTTGGGCCGCTGCCGTTGGCTTGTCCGCCCGCAAATTGCACAATCGACGTGAGATGTGAATGCGGCCTGCAATGCGATTTGATTCGATTTTCACTCGCGCGATTTATATTGCACAAAATTGCACAGACTATACAGAACTATATAGCACTATATATAGCAGTCAGTCGCAGCTCGATTTCGATTCTCGTTACTCGATTTCTCGGGGTTTCTCGGTCTCGCATTCGTTGCTGTTGCTGTTCGCTCCGTGTGTGGCTGAGTCAAAGTGTTGTCGTTTACTCACGAGCTGCTGGACGCTGCCTGCGCTGCGAGGCCATGAATTTTTCATGAATCCTTATTAGAGATTTTTCGCCCCCGTCTTCGGTGCAGATTGCCTCTGCTCCGCTTCTGCTCTGCCTCTGCCTCTGCGCGCAGAGACGAGAGAGCAATTGCTGCGGCTTTTTGCCTGGCGATGGGGCTGCGTTTGTTCGCTTTTCTTGTCTTGGGGTTGGGTTCGGGGATGCAGGGTGGGGGTTCGCGTAGCTGGAGGCGTTTCGCAGAGTTGAAAAATGCCACTTCTAACGGTTCTTCCTGCGTATTACTTTATCTGCTGCTGCTGCGAGGGTGGCTCGGCATCTCGTCATCTCAAAGGGGGGACCTGGCTGCGTTGGGGGTTGTTGGTGTTTATTCTTTACGCTCTTTACGCGCTTCCTCTTTGTCCTGCTGCTTCGCGTCACGGTTTGACATTTGTTTTTGCTGCCTCTCTATTTTCCCCACACGCTCTCTCTCTCTCACTCGCTCTGTTTCCGCTCTCAGCGCAGGCGCTTGCGGCGACAACTTCTGTCGAAAGATGGCGGCGCTAGTTCGCTGCTGGTTGGTGTCTTGGCTGACTAAGAACATATTGTGTGTTAACAGTGCGTTTACAGTGAACTGTTAAAACAGTTTTTCCCCGCCCCGCCCCCCTGGCGATCAAAAAGGGCGTTTTTCGAAAGGCGGGCAATTTAAAATACTCAGAGAAACTGAAAATAACGGTCAGAACTTTAAAGCCTTCTCCAGGGCGGGCTGCACACTTTGGAAACTTGGAAACTTTTGCACTGCGAAGAAATGAAAAAAACGAACAGATGGCAAAAAGCCGCAAGTCGCTATCTCGTCAGGTTTGGCCGCAATTTCGAATTGAAAATTGAAAAAAAACGCCGTTATTCCAAATGAAAAACTGCTAACAGAGTTGAGCTAACAGAGCTCGATTCCCAGGACACGATCCTTTTGTGTCCTGGCTGACAGCGTTAGGTAAGCAGTAAACTGCTGGATTCATGTGTGTGTATAGCTCAGTGGACTGAGTCGCGGACTCCAATGTCAGTGGTACAGGGTTCGAATCCCACGACGGACAAATTGAAATGCCTTTTTTTTTTTTAACTTGAAATTCAATTTAAAAAGTAGAGTAGTGGGTATGTCTTAGTAGATCACCTAAATAGATGCTGTCCTTATGACGCTAGTATAGAGACGCAACCACTAAAAGATCCCCTAAACACTCCGTCTGCTGCTCGTTTTGTGTTACCCCTCACGAAAACTTGCTAGTTTTGAAATATTTGCAAAAGAATTTCCCATCATCGCCTGCATGTAAAGTAGACAATCATTCATATATTCAACGTATTCTCGCGATCGATTCATAACTTATGGTAAATAAAACTCGATTCAATTGATAACATAGTTAAAAGCGAAAGAATTTAATTTTCTTCAAAATTACGTCCATTGATTATTATTGCAAAATTCTCGTTACATGCTATTTTAACAATATAATTGCTGTTTTGTTCTAGCATTCAAATTGAAATATATTAAGAGCAAAACAAAATACCAGTAGGAATCATATTGAATTTGCAAAAGCATAACAGACAAAATACGGAAAGAGTGACGGCATTAAAAAATGCATTGTTTACTTTTGGCTCGCGTCTTATTGATGCGTGCTAAATAAAAAAAAATAGTAAACTTTAATTGTAAATAATTAATATTATTTATAATTATTATAATTATAATTATTATAATCTTTTTGTCTTTTATATTGCATAATAAATATGAAAACAAAAAAATAATGAAAAACTTAATTTTATTTTTATTGAAATTTAATTCAATAAAATGCTACCTTTTACCCGTTCCGACAAACACAATAGACCATGCATTTTTTTAAAATCCATGGCCTAAATAGCTAAATGCGCAGCACTGGTGGGAACACTTTCGACATTAATTAGGCAAACAGTTCGCTATTTATTTATTTACTTATCAATTATTCCCCAACCAACATTGTATTATCCCAAGTCTGCATAAGCAGCTGTTTCCGCAATTATTTCCGCCCCCCCTCAGCTTGTTGGCACAGCAAATTGAACAGTTGTTATTGCCGTCTCCCTTGGGAAAACTTTCTGCCTCAACTGGAAAGGTTTTGGCTTAACTGATTAAATATTAACATAAATCTTGTTATTTGTGTTACAATCATATCATATCCAGTTGGCTGTCTCAATTCGCCGTGTTGAAGGATTAAGGGAATGTCATATGAAAGAGGAGTACAATAAGATTATATATATTATGATTGCTCGTCTGTCTCTATCGCCCGTCTATTTTGTTGTGATCTCCGAAACTACGAGTATCAATGCTAGAGACATAAAATGTGACATACAGATACATGGATACCTTTCGCAGTATTAGATCATTATATATTTTTGATGCCAAGTTAAACATTTATGCAAATTTTGCATACTTAAAAGATATTAATTTAAACTTTACCACTCGAAAAATTCAACAAAATCGTGCGATGGAACGAGAAGTAATTCAAGAAACCTTTTATTGTTTGTTAGACAATAAACAAAGTCCAGTTGGTAGTAACTATTTGGTGTTTCTTTCTACGCAGAGAATCTTACGCTTGTCTTTAGCTTGCTTTACTTGTGCTTCAATTGTGCCTCCGTTGGCGTCCTGCTTGGGGCAGCTGCTACTGCTGCTTCTTTTTTCCCGCACTCCCAATGTCCTTACTCCATACGTCGGCCTGTTTTTGCTGCTTGTCCTAGCACAAGCATTTTTCGGTAAAATGAAAATCAATAAAAAGCTCAATGACGTCAGTCGCGTGAAAACACTCACACACACACACACACACACACACACAAGCACACGCACAAAGAAAGCGCACTCACACACAAACAGAGCACGCTGTCTACGTTCAAGATGAGCGCTTAGTGAACCCGCTGCTCCTCGGGCCGAGGCACGAAGATGTCGCACGTGAGCCGGCCAAAAAAGATTCAGCTGAAGTTGAACAAGACAAGGGCAGGGGGGAAGGGGGCAGGCAAGGGGAGCAAGAAAGAGGCAACAACTGATGCGCTGCTAACGCCGCATGACAACTTCAGCCAAATCACATGATAGCTGGCGATAAGCAGGCAGATAAGGCAAACAACAACAACAGCAGCAAGGGGAACTACAACAACATGGACAACAGCAAAAAGAACAACAAAGCAAACAGCAAAGTAATGTGCCATTTGCAGTGCGTCGCCTGAAAGTACATATGGAGTAATATTTAACCACGCACAGTCTGCCTGCTGAGGCTGAACTTGCCTCTGATCTGTTCATCTTTTTGGCTGTGAAATATGCTGTGCCTCTCAACTTGTGGTTCCCTTTTCAGTTACCTGTACGAAGTGGAGCGGAAATCGAGCACGGCAAGCAATTGCAATGAAACCGCAAGGCACAAGCCAAAACAACAACGCAGGCACAACATCAGTCAACAACAGCAGCAGTCACTGCGGCAAAATGGCAATAACAACAGCAGGAAGTACAGCAACAACAACAAGAACAGCAACAACAGTAGCAGCAGCAGTAATAATCATAACAGCAAGTAGAGGAGGGAAGTACAAGAAGAGGGAAGAGAAGGAAGGAAGGAGGAGGAAGGAGCACATGAACATGGCATAAAATACACTTGAATTTTATGAATATGCAACATCAACTTTGATGTTAATGTTTGTCAGCATGCGACAGAGAGAGAAAGGAAGAGTGAGAGAAAGAGAGAGAGAGAGAGCGAGAAAGAGAGAGGGAGAGGAACACACTCGCAAAATCAACTTACATTTATTAACGCGTTTAGTTTGTAGTAGGTGTTGAAATTGCACATGAAATATGAAAACGGCAGTTTGTGGGGCCTCCCAGTATCAACACACACACACACACACACACACACAGAGACACACACCTTCCCCCCTGAACGAAACAGCCCCACGGTTAACAACTCCCTTGGCCTATTCTCACCACAGCGAGAGAAATATGGGGTAAACAGTGGGACAGCGAGAGAGCGAAAGGGAAACGGGGAGCCGCTGACGACAAAACGCAGCAAACGACGACGCTCTCCCGTTAGCCATCTCTCTCTCTCTCTCGCCCTCACTTGTATGCGCTCTCTCTCTCTCTCGCGCTTGTGGGTGGACTACGAAAGCTCACAGGCTGTTGGCTTCAGTGGCTGCTCCAGCAGTTTCAGGTTCAGTTTCTGATTCAGTTTCAGTCGTTGTCGTGTCGTGATGTCGTTGCCGTCGTCGTCGTCGTTGTTGTAGTCGCAGCAGCAGCAACAGCAGCAGAAGCAGCAGCAGCTTCAGCAGCAGCAGCAGCAGGCGCAGTCAATGCAATCGTCGCCGCGCGCATTAAGCAACAACAACAACAACAGCAGCAGCAGCAGCAACAACAACAGCAACAACAACAATAATTTCAAATAGTAACAAAATATCAAAAAAGCCAAAGAGCAAATGAATTTTTCGAGGCAGCAAATTGCGCATATGGAATGCACATTAGATACACACAGCACATACACACACACGTATGTGTGTATGCGTACGCATATGTGAATACAGCACACAAACACACACACACACACACACGAGTAAAAGTGCAAATTAATTGTGATTGTAGCCAATAACAAAAAGGAACAACTCAAGTCAGGCGAAATTCGTTTTTCCTTTTAGTTTTTCTCTCGTTTCGTTTCTTTTTTTTTCTGTACACACACAACAAGCAAAAAAATAAGAAGGAAAATATATAGCACAACCGAACCCAATCCCACTCTCGGGGGGCAACTCTCTTCGCCCCTGTCGTTGTCGTTTCGTTGTGACCGTGATCCCGTCGTCGTCGTTGTCGTTGTCGTGGCTCGTCGCAGTGCCCCGCTCAAATATGCAGGATAAACGCATTAAATATGCTGGAAAATCTGCGGACAAACACGCATACACACGCACATTCACACATATATACACATGTACACGCACACATACACACATATAGACAGGCAGTGCTTTGTAATTGTTATAAAATTCAACGAAAATCAAGTTGGGAAAATGAGTAAACAAAAAGCTGCGCACTAATAAAATGAAACCAGTAAAACAATTACGCGTGTGTGCGTCTGTGTGTGTGTGCGTTACTCACACCTAAACACTCGCTGCTCTAAGTTCACCACACACAAAGAGAAGAGGCCCCAAAACAATGCGCAACTCTCACAGGCAGTGCGAGCGTGTTAACTGTTAACTGCCTCAGCCACAGCGCTGAACAAAGAAAGTTGGCAGCTCTCACTGCCACACACACACACTCACGCACGCACACACACTTTTACACTGGCACCGTTGACATTTAATGGCAAATTGCTCGGCCAGCGAGCGAGCGACTACAACAAGTTGCAGCTGGACAATGGGCAAACAGTGCGTATGGGTGATTTCGAACAATGCCAGTGCATTCGCGAGTGCTCGTGTCCTTTTCTATACGAGAGAGAGAGAGAGGGAGAGAGAGAGAGGGGGAAGGGTGTCGGGGGAGTAGACGAGAAAAAACCCCCTATTTACTTGCCAATATTTACCAGTATTCGTCCGTTTCGCCTCGACTGCAACATAATTATGCGCGTCGTCTCCGCAGACGACAAACGCAGCTCGTGAAGTTCGCCACAGCAAAAAGTGCTGCCTCGGTGTGATTGCCTCAACTGATTAACTAAGTTGCCAGCTAATCAAAAGTCTAATTTACCGTTTTCAGTAATCCACACGGCAAATAAGTGAACCAAAAAAAGTAAACTTCATGTGCATTGTAAATAGTTCAGGGAGGAGACAAATTAGATAAATATCTTAACTGATTTATTGTGCAACAACAAAAACAGCAACAACAACAAACAACAACTACATCAGTCTTATGTACAGCTTCGCTTCTCTGTTCTACAACAGCAGCAACAACAACTGTGAAATGCTCTCATCACTGCAATAAATAAAGAAAACATAAGAATTAAAGACAGCAACAACAACATATTTTAATACGAATTAATCAACTTAGTTTTTTATTGCAATTACCAAAGAAGTCACCAGAATACAAACTGAAACAACGAATGAAAAAACAACGCCGTATACAACACAAGCAACAACAGCAAAAACAACAACAACAACAGGAACAGTAACAGCAACAACATCAAGATGAGTTCAAGTAAGAAATGCAAATTAAAAATCAATTATGAGTGACATGAGAAAAGTGTAGGTGGGCATGATATATGAATAATATATAAAATATTATAATTATTATTGTACCCCATGCTGAGGATAGAGCTCTCTATATAGTTATTCTAAGGAAATTCATAATTTTGCCTGGACTGGTACCCCTTATCTCATTTACTTTGACAAGGTGCTTGCTTAATGACACACTTAGTATAAGTATTATTTCTTACTTTATATTAAATAAGTACAATAAGTAGAATCATTTGTGGAGGATATTCCCATAGATAGTATAACCTATTATCGCAAAAAATGCACTGTTCTTTGCATACTAAATATTAAGGTAGCAGCTGAAATTTAAATAAAAAGGTATTAATCCGTCAAAAACATAGCTAGAAAATAGGCAAACAACAGCAACAGTTTAACGCTTTCTATATAAACATTAAAAATCTCTTTAAACCTTACATATTCTTGCCCATTAACCTATAACTAAGGATATTATGTTTAATAGAAAATGGCATAAGGCAAATCGGGAAAGGGAATATCAAAGCAAGCAAGCAACAATGACGAGAGCGGGCAATGACCATAGAAGAGATTGCCATAGAAGCTGCTATGGCGAACAATGACGTTATTATTTATTATAGTAGTTGTAGTTGTTGTTGCTATTTAAAAGCAAGTAATGAGGTGTGTAGAGAGCAGAAAGAGAAGGATGAGAGAGGCCAGGGGGGGTCGGCATTGATGGGCGGCAAATTTAATTAAAAGGTAAACTTGTTAAGCAACAGAGACGAACGCCAGTTACAACAACAGCAAGAGCAACAACAACAATAGGGCAACAGCGAAGCAACAACAATATGTACAACAACAACAGCAACAAAAAATACAGTAGCAACAGGCAGCCATTGAATCGATTTTACTGCTAGTTTACTGCGCTGTCAACTCAAAATGACAAACGTCATGAGGCTGAACACACAACATCAACAATGACAAGAGCCATGGCAACCTGGGTTGGCTATACTGTGCGAATACCCTGTAGTAATTTGTAGTAATTTGTTTTGATAAAGGAAGCTGCTCATACGCTGTGGCGTAGATGAAGCGACAAGCCTTGCAAGTTTTGTTTAGCTCGTCAATGCTTTTTACTGTCTTCTCTCTTTCTTTGTTGCTCTCTTCCTTTCTCACTCTTTCTCTCTCTCTCACTCCCTCACTCTCTCTCAAGTGCATATACCCCATCATGTGTTGCACTTGATCAATGGGTATAAGGGGTCAGAAATTGAGTGCCAAGTCTGTCGTTGCTTGCCCTCGCAACTGACAATGATGACGACATGCGATGTAGCCCCTTTTCATGGGGAGGGGGAGAAGAAACAGTGAGGCATGAGCACAGTGGGGCAAATGAGCAGAGACTGAGCGATAGAGAGAGAGATAGTGGGGCTATGAGTGCCATGGACGTCATAAATGTTTGACAATGCACACGCGGCGTATGGGTAATGGAAACTGAAGCTCTTTTGCCTAGGCAACCCAAGCCCCTCCATCCTCCTCTTGCTCATCACTTTGTGGACATTGTCTACGTGGGTGCTCTGCGAGGCCTCTGTGTGCATGTGTGTGTGTGTGTGCTTGTCGGGGCAAGCTTGTTAAAATTATGGAGCGAACGCGCGAGTACACAACACCCACGACAGCTTTATGTTTTATTGCTCATCTAGTTGTTGTTGTTATTGTTGCTGTTGTTGTAGTTTGTCTTCTTCTTCTATTCCATTTGCAATTTGTTGTTGTTGCTGCTACTACTGCTGCTGCTGCTGCTGCTGCTACTGTGTTCAATGGTGGCGGAACATTTCTTTCTGTGTTCCTCTGTCATCGTTCGCTTTTTGACATTTACAACAGAACGGGACAGACTCACCCGCCTCTTTGTCTTCCCCACGCTTCCCTTTGGCTCCCACTATATAGGCCGACTTTTCGCAATGTAAGGGAACGCGCACACCAGCTCACCCACCCTTCCCCGCACCCCTCGTTCAATGCTCGTTGCTGGCAATTGACAAGTTTTGTTCTACAAGCGCATTTGCGCTTTTCTGTATTGTTTTTTTCTGCTCTTTGTTTTGTGTTAATTGCGTGGAAATTGCAAAAGTTGCACGGGAAACGAATTGTTGCATTTGCCACATTTTATTTGCGGCATTATGCCTGAGCTCTCGTTGCCTAATTGCCTGCGCACAGTGGAGCAAAGTGGAATTAATGCCACTGCTTTCTAGTTAATGAATTTATTTACATTAATATCTTAGAAGTATTTCCCTTTGTACAGTTGGTGCCAATTAGTGTGTCCACTGTGCTGTGTATTTATATTAATATCTCAGAAGTACTTCCCTTTGAACAGCTGATGCCACTGTACATGTTTATTGTGCTTCGCCAAGCGTATGTGGCTAGGAAAAAAGTGTTTAAAAAAGTGTTGCCTACTTTTTGGGGTCAACAACGAAAAATCATAATTAAATGCACGCAAAGAACGATAACGAAGGCAAACAACAAGCGGAGCTGCTGCTGCTGCAACGGGCCATTAGCTGCGGCTTGCTTTGGCAGACAAGCAACAACAACAATAACAACAGCAACAACAGCAAAACGAGCGAGTCATTGGCTCCACTCGTAGTTTGGCTTTGAGTTGCAGCCGCAAAGGCAACTTGGCCACATTTTCTTTTAGTTTCGCCAAGAAAAACACACACACACATACACACATTTATATATACACACTGACACACACACGCTAGACAAGTGAGTGCATTGCACCCGTTGCCAACGCTGAAATGACGCCATTAAATGCATCTGCATAAATTTAGCACGACGCTGGCGGGTGACGTCATCATGAAAACTAAGCTAAAATACAAAATTAACATATGCACAGCATCATAAACCTTTCAATGCACCCTCTTAGCAACCTTTGACATTCAGCATTCAACGTGCTTAAAAATACATTGCAACGAGCAGAGAGAAGAACAGCAGCAACAGCAGCAGCACAACAAGCAATTACTGTAAATGTGTATGGTAGAATTCGAAGAACTCGAAAGTTGCCATAACAAAGGCGATGGCAAGAAGCAGCACCCTTTGTATGCCCAGATAGTGTGTAGACTAAAAACCCCCTGCATATTCCCACTTGATTCCTTTGGCACCTCTGACTACAGGGTATTGTGAGTGAAGCCCAAGCTGACTGCAGCTGCTGCTGGCGTCAAATAATCCCCACTCTGGGCTGTGCACTAATTCCAATTAGCAGGTAAATTGAGACGCGCACGATGGTTGCTAGGGAGTTTCAATTAAAGCAAATGCGTCGAGGATTTGTTGACTGCGCTTAATGAGGATGCTGCATATCCCTCTTGATGTTCATTCGCAAGGAGTATTGGCACACGCGTTGCGGTTGCATTTACCAAATCAGGGAAAAGCAAAACAAAATTTGGAATTGGGAAGGCAAAAGGAATAGAGGGCAAGCAGGAAGGGGAAGAAGATTATTTGTGATTTCTCTGTTAGCCGAAACCGAACGAAAGCTTTGCATTTTGACCTTTAGTTTTGTGGTTTTGTTTCATACAAAATAAAAATGCCACAATGCTACTGCTGTTATTATCCGCCCACTAACGGGTTCTCTTCTTTGCTCTTCTCTACACTTTCTTGTTGTGATTTTGATAATTAAAAGTGTCAATTAGAGCAACGTGAGTCGCAGCTACGGATGCAGTTGTATTCCCGTATCTGCGGGGCCTTCAGCTGAACTTTTACATTTATCGGACTCGCCTGCAAGTTGCATTTGTAATGGTGCGGCGTATGCGGCGTATGCGTTATGTGCCCTGTAACCTTGGTTAATAAAATAAACGATAGAATTGGCATGGACCGCTGACCACGCCGTGCCCTGCTGCCCTGCCCTCCCTTTCTCCCCCTCTCTCTCTGCACTTTTCAGTATTATTATAATTTATCCTTGTGCTTTTTCTACGTTTGCCTGGCGGTCGCTTTGGGGTTTCCTTTTGATTCTGCTCTACTTTGACAGCACACAGGAAAATACAGGGAAATTTACTGTTGGGCCTGCTTCTCCCGCTTCTCTCTCACTCACACTCTCTCTCTCTTTCGGCTCTCTCTGCTGCGCACTGTGGTGAGTTGTTAACTTGCCTCTCCATAACTGTCGCACCAGGCCACCCTCTCCCCTCTCTCCACCACCGTTGCCCTTCCACCCTTCCCTCAGTCACGCTGTGCGTAGTTGACCCCGTGCATTGCATTGAGTTCAGCAATCACCCGCGTTCCCACTTTGATTATCGACAACATCGGTCGTTAGTTTACGATAGTTCCCTCTCTACACCCGTCACCCCCGTTCTCGCACTTCAGTTCCCTTTGGCAGCTGCTCGCATCAGATCCCAGCCTGCTCCCAGTGCAGCCATCAATTTTGCACGGATATCTGTCGCTGCTCCACTTGCTCTTGTTCTTGTTGCAGTTGTTGTAGTTGTTGCTGTTGTTGCAGCATGAGCTTGTATTGCTGCATTGCTGCATTATCAATTCATGAGCCCTGAAGCTGAGCTGGCAACGACACGAGCTCAAAGCAGGCCATAAACACCCCGCAAGCTGTTGGATTCATCTTGGCACCAGGCACACCAGGCCTGCTGCTGCTGTTGGCATACACTGGCCCTGTCCCCAGTCCCACTGCACGTGTGTCTCTATCGTAGCTATTGTCTTAGGGCCCATGAAGTGGAGAGCACAAGCAGCGCAAATATTTATGAAATTATTTCTACTGGACTTTAAGAACGCGCATACATAATTCAAATACTTGTCGGATAATGTTTCGCACTTGCAGGGCGCAAGAGAGTAGAGGGAGAGAGAGCAGAGCGAGAACATGTACAAATATTGGGGAATATTATACGAACTGTGGCTGGGTAAGGTCTTGTGACCTAGTTCAGAGAATGGAATTGTGGATGAATGTAGGAAGTTCTATAAGGCGAAGCCAGACAGGCAGCACAGAGAGAAGCACTCGAGGCTGTAAAGGATCTACTGCTACTTGCTCAGAGGCTTGACAGTACAGTGACCATAATCTGAGGTTCGTCGTGGCACTCGCTCGAGGTCGATATCCTATTAATATGCGCTCATCTATTGCCAAAGCCACTCAAAGTTGCTGTTCAATCTCTTGGCAACGTTGGCGGAATAAGTTAATTCGGAAGTGCAGAAGCCGCACTCTCAATCTGTCATCTGCATGTGGCAAACCACACGCACTCACACACACACGCACACTCACACAGGGGTGCACGCATTCACACGTACACGCATCGGAAATGAGGCGCATGAAAGGCTCTTGTTGCAGTTTCCTTATCCTGCTGTGACACATCCCCTTCTTTTTCTGTCTCTCTCTCGCTATCTCCCTTTCCTACTCTTTCTGCTTCTCTCTCGTCCTCCCTCTTTCTCTCACGCTGAAGTGGCTGCTTCCGTTTGCATTTTTCAGTGCTGCGCCCCCACGAACAAGTTTGTCAACATTAATAGCTGCAACAGTCTCCCTTTGCCCACCCCCTTAGCGTGCACTCCTTCCCTTTGTATGCTTAGCTCTGTTTGCGTATGCGTGTGTTTGTAATGACCTCGTATATATTTTTGCAATTTGTAAGTGCGTCACCAGGTCAACCGCAGCAAACAGCCCGCAACCCTTTGCCTCATCACCTGCAGCGTGGCAGGCAGCAAGGCAGGCAGCAAGGCAGGCAGGCAGGCGTTGTTGTTTGCCCTGGCACGTTGATGACCGTAAATACATTTACACATGTTTGTGTTGTGTTCTAGCCGGCCGCTTGCTGCTCCCTCCCCTCTCCACACTGCCCGCTGCCAGCGGACCATTTACCTCATCTCGTTAAAATTCTCATTTCCGTTTTGGGCACAAAGTGTTTCTCACATATATGTCGCATTAGGCTTAGTGCATTATTTCATTTTGGGGCATTAATTAAACGGTTTGGCCTCCTTTCAGTTAAAATTGCAAATTGCAGTTTGTCCCCAACTGTTGCCTACTTTACGGCTGCGGCTGCAAATACCAACTGCTGCCGGAAAGTAGGCAACATTTGACATTTAGAGTTTAATTATGTGGTCATTTACAATTCTCTGCCTTTCTTTCATTCTTTTCAGCATTAATCTGCAAAAATCAAAAAAAATAGCTCGTGCTTTAGATCGCTTAACAAACATGGCTCCGCCACAAACATTTCAGCAAGGAGAACAGCAACAGCAACACGCGAAACAAGCAACAAAAACACGACAGCGTTTCAGAGCGTTGCGGAAATGAAACAAAAACAGAATCGAGGCGAAGTTAAAATATTTATACAACGTTTTATCTTAATATGAAAGTGAACTAAGCAAACCGCAGCAAGCAGAGACCCGGTGTGCAGGTGCGACACATTCACACACACACACACACACAATACACATAAACACACACCGACACACACACCCACACAAGTCATTCACCACAGACACAGACAGAAATAAACCAAGACACACTGAAACACGCACGCACACACAGTCACAGGCAAAGAAACCGCAAACTTATCCGTAAAAAGTTTCAACGAATTTCAAAAAGTCTAAAAACCAAAAAAAACGAGTCAAAACATAGAAAAAGTTCTTAAAACAAAACCAAAATAAACAACAACAACAACAAATATGCTAAGAAAGTAAACATTTAGAAATTTGCTCTGTGATTTTCTATCAGAATGGTTTAAAAATCCAAACAAAACAAAGAAATAAAATATTACCTAATTACATTCAAGATAGATAAATAATTAAAGGAGAACAAAGCTTTAAATTCCCATTAAATAAATACTAAATCAATAAATATATAAAGTTTACCAATTAATTATAAATAATTATGCGCGTACACAAGCTGACGAGAATAAATTAATAAAATCAACTTAGAGCAGAGCCACACAAGCCACAGTCGAACCGAGTTGCAGTTGTTGCAAACGCCTTTTTGGGGTCATCCGAGGATTAGCTGAGCTCATCCCCCGTCCCTCGCCCATTCGTTGTAGCCATGGATGAGATGCCCGACCTGTCGCACCTGACGCCGCACGAGCGCATGCAGATCGAGAATGTGCTCATGCGGCAGAAGCAGGAGGAGGAGAAACAGAACGAGATAATGCGGTGAGTGGCAGCTGCTGGCAACACACATGCAACACCCTCTTACTCCCCCTCTCTCTCTCTCTTTCTCTCTCTCTGTCTATGCAGGCGCAAGCAGGACGAAGTTGTCACACTGGAGATGCAAATCAGACAGCGCTCCGAGCAGCAGAAGAAGGCTGGCGTCGAGCTAGATGCCACCTGTCACATTTGCCTTAAGACCAAGTTCGCCGATGGCGTTGGCCACATTTGCCATTACTGCAACATACGCTGCTGCGCTCGCTGCGGTGGCAAAGTGACGCTGCGCAGCAACAAGGTAAGCTCAATTCAGACAGCTCCTCTCTCCCTCCTTCTTCTCCACCCTTTCCTCTGCCTGGCTCTGATGTGTGTGCAACTCGACTGACAGCGTGACAGCCTGACACATTTTACAGTTGGCAATTTTCGAGTGCCATTAGACGAGCCTGTCACTCGCGCGGCGACGCATGAAGCCGGCAAAACGCCAGCCACAGCACAGTCAGGCAGTCAGGCTGCCAGGCAGCGCTGCCTCATTTTCCAGCAGTTTACCACTTGCCATTTTCCCAATTTCCATTGATAAATTGGATGACACTCTGTCGCCAGTTATTCTGGCGTCTTACTCACGCCAGGCCATCACTCATACGCCCCGTTGCCTGCACGCATAAATAATCGCCACTTATCGCCGCCAGGCTCGACAATTCCACACGAAATCAGTTCATATTTATAGGGCGCCAAGGCAGAGAGACGCGCAGCAGCTGAAGTAATTATTCAGCAAGACCTTCGCTCTCGATTAGCCTCGATGCCTCGATCGATCGGGCATTAATGTGCACTCTCGAGTCCTTTCGCAGCTGCCAATTGGCACAGCAATGTCACATTCCCCCAGCACATTCCCATTCTCATTTTGCATTCGCATATCGCATTGCACATTTCACTTTGCCCATTTCACATTGCATTGCATTTCAATTACACTTTTTTCAATTTTTATTTTGGCCAGTGAGCCGTGACCAGGGTTGGCTTATCATTCGCCGGCCACGTTGCCAAACTGTTTGCCGAAGCGTTGCTAAGATGTCACACAGATACTAAAACACACATTCACAGACACACGGACGAGGGGCAAAGTTGTACAATATTTTTTTGGCCATTGAAATGGAATTTCAATTTGGCATCCAGTTGCCTACGGCACGAGGGGTGGCACGAAACATGAGCGACATGTGGAACCAGCAAAACATCTCAGTCTCCTGCAAGGTGGATTCAGAGTCCTCCTCCGACGACGAGGATATCTCCAGCGAGAACTGCTCAAGCGAGGCCTGCTCTACCTCCTGCTCCCCCTGCTGGTATTCCTGCACTTCATTGTTATCATATTCTTGGCCCTCTGACTCGGTTTCCTCCTGCGTGCTCCATTGCGAGACAAGCCAATGCACGCTGCAGAAACCCGAGAAGTACTCGTGGTCCGCACGCTCCACAAATGTGGTTACCAGTAGGCTAAAGTTGCCCCACAGTTCCCACAGCTTGCTGAAGTGGTACAGCAATTCTAAACGTTGCACTTCCATTCCTAACTTCAATCGGCGCGTGTAAAATGTTTCAACTGCTAAACAAGTATTGACAGATGCAGCGAGGCAACTACTTTACTAAACTCTCTCTCTCTCTGTTGCCTTCCCCTTGTCAGGTGATTTGGGTGTGCATACTGTGCCGCAAGAAGCAGGAGCTGCTCTCCAAGACGGGCCAGTGGATCAACAAGACGGCAGTGCAGCAGGATGGTTTTATCCGACGCATCGAACCCGACGGCAGCAGCGTAAGTAGTCGCAGCTAGTTCCCTTCTCTTCCCTTCCTACTTAACTGGTGCTCTGCTGTGCGCAGGATATTTCGCAGCAGGCCATTGTGGATCCACACGACACGACGGACAAGCGGCCCAAGCTGGAGCGCACACGCAGTGCCGCCGAGAAGGAGAACCTGCCCATGCAGCGCACTGGCAGCGTGCTCCGGCGACAATACTCGCAGCAGGAGCAGCCCACGAATCGACGCCTTTCCATGTCGGACAATGGCATGGATCCCATGAGTCCGGGCCAGCAGCAACAGCAGCAGCACCACCACCAGCAACAACAGCAGCGCCAGCGCATGCAGCCCATGATCCCGCAGCAGGCACAGCAATATCAACAGCAACAGCAGCAGCAGCAGCAGCAGGGATACGAGCAGCAGCATACGCAGAGATCGGGCGCATATCCCGATGATGATCCGCGTTATTATCAGGTGAGTGGCAACAGTTGAAGATTTCCAGTGTTGCACAATGTCTTCCAACTTTCATCATGCTTACTTTTCAGGGCGAGCTCGACGGTCTCATGCGACAGCATCCGCATCTGGCGCATCCCAGTCAGGTGCAGCAGCAGCCACATCAGCAGCAGCAACATCAACAGCAGCAACAAAATCTTATGATGCAGCGACAACAACCGCAGCAGCAACAACAATACGCTGCACGCCAGCAACAGCAGCACCTACAACAACAGCAACAACAGCAGCAGCAACAACGACAGCAACAACATCCACAAAATGCACAGCAGCAACAGCAGCGACTGCCACCTCAGCCATATCCAGGACAAGCGACCAGTGTCCAAATCCATCAGCAGCCACCGTCGATGAGTGGCGGAGGAGGAGGAGGAGGAGGTTACCAGAAGGCGCCGCCACTGACGCGCAACATGACGATCAGTGGAGGGCATGCAATGGATGCCACCTCGTATAATCAGCAGCAACAGCAGCAGCAGCAGCGCCGCGCCCTCGCAGGCTCACAGTACGCGTCGCAGCAGCAGCGATCCTTCAGCAGCTCCGAGGAGGAGTTCAACCTGATGGCGCAGGCTCAGGCGCAGGCGCAGGGGCAGGCACAGATCGGTTCCGATTACGACGGTGAGTTGATTCGTTTTCTCCAATTTGCACAACTCGTATCGCTGTCTCTCTCTCTCTCTCTATCTGTGTCTCTCTTTGTTTAACTATGAGTGTTAATCGCGTAAGCGTAAGAACTGCTGTGACAAAGCTCTCTATCTTCTCCCCTTCCCCCCTATCTCTCTCCATCCCTCTCTATAAATATCTCTGTGTGTAATTCCTTTCTCGATTTACCAATCTAAGTGTCCAGCATAGGCGATTCAAATTGTTTTCTGTTTTGAAAAACTCTCTAAGTGTCTCTATCTCTCTCTCTCCATCTCTCTCTCTCTCTGTCACTCTCTCTCTCTCTCTCTGTCTCCATCACACTCAATACTTTCTTTTGACTTGCTCGCTCAACAATTTCAAACAAAATACTAAAAAGTAACACACTGCTGTCTCTCATTGGTGCGTTGTCTATTCCTTAAGATCTTTTGGCTTCTTTCACTCTAAACAATTTGTATTGTTGATTATTTTGGAAGCAACATATGTTCATTCTTTTCTCACACTCTTTCTAAACGTCTCTTCTTCTTTTGTATCCTCTTCTCGATGTTATGCTAGCGTTAAGTTTCCAATGAGGGAGCCAGTTGCGGGTTTCAGGCTCAACTCAAACTGAAACCTGCAACAGCTCTCACATTATGGCTAAGTTTATGTCTAATCCCTTAACTAGTTGTAGTATTAAGTACCTTAAGTTAGCCTTAATCGAAGGTACGAAAATAGCCGTACTCGTTGACCTACTTTGCAGTAGAGGAAGTCTTAAATTTGCACTGGCAAAACTCTTTGGCAGAAGTTTTCAAATGCTTGCAAACGCAGGTTGCATGTGCCGCATGGCAAAAACAGAAAGCAAAACCACAGGCACACTACACCGCACACACACACAGATACACACACAGACACACACATAGACAAAGATAGTTGTGTTTTGTTAAGGGAAACATTTCGAGGCGCTTATCTTGGGGCCACTTGACTTTCGGCAACAGCAACAGCAGCGACCGCAATGGCAACATAAGCGAAATAAAATAAAAATGAATTGTCAGAGGCAGCAGCAAAGAGGTGGGGCAGGGGGGCAGGGACACAACAGCAGGCAGGCAGGCAAAGGAACCGCGACAAGTGCGCACTCTGGGCCACGTTGCATACTTTTAGGCGTGCAATTTTTTTTACTCTCCTTAGCCGCTGCCCGTTAAATGCAATCAGCATAAATTATATGCAGCAGCAGTGTAGAAAAGTAAGGGGAGGGGTAAGAACAGGATAGGTGGCACTGCTCGAGGCACAGCTGACCCGAAAACACATTTTCCAAGCAGCAATAGGCAATAGGCAAAGGGCCTTTCCTTTTTGGCAGCAACCACAAGATATCAAACTACAGTTGCGCAAGGAGTGAGGCTGGGCAGGGGGCAGAGGGGTGCGGTCTGTAGTGCAGCATGTGTCCTGCCGCTGTTTGCTGCATGCCTTGCTGAGCGACAACGTCGTCGGCGACACTGTCAAGTGCGTTTGCTGGCGAAATTTATTATCCTAATTAGAAAGTTTCTTGTCGGCACTTGGCTGCCAGCCTCAATAGCAACTCGCCACGCCCCCGCTGCAGCGTGCTACGCTTGACTGCGCCTATTACAAGGCGCATGCAACATGGCGAGGGCTGATTTAAATTTCTTTTCTTATTTTTTTTTATTTTATTGCTGCACATTAGCGTGCAAAGTTTCTGGCAAGCATGTTGCACTTGGCACGCCCCCAGCAACGACCCCTCTTCGCCCCTCCCCCCTTGCCCATGTGCTGGGCTACATATAATAATTATTGATTTCAACTTTGGCCCCCAAAGTTGCGAGAACTGCAAGAAAACCGTGTGGCATAAAATTAGGCAGAAAACTTTTGGGTCTACCCAGCGATGTCGATAAGCAGCTTGCTGCGCCACCTCAACCGCACCCCCGCACCCCCGCACTCCCCACAAACTCCCCCGGTCAGCCGGTGCAGCTGCACTAGGGAACACCTTCAGCGCGTACGGCACTCGAAGCCACGCGCCACAACGTCGCTACAACTCACCACAGCCACAACTCACCACACGACGCGATGCTCTGTTCACAATGGACGATGCACGCACGCAAAGCGTTCCCAGACGTCATGCGTTGGAATTCGTTCCCACTGGAAATTCCCACAGAAAGGGCGCATGCGCTGACAATAGCAACCAGCCCCCCCTCCCCCCAGCCACTGCCCTCGCTGTCGCTCCCTCTCTATCTCCCTCACTCTATCTCTCTCTCTCTTTTGCTACCACTTTGCTGTGTGCATGTTACACGGCAGCAGCAGCAGCTGATGATATTGCGGAGCGCGCGTAATGTTGAATTTATTTGATTTTGGCCCAAAATTATGTGTAGGTGGAGGAGGAACGGGGTGAGTTATGGCAGCAAAGCGCTGCATATGAACTAGAAAAGTACTCTAACTGTGGTTAAACTGTCTCACATTGTCGTAGGTTGAATGCGACTCTTACTTACAGAAAGGGTATGTAGTGAGAGGTGATTTAAGGGCATTACTCTATATATACATAGAGTATATGATTTCATGGTATTACTCTAGATATGTAAAGGGTATTTTTTTGCATTTTAGCTGTGGAAGTTTCCCTTAAACTTCTACTAGACTGCTGTCTACACAGTCCAGTCCAAGATCTGAGTTGTGTTTGTTGTTCTCGGCTGCCCTTACAAATTGCCTGCTTAAAATGTTCCCACGCAGCGTTTGCTTTACTGCGTCACGCTGTCACCACGCTTGATGGCGCCAGCTCCTGCTACTGCTCCTGCTTCTGCTCCGCCTTCTGCAGGCTCTTGTCAAACTCTGGCAAGCTCTGCTGAGCTTCAGCTTAGTGCAGCGACGTCATTTCATTCACTGCGTTTCATTTCGAGTAGCGTCATGCTCTTTACTACGATATCACCAACAACAACAACAACAACAGTGAGAACAGCGTGAAGAGGGAGAACTAATGCACTTGCAATCCAGTTAGACAGAACGGTTAGTGAAGCATCCAACACGCGCACGCCTACGCTACGATAGACCTAGGGTATGTAGGGGGGCTGTATGGGAGAAGTGCGGGGTAAGGGGAAACACACTGGAAAGCAAAGCCAAACACGTTGGAGGTGGCAGAAAACACAAACACACAACTTGCCACAGTCCCAGCGGCGACAGAGGCAAGGGCAGCGACAGAGAGGCCGCCCCTGGCCAAGGCTCAACCCGCTGACCCCAACGTGCAGCGGCACCAGCAGCAGCAGCAGCTGTCAATGTTATCGCAGTCAGCGTCGCTGCTGGCTGCGCTGCTTCGTTGGCAGCGCTTTGGCCACGCTTAACATTATTTTTAGTTGTGCATTGGAAGCGCCATGGGAAAGTGCTGCCTACAACAGCAACGACAACAGCAGGCGAACTTGTAATATTGTTATTGGAAATGTTGTAGGCAACTACAATAATAATAACAACAATAACTGCTGGGGGTAGGGGTGTGGGGTAGGCGCCGAAAGGAAAGCGAAAACGTGGAGCGAAAATTCCATTGAGGTTTTTTGCGAAATCGAAACGAAACGAAACGAAATTAGTTTTCGATGAACTTTAAAGGCGACCAAACACACACAGAGAGCGCGCGCTGACTGTCTCTGCCTGCCTCTGATGCTGCTGCCTGCATCGTTCTTCACGTCTCTCGTTAAGTCTCTCGCACGTGTCGTGGCGAATCGCAAATAAAATAACGCAAAACTCAAAGCGGAAAAGCGGAAAAAAGCGGAAAAACGGAAAAACGGAGTTAGCCCGATACGCAGGAGATATTCAGTTAGCGAGAGGCGGAGATACCTAGTAACCTAATGGATTATGGAGAAGGACGAGAAATCCTCGCGGTATCCTAGTGAAAATACGCGAGAAAACATTGTGCGACAACGAAAGTGAAAGTGAAGCAGTGAAAGTGTGCGAAAGTGTGTGCGGAATTTAAGGCGAAGGTTGAGCGCAAAAGCAACCTTGAAGCGAATTGTGCAGAAACAACACAACAGCAGCAACAACGCGACGGCAACAGAAAAATCATAGCAAAAAAAAAGGAGAAAATTGCTTATTTGTGTAGGTGTGTGTGTGTGTGTGCACGAGTCGACTGTTAAATAACTCGTAATTGCCGTCGAATATTTAATTATTAAACAGTCCCCATCGCGAAGGACACAGATAATAATGCAATTAAAAAGGTCCTCGCAAGGTTAAACGTGCCCCGTCGCGTTGCGTCGCCTTGTGCAGCTTGAGAGCGGCAAGAAAACAGAAACAACTGTGTGTGCAAATAGTGAAAATCAAGTGGGAGCTGTGTGAAAATATCAATTGTGCCTCGAATTGATCCTTAAATAAATTCAACGTCGTGGGAAAATGTTCGCCAAGTGAATTTCGATTGCTGCATAAATCAAAATCTAATTTTTGGCCAGCCTAAAGCTGCGCAAATTGTGGCGCCCATTGGACGCCTTCACATATGGCCACCCACACACACACACAGAGCACACACATTCATATTGTAGTACCAGCTGGCAAACATTTGCTTTATCTTTTCAGTTTGAGAGTGTTAAGTTTATTTCAAGTTTAGTTTTTACTTTGCTAAATCACAAATTAACATATGCCTACGTACGTGTGTGTGGCAGGCCGTGTGTGTCCAGCTTAAGGCAAAAGGGAAGAGCCTCTAAAAAGTGTTTTAATTATTTACAGCACGTTACAAATTGAACGAAACTAACCACAATCAAAGCAATTAAAGCAATTAAACTAATTAACTAACCTGAAACCAAAGCAAAGCAATAGGCAAGAGGTGAGTGGCGTACGCAAACTGTGCTGCAGCTGCAACAACACCAACACCAACACAACACCAACACAAACAACAACACGAACAGCAACTACAGCAAGAACTAGCAACGTAGCTAGAACACAACACAAATGCTTAGGCAGCAAAGTGCCAACAACAACAACAAAGGCAACATTTAAATGCAAAATACAAATAGATTAGCACACAACACACCCTGCGATACAACCCACAACTAACACAATCGAAGGGAAAAGGGAAATTGAATTGCTTGCAAAGTAGCCAAAAATTTGCAAGGCTATGCCAAATGATTTGCTAGTTGAAAACAGATCACAACAACACAAACAACAAACAAAAACCTAATCGTTGCCAAAAAGCTACAAAATGCTTAGACATACACTGTGCGAAATCAGCGAGAATCGACCAAAATAGAACTGAAAATAGGCAAATTTATAGAGTTTATATATGGATAGATGTTCGAGCTTTTAAAGAACTCCCAGCCTGGCTATTTCTGGCTGTCCATTAACAGTTAATTTGGTCTGCCATGTTTAGCGGCCTTCCGCTTGAGTTGCACATGTAAAAATACATTTTTGTAGCATACTTTTAAGCGCTGCCCTGACCGCTAATCGTGCTGGGACCACATAAAGATATAAATTCAATATATTCAGTGTGTGTGTGCATGTTATGTTATTATATATGTATTTGTATAATCTGTGGGAAGTCGAGGGGCAGCTGTGGCTGCTGCAAGTGCATTAAGACCCCCCCCCCACTATTTGCCAGCTGCCTGCGTATTTGCATTTCGATTAGCGTGCAAAAGGGATGTAAACTTTCGCTGCTCGCTTTGGTTTAATTCATGAATAAAGCGAAATCAATAGACAAAACGAGAACGAAATGGCGAAATAACGAAATGGCGAACTGACCACGCGGGGGTTGCGGGTGAGCAGAGCCAAATGTCAACCGCAGCGCGCGATGCTCAACGCGTGGCGCATATGGCAGCCTGGCTGTAAATAAGTAAATAAATATAGACCACGCACATACACACACACACACACTCCATTTATCTGTCTGCTTGTGTGTGGGTGTGGGTGTGTTTGGCTTGCGGCCTATTTTAAAATGCGAGCGGTTGCAGCTGTGGGAACGGGACGAATTTAATTAAAATGTTGACCGACGGCTTGTTGTGGGTGTGCGTGAGTAGGCGTACGTACGAACGTGTGTGTGTGTGTGTGTGTGGGCGTGTGACTGTGTGTGGTTATGCATGTGCAACTGTGCGTATGAGTGACATTAATGCGAACATTGAAGCTGGCCAAAGGGGACAACACGGACGCGCGCAACACTAACGCATTTTCGTGCGTACTTCTTGTTGTTGCTGTTGCTTGTGTTGCTGTTTGTTTGTGCTATTTATGCGCCTGCGTCTGTCTGTGCGCGTGTGTCTGTGTTTGCGCCTGTTTGTATTTGTATCTGTGTGTCTGTGTGTGTGTGTATGTGTGCTGCTTGCTGGTTTAAAAATAGAACAAGCTGTTCTCGCCTGCCACGCTCTACCGCTCTGCTCAGCTCCTCTCTGCTCTTCTCTGCTCTGCTCGTGCTGTGCTTTTGCCAGCCGCAATGCCCAACAACACCTAACCAACACTGGCAGGCTCCTCCTCGCTCGTTCTGCTGCCAGCAGCTGTCGGGCAACTGGCTAGAATTTATGGACAAAAATGTATACATATAAAAAAACAGGAAGCAAGTGCGGCACACACACACACACAAACAAGCAAACACAAACTAAGATGAAATTTTCTTTGATTTTGGCATTTTTGTTGTGCGTTGATTGTGCATAGCTTCGCACACACACACATACACACATGCGCACAGAACAAAGCACAGGCAGCAACGACGAAGCCAGCGACAGACCAAGAGACCAACAGACCAAACGACCGTCCGTGTTTTTCTACATTGTATTGATTTTTGCTTTCTTTTGCGCCTTCTTTTCTTGTTTCGACTTGGCTCTTTCTCCCTCTCTCTCTCACACTCTCTCTCTCAGACTCACTCTATCTCGCTTTGCCTTTCACTCCACCTCCACTGCAATTGTGCGTGTGTTGTAGCGTTTGCCGCAAAGGCAACACTGAGCTACAGGAATAAGCAACTTGGTGGGAAATGAAAACATATGTCTAGCTAATAAAGAAGAAAGTGCAAATTTGGGAAAATTCTTTAATTTGGTGAAAGCAAATCGAAGTGAGAACGAACTTTCCCACCGGGCTTGATTAAAATGATTCCTGAACTCAAAGAGAAACATCTAAAGTGGAATTTATTTATTTATTTATTTATTTGGAATGTTGTTAACTTAGTATAAATATTAATTGAATAATGGAAATATTCTTGAGACGATCAAATAGTGCCATATAACATATCTAGAGCTTGGTTAAAGAACCTTATCCATACGTGTCTATACTACATCGACAGACCTTAACCAAACCAAATTGTGCTATAATCAGCTGACGATGCTTTGCTGCTCTACACTCGCCTATACGTAGGCATAATCCGAGAATCCAAGAGACGGTCGAACTGTGTAATTTACTTTACTTTCGCTTTGTTTTCTTTTGTTTTGTTTTCGTGAGTTTCTTTGTTTACACGTAAAACGTCTGCGTGGTTATTGTTGTTGTCCCTGCTGCTGCTGCTGCTGTTTTTATGTAATTTTTATGTACACACACACACACACACACTGAGATGTGGATATGTGTGTGTATTTTCTGGTCTCTTTGTTGTTGTTTCTGCGCTGTTTTGTCGTCGTCGTTACGGGCACAATAAACGTTTTATATCGTGACCAAAGTCAAAAGAAACTGTGCCAGGGGTATGGCCCACAATAGGAGGACACCAACATACTATACATGAGTGCGTGAGTATGTTCATGGGTCTCTCTCTCTCTCTCTCTCTATGTGTGTGTGTGTGTGCCAGTGTGTGTCAAGTTTAAAGAAATGGGCGCAATGCGCTGTTCGAGCCTGTTCTGCCTGTCGCGTGTGGCCAAATAAATTAAAATGTAGCTAAGCCGTAGACATAAGAACTGAAAACACCTGAAAACACCTACGTAGTTATGTAATTAGTTTATGCCTATGCTTGCGAGCACCTACCCCTGCCCCCGGCCCACCCCCTCGATAAGCTCGAATTAACGCTAAGACTAAGCTAGCTAGTAAGTTAGGTCTGAGCTTGCCTCGCAAACGTATTCGCCACTTTATCGTATTATCGTTATCGTTATCGTTTCTATTATCGCAAATATGTATTCATATTTTCTCCATTCTTTCTTCTATTTGTTAACCACCCAACGATAACCCACAACCAATCCAAACCAACCTGACCAATCAAATATGCCCGCCACAAAAAATATTTTGCAATTTAAAAAAAAAAAAAAAAAACAATCGAATTGTTAACAATTACAACAACAACAACAGCAGGTAATTTTGGCGGCGTGCAAAGTGCGCACACAAATCTCTCGCCCGGCGATCTACAGATTCATGCAAATGTAAGCAAAAAAAAAAAAAAAAAAAATACTAAAGAAATGAAAACAAAATCAAAAAAAGTTTTTACATTTTTAATGTGTGTTCTTCGATTTGTTCCTTGTTTCTGTTATCGTTATCGTTATCGTTTTGTTTGATTTGTTAAGTGATCCAAGAAAACACCACTTGAATGGAATGTACATTAATGTCGTCTCTCTCTCTCTATCTCGCTCTCTCTTTGTTAATCCTTACTTACATCTCCTTTGTTCGAGCACCTACTGCAGTCCAGTCCACACTTAGTATTAATCCTTGCTCCTTCGATGTTATTTATCTGTGTGTGTGTGTGTGAGCTCCTTGCCGGGGATCGTTTGTTAATGTTTTTATTATTTTGTTCTGCTTACAAAGCCATATTCACAATAGACACTGCGTTTTGGATACCGCACAACCCAAGTTCCCCTCTCACACACACACACACACACACACACACTGCGCTGTGTTCGCCCCGTTTACGTTTTAAGTGTTCTTCTTTCATTCTTTTTTCCGTAATTTCTTTTTGTACATTTTAATGTCAATGTAAATTAAGAGAAAACAATAAATGAAAAACTACGACAAGAATTTGCATGGATATCGTAACGCTGTTTCCTGTTTCCTCCTAACTTTAATACAATCTCTCAAGATTACACACACACACACACATTTCGGAACACAAACAGAGCCACTCACAGCTCCGGCTACCACCAGTCGTGATCATGTACTTAGAACATTTCTAGACCCAAGCCAATCCCGAACTCAAATTGTAGACCTCAACAATATATAATATTCTTTAATCTTCTAGGCACAAGAGATAAGTATTGCAGTATTTCGATATATTTACTTATATCTCCAATGTTCCCAGGCACACAGATCCCCCTTCACTTTAAGAACTGACTAGTCTGGCATGTTTTATGCGCCTCAGCACCTCAGATTAAAGAGCTCCCTACAAATTTGATCTCTATGCTTTGTAACAGCTCTGCAACTCTCTCCACCTCTCCTCGCTCTCTCTCTCTCTCTGCCGTACTCTCTCTAATTATATACTACTGGCTCTTAACTAGCTTACAAACATACTCTTCTTATACGTATACAACTCTGATATCATATTTTCAGCATCTACCAAGCTTCGAGCTTAGAACGCTTAACACTTTGCAATGCTAAAGACAATTAAATTCAATTTGATGTTGTACCCTTTGTATATGCTGGAAATACATCCACATAAGTCTCTTACACTTACATCTGATACACTAGGATAACATTTTCAGCATCTATTAAGAAACATATTGGAAGACAGTTCTAAATTAATAGTTTATTAATCTCACACATCTTAAGTTCACACTGAGAGTGCGCCCCCTCATAAGTCTTTCAAACTCTCATACGTATTACATTATTGACAATAAAGATACTTCTATGTTTTATATTGGAACAACACCAGCAACAACAACATATTATGTTCATTAGCACCTCTGACCTCTGACCTCATTTCGCCGAAACTCTCCCCGAAGGACAACAAACTAATGTCAGGCGAGCAGCGAACGCGTCTCAAGAAAGCAAAACGAGCAATTGAGAAGTGTCTCTCGTACTTCTCCATCCCCCATAGAGCCCCCGCCCTCTGTACCCCCCTACCTAAACCAAGCCAAATCGAGTTTATGCCAAAAACAAAACAAAATAGAAACCTTTACTAGTACATCCTCAATCAACAGGCGGGCGTCTTCAGGTGCGCACGGATCCCTGGCGCCAGCAACGCAGCCTCAACGAGCGCGATCTACTGACAGTCGGCGGCTCGTACGGCGGCTCCTCGACTGACTATCGCCTGCTAGGCCACTCCAACCAGAGACTGTACGCGTCGGCGGACCAGCGCGACCGTTACGAGCTGCAGCTGCAGCATCGCGAGCGCCTGGAACAGTATCCCCTGACGAGGACCGCACGGCTGGACGTGCAGCAGCGCAACTCGCTCAACCGCACCAATCACGAGCGACAATTTGGAGCCGGGGGCGGTGGAGGAGCTGGAGGAGCTGGTGTCGGTGCTGGCGCCTTCCGTCGTGCGCCGCCCTTGGCCGCGGCCAGCGGCTGTGGAGGCAGCAGCAGCAGCAGCAATAGCAGCAGCTACTATCTAAGCCAGAGCCAGAGCCAGAGCAAGCCGCAGATTGTTATCGGACCAGGAGCGGGTGCAGCAAGTGCAGCAGGAGCAGCAGCGTATGATCGAAGCGGCGCCATGTCGGCGACAGCTGATGGCGCCCGCGGCAGCCTGAGCCGAGAGCGCGGCCTGCTCGGCACTGGCGGTGGCGGTGGCGGCGGCGGCAGCAGCTCCCTCAGCTCCACCGAGGCCGCCTACTGGGATGAGCCGGCGGGCTCGACATCCTCATCGTCGGCAGCCCAAGACTCGCGCCGCTTCACCGAGCGCAGAATAAAGAAGACAGTGCGCTTCGATGCCCACGACGACGACACGTCGTTGCTGGTGCCAACTGGTTCTAGTGGCTCTGCCGGCCCTTTGCCGCCGGTGACCACAATTCTGCCCTCAACGGCCGTCGATGTAGGCGCCGCAACACTGCTGACCAGTGCCAAGTTGGCACAGCCCCACGACGGTGACTGGACGCGTTGGGAGGCCGAACGACAAGGCAGCCAGGACTCGGCCACAAAAGATTCGGGCATCGATACGAGCAGCACGTTCACCAGCAGCGAGGACTCTAACCGCGGCGACGGCCCCAAGGTATCACCCAGACGCACCCAGGCAACCACAAAACTCTTCCTTCGATACGAAAACTGATCTCTATCCCGATAATTGCATTTTGTCTGTGTAGAGTCTGAGTGTGTTCTTTGTGGTACCCAGGACAATCTGTCCGTCTGTCTGCCAGTCTGTCCCCCTCTGACATATGCCCCGAATTCCCGAATCGATCTCTCTCTCTCTCTCTCTCTCTCTCTCTTTGTCTCTCTGTCTTTCTCTCTTTCTCTGTCTGTCTCTCATGTATATCCCCTCCTTTCTCTATCTGTGTTTGTTGTTCTTGTCATGTCTTCAAATCGCCAACCCCTCCATAAAAGTACATAGTTTGTATAGTATAACGCCGTCTAGTGTTTTCAGTTTGCATTCCCCATAGGACACACCCGCAAAGCAAAGCCAGCCAGACTCTATAAGAAATTGAATATCCCACAAAGTATTCAAACATTAACCGAACCCAAAACTAGCATTAACAAAAGCAATGCATGTCGTAAAGTTGTTGCTGTATTTTAACCCAAATCTAAATGTTGTCTGTACCACATCCATAACAAACCCTTTGCATGGAGCACCCGCTTAGATCCCATTCCAGGTACACCCAGTAAATTTGCACGTCTTCCTCCTCGCATGACTCAATTCAATGTTCGTAATTCCGTTTCCGTTTTTCAACACTCTTTTTTGAAGCTTATCTGAATTGTTAACGAATTGTTAATTTTTCAAATGGTTTTCGATGCGAAAACCGAAACATGTGTGTGTTCTCAAAGTAGGTCTTCTTATGCTGAAACTCAAGCAACATGTGAATGATATTCTATCTACTCTATCTACACTGTCTAACCGAACTTAGTAGAAACTGTTTCTAGATCGTAAGAACAAAAGAAAAAGAGAAAACTGAAACTGAATGTAAAAACCGATTGTACAAAATGTTTTCCATTCAATATTAATAACTGTCGTTCTTCGTTTTTGGTTTGTACTGTAAGAAACTACCATAGTTTAAGCCTATCTATAAGACTGTTGTATGGTGCAAATCTAAAACTATAACCATTCTACTTCCTGCATACGATCATCGACATACCGCAAACCTCAAAATACCAAAAACACAATCTATGCTAAATTGACATCCACGATCTCACCCGACACCATCCGATCTCAATATCCATTGTTACCACCACCAATATCAACAACACCACCAATACCACCACCACCACCACCACCTCGACCAACCAATCCACCACCGACACCACCGCTGTTATCTGTACATACCCATGTGTATCTGTAGAATCCGGTGAATTGGCAAACATCCGCGGATAATACTCGATTGATCGGTCACATGATATTACGTAAATATTACGACGGGGAAGATATATTAGGCTTAAAGGTGAACGGCGGTCAGCCCATAGGCATTGGAGGTCCATGCGGGGCCATTGTGGAGAAGGTGAAACGCGGTTCGGTGGCAGATCTCGAGGGCTGCATACGATCAGGTAAAGAACATTCACAGATCATCTTAAGAGTGCCGACTCGGCTCAATCAATGAAGTATATAAGAAAGAACCGAAAGCCTAAATTTCCTCGGTAAATTGATTGAGCTCTGCGCACTCTGATCGAATCAACATAATTCATTATTCATCTCTCAAACTGTCTCTGTCTTTCTCTCTCTCTCTATGTCTCTCTGTCTCTATGTTTCTCCATCGCTTCATTGCATTCACACACATTTACAATACCAACAACAACAACAACAACAACAACAACGATCGCTTGCTGATCACAGGCGACGAGATCATCGAGTGGAACGGACGCAGCCTGCACAACAAGAGCGCCGACGAGGTGTACGACATTATCGACGAGAGTCGACTGGATGCGCAGGTGGAGTTGGTCGTCTGCCGTTCGCTGCTGCTGCCCACCGGCGCCAGCAGCATCGACAGCGGCGGCAGCAGCAGCAACGTCAGCCCCAGCAGCGCTTGCTCCGGCTCTGGCAGCAGCGTGACCCGCCGTTCCTCAGCTAACTTTCCGCACAGCGCTCTGGCCAGCAGCATGGCTGGCAGCGCGGTCGTCAGCAGCGGAGGGCGTTACCTGCAGCGTAAAGGTGAGGGGAGGGGGCAACAGTTAGCCAACTACATGTGTGTGTGTGTGTTTGTGTGTGAACTTGAACACTAACGAAACTGAGCTAGAGCTGAACCATTAAGATCGGTTACCTCAGGGCCAACAGTGTATGTCTAAGCTAAATAGATGCGATCTATATATATGTGCTATATATGCTATAAACATTCCATTGCAAAAGGGATTGCAGCACAAGCTAATCACATTTCTATGTCCACCAACAGCGCCGGCAGTTGAGGCCCTCGAGCTGCACCGGGAGAAGCCGAGCGTACTGATCACCTCGCCTGGCTCACCTGACCTGCATATAAGTGGCTCGGGAAACGGACTGCGACATCGTGGCAGCGGCAACTCGGGTGCCACACAGCAGATACAGCGCCTGGGCGCTAACCACAGCAGCGGCCACAGCGGCCACAGCGGGCTCAGCTGCCACAGCCACAGCAGCAGCGGCAGCGGCAGCAGCAGCAACAGCAGCGCGACACTTCAAGCCGCCGCTGGCGCCGCCTCGGGCGCCCTGCACAACACAACGACGGCGGGCCACCACCATCATTGCCATCCGGCATCTGCATCACCGCCATCGCACACGCATCCCCTGTCGTCGCACCCGCACCCGCATTCAGGACACCCGCATTCGCATTCGCATGCCCACGCGCACGTGGCACACGGTCATGGCATGGGCGTAACAACGCAGCCAATCCCCATCGAGGGGCGGCTGCAGCTGAAGCTCGGCTACGATCAGAACACACTGCAGCTGATCGTGACACTCGTCTGTGCGACGGGCCTGTCACTGCGCCAGAGCGGAGCAGGGCGCAATCCCTATGCAAAAGTAAGTCACACAAACATACATGAAACCCTTTCGCTAAGCAATATATGCCGTATATGTTCCAGGTGTTCCTTCTGCCCGACCGCAGTCACAAGTCCAAGCGACGCACAAAAACGGTGGGCACCACCTGCGAGCCGCGCTGGGGTCAAACCTTTCTGTACTCGGGTCTGCGGCGTTGTGATCTCAACGGTCGTCTGCTGGAGGTTTGTCTTAGTCTGCCAGCTCAAGAGTTTCCCTCACTCCTCCATTCACTGTTATAGGTCACATTGTGGGACTACGTGCGATACGGGGCTAACGACTTCATCGGCGAGGTGGTCATCGATCTGGCCCACCACATACTCGACGACGAGGCCGAGTGGTATCAGCTGCAGCCGCATCAGGACATCTCCCACCTCGTATGTCTTGCCAGGGACCCGAACTCGATTACGTTTCAATTCGTTTCGTTTCATTTATGATCTCTTTTGGGTTCCACCTCGGTTTCAGTTCGTTTCATTTCGTGTCGTTTCGATTCATTACGTGTTGCGTTTGCTCCCAACTAAGTGTTGATGTTTTGGTTAACGTGAAAGACCCCCGCCCCGCCCCGAGTCGAAGCTCGTTCGTTGAGGTTTTATGAGCGAAAAACTTAACACAATATCGAACAAAAAATAAGCTGGGTGTATGCATTATGCATTTCTTTTTGGTTTCTGGTTTCTGGTTTTTTTTGTTATTGTTTTTGGTTGTCGTTTTGTGTTTTCCTTGGTTTGGGTAACTTAGATGTAACGTTAATCCCTGCAGCCGTCCACAAATTGAACTAAATTATTAACTCAGCATTGCCATATCTTTTGTTTATGTCCTGCACCACCCGCCAAACCAAATGAACAAATAAAATAACATCCTCAACTCAACCACCTACCACAAAAAATCACCATCAACAACAACATAATTCAACAACAACAACAACAACTACAACCACACCACAACAACCATGAACAACGATACGTGCTCGCTTCATGCGTCGTTCCGTTCCGTTCTGTTCCATTGCAAAAATAAATTTATGACAACAATAACAACAACAACAATAACAACAGTTACGTGACGAGGGCAGCGATGTGGACGGCATGATACTGACACCGACAGATCATTTATCACCGCCCAGCACGATGTCGCGTCTGAGCGACTCGGACACAACGTCCGAGTGCGACATCGATGGAATGACGCCGGGTGCTAGCATATCATCCATGGGCAGCTCCAACAGCCCCCCACTGCTTGAGGTAACAACAACAACAACCACAGTCCATAACACACACTGAGAGATACAACAACAACAACAAGAACAACAGCAACATGAACAAAAACAAAATCAAAATACATTATTTATGTACATATATGAAATACTATACCTACTTACGACCCACACAGTCACAGTGGTTGTATATGCAACAAGAACTGACAGCAGCAAGAGTGGGGACACAGAAGCGGTTACACACACACACACATTGACACACCAACGTGTAGTTACAGACAGACAAACGCAGCTTGCCACTTTCAGCAGCTCTTCAACAAATAGCTCGCTCTCTCACACACACACACGAGCAAACACACACACACACACTCACACAAACCTTGCGTTGTGAACAACAGGAAAGCAAAAACAATTCTTTCTTTTTCGTACAACTGCAGAGCTCACGGTACAGTAGAGTTTTTTAAATGAAACACAGAGTTAATAATCCAAAAGTGAATCAAATCGAAAGCTTAAATTTCTTAATATCTCAATCTAAAAACGTTTAATCACTCTGCAAATGTATCGAAAGCTTCGGTTGCCGAATATGTGTGTTCTCTCCTCGTTTTAAAACTCTGTTTCTCTGCTTTTCTCTATGTGCGTGTGCATTTTCCTCAATGTGTAATTCAAATCTCACAATCAGAGCATCGCCAGCCCATCGCACATCACGCATACGCCCTGTCGCGTGCCGTTGACATCCACCCTCCAGTTCCCGACTCCATTGCTGTTCCTGTCAGTTACAGTTTGCCGCATGCTGGCGCAATCCGTTTCATTCAATCCCGATCAGTTCATATGAGAAACCATTTGCTGTACATATGTTGCACACATTTGAGAATTGTATAAAGTAATTATCGTTTAATGTTTTCCTCTTTCGTTTGTTCCACATCTAATTGGTGTCGTTTTGTTTTGCGTGTGTTAAATTTTTCACTCTCTTTACTGTAAACCAAACTCAATTCTCAGCTCTACGCTCTTTCTACGCTCTACTGACTAACTATCTACTTAACTAATTGAATCAATCTAACCTTAACTAATCCAACAACAGCGCGAAGTGTTTCTCTTAAGCATCAATTTTCAGCTCTATCTTTGCATTTAAGATCAATTTAAATATTAATTAAGTTGGGTAGATTAAGTTGCAGTGTATTAATTGAAGAAAAACATAACTTGAAAACTTGAGAACACATACTACCTACTTATATAAACTGACTAATTGAATGAAGTTTCAGTTATTGAAATGTTTAACTGAAAATTTCTAGCCTCAACGCTGCATCAAAACCAAAGCCAACTGCACTTGAGGGCAATATATCTTAAATACCTGTCCGCTTATCTTATATCTATTATCTTTAAGCCTTAAGTTAGCTTTTGCATGCCAATCGCCTTCCTCATACTTCTCTCCGTAGCTTTGAGTGTGTAGATTTGCTACTTCTAGTTGTATATTATGAGTTGTATTGCATTTCCAAGACTTTTGCGACTGTGGCCACAATTAACCCATAGTGACCCACACAGAAGACTCTGCTCACTCCCCACACACACACAAACGCAATGTAAGGGTTAACATGAGTTCATGTTGAAACCAATTTGATTTACTCTTTACTCATTTTGATCATATTATATGTACATATATATTTGTCTACTCCTCTCGTTCTCTTGCTCTCTTTCTTTCTGTCTTTCCTTCTTTTAAAAACTAACATACACATACGCACAACACGTTCATTGTGTTTTGGATAAATCCAATATGCTACTACCCTATTGCTTCCACAAAACGAACCCTATCCACATGATATATATATATTTACAAACCACATAATTCAGCTCGATCTAAACGAGCGTCGCTCCAGACGTGACATGTCACCCCAGGGCCGCAAACGGGTGGCCGGCATGGTGGCCCGAGATTATCGCACTGTATCTGGCATTGGACAAAGTTATCACAATCAGGTTTGCACCTTAGCTAAATTAACGCATCACTCCAAATTTGTACCAGAACATTCAGTACAGACAGACAGCACAACAAGTAGGTCAAAAACACAGTCAGTATACAAAGATTCATTTATAATTGGACACTTCTGCCCAGCTCAGTGAAGATTGAAAAGAAGACACAGTAATGCGCTTAGAAGCTCATCTCATATATAAACAAATTGGCAATTCAGAAAGACCAGTGATGGATCATTAACAATGAGGCTGCCAGTCAATGAACTATATATCAAATATTTATGTTTATTCCATTTAACTGAAAGCTCTTCTCATGTCTTTCTCATTTATGTTAGCTAGGCCTACAACTAATTTAACTGCACTTTCAACTCGAAACTTTTCCAATCTCTACAAACCTTACAAACCTTAACCTACTAACTGTTTAATTAATTGAAAAAGCAACGCTGCAATCAGCTGTCAAACAGATGGAGAAGATATAAGATCTGTTCCAACTGATCGGAGCGTAGTTTGCGTGTTGTTAACTTTGTTCGTTTCGAAATTGTATTAAGCTCTTTCTAAGTATGCCTGGACTTGTACCTATACTTAACTCAGTATCTCTTTATCTCGTACTATCCTTGTTCCAGTAGAAGTTGCAGTAACAGTTAATCAAAAAAAAGTACACACACTCTTATTAACTTGAATGAAACTCAGAACCACTCCACTCTCTCTCACACATCTAGTTTGTAAGTTCCACAGGACTCTCTGGACCCGGCTTAATTTTTCTGCTCTTGCTTGGATCGGCTCACTAAACTCTTAATCCTTCTTTCTACTTCTTTCGCGACCCGCACCCGCAGGCTTCTGCCACGGGATACTATCGACGCGGTGGCGGCGGAAATGGTGTTGGAGCTGCCATTGGACCCGGTGGCATGAGCTTGAGTCAGCGCAGCCACTCGGCAGCCCCCAGTGACAACTACCATAGTGGTGTGGGAAGTGGCCATAGCGGGCATCCCGGTCCTGGCTACGGCTACAGGAGCAGCAGTCCACGGCGGGGATCCCTCTCGCCGCCCGACGATCGCTACGTTGACTATCCAGTGCTTCCAATTCACGGCTCACCCAACTCAGCAGCCTATCCAGGCGGTGGAAGCTCAGCGGCAGCTGCAGCAGCAGCAGCGGCTGCACAAGCAACACAACAGCAGCGTTTCCAATCACGTTCAGCGACTGCTACGCCGACGGGATCACCCAAGAAGCGACAACTGCCACAGGTGTGTAGAGACTCAAGTGGAAATCGAATTATTAAATATTCATATTATCGATGTTGCTACTTGCCACAGGTGCCACAGACTTCACGCAGCGCCATGTTGCGCGATCGACTGGGCCAGGACTTCGACGAGCGCCTGGCCTCGGGCTCCCGTTTCGGTCGCCACCGGACACGTCAGCCACACCACCAGGCGACCTACCGCAGCACCGGCATGGGTGGCTGGGAGCGGCATTATACGGGACTGTCGGACAGCGATTTGCAGTCAATGGACTCGCGAATGCGGCCAAGGCACTCGCTCTCCCCCGACAAGGACTTCATGGGCGAGTTCGGTGACTCCGACATGGAGTCGGTGGTCAGTGTGACATCCAGTGCGTTCTCCACACAGTCGGAGCGACCGCGCACCTCGCGTGGCCTCAGGTGAGTAGCAGGTCGTGCCTGGCAATCGGCTGACCGGCCTAGTGCTGCACTCGCGCTCGCTTCGCGTTTTTAGCCATAGTTTAAAGCCATAGCCATAAGCCATAGCCAAAGCCAAAAAAGCTGCTGTCAAAATTCTGCTGGAAAATTGGAAACACATTTCGAGTAGTAGCTAAAAAAAAGCAATGCAAAATCAACCCATCAATTGGGATGTGAATCTCTTTCAACTCAACTCAACTCAACCCAAAACTCAACTCAACTCAAGTCAACTCAACTCACTCAGCCACACTGCCACCACCACTACACACAAACAACAAACAGAACAAAACAGAAGCAAAAACCGAAAAAACATAAAGTTTCTTTTCTGCATTTTACTTTTTGCGAACGAACGAACACACAAAATCGACGCGCGCTGCTCTTTCGCTCTCTCTCTCTCTCTCTCTATCTGTCTGTCTCTTTCACTGCTTCTCGTGCGTGCTCTTCACCACACACACACACACACCACACTACAACACAACACCAACCATACCTCACCACACACCGAACAAAATGAAACACACCACACTCGCTGACCTCGGACGCAAACCATCGCTTGCATCTGCCAACGATCGTTCGCATTTTGTCACGAACCAATCACGAATCCCAACCAATCCAATACAACAACCAACAACAATCAACAACTCACCACCAAACACGCACTGGGCTCTGCCGCATGTTTACCATTTGCATGTCTGTGTTTGCGCTACCAACTTCAACTTGACCACAACAACAACCACGACCACAACCACAATGTGACACTACTCTGTGACCCACAACCCTCCCCCCACCAACCCGCTGCGACAACCGATATCGATAATAATCGTCAGTTTTCCACGCAACTGGCGCAATCTCTTTGGTGGCGCCCCGCACAGTGGGCCAGTGACTGGCCTCAAGCTGCTGCCCGTCGAGTACCACCGTGCGAACACCATCGAGGTGGATGACTGCGACTACCTCTCGAGTGGTGCTGGAGCCGGCACACAGCAGCTGCTGCTGCTGGAGCAGCTCGAGCAGTTGCAGCAGCTGGCGGCGCTGGCAGCCGCCGACTCGCCGCCCACCACATTGGGTATGCCAGCAGCACCACCAGCAACACTCGGTGTCCTGGCGCCGCAGCAGGTGCTCGTGACAGACCACAACAGCGGCAAGCTGGTTGAACAGTTCTTCGTGGAGCCGGCCCTGGTGGCAGAGGAGACGCCAGCACCACTCCCATTCGAGCCACTTTCGACACACGATTCACATTTCGTCTACTACTCGCCTTCGCCCTCGTCTCATTTGCCACCCGACACCCTGTACAACCACCAACAACTACAGCGACGTCATCAACAGCTGAACGGACGCCCCACCAACGCAAACAACACTCATGCGAACGTCCACCACAACCACCACCACACCTACCAAGCGACGCCTCTGCCGCTGCCGCTGCCGCTGCCTCAGTCGCTGCCACAGCCGCTGCCTCAACCGCTGCCTCAGCCGCTGCCTGCGCAGCTGAGCTTAGATCAATTCAAGCGTATTACCACGCCCGTCATGAATCTCTTTCGCAGCTCTCACGGCGCTCACCCACACGCCCACGACCACGCCCATGCGCACACAGTCTCCTCGTCGCCCAGCTCCTATGTGGGCTATGTGCGCGACCATCTAGACAAGAGCTGCAGTCACTGCCAGAACGGCAGCCAGCCGGTGGTGCTATCCACCAACACGGCCCTGGCCACACCAGGCCTGGCAATTGGCGCCTGTGCGGACCCTTGCTGCCTGGCAGATGCCCATCCACATCCGCAACACCAGCCCATCACGTTTCCCTACAGCGCCGAGCAACTGTTGCGTCGCCCCTCGCTGTCAATGTATCAGCCCAGTAGCTCGGAACCTTCGCTGCCCACCATGGACCCGAGCATGTGCGGCGAATGTGTGGATCAGCACTTTCTGGGCGAGCACACGGGGCCGCAGGTGAATCTGGGCGTGGTGCCCACGTATCATGTGCACACGCCCACACCGACAGCGCATCGTCGCGCCAAATCGCAGCTGACACTGCCTCCGTCGCTGCCCACCCAATCCGTGCTGCGCCTGTCGCGGCAACTGAGTGAGGATGCACTGGTCTCTGCGGTGCCCATTGCAGAGGCCACAGCGGCACGTGCCCAGCCCACTTCGATACTCAAGAAACCGAAGCTGGAGAGTAGGCGTGCCGCCTTCCACGAGGGCCAGTCGCGATCGCTGGACTACGACGATCTGCATACGAAGAGTTGGGGCCGGCGGCGCATACGCTATGAGGATGAAGTGACAATGCCACCAGAAGCAGTGGCACAGCAGGCCAGGGAGATGCAGCGACGCTATGGCTCGGAGACGAACATACGTCAGTCATATATGGGCGCTAATGTGGATGCAGTTCATCCACTGAGTCACTCACACTTCCTTGTGACCGATGACAAGATCGTCACAATCACCTATGATTCCGATGTGGGTTGGACGAGGCGAGGCGTTGCACCTTCGCTCTTCCGTGGACCCCATCGACGGGGATTGGATGCGAGGAACCACATGTCACTCGACCTGCAGCGCACGTCCCAGCAGAAGCTGTACGGTCCGGCGGCACCGTATATGAAGAGAAGGCGTAACTTGCCGCATCCGCCGAGTGCTCAGAATGCGCATAACTTTTCGCCCATTGAAGGTGGAGGAGGAGGCGTGGCCCCTGGGGGAGCAGCTGGAGGTGGAGGCGGAGGCGGAGGCGGGGGAGTTGGTGGAGTCGGTGTTGTAGGAGGGGGAGGGGGCTACTCACAGAACAGTTTACACAACAATCACAACAGCAACAACATCCACAACAGCAACAGTAACTACAGTAACAACTACAATAGCAGCAACAACAACTGTAGCAACCAAGCAGCGAGTAGTCTTAGTTTTAGTCACCACAACAACAATAACAACAACTACAACAATAACCAACAACAACAACAACTACAACAACAACAACAACAACAACAAAAAGGGAAAGAAGGCATCATGGCCATCAACGGATACGGATTGATGGAACAACTGGCGAAACCCAGCGGTGGTGCGAGCGGTGGTGCAGCTGCTTCTGCCGCTGCTGCTGCCTCCGCCGCCGGTGCCGCTGCTGCCGATGGTAATAATGCTAATAATGCTTCTTCTTCCTCTTTTGCAAATCCCCCACAACAACAACAACAACAACAACTACATCATGGTGCCCCATCATCAACACCACACAACACCACAACAACAACAACATATGACGCCAACAACTTGACCTATGACGCAACATCACAACAACAACAACTACAACAACCACCACCAAATACATGCACAAATCTCATTACAAATACAACAACAACAACAACAAACACATCCTCGATTGCAACGAATGCTGCGGCAACAACGACAACAATAACATCAACAACAACGACTACAACAACGACAACAACAACAACAAAAACAACGGCAACGACTGCTACAACAACTGCCACAACAACTACAACAAATACGAATGAACCAACAACAACAACTGATGCTAATGCGGATGGGGATGCTCCACTCGATGTTATCGACTGGGATGCTATCGATGCGATGCTCGATGACGATTTCAGTGAATATGATAAGGACAAAAACGGCACGAACGAAGCTGGTGGAGCAAAGCCGTCTGAAGGAGCAGATGCCGAAGAGAAAGCAGGTAAGTCTACGTGAAAGTATGAAGAGGGTATATATAAATATATATAAATTCTTCAACAATTTATCGATAAAAGTATCTGCACTATAAAACAGGCACGAAAGCTAGTTACAGTCGAGTGTACAAGACTGTGATATAGCCACATGACTCAAATCATTTCTTAACAAATATAACTTCTTTTGCATATTTTATGCTGCATACTTTCAGGATGCGGCTTAGAAATCAGTATATATGATTTATTTTTTAAATTACTCCTATGTTAATTATCCGATCATAACCAAATTTTATGAAATCATTTGGGTTAATGTGTTTACCAGAAATGACCTTGCAACTCGGGTTTAATCGATTAACGGGGGCGGAAAGGGGCGTGGACAAAATCTAAAATAAATAACCATAGCTTTTATAGTCTCTGAGATCTAAGTATACGAACAGACAGACAGACAAACAGACAGGCATGTTATCTATATTTATGTATATACAAAATTTGTGGGGTCTGGCACAAAGTTATAATACCCCTATAATGCCCTTTTATCTTATGAGTAGCGGGAATAAAGAACTATTATACGAAAGACATTTCAAAATAAGTATTAGACTCTTTGAAAGGGCATAAAAGATCTTAGAGATTTGCTGGGCAACCTCTCTTTACATATGTAATAGGTATATTCATTTGGGCCTCGTGCACTCGACTCTTATAGCTTTGGAGAAGTAATGTGGGTCGATAAGCAACATGAACGTATTTCATTATTCTCTATTGCAATCTCCTCTGCAGATGGCAGCCTCTCAGATACCACAACAGACCGAAAAAAGGCTGGCAACGTTGACCAGGAGCGTTCGCCAAAGGGAGGCAGCGGCATGGGCAAGAAATCGAACTCGACCTCGCAACTGTCGGCAACAGGTAAGAGAGTTTTTAGTGGCTCCCTCCACTTACCTATTCGCTTTTTGTTTTGTATGCTGTTCGTTTCTAACTCGTTCTCGTTCAGTTGCCTTGTTGACAATCGCAAATGCAGACTAATCGGTCTGGTTATCATAACTTAAACATAAAATACAAACGCTCCACATTCTAGTCGAGCTCCTTGGTTCGTTACACACACACTCACTCACAAACAATACTAGTGTATAACTTTGTATATCGTCGCATATTCTGCAGCCATGGTTCAGTTTTGCTTTCTTTTCAACTAATCCATTAACCATTAACCATTTACAATAAGACATAAGAGCAACGCATTATTTAAAAGCTAACCTTACTAACAATACTCGAAATGAGTCGAAAAAAATACTAAATACTAAAAGAACACTACAACAAAAATACCATACTCAAAAGGTCGTAAAAGACGTATGGGCTTTGGAAAGAAGGGTAAGAACTCGTTCACGGTGCATCGCAGCGAAGAGGTACTGCCTGGTGATATCACGCGCGAATTGCGCGCGGGCGGAGGAGCGGGCGGTGGCGGTATCGGTGGCGGTGCAGGTGGCGGCCTCTCCCGTGGCTCGTCCTCGGAAGCGGACCCAATTGAACATTTTTTCGGCGATGGCGCTGGTGGGGAAAGGTGCGCACAAGTCCAACTTACTTTCTCTATCTTTCTCTATCTCTCTCTCTGTCTCTCTATCTGTCTAAGAACTTTCTATTTAGCTCTATCACTACTTTATGCTATGCTATACAAATATGAGTTTATGGTTTTCTTTTCGATTTTGTGTATTCAATTTGGTTTTTGTTGCCTTTTGCGGAATACGAAGCAGAAAATAAAGCGTAAATGAAAATGATGATAAACATTAGTCAGACACCAGAAATTCTAAGAATGGAAATTTTAGTTTTAAGAGCTTTTCAACTAACAGAAACACAATCGCGCTCTCTCGCGCTTTCCCTTGCTCTCTCTCTCTCTCGCTCTTGCTCTCTTGCTCTGTTTTCTCCTACACTCTGCCCCCTATCTCTCTCTTTCACACACACACTCGCTTTTGCTACCCCTTGCAAAAGCTATGAAAAAGCTCGCTCTCGCAAAACGCTCTCAGGCAATACAATCCGTTAACCCGTTTGATTTTAAGTTTACCTACAAGCGCAATAAAAACAACAACAACAACAATAATAATTATTATCAAAACCAACCTATGAAACAACCACCCAACCAACCAAGCAACCAACCAACCAAACTATAAAAAAACAATCCAAAGTCGATACGTATTTTTAGGCTTATACCAAGGAAATTTTGCCCACACCGAAAGCTTTGCCTGGCCGCAGTTGTTGATGGCGAAGAGTGGAGCTTGAATTGAAAGCTCGACAAATGCCGGCCAAGGCAAAGCTTTCGTCTGTGTGCGGCCACACACTGTTGACGCTCACTGTTACCTGTGGCAGGAGCATCCTAACTCAATTCGTAATGCATTTTACTTTTCGTAGCAAAACATTTGTTAATAATCGAAAACAAAAAAAAGAATACTAACCCAATAATTGCCACTTGTTTCTTTATATATACTACTATTGTTGATGCCATTTATTGATAATTCTATATTGATTTATATTCAAGTTTAAGTACGAATTTCCAGAATATCCATAACACCCAGAATATTATCGAAATATATAATTTTATTCTAGAACTTTGATCGATTTGCATGTACTCAATTATCTAATTATAACAACAATTTACAATATACTTGTACAAGACATACTACTTCTTAGCTACCAATCTTTTGCAGCTCAAGCTAAAAAAAATATACAATACTTTAAGAAATATACCAAAGAATATACCAGACATACTATTTTCAGTTATGCGGTAAGACCTTTTTATTTAATCCTCGGTACGACCCAAACAAGGCTGTTGTTTCAAACGGATTTCTCGCCAGCCAATAAATATGCGATATAGTTATCGTTATCGTTATCGTTACTATAACCGATATCCCCTGTTAAATTGCATGCTAGCGTCGATCTGCAGTTGATAGTCCTGCTAACAACAAATGAACAACAAATTGAACTAATGTTTATCATCTGTTTCTAAAGAGTTTTCTGTTTTTTGCAAGCCCATTCGGTATTATCAATTGTATATATATATACAGGGAGCTCTGTCAAGAAAGCCAACAAACCAGACACTAAACAACCAACAACAACAACTACAACAAACCAGAAACAACAAGTAACAACTCATACACAACAACAAGTTCACAACAATCATCAATGAAAATTGGCATCAAAGATAAGAAAGAGAACGAAAATCGAAAGAAATTACTCTGTATTTACACACAACTGCAAAACTGTGGAACAGTACAAGTGAAAAAGCAGAAAAATAACCTATCTGCAGTTCAAACTCCAGTTTTCTCATATGCATGTTAACATGCGCTTACCTTGTGGCGGTTGTGCCACCAACGAATGCACTTGTACATATGGCAAGGTTATAGAGGATGGCAAGAACACAAGCACCTTAACATGCAGTTGAGAAAATAAAGCCTACGAGAACTCAATAAAGAATAATACCTATATAATAAACTAAATGTCACAAATTAAGTAACTATTATTATAATTATTTCGATTAGTTTTGGCCTTATTATGAATACGTATTATACGAGCAACTCTTTACGTTTCTTTGCTATAATTTCATTTGATTCCTGTGTTTCTTTCACTTTCTGTACTATAATTTTGGTTTAGGCAAACATTTATTCTTCCCAGAGTCTCAGCGTCGAGCAGAAAGTCTTTGAAGCCAGCGTCGCGCACTTTCAGTCGTCCATTCAGCTATCAATAAGTCGCCATGTCGATAGACCGATTAGTCGAACGAATTGAATCATATCGATTCGCTACACATTTGTTGCTGCTGTTTGTACATTTTTAAGTTCTGATCGTACTTCAATTAAGCTCGCGGTGTACTACTCTCAACAATATTTTATATATAGTGTGTATGTATATCATATTCTCGACAGACCAATATCAGGCACAGTATTCGGGCAGCTCGAGCGCCAGCGCGAGTGCAAGTGCTTCCTCTACTAGTCACCATCATATCACACTACCACCACCACATCCATATTATCAGCGGCAGTCGCGCGGCTCGGCCGGCAGCATCCAGCGGTCGGTGGAGGTGCCACCGGTGCCCCCGGTGACCCGTTACAGTGCGGGCAGCATTCATTCAATATCTAGCTCCGAGGGTTCATCGTAAGTTTCTGGCAAAAATACAAAACAAAACAAAAAACGAAAATAAATTCTACAAGTACTACTAAATTACTGTATGAAATACGAACTCTCTCTCTCTCTCTTTGAATTTTGCCTCTGATACTTCTTCTATCTCTCTTTCTCTCCTCTCCTCTTATTGTCTGTCACACACTCACTTTCTCTCTCTCCATTTCCATTGCCTGTGTAAATGGCTACATGTACCGCTCTCTCTCTCTCTCTGTCTATCTCTTTCTCTCTCTCCTGTTACACTACATCCGTCTTTCTCTCTTTAATTTTCTTTGTGTCCTACTTTGCCGTTTCTAAGTGTGCGCCTTGATATCGTTGAGCCAGTCTGCATTTTTGTATATTCATAATAGTTCTACGTATTTGCGTTCTTCAAGTTTCTCCTTACCACTTCTTTGTGTCTATTACTATCTTTTCGAGCTGTACAAATTGTTCAAAGTATTTATTTATTTCAATCATTGATTTATATTATTTTTATAACTATATTTATGTATATACTATATAATATATAACAAGTGTTTTCAAACTACTTAATGTGTGTTAAAAAAAAACCAAAAAAAAAACAATAAGATGAATTCTACACCTGGGCACATAGACTTCAACCTACGGCACCTTTGTTGTAGCATCTACCCGAACTAAGACTATGTGAACTGTTTTCCTAGCAACTCTCTGCAATGATTAAGTACTATTCCGAATTCTTCTAGAGAGCAAGACCATAGAAATAGTTATAATCTACTTTGGAGATCCTATTTAGCAAATCTCCAGAAGCTTCCTTTGACTATTTTGTGGACAACTCAAGTGGAATTCAGAATAGTAATCTAAAAATGCACTCAACCAATTTCTATTGGCTTTACATTCAAATCAAAACTAATGAACTCAAAATACTTGCATGCTATGAAGAATCCTGCTCTGCACTACTCTGTCAGTACACAAACATTGCCACCACACTATACCATTACCCATAATCCACAAACCAGTCGCAATCCAACAGTTAAACAAACAACCAAAACTACTAACAACAATTTAACTGTCTTTCTACAACTCCCTGTGTATAATAGCCCGGTACCAGAAATGGAAAGTTGATCGATATTGTCCATGTTGGAACCGGGCTATACCAATTCTTTCTTTCTCAAAATCTACAACAAATGTTCTTAAAGATTTTCAATCGATTCTGTGTAATGACAATTCTATAATCGAAACTTTACTAAAGTCCTTAACCACTCTATCGACACAAAAACAAAAACACAATCCTGTAGATTTTCACCTTCGCTACGTAATGATGGAGCCCTTAATGAGTTTGTGGATGGCCTAGGACCCGGCCAGTTAGTGGGTCGCCAGGTGCTAGGTGCACCGTCGCTAGGTGATATTCAGCTGTCGTTGTGCCACCAAAAAGGCTTTCTCGAGGTGGAAGTCATACGTGCCAGGGGACTGCAGGTAAGTGAAGAAGTTGTGAAGCTTTGAATCTATCGGTTTCCGTGACTTTATCGTTCTCTTTGAACCCTGCTATATGATGTAATCTTCTGATCCGCAGCAAAAACCTTCATCAAAGATGCTACCCGCGCCTTATGTGAAGGTGTATCTTGTGTCGGGCAAGAAATGCGTTGACAAAATGAAAACATCGACAGCACGTCGAACTCTGGATCCGCTGTATCAGCAGCAACTGGTGTTTAAACAGTCCTATACCGGTTGTGTGTTACAAGTGAGTAAACGAAGACCCGAAGAAAGTCTAACATCTCTAATGCAAGACGATATATTCATATTAAATTGTATAATTTTCTATTTAGGTGACCGTTTGGGGAGATTATGGCCGTATCGAGAAAAAAGTATTTATGGGCGTGGCACAGATAATGCTTGACGATCTAAATCTATCGAACATCGTCATCGGCTGGTACAAACTCTTTGGCACCACCTCACTGGTCAGTTGTCCCACTAATATAGGCTTAGGCTCTAGACGCTCATCAATAGCCTCACTCGACTCACTCAAACTCTGAACTAAAACTCAACCCAACTCTTAACTCTATTATCGTAAAACGTACAAACCAATACTAAAATACTGCTCGATGAGAGCGACTTGCGAATTGCAAATAATACGAGCACCAACTACAACAATACATCAACAGCAACAGCCACTAAACAACACTGGCATATTCTTCTATATGCACACATTTATGTAGATTTACATTTCGTTCAATATTCCGTAATATTATTATATATGATAATGCCCAAAGAATAGTAATAAAAAACCAAAATTAATTTAACTAAAAGTGAAGTCATTAGCATAGTCAGCCACGAAGCATCTGTACAAACATGACGAGTAAAAAAAAAAGATTCAGCTTATATTTAAATCCAGCAACAAAAAATACTGGATTGAATAAAATTTGCATTTGTTTTTAGTTAGCTTTAAAAATGCTATAAAATCCCGTACGGCATACACTTGTAAATGAATCGCTCCACTCACATACACATATATATGTACACCCACACCCAAATATCGGAGGAAACAACGTTTAAATTTTGCATTATGTAACGTTATTGAAATTCAAATTTAATTAAAATCGAAATTTGAATTCAAGAAAAAAAACTGCTGAATACAAAAGTATAAATCAAAGTAAAATACCTATCGCAAGTCACCTAAAAATCACCGTTACTCTTTACCGTTACATTTTTTGGCATAGCATACAACTTCAACGTAGTTATTAATAGACTCGTACAATACTCATATAGGTATGTTTCTCTATCCCCAACTACCTGAAAAAACACATAATTCTACTGCATGTGTAGTTCGTAATAACGTATTTTATAATTTAACATACTTACATATGCTATACTTGTTTCGACAATTCTAAATGATAGAGCTACTAATTTAATAATCCCATCCAAACTTTAAAATGTCTTTATTAAACTACCAAAAGAAACAAAACATGAATGCATTAAAGATGGCAAATCTCGGCTAGCTAACAATAACATATGTATAGGCACATCATATAAAAACTATCGCCTAGGCCTAGTCGATTTTTATCTAGCTTTCAAATATTACTAAATCTATTTTCGAATGATCAGGGTCGTCCGATTGTTTGGGCCGGTGAATCAATAATGGAGGAACAGGGTGAATAACAATTTCCAACTGCAGTGAATATACTTTAGCACAAAGCACAAATGACCCCAAACTTGACCCAAAAATGAACTGAATTGTAAGTGCACCAAAACTATCGATAAGAATGCTTTATTCGATTATAATCCCAACTAGCAAAGCTTTCTGTATAAATCGCTAGCAAGCCCATTTTGCCATTTTAATCAAAACAAAAACAATTATTCCACTCACTAAAACAAAAGGCTACTAACAACTAATTTTCCCGTTAACACAACTACTTGCTATATACATACTCTGAGATACTCTATCGATATGCTGTGCTAACCTTTCGATATCTTGCAGTAACCCTTGCAAAGAGCTGCCAGCCAGGCAGCCAAATAGCAAAAGACCAAGGTCAGCCGGCAGGACTTGCTAAGCTATGGACGGATCTTCTGGATATCCACTCAGCACGTTGCTGGCCTAATCTATGTCCAATATTAAACAGATATAGACATATGATGTATATATATATACATATATTTATATAGATATATATATTTTTGCATATGTGATATGTATGTAAACGTATATATATTTATATATATATTAAGCGGAATATGTATATGTATTTATTTATTTTTTTGTATTCTACGAGCCGGAGATTTCCATACAAGTTTAAGGATATAGTTAATTTTGTAAGTCATGAGAACAAATGCATTTAAACCAAACCGAGAACACAAGCAGAGGCCGATTAAAAGATATACCTTACTATGAAATTCAAGATACAAGATACTTACAATATATCTAATACATAATATACATATATCTCTCTAATGTAAATGATAATATTGGAGGAAGAAAACGTGTAAATTGTCGCATATTTGAAAGAATTTTTACTACGCAACTAACATCACTATTATTTTCGTAATATGATTATTATTATTATTAAAGTAACGTAAAAAATTAAAAAACATATACTGACATTCAACCAATTTAAGAAAAAGTGCTAATGTTGAGTAAAGAAGATGACCAGTCGAAAGGAGAAAAACATACAAACATATTGCTAAGTCAGTGAAAATTAGTTGAGAGGGGAAGGATAAAAATACAGAGTCGTTTAATAGATAAATCTAAACTAATAAATTAAAGTTAGAAATTGCAGAGGCGACATGTTTACGAGTATATATATTATATACAATATATATGTATACACATGCATGTATATATACAGATACATACCTATGTCTAAGCAAGCAAAGAACCACTAACACTTAATAAGCGTAAATTACGATAAACTTAAACGTAAATTAAATCTTTAATTTAATAATAAAGTAATAAAAAAGATATATATGATATATGAGATATGTACTATTAATCGATGAAATATTTATCAATCGTGACATTTGAGGTAATTTAATTTGGTAAATGAAAAAGACAAAACGTAAACAGAAAACCAAAAACACAATCAAACCAACATGACGCATTCACTTGAATTATACAAATTGATCTTAAGCTGTACATAGAACCCAACACACACACACACTCGTACTAAACCCATAGAATTAAATTTGTTAAATTAGCAATTATTTTTGTTGGCTTTTTAACTTCCTGCAAGGGTGAAAAAACCTGGCAGAAACCGAAAAATGTTAAAGTTAGTGCAAAGAAATGCAAAGAATACCTTCAGATAAACGCATCGTATTAGCTAGAGATGGGCGCATGTCGATATCAGGTCATTTGGCGAGTAGCCAATGAACGCATAATACGCTATCGCTTCTATTTACATACACACATATAACACATACACATACAATATACTCGTTTATCTTCTGGCTACATCGGTGAATTCGATAAACGCATCAAGTACCTTCATGTAATAGTGTGAGCTGTAAAAATGTTACCTGCTTGCTAAAGAAATCGACGCGAAACAAAAAAAAACCAAAAAAACAAAGCACAATGCAAAACCATGTTTAGCTTATAAAGTATTTATTTGCAGAGTTTGAAAAATAATACTTATAAAGAAAATATCTATTGAAAAACTGTACATCTGGCGTTTGGTTGCGTTCGCTTTGGGCAACATTTTGCAATGCATTGGGAATGGGTCAGAATACCAAAAGCAATGGGAAACGGGGAAGCGGAGCTATCGAGATTTCTTCAAATGAGTAAACATATCACAAGCCTGCTAGAACGAAGCAGTCGCAGGAGATCTACCAGATTTAACTACAGTTAGGGGTTATCAACAAAAAGCTATAGTATTGTTCCTACTCAGATCGTAGACATAACGTATACGTTTCTTTCTTCATATGTCGATATTGATTTCAACCTGTCCGTCCATTCATCAGTTTTCTAACAGCAAATCAGATCCACAGATACATTTACAGATTCAGATATGGATACGGATACCATTGCATTCCAAGTTTCCTATATACGTAACAAATGCCAAAAATCATATAATACAAAAGAGATGAAGAGTAAATGCATTCAAAATGTTGCAAAAGAAATTAAGATCACCAAGAACCAAAACCACAACCAGAACCAATGAAAACACGCTTCAAGAACTTCAAAACTATCAGCGAGGTTTCCAGCTACTTAATATACGAACACACATAGCGATATCTTAAGACAGATACAAATACATTTAAACGATACATACTATACATAGCAAGTTATAACAACCAGACTTTTCTCATATAACTTTTTCTATTATAAAACTCTACATTTTTGTTACAAATGCTCTCCTTAAAACATTTAAAAGCTTCTTTAAAATCAACAACAAAACTAATTGCAGTAAAAATAGAAACTAATGTTGGCACATGTCAGCCTTCAAATGCTCTTCTCGGGAAATAAATAAAGTAGAAGAATTATACAAACATACTCCAAAGTATATTTAAAAATTATCAATCAGACTTTAATATTTCAATGAATTAAATATGGTAACAATGAATTGTCCGGGCATATCATAAACAAGATGGAACATTCTTTGCTCCAAATTACATCTTTATAATTAAAGCAATATACGAAAATCCTTGAGATGATCCTTGAGGGAAGAGCATTTGCCTCTACATAAATAGCGCACTTCATCGTCGTACATCTCTCGTACTTTCTCTCTAATTAGAATTCCAGTATGAATTCGATACATAAATATCACACACACATACACACACAGAAAACACATAAATAAATGTTATTGAGAACACACAAAATATATTATGAAAAGTTATTGAAAAAGACGAAACGAAAATGCTATTTACTCAGTTCAAACTGATAAACAAACAACTAAAATACACAACAACAATGATATATGTACATATATCATTAATTGCAAACATGTTGAAAGAATAATAAAACAAAAGAAATGAGAAGGCAAACCTTTAAGCAAAATCTGCGTGAAATACGCTTCGAATATATTGTATTTTAATATCTCGACAGAAATCGAAGGTCGAGAAACGACAATAAACTGTGAAAATGAATATGTAAAAAAAAAAAAAAAACTTAATTCAAAAAGAGACATTATGTAATTATATTATTAAAAATGAAAAATTTGCAAAGAAAAAAGCATACAAATAAAAAAATATTGCAGAACGCAGACTTTGAAATTGTGTAAACTACAAATTTAATGAAAAACCAACAATTAAACAACAAAACAAAAAGAAAATATTCATTAAAATTGTTTTCTAATAAAACAAATTCAAATTTCTTTTAATTCGCTCGTTGGGTAATATCTTAAGATTGCTCCCTCACTTATAATCTGCAAAATCCACCCACTGAGTTATAAAGAAAAACAAAATGATATTAGGGTTTCACATAAAGCGGTGGTATTCCTTTATTTACCATTGATAAACCATTAATCATATATGGTATGTATAAATAATTCAAACATTGAAGATTTGATATTTGTTGATTTATGTGTAGTAATAAATATATGCAAAGGTATATATATTATATATACCTAGATGCGTGTATCGCTACAATATCGGGATCAATGTCGACATACTTCTCTCTCTATCTCTCTCTTCTTTATCTTCTGACTATCATTTACAGTTCACGCGCTTGATTAGTTTGACTTAAAAAATATACGATCATGGCTCGCACAAACGGATACAATAGATACGACATGCAGGCATATCATTCGATATATCCGGGGCATACTTAGTATTCATGTTAGATACATATCGTGTTAATCTTAAATTGAATAGAAATTATCTTACAAAAGTGTGGCTAATTGTTCAGTTTTAGTATTAGCTTTAGTGCGTCTTTCAAAGGAACCAATGTTAAATGTCATTATAAATAAGTAATCGTACATGGCCTAATGTCATCTAGAATCGTATAATGAAATGGCAAGTTTTAGCTAGGGCTGATGGAAGTGCGGGAGGGGATTTAGGCGTTAATATTTGTGCTCTGTGTGTGTGTGGGGCTACGTCTATTACAGGTATTACATATAATACGTACTAATCAGTCTTCATAACGAAAATCAAAACTGTGCGAGTGCCATATGTTAAATATTCAGGAATGGGGATTATTACATTTAATTCAAGCATTTATAGTATTTACTCTTTAACTTGCATGGGATTTAGCTCGTGATAAAAGCATATTTGGAAAGTCTTCATTGTGTTTGTGGGAGACAGATATGTATGTATGGGAATTGTTTTTCTTAGTCCTTGAGTTCTATGTAAGTATATGTATGCGTTTCTCAGATTAAATATATTTATGTACGATATATGTATATACTTTTTATCAATTATCATACATGAGATACTTTCATATTGTCGATTCGTTACATTACATTTTACATCGATCTTACATTTATGTCGAGGGACTATAAAATATGCTGAAGCTTAGTTAATATACTTGTAACTCTACGACGACTAGCTGAAGCGTTGCTTAAGTTTTCTATACATAGAACACGTACATCATTTATGTATTGAGAGATGTTCTGTAATCAGTTGCCAATTAGGTTACAATCTCTAGAAAAACCATATCATTGCTGCTTAAATTCGTATGCATTTTACGGGAGAAAATCGTGCGATTACTTGATGGTTATTATGTATATATTGTAGATAGAATATATGTATACTATGCATATAAACGTATATATAAATACGTTCACACAATTATACACATTTATTTATTTACGAATAGTTGGGTAATGCATGCTTAGTTAGCTTAGTTTAAGATTTAGATATTACGCATAGTTTTAGTATAAGTTTAGTTCATATATTGATTAGTATAAATGATATGATAAACACATACACACACATGCGATATGCTAATACCGCTTATTATCTCACACATCGTGTATAAATATAATGTAAGCATAAAGATCGTACACTTTCTTCTTCTCTTTCTACGTGTGGGACTTGTGCTATATACTAAGATATAGTATTCTAGTTCTAGGCAACTCATACGATTAGTGGGTTCTTAGGGATTTAGCTGGGAGATCAGCTTTGATAAACGATGGAAACGATACATCGCAGCTGATACTGCATGAATTGTGCAGTGCATGTGGAAGATTTAAGATTTGAGGCTACTATACACTTAGGATTAAAGATATCAAATACATATATGTATATAGTATGCTATGCTGGCCGCAATACTATCGCTGCAAGTATCTCATTATATTCCATTTTGAAATTGCTGTAAGCGACAGCTTAAACGATAGTAAGATACTAAAAGGGCTTCATCGGCGCATCTGTCAGCCGCAGAATTAATGCAGTTGTGCGGTCACGTAGAGCGCACACTCTTGGTCCGAGGCCATGGAGTAATTGGCTGAGTCACGGTCCTCGGGAATGGTCGGATGAGTCTCGTGCGGCAGTTTGCTGAACACATGATGTGCTGCACCATAGCCGAGGTGACCATACGGCGACTCCGCTGCCTTGCTAACGTGTGGCAAGCGGCGTAGAAAATGCGGATTCGAGTAGCGCACTCCGTTTGGCAGCGTGGTGTGTGGCGTCGCAGCTGATGCTCCGCCCAGAGCCACTGCAGCGTTGGCATAGTGCATGCTGGGTGTCTTGAAACTGGACACCTGTGACGGCGGCGGCGGTTGCACTGGGCCCATCGAGCTGGTCATGGCTGAGGTGGAAGCGTAGCCGCCATTTGAGCCACCGCCATTGTTGACGCCCCCGGCGAGCTGCTGGCTGTGGCAGCCCACTGGCAGCGGCATCGTGCTGCAGTGTACCGTATAGTCAAACTTCTGTTCCGGTGCTGTGCGTTGCATGGGCAGCGTGGCACTGTTGATGACATTCGCAGCGGGTTCCGCATTGAAGCTGGACATGCGCATGTTGGTGCAGCGACCGTAAGGCTCCTCCTGTATGGGCGGTTGTGGGGGACGCGGTGGTGCCTTGCAGCTGACCCTGGGTCGAATGACAACCTCCAGTTCACGCTCCTCCCCAGAGTGAACGCCACTCGAGGATTCAGAGGGTGCACGCTCCGGCGGCGATGTGGTGTTGGTGCTCTCTGAGATGGAGTTGGTATCGCTGCGCGGTGTGAGCGCCTCGTTGGGGACACCGGAATCGGCGCGACGCAGACAGCGGGATGTGGAGCTGGAGGCAATCTGGTGGCAAGGATAGAAGTGACAGAGAGCGTGAGCGAGAGAGAGAGTGAAGAGTGAAGGATGTGTGAAGGGGATGTGTGATAAGTGAAAAGGATAGAGAAAATGCGTTCAGTTGTGTTCAGTCTGTGCCTGCAAGTGAAAATGAAATTGAATCAGGCGAGAATCCGGTTAGTCCTGTTAGTCATCGAGACACGGCATATCCATCAGGCAAATACATATGCATGTGTATGTCTGAGTGTGTGTGTGTCTCGACATCCCTGCCAGTGGCCAGCGAACTGATTTATGCTGTCTCATAATGGCAAACATAAATCTCATGCCCAGCCGCACTGCAGCCTCGAGCGTGCCACGAGTCCCCAACGCACTAGAGACACCCCCCCTCTCTCCCCACCCACCCATAAAGTGCGGTGCACGCAACGCATTCATCTAAACGAATTAATTCGCGATTATTCCACTACGCGAATACCTGATGTGCTTTCCACAAAAGGAATATTCAATTCAAATCGGACTGTATATGTGAAGTTAATTATAATATATATTGTATATGAGTTAGTATTAAGTATGATTTATATATACTCTAAAGATAGTAACTCTTTTCTTAAGAATTGACGACATATTTATCAAACGACATGAAAGTATGAACAGACAAACAGATGGATATAATTAGTGCAATGCTCATTGTCACTCTGATCACGTATATATATCCATTAAGAGGTCAGAAATATATTCCTCTGTGCGTTGCAAACTTCTAGCAGAAATAAATAAACCCATCCAATGCATATATATATATATATACCCTTTGTATTAATGTTAAATATCTCGCTGCTTATGCCCCTGGCAGACCCAGAGGGGCGTGCCACAGTCCCAACACGATTTGTCTACTCACATGTGCCTCGTTTGTGTGCACGGCGACCGTGACTGGAGCCAAAGGACTGACTAAATGATGCTGAAGCGGATGCGAGTGTAGAAGCGGATGCGGATGTGGAAGTGGATGCTGCTGTAGTGGATGTTGCAGCGTCTGCTGGTGGTGCAATGGTTGCTGCTGCTGCTGCTGCTGTTGTAGTTGTTGTTGCTGCTGCTGCTGCAACTGTGGCGACTTGTGATGTTCTGGTGAAATTTGCATGATCTCTGGCATGGCCTGGGGAGCGCGTCCGTAGCCAACATGTGGTTGCGGCACTGTGGGTGGCGGTGGCTGCGGAGCACCCTTTGCGGGCAGCGGTGGAGGTGGCGGTGGTGCAGCTGCAGCGGCAGCCGGCTGTGGTGGTTCCAGATCGCGTGTGGAGGCATAGGTGATGCTGTCGTCGCGCACACAGGCCAACAGTTTGCCCTCCTCGGAGATGTTATCGTCACTAATGCCGCCCAGGCCACTCAGATTTGCATAGTCGTGGGCGTGGCCATGGGCGTGTTGTGAATGCTGTTGATGTTGTTGGTTCTGCTGATGTTGCTGGTTGACTGTCTGTGGAGGCGGCGGCAGCAGCTCGTCGTATTCGCTGAGATGCAGCAGACCGCTGGTGCTGCTGGCGGTGATGCTGGTGATGGTGGTGCTCTTAATGCTGCCCATCGTGATGCCCACAACGGCGCCGGCGGTGGCCGCCCTTAATGTCGCGTACTCGCCGTCGTCAATTTCCCCCGCAGCACCGGCAAAACATAGCGAGGTTCCACGGCTCGTATGGCTGAAGGGCGACAAAGAGAGAGAGAGAGGGAAAGTGAAAACGGGTAATGGGAGGAGTTACCTTTTTGGGTGTCACCGAAGCTGCAGAGACATTGTGAATGCTGGGATACGATTGAAATGTGACTAGCAATACACATTTAACGCATAAAAATTACACTTAGAAACTATCGATAGCATAATAAAATATTAAAATTTATTACACAATCGATAGTATACTGAATTATAGATAAGCCTATTATCAAATTTGTGTAAGCTATCGATAGTATAAATATCGAAGCATACTAACATATCGATAGCATTAACATCGAAGTTTAATAAACTATAAAGACTATTAGTATCGAAGTTCAATAAAATGTCGATAGTATTAATATCAAAGTTCAATCTCTAGTACAAAACACTATCGAGAATGTAATTATCATGGTTAATAAAGAAACAAAAGTAATAAAAATTACCGATAGTATAAAAAACTATCGATAACACTCAAAACTATAAGATATTCGTAAAATTTGCGTTCTCTACGCAACTCTAAAGCTTGTCTATCGACCTGCAGCTTCGGTGCACATCCTTTTGACCTTGACTTGACCTTTGTTGCTCCGTTGGTTAGTTTCTTGGTTAGTCAAAAATCTAGTTAAACAATCGACCAACAACAACAACGACAACAACAGCAACAATAACAACAACAATAACACAAAATTGTGTGCAATTAGTCTACGAATGTTTTGAGGTTAAGTTCGACACATTCGATTAGTAAGTTAGTTAGTTAGTTGCAAAGTTAGTTAACGTTTAGTTCACGTCTAGTTAATCGAAAACAGAAACAAACAAACAGAAAATAATGTGAAAACAAATAAATGCAATTAAAAAGTTCAGTTTTTTATCTCTTTCTTCTTTTTTCTTTTTTTTTTCTTTTTTTATTATAATAAAACAGGCGACAAGCGGAACAAAAATAGTTTCCTTTCTTCCTGCGATTATGGAATCGATAATTATCTATCACCTTGTTGGCATAGCCTTTCACTAAGGCAAACAAAAACTCATCAAACTTGTAAACAAAATGCGATCAGTGTTGGTAAATGCTATGTGCAGGGGTTAATGAGGTGTGTGTTGAGTAATTAATAAATGTACGGACCGATGACCGATATAAAAAAACGAAATGAGAACAATACGTGCAAAGAAACAATAACACAACACAACATGGAAATGAAAATGGGAAAGTGATGAATTCTCTAGAAAAATAACATTTACAAAATTGGAAGTCACTTTTCGCTAAGGGCAGATGAATTGCTATTGAGTAGAAGTTAAGCAATTAATCTGTCTACAGATTAATAAGTTAATCACTGTAAGCCAGTTCAGGCTAGCAATCAATCATTTCTTCAAGCTCTATTTCTTATATTTCCAAGCAATCCATCTGCTCTTTATGAAGAAGGGTTTCCTTGGGTTGATGTTGATGTGCACTGTGAATTGCAAATGGAACTAAAAACAAAGTAAACTAAGTACGTGTGATATTTATGCGGGTTGCAGTTTCATTGGTAAGTCGAACGGACAACGGTCGCTGCCTTTTAGCCTTTGCCATTTGCCAGAGTTGCCACCAGAGTTGTCACTCTCAACTGTTGCTGTGCGCGGCATTTGACACTGTCTGGTTTTGCTTTTTGTAACGAAAAAACGATTTTTTACCGCTTGCCATCAGTTTGTTCTTGGTCACCAATTAGTAGGACATCATCAGACGTACTCGTAACTTCGTTGAACGTAACCTTGAGCTTGGGCGAGCTCGGTGTCAGTTTCGGCCAGTAGATATCCTCCTGTGCCACCAGGCCCATGCTCATGCCCATGCCGCTGACGCTGCCCATGCCGCCCAGCTCAGTGCTGGTTGCGGTGCTCATCATATCCGGTTTGCAATTGTCTCCGCCATTCACCGTTGTGCTGGTGGAGTTGGCACCGCTGCTCGAGTTGCTGCCCGTGCGTTGGCCACTCGACATAAGCAGCGGCTGTGCGCTGGCCTTGTTCAGCAGTCCGCCGTAGGTATGGTCCAGTGGTGGCAGCTTAAAGTGCCAGCGACGCTTGATGCTTAGGCACAGCCAGACGACAATCCACAGCAACAGATGCGTCACTCCAACCAGAGCTACCCCAAGGGAAAGAGAGAGAAAGAGAGAGAGACAGAGAAAAAAGATGATTAAGCGAGTTGCAGAGACATAAGTCACGTTAATTGAGTCAAAGCCAAATCGGCACCTCAACGAGAACTGCCCGACGGCGGCCATTTGATAAGCGACCTTTGTTCTGGCCGTATTCGCCGATTAATGCTAAAGCCAACAAAGCAAACACGCTAATTGGCTTATGAAGCAATGACAGACAGACGGACGGACAGACAGGCAGACAAAGAGGAGACGGGTTCAAGGTGTTATGACATGGCTTAGGTTTAAGCGATGGGAGTAGGGAAGAGGGTAGGGGCGTAAGGCAATTGTGTAAGCCCAGCTAACCCCGTTGGCCACAGCCTGTTATGCTTGTGAGCCTTAAGCACTTAGGCGGCGATTGCTTTCGTGGTTTCGCGTATTAGTTGCTCCGCTTTGATTACACGACCTAAACCCCTCTTTATGGTATATAGGTTGTGGGTGGGGTTTGCAAACGGCTTAAAGTTCAAATAGGGATTAGCTGTCTCTTCTACTCACCTGCCAGAAAAGTTGGACAATGCAAATTGTTTTTATACGTGGCGCTTAGATCGTTCAACAGCGGCGCCTTGACCACTGCCAGAGCCAGGACAAAGCACAAGGAGGCGCAATGAGCAAAGTAGATCCAGGTTTGACTAGCCTTCAGTGTGATTATCGAACGATCCCGCATGCGTGTGGCCAACCTGCCGTGTCCATACAAATACATGACCATGGAGGAGGCCAACACCAGCGCTGTGGCCAACAGATACAGAGCCAATGTGACTGTGGCATTCAGTATGAGTCCAGGTTGATGCACTGGCATTACCTCAGCATAGATCTGCAGCTTGTACAGATTGGAGACACCAACATAGCCTAGCACAATATCCAGTGCGGCGACAATCATCTGCAAACTGAAGACGCAGGCAAAGGACTTGGAAGTGTTCCAGAAGACAGCGGGATAACGCACTGACCAGACTAACAGGGCGCAGAGAAGATTAACAAACTCTGCGCTGGGAGGCTGTGCGAAAATGGTCACATCGATGGGCTTATCGATGCCAAAGAAGAGCTGCAACATGCCGGCAAAGCCATCGAGACGCACAAACTCAGTGCCGGGTGTGGCCACAGCAGGCGTAGCTGGTGTCACAGCTTGCACTGCCTGAAAGTCGCCATCTTCCAGATCCAAATCAAGTTCATCCTCCTCCTCCTGCTGCTGCTGCTCGGCACTGGACTTGGCCACAAACTCACTAGAGCTGAGCAGATATTCCGGTTCGATTTCCACGCCTGATTTGGATGGAGCTGCTCGCTTGTTTATGCGGCGTTTCTGTGTCTTCGGCTTGATGGCAATGATCTTGGAGTTGGAGTTGGAACTTGAGCCTGGTGTCGAGGGTATTATATTCTCTGGCAGCATCTCGGTGCGCACACGATGGATGCTGCTGTCACGTGTTGTGGTCTCTTCCTGATGTTCCAACATTGCTTGCTCGTGCGAGGCCACGTGATGGCGACGCGGCTGCTGCTGTTGTTGTTGTTGTTGTTGCTGCTGCTGTTGCCGTTGTTTGTGGTGATGCTTGTTGTTGCTGTTGTTGTGGTGCTGGTGGTGCTTGCGGCTGCCTTTGGAGTGCTGCTGCTGCTGCTGCCTGGTGCTGGTGGGCGCAGCTGCTGCTGTTGAGGCAGCAGTTGCAGCTGTTGCCCTTGTTGGTGTCGGAGTCGGTGTTGTTCTTGTGGTCGTTCTCTCTGTTGTTGTTGTGGTTGTCGTGGAGCTGCTGCTGCTGCTGCTTCTAGTGGGCATCCTTGTTGTCTTAGTGTTCGCCTTGTCCAACGTGCCCAATTTTTGCCAATTTTCCGCACCCAATTTGCTGTTTGTTGTTGCCCTTGGTTCAAAATCTTCGGGCATTATGATTGCGCCTCCCTCCTCATCGACATCCCCGACATCGTCTTCATTACCATCAGCATCATCATCATCATCAACACCATCATCATCACCATCTTCGTCGTCTTCTATGGCATCAAGGGTAGCCTCTTCTAGTGCCTGTCTCTCCTCCTCCTCCTGCACCTCCTGTTCCAGGGCCCGTCGCTCGTTGTCCTCATCAATATCTCGATTAATTAAATCGGGCACTTCAAAGTATTTCGCCTTGCCACGGGCACCCGCAGATGCCGTTTTCATAGTTCCTGCCGATGTTGTTGTTGTTGTTACCGTCGTCTTGGCCGCCTTCCTGCCGTTTGAGCCATCCTTATCACGTGTCAGCTGAAACAAATTATTATTGATGCCTCCTCGAATTGCTGTGAACATCGTATCGTTGTAGTAGTCCTCCTCCTGTTCGTGCTCCAAACTGTTTGCGGTTACGTTCGCTGCTCCTCCTCCTCCTTCTCCACCGCCAGCTGCCACAGCCTGCCAATCCCTTGGCTGCTTTTGATAGGGCGGCAGCGACGGTGTTGGCCCCACAGACACAGACATGGCCATCAAGTTGCGTCTATTGATAACAACAAAGTCCAATTCGGTTGCCCAAACTTGCTCTGTAAAGCACAAGAAGATGAGAAAATGGAGTGAGTAAGTGAAAGAGGGGGTGGGTAAGGAGGGAGGGGGGGCGGAATCGATGCGAGATGGATGCGTATAATTAGACTTAGCTGCTCTTCAGCTTATGCCTGATTTGCTGGCAAGAAACTAAATTGCTTTGAACTACTCAATTCCATCGATGCTGCACATGCTGAGGGATTACATGTAAAGCAAGTCTCTGTATAGAACAATTACTCAAGCACAGACACACACACGCATAGACACACACATGCAAGCACAATCTTGCCTTGAATAAATATGAACTCACAGGTAATGAGCATTTCCAAGCAAGTGAATACGAGAGATATATAGAGAGCGAGAGAGAGAGCGAGTGCTTGAGCTCGCTTTCAGTTATCGTTAATTAAATGAGGCGTTAACAGCAGATGCTTCTTAACACCCTGTACACATGCAAGTGTCGACAAAGGGTATGATGAAGCACACTTCAATCAGTTCACAGTATGAACTTCACACTTTAACTGTAATAATTGAGGTACCTCTACCTTAATTTACGAGGTGTTCTTCAGTTAATCATACCCCTGACTTTCCTCCCAGCATCTTTAGGGATTTGAGTACCACAAAAAGTGTTGCCTACATTTCAGCTGCATTCCAATTGAATTCGCCACTAAGGCACTGAGTACTTCCTACTCGCTATTCCCCACACGCTGTTACTCGCTACTTCAGATGCTTAGCACCGGATAATGGCGAAGCCTCCCGTTGGGCTAATTAAGCGTACATTTGCAGCATATGCTGTGGGTATTTTATGTTTCATTAAACGATTTCCGCCAACTACCTTCAAGCTGCTCTCCTCCCTTCTGCCACTTGCTCTGCTAATGTAACCTTTGCCCTTGGCAAGCCAGCCTGATAAGCGTTAAGCTGTGCAGTTTGCTCTACTAACAGCAGCTTGCAAAATTTGTTCAAGTGTATTCAGAGAGCAGCAGCAGCAGCAACAAAATGAATCTTAATTAGAGCTGGCAGCGGATGCAGATTAATGAAACATGTTGGCCAAGCCAAGCAGCGTAATAAACAGACGATTGCATATTTATTGTGATTATACAAGCCATGAAAGTAGGCTATTCGAACTGTCTGATAAGTGCGGATTAATGCCCTATATAATTATATTTTTGTTGGCCAGCTTTCTTATTATTGTAAACCCATTTCTCTAAGAGCCTGTTTACTGTTGTATATTTAAAGACTTCACTATAAAACAAGCACTATGGGTAGCGGATATGAATATCCCAACATGCCTGACTACAGCTTTCATCTATCTCTCTCCATCTCATCTTAGAGGGTTTCTAATGTGGCTTAACACATTAAAAGTTCCCAAAATAAAGCTATTCCCTCTGCGTAGGCCAAATTTGCACCCTGCTGGCGCCTTGGAGCCTTTTATTTAGTTTCCTTGGTAAGCAGATTAATTAAAATTTGTTAATCATTCATAGTAGTATACATACATAGATCCCCATCGAAATCTATTAATTAATAAGCTGTGAAAACTTGACTGAGTTGTTTGTTTAGGCTGACAAATGCCGCAGCTTAGCTAAATTATAATGCTGGCTAATTAGTTTATTTTATGAATTTACGTCTAGCTCTGCTTAGCACCTCCTTTCCTATCTACTTTCGCTGGCCCAGTTAATAAAACGAAAATTTGCCGAGTTAACACTTTCATAAAATTATTTATTAGGCGAGTTGCTTTAAGAAGCAGAAAGCAAATGCCCAGCGGGAGACAAGGTATAGAAGAGAGACTCGGAAATAAAAGATGAAAATTGCCGAACAAATATTAAAGACAATGTCGGGGAAGAGGAGCAAGGAAAACAGGATTGGTTGGGGATTACAACAATGGTTGCCATAATAATATGTCGTCGTCGTCGTCGTTGTCGTCTTCCTCGCCGTCGTCGTCGTCGTCATCATCATCGTCGCAAGTGGCTCGTAAAACCGACAACACCGAAAATCTGCAGATTAACCCAGCGGCAAAGTCGTCGTTGTCTCTCTCCCTCTCTCTGTGTCTCTTTCTCTCTCTCCCTCCTGTGTCTGTCTCTTTTCCTCTTTCCTCTACCCCCATAATGGCAATGACAATAACACCAATGCCAGGGAGTACAACGAAGTATGAAGGAAAAGTAATGAAAATCCTAAGGCAAAGACAACGCCCACTCGCCGGGCAGTGCCTGCCCTGGCCGTGCTGACTACCCTGCTGTGTGTAATAGTTGCCCGATAAGCCTCACTCCCCCCTCCCTCCATCCTCTCTATGTTTCCCTCTTCCTTTCCAGCTCGACTCGCGCGCTCGTTAAGTCTTTAGCATGAACAATGATAAGTTTCATGCCTTGGCCAGGCCGTGTTCTGGCCACAACATCTTGGTCCACTTCCGCCCCAAGTCTTGCTGCCTCCTAAACTGCCCCTGCCCAACACCACCCCCCTTGACTATGTAATTTGAGTGCGCCTGTTTAGCAGCCTTTTATGCGCTCAATATGGCGCAGGAGGAGGCGTTCTTTCCTATCATAATTTTCATTTGTTTTCTTAACGTCTGCATTAATTATTTATGAGTGCAACACGGCGTATAAGTGATTTGCAGCCATTAAATTGTTGGACGCGCTGATTTTGACTCATCTTTTAATTAAATACGGAAGTGAAACCAACATCCATGGCAGCGAGTTTTCTATACCCTATGCTAATAAAGTGTAATTAGAGTGGGTGGCATAGAGCTCTACACATTTAAAGCTGCTTAAAAACAAGCACGACAGCTACAGTCGAGTGTGCTCGACTATGATATACCCACTACCCAACAAATTTCTTAAATATAGAACTCCTATTTATTGCGAATTTTCTGTTGCATAGTTTGGAGAGCTGATTTAGAAGTGGCTTCTAAATAACGATTTCTTAAATAACTTTTATGTTATGTTCGGACATGGCTCGGCTGTTGATGTTGATTGAGGTAGTAATACCCTTTTAACCTTATGAGCAGCGGGTATAAAACCATACAGCAAATGTTGTTATCCTCTTTCAATGGAAAATACTTTTTGGCTTAAGTTTTGACCGCATTTCCTAATTAGGTAAAATATGTTTAAATTACTGTATAGTTGCAGAGCACTCTCTTTTCTATTTCCACGCATATTTGCAAAGCATTTTCTGTCTCTCTCTCTCTCTCTCCATCTCTTTCTTTTTGTCTGTTCGGGTGCAACGTTGCGTATGCGTGATTTATAAAACTCGCCTCTAGCTATTAAAATGTCATAATAATTTAATTAAATAAAGTAATGCAACGCATTCGCTGTCGCAACTTTTTGGTGCCTCGAATATCTTTTTCATTTTATTTCACATTTTCCTTTTCTTTGCAACTTTTTTATGCGACTTTGTGGCAACTTTTCGAAAGCAAATTTTCCATTATGATTTAACGCTGCGCTGCCTAATTGCCTCGCGAGATTTTATGCTAATGCACAAGTTGAACAAAGATATATATATATATAGTGTGTATATATATTATATGTACATATATCTGACAAGTCAATCGCAGGCTGCAAAGTTTTGTAATTGCTTGGCGGGTTCGCCTGCCGACTGACAGCTTTCAAGCTAGCCGGACGCGACGCGGCTTAGAGGTATCAGCGAGAATGTCAAGCACAAGTTGACAAATTGCTGGAAGGGAGAATAAGAGAGAGAAAAAGGAGGAGGGAAAGGAGAAAGGGGCAGCTGGCTAGTGAAGCAGCCAAGCGTTAAAACGGCCCCCGACAAGGCATTGCACTTAGCTCGTCGTGCAACCATCTCCGGCTGCAGTTGCATGCCACAGCCAGACGCAGTTGCAACTAAGACTTAAGCTGCAGCTCCATCAGCGCCAGCAACAGCAGCTTTAGTTCTGCGTTTTTTTCCGCATTTTATTTCAGTGTGCCAATGATTTTCTAATTTCAACAGCAACGACTTAAAGCCAGCAGAGCAACAAGGTCTGCCTGCGACAGGCAGAAGAGAGAGAGGGAATGAAAGAGAGCGAAAGAGTGGGAGTGTGAAAACAAAAGAAATCGAAATTAATTGAAATATCACATGGAAGGCAACCCACGCAGAGTCAGGTCACTTTGGATTAAAACTGAACTCGACTCTGCACACTCCACTGGCCTGCTACGTCTCTCTCTCTACTCCCTGCACCCCCACACTCCACTCCCCCCACACAACTGGACGCTGCTCGTCATGGCTTTTATGATGCCAATGCGACTGCCTGCCACATTTTTAATTTACTCACGCAACTCGATACCGCTTCAACAACGGCTTTGTCCTGCTGCAGCTTCTACTCCTCCTTCCTCTCTCACTCTCCGTTTTTCTCCCTCTCTCTCTGCTTCTCTTGCTGCTCTTTTGCTCTGCCATTTACTGTTGCCCAGTTCAATAAACCCGCCATACGCTCAGTCAGTCAGTCAACCAGTTACAGTCACTGTCCTCGCGTAGATTGCCACTTCCTTCTCAGCGGAATCGTTTTAAATGTAGTTAATTCTGATTTGACTGTGCATTTCCATCTTGCTTATGGTTAATTCCCGTTGAAATGTTTCCAGAAAACGACAGTAAATATTGAGGATGTCTCTCTCTCTATATTGAGCAGGTTGTGTAACCCGTTCGAGTGAATCGTTGTTACCTCCCCTTTGGCGTTGTCCGTGCAGTTTTACATTCTTTGAACTCGACAAACAAAACTTGCTTTTCCATTTCCCTTTTGGTCTGCTTTTTTAATTCTTTGTTTTAGTCATTTACTGTGGCATTAGTTTACTGTGCTACCAGTGGCACGTAGCCTCCCCCAGTGGGGGAACTTTGTTGTGCAAACTGATGAGGCCTTCTCAGTGTGTGTGTGTGTGTGTGTGTCATGGATCCAGCTGGCTCCTCTGGCTTCGCTTGCTCATTCAACCAACATTTGCACAGTTTTGGCTCGCATCGTTGCCTGGTTGCCTCATGCCACACACCGCGCGCTGTTAATAACATGGCTTATTGCTGCCCATAATGGGCGTGCCGTCAACCTGTCGCTGTTTGTCTGTGTGTGTCTGTGTACCTTGTGTGTGTGTGTGTGTGTGCTTACTCCTGTGGTTGTTAGCCCGTGCCCATGTGTGTGTCCGTGTGTGTGCAACAGAGGCGGCCATATTGGCCATGTTTGGGTTGCTTTTTTGTTTGCCTGCCTGTGGCAGCGACTCATGCATATGTTTTGCCAGCAGATTTCCCCAGCGATTGCAATTGCTTTGAAGAGCAGCTCGTTACACACACACACACACACACACAGAGAAGGAGCTCAGTTCATCGTCGTCGCATGTACATCGCATACAGATAGGAAGATAGAGAGAACTTCAGCAATTCCCTCAAGCTCACTTTGCTTAGCTGCCCGACTCATCTCGACCTGGTATCAAACAGTTTTACGAGCCAACGACATATGCAAACGACAACTTTGCCTCGCACTATGGGCTACTCTGGATTGCCTGGTGTACAATTATCCATTACCTTGTGTGGGGATTGCATTAAATCAGCACAAAATTATAATAATTCAATTAACTGAAGAATGACTGCAAATGCCAATTGCAGCTATAAACAAGCACTGAATGACAATAACGTGCCGCATGACAACGTGTCGTATACGCTACTTTGTCCCGCTGTACGGAAGTGCAGAAATTGAAATGCAATTGAGTCATAAAAAATCCAAAAAGGGCACACACACACACACATGATGACAATGATAAAGAGAAGACCGAAAATGACATAAAAGAAATGCAAAATGGCGCTGCGGCAACTTCCTGTCGTCGCCTGATTGTTTGCCTTGCGCAACTGCACACGTCGCACATTGTCAGTCAGTCAGTCTGTCGCTGCTCCGTCTCTCTTTTCCTCCTTCCGTTGCACTTAATTACACTCTACTCACCTTTCGGCAGCAGTCCATTCTCAATGATGCGCGCCTCGAGCAGCAGCCTCGGCAACAGCAGGCACAGCGCAATGAGGATGTGCACAAACGCTGCTGTCGGTCCGCCATGTGTCCACAGTGCGCGCAGCGTGCCCCCGCGTGCCTCCTCCTCAAGGCCATCGTGGGGTGCCAGTGTGCAGCGTCGCTCCTTGGCGCCAGTTGCCAACTTGATGCCGTCGTTTGCCAAGTTTCCCACCTGTCAAGCATACAAATGTGAGAATGCAATAAGTTTCCGTCATGCCCAGGTATACTACATACAATATAAGTTTGCTAAGGTATGATGGCGAGGGTATATATAATGGATATATTGTTTATAATCTAGTTAATTACTTATAATTATCTGCGTATGGTATTTAGGAACCTTCTTGTCAAATTTGGTATCTCTACCTTATACAGTATCTGAGATTGTGGCGCTCATACAGACAGCCCTGGTAGATAATGCAATTTGATGAATTTTTCCGCCATGCCCAGGCATATTACACATATTACTCTGCAAGGGTATGATAAGGGGATAAAGAATGGAGTGTATATAGAAATAATATAGTTCTATATAAAGTTAACTCTATGACCTATTATTGTCTATTCTTATTTGCATTCTTTGTATATACTATAAGCACCTTTCTCCAACTTATATATTGTAGTTACTAAGATCTCCACGACCCAGACAGATTATGATAGCGTATGCATTTTTTGTGTACTATCTGTATCCGATGTAAACTGAGTACCGTGTATGAAATTCAATTTCATGTAGTAACTCCATGTAATCCGGTTATTACTACTATTATTGTTGTTCTTTATTCTTTTCGGTACTTCAGTTTCGAGCTGTAATTAATCAAACTTTTTTGTGCCACAACGCTTTCTCCATTGGTTGCATTTGCATGCATAAATCAATTTGCAAACCTTTTTGAAGAGTCGTCAAAAAGAGCTACGCCCATTTTGAAATCCCCGAGCAGAGCGATCGACCACGTTTAAAGTACGCTGCGGGACTCGAAATCCCTTTTTTCGACCTCACATGAATCTGGCGTGCAATTAATAAACCCAAATCAAATGAAATATAAAGTAAAATGCCTGCAATGGTGAGGATGTAACAAAGCTATATATGAAATCAAGTGACAAATGTATTGCGGCTGCTTTGGCCCTTTGCATTTTTTATATGCCAAATGGCAGCGCGACTATAACGCGTATACGACGCGTAGTCGCATAAAAAATGCACGTGACAAATGGCGAAATGAAATATTTATTTATGCAGCATATAGAATCACGTACACACACACACACCTACACTACTTGCGTGTGTGTTAAAAGTGAACATACAAATCACGTGCAGCATATAAATAAATGCGCGCTATGTTGGGCTTTTAAATTAAAAACAAGCAGACTTCATGGAATCGCCGAGACAATCTGAGAATGGAATCCCTTCGCATTTGTGCTGTGTGCTGTTTATGTTGCCACATACCCTGCACAAACGAGCACAGCAGGCAACACTGGACGCCACTGGACAGTAATTGAAAAGGTTACATAGACATAAATATGTAACAGGATCTTTACAGGGTATCTTTCCTTCTGCTGCACTCCCTGTGCTTGTTGCTTTTACTTTTGTTTCGTTTGCTGCACAGCAACAACAATGACTGCAATTTGCAAAAAGCGAAACGCATTTGGAGTGCACTTGCACACAAACACAGACACGCACAGTTAAGGTAGCAACAGCTGAGTGAGTAAGAGAGAGAGAGAGAGAGAAAAGGAGTGCCGCTCCGTTTACCCAGTGCGGGATAATACATTTAAACGTGCCGACATCGCGCGGTTCGCTCTGCCCTCGGGCAAATGAACCAAAGTGTAGCTCCTGTGGCGAGCTAAGAGCAGCAGCATTTGCAGAATCCGCGAAATACATTGAGAACCTGCCTGCCACCCATACTTGAGTTCGCTCCAGGCACTCAAAACTCCATTCTGCATTTGTCTGTCTGTCTGCGAGCTTCGCACAAAATCCGCGACCCACTAGATTATTACGATGTGCATGTGGCAGTGTGGCAACGAACTGTGTGGCACTGTGGCATGTGGAGTGCGGTTGTTGTGGCTTTTAGTTTTGTTTAAAAACGGAGAAAAAACGAAGTAAAGTTTATTACCAAAGTTTTAACCGGGTGAACTAGAAGCTCGCATTAAGTTCCTTTAAAGAGATTGCAATGTGTAGCACCATGGGGACTTTTGTAAACCTCTATATAATATCTGGCAGTAATATTGAATGAAATAATAGATGTATAATATGAGCTATGCAACAAGCAAGTTTTATATTTGCTTTAAATGAATAAATTAAACGATTTGTAGCAGTGACCTGCATGCGGTAGTCTTACGCACCGCAAACACCGCATGCAAATGCAGTGATTAGTTTTAAGTGAGTTTGAAGATACTACCTATACCATTTTATAGATTAGAAATTGTTCTTTTATTATAACAAAAATAAAGTTGTTCTTTGTGGAAATATATAAAGTTTCTATTATATTTTCAAGACCTTCAGATAGCTCATACTAAATAAAACTTTCCCACTACGATTCTTTATGTATGTCAAATCAATTTAGTTATGTCAAAAATTTCTATTTCTTTAAATTAATAATATATTTTTGTTATCAATGTTTGGTAACATTGAATTTCGTGGAAGAGACAACGCAACGACGGATCGAAGGCGATGCACCTTGTCCAGCTACAGAGGATTCTTCTGATCTACTTGGCTGTGGTTACTGTCTTCATTGAGGCCAATGAGACAAATGAGACGCATGCCAAAATAGTGGGCGGTCGGAAAATCAAAATCAAAGACATACCTTATCAAGTATCTATACGGAGACGAAATGAGCACGAACATCAATTCGGCAAGGGTCATATCTGTGGCGGGGCAGTGATATCGCAGCGGATGGTCTGTTCGGCGGCTCATTGCTTTGCCATGTGGGTGTCACATAGTATATAATACTGTCCACTATGAGTAATCTTTGGCCTTCCCTGTGATCCACAGCAACAGTACATATCCGGTGCGATATCAGAGCAACGAGAAATATGTGGTCGTCGCCGGCCACACAGAACTGAATAAACCTGAGAGCTTTACACAGGTGTATCTGATCGAGGAGATAATCGGACATGAGATGTACAACTATGCAACGCTAGACAATGACATTGCTGTGCTGTTTCTCAATCGATTCATTGCTTACGACAATCCCGCCATAGTTGCAATACCACTCAATATCGGGCCACTAATGCCGGGCACTTACTGCAATGTCAGTGGCTGGGGCAATAAGCAAAGTGGGCTGCACATGGTCACACTTCCCATTCAACATCCAAGGTTCTGTGAGTTCATTTTCTCGTTTATGCCCATGACGCAGCTATGCGCTGGCTTCCTACGAGGTGGCCGCGATGCCTGTCGAGGTGACTCGGGTGGGCCACTAGTCTGCAACGGCACTCTCGCTGGCATTGTCTCGTGGGGCATCGATTGTGCCAGACCTTTCTTTCCCGGTGTCTATACCAACATCTCGTCCTACATCGACTGGATCATCAAGGCCAACGAATCGGTGAACTACGATTATTATGCGAAAATGCGCAGTTTTCACGCCGGAGCCAGTGAATCTATTCGATCTATCAATGTATTTATCATTTTATTTTTCTCGTGCCTTATTTGTAGTCCTCACAAGTGTCTAATGAACCCTTCGATTCTTTAAATTATTCATTCTCTTCATTAGTTTTCAGTTGGCTTGTGGTAATCAAGCCTAGCCTAACTGCTTGTGCTGGTTTTCTTATCGAACTGCTGCACAAATGCAGGAACTGACAAAAACTATGCAATAATTGGCAAATTTCAATGAGCAATTGGCAGATGGCAATTTGCAGTGCACGTGTGTTTGTGTGTGTGTGTCCTGACTGAGAACTGATAGCCACGCATCAATGACCAATGTGAAGCCAGACTCGTTATGCGTCGCCTCTCAATGAATTGGCCTTTATTAAACGACAGGCCAGCCTGCCCAGCTCCTATCCTCTTGTCCACCTCCATGGTGGGTGCTGTGCTGTAACTGATAACTGTCTTTGGATTGCCAACGGGGTGGCGCCATTGTGGTCGGTGCGCATATTTACGTGCACCACTATGGGCTGTACTGCACGCAAAACTTGTTGCCCAATGCTCGCATTTTCTTACACTTGCAAAGGATATACACATTTTGGCCAGCAGTTTCTGGATCAGGATCGGCAGGCAAGACGAACCAGTTCATGCCTGCCATGTTCTCCCGAATCTGTCAGACAAAACTGCATAGAATCAACATATCTTATAAGAAATTGGATTACAATTATATGCAATATACAGAGGAATACCTATACCATTAACTGCTAGAGTATAAAGCCATCGGCATGTTAATGTAAAACTTTCTTTCTGTTTTTTTTTTGGGAGGTTGCGCTGCAAAAACAAGCCAATTATTTGCAAGTAACCGCAGGCAGCGAGGGTGAAGGCAATGTGTTCGGGTCCTCACTAACGCCAAGTGACAGAAACGGACACGGGACACAGAGCACGGAACAGGAGGCAGGGGTCACGGGACAGCGGACACAGTAATGTGATACACACTATCTGCAACTTGCAATGGCCACTTTAAGTGGCTTTTGCCGTGCCAGACTCTCAGAACAGAGTGCGGATGTCAAAGAGAAGCTGAAGAGTCACTAAAGTGGGAAAGACTTGCAGATACCACGTAATGAAAGGTTCTACTGTGCACTATGCTCTGCGTGCAGACCCCTTTGCAGGGTATTGTGAGTCGCTTGCAAGTTATTGTATTTTTCTATCGAGTTTTTGCAACGTCCGCCCCCTACAGAGAGAGAAAGAGGAAGAGTAAGAAAGGGATAGGATATGAAAAGCCATAATTGCATTTATTATGCTGATAAAAGCAGGGACACGAATGGCAGCGAGCCGCATGGACTGCATGTGTGTTTGTGTGTGTGTGTGTAAGAGAGAATGTGTGTGATAGTTTGCGTGTGTGTGTTCAAAAGGATAACCAATGCAATTGTCTATCAATGCGTGTGTGTATGTGTGTGTGTATGACAGCCATTTTGTGGCGCAGCACGAGTCAGAAGCCGACCGAGCTGCCGTCCAGGCTGAGACAGTAGTAGAGGCAGGACAGGGCAAAGGCAGTAGCAGAGGCAGTGACAGAGTCTGCAGGCAGCACAGCGTATGCTCTGTTTGTTTTTGCAAATAAATTTAATAACGAAAATAATGCCACTAAAAATAGTTTATACGCAAACAAAGGACTCGGACGAAGCTGGCCAGACAGCGCAGACAGAGGAAAATCACAGCAGCAACAACAGCGACAGTTGCAAAATGCAGAGAAATTTAATTATCATGCACGTCTGTTGCACGAGCCGGACAAACCACACGACGCACAGTTAATTTTCCCTGATCCCAAATTGCTTTAATGCTGACCTGCCAGCGTCCGCTTTCCCTTCACCTCCCCATGCCCGTTCCCATCCCAACTTTATTCCCGGTTACTCACCTTAAATACAGCCGACGTAAAGAAGACTGGCAAGAGAATGAAGACCACGCCGGACAGCACAATCTGCAGATTCAATTCGGCAACGGGTTCAATCTTCCAGGGTATAAGCGAACAGCCTAAAAGTAGACAACAGTTTTATGATTAAAGTGCTAATGGTAACTTACAGATTATTAATTAGTATTTGTATGTTATGAGCATTTCTTTCTTTCTTAAGCGCTGTAAGTTAAACGCATAACAGTGCTGTTGTTAACAGTGTGCTTAACAGAGATTGAAAAAATGTTATTAGTATTTATTTTAAGAGTATTTATATTTCTATTGCTGGCTTTCTTAATTAACCCATAGAACCTGTAGGTGTTATAACATAACAGACAGCAGTGGTAATGTTAACTTACAGTGCACATAACAGAGTATTAAGAAATGCTTTTAGTATGTTAAGAGTTTTCCTATGACTGGTTTCCTCTATTCCCTTTCCCCACTCATTGATCGACAGACTTACCGAGGAACCTATAGGCACCATGCATGGCTAGATAACCCTGAAAGAGTGTTAGCAGCACTCCATACCAGATGGACCACAGCGAGTTCAGATGCAGATAACTGCTCGAGTCGTGACCGGAATGCTGCAGATTGGTATAGCGACTCTGGTGGCGCTTCGACTTGATATATTTGGCCTGCAATTGCTGCTGCTGCTGGCTGAGACTGTTGCTGGCTGTCGTTGCCGTAGTTAGCACCGAGTTGCACATGCTCGAGTTGAGGCTGCCTCCTCCTCCGCCTCCTCCACCATTACTACCGACTCCTGCAGCACCTCCTCCCGCGCCAGCTCCGTTCTTGCCACCCATTTGAAATGGACTTTATTTATCTTGTGTTGCCTTTACTTGGCGTTTTTCACGCTATTGTTCAGCGCTTCCCTTGCTGTTTATCTTTCTATCTCTGTCAATGTCTCTTTCTCTATGTATATGTGTCTCTCTCTCTCTTTTCTCTGCACAAATATTGACAGCAAATTTCACAGCTATTTCTATTGATTTTGTATTGATTTTGTGCGTTGATTTTCTATTTGTTCAAGTGATGCTCATTGTTGTCTCCACACTTGCTGGCAGCGTTGATATTGTTGTTGCTGTTGTTGTTGTTGTTCCCGATATTTGCTCGTTGATATGCCTCATTATAGCGCGCAGCGTTCGTTGCACGCTGTCGCATGTTTGTGGCCCAATACAAATTGCTTTGTGTTATTTTCCCAATGATTAGATCCCGAATATATATGACAATGTCTGTAAAGAGAAATAAGTGAAGCGAATTAGTTGAGGATGGAATACAATATGTAGCTATGATATATGTACGACAGATACAATATAAAATATATATATATATATGTAAGAAAAACCTCATATCAAGTTGGCCATGCAAATGGAATTCCCACAAAACTTTCCACATGCCTTGAGCTAAACTCCAGTTCAGGTCAGTTTAAATCAGAACTAACATAAGTAATCATCAAAATTAAAAACAATAAACAGAAAAAAAAAACACTTACACTAAGGCAAAAATAAACGGAATGGTTAACATGAAACTGAAAGAAAACTTTAGGTAAATATTAAAAAATCAATTTTCAATTAAATATTTTGATAACTGAAGCTCATTATGTTCGCAGAGTTTGCTGCCCAAAGGACACTGCATCCAATGTACTTATATATCCATCTGAAGAGAAGTACTGCAGGAAGACTAATGGCATCCGACATCTATTCGTATTCATTCGCATTTCGCACTATTCCAGATAAATGCTGCAATTCATAAGTAACATACAGCCACACACGTAGTTACATATACAGTCACATACAGTTACATATTTGCCGGTTCCACTCACACAGACATACAGTTACAAATACAGACACGTATGCATTCGCCCACCCACTCAGTCACACTAAGGTTAGCACTACACAATCTGTAGATATTAAGCACAATATTTGTATTAGGTTAAGCGCAAAGTGTACCGTAGGTCGAATAAATCTACTCTCAAATGAGCCCAACAGTTTCATAATTAAGAGGTGGCAGTGTGTGGCATCTCTGTCCCAGTTGCAAGCAAGTCTTTTATGTCTGTGCGTGCAACATGCATAATTACTGTCCCCAGGCAGAGAAGCGGGCGATGCGGAGCTGCAACTAGCGCTAATGGCAGCCAGGTATATTGCATGTGTGCGTGCATCCTGCCACAGGATTTGCCGCAGGGGAACAAAAGGCCGCAAAGCCGTTAACATTTATGCGTCTGTCGCTGCGCGTTATGTTCGACACATTCAACAGAAAGAGGCGTGTTCCGCCTTCACTTTTTGCGCGCAACATGCACAAAAAATTGTTTGCAATTTGTTTTTATTACACATGTAATTAAAAAAGCAACAACTACAATAACTACAAGCGATGTTGTAATCTGTTGGCTAAATGTAATTGATAATTGCCAGTTGACCAGGAGATGCCGGCAAGGTTTTCTGGGGGGATTTGGCAACTACTATTGCCAGCAGAAAGCATTCATTGGATTTTGAAAGTTTTGCTAAGTACGAAAGGTTTCATAACCTCACAAATTACAACAAGCACAAAAGCTACAATCGAATGTACTCGAGTGTGATGTACCCGCTACCCAACTGACCAAAGTAATAATACCCTTCTACCCAATGGATAATGGGTATAAAAAGTTGACAAAATATATAAATAAATTAGGTGAAGTTATTTTTTATCTCTTATTATGAATAGTGTACTTAGTAGAAATTTACAATTTAGTTTGTGGTTTTTGAGAGTTGGTAACTTTCAATGCGTTGTGATTCACAGAATGTTTAAACCAAATTTAGTCACCTAAATCTAGGCACTTAGACAGATAGGCATGGCTCAGAAAATGTCCATACTTAGTATACCAAAGTAGCAAGGAAAGGTTAGCAGGGAAAGCTAACCCAGTTTAGAAAGTGATTAACTGGGCTGCATCTGCCATTCAGTTTGCTCTTTAATTTTTGGCAAATGAGCTCACTGAGCGGACTTGCAGTCCACCTGACGATAGCAAACAACGAGGCAAAGCCAACAAATTATTCGACAACATCATGGCCAGGAGACACAATATGACAACAAGAGCAACAGCAACATTGAGTGTAAGCCAAGCTAAGCCGAGGCAAAGCAAGGCAAGGCCTCAGCATGTAAACTGAAGACAAACATGAGGATATTCATGAGTATATAGACTCGCATGAGCTCTGTCAACAGTCCGTTACCAGTTACCAAATGGAGATGAGATGAGAAGCAGGCTTGCTTCCCAAGAACTTCCTTCTACATGTTGATATTAATTTTATGTTAATTACAATCTTTACTTGTTTGTTTGTCTCTCGCTTTGTGCCTGCCTGCCCGCCTGCCTGCTGGCCTGGCCATGTGGCTCATCTCAGACACCATTTCCAGTTCCTTGCAGTCCTCGTCGTCTTCATCCTGTTTTAGTCCCTCTTTGGGGGTGACTCTTGCCGTTGTCTTGGTATGCTCAGCATCAGATTAGCCTGCCGCAAAAGTCATAAATGCAGATGCTTACATTTCCTTAGCCGCCCCTTCACCTGCTACTGCGACTGCTCCTTCTACTTCCCTTGGGGCATTTGCTTTGTTTTTAAGCCCCTTTCCCTGGCAACCATGTGCTCTGCGTACGTGGCTCCACTGTGGGGCAATTTGTCGCGTTCGCACGACTTTAACGCAAATGAAACAGCCACTTTATGGCTGCTTCTCTGCGTATGTGGAGGGGAGAAAGAGCGAGACAGAGAGAGAGATGTAGATAGAGTGGAAGACAGGGAGTAACAAGTTTGTATCATTGGAGGCGTCTGCTTTGCGTATCCTTTGCGAGTCAAGGCGTGAAATTAAAATGCGCTTTTCATACCTGCAGGAAAAAAGGGAATAGGGTATGCACTGCAGCAGGCACATACGTGGAAAGAAAAAGCTTATATTTCAGATTAAGAGGGATTGCAAGAGAAACAGTGGCACACAGGCAGGAAGTGTTACAAACAGTGAGATAAGTGAGATACTGAAATTGCAATTAGTCTTATCAGAAATCGAACTTCATTTATAAATCAGCAAATACCATACTTTAGAAACGTGTGCTCTTGTTCTCTCTTCTTTAATGTCCTCTTCAGTATCAATAATATCTTCTCTCAAAACATTCTCCATCTATCTTTTTCTACTGCATCAATTCCATCTCTTCTTTTCAGACTCCCAACAGTTGCATTTACAGGGCATTTGTATGTCTTGCTTTGTTTCCCATTGGTGTCTAGTGAGCTCTGCGCATTTGCTTATCTTCCCAAACTGCATTTTATCTACTTTAGCTGGAGAGTTGCTCAACTCCGACTTTAACTCAAACTAACAGCACGCCCCTTCCGTTGCTGCTGTTGCCCAGACCAGTCTGGGGTGCCCCTTCTTGTCCCAGCAGGGGCACTCGACTCTACTTCATGCCGCAAAAGCACTTCACATGCCGCCAGCCACCAAAATATGCTAAATGGCACTTGAGCTGCCTTTCAGGGTGTGGCTGTGCTCCAACTCCCTCCCCCAACCTGCCCTCTCCTCTGTTGGCTAACGGTACCTACGAGTCGAGTGCCAGAAAGTCCACTCATGCTAATTTATATGGGCAGGCGGTTTCTATGCTTCGTCTGTGTGGCTCTTCACCCTCCTCCTTTCCTCCCCCCTCACCATCCTCCCACGTTCTGCCCCATTCTTTTTGAAGTTAAATGAAGCAAGCGAAGAACAAAGCAAGCAAACAGAAAAATATTGTCGGCAGTTCGTTTTTTTGGAGAGGGGCGGAGTGGGTAGCCTTTTTGTCACCGCATGTTGCATGCAACCAGGCGGTGCGGCGGTGTGGCAAACCCTTTGTGGCAGGCTGTGGCAACCAACACAACCAACCAAGCTGTCAATTTTCATTTCATAAATGCACATTTGTCTTTACATTTCCCCTTTAGATATTTATTTATTTATTTCTATATTTGCGCAACTTGAAAAGGACTGCGTGACTTGCACATTTTCCATTTCCATTTCTCATTTCCCGTTCGCCATTTGCATTTCTGTTACAGTTGCAGCTGCAGCTGCAGCTGAATTTCCCTTTTTCCTGGGCCGAAAAATCAAATGCAAAGCAAACTTTTCATTGTTTGCTTGAGGAACATGAAGAAAAAACGCCAAAATTTTTCTGCAATGCTGCAGCAGAGCCAAGCTGCAGGGGCACGTATGTGTGCGTGTGTGGCACGTGGCATGTTCTGAATTGGATTTACACATGTGCCGAGCTAATACGTGTCCCGTGCAACGACGTTTTTCAATTTCAACTTGCCGCAGCAGCCGCAGACGTGCCACAAGAATCGAAAAAGAAACAACACGAAGCGAAAAAAAAACTATCGTACTATCGGCACATGCATCACGACTATGAAATACCCTGCCAAGCATGTGAGAAACATTAGCAGTAGATAAAATAAGGCATGTCCACATGTCCTCTGTGGCGCAGCTTTCCACAGGGTGTTTTGCATTGTACAGGGTGCAGGCAGCAGAGTGTGTTACCTTCTTTAACTGGGTCACAGGTTTAGCGCTTGAACTATGATTCACACTGAGCCAGTCGGCATTAGCAACCAAAACAATAAAGCACCGTTGTATTTTAGGTGAATTCAGCAGCGAAATTTATTAGCGCAATTAAATTTAGTTAGTAAATAAATTGGCCAAATACAAAATGGAGCAAAAATAAATAAACAATGTGAATAATTAACAGCAGCAAAGCAAAGCCAGGGCAGCGGGAGTGTGCAGAGAGTGAGAGCGAGACAGAGAGAGAGAGAGAGAGGGAGTGGCGGCAGGGGAGTGTGTAACTGGCAGCCAAATCACAACAGTTGCACTCATTTACCAACACTGATAGCGCACCACCACCCCCAAAGCACCCGTTTGCCCCGTTTAGCAGTTGCCACTTGCCGCATGCCACATGCCACCAGCACCACCACCACCACCATCGAAAGCATTCTAGTGGCACACACCGAGCGCAATGCGTCGAAATGCCGCCAATTTTGTGGAGCTTAAATTGCGTTAGAACCAAAAGCGAGGGCGGAAAGCACCCCCAACATTTTAACTGGATTTGGGGGTTGTATACAAATGCACTGCGAGAAATACTTGGTATATTTTATTAATGACAAGTTCAGAGAAACGGATAAAGATAATCCATGATAAGGAGAAGTTTATCACTAGTAATTAATGCAATACCATTATTAATCTGATGTTATCCCCTTTTGGGCATTTAAGAGGTTTACTAACTTGATGAAACAGATGGAGATTAACATCGCAGAGCCCGTAAAGTGTATATACTTGCTAAGCATCGATGGCCGAGTACATTAAGCCAGTTTGTCTGACTTCCTGTCTGTATTAACGCTTTAAAATCAACAACTACAAATGTCACACCTACCAAATTTGACCTGAATGTAACTGAAGTGTTTGTTTAACAAATGCAGTTCACAAATATATTAAATGTTTAACTAAAATTATTATTTTTTTACATAATAAAGAAATAATTGAATTCTTTAGTTTTTTTACTTGTTTACTTTCTTACAGTGTATGGAAATTCGCTCCAGACACCGGAATGCTGGCACTGTCGATGTTGTTTTTCACCGTACGCCTGCATTCCGAGCTAAGCTCGTAAAAACGCCGGGAATTTATCGCTTTTGAGTAGATTTTCGACGAGGGGAGGCAGCACAACACCACCAAGAGCTGTTATTGTTATTGTTCTTTGTTGGTGTTGTTGCTACTGTTGTTGTTGTGCAATTGTTGTCGGTTGTTGGTATTGTTGTTGTTGCGTGTAGTTGTTGCATGAGTGAATTTTGCAGCAAAGCAAAACTTTTGCCGCTTAAGAAAATCGATAGAAAAAACGGCAGTCAGACGGGCAGGCAGTCAGCCAAGCAGCCCTTACCTGCTGAGACCCTTCACACACACAAATACACACACCAGCCACAGTTACACACACGCAGGACACGCCGCATTAAGCGTCGTTTTGTCGTGAACAAATTGTGTTGCCTACTTTCCGGGGCAAGCGTAGCTAGGGCGAAGGTTCTCCAGTTTCTCCATTTTTAGAAGGGAAACGAACGAAAAAAAGGAACTGCGCACTTGGCAAAATATTTGGAAACTCCCCCTCCTCCCCTGAAAACGCTTTGCACTGCAGCCAGGTCTGACGTATGAGTGTTTCTGACCAGTTGGACGCTCTGTTGGCATTTCTATTGCTCCTTGTCTCTTGTGTCTCTATTTCTTTCCACTCTCTATCTCCCTTTAGTTTTGCGACGTTTGTTTCTCTTTTTTTTTTGCTGCCCACTTTGTTTGTTTGTTTTGTGTGTGAGCGCGTTTTTTTTTTGTGCTCTTTGATTATTGTGAATCATTTGCTGCACTCGCTTCCATCAGTTGCAGCCAGTCACAGCTCAAATTGGTTTTTTAATTAAACGAAACTCGAACTGGAGTCCCTATGCGCCACGTCGCACCACCTTCTTGCCCCTTCGTCCCCTGGCTTGCCACTTTGTCTGCCCTGCAGCTGAAACGTTGAAAATTGCACTGGCAATGACTCGTGTGTCCAGGATTTCTCTCTCTTTTTCTCCCTCCCTCTCTCTCTCCTGTTCATTTTGTATGCCAGCAGCCAAACCACATTGGCGGCAACAACAACAACAGCGATGGGGCATAACAAGAGGAAAGAACAACAACAAAGTCAGCTTATTGTGCCAGTGAGCTGCGCAAATGAATAAAGAGCAAGCTGGAGCAAATACCTTTCTATAACACATATAAAGTATGTATATTAAGTATATACACAGGCATATAGTATAGTATGTGTGAGTGGCACAGTGGGTTAATTAAAGTACGTTTTCAAAGAAGAAGCCCATATATCTAGTTGAAAAAGATTAGACAACTACTGAAATGAACAACTTTATATTATTGAATTTTGATTACTAATAACTACAACTATTTAAAATTTGCTAACAAATTTTCCAAAGACTTCTAACTATAGCATACTTAATAGCATTCAAAAGCAATATAGGCACAGTTGGTTAATGCCCAGTTGCATTTAATCTTTCTGTTTAATTAATATCCTACATAGATCAAGGAGAATGAAGAATACTTGATTGTTTTGCAAATTGAATACGCTTATGCCCCCGGCCTAATGTGGGTCAAACGAGCAGTGCCGATGGGACGTATGAGTAATATGGACACAGGACTCAGCACTAGCTGAACAATAACTGGACAACTTAATTGATTTTCTATTGTGCTATAGCACATGAGAGATTTGCAACAGATTGCGGTGCAGCCACAGCCTGCAACGTGCCACGCGCAACATGCCTCGTCAGAGGCAGATAGAGAGAGTGCTACATGCCTGAATCTGTTACATGCACAAAGCCACAAAGGACGTCAACAAGCTTGGAATTATTTAAAACATGCAAGCACATTCCACAAGGCAGCAGGACGAGGCTGAATGAAAATTGAAATATTTTGCAAAGCAATCGAAAATGATATATTGTAATTTATGCGACAATGTCAATTATGCAGCACTTTGTGGCAGAAGCCAAGAGGCAAAGACAGCATGGCTGAAGGCAGGAGGCAGGTGTCCTGCACATCAATCAAAAGTGGAATACGAAACTCAACTCAACTAAATTATTATCTCTCGCACAGAAGTTAAGCCACAGCCCCATAAAGATAAGCCAAGTGACAGGCAAACTGACGGACAGACAGACAGCAAGACAGACATGGAGACAGATAGACAACTAGATGGGCAGAGCTGCAGCAGCACTGCCAGCATTGAGAGCTATTAAAAATTGCACATGCCAGATAGAAATTGAGACAAGAGAGAGAGATAGAAAGAGAGAAAAGTCGACAGAAGTTTTCAATTTCACTTAATGTCGGAACTTTGAACAGTGTGGAGTACACCGCAAAAAGCAAACGGGAAACGGAAAATGAGAGGCAAAAATCATAAAATGAAATACGAGCGGAAGCAAGAACAAACAAATAAAAGAAGAATGAAGAAGCCTTCAGCTTGAGGTTGCTACACTGAGAAATGCAACACATACCGTTTGAGTGTATAGCAAAGCAGGTGGACTCATTCGCCAAGTGTAACTGTGGTTGCTACTGCTGCTGCTGCTGCTGGTCACATTTGACGCAGACAAACAACAAAGATACAGCTACAACTGTTGTTGTTGCTGCTCCTGCTGCTGTTGTTGTTATCCCGGTCAGGGTAAACTGAACAACTTGCAGATGATGCTCAGCCAGAGGAAGACAGAGAGAAAGAGAGACCGCAGCTTTGGCAGCTGTTGCACTCGGCCAGTCAGCAAATCAAATGCGCCACAGCTGCTACAGAAGTAGAGGAGAAGGAGCAGAAGGGCGTAGGGTAGTTGGGGCACATAGCTTGCCACATGAATGCCGATAGTTGTCAAAGATTATGACACGAGCATTCCAAGAGGAAGCAATGCCAGCAGAGAGAGACAGGGACAGCGACAGGGATAGAGACAGACAAAGACAGCTAAAGCAGCCCAGATTGGACTGAGGCTGATGCTGCAAGTGAGCAAAGATTGAGGGGAAGGGGGGGCGGAGCGTATTATAAACTTTCAAGCAATGAACACATTTGCGCATATTTGCATAAAACTCAACGGATAAAACGCTAGAAACGAGGCCAAATGGCAGAGAAACTTCAACAAGCAGCGCAGGATTGAAGACGTAGCACGCATACGCTGCAAGATAAGAGACTTGAAGAAAGTTTAAGGTTCATCTGAGTATATATATATGCAAGGGAAGCAATTGCAGGGTATACAGTAGTCGGGGACACGTTCGGGTAACGTTCAAAGTGCATATAGAGAAAGTGCATGGCATAAAAGATATCGCATCAAATTTTGTTGCTGCTAAGCATAGTTTACTAGCTGCAAGGAGCGAGGGTCTTCCTTTGCTATGTCTTTTTCCCTTCACATCCCTCCTTATACCACCATCTCTTCCCCGTCTTTACTTCCTCTCTGCAGTTTTTCTCCTTCTCACTTCATCTATCTCCTTCTGTCATCATTGATGTTTATACACTTACATGCAGCATCTCCAACATCGGCAACTCCTGCAGCTCTTCCTCCTCCTCTTCTCTCTCTTCTCCCCTCTCCCCCTCTTACTCATTCCTTCGGTTATTGGTTGCCTGCTTGGGCTCGCATATAAGCCACGATTATTAAAAATTGCAAATACTTTTGCCAACGTCGCCCGCACGTTGGCAGGACAAAGTTTTTTGATTGCAGTTTATGCATATGAATGAAGTTGTTTGGCTTTTAACTTGGCCAACAAGCAAAAGAACAAGAAAAAGTAAGTAAATGCAGCGAAAGTAGACAAAGAGAAGGGACAGAGAGGAAGATAAAGAAAGAGCGGTAGGAAGACCAGTGCCAAGACAAAGTGTAGACAACTATTGACAATCTGCATTAAAAACTGGAACAAAGCAGCAACCATTTACCGCTTCCCACCACCCCTGTGCCCTTACTTCTCTTATTTTCCCTACTCTTCAGTCTCTCCCCCCGTCTGCACCCACAATTCGTAATTAAGTTTACGATGGAAACCGAGGCGGATGGATGCGAGCCAGGTAAAACTTTGGCTTGGCTAAGCTCTGGATAAAAATGCATTATTCATTTCCAAGTGCCTCCCTCTCTCTCTTCCTCTCTGTCTACCTCTATCTGTTTGTCTTACTCTCTACTGTGCTCCTTTCTAGCACCCTCTCTTTCCCTTTTCTTCTAGCCAATGCAGCCATTAGGCAGCGCGTCAAGCGTAAAATGCTAAACTGAAATTTTGTGTTCAACAAATGTTGACAGTGACGCACCCAAGTTGTGGCAACCCACCCACAGCCCACTGTACCTCACCACCATCCTTAGCCTAACTCTGCGCCTCCCCCTTTAGACGCCTCTGGACTGACCAAGTTGACAGCTGGCGCTTCGCGAAACGACAAACTGACGCAAAGATTAATTGAAATTCTAGAAAAGAGCACAAAAAATAAAACGAAAACACAAAAAAAAAAACTGCGAAAAAAATACCGCACAGACTTTAAATTAGTTTTACATAAATTTTGCTGGCCAAAGAGGAAAAGTTTTTAACATTGAATCCCGCAAAAATATTGCGTGCATAATTAGTTCGCATTGGATTTCAAATCTCTCAGCCTTACAGAGAAAGAGAAAGGGGGAGGAAGCAGAGTAAGTGGAGCAGACTAAAATTGAATGTTTGGATAAGTAGAGACAGAGACAGCAAGCTTTGAATCAATGAATCATATACCTAATATATGTATAATACTTTAGCACACTTAAGGAAAGTCAAGTGCTTCATAAACTTATGTCTCATCAAGTAGCAGCAGCTAAGAGTCCTCCCCCACTTCTCAGTCTTTTCTTATTCATAATCTGAACAGCTGTCCAATCAAATTATGCTGCTGCTTATGATATAAGAAGAGTAACCAAAATGAAGGAACCCAAAGGCAAAATAAATTCACTTGATTCACTTCAAGTTGTTTGTGGCATTTCGAAAGCTTTACTCTGCTTTCTCCTCCTCGTCTCCCACTGCTCCCCTTTAGCTATTTACGCTGTCAGAATTGCCGCGCTTCGTTGCTTCGTCGCCACTTGAGGCGACGTTTTGAAGCCAAAAATTTTATGAGTGAAAATTCCACTTGGTCTTATGAAAATTATATGAAGCTAAAGCCGAAGGAGGAACAAACATTTTCCAAAGTGCGAAGGTTAAGTGCCATTAAGGTTAGCATGGGATGAATGAGTCATGAGTCTTACGCCGCATGTTGCACATCATTTTCCCTACACACGAAAGTGTTTTTCTTTGAAGTTTCCGTAAAGTTCCAGGAAAAAGTAGCAAAGAAAAAGAAAGTCAGGCAGCAGCAGGCGAACTCAAAGTAGTAATGATTAGGGCTAAGAAAATATCGATTTTAATAACAAAAATATCACAATGTATAAGAAAATATCATTGTTAATATCGAAAGTATTATATCACTCAATAATATAGCAAAGCAAAACATTATCCATAATGTTAGCAGCAAAAATGCCATATATCAAATAATAGATCGGAAATTGTAATATCAAAAGTATCACGTATCAAATATATCGGAAATATGATTACAACAATATCGATAGTACTGCAAGCTCTTAATCAAAATATATCGATTAATCTAAAAAATATCGTAGTATCGATTTAATATCGAACCCATCCGTAGCTAAAAGTGCATGCAGCTTAAAGCAGACGGACAAATGCTTCGCCTTCTTATCGCTTCCACATTGTGATAAGCAAATTTACAGCACTCACACACACACACACACCCACAATAATAAGAAAATGGCGCACTTTATGCAGCAAGCGACAGTACGGGGGAGAGGGGGGCGTGGCAGCAGGCGTCGTTTGGAGTAACATGAAACTTTTTAGTGAATCACAGCTCGCCAGTTGAATATAACACTTATCGCCACAGCGCAGCGGAGGCGCAAAAGGGAGCGCGTATGGGGGGCGGGACGGCTGCTTAAGAGCCCTGGCAACGCAGATATGCGATCTGTGCTTTTTATTGGCTTTCGGGACTCTCACACACACACATAAAACTGGGCAAGCCTTCTATGCGTCGTTTGTAGTTTGCTTTAAAAAACTTAATCCCTTCTTATTGAAAGCCAAGGCGAAGGCAAAGGCAAAGGAAAAGGAGATTGCCTTGTGTTTGTGTGCGGCACGTGCTTCCCAGAAAGTAGCTACGTTTTGTTGTCAGGCAACGGGTTGAATGCTGTTTAAGTTCCGGTCGGGCGCATTGAGCAATTTATGACTTGATTACAATGTACATAACCCCCCGTGACCTTCTCTGCTGCCCTGAACCTGCCCCCCAAGGGGTTTGCTTCTGCAGTTGGCAGGGAGGGGGCCTGGCTTGCGCGTATTGGTTCCGTTTCCATTTGCATGGCCATAAAACGAAGCGCTCGCTGGCATCTTCAACTGTTTGGCAAATTGCAAATAATGTAATAACATCACCAGGCGGGAAATGGACTGTACAGAGAGGGTGCCTCAGGGCCGGAAGAGGAAGGAGGGGATATAGCAAACAACAATAACTGCGGCTACCAACGACAGCGACAACAATTCAATTTAACGCTTCATTGAAGTCGACGCAGCGCGGATTTTGTGTTGCCCGTTTTTCTATGTGATTTTTTATTACATTTTATTGTGGATTTATTTAATAAAAATACATTTTCATCTACGCTGGCAATGACTGGCGATGGCTTAAAGCTTTAAAGCGCACACGCTGCGTATACGCAATGCGCCACTGAATGATTGACTGCCGGACAGCTGGAATGACGGAACCTTCCCCGTCCCCTCTGGGTACTCTCCCTTCTTCGCCTCAATTAAATAATAACTTTTCAACAAGCAACGCAATCTGTGAAAATCGCCGCCAAAGGAAATGAAAAATTATCGAGAAAAACTGAAAATAAAAACGAAAAAAAACGTCATGTAGGGAATGATAATTCAATTGCCTTCAACGACACGTGTGACTACGCCCCCCTTCCCTATTCCTGCCTACGTTTTGCGTTTCGGCGACTCATGCCATAAATCTAACTAAAGGCATTACTCATATCACACACACACACAAACAGCCGCGCGCTCTCTCACGTACAGGGGCAATCTAATAAGCGGTGCCTACCTAGTTGCCACGCCTCCTACTATGCATTAGGGCAGCTGCAGAGAGAGAGAGAAAGAGAGAGTGAGAGAGGGGAAAAGGAAACGAGAAAAAGTTGCCGCAGCTTTGCGAGTGACATTTGAATTTCTGCGCAAATTTTCTCATACCCAACTCAGTATTTGTTGTTGTTGCTGCTGCCACTGCTGTTGTTGTTGTTGTTGGTTAGCCGAAAATGACGTGACATGCATAAATAATTGAGTTCTGCAACAGCAACAACAGCAAGAAAACAAACAAAGGCAACGACAAGCGGAAATGAAATATGGCGAATGGCAAAATGGCGGCACGACAGCCGCCATATTGACTCGAGCCGAGTCGAGTCGAAGCACATAAAATATTTATACGCTGCCATATGGAAGCGAAGTAGCGGAATAAAGCAAATCACAAGACAAAATGCCAGCAGGTTAAAGCCAAAATAAAAAAAAAGGAAAGGAAACAAAAAATCAATCAACAAATTTCATTCGCATCGATCTGTCAGCAGGTGGAAAGGTAAAGAAAAAGAAATGGTTAAAAATGGCTACCTCAGTGATTTATGATTTGCAATTAATCAGGCAAATGGAAAATACGAGAAAATGGCTCTGGACAAGCAAACAATTTAGGCAAATGAAATGCAAACAATCAACAACGAAGCGAAGCTCTTCTTCGTCCTAAAAGAAATGCAAGACGCAAAAGGCAGACAAGGTAAGGGTTAAGCAAACAGTTGCCTGCCACAGTTGCCACGCCCTTGAAGTGAGAGGCAAGTGCAGGAAATGTAACACAAAAGCATGAGAATGTATATACTGTAGGTATATACTATGCATATGTTCATTGTATTTACTCGCTAGAAAAATGTTTTATTTCTGTTTGTTTTGTTCTTGGGAACATTATGAAATTTATTTAAATCATTTTTAAATGCCAATAAAGCTTATAACAGTGCTCGCTTTTGTTGTGTTCCGTCACTTCAACGTATTTACTCTATTTATTTGCTATTTTGCATTCATCTCTCATTTGTTCAGCATTCACATTCACATTTCTGTTAATTTTGCATTTCAATTCATGCATTTTTTATGCCATAATGAAACGCAACTATAAATGAATGGAATGCTCAGTTCTCCGGTTTCCACAGTACAGATTCCATTGTAAACCTAACTTATAAAGCTTTTAAATTAACTGCATTCCCTGCAATACCCTTTAAAGAAGCACTTGTGAGCCGAAAAGAGTAGACAAGATACTTAGATATTCTCTGAAATGATTTCTGTTAATATTATATTATTTTAGAATATATGGAAGTCGGCCATAACCAGCTACATGTAAATAACATTGTAGAATTCCCCCTCAAGTAACTGCCAGCAGTTGAAACAGCCTAGAATAGAGAAAAATTCAACTGAAATATTTTTGCTGAGTATTTAACCGTTGGGTATGCTAGTATTTATCGATTTGCCTTATTAAATTCTCTCAGAAGTTTACTTGAATGTGTCAAGCATAAAGAAAAAGTCAGCTTAAACATTGTAGAGTAGTTGCTAGTCGTGTAGACTCTGCACCTGCACAATTGCATTGTTATTGCCTTGTTGAATTCACCTGCCTAAAGTTGCACATTGTTTTACCATTTCGTGTCTTTATTCTGTGCCTGTTTGCCATGCTCGATTTATAGAGTCAGCATTGTAAAAGAGTTCGAATATTTTTGGATCTGTTTGCAAAGGGGGGAGGGTGGTGGTAATAATTTATAGGGCAGTAGTTTTTATTGTCCGATGTGCGCAGGGGGGAAAACTTTTTGGAGCCGAGCAATGTTTTGCCCAATTTGCGCAAGCGTTTTGTATTATTAATGGGCAGCATTGTTGTTGTTCTCGTTGTTGTTCTTGTTGTTGTTGGCGTTGAAGCTGAGCCTGGCTTTGTTGGCATTTTCTTTCGGTTGCTCCGCAAATAAATGGAATTTGTGGAAAATGCATTTCCATTGTAAGCGAAGCATTTCCCTTTTCAGCTGCGAGCGCGTGTGCAATGCTGGCAAAGCGAAGATTTTGGCTGCCTTTTGCTGTGGTGACACATGCCACATGAAGCCGGAAACAAGCAGCAGCAGCAGCACTAACAACAACAACAGCGTCGAACAACAGCAACAAGAAGCACAACAACAACAATGACCGAAAACCAACCGAAAGACGTCAACCATTTTGTGGGTATTTTGTGCACTCAACTGTACCAATTTTTGTCCGTCTGTCTGTCCGTCTGTATGTCCGTCTGTCTGTCTGTCTCTCTGTCTCTCTCTCTCCTTGTTGTACCCTTGCTCCTCCTTGCTTACTCTTTACCCCATTCTACTGCGTATTTTATGACTTGTTGTCGACGCCTGCCACACTTTTCTTTCCCTCCCTACCCATTTCTGACACCGCCACGCCCCCTTGGTCTGCTGCAACGCCCTGACAGGCATTACAACACTTTCTGCATTGAAATTGCAAAAGCAACTTTAACCGGATGAGTTAAGAAATACTTTGGAACAGCAGAAACATTTCTACATACATGAAATCTGTTCTACAATGGAAGAGATCTTGTTTGTATATTTACAACTAATATTATTTAATAATCTATTTGAATTCATCTAAATACTAAATATAATAAGTTTTCTTATATATTTATCTCTTTAATTGTTATCATTTCTTTTGTTTAATTTGAACTTCATTTTTGCCTTTAATCAAAGTTGCCCGTTTTATCTGCTGCCCAATCTAACTCTTTCTTTTTCTTTTTTATCTCTTCTGTCTGCTTCAATAGTTTCTCATTTAGCTTTTTTCATACCTGTAACTTTATTGCTTCCTTTCCTTTAACACATCATTTCTTCTTTCACAGTGCAATATGTTTTCAGGGTATTTGCTAGTCAATTACACCATTCTGCAATTGCTCAATGTGTTTCACTTACTTGTGCCACATTTTTGCCACGCCCACACACAGTGCTACACATGTGTAGAGCTAAAAAACCCAATACCATTTACAGCAGGTAGAACGGAAACTGGAAAAAAACTGAAAGGATCTGGCGGGCCATTGAAGAGTCCCATTGCCGTTAGTGGGAGAGAGTGTTGCGCCAAGTGTTGAGGCATTTCACTCTTGTTTCTTTTCACTTTATGCAACATTTTTACCTCCTTGCCTAGTTCTCGACAGGAAGACAAAGCAGAAGTAGAAGAAGAAGAATAAGAATAAGAGGAAGAACAAGTTTCGCTCTTGTGTTTCGTTTGTAGCGCCGCTTTTTGTTTACGACCAAAAAAGAAAGGAAAAAACAAAGGAATTTTTCCACATGAACGAGCTTTTTCCTATACAGTTTTGTTGCTGTTGTTGTCGTTTGTTACTGGTATTGTTGTTGTTGTTGTTTGTTACTGGTGTTGTTGTTGACATCATGTATTCAACTTAAAAGTTTGAGCTGCCTTCCAGCTGCAACCAGCAGCGTGCAGATTCTTCCTGCATTCGGACTTGCAGTGCATATTTAATCCAGGTCCTCACTACTCTAGACTCCACTTCCCTCTTCCCGTCTCCATCTCCCCTTTACCCCTTGGGTGAAAAGTGAATTATTGCCTGCAGCTGGAGGCAACTAGAGGCTGCACTAGCATTTCAATAGGCCAAATCATTCGACTCATTAGCTTGCTCGATGCTTGCTCTCTCTCTCCCTCTCTCTCTCCCTTTCTCTTTTTTGCTGCATCTCCCTGCTCATTCCCCTCGCTCTACTGTTTGCACTTTAGCTTTGTTTGCTTTTAGCATTAGTAATAACAAAGTTCAACAAACTGCATTTAAAATGGGCCACAGCAACGAAAACAGACACACACACACACGCACACACAGACTGAATTTGATTTAAAAATGGCGCTAGCAGCAGCCATTTTGTTGCCTTTTCAAGCTTTCCTTTTTTTGTCACTTTTGCGGTTCTTTTTATTCATATTAAAAGGTTTCTTTGCAAATTTAGAAACATAAATGAGAAACTTTGCATTCAGCTCATTTTGTGCTATCATGGGACATAAGGTATTGTGGGGTATTATGACTGTGTTATGCAGTTTGTTACAGAAAGCAGAAATAATATGATCAGGTAGAAAGAAAACCCCATTAAATATAACATAATACATTTGTCTATATCACATTATTTTTTTTATTTATTGAGATTAAGATTTTAAAGTTAAATTAAAAGAAACTCAACAGTTTAAATTAAAGTTATTAAAAATAAAATTATTTATATGAAATTATGTTATGACTAAGGCAAATTATTATTTTTATATTTAAATTTAAAAGTATTTAATTAATTTTAGCCCATAATTAATTTGCATAATAAGTGTGTGCAATCTCGATGAATATCGCATTACACTCATTAATTAACCGATAATAAAATGCAGTGAATGCGGCACATGCCACATAAAATTCAATGCGCTTTCACATAAATGACAGTTGACTTCCCCATGACCCCTGACTCCTTTGTCATATTTCTGCATAAAACCATTTTATCATTTTTTTTCGCTTCAATTAAAATGTTGTCAACATCTCCACTAATTGAATTCTGTGCAGCAATTAGCGGAGTTTTGATTTTTTAAAAAAGTCCTTTGTTATATAATAAAATTCACAGCTTACCTTTCACACGATCACAATGAACTGAGCAAAAGTGCGACGCACTTAGTGGAAACTCTGTAAAAGAAGCGGAAAAATATCATTAACAAAATATCGAATACAATCGAATGCGCAATCAAGTCAAGGCGAGGGCAATAGCCCAATTAAAGTGCTTAACCAGAACGCCATTTGGTCACTTGCCACGCCCCCTTAAGACAGTAATGTGTTTGAGCAAATGCTTGTTTATTGACTTTATCGAGTGTCAAAAATGGTAGCGTCCCTGCACCTAGAGAGACAAAGAAAGCAACAAGGAGTATGAGAAGACTAGCAGTTACCCAGCATTGGCTAGCAGATACCCTGTAAAGACTAACTTGACTAGCTACCCAGTGACTATATTTGTACTGGTTGTAAAAGTAAAGCCCTGCCATCCATTTTGGCCTGCCTCTTATCATATTCAACTCCCCTATTTAAGCTTTATAGGGTATTGCAATACTGTCCCGCTGGAGAGGGCACTTCCGAGGACCATTAGTCGAGCAATAGGTTAGAATTTATGAGGCAGCCGCTGCGGAGCGCTAAATCAAAAAGAAAACTTTATGAAATCGACATAAAAAGCAATCGACTACAGCCAGTCTCTCTCTATCTCCCTCTCTCTCTCTTCCTCTCCCGCTCTCTCCATGTCCCTCTCTCGTTCATATCATTGTATACTTCTGTACGTATTATTGACGCTGCTGCCAAATGAACCGCTACAGCAGCGCGAGCTGAGGGATGGAGGCCAGGGTTCATTTTGGCCATTTTAAGTTGTTGTAGCTGTTGTTGCTATTGCTGTTCACTTTGTTGTTGCTGTTGTTGTAGCTGTTTGCTGCTGATGCCGCTGCCCCCATCAGCTTAAACTGCTGACAGCTGAAAAATGCCGTTCAATTTGTTACGCTGCCCCCGCCATTTCTATTTCTGTTGCCTTTTTTGCTGCTATTTAAAATTGTATAAAAATGGCGGTTGACATTTGACATGGCATTTGTCCCCCCCGCAGCGAGGCAGCCCCAAAAGTGAAAACAACTGTCGCAAATCGAGGTTATTGAGCAGATATTTCCCTTTCTGTTCTGCAAAATGGCTTGCAATCAATACAAAGAGAAATAATAACGAGAGTTCACTCTCTCATTTCCAACTTGAAAGGATTTATTGCTTGTCTTCAAGTTCTACTCGGGATTATACTCGTGTAAACTTGCAAGAATTGATTGCTCATCATTAGAACTTCTCGAGTATTGCAAACACAAATCAAACGTATTAACTCAAGCACAATAAGAACCAGAAACAGATTATTATCTTTCCTTCAGCTCACAGAAAGTAAGGCGTGACATTGCGCTTGGGTATGACACGCTGTTCATCGGGCACTGCAACGAACACCTCGGTTATCTGCTCCTGGGCTGTCTTGAAGTTAAGTATAGTTGCCAAATTGCCACAGCGATAGCAATAGTTAGGAGCAGACCAGATGGTAACCAGTTTTTCATCGAACATAAACTTGATGCCATCGTCGACAAGTTGATGAGCACGACAGATCAGAGTAAGATTATTGATATCCATGAACTCCTTGGTCACCTTCTGGCCAAATAGCCAGCCAGCGCCACGTGGACTGCAATCCCAATTATCGATATCTTCTGGATCTGACCACACCAAATCGCACAGGGCACCCTTATACGGTATTTCACCAAAGCGTTCGATAGTGCGCATCTGATCGAGTGTGCTGATTTCTGGACTCAATCCACCATGCACGCACAGAATCTGCTCATCGATGATGGCGGCCACAGTCAACAGATCAAAGACCTTGCAGCAATATTTCCAACCATTCGGATTCCCGTACTTGGCAAAGCATTCGTCAAAGAACCCATACACCTTGGTGATCTGGCGTGTCTCATGATTGCCACGCAGCAGCACCAACCTGCTGGGATAGCGCACCTTGAGCGTCATTAGCCACGTCAGTGTCTCTAGGCTATAGTAGCCTCGATCCACGAAATCGCCCATAAAGATATACCTCGTATCCGGCACCTTGCCTCCAATGCGGAACAACTCTTGCAGATCATAGAACTGACCATGTATATCACCACACACCGTCACCGGTGTAGTCACCGGCTGCACATTGGGCTCCTCCAGCAGAACGTCGCAGAGCCGTTCGCACAGTTTGCGCAGCTCGTTCTCTGGCAGATACTTGCACTCCTTCACCATCTCAATCCATTTGTCTATGTCCATGTCACCCATGCTAATTGAGACAACTTCGCTGGATCCAATTAAATAAGATTTTCCTCACGTCAACTGGCAGAATATTATATGACAAGGAACTCTCTCACTCTCTGTATCTCTGTTTGTCTACTTTGTCCTCCACAGAACTGTTTTGACTTTTGTTTCAGAGCAACTTTGATAGATTATTGCGGGCACTTTGATGACGGCAACGACTTAAGGAGTTGCCATAACAACGTTAAGAAGCAGAAGCAACGGCAGCAGCAGTTGCCAGCTGTTGCCAACATTATTATGCGAAATGGCAGTGGAATCGTAGCATATGCTTGGGCGTCAGGCCAACGACATCTTTGAAGAAAAATCCAAATGAAGAGAAAACACAGAAAGATAAAAAAATAAGTACAAAAATCAACAGCAGAGACCGCACGACTGTAAGTTACCCTGCCATAAACGCGTAATCCAACACCAACAAATATTGAGTAACAGTTCGAAGTTAGATAAAATGAATAGTCATTATTTCAAATTGGAATTTTCCACCTCAATATGAATATCAAAGAAATACCACCCATTTAGGTGTTTATTTTGACCAAAGGGTCCCTTACAACATTTTTAGAATTTTTCAAAATTTAGAATTGTGATATTGTGACTTGAATTGATAAAGCTAGTCATAAGTAGTATAAAAAGTCCCGCCAAAAGTGTTTGCGATGAAAATTGTGGAAAATATCGAAGAAATACCCTTAATTTAGGTGTTTATTTTGACCAACATTTTTAGAATTTTTCAAAATTTAGAATTGTGATATTTTGACTTTAATTGATAAAGCTAGTCATAAGTAGTATAAAAAGTCCCGCCAAAAGTGTTTGCAATGAAAATTGTGGAAAATATCAAAGAAATACCCTTAATTTAGGTGTTTATTTTGACCAAAGGGTCCCCCTTATAACAATTTTAGAATTTTTCGAAATTTAGAATAGTGATATTGTGACTTGAATTGATAAAGCTAGTCATAAGTAGTATAAAAAGTCCCGCCAAAAGTGTTTGCGATGAAAATTGTGGAAAATATCGAAGAAATACCCTTAATTTAGATGTTTATTTTGACCAAAGGGTCCCCCCTTACAACATTTTTAGAAATTTTCAAAATTTAGAATTGTGATATTTTGACTTAAATTTATAAAGCTAGTCATAAGTAGTATAAAAAGTCCCGCCAAAAGTGTTTGCGATGAAAATTGTGGAAAATATCAAAGAAATACCCTTAATTTAGGTGTTTATTTTGACCAAAGGGTCCCCCCCTTACAACATTTTTAGAATTTTTCAAAATTTAGAATTGTGATATTGTGACTTGAATTGATAAAGCTAGTCATAAGTAGTATAAAAAGTCCCGCCAAAAGTGTCTGCGATGAAAATTGTGGAAAATATCGAAGAAATACCCTTAATTTAGGTGTTTATTTTGACCAAAGGGTCCCCCCCTTACAACATTTTTAGAATTTTTCAAAATTTAGAATTGTGATATTTTGACTTTAATTGATAAAGCTAGTCATAAGTAGTATAAAAAGTCCCGCCAAAAGTGTTTGCGATGAAAATTGTGGAAAATATCGAAGAATTACCCTTAATTTAGGTGTTTATTTTGACCAAAGGGTCCCCCCCTTACAACATTTTTAGAATTTTTCAAAATTTAGAATTGTGATATTTTGACTTTAATTGATAAAGCTAGTCATAAGTAGTATAAAAAGTCCCGCCAAAAGTGTTTGCGATGAAAATTGTGGAAAATATCAAAGAAATACCCTAAATTTAGGTGTTTATTTTGACCAAAGGGTCCCTCCCCCCTTACAACATTTTTAGAATTTTTCAAAATTTAGAATTGTAATATTTTGACTTTAATTTATAAAGCTAGTCATAAGTAGTATAAAAAGTCCCGTCAAAAGTGTTTGCGATGAAAATTGTGGAAAATATCGAAGAATTACCCTTAATTTAGGTGTTTATTTTGACCAAAGGGTCCCCCCTTACAATATTTTTAGAATTTTTCAAAATTTAGAATTGTGATATTGTGACTTGAATTGATAAAGCTAGTCATAAGTAGTATAAAAAGTCCCGCCAAAAGTGTTTGCGATGAAAATTGTGGAAAATATCGAAGAAATACCCTTAATTTAAGTGTTTATTTTGACCAAAGGGTCCCCCCTTACAACATTTTTAGAATTATTCAAAATTTAGAATTGTGATATTTTGACTTTAATTTATAAAGCTAGTCATAAGTAGTATAAAAAGTCCCACCAAACGTGTTTGCGATGAAAATTGTGGAAAATATCGAAGAAATACCCTTAATTTAGGATTTTATTTTGACCAAAGGGTCCCCCCTTACAACATTTTTAGAATTTTTCAAAATTTAGAATTGTGATATTTTGACTTTAATTGATAAAGCTAGTCATAAGTAGTATAAAAAGTCCCGTCAAAAGTGTTTGCGATGAAAATTGTGGAAAATATCGAAGAATTACCCTTAATTTAGGTGTTTATTTTGACCAAAGGGTCCCCCCTTACAATATTTTTAGAATTTTTCAAAATTTAGAATTGTGATATTGTGACTTGAATTGATAAAGCTAGTCCTAAGTAGTATAAAAAGTCCCGCCAAAAATTTTTTGCGATGAAAATTGTGGAAAATATCGAAGAAATACCCTTAATTTAGGTGTTTATTTTGACCAGAGGGTCCCCCCCTTACAACATTTTTAGAATTTTTCAAAATTTAGAATTGTGATATTTTGACTTTAATTTATAAAGCTAGTCATAAGTAGTATAAAAAGTCCCGTCAAAAGTGTTTGCGATGAAAATTGTGGAAAATATCGAAGAATTACCCTTAATTTAGGTGTTTATTTTGACCAAAGGGTCCCCCCCTTACAACATTTTTAGAATTTTTCAAAATTTAGAATTGTGATATTTTGACTTTAATTGATAAAGCTAGTCATAAGTAGTATAAAAAGTCCCGCCAAAAGTGTTTGCGATGAAAATTGTGGAAAATATCGAAGAAATACCTCTAATTTAGGTGTTTATTTTGACCAAAGGGTCCCTTACAACATTTTTAGAATTTTTCAAAATTTAGAATTGTGATATTGTGACTTGAATTGATAAAGCTAGTCATAAGTAGTATAAAAAGTCCCGCCAAAAGTGTTTGCGATGAAAATTGTGGAAAATATCGAAGAAATACCCTTAATTTAGGTGTTTATTTTGACCAAAGGGTCCCCCCTTACAATATTTTTAGAATTTTTCAAAATTTAGAATTGTGATATTTTGAATTTAATTTATAAAGCTAGTCATAAGTAGTATAAAAAGTCCCGCCAAAAGTGTTTGCGATGAAAATTGTGGAAAATATCGAAGAAATACCCTTAATTTAGGTGTTTATTTTGACCAAAGGGTCCCCCCTTACAACATTTTTAGAATTATTCAAAATTTAGAATTGTGATATTTTGACTTTAATTTATAAAGCTAGTCATAAGTAGTATAAAAAGTCCCGTCAAAAGTGTTTGCGATGAAAATTGTGGAAAATATCGAAGAATTACCCTTAATTTAGGTGTTTATTTTGACCAAAGGGTCCCCCCTTACAATATTTTTAGAATTTTTCAAAATTTAGAATTGTGATATTGTGACTTGAATTGATAAAGCTAGTCATAAGTAGTATAAAAAGTCCCGCCAAAAGTGTTTGCGATGAAAATTGTGGAAAATATCGAAGAAATACCCTTAATTTAGGTGTTTATTTTGACCAAAGGGTCCCCCCCTTACAACATTTTTAGAATTATTCAAAATTTAGAATTGTGATATTTTGACTTTAATTTATAAAGCTAGTCATAAGTAGTATAAAAAGTCCCACCAAACGTGTTTGCGATGAAAATTGTGGAAAATATCGAAGAAATACCCTTAATTTAGGATTTTATTTTGACCAAAGGGTCCCCCCTTACAACATTTTTAGAATTTTTCAAAATTTAGAATTGTGATATTTTGACTTTAATTGATAAAGCTAGTCATAAGTAGTATAAAAAGTCCCGTCAAAAGTGTTTGCGATGAAAATTGTGGAAAATATCGAAGAATTACCCTTAATTTAGGTGTTTATTTTGACCAAAGGGTCTCCCCTTACAATATTTTTAGAATTTTTCAAAATTTAGAATTGTGATATTGTGACTTGAATTGATAAAGCTAGTCCTAAGTAGTATAAAAAGTCCCGCCAAAAGTGTTTGCGATGAAAATTGTGGAAAATATCGAAGAAATACCCTTAATTTAGGTGTTTATTTTGACCAAAGGGTCCCCCCTTACAACATTTTTAGAATTTTTCAAAATTTAGAATTGTGATATTTTGACTTTAATTTATAAAGCTAGTCATAAGTAGTATAAAAAGTCCCGTCAAAAGTGTTTGCGATGAAAATTGTGGAAAATATCGAAGAATTACCCTTAATTTAGGTGTTTATTTTGACCAAAGGGTCCCCCCTTACAACATTTTTAGAATTTTTCAAAATTTAGAATTGTGATATTTTGACTTTAATTGATAAAGCTAGTCATAAGTAGTATAAAAAGTCCCGCCAAAAGTGTTTGCGATGAAAATTGTGGAAAATATCGAAGAAATACCCTTAATTTAGGTGTTTATTTTGACCAAAGGGTCCCCCCTTACAACATTTTTAGAATTATTCAAAATTTAGAATTGTGATATTTTGACTTTAATTGATAAAGCTAGTCATAAGTAGTATAAAAAGTCCCGTCAAAAGTGTTTGCGATGAAAATTGTGGAAAATATCGAAGAATTACCCTTAATTTAGGTGTTTATTTTGACCAAAGGGTCCCCCCTTACAATATTTTTAGAATTTTTCAAAATTTAGAATTGTGATATTGTGACTTGAATTGATAAAGCTAGTCATAAGTAGTATAAAAAGTCCCGCCAAAAGTGTTTGCGATGAAAATTGTGGAAAATATCGAAGAAATACCCTTAATTTAGGTGTTTATTTTGACCAAAGGGTCCCCCCTTACAATATTTTTAGAATTTTTCAAAATTTAGAATTGTGATATTGTGACTTGAATTGATAAAGCTAGTCATAAGTAGTATAAAAAGTCCCGCCAAAAGTGTTTGCGATGAAAATTGTGGAAAATATCGAAGAAATACCCTTAATTTAGGTGTTTATTTTGACCAACATTTTTAGAATTTTTCAAAATTTAGAATTGTGATATTTTGACTTTAATTGATAAAGCTAGTCATAAGTAGTATAAAAAGTCCCGCCAAAAGTGTTTGCAATGAAAATTGTGGAAAATATCAAAGAAATACCCTTAATTTAGGTGTTTATTTTGACCAAAGGGTCCCCCTTACAACATTTTTAGAATTTTTCAAAATTTAGAATTGTGATATTTTGACTTTAATTGATAAAGCTAGTCATAAGTAGTATAAAAAGTCCCACCAAAAGTGTTTGCGATGAAAATTGTGGAAAATATCGAAGAATTACCCTTAATTTAGGTGTTTATTTTGACCAAAGGGTCCCCCCTTACAACATTTTTAGAAATTTTCAAAATTTAGAATTGTGATCCCCCCTTACAACATTTTTAGAATTTTTCAAAATTTAGAATTGTGATATTTTGACTTTAATTGATAAAGCTAGTCATAAGTAGTATAAAAAGTCCCGCCAAAAGTGTTTGCGATGAAAATTGTGGAAAATATCGAAGAATTACCCTTAATTTAGGTGTTTATTTTGACCAAAGGGTCCCCCCTTACAACATTTTTAGAATTTTTCAAAATTTAGAATTGTGATATTTTGACTTTAATTGATAAAGCTAGTCATAAGTAGTATAAAAAGTCCCGCCAAAAGTGTTTGCGATGAAAATTGTGGAAAATATCAAAGAAATACCCTTAATTTAGGTGTTTATTTTGACCAAAGGGTCCCCCCTTACAACATTTTTAGAATTTTTCAAAATTTAGAATTGTAATATTTTGAATTTAATTTATAAAGCTAGTCATAAGTAGTATAAAAAGTCCCGTCAAAAGTGTTTGCGATGAAAATTGTGGAAAATATCGAAGAATTACCCTTAATTTAGGTGTTTATTTTGACCAAAGGGTCCCCCCTTACAATATTTTTAGAATTTTTCAAAATTTAGAATTGTGATATTGTGACTTGAATTTATAAAGCTAGTCATAAGTAGTATAAAAAGTCCCGCCAAAAGTGTTTGCGATGAAAATTGTGGAAAATATCGAAGAAATACCCTTAATTTAGGTGTTTATTTTGACCAAAGGGTCCCCCCTTACAACATTTTTAGAAATTTTCAAAATTTAGAATTGTGATATTTTGACTTATATTTATAAAGCTAGTCATAAGTAGTATAAAAAGTCCCGCCAAAAGTGTTTGCGATGAAAATTGTGGAAAATATCGAAGAAATACCCTTAATTTAGGTGTTTATTTTGACCAAAGGGTCCCCCCTTACAACATTTTTAGAATTATTCAAAATTTAGAATTGTGATATTTTGACTTTAATTTATAAAGCTAGTCATAAGTAGTATAAAAAGTCCCACCAAACGTGTTTGCGATGAAAATTGTGGAAAATATCGAAGAAATACCCTTAATTTAGGATTTTATTTTGACCAAAGGGTCCCGCCTTACAACATTTTTAGAATTTTTCAAAATTTAGAATTGTGATATTTTGACTTTAATTGATAAAGCTAGTCATAAGTAGTATAAAAAGTCCCGTCAAAAGTGTTTGCGATGAAAATTGTGGAAAATATCGAAGAATTACCCTTAATTTAGGTGTTTATTTTGACCAAAGGGTCCCCCCTTACAACATTTTTAGAATTTTTCAAAATTTAGAATTGTGATATTTTGACTTTAATTGATAAAGCTAGTCATAAGTAGTAAAAAAAGTCCCGCCAAAAGTGTTTGCGATGAAAATTGTGGAAAATATCGAAGAAATACCCTTAATTTAGGTGTTTATTTTGACCAAAGGGTCCCCCCTTACAACATTTTTAGAATTATTCAAAATTTAGAATTGTGATATTTTGACTTTAATTGATAAAGCTAGTCATAAGTAGTATAAAAAGTCCCGCCAAAAGTGTTTGCGATGAAAATTGTGGAAAATATCGAAGAAATACCCTTAATTTAGGTGTTTATTTTGACCAAAGGGTCCCCCCTTACAACATTTTTAGAATTTTTCAAAATTAAGAATTGTGATATTTTGACTTTAATTGATAAAGCTAGTCATAAGTAGTATAAAAAGTCCCGCCAAAAGTGTTTGCGATGAAAAGTGTGGAAAATATCGAAGAAATACCCTTAATTTAGGTGTTTATTTTGACCAAAGGGTCCCCCCTTACAATATTTTTAGAATTTTTCAAAATTTAGAATTGTGGTATTTTGACTTTAATTGCTAAAGCTAGTCATAAGTAGTATAAAAAGTCCCGTCAAAAGTATTTGCGATGAAAATTGTGGAAAATATCGAAGAAATACCCTTAATTTAGGTGTTTATTTTGACCTTACAATATTTTTAGAATTTTTCAAAATTTATATTTGAGATATTTTGACTTTAATTGATAAAGCTAGTCATAAGTAATATTAAAAGTACCGACAAAAGTGTTTGCGATGAAAATTGTGGTGTTTTTCTTGATTTACGTGTGCGGTGAGCGTGGCAATTAATATTTTGATCAACCTTTACCTACATACGATATACACAAACATTTATGCCAATTTTGGTATGGCTAGCTCTTTTAGATTCTTACTTTAGTGCGTTCCTACAGACGCACATCACTAAATCGACTTGGCAATTGATGCTGAGATATCTTAAGGCCACTTTTCAGGGTAGCAGCGCATAAAAAGAAACACCACAATGAGTGCAAACAACTTTGCCTTTCCGGAACCGAACTCAGCCTCCGGCTCAACCCCGGTCAGAAATATTGCTTGTAATCTAATTAATTTGAAGCATGAATGCATAAACTTTGCCAACTAATCTTCAAAGTCTATTAATTTCGAACAGTCTAACGGGAAGAGGGAGTGAGAAAGAGAGAGAGGGGGATAATCTATTAGGTTGTAAACTTCTAGTGCTGCCAACACGCACACATTGATTAATTTTAAGACAATAATCATAAAGGCGTCGACCCACCTGACCACAAATTTGTTGCGCCTCAGCCCCTGAGTGCCTCGGCAGTGCCTTCGGCTGAGTTTCCGCCCTGAGCTTGGAGTACCGTTACGTCGTGCTCAGAATGCCGCACGTGCCTGGAAGCAGCTAGCATACTTTGCAGCGTCTTCATTGCGAGCACGTTGTGCCCGTTGTGCTCCCGGCCAGAGAGAGAGCGTAAAGTCTTTTGCCAGCCAACGAACCTGAAGTTTTTGGCTTAGTTAATTCGCTCGGCTTGCAACTTTAAGCCAAAGCCAAAGGCCCCGAAACTTAATCAAAGTTATTCCCATTCCTGTTCTTCGCTCTATCAGACCAGGCAAGGCACGCAAGCATTTTGGGGGGCACGTTAACTCGTTTGGGATGTTGAGCTGGGAACAGATTTGCTTCTCCACCTGGCAAATAAACTTTGCGCCAAACTGTTTGCGTGTTTGCCAGTTATTTATAATATGCTATTGACCACGCCCCTCACCCACGACACAGCCTTCAACTTGACCAGGCTAAGCTGGGAATATTTAACAATTCAAGTTTTCTGCAGTTCGACTTTGTGCTGCGGTGTTTTACTTTTAATTGGATTTCCAGGCTGATTTTCTTTTCACTCTGCATTATTGCAGCTACCACACCCCTCCCCCCCTCCTTCCAATTGTTACCCCCTTTTCCTACACCCCTCTCTATGTGAATAATTTGTACAAATTATTTCCAGTGAGTGACCATCATCATTTGCATTTTTCGAATATAAAACATTAACATTTAAGCGTTGTTGTTGTTGTTGGCATAATTATCATCATTAAGGGGACTCTGCGTGGAGTTGATTTCGCGATTTTCCAGCACGATTTTCAGTGGTTTAATTAGCAGTATTATAATTCGGTTGGATCGCCCTCTTCAGCAGCATTTCGAGTAGTTTGCGAGCTCTTTAAGTTGGTTTTGCGGTTTAAACGAAAGTTTTAATACAATAAATTTAACTTGAAATAAGTTAAATTTCCTTTATATTAGAAATATTTATAGCATCGTGTAATTAAAACAAATATTTTGTAATCTTCCATTTAATTTATATGACTTTTTTAGGCGAAATTCCTAATGGCTCCGCTTAATCCATTTGCAATTTCAATTTCATTCAAAACATTTGCATATTCATACAGAAAACCGTTTTCAATAAAAGAATAATTCAATGGATTTATGGCATTGACAAAGGGTTCGTTCTGTCTCTCTCCCTCTCTCTCTCTCTCTTCCTCTGTCGCCACATAGCGATGCATAATTTCCGAATTAGGGTCATTGCATTCAGGGATCTAAAGGAGGTCGGGTCCCTGCTCTCTGCTCTACAGCATCGTTAGGGCCGCATACAAAATATATTTCTCAGGCGAAGACGTTTGAAAATTTCATTTACAAGCAAATTCCAGACACCACAAAGCGCCACACACACACACACCAAGGGGAGTCTCGACTTTGTTCAATTCCTTCATTTCCTAGTCGCATTCCTGGCAAGCATCAATGTAAACACATTCAAAGCTATCAACAATTTATCACGGCAACTGAACGAAATCTCATTTGCAAAAGAGGAAAAAGGAAAAAGTTTTCAGCAATCCAAGCAGAGCAAGGAGGCAGGGCAAGGCAGGGAAAGGGAGGACAATGCGGGTCTATGGCCTAGAGACCACAGTGATTGTCAAACTGTTCACCAACGCCCGCCGCGAGCAGTGCAACAAACAAAGAACAAAACTCAAAGCGAAAAGTAAAAGACGAAGATGTAGAGAAAAAGGAGCAGAAGAGTAGAAGAAAACGGAAGCAGCGACAAACGAAATTTATGTTTTGTGAGGAGAAATGGGAAAGGGTTTTACAGAGAGAAGGGGAAATGGAAATAAATAAGGAAATCATGTTTAACTTTTTCGCAGCAAGACAATAAAATTGTAAGAATCAGAGGGCAAAGCAGGACCGCACCCACTTCTGAACTGCTTCAAACCTTCCCTATCTATATGTGCATAGATACATCTATCTCTATATAAAATATATGTATATATGACAGTCGGTAGAATGCCAGCCACGTTGATTCTGTTATGATTGCCTCGGAGTCGCTTCCCCTGTCTGTCATCCCCCTTCCTCGTACCCTGCTTTGTTTACGTGAAAAATGAAAAATGTTATCAAAAGCCAATTGCAAAAACAAAAGCAGAACTCGAGAGCTTGCAACAACTTGGCAACTGGGCAAGTCGAGAAGTCACGCAGTCGAGGTTGCAAGCATCTTTCACCTTGTCCGGTGCAAGCATCACGAAAATTGTTGCAAAAACATTAGCATAAAATGCAGCAAAAAACAAAGGAAGATTTTTTCTAGTCACTGTGCTGCTGTGTGTTGGTGTGTGTGTGTGTGCATGTGTGAGTGTTGTGTGAATAACTGCTACGAGTGCAGTTTGAAATTCCGCATTGTTCACAGTAGCGCCGGTGCTGAGTCACGATTTTTCATAGATTTAAATCATAAATAAAAGAGATAAAAATAAAAATGATTTCCAATTTAAATACTTGTATATTTTTGTTGTTTTAGAAACTATCGCCACCAATGGAATATCTAAGCTTCATAATATCTTTATTATATTGTAGGAGTTTCAGCTAAATCGGAAAACTTTTACAAAGGAACTAGATCGAATCAAATCAAATTTAGTGCTCCAACAGGATTAGCTCTATTCTTTTCATACTATCTATCCATCATAATATATGTAGTTTAATGTTCATAGTGGCTTATCAATATATAATGCTTAGCTTCCTTCAAAATGAGCTGAATATACAAATACAGATAGTCTATTTTCATCGTAATTTCCCGCATTGCAATCTTTTCACGCATAAACGTAGCTCTTGTCTTTGTCTGAGTTTTCATTAGTTTGGCACGCAAATTTTCCTGACTCACACATACCCACACACGCACACACACAAAGCCAGACACGTCAAGTCAAAAAGGATTTGTCCTTTATAGCTGCTGCTGCCACCGGAGCCACATTCATTTCTCGCTTTTTACTTGCACTGTTTTTTACCCTGTAGCCATAAAGTTGCAAGACAGGCTACACTACCAATAAGCAACAGCTTGGACACTGCAACAGTTCCAGCTTCTCTTTATGCTAACATAGGGTAGCATCTAGTCTACCCCTTGCACGCGGTTCGTTTGTACTTTCCATGCATTTTTGGCTCATTGCAGTCAAATGATAAATTTGCACTCTTCTTTGTTGTCTGGCAAACGGCGTTAAGTTCGCCCGGCGCCGTGCACGGATTGACTGTCGTCTGGTTGGGAAAGGGGGCGTGGCATATGCAGAGGACGACGCATCAGAGCGAGATTTTGTTTTCACAGTTAACGAGCCAGGGCGGCAAAGGCAAATTCCGCAGTCAGTTTATAATTTATGGCCACTTAAACTGAGGCTTAAGAGAGCAGCACAGCGCAGTGGAACGACAAGACACAAGACAAAGGAGAAAGAAGAAGAACACAAGCACAAAATTTGTCCAGAAATGTTGCAGGGATTTCAATGTTGCAAAATGTTGGGTGAGCGAGCGCCTGCCCAGGTAAATTAATGGATGTGCAAAGCTTTTCCGGGACTAAAAACAAATGATTTCCCTCTGGTCGAGGTGCCAAATCAGTTTCATGCCATCACGTGCCAAGGCCGGAGGGACAGCACCAACAACAACAGAAGACATGCCACAGCAAGAGACAACGCGAGGGCGTTGTTGCAACCCTTTTGTGTGTGGCAGCTATTCTATTTTCACGCCTCGTTCGTAAAGCTCTAAATGAACCTTCTAACTTCCAGCTGACCCCAGTAGAAGAGAGGCTCTGCAGTCCTGCCATCCGTCTAATACTATCAAGGTGACCCAGCAGAAAGAGACCTACACCTTTTGCACCTTTTAGCCACCCCTGGCCGAGGGAACACACATGTGGCACACCCCGTAAACGCACTCAAACATCAATAAATTAAAGCTACAAATGTAATTTCGTATCCCAACGCAAAAGGAAAACACCACAAACAGAGAGCAGCAGCAAATGGCTATTGAAATAGGAAAACAAATGCGTTCTTTCGCATCGACTGCCGGTAGCTTGCCTGGCCGAGTGCCTTTAACGCTTGTAAATAGATTAGGGTGTTGCCATGCCAACACACACCTCGCACCCGAACAGGGCGAAAACAGTGGGTTCAATTCGCATTGCTTCGTCGTCCCACTGCCCTTTAGCAGCCCTTCCTACCACCTGACACCCTACTCCCCCTTTCACTGTTCCTTCACCATCCTCCACTGCTCATACTTTAGCCATTTTATGACACACATCCGCCACACTCCTCAAAAGACTGTTTGGGGCAGTGTTAATGCATCTATGGCAACGAAATGATGAATACTCTATCAAGGGATTTATTGTATCCTTTACTAAACTTTCCTTGATAACCTTATTTCTGTAATGTATTAGTCCACTCTATCGTTTAAGTTTACCTCCGGTTTGATTTATATCATTAAGGAACCTTAGAATCCCTCGATAGATCCCTTTCCCCCATTTATTTGTAATATTTATATATACTCGACTTACAATTGATTCGTGTTGTTCTATATCATCTTTAAAAGATCCATTAAACTACCTACAATCTCTCTCTACCCATGCTTCCTCTATTGTTCAGTGCCTCTTCTACCTTACTCTCCACTCCATTTACCTTTTGAGCAGTAACAAACGCCTTTTTCTACTGCAGCTACCTTTCAAAAAAAAAGAATGCGACAAGGACTATAAAAAGTGTCCAACTTATGCAATGGGCAATGTGTAGCTCCGGTACATCTGTTGTTCGTTTGACTTGACACCTTATTGTCAGTAGAAGAGAGAGAGAGGGAACGGAAGAGGGTAGACTCAACAAATCCACTCAGTTGTCTCGTTGTTCAGTTGCCGACTTGTCACAGTGCACACAAAGCGCACATTAAGAGGCGGCAAAGTGAAAGCCTCGACAGTTGAGTGAAGCCAGCGAGCCGGCAACCCCATCGATGAGACAGGCAGCTGCACAGAGACCCCACCTGCTCTGGGCCCCAACGCCAAAGAGAAGTTCCCGAGCAGAGCAGAGAAGTGCTCGACTTAATGCAGGGTGCTCATTCTGCTTTATCACACACCGAAGCGACACACGACACTCTGAAGCTAACATACTTCTCCAAGTACTGGGGTAGTAAGTATTGGGGCACAGACTGGAATTAATGAGTCGGAAAGTGTTGAGATTAATCATGGTCGCATAAAAATGTCCCTTGTCGCGGCCAGTTTCCTGTGTGCGTGTGTATGTCCTGTGGGTCCTATGTCCAGCTGCTCATTAAGATCTGGCTAAAGCATGCCAAGATACTCGACCAAAAAGCTTCGAGTATCTGGGCCATTTAATCAGCAAACTTAAAGCCTAAGCAAATGAGCCGTGAATGGGGACGCGTCTGCTAATCATGACGATGATAATGATGATGATGATGCAGTTGCGGCGGAAGCCAGCTAAGCTGCATTCACTCGCACAAAGGGGAGCAGTGCAAGAGAAATCCAGGCAACTTGAAAACACCTGCTAAATGAGACTTTAAAATCAGAAGACGAAACATGAAACGAGCAAAGAGAATTGTATATCACTCTCCAAAGCAGAAAGACAAATGCACTGCAAAAGTTTCAGTTTTTCCGTAATGCAAAGAATATTTGAAAATGACTTTTCTATATTGACAACGCCTACAATAATTTATGCATTACTTATATCATTTTCTTTTTAAACAATTCCGACAAACATCACAACAAGAAAACTTTCTTGCCGAGCTTCAAACGGCAACCTCAACTTGGTTTCCATTGATTTCACAAAAATGAGATGATAAGCGCTTATGATTTATGATATTCCGAAAAAAAAGAAACCAAACCAGAACTGTGAGTACGTTGCATGCAACGTGACAAAGTCAAATGCCCGCTGAGAGAGTAGAGTGTATACAAGAGTCGTACGTGAATGTAGGTAGGTCTGAGAGGGAAACAGATAAACAGGCCAACATGCCGGACGGCATAGAAACATAAATTACACTGAAATCTAAGGCAAACACAAAAATGTTCTGAAAAACTTTCGTGTCGTGGCTGGGTGGGAGACAAGAGCGGCGGGGTGTGTGGTGTGAGGGGGAAAGCGGCGAGACAAACAAAGAACTGAAAAATGTTTTAGGCAACTTGCAGCGGCGGCGGCCACTCAGCAATCGAAATGGGGAAAGGAGGGGAAGGCAGAGAAGACGGGAAAGGAGAGCAAGACAGACCGCCTAGTTAGGTGGCCAGTCATCCACGTCATCAACCGCAACTGTCATGATATAAGAGCTATTTAGGCGACTAACTGACACACATAGATACGCACAGCGGGAACACAAATACAGTTGCAGTTATAGATACAGATACAGCTACAGCTACAGATACGTTGAGAATACGAGCAAATGGGCGTTAATGATGAGTGGCGAAGGTTTTGTCGGTTTTGGTCGCATGTGGTGCGAAAAAGGTGACTTCTTGACAGGTTCATCGGTTCATCCGGGCCCATTACAAATTGTAATTGAGTTGTGGCCCCTACAGAGGACAGAGAGCGAGAGAATGCTGCTGGACTTTGGCACGTTGGGCCATTCGAGTCATTTTTCAATTTTTGTCTCGTTTGTCACTTGAGCGGAGCAAGTGCAAAATGATAAATATCCCTTCGGAGGCCAAGCCACAGAGAGTTTGTCCTCATTTGCACTCGAGACTGGCATCGAAGTCTGCGCGCCCTGAACTGAATCGAATTCAAGAGCTGCTACTGCTGCAGTGGTCGAGTAGGTTCGTTCCCCCGACCCAACTTCAGTTGTCTCCTGTTGTCTTTTATAGCCCTCCCAGCCAGGATACTTGTGATGTGATATTTCCTCTATTGATGGGCCCGACACCAGACGCCCACTCACACTGTGCGTTCATCACATCCACTTAAAGTGGCCTACCTTTCTGACAGCAACTGCCTTTAGCTACCTTCCTCTTGTCCATCTCTTTCCGACATCTCTACTGCTGTCTCTCTCATTCTTTCCGCGAATTCTGTCTATAACTAAACACGTACTTCTCTCAGCGCCTGCCAAGCGTAATGGAAACGACGTGGAGGAAGAAGTTCATGGAGTAAATATTCTGCTGCACATCGAGGCATCCCATTTATTGGCAAAATGACGTACCAGTTGTCGTACGCCTTCCCCACTTCCCCGCTCAGCTTCCTCAGTGCCCCTTTCCCCACTCTTCTCTCTTTTGACAACTGTCTGTTACCCTGCAAAGTGCTGGCAATTTTCCACTACAGCGTCGAGTGTTTCGATATTATCAACTGTTTTGTTCTTTATGTGTGAGGAACTGAGAATCGAATTCAGTTTGTGGAAAATAGTAACATAATATAGAATAATAAAATATTAATATAATATATATAGTACATTATTATTATTATTTGTATTTTATTGCGTTGCTTGTGCGTTGAATATACATATATAGTAGTTATACTTTCTTTTGATCTAAAATTATTTCTGTACAACATTTAAGATATTCCCTTCTTTCATCAGATTTATATCGTGCACAAACAATGTCTGTATGGTTTTTTAATGTATAGTAATAGATCCGATCAGTTCCGTTCCGTTTACTTACATCTTTATCAATGTGCTATTGATTAATTTAGATCCCTCCACGAGTGATAAACTGTAATAAAGAAAAGTTTTGATTAGAAAGCTTTATTAATCGAAATGAAGCAGTTTTCTTATCTATAGCTAAGTTTAATATTTGTCTCAATTAACCCATTTACACTCAACCCACCCTAATCGAACTGTGTCAGAGTATTTAGATATGAACGTTGCCGCGTTTATTTAGTTGAAATTCATGTCTGTTTTTCTTATCGATTTTCGGTTTAGTTTGCTCGTTTCGGGCTTCGTTTCGTTTCATTTGGTTTGCTTCGATTTTTCCAAGACACTCACACTCAGACAATCTGCCCATCTCTCTCTATGCCACTCTCTCTCACTCACTCTCTCTCTCTCGCTTTTCTTTCCCATGCGAGCGTGAGTTTGTCCACAGTCAAAAAAAGTTTTTATCTGGCTCTGTCGAGTACGAAGAGTACGAGGCTGTCAAACAATGCGACGGCGTTGGAATAACACTGCCAAGTGCATAGAAAGAGGGAAGGGAGATGAGGTGAGGGGCTCGACAGGAGCAAAGACTGAAGTGCTGGCAGGCAGCATTGGCAGCGCACTTGGGGCTGCTAGTTCGAGCTGAAGTGGCCGTGTACACAATTGTAATTTTTCGCAAATCTGGCCGAGATGAGGATGCAACGCCTTCTTCTCACCCCCCCCCCCCTGCACACTACACTTCAACTCCTCCCCTCGCACAAATTTTGGCAGATGGCCCTTGAGGCGTCTGCAAGGCGTTGTAAAGTTTAGTTTTCGGAGTTGATTCATTTTAATGAAGGGGAAATACTATTTGCCAAAGTGTTCCGGCAGCAGCAGAAACTTCATCATCAGTCAAAGTGCTTGAATAAGTCATAGTCAGAGATATACAGAGAGACCTGTCATACAAAATAAGTATTATGATAATGAGCAACGAGGGTAAACAAAATTATTATAATGAAAAATGAAGCAAATCGACTGAGGGCTAATCGAAGCCAGCCCTAATAGCGCGCACAGCCACGCCCCCTTTCGAGAAGCTAATTGCATTTACACCTTGCAATGATTGTCAGAAGAAGACAAAAGCAGACACGGAGACACAAGACAGGCAGACAATGCAATTAACACATTGCGACAAAAATGAAGGGAAAGAGAGAGATAGAGAGAGAGACGAGAAAGGAAAGACAAGGTTTCTATTTGGAACTGTAGACAGTAGCAGGTAGCTGCAGAATTTATGATAATTATTTTGACATGTCATTACAGATGATGACGAGAAAGAGCATCTCCTACCCCTGCCTGGTCTCTCAGTCCCATCTCTGTCCTCTTTCTTAGCGATAGACATCTCAGGAGTCTGCACATAAAACAGGATATGCTGCATTGCAAAGCAGTCAAGATTAACAAAAGACTATTATAGCAGCAGCAGCAAGGATAGGCCGCCTACCTGAGGTTGAGGAACAGCAGGTGTGCACAACAAATCAGTTAGGGCAACAGATCGAAAAAGAAGACTGACGACAGGGTCCGACTGCACTGAGGACTGTCCGAATTTGCACCTGCCGCAAATCAAAGGAGGTACAAAGCGAATATAAATAGGGACGAAGAGAGGGTAGAGAGAGAAAGAGGAAGAGCGAAAAGCTGACCGAGCAGGTAACTTGAGGTAACTGAAGGTAACGCGATCCCCAACGCGCCATCTGTTTGCCCTTTTTTTGTTGAAGAGGGGAGCCCCTTAAGTTGCCCCGTTTTGTAGCCGGTTTCGTGACGAGGGCAACCCAAATTTTTGGCGAGTGTACGCTCGTCTACCTGTATGCAGTACGTGGTACCGTTGCCATATAATTTTCGGCATTAGCTCTGCCCCCGAAAGCCCAAATTAATGGGCAGTTTGTTGCGACCCGCGGCGACACACTGCGACGTCTTTCCGTCCTCGTCCGCTGTGGCAGCTGTTAGATTTTACGAGTATTTCTGCTCAGAAGCAGTCGCAGCTCAACGGGTTTCCTGTTCTGATAACACTGCGCTACAAACTTCAGCAATAACTGCAAAGTGCAATTGCAAAGAACGTGCCGAGTTTGGCGAAAGTTCATTTCAAATTGGATGAGCATCTTAAAGTGAAATATGTTCTTCAACTTGGCTTAAATAATGCTCTAGAGATGCTAAAGCATTAATGTTATCTGTACAGTCTTCTTCTTCAATTTGTTATCTGATTATGAATTGCACAATTTAAATATGGTCTTGAATTATAGAGCATCTAAACTTTGCTTATGCACAACTTTTGTTTGAACCTCATTCCTCAACTTGCAGTAGAATTAAAAGCGAGTTCCAGACTAGAAATGGGATTATTCTGTATCTATAAATGCAGTATGTTAATATTTATGTATGCTAGTTATCCAGCAGGAATATAAATGTATCTTACGTTTTCATAGTTATACTACCAAAGTTTTTCTATCTTTCCAGCAGGGACATACACGTATATCTTCCTTTATTATAGCTATACTATCAAATTTTCTCTTCTTCCTTTTCTCTATCTTTCTTCTCTCCATCCATTTAACATATACCATCAATCTACATTGTAATTCCATTAATTTAAATCTTATATAGATATCCCCACAAAATACTATACACGCAATTAATCTTCAAATAACTTCCAACCCTGCCCAAAACTTGCGTTGTCGAGTGTAATAAACCCGCAAGGAGCCACGAATTATTTGTTTTCATCAATATTTTACAATGCCGAGTATTTTCAATTGGCTCGATTAATTAATTAATTGTTGCGTTTGAGTCGGCAATTAAATTCTACTGTAAATTATCGAAATTTTCCATATTAACGCGAAACATGTTTTCCAATTAAAAAAGTTTTTATTTCTCTGCCTTTTGTAGTGAGTTGGGGATATATAGGGAGGGGCAGAGAAAGAGGGAGCACCGCTTAATCGATTTTTGATTTCTTATTGATGACACTCACAGGATATGGCAGCACGGATGTGCAACGTGCCACAAACAGACAGACAGGATAACATTAAAACGAAAGCTATGTTAATTATGAACAATGTCCACCACTAACCGAGTTGAGTTGAGTTGAGTTGTGGCCATGTTTATTTTATGCTCATACACGACTTCCTTCTCTCTGCCCTTCCCCCTGCTCTCACAACTCAATGGAAAATTATTAAATCAATACGCCAAACAACAAGCGGCATGTGGCAGGCGGCGAATTCCGTTAGCTACTGCAACTGCGGGCTAGCATTAGCTGGTATTTTGGGTGCCTTATGGCTTGCGTGCTGCGACGCCTTGAACTTGATGTTTGCCCAGGGCCAGCCATGGATTGTTTTGGCCATTTCGAGGGTGGGTTTCACTGCCATATACTCACTCCGATATTGGCCCAGTTAATTTAGGCGTCATTACACATGCCCAACATCGATAATGAGCCGCGTTGCAGCCACGCAGGGACTTAACCCAAATACACAATCGCATGTAAGTAAGCCACAGCGAGAGGGCGAGGGAGGGAAAGGGCTGAAGGAGGAGCCAAGCAGGAGTGTCTCAACTGGGCAAGTTGTGCGTCTGCCAAGCCAAAAGCCGCTTAAAAGTAAGAGCAGAGACAGAGAGTAAAGGAGAGGCAAAGGAAAGGAAACACAAACAACTTATCAAGTAATGCCGTTTGATATGCGCCTTAGATACCCTAGAAAAACAATAGAAATTGAAAGCACTTTAAAGAGAATTTTAACATGTTCAGATAAATTTTTAAATGCAGCTTGATTGGATTAGTGTTAAGTATTACTGGCAAGTAAGTGCAACTTTTAAAGGGTATACAAGTGCTTTTTTGCCTTCCCCTAAGTCGAGGAATGAAAACGCACGCAGTAATTAAGTTTCAATTTGCGTCGTGGCGCCTCTTTAGCCTGGCAAGCGCCTCTTCAAGTGGTAAGGCAAACTTGCCACACTTTCTTGCAGCATGTGAAAATATTCTCGGATAAATGATGCGCCATTTAATAAAGCTGCAACGAAGCTTTTGCCCAACTTTTACGCAAATTATGCTCATCAAAATGTGGCAGAGACAGAGAGACACGGGAACAACAACTCGATAGGCAGGATAAGCGGATGTGAATGTGAATGCGTATGGGGATGCGGATGTGGATGGAGCTGCTGATGGGCTGGCGAATGCCGGCGCTGACATGTCGCAAGTGGCATCGTTGATGAGCAACGAGCGAAACCAACAGCAAATGCGAAATAAAAGTCTCACAAAAGTCACGCAACGCGCATTTAAAGATCATAAATGGAAAAGCAGCTACTGCCTCTGTCGCTGTGCCTGCCTCTTCCTCTGCTGTTCCTCCTTCTGTTCCCCCTCCTGTTCCCCCTCCTGCTGCTCCAGAGAATGCCCAATAATCCGCTGCTGCTTGACTGGCGAAGGCGTTGAGAGAACTGTGCGAATTTTACATAGCACCGCTCAGAGTTGAGCTGCTTTCCACACACATTTGTGTGTGTGTGTTTGGCATGCGGCATGTGGCATGCGACTTGGCACTGCCCTCTTCGACGGCTTAATACTTCAGGTAGCTGCTCGGTCACGCCCACTTAAGCTCTGCGCAAGCACCAAATGAAATGAAATGAAAGATATGTGCGAGCAATTTACATTTGCATAAGAAGCGCAAATATAAAGACTACAAGGGGGTGGGGTAGAGGTAAAAGGAGGACCCATTTGGCAAATGCTTCACGTGCTTCACCAAGCTAACAAAGATTAACGCGCGAAACGCGCCTGGCTTGGCCTGACTTGGCTTGGCTTGGCTTGTTCTCTGTTGCCTGGCAACGCATTGCAAATAATTGAAAAGTTGCTAACATGAGAGAACATTTCTTCTCGTATTTGCCTTTCTATCTCGTTCTTTTTTAATCTCTCTATGCAACCTTTTAGTTTTATTATACTTTGCAGTCTCTGCCTTCATTTGTACTCAGCCAAAAAAATATGCTATGCAAAATTTCACTTGGCTTTCTCATAATGATTTATTAACTCCTAACTCAGCCACAATCCGCGAGTGCAAGTTCAACTACACTCCACTTTATCATACTCAGCACAACCTGTATCAGACAACAACAGCAACAACAACAACAACTGTGCAACTGTAGCAGCAAGGCAAGTTTTGCAACAGCCGCAGAAATTTAATAAGTTTTAATACAAAAGTTGGCGTGCTTCATTATGAAACTGCAGCAGCAGCAGGAGCTCCTCCACCATCGTCGTATTCCTGGCTATATATACTATGTCTGGCTGTGTATCTGTATCTGCAACTGTATCTGCCACTGTATCTGCAACTGTGCGTTGCTTGTTCGCTCTCGAGTGTGGATGTTTCAAAAGTCGCTGCCTGCTGTGACTTTGCAAGTGAAGTTGAAAATGTTTTTATATATGTATGTACATGAATTTGTATACCCAGCAAAAGTTTCGCAAGGTGTTATACAACACTAAAAGAATAGAGGTAGATGTGAAAGGTATGTTAAGAATTGTATTAACATGTTGCTAATGACAGAGTAATTGCACGTTAATGTACTTTGAATACGCAATAACAGTTGCTCGGAGTGTTGTACAACACTGTTTTATACTTACTATATATGAAGAATACAGGCAGTACTGTAGAGGGTAGAATATTAATTCTATTGCAAATGAGGCTAATCATAGATTTACTCGTCCTTATATATGTTGTATGAACAAAAAAATGTTCTTCGCGGTGTTTTACAACACTATTTCAACTAAAAGGAAAAATTAAGGTTTAGTATAAAGGAGGTTAAGTAATAATTGTATTACAGGGTTACTTTGCGCTGCAAAAATGCTTTACGGTGCTTAACAACACTGTTTTCTACCCAACTAAAGAATAATTGTATCGAATATACTATATGTTAAGGTAAGCTAATAAATAAAGTATACTGAAGCTAATTACAGAGTAATTGCACGTCTATGTACCCAGAAAAAGCTACTGAATATGTTTTACAACACTGTAAACTGTAAACTGAAGCATGAAGCTATATAATGTGTAACTAAAGTATTAAGTGCAATAAAATGAACCTAATTACAGGGTAATTGCATTTTAAAACACATTTACACTCAGCTAATTACAGGGTATTTGGCACGTTAAGCACACATTCACTTTGAACGCCTCTGCTCTCTCATTATTATTCTTTTTTGCCCAACATCACATTTCACGCGAAGTTAACTTGCTGTGCAACTTTGTGTGTGTGTGGGAATGTCAGTGTGTGTGTGTGCATGCGTGAATATGCAAATGAGCCTATTTGCATGTGTGTGTTTGTCTGTGTGCTGGGGCCATGTAAATGTTTAAAGTTTGCCCGCTGCAGCTGCGCGCTTACAGCGTCGAATTTTCCGCATTTGCCGCTATATTTTCCCGCCGACACCTGATTTATGGCTAATAAATAAAATTTTAATTTCCCAACAATTAAAATGCCAATCTCGCAGAGCGGCTCCTGTCGCCCCCAAAGCATACACACACACATGCATACACATGCAGTAAACCACACAGGCACACACACACACACATATACAGTCAGTACACCACAAACACACACATGCTCGCAGATAATGGAATCAAGCAAATGCGATTAGCATTTTATATTGTTTAAGCCGCAGACACAGCAGCAACAACAACCATGCAGTGTAGCAAGTGCTCACCAAACCAGTCCTGCCTAAGCCCCTCCCCCATTCCCCCTTTTCCTCTTACCACCCCCAATGCCTGTGCAACCCTATCAAGAAGGGCTGAGTCAGTGTTAGGCGGCAAAATCTGCAAACAAATGTGCAACAAAGCGCGCAATTGTAATTTAACTGCAGTCAGAGTCTAGTTGGCAACAACAACAACAAAGGCAACAGCAACTATGTACTAGAACAAGAACAACAGCAGCAGCAACATCACTACAACAACAACAACTGTAAGTGGCACAACAAAATGTGCGCGCCTCAAGTGTTGTAAGCGGCTTTTGTTGGCAATTGTTTGCCAAAGCAGTTACTGGGCAAGGGCGAGGGGGAGAGGGGTAAATTGGTAGGCAAATGAAATGCACACACGGCAAGCACACACTCAAACACATACACACACACACAAGCAAACATAATCCACTTTGCCGCGGCAACAGACAACAACAGTGAGAGAGGCAGCTGCATCGAAATCACAAGTTACACATACGCCCCGTTGCCAGTACCGCTCTTAGGCTGTGCGCCACAAAAACTGTGAGCTGTGTGTGTGTGTAGACGTTACCCTGTACTGCAACTACTCTATAAATATTACAGGGTATACTCCCATATCCTCAACATGACAAACAAAAGTTACGCATACGCCGCGTTGCCAGCTCTGCTGCTGCTGCAGAGTATCCTCTAGTCTGGCACTTTCAAAACGAGCTTAGTTTAACTTCCGTTTCTGGTTTTTGCGCCACGATTTGGTTGACAAATGTCACAGCAAACGGCGTCCAGCCATGCAAAGCTGCTGCCTCGCTTCCCCTGCCCACAATACACCTCCCCCTCCATTCTGTCAGCTGCCAACAAATGTAAAACAGCATAAAACACTCGTCGCCTCTCGCTTTGTCTCTCTGCCCCTCTCCCTCTGCCACCGCCCTGCCCTGATAGACACAGCATGCGTTGTTGTTCGTGAAAAACTTGACACTTAATTGTCTCTGTCTCTGTCCCTCCCTCTTCGTCTATACCCCTTCCATAAACCTCCCCGATTACTCCTCCCCTGTCCCCATTGTCTGCGCACATTCCCTGCATAGTTTTTTGCTGCTGCTATCTGCGGCATCATCGTCTGGCGCCTGTTTCTGTTGTCAATTGTTGCACATTTGCCAGCTAAAAACTCGCTGGGCCAATGGCCGCACCCCTTCCCCTGCCTCCTACATTGGAAAATAGAATGGAGTAGCAGCTTCAGCTCTAGTTTCCGTTGCTGACAATAATAACAAGTAACAATAATGCGTTTTACAACAAAAACAATGAGCTGAAGTAAAAGCATTTCCTGTGCAGGCAGCAGCATCAGGTGAGAGAGAGAGAGATGAGAAAGGGAGCGAGCAGTCTTTGTTGTGGCCACAAGAGACAGAGAGAGAGGGAGAGAGAGAGTGCGAGTTCAGCTAAGAAACGATAAAGCACAAATGAAATGGTAAACGATTTGCAGAACCCCAAAGAGAAAACAAAGCGTCAGATGTCTTTCCAAATTTCTTAATCTTTCTATAATCTTTGGGGTCTGTTCTAGCACTAAAATGCTACGTGCTGGTATTACGTATGTGCTGCCATTAAATTAAGCCATCTACCCTTATATTGTACTTCCCCTCACGCACCATAGCGCAAGTGTCCCCTTAAAGCATCATTTAGTTTCAATGGAGTGTCCTTTCAGTGCCTCTCTGTGTGTATCCCATATAATCACACTTTAATAGTCCTGTCCAGCAACTAAAAGATCCACACACATTAATGGCAATGCCTGCCCCAAGAAACTTTTGCTGCCTGCCTCGCACGGCCCAAAGACATAAAATACAATACAAGTTGCCCCAAAGAAGCGCGTTCCAATCAGAGAGTGGAGCTCAGCTGGCTTGCTTGAAAAATCCTGCAAAAACAAAATAAAACATAAAATAAAATGCCGAAAATTAACGACAAATTGCGCATCATTAAAAACGAAAAACAGTGAAAGAGAAGAGAAGAGAAGCAACGTACGAGGCAAGACTCAAAGCCAATAATGAAGACAGGCCAAAGTGCTGGCTGACAGCACAGAAGAGGGGAGTGAGCAGGAGGGGAGGGGGTAGCCAACAAGCACCTGGGTGCAGTCATTTATTTGATTACAAGCCACCAGAACGAAGCGACAATGGAGTCAGCTTGAACAACAAGCAGAGAGAGAGAGAGAAAGGGAGAGAAAGGGAGACAGAGAGAGGAAACTGTGCGAGCAGAGAAGCTGCTTGACGTGCCTGTTGTGTAAGCGAGCCAAATTCCTTGAAGGGAACCGCAAACGAGATGACAAAATATTTGCCATACATTTTGTACAGAATTTACGCGAGTTGATTTAATAATGTCTACAAAATATCCAGAAAGGTTCTATGGGGACAAAAAATACGGCTGCTGCTGTGTGTACGTGTATATCTTAATTGCCAGACAATGGCACACACACACACACGTTTGCCTCGCGGCCAAAGCTGGCAAAGAAATGAAAAAGTGTGGCATGCCACAACTCACACAGTAACCTTCCCCTCCCCTCTGAAAAAAGTCGACACTCCAAAATGACTCACTTTGTGGCATGAAGCTGCCACCTCATGCTGGTGTTTGGCTGTAGGTGCCACCCCCTATATCCTCAGCCACATCCGTTTCCACTTCCATCTCCCACAACCCCCTGTCAGACAAAGTGACAAGCCGTCAAGGTGCACGTGAGCTTCCTCCCTCCTCCTTTACCTTCTCTTGTCCCTCAGCTCGCCTTTATTTCAACGTATTTTCTCATGTTTCTCGTTAAACTTTAATATGAACATGTTTTTGATAACGTTTCCTCCACTTCTCTTGTGTTTCTTTCTCGTTATTATTCATACTTTTAATTGGGTTACTTCAATTTCAGAATATATTTTCAATGCCGCCGTTTAATGTTGTCAATTACAATTTAATCGCACGCATTAAAACATGTTTATGTTAATTAGAGTTTCTACATAAAGTCGAAAAGTTCATGTTCTGCATTGTAGTATATCGATAAATGATATGTCATACTTCTCTATCATATAATCATTATACCCACTACCCATAGGGTAGAAGGGTATTATAACTTGGTGCCAACTGTCGAGTAAACTCGACTGTAGCTTTCGTGCTTTTTTTCAACCTTATCGCTGTGCATATTTATCCATTTCGCTAATCATTCGCCATTATTTCGCTGTTTCAAAGTTGACCCATCTGCTCACTTGCGGTCCATTTACCACAGTGAGTCGCTTCCGCTAAGGTCAGGTTGCAACAGTCTTTCAGCTATCCCCCACAGTGCCATCTCTGCCTCTACAGTGTCTTCTTTTTTTGTGTATCTGCGGTTTGCTTTTAATCAAAACAAAATGCAAAAACACAAATGACAAGCCGAAGCTTTCATACTCTTTAATATATCATATTGAATTCAATATCAAAGTATATAATGAGCCGATTTCGATGAAATTTGTATACTAACCATAGGGAATTCTTTAGCTAAGATTTCTATAGTCTTAATTGAGAACCAAAAGCTTTAATATTACAGTAGATCACTGCTATACCATATATACAGTATTATAAAATCCAAACTATAGTGAAAGTATAAACTGTTGACCAACGTCAATAAACCTTCTGCTGCTGCAAGGGTATCTTATGCCCATAAAGAAATGGGAAAACTGCAAAAACAAAGAGCAGAGTAAGGAGAGAAAAAACAAGTAAAAAGAAAACCAAAACACACACAAAAAGTGCCAGCCACTAACAACAGAACAACAGCAACAACAACAGTTGCCTCCGAGTTCCCTCTCTGTTCCCCGAGTTCCCCGTTGCCTATGGGCAGAAGCTCTTTCCCTGTGCTTGTTGTTCTAAAAAGTGTTTACTTTGTACCTCCTCCCGTTGTTACTGTTGTTGTGGCTGTTGTTGTTGTTGCTGTTGTCCATTATTTAAAGCATAATGTCACAATAAACGTGAAAGGTGCAAAATGTTGCCCGAAGCCAGCTGCAGCAACAGCAACAGCAGCGACAACAGCAGCAACTATAGCAACAACAACTCAACTTAATAACACTTTTGTAGTTGACGCCACTCGAGGCATTCACCCAGCACTTCCTCACTCTTTTTCCTCCTTCTTCTGCATAAATTTTGTCGCATGCAGTTGACAGAAAACATCCCATCGTGCCTCTCCTTTTCTCCACACTGTCCACTGCTTCTTTGCTGCTCTCTTGGTCCACGTGCCAGGAAGGAAGCACAACGTCGATGCCCCACGGCAACTTGGACAACTCGCATCGTTGTGTGGCGCCTCATTCAATGTTGCTGTTTGCTTTTTCAGCACTCTTTTTTTTCTTTGCTCTGTTTTACCACGCCCTCTCCGCCCCTCAATTGTTTCCAAGAAGCCAAAATTTGCTTGCCTTGATTTTTCTTCTCCCTCTCGACATTTACAGCTAATTATGGAAATGGACTCTCGACTGGCCTCGCCAAAGGCGATGCACTGAGCGAAAAAGGTATAAGGAGGAAAACATAGAAATTAATTTAACTTTCAACAACTCTTTATTATGTAAATATTTGTCATAATACTTGGCATTGTATAAAGGAAAACCAAGGAGGAAATATTTTAAGGCAACAAGTATAGAAATCTATGGATACTATTTGAAGAGTATTATCCAACATTGAGTATCATAGTCCCATATTACCGTACGTATCTGATAATATCTTTTAGTCATAGTTGAAATTTATAGAGTTTTACAACCTGTCTTTATATATATTTATTTAATACCTATATCTCTTTCTGATAATTTAAATTTTATTCGACAAATGTTCTCAATCTCAATCTGCTTTCTGCCATAAACCTTTATAAGAAATTCAGTATCTTTATACTGCATAGAATATATCCGTTTTGGCCAGAAATTTGCAAAGCACCTTAAGAGACATCTCCGACCCTATAAAGTATATATATTTGTCAAGACTTTTTCTATATGCAATACATACATATATAATATGTATATTACTGTATGTGTTTGTATGAAGATAGCTTAACTAGCTTAACTTATCAGTGCCAATTAAAGTTAGACATCATTATATATCACTAGTATAGGAACGAGGAAAGGATATAAGAACCTGCAAGGGTTAGAACCTTCGGCACGCCGAAGGTAGCCTTCCATTCTCGTTTTAATATGTTATGGAATAGAATTGTATTTCAAGTCAAACTTCTATTGATTATCTGCATAAGAATTGATGTACAATATATTCCAGTCATGTGAGCCAAATGTTTGTCACGTGTTTTGCCACACACACACTCAAGCTGAGCAACACACTTACTCACACTCACTTCAAGGCGTTGACCGACAACATCCGCTGCTTAAATTGAACGCACTTGAACTCGCTTCAGTCAGAGAGAGGGAGGGAGAGACAGAGAGAGTGAGGTTCCAAAAGTGGAACCAATAGATCTCAAATAGATCTCCAACTCACATACATATGTCATTTCAATTTTCTTTTTCGTTATTAGGAAAATGTCAAAGACACTTGGCGCCGCTTGCCAGCGCAGACAAGAGGCAAACAACTGAAAATAGCCCAGCAGAGCTGGGCATGCACTTGTCGCTTCATCTCTCTCTCTCTCTCTATCTCTCTCTGCCTTTTTCTCTTTCTCTGTCTTCTTCTCTCTCTCTCTCTTTCTATCATTCATTTCTAATTATAAACGTGCTGCATATTTGGTATTTTCGCCTCTGAGACGGAAGTTTGTTTAGGACGATACACGAAGCGTAGTGCATCGTTTGTATTTGCCATTGTGTGGCAGCTGCACACACCACACCACACCACACACACACACAGCCTCCACACACTCCCCGCCCTTTCGCACATTGCCCCTTTTCCTACTAGTTACTACCAGAGCAATTTACTTAGTTGTCGCGTCTAGACACGCGTTGGGCCCCAGTTCAGCGAGTTATTCAAATGAAGCGCTTGTTGTGGTGGCATGCAACATTGTTCAGTGGTATCGTCCATGAACTCACCCGTGCAGCATCAATCACGTTTTGTCCAATTAGCACGTGGAGTTGTCTCTACTTCTCACTCTCTCTCTTCCAGTTTTGTAGGGTATTCGACAAGAAGTACGTATCATAATTGAGGAAAGTAAAGGTATTTAATCATATATGATGGATCAGGGAAGGATTTAGAATTGCATATCTTCTAGGGTATTTAAAGGGTATTCTATACAGAAATTGAGATGACTTTGCAAATGAATACATTTGAAATTGCAATTGGAAAAGGATTTCCATGTGATGTCTAGACGATTGTGGCAAATTTCGAGCCATAAAACGCAGCTGAAACTTTTGCGCTCACGCTTTAAAAAGCCGCACAGAAATCAAAAATCAACGGCACAAAGTTGCGCGCCAGCCGAGAGAGGAAAGAAGAAGGGAGAGAGACGCAACCACCCTGAAACCACCCACTCTTAACCACTGTACATACCATAGACCATTCATCCGCTCATTCGGTCCAAGCCAAAGTCCTTGGGGGTGGCTTTTGGGCCAGCGGCAAGTGGCTGGCAGGTGAGTGGTGCGGAGAGGAGTATGGAGGGGCAGTGCTTGTGTCTCGTCTGACGACGCAGACGCTGCAGACAGTTTTCTAATGGGATAAACTATGCGTGTTTGTGTGTGTACGTCTGTGTGTGAGTGTGTGTGTGTGTACTCACTCGTAACATGGCGCGTATATTCCGTTATACGATACACTCACACACACACACACCAAAGAAAGTCAACACAGAAGTCGGCAGTAAAAATTATTGCAATTAATATACAGCAACAAAGCAATGGGGGAAATCTGCATGCAAATTCGCAGACACACACAGGCGCAGCGAGTTGACATTTTTATGTTTAGTCTAACCAAAATTTCGAAACAGACACACGCAAAGCGACGGCGCCAACATGCAAATTGTGGCGGCTTGGGGGGGGGGTTGTGAATGAAGGTATGTGAGGCCGTTGTTGTTGTTGCTGCTGTTGCCGCTTTTGTTTTACCGGCGAAAATGTGTGCAGAAGCCAGAATACCAAAACAAATTACGCTCTCCTTTATGTGTATGTATGCATGTATATATATATGTACATACATATAAACAGTATTTACGGTAAATTCACTTACCGGTTAGTCTGACAAACAAATATGGTAACCTTTAACCGTTAACCGGCGCGGTAGTTTCTGACTTTTTCAGTCTATTCCTGCACTTTACACTTATTTATGCATTTTTATTAAGCATTTGTTTTGTTTAGATGGATATGCTGAGTAACTAACAGTAGCACACGCACTAACACACGCACAGACGCACAGAACACAAATATATATTTACAGTTAGACTAGCTTGATCGCACACGCACAAATGCGAAGAGCTGAGAAATGACTCGCCGCGAGA